>HG992004.1:25536644-28301216 GCA_905220435.1 Amphipyra tragopoginis
ATGACGATAACTACATACATACATAAACTCACGCGTTTTTCCCATGGGGGTAGGCAGGAACTGTAGAACGCCACATGCTACGATCCTTACACACTCCTCTCGCTTCGTCCACGGTCATACATCTTGTCATACACGAACGCCGGTTGAAAGTACTACGCACCTGTCCTTTTTGAAGAACATCACCAATAGCATCGATGTATGTCCTTCTAGGGCGTCCTCTACTGGCGTTTCCACTGACATCCGCCTTATACTTTCCTTTTGTTAATCGCCGTTCACTCATTCTTTCAACATGACCAAACCACCGAAGCATACTCCTTTAAATTTTTGTCACTACATCATCTTTGATGACAATTAATCGACCGGTGTTATTGACTATGTGTAGAGCGGTGATGAAATGCATTCACCAGAGGGATTAAATCAGGCTTTTGTTGCAGTATAATTTCAAGTACGAATATCACAAAAGGTTTTACAGCTACATGCCAAACGAATGACAAAGTTAAAACGAAATATATATATAAACGATAGGTAGAAACTATTTATGGAATATAGTCTCGAAATCAGACGCGAATTTGCGATGCATTTGATCTCAATTCATCTCGGGTGCAGAGAACTAAACGGATTGACTACGTTCGATGTTATACATTGATCGTGAACAGCCAAACTTTAGTTAACACACTATAGACATGCGATGTATTTTCTAAGTCACGATATCAGGGAATCAACAGAGTGCCGATACGGTGAAATGTCGAAATTATACAGAAACATTTGAGTTACACCTATGTTTGTGTGGAGAAACTTGGTGTGGTGTTCCTCCAACCAAAGGGAGGATCCTCCAACCAGGCGGAGTCTTGAGCCTGGCGGGCTACTGCCCAACGGGTGATGTTGGGAGGTTGTATATATACTATCTGCGTGTTAAATCTTGATTGCGCGATGTAGGATAGTTCGCATGTGGCGAGATAGATGCCGCTACATTTGTATTTCAACAATTAATGAAGGAATAGGTAAATGTATTCCAAAGATGTGTATTTTTACTTAATATAACATCACGCTGTATTCCCCGAAGGGTCTGGTAGAGGTGTAAGTACACACTCATTTCGCTGTTAACACTGTTTAAGTAACAACGTTAAAGAAAGAAAATCGTTTTTTTTACTTTTCGCAGCAACCGTACAGTATTTTGTTTATTAAATACGTGTTTTTGCTGGTACACAAGAGGTACCAAATCTACTTATACAGTGTACTTATATTGTAGCTAATAATAATGCAGTACACCCGCGGTCCTGACGTCAGGATGGCGGGTGTAGCTAATTTTTTAAATATCATTGTACGGGTGTAGGTACACAGGTTTTCAAGAGAGGTACGTAAAGGTACACAGAAGGTGCCAAATAACTGCAATAAATTTAGGCAAATCTGAAAAGCACACCCGCGGTCCTGACGTTCACAGAAATTCCACATGGAAAATAACACTTCCATATGGGGATCGAACCCAGGACTTCACGCTTAGCGGTCGCGCTTGCGACCACTAAACCAACTAGACAGACATGTGTATTTTTAATGGATTCTTAAAGAAACAATAACATTACGCGATCACGGTTTGTTTAACGTTTATACATTTTAATGCCTGGAATATACATTACATACTTAAGCGAACATAGTCTGATTTCAATAAAAAAAATACTAATTTCATAGTTGACTATAACGCTTCCCTTATAATATGCATGGGGCATAGAGCAGCTTATTTTAGCTTAACAATGTCGGAAGCTAAACGTCTATTTAGACAAGGCAATTGTGAATACCCTCGCGTATGAACTTAAGCCAGGCATAACGCGGAATGAACACGGTGTATTTGACTATGTAGCCCGGTTAGAAACATGGAGGCGCCGCCGGTAATTACAATTTTACAAATTCACTGCGCCCTGCTCTAATTATCAAAGTGTCTGAAGGCACCTTACGATGGTATAAGACATAAGACAATGGTAAAATAATGTGTCTTCTGGATACCTTCTGCATTTTTATACCTACTGAATAAAAAATCGATCATTAAAATACTAATCATTTTAATTAAAGTAAAATCTACCTATTTAAATAAAAATTAAATGCTGTTCGTTGGTAAGCGCATCACTTGAGAATGGCTGCACCGGATTGGCTATTTTGTTTTTTAACTGTTCGTAATAATACGAATTAGGTTATTATGGAAAGCAAAAAAATGGAAAGTTGCCCGGAAAATTGGCAAATTCGAGAAAAACTGAAAGTTCTTTTTTCTATGGGAAAAACAATTACAAACAAATATTTTGAAATTTGGACAGGAAAACGTCTGTCGGCTCAGCTAGTAAATAAATAAATAGCATGCCTTATTATTGGGTTTAAAATGAAAGCACATTTTTTTGGATTTTGTTCATTATGCTAGAGTTTTCCAGTCTTTTGCTTTTGTATAAGGTCTGATTTTCGTTCTGTTCGATATTTTTCGTTTTTAATTCTACGCAGAACGACCTCCGTTTACTTAATTACTCATTAGGGCCTCGTTTATAGAGACGTGGGATTCGCCGCGCCTTCCATTACGTCTTCCACCGCGAACTGACATACATAAAAAAACATTCAAATCTAGTTTTGCAAACAACTACAACCCAATAACACGTGTGGAAAAACACGAACTAATACATCGTCATATATTTAAATTGTCCGCTTGATACATCACGCGCCGCGCTAAGTTCCGCGTCTAATAAACGTGGCTTATGAAAATCACATTTCCGCAAAACGTTTTCAGAACACAATATAGGCAATTATACTGAAGACCATAAGAAAATAAGAACACAATATTAATATTAAAAGTGGAATTTTAAATTATAATAAATTATCTTAATTATCGCCTCCGCCCCTATCTTGGGACATTAGGGGAGGCGCACATCGTCCAACTTATAATTAACGATGTCCAAACTATAGTGCTAGCGGGCCAATTAAATGATATTGAATTAAAACTCGCTGTTACAGTCGTTATTAATCCCACTCGGAATATTATTACTTTATTCTGAGGTATGTTCGAGCTTAATATTACATTTAAAATGAATGCTCCATATATTACTGAGCTCGAAGCAGTAATTAAGTTTTAAATAGCTCCTGCAATATATGAATTTTAAACAAGCAGCTGGAATATGTTATTCGTTTGAGTTGCAATAAAATAACATATTAAATTACTCTTTTTTGCATGAATAAGTAAAAATAACATTAAATTATATTCGTTGTAAGAGCGTTATGTTTTACAAGTGGATGAGCACCCGAAAAATAAAATAAATCTGAATTAGGTATCAAGGTGTAAAAGCTCTCTACGTACTATCCCCCCGTGCTAGAATATAAAACATCCTCATCGCATGCTGGGAATAGACTCGTGTTGTAAAAGGATCTGCGTTTGAATCCCGTAAAAAGTTTTAGTTTTAAAGATCTAAGCATACATAGGGACACACAGACAGCGGGAAGCGACTTTGTTTTATTCTATGTAGTTTATAGTATGTACTGAAGATATTAATAGGGTATTTGATTGAAAAAATCTAATTAGTCCGTCAGTTAGATTATCAAACAATATTTGACCCGTATTTTTTCTTTTGTTACGTAAACCAAAATTGACGAAGATACGACACTTTTAAAATTGGCAAAACGTCACAAGCCAGTACAATTTTTACTTGCTTCTGACGTCACAATCCTCCACTCTCGAGTTTTGATGCGCTTTATCTTTCCAAATATTCATAGATTTAAAAAAAGAAAAAATAAATGTCCATTATTTTTTAAACTGGCGGACTAATTAGATTTGCAATTTATTGATGCTGTCAACATGCCTATTGACGCGCTAAATATGTCGATCAAAACTACACCACGGTGTAGTTGCAAATATCTGTCTCTTTCACTATCGTACTTCTATACATTACTTATGATATCGTACGTTTTCAGCTGTGAAAGCATTATCTAGCGTGCGTAAGCGACATTTGAACCCTGAATCGATGCGAAAAAGTGAAAGCTTGCGCTCGAATGTTTGCCCACTTGCTACGAGTGATATGAGTGTGTTTAGTTCCTTAAGATACTCCTTATAAGGGCTCATTCACACGGGTTCCGTCATTCACGATTCGTCATAAAACACGATACATCATGACGGATGGACGTTTTGCGTACGGAATCGTGTTTTATCACGATTCGGCAAAATATCCGAATTGATGTTCACATTCGTTTCGTGATCTTAGTCTTGGATGAACTATCGAACACGATGGATCCGTCACAAAAAAATCGAATCGTGAAAAAAGACGATGCGTCAAAAAAAACGAATTGTCTTCGTGTAAATGAGCACTAAAGGGGTCGCCTATTCCTACCTCGGGATATAATTAAAAATGATTATTAGTCATCACATCCTTATAAATAGGTATACGGTTGAGTAGTAGTAGTAGTATTGGAGAATTTTAGATATGAAATGAAATTGTTTACTCTTTATTCCTTTTAGGGCAGAAAAGAAATGTACAGCGCTTGTAACCACCCCACTAGTCAGAGTTTAATGTCGATTTTATCGAAACTATTGTAAGAATAATGGCACAGCGCACAAACGTGATCACGTACTTTAATTTAGCCAACATGATCGCCAGTGACGCCAAGGTTCCATATGTGCCTTAATGTGAAATCTGCCCTATAAAGGCCAAAAGACCTAAGTATTTAACACTTAGGTCTTTTGGTATTATTTTATAATAAGGTTTTATGAACTATTTGGATTTCCTATGCGACTATCTCCGTAGCCGATAATACAATACAATACTCTTTATTGTACACAAAAACAAACAAGAAACATTACAATAAAAATATAGATGTACAATGGGCGGTCTTATCGCACTAGGCGATTTCTTCCAGACAACCTTTGGATGGACATGAAGCGCAAGAAAAAAGAGAGGGGTAGTTCTCGGTGCAACAATAAAATAAGGAGACTATAAATTAATTACTTTAAATAAACCTAAAAACACAAATAAATAAATAAATATTATATACAATAAATATGTAATCTGTCTACTTTGCAAACCCAAAACATTTTTTAATCACTCCGGAATTTTCCAACAAATATCTACATTGTACAATCTCATTTTAATTAATTACGTGCATTTTTAACTCATTCCCTGTTAACGGAGTGCCGACACGAACTGAAATTAATCAGGAATCATTTGAGTACGCGCGGTGACGACCGCTCTGTAAATAGGTACTGTTACAGAGTAAATGGTACTTAATGTAAATTGTAATGAGAGTAACGTGTGGTATGTAATATTATCTGGATTTGATGTTATTGAATTGAGGATTGTGGTGTACCTTTTTATCTTTTATTATTTGACTCATCAAGTCAAAAAAAAAATATTTTTATTTCAAGTAGACCAGATTACTGGTGCTTTCAAAAGGTCAACATTAGTTGCTCGGTTCCAAGTAGCAGGTGCTATGGAGAAGAACCGGAAAGCAACTGAATAGAAAAATGTTGGACAATTTTCATTGCAGTAGGTAATGTAAGAACAATGCGGATTAATGTAGGTAAGTATATACAGTTAACAACATAAAAGTAATGAGAAAGTTAGCCTTTTAAAACGATTGCCATAGCAGTTACGAGCTGACCAGTCCCAACAGACAGCACTCGTTAACGAGCATGACGCATACATCGATGTCGCTCAGCTCAACCATGTTGCAGGGAACTCAACGACCCGATGCACAACGCCATCTTGAGCAGGACATTTTAGTGAGCATGACAGACTCATACCGATAGACAATAGGCAGTCAAACCAACCAACGTACTACAATGTATAGCAAGAATTGTTTCTGCATGGCTATTCGAATCTATAATAAATTACCGAACTGTCTAAAAAGCCTTAATTTGAACTTGTTTAAGCGTAGATTGTTTGACTTATTAATAAGCAAATGTTATTATTCAACGAATGATTATATCAATGACAGAAATTTGTAAAAGTGTAAACTTAGACTGCACCTAATTTTGTTTGGGAAATTCTATAGTTATTTTAGATTGTTGCACCATTAACGTAAAATTATTATTAGAAATGGAAATATTTGTACACCAGAAATGGTAGATTATATAAGAGACTTCAATAGTTTGTAACACCTACTGCACTATATTTTAACAAATAAATTGATCTTTCTTTCTTTCTTTCTTTAAATGGTCGCGGTTGAGTCGCACCTGATGGTAATCGCAGATAGGGTCTAAGAAAGAGCACAAAGATCCAAGTAACAGAGATATAGAGGGATTCCGCTATACCCCTCTGGCTCTCACGTACACACGGCGGAACACAGTAAACTGTTTGGCTGACTTTAATGTTCAGATGGTAGCTAGCCAGGAGGACCGTATAGATCCTACTACGAAGCGTGTTGGGTTTTGTATAATCTTATAACACGCGTCTATTCCCAGCGTGCGGTGAGGGAGTTTTATATTCTAGACTACACGGGATAAATGGGCGACGTAGACAGTAATTTCTAGGAGCATTATCACCAGTGATTGGATAATCGGGCGCTTATATATCTAAACTTCTTCCCACGAAAGAATAATATTATGGAAATTCCTTTCTGAATAAATAAGTAATCCCGGGTTCCCGGGATTGAACAATTTTGTAAAAACAACTATAACAAACTTAATGAAATTATAGCAATGGTTATTTTGATTTAGTATCTTTATTTTATTTAAAACAAATGGAATATCAATAAAAAATTATAATGACTGCACAATGTGGTCAATTAGTGGAAATTGATTTATCTATCTAACAGATTAGTGAGAAATTTATTGTACCTCAGGAATTTCAAACGATTCCGGGATCCGGGGTTCTGAAAGGCATGTCCGCATTATTCGTGGGAATAAAAGTGAAGTTTAGGTATATTAGCGCCCAATTATCCGATCACTGATTATCACAGTATTTAGCAGTACTTCAACTACCTACAATCGTCCGAATTGACACACTCACACAGACACGCACTGCAACAAGATTTCTAAGTTATCATCGGAATGCAGTCAGTCACGGCTGTCATAGACTACATGGCAAAGAGTGCATTATACTTAGTATATAGTTCGTGTCAGTGTGAGTGTCAATTCAGACGATTATAGTAAGTTGAAGTACTGCTTTAGCGTGTATATCTACTGTGGCATTATGATGTGTGTGATTTCACAAATTGAAACATTGTTTATAACTGAATACATAGCTTAAAGCACCTATTTATTTTTCTTTGCCTAGTGTACACGTGTATCTGTTACGTATATATCTATAAATATCGTTACATGTGTATAATAATATTTTTATATCACCGAGCGGCTCGTGGAGTTACTTTTTAATAGTTTGAGTGGTGCCTCGGGTCGCATGTTATTCAATTTTTGCTTCGCAGCCACGCTGTTAGATTTTATATGTTTATACCTTTAGTTGTGGTACACGCTTACGAGTGTGGATATTAAGGTAGAAATGGTATTTATATGAATAAGTAATGATGAAGGTATAAAATACATTAATATGCACGCTGACATTTAATTGGTTGTTTTGTTAGAAGACCATGGTCTACTAACTGTTGTATCTAGCAATTGATAATTTTTCAGTAGTTGCGTTAGCTGTGGCTTTATTAATGAATTCATAACTTTTTTATATTGCTCTTGGCTTACTCTTGGCTTGGTTAGTAGTTGCCCTAAAGCCCTAAGGTATCTATTTATTTATTTCTATTCATTTGAAGCAGATACGTCACTCTGTGAGAATTTCTCTGAAAAATTATCAATTGCTAGTTACGACAGTTAGCGCGGAGGTGGACGAAATAATTGTCTGTAAAAAAGTCTCATGTAACATGAACTAAGAAGATGACTTAAAATCTGTTAAAAAGAACAATAAATAACTCACCCCTTTGCCAGAGCACTCGTTGTTATTATGGTCTGTGGGGCACTTGGTGTGGTCTATGTACGGGAAGATGGACGTGCAGGTCTGGTTGACGCAGACCAGGTTGTCTCCGCAGGGTGTACCGTCGCGTACCAGACCGAGCGGCGCGATCTCTGAGTGCTTTGGAAGACCTGTTGTGGCTCTGAAATTGAGAATTGTAAATCATTCGTTGGGAATTACGGAAAAAATATTACCTATAGGATTTGAGGGAGCTAAATATTATTATACCTAGTTTTCTTGGGGATGTAAAAAGATATAAGACTAGACTAAAAAAAAATCTTACAATGTAACACATTTTTCGAAACTGAAATAACTAATAGTCTAGCACAAAGTGCACAATTTTGCTTTGTAAACATACAAAGTGTGAAAAATCAACTCTAAGAATTTTATGGGGTTACTCGGTATCGGAAATTGAACAACTTTTCGAAATTCGCGTATTTTTTTATAACTTTCCATACAAATCAAAAAAATGTTTTAATTGATTTGCATGGACAGGCATAAAAATAATTGGCGAATTTCGAAAAGTTGTACAACAAAAGTTGTTCAATTTTCGATACCGAGTAACCCCACAAAATTCTTAGAGTTGATTTTTTAACACCTTATATAGCATACAAAATTTGTGCAGTCGAGTTCATTAATATATTGGCCTTTCCCGGCTTCAGTAATATATGAACGTTAAAAACATTTATAATATTGTGACAACTCTAAGCATCATTAAATTGTGGTCAAGATTTAGATTCATTAATATGTGACTGCTTTTTCTCAGTCTTGTGCCTTTGGCTATATATGTTACTGAGAAAAAGCAGTCACATATTAATGAATCTAAATCTTGACCACAATTTAATGATGCTTAGAGTTGTCACAATATTATGAACTTTTTTAACGTTCAGATATTTTTGAAGCCTGGCAGGGCCAATATATTAATGAACTCGACTGTACACATAAATAGAAGCAAAATCATTTAGTATCTATGTAGTAATAGATACTTAAGTGATTTTGTTTCCAATGTTTATTTTATACCATAATGTTAAAATGTATGTTTCTATTACCTAGAGAAATAAATTCTTGAAATCGAAGATACTAAATATAGAAATAATATAGAAATTGAAATAGAAGGACGACTTATGGCATTTATGCATCCATGCCGGCTCTGAACTGAGGCATGGACGAGGCAAGGAGGCATAATGCTTCTTATATTTCATGTGGACTCGACTCTGCGTCTCGAATCAATCGCGTTCTTTGTCACTCAGTCGATTGGAACTGAGCTCAGGCTCGGCACAATGTAACATTATATCACTCGGAAGGCTTACAAAAACCGTTATTTTCAAAAAAATACGTTTTACAAAGGGTGTGAGATAGTTGGCTTTATTATACAGGGTGTAAACGAATTTGTGTAATTCCTAAAAACCACATGATCTACTACTGATGTAGGTTGGCCCCGCACGGGAATTAGCATGATTAAAAATAAAAATCTTTTTTTTTCATACGGTAGGGGTAAGTGATCGTATATAAACCACCTAATAAGGAATCAGTAAAAAAATAAGAAACTTTTTTTTTTGCTAAAATATTGTTATATGATATTGAACATTTCGATGCCCCGCATAAATGAATGAAAGCACGTCAACGCGGCTGGCGGCCACGACTAACGCGATATCGCTCTTTGCAGTAAGTTAACTCGGGGCTCTAAAATGACTCAGAAATAGAAAACTAAGATTTTATTTTGAATTATTTTTTCAGTTTATTTAAAAAAAAAACCCTTTTAGGGTTAATCTGTGTCACCAGTAGATCACGCGGTTTGAAGGAATAACACGAATTCGTTTACACCCTGTATACTCAGCGGACTATCAGCGCCCTGCGGGTCCAATATAATAACGGTTTCAGGATGTTGATGGGGCTGCCCCGTTTCTGTAGTGCATCTGGTATGCTCACGCAGGCACACGTCGATGGCTTTCATGCCATCGTCAGACAGTGATCTGCCGCGTTGCTCTGCAGAGTGCGGACCAGCTCCATCTCCATCCTGAAGACCATAGCAGAGAGATACGACTCTTCTTTGTTGAATGCCATTGTTCAAAGATGCATGACGAACAATGAACTGGTAACTAAATATTAAGTTTATTTTTCTATCCTGTAACTTTCTTTGTCTCTTTTTTAATAACCAACTATGGATGTTACTTAACCGAAATAAAGATTATTTCATTTTTATTCTCACGATAAACATTTAATTACAGCCGTCGATTGCATTGCAGACTCTTGAGGGTAGGTCACCGTTAAAGGTATAAGGTATAATGGGCTGGTATCCGCAACTCCACGTCTAAGCACGTATTTTGCGTGATGGGTGGTAAGTATAGTTACTCGACCCACCCTAACTCCTCGAAAAAGGCCAGCACACCCTTGATGTTACTGGTGATCTCTCGGAGAGTACCTGGGTTTCCGAAGTACTACTAGGTCACCGTTACGTCCACTACATTTGAATTTATTTCTCCAAAATGTTAAGAATAACTGCTGTTGTAAACGAAGAACTTTTTTTTTTATTTATTACTAGGCCTTCGTTTGGTCGCCATCTCGCCTGATGTGAAGCGATGATGCGGTCTACGATGGACCACGCTTGCCCAGAAGAAACCGATTCACTCGTGACTTGAAGACACCCAGATTGTAGCTGTCGGGGAACACCCACTCGGGCAGCGCATTCCACTGTTTGGCGGTTTTCACATAGAAAGTGGAATCAAAGCGCTTCGTTCATTCTTCGTTCGTTTTCACTCAAAAACAGTCGACCTATTTACAAATCTAGCTAAAATCTACCATATTCCATTATATTTAAAGATTATTTTTGCTACAACGTGGTACTCACTTGCATTCGTACTCGTTGCCCTTGATGCTGATGACGGTCCTCGTGTAGTACTCGTCCATGCCGGTCACTATGGGGTACCTGTTACCCTGCTGACACTGCAGAGAGCCGCAGCGAACGTTCCTGATGAAGACATTAGCTGTTATACTAAGAGAAAGGTATTGCGCAGCCCTTACGTTGGACATGAGAGTTGGTGGAAGGTTTCATGTTATTCAAGTACTAGAGTGCACGCGCGGGCTGCATATGTAACCCAGCGTGTAATATTGTCGTATATTTTATTAACTAGGCGCGCTACAGTGTAATCGTCTAGTGTATTCCTCAAGTGTTTACGAACTATACTGGGTGTAAGGGACGGTGTACCGAAAACAGAAACAGTGAATTTTGCCCATCAATCTGAATCGAAAATAAGTGGTTTTATTTCTTGGAATTTTTCGAATTTACTGGAAATTGCTAATTTGCCTATGTTTTATTGTATTTCAATAAGTGTTTTGGCAGGTAAATGAAATGGGTGTAAAGGACAGGTTACGAAAAATTTACACATCGAATAGTTCATTATTTTGAATTGAAAATCAAGGAAATCTATAGAATTTTCCGATTTAAAAAAAAAAATCATTTTATTTTTGCAACGTGCGTTGTCCTAATAGGATTGCTTATTTTACAGCAGAGAAATGTAAAATTTGTGGGAAAAAAAACGAAAAAGTCTGAAGATTCCGAGCAAAATTTCCACTTATTTTTAATTCAGAATAATATATGATAATAGGCTGAATTCAGTTTTCGGTAAACCGTCCCGTATAGGTACTGTGTTTTACTCATTTTATGTTTTACTAGCTGTTCCCGGCATGCGTTGCAATGCCCTTTTTCCTACTTATTACCTACCTACTACCTACCTACTACCTACCTACTACCTACCTACTACCTACCTACTACCTACCTACTACCTACCTACTACCTACCTACTACCTACCTACTACCTACCTACTACCTACCTACTACCTACCTACTACCTACCTACTACCTACCTACTACCTACCTACTACCTACCTACTACCTACCTACTACCTACCTACTACCTACCTACTACCTACCTACTACCTACCTACTACCTACCTACTACCTACCTACTACCTACCTACTACCTACCTACTACCTACCTACTACCTACCTACTACCTACCTACTACCTACCTACTACCTACCTACTACCTACCTACTACCTACCTACTACCTACCTACTACCTACCTACTACCTACCTACTACCTACCTACTACCTAAACAGATTAAGAATATGGATATACTGATATAATTTTTTTTTTTTTAAATATCAAAATGTCGAACGGGATAAAAAGTATCCTATGTCCTTCTCCTGGCTCTAAACTACCTCCCTGCCAATTTTCAGCTAAATCGGTTCAGCCGTTCTTGAGTTATAAGTGAAGTAACTAACACGACTTTCTTTTATATATATAGATTTAGAGAATTAATTGATTCGTAAGTGAGCTAGGCCATGGCTGGCTTATAGCCAGCGCGAGCGCTCAAAGAGTATTTACGGGCGCGAGCACTCTAGTGTTAATATTGTAAAGCGCTGAATTCACTAGCAAGTTAAATTTCGTGAGATATTATGTTGAATTATCTATATTATTTAGATACTCATAATTTTGTTTTCAATTCATCCAGAATTGTTCTAGGTATATAATTCGTTTATCATCCTCAATTTGTATTTATTGTAATTCATATTACCTTTTTTTCATATTTTATAAATAAATAAAAAATAAATATTAGCCCGTAACTGTCCCACTGCTGGGCAAAGGCCTCTTCTCGTACAGAGAAGGAACGAGCATTGATCGCCACGCTTGCTCACTGCGTGTTGGCGATTTTAAACCATTAAAGTCCAGGTTTCCTCACGATGTTTTCCTTCACCGTTTATATGTCAGTGGCGTCTTAGATTAACTAAGAAAGTATATAATTATGACACTGAAAAAGTCACTTGGTATATGCCTGGGTTTGAACCCGCAACCCAATGCTTAACAAGCGGGTCTGTAACCTCCGGGCCACCACGACACTCATATTTTATAGACTCAATTAATTTATTCACTTGACAGACAGATCTGTGTTGTTGGGGAGTTTGTTGCGCCGTTTCTTCTTCACAGCATAAACACTAGGAAGAGGTGAAGGGCTGGCGTTTTTGGGGGCTGAATTTTGTAACGTTCAAAAAGAACTAAGTAATTCTAGTCTATTTTGAATAAATGAGAGTTGAAGTGATTACTTACCTGCTTACACTGAAAGCAAGTTTTGTTAAAACCTAATACGGGCAGCTTGCGGTTTGCGGCAAGTCTGTAAATCTTTGAGAAGTCGATTTGCGGCGGCTTGTGTAAGTCGGATGTAGAAGTAAACATGTGGAATTTAATTTGCTAGTGGATTCAATGCTTAAGAATTTCAAACAAGCGATTTCTTTAGGTACATTTCCATGCTATGATCGTATTAAAAACGATATTAGCTATGTCTACATCAGTGCGCTTTCATGTTCATCTTGCGTCTTCGTCTGAAGCATGCGTGAGGCAACATAGCGCATGCCTTAATACTTGTTCGACGTCAGCGCATGCCCCTAGCGCACGCTAATCCGTCTATTGTATGTCGACTGACGACTGACCGAGGCGCACCGGTGTAGACGATAAGCTGCATGCGTCTTATGGCAATCAATATTGCATGCGCTTGACGCAAGAGGAATTGAAACTTGAAAGCGCAAGATGAACATGAAAGCGCATGGGTGTAGTTATATCAATACTTGTTCAAAAATTGTAGAACAACTATCAAAACACGACAAAAAGATCTCTAAATTCCAAAACAAATACTTACTCAGTTTCACACTTAATAAAATGTCCATTGCCATCTTTCCCGCAGTGGCCGGTCACTGCGCCCTTCGAGTTGAACTGTTCGAAGCACTCCTTGTCTGCGCCAATCGTCCCTTGTCCCCAGATGCTCTCACACTGTAAGGACAGTGTGGGACACTGTCCTGCGAAGCAGTACCCCTTGCCTTCCTCGCAAGGCTCTCCGTTCTTCCGGTGCGCGTCGGAGGGGCACGAGCCGGACATGCCGGTGCAAGTCTCGTCGAGGTCGCATTCATTGGTCGCGTCGCGGCAAATCACGCCGCGGGGTTTTAGCTGTGAGGGAGAGAGTTAGATGTGTAGACAGGAATACATAAAGAGATTTGTGTACAGCAGTATGAGTATTACAGTATCACCATCATCATCATTCAGCCGAAATACGTCCACTGCTGAACATAGGCCACCCCAAAAAGGGGGGGAGGGGGGATTGCCATAATCGCTACGATTGGCAATCGCAGTATTGTTGTTAAAGTACTCAGAGGACGCTGCTGCCCATCCTCTAGTGAATCCCTAAGTCGCCTTTTACTATACCCATGGGAAGAGATAGGGTAGTGCTATTCTTTAAGTGTGGCACTACACAAAACATTTTTAGACATTACTGTATGGCCGATAGTAAATTTTGGTTGTGCAAAAGATTTTTAGGCATAAAATTGATTTTGATTAACATTTAATTAAAATTTAATTAACACTATCAAGATCGGGCATTAGTTAAGCAAAGTTTGGTTAATAGTTTTTCTAGTAACTGTTTTCATTCTGAATACAGTCGTGGACTTAAAATGTTAACCATTCTGAGGTCAATAATAGGAATGTTGACAGCATCAATAAATTACAAATCGAATTAATTTTAGTCCAGTTAGAGTTTTGAAAAATAATGAACACGTATTTTTTCTTTTGTTAAATCTATATATAGTTGGAAAGATAAAACGCATCAAAACTCGAGAGTGCAAGCAAGTAAAAATTGTACTGGCTTGTGACGTTTTGCCAATTTTAAAAGTGTCGTATCTTCGTCAATTTTGTTTTACGTAACAAAAGAATAAATACGTGTCAAATATTTTTTGATAATCTAACTGACGGACTAATTAGATTTTTTCAGTCAAATACCCAATTGCTTGCACATTACTTTTTCATAAGGTCGCTCGGTCGCTCGCAAGGAATTGACAGGGCAAAAATATTCTTTAAAGAATTGACATGAAAAGGTTCATTTAAAAGAGGATATATACTAAGAAATATATTAATTGATTGACAAATGCCGCAATAAAATGAAAAAAAGTTATTGTTTTGAGGAAAAAAAAATGATTTTATACAGGAGTTCATAACATCAAAGTGGTTAAAATCCTTTTTGCTGTATTCGACGCATCACAATTTTAAACAGTAATACAAGTATTTAAGTTGATATAACATCTTAAACTATTGCGCACAGTGTGAGAAGGAATCGAATTTGAAATCTGATAAACATTTTGATTCCGCGACTGTAATGCGCTAAAGTTTGGAGAGCCTATGTTCAGGGCGGCCACAATAAATTAGTCATATTGTACATTTCAGAATTTCGCATAATTGGCAAGAAATAATTCATAAACCACTTCTGAAACTGTATACCATGATCACTTAGGTACTTTAGATGCTTAATGTACTAATATTTTAGCAATTTATTGTTACGAGTAAGGTTTTGTATAAAGACAACTTTTTGAACTCTAAATTCCACTCAAGTTTCGTGCAGTTTAAAACTAAAATGTATTGAGAGATATACACAGTGTTAAAAAATCAACTCTAAGAATTTTGTGGGGTTACTTGGTATCGGAAATTGAACAACTTTTGTTCTACAACTTTTCGTTTTTTTTATAACTTTTCATACTTGAAATCTAAAAATCATTTTTCTTTCAACTACGTTAATGTTATCATTAATCACTACAAAACCGATCACAAAGGATGTATTTTTTGCTTAGAACCAAAACAGTGCAGAAATGTGCTCATTATTGCACTGTTTTACATTAATGCACTGTTTTTTATTTTTTATTTAGATAAATTTACCACAGATGTTTAATGTATCCCATTAAGTTTAATATATAAAATGTATGCATTAGATCAAAAAGATACTGGCTGAAAATAAAAATCAGCTAAATGAAACAGACGTGGTGAAAAAAAAAAAAACAAATGGCGCGCATTTTGTACCATTGTAAAACTTTGATACTTCATAATTAGCAAGAAAAGTTTAAAAAATGTTTAATGGATATTTTATCACGGTAGGTAGATTGGTAGTTGAAAGAAAAGTAGATTACGCACCTTGCTTAAGTGAGTAATTTATGCACTCGTGTTAATTTAGTGCCTTCGCATGCGCTCGGGCACCAACATAACACTCGTGCATTAATAACTCACTTTGCGCTCGGTGCAACAATCTACTATTTATTGCCTTGTATGGACAGGCATTAAAAAAAAATGGCGAATTTCGAAAAGTTGTAGAACGAAAGTTGTTGAATTTCCGATACCGAGTAATCCCACAAAATTTTTAGAGTTAATTTTTTAACACTTTATATTTCTATTGAGAAATGAAATTAGCATTAGGTTTATTCTCACCCTGCTTCTAGTATTATCCTAGCTGGTTCGATTCGTTTTCAATCCTTTAGCAGTTTCATAGAGTGGTTATCCCAACATTAGCCGATTGTAAGCTCATCGAGAGTGGAAAGCTTTTCATAATGGCTCTATTTGTATGTTAATAACATAACATCTCGCTTTTATACCCCGAAGGGTTGGACAGAGGTGTACAGTATACACCCTCATTTGTTGAATGAAACCTCAATTGACAACATTTCAAAACTGACACGACCTTAAAACAAAAATACCGTTTCTTTATTTTTGTGTCCTGAGTTCAAATATATTATATCTTTTATATTTCTCAATTCCTCATTTCTGAGAAAAAAAATGAAAATCAAAAAACATGTGATAACGTCACATAGACGGTGGAATGAGGAGTTACCTTTGCCTATGCGTTCCAATGTTTTAGATGAAAACATTTAATGTCAAACAAGACATGTCAATGTCACTTATGAAGTTTTTTTTTTTTTTTTTTTTTCTTTTGGCAAGTCGCACTTATGAAGTTAAACAAGACAAGTGTTAAATGACAGTGACATCTAACTAACAGTTTTTTTGACGGCTCACAGTGAAGCAAAGGTTAGATCGCCATTCCACCGTATGCATGATGTCATTTGGCGCATACGTCTTTTTAGAATACGCCAAATTTCAAAATTTAAATTATGAATGAAAAGTACATAATTTCGAAAAACGGAAAAATACTGGTGCTCTGTATTTGGATTTACTTTTAAAGAACGTAACACGCAGGTTAAAAATATGAAATGTTGTCAATTGTGAAAACTAAATTCCATATTTGCGCATTAAAATTTTTCGTGTCAATTAACTTCAAAGTACAAGTTTTATTGCGATTTCTGTAAACAACTCTTAGAATTCCCTTAATAAAGTTGAAAAACATCAAAAGAATACAACAAAAAACATAACACCGTTATGTTTACGTCCCATGTTATAGCGGGCGAGCTTATTGTCATCAACTGGGCACAATTCTAGAGTCAGGGCTGCTACTGAAAAATTCCACACGGGACCGCCCGCCCGCCTTTGCCCGACCTGGGAATCGAACCCAGGACCTGACGTTTACCAGTCAATAATAATATTAAGTACGTTAATATTATAAACGTTTTCAGATCTCGTTTTTTTCATTCCCAAAACAAGTTAACTCTTACGGCAGTAGCGAAATTTGTACAGCGCTTGTAACCACCCCACTAGTCTGACTTTAAAGTCGTTTTTATCGAACCTATTGTAAGAATGATCACCCTTATCGTCGCCCGGGAGTGAAAACCTCGGGAATGCATTTGGTCATTGCACGGTTCCTGTGGGCGGCTTTCACGCGGACAAAGTTGCGGGTAAAAGCTAGTCATCATCTGCCTAGCCTTTTCCCAACTATGTTGGGGTCGGCTTCCAGTCGAACCGGATGCAGCTGAATATCAGTATTTTACATGGAGCGACTGCCTATCAGACCTCAACAACCCAGTAACTGGGTAATACGATACTCTTGGTAAGACTGGTTGTCAGACTTTCTGGCTTCTGACCAACAGTAGCGACTGTCAAAGATCTACAAATGACAGCCGGGACCAACGGCTTTACGTGCTTTCCGAGGCACGGAGGAAACTCGCTATGGTAAATGGTTACCCATCCACAGACCAACCTCGGCAAGCGTGGCTTAACCCGGAAGATCGGTCTATGCGGCTGTAATTATTTAGCCACGAGCTCCTCTGCGGGTAAAAGCTAGTCAGTTATATTTATTACGAATGTTATATACCCAATAAAGGCTAGTTTCAGTGCCTACAAACTAATTTCACAAAGAGCGGCTCTTTTATAAGATATAGTACCTATACGTCGTGATAAAATAAAAATTACCAAATTGCATTCACGAGATTTTCGCTCCCGGGTGACGTTATGCTAAAAACGCATCGACCTAAGGCGAGCTGAACCCTGGCGCGGTAATCGGGTAAGCGACGGCAATCGGGTAAGCGACGACGCGCGGGCCGAAAATCACTTTAAAAAATCGATAAAAAATATATAAATGTAATAAAAAAAAACGATCGGGTAGAATCGATTCCAAAATTAATTACCTATAAATTAATATTAATTATAAAAATGTATTATAGTAAGTACTTGTTTAAAATGAAATTTTGCTTGTAAAAAAACTGCAAATCGAAGTAACTTCAGTATTTTTTTCTATCGAGAAAACTATATTGCATCGTGTATTGAACGGGTACATGGTATAGAGAAGGAATGTATCCTAAAATATAAATTTATTTTGGGTTCTAAATGTTTTAATTTGCCTATCAAAAATGAGTTCTAAAACAAGCAAAACATACCGCGCCAGGGTTCAGCTCGCCTTAAACGGGCACAGCGCACAAACGCGGCCACCAACATGAATATAACCAATATGACCGATGAGTGATGATAAATAATTGTGGTTTCATATGTGCCCTAAACTAAAACTTGCACTTTATAGGGTTCAAAATGTATGAACATAATAATATACTTATTCTCTCTCTCTAATTCCAACTACGCATATATTTATATGTCTCCTGCCCTAATTCCCAACTAAATCACTCTTTTTGCGTTTCCAAGCGTCGCATTTGCATAGTTGTTCAAAACTTCACGTGGAATTAACTTTGTATTATTCAACATTATGACACACAGACTAAACATTAATCAGTTTAAAACTGATGAATTTCAGACGTTTCGTTGTAAATTAGTCAGAATACATTTGTCAGAACAAATGCAAATATGTTTCAACTGTGAGTCCTTGTATTTAAATTTGCTAAATACGACTTATTATGTAGAAACTTTAAAGTCTACGTTTTCGTTGTTGAAATTGAAGTTTGTTGAAGTACTGGAGGTATCATTAAAGGAGGTATAAGTCTTGCGTCTAATTAACGCATGACTAATTCCTTTCAGCGGAGCGAAGCTTATCAATAAACAATAGGTCTGGAATACTAAGTTGAATGAATAAATAAAACTATGAAACTCTTCGTTAAGCAGTTTCAATCGCATTGCATCTACAGTCACGGATGGGGATTCAGCTTAAAGAATAAACAGTACTTCTAAACGAGTCTGCAAATTACGAAAACGGCAATAGTTTTCGTGAACTCGGTAAACTCTATCTCTTTTATAGTCCCGGAAGGAAAAGAGACAAATATATTATTCAGTTTAGGGAACTCACGGAACTACTGTCGTTTTTGTTATTTGTAAACTCGTAGTAGGGTTAAGGATGAGTCATTATAATAATAATAATCATTTTATTTTCAGGCAACTGAGGCCCATAGAAAAAAATACACAAAATACTATCGTAATAATAAACTAATACATATTAAAAAACTTTATGAACTAAACACGTAACGTTGTCGGCGGCGTCGTGTTTCGCTGCGTGGTGTCGCGTAACCGACCTCGGAAACGTCGATATACGACACCCTTCGGCCAAAAGTCCTCTTTCAAGAAGGTCTGTAGCTGGTGGGTTGGAACCCGTACCACGAACGACTTAAAGTTGGTGTTGTGGCGCGATTCCAACCTTTGGACCCTCAGAGTCACTTTTAAATACTCCACGACTTCCTCGATCTTCGTGGAGTGATGCAGACGCGAAATGTACAGCTGCGTCGTAGGCACAGCAGGACGCAGCAGCATGTTGGGTCCACTCGGTGCGGTACCGCACTGGTTACGGGAAGAGGGCTTCTTCTTCTTTTCCACTTTAGTGAAACCCTCTTCATCAACTAACATTATGATCTGCATAGTCTTTTTCCAACTACGATAAGGTCAGCTTCTAGTCTAACCAGATGCGGCTGAATACCAGTATTTTACACGGAGCGATTGCCATCAGACCTCTGCAACCCAGTTACTGGGCAATGCCTATATCCTAAGTGTAGACCGGTTGTCAGACTATCGGGCTTCTGACTGGGTCTAACGACTGTCATAGGTAGTCGTATGACACCCTGGACCGACGGCTTAGCGTGCTCTCCGAGGCACTGAGGGGTCTCGATGAGTAACGAACAGTCACCATAGACTAATCGCGGCAAGCGCAGTTTAACCTTGTATGATCCGCGCGGTTGTTAATATGCCAAGAACCTCTCAGATAAGTAATTATGTAATGTCATTTTTAGGGTTCCGTACCCAATGGCTAAAACGGGATCCTATTACTAAGACTCCGCTGTCCGTCTGTCTGTCCGTCTGTCACCAGGCTGTATCTCATGAACCGTTATAGTTAGACAGTTGAAATTTTCACAGACGATGTATTTCTGTTGCCGCTATAACAGCAAATACTAAAAATAGGATAAAATAAACATTTAAGGGGGCTCCCATACAACAAACGTGATTTTTTTGCCGTTTTTATAGATAATGGTACGGAACCCTTCGTACGCGAGTCTGACTCGCACTTGGCCGGTTTTTTTATTACTTACTTAGCACTGTCCTAGCCCTTTGTCGATAACTTTCGTTTTGATCATAATAA
Organism: Amphipyra tragopoginis; assembly: GCA_905220435.1. Taxonomy (NCBI): domain Eukaryota; kingdom Metazoa; phylum Arthropoda; class Insecta; order Lepidoptera; family Noctuidae; genus Amphipyra; species Amphipyra tragopoginis. Next base: position 25,557,318 of record HG992004.1, read on the forward strand.
AAGGTCTCAATTATCAGAATATCAAATTCCGCTTTTTCTAGCTATCAAATTACTCCTTAACAATTGGAACTAGTAGTAGTATATTCTTTTATGTATGATATTAGGAAGACATGGTTTTAGGATAGTCTTTAATTTTTGTAGCGATTTTTATTCCATTGCACAAAATTATTAACTAAACTAATTAAATCCCATACAAGAGTTCTTGAAAAATTGCCCATGTTTCAACGATTTTTGCTTCCGGCTGTATCTTAAAATGGTAATACATATATGAATTTCAAAGCATTGATTAAGTTTATACTATACAAGTAACTAATAAATACTAAAAAGTCCTTCTATCCTTTTATTTGTTGGTATGGAACCATGTTTGCGCGAGTATGACTCGTACTTGACCGATTTTTCACTTATATAAGATTTCGTAAAAAGACCCTATTAGTTTTATTCTTGATGTTGGTAAAACGTAATTGAAAAAATAAATATCCAGTCAAAAATATTTGTATTTTCATTCCTATAATGTTGGCAATACGTAGTCGGTAAAATAGTTTGTTTCTTGTACTGTGCATGCAAAAATAGACCTTAAGGTGCATAACCTTTTCATTTCCCTACTGTACTAGTAGTCTTTAGTTCTTTTAGTTAATTCTTACCTGACACCTCTCACAGCATTCCCCGGACGCGCACTGAGACTCCTTGGTCAGTCTGCACGTGAAGGGATCGCAGCAAGGGTTGGTGTTCTGACACTCTGTGATGGTGCCGCAGTCGCACTCCTCGCCCTCATCCAGGCGACCGTTGCCGCATTGGTGGTGGATCACCAGCTATGGAAACAAATACGACATTATTTGGTGTATGTTTATCTAAATCCCTACTTAATATTACATAATACTAATAACAACAAAAATAAAAACAATAACATAATACTAATTAAGATCAACATTATATCACCTATGTTTCACAAATACATAAATGATTGATTGATATTATAAATGCGAAAGTAGCTCTGTCTGTCTGTTACGATTTCACGCCTAAACCGCTGAACCGATTCTGATGAAACTTGGTACAGAGATAGTCTGAAACCTGGAGAAGGACATACCTATAATACTTTTATTCCGAAAAATACGGAATACGCGACAAACAACATCCACGCGGGCGAAGCCGCGAGCTACCTACAATAAGTCGTCGTTACTGTCTTTTAATCTATGTTCAAAAAATTGTATAAGCATAATTAGGTCCCTGCTAGACAAGGACTATTTCTCAGAATGAAAAGGGTTCAGGCCTCAGTCCACTCCGCTGGCCTGATGTGGGTTGGTAATCTACACACACAAACGATAACTTTTTTGTAGCCCTCTCAGGTTTTTTCACGATGTTTTCCTTCACCGTTAGCGCAACTGATAGTCAAATGCTGATTCGTGTAGGCTGGGTTCGAACTCGGACTCGATTGCATGGAAGGGAAGCGTACAACCGTTAGGCTTAAAACGCACTAGCGGCCAGCCGCAATACGGCGTGCCGCTTGCGGCAGGCCGCACATCGATTTTTATATGAAACCGCATGATCTCAACGCACTGCCGCACGACGGCTGGCAGGAAATCAGTGCGTTGAGATCATGCGGTTTTATATAAAAATCGATGTGCGGCCAGCCGCAAACGGCACGCCGTATTGCGGCTGGCCGCTAGTGCGTTTTAAGCCTTAGGCTTTCATTTATGCTTATTAAAAACAGTGCGTATTCAAAATGAATCCACAGCATGATGTAAGTTTTTAAACGCACCAAGCGAAAATCGTGCTCTGTATGAATGAATTGTATCAGAATTTCACAATACATTTTCCATTACTACGACTAGCTAAAACCATTATTATTCTTGTCAGTAGTCAGATTCCAGAGTATCATAATATCACTATCGAATTACGCCCTTTTAAAACCCTACAAGTTAAATTCGAATGAAAACAAACAAACAATACCAGCTACTTGTTCCTCATAATTTCTCATTCACCTTCAACAATAATAAAACGTCTAAAATAAAAAAACGCTCGAAATAGAAAACAAAACTACACACAAACCGACATTGGCATGTCAAACTCAGTCAAAAAAGCATTAGGCGAACAAGGGAAACATTTCAGAATGCCCAAAGGATGTGTGTAGGCGGTGTAGGTACACACTCATATTGAATTTACATCGGGAATCGAGATTCAAAGGTATATACATCAAAGGTAGTATAGGTATATCACTGTATACAGGGTGGAAAAAATCAATGGGCCCTGAAGGGAAACCACTTTAAATCCTTAAGATGGATCATTTTTCTTAAAGGAAACATTCCTTTAATTTAAAAAAAAAACAAATCTGCATTCACAGATTTCTCGACATGCTTACCTAAACCGGGAATCGAACCAGTTAAAAAAATTAAAAAATAAACACACGCTATTTTATTTCACTAGTCGATACAGTCAATGTTAGAGATAAAATTTCTCCAATAAACATTAGGTCTTACACTCGTCTGTCGTACAAGATATCCATGAAATCTAATATTTAGGTAGCACACAAGGGTTTTAATCAACATTACCTAGACTAGAACTGTTCACTTTTAACAAGTAAAAGACACGTTATAATTTTTTTTGAACTAACATCCAAAGACATTCTTTGAAGTACAAGCTTGCTAATTTATCTCTAAATTTATTAGTTTTTTTTTTATTACAAGTACCTCGTTGAAGACTTAGATAAGAAAATCATTTAATTGGTAATAATAATTCTATGCACATTTTCTTTCTTAGACGGGGCGTTCTGACGAAAAGTTTAAAAATAGAACGTTCTGTTTGACAATAATCCTATCGATTAGTAGAATAAAATAGCGAGGGTTTATTTTTTATATTTTTACCTGGTTCGATTCCCGGTTAAGGTAAGCTTATCGAGAAATCTGTGAACGCAGTTTTGTTTCTTTTTAAAAATAAAAGAATGTTTCCTTTAAGAAAAATAATCTATCTTAAGGATTTAAGGTGGTTTCCCTTCAGGGCCCATTGATTTTTTCCACCCTGTATATAGGGTGGAAAATACGCCACCACGCCACCACGACACGGGTTCCTTAGTTTTTATTTGTTCCTTACAGCCTAAACTATCATCAGTTTTCCATTGAGTGTTTATTTATAATGTGGAACGTTTTGGCTTAATAAATTGTGTAGACTTGGTGTTAGTCATTGTTGATTTGAAATGAGTAAGTGGGTTCTCTGTTGGAATATCGAAATATTATTAGCGAATTCTTATCTGGCCGAAAACCTTTCGCCACTTTTCATTTCGCCGAATGATTAAAGTCCCTAATTATTATTTGTAAGTTTTTGTTACGCCGACTAATCTGCCGGCCACTGTTTCATTAGTAAACTGTATTATTGGCCACTTTACACTTGTTAGATGGCTCATTTTCCCATCATGCAAGCAAGCATGCAAGTGTTTCTGGGTTTGCTCTGCCAGAAGACTCGCTTTTAAATAACACTCTAGGGGTAGGACAGAGTCTGACGGATTATCATTACATTCCGCTGTGTGAAAATAATATTGTGCGAATACTCATTTGGCAAATTAATAGCCAAATAAGTATTCAACTAAAACAAAATTTCTGAATGATTTTTTGGCCAAATAATTATGGTGGCTAATAATCATTCGGCGAAATCAAATTAGGGTAAAAATTGCTTCGGCAAAGATACGTCGGCGGATCGTTTTCGGTGTAATGAAGTTATAATATATATAAAATTCAAAGTCCTGACTGACTGACTTAGTCATCAACGCACAGCCTAAACCACTAAAGCTGGAAATATGAAATTTGGACATTAGGTTCCTTACGTGACGAAAACATCCACTAAGAAGGGATTTCTCGAAATTCAACCCCTAAGGGGGTGAAAATGGTGATTAACGTTTGTATGCAAGTCCTTCATTTTTGAAGTAAGAAGCATGAAATTAAGTATTAAGGTTTCTGGTTAGGAGTAAATGTACATTTGTTTAAGCGTTTTTGGAAATTCAACCCCTAAAGGGGTGAAATAAGTGTTTTAAGTTTGTATGAAAAATTTAGTACTTTTGAAGTAAGAAGCATGAAATTCAATATATAGGTTACTGGTCAGAAATAAACGTAGACATGTTTCAGGGTTTTTGGAAATTCAACCCCTAAGGGGGTGAAATAAGTGTTGAAAGTTCGTATGAGAAATCTGATAGTTTTGAAGTAAGAAGCATGGAATTAAACATTTAGACTTTTGAAGAGAAATAAATATACACGTGTTTGAAGATTTTTGGAAATTCTACCACTGAGGGGTGAAATACGGGATGAAAGATTTTCAGAAGTTAAAAAGAGCATGAAATTAAATAACAGGGTTTCTGGTTAGAAATAAATGGACGCATGTTTGACCGTTTTTGTAAATGGAACACATAAGGGGGTGAAATAATAAAGGTTGCAAGTTTGTATGAGAAATCTGGTACTTTGTAGTACGAAGCAATACACATGTTTAGAGGTTTTTGGAAAGACTACCCCTAAGGGGTGAAATAGGGATGTAAGGTTTTCTGAAGTAAAAGGCATGCAATCAACTAATAGAGTTTCTGCTGGGAAATAAACATACACGTGTTTGGTGTTTTTTGCAAATACTACCTCTAAGAGGGTGAAATAATAAGGGTTGAAAGTTTTTTTTTTTTTTTTTTTTGTCTTTATTTTATATTAAATCTGCACAAAATTTACATACGTTCTGCCAAACTGCATAACAGTTTGTCGGCAGTTGTTCTCGTCTAACAATAAAAAAAATGTTTTGTACACACATATTATGTAAAACTTATCTCTTACTCGTATTTAACCTATTAAAACTAACAATTGAAGCAAAATACGAAACCTGCTACAAAAAAGAGGTCTATGGACACAGTGACAAATAGTGTTTTTTTAGGATTTTCTTAAGATGATATTTGTATTTTACACCTGTTATCAACTTAGGGGGTAGCTCATTCACTAACGTCGGCGTGACGTATTTCCTTGTGCGCTTACCAAAGTAGTTAGTCATTTTCGGGACCTTAAGTGTCTTTTTCTTCGATAAACGAGTTGGGTACATATGCTCACGTTCCACTTTGTTTTCCTCCTTATTAAATTGTTCAGACAAAATATTTAATTTAACTTTTGCATGAACTGGGAGTATTTTACAAATTTTAAACAATTTATTATAATTCTTATCTACGCTTTCTTTTGTTTTTTTGTCTACAAGTAGTTTAAGTAACCTAATGTGTAAGCTATGAATTTTATTTAAGTGTGTAGGGAACGTAAGACCATATCCACCCAAACCGTAATCAATAACTGAGTCAGCCAATGCGTAATACAGTGTATACAGCACTTTTCTGCTGACAACACATTTAAGGTTTTTTAATTTGCCCAGAATGGAGCGTAGCTTATTACAAACGCTGTTTATATGCAGATTCCATGTAAATGTGTTATCAATGACTAATCCTAGGTACTTATAAGAGACAACTGTTTCTAAACCTACGCATTGACAGTGTTGCTTATTGTTATGAAGACATTCATATGAATGACCTTTCACTTCTACTGACAATTTCTTTTTGTTTTTATGATATGGCGAATGGATAAGCATACACTTAGTTTTGGTAACATTAATTATAATGCCATTATCATGTGCCCACTGAACTACTCTGTCAAAATCATTTTGCATCGCATTCTGTATGAGATCGATATTATTGTGGCTGCAAACAAGGCAAGTATCATCAGCATACATGAATGCCTTACAACTCTTCAACACATTAGACATGCTATTGACGTGCATTATATATCCTAGTGGCCCATATACTGAACCGGTCGGAACACCGAATTTGATGTATCCTCGTACGCTTTCCGTTCCACTAACACATACTCTGAGAGATCTGTTTTCTAGGTACTTGCTGAACCATACATTCATGGGGCCTCTTATGCCGCATTCATCCATAGCCTGTAACAAACCGTCATGGTCCAAAGTATCGAAAGCTTTTTTGAAGTCTATAAATATAACCATAACGATCTTTTTTTCATCAAGACGATTATTTACTTCGTCTGTGAATTTCTCTAATGCAGTAGCAGTACTTCTGTTGAGTCTAAAACCGTGTTGAACATCGTTTAAAATATTATAATTCTCCAAAAAGGTAGTGAGTTGTTTATCTATGATTTTTTCGACTATTTTGTTTACTGTGTTAAGAATTGCTATAGGTCTATAATTGCTATAATCGCGATGGGATCCCTGTTTGTATATTGGCCTGACAATAGATTTTTTAAGTTCTTCCGGATATTGAGATTTTTTAACACTTGTATTGATAAAATAAGCTAATACTGGACTAATTTGCTCTTTAATTTGTTTAAGATCTTTAATTCTAATACCATCTGACCCTGGCGATTTGTTACAGTCTAATTTATCTATAACAGTTTTAACATCTTTTGGTAGCACTTGTTTAAATCTAAAACTTACGTTACAGTCATTAACATAGCTCATCCTGTCCAAAAAATTATGTTGACATTTGTGTTTAATCATATCGACTTCTTTTGTAAAGGTTTCACAAAAGTTGTTACAAACAGTTTGCAATGATTCATGTTTTAATAAATGTTTTTCTATTACAGAATCTACTCCCATTTTAGTCCTACCAAGCCAGTTATTTATATTACTCCATATCTTTCTCATGTCCCCCTTACAACTAACCACAACTTCACACCTCCTTTTATTTTTGGCCATATTTATAAGTTTCTGAGTTTTATTACGGCACCTAGTGTACTGTAATCTCTTATTATTATTTTTGGGATCGTTTTTCCACTGTTTAAATAACATATCTTTATCTTCTATAAGCTTGCGTAACTCATTAGTAACCCACGGCTGCGTTTTTCGTTTAGGGTGCACCGAAATTTCTATTTTAGAACTGTTATAAATATCGCCAAAAATCATGCTCATTTTTGTGTACAACTCGTTCGGTTCTTGTATCTCTAATAGCGATGACCAATCTATGTTGTTAAGTTTATCGCTTACCGCTTTATTGTCGTACTGTGTTTTACTTACACACGTTGTGCCTATGACGTTATCAACAACAGCTGAGATTCCCGTTAGGTAGTGGTCGGCTACCTGGCTAGTGAGTGTGTAAGCGTATACGTCGCTCGCTCCGCCGCTTACATTACGCATAAAGACGTGATCGATGCATGACGCCACTCGCCTCTGTCCGACAACCGCCTCACGTGTTATGTCCTGAATGCCACAGTGAAGTCCAAAATCTGCCAACTTATTCAAATATAAGTTTGCTGAAGAATCCAGTTCATTCTCTAATAAGTTAATGTTGCAATCGCCTATTAATACAATGTCAGTGCTCGTGGGTATCGGTCGAATAATGTCTTCTACTTCTTTTGTAAAAGTGCGTTTGTTTGTGTGCGGCGGCCTGTAGATTACCATTAGATAAGTGTTATAACCATTCTTAACAAGTTGACCGTATATGAACTCAAATGTTGAAATATTATGGGATTGTAGTGGGCTGAATTGAAGACTATTTTTCACATAAACAAGGATGCCTCCTCCTCGCTTTTTTTCTCTGGTTTGTGAAAACATATTGTAGCCATCAATTGTGTACATGGAAACTTCATCCTGTCTAATATTAATTTCTGTAAGACACACTACATCTAGTTTATCGATAACATTTTGCAGCAGCACTAATAACTGATTGAAATGCTTCCTAATAGAACAAATGTTTATGTGTATAATTTGTATTCTAGTTTCGCAATTTATTACATAGTTATACCATTCTTTTATATCTGTGAATCTGATATATTCGATATCCTGCAGTTGTGATTGTAGATCGATGTTTACCGCCATGATGTGATCCAATTATACCCACATAGGTAGGTATAGGTACATAATTTATCAACACTAGGTATATTTATTAGATTTTATGTTTTTGTACGTATGTTTCAATGTCGCCTTCATTGCGAATATGGTATATCTTTTTTTCGTTATCACTCTTTTTTATTAGTATTTTAGCATCCTGGATCCAAATATATTTATAGGTTTCTTTAAGCTTTGTCTTTGTTTCCCAAAATAGTTGTCTGTTTTGCCTAGTTATATGCTCATTTATAAAGATCCGCGATGTATCTTTGTTGTTAAGTAACATGTGGTTTGTAAGTGGCGATTTTCGACTTTTAAGCCATTCTGCTCTCGCCGCCTTTGTACGCACCGTTACAACTATAGGCCGGACCTCTTTTTTTTCGGATCCTACCCTCCATGCATTCTCAATTTCGTTTTTATCTAAATTCAAGATTTCCGCACACTTTTTTACCACTTCAACGGTTTTCTCTCCTTCCTGCATCTTTAAATTCATTATTTCAATATTTTTACCCAGTTCCTTCTGCTCGATATATCCGATACGTTCTTCCAGCGCCTTGTTGCATTTCTCTAAATTAATATTTCGCTGTATTAAGTCTTTGTATCTGTTTTCCATTGCCTTGTTTTTTTCTATCGTTTCTTTTTTGAATATCTCTGTTTCATCGTGCTTGGCGCTTAGAAATTGCAGTGTTTTTTCGAACTCGATATTGGATTTTTTTAGCTCACCTATCTCAGACTTAATAGCCGACACATCATTTTGTAGCAGCAACAAGCGTGCGTTTTGATCCTCCTTTATCGAATTTAGGAGCGAATTCATTGCTTTAACTTCCTTTTGAACAGCCATGAGTGTTGCATGCAGACTACTAGGAGAACAGCAAGCTGTTTTATGTCGTCTAGGTTCCTGAGACATAGAAGAATCGCTGTCTGAATTGTCATTGCGTTTCTTCTTACCCCGTCGAGTACCGACCCAGTCCGATTTAGGTGTTTGTTTATCTATAGCATCCGAAGCCGACCTGTCAGAAGAATGAACTTCCTCAAATTCCACGGGTTTAGGGGGAGTTCGGTGCATCTTCGGCATTAATGTTCCTTAATCAAACGAACGAACAAATAATCCAACTACTGTAGCTCTATGTAATCACACACACTTAGCATGTAGGTATAATTTCACAATCAGTACGCAATTGCACAGCACAAGCGACACGTCCGCTCGCTTGCACGGTGAACGAGAACGAGTCGAGAACGAGTTTGAATAATGTGCTACTTTTGAAGTAAGAAGCATGGAATTAAATATTTAGGCTTCTGGTTAGAAGTAAACATACACGTTTGAGGGTTTATGGACATTCTTCCCTTAAGGGATAAAATAAGGGATGAAAGTTTTTTCACAGTTGAAAGCATGATATCAAGTAATTGGGTCTCTGATTAGAAATAAATGTACGCATAAACATATTATGTTTGAGTATTTGTAACCTTTAAGGAGGTGAAATTGTAGGTTTTTATGAAAAATCTGGTACTTTTGAAGTAACAAGGGGAGAAACTGACTGAATGGCTGACGGATCTATCAACGCATAGCCTAAACCACTGCGGTTAAAAACTTGAAATGCTCAAAGTAGGTATCTCAAATAACGTTGGCATCCACTAAGGAAAGGTTTTTGGAAATTTCACCCCTTAAGTGGTGAAATGGGTTGTTAACGTTGGTAGAGAAAACCCTTATTCCATGGGGTTATTAACTTAAAATTTGGCACAAACACTGTTCAAAGTAAATAATAAAAGATGGACTTTTTGGATTCCACTAAAAAGGGGCTTAATCAAGGTTCAAAATTTCACGCAAGCGAAGCTGCGGGCAGAAGCTAGTTCGATATAAAATACTTCGGCAAAAACACGGGCACCCGGGTAAGTGATCTGTTCTGAGCAACAACAACAAAAGCATTGCCAAGAAGGTTTGACGTCAGACGGGGGGCCGGTCATAAAACTTAGCCAAAATATTTGCAGAATGACAAGTGAAATAAGAAGTATGTTAAGTAGAGAATAACAATACATGCTGCGCATACCCCAAATAAGTTGGAATAAGGGCAGGAGCATGATGATGAACCTAAACTATCAATTACCACTACACAACAAGACAAGTCAGCCAAGGGCATGGGTTGTCTTGGCTGACTTAGAAGTCTCTAAATAGACTTCGGACTCAGATTGGTCGAAGAAAGGAAAACCTGCTCAGGTGGAGATTTGCAGATAACTCAAACCTGGAGTGTAAATGTGGTGCCGTTCTGCAAACGATGGCGCACTTGATATCATGCCCCGCCTGCCCTGTTACCTGTATGCCACAAGACGCTACGGATGTTGCTAAACTCGTTGCTGAGTTCTGGGCCGACACAGTGAAGATTGTCATCGACACGCTAAGAATAAGAAGAAGAACAAAACAAGTATCGATTTTACCAAGAAAAATTACCTGGTTCCCGCGCTGCATATGAGTTTTTTAATAATCTTTGAATGCAGTTTTCATCACTCTAAAATCAACAACACCACGGTTCCTTAGAATGAATTTCTCTAGCGCTAATAATTTAACTTTCTACCAACTGACCTATTTTCGTCATTTTTCATTATCCACCCTGTATATGTGCACGTGTGGGTGTGTTAACAGTGGTGTGTGTACATGGAACGGTATTTTGTTTAGAGGAAAAGAATTTACCTTTAAAAACGGTAGCTCAAAGTCTGTATTTATTTCGAAGACCTGTATCTAAAGTATTGAAAGTTAAAGTAAACTGAAAACCAATTACAGTTCTTCATGAATACTAGATAAACTAGTTTATTTGAGAAACAGAAGGTATTGCTTACATATCGAGGGGTAAAAGAATGTTTTTTGTTGTTTAAGTGTAGTTTTATTTTCAGTTAAAACAACTCTCTCGTTGCCTTTCTAGCTGAACAGCTTATTAATAAAATCATCTGGCAACATCTATGATGCAAACTATTAATAACCAGCTCGTAAAGGTGAAGCTAGAAATCATTTAAGGGTATTTTCGGCCGTTTCTCCGACTAGACTTAGAGATTTGACAAAATTATTATTTTCTATTGAGATTATGTCAAAGGACCATGGGCAAAAATGTATGGGACCTGGTCTAATCCCCACAACAGTTATAAAACCTATGTCGTATGAAAGCTATTGTCACAGTCTACCTATATCTTACTCCTTACAATCGGTCAACGTAGAACATTGTCGCAGAGCAATCGTGCGGGGGGTTGCGGGGTGAAGGAGCGGAGGTTATGTCCCGAGTAGCCATACTGCATACTCGGGACATAAATTCCAGGGCTCGCACTTTTTGATTTCGAATTTGATTTAAATCGTTCATGGAAATTATATTAATTTATTAATATAAGTATGTTGTATGTACCTATTACGAGAATATTATTATAAAGTCTGTTTACTAATACAAGATGGCGGCATACATACATTTTCAAATGATTGTTCGTAGGAAGTCATTTCCACGGTTTTCGGGGTCACTGATGCCGAAAATAACATCAAAATCCAAATCCAAGATGGCGGCCATGAAAATTTTCATCTTAACATCATGGGTGTTAATTTCGTGGTTTTCGGGGTCACTGATGCCGAAAATAACATCAAAATCCAAATCCAAGATGGCACCCATGAAAATTTTCATCTTATCATCATGGGTGTTAATTTCGTGGTTTTCGGGGTCACTGATGCCGAAAATAACGTCAAAATCTAAATCGAAGATGGCGGCCATGAAAATCTTCATCTAATCATCATCGGTGTTAATTTCGTGGTTTTCGGGGTCACTGATGCCGAAAATAACGTCAAAATCAAAATCCAAGATGGCGGCCATGAAAATTAGTAAATTAGTCGTCATGGGTGTCAAATCTATGGTTTTCTGGGGTGCGGATGCCGAAAATGAGGTCAAAATCGAAATCCAAGATGGCGGCAGTAAAAATGTCAAATTAGTCGTCATGGGTGTCATTTCCATGATTTTCGGGGGTACTGATGCCGAAAATGAGGTCAAAATCCATTTCTAAGATGGCGTCTTTTAAAATTTCAATTTAACCATCATGGGTGTCATTTCTATGGTTTTCGGGGATGCTGATGACGAAAATGAGGTCAAAATCTATATTCAAGATGGCGGCCATGCAAAATTTTCAAATTAGCCGTGATGGGTGTCAAATCCATGATTTTCGGGGACGCTGATTACAAAAACAAGATCCATTCTCAAACACCAAGATATACCACGTTTTACTTGGCAAATTACATTAACAGGTAATTTTTTTGACCGCCGTATATGATTGAGGAATACTTAGGCTTTATTTCCAGCATCAGCACCCACGAAAACCATAGAAGTAATAACCGTGAATAATAAGTGATTTTCTATGGCTCCTTCTTGGATTTGGGAATAATTTATGACTCTTACCTGCCCCCGCAAGCGTTAGCCACTGTTTGTAGTTTTAAATATTCTTAGAAAATTCCAGGATAAGATGGCGAAATTGCTGCTACATACCTTTACATAATTTTGTCAATCGTCAAAATTACGCATGCGTGGTTTTCTTTTTGCGTGTCACTGTTTCTATAAAACTTTAATTAATTTGGACGTTTGTTTGACAAAGTTTGTGTAATTTGTTTTATGTGACAAACCTATGACAAGTGTTACCAATTTTGACATTTCATAGGACCTGTCAAATGTATGGGCGTTGACCCACTGTATGTAATAAGTAGGGACACTGTGCTATTGGGGTCCAATTTATTTTATTCTATGGCGGTGAATTCAAAATCGAGCGCGAACAGGGTGTTTTGGTACATTTTATTTGTTAAAAATTTACAAGCATTTGATCACAATCCCGCCTGATAGTAATAAGTGACGATGTGATAGACATATTAATTCATTTTTTGCCAGTTAATGGGTCATCATCATCATCAACAACCCATATACGCCCCACTGCTGGCACAAGTGTATATTAATATAAATTTTATTGTACATTTATTAACATTTTTGCTTTCATTTGACTAAAATACAGACAGTATCATTGCTAAAAATAATCAAAAAATACCTTCCAGACAACCGGTAGGACAAAATTCTCAGTTTTGATAATGTGCCCAAACATGTTCCATGTGTTCCATGTTCGCGCTCGATTTTGACATAACCACCATAGTATGAAATAAACGGTATCCCAATAGCTTTCTTAAGGCACAGGTTTTATCACTGTTGGGGGATTGGACCAAAATGACTCAAGGTCCTTTCTATGTCTAGTAGGGGAAACGATCGATAGCTAGGTTATTGAAAGTGACGGTTAATCATTAAAGTTGTGTCTATTGTCTTCAAAAACTGTGGTTGGTCTGTCAGTAGCTGGCAACCTGGACAACGTTTAGAAGATAAAGAAGGGTGTTCTTCATAGATCAACGCACCCGACGTTTTATAAGCTGTTTTCATTGGACGAAGCTCGCTTCGTCGATCTGCTGAAGACGTCTTTTTTTTTGCTTTGATTTATTATGTGGCTAGTTTGTCCTTATTATTTTTCTGTTCTTGTGTAAATTTGTATATTGTGACCTATCTCATGTTACTAACCTAAAACTCAAGTAACACTAAATCTACTAGTACTCTCAGTGGAGGAGGGTCTATGCTGGTTTTATTTTCTATACTAACTACCATGCTCGCATTACCTGACATACAGATGTTAGCTGCTATAACTGTAATGATAGATTCATTCCTACACGATTCTATTAGCTCTCGATGACAGGTCGAAATTAAAACCTGGACCAACGCTTCGTGAATTGCACGCGGGACAATTCTACGCAATGTAAATTGAATCATGTGAAACGACATTCCTTAAGCTGATAACATTTCAAGGGAGATATCGAACAAAAAAACTTCCAATATCATAACAAATCACGCATCACTATGAGCAACGTAAACCGCTACAGGAAAATAAAGGCATTCGCTCACAATCATCCCCGATAAATATGTAAACGTGAGAAATCGAAGGGGAGAAGCAGGGCTCGGCATTATCATTCCTGACTATGCAAATTTATTCCAATAAACCCTGGCTGCCGTTCGTTCCTGTTATTATATATTCGCAAACGAAGAGATAATTCAGAGCGCGAGGCCAGCCGTATTACCATAACTTTTATTAAAGGAGTGGGCCTTAACGCGGATGACGACAAACAATACGACAGGCTCTGATTAATTTCCAACGTGAAAATCTGTTTTGAATTTGAATGAACTCTAGCGTGGAAGTGGTGTGGCAATGACGTTGTACCCACAGAAACTTTCAGCTTCACAAAATCAGGTTGCTAACTATGTACGAATAACAAGCCTTGTCGGAATTGTCGAATTAAATTTTAAAGGTTTTGTCGTCTCCTCAAGGAGACATCGACTCCCTTTCAATGGAGCCCATCGTTTTTAATCGAGAATTAAAGTGATTTCACTCGAAGATCCCGCTGGATTGGATTTGATTTTACGATTCCGAGTTAATTAAAGTTTAAATAGGTAAGTTTGAGGATTTAGATCTGATTAATTTGAAATGGAATTGTAGAATGAGTTGTTAATCAGATTAGATGGTATTATGTTTTTGAATGTTTATTTAATTTCGGTCAGGCGTGATTAATAGTTGAGATAGAATAATTAAACGCAATAAAATAATCGATTTCAGCTTAAATATGAATAATGTCCACCGGTAAAGCCGCCACAGCAGCTGTTGCTGTGGTAGTCTGTTAAATAAATACATTGCTGTGTAAAATATTTTCATGAGCAATCCTTACATTTTCCATGAAATATTGTTAATAAATAAATGAATTGAATATCAAAGTTTGTCGGAAAGTATTTCGGGCATTAATCCGCGACCAACTTAAAGTATCACTGGTGACTGTTTTAAAGTGGGTTAAAATTTCAAAATTATTGTAGGTAATTCGATCTCATATTTTTTTCTTATTAATTAAAAAAAATCGATGGCTTTGGTTTAATAACGTATTCAATACTACCACTACTTAAAAAGGGGTCACACCTAATATTTTATGATCTAAAATGTGAACACAGCTGATGATAAATAGCTGATAAGGTCAGGAGACTCAATTTATAAATATAATAAAAAACCCAGAGGATCTATAGGGCTGTGATTTTTCATTTATTCATTCATTCATTCACGTCAAGACGTGACGTCATTCAGGACGTTCAAGGACGTCCACTGCTGGACATAGGTCTCCCCCAAGCATCACCACATCGACCGGTCTTTTTTTCGAATTATCCCATAAGTCACGAAGGGTTGGGTTCAGAACGTCTGGATTGTAGAACGTCTATGTGGGCAAAATGTCTGGATTGAAAAAAAGTCTGTATAGATACAACGACTTGGTTGCAAATGGTCTTATTTATTAAAATGTCATGGTGGTAACACGTCTTGGTTGCAAATGGTCTTTGTTGCAAATAGTCTAGCAAGAGAAAACGTCTCGGTTGTAAATAGTCTGGTTAAAGATATTCATAGTGACGAATAGTTCCAAAAGTTCTAGACTGACCGTCGAGTCAGCGAAGATTATTTTCTATTTTATCTTATTTTAATAAGATTTAAGAGCGTAAATGTGTACCTACTGATTTGTTTTTTTTTTGTAAAAATTTATTTTTGGTTTTGTGATTTATTTTATGTTTTACCTAAATAAGTTTTACCTAAAAAAAGGATAAGCTCCAATAAAATAACTTTGAGCTCTATGTGTGACTCTTTTTGTCAGGAATGGCTAGAGGTATCAAGCTGAAATAAATATCAATTAAAGATAGGTATATTGTTTTTTGTTCTGTAATGCCTGTGTGAGTCCACAATAAATAATTTTTTCTTTCTTTCTTTCTTTCTTTCTAGGTAGTGCCTATTTTCCTAGTACCCCTTAGGAGATAAGTAACACAGCCTTCTTGTAAAAAATAATCGTTTATTAATTTCAATTGAATGTGCCTAGTCATTTTACAAGCGAGCAAGATATTTTGCCTACCTAGAAATTTTACAGTTAAAGATCAGTCATTTTGCAACCAGGACTTTCTACAAACAAGACGTTTTACAACCACGACGTTTTGCCTACCTAGACATTTTACAATAAATTTTTAGTCATTTTGCAACCAAGACGTTTTATCTATGTAGACTTTTTTCAACCCAGTCATTTTGCCGACATAGACGTTTTACAATCCAGTCGTTCTGAACCCAACCCGTCACGAACTCACGACTCAACTTACCTCATTAGGTTTGTTGAGCAAACACAATCCTTGTCCCACTCTCAGTTCATTGATGTAGTCATTCTTGGAGCAGTCGGAGAACTTGTAGGGCTGCACGTTGTCGGAGCCGACGATGGACTGCGCCATGATGCAGCCGTGCCAGTCGCGGCAGAAGCATTGCTCTCGTCCGTCGTCGTGACCCATGCCTGAGAAAGATTTAGTAATTAATTTTGGTCATAATAATAATTATAACTTGCTGGAAGTGTAGGACACATTATAATAATATGTTCGTGGAGGAACAAGAGGAGCTCGTGGCTAAATAATTACAGCCGCATAGACCGATCTTCCGGGTTAAGCCACGCTTGCCGAGGTTGGTCTATGGATGGGTGACCATTTACCATAGCGAGTTTCCTCCGTGCCTCGGAAAGCACGTAAAGCCGTTGGTCCCGGCTGTCATTTGTAGATCTTTGACAGTCGTTACTGTTGGTCAGAAGCCCAACATAGTTGGGAAAAGGCTAGGCAGATGATGTTCGTGGAGGAACAAGGGTGTTCCTCCAAACGGCTGTTTTCGTTAAAATCCGGTTAAAAACTGTTTTTAGAGTTCCGTAGTCAACAAGGAACCCTTATAGTTTGGCCATGTCCGTCCGTCCGTCCGCAGCTTAGCTCAGAGACTCTTTGTACCAGAAAGCTATAATTTGGCATGGATATACATATAAATCACACCGACAAAGTGGTAAAATAAAATCATGAAAAATATTTTTTTTAGGGTGCCTCCTGTACATCTAAAGTGGGGATGTTTTTTTTTCTCGTCTACCCCATCGTGTGGGGTGTTGGATAGGTCTTTTAAAAACATTGTGAGTTTGGTAAAACAATTTTTCGATTAAGGGATCCGTTTCTGGAATATTAAGCTTTAAAGTGCTTTTAGTTTTGGATATGTGAAAAAAATCACGGTAGTAGTATATACAACGAAGTTAAAAGGAAAATTATCACAGCTAAGTAGGCTTCAAAAGTTTACGAGTAATAGTCGACCAACCGGAAAAGTAAAAATTACGTACATATTCCATTGAAAAATTACTAAGCTCTCTTCTTAGTCCGCATTATTGTGCAACTACTGAAACCTATTACTGCACGTGGCCCGACACGTACTTGGCCGGTTTTACTTTTTACGACTATGGGCTGGGAAGGACAGATTTCTACAATTAAGGTATCGTTGGAAGTTTTTTATAAGACTGTACAAAACAGCTTTTTTTATAGACGACTGTACGAACCATCAATGAAAAAAAAATTGAAATAAAGATGTGTCAATTCGGACACTGTGTCCGAGTCGTCAGCAAGTCTTACAACAATAGTATACTAGTTATTTCGATGCAGTGATAAAATTTATGTTCTGTGACAAAAGTTTTGTCAGCCAACATTTTGTTGTCAACGATTTTGCTTACAACGAGATTGCACTGAGCTAGGAATTCCATTTCCATGTCAGATAAAGTTTTCCAGACATATGATTTTGTTAAACCAATATGAGAATTTACAAAGCTTATACCTGAATAGAAACAACAAAATAAATATGCAAGATAGAGAAATTTGTTGTGTGCTTTGCGAGTTTCGCCAAAGAGACATAGCTCAGCTTAAGCTCGGTTTCACACAAGGCGTTTTCTGCTATTTTACTATCACCGTAAACGGAACGGAAACGGGTGAGAACGATTCTAGATATAGTGCATGACAAAAGGCCACAGTGCGCGGCTTATACTTGTGTTTCGAAACTCAACGTCAAGCCACAAATGGTCGAACAGTTTGAGAAAGTCTAGTTTTTTTATACAGGATGTAAACGAATTTGTGTAATTCTTTTATACCACATGGTCTATTAATGGTATAGATTAAGCCCGGGAATTAGATTGACTAAAAATAAAAACATCTTTTTTTCCCAAATTAAATTTTTATCTGATAGAAAACTTCGATGCCATGCATAAACGAACGAAGGCACGGCAACACAGCTAACGGACACGACTAGCGCGATATCGCACCATACAGTCAGTTAACTCGGAACGCTAAAATTACTCAGATAGAGAATACCATGGTTCATTTTTTGAAAACTATTTTGTTGATTCTAAGAAAAACCTATGCATGGTCAATCAGTGTCATCAGTAGATCACGCGGTCGAATGAATTACACGAATTCGGTTACACCCTGTATTGTATTCCTTTTTAAAAACACATTTAATGAGTTAAAATTTTATTCATGGTAACTTTAGAATTCGAAAATCATGAAACTTTAATTTTTAAATATTATTTTCCAACCCGTCATGAACTGCCCTATCATTTGTTTCAGTTTTAACGTTGACGTTTTTTTTCTTTTTTTATTAAATACTTTGCCCCACTCTAAGATTTTTCCTGTATCGTGGGTGCGTTTACAGACACGAATCTGCACAAGCACAAACTCCCAGACCCGGAAAAACTATCTGTAGGCCATACAAATATTTGTTCCGTGCGGCACAGAAGTCAATCGCTCAGCTACTGCACCAAACGTGTCGTCAGACTTTCGGGAAAACTGTATACACGCTGAAATTTAATTGTTTGTTTATCTAGAATAAACGTTATTCAGACCATGGTTTACTACAATTCAAATGCATCAAATAAAAAAAAAGGAAATTGGTCTTTAAAAACAACTCAAAAAGACACCACCAAAGACACAAGGGGTGGACCTGCGCAATCGGCGCCATGATAGTTTAATTTATTTGCCGGGAACTTTACCGCGATTGCCGTGATGAGTACTTTAATGATTACAAAATGTTGCCATATTTAAATATTAAATATTATAATGCTTACACTTTTAGATTGTTCCTTATTTGTTGCGTATTTATTTATTTTCTTTCTTTACATACAGTACACATATATACACACATGTTGGTTTAAATGAACGGGCATGACCGCTGACTGACATCCGTGGAGCACAAAGGTTCCAGATGAAAACCAGCGTCAAGTACTTATAGAGCTTGACATTACGCTGATCTGGACACCTTGGTTCAGCCGTGAGACACATACCCAAGACTTTTTTATTTATATCACACTTTTTACCTGTTGTGTCTCTTTGTGCGGTATCCAAATAAATGATTCTTTATCTTTATCTAATGATACGGTTAATGTTTGAACATTTGAGCAACATAAGACTTTTTAAGAAAGCATAGTTTTTTTTTTTTTTTTTTGATTATCTGGTATGGTAGTAGACCATGGTGTGAATAGCGTTTGTTCTAGTAAAACAACCAATTAAATGTCAGCGTGTATATTGAATTTAATAGTAATATAAAACGCTTCAAAAGAATCTGTTAATGCACGTCAATGCGCGCTCTTTACAACGAGCACATGCGTACTGCAACGGCTGTCGACGTGATTCAAAAACCGCGTCGTGTGAAACCAAATAAATGTATAAAGTAATTTGCCAAAACTCACCTATATTATGCCCAATCATATGCGCCATGGTCCCAGCGAGTAGATGCGGCTCATAAGTGTTGGTGTCCACAGATATGCCCACGGACTTGGGCGTGCACAGTGTGTCCGGGACAGATATCCCGGACTCGCCTCCGGGGAACGTCAGGCCGCTGGAAATGAAGTCACGAATAACATAGCTGATAACTTTTTTGTGGTTTAAATGGTGTTTTTAAAATGTAGGGGTGATTGGAATTCTATAATAGTTAGTTATGTATGGCGAATTATATGTAATTTAACAGTTGCATCTGGGTTAGGTTGAATCCCGAAACTTGGTTTGAGAAATTAGGTGTTCCAACGTATGGTGAGATATGTGATAATATGATCTCTATGTCATTTATCATGCCATCATCATATCACGTTTATTCAGCTGAAATAAATGAGTTCAATAATCCAGAATGCCGTTAGGCTTGTTATTTATGGAAATTAGTCTATAGAAAAACCTCTAGTCGCATAAAATGTTCAAAATCTTAACTTGTCTAGATACCTAAATTAAAAACGTGTAGAAGTTGCGAGGTTCCGCTAGTAAGGTAATAAAGTTCAAATATTAGACCTAATCGTCTTTTTTAATTGCCCATGTATCACAAACAAAATAAGTTTTTAAACGTCTATTGACATTATGTATGTTTGCACAGAAATTTACATACTTTTATCTCAGTCTAAAAGTTTTGCTTTTATTCCAGTAACTACGCGTTTCTGCAAAGCATTTCTCTTCAAAGTAACTACAATATTATAAAGTAAGGATGCATATACACATACACGTACGCCTGTAGACGTACTACTTCAACTTTGTGTACTCACTCCGCCTGCAACGAATCTCTACAGCGATGAATCTTTGTATGAATACGTGCACATACGTCTTTATACTCCGCTCCGAGTTCTTTGCATAGAACATGTTTAATTTCATTAAATTTGTTTGAGTTACATTTGTGCGAGTTTCCCTTTTATGATGTATTATTAGTGTGTACTATTTTGTAGGTTTCAGCAACTAGGGGTTTGTTTACTGGTGAATCATTGGCAATATTTACCTTTGCCCTATAATTGCATGTCTCAACTGTTCACGAAATTATGATTGAAAATGTCATGTCATGAAAAAAATATAACTCGAAAACTATAAAAAATCGCGGAACATACATGGGGGTGATCTATTGATCCCGCTTGACACTATTTTGTGGGACACATTGTCTAATATAATTATAATTTTTACGCAAACATGTTATAGCATATTTTGTTAAAAGTCAACTCTATCTATTTGAATCCCACGACTTCAAACAATCATCCAATCCCTAGCGACCTTAATTAGACATTTCATTAAAAAATGAACGCATTTTCAGAAACAGAACGGGATTATTACCAAACTGGGGCCTCTAAAAACAATTAGGTACCTCTGTTAGGCCATAAAAAATATAATAATCAAGCGTTTCAGGCTATTATACCGTCGTGAGGCGGATTAAGGCCATATGTGGGCTCTGTTGTCCTTTTTGCAAATAAATTATGAGGTCGCGATGTTGAGAATGGGCCCAGATGTTTTATTAATTGGTCGGCATTTAATAATAAATATGGCTGAATAATTAAAGAAAATAAATTCGATAACAATATATAATAATATATATTACGATATATTACAATATATAATATAATATATATATATTACGGTAGAGAATGGATGCATGATTTTATTTAATTGAGAGCTTTCTTAGATATTCTTTCATTGTTATAATGCAAAGATTGCTTCGTTTCTCAGAATTAATAACTGAATAAAGTCTCAATCATTAGTATTCCCTATTATTAGCATGTTGGAGAATTTCTCGATCATTCCTTAATTGGAAGTATCCAATTAAGCTTAATAATAATTGTTTCAGAAACAGTTAGGATTTTAACTTATGACAACTCAATTGCTTTAATTAAAGCTTTATTATTATCACTATTCGTAGAAAGATCCATCTTTAATGAAATTTCTTAGAAAAATAGATAGAACTCGTTATTTGGAAGTATTCGTAATCGCTTATCGAGTTTGCGATCGAACGCGAATTTGACAAACTTGGTAACGAGACGCGATTGCGTCAGAACTTGTGGAAATATTACTTGCAGGGAAACATACTGATCAAGAATAACGGGCGTGCCTGTCTTTATGAAATTACGCTTAGATTTTTTGGTATAGGAATCATTTTCAATTTGGGTGACAGATTCCACGAGACTTCATACATAATCTTCGATTTATTGTAACAAAGTTGCCGCACAACTGTCGTCCATTTTGAAAATCATATTAAAAGAGGCTTTAAATAATGTGTAGCATTGACATGGCAAGGTCCCTGGCTGTGAATAGCTGCCGTATCCGCTTCAGTGAGCGAGTTTATGCTATAAGGAATAACATGAGGATTACGCAGCATAAACTGCTTGAAAGCGCAACAAAAGCTGTAACAAAACTCGCGTTCCTTAAGGATTGTATTAGCAGTCACACTATACCACTGTATACATACACTGTATACGGCGTGTATAAGAAGAAGGTCGACATTCCGCAAAAAAAAAAAAAAACTAGCGAAACGCTTGCTAATGAATGTCTACATCACATACTTATACTGAAATGTTCGCTGCAAACTTCAAATCTCATTTATTCAAAACAGACTAGAATTATTTAGTTCTTTTTGAACGTCAATAGTAAGTACATATAAGACAGCCCACAAAAGCAATATGCAATATGTTTCATTACATCAAACGTTAGGTTTTATGTTGTACAAGACAAATAAAAATACGCACAAGTGAGACTCGCGTCCGGAGAGGCCCGTAAAGAAGAATTATTACGTGACAAACTTAATTTTGTGGTTTTTATACAAGGTGTAATATAAAAAACGCACAACCTCTTAAAAGGTCACTATACTCGTCATTATGAACAATTTTTACTATGGGACCAAAACGCTGTTCCCTATTATGTTCGCATAACTCGTCAAAATGTAGGGAACAGCTGATTTTTTTTCGCGATTTCAATTTTTGTCCCACAGTAAAAGTTGTTCATAATGATGAGGTGACCCCTTAAGAGGTTGTTCGTTATTTATGTTACACCTTGTATACTACGTATACGGTTTTGTGTTCCGATTTTCTTTTTGAAGTACGTAACCCTAAAAGTGCAATACCACTTTGAAACATTCATTCGAGCGCAGCGCGCCCTCTCTTTCTGTATGTTTCCAATACCTAGAGTACTTCGCGACGCAACTTTCAAAGGTATACTCGATGCTCAAAGAGCGGGCACGCTTCGACGAGAACCGATTCGACTCGGATATCGGAAATTATAGTTGAATTACTTCGCCAACAAGCGATAGCGCTGACGTCACGGCCGCCATCTTGGATCCTTTTGTAACAGACAGACGTTAAGAGATAATTAGAAAAAAGAACTCTGTTTGTGGATTGATCTGATTGATTTTGAAATTGGAAGCTTTTGTGCTGATTAAGTTTATAATAGACTCTTTCTGAGCTGTGGAGAAACTGTGAGTACAATCAAATATGGCCCTTGGGATCAGTGGTTGGAAGTTCTCTTTAGTTATCTGTTTATAATTACGTTTAATACCTGCAACTTCTAATATCCCTAGAAAATGAGCTGTTGATGCTAAATACCGTTATAATCAAAATTAAAATACCATTTATCCAAAATAAGTAAAAGCCAATTGACATTTTCTAAATGTCGATAATAGAGACGGCCCTCAAAAACGCGCGCCCTGCACCGCTTCCTATTGTGTTTAAGCTGAGAAAAAGAAACAGCGCAATTAGACCTTTCAGCTTCGTATTTACTAGGGGTCTGTGTGGTGCCGCACGTAAAGAATAGCACTACCCCATCACCGTCTCATACGTGAGTCACAGCGTTATGCTGAGTGATGGCCGTTTTGCGCGGATGTGACGCATATTTTTCCAACGGCTTTTTTTTTGTTTTTAATTTTTATGTTTCCGTACCCAAAGGGTAAAACGGGACCCTATTACTAAGACTCCGCTGTCCGTCCGTCTGTCCGTCTGTCATCAGGCTGTAACTCATGAACTGTGATAGTTAGACAGTTGAAATTTTCACAGATGATGTATTTCTGTCGCCGCTATAACAAAAAATACTAAAAAACAGAATAACATAAATATTTAAGGGGGCTTCCATACAACAGACATGATTTTTTTTGCCGTTTTTATAGATAATTACGTGCGCGAGTCCGACTCGCACTTGGCCGGTTTTTTTATTTTATTTTTGTGCGTCATGTCGGCGCGTATAAAAATATTTTCTTTCTTTTCTATCTTCAGAATCATAAAAACTAGCTACAACCTTAACATAACAATGTCGAAAGGTTAATTAAAGACCATACTCTTATAATACAACAACCTAAAGAATACGACACTAAAAACCACCCATCCAACTTTTGTGAATACTCATAAATCCAGTGTACCGCATCGGCATAAAAGTGCCAACATTTTATGTCTATCTAATCAACCTCTGAGGGTCCCATGCCAGGGTTTTCAGTCGTAAAACCTGGCAATTGTGGCAAGTATTCACGGCACGTCAGCAGGTGAGCTTTGGAAACCAATCACTTAGATTTTTTTGAGGCTAGTTATGTGTCATGCATTAGTAATATTCTTGTTAGGGAACTAGAGTGGGTTTTAGGGATCTTTTGGGCTCAGGAAATTAGGTTAGTATCTCTTAAAAGGAAGGATTGATGTGTTAGAATGAGGATTACGTGAATTTATTTTCAATCAAACCAATATGTACGACATGTAACAGAAATAACGCAAACACTCAAACTAGTGATGTTCAAATCCGCTATAAACTGTAGACGTGTTATAAACTATAAAATATTTCATAATATAGTCTGTTATTATACACGCTATCATTATAACGCGTTGTTACAAAACTTGGGCGCAGTCTGAACGCGGAGACGCTAGAATTTTATTTAGCAACACGCTAAACGGTCTTGATGATGTGCGGTAAATGTTATCTCGCAACGCGCTGTATATTAAATAATATAATAATATCTCATGGAAGCGTTAAAGATCAATTGACTTTCCTTCATACTTTCCAGGCTTAGGACGTTCTATAATAAAATTGATTAAATGTTATTATAAAAGTTTTGTGAGACAATTATTAACGTACGAAATATGATTACTATTATTCCATTTATTCATTTAAATACACATATAAAGTTACATTTTTAAATATTTCTATAAAAACAAAAAACATTTAAAAATATAAAATAATTGTATCCCACCGGCATTGGGAACAGGGTCCAAGCTGCCAGTAGTCAGCGCTCCAGAGAAACGAATCCTGATTACTATTATTTATGTATTTACAGTTCTGTAGTACAAGTTACACTTCCACGAAATAAAATTATAATTATTTACAATAGAAAAACGACTAAACAAGATCGCAATTCGCAATCGTCGTGTTTACAACGTGTTTACGCCGAACACGGCGGCAAGTATCGGCGGGCCGACTGTCGCCAGCGGTCCTTTACGCGCTGTTGCTAGTCGCGCGTTATCTTGCTATCTCGTTCTGGCCCCGCTGTGCGCGTTTAGACTTTTATTCGTTGAGTAAGTTGAGGCGTTATAATATAGCGCGAAGTCAGAGCCACTATAACAAACGCTATACGCTATGTACACATAGTCTGTTACATTTTGGCGCTATACGTTTTATCAACCACCACTAACTCAAACACCCCTATTAGACTATTCAGTAATAATCATAATACGTACCCTGTTACTTTTACATAATTTGTTTAACCTTTTGACTGCCACAGACGTAAAATTAAAACGTACTCACGACGCATTCGAGGGCACGGCACGTCGAAAACACCACTTTTTTACAGTTCAAAAGTTTGACGTCCATAGACGTCCGTGGCAGTCAAAAGGTTAAGAACATATTATTACTTTTTCATTGTTAACTGCATTTAAAATTCAGTCTTTTGTCCCTAACATAAGGCTTAATTATCTTTACCTTAAAAAAATCAACGAAAAAACAAGTTTAAAAAAAAACCTCTTAAAAATGACTGAAATCGATTCGTAGCCGACTACTTTTAGGGTTTGCGTTTATTATGTTACACGTTGTATACATATCTCACGCATGTTTCCCGGTGGGGTAGGCAGAAACAACTGATCGCCATCTGCTACGATCCTGACATACATTTCTCGCCCCTTCGACATTCATTATCCTTTTCATAGACTGTCGTCGATATTTTTAGTACTGTGAAAATTGACGCAGAAACGCAATATAACAAGGTTAGTCGGAAAGGGGGTACTAATCCGAAAGAGTGTTATACTACCCATAATAATGAATAACTTTTGTTCTACAACTTTTCCCCAAAAGTCAATAGTTTAAGAGAAATAGCTGTTCAGAGATTGCATATAAAAAAATCGCTTAAATCTATCTATCCTCAGCTATGATCAGCTGTGTTTACATTTTAGGTCATGTTTGGGGTCACAGATTAGAAGGTTTAAGTTTTTTATATTAAAACCTTGCCGCATTCTATGGTTTCCTGTATCGTGGGTGCGCTTACATACACAAACACATGCACAAACACCCAAACACGGAACAACTATCTGTAGGCCATACAATTATTTGTACCGTGCGGGAATCGAACCCGCGACCCGTAGCACAGAATCCAATTGCTCAGCCACCGCAACGTGTCGTCATTTCGGGACACCTTACAATTCGCATGGAACAAACCACTATATTCCGTATAATTTCTTTAATTTCAGAACCATTGAGAATCCAATTAGATCCAATTAGTTTACATGGCAACATCCGATTTCCTCCATGAAGAGACGTTAGAAATTAGATAAAATTCCTGTTTGTCTATGGCTCGGGGCAAAAGGCTCGGCGGTCAGACTATTTAATTTGACTGCGAACTGTTATTGCGTTAGCCGTGTTTGTGTTGGACCCGTCGGACCCGGTTAGACCCAGGAAATACATAAATTAGTGACATTGATTTAGTTTACTTGCGATTGAGTTCTTAAAATACGTTTTAATTATGTGGGTAGGAATATGTTGCGAAGAGTGTAAATTTAACGTGCGGGCCTTATATTAGAGCAAAGTTTTTTTTGTCATTAGAGGCGGCTAAGGAATTATATCAGGTCATAAAAAGAGAATATTTATTTACCACTAACCAGTAGCAACTATATCCTTTACAACGTAAGGTGTGTCTTAAGATTTTTCAACCAAACGTCACCGTAGAGAATCCTAACTAATACTATAAATGCGAAAGTTAGTTTGTATGTTTGTTACCTTTTCTCGCCTAAACCACTGAACCGACCATCTTGAAATTTTGCATATACGTTGTCAGGTGTACAAAAACGGACATAGGGTACCTTTCATCCCGAAAAAAATACTGTTCACGAGGAAAACAACAATAATGATAGATGGCGCTATGCGTTTTTCGAATCATGATTGAATTATTATTATAGAAACTTTAGTAGTGTGTTAAGAGTTTTTTTTTTTATTATTAACTAACGCGAGCGAAGCAGCGGGCAAAAGCTAGTATCAAATATTTTATAAAACGAAAGATTTATAAGGCTATCCCATTTCAAAACCTAGTAAGGGCTTGAAACGAAATTTTACAGGAGAGCGCAATGAACGTTAAATCGGTCAGCCTTTGAAAAGTATTTATGTTAGGTAAAACCATGTGGTTAAAGTGACTTACTAGGTTTTAAAATGATCAGAGGCAGTGAATGGCACTTACTAGGTATCGATGCTTAAAAATATATCTGCGTATTATGTGAGTTTTCAACGCTGGTGTTTTTGTATTTGGTAGAGACATTCTAGGTTAGCAAGAATATGCAATAAAACGGTTTTTGTAAAAAGTGTCCCTTACAAGGTTTTGAAATGGGGCAGCCGTATAATATAGCTGTTTTACGGTTTTTTATGATGTCGTTTACGTTTCTTAGATAGCATTTAAGTATTTACGAAATGACCGCTATGTCAGATCAGATCTTTCGTTAAACCGAGTATAGTACCATACCTTACAATAAAAATCTATTTTCGTCTCAGAAGGAAGAAATATATAACGATAGCAAAAATATGAACACAAAGCTCGATAGTTACGACATGCCACGTCATCGATCTTGGCCAGATTCCTAAAGCTCGCATCGACACAAGATGAATATGTAGATTCAGCGATATCCCAAAAAAGCGTGCAATAAATGCCAAGACCGCATTGTTCAACTGTCAATCCGTTGGCGGCATTCTTTCCCGAAGGATCCCAGCCATTTTGGGTTACAGCACTCGTAAATATTTGATAGACATCAATCATTCACACGACATCCCCAGAATACACCCCAAATCGAATCGGAGACACTGTAATGTTCCGAGGATATCGACGTATACATCTGCAGCTGACATAGTAAATTATGACTGTGTGCCGCCTGCCTGTCGGTACCATTACCGCGGATTCGTAGTAATTTGTAAAATTAGAGCGATAATAGCCGATGATATTTCGCGGGTCACACCACCACGCGATTTTAACCTCAAAAACTAGGACGTTAACACACAAAATGAGGTAACATTACCATCGTAACGCGTTCGTCAGATTCGTTTATCGCTTGAATTAATTCTCGACCTCGGTTCGTTTTCGAGATTAATTTCCAGCTGTTTAGCGTACTGGCAACTGTCTATCTAGCAATTTCGCCGGTTCAAAGTGAAAAGGGTTGCTTAAGCAGATTTGTGGAGCCTCGCTTGCAGGGTTGGAACGTCTCTAGTGAAATATTTGTATTACTTTACAAAATGCAAGCGAGAAAGGATGCTTTCATAAAATGCAATGTAAGGAGTATTATGGCACTTTGTATACTCAAAGGATGTTTTAAAATGTTTAAAACAAGATGCGTTCTATGACTACATTAATTTTAAAAGATCGCGGATTTAAACGATTACATTTTACGTCTATGTAATGGGCGTTGTGTGTTTACTTTTAACTTTTTATGATCATTTTTGTTTAAGCTGTCATTTAACTTCATGTATGTATGTTTATGTAGTTTTTTTTAGTATTGTACAAGGTTAGTCGGAAAGGCGGTACTAATCCGAAGCCCACTTATAGTATCGCTGATGACTATTTGAAAGCAAGTGTTAAAATTTCAAAATTCGATTAAAAAAATCCAAATAAAATTATTTTATTTCAGTTTTACAAAAAATTCTTCATCCCTGCTTTAGTTACAAATTCAGAAAATAGTGCTTCTAATTTATGACCCCAAATATGACCCAAAATGTAAACACAGCTGATCATAACTGGGGATAGATAGATTTTAGAGTTTTTTTTTGAGAATTTTGAACATCTGTTTCTCTTAAACTATTGACTTTTGGGAAAAGTTGTAGAACAAAAGTTATTTATTATTATGTGTACTTAACACCCTTTCGGATTAGTACCCCCTTTCCGACTAACCTTGTATACTGGTATTCATAACAGTTATCGTGAAATATTTTAGTGTATGTAATATTTTGGCAAACAAGTCGACGGCCCATCTGATGGTGTGTGATTACCGCCACCTATATCACTAGTCACTATATAGTATAAAACAAAGTCGCTTCCCACTGTCTGTCTGTCCCTATGTATGCTTAGATCTTTAAAACTAAGCAACGGATTTTGATGCGGTTTTTTTAATAGATAGAGTGATTCAAGAGGAAGGTTTATATTAGCATTGCACCCGTGCAAAGCCGGGGCGGGTCGCTAGTACACCTTATACAAGGTTAGTCAGAAAGGGGGTACTAATCCGAAAGGGTATTAAAGTACACATAATAATGAATAACTTTTGTTCTACAACTTTTCCCAAAAGTCAATAGTTTAAGAGAAACAGTTGTTCAAAAATCTAAAAAAAAAAACTCTAAAATCTATCTTTCCCCAGTTATGATCAGCTGTGTTTACATTTTAGGTCATATTTGGGGTCATGAATTAGAAGCACCATTTTCTGAATTTGTAACTAAAGCAGGGATGAAGAATTTTTGAAAAAACTAAAATAAAAATCATTTTATTAGGAAAAAAATAATAT
The DNA here is from genome assembly GCA_905220435.1 of Amphipyra tragopoginis. Lineage (NCBI taxonomy): Eukaryota > Metazoa > Arthropoda > Insecta > Lepidoptera > Noctuidae > Amphipyra > Amphipyra tragopoginis. The sequence continues at coordinate 25,586,803 of HG992004.1, forward strand.
CGAATTTTGAAATTTTAACACTTGCTTTCAAACAGTCATCAGCGATACTATAAGTGGGCTTCGGATTAGTACCCCCTTTCTGACTAACCTTGTATAACCAAGAGGGTTCCTGATGCGTTGCCAATCTTATAGAAAAAATTGAAAAGTCTCATGTGCCTGTAATTTCACCGGCACCCATACCTTTGAATACGTATGGAGGAAGTACTTCCTTGGACGTACTCTTTCACAAGCAGCTCTACTACTCTTATGTACATGTATGCCAGATGTTACGTGACGTATCAAAGAGGTTTAGTAGCTTATCTGACAGCAAACGTTAATACTAGGTAATTCTACGTAGGTTTAGCTATTGCGTTGAACGCGAAGCTGAACACCATAAACTTGTAGCAATTATATGTAATATTAGTAACAAAACGATTTGTAATGAATTTAAGAGGTTTCTTTTACTTTGAGGCTAAATATCAATAATTTATACTATGTTTGGGAGCTTTCTCTCTACCCAGATTGATCACCACGCTTGCTCACTGCAGGTTGGGAATTTCAGATCATTAAGTCCAGGTTTCCTTACGATTTTTTCTTTCACGGTTTGTCGGTGATGTCTTAGACTAACTAAGATAGTAGATATATGACATTGAAAAAGTCACATAGGTGCGTGCCTGGGATTGAACCCTTAACAAGCGGGTCCGCAAAGGCCACCATGACATTCAGCGTTCGATTACTTAGTAAATAGTGCCGATTGTATTGTGCATAAACTAAACATAATTTAGGGTATTGCCATCTTTTTCACTTTTATCAAATAAAAGACAGACGGACGTAAATAAGAGCCGTCGCCATTTAGTAAAATTTCGATACAAAAAAACGGTAAAGTTCAAGGCCTAAACTATATATGGGAGCAAATAAATCGAGCCATTTCTATTTTTTTCTAAACATATATCGCCTAAAGGGTTATTTGATAACCTTTACAATGAGAGTAGTTTTTTGTCAACTGAGAATTATTCAATTCATGAAACCAAAACCAATAACCCTGACACGTGAAAAAAGGAGAGGCTCGATTTATTTGCTCCCAAGTGTACTTTGACATCTCTAACTTAGTTCTTATCTATCACCGTCCTTTTCTCGTGCTGTCTGTTAGTAAAAGATTCTCTCATTTTAGTTTAGTTGGTGAAAAAGAGAATCAGTACCATGCACTGGGGGTGCATGAAAAGAGCCTCCACGAGTGACGATACTTAATTACGTCCGGCGCACCCTGGACAGTCAGCCTCGCTACCATCCTTGCTGACTGGATAATCTTTTCACCACAGCATGAGCTATTTTCGTATAGCTCGTGCTGATACGAGAGAAGACGAAGTTATAATTATCTATGTAGACTAATTAACTTACGTGAGCAATTGCGTGGTATCCTTCTCGATCTTGAACAGCTTCCTGGCGGTGTAGTCACTGAACTTGTGGATGGCGCGGGTGATGTCCTGCTTGCGGTCGATGTCAGCCTGGTCCGCACTCTGCCAGGACTCGATGTACACCAGGGAGACCCGAGTGTTGAGGGTGCGGAAGTACTGGAAATAAATTGAGGGTTAGGAGAAATTTGAATTCACGCAGCTTAACGTCTGATGCTATTGATTGTCCTTTGTTAAGCTAGGACCATATAAACTCATAGATTAGGATTTCATACATTAGCCATAAAAATATTAATAACATTACATAACATCACGCCTGCTATTCTCGAAGGCTTGGGCAGAAGTGTATAGTATACCCTCATTTTGCCACTATGTATTTAGTCCTATGTACCTAATAGGGGGCAAGCCTATTACCATCAACCAAATCCAAAGTTCGGGCTGCTACTGAGAAATTCCACACGGAAAAACCCAATAACACCTGGGGATCGAACCCAGGGCTTCAAGCTCAGCAGTCGCGTTTGCGACCACTAGACGAGGTAGTCAAAAGATGTAAAGTCTCACCTAATATAATTTTAAAATGACACGAAAGTCGTTAATTTATACACAGCTCTCAAAATAGTAATTGGGGGCGATATCCCAACAGCCGCTTTCAACATGTTAAACATCATCTTAATTTCATACACTTGATAACAAAATAATATGCTTATTAATTAAATTACCATCAAACATCAACAAGTAATAATGCCAAGTCTCGCGACTCTTGTCTTAAAAAGTTTTGACATCTAATGTAGAGTCAAGTCTGGCATTATATAATATATATTTTTCGGACTTGGCAATCACACAGAGTTGCTTTGAGAAAAGGGTGTATGGCTGTGCCTGCTAGGTGTTGGCGATCTGATTTATAATGTAAGAACAGTTTATCAATACAGGCTTATGATCACGTGAAATTCTAATTATTTTCTGAGACAAAAACACTAGGAAGCGGTGAAGGGAGGGCTTTTTGTGGGATGTCTATAATATTGTAAAACGAACGTTCAAAAAGAACTAAGTAATTCTAGTCTATTTTGAATAAATGAGTTTTGAGTTTGAGTTTTTTGAGTTTGAGACAGCACAACACACTTTTCATAACATAATCAACATATTTGAAAGTAGCTTCCGCCTCTGACTTCATACGCGTAAACTTCAAACCATTCAAACCCCATTAAATTATTTTCGCGGCTGAATTTAAAAGAACCCCACCTTAGGGTTTGCTCACATTATATTAGGAACCTTGGAGCAAGATTTCAAGTTCCTAGATCCAGTAGTTTAGGCTGGCAGGCTGTGCGTTATCTGTCAGTCAGTCATGAAAGTGTTTTATGTATGTTGATAGATAGACATGGGCTCCCCCTACAGACTGCTCCAGCAAATGATCTCGGCGTAAAGATACGTTTGACGACACATTTGGTGCAGTGGCTAAGCGATTGGCTTCTGCGCTACGGGTCGTGGGTTCGATTCCCACACGGAACAAAAATTTGTATGGCCTACAGACGGTTGTTTCGGGTCTGGGCGTTTGTGTGTGTGAGATTTGTGTCTGTAAACGCACCCACGATACAGGAGAAATCTTAGTGTGGGGAAATGTATGTTTAAAAAAAGATAATATAAATATTCTTTACTATTGTCTGTTCTTAGTGTAGGTAATCTTAAAATATTCTGTATACCTACCGTGGTGTAACTTCGTGATTTCAAAACAACTATTACAACAACCATAAGTTGATTAGTGACGTTTCTCTACAAAACGTTACCATACAAAGAATATCAAATATTTAAAAAAAAACAAAGCATTGATAATATAGCTATTTCACGGTTTTTGATGATGTCGTTTGCGTTTTTTCGATAGCAGTCTCCTTACGGCTATAATTTACGAAATGACAGAGCTGTCAGAACTCATCTTTGAGTGAACAGATTATAATTAATGTTAATTTAGTTCCACCCATGACATTAAAAAAACAAAGTGTCTACAGCAAAAAATTCGTCCATCTGTTTACCCATACGAACCAGTTTTCACCAAACTAGCGCTGCCATATGTAGGGACAACTTCGTTAAGCACAAAATTGGCTGTTCGGCTCTGTTTTAAACCCGGAACACACGCTATTATAAGCTGCAAAACGTTTTGATTAACTCAAAAATTGAATTTTGGACAAGCATTACTTATTTAGGAGGCAGACAACTTTTAATGAGATTATGAGTTACGAGATTCGGTGAATATGATTGAAACTTTTCGAGTTTTACGCACAATTTTTTGGGGTATCATCTCGGTTTTACAGTGTGAATATAATTCTTTTTACAGAGTTATGAAAGTTAAATGTCAAGGTTTTTTCATTGATGTGGACTAGCTTTTAAAATGGGTCAGATTACCTACTTACGATTTGAAACGTCTTTCTAATAATATACAATACTGATGTCTTTGATTTGTAATACGTCAGCATTTCGATTAAAAACTTGATAAAAACATAGCTATCGTGCATAGTAATAATTTTGAAAGATTGTTCATTTATGCCCTTTTCCTGTGGCCAAATACGAATCGTTTTCTTACCAATGGTAGCATTTCCTATTGCCAGGTATAGAAATGGATTTGTAAGATAATTTTATCTGTGATAGGTACTGTTTTGTCCAAATTAATTCAATAATCTAATATTTTTCAAACCGCAACACTAATTAATTATCTGTGACTCTTATAGTCAAATTAACATCTGATTTCCGCTAAATCTATATCTATACTAATATTATAAAGAGGTAGAATTTGTTTGTTTGTTTGTATGTAGGAGGTAATCTCCGGAACTACACATCTGATTTCAAAAATTCTTTCACCAATAGGAAACAACGTTATCCCTGAGTGCTATAGGCTATATTTTGGGATCAAAAAATTATAAATTAACGCGAGCGAAGCCGCCAGCAAAAGCTAGTACATTATAATTTGATGAGCTTTCGTCTGTTTCCTGTATCCTTCCCTTTCCCTCACATTACCCTGACCCCTATGGCAGAGAGAGAAAGAAGATGGATTGCGGATGTCATCGCAAGTGGCATCATATGCACTTGCGGAAGAAAATTACAACTTATAAGTTCTTTACGCGCGATCGAGCCGGCTCCCGCAAAACTTTTATAAAACCGCTAAATTACTATTCTCCGCTTATAATAAAATCAAGTGCAGTGTCTATAGGCTTTAGTAAAGTGCATTACACACAAGAAACCCTCACAGGACTGGACATTGCATATTCAAACTCCATACCTACGTACGCTGCCGAAGAAGTGCTTGGTGAGTCCCATTTCCTTTACCGTTCCTACTCCTTCGGCGATTGCTCATCAATTTCATAGTGTACGTAAACACCGCTCAGCAACAGTTTACTACGATAGTTATTCCACAAAAAACCCTCCAGGTACCTGCATAATTATGGCAGGGTGTGCTATGCAAAGCTGTTTTTACTTTACTATTGAAGTTGAGTCTTAATTTTATCCAATAACGCTCGGTAAATCATAGGAATCGGCAATAAAGCGACGTTTGTAAAATAACTAATTTTGTTTTCCATTTACGGATTGGTGTATAAATTATGTATTAATTCAATGGTCCCCTTATTTTTTCAATCTAGCCAACTGCCCCCATTTAATGCTTACAAATATTTATAAACCAAAAAGTGTCCATAAATAGACAAAACAAATTCTAAAGAATAATCAAAAAACAATATAGAGGTTGATCCATTTGAAATTCAATTTTAAAATGAAATTTCTACAGAATGTGCCAAAATAAATGGAATCTGTTGATTTGATTAATGAAGTAGATTAGTGAAAGCAACGCTTACTCGGAATGACTCTTTTCTCCGTTTATTAATTGTAAATAGGTAAATAGAAAGGATAAACTCCGAGCACTTGTGTCGTTTGCGTTTAATTTAAATCGTGGGATAAAAGGAAACATGCTGTATCAGGGTTTGTCATCATTTCTAAGAGCCAACAGATTGAAAGATTTGAAAAGGATTATTTTGGTATTTGAAGTCTAAGTTAAGGGAATTTTAGTGAGGGTGAAGTGGTTACGTAGTATGGTAATGAAAATGCTCGAGAATTAACAAAAACTGTAATGCGAATTACCACGTAATCCTTCTAATATATGCACGTACAAATTAAATTAAACGATTGTATATAAATTAATAAATGAATTGAATAAAATAAAATATATGAAATGAAATTATACTATAAGCTAGCTTTTGCCCGCAGCTTCGCTTGCGTGAAATTTTGAACCCGTTAAGTGACGATTTTCCATACAAACTTTCATTCCCTATTTAACTCCTTTAGGGATTGAATTTCGAAAAACCCTTCCTTTATCCTTGTCTACATTATAAAGGGAATCTCTGTGCAAAATTTCAGCTTTCTATGTCCAAGGGTTTGGGCTGGGCGTTGATAAGTCAGTCAATCAGTCAGGACTTTTCTTTTTATTTATTTATATAGATACCCTTGCATATTATAAATACCCTTGCATCATTGTTGAATTTGTCAGTCAAGATTTAAGATATAGAAGATTCATAGAGTAACTAGGTATATCTACCAACTTCTGCGGTTTTGACTTAGAATCTTTGAGTGAGATTTCAAGGTCTTTTAAGTCGAATTGCGTAACTAAATTCCATATTTGGGCTTCAAAATATTTGGTGTTAAGATGGAACTGCAGACCGCAAGTCGCCATCGGAATAGCGCCTTTAAGATGTGCACTTTAAAGGTGCTATTCCGACAGCGGCTGCAAAACTGCAACCGCAGACCGCAGCCGCAGATTGCACCGCAAGCGATACTACTTTTGCAGTTTGCGGTCTGCAGCCCGTCTCGGACTTGTACCTTCAGTTAACTATGAAGCACAATTTCATTACGATTTCTGTAAACAACTCTTAGAATTCCCTTAATAAAGTTGAAAAATAGCAAAGGAATACGACGAACACCATCCTTCAGTAACATAACACCGTTATGTTTACGTCCCATGAAGAGGGCGAGCCTATTGCCATCGACGGCCGCAAATCCAGACTCCGGGCTACTACTGAGAAGTTGAGAAGTAACACGGACACGACAAGTGACGAAGATGCACGAGCAATACCGACACAGAGCGCGCCCTTCTCGTCGCGGGCGCAACGCTACGCGGCGCGGTGCAGCGCTAGTTCGATTCGCGACCTCGCCGCGTGATCAGCTCATGATTAAGGACTCCGATTGGGTCCGAAACTAGTCGGGCAATCCCGACAAATGCACGTGAGTAAACCGTAACTAATCATAAATATACTGAGAAGTTCTACACGGAAAACCCAATAACACTTTGCCCGACCTGGGAATCGAACCCAGGACCTCACGCTCAGCGGTCGCGCTTGCGACTGCTAGACCAACGAGGCATTCTATCATCCATAATACATCATCAAATAAATAAAACACATGTTTATCAAAAAAATATCTATTCCTAAAGTGTTGGTTGTCAGGTCCATCTCTACAATGCTGACACGAAGCGTGGCACATCATAATTTGTTTCACCCTTTTTTGACATGTGTCACCCTTAGTCTCGTACTTCATGACATGTGTCGTGTGTTGTGACCGACGCTTTTATTGTTTTGTGCTGCCTGGGGTTACTAGCGGAAGTATTAATAAACAACACTCTTTGGAGAGCTCTCTTAAGTGTCCTTTTAATATTTTAAGATAATAATTTGATAAAAAAAGAAACTGTTTCGTTGGTCTAAGTAGTTGTCGCAAGCGCAATTGCTGCGTGCGGTCCAGAGGGGCTACTCCTCCCTAAGCACAAAGTCCGTGGTTTCGGCCTTAGTTACGAGCGTTTCCTACTCCCTATCACCTACGGACATACGATTATTTCGGGGTCCGAACTAAGAATGAATGACAACACGATTTGACAGCTGTCCCTACTACGGATGTGTTTTTGCCCGTACGAAAAGTTAATCTTAAGGGCCTATCCACATCTCCACGTCACGACGTCGTCAACGTGGAACGGTGGGCTAACGCGGCATGGTGCGTTGACATAACGTGCAAGTTTACGTTACCGTATCGTAACACGTTCCGCCTCTAGCCGCAAGCGCACACGTGAGCTCCGCCCGCGCTCTCCACGCCCGTGTATTAGGCGCCGTCTGTGCTCCGATGCTTTAAAACCATACCTTACTGTTTCTCTTATTAAAGGATCTACATGGTCAACGATAAATCTAACAATAATCCTGACGTGCATTTTTACGATACGGTAACGTAAATTTACACGTTACGTCAACGCACCCTGCAGCGTTACCGCACCGTTTTACATTGACGACGTCGCCGTCGTGACGTGGAGATGTGGATAGGCCCTAACAGTTGTTTTGTTCACTTCTACGTTTCGGGCTGCTTTCGGACGGGCAACTAACTTCGTTGACGGACTTAGGGAGTAGGCCCCCAGGGTTCGATCCCTAGGTCGGGCAAAGTGTTATTGGGTATATTTTTATTCCTCGACTTGGTCGCATTTGATCCTCGTCACACATGATGGGAAGCGCAGACAGGGTCTAAGATGAAGCACACGAATCCAAGTAACAGAGATATACAACCTTATTTTTACTTTATACGAAAACCGAGACACCCCAACAAGATTTTCATCAGAACCGCCTGAATATGTGTTTTTTTTTAGTAAATCTCCAAGTTACACCTTAGATTATGTCGCGTTAAGTTCCCTAAAAAGTGTGAAATGCCTGAGATGTGCTATGCAGGGGTTGTCGAATACACGGAAACTGACCGAGAGGACCGTCTCAAGCCTCAAGGTGTCTATTCCCGTCAACTGTTATGGGTAGAAAACTACTGAAACAAAATTGAAATTTATTAAAAAAAAATGTGTTGTAAAAAATATGTCAATCGATTCTCCTAGTGATTCTGAACAAACTAGTTTCAGGTTTAGTATATACTAAAACTAAGCGTGTAGAGGGACCCCTCTGGCTCTCACATACACACGACGGAACACAGTAAACTGCTTGGCGCCGGACTTTAATGTGAGCGTGGTAGCTAGCCAGGCGGACCGTATAGATCCTACCACCAAGCGTGCTGGGTTTTGTTGAATCTTACAACACGCGTCTATTTGCAGCGTGCGGTAAGGAAGTTTTATATTTTAGCCCGTCCCCACACGGGAGAAAAAACGGGGGTTTTTTCGAGTGAAATTTCTTAGTAGCAGCACGGAGTCTGGATTTGTGCCCTTTTGATAGCACGCCCCTATTACATCGTCACCCTCCGCGCTATCTGTCGTAACTAGCAATTGATAATTTATCAGAGAAATTCCCACAGAGTGACGTATTTGCTTCAAATGAATAGAAATAAATAGATACCTTAGAGTTTTAGGGCAACTACTAACCAAGCCAAGAATAAGCCAAGAGCAATATAAAAAAGTTATTAATTCATTAATAAAGCCCCAGCTAACGCAACTACTGAAAAATTATCAATTGCTAGATAGGACATAAACATAACGGCGAAATGAGGGTGAACTATACCTCTGCCCATCCCTTTGGAGAAAACAGGCGTAATGTTATATTATAGGTACCTACAGATTTGGTAAACAAAAAAAAAGTATTGTCAAATGTATGAAATTCAGTTGACGACTCAAAAGAACTTTGTCGAGTATTTTTTTATCTAGACTGCGTGGAAGCGTTATCAATCTAATAAACCGTCTTCCCTTTGATCACAAGTTCTCAAGGTTGACTGCTGAAAAGGGTTTCTGTGGAGTACTACCCTTTCGTACAATAATTTGTATTTATTTATACGTAAGAAGTTTTGAACTAACATATTCTTTTTAATCTCTTGAGCTCGTGGCTAAATAATTACAGCCGCAGAGACCGATCTTCCGGGTTAAGCCACGCTTGCCGAGGTTGGTCTGTGGATGGGTGACCATTTACCATAGCGAGTTTCCTCCGTGCCTCGGAAAGCACGTAAAGCCGTTGGTCCCGGCTGTCATTTGTAGATCTTTGACAGTCGTTACTGTTGGTCAGAAGCCAGAAAGTCTGACAACCAGTCTTACCAAGAGTATCGTATTACCCAGTTACTGGGTTGTGGAGGTCTGATAGGCAGTCGCTCCATGTAAAATACTGATATTCAGCTGCATCCGGTTCGACTGGAAGCCGACCCCAACATAGTTGGGAAAAGGCTAGGCAGATGATGATTTTTTTTAATCTCTTCCATCTCATTCATTCCCACATCTCATCCCATTCGTAAAAGGCGACTAAGGGATTCACTAGAGGATGGGCAGCAGCGTTCTCTGAGTATTTTAACAACCATACTGCGATCGCCAACCCGCCTTCCAAGCGTGGCGATTATGGCAAATCCCCAACATGGCTTAGGGGAGGCCTGTGTCCAGGAGTGGACGTCTTTTAGCTGAGATGATGATGATGATTATATTTAATATCACAAATGCGGTGGCCAATCGGAAACGCAGAATTTACTTTTAAAATTAATAACAGTTTTTTTTCTAATGGAGGTACCTTGAGGTTATGGAATGGGATTTCAGTCAAACGACCACTGTGGGTACCCTACTAATTATTGCGTTACCACTACAAAGTTTTCTGGTCAACATTAGAAATGACACAATAACCTACCTTTTATTTTCCTATGCCAAATAAAAAAAAAGACGCACAACAACAAAAAAATACAAATAAATAAAACCTAATGTTACAAATGCCACCTCCATTGTATAATATTCATTCAAGTGTCCGTGTTAATGCCAACAAAACAAATGGCTCTCCTGACAGAAGTGTGGGCCCGACACAACTGACACACGCAATTTGGTCGCGTTATAATGAATTTTGTATACTAATTACACGAGTGTGACGTGAATGTTTTTACGAGAATCAAGTTTGTTAATTTGTGTTTAGCAAATTGTTGAGTGAAAATTACAACCAATTTTGGTTGTTGTGACAGCGTGGATTTTTAACATGATGTTAAATAGAACCGTCGACACAATTAGCCGTGTACGCGCGTACGAACACGAACACAAACATCAAACTTGAAAGCTGCGTCTACGTAGACGAGCAGAGCACGAGCGGAGCATGAATTTGCGTAGCGTAGACGGGCTTAGAAGTCTCTGCGCTCCACCAACTATCGGGTTTTTGACGAACAAGAAGAAATTTACGCCGCGCACAAGAATTTGTTTGTTGTAACCTCGTTTTACATCCACAATAATAATTGACGCCGTGAACAGAACGGCTCAGCTAGTGCTCGGCTCGTCTAGCGTGGATGCAGCTGAACATTTGGTTCGTACGGAGGGCATATTCAAGCACGAACGCGAACATAGTTCGAATCGAGTTCGCGCACAACAGTCGTGAACTCTATCATAATAGCCACGGCGGCACCATTGGAAGTGGTCGATTGTGAAGAAGCGGAAAGTCTTCGAACACCGTCCATACAGAACATACTAACAGCACAGTGTACCTACTTACTACATACAGTGGGTCAACGCACATACATTTGACAGGTCCTATGAAATGTCAAAATGATGTAGGGGCGGAGGTTATGTCCCAAGTATGCAGTATGGCTACTCGGGACATAATCTCCGTTCCTTCACCCCGCAACCCCCCGCACGATTGCTCTGCGACAATGTTCTACGTTGACTGACTGTAAGGAGTAAGATATAGGTAGACTGTGCTAATGGGGTCGCCGCAAACAGGTTTGACGAACAGTGTGTTCGATGTTCGTTAGTGGTACGCACGTGCGAACCAAGTTGTTGCGTATCATGCAACGCAACAAAGTTCATACGTGCATACGCGGCTTTTGGTGCAGTGGCTGAGGATTGGCTTCTGCGCTACGGATTGTGCGTTCGATTCCCACACGGAACAAACATTTGTATGGCCTACAGATTATTGTTTCGAGTGTGGGCGTTTGTGTATGTGAGATTTGTGTCTGTAAACGCACCCACGATACAGGAGAAATTCTAGAATGTGGCAACGTTTTTTTAAAGGAAAAAAAGAAAATAAGTAGTCACGGTTTACTCTCGAGCATTTTCGGGATTGGCCCGACTAGTTTCGGGAGGTGCAGCGCTAGTTCGACTCACGATCTAGCCGCGTGTTTAGCTCATGATTAAGGGCTCTGTTTGGGTCCGAAACTAGTCGGGCAATCCCGAAAATGCATATGAGTAAACTGAAACTAATCATAAATCTGAATATGTCTTCCGAAAGTTAAATAGAATTGCTAGTTTTAGTGTGGTAGTTTTATTTGTTTCGTTGGTCTAGTGGTCATAAGCGCGACTGCTGAGTGGTCCTGGGTTCGACCCCCAGGTCGGACAAAGTGTTATTGGGTTTTTCCGTGTGGAATTTCACAGTAGCAGCCAGGAGTCTGTATTTGTACCCGGCCGATGGCAATAGGCTCGCCCCCTATTACATGGGACGTAAAACAACGGCGAAATGTGGGTGTACTATACACCTCTGCCAACCCTTCGGGGAATAAGGCGTGACGTTATAGTTTTATTTTTTATTTTTGTTCGTTTTTCGGCACGAACAAAAATATTTTCTTCCTTTTTTCTTTCAATATACAGGATGTTAACGAATTCGTGTGACACTGATTGACCCTGTATAGGTTTTTTTCAGAAACAACAAAAAAAAGTTTTGAAAAAGTGAAACATGGTATTCTGTATCTGAGTAATTTTAACATCCCGAGTTAACTGACTGCGTGGAGCGATATCGCGCTAGTCGTGCCCGTCAGCTGTGTCGCCGTTTCGATGCCTTCATTCATTTATGAATGGCATCGAAATTTTCTATCACATAAAAAATATATTTGGGAAAAAAAAAGTTCATTTTTATTTTTAATCAATCTAAATCCCGTGTGGGGTTAACCAGCTACACCATTAATAGATCATGTGGTTTGAAGGAATTACACGAATTCGTTAACACCCTGTATAAAACGTAAATAAATGATTACTCACCAGATCGGCTATATTGGCAACTTGTATAGCGTCGTGGACGACTTCGGACCTCGTGCTTCCATTTCTCCTATCAAACATAGCCTTATCGATCACTAGGGCCGTCTCGATGTACTTGGTGGTCTCTCTGACGTCACGCCTGCGTCGGTTGAGGGCGCGCAACCCTGCGTCCTGCCACCAGCGCCATGCTCGCTCTTCTTTAGTTCGGGTTGATGAGGCCCTGAGAAAAAAAAAAAAGTATTAGCTTCGTGCAATGATATTAACACTTGTTCGTAGAACATGGTATTATTTTGACTAGTATTTCCAATGAGTAAGACGAATATACCAAAAAAAGTATGAGAGTGAAAGAGATAGCTATCTGCAACTACACCAAATTGATGTATTTTTGAATCGTCAGCTTTGGTGCGTACGTACTTCTTTTTCTCTATACCTATACAAAAACATTGGGTTCGTGTAAAAGAAAGATGATTTGAATGTCTATTTCTTTGTTTTTTCGTAAATACATTACTTAATTGTTATAGTTAAGGTCTAGAGATTTGAATTTTCTCAAAATGTCGGGTCATTTTCCAAGTTATTTAGATGGAAATGCGATTTACGTAACTGCCTACTAGAATTTTCTCAAAATGTCGAATCAGATCCCGAGTGATTTAGGTTGAAAATGAATTGAATTATTTATTTATTAGTTTATTACCTGTTCGAATAAGAAAAGTCTTTCATCAAGCTGTGATATACGTAATGTGAGCGATATTAATGTGTAGAATCACAAAGATAAATCAAATACCGTTTTGATGTTTTCGTTCTGCTAACAATAGTTTAATTCCAGCCGTAATTAATAGAAAACAAAATTCAATTCAATTATTCTAAAATTAATTCAAATACCCACCGACAACCACTAATTTTAAATTCAGACACGACAATTTAATCGCGGCATTTCGATAAAAAATATAGTCTGTGATCACGCCACAGATAATTACATAGCCACAGATTATAAAGTGCGTATCCTTAAAAACCGTTTTGACGAAGGAGTTTTTTACCCCCTATTGGGTAGGGTAGTGCTTAATCAACTTTATCAGTCCTTTCATGCCTTTGTTATTGGAAACTAGGGAAATTTCCCGGATTCACCCGGGTCGATTGCTTCCGGCCCTTCGATTGGAGTATTGTAAATAGAAATGAAATCTTTGTTGTATGTTTGGATGGATGAAGGGTGTGTTATGACATATTTATGGAATAAAATAGTTTTTGTACGGATGTTTTTTTTAAGTGTACCGGTTCCATTCGTGTTGTTACGATGTTTAGTTTGAATTTCAGGTGATCGATACTTTTTGTCCGTGCGTGGTATTGATGATAAGTTTTTAGGCGAAAGAAAGATACATTATTGAGGCCAAATACCAATTCCAAAATCATTGTTTCTTTTTACATACAGACAAAATACGTATTATTCGACACTTGGCTAATATTAGCTATGTTCAAAGATAATAAGAAAGAGTACCTATTAACAGAGGCCAACGAATACCTATTACCTTTTGGCATCATTTTTTTTCTTTCGCCTGTAACGATTCTCTGATCACAATTAGAGAACTATCTAACATGTCCATGGAACGGGTATACTCAGTCAGATATACAACTATTGGTTTTGTAGTTAGTTTACGGCTTAGAGACTTAATTCTTAATTTTAAAGACTTCTTAAATAGTTCTCTAATGGTATGTCTACAACAGTGCGCTTTCATGTTCATCTTGCGCTTTCAACTTTCAATTCCTCTTGCGTCAAGCGCATGCAATATTGATTGCCATAAGACGCATGCAGCTTATCGTCTACACCGGAACGTTGCACGCGAACCCACCAGTGACGGATTAGCATGCGTTACGCGCATGCGCTTTTGTCGAACTAGTATTAAGGCATGCGCTATTGCATGCGCTATGGCGCTTCAGGCATGCGTCAGATGAAGACGCAAGATGAACATGAAAGCGTGTGATAGCTTAATTATGACATAAGTTTAGACAGCGGCGAAAGAAAACAAAAATTATGCCTTAAAGGTTGCATGCTTCTTTAATACCGCATAGATATAAATACTTATAATTTAAAAGATATTGCGCAAAAAACAGCTGCATTCACCATACTCGAATTCCCAAAAACAAAAAACTCTAACTAGATTCACTTAAATATATTCAAGACAGTTTAATGTTCAAGATTAATTCCTTTTTGGATTGCGTTCACGGTGGATGGGTTTGAAAGAGAGGGTGGTGGGGGAGCTAAGGAGATTTGTCACTGGCAAGACTTACGTCTTGTTTAGTGTTGAACAGTACTTTACAAACATGCGAGTTATTTAATAGTTGTGTTAATGTTAGTTTTGTATGTCTGGGGCGTTGTTTTTTGTGAAGTGGAGCGAGGATTTTGATTTTTATGTTTGCTGTTCTTCTGTTTTTTTGTGACCCCAACGCAGGGTCGGACTTAAAGGTTTGGAGGCCCTGGGAAAAGGAAGAAGTTTTTTTTTTTTAAACAACATAATTTGCCAATAGTATTATCTCCTGGCTCCCAAACTAGGTTTATAGCCTGTGACTTGGGGACCAGCAATTGGAGGCATCTAGACACGTTTTTAAAAAACCTACATCAACGTCAAAATGTAGGGAACAGCTATTTTTTTTCGCGATTTAAGGTTTGGTCCCATATTAAAAATTCTTCATAATGATGAGTACTGTGACCCCTTAAGAGGTTGTGCGTTATTTATGTTACACCTTGTATACTTGAGTTTTTGATTCATTTGAGTACAAAGAAAAAACAAAAAAGTCTTAAAAAAAAGTAAAATAATAGCCATAACTAGCCATAACCTTAAAATAAAATCATTTTTATTTTATTCATTTTTGCATTGTCAATGCCTGCCTCGTTGGTTTAGCGGTCGCAAGCGCGACTGCTGAGCGTGAGGTCCGGGGTTCGATCCCCAGGTTGGACTAAGTGTTATTGGCTTTTTCTGTGTGGAATTTCTCACAGCTAGAAGTCGGGATTTGTGCCCGGTTGATGGTAATAGGCTCGCCACCTATTACATGGCACTTAAACATTCAGGCGAACTGAGGGTGTACTATACACCTCTGCTGACCCTTCGGGGAATAAGGCGTGGTGTTATGTTATGCATTGTCAATTTAATAGGTACTACCACAGTGTACCTACTTACTACATACAGTAGTGGGTCAACGCCCATACATTTGACAGGTCCTATGAAATGTCAAAATTATGTAGGGGCGGAGGTTATGTCCCAAGTATGCAGTATGGCTACTCGGGACATAACCTACGCCCCTTCAGCCCGCAACCCCCCGCACGATTGCTCTGCGACAATGTTCTACGTTGACCGACTGTAAGGAGTAAGATATAGGTAGACTGTGGTACTACTTAATTACCGATATGTATCATAGGTATGTATTATTTCAACTTCTAGATAAGCGTGAAATAAAATTAAATCTTTATGTCCATTGAATATAAATTCCAGCAAATATAAACTCAATCTGTGACCAACTTTTTATGGAAATCGAACACAGAACCGCAACATAATTAATTAAAACTTCAAAATGTTCGTTCATTCAGTTCGTTCATTAACTTTTTGAAATAAAATCATTCGGCAAGCGACACTTTTGTAATGTCAATGCTATCATTATAATATTGCTGAGACATCAAAGTGAATGAACGAATGAATAGGATCGAAGTGGGGGGAAGGGGGGGAGGCTGCTTTGAAGATATCGGTTATGACATTTATGTAGGGAATACTTCAATAAGTTGCTTTTATTTAGTTTTCTTTGAAAAGCATAATTATTATTGAGAACACGGTACCTACCGGTATTATAAGTATCGGTAGCTGCCAGTTTTTATAAGGAAGGCAAAGGGAAATATTTATTCAATAACGCGGCTTGCAGAAGGCTTTTTAATTACTATCAGCCATTTTTGTTTGATTCATGACCAATATTCTGTAGGTCTAGCACGAATGTGAGTGAATTCTGAATTGGAAATACTCGTTTTGCACATATTATTGAATTATTGATTGAAATGAAATGGATTGAAAATTCACTTACATTACTAAGTGCCGTGTGGTGCCGGCCGTAAAGAATAACACTACCCCATCTCTTCCC
Organism: Amphipyra tragopoginis; assembly: GCA_905220435.1. NCBI lineage: Eukaryota > Metazoa > Arthropoda > Insecta > Lepidoptera > Noctuidae > Amphipyra > Amphipyra tragopoginis. The sequence goes on from HG992004.1 coordinate 25,603,216, forward strand.
GTGGAAGTCGTAAAAGGCGACTAAGGGTCTCCCCACATTTATCGACGCGGAATCGGCTAACACCGGTCAAAAAAGCCTTTATGTCTACGTAATAAGGGTGTTACTAATACCATTCGCATCGGCTCGGCTCGGACGACGCGTCGCGACGCCGCCCGACGGTGAAACGAGCCGTTTGTATAGATAAGTCAAGTAGTGTGGTGATACGCACTCGGCTTAAGCCGATTCCGCGTCGATAAATGTGGGGAGACTCTAACGCGGCATCCTGCGTGAGCGATCAGTCGGCTTGATATTTTCGCGCGAACTGGATGGGGTGCCGTACAGTGCTATAGAATTGCGGCGGCGCGCGGCGGGCGGTTCGCAAGCTCGTAGGACAAAGCCGCCGCTTCGCACCGCATCGCATTGAATTCGCGTGTCGCCGCATTGGATCGCTTCGCAATTCGCGTCGCTTTGAACCACCTACGTAAGATCGAAATGTAGGACTTGGTATTGACGTCATCTTTGCGAGTTGTCGTTAATGTGGCTGTAGTCTGGTTACGCGGAAGGTGGACGGTAAACGACCAAGAGGTCGCAGCGCTTTGCGATTGTTTGACCAGATGAACTCATCTCTCGATAGTAAATTTCACGATGCGCTTCACTTGGCCAAGGATAGACAGAGATGACGTAACATCATCAGTGAAAAGATGTTTTCAAGGGAGGATCATGACCCTCAGTAACGAGGAGTACGACTTGAGGAGGAGGAGGAGTTTGCTACACCACTGCAGTGTTGCAGAGTTCGCATGAGGCGTCATAGATGTCGCCACATATTCAATTTTTTTTTGCTTTCCATCATCATCATCTTCCTGCCCTTATCACATGTTACTTGGGGTCGCCGCAACACGTTTTCTTCTTCCATTCCGTCCTGTCAACCGTCATGATATCACTGACTCCCTTCTCTTTTATATCATTCTTCACACCATCCATCCATCTTTTCTTTGGCCTCCCTCTTCCTCTCCATCCATCCACATTTATATTCATAACTCTTTTCGTCACATACGTTTCATCTTTTCTATGCTTACCATAAATTACTATAATAAACAACCACAAAAATATGGCGAATCGTAATCCAAAAAAGGCATCGTAATTCGTTATTTACGATACAATGAGGACTTGTATTGTGTAGACCGGCACTTACACTTAATAAATGATTCAGACGAACCCAATTTGGTGCGACTGGTGAAAGGCCGACTAATATACCCTGTCTCGCGGGATATAGAGGATTTTATTGTATTGATACTGAAACTGAGCAAAGCTCTTGGTTTTGCAAGGTTAAGCTCTGCTTACTGCGGTCAGTCAGTGGATGGGTGATCATTCGTTACATATCGAGGCCCCTCCGTGCCTCGGAAAGCACGTTAAACTATCAGCCCCGGGTGTAATACGAATACCTATCCACCTTCATCCCCATTCACATATACACAAGCACCCGAATATTGTTATTATTATTTATTTATTTAAATTACACCTAAACATTTACTCACACATAAATAAATAAAAAATAAATATTAGCCTGTAACTGTCTCACTGCTGGGCAAAGGCCTCTTCTCGTACAGAGAAGGAATGATCGAGCATTGATCACAACGCTTGCTCACTGCGGGTTGGCGATTTCAGACCATAAGTCCAGGTTTCCTCACGATGTTTTCCTTCACCTTATGTCAGTGGTGTCTTAGATTAACTAAGAAAGTACATATGAAATTGAAAAAGTCACATTGGCACTTGCCTGGATTTGAATCCGCAACCCGGTGCTTAACAAGCGGGGCCGGAACCTCCGGGCCACCACGACACATACACACATATTTTATTTTTATTTTACTATGTAAGATTACCTTGCTGTAGAAGAGCGGAGTCTCCTAATACAGGCATTTATTGCTTAAAAGGAGGCTCCAATCACTAACGTGTTATTTAAATATGGTTACGAAATAAACAATTTTAATTTAAAAACCTACAGCTATGTCTACACCAGTGCGCTTTCATGTTCATCTTGCGTCTTCGTCTGACGCATGCGTGAAGCGCCATAGCGCATGCAATAGCGCATACCTTGATACTAGTTCGACAAAAGCGCATGCTCCTAGCGCACACTAATCCGTCTATTGTATGTCGACTGATGACTGACCGAGGCGCACCGGTGTAGACGATAAGCTGCATGCGTCTTATGGCAATCAATATTGCATGCGCTTGACGCAAGAGGAATTGAAAGTTGAAAGCGCAAGATGAACATGAAAGCGCACTGGTGTAGACATACCATATGACAGTCGTTACGGGTAGTCAGAAGCCCGAAAGTCTGACAAGCGGACAGTCTGACTGGCGACTTCAGCTCATGATTAAGGAATTCGTTTGGGTCCCAAACTAGTCGAGCAATCCCAAAAAATGCACGTGAGCAAAACGTAACTAATGAAAAATACTTTTACTATACAAATATGAAAGAAATATTTGAAAAGAAACGCGTTTCACAGCTCAATGCCGGTATTTCAATGACGTGATATCACACACATCATACAGATCAAACGTACTACACACACTCGTAGCAAATATCTATGCTATGTCAATATTTGTTCCGACATGAGTATTAAACCGTGTGGATTTCTATGAATTGAACCAAACCCAGAGGGATTAGATAACGTTTCAGTACTACAACATACGTAATGCGACGCAAACTTCGTGTTTCCGAATTTGAACGAATTATGCGACTCGGTCAATCTTTCTTTGTGTGTTTTTACAATATTTCATAACTCCGGCTGTGTCATGTGGATCAGTTTCGGATAGAGGACTGGATTTGTTGCTTAATTCGTACAAATTCGGAAACACGAAGATTGCCGAGGTGCATTACTTATGTCGTTGTACTTTCTGTATCGTTGACGCACAGAAATATAACATAAAATGGTATGATGATAGGTAGGTATTATTTTTGACTTTTTGTAATAGATTGGTAAATCAGCCGACGGAACGGCTCACCTACAACACCAAGACGATTGCTGTTGCGAAGCCAACCCTAGTCACCAAGTTGAAAGGTCTCAGGTGCCTGTAATTTCACCGGCACCCATATCCTTCAAACCAGAACCAAGTAATGCTACTTAGCTGCAGAAATAGGAATGATGGTAGTACCTACTTCCCCGAGCGAACTCTTTCTTCTTTCTTTTAGCTGGTTAAGAAGCCAACTTTAATCGTTATTGTAGATCGACAAGATAACCCTTTGTGCGAGGCAAAGTCTATCAGAAGAACCCATTGACTTAGACTTATTCTAAGTCAATGGAAGAACCTGTAAGTGTTTTATAGATGCGTTCAATTTTGATAATGCTTTTATGAACAGAAATTACACATTTTATTGACATTTCTATGCGTTAGTGATTGCAGAAAGTGCCTGTGTCAACGTAGGCCGTTCATAAACGGAACTCCTTGCTGCTCAAGAAGTAATTCTAATGCTTAGAGCAAAGCGCCCACACGGAGACGTCACGGCCGCCGCGTAGTCTCTTTTTTTAATGCAAGCGCGGAGTTCAATGAGATCGTCAAAAACAGAGAAAGTTCGCCAAACGCAGCCTATCCATTTAATGTACATAGCTATACAACTGATCGATGGGTACCTACAGATAGCTCTAAAAGTACTATCATCACATCACACATGCGAGGCGTGGGTGTCAATAATTAATTCGAATTAACGAACCGTCGGCTGCGGTGGCAATTATCATGCGATCCATACATATATGTATGAACGTGAGGGCGCCCGCATTTTGGATTTGTTTCTGTCAATAGTCGGTCATGGTAAATTAAATAGGGCGAAACGTGGTTGGTGGTATTGTTAGACATTTAATGACGACATGGCGGTAGTCTGACATGTTTATTTCAACTGTCAAAACAGTCTATAAAAGAGTATGCGGTGCGGTACTCGCGCTCGCCGGTCACGATCCCCCGAGCTCTCCCGTCGTAGAGCCGGTCGTCTCTTCAGACTCTGCAGTCACACCGATAATTCAGCCCTCATCAAGCTGTCTCCAAACTACAAATTAAGAATTCACGGCTCCTTTGACTACGTTTCTCTATTCGTAATAGTTTTGGATTAGGCCCTGTAGTCTTATTTCAAAAACCCACCCTATAAACCAAAACACAAAAGAAAAAAAAGAAAAAAAAAACTTAATAGATTGATGAAGTAACATTTTATTCATGGTAATTTTGACATTCGAAAACCTTTCTTTTTTAATTTCTCTTTGGTTATAATCTGCCCCATGGTATAATAATAAGCTACGCCTGGTATTCTCTTCCCGCAATGACCTAAGACTACGTCATGAATGTCACGATCAGTGCTGCCATTGATTAACATCTCCAATACAATAAAGGAGATCTTTAATTCCTAATAAATATTAAATAAATTGCTAACTAGCGTAACTATTTTCTATTTTGTGTTATTCATCTATTTAGTTAAAAAGTAAACTGTATAAAATTACTAGTTCAAAATTGCTTCTCCAAAGAAGCAAATATGTGAAAAAATGCATCTTGCTCGGGTAATTTATTTATACATAGTGGAAGCACCCCCAGCTGATGACGTATTCTTAGGCCAATCACGTGACCTAGCAGTCACGGGAAGAGAATACCAGTGAAACATATTATTATACCATGATCTGCCCTATCATTTGTTCCTGACTTGACATTGAGTTTTGGGACAATCTGTATAGTTATTATAATATGGAAGAAGATATACGTAAATATAACGTTGATTATGATGATAATATAATAGAACCACAAAACCAAAAACAGCTTCCAAGAACACTATTAAAATCCAAAAGCATATCCCACGAAAAATATGGAGAACTGCATAACAAAGTATTTCTCTTTGTCGTCCAAGTTTGAATTATTTCTCAAACAAATTCAAATGGAATTCATAAAGGAAACTCTCAGTGTGTACTCGACCGGCGAAAAAAACTCTGCTGCCAAGTTGGCACGCTGCATTATTCACTTTTCAGTTGGCCTTGGCTGAGCAGACAAACCTATGATTAATAGGACTAAGTTTTTCTTTTAAAACTAAAACAGCCGTTAGTAAGTCATAAGTACTTAATTTTAAATCAATTCTTATGTTTGGGGAATTGGTTTTTATTTCCTTTCAATTGCCAAGTTTTGGAACTACCCTTTACCATAGAAATCGTATGTTTATATGTGTTAAAGTTGATAATAAAATACTTACTACAAACTAAGAAAATCGTGTACAATTAAAGAAATGGTTAACAGAAAAATGTTTCTATACTTACATAATTTCTAATTGTTATTAGTACCTTTAAATTATTGCATGTCCTAAATATTCTTTAACGGAAGCCACACACTAAGAGCGATTACGTACTGTATCCGATCCGAATCCGTGAAAATACGTTCCGAAGTAGTCATAGAACTATTTGTATGGTAGTTTACGCACTACATCCGGCATCCGTCATCCGATTTCTATCCGTCATCCGTGAGTCTCCAATTCGGAACAAATATTGACGGACCGAAGTAGCCGTAGTAATGTTTGTATGAACGCTTTCGCACTACCTCGGATTCAAATCGGACGCCAAATGGATATGCCAAAGATGGCCCCTGAATTGTTTGAATTTGGATCAGAGATCGGAATAGTGTGTAAGCAACATCCGAATTCGGTCCGAGATTTTTACTCTAGATCGGTATTTTCACGGATTCGGATCGGATGCAGTGCGTAAAGCAATATCCGAATTCGGTCCGAGTTTTTTATATTCGTATTTTCACGGATTTTACGACACGTTTGGTGCAGTGGCTAAGCGATTGGCTTCCGCGCTGCGGGTCGTGGGTTCGATTCCCACACGGAACAAAAATGTGTATGGCCTACAGATGGTTGTTCCGGGTCTGGGCGTTTGTTTGTGAGATTTGTGTCTGTAAACGCACCCACGATACAAGAGAAATCTTAGTGTGGGGTAACGATTATTTAAAAAAAAAAAAAAAAAAACTTAGTGCGTAATCGCTCTAAGAAAATAAAGATTCGTAAACATTTGAATGATAAATAATTACCTAATATTGTATTATGACGAAGATACTAACAAGGCGTCGTAAATAGGTGAGTGATTCAAAAAGCAAATTATTGCCCTAAGAGGTATCCCTGTTGATGCTTGAACGATTTGGGGACTTGACCTTCCGAGGGTCCGAGATGGACATCTTAACACTCGAGTGACTCAAATCTACCCTGTTAGGCAATTATTGCTTTAATATTTTAGAACAAGAATATAAATAACAGGTGGATATAATTTTGCAATAAAAGTGAGGGCTGTAAGGAATATTGATACAAACAACGTTCCCATTATATTTAAATATCTACGTGCAGCATCTTACCGTGCAATAAAACACATGTGCACGAGCACAAATGCACATACAGATACTTAAATTTCAGACAATATTATAAAAATATAATACTAGAGAGTTTTTGGTTTGTTTCTGAACTAAATACTGAATAGTTTTTACGGTGACCACTACGATCCATTTCCGATTCACAATTGGCATTAGGATTGTTGATCGTATGATTGTAACATGATGATAAAGAAAGGTTGGTTGACGCCTGTTACTGGTCGCCCGACCAGTAACAGGCGGTGTGTACCGCGCTCGCCTCTCATGAGGACGTGAGGCCTGGCCCCGCAGAAGGAACGGTCCGCCAGGGGCATGCAGCTGAGAATCCCGCGACCCCGGCCACAGGTCGGGAGAAGGAACACCGTGAGTTATTAGCCAGTAAGAGTTCAACTAACCCGTCTTCCCCGGGCGGAGAGTCCGTGAGGATTTAAATAGGATAAAAAAAAAGTGTTGGTCTATTGTTTGCTGGAAACCGAGGGTGGTCTATTCTGTGTCTAAAGGCAAGCCCAGACACGTGTAATGTGTTATGTAATGTATCGTGTAATGTAACGCGAATTGCGTGGACGGCCCACAAGCTCAATGCGAATCGTGTATGTCTTCGAGTTGATTCACTCATGAACATGATGATTTTAACGAACATGACGAATAGAAAGGTGGCGATTGCTGGCGCCGCTTTTATTTACATGTACAGAATTTTATTTGTATGTACTTAGTAACAGAAGCACAGCAAAAACCATTGGAGTATCGATAACGGACAACAGAGTACATAATTGTATAACAAAAGAAGATCTTCCTTTTTGTTCATTAGCGTTACATGTAATGCTCGTAGGGCTGACCACACGAAGAATTCGCGATACATTACATTACACGTGGCTGAATCCGCCATTAAACCAGGGCTAGTTTAAGCATGAAAAGATGTGCATTTATAATAACTTTTTTTTTGTCTTTGGAAAATCCTCATATATACCCTTGGCCCGGGAAGGCGAAGGGTTATGCCGGACTCTTACCGGCTAAAAACCCACGGTGTTCCTTCTCCTGACCCTTGGCTGGGGTCGCGGGATTCGCAGCTGCATGCACCGCGACCATTTATAATAACGCCTACCGTCTATCGTTAATCATCATTCAGTCAAAAGAAGTCCACTGCTGAACATAGGCCTCCCCCAAAAGGGAGGGGGGCTTTGATCGCCACGCTTGGCAGGCGGGTTGCCGATCGCAGTATGGTTGTTAAAGTACTCAGAGAACGCTGCTGCCCACCCTCTAGTAAATCCTTTAGTCGCCTTTTACGACACCCATAGGAAGAGATAGGTTAGTGCAATTCTTTAGTCCGGCACCACACGGCAACTTCTCACGGCGTCTATCCTTACGTTAACTAAATTAGCTTTTCGCTCAGCCTCCCCAAGTTACAAAGTTAGTTACAAACAATGATTTTGATAACTTCTCCAATAATTAAGCGTTAAATAGGCCGAACTCTGTAGCCGCTTGTAATCTTCTGCCTTCCGGTAATAAATCGATTCGGTAAGCACTTGTTACAACTTAATTCTTTACGCACTTTTCACTTAAGGATGTAGAGCTTTAAATTGTTGGCATCGGATTTTGAAGTTTCCTCGTTTGGGAGATGAAGGACTTGGCGGACAAGTTGCATACCTTGCCGTGTTAGTGGATCAGACGTATTTGTTGTACTGCAAGATTGCTTGACGCAGTAGTTTATATTAATGTTTGATGGTATAGATATATGTTAATGACCTCATTGCCGAGCTCAGCAGCATGCGTGTCGGATGCAGGGTAAATGGTGTTAGTTGTAACAACATCAGTTATGCGGACGACATGGTGCTGCTGGGCCCGTCGCCGGAGGCGATCGTTGAGATGCTTAAAGTATGTGAGACCTACGCTGCTGCACATGGACTGGTCTATAATGCCAAAAAATGTGAATACATGGTCTTTGGGGTTGCTGGTAAGTGCCGGGAAGATGCCCTTGAACTTGTCATAAACGGTACGCCAATACGTAGAGTCACAAAGTTTAAATATCTTGGGCATTTTCTTACCGACGACCTCAGTGACCATGGGGACATTGAGAGGGAGCGTAGGGCTCTAGCGGTCAGGGGTAATATGTTGGCACGAAGATTTGCTCGGTGTACTGACCAAATAAAGATTACGCTTTTTAAAGCTTATTGTCAGAGTTTTTACACCGGTTATCTTTGGGTCAACTACTCGAAAAGGTCGCTGGATGTTCTACGCGTCCAATATAATAATGTTTTTAGGATGCTGTTGCGACTGCCTCGTTTTTGCAGTGCCTCGGAAATGTTCGCGGTAACCCATACCGATGGATTTCATGCCATCATCCGCAAAAAAATGGCCTCACTCCTGAGCAGAATAAGAGGTAGCCATAATAGCATCCTGAAGGCTGTGGTGACAGATGTTTCCTCCGTCATAATAGGGCAATTTGTGCGAAGACTTGTTCCTTAGCTTCTGGGTGTCTAGCTGTTGGGTGGTCTTCGCATTCATTAGTCTTAGTTTAAGTTACTAACAATAGTATATTAAGTTCAAAACTGTTACTAACAATGTATGGATCTCGTAGTTGTCCGAAATAAAATGATTTTATTTATTTATTATTATAGAATAGAAGATGCATTTATTGACGATAAACGGGCTCTTGTCGAGTCAAAAATTAGTCTGACATACCTGAATACCACACGTGCGTAGAATCGTATACATCTACAAGGTTAGTCGGAAAGGGGGTACTAATCCGAAGCCTACTTATAGTATCACTGATGACCGTTTGAAAGCAAGTGTTAAAATTTCAAAATTCGATATATTTTTTTTCCAAATAAAATGATTTTTATTTTAGTTTTTTCAAAAATTCTTCATCCCTGCTTTAGTTACAAATTCAGAAAATGGTGCTTCTAATTCATGACCCCAAATATGACCTAAAATGTAAACACAGCTGATCATAACTGGGGATAGATAGATTTTAGACATTTTTTTTTGAGATTTTTGAACAACTGTTTCTCTTAAACTATTGAGTTTTGGGAAAAGTTGTAGAACAAAAGTTACTCATTATTATGTGTACTTTAACACAATTTCGGATTAGTACCCCCTTTCTGACTAACCTTGTATAACTATGAATGTCATTCACGAAAGTTATTTTACAAGTTTAATCGGAAAGGGGGTACTAATTCGAAAGGATTTTTTAGTAATAATGAATAAGTTTTGTTTTACAAGTTTCCTCAAAAGTCAAATGTTTAAGAAAAATAGCTGTTCAAAGATTTCGTAAGAAATACGCTAAAATCTATCTATCATCAGCTATGTTAACCTGTGTTTACATTCCAGGTCAAATTTGGAGTCAGTGATTGGAAGCTTCATTGTTTGAATTCGTAACTCGTGAGGGCTAAAGAATTTATGAAAAAACAATCATTTTGCAAGTTATTAAAAATTATCGAATTTTGAAGCTTTTAGAGCGGTTACGCACTGCATCCGATCCGAATCCGAGAAAAAACGTTCCAAAGTAGTCATAGAACTATTTGTATGGTAGTTTACGCACTAGATCCGACTTCCGTCATCCGATTTCTCTCCGTGATCCGTGAGTTTCTAAATCGGAAGAAATATTGACGGACCGAAATAGCCGAAGTACTGTTTGTATGAACGCTTTCGCATTACTTCGGATTCAAATCGGACGCCAAATGCCAAAGATGGCCCCTGAATTATTTGAATTTGGATCAGAGATCGGAATAGTGCGTAAGCAACATCCGAATTCGGTCCGAGATTTTTACTCTAGATCGGTATTATCACGGATTCGGATCGGATGCGGTGCGTAAAGCAATATCCGAATTCGGTCCGAGTTTTTTTTTTCTTATTTTCACGGATCCGGATCGGATGCAGTGCGTAATCGGTCTTAACCCAGGCTTTAAAACAGTCATCAGTGATACTCCCTCGGATTAGTAAATGTACTTGTGTTGTGTTTGTGTGTGTTGTGTTGAGTTGTGACTTAAATGTCCCGCTGATGGTGGCGTGTGTGTTGGATCGCGCGGTTCCCTACAAAATGGTTGAGCTGAGAGATGCTGATGCATGCGTCATGTTCGTGAACGGGCGCCGTCAGTTGGGACTGGTCATCTCTAATCTGGCATGGCAAATGAACTGTAGGTACTCATATTAGTATATCATATCTTACATTGTTCTCACATTCATTTACTTTCTTATTCACAATGTAACCAAAATTTTGTATAAATATTTGATGAAAAATAGTAACCATGGAGTTTATTGCCCGTTCTTCTCCATAGGAATCTACACTTTGGAACGCGGCAGTAATTTCTTTTTATTTCTCGACAATTCAAAAGTGCCTGTAAATGGTCTAACTGAAATAAATGCTTTGATTTTGCTTTGACTTTAAGCCCTTTCCGACTAACCTTGTATAAAAAATATTATGTTAGTAACTTACATATTGCCAGGGTCATCAGCTAGCGGTTCTTCAACGTAGGAGACGTGCTTGGTGCGGCGGCTCTTGGGCCTGAACTCCAGCTTGTTGGCGCACCCCTTGTTGGCCTTCGTACGCGCCTCAAAGATCACATGTGGGTGTTTCTGCTGAAACGAATCGGTAAAACGTATTCTCATTAGTGGAGGTCAAAGAATGGATGGTTTTTATAAGTAATACAGGGTGGAAAGAGATGGGGTAGTAGGGGCAGCTTCCTAAACCGTGGCAGCTCCAGGGGGGTTACCATGATCTCTTACAGCAGGAATGTTTTAATATTATTACGAGAGTGGGTCAGAGATGGCGCTAGAGAGCTGTCTAGCTCTGTCACTTTCCCACTCTCGGAATAATATTAAAACATTCCTGCTCTAACAAGATCATGGTAACCCTCCAGGTCGTTTTCAGGATATCGACTGTGTATCATTTGATAAAATTAGCCTTGATTGCACAGGACTCATGAAAAAAATTAAACTTATATTTTGTAAGAACAAGGTACCTACTTAAAATTAAACCGTTTGATAGACACGTCATTCATCTTATTGTAATTTGTATTTAAACTATCATTAAAATGTATACAGGGTTATTGGTAAAACACCAACAACCTCTTACTATGAGACCATACATGAAATCGCGAAAAAAAATCAGCTGTTCCCTACATTTATGTTCGCATAACTCGTCACAATGTAGGGAACAGCTGATTTTTTTTTCACGATTTCATTTTTGGTCCCATAGTAAAAGTTGTTCATAATGATGAGTACAATGACCCCTTAGGAGGTTGTTGGTGTTTTACCAATATCCCTGTATAAAGAAACTTTTTGACAAGAACTATACAGGGTGTAAACGAATTCGTGTAATTCCTTCAAACCACGTGATCTACTGGTGACACTGATTGATCCTGCATGGGTTTTTTTCAGCTACAACAAAAAAAAGTTTTCAAAAAATGAAACATGGTATTCTGTATCTGAGTAATTTTAGGGTCTCAAGTTAACTGACTGCGTGGAACGATATCGCGCTAGTCGTGCCCGTCAGCTGTGTCACCGTGCCTTCATTAATTTAAGGATGGCATCAAAATTTTCTAACACATAAAAAAAAAATCGGAAAAAAAAGTTATTTTTTATTTTTAATCAAGTTAAATCCTGTGCGGGGTTAATCTATACCATTAATAGATCATGTGGTTTGAAGAAATTACACGAATTCGTTTACACCCTGTATAAGAAAATAAATACAGGTACACAACCATCTCCTTAAAACGAGACAGACGCTGGTACCTGACCAAGAAAAAACTACAACATTCAAGTAAAAGAATTGCGCTATCTTTTAAAAGATAAGTAGCAGCAATATCTAGCTAATAAGCATTACTTTTTCCCGTCCACCGGCGCGGAAACGGCGGCCGCTTACGTAAGAAAATTTCGGGACATTTTTTCCGCTAAAATTAGTTTCATTAATCACATTTCAGATGTCTGCTGGTTCAACGCTTACTAATTTAAAAGGAATTTACAGTTGATTCATGCAAAAAAGTGAAAAACTTCCAATTAGGATCAATAAGATTTTTTGCAAGCTGGTCTGTGGAGTTAGTAATAATCTTTGGCTTGTCGTTGTCGACGTGTTTTTTTATCCTCGACGTAAAAAGGGAATATTGTTTTGAATCCTTTGATTGTCTTCTTCTGCCAGTACTTTTCCTTCTTTTTATAGTGTGGAGCAAATAAATCGAGCCACTTATATTTTTCACGTTTATTGGTTATTATGAGTCAAATGTTATATCAACGAATGTCCAATTCAGTATTTTTTTTTCTTTTTCGGTACTTATTTAGTCAAGTAACTTATTAGAACTTCCTTGTAAACAATACCATAGGTTGAACTGGCAATATTTATAAATTATCGTGTGAGTGGATAAGAAACTTCTCACTTCACAACCCTCCCCGACAAGACATACGGCGAGAGGGATATGGTATGACTAAAGTCGCAACGCCGCGTTTATAGGACTTGTTACCATAGATATTTTTCGATTTGTGAATTTCCGTAAATAATGAATATTTCGAAAATTAAGCTTTATTCAACAAAATATATCCTAGCTTTTCTTCTCCAATTAGGCATCGGAATCGATGGTTCAAATCTTTCGGTACCACGGTGTATAATTTTATTTTATTTTTGTGCGTCATTTCAGCGCAAATAAACTTAAATTCTTACTTCTTTCATATGAAAAAAAAAAGCCAAAAGTTTTACGCAGATACTGCAGGGCCTTCCGGGACCCTAAGGGACACCCGACCATCTTAGTGTGAAGTTGACAGTCGACAAATAGATGCAGTTGGTTATCCACTAACATAACCATCTAGTACGTTACGACACCCAAGGGGAGGGACGCCATAATATATTTAGAGGGCAACCGCACCACAAAAAAAAAACATGCTTCTTCTTATAAATTTGTAATAATGAAACAACCCTATTCCTGAAGCCGGTGGGCTGTTGTTTTTATAGAAATATTTAATATTGTATTGTATGTATATTCTTTCCATCCAATGGTTGTCTGGAAGAAATTGCTTTAAGCGATAACACCGCCATTTGTACTGTTCCTAATTACGTGTATTACTTCTGTTTTATTTCTTTTAGTGTACAATAAAGTACATCCTATCTATCTATACTTGGGAGCAAATAAATCGAGCCCTGTCTATTTTTCACGTATAATTGTTATTATTTTTGGTACCTATTCTGGAACAGATCAATTCGAAATATAAATCGCCTAAAAGGTTATTTGATAACCTTTACAATGAGGGTAGTTTTTTTGTCAACTTAGTAAATAATCCATGAAACCAAAACTAATAACCAGGACACGTGAAAAAAGGAGTGGCTCGATTTCTTTGCCCGCAAGTGTAGTTTCGTAGCTTAGCTTCTACATTCTCGCAGCATAGCTGCATAGCACATCTCTGGTGAAAAGGCACCCTTATGATTTCGGATATGAAACAAAATATGTTTCACCAAAGGTTATTTGCCCTCAGGGCTAACCAAATAAATCGCAGTCACAGTCATGCAACTTCATTGGGCTATCGCTTTAGTCCTAGGCTAGATACGTTCCGCCTAGCTTTTTCCCAACTATGATGGGTTCAGCTTCTTCAGCAAGCGCAGCTTAACCTTGCAAATCGTATGACCTACGCGAATATTATGTAGCCACGAACCCCTTTAGGCTAAAGTATGTTGAGCAAATTGAGCTAACGATATAACAAAATTCTCGCCTACTTAGCCGTTGTTTCTAGTTCAAACCGCTATTGTCTCTAAAGAGCTGATAATATCGGCTAATATGAGGTCATTATATAAATGTAGGGATTTTCGGGACCTCCGGCATCATGTCGCTTAACGTGAAAAAGCCTAAAGTCGTAAAATTTGATTGAGGGTAAAGACCGCGTTTAAGAGCGATGTTTAGCATAAGCATAATCAGCTCATTACTGTTCCACTATTGGGCACGGGCTTCTTCTTAAGCCTTGTATCCATTTGAGCACGCTCAGGCGAATGAGCGGCTCATTTGGCCGAGCCGCTCAAGCCCGAGTAAGTTCGAGCACGCTCAGGGCGAGCCCGCACCTTATCGGTTTTTATCCGCGCTCAAAGGCGCTTAGTATTCGCTCGGCGCTCAGTGTGGACGGTTGTATTTGAAAGGCTCGGCGAATGACGAGCGCGCCGAGTTCTCCGATTTCGGGATAGTTTAATTAATAACGTTTTATTTTACTTTTTCTGTTATTTATAAAATGAGTGGCTTGTGGCTCCTTCGAAAGTCAATTCTCGAATCTTATTAGCCGAGTTGTTCCTTCGATGACGATACATTTCTCTCATCCACCACCTTGGTGGTTTTCTCTTCTTCTTTATGGCACTGTGAATGATTACAAAGACCGCAACAGCTACACGGACACGTGAAGACATGACGGAGCCGAGCATGTACTGAGCAGTCTGAGGACAGCTTTTTCAATGTTGAGGCTCGATCGACCAAAACTTTAATTTTGTTCCTCTGAGCACGCTCAAGTGGATACATGGCTTTAGAATGAGAAGGGTTAAACCTTAGTCCACCACAATGGCCTGGTGCCGGTGAGCGGACTTTACACACCATCGAGAACTTTCCTTCCACGGGTGCAGGTTTTCTCACGATGTTGTCTTTAACTCAAGTGATAATCAAATTCTGATCCACGCATGGATTCAAGAACAATGTGGGTCAAGTTCAAACCCTTCTGCATGGAAAGCAATCGTTCAACCGCTAAGCTATCACCGCGTTTTCGACCCCTCGCCCACGGCGACTTTTTGTAGCGATGCTGTCGCGCGTTTTGTAAACACGCTTCTGCATCGCTACCGAATCTACTACTATCGCTACAGAATTTGGGCGAAGGTACACAGCCAGCGACAGCATCGCGGCTGTATCGATATACATGTGCGACAGCATCGCTACTGCATCGCTACAAAAAGTCGCCGTGGGCGAGGCCGCTAAGGGGTTGAAAAAGGGTGGTATGTTTGAAAAATCTTGTCATCCCTGTCACTATTTGTCTATAGTAGTTCTATTTATTTTCCGTTATTATTATTATTAATAATATATATTTGTTTCGTACTGTACAGTTGACATATTTTGTTTTTTTATTTATTTAATAGACGCTGGCGCTGAGTCGATAAGCGTTAACATTTACTTACTACATTGTTTTATATGATACGTATTACTTTGACATGTTTTTATTTTGACTAGTACTATTATTGGATTTAATAATACGTTCGTATAATAATGTAAATGTATTTACGTAATCAACAATTACCATTGACTATTGATTTTCCAATGCACTAGAAATTTCTATTCGCTCTTTCCCGTACTAACTACACTTAAACGTGACAGAACGGACAGAATTCAGTGCAAAATGAACTCAAGAATCCTCTATTGACAATTTGGCGCAATCAGCTTTGGGCAGGATTAACTTCGTTTACGATTGAAAGGAACAATTCAAGTCTGACGGGTGCTATTGATTAAAGGTCCTGCCAAATAAAAAGCGAGGTCAAGCTAATCTGAACTAATCAGACGAGAGCCAAGCGTCACTTGGTCTTTGTGACGTTTGAAACGTCAATGATGACGGCATTTTGGAGAATATATTTGTTGAATGACATTTTTGCTTTCTATTTTAGGGAATCTGTTTGAAATATGAAAACATCATCGATTAATGGAATAATGGCTACTTGGAATAACAAAAAATATTTCGTATATTATCTTTTATGCCAAAAAGATTATTCAACAATATTTTTTTAAACTATCTACAGTGTCAAATATACACAATAACATTGAAATCGTAATTAAAAATTATATCACCTGTGGTCAAAATGGCTTAAAAACGGAATTCCAATTAGTACCGTCCTTTCTCAAGTAGCCCTAATTTACTATGGAAAATCCAATATTAATAAAGATAATACCAGCCTATAACTGTCCCATTGCAGGGCAAAGGCCGCTTCTTATACAAAGGAAGACATTAAAAAACCACATTGGTAGGTACTTGCCTGGGTTTGAACGCTCGACCAGCGTTGTAATAGCTCAACACAGTTAGTTGATATATAGTGCAGTTTATTGATAGTTTGCACGCTATCCATCGATACAATTTAACGATAAATTCAAAAATTGAATTGCATTCAAGCAAAAATGTAAGCGCTCTTCCTCTCTCCTACTAAAATATGCTATGCCCAACAGGGTCCATAATTGATCCCATAGTCTTAAGCTTACCACCTGTTAAAATTACATTATGGAATGCAATAAAGTATTGAGTATTGACCATGCATACATGACAGCACGTAAGGCATGTCATGCCGCATCACCGCCTGAGACCGCTTAACAGTTCTGTACTCAGAAGCCAAGCTGTAAAAATTCTTCCAAATTCGAAACCGAAAACCAATTGTACGTACTCAATTATAAAGTTTAAAATGGATTCACATCAAAGTCTTCGAACAACATTTTTTACTATTTCAAACATTTGTAGAACTAAGGTGAGAATTTAAAGTTCGATCTCGGTCTAGACTCAGAACAACCTTGGCCGTCCTAGACGACCTTGGCAGTACTTAAATTCTGTAGGGATTGTCTAAAGTCTAAAACATATTTCGATATAAAGCCGTTGGACAGGAGGGTTCGAAGATTTTACTCCGTAATTAAAATTTGAGAATAATGCTGTATTAATTTGATAGACAAGGGTTTACTGAGTGCTTTTCAGTTTTGAAACTGACAAAGGACGGGATGATGTTGACGACGGATCAGAATAATTGGTTGTTATATATCGAATGGTCCAAGCTAACAATAGACTCGCTCTTCTCAACGGATGTCATAAAAAGCTAGTAAGGGTATCTTTGGAAATGGGACCTGATATATCCTTACTAGCTACAGGGAAATACTTTATATATTTTATAATCTACTACAATACAAGGTGTTAACGAATCGTGGAATTCTTTAAAACTACATGATCTATTACTGGTATCCATAGATTAACAGAGCACGAGATAGAGGTTGATTTAAAAAAAAACCTCGTTTATAAACCACATATTTGCATAAATTAAAAAAAATAGCAAAAAAATAGTTTAAAAAATTGAAGTGTTAGGAAAATTCAATGTACTTAACGAATTAATGAATGCTCGACAAGACAGCTGGAAGGCACGACGAGCGCGGTATTGCTCCGCGCAATTAGTTAACTCGGCGCGCTAAATTGACTCACGTTATGACCGCCATGTTTTTCTCTTGTTTTTTTTTAATTCATTTTAATCCCATCCAGGGTCAATCTATGTCATTGATAGCCCACGAGGGTTGAAAGAATTACACAACACATAGTTTACACCCTGTTTATATTTATTTACGGTTTATTTTGAAACCGTAACTAATCATACCTTATGAATGTGTGTCACGAACGTTATAATACTTGATTGACTTGATATATCAAATAGGTACAAATGCAAGAATGATGATATGAACCACATTAATCTATCTATCTTCTATGTATATAAAAATGAATCCCTATTTCCCTTGGTCACGGCATCACGCGTGAGCGGCTGGACCGATTTCGCAAACGTTTTTTTTGTTGTGTTCGTAATTGTCAGGAGAAGGTTCTTATGAAAGAAAAATTTGATATTTAAAAAAAAAACTAAATTATCTCAGTATGTCCTTATTCTTCATTTGTTTACCGCATGTATGAAAATGGTTTTAACTTTTTGTTACTATTTTGATTTTGCTTCTGAAGGTAGGTAAGTAGTAAGTAGGAAAAAGTGCATTGCAACGCATGCCAGGTACAGCTAGTAATAAATAAAATCAAAGTACAATTTTGAATCAAAAATGCCTTAAACTATATAAAGTTATCAAAACACAGTGCTAACAAAAACATCTATCTTCCATAGAAAACCAAGAAATTTGAAGTAACTCAATAGTAGGTTCAGCTGTTCAGCTAAATATCAACGAACTTCTCAAATATATACTGCTTAGTCATTGAAAAAAACCTTTATACACACTACTTTATCCCCAATTCCGTCCTAACCAAAACATACGTAAAGCCTCACCACGATTCGTAATCTAATTTCCCCGTCAATACCTTAGAAAGGACTATTGAATGCCGTATTGATGGACTGGCCAAGCGGGCCAAGACACGTTGCGAAGCTTAATGATCTAATAAAATACGACTGGTCCACAGTACGTGAGGTGCGAGCCAAGTAGTTCACGGATATAGAGAGACGCGACTTGGCTAACACTTGGCCAGACTTGGCAGGGTTGGTGGAGTGGTTAATTTATATCGTGGAGTTGAGCTGTTGAGTTTGAAGTACGAAAAGGGTGAAAATAAAAATGTGTCGATTAGGTTTTCAGTTTAAATGAATATGTTAAATATGGATGCTGGGTGTAAGTAAATTGTTCTAACAGCGATGCATCAGATTTCTCCTTACTGATATTGTACGAATCCTCTTCTGATGGTGATTCAACATTGGAGCACGACTGACCTTGACAACTGGTACATGTTAATCGACATCAGAAGAGGATTCGTACGATATCAGAGCGGACATCTGATACATCGCTTTTAGAACAATTTACTTACACCCAGCAGGAAGAAGAAGAACAAGCAGAGGAAGAAGTACAAGAAGACGAATAAGAAGAAGAGGAAGCAGAATTATCAGATGATTATGAATGAGACGGATAATTTGACCTAATTTATTAGAAATTCACACGGCTTTCATAATTTCCAATAGTACCAGTTTTTACATATTTTGAAATAGTATTGAATTAAACAGGATCACAATAGATTGTGGGATAGGCCTATTGGGGAAACCACGTTAAAAAACGCGCCAAGTACACTACCTTCCAGGTGGCGTGGAAACACATGTTATGAAGAATATAATTTTTTCAAACACTATATCTCAGAAACGGTGACGTTTAGGAGAAAAATTGTAGACAATTCTTATAGATTATTGTATAATCTACAATTTTTGTCTGACCTATTTTTATCATAAAACTTACCGTTTGACTAAAAAACGCCAAAAACCCATATTTGCAAACTTTGACCTTGAATTTTTTTTTTGCAAGTGTCGGATCGATGGGGACTTTTTACATTTGATTTATAATGGTGTTCCAAACATTCGTACCAATTTTCAGCTCTATGCGAATTTTTGCACTTTGAAATGTCTAATTTGACCGGACTATTAAGGATCTCTGACAAAGGAAATACACAAAAAGATAATGGTAATAATTCGCTTAGATTATATAGCCAGTATACTCCTTCAATTATGAGAGACCACAGCATGCAACTAATAGTTGCCAATAAACCATTCAACATGCTAGCCAATCGGATTGTTGAACTGCTACGACTGCGTAGCTGGCGTAGCAGTGCCATCTGTGTGCTACGTCGTAGCAACAATAATAAAGTTCAGTCCTTTATTTTTATCATTACGTACTTATTCTTATTGCCCCCGAGAGAACAACTTCGGAGTTCCTGTTACCTAATTCTTGGCAATAAACTTCGAATTGGATAAACTTTAAAATAAATTGATCGATCTCATTTAATTGTCTGTCGCTTCCAGGTCCGCATCTCCGTGTTTCACACAGTCATAGTTTCAGAAAAGAAACAGTGTTGATCGATGTAGCCGCCCCGCCAATATTGATGGTGGGCAGGTGGAAAATCGTTTAACTGAGACCGTATTGTGTGTTTATTTATTTTAACACTTATTTTTCTTCGTAGGGTGGGAAGAAAACGATGCAGTATTATGCAGTTTACCACTTTGAAGTTACTATTACCACAGTAGACATATAAGCTAAAGCAGTACTTCAACTACCTACAATCGTCCGATTTGACATACACACAGACACACACTGCAACAAGCCAAATAAGGTATTTTCGGGATACAGTTCCATACAAAAACAAAAAACTACTCAGTATACAGAGCGTGTCTGTGTGAGTATTTCAATTCGTGAGATTATAGTAAGTTGAGGTACTCGTTCTGCTTTAGCTTATATGTCTACTGTGCTATTACTATCGTCTCACCAACATAATTTTCAGAGTTAGAGATTACATCAAATAATAAATCTACAGGGTGCTAACGAATTCGTGTAATTCCTTAAAACCACATGATCTACTGTTTTGTTTGTTGCTCAAAACAATTATTTCACATATTTTACAGTTCAAATAGCCTTTACTGTCGCGGCCATAACGTGACGTCGTAATACACGATACTGCTTTGTTTACATCTTTTTTTTTAACCACAAATCATATAAATTAAATTATTTCTTGTGCTTTATTCGAGCAGAAATCGCACTTACTAACTTAGTGAAAAATCACACAGTTCACTAGGAAAAGATTATTTAAAGATTTGTTCACATGGATTTTGATGTCACTTCCGGCATTTTCGAAGACAACGCGTTTCGAGATTGCGTTCAGGTCCACAACAAAAAAAAAACCTAACATAAAATAATGAATTGTAAATAAGTAATGTGTTAAAAAATTTAAAATACAATGCAATTTATTTCTTGACTCCTGTACAATGTATATTTAAATAACTAACTATTGCCCGCAGCTTCGCTTGCGTGAAATTTTGAACCCGTTAAGTGACAATTTTCTATACAAACTTTCATCCCCTATTTAACTCTCTTAGGGGTTGAATTTCGAAAAATCCTTCCTTATTCACTGTCTACATTATAAAGGGAACCTCTGTGCAAAATTTCAGCTTTCTAGGTCCAAGGGTTAGGGCTGGGCGTTGATGAGTCAGTCAGTCAGTCAGGATGGAGGAGTTTCTTTTTATTCATGTTGATAGATAGATGAAAGAGTTTTGAATTACATGCTTATTCCCTATTAGCTCATTACTGTCCTGCTGGGCACGGGGATTCCTTCTCAGAATGAGAAGGTGTAGGCCTTAGTAGACTAAGGCCACGCTGGCCTGAAGCTGGCTGGCGGACTACACAGACCTTCGAGAACATTTAGGAGCCCTCTCAGATGTGCAGGTTTACTCACGACGTTTTCCTTTACCGTTAACGCAAGTGAAAATCATTTTACATTGTCATTAATTTTGTAATTTTTTTCTTAGCTATATCGTAAACTATCTTTTGCCAGCGGCTTCGCGTTAATTTAGAATTTGACAGTCAACTCTTAACACACTACTAAAGTTTCTATAATAATATTATTCAATCATGATTCGAATGACACGTGACGCCATCTATTAACGTTATTGTTGTATTCCTCGAGAACAGTACTTTTTTTCGGGATGAAAGGTACCCTATGTCCGTTTCTGTACACCTGACAAGGATGAGCGCTTACTTACTTTCGCATTTATAATATTAGTAAGGAGTAAGGATGTGATTAGCCAAAGTTGTCTGACAGTTAAGAGTTCCCGCCCGGGGATTATATGCGCCCCCTGGAAGGAGGGTAGGCGGGACTTTACCCTGCAGTCAACGGGTCGATAATGGCTGAACAAAAAAAACGTAAATACTATTAAACTCCAAGCAGAAGGTTTTTTCCCCTAGATCTGCATATCAACCGAAAGTAACCCCGAACTTTAACAATAATAAAAGTGAAACTTTCCACCATTATTCTCACGTTTGTTACCGCAAAAGATCATTTTGGTTTTCCCTTCGGCCGCAAATAAAACTGGAGTAAAAACAGCGAAGTCTTAGTAACAGGAGGTTGAGCCGTGAGAAATATCCAATTTAGCCGCGTTTGCCCTGTAAATTGACGCCATTTTTCATTTAGACCGGCGGCCATGTTGTGTTGCGGCGGTGTGCGAAATGGCTGCGTTCCTACTAAAATATTAAACAAATAATAATAGTAATGTTTTAGAAAATAGTGGTAGTTTGTTTAGAGAATTTGATAGCAGGCTGTTTTTTTGTTTGTAAAAATCAGCATCATAATTGCGTAATATACTCATCATCGCTATGGCTTTGATTTTAACAATACAACAATATTCATTGCGTGGTACATACTTGTGGAGAAGTCGGATTGAAAATACATACATTGCTATGGAAATTGTTGACCTGTGTGTGTGGTTATGAGTGCGTTGCACAATTAGAATGCACTTCATATTATAATCCATAGTCACCCGTCGCGTCTGTCTGTCTAAACACAATTTTCTCTGTAACTACTGAACAGTTAAATCCGGTTTTGAAGATTAGATCTTCGCTTTTTGAAGATTAGACTGATTCTCGGAGAAGATTTATTGTATAATTTAAAAACGTGTTGTTTATATTAGGTGAGCTATCACGATTTTTGTCAAGAAAGTCGTAAAAAAATCTACTGAAAGAACCTCAAACAAACCATTTAATGGTACCCGTACGAAATGCGGTTCGCTAGTATGGAGAAAAGCAAAAGACTTAATGTAAACAAATACGACCCACTTTACAATTCGATGGCCCCACCGAATAAACGTGTAAGAGAAAAATAACAACTTTTCAGGAAAAAATAAAAACGTTTAAACTTCAATAACGCACATTTCATTGTAAATAGGTATAAATAATGTACTATCGAATTATAGGTAAAAAAATAAACTATAGACTTGTATATTTACTTTTTTTTAACCATCAACGAGTTTCAGGAAATCCATGAAAAACTATTTAATGTTTTTACTCTTGTGAAATTTGCATGACTAAGTCACAGTAATATATCATTACACGTTTATTCGTGAAATAATACACAACGAATAAAACGTACTGTAATGTTACACTATTATTCTCCGTAAATCAAGTTTATTTTTGAACCCAGCTATAACTATTTACACGCTTGTTTACAGTACATTGTTCTGCTATTATATGATTGGAAAGATAGTATGCATTTATATTAGTGTTAATAAGATCAGTTTTCTTTTATGTAATACATCTTTGAACGCGTGGTATAATAATATAAATAATTTTGTAAAACCAAATGTATTAAATTCTCCACCTCAAATGTACCTCACATTAGTTCAAATGTGAAACTTGACGGGAAAGCGTTAGACCCAATTCCCTCAACTGTCTTCCTGGGCATCACAGTAGACTCTAAATTGCAATGGGCACATCATATATCATATAGAGGCACTTGCAGGCAAACTAAGTTCTGCTGCATTTGCCGTTAAGAAAATTAGGCAGTTGACTGATGTAGCTACGGCTAGGTTGGTGTACTTTGCATACTTTCACAGTATTATGTCTTATGGCATATTACTGTGGAGTTCGGCTGCTGATGTAGGTATTATTTTCATATTACAAAAAGAGCAGTCCGAGCTATTTATAATCTAGGCTGCCGTGAATCGCTTCGTGAATTATTTAAGGAAATAAATAAACTTACCCTACCATCTTTGTATTACTTAGTAACATTATGTACATTCGAAAGAATATTGTCCAGTATAACAAGAAAAGTGACGTCCACAACATAAATACTCGCAATAAACACAAGCTAACAGTACCTGGTTTTAGACTAAGAAAAACCAGCAAGTCGTTTATGGGGAACAGTGTTAGGCTCTACAATAAAATGCCATCTAGTATTACTGATTTACCGGATATAAAGGTTAAATCATTTAGGAGCATTTTGATATCTAAAGCTTATTACAGCATAAGTAATATAATTTTCCAATCTGTAAAGTTTGAGCAACATGCAGCAATTAATGATACACCTATAATCATATCACATTACTGCCTATTGTCTGGTAGTATGAGTCAGTCATGCTCACTTAAATGTCCTGCTGGTGGTGGCGTTGTATATTCGGTCGTTGGGTTCCCTGCAATATGGTTGGATGTGCACGTCATGCTCGTGAACGGGTGCTGTCTGTCAGGATTGGTCAGCCTTTAACTGCTATGGCAATCCTAGAAGGCATATTTTTCTATTTGTTACTCTTATGTGAGTTTATTTCTTACATTAATTTATTATTATTATTATCCACGTGAACACAAAGTACTAGACGTCTTGATGAAATATAAAAATAATGAATTGCAATATTAGAAACACTAATCTTCCTCTTCACTGTCATTGGAGACCGAGATGGAGTTTTCCAATGGCAGTAGATTTATAACATTTATAATCAAATGTAATTGCGCGAAACAAAATTATGTCATAGCGCGCATAGAATCACAACAAGACTGACCTTCCGAGCTAGTCACCTTTTTTTTCATTGGAATGTCATCGTGGATGCCCTTCGCCCGGGGAAGGCGAAGGGGTATGCCGGATTCTTAATGGCTAAAAACATACGGTGTTCCTTCTCTAGACCCTTGACCGGGGTTGCGGGGTTCGCAGCTGCATGCACCGCAACCCCGGCAGGCCTCGGTCCGCCAGCCCCTGGCGGACTTCTCCTTCTGTGGGGCCTTGCCCCACGTCCTCCTGAGAAGCGCATATGGAACACTGCGCGCTGCCTTCCCGGGCCTGTTACGGGTCGGACGACGGGTCCTCTAACCCGCTGTCCGCAGGCCACACACTACGGTGGCCGGCGCCCGGTGCATCTGGCGCGGGAAGTGAGAGTGGCAGCTACCTCTCTCTCCCTCTCCGCTCTCTCTTCTCCCGCCATCACCTCCTCGCAGAAGGAGGCGATGGCTTCCCACGCACTCTTGCTCTCGACCATGGACAAAACCATGGCCGGAAGCGAGAGGTCACCACCGACTCCGAGCTAGTTACCTAATTTCACTCGCATCTTACCCCCGTGCCCCTTTCTAACATTACGTACTATTGCTATAGAATTTATCGCGTAAACATTTGTTTGTTTACCGTTCCTAGGTACACACGGCTACACATCAAGCTATACAAAACCAGTTTATCTTGGCGTCGCTTTGTATAATCTTTTCGCACAAGTAACGGTCAGAATATACTGGTTTTGCATAGCATGAAGTGTAGCCGTGTGTACAAACTTAAATGAATATGCAATTAATGCAACTAATATTTGAATCTTTAACACAATTGTCAGAAGAAAAAAAATTATAGTAAGAGACAATGCAATACCTTAATTTTAATAACCTATTTATATTCAAACTTACATTTTGTGGAATGAAACATTGGTGATAAAATTTGCATAGATTTCTACGCGAATAAACGTGTAAGAAGATAGTACCCAAATTCGAAAACAATCACAAATCTTCTCAAACGTCTGTAGGTTTTAACATGTTTATTCTTGTGTACTTGGCGACTCAAAAAGCATGTATTAATAGCATAAACTATTATTCGTATAACTTTAAAATTAATTATTTCCCTAGAATAAAGAAATTTACTATTATAATAGGCGTGTTTTGAATCAAAAATTCATAAAAAAAATTAAGTAGGTGCTGAATAGGCAAAAGAAACGAGAAATGAAAAAAAAAAAAATTGTGTAAGAACTCTTGCACGTTTATTCGGTGGGGCCATCGAATTATTGCTATTGTGTTTCATGTAATTGATACCTCCTAACAGAGAAATTGTTTGAAAAGTGGGTATTTGTATGTTTACATTTAGTCTTTTGCTTCCTTGAATAAGGTTTAGAGTCGCAAAAAGCCGAGGAATTATGCAAGTGTAGTGCGCTCACAATTTGCCATGGGAGTTTGTTATTGTTTTACGTTGTCATTATGATTTATGCAAACCAAACGAACGAACACGAAAGAGTGGGTGTAGACACAAGAGCGAAGGCAAGCGAGCGTTCGGTGTTCATCGGTGAAAGCCATTTGTACGCCTTCGTTTGCCTTCATCCGGTAAGTCTATACAAGGCATTATATGAAATTTGGCTTGAGTGGTAACTTGGTACTTGGAGCCACGATAAGATACGGTACTTTATATTCTGGAAAATAAAACCTTTACATCGATGGGTCCTATGTATAAGGGCCAAAGTGGCATTTCAGTAATTTCCAATTTGGACCTTATAACTGTAGATATATGTAGGTTCACATTGGTAATGACAAAAATTCCACTTTAGCCCTTATACATAGGACCCATCGACATTTGGTCAGAGCCACGGGCTCAGCTAGTTTTATCCCGTGTGAGGACGGGCTAGAATACAAAACTTCCTCACCGCACGCACGGAATAGACTTGTGTTGTAAAATTAAACAAAACAGCACGCTTGGTGGTAGGATCTTTACGGTTCGCCTGGCTAGCTACCACCCTCACATTAAAGTCCGGCGCCAAGCAGTTTACTGTGTTCCGTCGCGTGTATGTGAGAGCCAGAGGGGTATAGGGTAATCCCTCTATCTCTGTTACTTGGATTCGTGTGCTCTATCTTAGACCCTGTCTGCGTATACCATCAGATGCGACGAGGGTGAAAAGCGACAAAGTCAAGTAATAAAAAAAAAACTAGTTTTATTCTAAAATATCCTTACAGCGGTTACGCACTGCATCCGATCCGAATCCGTGAAAATAAGTTCCGAAGTAGCCATAGAACTATTATGCACTACATCCGGCATCCGTCATCCGATTTCTATCCGTCATCCGTGAGTTTCTAATTCGGAAGAACAATTGACGGACCGAAGTAGCCGTAGTACTGTTTGTATGAACGCTTTCGCATTACCTCGGATTCAAATCAGACTCCAAACGGATATGCCAAAGATGGCCCCTGAATTGTTTGAATTTGAATCAGAGATCGGAATAGTGCGGAAGCAACATCCGAATTCAGTCCGAGATTTTTACTCTAGATCGGTATTTTCACGGATTCGGATCGGATGCAGTGCGTAAAGCAATATCCGAATTCGGCCCGAGTTTTTTATATCCGTATTTTCACGGATTCAGATCGGATGCAGTGCGTAATCGCTCTTACAAAGTTATCCATCCAACATTTAATTACCCATTTCTAATTCGAAAACCAAACGCACACCGAGCGTGATTGGACGTTAAATTCGTTTCACACCTGCCAACCCAGCTAAATAGAACAGTCCCAATTTGTATACACCTGGGCCTTTCTCCCTACCTATTATACTCGGTTGGGTAATACGTTTTATTTATTACTGTGAAAGCCGAGCGATGGGAATTTATCAGTCGCGTACAATTATTTAGGAAGTGGAATACATAGGGATTTCCTTTTCGGTTTCAGTTTTAGGTGAAAAGGGTTTAGAAGTATTGAATTTTAGAGTGTTGGATAGCTTTATTTGTTTAACGTGTTTGTAGGTTTTTGTGGTTGTTGCTGAAACTATAAAAAATATCTTTATATACTTTAGTACAGATGCAGACTTAATGACCGAGGAATTTTCTACCAGTTGACCTTAGAGGGTGATGCAGAGACAAAACATGTTAGTAGATGCAGAGACAAGGTGCACTGAACAATTTCCGGCCGTGGTTCTGTCCATGGTCGAGAGCGAGAGTGCATGGGAAGCCGTCGCCTTCTTCAGCGAGGAGGTGATGGTGACCAAAGAGGGAGCGGAGAGGGAGAGAGAGGCAGCTGCCACTCTCTCTTCCCACGCCAGACGCACCGGGCGCCAAAGGGCGGCGCGACGATCTCCGGTCACCGTAGTGTGTGGCCTGCGGGCGGCGGGTTAGGGGACCCGTCGCCCGACCAGTAACAGGCCCGAGGAGGCGGCGCGCTGTGTTCCGTCGCATCTCAGGAGGACGTAGGGCAAGGCCCCACAGAAGAAGAGGTCTGCCAGGGGCTGGCGAACCGAGGCCTGCCTGGGTTGCGGTGCATGCAGCTGTGAATTCCGCAACCCCGGCCAAGGGTCAGGAGAAGGAACATCGTGGGTTTTTAGCAGGTAAGAGTCCGCCCTGGGAAGGTGAAGGGGAATTCACAAAAAAAAACAGGTGCACTGAACAACATTTTTGTAATACTATATTATATGCCCAAGGCTTCAGCAAGTCAAATAAGGCACCTTATCACTACGTTGGTATATCTGGGTTTTGATAGTCAGAATTTTGTAGGGGGCATGAAAAGAGCCTCAACGAGTGACGATACTTAAATACGTCCGGCGCACCCTGGGCAGTCAGCCTCGCTACCAACCTTGCTGACTGGCTAATCTTTTCAACACAGCATGAGTTATTTTCGTATAGCTAGTGCTCACACGAGAGAAGAAAAAGAACACCAATACAATTTAGGAACATGAGCTTAAGAGACTATTATCAGGTGGATAAGTAGCACTGGCTGACTGACTGGTGACTGTCTTGTTGGTCTAGTGTTCACAAACGCAACTGCTGAGCGTTAGGTCCTAGGTTCGATCCCCAGCTCGTGCAAAGTGTTATTGGGTTTTTCCGAGCGGAATTTCTCAGTAGCAGCCCGGAATCTGGATTTGTGCCCGGTTGATGGCAATAAACTCGCCCCCTATTACATAGGACTTAAACATAACGACGAAATGAGGGTGTTACTATACACTTCTGCCCAACCCTTCAGGAAATACAACCGTGCAAGCACGAATGTTTTATCGAGTCGATTAGAGAAATTTATCTATTCTAAACGTCAAGTTTGACATAAGATATAGATAAAACGACAACTGCTGTCGTTTTATCTATATCTTAAGACAAATTTGATGTTTTATCTAAATCTTATGTCAAACTTGACGTTTAGAATTGATACATTTTTCGAATCGACTCGATATAAGATCCGTGCTCACACCGGAGGCGTGATGTTATGTGATAAGTAGCACAATCTATGTTTAACTCATATTTTATTCCAATCAGTACGCCAAACCAGATTATGATTCCGTTTTGAGAAAAAGAGTTTCTCATTTCATTAGGTCTTGCATCATTGAATGCCAGTTCTTTTTTGCGTTCACAAAAGTAGGTAATATATTTCGTAAATGTGTTCTTGTGTGGATGCCTCATAAATATCAATCTTGAGATATGAAATATTGCGTTGTGAGGCAAGTAGTGAATGTTTTTGTGCCTGGAGACCTACAGGGTCTTATAAATGGTATGTAATTTGGGAGACCAAGAAAGAAGGGCCAGTAAGAAGTACTACTATTCAACGTAACACGTACTTAAGCTTAGTTGGTTGACCGAGTTTACACGAGCTTAGTAACTAATTCTTAGTACTTCTCACTTCAAATTATTTATTGTCTCAAATTATTACAGAATCACATGAAATAGAGGCAACCCCAATAAGTAATGTTTAATAATTGTGTTGGGACTGTCTCGCTCTTCCCTTATTTGCTATCTACAATGAATAACAATTTAGACACCTTAGATTGTAAAGACACTGATGATTTTAACATAATCATCTGCCTAGCCTTTTCCCAACTATGTTGGGGTCGGCTTCCAGTCGAATCGGATGCAGCTGAATATCAGTATTTTACATGGAGCGACTGCCTATCTGACCTCCACAACCCAGTAACTGGGTAATACGATACTCTTGGTAAGACTGGTTGTCAGACTTTCTGGCTTCTGACCAACAGTAACGACTGTCAAAGATCTACAAATGACAGCCGGGACCAACGGCTTTACGTGCTTTCCGAGGCACGGAGGAAACTCGCTATGGTAAATGGTCACCCATCCACAGACCAACCTCGGCAAGCGTGGCTTAACCCGGAAGATCGGTCTATGCGGCTGTAATTATTTAGCCACGAGCTCCTCTGATGATTTTAACATAATATCATATATAATCACTTAGACTAATACCACGCGTGTTTAACATGTTGAATTAGTGCCTAGTATTAGTGAAACAGCAAGTGCGAATAAATAGACGCCGATCCTGTTTACTAAGTGACAAGTACTATTTAGGACTCACCTTTTCACCGTAAGGTGAGTCCTGACTTTTCTCTACAAAGAACGTCAAATATTTTAAAAACAACAATATTGCTATTTTTCTATGTTTGATGATGTCGTTTACATTTTTTCGATAGCAGACCCTTTACGTTACAATTTACGTATTGACCACTATGTCATGACATAGCGGTCATTACCGGATGCGTCATGACTCATCTTTCGTTGAACAGAGTATTATGGCAAGAACTAAGCTCGTGTAAACTATGCATAATTCGCTTTTTTGTGTTTAGTATTTGTAAAGCTCCGTGTCCGGGGATTTCCCGACTAACTTTGAGGGAACTACCATCATGGCTATTTCTAACTTTTAAGTTTCTTTGCGATGTTTTCCACTACCGCTTCGCAAGCGATAATCAAATTTTAAGCCGCACATGAATTCGAAAATTAAGAGAACTGGACCAGTTTCTAACTCAGATACTCCTGCGTGGAAGGCTACCGTTCAACCGCTAGGCTATTACCACAGTACACATATAAGCTAAAGCAATACCTCAACCCATTATAATCGCCTGAATTGACACACTCACACAGACACGCACGGTATAATGAGTATAATACACTCTTTGTATGTGACTGTATTCCGATAATACCTCAAAAGTCTTGTTGCAGTGCGTGTCTGTGTGAGTGTGTCAAATCGGGTGATTGTAGGCAGTTGAAGTACTGTTTTAGCTTATATTTATACTGTGCTTTACTGCTAAGACTTCATAAATATATCAGAACTTCCGATACTTGTTGTACGAGTATTTGTTCGCGGTTGATTGCCTTTGCTAAGAGTTTGATGTTGGATGCAATTACTGGAGTCTTAATATCCGTCAAACTTACTATAACGAGAAAACTTTCACCAATGAGACCAGAACATATATTTCTTTTTATGTCACTCGTTCGGCAGTTTTCGGTTTTTTAATGAGTTTTTTTTTCGCGTAATGGTTGTTTCGACTTTTAAATTTTTATGTAAAGTTTTATGATGACGGTTTTGGCCTTTTTGGAGTTCAAGATGTGTTGTATTGGTGGAATGTTATTTGGTATTTTTTATCTTTGATGAAGTTTGGCAATTTTGATAGTTGAGATCTTGACGTTTCTTGATTGGGTTTTGGGTGGCAAATGATCAAGATTACTAAAGTACACATTGAGGAAACTTGTAGTTATAGAAAAGTTGTAGCATTATGTTACAAGAAAATTACTAAGTAGAATTGCAATATAAATATTGCGTTTCGGCGTCAAATTCACAGCGCCAACCTGGTTGTATAATTTTAACACTTTTAGACCCAATTTCACCATACTCTGTTAGTTATAAATGTCCTGTTAAACATTTTAACAGACTGTTTAACAGTACACTGAAATTGACATTGATAGCTTAACAGAACATTAACAACTAACATTGTATGGTGAAATTGGGTCTTAGTGTTACATAGTGTTTTGTGTCTTAAATTATCCTTGTAATTAGATTAAAATAAAATGTTATATACAGTGTGTAAACGAATTCGTATTATTTCTTCAAACAGCGTGATCTATCTGGTGACACAGATTGGCCAAATAGTGTTTTTTTTACAGATTTAGCAAAAAAAAAAATGTAATCAAAGATCCTGGTTTTTTGTTATTAAGTCATTTAAGCGCCCCGAGTTAACCGATTACACGGAGCGATATCGCGTAGGTCGTGCCTACCAGCTGTGTCGTCGTGTTTCGTGTTATTTTTTTTAAACCTTATTATTTTATTGGATACGATCACTTAGCTATAACGAATAAAAAAGGTTTCAACTTATTTTTTCAAGGTAAATCCCTTGCGTGGTTAATTTATACCTGTAATAGATCATGTAGTTTTAAGGAATTACACGAATTTGTTTACACCTTGTATATCCCAATGAAAACGTAGCCAAATGAAAAAGGCTTATTAAAATCTGTTTAGCAGCTTCCTAGATAGGCATTAAAAATTGGGCCACAAAGTAACTCTTCCATTTGCTTAACGACGCATACCCATCAAAAAAAGCTTCCTCCTAAAAATTTATAAACCAAAATGCATATAAAGTTTATGACACTCAAAAAATATAGCCACCATTTAATATTAAACGGCGCATGGTAGATAGCACTTCAATCAAATCTTAGCCATATGAATTGGAATAAATCACACTCCTGCAGACCTCACAAATTTCAACCAGGTCTGCAAAATATGCCTCTCAAAACCCACATAAAACAACCTAAAACCAACCTTATCCCCACTGTATAAGATCTACCACGCAACCGCATGCTAAGTTTGTATCGTGGGAAAATATTGCAAATATCATTTCTACTTTATACGAGCGAATCTGAACCTTATGTCAAAGGTGTAAGGTTAAATAAATGTGTACAGGACGTTGTGTTTGCAAGGCATTTTATGGGAAATACAATATTAAAGCGAATGATATTTCTTCATAAATCGTTGCAAGGTGTCGGAGTTTGTGTGGTGTCTTTAAAATATTTTGCGTTAGGTTTAAAATATTGGATGCGGCTTTAAAGCTTACCATACACTTTAGGATTTATAGTCGTGTGATATCGAATTCGCTTCGATATCGGTAGATAAATTGCTGTGTGTACAAGCCTAACGACATTTCGGATTACGTTTCACTCAGCCTACCTAGAAAAGTTTTGCCTGTGTTTTGACTATGCTGGACATAAACCACAAAGCTAGATTTACATACGTATATATCACAGGCCTGGGGCCTAATTCTCCTAAAATAAATCTTGATAAATCACAACCGAACCAAGGCCGAACCGTTCATTCAGACAGTTCTCAATTTCAAAAGCTGTCGAATTGTTTGACACAAAAAACAAAATCAATCATTTTGAAAGTTTTCGAAAACAAAAACTGACTGACGGTTGTGGTTCGATTGCGTTTGGCAACAATAAATTGTTTAGGAGAATTGGGCCCCTGGACTATACTTGAGCTAGCAACCGCTAGTGTGATAATGATGGATCATTAAACGATTAATTATTTTATTTTTTCGTTTGTTGAATTATGTTATTTCTTTGTGCGAAGAATGAACAATATTTCTTTTTTATTTCCGATTCGTTTTTTCACAGTTCAAAGTTATGATCAAAATAAATAAATATTTTCTTGGTTAAGTGCGAGTCGGACTCGCGCACGAAGGATTCCGTACCATTATCTATAAAAACGGCAAAAAATCACGTTTGTTGTATGTATATGGGTAAATATTTATTTTATTCTGTTTTTTAGTATTTGTTGTTATAGCGGCAACAGAATTACATCATCTGTGAAAATGTCAACTGTCTAACTATCACGGTTCATGAGATATAGCCTGGTGACAGACGGATAGACGGACAGCGGAGTCTTAGTAATAGGGTCCCGTTTTACCGTTTGGGTACGGTTGGAGGTAATACTTCTCCAGACAAGTTTTTTCATAAGGAGTTCTACTATCACTAAAATGGATGAACTTGAATTATGAATATAACGATGGAAGTCAAACTGAGCAATTCTGTACACATTACAAAAAAAAAAAAATAGAAACAAAGCAATTTCCCCAGTAACTGAACTGAAAAAAATAGTATTCAATTTACCAACCTTCCAGTTGACTGAAAACCTTGTTTTTTGTAAATTTCCATTCCACAGTTAACAGCAAAAAAGGGAAAATAAAAATAAAGCTCTCTACTTCAGCTTTGAGCTCCGAAATTATATTTTAAAGGACCCTAGAATTCGTAAAACCTAATATGTTTTGACCTTTGCTGAAGTGGCTCTTTGTGTTTGGTAGAATTGACGGTGGCGCCACCTGGGAGTAAACTGGTTATATTATACCGTACATCAATATAAACAAGAGCGGTATCAAAGTAGGTTGTAATCTAATAATGTACGAACGTTGCTTTATGAAGCAATAGAATATCCACGAAATAGAAAAAAATAAGTGAAGGTGCCCTTTTAATTAGTACTGTATAACGGGGATACTTTGATAAATTGAGCTTCATGTGTCTGTATCTTATTTATTTTCGCTTTTAACTGCTACATCAAAAATATTTTATATAGACTGAATTAACTGAGATATATAAAATCACATAGACTAGATAAAAAATAACTAAGTATAGAGCATAGTTTTCGATAAAAAAAGGAAAAATGTTCCTTTCCAAAGTCGGACCGTAGGCTTTTACTTTGATAATCACTATTCTATCATTCAGTGTAAAAGTAGCCCCAATTAGGACTCGAATTTTGTACAAAATCAGGGGTGTGATTTAGTATTTTCTATCTTCGCCATCTAACTTCGCAGACACCTCTAAACCGTATGGTAAAATAAGAAAACTGTCAATGTTGCTTATACAGTTAAGTTAAAATGCATAAGTTCCATTTTTACAGAGATACCTAAATACTTAATTTTTTTATTCTTTACACATAAATAAAATGTAAAATACTGATATTCAGCTGCATCCGGTTCGACTGGAAGCCGACCCCAACATAGTTGGGAAAAGGCTAGGCAGATGATGATGACACATAAATAATGTTTAATGACACATAAATAAAACATTGGTTTATCGATCAAAAAATTCTGATAACTACCGCGACTCGCGAAGTTTACCCTATAAACACTAATAAGATATTTGATCTCTTTTGATTATGGTACAATAGTGCGGTAATCAAAATGAAAAATTAATAACGTCATATCTATTTTAATTTGACATTTCGTGTTGATCTATTATATTAATTTGTGTTTCAAAAAAATGGCTAATATGTCTGTCCACCCGTCTGTATTCTCAGCTGTTAAAAAGTATCGATAGCTTGAATACTCGATAAAAATAATGACCCGTCTCCATCACCTTTAATTGTTTTGCCGTAAGATTCCGCTCCCTGATGATCATAGATATAATTATGATAACATAATATAGACATATGAATCATATCTCCATACAAAGATATGACTCTAGAGGTCAAATAAGACAAAATATGATCCTATATATATGATAGTGTAATAGCCCATTAATAAGATTGTACCTCTGAGGGTCGAAACTCATATGCTCGACGTGTTCCCGCTCGAAAGTGTATGGGTCCGAATTCTATACGATCGAAACTCGCTGATTCGAAACACGTTGGATCGATGTTGCAAGCAATCGAAAATTGCAGGATCGAATATTCGCTGGGTCGAAAAACGTTGAGCCGAATACCAGACACTCGACACCACCGGAGGGATTATAAATTGTGGAGATTAAAAAGTAAAATAGGAATTTATGCATGCACAAATACGTTTGATAAAATGCATTGTTTGTACTTTCTTTAACAAAATGTGTAAATGATTGAGTTACTAAATCATTCTTTTACCACGGCATTAATTAGAATAGGTCGAATTTAATGTTAATCTGACTCAGCACGCCCCGACTCCACGTGGTTAGACTCTGTCCTACCACTAGTGTTATTTAAAAACGTGGAGCCAGAAGCTCGCGAAGGAGGTCCTGAGTGGAACGAGTGCACGAGGCCGAAACGTAACGAGCGGGGGGAGGTGGCGAGCGAAGCGAGTCGGCGACCTCCCGAGCGTAGCGCTGGTCGAGTTTGCGAGCGAAGCGAAAGGGCGACAAAGCGAGTCTTCTGGCGGAAAATGCTCAGAAACACTGGCATGATTGCTAGCTTCCATGATACATGCTAGCTTGGATGCTTCCTTGCCTGTGCAGTTTTATTTTAATTTTGCCAAACGTCGAATTTGTTAAACGAATTATTTGATGATATATTCTATTTATAAAATATACTCTAACATTCAGCGCATTTAGCGCACAGTAATTGCAAAGTATTTGTCAAATGAAATTTTATAAAATGATATGTTTGCGGAATAAGTTGTTTGTAGTATGAAACGTTGGTTGTAAACTAAACATGTGTCTACAGTGTTTTGGTGAAACATTAGTGAACCTACTTTTTTACTTACATTCAAGATTTGGTAAAAATATGTCAAAATATGAAAACTACTATCAGGTAGACACAAGTTCCTATATATACTATTTAATCTCCACAATTTATAATCCCTCCGGTGGTGTCGAGTGTCTGGTATTCGGCTCAACGTTTTTCGACCCAGCGAATATTCGATCCTGCAATTTTCGATTGCTTGCAACATCGATCCAACGTGTTTCGAATCAGCGAGTTTCGATCGTATAGAATTCGGACCCATACACTTTCGAGTGGGAACACGTCGAGCATATGAGTTTCGACCCTCAGAGGTACAATCCATTAATAATAGGAACATTCTTTTTAAGTTCGACATTTTCATGCTTGTCATTTTAGTCTCCTGGATTTAAAACAGATTTTAATCCAACACTATTCTTTGAAAATCTACTTCATGTTAGCCTGGTTTATTATATCCATTTGGTAACTTATTGCATTTAACGTCCATAATTCAAGCTCGTCACGTCAACGACACTATATCCCAAGTTTTCCACAACATGGCGTCGAAATCAAAGCGCACTTCGCGAAACTAACTGCTGTTAGAATAATAGAAAGTTAATTTAACCAAAACTTTTGGTTAACTATGCAAATTTTATAGTTGCTGGCACTAAAAGTGTGATTTAGTAGCATTATGAGATTAGGACGCGTGTGCTGGGATCTTAAAATTCGAGAATGTTGTAAAACTAATGCCGAATTTGCATACGGTGGTGAGTAAAGGATAAGTTTGGATATAATATGCTAAACAGATATATGGTTACGTGTCTTTGCCGAAAGACAAAGATAAGTAACCGTACGTAGAGCTCTAAAGGCCGCGACTGACCTACCGATTCTACTAACAGAAACGTTGATTAATCGCAATTGAACCGAAATTCAACCGTTCATTGAGACAGTATTCGTTTATAAGAAAACTATCAAATTGTTTGACAACAAACACAAAATCTAACATTAGAAACGTTGATTAATCGCAACTGAACGAAAGTTCAACCGTTCATTGAGACAGTATTCGTTTACAAAAACTGTCAAATTGTTTGACAACAAACATAAAACCTATCAATAGAAACGTTGATCAATCGCAACTGAACCGAAGTCGAACCATTCGTTGAGACAGTATTCGTTTACAAAAACTGTCGAATGCTGTTTGACAACAAACGCAAAACTTTACATTTTGTCTGACGGTTGTGATTTGTTTGTATGTTGTTGTGGTATTCGTGTAATTTTACATGTTACGAAGCGAGCATTACAACTGTCAGTACAGCGAGCACAGAGTTCACAATGAAGCAACATTTGTAAAACAACTTCTAAATTGTTTTTGAACTTTATTACTATTTAACCTACAATTTATTATTTATTAAAGTATGTTGTAACTGAGCTTAGTCGAAAATTAAAAAATGGCATGTTGTGGCTTCCTATAATTGAAGAAGTACTCGGATATAAGGCTCATTCTATTCACCAATTTTTGTGATTTTCTGTGTATGTCCTTTGTTGGAGGTCCTTAATAAATAAATAAAATAAATAAATGAGCTTATTACGTTGATTACGTTACTTTATGATCGGTTTGGGTCCTGATTCACCTAACTAAAGAAGTTCAGTTGCAGTGCTGTTGCAGTTACGTTTCGATCAAAACAACGCTTTTCGTATTCTCTTAATCGGCGATCGCTGTCAGATACGCTCGCATGAACTTCACTGCAGCGTCATTGCAACTTGATTGGTTCATCATAGAATTACGTGAATTAGCCTACTGTTCATTCGCCACTTTTAAGCTCGTATTAATAAACCACACTCAACATGGCGGCCTAGGAGCAGCATTTCAAGTGAGCTGTCAAAATGTAAATGCAATTTGAATTTATATAACGTCTCTAGTGACATCAAAACTACACTTTAGAGTTAGCTCTTAAATGAAAACAATTTATTAATTCGGGAGATTGAAACCAAATGTATTTGTATGATTGAAATCACTGACAAAGATAATGTAAAAGATATGACAATTACACATGAATATAACATTTAAATTTAACATGAATATAACATAACGTGATAACATCACGCCTTATTTTCAAACTCAAAACTCGTTTATTCAAAATAGACTAGTAGTACTTAGTTCTTTTTGAATGTCAAATTTACATACGACTGCCCCCAAAAGCGCTCACCCTTCACTATATTCCTTGAAGGTTTGGCAGAGGTGTACAGTACACCCTCATTTCGCCGTTATGTTTAACTCCCATGCAATAGGGGGCGAGCCTATTGCCATCAACCGGGCACAGATCCTGATTCCGGACTGCTACTGAGAAATTCCATACGGAAAAACTCAGTAACACTTTGCCTGACCTTGGGGATCGAATCCAGGACCTCACGCTCCGCAGGCGCGCTTCCAACCACTAGACCAATGAGGCAGTTAACGATGAATTTAACCTTAAACTTAAAACAAATAATTTTGAAATAGCTTAAGATCATAAATCAAAAGATATCTAAAAACTATATGAGAATAATTAAACCACAGCTAAAAACCTTTCTAAATTTACATGACTTGAAACAACAAACGGAAAAATAATCGGTATGGACTTATTGAATCACACAGGGACGAACTTCATAATATTACATCAATGGGTCCCGAAATCAAATATGCACCCCACCACTCTTACAGTTAGTTGAACAAAAGAACCACACCTAACATTCACCAATGCTTGAGCGAAATGTTTTCGATTACCAAAACGAAAGAATATTTGCTAGAGACTGCATTATTCAAGCATATCGCGCTATCTACGACTATAAATAAGCCACAGGTGGGGCCGAAGCAAATGCACCACTTAAATCCACTGCTCCTCTCTAAATTACATCTACTGGGTGCATACAGGGATGGACTGGAGCGCTAGAGGGGTGCATGGTAATGGTGTGAAAAGATTTTGTATTGTGATTTTTTCTGTCATCGATATTGTTATATTGTTTGGTGAGAGAAGCTTAAATTAATAAGTAGTAACTTCATTAAGATCATTTGTATTCTCATACTGTTCCATGTTATTGGGATTTGCGAAGGCTTGTAATATTATGACAATATTTCCCTAAGGGCATTTGTTATAGTGGCCTTGTAGAGGGCACTTGTTCAACGCCGGAAGTTTGCAAGTTGATAATGTTTGGGGTGGTAACTGGGTGATTTGAATTTCTCAAGCTGATCTTCTCTTTAGAGAGATTATCGTTTGTTGTAAACCTTTATTTCATATTGTGAAATGCACTTACAATAGCCAATATATGCAGAAAAGTACTTTTAAATAAGCTACTTTAAAATATTCCATTCTGAATTTATGATTTAATTAATATGAAATTGCCTTTGAACTCATAAGGCTATTAATATTAATTGCCAGTAAATTCAGTTCTGTAAAATAGTTAAATATTTTAAAGGCATTTAACTTTTAGCTTATAAGCGACGCTTACAATATGTGTTGCGCATAATTTATATTCATGTTAAGCTTGTAATATAAACGAATGTAAAATGCTCAACTTTACTAATGACCTTTAGATTTTCAGTATAGCTTACCTACCATTCGAGGTCTTTGCGCAGCACAGATAAAAATAAGCTGATGTAATCAATCAGCCCTGCACAAAATGTTCTTTAACCGACTTCCAAAAAAAGGAGGAGGTTCTCAATTCGACGTGTACGTGCGTAAATATTCAGTACAATATTGCACCAGTGTTCCGACCTATTGCGGCCCTGGTATCGAAACTGATTCAGCTCAGCTTGGGCATTGTCTCCTCTAGTTTTTTCTCCGTAACATATTGGGGATACATAAATCCCGATGTTCCTTCTAGATCCACTCCATCTGTATCGAGTTGTTTCTTTAAGAAAACAGGTAACATTAAATTCTCGTGGTAGTTGTAGGTTAATTTAGAAGAGTGATCTTACACGGGAAATTAAACTAGACTGCAATACTCGGTGATTTTGACGTCACGGTCACATGAAGTCACGGCAATATAATACCACAGTCTACCTATATCTTACTCCTTACAATCGGTCAACGTAGAACATTGTCGCAGAGCAATCGTGCGAGGGGTTGCGGGGTGA
Organism: Amphipyra tragopoginis; assembly: GCA_905220435.1. Lineage (NCBI taxonomy): Eukaryota > Metazoa > Arthropoda > Insecta > Lepidoptera > Noctuidae > Amphipyra > Amphipyra tragopoginis. Next base: position 25,643,086 of record HG992004.1, read on the forward strand.
AGGAGCGGAGGTTATGTCCCGAGTAGCCATACTGCGTACTCGGGACATAAATTCCAGGGCTCGCACTTTTTGATTTCGAATTTTTCGAAGTTCATGGAAATTATATTAATTTATTAATAGTATGTATGTTGTATGTACCCATTACGAGAATTTTACTATAAAGTCTGTTTACTAATCCAAGATGGCGGCATACATACATTTTCAAACGATTGTCATCACCAAATTACCAAATCCAAGATGGCGGCCATGAAAATTTTCATCTTATGAAAATTAGTAAAGTAGTCGTCATGGGTGTCAAATCCAAGGTTTTCTGGGGTGCGGATGCCGAAAATGACGTCAAAATCGAAATCCAAGATGGTGGCAATAAAAATGTCAAATTAGTGGTCATGGGTGTCATTTCCATGGTTTTCGGGGGTACTGATAACGAAAATGAGGTCAAAATCCATTTCCAAGATGGCGGCTTTTAAAATTTCAATTTAACCATCATGGGTGTCATTTCCATGGTTTTCGGGGATGCTGATGACGAAAATGAGGTCAAAATCTATATTCAAGATGGCGGCCATGAAAATTTTCAAATTAGCCGTGATGGGTGTCAAATCCATGATTTTCTGGGACGCTGATTACAAAAACGAGATCCATTCTCAAACACCAAGATACCCACGTTTTACCTGGCAAATTACATTTAACTGGTAATTTTTTTTATATATTTTATATGGTATAATTTTTTGCCGTATATTGTCGAGGAATACTTAGGCTTTATTTCCAGCATCAGCACCCACGAAAACCATAGAAGTAATAACCATGAATAATAGGTAATTTTCTATGGCTCCTTCCTGGATTTGGGAATCATTTATTACTCTTACCTACCCCCGCAAGCGTTAGCCACTGCGACTGTAACCTCGACAAAATTTGTAATTTTAAATATTGTTTGAAAATTCCAGGATAAGATGGCGGGCGAAGTTGCTGCTACATACCTTTGCATTATTTTGTCAATCGTCAAAATTACACATGCGTGGTTTTGTTTTTGCGTGTCACTGTTTCCATAAAACGTTAATTAATTTGGACGTTTGTTTGACAAAGTTTGTGTAATTTGTTTTATGTGACAACCCTATGACAAGTGTTACCAATTTTGACATTTCATAGGACCTGTCAAATGTATGGGCGTTGACCCACTGTATGTAGTAAGTAGGTACACTGTGATAATACTATGTTTGAGTGAAGATAAGAAATGAGTATGTTAGAGGAAGTTTGAAAGTAGCGCCAGTGACAAAAAAGTTGAGAAGTAATAAGTAGGCATGGACATGTTATGCGGAGGGAAGAAAGTCATGTTACTAGAAGAGTGTTAAATATGAACGTGGATGGATATACAGGTAGAGGTAGGCCAAAGAAGGGATGGATGGATTATGTGAAGGATGATATGGGTAAGAAAGGAGTGAGTACTGAGAGGACGGCTGATAGAGGATAAAAAATAAACTTTAAAAAAAGTAAAAACCGACTTCAAAGAAAAACTAAAAGGAGTAAAATAATTACAGTTTCAGAAGTCGGTGGCTTCTATTTGTTTCAGTGTAGAGTTGCACCGACTTCTGAAACTGTAATTATTTTACTCCTTTTAGTTTTTCTTTGAAGTCGGTTTTTACTTTTTTTAAAGTTTATTTTTTATTAAATACGTTTTAGTGCCATAAATTCAACCCCCTCCTCTTCAAAACCCTTCGTTTTGGCTTTGACGTAGTCGGGTATAAAAAGCCCTTTCGAATGCTACCTTACACGATATAATGAAAACATTCCAAAGGGGGGGGGGGGACGGGACGCACCCCCCCTCTTTTCCAATAGTCAGTTCCCAACAACAAATATAAGTAAACAAAGCAATATTAGTAATTTGAGAATTTTGCTTTGATCCGATGAGGAGTTCCGTTCCATATCTCTGAAGTTCATGGTCTAATCATAACAATATTTATATGGAACGAATCGGAAAGTATACCCTTTCGAACAAAAAAATTATTTTTCAAATCGGTTAATAAATGACGGAGATATGAGGAAACAAACATAAAAAAAAAAAAAAAAAATACAACCGAATTGAGAACCTCCTCCTTTTTGAAGTCGGTTAAAAATGGAAGAGGAATACACGTTCTGCCGACCACACCTAGTGTGGGATAAGGACAGAGAGACGATGATTTGAGTCAACTGTGGCTCCATAGTTGCTGAAACTACATAGAGCAATATTGCTCCAAATTATCCTACTGTATGTCAACTGGTAATTATCACTGGGCTATAAGTTGCTTCTAACTATTGATAGATGACTTTCATCAAATACAAGCAAAATACCTTACTCTAGGGACTCACGTAAGTATGTTAGGTAGAGTGCAAGGAATTGTATTGGTATGTCTACACCAGTGCACTTTCATGTTCATCTTGCGCTTTCGTCTGACGCATGCCTGAAGCGCCATAGCGCATGCAATAGCGCATCTAATACTAGTTCGAGTCTTATGGCAATCAATATTGCATGCGCTTGACGCATGAGGAATTGAAAGTTGAAAGCGCAAGATGAACATGAAAGCGCACGGGTGTGTATACCAAAAGTAAGCGTGACGTATGCACAGGGACTAGTGACTGCGCACTGGCCCGATCGAAAAGCTCTCTCTTGGGTTTTCTAAACAATAAATTCAGTGATTCGGTTGTTGTTCGTGTTTAATTGAAAGACCCAGAACCCGACCTAACCAGAAGGAGCAGTCCTCAAATTCTTAGCAATCGTAGCAAACTCAACTCAATTCAAAACTCATTTATTCAAAATAGACTAGAAATACTTAGCTCTTTTTGAACGTCAATGCTACAAAAGACAACTCCCAAAAGCGCCCGCTCTTCACCGCTTCCTAGTGTTTATGCTGTGAAGAAGAAACGGTGCAACAAAACTCCCCAATCTCCATAAGGTGCTGAGAGATCCGCTAAATTATTACTATTACTAGCGACCCGCCCCGGATTCACACGGATTCACAATTTATACATATAAATCTTCTTCTTGAATCACTCTATCTATTAAAAAAAACCGCATCAAAATCCATTGCGTAGTTTTAAAGATCTAAGCATACATAGGGATAGACAGACAGCGGGAAGCAACTTTGTTTTATACTACGTAGTGTTAGAATCTATGAGGAGGCGTAATTCACACTTTACTTGACAAATTAGTAATTATTACTTTTCACTCTCTCGTTCTCATTACTATATAACTTCAAACTTAACCACTTTACGAGTAAATACGATTTAGATATCGTATGTGTATTGTTTAGACTAAACAAGACTTAAACACATTTATGTATTGAGGTGACGTTAGACATGGTTTTAACAAGCGTCTATTGTAGTAAGACCCTAAGTTTTTATTTAAACCATACCCTAAAGGCCGTATTACCAAGCCTGGGACCTACAAAGACAATTATGCAAACTGTGCGCCCTGCCGATACCGGGACAAAGGCATCTATTTGGCGAGCCTCCTACAACACCAAGGGTTATGTAAAAATCTTTATAGGGATGTTACATTCTGATTCGATTTAAGATATGAATGTTTTAAGTTTTGCGTTCTATTGATTTTTAAACAAAGCTTTTTCGTGTTTCTATTTAAGGTTCGTGCTTTTAACACCTGATATGCGTGTAATAGGGTATTTGACTGAAAAAATCTAATTAGTCCGTCAGTTAGATTATCAAAAAATAATAGACCCGTGTTTTTTCTTTTGTTACGTAAACTAAAATTGACGAAGATACGACACTTTTAAAATTGGCAAAACGTCACAAGCAAGTACAATTTTTGCTTGCTTCTGACGTCACAAGCCCCCACTCTTGAGTTTTGATGCGTTTTATCTTTACAAATATTCATAGATTTAACAAAAGAAAAAATATGTGTCCATTATTTTTCAAAACTCTTAACTGGCGGACTAATTAGATTTGCAATTTATTGATGCTGTCAACATGCTTATTGGCCTCTTCAGACAAAAGTTTATAAATGGATGACGATTAAATAGATATGAATGAATATAAACCAATAAAGAAAAATGTATGAAGCACTACGTCGCTCGCCGCATTAGCAAGTAATGCAATTTTAATTTGAATTATTTTTAATCCCTTTCGGATCAAACCAGGTCAATTAACTAAGTCTGTCTGAAAATACCTTCCAATTTAAAGGGTAGTAAAAGCAGTCATTATAAAAAAACGTTAATGTAAGTTTAATGCAAATTAGAAAATTTTAAACAAGTTAAGCCGAATCGTTTTTGTTTTAAGCCGTTTAGTTAAAATCTTATTAACCTTAATTATTTTCACGTTAAGTCTTTCCACCCATTTTGTGGTAAGAGAAAAATAACACTGAAAAAGTTCTTGGTTTTAAATAAAATTATGACTGCCAAAATATACGCAGACAATATATAGTATTGTGGAAAAAGTAGGTTAATTGGACCCATTTTAAGAACCAGTTTAAGCGATCAGTTAAAATAATTTCGATATCGATATTCGCCAGATTAATCACATCACTATTACCATAATAAATACACACGAACATGTGTGCGAAGGTATGCATGTGTTACATCTGTTTGTATGTGTGGGTTCGGCCAATGAGGGCCCTTCGATCCCCGTGTCCCGTTTTTATCATTGTCAGGAAGATGAATTAGCCTCATTTGTTACAACAGAGAGGGCCTAGATTTTAAGGTGCATTAGGAATTTAGGTACTGTAGTTAGATTGTGGTATGTTGTACCAATTGGGGGAAAACTGGTCTGGTTTTTTGTGTAATAAAAAGTAAGTAAGTAGGATTTACGTGGATGCCGAATGACGTAGTCTGTGGTTAGAGAAATAAGATGAAAATGCCAGCAAGATTTATTACGAAGTTGATTGGATTCTTTTTCTTGCTGTGTTAGTTAAGTCATACCAAATAAACAGTGTTTTAAAAAAAATATCTCGGGATTAAAATTTACCGTCAAAAACTACATACCTAGTCGCTTTTTGTATCAATCCTCAGACAAATGATCAAAAGCAATTTGGAACTCGTATTTTCTATTTGTAAAATTATATTTCCCAGCAGAAGCAAAATAAAGTACTGTAAGTTTCTATTTTATGGCCTCAGCCGAGGCCTTGGCAGGAAAATATCATTAAAACAAAATTGATCGAACCAAATCGGGCGCGAAAGCTAATAATTTCTATACGATTCTCTTAGATTTATTACAGCCCATTTCTAAGGGGATGAGAACTGATTCTGAATAGTTTGAGATATTCACTCGATTTATCGTCTTAGGAACCGAATTTTACACGTTATTGTCACCTCACTAGAGATGTTAGGCAGAGAAATTTGGACTTTATTTGTACCTGTATATTGTTGGAATTTGTATGATGTTATGATGATATACGGCCTGAATAAGGCCTGGATGATCCATTTATATTTTTTTGGTTCTAAATGGTTTTTCGTCAGGTGGTGGACATTTATAGAAGATTCATTATTTTGAAGATAATGTTGGTATTAAATTACTAACGCCTTGTGTTCACCAGAGCAGCTGTTATCATATAATATTATAATGCGTCAAGATTTTGTTAGGGTTTTTGTCAAATTTCGTATGAGAGATTCGACCAGTCTTGTCAATAGCTTAGCCGTTGAATGCTTGCCTTCCATGCAGGAGGGTTTGAATTAAATACCGGCCCGCACCTCTGACTTTTCGAATGCATGTGTGGATCAGAATTTTACTATCACTTGCGTTAACAGGGAATAAAAATACAGTTATGAAACCAGCCCACACCTGCACTCCAAAAAATTTACTGGAGACCCTTCAGGTTATGCCAATAACTGGCCGGTTACAGAGAAACGGTCCGCAAGGACCATCTTTAAGCAGTCCAAAAGAAAAAAAATACTCCAGAAAATTCTTGATGGTGTGTATAGTCTGCCAACCCGCACCAGGCCAATCTGGAATAAGGCCCAAATCCTTCTCATTCTGAAAAGATCCGGTGCCGTGTGGTGCCGGAGGTAAAAAATAGCACTATTCCATCTCTTCTCATGGGTATAGTAAAAGGCGACTAAGGGATTCACTAGAGAATGGGCAGCAGCGTCCTCTGAGTACTTTAACAATCACACTGCGATCGCCAACCCGCCTGCCAAGCGTGGCGATTATGGCCCCCCCAACATGGAGCACAGGACAGGTAGATGTGGCGATGCTTGGGGGAGTCCGATGTCCAGCAGTGGACGTCTTTCGGTTAAATGATGATGATGATGATTCCGAAAAGAAGCCAGGCCTAGCAGTGTGACTAGGCAAATTATGCTTATGCTTGTCAAAAGAGTATGTGCTAGACCGCTGTATCGTTGACAGCATGTTTTTTGGATTTTTGTACACATTATGTGACGATGTCAATCCCATCGTACTTTTACAAAAATATCACCAACTTAAAAACTTAAACATAACTTTAACACAAAAATGTATTAACTTAATATAATTTTCTATCTAATAAAAAGGGATATAAAATTTGCGCAGCTTCAGACGTAGGCTTTGCTAAAAGGCTATGAAATATTCCAACATCCATTGACGACAATTTCTTGGAATCGAGAAGTTCCTTTCGTTTATTTGTATATCGGCAGCAAGTTGTGTGACGCATAAACCTGTGACTTAATCTACGGCCCCTATGCCTAACGCAGTTAAAATTAACGCGTTCATAACATTATTAGGTGCAGACTGGATTTATTAGCAACGTGATTAAGACCTTAATAACACGCCTTTGACGACAAGATCACGTTCCCATTTGATACATCAAAGGGATTTAGCTCGTACTACTTGTAGTCATTAAAATGGATTGTAGTATTTTAATTAACACGTAAATTAATGGGCTATAAGGCCATAGCTGTTCCAACGTTACTAGTCTGTTTAGTAAGTTAAAATGTAGTAGTGGTAAAGCTATGTCTACACCAGTGCGCTTTCATGTTCATCTTGCGTCTTCGTCTGACGCAAGAAGTGCCATAGCGCATGCAATAGCGCATGCCTTAATACTAGTTCGACAAAAGCGTATGCTCCTAGCGCAGCTAATCCGTCTATTGTACATATGTCGACTGACGACTGACCAAGGCGCACCGGTGTAGACGATAAGCTGCATGCGTCTTATGGCAATCAATATAGGTACAAGTCCGAGACGGGCTAAAGACCGCAAACTGCAAAAGTAGTATCGCTTGCGGTGCGATCTGCGGCTGCGGTCTGCGGTTGCAGTTTTGCAGTCGCTGTCGGAATAGCACCTTTAAAGTGCACACGTTAAAGGCGCTATTCCGATGGCGACTTGCGGTCTGCGGTTGCAATCTGCAGTTTGCAGCCCGTCTCGGACTTGTACCTTCTTCCATACGCTTGACGCAAGAGGAATTGAGAGTTGAAAGCGCAAGATGAACATGAAAGCGCACTGGTTTAAACATACCATAAGAGCTACATATGAAACTGTTCGTCCGGAGAAGAACCTCTATAACTATTTCTGCTATCACGCAGGCTTGCTTTGTTTCGCGTTTCAAAGGTACAGATACCGGTGAAATTACACTCGCATGAGATTTTCCTACTTTGTGTCTGAGGTGGGAACGCATCAGTAATTCTCTTGGTGTTGTAGGTGTATAAGCGGCGGTAACCACTTCCCATCAGGTGGGTCGTAGGCTTGTTTGTTGCCAATCAGAACAAAGTGAACGTAGTAGACCTGTGCCTGTAGACAAATGGCAAACGATGATCGCTAGAGAATAGAAACGCCAATTAAATGCATGGAAATGACATAACAGATCGCTTGACCGGTCGAAAGATTATGTCAATCCAGCAGTGCGAGCACGGTTCTTCTTATCGAGTCGAGTCGAGAAATTTATCAATTTTATACGTCAAACTTGACATAAGATGTGGATAAAACGACAGCTCTTGTCGTTATATCTATATCTTATGTCAAATTTGACGTTTAGAATTGATAAATTTCTCGAATCGACTCGATAAGATCTCGAGTCGATAAAAATTTAAACATACCGAATCTTATCGAGGGTCGGTAGCACGGAACTTGCTTCGGGAACTTTATAGAGCCTTGTCGACGGCTATGTTTTCTCGACAGCTTATCAACTTTACAAATAGCAACACCAGAAATATGCAGATACACAAATACTATCACTAAAATATTTACAATACTATTAAATAATCTAAGCAATTAGAAAATAACCACAGAATAATAAAAAAATACTCCGCTGTGGATCCTTTCCACGTCCCGACGCGCTCTGCTTTCAATATTAACAAGACGATTTCTCCAAAATCCATTTTTTTGCTTCAAAAAGTCTTTATCGACCAACTTTTTAAAGACGACAACAATTCGAGATAATTCGAGAAATTTACCAATAAGAACTGTCAAAAGTCGATATAATCGTTAAATCTTATCGAGCATGTCGACTTCATATCGAGGCGTCGGTAAATTACATTGATGAAAGAAAAATAAGAGGATATCCGATATAGTCACATATGATCTGAAGCCAAGTTTTCCTCTTATGGCGTCGACTCCGCCCTCAGCAATGAATTACATCTTCTGATGCAACACTTTGTCATGTTAGGTTTTGTTCACTTATCCTTTATAATACAACAAAAAATACCTAAACACCCAAAGTTCACTGTAAAACTGTAAATAAACTTCGAACAAAGCTTGAATGACAGACGAAAGGGTAGATCTCTAAAATGGCGTCATGTCAAAAATATCCTTCAAGGCGGAGCTTGGTGACGTTGAAAAATTATAATAGAAAATTACTATCTATGACATTATAGTGTACACACTTTTTACATTTGTAAATTACGTGTAAGAACGAGACAGATCATATTTTTTAACGCGGTACATATTGGCATAGTATTAAGAAAAAAACATCAATTCAGGTCTTATCCTCTTATGTTTCTTAAATCAATGGTAAATTGCGATCCGTGCTACCTTTGTCGTTTTATCAATATCTTATGTCAAATTTGAAGTTTAGAGTGGATAACTTAACGTCTCGATAAAATTCGATAAAAAGAACCGTGCTCGCACTGCTGTACATCTTTCTATTCTCTAGCGATCATCGATTGCCGTTTGTCTACAGGCATTGTCATTTTTTTGATTTGACTTGATTCATCTGTTAGTAGCTTTCGAACATTTATTTTTTTAAAGAAAAAGTTTAGCATTATGGTAACGGTCATTACACATCGTATTGGCACTAAAACTATTCGTTTTTGGATATAAGAATCGGACATTACATCAATTATTAATTTTATTCTGTTAATACCTACGCAAGGCTGTAAAATGTGAGGACCATGCAGCATTTAGTGTTACACTTTCATTCTTAATATTTGACTGCCTATTGTCTATCGGTATGAGTCTGTCATGCTCACTGAAATGTCCTGCTGACGGTGGCGTTATGCATCGGGTCGTTGAGTTCCTTGCAACATGGTTGAGCTGAGCGACGCCGATGTATGCGTCATGCTCGTGAACGGGTGCTGTCTGTTGGGACTGGTCAGCTCGTAACTGCTATGGCAATCGTTTTAAAAGGCTAACTTTCTCATTGCTTTTCATGTTGTTAACTGTATGTACTCTAATCTGCATTGTTCTTACGTTACTACAGTGAAAATTGTCAAACCATTTACTTTTTTAAAAGAGTGTCCATGGAGTTTCTTGCCGGTTCTTCTCCAAAGGACCTACTTCTTGGAACCGAGCATCTAGTATTGACCTTTTGGAAGCACCAGTGATCTGGTCTACTTGAAATAAAAACTATTTGACGTTGACTCGAATTTTTCATCATTCCGTAAGTAAAAAGCAAGAACGAAATAAATTGCAGCGTCTAAAGATGCTTTTAAAGGTATATGAAGAGAGGATATGAACACTCAAGGCATAGATTTAAAGCTACCCATACATGCTAAGCTAAACAAAGTGCAGTCCGTTAATTCTGCCTAAGTGGGGCACAATCCCGGGTCAACAGCGCAGATTGTGCGAATGCAAATCAGCATCGCTTCGCTTCCGAACTTGCACGAACGATCCCGAATAAACCCGAGTGCAGGGTTGCTTGTCATGTAAATTGGGAATTAAAATTATGGGGGAACGTGTGGCGTACAGATATATCCTGATTTAATAGAACGTGGAAACTTGGGTGAGTTTAAACTTTGTGTTACTTATCAGTTTAAAGCTGGTGTGATATGAATAGTCTATGAATATAGCTTTTTGAAGGCATCGTAAGGAGTGATTGAGGTTAATATCATTACTTCACTACATACTCGTAGGCTTCCCGCTGTCTATCTGTCCCTATGTATGCTTAAATCTTTAAAACTACGCAACGGATTTTGATGCGGTTTTTTTTAATAGATAGAGTGATTCAAGAGAAAGGTTTTAAGCTATAAAACGTACACGTGCAAAGCCGGGGCGGGTCGCTAGTCCTGTATAAATGTTTAACTTCGCGCAATATTTCTAACAAGTACTCTTTGTTGCGAACGATGATGTCAGTAACCTATGGCGTTGTCCTAACTAGCTAGCAATCGCACGACGTATCCTTAGGACGACTCAATCAATTATCTTATCATTTATCATAAAACAAAAAAAAAGCAAGAAAATTAAAACAATTTGGTCCCAAAATTCATCGTAAAAATTTAAATGATTAAATATTATGATATTTAATTGAGTATTTCCACGATCGCAATGCATTTTGGTGCGATCGCTCGGCGATTAGGACGAAGCGTAAAGTCAGCGGTAGGCATTTAGAGTCTAATACCATTAAGATGGTGACACTTATTGGATACCTTAAATATTGGGAAAGGTTTTAGTGTTTCTAGTGGGTATAACAGTTTGAGTTAATTGTAAAACTGTTATAATGAACGACGAATTTGAAAGTACCGTTTAAAAATTTTATACATTTGTCTAGAAATAATTCCTCACAGCCCTACATTTGCAAAAGTATCGTTCCAATCGTTCTTAAATACGTATTTGTTTCGTGCGCGACTGTACAATTATACTGGTCGAGCTAACTATTTTGTGAGCGCTATTATTGCCTGTACACTGATAGCTTCATTATTGCTATTGCTTTGTGGTCATTGGTTGCGTTTCGTAACCGTTTCGGGTTACGCACGGTATCGAATGAACAGTTCGTAAATAATTTGGAACAAAGCTAATATTATTTTGTTTAAATTATTATCCAGATTAGCCAAGTAAATCCTTAAAGTAAAAAAAAACCTCAATGTGTCATGTACTTACAAGATATAATGTAGTATGTTTTCGCTTCATAATATTTAAATAAGATTAGCCGTAAGCTTGATTGTTGAAGTCTATGAATTAAAGATGCATTATTTGTAGAAATACTTATACAGGCTGTTAACGAATTCGTGTAATTTCTTAAAATCACATGATCTACTACTGATGTAGACAGGCCCCGCACGGGATGATGAAAGCGCACTGGTGTAAACACAGCTAAAAAGAGTAGTTTAAAAGAAGTAAGTGACCAAACAGACAGAAGCCAAAAGCGACTTCAATTTATACTTATAGAAGAAGAGAAAAGACTTAGAGCTACCAACACTTAACACCACAGAACTATCAACTATCAGGATCCACCCGATAACGACGACCTAAACTTGTTAGCAGAACTTAAACTTTAACTTCACTTAAGTTAACCTAAACCGAAAGTTGCAACTTACCTCGCTACTGTTATTCTAGCTTCGAACTAAGGTTAATGTACTTGACTTAAAAGACAAAGTATCCTAACATGATCTTAGACAAAATTCACGTTACAGTCTCTTTGGCCATTTTTGTCGCAATGTTGGGCAAGGGCTTCTTCTACGAGAAAGGTCCACCTTAAAAGGACCTTAGTCCACTACGCTGGCCCGGAGGTCTACTCCCTAAGCACGAGCGTTTCCTCCTCCCTATCACCTACGGACATACGATTATTTCGGGGCCCGAACTAAGAATGAATGACAACACGATTTGACAGTTGTCCCTACTACCGATGTGTTTTTGCCCGTCCGAAAAGTTGAACTTGACACTTGTTTTGTTCACTCCTACGTTTCGGGCTACTTTCGGCTCGTGATTAAGGACTCCGTTTGGGTCCGAAACTAGTCGGGCAATGACGACACGTTTGGTGCAGTGGCTAAGCGATTGGCTTCTGCGCCACGGGTCGAGGGTTCGATTCCTACACGGAACAAAAATTTGTATGGCCTACAGATGGTTGTTCCGGGTCTGGGCGTTTGTTTGTGAGATTTGTGTCTGTAAACGCACCCACGATACAAGAGAAATCCCAGTAAGTGTCAAAGATTAAAAAAAAATGCACGTGAGTAAACTGTAATTAATCATAAAATAAGAATGTGTCTCACGAAAGTTATAATAATAAAATAATACAATTATAAGTTTATTCCTGAATTTTGATAGATGGAAGCATTCGTTCTTCCTAGACTCATCTCTGAAGCTTAGCCAGGTGCGGGCTGGTTACGAGCTCAAACCCTCGAAGGCAACTAAGTAAAGTTCAGTCGGCAAACCTCTACTTTACCTTTTAAAGCTGTCGGCGTAACAGTTGTACAGAATATTTCTTTTAAACTAAATCTGTACTCGGTTAAGCAATAAATTTTATTATAGGGAAGTGATACAATCTGGACAAGCTAAGTATCGTTTAAATTATTAAGCCCTTTAAACTCGAGATAAAACTCTCGTAAATCTTCGGGCAGACTCGGCTATCTTCGGTGATAAAGCGGTACTTGGACGGAACCGCGGCTTCATTACGGCTTGATAACGTGTGTTGCTTTTTTAAGCTTTTTATCGTCCATGTTATTGACCTTGGTGTTATTATACCTTGATACCTTCAATTATGCCTCAAGAATAAGTAGTATAGTAAGGATTTGAACGCATTGTCATATTTATTCCTATAGTACTGACGGGTCAACGAGCTCTCCAAGTCATGGAATATGCCACATTATCGTTATTGTTTTAGAGTTTCTGGCTCTGCAATTTCTTATCCTTTACCGTTTTTAAACTTAAAAAAAAGCGAACTAAAAAGATGCAAACAAGATGATAAGATAACGTTAAACTTCGTAGGTTTTCAAAAAAACATGCTATCAAATCATAACATGCAGTCGGAGGCTACCTACGAATTATGTAATTCGAAACCTGGCTGGCCAAAAACATATGATTTGATGATGTGATTTAGTAACCCTGTCTTTGCTGTCGCGCAATCGGGTAAAAACCGAAAGACTGGGGTCTGTGTCGCGTTAACATTTTACAATAAAGTCAAAAAAAATAATCCAATGTATTTTTTTTATTTCAAGGAGGTTTCAGGTGCTTTCTAAGGTCAATATTAGGTGCACGGTTCTAAATTATGTCCTATGGAGGCAAGTCGAAAAGAAAATAGAAAGAAACTGTTTTCAAAATAAAAAAACTTTAAATAAAGTAAAAACCGACTTCAAAAAAAACTAAAAATAGAGTGAAATAATTAGCATGATATAAAATTAACAGTTTCAGAAGTCAATGGCTTTTATTTGGTTCAGTGTAGAATTGAAAACAGAGATTGAAAGTCCTCATCAAAACTTTTGCTGAAGGGAACAAACCAAAACGTCATCTAAGTATAATATTTTTTTTTGTTTTCGTTGATTTTTAAAAAAATCGCTTTATCAATTTCGGTAAAATTTATATGGGACCATCTCTGAACTATGGCCTACCAAAAAAACAAAGAATCATCAAATTCCATTCATAATTAGCGGAGATATCGAGTAAAAAAATAAAAAAAAACATTCTGACGTATTGAGAATCTCCTCCGTTTTGAAGTCGGTTAAAAAAATAGAAAGAAACTGTTTTCAAAAAAAAAAAAGTTTTACATTGGAGTAAAGTAAGAACAATGTAGATTAATCAACGTGTATGAGCAAATGTGTATGTAATGTATTTGAATTAAATGTCCTCAAAATAAACCAATCAATAAATTAACCTGCCATATCTTCGTATAAACTTATGTCTTGGCCAAGCAACTCTTCGCCAAGCTATAAATCTTGGCCGTGACTTCGACACTTGGCTGTTGTTAACTCCTGACTTCGAGTGGGCTAGAGTGGGCTGGACTTGGCGACGTGTATTGATGTGTTATGGCTGGTAAGTTTCGGATATATCCGAAAACTGAGTTTCTGTTTGGTTTTGTATTTTAGTTATAGAAAGAACTTAATAAATAGAGCGTATCTACATTATATACATCGTCACCCTCTGCGCTAACTGTCGTATCTAGCAATTGATAATTTTTCAGTAGTTGCGCTAGCTATAATCAACACTAATAACATATTAAGTAATCAATTGTTGATGAAACCCTAATAATATATTAATAAGTATAAGTGTAATTAATAAAATAAAAACGCGCCCTCTACCTTAAATAATAGCCTAATTTAATTAATCGTCATCCGTCATAACATAACACAAACACACTCATATCAGCACACCCTCACCAAAATACTCTCTCTCACACATAGTACATACCAACACACACCCTTGCACGTCGTGAATGTGGCACATTCATACTTTTGTATTTTAGTAACTAATTTTATATGGATTCCCTGCATACAGGCATGCCTAAATTGGGAATCCAGTAACTCAATAATTTTTTTACTACAGGTGTTTGATGTAATGTTTCTAGTGAGATGATGGAGCGGCCCCTAGTATCCGTAACACAGGTTAATTCCTAGCACGGAACTGGGTGTTGCTCCGCTGTCCACTGTAATATTCCTATCCGTCACTCATGATGTAGTACTTAAGTTAACATGTAGTCAAAGTTTTTTGGAAAATAAAGATTATTATTATTATTAGCTGTGGCTTTATTTTAATGAATTAATAACTTTTTTATATTGCTCTTGGCTTACTCTTTAAGTTAGTAGTCGCCCTAAAGCCCCAAGGTATCTATTTATTTATTTCTATTCATTTGAAGCAGATACGTCACTCTGTAAGAATTTATCAGAAAAATTATCAATTGCTAGATACGACAGTTAGCGCGGAGTGTGACGACATGTGGGAGTGAATGGCATTCCTTAATTATTGTAATATTATAGGAAGTGAATGCTGAGCTTTAGAAATTAAGTTCATCTATGATTTAATATGTTTTGTTATCTGTGGTTTTTGTCTAGTGTTGTTTATGTATGGAAAGAACGTCATTCTATTTGCGCAACACACTCGTGATCGCTATTGTTTTGATTTTGACAGGTCAACAATTTCCGTAGCTAACTATGTACCACGTAATGATATTGTTGTAGTGTCAAAATCAAAGCCATAACGATGACGAGTGTTTTGCACAATTAGGATGTTGGTCAGACGACGCGACGATGGAAATATTGTAATAGAAAAAACGTGTAAATATACGAAAAATATCTAAATCAAGTTTTGTTTCGTCGAACCAAGAAGTTTTATTGGCCCGTATTGAGCTACTCCCACATACATATCTCACTCCTGTATTCCCCAAAGGAGTAAGCAAAGATGTTCTCCTATTACAGAAAATTGTACACAACAAAAAGAAACAAAGAATTTTGTACTAGACTTTTGATTCAAACTCAAACTCAAACTCAAAACTCATTTATTCAAAATAGACTAGAATGACTTAGTTCTTTTTGAACGTCGATTTTACAATATAGACATCCCCCAAAAAGCCCTCCCTTCACCGCTTCCTAGTGTTTTTGCTGTGAAGAAGAAACGGCGCAACAAACTCCCCAGCAACACAGATATGTCTGTCAAGTGAATAAATTAATTGACTCTATACAAAGAAAATCATAATATTTTTACAATAATAAAATTATGCACATACCTAAAGGAAAAGTAAAAATGAAAATAGTACATAAGTAGGTATATAAATCAATTCTGTATGAATTAAGATAAATCAAAATCGTATCTAAATAATATAGATACTTATCTAAACAAACACATAAAAACTAATGGTTTCCAGGGAAGCCACATGTGCAGAAAAGAATTAGCGCCACACGTCCCTATCGTCAACATAGTCGTTTATCTTATAGTATGCCTTTTTAATGAGAACTGATTTAACGAATGATTTAAATTTGCCATCGGTGAGATCCGTAATTGTTTTGGGAAGCTTGTTATAAAATCTAACACAATTTCCTAGGAATGACTTATTCGTTTTGGATAATCTAAATTTAGGGACTACTAATTTATGTTTGTTCCTAGTATTTATATTATGAACATCGCTTTTAACATTATACATTGGCAGATTTTTACGTACAAACATAATATTTTCAAAAATGTAAAGGGAAGGCATCGTCAGAATATTAATCTCTTTAAAGAAATCTCTAAGCGACTCCCGAGGACCCATATTATAGATCGCGCGGACTGCCCTCTTCTGTAATATAAATATCGAGTCGCGATCGGCCGCTGCCCCCCACAGCAGAATACCATATGACATAATGCTGTGGAAGTACGCAAAATAAACAAGTCGGGCAGTAGGTATGTCAGTTAGCTGTCTAATTCTTCTGACTGCAAAAGCAGCAGAACTTAACCTACTAGAAAGGGCAGTTATATGAGCTCCCCACTGTAATTTGGAATCTATTGTTATGCCTAGAAATACCGTTTCATCTACTATGTCCAGTTTACTGCCGTCAAGCGTTATGTTTACTCCTACATGAGGAACGTTTGGCAACGAGAACTTTAAACATTTCGTTTTAGTGGCATTCAATAAAAGATTATTTGCAGCAAACCATTTAGAAAGAGCGGATAAACTACTATTTACATTTAAAAGATCTATGTCTTTCCTATTGATTTTAAAAATAAGGGAAGTGTCGTCCGCAAACAAAATTATATCAGATAGTGCTGACATCATGTAAGGGAGATCATTAATATAAGCCAGAAACAGAAAGGGGCCCAGAATTGAGCCCTGTGGCACACCCATTTTTACTAGAGACCCTGAAGATGTTATGCCAGATATGCCTACTTTTTGTTGTCTTTTGGAAAGATAGGATAACACCAGTTCCAGCGGACGTCCACGAATACCGTAGTGATTCAACTTACAAATGAGCGTTTTATGATCCACGCAATCAAAAGCCTTGGAAAGATCACAGAAGATGCCAACAGCATCCTGTGACCCTTCCCAAGCCTCCAAGATATGAGTGACTAACTTCGCACCTGCGTCTGTAGTCGATCTACCCTTCGTGAAGCCAAACTGTCGAGCGTGTAAAATCCTATTTTTATTAAAATGTGACAACATCTGTTCAAGCATAATTTTTTCAAAAATCTTACTTATTGATGGAAGAACTGAAACAGGTCTATAATTAGAGGGATTATGCTTATTTTGATTATGATTCATGTGTTTCTACGTCAATGTCACTATAGCATACTTAATATAGTTTATAATGTTCGATAATGGAGGTGCGGAGACGTTTAATTTATGTCCGAAGCAAAATCAAGTAGAGCTAAGATCTCAGTTCTGCATTTCTAAATCTATCTAAATCTAGAACATAGAACCTTCTGCTCCGCTTACGCTAGCGTAAACCACGGCATTCAATTGTACGCTGAATAAGCGCCGGTCCAGAACTTATTCCGCCAGTGTCCGCCGCGGTTAACGTAAATTAGTTTAGTTCGTCGGGTGAACCGCCGCGGTAATCAACGCCAGGGCGCAGCACTAGCCGACCACAGAGTACGTTAGAATCGGAGACTTGAGACTATTTTAATTTTAGAATACTCAGCGACCGAATATCGAACATAATAAGGCGTATTTTAAAAATAGAAGAGGATTTAGAGCCGAAATATATTTAGCGTATCTTTCGTCACGTATCTTGCACAGTAATGCGCGCGCACGAAACTTCTAGGCCCTATTACGCTGCGTAATGACGTAAAATACGCGTGGTGAAGCCGCGCAGGAGAATTTGTAGGTAGCGTGCATACGCGTAACGCAACGTAACATGAGCCACGCAAGATACGCTCAATGTTTTACAGTCATAAGACACTTTCGTTGAGCATTATTATTGTATAGACTTTGGCTGTAAGTCTTGGGTGAATATTTGAATTAGCTTTTTATTTTAACAAATCATTGTTACTTTTCTGTTAACATTTTAGTACCTAGATTCAGATTGTTTTAATTTTTGACTCATCGTTTGATGGCAGTGGTATAGTTTGGGTTTTTATTATAATAATTTGAGTTTAAACATCTGTAGAACTTTGAGATTATGAAAATGATGCTCTTAATTTTTGTTGTTTCGAATATTTACACTCCATCTTTAAGTAAAGGGAAAATATAAAGTGTCCTAAATGCTCAATATGTAGGAGTAAGACGTATTTAACTTCAAGGAATAATGGTTTTTCAATGACGTCATTACCCTAGAACATTCTCTGGATCAAGTAAAATCCAAAGACACCTAATTTGTTGAAATCGGTTCATTAGTTTAGGCTCTGCGATGACACAAACTTACATACATACTTATATACATAGATAGCCAGTGAGATTCATAACTCTTCCTCTATGCTATGCCACAGTTGGGTAAAAAGGTTACTATTGTTTTAACAAGTAGGCTGCTGAGTAAAAATTATAAAGAATTAAATTGAGCAATTTATTCTTTACATGAGGTCGCTCGCGGCTTCGTCCGCGTGGATTTCGTTTATCGCGTATTATTTTTCGAGATAAAAGTAGCCTATATCCTTTTCCAGGTTCCAGACTATCTCTGTACCAAGTTTCATCAAAATCGGTTCAGCGGTTTAGGCGTGAAAGCGTCACAGACAGACAGACAGAGTTACTTTCGCATTCATAATATTAGTAGGGATACTGTATGGAAGTCCAAATTCTGTTTTAAATTCTCAAGACATTTTGAGTCACATTCTGTTCAATTTTTAACTCTACGTTCACACGTACGTGTGTTCCTTTTAAAGCAGCGCAATTTTATGTATGCTAGTAAAAAAATGCAAGTAAAATACAGCGAACGGACTTAACTAACTGCGATTAGTTAGTCTGTGCCGTGCTAAGTGAGAACGGCTAATCTGCAATGCATGCAAGAACTATTTGAGTAACTAAATAGCCTCGCCTAGTTTGTGGTTAGCAGGAAGTGAGGTTTTTTCTGTATGTTAGGTTTTTATTTTGGAAAAAAAGAGGAGGTAAAAAAGATATATCTAACGAGGGTAGTTCACTCATTGGGGGTACCTCGTCATCAGAGTCCAAGTTCGACATGGTGTAGGTAAATAATAGTCACAACACTGATTATAGTCCTCTATTTATTCACTCTCGATACCAAAATAATTAAATCTCTAATGATCAAACCGATGGAAATAGATTAAAGTACGGAAACGCGGTAAGTTCGGTGCAGGCTGGCAAAACGACCTCTCGCCCTCGTGTCTCACTCTAAAGCGACTTCACTCAAATCAAATGCATCCAATGTCAAAAAGAATGACAGCTGACAGCCGACAGTTGACAGCTTGTTGACAACCGTCAAACAAGACATGCCACGCCCCGCACCGACCTTACCCAAGCACACTGCTTGACGTTTCCGACAAACGAATAGATGGCGTTGTACTACATTAACAATAATCAATAGTGATTCTAATAGTTGCGCCTCTGTGTTGATTCTGCGACATATCCTTAACTTTTATTGTTGTCTATTTAGTTATACAGCATGTCTTTACATCCGAAAACCTCTGCTCATCTGTCTGTACTACTTTTACTATGAGATAAACTGTGAATTCGTGAAAAAATAATCAGCTGTTCCATACAAAATAATGAATATTGCTTAAAAAAAATGTATGAAACCGCTGATGTTTTTTCAAGAATTCAGAGTTTTTTTTTGTCAATATAACTTTCATGAGAAACATTAATTTTTATATTAATTGTTTATTGTCGGGGATAGTGCAAATCCGCGAATCTACATACCATACGTAAAGTGCGCGTATCTGCACTACGCGTAGGTTTATCGGGGAAGGTTATAAGTTTATATTTTTTTAATTTCAAGTGCATTGCCCGCGAAATTTAAAATTGGCTACATTTGTCAGATACGCGGAATTATCCAATGCTAGTTCCGTGGATTTGCACTATCCCCGACATTATGTGTTTTTAATTCGTGATAAGCTCTTGGTCCGAAATTTTGCTTGGTGGTAGGATCTATACGGTCCACCTGGCTAGCTACTACCCACACAATAAAGACTGGCGTCAAGCAGTTTAATAAGTTCCGTCGTGTGAACGTGAGAGCCAGAGGGGTATAGGGGAGTCCCTCTGTATTTTTGCTAATTGGATTTGTGTACTCCATCTTAGACCCTGTCTTCGCTTACCATCAGGTGCGAATAGTGTGCGAGTATGACTCATATGAGGTACAGACGCCAGCACATCAAACTACCCGAAACTATCTTTTCCCAATCAACCTTGAACCCAATACTTTTGCGATAAAGATGAAAATCTATTAAACAAATTTGACAGATTGTAGTAGCTTTATATGCTGGCTGTACAACCACTCCTAACAAAAACTATTCGAACAACTGAATAGCTCTGTTCGATTTGTTCAAAGCACGTGAGACTTCGTACAAAAGGAACGAACGAATGCTTTTAAGATGTTCATTCGTGAAGGAATGGAAATGTTCGTTCTGTTCAATCGGTGCAACGAATTTGTTGAGTTTGGTTGTGTTTTTAGTGTTAACGTTTAGGTGGAGGAGTTTAAAGTTGTTTTTTTTCAGGAGTCTAGTCAGTTATTTTTTTTAAATGGTTTATTATGGTTACTAGCATTCTGGAGAGTGTACATATTAGCTATAAATGAAGAAGGTGTTTTTTTAAATCATTTCATCGTTATGTCAGCTAGACATTGCTATTTTCAATTAAATGTATGTACTTACTCAGTTATTAGCACCGAGTTCACTTTTTAATTAATAACAAAGTTTGATGAAATGATCAATATTCATAAATTAATTATCGAAGATGCTAATAATTTTCCTAAATTGATCTTCTCTCGTTTCAGCACGAGCTATACGAAAATAGCTCATGCTGTGGTGAAAAGATTAGCCAGTCAGCAAGGTTGGTAGCGAGGCTGACTGTCCAGGGTGCGCCAGACGTACTTAAGTATCGTCACTCGTGGAGGCTCTTTTCATCACAGAACAGATAAAAGACGTTAGAAGGGCCTTGTGGGCGGGGCAGGCGCGCCGCACATATGAGCAGACGCTCATATGTCAACCGAAATTTGTTTTACCGGTCAACAGTCGCGCTCTTATTGTGACAGCGTACGGAGATCCGCGAAAAAATAGAATTATGCCGTCTTGCATTATTATAACGTGACGAAAAAGAAGCTAGTTGAGTAGTGTAGCCAGAGAAGGGATTTCTTTTCACCGGCATGTCCAAAAACCTTATAATATCAGTAATATTTGTAATTATTGCAATAGTATTATGTCATTTGTAGAAAAAAACGATACAATCGCACACAGATGCAAAATTATACATTGCTTGCAATACATGGGTACCATCTTGTACTACGTGAGCGACAGCGCAATGTATTTCGTTCAATGCGAAAATCGAGTGCAGCGAGCAATTGTTTTAATTCAGCGAAATCCATACGTATCGATAGTGTTGTACCAAGTTGTAAACAATATCGGTATTAAATATGTGTGTATATCTAGTCAAATATGAACGCGCAAGACTTGTTAAAAATATATTTATTTAATTAAAGACACGTGTGCTCAGTATGAGCATTATAGTACAAGAACAAATAATTTTAATTTACATGGGCTTATATACTAGTGGAGGTTTTGTATGTGTGTGTCTGTGACTGGACCTCACAGTGGGCCAGTAACAGTAACAGGAAGCCTCTTGTATGTCAGATCATACTTCTAATTGTTATGGCTATGATTAATTAATAATTGATTGGTAATTTATTCTAAGATGTTTATGGCTACCTGGAACTGATGGGTGGCATGGCGTGATTTTAGTTTATTAATACAGTTCGGGGTAATGGTTGGCTATGCATAACTCCTCCCTCCGTAAGTGCAAAATCACCATCCGAAGGTGCATCACGAGGTTGATGATTTTGTCCAAGCTTACGCAGTAATAAACTTCTATAGCGGTACAATATAACTAAAATTAATACAAAAAGTAAAATAATGTAGATTACAATAGTTCCTATGCTAATGCTGTGCACATTCACAAAATGACTTTCACTATTTTTCACTTCACTGTTATCCTTTAATGCGTGTGATAGGAACTGTAGATTTTCCAAATCAATCTCATCTAGACTGATAGTTTTACGTAGTGCGATGTCTTTTGGTCTTATAATACTGGGCAGATGTATTGATGGTGAACTGCGGAAGGTAACTTCTCCTGTTTGAAGACGGCGTTTTCTTAATGTGGTTGTCCCAAGTTTTACCTCACAAGCATTGTTAAGGGTTAGGATATATGTGCCCATGATGTCGTGCTGGCTCATATCGTTGTCGCAAATTTCTGTCAGGAATGTAGGAAAACCTGTGAAAATAATCCAAGAGTCCAGATGTATGGATTTAATTTTAACGTTTGTTGCGTTGACGGGAAGAGGCAGGCACGATGTTATCTTCGTAGAAAATGTCATCAAATCTTTGATGCATTCATTCTTCTGGAGACACGTTGTTCTCGTAACAAAGGAACTTTCCTTCGTCTATTCCTCTGCAAGGCTGGGAGAGCGATACTACTTTCGACCCTTTCGCAAGGATATGGGAATTTTTAG
The DNA here is from genome assembly GCA_905220435.1 of Amphipyra tragopoginis. Taxonomy (NCBI): domain Eukaryota; kingdom Metazoa; phylum Arthropoda; class Insecta; order Lepidoptera; family Noctuidae; genus Amphipyra; species Amphipyra tragopoginis. The sequence goes on from HG992004.1 coordinate 25,665,697, forward strand.
GGGTAATTAGGAAAGATAGACCAAGGTGGGGATTATACATAGGAAAAGGATGTAGGGTGTAATAATTGTAGACATCTAATTGGACTGTTGGTACCGACATAATAAAAGTTATCTGTTTGTCTTTTACATAAGCTTTGATTTCAATGCAATGTTCAATATTAACTAAGTTTTCATTAGTAACAGGAAAAGCTAACTTATCTGTTTTTTCGATATCTTGAAGAATATTAATCAGTTCAGTAGTATCTAATATAGACTGATGTAATACATTAACTCTACTAAATGCTAATGCTGTCTCCACTTCATCTAAGCGGGTTAATAATATTTGAAAGTTATGGGTTAACATGTTATAAGTATTTAGGACAAGGCTCTTACTCCTTTGGAATTGAGTTTTGTTTAAAATTTCTTCTATTTCCTTAATAGTTTTCTCAAGTATTACAAAGTTGTTTCTAGTTGAGTTAGTGATATTAACGAATGTGTCAACTATTTCGGAAACTAAAGTAACTTTATTCATGATTACATTTTGTTGCAATTGCAGACTTTTTATCCAATTATCATATCTAAGTGCATCATCGTTATCTAAGTTTCCAGTAATAGCTTTGATTATAGATCCAACAGGATTGATAAGTCCCCTTTTTATTCTAATGCTTGGAATTAACTGATTATAACGTTCTATAGTTATGTTCATTATGTATTGGGTTTGCAACTCAGCATCAACAAGACTACCATCTAAAATATACATACCTAATTTATCCTCCATATAGCTGGAAATATCTTTATATTTTTCTATGTTATATTCTAAATTTCTATGAACTAAATTTAAGTCTAGTCTCTTAATTATATGCCAATTATAGAGGCTCAGTGACGCTTGTCCTTCTTTAACGGGAAGGATTCCCGGATTATCTTCAATCCTTTGAAGTTGAAGGCCCAGGCTGAGGGCTGCTTGCATCGTTACCACCAGGACGAACCTGTGAAGGACGCTTAATGTCTTTAACGGGTATTTTCTTAGTTTTACTGGCTTTATTTTGGACAGCTACCGTATTTCTCTTAATTTTATCTATAACTGTCGCTTTTTGGTATCTAGGCTTATCTTTGCTACGTCTGGTATTAACTCCTTTCATATAAATTTGATCTCCTTCTTTAATGTCAAATTGTTTTTCACCGCCGCGTTTTTCTTTGGTTTTTTCTTTGGACTGTATCATTTTATCAGTTAAATAATTATATAGATGTTTAGTACGCTTAACATGGTCCTTTACTAACTGTTGGGTGTAACTCTTATTAAAATCTACTGCAAAGGTACTTGAGGCATCGGTATGTCCGAAGACTACTTCAAACGGTGTTAAACCAGTAGTTGAATGAATAGACTGGTTGTATGACATTATAGCATACATCATGACAGATGCGGCGTCTGTTATTTTCCTCTCGTACTTCGCAAGTCGATAAATTTCTATGATAGCAGAATGGAATCTTTCTACTAGTCCCATAGAGTTTGGGTTATGAGGCGTACCTATGTGTAAATCTATCTTGTAGAATGCTAACATTTCCTTTAATAGATTATTATTAAATTCTGACCCTGGATCTGCACTAATTTTTGATGGCACACCGTATGTGGCGAAATACTTTATTAGTGCCCTTATAACTTCCGGTGTAGATCTATTAGGTACTTCAACTGCTTGGCCTAATTTACTGAATGCGTCTACGATTGTAAGAAAATAGGTTCCTTCTATTGAGAAAATGTCCATGAATAGTTCTTGAAAAGGTTTTGTTTGAGTTTGAGTTAATTGGAGTTCGGGTTTTATTGGTTTTCTATCGTATTTCATTTGCTTACAAAGTTCGCATGAGTTGATAATGCTAGCTACGATATGTTCTAAGTTGTTCCAGTAGTAAGTTCTTTTTAAGTGGGTTACGGTTTCTTTGATACCACGATGGCATGTTTTTCCAACGTGATATTTCAGAACTATTTCCCGTTGTTCGTTTTCGTCTTCAACGTAAACGACTCTTTCGGTGCACTCATATATGCTTATTGCATTCTTTTTAAATAAGGTTATAATAATATTTGAAAATTCTTTACGGTGACGTTCATCTTCAAAGTAGATGTAATATTTTATTTTAGGACGAATGTATTCTTTTAAGAATTCTTTTATTAATTCCGGTTTTTCTATTGGCATGTGTACTTCAAACACCTTTTGTTTATCCCTAGATAGGTTTTTAACGCTGCACTCATTTCTATGCCAAGTGTATACGAGAATCTGATTGGGTTTCGTATCTATGGCTTCCTTTAATATTGGGATATCAGAGGAGTCTGTATTTTCTTCTGAATGGACGGTTACTAAAGATGGAGAGTCTGCTCTTTCAGAGGCTGTGATTGTTTCGCTTCCTATTGATGGTATTGAATATGGTGACTTAGGTCTGTTCTTAGAGTCACTGGGTGAAGTACTAATATTATCATCTTCATCTGATGAGATGACAATTGTCTTTGACCTATCGGTATTCACTATCATTGAGGCATCGTCTAAGGCATTTACTTTAATTCTAGACAATGCATCTGCATTGCTGTTTTGTTTACCGGGTTTGTACTTAATTTCGTAATCGTATTCAGAGAGTCTAAGTCTCCATCTAGTGAGTCTACTTCCTGGCTCTTTAATAGAATTTAACCATAGCAATGGTCTATGATCGCTTAGTATTGTGAACTTTTTACCATATAAATAAGGTCTGAAATGTTTGCATGCCCAAACAATTGCTAATAGTTCTTTCTCTATGGCGCTGTAACGCGTTTCGGCGTCGTTAAGAGTTTTACTTGCGAAAGCTATTGGTTTGTCACTACCAATTGGACCCTGAGATAAGACTGCTCCTAGCGCAAAGTTAGATGCATCCGTTGTTAGAAGGAAAGGTTTTTCGAAATCTGGGAATTGTAATAATGGTGCATTGGTAAGTAGTTCTTTGCACTTTTCAAATGCGTTTACAAACTCTTGAGTTATGGTGACTTTATTTTTCTTTTTAAGGCAGTTTGTCATAGGTTGCGTTATTTTAGAAAAGTCTTTGATAAATTTACGATAGTATCCTACTAAACCTAGGAAACTCTTAATTTCTGTTGGTGTTCTAGGCAAAGGGAATTGTAACACAGCTTTAATTTTATCATTATTTGGTTTAAGACCGTCTTTGGTTATTGTGTGACCCAAATATAACACTTCTTTCTTAAGAAATTCGCATTTATCAAGGGTTACTTTGAGATTCGTTTGTCTAAGCCTATCGAATACTTTTCTAAGCTTATCTATGTGCTCTTGGAGGCTGGTTGAGTAAACAATAATATCATCTAAATAAACAAGACAATGTATGCCTTGTAGTCCGCGGAGTACGTTATCCATTGCTCGTTGGAAGGTCGCTGGGGCTGTCTTTAAACCAAAAGGCATACGAGTAAATTCGTAATGTCCTGACTGTGTTGTAAATGCGGTTTTCGGTTGGTCCTCTTTTTCTACCTCTAATTGGTGATAACCACTGGCTAGGTCTATCGTAGTGAAATAAGATGCTTTTCCTAGCCTATCGAATAAGTCTGTAATGTTTGGAAGTGGGTATTTATCATCTATCGTTATCTCATTGAGTCGCCTATAGTCTATAACCATCCGAAACTTCTGTTCGCCTGAGGCGTCCATTTTCTTAGGAACTAGGTGTACAGGGGCACTCCAAGGTGAGTGTGATTCTGTAATTACTCTATTTTCTAAAAGTTTATCTACTTGTTTCTGTATTTCCTCATTTTGACTAACGGGGTGTCTATACGGGCGTATGTAAATCGGATCTTCGTTCTTTGTACGAATCTTATGTTTAACTTGGTTAGTAAAAGATAAAGGTACGTGTTCACAATGAAAGATGTCTTTATACTCGGTACATAGGTTAGTTATTAATGATTTTTCTTCTATGTTTAGGTGATCAAGCCGTAACTTGTTTAAGTTTTCATCTAATCGTTTTTCTAAATCAGAGGTGTGGTTTAAATTATGAACAAGGCAATTATCTGCTAAATCCTGTTCTATATCATAAACTTTAAAGGGTTTTTTAAATGTTATAGTCATCTCAGTGTCGGTAGTGTTCTGGATGACAGTTTGAGCTAAAGAGTCTACGCAGTTAACTAAAGCGTCAGGCATACGAACTCCCGGGCAGAATTCTATGTGATTTAAAATTGCATTTCCATTGTCCAACATTGTTGGCACTTTAACACGTGTTTCCGATCTAGGGGGTATTATTATCTGATAAGAAGGGTTATATAAAATGGGAATTTCTGTTGTATTTGTTCTTAAGACCTGGTTTTTCATGTCTATAGTAGCTTCTAGCTCTTTTAATAAATCGGATCCGATAAGGCCGTTATATGCTTTGTCTACGTTATAGATATAAAACTTATGGTGAATATCGGTTTTAAAAGTGTCCGTTAAGGGAATGTATGCGACTTCGCTATGCTTGCTACGTCCATGGGTACTAATTATTTCAAATGGTTCATCACTCTTGTAATGCTTGAAGTACTGGTTGGCTAGTTCGGCGTTAATAAAAGATCGTGTACTACCTGTGTCTATTAAAAAAATTGCTTCCATTTCTGGTAAATAGATGTGCGGTAGCCTAAGACCACTATAATTTAAGTTTATTACTTCTGTTTCTAATGTGGTGGGTCTGTTGTGGAGGCTTCTATCTGAAAATTTACTGGTTCGTTTTCACCTTGCACACAATTAATTTGATTACTATCATCTATCAACACAAGATTCTCGTCGTCTAACAAAAATATCTGTTCGCAGTTAGAGTCGGAGTCAAGTTCAAGTGGCTCTTCGATCATGTTATTGCGAACCGTACGCATCGACACGTCAGTGTTTTGCTTAGGCTGTTGATTGATGATACCAAATCGGAATTGTTGGTTTGGATTGGCTTTAAAGAAACCTGATTGCTTATAATTATTAAATGTACGCGGAATCTGTTGTGGTTGATGAGTTAAAGCTTTTTGATTTGTTTGATTATTACTGGTATTTGGTTTAGGTCCTTGCGGTTGATTTACAACTTTTTGGTTGCTATTATTCGGATTCGAAATAAAGTTGGGTTTAAAACCATATACTTGTCTAAAACCTTGATTATTGTTTGCTGGAATACCGAATTTATACTGGATTGGAGCCGTAAAGTTTGGTCTAGGATTGCTTGAATGGTTAAAGTTATTATTAGGTGTTGTCTTAATCTTATTTCGAGCATTGTATCTCGTTTGGAAGTTAACTTCCTCGGTTACGACACTTAACGCGGACTCCAGTGTTACGCATTTATTTAGTCTCACAAACTTGATCATATCCTCTGGTAAATTATAGAGGAAAACGTTTAGAGCTGTATTATTATAAATAATATATTTCGCTGCTTTAATACCTTCGTCGGTGAGGAGGTTTACTTTTGATATAAGTGAGCTCCTAACATTCTGTATTCGGTGGCAGAAGTCTATATATGACTCTCCCTGTTTGATCTTGAGGTTCTCTAATTCGATATTAAGGCAAGCTTCCGATCTCGGATCCCCGAAGTGTTGAACAAAAAGTTCTTTAACGCCTTCCCAGGTGGTGACGTTTTCCCGTTCGCTTATTAAGACGGCAGCTTTACCAACTAATCTGCTCGTAATACAATGGAACAAATAAGTCTGCTGTGCTGGGTTGTTCTCCCCTCTAAAGCTTCTAATTACATACTCGCATTTAGAAATGAAAAGGTTGAGTAACTTATCATCCCCATCGAATTTTGGGATGATGCTTTGAATTTCCTTAGGGATAAGTTGAATATTCATTATTCACAATTAAATTTAATTATAAGGCAAAAATAACGTTGCTGGCGATTTTATTCCAAACAGCGCTTTAAGTTATGCTAGAATGTGTAAATTACTGATGTTTGAGTAAATACCACAAAATAGTAAAGTGGCAATGTGAGTCCAAATTACTAAAAATTAAAAGCAAAAATAGTAAATTGGCGATGCGAGTCCAAATTACTTAAAATAAACTAATATTAAGTCTAGATTCGGCGATTTTTGTCCAAAAAGAGACGTGTTACGTTAAAATTAACTAATATTAAGTCTAGATTCGGCGATTTTTGTCCAAAAATAGACGTGTTACGTTAAAATTAACTAATATTAAGTCTAGATTCGGCGATTTTTGTCCAAAAATAGACGTGTTACGTCAAAGTTAACTAAAATTAAGTCTAGATTTGGCGATTTTTGTCCAAAAATAGACGTGTTACGTTAAATGGCGATGTCTAGTCCAATTAAACGCTATCTAAGGAATAAGACAAGGAATGGAACAATGCGAATAAGGGTCTACTCACAGTATGCTCGATCCCATGCCGTTTCTTGTACTACTGCTGCTACTGCTTCTGCTGCTGCTGCTGCTGCTGCTGCACACGCGACGTTCTTTTGACGTATTTGTTTGAATAGGTTCTTTACAGACTAGAAGTCTATGCGTCTAGGATACGTTACGACCGATTTCTGTGCCTATTAACGATCACTGTTCGCGACTTTGCTAATCCGACCCGGCTGCGCCAGTCAAATATGAACGCGCAAGACTTGTTAAAAATATATTTATTTAATTAAAGACACGTGTGCTCAGTATGAGCATTATAGTACAAGAACAAATAATTTTAATTTACATGGGCTTATATACTAGTGGAGGTTTTGTATGTGTGTGTCTGTGACTGGACCTCACAGTGGGCCAGTAACAGTAACAGGAAGCCTCTTGTATGTCAGATCATACTTCTAATTGTTATGGCTATGATTAATTAATAATTGATTGGTAATTTATTCTAAGATGTTTATGGCTACCTGGAACTGATGGGTGGCATGGCGTGATTTTAGTTTATTAATACAGTTCGGGGTAATGGTTGGCTATGCATAACTATCTACAAATGATTATTATCAGTAGGTAATATTATAATTAAAATAACTTTGTTTATTACCACGAATTATATGTTAAATTTTATTTTTAGGTTTCCAACAGGTCCAGACAAAATAAAACTGGATTGAAACAACTGGTAGAATTGAATGGATACCTATTAAATGTAGCACAATTTGTTCTTAACATTTTGCAGAAAATTATGCAAGTACAATTCACAGGGTTATTCAAATTAAATTAATTAAATTATATTATGTTAATACGCATATGGGAAAACAAAAATCGAAATTTCTTTAGTTTTTTGCAAATTGTAGCTTTTATTTACGTTTATACTATTCAAAATGCGATTTACGCCGGTAACGGTTACTCAATAATATATTCAATATGAAAGTCGTAAGTATACCTACTTTTCTAGGTTTACGATGCTCGAAAATAGAATTGTTTCCGAAAAAAACATGTTATGTAGTGCATTATGATGATGATTCATAATAATTGACATGATTTTATTGATTATTTTTAGCAAACTTAGTATCGTTACGGGTGCAAACAACATAATTATGACGTAAAACAGACCTGCAATTAGCAAAAAACTAAAGAAAATTTGAATTTCACGGCTATATCGGATGTTCCCCTTAATTTGACATTATTATTTATATGTGTTGAGGAAGTTCATACTATTCGTACCCCGTTCGAGGGTCTCAAAATTAGAGCGAAAAATTGCAAAACTTAGGGCCGATTTTTCAATCCTCAGATAGACAGACAAATAGCATTTATTCAACAGATAGCAAAAAAATGTTTTTTTCAATTGTCAGATAGGCTTTATTCGACGAATAATTTGACTACCTGAGGAATAAATTTATCTTTCCCTTTGACGACCAGATAACCGCTTATTCAGTAGATAGTTTTATTCGATGACTGATGATGTAAACAAAAAATATAATTTTACTACACAATTCTTGGGTTTGCGTTTTCATCTAAGTAAAATGGATGTATATTATTTGATAGCACTGATGATCTGGCAATAATTGAGCAAGAAGCTCTGATAAATGAATTCATAAATCCAGGAAGGAAAGTAAGAATTGTCACATCCAGGCCCAATCATTTTCCGCCGGAGGGCGCGCGACGTTCTCCGGCCACCCTAGTATGTGGCCTGCGGGTGGCGGGTTATTGGACCTGACGCCCGACCAGTAACAGGCCCGAGAAGGCGGCGCGCAATATTCCGTGCGCGCCTCTCAGAAGGACGTGGAACGAAGCCCCACAGAAGGAGAGGTCCGACAGGGGCTGGCGGACCGAGGCCTGCCGGGGATGCAGTGCATGCAGCTGCGAATCCCACGACCCCGGCCATAGGTCAGGAGAAGGCACACCGTGGGTTTTTAGCTAGTGAGAGTCATACATAACCCTTCGCCTTTCCCGGGCGGAGGGAATCAATGAGGATAAAGGCATGATAAAAAAAAACATGCCCAATCATTTTACAGTGTGGGATTCAAAAGAATTCCATCGCCAATTCAGACTTTTAGAGTCTGTGCAATATTTAGTTATAAATAATGGTAGAGGATAGAATCAAGCATCAAACAAAGGTTAAGTTTTCAATCGTTTATTATACAAAAAATTACTGCGAAATGGGTTCATGGCTACATAACAGAGCTGTAGTAATTGATAGTGTAAATCTTCCTAGCGAACTATGTTGGGAATTTGGGATCGTCTGCCAGTCTGACCGGATGCAGTCGAATACCAGTATTTTATATGAAGCGACTGCCTATCTGACCTCCATCACCCAGTTAGTAGATAACACGATAGCTCTCGGTGGAACTGGTAGTCAGACTTTCGGGCTTCGGTTCTGTACATTTCCTGTCTGCATAGAGGACTTTTTTTAATTCCCTCATACTTAAGTTTTAATGTATTCCATGAAAGGACTCTGGTTGCGATTCCACCTGAATTTAATGAGCTCTCAGTTTTTCTCCAAGCAGATCCTTTTCTTTGTCTTTATTCGTCACCGCATCGGTCTTCTTATTTCTATAACGTGTTTGTATTTTTCGATTAAACTTATGAGGAATTGAATTACATCACTATTAAAATTCGCCGAACGCTCTCTATTTTTTTGATTCCATTGTAATAAACATATAAATATATTAAAATATTGATTTACAATCAAAATATACAGGGCGTCTCACGACTTTGCCACATGGAGGGGAAGTACTTTAAATGTTGTAGATAGAAAAAAATACTGAATGAAGACTTCATTTTTATTTTAAAAACAATCCGAACTGCATTCAAAGAATTTTAAATAATCACCTGTCTGAACCGGGAATCGAACCTGCTAAATGTGAAAACAAAAAAACCTGTAATTTTATTGTACTAATCGAAAGGCTCGATCAGATACATTTATTTCTTCTGAATAACATAGCATCTAAAATAAAAGGAACACCATGAAATTTTACATTTAAATTGAAAAAATGTTCAAAATAATGAATACTTAGCATTTTCTCTATGTCGTGCTTGCAACAACTGACTTTAAGTACTACTTTCTGCTTTATTACTATTTCGAAGTATTATTACAAATATTCACCATGAAAAAATAAATAAATCAACGGTAAGCGAGATTATTAAAAGAGTTACAATTTGTATACAATAGGAAGAGACACATTTTGAGCATTTAATCAATTAAATTGATTGTAAGTTGCACAGTTAAACGTGTCTTGTTATTTCAAATAAATATTAAATTTCATGGTGTTCCTTTTATTTTAGATGCTATGTTATTTAGAAGAAATACATTTATCTGATCGAGCCTTTCGATTAGTACAATAAAATTACAGTTTTTTTTTGTTTTCACATTTAGCGGGTTCGATTCCCGGTTCAGACAAGTGATTATTTAAAATTCTTTGAATGCAGTTCGTATTGTTTTTAAAATAAAAATGAAGTCTTCATTCAGTATTTTTTTCTATCTACAGTATTTAAGGTACTTCCCCTCCATGTGGCAAAGTCGTGGGACGCCCTGTATAACACGACATGACAGGAAGATAGTCTGACAGTGTCATTTTTGCCATACAGGTAATTAATGTACTCTAGACTCTGTGCAGGTAATTGAAATGAAATAACCTGGCCTGCTGTAACGTTTTTTTTTTTTTTTTTTTTTTTTTTTTTCTATTGGACTGCTGTAGGTCGTCCTAGGGGACGGTTTCTACGTAACCGGGCAGTTATTGGCGAGACCTGAAGGGTCTCCAGCCAATGGGGGGGAAGTAAAATACTTAACCTAAGCTAACTACTTGTACTACACTAACATCATGACTACCTGCAACAACAGCACTAAGGGCGACCCCTAGTGGGACTCGGACCTCGGCTTAGGGCGTTGCTGGCGTGGACATAGGGGGGGGAGACAGCTTGATGAGGGCTGAATTATCGGTGTGACTGCGGAGTCTGAAGAGACGACCGGCTCTACGACGGGAGAGCTCGGTGGATCGTGACCGGCGGCGGTGGGACGTCGCGACGGGCCTCGTCGGCGAGGACGGTATGCCGGACGGCGGCGGACGTTGTGTAGTGTGCTGGTCGATTTGCTCGCCTCCTGGAGGAGGGTTATTTCGTCGTCGGGTTCTAAAAGTGTGTGCCTGGGACGGCGAACTTTACTTATGAGAGAGGGACTGTAGTCGGCCGCTGCGGTGACTAGGGGGTTCGGATGGCGGGGGGCATTGTCGAAGTAACGCTTGGAAATGCGTTTGAGGTATTGCCTGATGGTTGGCATTTTTAGATCGAGATGGAGTTGGACGTTACGCATGAACCACGGGGCAGCCGCGGCTCTGCGCAACACTCGATTCTGGAGGGTTTGGAAGGATTTGAAGCGACAAGGCTTAACGTGTGCGAACACGACGCTAGCGTAAGTCAAGATGGGGCGGATGCACGTCACGTAGATTCTCAGCTTATTTCTAAGTGACAATTTACTGCGTGCTCTAAGGATGGGGTGGAGGCGACCGACAGCGAAAGCGGCGCGAGCGCGCACCGCTTTGATGTGGTCTCGGAAACTCAGATGGTGGTCTAGGATAACCCCCAGATATTTGGCTTTCATCTCCCAAGGGATCTGTTTGCCGAACATGAGGACGGGACGGATGTGGGTGTGGGAATCACCGTGTCTCTCGAAAAGAACGGCTGCGCTCTTTTCGGGATTCACCTCTATTCTCCATTTCCGGAACCAGACCCCGAGGGCGTTGGCTGCGGTTTGAAGGGTTCGAGAGATGCTATCGAGACTCCTACCGGAATAGTAGATAGCCGTGTCGTCGGCGAAGAGAGCCAACTTGGCCAAGCCACGTTTGGGAATGTCGCTGGTGTACAGCGTGAACAGAAGGGGCGATAGCACGGAGCCCTGAGGGACTCCGGCGCGGATGGGGTGAGGGGACGAGAGGGTGCCTTCTAGGCGATAGCGGAAGGAGCGATCCGACAGAAAGTCTCGAATGATGAGCACGAGACGGTCCGGCACGTTGAATTGGTACAGTTTGTATAATAAACCGTTGTGCCAGACCTTGTCGAAGGCTTTCGCTACGTCGAAGAAGAGCATGCCCGTTTTGTACGAGCGCATAAAACGGGAGCTAATGTGTTCGACTATGCGGTGCAATTGTCGAATGCAACAGTGCTGGGTTCGAAAACCGAACTGTTCGTCGGGGATGAGTTTACGAGAGTCAGCGAAATCCTTTAAACGGATATAAATGAGACGCTCATAGATTTTCCCAAATACATTGAGAAGACTGATGGGGCGGTAACTAGTGGGCTCACTCTTGGGTTTGCCGGGTTTGGGGATACCGATAACGGTGGCTTGTTTCCAAGCTTGCGGAAAGATGTTATTACTCAGAGCGCCATTGAAGATGGTGGTCATGAGGACTATGAGCGGGGCGGAAAAGTGTTTGATCACCTTATTGGTGATACCGTCTGAGCCGGGGGCTTTCCTAGGTTTGAGTTTCCTCACTATCGTGTGGACCTCGTCTACGGTGATGGGGGGTAAGGGGTCGTCGGGGTCTTCATCGGGTGGGAGGGTGGCCCTACGTTCGACCTCGCGATCCACCTTGGAAAGATGGACCGGGTCTGCGGGTTGGGTGCTGGGAGTACATTGGGCTTCTAGACTGTCGGCTAGACATTCGGACTTTTCGTCGTCTTCAAAGGCCGGCCTTTGGTTCGGACGATTGAGAGGGGGAGTTGAAGCTACACAATCGGATTTCAGATTACGTTGCAATTGCCAGAAGGCCAGATGGGATGGCTCTAAGTCGCTCAACATCTTGTCCCAGCGGGCTTCCCGAACCTCCCGTACACGTTTCTTTACAGCACGCTGTAGAGAACGCATATGGACGCGGTTAGCTTCGCAGGGAAAAGAGTCATAGGCACGGATGGACGCGTTCTTCTCCGTCAGCAGTTCGCGCACATCGTCCGGCAGCTTCCAGCGGTGTTCGTCCACCGCTGGAACCTGCCGTGAACACTCGTTCACCACGGACTGTACGTGACTGGTGAGGGAGTCGATCGCGCCCAACGTGTCGGCGATCGTAATGATATCGTCGGGGATGGAATCTAAGTGAACGGACGAGGAAGACTTGAGGCGCTCCTCTAGTTTTCCCCAGTCCGTGACAGTTTTGGTCGGGGCGGGTTGACCAGGATCCGGGGGACCACCCCGGGGACCTAGGTGAAGGACTACGGGGCGGTGATCGGAGTCTAGCTCTTCATGCGTCTCTATAGAGCGTAGACCGAGGTTTACGTTCTTTAGAAGCGCTATGTCGAGGACATCGGGCTGATGGTCAGGGTTATGGGGGTAGTGAGTGGGACACATCGGGGCGATAACGTCGAATTCGAGCTCCGGGCTCAGCTCTTCGAGGTTACGACCCGCGTGATTGTTGGAGTTGCAACACCACGAGAGATGTTTGGCGTTGAGGTCGCCCGCTATGATAACGGAACCTCCACCGAGGTCAAAGAGGGCTTTAAGATCGCTCCGGAGTTGGATCTTATTACTGGAGGGAGGATTATACACCGAGACGATTGTGATCGGCTGGTGTCCTGTCATGCCTAGTCTGCATATGGAAGTTTCCAGGAATTGGAGACCAGGAGGAGGGTCTAAGGGAGTGCAGTACAGGGAACGTTTGTAGTAGATGAGAGTACCACCGCCCCTACTACGGGTCCTGTCGTTGCGAACTAATTTATAGTTAGCAATTCCAGGGTTCCTGTTGTGGGGCTTGAGAAACGTTTCCTGCACTAAGAAGATGTCAATTTGATGATCACGCAAAAAGATTGCGATCTCATCTCGTTGACCGTTAACGCTGTTAGCGTTGAAGAAGCCTAATTTAAGGGATCGGGGCTTAATTCTACAGCTTTCTGTATCCATTGGAATTTATTGAATGAGGAAAATGACTATGTCATCTAGTTCGCAGAGGACATTGATGCGAGCGATTGGATCGCCTTGAGAGGCGTTCCAAGTGGAGACTATGTTTTTCGCCCACTGCGTATTGCAGGAGGAGAGGGTTTGGATAAGGCTGGGGATCGTGTCCCTAAGGAGCACTTTAGTGGACGAGAGGGAAGTGGAGGGAGCAACCGCTGTCGGCGCTGGCCTGGGGGCGAGTGCGGGGGCGGGTGCGGGGGCAGTCTGTGATGTTGGGGGACTACGTGCAGCCTGTGAAGCAGCTAGCACTATAGTGGGAGCGGGGATAGTGGAGCTCATCAGGGCGGGGATAGCCGGGATTGGGGGTCTTGTGGTTGGTTGCTGTTGCTGGGGCAACTGGGTAGTGGGCCTTAAGGCGGGGAACGCCTGCTGATGGTTCAGCGCGTTCCATGGGGACGGCCTTTGGGGACTGAGGCGGGCGGGGAGTTGGGAAGAAGGAGGGGGAGCCGTGGAGGGACTCTCTCTTTGGTGACGGTCGGCTGAGCGTTTAGCCAGCTTAGGGTTGCGCTGTTTTGGCGCTTTGGCACACCCGCGATAATTCGCCGGGTGACCAGACTCGCCGCATAAAACGCAACTAGGGGGCTCAAGGCATAGGGACCTATCTTTTGGGCGTTCGCAGTCGCTAGTGCCGTGGTCGCCCAGGCACTTGACGCACCTGGGTTTCGCATAGCAGTTACGCTGCGAGTGGCCATAAAGCTGGCAACGGTGACATTGACCAGGGGGACCGGACTTGTTGGGGCGCTCGACGCTTATGCCAGACAGGTGGCATAAGGTCTTAATATTATAGACGGCCTTAGACTCGTCTGAAGGCTCGCATACTGCGAGGACCATGTCGTAGGGGGTGCCACCGCGGCCGCGGTGCATGCGGTGGACTTCCAAGGCGGGGATGTTTTGCGACTTAAGGTCGCTGAGGATGGCGTCGGAGTCAATCTCCTTGGGGATGCCGCGGATAACGACTCTGATAAGTCGTTCATCAGGAAGGGCATGCTGTAACGTTCGTTTATGCCATATATTTATCTCACCTCCCTGAAGTTAGCGTTGCTAAAGTCAATGAAATCGGTCAGATAGTAATTCGTGAGATAAATGGCAATTGAAAAATTGACAAACAATTATCAGGCAGTTAAACAGCCAAATAACTTTATTCGTCAGGTAGTTATCAGGCATTTTATCTGAGGATTGAAAAATCGGCCCTTAATGTAACAAAATTACAGTAATTTTATCGATATAAGTAATCGACCTTTTGGTCGCCGTAACATGTATGAGAAATAAATTTGAATTTGTGCGTGTGTGAGTGTACGTCGAACGCAGTATTTGCGTTAGTGTGACAACTAATAGCAAACTCGAAATCTATGTGCGTGTGGTTTATTTGTGTGCGTAATGCGCGTACATATTGGGCTCTTGCTTGTAGTAGAGTTAAAGAGTGGGAGAAAAGCGGCGACACGCGTTCTAATACAAATCAGGCACTATTTCCTTTCTAACCTCTTTATCTGTTCTGTGCTTTTCATGCACCCCTAAATTGATAATAATTATTACTAGTCTACATAGAAATATTTAGTCTATCATAATAGTAATGAGTGAACGGAAGTTTTCATAAACAAAACACTTTTGAAACTTTGAACAATCACCACTTACTTTTGATGTTGATAGTACATCCTAAGTATGTGGAGTTTCTAGTTTTTGAAACAAAGAAGAACCATTTATTTTATCGCGATAGGATTACATCCATTCCATCCAACATTCCCTGAAATTTTCAACATCCAACAAGATATATCAGCCTTTTCTAACCTAGTTAACACGGATGACATTACATTATTACGTATGTAAAATAATATCCCCACAAGTAATTCCAACGTAACCTAATATTTGAGTGATTTGCATAAGCCTCACAATACGACATAATTGCGAATGATCCGCGCATATGTGGGTAGTCGCGAATTTAATCCACGTCCGTCTGCGACTAAACTGTTCGGTGTCATCCCTAATTTATCGATTAATCATCGGTTATAATCGATTTATTCGAATCGTATTAGAGAAGTTAACAGAATGGTAAAGTAGCTTTCCGTACTGTAAAAGACACAACAACATAATCGTTCAGGGGTGATTCTATCATTACAGTTATAGCTAGTATCGGTATGTCAGGATTGCGAGCAAGGTAAATGTAGTAAATAAAACCAACATAGACTCTCCACCACTGAGAGTACGTGTGGGTTAGTGTTAGTAACATGAACTAGATCACAAAATAATACTTTACACAATTATTACAAGATCATAAAATAAGGACAAGCTAGTCAGATATAAAAGGTCAGACTTCTTCAGCTGATCAGCACTAGCGCATGCCTTAATACTAGTTCGATAAAAGTGCATGCCTCTAGCGCACGCTAATCCATCTATTGTATGTCGACTGACCGAGGCGCACCGGTGTAGACGATAAGCTGCATGCGGCTTATGGCAATCAATATTGCATGCGCTTGACGCAAGAGGAATTGAAAGTTGAAAGCGCAAGATGTACATGAAAGCGCACTGGTTTAGACGTACCTACCATATTTAGAATTTCACATTCGTCCCGATCAAGTTGAATTTTATCACTCCATAATTTATCGATTTATAATTGCATTATGCATTGCAGGTGTAATCACGCCGAAATTGCGACGCGTATTTTCGGCATGGTTGGGCGCTACAATTATACACACAAAATATGAAACTCAAATTCACATAAACACAGCTAAACAACCTAAAGGTGCGTACATATTATATAACATAACATGTTATAAAACGTTGTTATATAACATGTTTCAGTAATGTGGAGACTGAATGTAATAAAACATGTTATAATAACAAACGTGTTATTTAACATGTTATTAATATTTACAACAATGTCAATAAACTAGGACGAACCCAGCATCTACGTTTTTTTCTTTTGTTATTTAAAAGTACAACAAGCGCTGCAGAGGCTAGCAAAACCTCCTCTCGTGTCGACATTGTGAACAGCACTGCAGAACGACAAACGACAATGTTATATAACATGGTTATATTACATTGTTATTCTAATGTGTACAGTATTGTTATATGTTGCAATGTTGAAAAACAATGTTATATATTGTAGACGTGTTATAAAACACAAGTTATACAACATGTTACTTAATCTGTACGCACCTTAACATTAAAATCAACCCTAAAATGCGACGGTATCAGAATTCCGATAGCTGTCCGTTTGATTAAAGAGCCTGCAACCCAATCTGTGACGTCTAAATTTATTTCAGTGCAAAATTAACGTGTTTCTATAATATGCACATAGGTGTCATTGCGAGGACACGTCATACGTGTCACGTGATAGAGTGCTGACAACGTGATTGATAATGACCGAGGTGAAAAAGGCCGTGGAATAAAATATGAGAGGTTTTGTTTTTGTTGTAGTGTTGAAATGTATGAAAAGCAAAATGTTGTTTGTGAATAGTCCTTATTCAGTAATATTTGTTGATCAACTCACATAACAGATCTGAATTCTAATTGCGCAGCACACTCGTAATGGCTATGATTTTGACAGATCAACAATTTCCATAGCAACGTTTATATTAACAATCCGACTTCTCCACAACTTTACCACGCAATGAATATTGTTTTTGACACATCAACTGATTGATGTTGGTTACATTACGCAATTGCCTTGCAGCTTCTAGATAGGTTGACAATATTACAGCGATCGCAGGAAAGACCTGGATGCGATCGGCGCTGACCAGAAATGATTGGCACAAGGGAGAGGAGGGTTATATCCAGTCGACAGGTCTATACGAGCTGAGGATGATGATGAATCACCTAAACTAATTGTGAGTTGAATTTGCTTTTAGGTTTGTTAGTTACATATCTTTGTCCTTGCTCGCTATGCATACGTGTTATTTCATAATATCAGACGGTAAAACTAACCTAACAGATAGTTACAGCGAATAGTCCTGTGGGTATTAATTAAGAAACTCACGGGAAAAGACAGGTGTTAGATTTACTGTCGGAAACACAGTCCACAATTCCCCGTCAGTAATAAGGGACGTGTGACATCTCTGCATGTCAAGACTTGCTAGACCATCGCCTTTGTCTAAGTGATTTAAACAAAATACACAACTTAAGGCACGCTCGCGTTTGGTTTGGCGAAGCCTTATACCGCGGCTTCATTTGCACCAATGTAATGTCTTGGAGTCAATACACCAATTTTCGGATGGATCTCCAACGATACTTGGAGAGTGATGTGAACAATAGTTTTGTTCAAAATTTCCTATTTAATCGTGGAGCCAAGCCTGGACTCAAAGTTGGGTCCAATATGTGGCCGCGGTATTGAATCAGCTGCCAAGACATCACCATGGTGCCCACAAAATTTACAACCACGACGAACATAAAACGTATACAACATCAAAATACAAAGTACTTGTCTTCGCACACAATTGAGACTACAAAGCGCAAATATTTAGGCAACGTATACATTTATATAACACTTGATTTATAGTCGAAGATTTGCGTCAGACGTATGAATGCGTCTTAATATGTCTCTTGTGCCGGGGGATTAACCCTTCGTCGCCGGATTGACGTGTACAAAGTTGGTCCAATGGCTTTATAGACCCGCCGTTTCCTAATGGATTTTGAGGGTTATTAAACGTTGTTTTTGAGGTATTTTTTTCAGTACCTAGTGGCGATAAAATACCTATTATATATTCGTCGCTTCATTCTTCAGATATAGATTATTTACCAAGTAGTAGTCCTTTTATTCTACAGGCAACATCGCACAATTTCAGAGAATAAACTGATATTTTTTTTTTTTTTTTTTTTTGTGTCGGTACCTACATTACCGTTCATAGTTCTTGTCATTATGATATTACTCATTCCTTTTTTTTGTGAGGCAACGAGCGCACGCGCCTCACTAAAATGCCGAAACGTAGTTCTCAGGAAAAATTAGAGCGTTATAAACGCAAGATTAGGAAATTGGAGGATAAGAAGCGTCGAATACGACGACCGTTAGACTCATCGGAGGATGAAAACAATCCAGGTTAGTTGAATATTCCTTTACTAAGTGTACAAGTGTTCACTATAAAGTGAAATACTATAACCAAACTAATTCGGGATTGACTGCGAGTCAATTGCGAAAACACAATTAGCTGCGAGCTAACAGTCGGGTTAGAAATTATAAATAGGCAAGATTTCTGAATAATTAATATTTATTGTAACGAGAATACAACCATGTTTTTAAACCGAGTGACAGAGAGTTCTAATACAGTTCAATAGACAAGCGCACTACAAAGAGATCTTATTTCAAATATAAAATTTATTCCTCAACACTCCTACTTAAATTTTATAATGTAAACAACCATATAAAGACAAAACTCCTACTAAATACTAAATTCTACTTAACACTTGATCTCTGTTAAGCTCATACTTTTTAGTAGGCAATGCCTTTGTTAAAAAATCAGCCAGTTGACATGAACTCTCTACATATACCCACTTTAATAAACCTACGTGCTAGCCGGACATTTTTCTTTATATTCTATTTCTATGCCTTTTCTTTCGTGCCTTATACATTTCCAATTTTCTTTCTTCATTCTTCTTCTTACATAAAACACACTCAGCGATAGTAGGACTATTTTCAGTTTTTGTCCATGTATTGATTTTTCTATTAAATGCAACCTCTTCCTTCTTATAATAGTGTTCAGCCTGTTTCCTCCTATAATCTGCGCTATTTATTGCTACTCCATATATTATGGGTAATTCAGCTAAAATTGCTTCATTCACTATAGGCTGTCTTGTCCTTAAGTTATAGTTGCGTTCTTCACTATCAGTGATCCTTCGATGAGGGTAGTACGTGTCGTCATTATCCTCCACACTATGCATACTATCATCGGACATCTCCGCTTCTGGAGTACTGTCTTGTCTTTGTGTATCAATAGCCTGTGGCTGGGAAGAAGATTGCAAAGGTTCCTCCTTCTGATTTACATTTATCTGCATAAAATTCTTCCTATGTTCTGGTACAGTATACTCATCAAACTTAACATCTCTAGAGACTGTTATATTTTTCTTGATGGGATTAAACATTCTATAATTTTCGTTTTCGTATCCCACTAATATCATTTTTACACTTTTCTTTTCTAACTTTCTTCTTCTTTGATCAGGAACATGGACATATCCTTCTGATCCGAATACTCTAATATGTTTGAGGCATGGCTTTTCACCATTCCACAATTCATAGGGCGTTACATTATCTGTTTGGCTAGACGAGCTCCTGTTCAATAAATATACAGAACAATTGACTGCTTCTGCCCATAAGTTTAATGGAATGTTTCGTGCATATATCATGCATCTGGCGCTTTCCACGATAGTTCGCATTTCCCTTTCAGCTTTTCCGTTCTGTTGTGGGGTATAGGGCGCCGTACGCTCATGACTAATGCCACTACTGTCAAGAAAATTCTGAAACTCTTGGTTTACATATTCACGCCCATTATCAGTGTGCAATGTCCGTACATTTCGTTGAAATTTATTGTGGACTATCGCGTTGTATTTTTTGAAATACTCGAATACTTCGTTTTTATTTTTCATGAAATAAACATGGCGAAAACTTGTGAAACCATCCTTAAACAATACGAAATATCGCATGCCTGATACTGAACGCTCCTCTAAAGGTCCACATACATCACTATATACAATATCACCTGGCTGAGACGGACTCCTGTTTGAATTCTTGAATGGCAGTCTAGATTGTTTCCCATACTGACATGCTTCACAAATAAAATCGTCGCTGCCAGTCAGTGCTACGGGAATCGCACCATTCTTGCTCATATTTCGCAGTTCCTTAATATTCAGGTGTCCCAACCTTTCGTGCCACAACTTTATATCGGTATCTACGATATTACAGTCTTCTTGTACAACTGATTCAATATCAAGTACATAGAGATTATTTTCTTTAAGTTGAGCGCACAAAACTACCTTATTATCCTTCAATATTACAGCATTTCTATTCTTTTTTACTATTGTATAACCTTTTCTAGTTATAGCTCCTTCAGAAAACAGGTTTCTACGTAGCTCTGGGACATACAATACTTCATTTAAAATACTTTTCTCCCATTTACCATCCACACATTTGTTTATGAATATAGAGCCTTTTCCACACACTTTAATATTAGTTTTATTTCCTAGTCTGACTGACCTGTCATTTTTATTTTGCAGATATTCATCCAATTCACAAAACAGTTCACGCCTATACGTCATATGCATTGACGCTCCGCTATCTAATATCCAAATATTATCGTCGTCGCTTGTTAAATACAAACTGCGTTCGGCATCAAACGCCAACATATTGCTCTGCTCTTCGTTTTTCAGACGAGATTTCTTAGGCGCTTTGCATTCTTTTGCGAAATGGCCCCTCTTATTACAATTATAACATGGAAATCGATGGTATCTTGTGGAACTTGTGTTATTCATGTTCCCACTTTGTGGTTTTATTGCTGACTTGGCATTTTTCTTAGTAGTAACCAGTGCAGTCTCGTTTTCACTATCTTTTGTGAAACTAGCCTCTTCGTCGATCAGGCGTGAGGTTAAATTTTGAATGGTTTGGTGTTGAGCGTCAAGCGATAACCATGCTTGCCTAAGACTGCGATATGTTGCTGGCAAAGTACTCAAAATTTTCGTCATTATAGCTGTGTCGCTAATCTCTTCACCACAATCCTTCAACTGACGAGCTAGGCTCTCTACTTTAGAGACATGCTGTGCCATACTATCACCTGGACTATATACATACTGGTAGAATTTTTCATGAACAATCATTTTATTGAATTCCGATTTATGTTCATAAATTGCTTCTAACTTGCTCATTACTTCTTTCGCTGTATTACAAGTCTCTACCAAAGCGATTTGGTTTAGGTCCATAGATGATGTCAGAATGAACATCGCCATCCCATCGTCCTTGTCCCACTGTACTGCCGCTACCCGATCTTCAGGTTTTGGAGTGTTCACGCTTAACCCTTTCGCTCGTAGGGCGCACTGGACTTGGAACTTCCATTGTCTAAAATTGTTTCCATCAAACTTTTCTATTTTCATCGAACTTGCCACCTCCATTTTTCATAAGCTTTTGTTTCTTGCCTTCTAGTTCTAGCTTTGAAATTTTTCTTCGTTCAATAAATTTTCTTGCTCTTTGCCACAATTTCTACATAAACGCGATAACCTGGGCCCATAACCTGTTGGGATCGGGTTAGAAATTATAGATAGGCAAGATTTCTGAATAATTAATATTTATTGTAACGAGAATACAACCACGTTTTTAAACCGAGTGACAGAGAGTTCTAATACAGTTCAATAGACAAGCGCACTACAAAGAGATCTTATTTCAAATATAAAATTTATTCCTCAACAGTTTCCAACAACAGTTAGGAAACGGCGCAGCGGCGATAAACAAAGCAATGGATACTTTGCTTAAGTCGGACAATAAAGTCATAGCCTTAAAACATTTAAGCGACGGTTGTCGCTTGTTATCTGATTTGCACCACTGTCTGACTAAAGACAGAATAAAATTAATTACTCCAAGTCTGGAAAAGAACTTTCTTCACGTTATTCAAGACTCAGAGCGTGATGAGACCCTATATGGTAACTCACTGTCTGAAAAAATAAAAGCAAGTAAAGCTATTGAAAAACAAGGTTCCCTGATAAGAAAGACAATGGCCAATCAAAAAAGCAGTATCCCTCAACCAGCGGTGACTCATCCTGCCCCTCAGGGAAACTGGACAGGACCTCCTCGTTACCCGTCGAACAGGGGGGGGCGGGGAGGTCAGAGGAGACCACCAGTGTCGTCACGTCGGTCATATCCGTCGCAGTCTCAAACGCAAGCAAAGAGCTTCAACACAACGAAGACTCGTGTGTCACAACACAAATAATTAAGGTACATGCAGGCAGAATTCGCTTCTTCCTCAATTGTTGGGTCCATATAACTAATAACAAAGTAGTGTTATCATGGATAAAACATGGGTTTACAATCCCCTTTCATACCCAAGTTACTCAGTCAATTATACCATCTTCCAACTTTACTTACGATGAGACTCGAGATATGGATATAGCAATTAATAAATTATTAGAATTAGGGGCCATATCACGTTGCGTACCAACCCAAGACCAGTATATATCAAAGATATTTTTAGCACCAAAAGCTAATGGAGGTAAACGTTTCATCTTAAACTTAAAATCTCTGAATAAATTTATTAGAAGTACACATTTTAAAATGGAGGATCATAGAACGGCAGCTAAGTTAATTCCTCAAGGCGGGTACTTAGCAACAATTGACCTAAAAGAGGCCTATTTATTAATTCCTGTATCCGAACAGGACCAAAAATACTTACGTTTTAAATTTCAATTCCCTAATTCTACGAACGTATCTACTTTTCAATTCACTGCAATGCCGTACGGTCTATCTGTGGCACCCAGAGTGTTCACAAAAATCATGAAGGAGGTCATAGCCTACCTCCGAAAACAGGGACATAAATCAGTTATTTACTTAGATGATATATTATGTATAGGTAATGATTATGTTGAATGTATTTTGAATGTACATGAAACCCTTAAACTTTTAGAATGTTTAGGGTTCATAATCAACTATGAAAAAAGTTCATTGAAACCTTCTCAAAACTGTAAATTTTTAGGATTCGTGTATAATACATACGACATGTCACTATCGTTACCTACCGATAAACGTAACACTATTTTTAAGTCGGTTAAAAAGTTCACTAGGTTACCAAGATGTACGATTCGAGAGTTTGCGCAATTAATAGGAGTTCTGGTTGCCGCTTGCCCAGCAGTTCGATATGGGTTTCTCTATACAAAGTTGTTGGAACGACAAAAATTCCTAGCATTACAACTACATAATAATAATTACGAACATACCATTAAAATTTCCAAAACCGTTCTAGAAGACCTTAATTGGTGGCGTAATCACATTTTCACAGTTATGTGTCCTATTAGAAACCAAAGTTTTATTAAAGAAATATATTCTGACGCCTCTAGAACGGGTTGGGGTGCTGTTTGTAATGATAAAAAGACCCATGGCAGATGGAAAGTTTCAGAAATGAAATACCATATAAATTACTTGGAACTTCTGGCCGTATTCCTAGGATTGAAAAGTTTTGCTAGTAATGACGAAAATTGTTCAATACTGCTGAGGGTAGATAATACCACAGCAATTAGCTACATAAACCGCCTAGGTGGTATTCAGTTTCCGCACCTAAATGATCTGACAAGATGCATTTGGCAATGGTGCGAGAAGCGGAACATTTGGCTGTACGCATCTTACGTAAACACAAAAGATAATTGTGCTGACGAAGAATCTAGGAGGTTGAATCCGGATACAGAGTGGGAGTTATCAGACGACGCTTATCGTATTGTTAAAAAACACTTCGGTTGTCCTGATATTGACCTCTTCGCCTCTCGCAACAATGCCAAATGTGACTTGTTTGTTTCTTGGAAACAAGAGCCGGATGCTTACGCAGTAGATGCCTTTACTTTGAACTGGCGATCCAAATTCTTCTATGCGTTCCCGCCATTTTCTTTAATCCTAAAATGTTTACGCAAGGTTATCGACGATGGTGCCAAGGGAATACTAGTTTTCCCTCACTGGCCTTCACAGCCATGGTACCCACTCCTACAAAGTTTGCTTGAGTCCCATGTACTTTACCTGAACCCTAACAAATTTCTTCTTCAATCTCATTTCAGGGAGCACCATCCCCTACACGCCAACCTTACCCTGGGTGTCGCGAGGCTCTGCGGACGGCATTCACACGCCGTGGGATCCCGCACGACTCGCTAAACCTAATGTTGGCTTCACTAGCCGATAATACTATGAGACAATATAATGTCACACTAAAGCTATGGTGGGAATATTGTGCTGCAATTAATATTGACGTTTTTAATGGTTCAAAATCATCAGTTCTCTCTTTTCTAGCGGAACAATTTAACAAAGGTTGCTCATACGGCTCTCTTAACAGCCACCGCTCCGCATTATCTCTGATTCTAAACTTTAACGTAGGTTCTGATGATTGTATAAAACGATTAATGAAAGGAGCTTACAAACTTAAACCTAATAAACCTAAGTATACTTTTACCTGGGATCCTCAATTAGTGTTTAATCACGTATCCAATTGGTACCCCAATTTAGATTTAAATATTGAAATAATCACCAAAAAAATAGTTATTTTATTAGCTCTTTGCACAGGTCACAGGGTACAAACCTTTTCATTAATTAAATTGGATAACATTTCAATCACCTCAACCGGAGTAAAGATAGCTATAACAGACATCATTAAGACATCCGCTCCCGGACGAGATCAACCAGTATTATTCCTACCGTTCTTTAGAGACAATATAAATATATGCCCTGCTTCAGTCCTCAAGGATTATATTTTTGTTACAAAAAATATGAGGACCACGAACGTAGGAAGTCTCTTATTAACCTATAAGAAACCACACAAAGCCGCAACAGCTCAATCCATCAGTCGATGGATTAAGCAGGTGCTGTCAGAAAGCGGTGTTGACGTAAACACGTTCACTGCACACAGCACCCGACATGCTGCCACGTCAGCCGCACGCAGTGCTGGACTAACGGTGGATACTATCAGAAATACAGCCGGTTGGACTAGCACGTCTTTAGCATTTGCCCGATTTTATAACCGGCCTATTCGGAGTGAAGATGATTTCGCAAACGCAGTCGTATTTCCTGCACCTAAATAACTAATTATTAATAATGATTAAGAAAATTATTTATTTTCACAATAATTATAAGTACAACTGTGATTGTTAATAAGTATAGCTACGTTTCGTTGTCATTAATTAAAAGATACCCGAACAAAACTTGTTTCTCTGAATATCTACTTGGTAAATAATCTATATCTGAAGAATGAAGCGACGAATATATAATAGATGATCAAACGAACTTCCTGAAGTGAAGTTCGATCATTATTATATGAGTCGCTTCATTCGAAGATATAAGAACCCCCCTCTCCCATCAAAAATCAAATTCAATAAATTACAGTGATTTTAACCCTAATAGTTTTGTTCGTACTAAATCTCTGAAAAAATGAGTAATATCATAATGACAAGAACTATGAACGGTAATGTAGGTACCGACACAAAAAAATAATAATAATAATATCAGTTTATTCTCTGAAATTGTGCGATGTTGCCTGTAGAATAAAAGGACTACTACTTGGTAAATAATCTATATCTTCGAATGAAGCGACTCATATAATAATGATCGAACTTCACTTCAGGAAGTTCGTTTGATCATCTATTATTCGATGGAAAAGTAAAAACTAATAAAAATAATGTGGGGGTTGAAATTTGGTATTTCATGGATCTTTGTGCATCCCATGCTATGTTATTGATTGAATGGATAAAGAGTTCAGTGCCAAAAATACTAATGGAGAACCTTGATTGAGAGCTCATTTTTACCTCTGATCTTTATAAAACGCGGTTTTCACGATTCCAGTCTCAAGATTTTAGTAACCATAGACACGCACTCTATTGAATAATGAGAGATGTGGATCTCACATAATAGTTAAATTAATTTCCGTGAAAACATACTTATCTATAATGTATAACATTTTATGGAGAAGTTAGGCAGAAATATTATAGGTTAGAAGATAAAATAGGCATGAGGCATCAATCCTGAGCTTAAACCAGGTTGAATTAATTTGTAAACATCTGTTTATAAACAGTGTCAGAAACAAGAATCTACATATTTTGAAACATTGACACATGTTGCGGTAAACAATATTGATTGTTTGAAACATTATTTCTTTTCAAAAACTACTGGCAGCTTGTATCCAAAACACTGTTGATAAGTGACTTTACTAATTGCTTGTGCAGGCAGAATGCGTTCTGTCCGCGTTCTGTTCTGATCACGTTTTGGTAACGTTCTTAATTAAACTGACGGAAACTTTTTGAGCATACATTTTTAAAGCATTCCGTAAGCACGTGTTATAAACCAAAACTCCCTAGCCCAGAGAGAGTACCTAAATTATGTATGAACTTTACCCATAGCTCAAATTTTGAAGCACTCAGAACCCACACATCAACATCTTTATGGCTACACATTTACAAATATTTTGCACAACAATTTGTCGTACATAAATCGCGGCGATCCGGGGGTAAAGTCTAAAATACAACTGAAGCTAGGTCTTACCCCAAGTTGGGGTAAGTTATGACAAACGATGCGACTCCTAATCCCGATGAAAATTTACGCAAACATTTGCTTGGAGTTTCATCTTTCCTGGTACGCTATACGTAGGCGTAGATATATTTTCTTGTTTTTGCTACCAAACTTGAAAGTAGGAATAGCTTTTGAATTTACGGTTAGGGCTCATTCACACGGGTTGCGGCATTCACGATTCTTCATAAAACACGATACGTCATGACGGATGGACGTTCATATTGCTTGTGGAATCGTGTTTTATCACGATTCGGCAAAATATCCGAATTAATGTTCACATTGGTTTCGTGATTCTTAGTCTTACACGAACCATAGAACACGATGGATCCGTCACAAAAAAATCACGATTCGTGTTTTTTGACGAACGTGTTTTTTAAAAGACGATACGTGATTTAAGATGTGTCCGAAATTTTTCACGATTCGTGATGCGTGTGAACACGGGCATTTAAAAAGAATTGCCGCCGTCAAAAAAAAAGAATCGTGAAAAGAGACGATTCGTCAAAAAAAAAAACGAATTGTCTTCGTGTGAATGAGCACTTACTGTTATTTTCTGTTGAATTCTGGAAGTAATCACTCCTTAAAAGTCCTTTATAGAACAAATACATACGTTATAGGTTTGAAACAATAACAAACAATAACAATTGACAGTCGCTAAGGGTGGTCAGACACATGAAAGTCTCAACCGGTTTAACTTTACGATATCGGCATTGCCCGGTAACTGGGTTGCGGAGATCTGATGGCAGTCGCTCCATGTAAAATACTGGTATTCAGCCGCATCTGGTTACACTGGAAGCTGAACCCAAAATAGTTGGGAAAGGCCTAGGCAGAACAGGTTGGAAACAAGCCGACGGGCCACTTGATGCTAAGTGATTACCGCTGCTTATTTATACCTACAACCCCTAAAGGATTTTGATGTGCTCCGAACAAACCCTGAGACAACATTGAAAATTACCATGTGCCTATAATTTCACTGGCACCCTTCAAATCGGAATGCAGCAATGATGCTTGGCGGTAGAAATAGGTATGGTAACTCATTCACAAGGAGCTCTACTACTAGTTCTAGTAGTATTCTTTATTAGTCTTCTTATAGAATAGACCGATTCATTCAATGATAGTGAGGAAATACAAGGTTAAGGCAAAGAGGAGCTCGTGGCTAAATAATTACAGCCGCATAGACCGATCTTCCGGGTTAAGCCACGCTTGCCGAGGTTGGTCTGTGGATGGGTGACCATTTACCATAGCGAGTTTCCTCCGTGCCTCGGAAAGCACGTAAAGCCGTTGGTCCCGGCTGTCATTTGTAGATCTTTGACAGTCGTTACTGTTGGTCAGAAGCCAGAAAGTCTGACAACCAGTCTTACCAAGAGTATCGTATTACCCAGTTACTGGGTTGTGGAGGTCTGATAGGCAGTCGCTCCATGTAAAATATTGATATTCAGCTGCATCCGGTTCGACTGGAAGCCGACCACAACATAGTTGGGAAAAGGCTAGGCAGATGATGATGATGCTATCCTATCGTTACAAGTTTGAAAATAGCGCCAGTAACTGAACAGTTGAGGAGCACTAGGTTAGCGAGCATTGAACATGTTATACGGAGGGAAGAAAGTCATGTTACTAGAAGAGTGTTAAATATGAATGTAGATGGATATAACAGTAGAGGTAGGCCAAAGAACAGATAGATGGATTATGTGAAGGATGATATGGGTAAGAAAGGAGTGAGTACTGAGATGATGGCTGGTAGAAGAGAATGAAGAGGAATGCATATTGTGTTGACCTCACCTAGTGTGGAACAAGGGCAAAGATATGAGGATTTATCATTATAAGTTGTTCTATAACTTATGAAAATACTTATAGAAAAATTTCATGTTCCCATACAAACTGGACAAGCTTATCATTAATTCTAACATTTGCAAACAAACAAGGGATAATAGTTTTTACTATATTCATAGTAGAGTAACTTATAACCTCACTACCAATATTCCTTCTACCAACAATACTGAGAATACTTCTAGATACTTTTATCGACAAATACATCATCAAGCTAAGATCCAATTATAGGCTTCCTATGCCCTGATCACGTGCCCCATTCACAACATAATTGTGAGTTAATAGACCTTATAAGTATGCCAACGATCGCCAAGTTCGTTACGTTAGTTTATTTTCTAGAAATGTTTTACCTACCTATTTAAGTGGACAGAAGTGTAAGTTTTGATGATATGGTATTATTTATTGTGAATTTTGTGGATGTTTACACTATTATAGTGTGTGATATAACTAATAGGGGATTTATACGGATCGATTTTCGCCGCACGCCGCTATAATTCTACTAGGCCGCAAGTGACTAAAATCGCAAGTCCTAAAGTTGGGTCCCATCCGACTTTTGCCGTGCGGCGAGTAACTAAAATCGAACGTGGTCAGTTGCAGGCGATCACCCGCCGCATGAGGTGTGTTTTGAGCTGTGTTGTTCCGCTAGAAATGAACAAGTCGCATGCGATTTTTGTCAACCGGTGTAAATGGGGGTGGCGATTCGATTTTTACACGCGATGCGACTGGTAACTTGCCACACCGCTAAATCGACCTGTGTAAATCCCTCATTAATTATTTTAACACCAACTTAACGTACATAGACTTTAGGCTTCGTTCGAGTTGGGCAGCGCGATGTTTATCGTTGCGTCGGGCAGTGTGGCACATGTTAAAGCATTAAGTTAGGATGCAGTTAACTTGTACTAGTAGCTGTGTTGCAGGGTTCAATACTATGACAGTTGGTACAAGGTAGCACGTATTTATCGTATGTTACTTGCCAAAAATAAACTGCACGCGCGTCGAGTGCGACCGCGCGCCGCGCTGCTCACGTAGGCCATAATAAGTGTAGAAGGCATATAGCTTATTTTCACGACGTGATGCTCAACGCGATGCTCGACGCAATGCAACAACGCGCTGACCAGTGACGAAGAAGGGTTAGTCTGAGTTATGATCGAATATCCAGAATTTATCATTCGAAATGACACGAGAAAAATGACGACACGTTTGGTGCAGTGGCTAAGCGATTGGCTTCGTCCCAACTGATCCCCAGTCCCAACTCGCCCGGTCCATACGTATCTACTTACATGTATAGCAAAAGGCGCAAAAGTACTGACGGTAAGAAAAGTGCTTGAATGGTTTGTATTTATTTTTATTCAGTCATCGCAAATCACAGTTTTTACAATAAATTAAAGCTCTCTGCTAAAAAATCACAGTCTGCAGATACAATAATTTGAAGTATCATCTCAGAAATTACAATTTTTACAATAATTAAAGCTCTCTGTTAAAAAATCACATTTAATACACTTAAGTTCATCATAATGATTGAGCTACCAGAACATTCTTTTACCACGGCATTAATTAAAATAGGTCGAATTTAATGTTAATCCGACACAAGACACCCCGACTCCACGTGGTCAGACTCTGTCCTACCCCTAGAGTGTTATTTAAAAGCGTGGAGCCAGAAGCTTGCGAAGGAGGTCTTGAGTGGAACGACGTCGAAACGTAGCGAGCAGGGGGAGGTGGTGAGCGAAGCGAGTCGGCAACCTCCTGAGCGTAGCGCCCCGGTCGAGTGTGCGAGCGAAGCGAAGGGACGACAAAGCGAGTCTTGTGGCGGAGCATGCTCAGAAACACTGGCATGCTTGATTGCTTGCTTGTTTATGTACCCCATTCGATACTCTGTACTTTGATATTTAGGTCTTTCGATGTCACTTTTGTAGATAATTAGATTTTAGATATATTGGACGTAGGTTGTCTAACCATTCGACAATATAAACTTACGTTAATTTAATTTTCGGTTTTATGGTCGTTCGATATTTGAGTTTTTGATGTTTTGAACATTGACATTTCAACCGTAGGTACTTTAATTTTCGAAGTTCAAAAATGTACCCTAATAACTACCTATTTATTAGAACGGAATGTAAGTAGGTTATTTTGTTAAAAAATGTATAGAAAAATATCAAGAGCGAAATTTATACGTGATAAGTATTTATTTTCTACATCGTAGCACTTTTCCGACAAACTATACCCTGGCAGCTAATAGGTATATAAAAAATCGGGCGAGTTGGGACTAGGGATTAGTTGGGATGAAGCCAAGCGATTGGCTTCTGCACTACGGGTCGTGGGTTCGATTCCCACACGGAACAAAAATTTGTATGGCCTACAGATGGTTGTTTCGGGTCTGGGCGTTTGTGCATGTGAGATTTGTGTCTGTAAACGCACCCACGACACAAGAGAAATCTTAGTGTGGGGCAACGTTTCCATAAAAACAAAAAAAATAAAACTATTTACTCTTCTACGGCTAAATACAACGGTAAAAACATTTAACACGGGATCTCTTTCATAAAAGTACGTACTTTATTTCCTTTTAAACATCCCACTTTAAAAGTGAAAAGGGGTAAATTGGCAAAGCGGAAAGCGAATTCGAAATTCCTTTTGCACGTCAAATCAGATCGTTCCTAGATTGTTCGAGATGCATTACATCGATGTTTAGTGTATCAAACGCGTTGTCAAAGTCAAGGCTTCTGAGAATTACTTATAGGATTCCCGCGATAATCGGACTTGACAGGTGATGCGGCAAGATGGATGGCGAGCGAAGTGATTGGTGCATTCCTTGCTTACTGTGTGGCTAGTATGTAGGTACATAATATAAGGTCTTACTTTAATAATCCACGATATTTTGCATAGTGCCTTAGTAGATGCTAAAGATGACGTACCTACCACAAAAAAAAAATCTGATGGTATAAATATATTTTCTGTTAAAAAAATAATTTTATAAATCAATCAATTAATTAATTTACTAGTTATTTTAAGTGTAATAGCATACACGGCGCTTGATATCAGAGCGGGGCCATTTTTTTGCATGGATGGTATAACAACTTAGACCACCAGTAATTAAATAAATGGCTTCTAAAACAATTTGAACAAAAAAAAAAAATGCAACTGATATCATTTTCAGTGATACCTATATTATCTTCAGCATTCACTAAGACGCTATGCAAAATGTCGTGGATTATTAAAGTAAGACCTTATATGCATATTGATTGGTGGTCTGTCTAGCTCTTAGCCCACACTAACAGGAACTTAATGTGAAAATGAATCCCATACCAGATACTAACTGAACTTAACGCTCTACTGAATTTAAAACCAGATTTTGATTTATTCGGAGATGAATGGAAGATGAGACTGACGGAATGTTTGAAGTAGGTACTTATTGTGAAAAGAATGAACTATGTTAAACTGTAGTATTGGCTTTGGTTGTTCTATTTAAAGACGACACGAAAAGTGCAAAAGTAGCAAAAGTTTATTATATTCCGGCTATCGTGAAATTTCAAACTGCTGTGTGTTCCACCATAGGAGATATCTTTAGAGTCTTAACCATGATACCCTAACTAATACTCGTATTATAAATGCAAAAGTAAGTAAGCGATCATCCTGAAATTTTGCATATACGTTCTCAGGTGCACAGAAACGGACATAGGGTACCTTTCAACCCAAAAAAAAAGTACTGTTCCCGAGGAAAACAACAATAACAGTCTTATGATAATAGATGGCGCCACGTGTCTTTCGAATCATGATTGAATTATATTATCCCGTAAAATAAATACGGAATACGACATCTAGTTTACTCATCATCATCTGCCTAGCCTTTTCCCAACTATGTTGGGGTCGGCTTCCAGTCGAACCGGATGCAGCTGAATATCAGTATTTTACATGGAGCGACTGCCTATCAGACCTCCACAACCCAGTAACTGGGTAATACGATACTCTTGGTAAGACTGGTTGTCAGACTTTCTGGCTTCTGACCAAGCGTAACGACTGTCAAAGATCTACAAATGACAGCCGGGACCAACGGCTTTACGTGCTTTCCGAGGCACGGAGGAAACTCGCTATGGTAAATGGTCACCCATCCACAGATCAACCTCGGCAAGCGTGGCTTAACCCGGAAGATCGGTCTATGCGGCTGTAATTATTTAGCCACGAGCTCCTTTACATCTAGTTTACTATATGAGAGATAACTGTGATGTGTACTGCAGTAAACACTGTAAATTCCCATTTCATTTCTAAAAGCCTCAACATCATAAAAGTAAGTTATAGTAACATCTTCAAAATAGCGAAAGGACTTGTAGGAGCATTCTTCAAAGATGCAGCACTAGACAAACTTTAATGTTCCACCCATTAAAGTGACGTTCTCACCGCACTAGCTCGTTTTAATATTCCTAGACATAAAGGAATAACTGCACATGCGAGCTGACAGATTTCAAACACGTTCTAAAATTAAACAATGTCAGTTTAAGACATTTCCTCGCTGGCGTCGTATGCAGCGAATGCAGACGTGACGGCTTGAAATATTGTCATTGTCACAGAGCCGTCACGTCGACGTCTGGATGGGGACGACCGATAGCGTTCCAATGTCGAATGCGGTTTGGATACAGCTTAACGATTCAATGCTCAATCGGATTCGTATTCGGCGATTGGAAATAATCGAATAATGTGATTCGATAGTCTCCGATTATGATTGCGATTGGGGAGAGGTTCGGAATTTTAATTTGCTGTGAGATGGTATGCATTTTTATACTATGTTTTAAATCAACACCGCTTCTTAAATTGCAGACACGTTTAAGTAGAATTGTTCCATTTGTTAGAGTTAATTTTTCAACACTTTGTATGTCTGTAACATTTAACCAGCCAGCTTTCTTTAACAAAATATAAACCTAACGTGTCGCAGTTAACCCTGCGGCACCTCAACAAAACTGGTATCAACAAAACGCGCCATGAAAACTAATATTTTACAAGTAACACGTGCTGTACATCTCATGAGCATCTTTATCCCGACTTGAGCTAAAATATAAAGGCTGGGTTCAGTAGCTGGTTGAAAAATGCGAACCGCTGGCTCGGGACATACACTATTTATTGGGGCATACTTCAAGTAAATGGGGCTCTTAGTGGCGCCCTTACTGGGGCCAGAGAGAGGGTAGTCTGAATTGTTTATTCTATTTATAATGTGTTCGGACTTTTACAATTGTGGTGTGTTCACAAGTTTCGAATTAATTTTGTTTAAGGTTGGGGGTTAAACTATGTCCCGCTTGGAGTAACACAATAGCTTTGAGAAGACTAAGAGTCTGTTCACACGAATGCTTGTGTGGAGGAATGAGTATATTCGTGTTTGTTTGGCATTATCGCTAATGCTCGTCTTTTTATGCTCTTTTTGTGTCAAACAAGCCGACGGTCCACTGATGGTAAATGGTTATAGCCTCTTATACACTTTCAACGTCACGAGGATTGCTGATACGATACCAAAAATTAGCCCTACACAAGGGCACCTGGCTTCGCGAATGCAACTGAA
This sequence comes from Amphipyra tragopoginis, assembly GCA_905220435.1. Taxonomy (NCBI): domain Eukaryota; kingdom Metazoa; phylum Arthropoda; class Insecta; order Lepidoptera; family Noctuidae; genus Amphipyra; species Amphipyra tragopoginis. The sequence goes on from HG992004.1 coordinate 25,699,551, forward strand.
CGTGTTAACTAAGAAAGTACATACGATATCAAAAGTCAGCTGCACTAATTGGTTACCCCCCTAAAGAACAAACTTGTTCGTGAGAGGGGTAACCATTTCATGCAGCTGCATGAAATGGTTACTCAAAAAAGGCGGCAAGAAAGGCGTGTACAGTCAGCTGACTGTACACGCCTAGATGTGAACCCGCAACCCGGTGTTTAACAAGCGGGTCTGTAATCTTCGGGCCACGACGACCTTATATATTTTTTTTTTAGTTTTCAAATTTTTATTACGGAACAATAACAAAAGACTAAGTACAACAAGCAAAACGATGATAGCTGCAAAAGTATAAACTGTAGCGCAGCTATCAACACCCTTTTCCAGATACAGAATGGAATGACGTTCCATGCGAAAAATAAAAAAGAAGAAAAAATGTTTAATAGGTAATTGAGTTAATATAGTTAATTTAGATTTAGTTTATTAATTCATTAATAATAAAAACAAAAAATAAACAGTACAGGGACATAATATGGTATGATTTGGGAAAACGTGTATCTATTACTAATTCGAATAAAATGTTTTCTTCTTTATTCCTCGTTGCGTTACCCTAGGAGCGACAAAGGCTACAATGTGGAAGCTTGTACCCTTTGTCACGGCAATAATACAAGTTTCTTGATCCCATGGGGGAGTTCCCACAACTCTTTGTAATGTGTCGTGGTGTATTTCATGAATGATATTAATCTTTGAATGTGTAAATATTTTGTGCAATTTTGGGACATATTTTTATGAAACAATTTGTTTTCACGTAATGCTTTGGCCCATTCCATCCGTTTCGGGACAATTTAGCATTTTTTTTTTCCTTTACAGATTATAAATTCTCTTTGGTAACGTATAGTCGGAAAATCTTTTGCAAATTCAAAGTTAAATAGTTCAAATACTCAGATCGCTTTTCACTGACGTTTCCAAGTAAAACATGGAGTGAACGAAATACGGTATTTGAATATAATTAAAAATGTGCATCAATCTAGTATTATTTTGTAGAAGCTGTAGAAAGAACACGGTTTGTGAAAAAAATTAATAAAATCGATGAAAAAATGATGAATGATTTTATTTAATTTAAAGAAAAAATTAAATATGTCGGCGCGACGAGAGAATTGGCTTGACGACTCCAAACTTAATTGATTCCTGGACGAATGACATCTAGCAGATGACAGCGGTCAATGTCAATTTGACGTAACACCGAGGACTGGGGAGGCGGCCCGCGAAAAGCTAGACAGATAACGTCAGAGCTATCGAGCAAAACCCCGGTGTTGATTATTAATGGTGATCATTATGAAGATAACAAAAGTGATTGGGATTGGATGCATGTGCGCTCGCGCCCCACGTACTCGGTGGAACGTCGTCTATCTTTGTGCATCATTTTATTTGTGTTTGTCAAAGTACGACTTGTAATTGATATCAAAGACTTTAATTTTGCTTCTCCTCGCCCGCAAACCCATGCATAGTACGGTGGCTGCTTTTGATAAGGATAACCAAATGCCTTTATCAGAAGTGGGATAGGCTCCATCGCCTATCTTATTTTCTGTGTTGATTTGTAGACAGTATACAAGTTGTTTCTTGATAAATCGCTACTGCTATCCTGAAAAAAAAAAAATACGAGTACCTACCTACGCAGTAAAATAAAAAAAATTGTGAACGTTCCTCCTGTTTACGAATCTGTCTAATCGTAATTGTTAGTTTAAATGGGTTGAAAGTTGATTCTACGACTCTCAACACGGGACAGAGGATCTGCCGACCTGTTGCAACACGTCAAACGTCGCATGGACTCTTCGGTGGTGCTGCCCAGTGAGACATGATGTGCTACAAATGTGATTGCGTCATGCCACCGTGTGTATTGCCGTCACGTACTGAAGTGCGAGCGAGGTAACGGACAAGCTTATGATTGCAACCAATGTCATAACCCTGGTAAGAATGAACCATTTGTACCTAATTCTTCTGATCCCTCTTATAATGATTTTAACTTGTAGTGAGGTAGATCATGTGTGTAATTTTGAAGGACGCGGACGAGATATCCTCTAATCCGTAATATGTGTGTTCAATATGTGTTGGGCGCGTAAAGGCAATTATTTGAGAGGCTTGATTTCTTGCAAAAGAAATTGAATGTACTTGGAGCGCACGATCAGTCATGGTCAGGCGAAGCCGAGCGCAAATAAAATTGGAAGCATTTGTCTGTTCAACACTTTGGCCGCGTCGCCCACGGGTGACCGCAAATCAGAGCAGTTTATAGTTATCGATGAAATTTGGCAAAATCAATGTTTTTGTAGTGTCACCACCATTGTCCGTCAGTGTTGCACGTGTTAATGAGCTTACTGATGTTAATGAGCACTAACACATTGGTGCAGAATGACTGAAATAATTGTAAATAATAGACCACAGGTGAGTTAAAAATTGATCTTATAGACCCATGTAAAACTGTTCAGAGGCGCCCTTATCGGTTATCGCCTGCTGAAAAAGAAATCGTCAGAGATAAAGTGCAGACTCTTTTAGATGCTGGCATCATTCGCGAAAGCTCTTCACCCATCGCCAGTCCCATTTTAGATAATTACTCATAATAATAGGAATTGCTAAGCGTTGGTCGAAGGGGCCCAGTGCGCCCGGTCCACAGCGCATGGTGAGTTGGTGGTTGGTCGAAGGGGCCCAGTGCGTCCGGTCCACACCGCATGGTGAGTTGGTGGTTGGTCGAAGGGGCCCAGTGCGCCCGGTCCACACCGCATGGTGAGTTGGTGGTTGGTCGAAGGGGCCCAGTGCGCCCGGTCCACACCGCATGGTGAGTTGGTGGTTGGTCGAAGGGGCCCAGTGCGCCCGGTCCACACCGCATGGTGAGTTGGTGGTTGGTCGAAGGGGCCCAGTGCGCCCGGTCCACACCGCATGGTGAGTTGGTGGTTGGTCGAAGGGGGCCCAGTGCGCCCGGTCCACACCGCATAGTAAGTTGGATGAAGGGGCCCAGTACGCCCGGTCCACATCGTATGGTGATACGGTGGCTGGTCGAAGAGGCCCAGTACGCCCGGTCCACGCCGCATGTTGAGATGGTGGCTGGTCGGAAGGGCCCAGTACGCCCGGTCTAGGCCGCATGGTGAGTTAGTGATTGGTCGAAGAGGCCTAGGACGCACGGCCCACATCACAGAGTAAGTGGTTGTGGTAATGATATGAGTCGGTGGCTAGTCGTAGAGGCCTCGAATGCCCGGTCTACGCCGCGCAGTGACTTTGTGGCTGGGCAATGAAACCTAGTACGCCCAGCCCAAACGGAGCTACAATGTAGTGCATCGCGAGGGATCTCTACATTTTAAACGTTACTCCTGCATGTCAGGAATGGACGAGCTGACTGTAATGAAATGTTGTTTCCTGTGGAACTTCAGATGGGCAATATCAGGACGACCAAGCGCACGAGGACGTGCGATAGTCAGGGTGGCCGTGTCGGCGCGACGAGAGAATTGGCTTGACGACTCCAAACTTAATTGATTCCTGGACGAATGACATCTAGCAGATGACAGCGGTCAATGTCAATTTGACGTAACACCGAGGACTGGGGAGGCGGCCCGCGAAAAGCTAGACAGATAACGTCAGAGCTATCGAGCAAAACCCCGGTGTTGATTATTAATGGTGATCATTATGAAGATAACAAAAGTGATTGGGATTGGATGCATGTGCGCTCGCGCCCCACGTACTCGGTGGAACGTCGTCTATCTTTGTGCATCATTTTATTTGTGTTTGTCAAAGTACGACTTGTAATTGATATCAAAGACTTTAATTTTGCTTCTCCTCGCCCGCAAACCCATGCATAGTACGGTGGCTGCTTTTGATAAGGATAACCAAATGCCTTTAAATAAAATCAATGAAAAAATATAGGAGATACACGCTTTCGAAGTTTGTTAAGAAGGCATTTTCTGTCTTAGTCACACGAAACGGATATTTTACAGCATGATATCAAGTCACTATGAAGTTTTTACGGTACCGTAGAACGGGGTTACTTTGATAAATTTTTTGAGCTTCATGTGTTTGTATCTTATTTATTTTCGCTTTTAGCTGCTACATCAAAAATATTTTAGATTGCATTAACTGAGATATATAAAATCACATAGACTAGATAAAAAAAAAACTACAGACCATAGTTTTCGAAGAAAAAAAAGAGAAATTTAGAAATTTCCTTATCAAAGTAAGCTTTTACTTTGATAATCCTTATATTATCATTCAGTGTCAAAGTAGCCCCAATTATGACTCGAATTTTGTACATAATCAATGGTGTAATTTATTATTTTCACCATCTAACTTCGCAGACACCTATATATATATATAGACCGTATAGTAAAATAGGAAAACTGTTGATGTTGCCTATACAGTTAAGTTAAAATGCATAAGTTACATTTCTACAGAGATATAATGACCAAATGCAATATTTTTAGTAACTATCAATGTCACCCCCTGATATCAAAGTAACCCTAATCGCTGGTAGTCGTCATACGGTAGTAGTGTTGTCTCTGTCTTGTGAACAATTTTAAATCGTTTATATATTGGGCATTTCATTAAATATTACGTAGGTTTAAAAAAAAAAATCTAATACAGTATTAGAGCGAATCAGAAGCAAAAAGCAGAATGTAAGCGCGAGCTAAAAAATTTTAGTAATCTCTTATTTACTTCATTATCATACAATGTTATCTAACTTGTAAAATTAAATTATCAAAATGCTGATCTTACTCTGTTAGCTACATTCAAACTTACATTACACTAGCGGCCAATCAAATTGGACGATATGAATTAATTCTCTTAATTGGCATTCAAAGTTAGCCGACCGACTCAGTTTCGACTATGTATGGGTTTAATCCTCTATAATGAAGAAACGGGATTATGAATTATGTTTTTAATTATATTAGGTACACACGGCAAAAGAAATGAGTACACAGTCGCAAAAACACATTTATGTGCAATAATGTAAACATTAAAAACAAAATATTTAATCAAAATGATAAATAATTGCAATATTATCAGTATATGCAGTAGTAATCTCTAAATAAATCAAATATCGAATCACACAATTAACATATCTAGCGAAAATAAATAAAATCTTGAACTACTATTAAACAAATAAGTGCTCTTCATCTCTTCTACTAAACTATGCTGTGCCCGACAGGGTCCATAACTGATCCCATAGTCTTAAGCCTGACACCTGTATTAAATTTACATTATGGAATGCAATAAAGAAATTGAATTGAAATAGAATTTACTATCCTTCAATTCTCACACAAAGAAAAAATCTGTCATTATATTATCAAGCAGGTGCTTACAAAATAACACCAAATCCTTACAATCGACAAAGGACATTCCTTTCACACACACGGAAAAAAACCTATTTACTTGTCCGCTAACCCGCGGACGCTATCGATACCCACGTTATGGCCCACTTAATAAAAAGGAGCAAACACGGCAATATTTTGCCGGACCTCCGGCAAAAAATCGGGACATACGGCCACACGGGCCACACGGGCCGTCCGGACCCTAAGCCGTAAGTCACACGTGGCGCCATCTAGTTATTTATCGCGCTATGATTGGATGGCCTTGTTACATTTTATATTTACTTTATGTTTCGTATTACATTATGTCCCTATTATATTTCGGAGTTAATGTCCCACTCCAAATTGAGTTTCGTTTATTTTCCTCGCCGCGTGGGTTTTTTGTTTTATATTTTTTCGAGATTGTGGTCCACTTGCGGGTTGTTTAGTTTAGTTAATGGTAAATGTGGGTAACAAGTTAACATTTGGAGGTTAAAGATGATGAATTTTTGTGCTTAAATAAGGAATGAACAGAGTATTTGATCTCTTTAATGGAAACAATTCTATTTTTCTCATGGATGCTTCTATTCTCATCCTAACCTTAAGTAAATTGAGTTGAAGAGCAGCAAATATCAGTCCGTATACCAGTGGCAACCGTCCGTATAACTACTACAACAATCAAAGGATTTCTAGTAGTTGTAAATTAGACATTGGTGCCTATTCTGTTGCGCACAAACGAAACATAATTTAGGCTATTGCCATTTTTCACTCTGATAAAATAAGGAAGAGACAGACGTAAATAAGAGCTGTCAAAATTTCGATGCGACCTTTCCATTTAGAGAACGTGTTTACTAATATCAGGTTGGAGTTCAAAGCGTAAACTAGTTTGACATCTCTAATGTTATGTCTACACCAGTGTGCTTTCATGTTCATCTTGCGTCTTCATCTGAGGCATGCGTGAAGCGCCATAGCGCATGCAATAGCGCATGCCTTAATACTAGTTCGACAAAAGCGCATGCCCCTAGCGCACGCTAATCTGTCTATTGTATGTCGACTGACGACTGACCAACGCGCACCGGTGTAGACGATAAGCTGCATGCATCGTGAGGCAATCAATATTGCATGCGCTTGACGCAAGAGGAATTGAAAGTTGAAAGCGCAAGATGAACATGAAAGCGCACTGGTGTAGACATACCGTGACTTAGTTCTTTTCTAACACCGTCTTTTTCTCGCGCTGTTTGTTAGTAAAAGATAGTAATTCTCTAATTTTAGTTTAGTTGATGAACAAGAGAATACGTACCGTTATGGAACAAAGAACTAATTCTACAAACAAAATTGTTGCCAAACCGCAAACGAAACACAACCGTCAGTCAGTTTTTGTTTACGAAAACTGTCAAATACTTTGGCATTGTTTTTGTTGCCAAATAATTTGACAGTTTTTGTACATGAAAACGGCTACGGTTCAATTGCGATGGATCAACGTTTCTGTTAGTAGAATAAGCCCCCAGGTAGCTTTGATAGTCTTTGATTGCCTAGCAAAAACTTCTAACCAGTATTTATCTTTATTCAGTAAAACGTTACAATGAAAAAGAATCCTCCCAACTTTTCATACTCCGCAACACAAATCACAAACACAAACCAACCACCATAAATTTCACCTCAGCATATTTTTTTCCAAAAAAATACTTCGTTATTTATTTACAACATAAGTTCATATTTTCGTACATACCGTCTGGTGCGGGAAGCCCGCAGAACTCATTTCCTCAATATATTCCCAGTGGAGCAGTGAACGGGTTAAATTAATGTAGGACCCTCGCTAAGATCTTTTTTTAGGTCAAATGATACATCGATGTACGGTGTGAAGTTTATCTTATGTATTATTTAGGATCGTCGGAAATATGATGACAATTTACTGAATGTGTTTTTGTTGTGAAATTGCGTGTCATATATTTTTTTCCTTTGGACTGTTTTTTTAGCCCTTTTGGACTATTTCTACGTGAACGGGCAGTTATTGGCGAGATCTGAAGGGTCTCCACCCAATGAAGGGAAGTAAAATACTTAACCTAAGCTAACTACTTATACCACACTACCATCATGACTATTTGTATGTTTACACCGGTAAGCTTTCATGTTTATCTTGCACTTTCAACTTACAATTCCTCTTGCGTCAAGCGCATGCAATATTGATTGCCATAAGACGCATGCAGCTTATCATCTACACCGGCACCGTTGCGCCTCGGTCAGTTGTCAGTCGACATACAATAGATGGATTAGCGTGCGCTTTTGTCGCTACATTACATCGCTATGGCGCTTCACGCATGCTTCAGACGAAGACGCAAGATGAACATGAAAGAGCACTGGTGTAGACATAGCTTATTAGCAACAACAGTATTAAGGGCGACCCCTAGTGGGATTCGGACCTCGGCTTAAGGCGTTGCTGGCAGTGGATGGGGGGGAGACAGCTTGATGAGGGCTGAATTATCGGTGTTATAAAATTACGTGTCCTGACTATTCGAATTCATGTGCTGCTCAGAATTTGATTATCACTTGAGTTAACGGCGAAGGAAAATATTGTTAGGAAACCAGCACACCTTAGAGGGTTGCATAAAGTTCTTGATGATGTGTGTACTCCGCCAACCGGCACCAAGCCAGTGTGGTGGACCCATTTTGAGAATGGGCCCATGCCCAGCAGTGGGAGAACAACGGGTGGATACCTAAAGAGATGGGCGAGGTAGCAAATTCTTATCCAAAACTCCAGCTTTCAAACTCCACAATAATTTAGTTAATGGAGCAAAAAAATACAATAATTCACGAAAAGATTACTCAGACCGATTGTAGAAATAAACACAGGAATAAAAGGACGTTTCGCTTTATCTAGTCTGACGCAAAAAATATGTGATCGGGCGAACTGATAGCGAGCTACCGGCCGCTTTTAATTACTTGACTACGCCTTATTTATGGACACAATGTTCTAATGTACTGATATTAGAAGTTATACTTTTAATTTATTTGCCGTTTTTAAGCATTTAGGGAGAATTCACACGTACCACAATATTAATTATTCTATACACACATGTTGGTTTAAGTGAACGGGCATGACCACTGACTAACATCCGTGGAACACAAAGGTTCCAGATGAAAACCAGCGTCAAGTACTTATAGTGCTTGACATTAAGCTGATCTGGACACCTTTTTGGTCCTGCCGTGAGACACATACCCAAGTTTTTTTTTTATTATGTCACACTTTTAATCTGTTGTGTCTCTTTGTGCTGTGACAATTAATGTGGTTTGTCTCATCTACAAATCACATTAAATACTTAGTAAGTTAGTGTGTAGTAAGTGCAGAAAAGTTGAAAGAGAACCGATTCTCTCGGTACTTGCATTGAGGAAGGAAGAAAAGCATGTGACTAAGAGAAGAATATAAATGTTGATGGATGGAGGGGAAGAGGGAACCCAAAGAAAAATGGATGGATTGTGTGAGAGATAATCTGACGTCAACCCTCGACTTTGGCTCTTAAATCGAGTCCAAATCTCAATTGGCTGCTAAAAAGCTGGGTATCCTCTCGAAGGTGCAGCGGTATTTCATATCATCGGAACAGTTTCTTCAATTGTACAAAGCCAAGAAGCTCATCAGCAACGACTCCCTTGTTCAGACCAAGCTCCAAAGTCTTGAGCATCAGTGCAAAGTTGCTAGTCTATTGGTTTTTTATCGAATACATTTCGGAGAGTGTGCTTCAGATCTGCATGATCTAATTCCCCCCTGCCCTTTTTTCTATCGGACGGCCAGAAACACGAAAAAGTGCCATCGGTTCCTGGTTGATATACCAAAAACTCGAACGAAGCGCTTTTTTTCAATTTCATGGTGAAAACCGCCAAACAGTGGAATGCGCTGCCTGAGTGGGTGTTCCCCGACAGCTAAAATCTGGGTGTCTTCACGAGTGAATCGGTTTCTTCTGGGCAAGCATGCTCCATTGTAGACCGCATCCTCGTTTAACATCAGGCGAGATGGAGGTCAAACGCAGGCCCAGTATGAAAAAAAAAGAAGATGATGTGAATGAAAAGGGAGTACATGATAGCGGGACGGATAATAGGGAAGAATGGACGAAGAAAACATTTTGTGCCGATCACAAGTAACTTGGGATAAGGGCAAACAGAAAAAGAAGATGTGTGTGTAGTAGTTAGCGAAGTTTTCGCCAAAGATTAGGTAAGATGGGTTATTAACAACCGCGTGGATCGTATGTATATTTTAGTAAGGTTAAGCTGCGGACAGTCCGTGGATGAGTGACCGTTACGTTCAAAATCCCTCCGTGCCTCAGACAGTACGATAAAACGTCGATTTCGGGAGATAAACGAATACCTATGACAGTCGTTACCTGTAGTCGGAAGCCCAAAAGTCTTTCCACCGGTCTAGCTTCAGGATATTGGCATTGATCAGTAACTAGGTTGCGGTATTTTGATGGCAGTCGCTCCGTGTAAAATATTGGTATTCAGCTGCATCTGCTCCCGATTCAGAACCATTTCGATTAGCAGTTGATCACCTATTCGGTTTGTTATCTAGTTTCTTCTACGATTCTCGTGAAGAGAGAAAACGAGATAGAGAGAATTGTTCTGAATCAGAGGCTGGTCAGACTGGAGGCTGACCCCGACATGTCGAAAAAAAGGTTAGGCAGAACATTTCCCAGAAAGCCTAAACTGACCGCGAAAATATTTATGTCAAAATAAAGGTTATTTACGAGCCACGGCGTATTTACGACCTTCCACAAATTGTTCCACGATGGGGTAACTGAGATAAAATTTTACTGCAAAACTTTTAGTCTTTTTAATACTGAGCTGAGAACTTTTGGCTGTTTGTCTCTGATTTTGTTGGCTTTATTACCCTCTGACGTAATGGGGGTGCCGTAGTTTTTAAAGTAGGTGAGGGTAGTGTTTTTGAACTGGATTTGGTTTTAAATGGTAGTTGGAAAAGGAAATTTTAAGAGAGAATTCTTCATGATTGTTTATGGTTTGTTTATGGTTGTTTATGGTTTATGTACTCAAATGGAGGAATTTTGGAATCGAATGGAGCCCGAATGTGCTGAACATGTGGCGAGGTCGGAGTCCGAAGTTAGTCAGGCAATCCCGAAAAATGTACATGAGTAAATCGTAAAAATTATACGTATACAAAATGTAATAGGAATAACGCAAACACTCAAACACCCCGATTAGAATATTCAGTTATAAACATTATATTAACTTTTTTGTGCTTAAATATTGTTTATTTGAGAAAATAGTATTACTTTATCATTGTTAACTTTATGTAAAATTCAGTTTTATAGCCTTGACATAAGACTAAATTTTCTTTATCTCAGTTAAAAGACCGACATGAACAAGGAAGATTAAAAAAAAAATGACCGAAATCGATTCAGTAACCGATTCTTAACGAACTATTTTCAGAGTTGTATGTGAATTTGTCTCACGGAACTTAATCATACAAATGTACGTAATTCTTGTTTTAATGTCGTGATGTTTAAACTGGCTTTGGTAGGTTTTAGATCTGAAAGTTATTAAGCGTACGAGCCAGTGCAGAACTAAATTATTAATGGATGGTATGTCAAACCAAGTTTTAATTGAAGCAATTACCGTCGATCCTATGGGAAAATGAAGCATTTGCGTGATTTTATCAGTTTAAGTACGTGTTAAAACGCTGCTGCGAGTTGGATCTCCATAAAATATTTGACTCTGAGACTAAATGTAATGGTAAACCTGTTAAACTTAATTTTTTATGCGAATTTGACAAAATATTGTAAGTATGTTTTATAAGTAATGATGAGCGGTTTTTCTACGACGTGTCCCATCCCCAGCGGCCACGGGACAACACTAGTCGCTGTCAACCGGCAGTGACGTATTAACGACTTGATGTTGACGTTTCCCGCCGAATTGTTTGCAAAAGTACCTATTAATTACTGTGTAATCCGAGTTGTAATTTATTTATTGTATGTTTATTTACGTTTCACCCTAACAGTACTGGCAAAGAAAATGGATATTCATGATTAGTTACGGTTTACTCACGTGCATTTTTCGGGATTGCCCGACTAGCCGTGCAGCGCTAGTTTGACTCGCGACCTTGCCGTGTGATTAGCTTATGATTAAAAGCTCCGTTTTGGTCCGAAACTAGTCGGGAAATCCCAAAAAATGCACGTGAGTAAACCGTAACTAATCATAAATATGAATGTGTCTCACGAAAGTTATAATACAAAAAGAAAATGAATGTAACTGTCTTGCGAAGATATTGAATTAAACACATACATACCACAAGTTTATTAGTTTTATGAAAACAATTGTGTTATATTTTTTATTCCAACCTAGCTACGTAACGAATACAATTTAGAGCTGCGAAGTAAACATTCTGCCGTATACACACTTCGCGCGCGTCAGTGCAGTAAAAGGTCACGCACATGCATTCTGCAACCATTTGCACTTGCGGAAACGGAAATAGTCGAGTGGGAACTGACTTAGTAGCGTAACATGTTGGAGAATAGCTCCTACCGAATGGCACGCAAAGTAGGTTAATTGCGTTATCTATTTAACTCTACATAACATAATACAACGTATATATTCTCCGGAGGTTGAGCAGAAGTGTAGCACACCTTCTTTTCGCTGCGATGTTTAAGTCCCATGTAATAGGGGGTGAGCCTATTGCCATCAATCGGGCACGAATCAAGACTCTGGGCTGCTATTGAGAAATTCCACAGGAAAAAACACAACAGCACTGCTCGAACTGGCGATCGACTTCATGACTTCACGCTCAGCAGTTGCGCTTGCGACTACTTGACCAATGAGGCAGTATATAGGAGTCCCAAAAATTAATTTCAAGGGGAAGTCTAGATGTAGAGCAACCTTAGAGGTACCAGAATCAACCCCATGTATACGTTCCACGATTTTTTTTAGTTTTCGTGCTATGATTTTTTTTCATGTCTCAACCAAACTCTGACTATAATGACATTTCTGATCATAGTGACGTGAATAGTTTTTTTCTAAAATATACACATAGAGAATCTAATTTAAAATAAAACAGCCAAGTGCGAGTTGGACTCGCGCACGAAGGGTTTCGTACCATTATCTATAAAAACAGCAAAAAATCACGTTTGTTGTATGGGAGCCCCCTCAAATATTTATTTTATTGTTTTTTAGTATTTGTTGTTATAGCGGCAACAGAAATACATCATTTGTTAAAATTTCAACTATCTTACTATCACGCGGTTCATGAGATACAGCCTGGTGACAGACGGACGGACGGACAGTGGAGCCTTAGTAATAGGGTTCCGTTTTATCCTTTGGGTATTGAACCCTAAAAAACACGCATTTGTCTCAACTGTTCATGATAGCATGATCAAAAATGTAATGTCATGAAAAAAAAAATGTCCACCTCTGGACATCCGACACTATTTTTTGGGACAACTTGTAGGTATAACTCTATATATCTATGCTTTTAAGCACACAGTTACTAGCCGCGTACAACTCCAACCGTTCTATATGAGTTTAAAACATTACCCGCATGACTACAGCAAATTCACTAAGTTTACCTAAACGAAACGTATCCTTAACGACTCTCATTCCTAATTCAGTACCAACTACACGTCAACACCAATTAAGTTGAGCTTCTATAATACATAACAAGTTCGCGCACTGACCAGCGAGCGGGTACAGGCGGGCAGAGTTAATGCAAATTAGTTTTGTTCGGCAACCAGTTGTTAACAATACTTGTACATAGAATAATGGCGTTGAGAGTTCGTCGCCATGTTTATCTGGAGTCCTAGTTTTACTGGGTTGTGTTTGTAATGCCCGGTTATTTTCAGTAATGATAATAGTACATTATGGTACAAGTAAGCTAAGTTGGTCATTAGGGTAACTTAGAGCTCTTACACACGAGCGGCATGTTCCCAACGGCAGAGGTAACTGCAGCCGTCGACGCGCGTCGGCGGCAACCGTCGACGCGTCGACGGCAGCACTCGACCTATAGCGACACTTGCAGTTGTTGCCGCTGCCGCTGATCTTCGAAGTTGAAATGACGTATGTAAGCTCGCTTACCTACATTGAGCTATGCTGCGCTATCCTGTGCTATGCTCTATTTAGCCAACTCGCTCGTCTAGATGAGTATAGACTAGAGCATTTACTTGTAACAAAACATCGAGCTGCTCTAATGTGTCACCCGTTCACGAACCGAACAATAAGCACGACACTCAGCGTTTTGTTACAACTTATTTTTGCAAACAACCGAGTGAATTTGTGTAACACTTCGTCGGACAAAGACGTGGCTAAATAATTACAGCCGCATAGACCGATCTTCCGGGTTAAGCCACGCTTGCCGAGGTTGGTCTGTGGATGGGTGACCATTTACCATAGCGAGTTTCCTCCGTGCCTCGGAAAGGTCCCGGCTGTCATTTGTAGATCTTTGACAGTCGTTACTGTTGGTCAGAAGCCAGAAAGTCTGACAACCAGTCTTACCAAGAGTATCGTACGTATTACCCAGTTACTGGGTTGTGGAGGTCTGATAGGCAGTCGCTCCATGTAAAATACTGATATTCAGCTGCATCCGGTTCGACTGGAAGCCGACCCCAACATAGTTGGGAAAAGGCTAGGCAGATTTCGTCGGACAAAGACACGAGCGCGAACGCGCGACCTGCAGATCCGATATTTCAGCGAAGATTAAACGCAAAATGGTTACAGATAAATGCTCACTCGCCGTGAGCATTTCTTCAAGCACCGTGTCGAGCATTCGCAAGAACGTTACGTTACATGGAAATGCTTTTTAAAATTGAGCTTTTGCTTGTATTGTCCCATTCGTAAGAACGTTACATTACATGGAAATGCTCGTGAAAATGCTCTAGTGTATACTCAAGATTTTAACGAGGAAATAAACAAAACGTGCTGAGGTACGCATTGAGTGGCTGCGTTTTGTATAAAAAATTAGCAGGGATCACACGATACGTGTTGACTTGCTCCTCACTGCACACACCAGCTCGGTCTTCCGCCTATAAGGGGGGCCAATTCTCCTAAAATAAATTGTTGCCAAATGCAATCGAACTACAACCGTCAGTCAGTTTTTGTTTTCCAAAATTTCAAAATGATTGATTTTGTTTTTTGGTGTCAAACAATTTGATAGCTTTTGAAATTGAGAACTGTCTGAATGAACGGTTCGGCCTTGGTTCGGTTGTGATTTATCAAGATTTATTTTAGAAGAATTAGGCCCCAGGTACTTGTGCAGCTCAAAGTTGTTTGTAGAAATACATAAAACTTGATAGTTAGCTTAGGTAAACACACTCATCACGCAAAATACGCGCTTAGACGTGGAGTTGCGGATACCAGCCCGTTATACCTTATACCTTATAGGTAAACACATCATGCGAGGAGGTGATGGCGACCAAGGAGGGAGCGGAGAGAGAGAGGCAGCTGCCACTATCCCCTCCCGCGCCAGACGCACCGGGCGGCGGAGGCCGCGCGACGACCTCCAGCCACCCTAGTGTGTGGCCTGCGATGTGGATGCGAGGATCAGTAACAGGCCCGAGTAGGCGGCGCGACGTGTTCCACGCGCGCCTCGCAGCAGGACGTGGGGCTAGGCCCCACAAAGGAGAGGTCCGCCAGGGGCTGGCGGACCGAGGCCTGCCGGGGTCGCGGTGCATGCAGCTGCGAATCCCGCGACCCCGGCCCACGGTCAAGTGATGGAACATCGTGGTGGTTTTAGCCGGTAAGAGTCCGGCACACCCCCCCGTCTTCCAGACGGAGGATAGTCCATGAGGATTTCCCCACGAAAAAAAAAAAAAAAAAAGTAAACACCTCACAGCGCAGCATTGCTCAATGTTGATTACCCACCCTTACACTCGAGCCTGGATTGCAGGCGAAGGCGTGATGAAGCCGAGAGTGTAGTGAACAATGCTCACGCGTTTCATACGACATTTTTCAATACATTTGCGAGGAAAAAAAAACATACAAACTTATTCATTTATGAAAAATGGCGCGTGGATTTATTTTGCCGCGCGCCGTTCTTGTGGTTGAGTTGGCTATGCGCGCAGGTGAAAAGAGAGGCAATGACGAAGCCGCCAAACAACCTAATATTAAAAATATAATAAACTGTTTTTTTTTTGTATTTATAACACAAATTAACGTTAATGTTTATATGACAAGGATCTGTCAGTGTCACTATACAATCCATTTGACAAAATCTAAATTGTTTGCCGACCATCATACGAAATAAAGTCCGCGACACACAGAGCATGTCCTTTCTGACGACACACGATAATAAATGGCCGCCTCGTGTTGTTCGATTGAAAAAGTTTTAGGCAAAAGTGTTAGAGTGTCCGATAGTAAATGATTGAAGTTGATATTGATCTCCTACCCCTACAGCCGGACCGAGGATATTCTTTTTTCTAATGTCGTGGTATAATGATTGCTTGTTTGTTAATGAGTGACTAAAATAATCCTACTATTAGATCATAAATGTGAAAATTTTGGTGTTTTTGAGTTTGTGAATTTGGATGTTTATTAATCAATCACGCCTTAGAGCCCCCGCAGACCACTGACTTTCTATCGGCCGAATAGTTTCGTCGGTTTTTTAATCAGTATGAAGATGTGTGCAAGTGCGCACACTATAACGATCCGGTATCGGCCGATAAAAAAGTTCATCGTCATACTGATTAAGAAACCGACCAAATTATCGGCCGATAAAAAGTCTGTGGTCTGCGGCGGCTCTTAATGGCTTAACAGATTTGTAACACAACAATTCGCTAAATACATTTAGTGCTAAACATAAAATTTTAAATGTATTTCAGTCAGTTATTTAAAGTTTATAGAAACCGAATGACATTTCATATATGAGTATAGTCTGTCATGGATCTAAATGAATGTAGTGGAATAGAGAACTAACATGAAAAGTACTGGATTTTTTAGATTTTTGATATCTTCCTTCACAAGCAGCGCCAACATCAACTATCATTTAGTGTAATGTCGGACTCTAAATATATTTAGTGAGTTGTTAACAGCTTATTTTGATATCGTCTTCAATAAACCCTTTATCTTAATATACAGTTTTCAAATAATCGCCAGTTACAAAGTATAAGTTAATGTCGAAAGGAAGCTTAAAACTGAAATTCAGGCTAAGTGGCTTACTAAGCGAGCTGGATGATGGCTTTGCGCGTAAATTTTAACTGCTAATCTTCATTGGTTTAAGATAATACTTAAATGAAAGTGTTTTGGAGTTCATTTGTTAACTATTTTGTTTACATCTTTATGTAGCACTATTTCAGTCTTTTGAAAACATGTTTTACGTACATTTTATACATGAAATAGAATAAAAAAAACAAGTGGAATCGCCATATACTTTCTTAGCGCGGGAACCAGCGTCACCAAATGACTGACATACAATTGTATTGAAAGATATCAACGTTGTATACTTCACATCTGTGAGATACATTTTTCGTCATGCTATAGTTTTCACACGTTAAAATTGCATAATAAGGTATGATTATTCTATTTTACGTATGAATTCGAGACGTCGCCACGTCGCCGTCGTGTCACAGAAAGTATCTAATTACTTGAACCAGTGTTACGGATATCCGCAATGTTGTGACAAACGCGCGATAGCAGCGTGGGACTTTCAGTTGTTTTTTCTATTGCGCGTTGAATTGTAATGTAATGTTTCCACAATAATTGTTGGTACTACTACTACTACTACTACTAATACTGACATTAAAATAACTGAAAGTTATTACTGATAAGCCATTGTCTGTGACTGCAGACCAGATAATTCCGAACTGTCCATTTATTTTCTGGGAGTCCTTTTTGTAAAATTTAATCAAAACGTAGTCACTGGTTTATATTATAGGTAAGTTTGATAGTCTGTGCTCAAGACTACATTCTCTCACAACTATCCTAAATTATAGTATCTACTATATTTACTGAAATTGTTAAAGATATTGATTTTGGAAGAGTAACCGTGAAGTTTATTCCCGGCTCCATAGGAAGCGACCGATTAGAACCGTGCACCTAAATTCGACTTTTCATAAGTAACTGTAATGAATCATGCGTTTTTTTTTGTTGCGCATGTAATCGCAAATAAAAAATATTTATTATCTGCACCGTGTGTGACATAGCCTTTAGATACATACCTAGGTACATTAAATCTACTCGTAGTATCGTCAAACCATATCAGTACAACCCTAGTACCATCCTATAAATCCCTAACGGCCTGAAAATTGGAAAATAACCGATACCCTTGGGCAATTACTTGTTATCCCAAACTTATTGCTGAAAATGGCATAAAGTGGGCTCGAATGATCAGGCCTTACAGCGGTATGGCAGGCCTTAATGGGCCCACAGCGGTAGACGAGGCCCTATCGAGGCCTAATGTCTCAGTATCTCAGTCTTTATCACTGAATATAAGTTTTAGAGTAACGTTATGGTATCGTTTATCTATTATTCATGGGAAATTGGGTTACGATGTAAATGATATGGTAGATTTTTTTAAATGTTTTTGTTTTTTTGAAATTAGATAAAGGTGGTAGATTAATTGAGTTTGAATAGGCGTAAGAGCGTTTGTTGCACTGCTTTCTCTCCCAATCCGAGAAAATACGATCTGAAACTCGGCTGCAAATCTATGAATTTAGGATTAGATGTAGTGCACAACTGTTTAGGTATACAAATAGTACTGCAGATTATTCGGATCGTATTTTCTGGGATTCGGATCAGACGCAGTGCAAAAGCGCCCGATGCTGCAGCGTATCTTGCGCGGCTCATACGCTGTCGCGTCTATATACGCGTATGCATTGCGCTACATACAAATCCTCTTGCGCGGCCTCACCACGCGTATTATACGTTGTTACGCCGAGCGTAATTGGGTCTAGAATTTTCACGTGCATCTTGCGTTTGATCGACGTTAACTATATTCGGCGTATGTTCAGTGGTTACAGCCACACTTAAGCGTATTTTGCGTCGCGTATCTTGTGCACTATTTGGTGTAAGATACGCTAAGTGTGTTTTGGCCCTAAGACCGGGATATGGACATTTTTCTAAAGAATGTGTTCTTTCTTCTACTTCGAATCCTTGGACAGTTTTTGTTGAAATTAATCATACTCTTGACACGTGATAAAGTTTAAAACACTTTCGTATACTCGCAAATTTAAATTTAGATGGAGATAACCTAATTATATTCACCCTAATTACGAAATCTAATTCAAAATTCAAAATCAAACAACGAACTCTAAAATTATTTAAATCAAAATGTTAATTTACCACTCGTGGCATCGCACCTGTCACGCGATCACGTCTTAACACTGTCCGAAAGTTGGTGCGCTCACCCCACAAACTCGTGATTAGCGCCCGTTTAGCGTAGGGTGGAGTGCCCAAAAGTTGGCAGAGTGGACGTGAGCGGGTAACGACCCGTAAATATTTTTACTCCCGCCGCGCCACAAGATTGTTTTTAAGCTTTTAATTTGAATTTAAATTAATAATAAATTGTTGACGCGTTCCCAGCGTGTTGTAAATATTTTGGCGGGTGACTGGATAATAATGTGGTTTGTATTAATGGAATATCTATGGACTTATTATTTAATTATGAACATAGAATGTTTAGGAAGTTATAAATTTCATATCGGATAATTCATTTGTAATGGTCAATTTAGGTGGCACAGTTCGTTGTGGTTTTGTGTTTAGCAAAATATAATGAATATTTAATATAGAATACTTATTGATCGCTGCAGTTACATAAACTTTAATTAGATCCAATTACATCAAACTTTGATATCTATTATCTGAAGAGTAATTTAGACGTTCTTACAGAATTTGTCTTCAAAAGCTGTCAAAACGTCAAATTAATTCCTTCGACAATAGATTACCCATTTTGGTAAAATTAGAACCAAATATAGGTATAATTATCAAACAGAAAATGGATCTTTCAAACTAAGTTTTAATGATGGAATCTGGCGTTTCTTTGCGGAAATCCATAACATACAAATATGTAAATACAATATCTATAATAGCTTTAATTCCGCCAAACCAGATTGCTAGTTTGGATGCAGTATGCAGCACCACCCTCCCATCACAAGTATATGCAAATGTAGAAGGAGTGAAAAATGTTTTTAAACTAATAATAATGCCATGTCTTGACACATACCTACACCATCATTATCAAAATCACTTTGAAGTTAGCTAAACAATGCGCCCCAAAATTTCACACACACCACAATTCAGCTCTCATTTCCACAAAAACACGTAAACAAACAAACGTAACACAACATCAAACCGTACTCGCGACACCGCAAATTGGAGTCGTGTCGTTCACGTCTCGCGCAAGTAATTCAAATCAAACATGGATCCGAATCTAATTTCCCACTCAAATTAAATAGCGTCGCGATTCGCTGGATTGGATTAACGTTATGGCAAACATTTGGTGCGGTTACCCTGCTATGTAAATAGGGTGGGTGTGTTTGTAGTTTGCTATGGATAAAAGAAGTACTTGATGACTTGTGCGACTTTTCTGACTCAGGCTGCGACTGCGGTGAAGATTCAAAAGGGGAAATTACCATAATCACCACGTTTGGCAGATAGATTGGTCTTCTTCTTTTATCGTGTCGGCACGAACTATACAAGAATAGCTCATGCCGTGGTGAAAAGATTAGTCAGTCAGCAAGGATGGTAGCGAGGCTGACTGCACAGGGTGCGCCGGACGTACTGAAGTATCGTCACTCATGGAGGCTCTTTTCATGCACCCCATTAGATAGATTGGTGATATTAGCAGACATGAGGATGCTACTGCACATTTCATAGGATTCCGGTTATCAGACCGTATAAGGAGTACTGTATTGCGCTATAAAATTCAGATCACCAACGTTGGTCAGAAAGCCGTAAGCTTAAAATGGAACTAGGCTGGTCATGACCGCATGTCGGACGAGCTATGGACAAAACTCACCACTGAGTGAAGACTACACAACGTTAGACGACGTCGCAGCAGAAGAAGATGGCGGGACGAGTTACAATCTTATTGGAAGGATTGGCCGCAGAAATCCTTAAACTGAGCGGAATGGAAGGAGTCCCGACTAGTTTCGGACCCAAACGGAGCCCTTAACAGTTAGCGCGGCATGCAGCGGTACTATTTCATTTAACAACCCGGACACGACAAGTGACGAAGACGCACGAGCAATACCGACACAGAGCGCGCCCCTCTCGTCGCGGGCGCAACGCTACGCGGTGCGGTGCAGCGCCAGTTCGTCTCGCGACCTCGCCACGTGTTCAGCTCATGATTAAGGGCTTCGTTTGGGTCCGAAACTAGTCGGGCAATCCCGAAAAATGCACGTGAGTAAACCGTAAATAATCATAAATATTAATGTGACTCACGAAAGTTATAATACAAAAAACCTACATTCAAAAAGAGCCCTACCCGGCATCGCGAATGCAACTAGATGGTGCCCTCTGGGAGGGCACTGAACGTGTTAAACTTCTGCAATCGACTTGCATTGTAGACACATCCACAACAAGTTCACTCCTGGAATATTTACTAACTTGGCTGTCTTAGTCAACCTGCCCGTGAAGGTTTAACAAAACTTGGTTTCAGTGTAAACAGGTACGCAAGCACTTGCTTCAATTAGATACTTGTGCAATTTAACTTGCTATACATTTTACAACGAAAGGTGAGCCCTGACGTTTATCTACTAAGCGTTACCATACAAAGAGTACCTATCAAATACACTTGGGAGCAAATAAATTGAGCCACTTCTATTTTTCACGTATATTGGTTATTATTATTGTTATCATGGAACAGGTCAATTCTAAACACATATCGCCTAAAACGTTATTTGATAACCGTTACAATGAGGGTAGTTTTTTGTCAACTTTTCATTTGAAATTAAAAATTAAAGGGTAGAATATTAACGCATTTAATTTGCTTATGACATTTTGATTTTTTTTTGTTTATTATACTCGTACCCATATTGTAGTGTGATTGTTACAATACTTTTGTTTTTAACTGTTTTTTCTGAACTGTTTTTAAACTTACCCAACTTTCTATCAAAATTACTGTTTTTCTTTATGAACCAATAAATTATCATTCAAAACGGTTATCATTCAATAATTTACGCTCATTTTAAAGATTATATAATAAACTTTCAAATTACATATTTTATAGAATTATATATTATATAATTCATGGAACCAAAATTAATAAATAGGACACGTGAAAAAAAGGAGTGGCTCGATTTATTTGCTCGCAAGTGTATTTTAAAAAAACAATACATGGATGATATCGTTATTTTACGGTTTTTGATGATGTCGTTTACGTTTTTTCGATAGCATTCTCCTTACGGCTACAATTTACGAAATTACTGCTTTGTCAGGAAACATCTTTCTTTGAACTGAGTAAGTATAGTGAATTTAGTTTTAAGCTTCTTACTTTGTCATACTCATTTATAATCGAACGGTGAAGGCCTATAATAATAATCATTTAATTCAAGTCACAGGACTCATATGTGTTGACTAATATAATAACTATGTATCTAACGTTTCACGTTTTTACAATTAAATGTGACTAAGTTACACGTCATTATTTTTTACTGTACTTTTATCCTATATACACACATCAAAAGTGTCTAGGGATCAAGCATTTTTATGCGGATTTCTTGAGATTGAGATGTGGCTTTGTAATAAATTTATGATTTTATAAATTTATATGGATCCTTTTTGGTGCATTTCATAATTTGAATCAGGAACTGTGAATCAAATTCGAGTAAAAGATGAAAATCAGCTGTCAATATTTTCCCTATAAAAACATACAACGCATTGAAGACATTATTAGTGCTACTGTTTCCCTACTACTGATTAAAACCAACGTTATTATGGAGCGCCGACGTCATTTAAGCAGGGAAGAAATGCTCAGAGCCGTGGGAATGATAGAAGCTGGTTCCCGGCAACGTACTGTGGCTTTAGCTCTGAATACAAGTCAGAGTTTTATCAGTCGACTTTGGACACGTTACCGAAGCACTGGTACCGTGGCTGAGCGCCATGGAGGACGGTATCGCTGCACCACACGGAGACAAGACCGATACATTCAAATCTTAACTCGAAGAGCTCCAACAATAACCGCCATGATGTTAGCCGTGAGGCTTCATCACTCTTCAGGGAACTTAATTAGCGACCAAACAGTCAGAAACCGCTTGCATGAAGTGAACCTTCATTCCCGAAGACCGCTACGGGTACCACCTATAGCAATGCACAATCGTAGGATTCGATATCAATGGGCTCTTGGACACAGAAATTGGGCAGAAGAACAATGGCGTTTCGTGTGCTTTTCTGATGAGTCTCGTTTTGGTATGAGACCGGATACAAGACGTATACGACACTGGAGAACCCCTGGACGCCAACAGCGATTAAAATCCTGCCAGGAAGTCCATCCTTATAGTGGTGGAACCATCATGGTATGGGCGGGTATTTGGATCGGCGGAAGAACTGAGTTGATTTGGATCAGAGGCAACCTCAACGCTCAAATTTATGCTGAGACGATTGTATCAGACGTCATCGTTCCTCTACAAGCGCAAATCGGTCCCTTATTTCAGTTAATGCATGATAATGCACGACCGCACACCGCAAGAGTTGTAAGACAGACTCTCGCCGCAGCTAACATCAATGTCCTGCCCTGGCCTGCTCAGTCGCCAGACTTGAACCCGATTGAGCATGCATGGGATATGCTACAGAGAAGAGCTCTGCCGAATATGGAGGGTATCCAGTCGCAAGAAGACCTTTTTTTGTTGTTGCAACGAACATGGGCGGCCATTCCACAGCGTGATTTGGATGAACTCATTTTGAGTATGCCAAACCGATGTTCTTGTGTTGTTAGTGTTCGCGGTAGAAACACGGATTACTAATTGTTTAAGTTACCCAATAAAATTTTAAAGAAAACTGTTATTTCAGTCTTTTTTTCGAACTTTTGTGTTAGTGGTTCAAATGTCAAAAATCCCTTTATTAGGAAAATGGCAAATTTCTTTATTAATGCAAAGGTGACTTGGTTTATCGTTACTGTGACAAACGAAAACACTTTATTTGATGAATCCTTAAAGAAAATTTTAATTAATATCAATCAGGAGAAAAGTTATTGCAAAAATATATGTTGATCCCTAGACACTTTTGATGTGTGTATTTACAAAACACCTAAAAGAAACATTATTCGGCCACAAGCTGTGATCGAGAAATATATCCAAGTGCGCCTCACTTACAAACAATTTAAAGGCACTACAGGGTGTTAACGAAATCGTGTAATTCCTTCAAACCGCGTGATCTACTGGTGACACAGATTAACCTTATATGGGAATTTTCGAAAATAAAAGAAAAAAAAAATTAAAAAAATTTTTGGTTGTCAATTTCTGAGTCTTTTTAGAGCCTTGAGTTATCTGACTGCAAAGAGCGATATCGCGTTAGTCGTTCCTGCCAGCCGTGTCACCGTACTTTTATTAATTTATGCGTGGTATCGAAATGTTCACAAAAATAAAATTACAATTTTGCAAAAAAAAAAAACTCATTTTTTTACTGAATCCTTAAGTGGTTTAAATATGATCGATAACAAATCCGCATGAAAAAAAAGTTTTTATTTTTTTATTTTTAATCAAGCTAAATCCCGTGCGGGGCCAGTCTACACCAGTAGTAGATCATGTGGTTTTAAGGAATTACACGAATTCGTTAATGAATGAAATGAATTCGCTGTATAGTTACGTTCTCTCGCCATCTTTATCCTGATAGGCGTTACTTTCTCCTATGAGTACATGTAGATTTTCTGGTTTTCTAAAAAATAGCAAGCTATCACACCGTAAAAATAAAACTAAATATTTAAAGCTATATAAAATGTAATGGTATCCATCGCGCGGCGTACCTCTGTCAACGTTTCATTACCCAAAGTGCTGGCTTACGGTCCGCCATTTTTTGGTTCCAAATCAATTTGTTTAATGCTTCCGATGTGCCAGAGGTATTCATGCTAACTGGATGTCTGGCTTCCGGGTAATGGCCAGATTCGATATAGATTGTAATTGACACTTATTCGAGATCATTTTGTCCAGTTTAATTAGATTTCTGTTCATTTCTATAGGTTGGTTGCTTTTTTGAATAAGTTTTTTAGGTAGCAGGTACGTTTTTCTGCTTTATTTTAGTAACATTTTTAAATTAAGCGTTATATTTCACACACACACACACACACACACACACGACAACACACACACACACACACGCCAACACACACGGGAGTACACACACATACACACACGCGCGCGCACACATACACACACATACAATTGATCATAACTTTTTCTTGTTTTTTTATACCTATTTGTACGTTTATAATGTACGGGAAGTACGGAGCCTTCAACTACAGGCATTTTCTATGCCTAAATGGAGACTCCTCGACAGGTAATGTAAACCAAACATAATAATATATGTAATAAACTTATTTTATTTTATATTTAGACAACCGAATGTTACGAAAGACGTAATTAAAATACTGCGACATTCAAAACCAAAACCGTGTAAATATTAATAATTATAACATGAACGTTGCTAAAATTTCCGTGAAAATTACCACACAAACTTCAGTAACCCAGCACAATACTGTCAAATTAATTCGCACGGCGAAAGCAAAATAAAAAACCCATCAAGCCATCACGTCATTCGTTAAGCGAGGCCCCTTCGGAATACTCTTGCTGGGCGAAATAAAATATCTCGAAAAAAAAAATGGCAACTTCGAAAATGAAAACTCAACTGAGTGAATTTGCAAAAATTGCCACGGGACTATGGGGGACGACCGTAACGTACGTATTTTCGCGAAATTGCGAATGCTCAAGTGTGTATATAAAAGTTGCTGGTGCTCTATGCACGTATAATTTTTATGGTAAAAAAAACCCTTGTATTATTTCTGTTAGGTTAATTGAAAATATATATAATTAAGAAAATACACCCTGTAAACGAATTCGAATGGTTGAGCTGAGCGACGCCGATGTATGCGTCATGCTCGTGAACGGGTGCTGTCTGTTGGGACTGGTCAGCTCGTAACTGCTATGGTAATCGTTTTAAAAGGCTAACTTTGTCATTACTTTTCATGTTGTTAACCACATGTACATTAATCTGCGTTGTTCTTACATTACTACAATGAAAATTGTCAAAACATTTACTTTTTTAAAAGAGTGTCTATGGAGTTTCTTGCCGGTTCTTCTCCAAAGGACCTACTACTTGGAACCGAGCCCCTAGTGTTGACCTTTTGAAACCACCAGGGATCTGGTCTACTTGAAATAAAAACTATTTGACTTTGACTTTGAATTCGTGTAATCCCTTCAAACCGCGTGATTTACTGGTAGCACTGATTGAGTCTGCATAGGTTTCTTTCAGAATCAACAAAAAAAAGTTTTCAAAAAATGAACCGTGGTATTTTGTATCTGAATAATTTTAGCATCCATAACTGACTGCGTGGAACGATATCGCGCTAGTCGTGCCCGTCAGCTGAGTCGCCTTGCCTTCATTCATTTATGCATGGAGTCGACATTTTCTAACACAAAAAAAATATGGAAAAAAAACAATCTAAATCACGTGCGGGGTTAATCTATACCATTAATAGATCATGTGGTTTGAAGGAATTACACGAATTCGTTTACACCTTTTATAGGTTCCACAAAGTAGGTACACAAAAAATTTTGCTAATACAACTTGCAACAGGAATAACGCAAACACTTAAACACCCCAATTAGAATATAATCATACACATAATAAATAAACTGAAATGTAACTTTTATGTGTTTTTATGTCTTTAAGGTTAATTAAACATGTTAAAAATGGCTGATAGCGATTCATTTTTCCGATTCTTAACAAAATATTATCAGGGTTTGAGTTTATTATGTTATACATTGTATAAATTATCAGTGAGAGCGTGGTTAAATTTTCAAAGGAAGCCATTTGAAAATTGCTTTAAATAAGGTGTTAAAAAACAACTCGAAGAATTTTGTGGGGTTACTCGGTATCGGAAATTTAACAACTTTTGTTCTACAACTTTTCGAAATTCGCCAATTTTTTTTGTTCCTATCCATACAAATCAATTAAAATATTTTTTTGATTATTATGGAAAGTTATAAAAAAATACGCGAATTTCGAAAAGTTGTAGAACAAAAGTAGTTCAATTTCCGATACCGAGTAACCCCACAAAATTCTTAGAGTTGACTTTTTAACACCTTGTATAAATCACAATTCACGGCTGGACATTGCACATTGGCATTTCTTGGCGTTATGTCGTCACGCTCACACACTAGCCAGATAGCTTGAAGACCACAGAGCTTACAATTTCCACTCCCAAAGCCGAAAACTCGTAAACACATCCATTGAAAATTCCAACATAAAATAGAACCGAAAAATAAGAATTTCAATTCGCGGGTAAGATTATCCGTTTGAAACAATTACATCGTCAGTGGGTCGTTGATAATCCCGCATTTTTTCTGAAGACGCCAGCCGTATCGCTCATTACATCAGCCATCGGTGACTTTGGAGAAAATATTGAATTATTTTGGGGAATCGCATTACATTTCCAATTTATCGGGGGAAAGCGCTTCGATGGTTAATGGACGTATCAGGGCAAGGTGGCTGAGAAATCTTGGTACTTGACCACATAATTTCTGGCTTTGCATAGAATGAGTTGTCTTGGTACTTGGCGATAGATGATGTAGTGAAAAATTGAAAGGAGTATGCTTAGGTGGTTTAGGCATGTTGAAAGAATGTGTGAACGGCGATTAACACAAGGAATTCATAAGGCGGTTGTCAGTGAAAACGCCAGTAGAGGACGCCCTATAAGGACATACATTGATGTTATTGGTGATGTTCATCAAAAGGACAGGTGCGTAGTACTCTCAATGGGCGTGCGTGTATGACAAGATGCATGAACGTAGACGCAGCGAAAGGAGTATGTAAGGATCGTAGCATGTGGCGTTCTACAGTTTCTGCCTAACCCCATTGGGAAAAGGCGTGAGTTTATGCATGTATGTATGGTTTTTGGTCACGTGACTTTATATTTCCAAAAGTTCTTTTATCGTCAATGTCAATAAAATTGTATCATTTGGACGTAAATCTTAGTTAATCTGAAGGTGAAGGAAAATATTATGAGGAAATCTGGACTTAATGGTCTGATATCGCCAACACAGAGTTAATAAGCGTGATAATCAGTGGAAAGGTCAGAAAGAGGTCTTTTTGCCCTACAATGAGACAATAAGAGGCTCGTAAGTAAATATAATAATTGTTCCACTGCAGGGCAAATGCTTCTTCACATACAGATAAGGAACGAGCATTGATCACCACGCTTGCTCACTGCCGGTGGCGATTTGAGACCATTAAGTCCAGATTTCGTTCCGATGTTTTCCTTCACAGTGGTGTCTTGGATTACCAAAAAGTACATAATGATATAGAAAAAGCCACATTAATACATGCCTGGGTTTGAACACGCAACCCGGTGTTTAATAAGTCGGTCTGTAACCTCCGGGCTACCACGACTACAACATTATTATTAATACCCTAATAGTAAACGTGAGTTTGTTTGTTTGTAACATCTTCAGGGCTAAATGGAGATCCTATTTCGATAAAAGGAATAAATGTAACTTGAAACCCGGAAAAGGACAGAGTATTTTCTTTTCCAGAACATTAAATACTTTTATGGCGGGCGGAGTCGCGGTCACAGCTAGCCCATTCAATATATTGGTAGCTTTAAAGCTCAGTTCAGACTATGCTATAATATACAAGGTTAGTCAGAAAGTAAAAGGTACTAATTTGAAAGGGTATTTAACCGGTATCGTCCCGCGTGACGACCCGGATCGTCAGTGCCATTGTTTATCTATTTTGTCTATAATTACAGTACTACACAGGTTAAGTACCCATTATAATGAATAACTTTTGTTCTACCACTTTCCCCAAAAGTCAATGGTCTAAGAGAAATAGCTGTTCAAAGATTTCATAAAAACACGCTAAAATCTATCTATCCTCAGCTATGATCATTTGTGTTTACATTTTAGGTCATATTTGGGGTCACGGATTAGAATCTTCATTTTTTTAATTCGTTATTAAAGAAGGGATGAAGAATTTTTGAAACAACTAAAGTAACCATTTTGGACGGGAACTAAAATTATCGAATTTTGAAATTTTTACACTTGCTTTAAAACAGTCATCAGTTATACTATATGTGGCCTGCGGATTAGTATCCCCTTTCCGACTAACCTTGTATAGCATATAGCAAATATTGTATAGCACAACGATATCGCTCAGCATACATTTCATATGGACACGTTCACACAACGCTATACTATAAACAAAGTATTAGCTTGCTGTACGCGATAAACTTGCGCGATTCTCAGCGCTATATCGTACGATTCTCCGGTTCCTGCCCCGCCTCACTTCTACCCCGTCCGTCGCCCGACGGATCGCTGTCAAATAACTCGCTATACATAGTAGACTGGCTCGCGATATAGTGTATAGTGTGAACGCCATGCTATAGAGTAATAGTTTATGACGCAATATGATTTACTATATAGCGAAATAGTATAGCGTAGTCTGATCGGCCCTTAAAAGTTGCAAAACAGCATTCGCTTTGCCATATTGAAACTAAAGACGGCCAAGAAGCCTTTGAGAAGTTATTTAAATCAAAAGAGATTAATATTGAATTGTCTTTGTTTAAAATCAAATATCTTTGTTCCAATAATTCGACACAAAACTAGGACGTCAGCAACCAATTGAAATATCTATTTTAGCTTCACATAAGTAAATAAACTAATAAAAGGAAAGTACGTCTTATCGGTCTATAAATAGAAACTAATCGGAGAAATAAATTGATCTCTATTTCGATAGGTCACAGGTTAAAGTGTAGGTGTAATGATCCCTTATTAGGGTAGCGTAGTCAATCTAATAAGCTTTAGCCCAGATGGCCACACACTATAAGAAACTGTTAGATTTCTGACGCGTGCGCGAATGCCTTTTGATCAGTGATGCCAACTTAGCAACTTTATAGCTAGATCTAGCAATTTTTGCAACCTCACAAGCTACAACTTAGATACATTTGTAGCTAAACTGTTAAGTTACTTTTTCTAGCAGCTTTACAACCTAGGACATTTTTTAGTTTTGAACTCCAAAAAAAAGTAAATAATTCGAATTGGTTATCATTCTCACACTACTAAGTTTTGGTTTTTAACTTTAGTTACTTCTAGGAACTTTTTAGGGTAAAATCCGGTATTCTGGCAACTTTCCGCAACAGTTCTAGCTACAAAGATGATAGTACAGTTGGCAACACTGCCTTTGATACATTTTATACCGGAGCCCGCAGGATTCCAGATCCAGGATCGATCGCACATTATAAAAAAAATATCAGATTTTTTTCTGGCGCGCGCCGGTTTGTACTCTTTTCAAAGATTTTGTACCAGACCACACGCAAAATGTGTCCATTTTGTGTGGAGTCTGGTACAAAATCTTATGGTGTAGATTTGTATATTGTATACAAATCTATGCCACAAAGGGCATTCGTGCACGTCCGAAATTTTCTGACAGTTTCTTATTTAACGTGCGGACGGATTTAAAGTAGTAATTTTTGTTAAAGTTATGTTTCCCCATCCCTGCAAGCTTAACTGCAATTTCTGAATAAAGTATTCATGATAGTATATTATTACATATAACGAAATTGTAAGGAATACTATCACAGCTAACCAGCGGTGCGAGCATGCATCTTTTTATCGAGTCGATTGAAGTCATATTCGAGTCAAATTTTACATGAGATATAGATAAAACGACAGCAGTTGTCGTTTTATCTATATCTTATGTCAAATTTGACGTGTAGAATAGATAAATTTCTCAAATCGACTCGATAAAAGATCCGTACTCGCACGGCAGGCTTTACTAGTTTACGAGTAATAGGCGACCAATTTATGACATGTAGTTGGATCTGAAAAACCATAGAAACTTCAAACGAAATGTCATAAATCAACTACAAAAATAACACTGTATTTAAAAACGTATATTAATCTTTAATCCTAAACTATTTACCATACATTACGCTGGACTAAAACATCTTATAGTATACTGTATACGGAACCCTACACTGCGTAGGCCGGCTATCACTTGGCCGGGTTATTTATTAGGTCTCATTCTGTACCTAAATTATTCCTAGCAAGAGTAATGTCTCGACATTTGCAGGTACGGTTCGGAGAAAATATTTTCGTCACAATAGATCTTTGTAGGTCACAGTGACCAATGCTTGTAAGGACGGAGGCACGGAGAAAACAAAATGGCGGAATCGATATTATAGAAACTTGTAGGCTGTTTCAAGGTAAGGTAAGTTTATAAAAGTGATGTAATATTGAAGAATTACACATCACACTTTTGTTCTTCAAGTGGTCGATCGAGATTTACTATAATGCACTCACAGTGATCACTGACGGTGATATATCACTACAACATAGTTTTAAAACAAAGTCGCTTCCCGCTGTCTGTCTGTACCTATGTATGCTTAGATCTTTAAAACTACGTAACAGATTTTGATGCGGTTTTTTTTAATACATAGAGTGATTCAAGAGAAAGGTTTTAAGCTATAAAACGTACACGTGCAAAGCCGAGGCGGGTCGCTAGTGCAAAGATAAGAGTGAGCTACTTTGATTTTTTCACAAAAATAAAACTAAAATCTCTTTAATTTGAGCCAATTGTCAACCTCGTTGGTCTAGCGGTCGCAAGCGCGACTTCTAAGCGTGAGGTCTTGGGTTCGATCAACAGGTCTGGCAAAGTGTTAGTGGGTTTTTCCGTGTGGATTTGCTAGGTTAAGCTGCGCTTGCCGCGGTCAGTCCATGGATGGGTGACCGTTCGTAACACACCGAGACTCCTCCATGCTTCGGAGAGCACGTTAAGCCGTCGGTCCTGGTGTCACATACCTATGACAGTCGTTACGGGTAGTCAGACGCCCGAAAGTCTGACAACCAGTCTAACACCGGCTTTCCACGGTGCGTGATAACGCGCATCGCGACACACGAGCTCGCACCGACGCACCGTGGGAAGAGGCTCGTCCGTGGTAACGCGGACGCGTGCGGAGCGGTGCGCCATATCCACATCACACATAATGTGGCTTCAAACGGTGCGTGATTTTATGGATGATACCACGCACAGCCGGTGCGCGCTACCACGCACCGTGGGAAGCCAGCTTTAGAATATCGGCTTTGCCCAGTAACTGAATTGACAACATTTCATATTTTTAACCTGCATGTATTATAACGTTATATAAAAGTAAATCCAAATCCAGAGCACCCGTATTTTTCCATTTTTCGAAATTATGTACTTTTCATTCATAATTTCAATTTTGAAATTCGGCATATTCTAAAAAGACGTATGCGCCAAATGACGTCATACATACGGTGGAATGGCGATCTAACCTTTGCTTCACTGTGAACCGTCAAAAAAACTGTTAGTTAGATGTCATTGTCATTTAGCACTTGTCTTGTTTAACTTCATAAGTGACATTGACATGTCTTGTTTGACATTAAATGTTTTCATCTAAAACATTGGAACGCATAGGCAAAGGTAATTCCTCATTCCACCGTTTATGTGACGTCATCACATGTTTTTTGATTTTCATTTTTTTTCTCAGAAATGAGGAAATGAAAAAATATAAAAAATATATATTTGAACTCAGGACACGAAAATAAAGAAACGGTATTTTTGTTTTAAGGTCGTGTCAGTTTTGAAATGTTGTCAATTGCGGAGGTTTGATGGTAGTTGCTCCGTGTCATACTAGTATTCACCCACATCTGGTTAGACTAGAAGTAAACTCCAACATAGCTGGGATATCCTTTATATGCAGAACATGTCTTTAACGTTCTTGCTACAAGAAAATTATCAGTTCAAGTTAAATAAACCAAGTAACCTAATCATTAATCCGCACCACCGCTCAGCAGTACACACCTCATTTACTCCACCGCCCATAAATCCTCACCAATGAAGCCAACGAGTGCCAAATGAAGCCTACACTTAAATCATCCTAATTAAAATCAATTTCAACTGACAATTAAGAACACACTGTCACTGAGGGCTTATCAGAATCCACAAATCACGGCCATGAAACAATGGACCAGTACAAAGGACCATCTTCACAAAGAAACTCTACTCATTGCTCCAGAAAGGATACGAATTCACCAGCGTATCGTGGTCTTTCAAAGTTCATTAGACCCCTCCTCTGTCGCCTGTTTTAGTTTAACTGGAGGACGGGGGAAAGGTCTTTGGTAACTGGGCGTTAGGTGCTATCTTTGAATCTAGATAATTGATAGATAAAGATCTGGGGAGGCTGGATGGGTTGCCTTTGCGTAAATGTTTGGATTAAAGACTGTTTTTTCAGTTTGATTTATGTAAAAAGTTTTTGATAGTTATTTGTTATTGTCTGGTAGCTTGTTTTATATTATAGGAAGCGGTGTGGGCGCTTTTCGGGGCAGTCTTATGTAAACTTGACGTTCAAAAAGAACTAAGTAATAC
The DNA here is from genome assembly GCA_905220435.1 of Amphipyra tragopoginis. Taxonomy (NCBI): domain Eukaryota; kingdom Metazoa; phylum Arthropoda; class Insecta; order Lepidoptera; family Noctuidae; genus Amphipyra; species Amphipyra tragopoginis. The sequence continues at coordinate 25,732,370 of HG992004.1, forward strand.
TAGTCTATTTTGAATAAACGAGTTTTGAGTTTGAGTTTAAGATATTATGTAGGTAATAAAATGTTTTTTATGTATGAAAATTCAAAAGTCACTGTTACATGGAATGTTCAGTAGTTTTCAATAATCTTTAAGTTTATTAATCAAGTAGAAAAAAAATCTAAGTAAACTCTCAATTTCCGTAATTATAGACACAATAGATAATACAATTAAGTGTCGTCCTGGGACGACGGGCGGTACGCAACCGGTTAAAATTATATTTTAATAAAAAAAGTATTTTCATAAAAGCATAACTTATTCTCTAAATTGTATAAATAGAAGTCGCTTTTCGCGTGTCTGTTTGTTCGCTTACTTCTTTTAAACTACTGAATGGATTTTGATGCGGTTTTCATAACAATTTAGGTAATTTCTTCCGGAAGGTTTTAAGCTATAGAACGTACCCAAGCGAATCCGGGGCGGGTCGCTAGTATAGTATAAAAATAAGTTTTTTTTTTTTTTTACAATAACGTTGCCCCGCACTAAGATTTCTCTTGTATCGTGGGTGCGTTTACAGACACAAATCTCACAAACAAACGCCCAGACCCAAAACAACCATCTGTAGGCCATACAAATTTTTGTTCCGTGTGGGAATCGAACCCACGACCCGTAGCGCAGAAGCCAATCGCTTAGCCACTGCACCAACCGTGTCGTCAATTATTATTGTAGATATTTATCTCCTATATCTCCCAAATGTGGTTTTAAAATATGATTTGGAAATATTAAATTTGAAACCACATAATAAGTATATCATGTTGACCACAATACATTAACGTTTAGCAGTAGCCTCGTAAAATAAATCCGATCCAGCTTTTCGGTTTATTTTACATAGTTATTAATGACGTGCACAATGTTATACAAATACACAACACATACATAGACATACACAGCACACATATTCATTATTACACGCAGCAACAACTTCACTGATATTTCTTCTTCATTGTAAACCAAGATGGCGGAGCGTCGTGACGTAATCGCTCGCAGCTTAATGATGTACCAGTAGACATCGGTGCATAATGCAGTTTGTAATGTAAACAACGATACTGATGTTTGTAGTACACTGTGTACTGTTTAGCTTAGTTCAGCGCTTACAGTGAACTTCGAAACACTGTTAGTTTCCGGCACAGATACAAATTATTGGAGCAAATGTAAGAATTATAAACTAAGATGTGTTGTGAATTGTGTCCCTTATATTATGTCAAATAAATGTTATTTACTTTCTTTCTTTTCTATCTTTCTTTCTTTCTTTCACATCTTTCTTTCCGTCTAACTTTTTTTCTTACATTAACTTGCACATAAACCACGCATGTATACACAGACATTATATATTATGATGATATAAAAAGCACTTTTTTATACCGACACGCTCTCTAGCCCCTCCCCAGACCCGCACATAATTATACGCACGAACTCACACTAATTCAGCCTGAATGTTTGTGCAATTAGGACCAAAATCGACTTAAAAATTTGCACACACACACACATTGTTTTTTTTCCTGGCCAATTTCATTCATAGATGGTACGTGTATTATCATGTGTAAGATTAGTTTTAGCATAAAATTTCCGTATTTTTAAACGACAACATTATTACAAAAATCAAAATCAAACCAAAAAACAATCGATTAAAAAAGCAACCAATACAGTCGAGAGAGGTGTATCATTCTACCTACAATTCGCCAATGACGTCAATACAGACATGAATTCCAATTCTCAACAAAGAAATAGAACCGCCACTGATTCCAGAGCACCGTCGATTGGTTTCGATAGAGGCACCCCATTCATTACGTAGAGGGTTACGACGCTACGAAAGTGCTACGCCGAGCTACGCTGCTACGAATATAGATGATACCATCGGATAGATTGATTCTATCTGGATAGATGTAAAATTTATTGTACGATTTCATTTCTAAGGAAATATTTTTGAATATTTTGTTTAGATTGGTTTCTTTGTTTCATCTGCTGAATAAAAGAAAGAGATTTTGTCTGTAACGTAATCAGTGTGCAGCAGTAATATGACTTTGTTTGAAATACTCAATGATGTAAATAATTTTAATTAACAAATTTTGCTCTTCACTAGGGTTTGTCCTGTGTACAGTAGGTGCGTTTAAGACAGAAATGTAACATGCACAAACACCCTAATTTAGATTAAATATAACACAACATAAAATCACGCCATGTATTCCCCGAAGGGTTGGCAGAGGTGTATAGTACACCCACGTTTTGCCGTTATGTTTAAGTCCCATGTAATAGGGGGCGAGCCTATTGCCATCAACCGGGCACAAATCCAGACTCCGAGCTGCTACTGAGAAATTCCACACGGAAAAACTCAATAACACTTTGCCCGACCTGGGGATCGAACCCATGACCTCACGTTCAGCAGTCGCGTTTGCGACCACTAGACCAACGAGGCAGTCAATTTAGATTAAAATGACTATATAATTCTCAATAAACAAGAAAGTATACATTTGTACACATCTCTTTTCAACAGGAGATTATTACGATGGGTAGGGGATAGGTAAGTGATTTTAATTTCACTCATCATTACGTGTTACAAAGTCTCCTGCCGCATCTGTCTGTCTCATACGCGCGCGAGACGTCGACGCGAGCGCACGTAGCTTGTTTACTCCGTATCGCTTAAGTCTAGTTTTTTCGGAGTACCCACATAAATTGAGAATGGAAGAAAAAAGTGACGGAAACAACGCGGAAGGCAGCGATTCGATGATTACTGCGATTTCCTTTGCGGGTGAGGCGAGTAATAGTAATATCCAGAAAGATTGCGAGATGAATAGTGGAAGAATTGCCGAAAAAAGGGCCAGGGAAAAGGGCGATGAAAGCAGCAGCGAAGAAGGTTTTATAACGGTGGTCAGAAGGCGACCTAAACTCTTCTTAAGGAGTGAGTCAGGAATTGAAGGCGAATCGGTGAAGGAGACAAGAGAAGAAAATATGGCTGACACATATAAGATTAGCTTAACGTCCTTAGAAGTCTTGCCCAAACAAATGGCATTAGCAAAATTGTTGAAAAATGAGAATATTCAAAATATATGGAGAATCAACTATAAGAGTCCCTACAAGGTTTTCATACATATCGCCAAAAAAGAAGATGGAGAAAAGTTAATCAAATGTCAGAAGCTCGTTGATTTAGGAGTAAGAATTCAATTTGTTAACCAACTCGACTTATCTTACGGAATAATTAAGGGTGTAGACTTGGAACTGAGTGAGTCAGAGATATTAGAGTCATTAGAGACTTCATGCAAAATAATATCAGTTAGAAGACTAAGGCGTATCAGTCAGGACAGGGAGTGGGTGGACAGTGAGACTGTGCGTGTGTGTTTTGAGAGCCCTAAAACTCCAGAATTTATTCTTGCCTATGGATGCCGTTTTAGAGTAGAACGATATGTATTTCCTGTCACTCAATGCTCCAACTGTTGGAAATTCGGACATATAAAGAAATTCTGCCCAACAAAAAAATTCTATGTCCTAAATGCAGCAAAGAGCATGAGAATTGTGAAACAGACAGAATTGTATGTCCTAATTGCAAAGGATCTCACATGGCATTTGACAAAACGTGCCCTGCCTTCCTAAAAGAAAAAGAGATTCGAACTCTAATGAGTGTAGAGAATACATCTTATAGAAAAGCCTTAGAAATATATCTAAAGAACAACAATAAAGGCAGTATGGTTGCGGCAATTGAGGATTCTGTTGAAAGAACGGAAGAGAGTCAAATTACTTTAAAGAAAACTTACAGTAGTGCTGTACAATCGACAGTTACTGTACAAGATGTTTTAAATAATGAAATTACATGCAATCAAACAGAAATCTTAGGCAACAGACAAATACAAAAACAAAAAATGGACAGGTCTAAGAAGCAAAATAAATATAAAGATAGGCCAGAAAATCAAACAACATTTATGGAAACAGAATGGGAAACCTTTTCTATGGAAGATGAGATAAGTGGAAGTAGTCAGGAAAATAGAAAATCGGAAAAAGAAGAAGCTGAAAAAAAGAAGAAAAGAAAATTTAGATTTGTAGAAATATTTTTAAAAATTAAAGAAATTATTTGTTCAGAGAAAGGATTTGAAGAAATGATAATGTCGGTGTTGAAAGTTATATACGAGGAATGCAAGGTATTTGTTAAGGATTTTTTAATTGGAGGAAATTTAGGTCAATGGCTGTTAAAATCTATAAATGGATAATTATCGCAAAGACACTTTGATTAATATACTACAGTGGAATAGTCAAAGTTTAAAGCCAAAATCACCTAGTTTAGACGCGTTACTTGTGCAAGAAAAAATACATATTGTTATTGTAAGTGAAACTTGGCTTAATCCAGAAGTTCGTTTGAATATGAGAGGTTATAATATGTATAGAAAAGACAGAGAAGATTCTTACGGTGGTGTCGCGATAATTATCCATAAATCTATACAGGCGCAAGTATGCCCAATTAACTTAAGTAATGCAGGTATAGAGGTTATATGTATGAAAATACTTAATTGTAAGAGTTTGGAACATGTTGTATCTATTTACTGTCCATCTTCAGTGCGTACAACATCATCAGATTGGGACAATATTTTCTCGTCAGTGCCTAAAAAATCTTTGGTTGCAGGTGACTTTAACGGTCACCATACGAACTGGTCTTATAGAACGGATCAGCGCGGAACTCAAATATTGGACTCATCTTTGGAACACGGCTTTGTGACACTGAATAGTGGAGAGGCAACCCGGGTCAAGTTAGTTAATGGAAATATACAAAGATCATCACCGGACATCACATTGGCATCATCTGACATCGCTATTAAATTTCATTGGGCTGTAATGAACGAAAATTTAGGTAGTGATCACCTCGTAATGAAGATTTCGTTGAATTTTCAAGAACATATTGAGTATAATAAACGAAGAAACTTCAAAAAAGCAAGGTGGGAGGCCTATCGTCATGAGCTTACAGAGTCTTTTTCTGGAATGGTTGACGTCAGCAATAATATTCAGGCGTTATACGATTATTTCATAGAACAAATTGATATGGTAGCGAATAAGCACATACCTATAATTAAAATTTGTACTAGTCCCTTAAGGAATTTTAAGCCAAAAGAGTATTGGGATCCATCATTATCTAGAGCAGTGGCTGAACGTAGGTTAGCTTTAGCCAAATTCAGAAGAAATCCTACTCCTGACAATCTTAAAAGACTAGAAGAGAAAGGGGCACATGCACATAATTTGATAATGAAAGCAAAAGATAGCGGCTGGAAAAAATTTTGTAGTAGCATAGATGAAACGTCTTCAGTTTCTGATATGTGGCGAAAGATGAGATGGCTTAAAGGTTATCGTCAAGCTAAATTTAGTGTGTCGGAGGAAAAACTAAAAGATCTGTTACATTCACTCACACCGGATTCCGTGATAAATTTACCACCAGCATTCAAATCACAGAATATTTTAATAGAATCAGTATTTACAAAAGAAGAACTAGAGAATAGTTTAAAAAAGAAGGACACTGCTCCGGGTAATGATGGAATAACTTACTCCATGATTTATAATCTTCCATGTGAGGCCAAGGAGTTTCTTCTCCGTATATATAATGACATTTACAGAACTGGAGATATCCCAAAACAATGGCGTGCGATATCAGTTATTGCTATTCCTAAAGCTGGGCACGACATGAATACGGAGACTAAACTTAGGCCAATATCTCTAATATCCTGTGTCTGTAAGATATTTCATAATATGATCGGAAAAAGAATAGAATGGTTTATTGAGAAAAATTCAATTTTGTCACCCAACACGGTTGGTTTTAGGAGAGCTCAATCATGTTTAGATTGCATTTCAAGACTCTCTACTTGTATTCAATTGGGTTTCACTAGAAATGACCCTACGTTGGCTTGCTTTCTGGACATTACAAATGCCTATAACAATGTCTTAGTGGAAAAGGTTGTGCAGACATTGGATGACTTGGGAATTGGCTCAAGAGTTTGTAGTTATTTAAATTCATTTCTATTAGAGCGATATTTGATGATAAGAAGTAGTAGTGATGGACGAACTGTTGATGTTAGACGAGCAAGCAAGGGGTTGGCACAGGGCGACCCATTATCACCGATGCTTTTTAATATTATTACATCAACAATTTGCCAACAGATCGAAAATGTAATTGTTTCGCAGTACGCGGATGATTTCGTATTTTACCTCAGCCATAAAGATTTAAACCACGCGGAATCGGAAATGCAAGCTGCTCTTAACTCTATGGTCGTAATACTGGATAATATGGGTCTAGACATGTCACCTGACAAATCAAAGATGTGTCTTTTTAGTAGAGGTAGACGAAGACGACAATTGCAACTTACAATCAACAACTTACCAATTCACTCAGTAGATTGTGTGAAACACTTAGGTATCTGGTTAGATAGGTCACTTTTATGGAAAAAGCACATTAATGAAATACAGGAAAAGACGGCAAAGTTTTTAAATTTGTTTAAAGTTTTGGCGGGGCCTACTTGGGGAATCCATCCAAAACATTTGAGATCTTTGTATATTTCATTGGTACGCAGTAGGATTGACTTCGGTTGCTTTCTCTATGATAATAGTGCAAAGAGTCATTTAGGTAAACTGGACAAAATTCAGAACCAGTATTTGAGGAGTATAGGTGGTTTTATAAAAAGCTCTCCAATACACGTAATGGAAGCTGAAATGTGCATTCCTCCATTGTACGTTAGGAGGTTATACTTAGCTTACAAGTTCTGTATAAAAAGTATGTCATGCTCGAACAATGTAACTATTAAATTAATAGATGAATTGAATGATCTTTCGGTCACAAGATACTGGAACAATAAGAAAAAACCGTTGCTTGTGACCATATTCAACGAGTGTAAACTACATAATATACATTGTTCAAGTATTTTAGACATGTACTCACTAGAAAAATGGGTGACAGGTATAAACGTACGAGATAAAATTATTTGTAAGTTAGACTGTGTCAAAGTAGCAAAACGCAGCCATGAGGTTACATCACTTAAATTCGATGTTATCAAAGAACTTAGTGAAAAGTACTCGGGGTGGAAAATGTACTTTACTGATGGGTCTAAGAGCAAAAGTGGATGCGGTGCCGCTTATTATAGTTTAAATGATGGAACTTCGGCTTTGTTTAAATCTATTGATACAAACGTATCTGTAATGACGATGGAACTCATAGCAATCTCAAAAACTCTAGAGAACATAGCTTGTTGGAACAATGCGAACCATTATGTGAATCAAAACATTGTTATATGCACGGATAGCAAAAGTGGTTTGATGCATTTAGCTCGATGCGCCTCTGGTTGCAGAGGTACACCGACAGCTTATGTAATTCTTAAACTATTGAATGAACTTAGTGACATTAATTTGAGGTTGCAATGGATTCCATCTCATATTGGTATACATGGAAACGAGAAGGCTGACATGTTTGCAAAAAAAGCTATTTTGGAAGGATTGGAAATTGACATCGCTCCGTTCTACACAGAAATACTTAGCTATTACAAGAACATATGCTACAATCGTTTTAAAGAGTATTTCGACAGGATTTCTAAAGAAAAAGGCATATGGTATAAGACTATGCAAAGTGAGCCTCCTCGAATCCCTTGGTTCGCTGAAAGTCGTATAAAGAGGTCGTATGTTGTTATGGCACATAGATTGCGTTCTGGTCATTTTCCATCCAGGAAATTTGGATACCTGATGAAAAAAGTTGATTCCCCTAATTGCCAAATGTGTAATAAAGTCGAAGATGTCCAACATTTGCTGGTGGAATGTGAAAAGAACAAGAGAGAGAGGGAAATAGTGATGCGGGAGTTAAAAGTGAATATGTATGATGTTGGGGCTTTCATTAGAATATTATCTACACCTAATTCGAGAGAAGCTAAAATGATTTATGAAATGGTTGCTGCATCACTATCTTCCTAGCTAACGCAATAATTTATTTATACTAATAATATTATAATTACGGGTTAAAATTTAGTTAGATTAGGGTATGATGAGGCTGACGTACCTTTGTAAGGTAAAAGCCTCTAAATAAATAAAGATTGAAAAAAAAAAAAATCTGTCTGTCTGTGCGCGATTTTCTCCGTAACTAATAAAAGGGTTTTGTTCCAGTTTCCACGGTTAGATAGCTTGATTCTGGAGGAAGGTTTATACATATAATTTATACACATGTTATTTATATTAGCTGAGCTAACAAGATTTTTGTTAAGATAGTCGAAAAGATAATGAAATCTGATGACTTGTACCCGTACAAAGTCGGAGCGGGTCGGTAGTATCTCATAAATACGTAACATCTATACAACGTGGGCCCGAGATACCAGAAAGATTTGATTCCGATGCCTAATTGGAGACGAAAAGCTGGGATATAGTTTGTTGAATAAAGCTTAATTTTCGAAATACTATTCATTATTTACGGAAATTCACAAATCGAAAAACATCTATGGTAACAAGTCTTATGAACGCGGCGTTGCGACTTTTGTCATACCATACCCTTCTCGCTTTATGTCTTATTTGTCGGGGAGGGTTGTGAAGCGAGAAGTTTCTTATCCACTCACACGATAGTTTATAAATGTTGCCAGTTCAACCTAAGATATTGTTTACAAGGAAGTACTAAAAAGTTAATTGATTTTTTAAGTACTGAAAAACAAAAAATAAAAACTGAATTGGACTTTAGTTGATATAACATTTGACGACACGTTTGGTGCAGTGGCTAAGCTTCTGCGCTACGGGTCGTAGGTTGGATTCCTACACGGAACAAAAATTTGAATGGCCTACAGATGGTTGTTTCGGGTCTGGGCGTTTGTGTATGTGAGATTTGTGTCTGTAAACGCACCCACGACAAAGGAGAAATCTTAGTGTGGGGCAAAGAATAAAAAATAAGTAAAAAATACTCGTAATACCATCAGAAAGGCGTGCTTAAAATCTTTGTACCTCGCGCCCACGGTGTAAAATACATTATTATATTAAGTCCGAAACCCACCCAAATCTCACCCAACCTCTTTAAATCAAGTAACTAGCAGAATAGCTGAGTGGATCCAGTTGTTTGCTTAGCAAACTGCATTACCCGGCGATGCCCGCATCCCGACGTCATTAGTGTGCCCGTTACGTCATCAGACGGTATTGTCTCGACGGTCTCGGGTCGCCTCTCGAGACGTTTTGAGGAAAATTCGGCACGACTCACAGATCACTTTATACCAGTGGTAGTGCTTTATTGATTATTGTAGTACAGTTTTGAAATTTTCGAAGGTATTGAAGGGATTTGTTTATGTTATAGACATTGGTGTCTGTGTCGTACCCTTTTCAACGTGAGTCCTGGGGTTTTCCTACAATATGTTACCATACAAAAATATCAAATATTGATAAAAACAAAACATGGTTAATACAGCAATTTTTAAAGATTTAAAGATATTTATTTTTGCCTATCAAGTGTACATAAGGTGGTACAATATATAGATAAGGATAATAGACTGGAAACTGACCCCAACTTAGTTGGGAAAAGGCTAGGCAGAGTAATACACTCATCATCATCATCATTCAGCCGAAAGACGTCCACTGTTGGACATAGGCCCCCCCAAGCATCACCACATCGACCGGTCCTATGCTTCTTAGCACCCTACCTTACCTAGGCCGCTACCGTGACCAGGGCTAGCAGAGCCGCCGGGGATTAGGGGCCGTTTCTTCTTTGTGCTATCCATGTTGGGGGGGTTTGCCATAATCGCCACGCTTGGCAGGCGGGTTGGCGATCGCAGAATGGTTGCTAAAGTACTCAGAGAACGCTGCTGCCCATCCTCTAGTCACTAGATGATAGGGATTCACTAGAGTCTAGTGAATCCCTTAGGGTCAAACTACACGTCCGATATATGCTTCTGGGAGCCGGATCCGACTATCTGATCGGATTCATGAAATACACGTACGATTCTCGTGTCCGATTTTTTCTGTACGACGATGACGCCCGGATGATGCTTACGATTCTGACATCTGATCCAATAGTCTGATCGTACGTGTAATTCATGTTCAAACAAATGTGTGACGCGGAGGCCTTCAGATAGTCTGATCAGACTATCGGAACCGACTATCGGAAGTAACTATCGGACGTTTTTGACCCTTAGTCGCCTTTTACGACACCCATGATAAAACACTCAAACCGACCAAACTCTCTATTGCTAATTAGAGAAATAACTTAATCAATACAGTTCCAATCATTTTCACTTTATAAACAGACGAATAAGCAGCGACGTAATCCATCAATGACGTCACTAACAATAATCCAAGATGGCGTGACCGCGTGACGTAACGGCTCTAGGACAGCTTCACTCAGCCAGGCACAGATAACGCAGTTTGTGATGCAAACACTGATATTGGGAGCAGTGTGCACAGATTAGTTTAGTTCAGAGCCGACAGGCTGGGTAATACTGATTTTATAAATATTGATAGGCTTTGACGTAATACATTGAACATAGCATAATTTCAGGCTTGTATTCCTAGAAGGGTTGGCTGAAGTGTATAGTACATGCTCATTTTGCCGTTATTTTTTAAATCCCATGTAATAGGGGGCGAGCCAATTGCCTTCAACTGGGCACAACAATTATCCACAACCCAATCAATTAATGGGCAATGCCTGACTTTCAGGCTTCTGGATCAGTTCATATTAGAATTGTACAGCTTGATATTTAGCCGTGCGTACCATTTAAGTCAGTCAGTCAGGGTTGAGCATTTGATAAGTTCCAGTTTCCATGATAGGTACACTCAGTTTTTTTTTTTTTTTGAGTTTAACCGGCCCTACTTCTTCTGATTTCCTCAATCCTTACGAAAATCGATATACGTGAAAACTACTTATCTATCTTGCACTTCAACTGATGTTTATTCTTCCTTTTAAAACCTGACTGTGCTATGTAAAACATAAACGGATAATTAATGGACGACACGTTTGGTGCAATGGCTAAGCGATTGGCTTCTGTGCTACGGGCCATGGGTTCAATTCCCGCACGGAGGAAATATTTGTAAGTATTGCCTACAGATAGTTGTTCCGGATCTGGACGTTTGTACAAGTGAAGATTTGTGTCTGTAAACGCACATACGATACAGGAAAAATCCTAGCATGAGGCAATGTTTTTCTCAAAGAAGATAAAAATAAGAAATACATTTAACAGACAGACACATAGACAGACAAAAGGATCAATGTTATAACTCCCCTTTTTTGCGTCGCAGGATGAAAACAATGTGATGCCATATCTCTAAACGGACTCATATTAGAATTCGAAATTATTAAAAAGTAAGTCAAAGTCCTCCTCTCGTCGCCACAAAGTTTTTCCATAAATCAAGCAAAATCGTCACGACTGTACATTCCACACAAAAGTACAGACACGCACACGAGCACTCCACATAAAATGCTTTGGCATGAAAAATACGGTACACTCACAGACGGAGTTGCTTCGTTGATATTAATCACGGAAATAAGGGGAGCTCTGTACAGCGTGATTTGCACTTTTATACTTTTCCATACGTATTTATACGAATATGTAGATATATGCCCGTTGCAACTGTAAGCCCAAACGGGTAAGGCAGAGCTGTGTCATTGTTGACTTGCAGGCCAGAGTCATTTCGGTTTTAAGGACGTTAAGGAGCCATAGATCCGGTTTTGATATTAGAAGATGTTTCTTTCTTTTTCCAATCAATCAATCAAATTGTTTATTTGTTGATCACAGATGTACATTGTAAGGTAAAATAACGGAGTGATGGATGAAGGTCATAAAAGAAAAAAAAATACTAAATTCAACAAAAACTTCACTAATTCGAGTAACCATGGAGTTTCTTGCCGGTTTTTCTCCATAGGCAACAACAGATTGGAACCGTGCACTTAAATTCGACTTTTCATAAATGCCTGCATTGGTAAATACTAACCAATTATTATATTATTTGGTTGATTTTGATTTGACTACAGTATGTAAACAGCAAATATGAAAAAAAAAGTTGTTTATTATGAATGCAGTGATAAAATGTCAATAACAATTTAAATCGTTATAGTTGATAATTCTCTCGTATTGACACGCTCTAGAGAATAACTCTTGACGTGGTGAAAAGATAAGCCAATCAGGAAGCTGCCCAGGGTACGCCGAAAGTACTTAAGTGTCATCACTCGTTTTAATGATAATAATAGTTGACAGTAATCACGGAATACAAGAGAGGGCTCTTTGCAGCGTGTTCGCTTTTAATGATGAACTGGTTGTGAATTGATTGAGTCGATAGGATTTGAGTGGCAATATGTTGAATGTTAACAGATTCTCTGTTTATTCAACAGCTTGTAGAGTAAACAGGTATGTAAAATGATCCTATTTGCGCCGCATGTGGTTTCAAAAGCGCTTTGTTGTATATATTTGATATTATTCGTATACAATGTTATGCCCCCAAGGGAACATAAAATGTTGAATTTTTTAACAAACATAAATATTCATTATCAACGACCACCAATAAACAAACTCGCTACAAAAAATTGTCAACACAAAAAACCCTGTATCGGATACAATTTTTATCGAAAAACACTACAAATTTACATACAAAGAGACACAGAGCGTGATAAAAATCTCATTTCAAACACAAAGGGTATAGAGAATGGCATTATTACATATATAGATAGCGTGACCACATAATTTTGTGATACATATGTTGGGCAAAACAGAGTTGAGCTGTGCGCGGCAGATTATCGCCGGCGTGACAAATGTGGGACCAGCGTGACAAGAACACGTGTTATACAATACGTCACGCCGTTATTACGCGAGCAGTTTTAGGGTTAACGTCACCGTGTGGTGCTGCAGCAGTTTTGGGTTATTATTTTCTTTGGAGTGATTGACGCTTAATTTAATGGATGTGGAAAAGAAAGGTTGTGTACTTGGCAGCCTGTACGCATCTGGGCTGTCAAATGCATTAAAGATCCTTTTTTAACCGACTTCAAAAAGGAGGAGGTTCTCAATTCGGTTGTATTTTTTTTTTATTTTTTTTTTATTTTTATTTTTTATGTTTGTTACCTCATATCTCCGTCATTTATGAACCAATTTGAAAAATTCTTTTTTTGTTCGAAAGGGTATACTTCCCGATTGGTCCCATATAAATTTTGTTATGATTAGACCATGAACTTCAGAGATATGGAATGGAACTCCTCATCGGACCAAAGCAAAATTCTCAAATTACTAATATTGCTTTGTTTATATTTGTTGTTGGGAACTGACTACTGGAAAAGAGGAGGGGGTGCGTGTCCCCCCTCCCCCCCGTTAAAATGTGTTCATTATATCGTGTAAGGTATCATTTGAAAGGTCTTTTTATGCCCGACTACGTCAAAGCCAAAAAGAAGGGTTATGAAGGAGGGGGTTAAAATTATGACACTAAAACGTATTTAATAAAAAATAAACTTTAAAAAAAGTAAAAACCGACTTCAAAGAAATACTAAAAGGAGTAAAATAATTACCATAATATAAAATTAACAGTTTCAGAAGTCGGTGCAACTCTACACTGAAGCAAATAGAAGCCACCGACTTCTGAAACTGTTAATTTTATATTATGGTAATTATTTTACTCCTTTTAGTATTTCTTTGAAGTCGGTTTTTACTTTTTTTAAAGTTTATTTTTTTACTTAATGTGACTATATCTGACTGTATTTTTATACAGAAAAAAAATACTGGGCTGCTTTTGATAAATAAATTGAGATGAAAAGTAGTTTGGAATCAATTATTGTCTAAATATCGGGCGTGTCAATAATTTCTTAGTAATTACAGTCGTCATATAGTAAGTAGTTGGTCAATATGATCAAATAATTAGAAATATCCAAAGTGATCACTAATATTCACTCAACCAAACCGTTCTTAATATGGCATTTATAGATATTGCCATAAGGTTTAAATTAAAATGGTTGCGACGCGCTCATGAAATTTAACTTTTTTTAATTTTGACGAAGGGTTTCGTGCTGTGGCTGAGTGATTGGCTTTTGCGCTACGGGTTGTGGGTTCGATTCCCGCACGGAACAAATATTTGTATGGCCTACAGATAGTTGTTTCGGCAGCCTTATTGTCTAAGTCAACTGGTAATGGACATCGACTTCATTTTTGACATTTGAAACCTAGCCTGGGCTTCAATTGTCACTTTCGTATTGTGTAAATACCTGTCACATACAACACCATTACCAGCGAAATTCAAACCTAGTGAATGAATGGAACTTCATATTATGGCTGATTTTGGTATTGCGTAACACCGAAATGAATTTCAGTAGCAAATTCAAGCCCATGTGAAACGTCAGATGAAGCAGGGAGCTCAATCGAATCTTGTTTGAAGTGTTTTGGTTAATTTTTTATTAATATAAGAAAATTGTGGTGAACATTGTATTAGAAGCGTTTGAAGAATAAGAAATAAGTTCTACCTAATATCTCAGAAGTAATTATTAATCATCTGAACACCCTTATTTGAGTAGATAGGTGCATTCATTTCCGCAAAGAAACTACTTTTCTTGCAGGCATTCTGAAATAGCCATACTATCTTAATATCGCACTGTTGTGTTGAACATTGTATAAGAAGCGTTTGAAGAATAAGAAATAAGTTCCTACCTAATATCTCAGAAGTAATTATTAATCATCTGAACACCCATAATTGAGTAGATAGGTGCATTCAATTCGGCAAAGAAACTGCTTTTCTTGCAGGCATTCTGTAATAGCCATACTATCATATTATCGCACAGTTGTGTAACAACATAACAACTTTTGTAACGCATACAATCGGTAACTTTTTATTTTGAAACGAATTTTCAGCAAAAAAAAATCATACAACACCAACGACTACACAAAATAAACCGCGATCTTTTGACCACAGACTATACACTATGACAACTCCAACAGTGAGTGACGTGCGTTTCGTTACTATTTTTTTAGTAAACTTAGTGACAAAATACGTGATTAAATTGCAAATAATACAAAAATAATGCACAGGCTGTGTTTTTACAGCATAATAAATATAATTACCGTTTTTGCAACTACTAAAACAACTTAATCGCAAATAGTACCACGGCACTATTAGTAGTCCTACTTGCATTAACGAAACGCAAAAACTTGGAAATTGGATTCACACAGATCATTCATTCCGAAACCGAAGACCAGTTGAATACCTTAGACAATACCAATAACATTCTGACTGGGTCGACCACTGGTAATCGACTTCAAGTTCACTGGTAATGGATTTCAAGTTAGACAATAAGGCTGCGGGTCTGGGCTTTTGTGTTTGTAAAGATTTGTGTTTGTAAACGCACACACGATACCGGAGAAATCATAGTGGGGGACAAAGTTTTTTTTAAAGATAAAAAAATAAAATAGGTCTACATTTGACCTTTTTCGTGTTCCGATATATTTGTGTAAGATGGATTATCTGAATAATTAGACGACTTCATTTGAGTGAATATTAGTGATCACTGTGTACTTTGTTTACAAAATATTTGGCAATCTTGATTGTTACTATTTGACACTGAGTGTACACCAATCATATTTTGTCATTATAATCGTGTAGAACAGCGTCTTGGCAACAATTTTATTAGTAGAAATAGCCCCAAAACTACAATTGTTACACACACACATTTGACTCTCCGAATCCATTCAAAACAAAAGCCACAAAAAAGAAAAACAAACTCAAATTGAAAAACAATAGGTTTGTTTTTTCAAAAATACCAATTCAAACTCAATTGGGATCTTTGACGGGTTTAAAAAATAGCAGTCGTTATGATGAACAGGGTTCCCTAAATCCGTATAGTGAAGAACTAATACTATATGGTTCCGTACATATTGGAAGCACGTCCTCAAGGAGATTATTGTAAGAGGATCATAGGAGAAAGGTCCTCCGAATATTATTTGCGAAATTAGTTTTCCGCTGTATTTCAGCCAATTGTTTTCCTTTTGTGATTTATACAGTGTGTCCTTGGATAGTGTACACAAACGAAAATGAATGAAAAAAAAAAACAAAAAAAAAACACAGTTCATTTAATTAATATCGCTTTTTTAGAGTTTATCATATAAAAAATAAAAAGCATTTTATTAAATGCGCGTATTTTGTTTAAATGACAACGGTAATGATGACTAAGAATTGATGTTGCATAGCAAATAGCTGCTTAAGTGTTTTATTTTTGTATTTTTCATTTATTGTGTATGGATCATGGGTCCGAAATTAAGATTTATTATTATTAAATAAAAAGCAACCCTCAAAAAACGTGTCCCACGTCCTGTACCGACCAAATTTGGTACGTGGATTTAAACAATATGAAATAAGTGTGCAGATGCGTACCTTCGCGTACCTTGATTTGCAAAAGCGTACCTCTTACCATTTACGTGAAAATGCCAATTTAATTTGGTCCGTACAGAACGAGCACGTTCTGTACGGACCATACGATTTAATGATGATTGGTCTTTTGTTATGATATAAAACGGATGTACCTAGGATGTACTCCACATAACTGCAATCGGTATTTAATAACTATTTATAAAATGTATTCAAATATGCATTTGAAGTTGGCGCGTACAGGACGAGTTTCGGGTACAAAGCAAACCATGTGATACATAACAGAAATTGAGATGGTGGCTGTATGTACCTTTAATGTACTCCCCGAATCGTAACTTTTCATGCCTAATAAATGTAAAATTTCCATAATAAAGACATTTAATTGAAAATGTAGTTGAAAATATAGACTTAAGAAAGCCTAGAATTGGCATATATTATTAGAGTTTCGTAGTCAAACTAGGAACTCTTATGGTTTTCCCATGTCCGTCTGTACTGCCTGGTTATTATATATTATGGCTTTTAAAATCTCCAAAGAACGTCTTAGGTTTATGTTGGTTAAGTTACGTGTCAACTTACAAACTTTAAATCCCGGGATGACTTTAAATTTCTTTCAAATTTCAAAATTCAACTTCAAAAATATAAGCTGATTACCTTCAAATACACAGGCAGACAAGTGAGACCCAGACAGGTTGGTGTAAATATGTGATTCTATGTTGATGCGATATGTTATATACAGGGTGTAAAAAGACCCATCACATAGCCGAAATCTACGCACTCTGTACATCAAACTAAATTACATTGACCAAAAATAATTGCTGGGAAACGACTTTTATTTTTTGGCATACTTAAAACAAACGCTTTTTTTTGTAGCGCGCAATGTTATGCACGTAACCGACTGTGCATGTGTGTGTCGTGCAGCGGCTACACAGCTGAGCCAGGGCGGTCGTGTGCGTTTGATATTCATTGCGTTTGTGTAACTTCAAATGCGTAATTTGTGAGGAAATATTAAAATTTTTGATAAGGTTGTTTGGAAGAAAGTTTAGTATTATCACTTAGAACATGTTAACGGAAAAAAACTAAAAAAAAAACTGTACACTTTGACCTTCAGTATCTCCAAAACCAATGGTTTCCCAGGTATGGTCTAGTAGAAAAAAAATATCCCAATGATGGGTAGAATATGTAGTTTTCGTTATAGTTAAGGGTCTTTTTACACCCGATAGATTATTCTTCCGCCTTTAGCTTGTTTTTCTGTTGAGCAATATTTTTTATTTTCGTTTTAAAAACTGCGAGATTTGCATTTTAAAAATAAAAGTTTTTTATTTCTTTTTATGATCATACATTTTCTTTTTTTTTGTACCTCGTCTCAGATATTTTTATAACATTTTATTTTTAGTCCAGTCAATAAAGTAGTTGTAGAGTGCGTGAGCGGGAACCTAAGCGATTTCTGCAGAAACTTATTCAGGGTGCTTAGGAAGAAAACATACTAAAAGTCCTGACGTCTAGGAGGTGAGCCGGAGGGAGGGGGGGGGGGGGGACAAAGGTCTCAATTTCAGGTTTTTCGCCAATATCTCAAAAACGGTGCGTTGTAGCGAAAAATGTTGTAAGATGAAATGAAAGCTTATAAAATTTTCTATAACTTTGATCCTACACACTTTTCCATATTCTCAACCGTTTTTGAACTACACGCTCCAGAACTGTAGAAATTAAAGTTTTTCAGCGTGATGACCATTTACTTCATGCGAAAATTATCTTAAAATGTATTGTAACATAAGCTGGGAGTACTTCCACGTGGTGAAGGTGGTAACAGTAAGAAATCGCGTTTCGAAAACCTATAATAACATAGTCCGAAGGCATGTATACGATATTAATGGGAGTTTTAGCCAGTAAGGTCGCGTTTCCTACAGTGAACATTAGAGATATTGAGCGAAAAACAATCTTTATCAATATCATGATTGATTGCTTTTCCCGCCTCAGCTCAGTTATCCGCTGTTATAAAAACGCGATTTCTTACTGTTACCACCTTCACCACGTGGACGTACTCCCAGCTTATGTTACAATACATTTTAAGATAATTTTCGCATGAAGTAAATGGTCATCACGCTGAAAAACTTTAATTTCTACAGTTCTGGAGCGTGTAGTTCAAAAACGGTTGAGAATATGGAAAAGTGTGTAGGATCAAAGTTATAGAGAATTTTATAAGCTTTCATTTCATCTTACAACATTTTTCGCTACAACGCACCGTTTTTGAGATATTGGCGAAAAACCTGAAATTGAGACCTTTGTCACCCCCCCTCCCTCCGGCTCACCTCCTAGACGTCAGGACTTTTAGTATGTTTTCTCCCTAAGCACCCTGAATAAGTTTCTGCAGAAATCGCTTAGGTTCCCGCTCACGCACTCTATACCCTCTTTTGAGTCATTCATTGACTGGACTATTTGTTTCATTACTAAATTATAGATGTAATCTATATATATACATATAATAAAACAGTAAAAAAACTGTGTCTGTACATTGAATATATTTTTAAAAAAATGATTGAGGGAGGTTTAGAAACAGTAATAGAGCACGAATCCAAAAAAAAAAGTCTGTCTGTTTGTCTGTTTGTCTGTTTGTTTGTACACGCTAATCTTCGGAACTACTGGACGGATTTGAATGGTTTTTATTTTTTTGTATAGGTATTAAGTCTGGGCAACATATAGGCTATAATTAATCTTGGAAACTTGAACACCTGATGCAGAACCGCAACAGACCAGCTAAACTATAAGAGCTACAAATATGGTACCATAGCAAAAATTGTTCCACGTGATGAGCATTTTCTGCTGAGAGAATAAATTTGAAGATCTGGAACACCTGATGTGGAACTCCAAGAGCCCAGCTACACTATAACATATATAGAAATGACGTCTTAGCAAAAGTTGTTTAGCCCGATGAGCACTCTCTGTTGAAGTATAAAAATTGAAGATCTGGAACACCTGTTGTGGAATTCCAAGGGCTCAGCTACACTACAACATAAATAGGAATGACGTCTTAGCAAAAGTTGTTAAGCCCGATGAGCACTCTCTGTTGAAGTATAAAAATTGAAGATCTGGAACACCTGTTGTGGAATTCCAAGGGCTCAGCTACACTACAACATATATAGGAATGACGTTTTAGCAAAAGTTGTTCAATCTGTAAAGCACTCTCTGTTGACTTATAAAAATCGAAGATCTGGAACACCTGTTGTGGAACTCCAAGAGCCCAGCTACACCATAACACATATAGGAAAGACGTCTTAGCAAAAGTTGTTCGGTCTGATGGGCATTTCCTGTTGACTTATAAAAATCGAAGATCAGAAACATCTGATGTGGAAATCAAAGCTATCACTAATTTCACTGTATCATTATAAAATAACATAAACTGGGAGTACCTCCACGCGGTGAAGGCGGTAACAGTTTAGGACTAATTTTCGATGACGATGGTATATCATTGAAAATTTGACTCTACTGGCCAAAACTCCCACTTATGTTTTTATTTTATCGATTAAATATGCCTTCGGGCTTATGTTATTGCAGTATTTAATTTCCTTTTCCATTTATCTTCGTGAAACGGTAGCCTACCCGGTAACGCAGGGGAGCAGTCACTTAGATTTTAATTTATCAGTAATCTTCACAATAAAACTATAACCACAGTCTACCTATATCTTACTCCTTACAGTCGGTCAACGTAGAACATTGTCGCAGAGCAATCGTGCGGGGGGTTGCGGGGTGAAGGAGCGGAGGTTATGTCCCGAGTAGCCATACTGCATACTTGGGACATAACCTCCGCCCCTACATAATTTTGACATTTCATAGGACCTGTCAAATGTATGGGCGTTGACGCACTGTATGTAGTAAGTAGGTACACTGTGCTATAACCATGCCTAGAAAGAGGTCAAATCTTTCCCAATGTTCCAAAGGAGCTAAAAGGTTGAGGATCATAAGATCCCAAGAATCTACCGAAGAGCGTCAGGAGACTTGATGCTGTTCAAGAACATCAGGCTGCAAGTCGCTCCGTGCAAACCTCTTCGGATCGTGAAGCACGCCTGCGTTCTCAGTGTATTTACGCATCTACATCCAGGTCTCTAGAGACCAGTAAAGAATATGATGCGCGACTGACCGCTGATCGTGAACGTCATGCATTGTCTCGCGAGTCGGAGACGTTCACGGAAAGAGAATTACGCTTGAGTTCTCAGCGTATACACACATCGACTTCGAGGTCTCTAGAGATAAGTGCGGAACGTGATGCGCGACTGACTGCTGATCGTGAACGTCGTGCATTGTCTCGCGAGTCGGAGACGTTCACGGATAGAGAATTACGCTTGAGTTCTCAGCGTATACACACATCGACTTCGAGGTCTCTAGAGACAAGTGCGGAACGTGATGCGCGACTGACCGCTGATCGTGAACGTCATGCATTGTCTTGCGAGTCGGAGACGTTCACGGAAAGAGAATTGCGCTTGAGTTCTCAGCGTATATACACATCGACTTCGAGGTCTCTACAGACAAGTGCGGAACGTGATGCGCGACTGACCGCTGATCGTGAACGTCATGCATTGTATCGCGAGTCGGAGACGTTCACGGAAAGAGAATTACGCTTGAGTTCTCAGCGTATCTACGCATCGACTTCTAGGTCTCTAGAGACAAGTGGGGAACGTGATGCGCGACTGACCGCTGATCGTGAACGTCACGCATTGTCTCGCGAGTCGGAGACGTTCAGGGATAGAGAAGTTGCTTTTTCAAGGGTCAGCAACGCTTCCGGTCTTTATGTATTAGCTCCTGAAGGAAAACCTCCAAATAAAGTTAATAAATATATTTTTTAAAGTTACTTGCAATATTGTTGTTAATTCAGTGTACCCTTGGGATCCGCTGCGGAATTACGGGAAGAAAAGTTTTTTTGTTGTATAGGTATTAAGTCTGGGCAACATAAAGGCTATCATTTATTTTGGAAAATGGAACATCTGATGCAGAACCGCAACAGACCAGCTAAAGTATAAGAGATATAAAAATGGTGCCATAGCAAAAATTATTCCACGTGAAGAGCATTTTCTGCTGTGAGAATAAATTTGAAGATCTGGAACACCTGTTGTGGAACTCCAAAGCTCAGCGACACTATAACATATAGGAATGACGTCTTAGCAAAAGTTGTTTAGTCTGATGGGCATTTTCTGTTGACTTACAAAAATGAAAGATCTGGAACGTCTCGAATCGTCTCGCGCATCCCGTTGTTTTCCCGTCCCCGGGCTCTTAGAATTCGACATCAGACGTTTCAGATCTTCGAATTTGACGACCCCGTTATCGCTGGCATAAGCAACAGGATCCGCGTACGAAGTCGCGGGCAGAAGCTAGTAAATAATATAACCTCTCATATCTTTTTTCTACCAACTTTTACAAGTCCACTATTTATTTATTTTTTAATCTTATTTCATTCTACAGCTATTAATTATTTTCTATAATGCACGCTATCGAAAAGAGTGAGTTCCAAATAACATGAAATCTCGCCATCTTTTTTATGAGATGTCACTTCTGCGACTTTTATAACTCTGTATCTAGAAGAAAAATATAAATTATTATTTTTATCAGATATCATACATTTATCAGGCATGAAAAGTTACGATTCGGGGAGTACATTAAAGGTACATACAGCCACCATCTCAATTTCTGTTATGTATCACATGGTTTGCTTTGTACCCGAAACTCGTCCTGTACGCGCCAACTTCAAATGCATATTTGAATACATTTTATAAATAGTTATTAAATACCGATTGCAGTTATGTGGAGTACATCCTAGGTACATCCGTTTTATATCATAACAAAAGACCAATCATCATTAAATCGTATGGTCCGTACAGAACGTGCTCGTTCTGTACGGACCAAATTAAATTGGCATTTTCACGTAAATGGTAAGAGGTACGCTTTTGGAAATCAAGGTACGCGAAGGTACGCATCCGTACACTTATTTCATATTGTTTAAATCCACGTACCAAATTTGGTCGGTACAGGACGTGTGACACCAAAAAACAGTCATCCAATTAGAAAATACGATTCTTTAAATAAATTTTAAAATTCTTGTGTTTTTTTTCTTATATTTTTTATTTTTTAAGATTTTTTTTCCATTATTTTTGTCGATAAATTACGGTCTAATTTCACACATTTTTGTCTGTACAAATTATTCAGAAATATAGAAAGAAAGAAAGAAGAAAGAAAGAAAAAGTATTTATTCTTATGCCCAAACAGACGCACAAGCATACTTAAAATTATTACATAATTACACCTACATATAATTAACAATTCCTTAATTTAAACATATAATTGCCTGGCAACCCAAACACAAAAAATAAAAATTAAACTGTGACTTAATTAGTAATCTATGCAAATCACGTTTGCATATTTAGTCTGTGGTTACACTGGTTACCTAGACATCTTAATAACAATAAAAATACTTAAATCAAATAATGAATACTTGAATTTGCGCGTCGCATGGCACATAAGAATTTAGGTCGTTGCTCAGCTTTATGCTGTGACTTTAGACGAGCCTAATGCCAACAGCGCTGATTTTCAGCAACAACCTTCGAGTGACGTAATGAAGCACCGCGAGGGAGAACCAGAAAAATAAAGTGAGTACTATTATAACATGTACCGAACTGTTTGTAAAATAGAATAAAAAAAACTGTGTAATGTGCTGTGTCAAATATAATACATACAAATATTGTTATTAAATAACCAATTAATTGCACTTCATAATAAGAACATAATAAAACATGACAGACATCAAAACAAAAACAATAAAGTGGTCGGTGCCAATGATAATATAAACTACTATAGATACGTTGCCCGCGCTCTGTAGTGGCTAGATGAATGAAAGGTAATTGCCAGACATCCATTTAGTCGCGTAGCAACCGTTGCCACGGCTGTACGTGAAATTAAAATAACTTGTGTATTTTATCTTTCTCTGGTAGCGAAAAAAAATGCCGTCCTGTGTATATAGAAAGTGCAATAATTACACTGCAACAGTAAAAGATAAAAAAGTCTCATTTCATGCGTAAGTATCAAGAAAAAATATTTATTTAATTTAATTTTTTTCGATGCAGCCATAATGGCGGCCGGCGAGGAAAATCGGCAACTTTGCATCAGCGTTTATAAAACCTGCATTGTTTTTATTTCGATTAATTATATTTTTTAAATATAATAATATGTTTTATTAAACCTAATGATCAATATAATAGACCAATACTCGAATCGTACCTATTTCAGCAAGAGGTCATCACAGACATTTAACATACGTATGAGATTCTTACTTGATTTCTTTGATTATATACTCGTAGATAAAGATTTTTATGTTTATATTACATTTTGTTTTATTAATTAAATAACTATAATTACTGTTGCTAAATACTGCATTCATAATTTTAAGGATAGAGAATAATATTATTTTACCCAAAAATCTACTACTTACCTACCTATATCAACACGAGAAAATTGAGTGTCAATTTTTCCCCACATGCCTCTTTTTGTACGCGCTCGACCAATGAGCATGCACCAAAAAATAATGACGTAACCTAAGATACATATTTATCTCTCTCTAACAACAGGAATTCCTTATGTGACATTTAATTTTCTTTCCTTTTTCGTACGTTTATGTAGCTATCCAGCTACCGATAGTATTTACGCTGATTTTGAGTGCCGTGATGTTGATGCATGACGTGTCTATTTATAATACGTCATTGGTCGGTGCCCATTGTTGCGTAAGAGCATCGTAACGGTAAACGACACCGACGCTTGCGCGTCTGTCACGTGATTAGTCCCGTTTGAAATGCAAGTGCGTACACCAATCGAGAAGTGTAATAATATAAATAAATAAATTGTAGCTATTTTGTGTAGCGAAGCTAGTGTCGATGCCTTTAAGTACTTGACCCAATTAAAATTGTTTCAGTGATTCAAGAAAACATACAGATTGTTTGTAAATATCAAATAATTAAAATAAACCAAAATGACTTGAATAACAGAAGCAGCAGAACAGACACCTTGGGAATCCTGCTCAAACTTGCTTTAAGGCCATGACCCCTTAGGTAATCCTTCATTTTTGTGAGAAATCTACATTTCATTTGCAATTACTTACCATCAACCTAGTATGTGTAGCATCCTTATTTCCATTTTTCAGGACTTAAAATGTTTGAGCTAACACCAAGCCACCAAGGTTGTATTATAGTAGATACAGGCCATGGCAGACAAGGGGCAGACTGAAAGGAGTAGCCATATCCCACTGCTGGTGACCCGGACCATTGCCAGAAGGCTATGACCCTGGAGGTAAGAATACATCTTTATGAATGTAGATTATGATTATAAAATATATGTAAATGAAAATATATGTATTAAATTATTGAATTGATTATATTTGATTATTATATGTATTATTGTTAATAAACTATTTATATTTCTACCATTTGTCAAGACTTCTGTATTTGCATGTAAACTTTCTTCAAATGCCATAAAAAGGTTTGTTTTGATTTCAGATCTCGTACTGGTGGAGGAAGGTCATTCCAGCAGTGAGTGGCAGCATACTTAAAACTACCCCTAAATGCCATGGTTCTGTGTTTTGGGATGGAAAGGGGATTTGTTGCATAACGTATGTGATTTTTATATTGATGTTGTCTCCAACTCAGTTTTGCAAATAGATAGTATGGTTTTTTTGTAGTAATGACACCAAAGAGTAAACTAGCCATATGTAGCTTCCTCCTTGCAGCCATTTTAAGTATGTTATTTTCATTTGTGAAAGGAGTGACGTGACATCTTCTCGGTATGTTGACACAAAATCGTGTACATGCATTTTGTATCCGCTGGATCAGTTTATCTGTCCTTGATAGCAGACATGGACCATACACGGTGTCACAGTAATTGAGCTTTGACAGAATTAGGCTATCCACTAGTTGTTTCCTTAATGGGACACTCAGGTATTCTCGGATTGAGTACAATATTTTCAGTCTATAAAAGCAGTTCCTCATGGAGTTGCTGATGTGCTTCTCAAAGTGTAGCTCTGGATCCATTATTAGACCCAGGTTGCATGCTGTCTCCACCCTTTCAATTTTTTCGCCCATTATTTTAATTTCGGGTTTAACTGACAGTATTGTGCTGATCATTTTCCTACTGCCTAACACCATAAACTTAGATTTAAGTGGGTTTAAAACTAGGGAATTTTGCTCAGACCATGTAACTACCCTCTGTAGATCTGCATTCATTTTTTGAGCAGCCGCCAACGCATCAGCAGGCTTGAATGATAAGTACAGCTGGATGTCATCTGCATACATGTGGTACTTGCAATGGTGAAATGACCGTGTGATATCAGCACTGTACAATATGTAAAGAAGGGGCCCCAAAATTGATCCCTGAGGCACACCACGGGTAACCCTTCGAGGGGGTGATGACAAGGATGGACCATCCTCCCTTCGGATCTCAACATATTGGGTCCTATTTCCCAAGTAGCTTGCGAACCACTCTATTGTTTCCACAGCGAATCCATAATATGCCAACTTAGAAAGCAACAGAGTGGTGTTGATTGCGTCAAATGCCCGGGAGAAATCCAGTAGAGCCAGATATGAACCCTCCCCCACATCACGTGCCTCAAGGATGTTTCCCACAACGTCTGAAAGGGCAGTTGCTGTGCCACGACCCTTCCTAAAACCCGATTGCAGATCTGGAAGCATATCATTCCCATCCAAGTACTCCAACATTTGAGTATATACCACCCTCTCCAGAACCTTTGATAAGCAGGGTAGTATGCTCACCGGTCGCAGGTCTTTGGCAGTACTTGGGTTGTTGGTTTTAGGAATAGGTCGTACAATAGCCATCTTCCATGCCTCTGGGAAAACATGTGTGTCTATTGATCTATTAACTATAGCTGTGATTGCTTGTAGGGAAGATGGCAACGTTAACATGATCATATCCAGACCAAGTCCATCCACTCCCTTTGCATTTGATCCTAGGCTCTTTAAGATCTTACTTACCTCTTCCGGACTGACATTCTTGAGCACAAACTGAGATGGACCAAACCTACTAAACTCAAAGAATGTCAGTTGCGATATGGTCTGGCTGCATCTTCCTGGCACGTTTAGGAAAGCCCTATTAATTTCGTCGGGGTCATCAAAATGGGCTGGGAGCACACCATCGCCATGACCGGGTATTACCTGTGACTTCAGATTTTTCCACAAAATTTTAGGATTCTTTATGTTACTATTTATATGCCTTGTAAAATATACTCTTTTTTCTTGTTTTAGTGCACTAATAGTTAGGTTTTTTAGGTCTATATAATATTCTTTTGTAGCATTTACTTTATCTTGTTCATTTGTATTTCTTTTCATTGTATGATATCTGTCTCTTGCTTCGTCGCGCAATTTAAACATAAGCCGCACATTCTCTGTAATCCATGGCGTGGGGTGGTCCCTGAACACTTTTCTTTTAATGGGAGCGTGTAGGTCAAATAACTGTGTAGTAAACAAATCAAACTGCTCAGTCATACTGTCAACGTCCGGCAAATAGGCGATTTCCATCCATGGCATTGACGCAAGATCCACCGTAAAATAGTCCATAAGTATGTCCCTCATTGGCCGATATATGATAAGTCTCGGCTTAGGTTTCTCCTTCTTGATCAAGATATCACACGTAATGAAAGAGTGATGGCCAAGCTCACTGACGTGGTCTACTGTCACATTGCGGACCCTGACATCTGTACAGATAACATCTATAAGAGTGCTACTGTCTCCTATATACTGTATAGTTTCCGAGAATTTTGATAGGCTCCGAGGAATTTCGATTGATAGTTTGTTTGTGTATGTTTGTTGAAGGTAAATAGAAACGGCTGTGCGTTCTCCTGCATGTTAAAGTTTGTGGATGTTTTAGCATGCCCCGAGGTGTTTGCGGGTTTACTGTTGTGCTTGGCTTTCTATAGTAGTGTGATACTTTAACCTAGTTTGAGTTGTCTACATAAACGTATGTGCCGTTACTGTTGTAGGTATTATTTCAGCTGTGAAGGCAAGGTCACCGTCACCGAGAACGAGATGACGTTGCCGAAGTAGCGATACATACAATACTATGACTGCATGTACCACATCTCCGTCATCAATTGTCCGTTCGACGCTACCGCTAGAACTCGGCCGAGATCGTGACGGACCGAAATATTTGTAAAACAAACCACATCTTGCTCTACTGTAAAGCGTTTCAGGAAATGTCGCCAGACATAAAAATGAGGACAAATGAGCAATTAAACATTTGCAAAAATTTCATGTATTCGCACAACGGAAAAAATGCAACTCGCAAAAAAGATGCAAGGTGTGTAAGCGCACACCTCACCACGCTACATGACCTAACACATGATACAACGTCAGCGATACTGTTGTCAAGTAATCGGGCCACCAGCAAACTGCTGAATTTGAGCCCCATACTAGATGCCCAAGGCATTCTAGAATGAAGGCAATACAAAACACGTCTGCACTTGTTCACTACATCTAGGGTTGCCAACTCTTTGTCGGTAAAAAATAGTAGTTCTAAAATGATTACCCACAAAAATATAGTAGATAACGAATGGATGAAAAAAAATATAGTAGGTTCCAAAATAGGTACTTAATTTCTTATTTTTTTTTATAAATTAACTTCAAAAGTAGGTAGTTTCCAAAACACATAAGTACTCGAAAGCGCGAAAATCAAAATTGCCAATCTGTCAAAGTCAACGTAACTGTTAACTTGACATACCAGAATCGTTCAGAAATAGATATTGACGTTTCGTTTTACACTTACACGTTTTGAAACGAATATTATTGCTTTGAGTTTGATGCCTTTAAAATATAGTAGTTTCGCCTACTATATATTTTTTTCAGAAATATAGTAGTCGGGCCTCTAATATACTATATTATATAGTAGGGTTGGCAACCCTAACTACATCCGAGATTGCCGGCGCCGGTGCACGAGCTTTTGTCGTGTGTTGCTAACTATCGAGATCGGTCGCGGTGGACACACGATAGCCGTCACGTCATTCCGAAGTCGGTCCGAAATAATCTCGTTTCTCGGTGACGGCGGCGATAGACAAACGCTCTAAGCTACGATTCCTATCATCAAAAATACGTTAAAATCTCTACAGCATCAGCTGTGTTCAAATTTTAGGCCATAGGTATACGGGGTGATGGAATTAGGGTTGCCAACCCTACTATATAATGTAGTATCCTACTATATTAGAGGCCCGACTACTATATCTCTGAAAAAAGTACATAGTAGGTGAAACTACTATATTTTAAAGGCATCAAACTCAAAGTAATAATATTCGTTTCAAAATATAAAAGCGTAAAACGAAACGTCATTATCTATTTCTGAACAATTCTGATATGTCAAGCTGACAGTTGCGTTCACTTTGATTTTCACAGATTGGCAATTTCGATTTTCGCGCTCTCCAGTTTGTCTTTTGGTAACTACCTACCTATGAAGTTAATTAAAAAAAAAAAATAAGAAATAAGGTAGGTACCTATTTTAGAACCTATTATATTTTTTTCATTCTTTCCTAATCTACTATATTTTTGTGGGTAATAATTTTAGAACTACTATTTTTGATCGACAAAGTGTTGGCAACCCTAAATGGAATAGAAGCTTAATTTCCTGAATTCGTTACTAAGTGCGTATACATGTAGAAAACGGGTTGCTGGCGCCAAACTGTCAGTGCTTGTCGGTGCTGGTCCGCGCAGTTAGTCGGCGCAGGTAGTCTCTATACTGTGTGGCGAACCAGCGCCGACAAGCTCCAAACTGCGCCAACAAGTTCCAACCCGCTCCGATCAGCGCTGGTAGGCCGTCATTTGATGCTGTATTTGCAAGGGAATAAGGCGTATTTTTGTTTAAACATGCCAGCACCTGCTTCTACCCGCTTCCTCTATGTAGCGGTTACCTGCACGGACCAGTACCGATAAGCGCTGGTATGTCGGCGCTGGTTGCCTGCTTCCTTTATGTACAATACGGCCGACGTATCTTGGCGAGTCTGAAGATAGCTGATTAGCTGCGCAGTAGACAATTTCGTTTCTAAAAGATTCATTGCGCAGCCAAACAACTAACTTCAGACTCGCTAAGATACGTTGGCCGTATTGTATATGCCCTAAGCAGGGATGAAGAATTTTTGTAAAAACAAAAATTTTTTTTTAACCTTTGCTTTATAACAGTAACCAATGATACTTTAAGTGGCCTGAGAGGTTCCCCATTTCCGGCTAACTTTGTATATTTAGTTCTGATATACAAGGTTTAACACAAATAACGCACAACCTCTTAAGAGCGATTACGCACTGCATCCGATCCGAAACCGTGAAAATACCGATCTAGAGTAAAAATCTCGGACCGAATTCGGATGTTGCTTACGCACTATTTCGATCTCTGATTCAAATTCAAACAATTCAGGGGCCATCTTTGCCATATCCGTTTGGCGTCTGATTTGAATCCGAGGTAATACGAAAGCGTTCAAACAAACAGTACTACGGCTACTTCGGTCCGTCAATTGTTCTTCCGAATTAGAAACTCACGGATAACGGATAGAAATCGGATGACGGATGCCGGATGTAGTGCGTAAACTACCATACAAATAGTTCTATGGCTATTTCGGAACGTATTTTCACGGATTCGGATCAGATGCAGTGCGTAACCGCTGTAAGGGGTCATTGTGCTCATCATTATGAACAACTTTTACTATGGGACCAAACATGAAATCGCGAAAAAAATAGCTGCTCCCTATATTAATGTTCGCATAACTCGTCAAAATGTAAGGAACAGCTGTTTTTTTTCGTAATGATGAGTGCATTGACCCCTTAGGGTTGGACCTCATCTGGCAGCACGGAATCGCCTTTTTCCGTCGCCCTTTCTCTTTCTGTCGCTTAGAACTGCCATTGCCGACCATTGCATTTTGTCCGTGATGCCAATCGCCTCGAGGATTCCGCCGCGTGCTATCGCATTATGCTTTCTGTCTCGGTCTAGCAAATGGCAGTTCTAAGCGACAGAAAGAGAAAGGGCGACGAAAAAAGGCGATTCCGTGCTGCCAGATGAGGTCCAACCCTAAAGAGGTTGTGCGTTATTTATATTACACCTTGTACAGAATACTGCACTTCTGTCAAGTTCAACTGACAGCAACAAACACTTCCAAACCCCGTTAGAATAATAACCAGGCCTAACTATTTTAAACTCAGGCTTAAGTTAGCTCATACTTATGCCACATGCTTAGGAGTAGCATTCAGATGTTCTAGATAAAGTTAGGACGTCTAGCCGAGTTCCTGCAACTTGTACGTACACCATATTAGGCGTTAGCTCGATATTAGTAGTGCTTTTGTCTGAGGTAAGCAGAGTTGGAGCTGTGATGCGGTTTTCGGGTTTGAGGAGTTATAGGGGTATTGTGTGTTAATATAGGTTTGGTATTCGGATTTTGGGTTACGGCAATGATATTTTATACTATACATAACGTCAGTAAAGTTCTAACAGTGCGTAAGTCATTTTGTGACGAAAACAGACAATGCTGCGAAAGTCACAATATTGCTTGAAATGAAAAAGATTATTAGGATTTTCAAAGGTTTAAATCATCAAAGAGTTCATTCGTAATGATAGACACAAACACAATATTGCGTTTAGCGTAGGTTACGCTCGTTTTAAATAGTTTTTAACCGACTTCAAAAAGGAGGAGGTTCTCAATTCGGTTGTATTTTTTTTTTTTTTTTTTGTTTTTGTTTGTTACCTCATATCTCCGTCATTTATGAACCGATTTGAAAAATTCTTGTTTTGTTCGAAAGGGTATACTTCCCGATTGGTCCCATTTAAATTTTGTTATGATCAGACCATGAACTTCATAGATATGGAACGGAACTCCTCGTCGGATCAAAGCAAAATTCTCAAATCACTAATATTGCTTTGTTTATATTTGTTGTTGGGAACTGACTACTTGAAAAGAGGAGGGGTTGCTTATCCCCCCCTCCCCCCCTTTGGAATGTTTTCATTATATCGTGTAAGGTATCATTTGAAAGGACTTTTTATGCCCGACTACGTCAAAGCCAAAAAGAAGGGTTATGAAGGAGGGGCTTAAAATTATGACACTAAAACGTGTTCAATAAAAAATAAACTTTAAAAAAAAGTAAAAACCGACTTCAAAGAAATACTAAAAGGAGTAAAATAATTACCATAATATAAAATTAACAGTTTCAGAAGTCGGTGCAACTCTACACTGAAGCAAATAGAAGCCACCGACTTCTGAAACTGTTAATTTTATATTATGGTAATTATTTTACTCCTTTTAGTATTTCTTTGAAGTCGGTTTTTACTTTTTTTTAAAGTTTATTTCACTCTCTTGTAAAGTAGCCATTTTTGATTTCCGCACTGTTAGAACTTTACAGACGATAAGTACATCATTGACGCACCTGAAGTGACGATAAAACCAGGAAAATTGTGCAGCCTAGATTTTTCCAAATTATGTTGGGGTCGGTTTCCAGTCTAACCTTCTCAGTTGCTGGGAAATACCGATATCATTATTTGAGAATAGGTAGTTGTCAAACTTTCGGGCTTCTAAAAGTATCAGTGATGATTGTCTCCTACTAATTCTGAACAAAATATTTTCTGGTTTAGTGCATACTAAAAATAACTTGTATTATAAATCATCATCATCTCCCTGTCCTTATCCGTAACTCGTTAGAGGTGAGAAGATGCCTTGATCAGCTCACGGTAGCCTACAAAACCCTCAGCGGACGTATTGATTGTCCCGAGCTCCTTGGCCTTTTCTGTCGACTATTTGTGCCCGACAAATACATTGGACACCGTCAGTGCCGCCGATACAATCTGTACGCACAGCTGTCATCCAAAACCGTTGCCAGAGCCGAGTCCTCAGTGTGTCGTAGGTACTCTAAAGATACTCAACGCCCTCCTGACTGACAATCCTGAATGTGATGTGTTTGCGGATGAATGGAATAAAATTATGCATGTATGTCTGGCATTCTATGAGAGAAAGTATGCGAGGGTGTCCACTGTTCCATGTTAGTTTTTAATTTAATTTTACAATGTAATTTACATTATTATACGAGTATATAAAACCTATATTTTGTCTCCATGTTAATTATTGTAATTGGTATTGTACCGTTTTAATTAACTATAAATAAATAGATAAAAAAATAACAAAAAATCCCACTCTAGGTGGCGTCAGCACAACATATTTTATTCCTTTTCCATTCTCCTCTATCAGCCGTCACCTCAGTACTTACTCCTTTCTTACCTATATCATCTTTCAAACAATCCATCCATCTTTTATTTGTCCTACCTCTACTTGTATATCCATCCACATTTATATTTAACACTCTTCTGGTAACATGACTTTCTTCCCTCCGCTTAACATGTCGACACCACGCTAACACATTACTCCTTAACTTTGTAGTCACTGGTGATACTTTAAAACTTCCTCTGACATACTCATTCCTTATCTTATCCATTCTTGTCATATGTATAGTATAATATGTACTACATTTTTGAAACAACCTCATCTGAATTACAAGTAACTCCAGATGCTTTTAAATCATTAACTACCGCTATATAAATCGTGTTACTGGCGTGATAAAATTACAAAATTCTCAGCATTACAAAATCAAGGCCAATATTCAGGCGTGCTTCCCTTCAGATTGTGGTGCGTGTTTTTAGTCGAAATTTTTAGCCAAATTTCTGCCAACAAAATCACAAGTACAGCCACTTGGGGGGTAGATTCGTCGAGTCACGAAATACTCAAATAGTAAGGCTGGGACTCATCTAAAAGTTGGTAAAACGCGAGTCACTGTAGGCGCCAGTTTCTTCCTTCAGTGATTAATGTTCAAGGCTTCTATTCTGTAGCTGAGGAATAATGTTAATCATTGCGGCTAGTACTGGATGTGGTAGGTACCTAGTTATGTTTGTTGGCGTTGTGTTGGCGGAAACTAGGTGTGCGTGTTGCTAGGTTGAGAGGCAAAAGCGTTAATGGTTTTTTTAGTAACATTTTCGCTCTGATAAAATAAACTTTAAAAAAAAAGTAAAAACCGACTTCAAAGAAATACTAAAAGGAGTAAAATAATTACCATAATATAAAATTAACAGTTTCAGAAGTCGGTGGCTTCTATTTGCTTCAGTGTAGAATTGCACCGACTTCTGAAACTGTTAATTTTATATTATGGTAATTATTTTACTCCTTTTAGTATTTCTTTGAAGTCGGTTTTTACTTTTTTTTTAAAGTTTATTTTTTATTTAATACGTTTTAGTGTCATAATTTTAACCCCCTCCTTCATAACCCTTCTTTTTGGCTTTGACGTAGTCGAGCATAAAAAGTCCTTTCAAATGATACCTTACACGATATAATGAAAACATTCCAAAGGGGGGAGGGGGGGACACGCACCCCCTCCTTTTTTCCAGTAGTCAGTTCCGAACAACAAATGTAAACAAAGCAATATTAGTAATTTGAGAATTTTGCTTTGATCCGTTGAGGAGTTCCGTTCCATATCTCTGAAGTTCATGGTCTAATCATAATAAAATTGATATGGGACCAATCGGAAAGTATACCCTTTGAAAATAAAAAAGAATTTTTCAAATCGGTTCATAAATGACGGAGATATGAGGTAACAAACATAAAAAAAAAAAATAAAAAAAAAAATACAACCTAATTGAGAACCTCCTCCTTTTTGAAGTCGGTTTAAAAACAAGTGGAAGTGCTCAAATACATTCTTAGTAAGGGAACCTGTGACGTCAAACTGATACTACAATTATTATATTGAAAGATATCAAAGTTTTATACTTTATACACTCCTGTGACGTACATTTTTTCGTTCTGCTATAATTTTTATACGTTAAAATTGCACAAAAAGGTATTATTCTAATATTTTATGCTAGTTCGAGACGTCTCGTGACATAGCAAGTAGGTAATCGCGTAGAATAATTGGATCGATTCATTTCAACTGGATCTGTCCAGTAGCACAGGCGTGAAGCTCAAATATACAAGAGGGCAAAAATTCTAAAAAATATAAACTATCGAGCATGTCCATGCCGAAACAGTCACTAAATCAGCATGCGCTAGGCGTCAAACACCCAGCGCTGATTTAGACAGTTTTCGTAGAGACTAACTATTAAACTAAAAACGAAACTAGAAACGAAAGTAACTAAAAAAACTAACTCATACATGTGGTTTGTTTGCGGTTTTCTAAAATTGGCCGATAGTAACATTACATCCACGATCGTTAATTTTGGCTGTTTATGAAGAGGTACCTAATAATGGACGTGTGCAGGCTGATAATTACGATGGTGATGTACCTACCTATGCATTTCATCTAAACACAATCGTCAGATATCGATGTAATTAGGTACATCATTAGTGAAAGACACGCAACAGAATCGTGTAGGAGTAAATCTATCATTACAGTTATAGCTAATATGGGTCTGTCAGGATTGCGAGCATGATAAATATAGTAAATGAAACCAATATAGACTCTCCAGTATAGAGAGCACTTATATTTGTGTTAGTGGTTAGTAACATGAATAGGTCACAATACAATAATTTACACAAGTTCAGAAAATAAAGACAAGCTAGTCATCAGCTATAAAAGGTCAGACTTCTTCAGCTGATCGACACAGAATGCCGTCGTCGAATGACCACCGCCTATAAAACATCGGCTGCGTTGATTCATATCGACGACTACCATCCTTTATCAACATTGCCCAGTGTTATCCGCTACCGATAACACATCTACACATATAATAAAATAGTAAACAAGCAAAAACTGTACATTGAATGTTATTGAAAAAAATAATTGCTACCTGTACTAGAATCGATACTGATGCCGAATCAGCGGCGTGAGCACGGATCTTTTTATCGAGTCGTACGTCAAATTTGACATAAGATATACCTAGATAAAAAGTTATGTCAAATTTGACGTTTAGAATAGATAAATTTCTCGAATCGACGCGATAAAAGATCCGTGCTCGCGGGGCAGAAATTATTAGAATTTTCTGTTTGTATGTTTGAGCATCACGCCAGTACTACTGGACAGATTTAGTTGAAATTTGGCAAAACAATCCGTTTAAAAGCGGGTCAGGTTATAGGGTACAAATTATCATGCTATTGTGTGTGGGTGATGAGCACTATGAGCAGTAACCATATGGGAAATAAAATTGATAAGATTTGAAAAAAAAATGAGTAGTTACATAATTATACATTGTTTAGTTGTTGCAACACGATGTTGTTTTCCGACTTCCACGCGAACGAAGTCGCGAATACAGCTAATTAACAATAAATCTCCACGTTAACAATATTGACTCATACAAATGACATTACACGAAGACATTTTCTAATTACGTTCTAAAATTACAGATGACATTCAGAATTTACCTCAACATTTAAATTTCCTATTCCTTTTACCAATGAAATGGTAAAACATTTAACTGTGAAACATTTGTTCGAAAAATACATCAACAGCGCCGGTTTTCAGTTCACTGTAATTACTTTTCCGTGCGCAACGCTAATCACAGGGCGTTCGCCAACCGACTGTAACAAATATTCGAAGTTATATTCTATAAATAAATGGTATGTACTCACACAGCCTGTAACCGTTGACGGCTAAATACAGGCGTCCTGGACGACCGCTAAAATCTTTTTTTTTATTCTTTTCCTTTTCGCGTTTGACCCTGATGCGGGGACAGAGTCGAAGTTGAAGCACACGTATCCAAGTAGCGAAGATATGGAGGGACTCCCCAATACCCTTCTGGTTCTCACATTCATAATGACGGATTTCAGTAAACCGTTTGGCGCCGTACTTTAATGTTCAGATGGTCGCTAGCCAGGCGGACTGCACAGATCCTACCACCAAGTGTGCTGGGTTTTGTTGAATCCTTAAAACACGCGTTTATTATTACCAGTTAGGGCATACTCTAATCCGTCTCCACAGCAGATTACTATATTCCCGAGTGTGTGTGTAAGAGCCAGATGGGTAGGTATAGGGAATCCCTCCAAATCTCTGTTACTTAGATTCGTGTACTCTATTTTATAGGCCTCCCCCAAAAGGGGCGGGGATGGCCGTAATCGCCACGCTTGGCAAGCGGGTTGGCGATCGCAGTATGGTTGTTAAAGTACTCAGAGAACGCTGCAGCCCGTCCTCTAGAGAATCCCTTAGTTACCTTTAACGACACCCACGGGAAGAGATAGGGTAGAGCTATTCTTTAAGTCCGGCAATACAAGAGATGATCAGGAGGATCAAACGGGAATAAGATAAATAATAACAAAAACTACATTGCTGAAAGTTTCATAAAATCGTAAGTACCTACATAAATACTAGGACAATGTACCACCGTCCCCATCAACGTAGTGATAATTACAACTTGTGTCTTTTATATGAAGATAAATACTTTTCACAAGAGGGCGTGACACTTAAATATTTTGTGCTCAGCCCCTAATGAGAAGTAATCTCGACAATTATGCTGGCACGTACGTTTTGGAGGCCGACGATAATGTGGGTAGACCTTTGCTGTTTGCCGAGTAAGCGAATGTTGTATTTTTTTAACCATCTGTAAAAAAGGAGGCGGTTCTTTATTTGGCCCGTTTTTATTTGCTAAAAAAAATGTACGGACTGATATTATTATTTTTAAGATCGATCAACCTTTATAAAATAAATGGAATCCACTTTTGGCTCTGACTTTTTTAAATTACAATTAATATTAACTTTATCTCAATATAATAGGCATGTTGACAGCATCAATAAATTGCAAACCTAATTAGTACGCCAGTTAGAGTTTTGAAAAATAATGGACACGTTTATTTTTTTTGTTAAATCTATGAATATTTGGAAAGATAAACGCATCAAAACTCGAGAGTGGGGGCTTGTGACATCAGAAGCAAGTAAAAATTGTAGGTACTTGCTTGTGACGTTTGGCCAATTTTAAAAGTGTTGTATCTTCGTCAATTTTGGTTTACGTAACAAAAGAAAAAATACGGGTACCAATTTTTTTTGATAATCTAACAGACGGACTAAGTAGATTTTTCCAGTCAAATACCCTATTATTGAGTTATTTAAGATAAGTCATAACATAAGGTGTTATACATCAATAATACCCCGACACATTCTATCTAGCGGCATGCAAAAAAAAGCCACAACCAAAATATTTGTCATCATATTTTGTTTTAGTTATTATCCCTAGCAAATTAAAAACCAGTACGACAAACAAAACAAAAAATACAAATCCCTATCATTATCTCATCAACAAAATCCGAAACAGCAATAAAGAAAAATTACAAAAAAATCCCCAACACAGACCAAATTACAATTGGGCACATTCTGTAATTAACTGTAATACGCGTCGCAGCTTAAATTTAATTTACGAGTTTTAAACTGCTAAATAAATAGGCAATAACGAGCCTGTGGGTGACTTTGGAGTAATGGCGCCCAAAGATTATGTTTCCATGGCAACCGCTTAATGACAAAATTACGGAGATACATGGCTTACTACATGCGCTTATCAATCTTTATTAAATACGCGGTAATCGGTGTATTTACCCTACAGCGATTATTCAGTATAACAATATACAGGATGTAAATTAATTCGTGTAGCTCCTTCAAAACGCATGATCTGTGGTGACACAGGTTGAACCTGCAGAGCATGGTATAAGAAAAATCAAAAAAAATAAAAATACATGGTGTTCTGTTTTTGAGTAATTTTAGCGCCCCGAGTTAACTGATTGCGCGGAGCGATATTGCGCTACTCGTGGCCGCTAGCTGTGTTGCTGTGCTTCCATTAATTTATGCGTGGCATAGAAATATTCGTGAATTCATGAACACCCTGTATTTGACAAACGAAATTGGTTGCCATAGTGATGGGAGCGGAAAATAATAATGATATATGTGGGGTGTCTTGTGGTTTTGACTGTAAATGATACATTTCATGAATTTCGAAGACAAGAAGGGTTACACGTGTAAGCTTAGAAATTCCGAGTATGGCGGAAGCAGGAGTTAAACCACAATTAAGACGGTATGGTAACCAAGGTTCCTGGCAGGAACTAGTGCTATACTAGCTAGCAAGTATACAGGCTGTTAAATTAACTCTTTCAATTTTGTGGGGCTATTGGGTATGGGAAATGAAACAACTTTACTAAATTCGCGTTTTTTATTACACATATTTGTAATTATGTAAATATTATAAGATTAATAGTTATTTTTTTTAATTAATTTTGATTAATAAACGGTCCACTTTTCTGGGCATCATATTAAAAAACAAATAAAAAATAGTAAATAATTTAAAAGGAAAGTAATAAAAAAATACGCGAATTTTGAAAAGTTGTTCAATTTTCGATACTGAGTAACTCCTCAAAATTCTTAGTTTTTTTTTTTAAACTTTCTTTATATTTAGTTTAACACTATTGTGTCTAACAATGTGTCTGTGAATCAACCGGTTCCCTATCCATTTGCATAAAAATTTAAGACCTAATATAACTTAGCATAATTTTGTTTGGCATAATTATATTTTCGCATAATATAATTACGCATAACAGCTAACGCATAATTTTTTTAAGCATAATTTCTCTAACCATAATAATGATTAAGCATAAAGTTCTAAAGCATAACTTTTTTAAGCATAATATCTTAAAGCATTTTATTTACGCATAATGATATTAAAACATATTTTTATAGGTATAACAATGAAATAATTACTAACGGTTGCATATTAGAAAATCAAAACTTTCCTGAGCAAATTTCAAAAGAACAACGTACAAATCAAAAAAGTTTAAAATAACGATGGTCATTTGATCAAAAGTTCAGCTGACCAAAGTCTGGAATATCAATGTTTAAATTATTTATTACACTATTGACCAAATCGTTTAAAGGTCAAAATGGACTACTGGATAAATTGTTTTTATACACCTTCAAGGCCTCTTCATGAGACGATTATTCGTCACCTACTTTCATTTTCACAATAAAAACTTAAGGGGATGTTTGTAAGGTTGAGGCACCAAAGCAGAGTCGACGGAGCCCCGCTGTGCGGGGCTCCTATTTCTGTCTGCAGGGTTTAAAGTAACCTAACACGAAGGGGATGACGGGGGCTTCGTTCGCTCGCTTCGCTCGCTCACTCTAGCCCCCAGCATCCCCTTCAAACCTAACCTATCCGTGTCGGGGTGCGCCTGCGACTAGATTATTAGACAATGGTAAAAACATTTCTGATTATCATAACTAACGTTATGCTAATAGTCATTAGGCCTACTAACGTTATGCGAATCAAATTTATGCCAAAACAAATTAGTCTTTATGATGATTATGCCAACATAAAATGTATGCCTAAAAAAATTATGCCGAAGTATTATTATGCCAAAACAAATTGTGCCAAAATCGTTATGCCGAAGTATATTAGGACAAAGAACATTATGCGAAAAGAAGGTATCCCGAATCAACCGTTTCATGCAATCGGACAATTGTTATAAATCATGAATCCTGTATTTAAGTATTCACAGTCGAATAAACCTGTCCCTTCATTACAAGTTCATTTGAAAAAAACAGCGCTCTTCTCGTAACACTTAATTTTTATCAACAATTACGATCTGCCACTTCAACTGAATCCAACAATAAAAAAATCGCTAACAATCCCTTTTGGCGAGGATGACAGTGTGTCATAAATAATAACCGGTTGATCCCAACAATTTGTTAGAATATTACGGCGGGCGGGCGAGAGCGTGACGGCAATTACATCGCGGATTACACCCCGCGTGACAAACGTCGTGACGGGTTAGAGGGGTCAAGTGCTGATGACGTCATGCGGCACTCTAAAATTATCGCCGTGTCGTCAAATATTTGAATTTTAACATCCACAGAAACAAAAAATTGTAAAGGATTTTTTTTTGCAGAAAGCGTGATTGTAATTTATTTGTAAACTATATCCAGCGTGACACTGTCATGATAAGATAATGGCCCTAAAATTATGTCGAGGGGTAACGGGCTATTTGGTTTAAGCGACATTTTGGGTGATATTGAGTTAGATATATATTTGGAATCAGCGAATTTGTCTCATTCCAAATATACAAGGTTAGTCAGAAAGGGGGTACTAATCCGAAAGGGTGTTAAAGTACCCATAATAATGAGTAACTTTTGTTCTACCACTTTTCCCAAAAGTCAATAGTTTAAGAGAAATACCTGTTAAAAAATTACAAAAAAAAAATGCTAAAATCTATCTATCCTCAGCTATGATCAGCTGTGTTTACATTTTAGGTCATATTTGGGATCACAAATTAGAAGCTCCATTTTCTGAATTCGTAACTAAAGTAGGGACGAAGAATTTTTGAAAAAACTAAAATAAAAATAATTTTACATGGAAATAAAAATTATAGAATTTTGAAATTTTAACACTTGATTTAAAAAAGTGGCCTGCGGATTAGTACCCCCTTTCTGACTAACCTTGTATATATAACTCAATAACACCCAAAATGTCGCTTAAACCAAATAGCCCGTTACCCCTCGATGTCAGTTTTCGTAAAATATTTGGTTTTCTGGACCCATTGATGTCTAAATAAATACCAGTTAAAATGGTTCCGTATTACAAATAGTGTGATAGCTATACACAGCGTGACAAACGCCATAAAAGGTAAGACTGGACGAAAACAAACAAAAGCGCCACATGATGTGGCGCTTTAAAATAATGGCTGATTTCGTCAAACATTTAGTTTTCAGCGCTTGGAGTTTATTTTGCCTATCCCTAGAGAAAACGGCGTGAAATAATGTAGGTACATTTATCGGTAGCTAGCAACATTGACCAATGGTTAGGTTAGAACAAAAAATAAAGAAAATCAATGCAGTTGATGTTATGAAAGCTGTTTTCATTCGACGGAACTGTTTTTTCTGTGTCCATCCGCCGAAGAAGTCTGATTTTTATTATCTGACTAGCTTGCCCTTATTATTTTTCTGTTCTTGTGTAAATTAATATGTTATGACCTAGCTCCACCACTAACCCAAATATACGTACTCTCAATGGTAGAGAGTCTACATTAATTTTATTTCTTATATCGTCACCCGGGAGTGAACACCTCGAGAATGCATTTTGTCATTGCACGATTCCTGTGGGCTTTCACGCGGAATAAGTCGCGAGCAAAAGCTAGTCAATTATATTTATTACGAATGTTATATACCCAATAAAGGCTAGTTTCAGTGCCTACAAACTAATTTCACATAGAGCGGCTCTCTTATAAGATATCGGGTGTAAAAAACCCTTAACGATAACGAAAACCACGTATTCTACCCATCATTGGGATCATTTTTTTCTAGTAGACCATACCTGGGAAATCATTGGTTTTGGAGATATTGAAGGTCAAAGTATACATATTTTTTTTTTAGTTTTTTCCAAAAACGTATTCTAAGTGATAATACTAAACTTTCTTCTAAACAACCTTATCGAAATTTTCAATTAATCCTCACAAATTACGCATTTGAAGTTACAAAAACGCAACGAATATCAAACGCACACGACCGCCTTGGCTCAGCTGTGTGGCCGCTGCATGCATGCAAACACGCGGCATCGCCACAACCACACATTGCGCGCTACAAAAAAAGCGTTTTTTTTTATGCCAAAAAATAAAAGTCGTTTCCCAGCAATTATTTTTGGTCAATGTAATTTAGTTTGATGTACAGAGTGCATAGATTTTGGCTATGTGATGGGTCTTTTTACACCCTGCATAGTCCCTATACAGGGTGTTAACGAATTCGTGTAATTCCTTCAAACCACATGGTCTATTAATGGTATATATTAACCCCGCATGGGATTTAGATTGATTAAAAACAAATAAAAACTTTTTTTTCCAAATTATTTTTTAGGTTTTTGAAAATTTCTATGCCATGCATAAATTAATGAAGGCACGGCGACACAGCTGACGGGCAAAACTAGCGCGATATCTCTCCACGCAGTCTTGCGTCAACTTGGAACGCTAAAATTACTCAGATACAGAATGCGATGGTTCATTTTTTGAAAACTTTTTTTTGTTGATTCTGGAAAAAAACTTGTGCAGGGTCAATCAGTGTCACCAGTAGATCACGCGGTTTGAAGGAATTACACGAATTCGTTAACACCCTGTATATCGTGAACAAAATAAGAATGGCCAAATTGCATTCCCGAGGTTTTCACTCCCAGGCGACGATATTTAAACATGTTCGCATATTACTTGACATACAGATAATTATTAGCTATAACCGTAATGATTTATTCACTTCAACACAAGTTTGTTAGCACGCTATGGCATTTTTCTGTAAAAAAACCTGCTAAAATATACCTCAACCTACCCCTTCATGTTTTACAAGCGTGATAATATAAATCGTAAGTACATACATCAGCTTGTTTACTTACACCCAAACTTTATGAATATACGTTTTGTTTGTATAAGCAGTGCTGTTTTGCAGTTTTTCCCTTTAGTTTCCATTATTACGTCATTTTCCTCGCAGTTACTGTTATTGCTATAATGTATGGTATGAACATCGCACTGTTTTTTCTTAGAACTTTACCAACCTGCAAAGAAAATGAGGACGATATTTTCTAATGTAGCGTGAATTTAATATGATACTCCCTACTAACATCTCTATAAAGCATGCGGTGCTTACTTATAAGAGATTGTTACATTATAATTGTTACATTATCTTGTTTAAATTACTGTACTATTCAGTGTAAACAATTGTTAGTGAGCCAAATAAATAAAATAAAATAAAAATAAAATGATTATTACCTACTTATAAATATTTTTTTTACTTAAGTATAAGAAATGAAAATGATGGAAATAAAAATGACTTAATAAATACAGTTTTAATATTTTTTAACATAAATTAATACAACATAAATCTAAACTAAATCTATTGAATTTTGAAGTTTTTACGCTTGCTTCAGAACAGTCATCAGTGATCTATACATAAAAATTAATTGCTGTTCGTTAGTCTCGCTCTAACTCAAGAACGGCTGGACCGATTTGGCTAATTTTGGTTTTGAAATATTTGTGCAAGTCCAGGGAAGGTTTAAGTCGTGAGGAAATATGGAAAAGTTGCGAGGAAAATAGTAATTAAAAACTACAATTTTATTTTCCCATACAAACTGTTCCTACCTGTCAAACATTTGATGTTCGTCCCGTCGGTACGGTAAACTCGGGTTTAAACTCAAATTCAAGAACGTACTAATTATGGGTTTCGAATCGACAACATATATCCGCAATATTCGGATTATCGCGTATTTAGATTTTTTAAATGCAAAATAGTGTCACTGTGACAAAGAATCGACATATTTGTTGTCAGAAATTTATTTATGTGGCATTGCAACGAATGGTACAGCTAGTCAGTGATATTTTAAGTGGCCCGCAGATTAGGACCCCTTTTCTGACTAACCTTATACAGGGTAATTTTTAAAAAGCGCATTAGTTTGATGTTCTTTTAAATAACGAG
The DNA here is from genome assembly GCA_905220435.1 of Amphipyra tragopoginis. Taxonomy (NCBI): domain Eukaryota; kingdom Metazoa; phylum Arthropoda; class Insecta; order Lepidoptera; family Noctuidae; genus Amphipyra; species Amphipyra tragopoginis. Next base: position 25,776,145 of record HG992004.1, read on the forward strand.
CATAAATACAAGAGTAACGCGCGTTACTGTTAGGGAATTTACTGACACATCGTCGTAACTTTCACGTAAAGACAAGGTAAGTATTAACAAGTACGACAGCATGATATCTTATACAACTTTAAGAGTTCCTTTTCACCAGAGATGCGCTATGCAGCTATGCTGCGAGAATGTAAAAGCTAAGCTACGAAACTATGTGACCGTTTCCACTGATGCTAAGCTATGTAGCGGAGCGAGTAAGTTGTGCTATGAAAATGCGCCGCCGCAAGGTAGCTGTGCGAGGAAGATGCGCAGCTTGAGCTATGCGACTTATCGATAATAGGCATGTTGACAGCATCAATAAATTGCAAATCTAATTAGTCCGCCAGTTAGTGTTTTGAAAAATAATGGACACGTATTTTTTCTTTTTTAACAAATCTATTAATATTTGGAAAGATAAAACGCATCAAAACTCGAAATTGGGGGCTTGTGACGTCAGAAGCAAGTAAAAATTGTACTTGCTTGTGACGTTTTGTCATTTTTAAAAGTGTCGTATCTTCGTCAATTTTGGTTTACGTAACAAAAGAAAAAATACGTGTCAAATATTTTTTGATAATCTAACTGACGGACTAATTAGATTTTTTCAGTCAAATACGCTATTGGGAAGGCACGGGGAGCGGCGGTGCGGTGCTCTGCACATAGCTACACCACCTCGCAACTATCCATAGCACGCATCCACAACACGCATCTTTCCATTGAAAAACGTAGCTTAGTTGAATCAGTTTCCATCAGTGCTGCTATGTGGACCAATGAATATGATTGGTGGATATCAAATGCATCCATACTCGTAGCAACGTTGCAAATCAAAACGTTGAAAATCAATTACGGATCTCACCGATGATGGCAAATTTAAATCATACGTTAAGTTCAGTTCTCATTAAAAAGGCATACTATAAGATAAACGACTATGTTGACGATAGGGACGTGGGGCGCTAGTTGTTTTCTGCACATGTGGCTTCCCTGGAAACCATTAGTATTTATGTGTAGGTATATGCATGTATGGATCTATATTATTTAGGTACGATTTTGATTTAGCTCAATTCATATAAAATTGATTTATACTTTTTTAAATTTTTAATTATTACTTTTCCTTTATATCCATAATCTAATTATTGCATAAATATTATCATTTGCTTTGTATAGAGTCACATAATTTATTCACCTGACAGACAGATCTGTGTTGCTTGGGAGTTTGTTGCGCCGTTTCTTCTTCACAGCATAAACACTAGGAAGCGGCGAAGGGAGGGATTTTTTGGGGGCCTGTCTATTGTTATGACGTTCAAAAAGAACTAAGTTATTCTAGTCTATTTTGAATAAATGAGTTTTGAGTTTGAGTTGCATAGCACATCTCTGGTGGAAAAGCACCCTTAGTCTTATTATCCCACAAGACAAGTGCCTCTCGAGACAACTTAGACCTTATTATTCTTATTAAAAAAAATACTAGCGCAAGTGTCACCGTTCGCAAGCGTCCCAAACGTGCCAAATTTATGGCACGGGCACGATAAGGGTTCGGATTATCACGTCCCTTGCACGTCGTGCGTGACACGGGCGGGACGGACAGACAGACTTAGTACCTACTTATTTGATGTGTACTTATTACGGGCTAAAGTGACGGCGAGCAAACGCCCCTGTTTCAATGATAGGTGCTATAAATCTTGAATTCTCCTCTCGAAAGGAGGAGTTAAATGGTTATCGGGTTTTATGGGAGCCTCCTGGAAATATTATCTGTCTTTATTAAAAAGAATGGAAGATATAGTGTCCAATTCTAAAGAAAAAAAAACTCGCTAACGAACCACAACAAATCAAACATTCTGAGTTTGACAACGAAAACAAAAGCAAACGTTTTGACAGTTTTTGTAAACGAAAACTGACTGACGCTGGTGGTTCGTTTGGATTTAGCAAAAAATTGTATAGTACAATTTCGTTCCTGACCCTGAGTGTCTATTGATGAACTGCATTTAATTTTAGGTAGGTAGGTGTCACAAGGATTGACGAAAAAAACAAAAAAAGGTGGCACTCTGGTATTCAAAAAAGTTGGAAACAGTTTTGTAGCAAAAAGTAAATGTTTTGTTGAAAAATGTTCACAGTCATTCATTAACAGGGGCCCAAATCTCCTAAAATAAATTGTTGCCAAACGCAATCGAACCACAACCGTCAGTCAGTTTTTGTTTTCGAAAACTTTCAAAATTATTGATTTTGTTTTTTGTGTCAAACAATTTGATAGCTTTTGAAATTGAGAACTGTCTGAATGAATGGTTTGGCCTTGGTTCGGTTGTGATTTATCAAGATTTATTTTAGGAGAATTGGGCTCCTGGTTCCTGTGAGGTTTTTCATTCACGTTCGATTGCGAGCGCGTTAGAATTTTATATAGGAAAAAGTTATAGCGCCACCTGGCGGTCACTAGCACACCTAATTTCCCATACAAAATTCTAACGCGCTCGCATTCGAACGTGAGTCGAAAAAACTCACACTTACCATCCTGATCCTGAGTGTATATTGACGAACTACATTTAATTTAGCAATATTAGTAGCAGCGATGAATACATGTTAACGGATGAATTGCAAGTTTTGGCCTTAAACCAATACAACGGTATTTTAAATAAATTTGGGAAGATCTTGGATTTAGTTTTATGCAACGAGGTAGTATCCGTTCTTGAATGCTTGGATCCCTTGTCACCTATTGACAACTATCATCCGGCCCTTACTATTGTTGCTAATTTCGCTGATTCCACTTACTTAACTCCTGCGCCATGTACCCAGTATCTTTTTGATAAAGGTGACTTTCCGTCCATTAACAAAGAGATATTGGCTGTTGACTGGATCAATGAATTTGATGATAAATCACTTAGTGATGCGGTCAGTTACTTCTATGACACTATGTCTGTTATTCAGAACAAGTTTATTCCTACTAGGCAGGTTTTATTCAACTCCTACCCAATTTGGTACTCCTCATCGTTAAAAAAATTAATTAAAGAAAAGTTTAAATATCTCCGTAAGTTTAAAGTATATCGTAGGCTTTCGGATGAGGCGACATTCAAACTTTTACGAGATAGGGTTAAAAGACTTGAAACTGACTGTTATAATACTTACCTGGCCAGTACGGAAGCAGCTATTGAAAAGGATCCGAAGCGGTTTTGGAGCTTTGTAAAACATCGTTCTAAATCTAATACTATACCTAGCTACCTTAAGTATGGTGATTCAACAGTTGCTTCGCCGGAGTCAATTTGTAACGCATTCTCTGCACACTTTCATTCAAACTTCCTTGACCCGGTCAAGGACTTACACTCTAGTGATCTGCCCAGTCATCCGTCTACTTCATACTCTCCCATAGTTTCGGATATTTGTAAAATTGAGATTAACATAGACAAAGTTCAGACATTACTTATCAAGCTTGATCCATTTAAGTCTGCTGGACCTGACCATATATCACCTAAATTTCTAATAGGATGCGCTAAGACTATTGCCCTACCAATCTCCCTATTGTTTAAAAAATCACTATCAACTTTCACTGTTCCCCAAGTCTGGAAGTCTGCCTTTATTACTCCTGTACACAAAAAGGGTCCTAAAACTGACGTCATTAATTATAGACCCATTTCTAAACTCTGTATACTAGCCAAAGTTTTTGAACGAATAATCCATGATCAGGTTTACGCAGCTCTTAAGAACTCATTTAGCCCTTTACAGCATGGTTTTCTCAGGGGCCGGTCGACTGTTACAAACCTGACACTTCTAAATGATTTTATAACGGAAAGCATGGATAATGGAGCTCAAGTCGATGTCGTTTATACTGACTACAGTAAAGCATTTGACCGCATTGACCACAGTATCCTTAAATCGAAACTATTAAACAATGGTATTAGGGGAGATTTACTAAGATGGTTTTCCTCATATCTTGAAAACAGGTCACAAGCTGTAGTAATTAGTAATTACATTTCTAGTTGGGTTCCTGTCCCCAGTGGGGTGCCTCAGGGCTCCTTGATGGGCCCGTTACTCTTTATTATTTATGTGAACGACATCGACTCCTGCTTCCATACATCTCACCTTCTCTGTTTTGCTGATGACATGAAGATATATTCATCTATATCATCTACCAAAGATATGGAGGCCCTGCAATCGGACTTGACGCGTCTTGATGAATATTGCAAACTTAATAAATTAGATCTCAATCCTCTTAAATGTTCTGTAGTTTCTTATAGCCGTAAACGCTTTACTCTTCCCACAGCTTACAAACTTAAAGACCTACCAGTACCAAGGTGCGATGTAATACGTGACTTAGGCGTCTATCACGACTCTAAACTTCTTTTTAGCGTGCATATTGAGGAAATGGTTGCTAGGGCTTCTAGGGCGCTTGGTTTTATAATGAGACTATCTAGGTGCTTTAAACAGGCTAAAACATTAAAAATATTGTACTGTACATATGTCAGAAGTCACCTGGAATATGGATCTCAAGTCTGGAATCCATGTTACGACAAATATATAAACCGCATTGAAAATATACAGAAACGTTTTATCAGATTTCTATGTTATCGGCTTCAAATTCCTTATTGTTCTGAAAATTACACAAATGTCTGTAAAAAATTCCACATTTTACCACTTACAAATCGCCGTCGATTAGCTGATTGTACGTTTTTATTAAAAATAATCTCAAATGAAATTGACTGTCCTGATCTCTTGCATGAGCTTCACTTCAGTGTTCCCTACAGATCCATTAGATATAATCCACCAATTTCTATCCCTACCTCTTCTTCTAATTATAGGCAAAATTCTTACATTGTGCGAGCAAGCAATGATTTTAATAAACTTTGTAAAGAGTTCTCATTTGACCCATTTGTTACTAATAGTAACACGGCAAGAAGGGCGCTTAATCTTAAGTTTTTCAATTAATTGTGACGTGCTAGTATTATGTTGAGACTATACTACTGAATCGTAATTGTTTTGCTATCAAGTGTTCCCTAAGTTTCTGTTTTAATATCTGTTGCTATCCGTGAAAACCTGTAATTGGCTTTATGTCACTAATGTTAATTACTCATTCAATTTTTTGTAGCTGTTGGTTTTCCTAATAAAAATAAATAAATAAATAAATAAATTTAGGCAGGTAGGTGTCACAAGAATTGACGAAAAAACCAACAAAAGGTGGCACTCTGGTATTTACAAAAGTTGGAAACAGTTTCAAACAGTTTTGTTTTGTAGCAAAAGGTTTACTAAATGTTTTGTTCGTCATCAATAATTATTCGTTAACAGTTATAAACGAATAAAATAATAGTTATACTACAGGTGTCCCTGGAAGTATGGATCAAATTAAATGGGGGCGTGAGCAAGGTCATTTCAAAACTTGTAGTAGTAAAAACCTGAGTAAAATTTTTGCCAGACCAAAAAAGCCTTTGCAGTAAATGTTTTTTCTATCTGAAACATGTTTTCTAGCTGCGTAAAAGTATTACCACAAGAAAAGCCTACTGTTCGCTAAAGTCCTGAAAAAAAATGATAGCTCTGATAGTTTATTTTATGATTTTTTTCTATGCGAATTGATTGAAAAAATTAACAATAATTGATCATAACTTTTGAACCGTAAAAAAATGCACCGACATTCTCAGGGTTAAAACGTTTGGAAATGACATTGCCCACGCCCCTATTCGATTTGATGCATACTTTCAGGGACATCCTGTGTAACAAAAATCATAATAACAACAATATAGAAATAAGTTTCAGTAGTCCGTGCCTTTAATTAGCACGGACTTCTGAAACTGTTAATTTTATAATATAGTATCTCTATTCACGGCTCATCTTCCGTGCGGAAGATGTCCGGTCTTTTGGATGGCATACACGGGGACACAGGTCCAACGCGCAGAGGCCCCTTTGAGAACTTTAATCTAAAATGGGGTGGGGCACCAACCGGGGACCATCCACGGCTGCACTATTGGAGTACAGTCATGGACCGTCCCAAGTGGGTTCAAGACTATTGTAAAATATGGTGAAAAATATCTGGTCTATGGTAAGGGGTGTTTTGTGGATCGTTTAACCTCTATTGCCGGAAGAAAACGGCGTCTGCCTTTCAAGTTTTATTTGAAATGTGTTGGCAGACGGTGACTCGCCAGCTCACTAGCTGGGCCCCCTGAAAAGCCGCCAGTACATAGGCAAAGAGGGCAACAAACGTGTGAGCGGCTAGGGGTGTAGAGAGGTGTGGCCCCGGTTTCGCCGTCGCGGGTCTAAAAGACCCGGAGTGGGTTTCCCCGCTATTACGCCTTTAGACACTTCCACCCCCGAGCATATAGCTCTGGCGGCCCCCCTCTGGCCGGCCGATAAAGGCAAGCCAGAGTTGAGAGTCCTGCGGGCACTCTTGGGGTTCCACTCCAGCCAGCCAACAAAGGCAAACTGGAGACGAGGCCCTGACCGACTCTCTGAGGCAATAAGGTACGCAGTGTCGCCACTCACCAACAGCTCGCCACAAGCTGCCCTGCGGTTTGTAAGCTTTTCAGAAGACCTCATCTTACATTTTTTATTATACGATGGGGTTGTAGAAAGCTAATCTAATGTTCCCTCCGGTTTTACGTTAATCTCATGATGAGGTAACGCCTTTCCCAGAGGGGGTATATATAGTTATTATTAAAATTTGATTGAATTGGAAAAATCCTTTCCTTCAGTAACTATAAGCCTTAAAACGCACTAGCGGCTAGCCGCAATACGGCGTGCCGCTTGCGGTTGGCCCATCGATTTTTACATGAAACCGCATGATCACAACGCACTGGCGCACGGCGGCTGGCCAGAAATCAGTGCGTTGAGATCATGCGGTTTCATATAAAAATCTATATGCGGCCAGCCGCAAGCGGCACGCCGTAATGCGGCTGGCCGCTAGTGCGTTTTAAGTCTAAGAACTACCAAACTGACAAAGATATAATAAACCAATTAACAGCTCCCAACTTTACAATCTAAACTGATACAAAACTGTACTGCTGCCGACATCAAACAAGCTTCCTTATAGGGGCAGGTGATCATAAGGCTTGGATACAATAACGGCGATCTATTAATCTTGCCCCTCTGGCGCTTTTGTTTAGCGGGTCACGGGAGATAAGGGTGCCATTGTCTGTACCGGGCCTTATAGCTAGCTATAACTGTCAATGTGTGTATGTAGCGACCTTTGTGTGTGTGAAGTATGGATGGATTATTTATGTATAGTAGGTACGTGTGATGTAAGTATTAAACAGGCTGAATATAGAATATTTAATGATACTAGATTATTTGGTATTCAGACTTAGGGAGTTGAAAGGGAATTGTTTGTATTGGTATGGGCATGTGAAGAGGAGGGATGAAAAGCATGTGACCAAAAGAGTTATGAATATAAATGTGGATGGATGGAGAGGAAGAGGGAGGCCAAAAAAAAGATGGATGGATGGTGTGACGAATGATATGAAAGAGAAGGGAGTCAGTGATATCATGACGGTTGACAGGACGGAATGGAAGAAGAAAACGTGTTGCGCCGACCCCAAGTAACATGGGATAAGGGCAGGAAGAAGAAGAGACTCAGGGAGTATACATAAAGAAAGCGGATAGAAGCAGGGGCTGGCATTTTTTAACAGAAATACGCCTTATTCCCTTGCAAATACAGCACACAAATGACGGCCTACCAGCCCTGTTCGGAGCAGGTCGAAACTTCTCGGCGCTGTTTGGAGCTTGTCGGCGCTGGTTCGCCACACAGTATAGATACTACCTTCGCCGACTACTGCGCACCGACAAGCGCTGACAGATCGGCGCCGGCATAGGCTGGCTATTCTCGTATCATCATCATCATCATTCAGACGAAAAACGTCCACTGCTGGACATAGGCCTCCCCCAAAAGGGGGGAGGGGTTGCCGTAATCGCAACGTTTGGCAGGCGGTTTGGTGATCGCAGTATGGTTGTTAAGTACTCAGAGAACGCTGCTGCCTAGAGAATAGAAAATCACTTAGTCGCCTTTAAACTGTAATGTAACAGACGGCCCCAGGATCTCCTGAGCACGTCTGCTACACCAGTTGTAAAGAATGGTGTAGAACATTCATTACCTAGTAGTGTACTTAACAATAATAAGATGCTTATAGAATAAGAGTCAGTATAGCTTTACGTCCTTTGGAGTAGTCAGCGAGTTCCTTCTTGTAGTTACGGCGTTCGCCAATGGCCCACATAGCCATTTGATAGAAACCGGTGGCAGCAAACAGACCGGCTGTAGCATATCTAGTCATGCGGGTAGGTGACAGCCAGTCCTTCTCACACCCACAGGAATGGATGGGGTAGTGCTATTCTTTAAGTCCGGCACTACACGAGACTCAGCAAGGTTGGTAGCGGGGCTGGCAGCCCAGGGTGCGCTAGACCTCATGACTTGTGGTGGCTGCTTTTTTTTTTTTTTTAATATACATATTCACAAGCAAGTATGGTATTATACATTTTTAACGCTAATTACTGACTTCTAATATCTCATCCCACTCAGTTTTTATAAGGAAACTTTTTATAAGGAAACACGTTGCTTATTTGTATTTATAATCACACTAAAGCTCCTATAATTATAATACAATTAAATGCCGTCTGTAATATAATTACAATAAAATTATGAAGCGACGCAGCGGGTCGCTCGCGTAATTAAGTATCAATTATTCTTAATTGTTTTCACCGATGTAATACGATATTACTGTCATATTTTATCCAGTGAAATTGCAATTAAGTAGTCGGTATCTTCTTTGTTATTTATTATTATTGTTCTGTTAGCTTCATTAATAATTATACGATTATAAGAATGCTTATTTCTTGCAGAATAGAAAAATTATAGGCAATTTTTTTGTGCTTCTTTCGTTTTTAACCCTTAATCGGGCATACATTTTTAAGAAAAGTAAATATCAAACAAATTGGAATTTAAAAAAGTTTTTTGTTTTTTTTATGGCGATATATATGTGTTGGAACACGCTGTCGAGACCTGAAAGGTTTCCAACCAATGGGAAGGTAGTAAAATACTTAACTTAAGCTAACTACGTATACTATACTAACATCATAGTCATGACGTTCAACAAGCAACAACAGCACTAAAGACGACCACTAATGGGACTCGGAACTCGGCTTAAGCCGTTGCTGGCGGGAGATTGCAGCTTGATGAGTGCTGAATTATCGGTGTTACTGCAAAATCTGAAGAGAGCACTGATGGAAAGTGGTTACCGCCACCTTTATATATCTACAATACCAAGAGGATTTCTGATGTGTTGCCAATCTTAAGCGTGAATTACATAGAAACGGCATATGGCGCAGGCGCATCGCTTTCATACGTTTTGTCGTGCCACTTCAATTTTTTTTCGCAAAAAATGTGTGAAAACGACGCGCCTGCGCCGCGTCTGCACCTTACGCCGCTTCTGTGTAATTCACGCCTTACGACCGTTTTCAATAACCTATCTATCGGCGGTTTTGCCTACTAGAGATAGAAATTTGACATAAGCTCCATAGAAGTAATGTCAAATTTCTATCTGTAGTAAGGCAAACCACCGATAGATCGGATATTGAAAATGGCGGTTAGAGACAAAGTTGGTATAATCTTATGGGCCTGTAATTTCACCTTGCCAGCAATGATGCTTGATGACAGAAATAGGTATGTTGTACAGTCCCCGGACGAGCTGTTTCACAGAGAGCTCTACTACTAATTTGCAATGGCATCCATAATAGAGACAATCATAGTTTGCTACTCCTAATTGTTTGGCATAAATATTTAAGAACCCATTTCTCTAACGCAGATTGTAGCATAAATCATGCCTTCCCCAGGGGAATGTTTCGTCAATTTCTATGCCCCCTATCCCCCGTTATGCCCTGTAGGTGTTTATGTGTTATCCTGCAATCACTGCTTTGTGGAGCGTGAATGTGTTACACTTGTCAACGACAAATTTGTGCGCGCCCTTAATAAATTTCAGTTAGGTCTAAGTTATAAGCGGAACGATTGTTTGGACTGAGGTCGTTGTCCTATGTTCGTAACTTTATCGTTGTAGCGTATTTATTATGGATAGATTTAGTGGAAGAGTGCTTGTGCACTGCGTTTGATCCTAATCCGAAATAATAGGATACGAGGAAACTCGGCTGCAAATCTGTGAAATTCGGCTCAGATGCAGTACACTATCGTTTATGCAAATTGTGCTGCAGCTTGTTCGGATCGTATTTTCTCAATTTCGAATCGGACGCAGTGCACAATAGGTTGAAGAGGTTATTTTTTAAAGAGTTTAGACCCAATACATATAAATATTGTTATAATCCTAGCAAATGAATGAGTCAATGCATGGTACCTTCCTTGATAATAATTATTGTCGTTTAGGGAATTAACATGAGCTATGAAATATGTTCAAAAGTTATTTCAAACCTATCCTAATAGGTAAAACTGACGCTTATCATTGTTTGTATCGTTTCATTCAAAATGACATGTCGTCTCCGTCCCCTTTCCCGCTGTCGCTTCCTCCTATAACTTACGCCACACAATCTTGGAAGCTTACAAATGTAAACCATTTTTTTATCGAAAGTAGGCACATGAAAAGAATTCGAGTCGTTAACGAAAATGGCCGTGAATAACATAAATAGCTCTTTTCGACGCGTTTTTACTTACTCATGTAGGTATTGCATTTTTGCTAAAATATTTCATATGGGAAGTTGCTTGAAGATTGTAATGTTATGATGATTAAAAATTGCTGTGGAAATAATTATTTGTGGAGCGAGTTGAGTTACGGTTGTGACTTGAGTAGATCGGAGGCCACATTTTTGTCCAGGTTTTCGGAGAGGTTTATCTCCTATGTCAGTTAATGCGATAGCTTGGATATGAGACTGATGTTGTGCTTATATTTTAATTTCCAAATACATGTAAATGACACAACAACATAATCGTTCAGGGGTAATTCTATCATTACAGTTATAGCTAATATCGGTATGTCAGGATTGCGAGCAAGGTAAACACAGTAAATAAAACCAACTTAGACTCTCGACCATTGAGAGTACTTGTATTTGGGTTACTGTTAGTAACATGAACTAGATCACAATATAATACTTTACACAATTATTACAAGATCATAAAATAAGGACAAGCGAGTCAGATATAAAAGGTCAGACTTCTTCAGCTGATGAACACAGTAAGAATGCTCTCGCTTCGTCGAACGACCACCGCCTTTATAACCTCGGATGCGTTGATCCATATTGACGACTACCTTCTTTTGTCAACATTGCCCAGTGCTACCCGCTACCGATAACATATATTTTATTTTGAAAGACTGATGTATTGTCGTCTAGCATAACCAGCCCATTATTGTCCCACTATTGGGCACGAGCTTCTTCTCAGAATAACAACGGTTTTAACCTTAGTCCACCATGCTGCGTTGGCTTGGTGTGGGATGGCGGTCTACACACACCATGGAAAACTTTCTGGAGCCCTCGCAGGCATGCAGGTTTCCTCATGAAGTTTTCCTTTACTGTTAACGCAAGTGATAATCAAATTCCAGTCTTGCACAAGAAGATCTATATACTTCTACTAGCAGAGGAGCTGTCATTCTATCCCACTAATACCTACTTACCTACTAATATAATAAATATAAAAATTGGTATGGTTGTGATTGTGAGTTTGTGAATTTGGATGTTTGTTAATCAATCACGCCTTAATCGCTGAAGGGATTTGGATCAAATTTGGCACACAGGTAAACCATGACCTGGATTAACACATAGGATACTATTTATCCGAGTAAATGAAGAAATTCCCCTAGGATGCGAGTAAAGGCACAAGTCCGAGACGGGCTGCAAACTGCAAACTGCAACCGGATTTAGCAAGTCACATTGGTTTGCATGAACCAGTAGTGTCGCTTGTCTGCTGCTGTCATCTGCGGTTGCAGTTTGCGGTCGCCGTTGGAATACTATCTTTAAGGTGTGCATCTTAAAGGTGTTATTCGGACGGCAAGTTGCGGTCTGCGGATGCAGTCTGAAGTTTGCAGCCCGTCTCGGACTTGTACCTTACAACAGCTAGTATTAAAATATTTGGTACTTTCGCTCCAAAGTTTTATTGCTCCCACTTAGCCCAACATTCACGCCAGTTCCACATAATATGACTCTAAAAAAGTTTAGAAAAAGTTTCTTTTAAAAGCAAAATAAAACATATTGGATAAGATTGATCGACGAATTACTGTAAGCGGACACAGTAAGGAACGAGTGAGTTGTACGCAATTTTCTTTGATGGATGTAAAGCGGTATATTGTTGGGTCTAGATCGAATTTTTAGGATGTTTTCTTTATGTTGATGAATATGGATGTTGATATTAAAATGGGACCTCGTTTAATGATGTTTATCTTTTTATATTTTCTTCTTTATTTATTTTAGTTATCTTTTTGAAAAGGTATCGATTGGTATTTGTTATGTTCGCAATCAGAATTAATAAAGTATCAATCTGGAGCCTTATTTAGTATGACATATCAAAGGATCGCGTTTTTATGTGTTTTTTCTCAAATTTCGTTGAGTCTAAGGGGTATGTTTTTCTGGTCATCGACACGCAAGATGATTAACGATATATCTCACTGCCAAGTGGCCGTATACCTGCGCTTTAAAATAACTTAAAAACGCTACTGAAGAAGCGATCAATGTGGTTTACTGGGCCAAAACAATATAAGAGCTCTTACACACGGGCGGCATGTTCCCAACGGCAGAGGTAACTGCAGCCGTCGACGCGCGTCGGCGGCAGCAGTCGACCTATAGCGACACTTGCAGTTGTGGCCGCTGCCGCTGATCTTCGAAGTTGAAATGTCGACGGCTGCCGTCGACGCTTCAACGGAAGCCGTCGACGCGCGTCGGCGGCAACCGACGCGCGTCGACGGCTGCAGTTACCTCTGCCGTTGGGAACATGCTGCTCGTGTGTAAGCGGTGTAGTGGTACGGTTGACACGAAAATAAAAGAAGAAGTAAAGATTTGTGGCTCCAAGGTGAATTTATTTGTGTGTATCATGCACACACAAGTGTATCATGCTCCTACCAATATTATTAATGCCAAAAACCATAGCAACACAGATTTGACATAAAAAATCTAGCCTAACAACTTTGAACTTTTAAATTAAAAAGCGTTCTAAATAAAAGCTAATCTATTTTACTTCAAGTGGACTATTACTGAACGAGATTACAAATAAAAAGTATTTTTTAATTTCGCCCGTCTAAGTGGAGCGGTAATTATGCTTATTTGAGGCCAAGCTGAGGCCAGGTTGAAGCCCGAAGATTTTAATCATAGAGTGTAATGAGTTAATCGTAGTAACTATTACTTTAAAAAAGAAAAATAATTAATTTTCTTGTAAGATGATAAGCTGAAACTTGATTGTATCAAAAGGGTTTAATTATGAAAGTCACGATTTTTTTAATGCCTTTTTCATAAAATATTTTTTTCGGGCCTTTTTGTTGTCTCTACAGGCTGTTAACGAATTCGTGTAATTCCTTAAAACCACATGATCTACTACTACTGGTGTAGATTGGCCCCAGACGGGATTTAGGTTGATTAAAAAAAAAAAATGAATTCTTTTTTTTTTCATGCGGCTTTGTTACCGATCGTATCTAAACCACTTAATAAATAAATAAATAAAAAAAATAAAATTCATTTATTTCAGGTAATAATTAATAACCCATAGTGCACACAAAATGACAACAATTAAAAACAAGTTAAATTAAATTAAATTGAATCAAATTAAATCAAAAAATAAATACATATTCCAAATCAAATCAAAATTAACATTACTTATTCCATTATTCATTTAAATTAATACAATTATTGATAACAAATCTATTACAAATCACAAACAATAAATTTTCAATCAAATAAAATAAATAAAATTCATTCAATTCAGATAACCCGATCCATACATTCTGATTTAAATTAACAATAATTCACAATATTCAAATACAATTTAAATAACCCTCATAACAAAAGATCTCCATAACGGAGAAGAGATTCTATCCGCTATAGTTTTCAGAATTACGTTGTGGCTGCCACGCATTCTGCAGATCAGGGATACAGTTTTCTTGCGGATGACGGCATGAAAGCCATCAGTGCGATGCAGCGCAAACAGGATAAGGATAATAAGGATACAGAAAAAAAATAAGTTTTTTTTTTTTGCAAAATTAATATTTTGTTTTTGTGAACATTTCGATGCCACGCATAAATTAATGAAAGTATGGCGACACGGCTGGCAGGAACGACTAACGCGATATCGCTCTTTGCAGTCAGATAATTCAAGGCTTTAAAAAGACACAGAAACTGAAAACCAAAAAAAAAAATTTGGAATATTTTTTTTGGTTTATTTTCGAAAATTCCCATTTAGAGTTAATCTCTGTCACCAGTAGATCACGCGGTTCGAAGGAATTACACGATTTTGTTAACACCCTGTAGTTACCTACCTAACATAACATAATACCACGCCTGTATTTCCTTAAGAATTGGGCGGAGGTGGTCAGAACACCTTCATTTCGCAGTTATTTTTAGGGCGAGCCTATTGCCATCATCATCATTCAGCTAAAAGACGTCCACTGCTGGACATAAACCTCCCCCAAGCATCGTCACTATCCATGTTTATTTACTAAAGGATCTCTGACAAAGGATATACACAAAAAGATATTGGTATTAACTCGCATATATTATATAGCCAGTGTACTCCTTCAATTATGAGAGACCACAGCATGCAAAAATTATACAAAGCAACTAAAACTAATATTGTGTTATGTATGATTGCTGGTGAGCGAGTCCGAACTAGTCAAGTCGCCACTCGATTGTCTGAAGAAATAATAATTCATTTCCATAGCAATTTCTAAATCATCATAACATTACGATTTCCAAATTAATAAGCAAACTTGCCAATACGAAATATTTTACAAAAGATGCAACATACTATCCGTATTGGGCTATACATTTGATCTACACGATTTTTCAATCCACTTTCCCTTTTACAGATCATCTAAAAAATTAACTCCGATCATAATAAGTTTTTAACGTGTTTAAATTTAAGTCCTTCATAAAACAGAAACTTTGTAATAAGGGTTTCTATAAAGTTAAAGATTATATGGACGATAAAAATGCTTGGAATTGAGCCGCTCGCTCTTATCATAGAGATATCATTGAAATCATTGAAATTATTTCATATATTTTTTGTTTTTTCTATTTTTGACATTCTGCATGATGATTTATTGATAATTATTATTATTGAATTATTATTATTGTTTTTTTTTTTTTTAACTTGACATTTTGTCGACTATTATTATTAATATGTCGTTTGTTTTATATTATTTTATTTATTAAATTGTGAATGTGAGTACTATGTAGGCTAGCTTTATACATAAATTTCGTAGAACTGTTTGGCGGTTTGAGTATTTTTTTTGTGACCTACGCAAATGTCCGGCTGATTGGTGTCGTCGTGCGTCGGGTCGTTGAGCTCCCTAAAATAAGGTTGAGCTACACGATGGCTGATGCATGCGTGCCGTCAGTTGGGACAGGTCAACTCAAACCTGCTATGGCTCTTTCCTCAAAAGGCCATTCCAAACGTTGCCCTACATTGTTACACTCGCATAGTTTTTATACCACAATGTCTGGACTTTAAAAGAGACGTTGACCTCTGAGTTTGTTTCGGCTTTTCTTCTCAGAGCGAGTCAGATAGGAAATGCCGGCGCCATCTAGTCTTAAAAAAAAACTTACATTGACTTGTAAAAGTGTCTGTAACAGATTTATTTACAGAAATAAATATCATTTATCATTTATCATTTATAAACATAAAATATTTTACGTTGGCAAACTTAATTACAGTTGAGAGTTAAACATGGCGGTTTGTTGAGAACTTACATTTATAACAAATGAGTTGGTTAACTTATAAGAATACTGAAAGTGTTGATTAAACTTGTAATCAGTTTTGTGAGGTAAAATTAATTTTAAATTCGTTTCGGTATAATAATAATAATAATAATAATAATAAACTTTATTTCGGGTGGCATAGACCCATAGAAACCTTAACCTAGTATACAATTAAAATTCCAATATAATTCAATCATGATTCGAAAGACACATGGCGCCATCTATTATCATTACTGTTGTTTTCCTCGGGAACAGTACTTTCTTTTTTCGGGATGATAGGTACCATATGTCCGTTTCTGTACATCTGACAACGTATATGCAAAATTTCAGGATGATCGGTTCAGAGGTTTAGGCGTGAAAAGGTAACAAACAAACAAACTTACTATCGCATTTATAATATTAACTTAGGATTAGAATTTGCCATGACTCGCCACACCTACACAAGACTTTACCCACTGATCCTGAAAGGGACAGTCAGGACGTACAGCTATTGCGTTCAGAATGCCGTTGTTGCTCCCCCGAATACGGGCCAGCAGTGAAGCTGCTTTTTTGCGCATGATGGCCTGGAAACCATCAGTGCGTGCCTCAGCAAACATTCCAGACGCGCTGCACCGCCACGGCAGACCCAACAACATCCTGAACGCATTATTGTACTGAGTGCGCAGGGCTCTGTAGGCTCGCTGCGTATATCTCACCCACAGGCCGCTCGAGTAGAAGGACTGGCAATAAGCTTTGAATAGCGTAACCTTCACTTCTCTCGTGCATCGTGCGAACCTGCGTGTGAGCATATTAGCTCTCACCGCCAGGGCCCTGCGCTCCCGCTCAATGTCTTCATCGTCCCTGAGGTCATCTGTCACAATGTGACCCAGATATTTAAAAGTTTGTACCTGTTTTAGGGCCATTCCATTGAGAAATACAGGAGGCACATGGGTAGGCTGTTGTTTGCCTGATTTAAATACTAAAATTTCACTCTTTTTAGAGTTATATTGTAACCCATGCGCCTCCGCGTACTTCTCACAAATGGACAAAAGTTTCCTTAGCCCGCCTATGGAGGGGCTCAGCAGCACCATATCGTCTGCATAGCTAATATTGTTGAAACAAGTGTCATCAATGTAGCAACCGACATGTAAACATAAACTTTACCAGGTAAAAATTGGAATAGAATAAGTTATTAGCTATGACCACAGTATATATAGGCTAAAGCAGTACTTCAACTACCTATAATCATCCGAATTGACACGGATTTATCAAAATTCAACCCCTAAAGGGGTGAAATAGAGGATTTAAGTTTGTATGGAAGTCCGTCATTTTTGAAGTAAGAAGCATGAAATTAAATATAAAGGTTTTTGATTAGAAATAAATGTAGGTAAACATGTTTGAGCGTTTTTGTAAATGCAACCTCAAAGAGGGTGAAATAAGTGTTAAAAGTTTGTGAAAGAAATCTGGTAATTTTGAAGTAAGAAGCATGGAATTAAAAATCTAGGCCTTTGGTGCAAAATAAACATGCACGTGTTTGAGGGTTTTTGGAAATTTTACCCCTAAGGGGTGAAATAGGGGTTGAAAGATTTTTTGAAGTTAAAAACATAATATCAAATAATAGGGTTTCTGGTTAGAAATAAAGGGGGTTATTAACTTGAAATTTGGCAAAAACACTCTACAAAGTACGTAATAAAAGATAGACTTTTTGGATTTTAAAATTACACCTAAAAAGGAGTTTAACGAGGGTTTAAAATTTCACGCAAGCGAAGCTGCGGGCAAAAGCTAGTACTGAATAAATTGATTTTCTTTCTTTGTTTTGTTTTAATGGCAAGTTTTTATATAGCCACATTAAAATCACTCACAAGATGAAGTTCGAACAAGGTTTATTGTATGCCCTTGCGGAGTTCTTGTGACCACCCTTCAGCTCCATAATTAAGGTCACAGCTCATTAGAGCCACCCGGCACCCGACCCGCATCGCCACGTCGCTCGGCGTCCACTCGTTGTCAGCAGGTGGTTCACGGGTGGACGCCGCGTTATCACTAGTAAACGTAGGTCCGAGAGGACCAATACGCGGTCCACTCGATGGTAACGCGCGGTTCACTCGGGACTTGTGCGTTGACAATGCGCAGCAACGCAAGGCAAGCATGCGAGCAGCGAGTTGTCACCAAGTGGTCAACACGTCGTCCGCGCGTGGATGGCATACGCTCAAGGCGATCCGGTGACGCTACGGAGTTGATGTAGTGAGCGCACATCCATACAAGTTCATATAAAGAATACAAACCGCACGAGGCGAGGCGATGCGGGTCGGGTGCCGGATGGTTCTAAAGAGCTGTGACCTTCATACTGTATTTCTCTTCTCCGTGACGTTATTAATTAATCTCGTAGCTGGTCAGAACTACTACGGAATAAAACACAAATCTCTTAAGGGCATGTTCTCTGCGTGTAAGACCTTTGTGCTATAGTCTCTCGAATTACCAAATTCCTTTTAGAGGACCTTTAGACCGGCTGCACGTTACAAGAAATTTCTGTCAGGCGGACGCTTGTCCGATGGTCCTCTGGGCATACATTTTCTACTAAAGCCGGAAGTTGCTAGTTGCAAGTTCTGTCAGTATTGTGCGGGGTTTAGTACAAAATGTATCAGCACATTGCCATCCAGCGCGCATCAGTTTTCTGAGTTTTTTTTATGATGTACCACCGCACTTAACCATTAAATAATAAATAAATAATAATAAATATTTTTATTTGGACATTTTTTACACAGCACCATCTAGTCCCAAACTAAGCAGAGCTTGTACTATGGGTACTAGACAATGGATATAATACTTATATACTTTTTTTTTTGTAAATACATACTTATAATACATAAGAAACACCCAGACCAACACAAACTCTTATGTTCATCACGTAAATATGGACTAAAAAATGACAATCAGATAATCCAACTCACGATGATTAATTTACATATAAGTATCATTAATTTATGTATAATTGTATATAATATAGACATTAATTAAACAAACGCTGCTCAATGGAATTAGTGGTTTACATCACGCTCGTAGAGAGGCACTTTGACAGCGATATTTATACACTTTGCTATAATTATATATTAATGAACCAAAATCTGCACAAAGTCGTTATTGTGAATTGTTAAAAAACCAAAATTATGCCAACATGTTGAAGGGATTTTGTTATTGCTGTTATTTCGATGTTAAATGTTCCCAACGTTCCTAAAGTTACAAAATAATAATCGTTTTTAAAGATTGGATTATTGTTTTTTTTTTCTCATAAAAGGACAATTTTTGCAAAAAAAAAAAACGTTTTTCTTTTTTCTTCTCCTTTCTTAATACGATTATTAACCATTTAAAACGGCGAAAATATCTTATGTTCCAATAAAGAGTTGTAGTAGATATTTCAGGCGGGTATAAAACGTAATATACTTTTTCTCAGGCTACACCTGTGAATATCACACGTACCTTCTAAACTTATTTCATTAACATTCATAAAATGACGTGTCTATCAAGTTTTTCATAAATGTAACGAAGTAACTGTAATACGATCGTAGTAACATTTCAGTTATTAAAATACGGGTAGGTATTACATAATGGTGCTCCCACACTGAAGTTGAGGTTTGAGATAACTTTATTCTCATAGGAATACATTCATTCACTTGCATAAGAATATTAACTATTAAACATATACAAGGTGTAACTTAAATAACGCACAACCTCTTAAGGGGTAATTCATCAACTCGTCCTACATGCCTACGGCCCATTTAGGACGACTTGCAGAAAATCAAAATAAATAATATTTTCATTCTGCAACTCGGCCCACGTTACTATCAAAATGAAAAAAGGCACAATCAGTAGCAAAAGTGTTAGACTTACACCAGAGCGTGTATGGTAGTTCGAGATACGTAAATACCCAGCTTTACAAATTTCTGACGGTCACGAAGATAGCTAAAATTCGAAGTAAGTTTGGACAGAAAAGATTGGCGATTGCCAATACATTATAATATTGTCATATATAATATATCAACATTATTGCGTGTAAGTGGCCGACAAAAAGTATCTCCTGATAAGTCTGCTTGCCTAGTACCATGCTTCACAAAATGTCAATTTGATCTGTGTGATTCTTTTCTCATCACAGGCACTTGTAACGTTGATGAGTATACTTAGGTTGAACGGCTGTAACGCTACTAATCCGCGAAAAAATGCACCTTCAAGATTACAATAGGGCCATAAACGGACGTTACGCGTAGCTAGCGGCCGTAGTGCGACTTCGTCAAATAATCTATGAACTAAACGAAAGTAAAAAATCTTAAAAAATATTATTATATTGTCTTTATAACTGTACCAAACGTTGATAAAGTTTAAAGTTCCACACAAAAAGAAACGTGGTACGAGTTGCAGAATGAAAATAAGGTATTTATTTTGATTTTCTGCAAGTCGTCCTAAACGGGCCGTAGGCACGTAGGACGAGTTGATGAATTACTCCTCTTAAGGGGTCACTGTACTCATCATTATGAACAACTTTTACTATGCTATGAAAAAAAAAACTGCTGTTCCCTACATTTTGGCGAGTTATGCGAACAAATGATATTTTTTCGCGATTTCATTTTTGGTCCCATAGTAAAAGTTGTTCATAATGATGAGTACAGTGACCCCTTAAGAGGTTGCGCCTTATTTTATAAAAAGGGGATAGAACCTTTGTAGCATAGCCCTCCCGCTGCCATTTTGATTTTTTTTCCAAATTGCAGCGCACGATTAGACTAACATATATCATATGTCATTGTTCTCATATGGCGATCTTACCTCCAAATATCTCGGAAACGTGACACTTTAGGGCACCATATCTTTGAATATTTCTTATTTGTTTGAGTGTCTTCTACCTATATTTACCAGGTGCAAAGTGCGCTGCAAAAAAAAAAACTTTAAGTCAAAATATCTCGGCAACGTGACACTTTAGGGCACCATATCTCTGAATATTTTTTATTTGTTTGAGTGTCTTCTACCTATATTTACCAGTTACAAAGTGCGCTGCAATAAAAAATCTTTAAGTCCAAATATCTTAGCAACGTGACACTTTAGGGCACCATATCCTCGATATGTTTTGTTTGTTTAAGTGTCCTCTACCCATATATGTTAGTGTAATCGTGCGCCGCAACTTGGAAAAAAAAATGAAAATGGCGGCAGGGGGCCTATGCCAGCTTCCATCGAAAAAATTTCGAACCCCTTTGTTGGGCTTGTTGCCAAAACTAAAACATTACTATCAATATTTTGTAGGTAGTCAAAAAAAACATGCAATGTTCGTTCAATTCCGCGCTTCGAATACGAGTAAATAAAATGTTATACAGGGTGTATTCGAATTCGTGCTATTCCTTCAAACCTCGTGATCTACTGGTGACAGATCGACGCTGCATGACATTTTATGCAGAATCAACATAAAAAAAAAACTGTTCGTGCCCGCCAGCTGTGTCGCCGTGCTTTCATTCATTTATGCGTGGCATCGAAATGTTCAATCACATTTTTTTTTGCAAAATTATTGTTTGCTTTATTTTTTTATTTAAACCTTATCAGGTGGTTTATAAATGACCCTATCGCAATACACAAAAAAAAAAACATTTATTTTTATTTTTACATAACATCACGCCTTGTATTCCCCGAAGGGTAGTGCTGCAGAGGTGTATAGTACACACACGTTTCGCCGTTATGTTTAAAATCCTATGTAATAGGGGGCGAGCCTATTGCCATCAACCGGGCACATATCCAGACTCCGAGCTGCTACTGAGAAATTCCACACGGAAAAACCCAATAACTTTTTGCCCGACCTGGGGATCGAACCCATGACCACACGCTCAGCAGTCGCGCTTGCGACCACTAGACCAACGAGGCAGTCTTTTTTTATTTTTAATCAAGCTAAATACCTTACGGTGTTAATCTGTACCGGTAATTATATCGTGTACTTTTAAGGAATTATACGAATTCATTAAAATTTACACACTGTTATCACTTTAAAATTCTACAGGTGTAGATTGGCCCCGCACGGGAATTAGCCTGATTAAAAATCAAAAAATAAAAGTCTTTTTTTTTTCATGCGGTAGCGGTAAGTGATCGTATCTTAACTACCTACATAATAAGGATGCAGTAAAAAGTAAGTTTTTTTTTTTGCAAAAGATTAATTTCATGCGCTTGAACATTTCGATGCCACGCATAAATGAATGAAAGCACGGCGACGCGGCTGGCGGGCAAGACTAACGCGATATCGCTCTTTGCAGTAAGTTAACTCGGGGCTCTAAAATGACTCAGAAATAGAAAACGGAGATTTTATTTTAATTTTTTTTTTTAGTTGGTTTTCAAAAAATCCCTTTTAGGGTTAATCTGTGTCACCACGCGGTTTGAAGGAATTACACGAATTCGTTAAAACCCTGTATTACTTTTCCATTTTGTTAAAGTTAATATAACAGTTTTAACAAACGTAAATTTGTTTGTAAATTTTATAACCTCAATGTGGGAGCACCTTTAGACATAATTTATAATACCTCATTTCCTGAAAAAAAAGTCCCTGATAATATTATTGTTAAAAAAGCAAGCGCCACTGACCGACAAGTCACCCCCGTAGAAGGGGTGGATGACGAACGTCTCGTTGCCTATGTGGATGACCCCGGAGACTCCGTTGCACGTGTGGAAAGCTGCTGAGGCCCCCGGGTAGTCTTTCACAGTACCGTGGTAGTAGCAATGTTCAATTTCCTGAGGACAAAGAGAGGATATTTTTAGTAAATTTGTTAAGAAATCTTGGTCATGAATCGTCAACTGTTTATCGTAATTTAGAGCTGGACAAAGACCTTAAAAACGAGGTCGGAGCTATAGTCAACTCGTTTTTTGCTAGAATTTTTCAGGCGTTTTGTTAATGTCAAGTTATTTTTATACAGGGTGAAATTGTAAACAGTCGACAAACCGAAATGGAAGATTGTACTCATCACTATGAACAATTTTTACTATGAGAACAAAGCTGAAATCGCGAAAAAAAAACTGCTGTTCCCTACATTTTGACGAGTTATGCGAACATATATGTGTGTTCATAGTGATGAGTACAATCTCCCATTTCGGTTTGTCGACTGTTTACAATTTCACCCCCTATTATTACTTTCGATGTGTCACAACACATCTAAACGTATCCATGGTTGTTTACGGTTTCGGCGTGCAATATTTTTTGGGGCCCGCCCATATATTTTTAGATTCAAAATTTGGAGCCTTTAATAAGACCAAGGGAATATATTTCGCACCAACTTTTTTGGAAGATGTCGCGAAAGCCTCATTGTTATATTTTTATTTTTAAACCTGCCAGTTTTTTATTATTTAAAAAAAAATGCCAAATTCTTATTTACTTTTATAAATACGTCTTATTAAGGCTCATGAGTTGAACACGGGGCGAGGTCGCGTGCGGACTCGGTTTGGGTCCGAAACTAGTCGGGAATTCCCGAAAAAATGCACGTGAATGCACGTAAACAATCATAAATATGAATATCTAGTCAACGTAAAGGAATTGGTAATACATTCACCAAGCAACTCTATTTTATTCTTAGTTCAGTGCAATTATCCGATATTTACATCCGAAATTCAGAATATAATCGCAAAAAATCAAAACACAAAGCGCCGACATTCCATGAAAGACATTCTAAATATAGCACCGAATATGCTCGTAATAAAAAAAGTGGTGGAATTCAATAAAATATTCTTGTGGAGCAATTTCAGCGCTGAGAGATCTCCTAATTTGTCATTCACGAGTATCGTCCTTTAACAGAAGGGAAAAAGATGCTATGTAAGTGTAGGGGCCATAGAAACAACTGTTGGGACAGATATTTAAACATGGAGGGTAGCCGGGCAGGCTTGCGAATTGTGCAAGGAGCTTACCATGACCTCTTATGAAAACGTTCAAATGCCAGCCAGTCAACTTCCGTTCAAAAGCAGGCCTGCTTCTGAATCGCTAAAAATCGTACCATGACAGTACAAAAGGTGAACGACTATTCAACCAAGTTGAACGGTTATGCTTGTTCATGGTACGAAAAGTCTATACAAAAATAAAGGTGAACGGATTTCGTAAACGTCAACGTAGCAGGCCTGCCACAGGCCTGCTCTAACGATGTCATAGTACAAAAAAGCAGGGCTGTTCAACTTCCAGGCAACTTCTGTCCTGCCTTAAGAGGTCATAGTAAGCCCCCAGTAAGAGTGAAGCCACACTGCTCCGTTGCGTTGCGACTTCGCAGCGCTAGATTTGGACCAATCTATAGACTCCAAATCTAGCGCTGCGACGTCGCAACGCAACGCAATGGAACAGTGTGGCTTCACTCTAAGATAATTCAATGTAACTAATATTCTCAATGCGAAAGTTTCGATATTTGTGAGTTTGTGAATTTAGATGTTTGTTAATTAATTACATCTCAAATGCAGAACGGATTAGGGTGAAATTTGGTACACAGAAAGATCATGACCTGAATTATGACAAAGGATACTTTTCATCCGAGTAGTACGTTCCCTTGGCATAATTATTTAGTCAGTACTAAACTTTGGCAATTGATGGCGCTAACTTAAAATCAAACTGACAAAATCACGGGCCTCAGCTAGTGTTTTGTAAATGTAACTTCTGGGTTTGTTTTTATGAAAATAAGAACATTTTTGCAGAAATAACCATCCCTTATTGATAAAAAAAAAACTTGGGAGGAGAATTTACGACAAAAAGAAAAATTTGCGAATTAAATGAATGGGAACTTAAAGTAACGTGACTACCGACGACTCGGTCAGTTGGTGGCCGCTAATTACTAAAAACAATATATGAAAAACGCTGTGATAATCGCGTTATCCAAACGCTTGAGCTGTTCCCACGCCGCTAACTTCATGGCCATCACGTAAAAGCCTCGCTCGCAATTAGGCCGCGTTCTTTTTTTGCTCTGCGGCGAATGGAACGAATGAAATACCGGACCGCACGCTCACAAGAAATCGGAAAGGTTTTCATTCATTCGATGAATGGTACACTTCGAGTGACGTTGTTTTGACATTTTTTTGTACATTTTATTAATCTAATCTGAAATGAATTATGGTTATTATACCTACCACTTTTATAAGGATCTTTTAAAGAAAAGTTGCCGTTTGGTTATTATTCCTGTAGTTATAGTTAACAGAAATTATTCTCATATACTCACATGTGCCTATTGTAGGTCATTATAAATATTGATCACGTGCAGGGATTGTACTCCTGCCAGGGTTGCGGTATCTGTTTGAAAGAGTTACCGCGGTCCTTGCACGCAAAGGGCATTAGGAGAAACACGGATGGGTTTTTGTTAGTAAGAGTCTGACACTCCCGTCCGCTCCAACCAGAGCGGAAGAAGTCATTTGATGATTTCTCATCCTTAAAAAAAGCGCAGAGGGCAAGGTGCTTTACCTCAAACTCTGCCTCAAGCCGAGTTCAAATGATAGGGCAGTTTTTTTATGTTCTATCCTTTTTTTAGAAACACATTTAATCGTTACATTTACGAAGTAAAAATTTTTTGATGGTAATTTGAAATTCGAAAAACGCAAATTAAAAAAAAATGAAATATAACGATTAATAAAAAAAAAACTGATCACTCATAAACTGCCTGATCATTTGTTCCCGGCTTGATATTGAGTTTCGGAACATCCTGTACACAATATAGGATTTGAAATCGATGGCTCCCTTTTATTGGAACAAAATATTGAAATAATTCTTTTTCCATTGCTGCTTGTGTGAGGAAAACAGTGTTTAAGAAGCTTTATTTTTGTTTGTAATGTTTGAACGTCTTTGTTTGTGCGTCAATATTTTTTTCTTATTTTCCTCTTTCTAATAGGCACTCTTATTATGTAATACCTTTAAAAACAATATTATCTACCCTGTAATAAGGCGGTGTTGCCACTTGGGACAGCTAGTTATATCAAAATTCTTTCGCCGTGTTCCTCCCTATCATCAATCATTTTCAGAAGTACTTGGATCCTTGTTTTTCTTTTACACAATATCTCTGGGTAGAAGTAAAAAATATTTCTTGGTAGCAATTCCTAAAGTGACTAGTCATTAGATGGGTAAAAATAAGGTATATAATTAGGTAATTGTTAGAATTTTACCCTTTCAATACAAAAAAATGGGTAATGGAATCAGGCGTTACTCTGCGGAATTCCATGACATACAAATATGCAATTACAATGATGATGATTCAGCCAAAAGACGTCCACTGCTGAACATTTGCCTCCCCCAATAGACCGGTTTGCCATAATCGCCACGCTTGGCAGGCGGGTTGGCGATCGCAGTATGGTTGTTAAAATACTCAGAGAACGCTGCTGCCCATCCTCTAGAGAATCCTTTAGTCACCTTTTACGACACCCATGGGAATAGATGGGGTAGTGCTATTCTTTACGTCCGGCACCACACGGAATGCATGTACTTACAATATTTAGTGTTAATTCCGCTAAACTAGTTCGCTAGCTTGGATGCAGTATGCACCGCCGCCCTCCTGCCCGCAATAGTATATATAAAAAAAATATGCACATGCAAGTGTGATTAGTATAATGCAACATGCAATCTAAACCATACAACACGTTCAACCCCTCCACAGGGCATCCTCAGGAGATGTTGGCTTGATTAAACAAACTCTGCCTAGTCTTTTCCCAACTATATTAGGATCAGCTTCCAGTCTAACCAAATGCGGCAGAATACCAGTATTTTACACGGAACTACTGCCATCACACCTCCGCAACCCTTACTGGGCAATAAGGCCTCATTTACTCAGGGTAAGTAACTGACTCCAAACTCGAGACAAGTCAGTGCTGACCCGATACTTACCTAGTGTAAATTGATCGCGACAGCGTTGTACTGACTCCAAATCAATTACCACATCAATTTACATTAGGTAAGTATCGGGTCAGGACTGACTTATCTCGAGTTTGAAGTCAGTTACTACCCTGTGTAAATGAGGCCTAGGTTAGACCGGTTGTCAGACCTTCGGGTTTCTGACTACCCGTAATGACTATCATAGGTATTCGTATCTCACCCGGGACCGGAGGCTTAACCGGTTGCGTAACGCCCGTCGTCCCAGGACGACACTTAATTGTTTTATCTATTGTGTCTATAATTACAGTGATTGAGAGTTTAACATGCTTGAAGTGTAACGAACGGTTACCCATCCACATACTAACCGTAGCAAGTACAGCTTAACCTTGTTAATTAGCCACAAGCTCACGATTAATTTAACTAACGTAAGTACAAAGATAATGTACCTATAATATATTTTCTTCTCTCTTTAATTCTACACGCTATCCAACTTATCAAAAAGAATTTCACGTCGTCACATTTACCGGTTAAGAAAACATTTTGCGACGCGACCGGTTCCATTTTTCATCCGGTAAGTACTGTGGTGTAATTATCACCCCCCACCCTTGCTGTCCGATGAGGGAGGGGAGATGAATTTCTTTGGAAAGTGTATGTTTCATTTTTCATACAGGTGGAAGTGAAGCGTGTTATTTTATTACGTGTTTAGAAAAGTAGTTATTTATTCAATTAAAATGACAATTATAATCGCCGGGTTAATTCAAAAACCAACTAACTGTCCAAATCATGATTTCGAGTAATGTCGTTTTGAAAGTTTTTGTCCTAAAATTTTAAATACTATCTTATCTAACTTTGTGTCTTAAAATTTCGTACACTATCTTATCTAAGATAGTAAGTGTATGAAATTTTAGGACACAAACTTTCAAAATGCCATTACTCAAAATCATGATTTGGGTAGTTAGTTGGTTTTTGGATTAATCCGGCGATATTATATTGAGGGGTGGACAAACTTTCTAGTTTTTTTTTTAAGTTAAACAGATTAAGCTTGACATGTTAGAATATATTACTAAAACTTTACCTTTGTTTCTTTTTGTTGTCGTCAAGAAACAATGATAATGAATAAGCGTGTTGTAAATAACTGCTATTCAGTATGTACCTTATAATTATAATATGTAGGTTGTCTCGAAACTCAACGTCAAGTCGGAAACAAATGATACTAAAAATAAAATGACAGAATAGAAAGGCAAAGAAAAAAATAACTTTGTATAGTTTTCATGAAAACGCATTTAACAGTCAGATTTATGAGGTAAAATGTTATTGAAACTGGAAAACGTATAAACTTTTTTTTTATCGTCTCTTATAAACTCATATTATAAATCATAAATATTAGTTGTTCCCGGATTGATGTTGATTTTCGGGACATTCTGTATATTAATAATTTTGGACCTAATGCAAAAAATGGAAGGCAGGCAAAAAAATACAAAACAGTTTTCAAATAAAAAGAGGCCTATACCAAACCATAAACTGAGTTGTTTAATTAAATTATCAATGTAATTAGTTTTTGACTAAAAATAATTAGTTCTAACTAGTTTTGACGTTTCATAAGTATCTATGCTAAGCTACGACGACCCTGATTCGCAAAAGTGTGTACTGCATGGCACCAGTCATTTATAACAAAGTACCTAAAAGTTGGAAGGAACTGCCTCAAACTATGTTTAAAAAATAGACTTGTTATCGGTAGCGGGTAGCACTGGGCAATGTTGACAAGAGAGGGTAGTCGTCGATATGGATCGGCCCATCCGAGGTTATAAAGGCGATGGTCATTCGACGAAGCGGGAGCTTTCCGTGTTGAACAGCTGAAGAAGTCTGACCTTTTATATCTGATTAGCTTGTCCTTATTTTATGATCTTGTAATAATTGTGTAAAGTAATATACTGTGATCTAGTTAATGTTACTAATATTAACCCAAATACAAGTACTCTCAGTGGTGGAGAGTCTATGTTGGTTTTATTTACTGTGTTTACCTTGCTCGCAATCCTGACATACCGATATTAGCTAAAACTGTAATGATAGAATCACCCCTGAACGATTATATTGTTGTGTCATTTACATCAGAAGTGGAACAAGAAAAAACCAGTCCACATTATGATTGTATACCCACATGTAAATATTTTTGAAAAGTTAAATCCCCTATAGACGGACTGACAAAAACTTGATTAAACGATTGATATTACAATGGTGAGAAGTGTGAGAATGAGAAAATGTGATAAATCCGGTGAGTCACAACCATTTTATTATGTGTGAAGGAATTTTGATGAAGGAAATATAATATGAGAGGTTATTTATTCGTGTAAAATAAATATTAAATGATATCTTTGCTTATTCATGTAAAATAAAAGAGATGTTATCTGTATTTATCCGTGTAAAATAAATGAGATGATATCTGTGTTTATTAGTATAAAATAAATATGATGGTATCTGTATTTATTCGTGGAAAATAAATACGGCATCTGTATTTATTCGTGTAGGAAAATACATTGCAAGTCGTATTAGAGTTTGTGGTGAGATGCAACCAGGGTTGATCTTTGGCACCGCCCGGTTTGGCCAGCCGGGGTTGGCCAAAGGCTTCGCCTGGGGAAAACTGAAACTCTAACGTGGCGAAGCAATTGTTATAGGGCTGGAACCAAGGCGGGATATGCCATGATATGGCTAGATCCAAGGCGGGTGATGCCATGTTGATAAAGCAGGATCCCAGGCGGGTGATGCCAAATGAGTTGGCTAAATCCAAGGCGGGTGATGCTATTAATTGATAAATGAAAATGCAGTGAAAATGAGATTCTGTTTTGAATTAATGTTTTGAAAAAGTTTTGAAAATATTGATATTTGTTTTGATTGGTTTTGTTATAATTCTTGTTGTAGAATGGTACAAAATAGTTTATTGAAATTAAAAAGTAGTTTGTTATTATTACTTATGGTTTAAAATGTATTTTTTGTAGACGAAAACAGGAAATTGTATTTATTATTGATGATAATTACTATGATGACTTCCGTTAATAATTAATTTGTCAAATTTATTTTTAAATAAGATATAATTTGACTTATTTTCGTTAAAGACGTGTTTAATAAGTATTGTATTGTTGTAAAAAGGTTGTATTATTAGCACATTATAGAAATGTTATGTAAGTTTACAACATCATGTCAGTTTTGTAATATGAGTTTGTGAATAATTGAGATACCTACCTATTTGATCATGAAAAATGATACTTAAGTATTATGATTTTGGAATAATTGAGATAATATTTTAAGTGTTTATAATTATGTACTATGATACTGTGAATAATGATTAAAGATTTAAAGATATTTAACCATGAAACATTTAGGATGTTTGTTTTATGATTTTGTGAAGAATTGAGATATTTAAGAATGTAGGATGTTGTGAATTGTGAATAATAATGAGATATTGAATCGTGAATTATTTTAAGGGTTGATATGTACTATGAGTTTGTGAATAATGAGATATTTAATCTTGAAATATTTTAAGTGTTTAACGTACTATGAGTTTGAAGTGTTTATATGCTGGTACAATGAATTGTGAATAATTGAGATATTTAATCATGGAATATTTTAAGTGTTAAATGTACTATGAGTTTGTAAATTATTGAGATAATATTATGTTATGATTTTGTGAATAATTATGAGATTTTTACGAATGAAATATTTTAAGTGTTTATGTATTATGGTTTTGTGAATCGTTGAAATATTTAACCAAGAAATATTTTAAGTGTGTATTATGAATTTGTGAAAAACTATAATGAGATATTTAGCCCTGAAAAATATTGTAAATGTATTTAAATGATTTTATGAATTTGTGTATGATGAGATTGTGTGTTTATGTACCTATTATGATTTATTGAATAACTATGATTTGATGTTTAACCAAAGTAGAACTATCTACCTATTAGGCATCTGAGATAGTATTTTATTGTGAAAATGTTGAAATCTAATGTGTGGATGTTTGTAAGTAAGTAAGTTTGATACGAGAAGTTATGAACGAATATAGAACTAGGTTGATACTGAATGAATATCAACTAGTTTAAGTCATGGGTGATGAGCTTGTTGGCCGTCGATGGGATAACAAGCTCTAATCGATTCAAACATTCTTTGGATGCTTTTCATTTTACTTTGGTCAAAGACATGAGTAAGATGACGAGGTCAAAGATCAGGTGTGGCCGAGATGTGTACTGTATTATTTGTTTCTGTTTAAGGTCCAGAGGTGTCACTGAAGTTAGGCCTTGATGTACAATCTTGACGATGGGGTTGATGGTGCGTCGACCACCAAGCACCAACACACGAGGACGTGTGTTTTGCAGGAGGGCCGTGTTATCGGTAGCGGGTAGCACTGGGCAATGTTGACAAGAGAGGGTAGTCGTCGATATGGATCGGCCCACCCGAGGTTATAAAGGCGATGGTCATTCGACGAAGCGGGAGCTTTCCGTGTTGAACAGCTGAAGAAGTCTGACCTTTTATATCTGATTAGCTTGTCCTTATTTTATGATCTTGTAATAATTGTGTAAAGTAATATACTGTGATCTAGTTAATGTTACTAATATTAACCCAAATACAAGTACTCTCAGTGGTGGAGAGTCTATGTTGGTTTTATTTACTGTGTTTACCTTGCTCGCAATCCTGACATACCGATATTAGCTAAAACTGTAATGATAGAATCACCCCTGAACGATTATATTGTTGTGTCATTTACAGACTTCGTACTTTTTTAACCGCAAGAGCGTAAAGCGTGACCGAGTACCTTAATGAAAAAGAATTTGTGTTGACATAATTAAATTTATTTGGAGGTACCTGTATAATAATGCTGATTATTCTTATAATTTCTATAACCCGAATTTACATTACAAATAAGAAAATTTGAATCATGTAAAAAATTGTGTGTTACATTTTTTTTACCATTCTTTAATACCGTTCTACTGTTCCTTATTTAATTTTGTTACGTTATGAAATCAAAATTTGATTACACAAAAAAAAAACTCTCGTACATTCTCGCAAAATTACCTGACTCATCAATTGAGCTGACAATTACGAAAAAAAAATTCGCGCCAAAACAGACAGTAGGTATCGCACACTTATACTAAATTAAACAAGGTGGAGGGAAAATTCAATCTAATCTAAACTTCCTTCAATCCAATTTGAATTTCCTCACCTTCCCTCCTCTCGAACCCTCCGCCCTCGAATGGTCCTCCTTGCAATTTATCCTAGTCGTCCCTGTCAATTCGTACGCTGACTTTAGCATTCCATACTCGGTATAAACAGATGCTAGCGAGAGTCTTGGAAGAGATTGAGTCTGTACAGACTAAATTGGATTTAGTAGATGGTAGATTTTTAGCAAATAGCAAAAGAGTTCGAAGTTTGAATTATGAATGCTACGTGCTACTTTGTGTGACGTCAACATTTTAGTCTCAATTCGTGTTTTCTATTTAGCGTCTGCCCGTAGCTTCACTTGCATGTTTTTCTTTCATATAAACTTTCCATCATTCGTTAAATGGGTTGATGCGTTGATTATAGTGCATGCCACTAATTTTATAGTGCAAAATATAATTTTGCTGTGAAAAGCATTATTTTTTTTAAGAAACTTTACCCCACACTAAGGTTTCTCTTATATCGTGGGTGCGTTTACAGACACAAATCTCACAAACAAACGCCCAGGCCCGAAACAACCACCTGTAGGCCATATAGATTTTTGTTCCGTGTGGGAATCGAACCCATGACCCGTAGCGCAGAAGCCAATCGCTTAGCCACTGCACCAAACGTGTCGGCATTGATATTGAAGTTTGTGTTGAGATTTTTTGTTGTTATTTTCAAAAATTTTAAAGAGCAGTCTGCTTTTCAATACATCCCATACAAATTAGCTGACTTAGCTTCGTTGGCGTGACGTGGTACGTAAATTTTCGGTTTCAAGCAATCTCTTTGTCAAGTTTTATCAAAAATCAGTAGTTTAGTCCTGAAGAACTAACCAACAGACTGACAAACTCATTTTCTCATCCATAATACCAGTCTAGATACAATTTACCTTAAAACTCACGTATGTGTCAAAGTTCTCGTTACGTGAAATGCAGTGGCATGTTACACGTACACAATAGTGCAATGTAACGTACCCCGCGGTGGTATCACGTATCTGAATTATAATGGAGATACAATGGTATGCGGTCGTCGTACTCGTGTCTCTTTGTTACTGTACGAATGCTTTGAAAGGTGTCAATTCGCACTGTAGAACTAATATCACTGGGACATGGATATTTTTGTTTTATAGTAACGGTTTAGCATAAAAAGTCGATCATAAGACTTGTATTGTATGGATCTGAGTGTTCGGCCACCAAGGGAACGCAGTGACAAGAATGGATAAGATAAGGAATCGGCTGTCCCATTTCAAAACCTAGTAAGGGCTTTAAAACAAATTTTACAGGAGAGCGCATAAACGTTAAATCGGTCAGCCTTTGAAAAGTATTTATGTTAGGTAAAACCATGTGGTTAAAGTGACTTACTAGGTTTTAAAATGATTAAATGGCACTTACTAGGTATCGATGCTTAAATATATCTGCTTATTATGTGAGTTTTCAACGCTGGTGTTTTTGTATTTGGTAGTGACTTTCTAGGTTAGCAAGATTATGCAATAATACGATTTTTGTAAAAAGTGTCCCTTATTAGATAAATGATGGAATCAGGCGTTACTTTGCGGAAATCCATGACATACAAAAATGCAAATAGAATATCTAGCTTTAATTCCGCTGAACAAGATCGCTAGTTTGGATGCAGTATGCAGGGCCCACAAGTATATCGGGTGTAAAAAGAGCCTTAACGATAGCGAAAACCACATATTCTACCCATCATTGGGATCATTTTTTTCTACCAGACCATACCTGGGAAATCATTGGTTTTGGAGGTATTGAAGGTCAAAGCATACTTTTTTTTTTAGTTTTTTCCAAAAACGTATTCTAAGTGATAGTACTAAACTTTCTTCCAAACAACCTTATCAAAATTTTCAATTTTTCCTCACAAATTATGCATTTGAAGTTACAAAAACGCAACGAATATCAAACGCACACGACGGTCTTGGCTCGGCTGTGTGGCCGCTGCACGCATGCAAACGCGCTGCATCGCCACAACCACACAATGCGCGCTACAAAAAAAAGCGGCTTTTTTATGACAAAAAATAAAAGTCGTTTCCCAGCAATTATTTTTGGTCAATGTAGTTTAGTTTGATGTACAGAGTGCGTAGATTTTGGCTATGTGATTGGTCTTTTTACACTCTGTATGTAAGTGTATCCAAACTAGCGATCTTGTTCAGCGGAATTAAAGCTAGATATTCTATTTGCATTTTTGTATGTCCCTTATTAGGTTTTGAAATGGAACAGCCGGAATGAGTATGTCAGAGGACGTTCGTGTGGTGCCGGACATAAAGAACACTACCCCATCTCTTCCAGTGGGTGTCGAAAGGCGACTAAGGGATTCACAAGAGGATAGGCAGTAGCGTTCTCTGAGTACTTTAACAACCATACTGCGATCGCCAACCCGCTTGCCAAGCGCGGCGATTATGGCGAACCCCCCCAACATTGTTTGATGGAGGCCTGTGTCCAGCAGTGGATGCTGTGCCGGATTAACCACGTAGCAAGAGTAGCAATTGCTACGGGCCCCGCGCGAAAGGGGCCCCGCATATTTAAAGCCACTCATCTCTGCCTGAGCGTAATTTTTTGAGTGAAACTTATCACGAGAGTCCAACGAAAGTGACAGCACTAGACTTATCGGCAACTTAAAATTGAGCATTTGAGAATTTAGCCAAAAGTCATAAATGCACTTAGAATGACATCATGCTTTCGTCAAAAATGCGAAAAAAAACGCGCTCGCTGCGCTCGCGCTACTGTTACGGTTTGTACTACTTTATTTTTCTTTTTTTCTTTTGTATATTCAAACAAACCATTTCATTACATCATTGACTTAGAATAAGTATGGACAACGAGTGTAGTACAAAATTCACGATAAAAGTGTCCTGAATTGACATAATATAAACTTAGAAATACCAACAAGCTTATTTACGATGTACGAAATCCTATGTCGTTATCATAAAACCTAATTTACCTTGCAACACATTTTACCATACGAAAACATGACAGCACTGCTCAATTTTTCAAATTTCGAAACTTCATCTAATGTTAAACGAAAATTTGGAGAACATAGGAGTAATAGAGCAACCTTAATTTTTAAAAGATTTTATTATTAGTTATATTTATTGTGATCAATAAATATTTAATCCAACTGAAAGTTATTAAAATAATTTATTAAGTCGCAATAAAATTTTATAATAATTAATTTCAAAATAATGGTTATTCTAATTCTAATATTCGTAATAGATAATTTAAGTACGCCTAATGTTAATATTTTATATCGTTCTTTTTTATATAGTTTACTTTTTATTGCAAATGAATTATATTGCTAATATTTGCACACCTGTTAAGGTAGGATATGGTCTAACGAACTTTTATTATATGTATCACCCCATGTGTACCCATATTATGGCAAATAAATGATTTGATTTGATTTGATTTGATTTGAAAGAGCATAGAACATTTCTTGCAAAATAACAACATCGTCATTTTCAAAAAAGCGATTCGCTTCCTTTGCTGAAGTATCACCATCAGCATCATCTTCATCTAA
This sequence comes from Amphipyra tragopoginis, assembly GCA_905220435.1. Taxonomy (NCBI): domain Eukaryota; kingdom Metazoa; phylum Arthropoda; class Insecta; order Lepidoptera; family Noctuidae; genus Amphipyra; species Amphipyra tragopoginis. The sequence continues at coordinate 25,811,543 of HG992004.1, forward strand.
TTGATCTCAAGGAAAACTGAAATTAAATCAGAGGTACATTTTTTTTTTTAAACAATCTTTTGTCATGTGTATTTAAAAGATTTCATGATAACTAAACAAATGATCCCAAACGTCACGTGTCCACTATTTGCCATTAGGAAGTTCCAGAGCCCGTTTTCCGGCTCTACTACCGGACCTACGTCATTATTTATGTAATGAAAAGTGCATGATCTGAAACTCGACGAGCCTATCATTTGTGCCTACCATTTGTTCCTGTGCCTGCCTAATCTTCAGCTCCATCGTCAAATTAGTTCAATGACATTTTAATAATCTAATATGCAAATACCTACATGCAAAATTTCAGCTCGATCGGAAACTTGGTATTGACCGAAAAACCAATACAATTTTGAAACGGAAGGACAACATACATATTTTTGTACATAATATGTTTGCATACAATGCAAGTTTAAAAATAACTTGTTTAAGGGCTGATTTTTCAATCGTCAGATAACTTTTATCTGAGGAATAAGTTTGACGTTTTGACAGCTTCTCTATAGAAAATATGTCAAACCGTCATATTTATTCCTTGGATAAAATTAATCTGACGATTGAAAAATCGGCCCTAAATGAATAGAACAAAACAAATTGCAATTGGTTCAAAATCGCAATACAAAAAAACATCGCGTAAAAATAACGACTCTTTGGAATCTTTGTTCTAAATTCTGTCAAATATGTCAAGTTTCTTAAGGTAATCCAACCAAATGAAGTTGACATAATTGATCAAACAAAGGAAGGAAAATAATATACTTTTTGTTTAGTTGGATTATTGTGTGTTTTGCTCTTGCAATTAATTAAATTTTAAGTAAAATATAATGTTCCTTAACAAAATAATACTTTAAAATTGTAAAACAATAATATACCTACTGAAAATATGATACACCATTATCTTTTTTCACTTTTTTGAGTAGTTTTTACACGATCTCACTACACAGAACGGCATTGTTGACATGTGACATTGAGGTGTAGCTGCTTGTTCGCCCAAATGAAGAATGACGCGCGCAATTGTAGCTCTTTTCAAATTTCTTGTGTTTGAACTCACTTTCGGTTCGGACATTTTTGAGCGATGACCCGAGGTCCATACTTATTCTAAGTCAATGCATTACATTTATTTATTTAGTTAAGAAATTAAGCCTAAATACTAAAAAGGTAATGATTAAAAAAAAAAACACGCTTAAAATGCTAATTTATACTTTTCAGGCGTGTATTTTTTAACTTTTGTTTTTTTACCGGCCTTTTTATTTCGTGTTAGTTTCTTAGTTTTTACGTGCTTTTGTGTAATTATTTTTATTTTGACGATCGCTCGATCGCTTTGGACTAATACAAAATCAGTGTAATACTACTGTTTTATAGCAGTAAAATTAATAAGTAATGCAACTCAAGGGCCCTCTTTCATATTTGCTACGGGCCCCGCGCTGTCTTAATCCGGCACTGAGTGGACGTCATTCGGCTGAATGATGATGATGTCAGAGGAAATTTGGAAGTAGCGCCAGTGACTGTAAAGTTGAGGAGTCATAAGATAGCGTGGTATGGACATGTTATGCGGAGGGAAGAAAGTCATGTTACTAGAAGAGTGTTTAATATGAATGTGGATGGATATACAAGTAGAGGTAGACCAAAGAAAAGATGGATGGATTGTGTGAAGGATGATGTGGGTAAGAAAGAAGTGAGTACTGAGATGACGCCTGATGGAGGAGAATGGAAGAGGAATACAGGTTCTGCTGACCACACCTAGTGTGGGATAAGGGCAGGGAGGTGATAATTAGTTACAGTTTTCTCGAGGCGAGTTCAGCTCATGATGAAGGGCTCCGTTTGGTTGGGAAACTAGTCGGGCGTTCCCGAAAAATGCACGTGAGTAAACCGTAACTAATCGTAATCTTAATCATCATCATCAATATTATAAATGCGAAAGTTAGTTTGTTTGTTACCTTTTCACGCCTAAACCACTGAACCGATCATCCTGAAATTTTGTTTTTTACGAAACTTACACGAAATAATTCTTATTGTTTGACAGAAAAACACATCGTAAGCTAGTGTAGGTATGTGTATGTTGTGTGAATTTTAGTCTCACTGAAATGCAATATAATTCCACCACGTATGAGCGGTTACCTCATTGCGGTCGACGCACCGCGGCGTCTTTGTTGCTACTCTCATAAAACCTAAATGATGAGTCTTGAGTATTTTGTTTTGCTGTGTATAACTCGTAAATGCTGTCTAGATCTTCATAGGATTAATGTGTAGGGAGCTTTGTTGTTGTTTTCGCTTTTCAATGAAATTCTCAAGCGGTGTCTTTAGATGTATAAACAAGAATAGCATGAAGGCAATTAGAATAGAATTCGAATACTGGCGAGGCGTAAGCTAAGCTTTGCATTCAAAGTCAAAGTTTTTTATTTCAAATACCTAGACCAGATTACAGGCACTTTTAAATCGTCAAAACTAGGTGCACGGTTCCAAAAGGTAGGTTCTATGGAGAAGAGCCGGCAAGAAACTCCATGAATACTCTTTTTAAAATAGTAGATCATGACTATTCATGACAATTCCATTACATTAGCGTGCGACATAGAATGAGAATAATGCAGGTTAATGTAAAAAATATATTCACATAAGAGTAGACAATAGAAAAAAAAATATGCCTCTAGAATTGCCATAGCAGTTATGAGCTGACCAGTCCCGACAGACAGCACCCGTTCACGAGCATGACTTGCACATCCGCATTGCTTAGCTCAACCATATTGTAGGGAACCCAACGACCGGATATACAACGCCACCATCAGCAGGACATTTAAGTGAGCATGATAGACTCGTACTACCAAACAATGGGCAGTAATATGATATGATTAAAGGTGTATCATTAATTCCTGCATGATGCTCAAACTTTACAGTTTGGAAAATGATATTATCAAAATTATAAGTTTTACATTTGTGTGAGTGCACGTAGAATTGATTGCCAAAAAGCAGTATAAACCGGTTTAAACCAAGCAAAGGACGCATCTGCATTTATTCTGACACAAATGCAAAGTTCAGCTTAGGCCTCGCAGACGCTAATATTTGTGTAATGCTGTGTGATTTTGGTTTCAAATACGATTTTCATGTTCAGGATAAAAGGTTGCGGGTTGGCGGAGTACACACATCATCAAGAACTTTATGTAGCACTCTCAGGTGTGCAGGTTTCCTCACGATGCTTTCCTTTCACTGTTAGCGGCAGTGATAATCAAATTCTGATTCGCCCATGAATTTGAAACGTTAAGCGTGAATTATACAGAAAAGGCATAAGGTGCAGATACGGCGCAGCCGTGCCGCTTCAAATCTTTTTCGCAAAAAATGTCTGAAAGCGATGCGCCTGCGCCGTGTCTGCACCTTACGCCGCTTCTGTGTAATTCACGCCTTAGAGGTGTGGACCAGAGGATCTACTCCCTAAGCACGAAGTCCGTAGTTTCGGCCTTAGTTACGAGCGTTTCCTACTCCCTATCACCTACGGACATACGATTATTTCGGGGCCCGAACTAAGAATGAATAATAACACAATTTGACAGTTGTCCCTACTACCGATGTGTTTTTGCCCGTCCGAAAAGTTGAACTTGACGCTTGTTTGGTTCACTCTTACGTTTCGAGCTATTTTCGGACGGGCGACTAACTTCATTGACAGACTAAGAGCGATTACGCACTGCATCCGATCCGAATCCGTGAAAATACCGATCTAGAGTAAAAATCTCGGACCGAATTCGGATATCGCTTACGCACTTATCCGATCTCTGATCCAAATTCAAACAATTCAGGGGCATTTGTTCTTCCGAATTAGAAACTCACGGATGACGGATAGAAATCGGATGACGGATGCCGGATGTAGTGCGTAAACTACCATACAAATAGTACTACGGAAACTTCGGTCCGTCAATTTTTCTTCCGAATTAGAAACTCACGGATGACGGATAGAAATCGGATGACGGATGGCCGGATGTAGTGCGTAAACTACCACACAAATAGTTCTATGGCTACTTCGGAACGTATTTTCACGGATTCGGATCGGATGCAGTGCGTAACCGCTGTTAGGGAGTAGGCCCCCTAGTTTGATCTTGGATCCTCCGTCGTGGAATCAGTCCAACCATTTAATCCTTCCCAAATAACTCCTCAACACTGCTTCTTTCAAGAAATAATCTGACCAAGGCAATCGTTTTCTTACGCACATCCATAGCTCATGTGTACCCATTTTACTATGGCATTTCAATTCCCACGGGGAACCTCGTGATTTATCAGTAACGTCTTTTTACGTGGTCATAAATTATATGGCCGTTTAACGTAGGATTCCGTATTGTGAAAAGTGGCGACTTTAGCGGTCTGTCACTATAATTTATTGAACCCTAATCTCGGAAAGCAATTTAAGTTTTACGGTTTTTATAGTTTTTTTTTTATTGAAAATATTTTTATGATGGTCGTTTATGATCGCGGTCGTTTTTGTGACGTCATGTTTTGACCTCAATGAAGGTTGAGCGAGGGGATGTAATAGTATCTGGAACTGAACCCAAAACAATAAAAACGTATAACTCAATCCAGTTTTTAGCCTCGACCAACTTTTTGTCTGGCTGGTCGTTTAGGACGATTATATTCTAACTAATATTATAAATGCGAAAGTAAGTTTGTTTGTTTGTTACCTTTTCACGCCTAAACCGCTGAACCGATCATCCTGAAATTTTGCAGATACGTTGTCAGGTGTACAGAAACGGATATAGGGTACCTTTCATCCCGAAAAAAACTACTGTTCCCGAGGAAAACAACAATAACGTTCATAGATGGCGCCACGTGTCTTTCAAATCACGATTGAATGATATTATTATTAGAGATTTGAGGCTGATTTGCACGGGGATAGTTTCTCGAGGCGAGAACCGTTCTGTCTTAGTCTTTCTCTACGATTAAAATAGAGACAGCATGAGACTCGCATCGGGAAGCTCTCTCCGTGTGGATGAGCCTTTAATGATTTAATGATGTCATGTGGGTAGCCGCACATATTTACTTCACGACCTGTCAAAACTGTCTAAAAGAGTATGCGGTGCGGTACTCGTGCCCTCACTTTTGCTGCGACCTTTGGGTCGGACGGACGTTCACAATTGTTATAATTGTTGTTTTATTTTTACATTGTAGTTATGACTGTGTTTGATATTCCCTCATTGGAATAATAACTGATCGTAATAAAGTATTCAGTTCTTATGTACCATCCTGTTTTTAATAAATGACGCCCCAGAAAGCTAAAAGGCTATTAATCCTATTAGTAAATTCTGTTATTTTATTAGCTATCCTTCGGGGTACGCTCATATTATATTATTATAATATAAACTTTAGTAGTGTGTTAAGAGTTGTTTAGAGCTTATTTAATGTGAACAAAGCCGCAGGCAAACGCTAGTCGCAAATAAATTCAGTAATGAGCTTTTTGACAACCGATCAAAGTGCTATAAAACTGCTAGCAAGTATACAGGGTGTAAACGGGTTCGTGTAATTCCTTAAAAGCACATGATCTATTACTGGTATAGCTTAAACCTGCCAGGGATTAGAAGCCCGGCAATACAACAATCAATCAATTAATTCAATATTTAAAGTTTAGGCCTCCCCCAAAAGGGGAGGGGGTTGCCGTAATCGTTACGCTTGGCAGGCGGGTTGGCGATCGCAGTATGGTTGTTAAAGTACTCAGAGAACGCTGCTGCCCATCCTCTAGAGCAGAGGTTCCTAAAGTGGACCCCAGGGGTCCACGGGACACTCGACGGGGGTATACGTTGGCGTGACAAAAAGATCTAATCTTCACATTTTATATGGTAATATGGTAGAAATGTAGCTGCAGGGTGTCCACCGGAACCAGATAAATTTTGAAAGTGGTCTATGAGAAGAAAAGCCCGGGAACCGCTGCTCGAGAGAATTCCTTAGTCGCATTTTACGACACCCACGACAAGAGATGGTGTAGAGCTATTCTTTAAGCCCGGCACTACACGACACATTATTTCAAATAGGCCCAGTATATGTAAGAAGATCCGAGAATTTAGTTTCACGGTTCCAAGACGTGGGTCATGATAAAGGAAAACCGGCAAGAAATTTTAGGAGTAATTATTCTTTTAAAACAATAATATTATGTAGTATGCTTAAAATTATGTGTGTATGAGTGTAATTCTATGAAGATGAAGATGATGTAGTGACAAAACAAAGTGGTTTGGTCATGTTGAAAGAATGTGTAAACAGCGATTAACAAAAGGAATTTATCAGGCGGATGTCAGTGGAAACTCCAGTAGAGGACGCCCTAGAAGGACATAGGTACATCGATGTTATTGGTGATGTTCTTCAAAAAAGACAAGTGCGTAGAACACTCAACCGGCGTGTGTAACAAGATGTATGAACGTGGACAAAGCGAATAGAAGTAAGTATTGTAACATTTGGTGTTTTGCAGTTTCTGCCTACCCCCATGGGAGAAAGGCGTGACTTTATGTATGTATGTACCTATGTGTAAGTGTAATTCTCTTTTCAAATCATAAAATAATATTTTATGCATTTATTTTCTTCTTACACTGTTTACTAAAACCTGTAAAAGTACTTTCATCCAACGGGTCACAATACAGTAGACTATAGTTTTCTACGCAGTGATCAAGCTAGAAGCATTCTAGGGTTAACGAAATCAAAGCAACCCTATTCTCTTTTGTGGATATTGCCTAAACTTCTGTTACCTATATGGGAAAAAGAATACTCGATGAAGTTTTGAATCGCGTTCCACGCTGGAATTCCGAACGTTAGGAACCTATGGGAAATGGGATCTCTGCAATCATTGGTCCAATCTCAATTTATTGCTGGCAACCAAACTGCACCATATTTTTTTTTCAATTTCGAACGTTTTTATGTATTTGTTTTTAATAAAAGATTTATAATGATTTTCGCTGGCGTATGTACCGCTTTTGAAATAAGAAATACAATTCAATTTTGACGGTGTATTAATTTAAAAATAGAATTGAATTTACGTCGTATTTGTTTTCTATTGTTATTTGCATTTAGTTAGTATGTTATGTATCTTATTTTTATTTTGTGGCTGTCCCGCAGTTTCTCTCGCATAGGAAAACTACTCCATGTATCTGTATAAAAATTATCTTATGTGTTGATCCAGAATATGGTCTATCAGCTGTGTACCAGATTTCATTCAAATCCATTCAGCTGCATATAGGTGATTGAGTAACAACAAACCAACAAACAAATTATTAGGATATTGGCATTTTTACTGAAGTGACAAACATTTAAATCAACATACCAAAAGAACATTAAAAACTATCCCTTACCGTACACAAAACCATTAACACTACCGAAGACTCCACCGCTGCTATTCGATAATTTCCAAACGATAGACCTCGCCTAGCCGAACGATACAGTTTTACGACGGCCTTATCTACCGACGTTTGCATAGAAAAGTACGCGTTTCTGAACCGTTTCCCCCAGTGGATGGAGGGGTAATACCCTCAGATGTCCCAGCGATCGATACCCCTGAATAGAGATTTTTTTAAGATCCGTACATTCGATGTGTACAGAGATGCTTGTGATTTGTTGAGATGGCATGATTGAGAGCATAAGTGATGTCTTCAAGTGGGGATTAGGGATTCTGATACGTTATTGCGTTTTTATTGCCGGAAGGATTGAAAGAAAAATGTGTGTCAGTTCGTTTTTGTCATTTGAATAAATACTAAGGAAAACATTCCTTTTTTTTTGCATATACTACAGTTATATGTTTAATCTTCTGTTTTGAGTTTCATTGCTTATTTAGGACGCCGAAAAATAGTAGAATAAAGCGATATTTTTTGAATTAGGACCCGAATTCATTAGACGTATATCCAAATATAGACAGCCCCTTAAAATTTGAATCATGAAATATTCATTTGCTTTATTATTGTTTAATTTATTTCTACACTAGCTTTTGGCCGCAGCTTCGCTTGCGTGAAATTTTAAACCCGTTAAGTGACGATTTTCCATAAAAACTTTCATCCCCTATTTAACTCCTTTAGGGGTTGAATTTCGCAAAATCCTTCCTTATTCCTTGTCTACATTGTAAAAGGAACCTCTTTGCAAAATTTCAGCTTTCTAGGTCCAAGGGTTTGGGCTGGGCGTTGATGAGTCAGTCAATCAGTCAGGACTTTTCTTTTTATTTATATAGATTAAAATTACTGTTTATACACCGTTGATCTCAAGCTAGGTACACCATTAGATACAACAAATATGTATTTAATTGTTGAAATTGGCTACAGATTAAATAGTCCTCTCATGACGAGACTACTAAAACTACAAAAAACAAACTAAGCTAGGAAGGTAAATATTTAAATAATTTCCGTTTATGCTGTTCAGCAGGGCAATTGCTTAAAGTAACCAACACCATTCACGACAGTTGATGTATCAAAAACTATATTCATTGCGTGGTACATAGTTGTGAAGAAGTCGGATTGCTAATACATACGTTAATATGGAAATTGTTGACCTGTCACAATCAAAGCCGTAGCGATTAAGAGGCTGTTGCGCAATTAGAATGCTGTTCTGTATTATGCGAATGTGGGAATTAATGGAGGATTGAATCGTTAAATTATGTACACATATTTGGAAAACAATTTAGAGCACTTAAAACGTGTTCTGTTATAGATTACAAACAAAATACCTAGATACAAAGGAAAAGGACCAAAAGTGGTACCAAAAAGTCTTATGCATCAAGATCAAAATACACACATCAAAAGTGTCTAGGGATCAAGCATTTTTATGCGGATTTCTTGAGATTGAGATGTGGCTTTGTAATAAATTTATGATTTTATAAATTTATATGGATCCTTTTTGGTGCATTTCATAATTTGAATCAGGAACTGTGAATCAAATTCGAGTAAAAGATGAAAATCAGCTGTCAATATTTTCCCTATAAAAACATACAACGCATTGAAGACATTATTAGTGCTACTGTTTCCCTACTACTGATTAAAACCAACGTTATTATGGAGCGGCGACGTCATTTAAGCAGGGAAGAAATGCTCAGAGCCGTGGGAATGATAGAAGCTGGTTCCCGGCAACGTACTGTGGCTTTAGCTCTGAATACAAGTCAGAGTGTTATCAGTCGACTTTGGACACGTTACCGAAGCACTGGTACCGTGGCTGAGCGCCATGGAGGACGGTATCGCTGCACCACACGGAGACAAGACCGATACATTCAAATCTTAACTCGAAGAGCTCCAACAATAACCGCCATGATGTTAGCCGTGAGGCTTCATCACTCTTCAGGGAACTTAATTAGCGACCAAACAGTCAGAAACCGCTTGCATGAAGTGAACCTTCATTCCCGAAGACCGCTACGGGTACCACCTATAGCAATGCACAATCGTAGGATTCGATATCAATGGGCTCTTGGACACAGAAATTGGGCAGAAGAACAATGGCGTTTCGTGTGCTTTTCTGATGAGTCTCGTTTTGGTATGAGACCGGATACAAGACGTATACGACACTGGAGAACCCCTGGACGCCAACAGCGATTAAAATCCTGCCAGGAAGTCCATCCTTATAGTGGTGGAACCATCATGGTATGGGCGGGTATTTGGATCGGCGGAAGAACTGAGTTGATTTGGATCAGAGGCAACCTCAACGCTCAAATTTATGCTGAGACGATTGTATCAGACGTCATCGTTCCTCTACAAGCGCAAATCGGTCCCTTATTTCAGTTAATGCATGATAATGCACGACCGCACACCGCAAGAGTTGTAAGACAGACTCTCGCCGCAGCTAACATCAATGTCCTGCCCTGGCCTGCTCAGTCGCCAGACTTGAACCCGATTGAGCATGCATGGGATATGCTACAGAGAAGAGCTCTGCCGAATATGGAGGGTATCCAGTCGCAAGAAGACCTTTTTTTGTTGTTGCAACGAACATGGGCGGCCATTCCACAGCGTGATTTGGATGAACTCATTTTGAGTATGCCAAACCGATGTTCTTGTGTTGTTAGTGTTCGCGGTAGAAACACGGATTATTAATTGTTTAAGTTACCCAATAAAATTTTAAAGAAAACTGTTATTTCAGTCTTTTTTTCGAACTTTTGTGTTAGTGGTTCAAATGTCAAAAATCCCTTTATTAGGAAAATGGCAAATTTCTTTATTAATGCAAAGGTGACTTGGTTTATCGTTACTGTGACAAACGAAAACACTTTATTTGATGAATCCTTAAAGAAAATTTTAATTAATATCAATCAGGAGAAAAGTTATTGCAAAAATATATGTTGATCCCTAGACACTTTTGATGTGTGTATTACAGTAGGTAGGTACCTAATTATTTTCATATTTTTTTACGAAATTACGCGTCGGGGATTTGGTTTTTGAACATCGAATTTAATTTAAACTAAAAAAGTGTTGATATTGTTTTATTCCCTTAACATGACGTTCCGTTTCACATGATTTATGATTACTATAACCTTGAATTTTGAAAGTATCATGATCACATCTTTCAAAAAACACGCAAAAAAAAAAATATTTTGCTGATCCTACATTAATTAAAAACAACTAGAATCGATTCTAATTTTTATTTAAACGATTATATTATTTTTATCTATGGTTAATTGGCCGTTCACAGCCGGTCAGAGAGATGTAGAATGCAATAGATGCGGATTACTGATTTTTAGAGCAATAATTATGGATACTTAAGGATATTGTAAAAATGAAAAGTGACTTGGAGCGCATTTGCGAAGAATACGCCACGTTGGATCAAGTGAATAACCTTCGGGTGGAGGTAGAATCCCTTAAAAACGCGTCGATTGTAAATAACTTCCAACGAAGGGTCAACATCAAAAGGGGTGCTGCCTCCTTGCTGTCCAGTTTTGAGTATGAAAGCGGACCCATGGGATTGTCCCCTCTGTGTAATGCACCAGTAACTCACAGGAGAAGTCCAACAGTCTCTCCTGCAAAAAAACGCATAACTTTTTCTGATGAGGGTACATTGAAAACTACGCCGAGCCGAGAGTCTAACGGTTTACGTATCGTCGGAGCTCACGAAACTGCTGATACCAACACGTCATCGGAATGCCGTGATACCAACACGTCATCGGAATGCCGTGATACCAACACGTCATCGGAATGCCGCCCCCCTGCCACCACCGCTGCCTCAGCTACGGCAGAGCGTATTATTATCAATACTCCGGTACACACAAATCTGAAGGATTCCTCACAAAAAAGTTTCTCCGAAATTTTAAATGAGAATGAAGGCGAATTCAAGTCACAACCCCTGGATGACGGGTTTAAACTGGTTCAAAAAAAGAGGTTCAGAAACCGTTTCCAGGGTAAAATTGGAAAAGGTAATGTGGACATAAGTTCAAACTTCAAAGCCGCTGACATTAAAGTTCCGATATATATCTACAATGTATCAAAGGAGACAACTGTGTGTGACATTAAGAAATACGTTACAAGTAAAATAAATCTAGACATTGAGCTTCAAAAAATGAATATGAAAATTACAAAGGACTACAATGCTTATAAAATATTTGTACCCCAAAATAAACTAAACGTATTTTTAAATGATGATTTTTGGCCCAATGGAGTGATGTTTCGTCGTTTTGTTGACTTTACTCATAACACAGTGAGACGTGATTATCGGGATATTGATAAAACTAACTTGACGTATGGATCTAACAACAAAACTCATATCGTTTAATTGTAAAAATATCTCGAGGTCAATTGAATGTGTGAGAGGATTATGTAAACGAGCAGATATCATTGCGCTGCAGGAAACGTGGCTGCTGAATCACGACATTCCCATGCTGGGCAACATTGATGGTGCATTCTCCTTTACTGGAAAGTCGGCGGTAGACCTGTCTGCGGGTGTGCTTCGCGGGAGACCGTACGGGGGTGTGGCCCTGTTGTGGAGATCAGCTGTGTTCCCAGAGGTGGTCGTTATTCCGTGCAGTAGTGTGCGTATCGCTGCTATAAAAATAATGTGTGCAAACCGGTCTTTGTTAGTGATAACGGTATATATGCCTACTAATTCAAACGAGAATCTATGTGAATTTACGGAGTGTTTAAGTGAACTAAACGCCATTATTGAAAGTAACGATGTTAACTCAGTGATTATACTTGGGGACTTCAACGCTCATCCGGGTAAGCTGTTTCATTCAGAGTTGTTGTCATTTTGTACGGAACAATCTTGGTCGTGCGTAGATACGGAACTTTTACCTAATGACACTTATACTTATGTGTGCGGTGCGAGTGGCAGTCACAGCTGGCTCGATCATTGTGTAGTGACGAGCGGTACGCGTTCGGCCATATTAAGTGCGTCTGTACTTAATAATGATGTATATTGGTCCGATCACTATCCGCTATTGCTTGTTTGTAATTTTAATTTTATCCGCTCAAGCTGCCAACAGCCGACGAAGCTCAGTAATATATTTAATAATAGTGTAAAATGGGGAGAAAGGGACTCTGATCAAATAGATAAATATCATCGTATTTGTAATTCTAAATTAAAGTTAATTAACTTTCCCCCGGAATTTCAATGTTGTGCTGACGATATGTGTGATAGTGACGAGCATAAATTGTTATTAAATGACATGTACGACAAAATAATCAGTATTTTGACAGGGGCTGCTAAGGCTAGCTATTATGTGCCTAAACGTAACAACCATAGGTATGTTACTGGTTGGAACCGGTATGTCAGTGACGCTCACAGGAGGGCGCGATTTTGCTTTCAGACGTGGGTGTTGGCTGGGAGACCAAGGTCTGGGAATCTGTATATTGGGATGTGTGAATCGAAAAAGATATTTAAATCAAAGTTGGCTTTTTGTCAGAAAAATGAATCACAGATAAAAATGAACATTATAGCAGAAAATCATATCAATAAAGACTTTAGTAGTTTTTGGAAAAACACTAAAAAGCTAAGCCCAGTGTCGGGCCTTCCTGCTAGCGTTGGTGGTGAACATGACCCCCATGATATAGCTTGTGCATTCCAGCGGCATTTCAGGGTTGAGCCCCCGCTCGGGCCTGCGTCTGGGGTGCCCGCTGCTGAGAACCACCTCACCGCACTTAATGTCAGATTTTCTGCGAAGACTGTTGCTACGATTATTAATAAAATGGTGAGGGGCAAGTCTCCCGGCCACGATGATCTCAGCATCGAGCACCTAAAGAATGCGGGAATACACCTGCCTAGAGTTCTATCGATGTTCTTTAACCTCTGTATTAGTCACGGTTACGTACCCGAGAGCCTTATGTACACTATAGTAGTACCGATCGTAAAGAATAAAACAGGTGACTCATCGGATCTGTCAAATTATAGACCTATCTCTCTGGCTACTGTTATAGCAAAGGTGCTGGACAGTTTGCTTGACAAGCAGTTGGAAAAGCATCTTCAACTGCATGATGCCCAGTTTGGGTTCAGACCAGAACTTTCGACTGAAACTGCTATCCTCTGCCTCAAGCAGACTGTTCACTACTATACTAGTCGGGGCACACCTGTCTATGCATGCTACCTCGATTTATCTAAAGCCTTCGATTTGGTGTGCTATGACAAGCTGTGGCAGAAGCTGGAGAGTGACACGGAGGTGCCTCGGGAGGTGATTTCATTGCTTAGGTTCTGGTACGGCAACCAAAGCAATAGAGTGCGGTGGGCGGGTGCATATTCAGCTGTATACGGTTTGGAATGTGGGGTTAGGCAGGGCGGAATTAGCTCCCCCCACCTCTTTAATTTATACATGAACCGGCTCATCGGTGAGCTCAGTGACACTGGTATTGGTTGTTCCATAGACGGAGTAAGTGTTAACAACTTAAGTTACGCGGACGATATGGTGTTACTGAGCCCATCGATTGCAGCGTTACGGAAATTGGTGTGCACCTGCCAATCGTACGCGGAAGCCCATGGGCTCAGATACAACGCGAATAAGAGTGAGTTCATGTTGTTCAAGTCAGGAAGCAAGGGCTACTCCCATGTTCCACATGTAACTCTAGGCGGCATGCGTTTAAAAAGGGTCAGTGCCTTTAAGTATCTGGGTCACTGGGTGACCGAAGACTTGTGTGACAATGAGGACATCGAGAGGGAGCGCAGGGCACTGTCCATCCGGTGTAATATGTTGGCTCGTAGGTTTGCACGTTGCACTACTCAAGTAAAGATAACATTATTCAAGGCATACTGTCAGACCTTCTACACGTGCAGCCTGTGGACTAATTTTACATTGCGGGGGTACGGTGCTCTGCGTGTCCAGTATAACAATGCGTTTAGGATATTGTTGGGGCTGCCACGCTTCTGTAGTGCTTCCGCTATGTTTGCTGAGGCGCAGACTGATGATTTTTTCGCCATAATCAGAAAAAGGTGCGCCTCGCTGTTAAGGCGTGTGCGTGGCAGCCCGAATGGTATCCTTAGCGCATTGTCCCAGAGGTGGGACTCACCAATGTTGATGAGGTGGATGCGACTGCACGCTAGCGGCCCCTCATACTTATAATACGATGAAAATTTTTCTGTGTGTTCTATTTTAATTTATTTTATTTTATTTTTATTCTGTTTTTATGTAAAATTATGGATTTTTATTATCTGCAATAAATAAATTGAATTGAATTGAATTGAATAATAAATCGTGTATGACATGTCCACTTTGTCAGGTTATTTCGATTATTTCTAAAATCTCCGAAACTCGCGTTTTGTTTACAAAAATAACTTTTGTAGGAGTTAATATGATAAGTGTAGTCTATAAAAAACAAAGTTTGACTTTGATGCAGCATGGTACGGGACTCCATAATCCATGAGCATAATCCTTTCAACATATAATTTAATTTCGTCACAATCAATTTGCGTCCTTGTTGTTTTCTAAAAATATGTACATAATAATGCAAAACGATTCATTTCTCAATTAATTCCCTAAAAACTCTCCCAACAAAAAACAAACGCAAAAAAACAAAATCGAAACCATCCCCCTCAAACTAAGAAGTCAAGATTATCTTTTTGCGAAAGCGCTGATTAATCCGGGGACCTTATGATTTTCCTTTTGAAAAACTGCTAAGCGAGCATCCCGGTCCTCCCGTTTCCCGGTTTTCTCGGTGTTATGCAATCGATTTGTCCTCACGGCGGGCTATTTACCCGGCACGGAGCACGGCTTGTCCGAGTTTAATTAAACTCTGTACTAAGTCGCTGCGATAGCATTGCCTACGTTTAATTGCGACACCGGATTGCGTTCTGTTTTTTTTAAGCATACTGTGATATTAGCGTTGCGTTTTGTTTTAGTTTCGTTGTTGGCTTTTGTTTGTTACGATGTGTTAATTTTCGTTGTATTTTTATAGACATTTTCGTTTTTAAATTAGGAGGGAAGATTATTTTAGTGATAAACAGTTGCACGTGATTATACAGGGTGTAAAAAGACCCATCACATAGCCGAAATCTACGCACTCTGTACATCAAACTAAATTACATTGACCAAAAATAATTGCTGGGAAACGACTTTTAATTTTAGGCATAAAAAACGCTATTTTTTGTAGCGCGCAATGTAATGCACGTAACCGATTGTGCCTGTGTGTGTTGTGCAGCGGCTACACAGCTGAGCCAAGGCAGTTGTGTGCGTTTGATATTCATTGCGTTTTTGTAACTTCAAATGCGTAATTTGTTAGGAAACATTGAAAATTTTGATAATATTTGTTTGGAAGAAAGTTAAGTATTATCACTTAGAATTGGTTATTGGAAAAAACTAAAAAAAAATGTATACTTTGACCTTCAATATCTCCAGAACCAATGATTTCCCAGGTAATGGTCTAGAAGAAAAAAATGATCACAATGATGGGTAGAATACGTGGTTTTCGTTATCATTAAGGGTCTTTTTACACCCGATATAGGTTTAGTTGTGTACTGTAGACAGCGTTAATTAATTGATAGATAAATAATATTTCCCAATGTCATTATAGTTATAAGTAGTCGTAGTAGTAGTTATATTCTGTTCAACGAAACTTAAGTCCTGACATAACTGTCAATTTGTAAATGGTAGCCGTAAGCAGACTGCTATCGAAAAAACGTAAACGACATTATCAAAAACCGTAAAATAGCTTTATTGTACAAGTTTAGTTTTAGTATACACTAAACTTGAAACTAGTTTGTTCAGAATTACTAGGAGAATCGATTGGCATAGTTTTTATACCACGTTAAATCTTGCATATTTTTTTTTCATAAATTTCATTTTTGTTTCAATAGGTTTCTATGCATAACAGTGGACGGGAATAGACACCTTGAGGCTTGAGATGGTCCGCTCGGTCAGTTTCCGTGTATTAGACAACCCGTGCATAGCACATCTCACACTCTACTTGGGAACTTAACGCAACATAAAAGAAGTAACTTGGAGATTTATTAAAAAGAAATGCATACTCCGGTGATTCTGATTAAAGTCTTGTTGGGTGTCTCGGTTTTTGTGTATATTAAAAATAGTGTTGTATATGTTTTGATTCTGAAAATATTTGATATTCTTTGTATGGTATCGTTATGTAGAGAAACGTCACGCAATTACGGCGAAAAGGATATAAGTAGTTATGATAAAGAAGCGATTTTTTTTAATATCCCATCTTTCTTCTCAGATAGGAGCCTTTTTTGGCCGTATGCAGGTTTTAAAAATTATTAGACTTATTTTTTTGTATACCTACTTATTATCAACTTCTGTAACTGCTCGTGTAAGAATAAAATAAATAATGTTGCTTTCTTTATTATCGTCTATAGTAAATCTAACTGTCTAGAAGAAATTGCTTTAAGCGATAAGAGCGCCATTTGTACTGTTCTTAATTATGTGTGGAATACATATAAATAATTCTGTTTCATTTCTTTCAGTGTACAATAAAGTATATCTATCTAATTATTCATTGGTATATATCGACTTACGTATCGTATTATTCTTAACATGTATAATGCTTTTATTTCACCATTAATTAATATAAAACGATCAGTTTCCGACTTAACAGACAGATTTCTCAACACAAAACAGCATCTCCATTTAATTTTACCTTGAACAGCGAAATAACTACATCGATCTGTCTTATCAATTAAACTCACAGTTTCCAATTCTGGACAGGCAGCTATCCAACCTGTCTGGATCTTCCAACTTGGTCCATTCATCAGGTACACAATTAAAATATTGGAGAACGTTTTAATTGAGTTTTGAAATTTTAAGACTTACTTGGATTAAGATCGAGTCGGCCCCGCGATTGTTTTTCGATAATTCTAAAATGTGAATATTTTCGTAAAGAGATTTACCTTCGAGATTTTATTGAACCCCGAGTTTTTGATGGTTCGATTAAATACGAGTTTGATTAAACCTGCGTGTAGGGTGACCAAGGTGGAATTTTGCGGTGTGTTATGTAGGATTTTTGTGAGTGATTTATATCTTGTAAATCTAGCTAGGTATTGGTCTCAATTTCTTTTTTCATTCAGTAGTACTATTTGACATTTTAAAATAAATAATTATTATAGAAAATGTATTCTAAATATAAGTAACATTACCTAAATAATTATGTATACATCATTAAAATGTAAAAATGTGCACCCCATTTACTGGTAAAACACAGTGAAGATATTTTTTTATTACCTTTTACAAGCTGTGTTAAGCCAATAAATGCATTTAAGTTGGTATACGGTATTATCTATATACCTAAATAAAAATTAAATGCGGTTCGTTGGTAACCGCATCATTTGAGAACAGCTGGATCGAAATGGTACTTTTTTTAAATGTTCCCTTTTGTTGTTTGTTGTAACGTTTTTCCTATAATTAGGTTTTTATGAAAACAAAAATTGAAAATGTTGCCCGGAAAATTGTAAAATTCGGAAAACTGAACGTTCTTTTTTTCGATTTTTTGTACGACAGAACGTCTGTTAGGTCAGCAAGTAAAACATAAATAAGATTATGGAATAATACTAGTCGTATTTGAAACGCTGCAGTGAGAATTTAGTTTTCTTAAAAGTCAGTTCAGACGGGAGTCGTGCCGAATGAAATCAATAACTAATAAAGGACCTCATCATGGACGGATCATGGACAAACAAGAAATAATATTAATTTATATTTAGGTTCTTTTACAAGACAGTTTTAACAAAGCGAATTCAGATTACAAAGCAAAGAGATCGTATTAGCTTTAAAGAAGAAAAATAAATCGCCTAAATTGTAACAAAGTTGTCCCAGAATCATTTTAAAATTTGGGAACTCCAAAATTGTGTGGGCTTGCAATATTGGGGCGGGATGAGTACGCCGAAAAATTTCAACCTCTCCATTAACAGAAACAATACTCGGTCAAATGCCAGACGTCAATTAAAAAATAAATACTGTAGCATTTTGAAAAACCCCCGCTGTTTGTTGGTATTTATTTTCATGTAATTGTAGGATAGAAAGAGATACGCCTACATATTTACAACCCACTTAGATTTTGTTAGGAGTAATAATATTCTACTTAAAAAGAAAATTGAACACGTATTATTCAGAAGTAGTAGAGCTCCAAATGAAATAATCAAACTTCAAAACTCATTTATTCAAAATAGGCTAGAATTACTCAGTTCTTTTTGAACGTCAATTGGTATGTTCATCTTGCGCTTTCATGTTCATCTTGCGCTTTCAACTTTCAATTCCTCTTGCGTCAAGCGCATGGAATATTGATTGCCATAAGACTCGAACTAGTATTAGATCATGCGCTATGGCGCTTCAGGCATGCCACAGACGAAAGCGCAAGATGAACATGAAAGCATACTGGTGTAAACATATCATATGTTACATATAAGACAGCCCCCAAAAGCGCCCTCAATTCACCGCTTCCTAGTGTTTTTGCTGTGAAGAAGAAACGGCGCAACAAATTCCCCAGCAACACAGTTTTGTCTGTCAAGTGAATAAATTAGTCCGCCCAGGGAAGTTTTTTTTCTTTTTGTCTGTTGTAGAAGGTCCTTGGGGACCCCTTTTACTTAACCGGGCAGTTATTGGCGAGACCTGAAGGGTCTCCAGCCCATGGGGGGGGGGGGGAGTAAAATTAACATCATGACTACCTGCAATAACAGCACTAAGGGCGACCGCTAGTGGGACTCGGACCTCGACTTACGGTGTTGTTGGCGGGTGTTTGGGGGGGGGGGGGAGAAGACAGCTTGATGAGGGCTGAATTATCGGTGTGATCCCAGGGAAGTACTACCTCAGCATTCCGGTTTGAAGGGTATGAGTGCTCATACTATTATTTATTAGTACTAGAAAGCTACAATTTGGCATTGATATACATATTAATCACGCCAACAAAGTGGTAAAATAAAATCATGTTTTTTTATGGCTCCTCCTGTACACTTAAAGTGGGTATGTTTTTTAAATAATCCCTACTCATCTGCCTAGCCTTTTCCCAACTATGTTGGGGTCGGCTTCCAGTCGAATCGGATGCAGCTGAATATCAGTATTTTACATGGAGCGACTGCCTATCAGACCTCCACAACCCAGTAACTGGGCAATACGATACTCTTGGTAAGACTGGTTGTCAGACTTTCTGGCTTCTGACCGACAGTAACGACTGTCAAAGATCTACAAATGACAGCCGGGACCAACGGCTTTACGTGCTTTCCGAGGCACGGAGGAAACTCGATCGCTATGGTAAATGGTCACCCATCCACAGACCAACCTCGACAAGCGTGGCTTAACCCGGAAGATCGGTCTATGCGGCTGAAATTATTTAGCCACGAGCTCCTCCCATTTAAATAATCCCAACTAATAATTATAAATGCGAAAGTAACTCTGTCTGTCTGTGACGCTTTCACGCCTAAACCGCCGAACCGATTCTGATAAAACTTGGTACAGAGACAGTCTGGAACCTGTAGAAGCATATAGTCTACTTTTATCCTGAAAAAAAAAACGGAATCCGCGATAAACGAATTCTACGCGGGCGAGGCCACAAGCGACCTCTAGTAAATAATATATAATTGCCAACTTCCGGTTTGAAGGGTATACAAACAGTTCGTCCTAAATTCTCATTTACTCTGAAGCGTACAAAACGCTCCAAAACATTCTCTCAGACAAAACAATAACAAATCAAAACTACAAAACTAACTCCGCAACCAATTAATATTTCAAACAGAATAAACAAGCGAACGGGAACATGATAATTAAAAATTTTCACATCGACACTTAAGCTTCTAAAAGGCGTAGAGCAATTAAAATTAAAGTCACTGTTTCAAGTCGGAATCGTTAAACAAAGAGCTTGTTACAACTTGGAATATAACTTGGCACTTTACTGGAATAGTCGCCACGGTAAAGCATAGGTCTTACTGGCAGCGAGTGAGCGGCGATCAACTACATTCTCGCTTACAAAACTAAGAAGTCACTTCGACAAACTTCGTGAAACCGATCACTTCCGAACTGCGACTTATCAAGACCGTGAATGTTTATTAGTAGTGCAGTGAAAAGTGATCTTTATGCTGACGCAATAAGTGTGAGTGGTATGAGCGACTGCCGTTGGTCATATAAATTGTTTTGTACTGTACATCATTCAGCCGAAAGACGTCTACTGCTGGACATAGACCTCCCTCAAAAGGGGGAGGGGGGTTGCCGTAATTGCCACGCTTGGCAGGCGGGTTGGCGATCGCAGTATGGTTGTTGAAGTACTCAGAGAACGCTGCTGCCCATCCTCTAGAGAATACCTTAGTCGCCTTTTATGACACCCACGGCCCACGGGAAGAGATAGGACTGGTACTGTACATTCAGCATCAATTATATCAGTACAAACAGACTTCATAATTACCTAAACAATTAAAGAAATTAAACTTTATCTGCATAGGATAAAATTCTTGTCAGAATGACAGTTATCGTGAATTGTGCTCACTGTGAAACAGCCCTTGTGTCATTGGGATATAGTTTAATTTTCTTAGTTGTTCAAATCATTTTGATCAGCCTGTTCGCCTCTATATATTTGATACTGATTGGACGTACAGTAATGAGAGATTTAGAAGACCATACTAGTTTGATAAGAGATATACATAATCGAAGAAACATAATATATGATTGGGAGCGATAATTTTGTATCCGAGATACCTATGCAGTCAACCAACATGACTCGATACTGCTAAAAACCGAATGAAACCAGATTCGTTCTATACAAAGTTTGGTCAAATTGACGAGCGTTCGTTGACCTTCGTGTGCTAAGTGTGTACACACGCCTGTATATCAAGCTATTCATTACCAGTATAAACTGACTGTACTAAAAGCCTATACAATGCGAGATCAACATATATTAGAAATGTATAGATTGACGCTGCACAAAAGTAGTCGTCTGATGAACTAGCCCAGCGAATCCAAAAACTCTTCGTCTCTCTCCGACTTACTACTACTAGTTCGCTCAATTCACGCTACTTCCTAGTAGTGCGATGAATTCTTAAGGCCATGGTGTCGAGGCCAGCGGACGGGACAAGGCCTGGCCTTAAATACGCGGGAAATGCTCGGAATAAATATGAGGTTGGATGGAGTAAAAATAGACATCGCCGCCAATAAATATTGCATCTTGCGTGTGTTTGTTTTATTTTGTGACACCATTCTGAGATATCAGCTATGTGAAATTCTAAACAATATTTTAGAGTGCCTGTTGGCGTTTCAACTGAACTAACATGATATAGTGGTTCAGCATCCCAAAGCAAACTTGCAAACGTGCCAATTTGAAAGGTTATGCAAGATCAGGCTCTCATCGTCACATCTTCAATACAGCTTACCAAAGCTCACTGGTTAGAAGAAGGTATTTTCTGAGCCTTACTAATGGTATGTCTACACCAGTGCGCTTTCATATTCATCTTGCGCTTTCAACTTTCAATTCCTCTTGCGTCAAGCGCATGCAATATTGATTGCCATAAGACGCATGCATATCGTTTACACCGGTACGCCTCGGTCAGTCGTCAGTCGACATACAATAGACCGATTAGCGTGTGCTAGGGGCATGCGATTTTGTCGAACTAGTATTAAGGCATGCGTTATTGCATGCGCTATTGCATGCGCTATGACGCTTCACGCATGCGTCAGATGAAGACGCAAGATGAACATGAAAGCGCACTGGTGTAGGCATAGCTTAAAATTAACACGCCTAAGACTCTTACACATACTTTCTGTTAGTGTGTTTCCTTTCTTACATACAGTTGGGATAGACTTTTCTAGAAGAAACAAAATGACGTCATTAAAAAAAAATTGTTATAATTTTGCAAACAAGCCGAAATCCCTCATGATGATAAATAGTTATCGCCGCCTATAAACACCTGCAACACTATGAGGATTGCTGATGCGCTACCAATCTTAGAACAAAGGTGGATATATAGATTGGTAGTTGTTTACTACCTTTTACTGTAGGTACTTAGTGTCTAAACACACTATGCCGAAGATACGCGACCGAAGTTCGGCGTCTACGTTTTTATATAGGTAAAACGCGACGTAATTTCAACCTGGTGTGTCGCGGGTAATTTAAAAAGCATTGCAGGCGTAATCATGCCGAACTTCGGTCGCGTATCTTCGGCATAGTGTGTTTAGACACTAAGGGTGCTTTTCCACCAGAGATGTGCTATACAACGTTGCTATGGATGCGTTTGATATCCACCAATCATATTCATTGGTCGACATAGCATAGCACTGGTGGAAACTGATTCAACTAAGCTACGTTTTTGATATGGAAGGATGTTAGATGTGGATGCGTGCTATGGATGCGTGCTATAGATGGTCGCGAGTGTTGTAGCTATGCCCGCCGCTCCCCGTGCCTTCCCTATTGTCGATACGTCGCATAGCTCGAGAGGCGCATCTTCCTCGCACAGCTACATAGCTTAGCATCAGTGGAAACGGTCATATAGTTTCGTAGCTTAGCTTTTACATTCTCGCAGCATAGCTACATAGCACATCTCTGGTGGGAATGCACCCTTACTCCTACATAAACCTGCTCGTTGCCTGGTAGCTTGAGTCTGTCATGCTAACTAAAATGTCCTGATGACGTTATGTATCGGGTCGTCAAGTTCCCTACAATATGGTTGAGTTAAGCGACGCTGGGTGCACTCGTCATGCTCGTGAACGGGTGCTGTCTGTCGGGACCGGTCAGCTCATACATACTATGGCAACTGTAAGGCACTTTCTCATTATTGTTTCTGTACTTCTGACAGTGACCTACATTATTCTCACATTATTGTAATATTATTGTATTGAGTTAAATATATTGAGTGTATATTGTGTAGGTACCTATATTACGTTGAATTAACTATATTGTTTAGATAACTTTAGGTAATTTTGTTTTCAATTCAACCAGAATTATATTAAACTTATACTTTGTTTATAATCCGCATTTTGCATAATTTCACTATTGTAATTACTATTACCTTTTGTTGTATAAAGACTCAATTAACTGATTCACTTGACAGAGAGATATGTGTTGCTGGGGAGTTTGTTGCGCCGTTTCTTCTTCACAGCAAAAACACTAGGAAACGATGAAGGGAGGGCGCTTTCGGGGGCTGTCTTATAAGTACCTAATATTGACGTTCAAAAAGAACTAAGTAATTCTAGTCTATTTTGAAGTTTGAAGTTGAAGTCTCACGAGCTTGATATGTCACCGGCAACCATACCCTTCAAGCTGGAACCTGCTGCTGCTTAACAGCAGAAATAGGTATACAACGGGGTACAAGGATCTCTACTACTGTCTATTCTACTAGGTACTCAATGTATACTCAAGGAGTTTGAAATAATTTTACCATAGGTACCTGTTCCCCGCTCCTGTCGAAGCCATAGCCTCAAGTTACAAAGTTACTATATTAAGCTCACCCTCTATTACATGCATCGGAATTTGGATTTATGAGGCACTAATGCCTTTATGTCATTTTGCAGTCGTGCTGCAACTTCCACGTCTGAGTTATGTACCTTACAAACTCACTGCTAGATCGTGGTTACATTGTGTTCAATGAATATTGGATTTATGAGTTGAATTACCTGCAAGTTCTGCCCTGATTTACCGTTTTGTTATCTGTGTGTTGTCTGTGAATTATCTTCATGAAATTATTTGTTGAATCAAGCGATTTTGTTCCACCATTTTGTTGTGAGAGCTCCAGTATTTAACAGTAGCTATTAACTCTCTAACTTAGGTTGTTTTTCACCAACAAAACTCTATAGGTAAACAACCGTTTACTCGAAAAATGTGCTAGAATTTTAGGTTAATGGTTGTTTAACCAGAGAAATTATGTTGGTTCACACCAGCCACATCATATATCTAGGAGCACAGATAAGTATATGAGTCCTAGATATATGACAATGTAATAGAAATATGAATCACTAGCTTTTGCCTGCGGCTTCGCTCGCATTAATTAAGCTCAAAAAACTCTTAACACAATACTAAAGTTTCTATAAAAATATGATTCAACCGTGGTTTGAAAGACACGTGGCGCCATCTATGAACGTTATTGTTGTTTTCCTCGGGAACAGAACTTTTTTTCGGGATGAAAGGTACCCTATGTCCGTTTCTGTACACCTGATAACGTATTTGCAAAATTTAAGGATGATCGGTTCAGTCGTTTAGGCGTGAAAAGGTAACAAGCAAACAAACTTAGTTTCGCATTTATAATATTAGTAAGTATTTCGTCGTACACATAATTATAAATGACTCATGTAAGAGATATGATCCTAGAAATATGATAGGGTAATATCCCCATTATAAAAGATTGTCATTTTTAAACACTGATTAAATTAAACCTGTCCTTGTCATTTGTATGCCAATGAATAGAGATGGCAATAGATTTAAACGCCATTTTCGTTAAACAATCTTTAACCATTGTTTATAAGTAAGCACAAGCAAGTATTTTAGCATCACGGCCTCATTTTTAAGTACAGGCCTGAACCTGACCCAAAACAAACTAATATAGTCTTCATTGAACAAATAAAATTGAATTGACCAACTATAATAATGGTACATTCTTACTTCGCTATCGCTACACTATTCTCCAGGCCAAGGCCTGAACTGAGGCCTCTAAGCCGCTAGTGCTACTTACAATTTGACGGGCCTCCACATTGCACGGAATTTTTATCTTTGAAACAACTTTGTTCCACACAATTTACTTGGGTATTATTATTATTTTTTTGTCATTTTGTTAAAGCAATTAGTGCTAGAATAATTTAGAGACAGTTTAGTAAACGTTTTAAAAGCTTTATCCTCATATTTATTGAAATAATTTGATACGTAATTTAATTTTAAAACTAGGTTAAAATCATTTCGCAATATGAATTTCACGCGCAGTACTTTTCAAGGGCTTTATACTTTTCAGTAAACTGTAGTGTAATAAAATAAAATTGTATTCTCGATGTTTTGGAAGTTATAAGAGCTGCTTGTATCGCGGCATTTGCTAAAGTTCATGAACATAATTGTAGAGTACTACGACATAATGTGACTCGATCATTCTCGTGTTTCCAAATTTCTGCGAAATATGTGACCAATTAAGTGTAATGCGAAATTGATCTCAAATAGGACAAAGTCGGACCATATATAATATTATATAAGGTTAGTCGGAAAGGGGGTTGTAATCATAAAGGTAGCACCCTTTATGATTACTCAGTTTAGGCCTCGCAGACGGTACCTACTTCTAAACACTGAAATATAGCAGCGAGATGTATAAAACACCCTCAAAGAACAACCCTTAACGAAACCAATATTCCCACATTAGTCCTTTTACAGCAAAGAAAAAAAAACGAAGATTTCATTCCAAAAATATTCCCTCCTTCGCAAATATATCGCGAATTCTAATTTCACGCATTTCCTTCGGGGGTGGGGGATTGATCCCACAATAAGAAAGTTGTATAAAGTAGGGGGAAGATTCCGTAATATTTCTCCGGGTCCTCTGAATAGGATGCAAAGATTTGTCAGCGATGGTCCACCTCAATGGGAGGCTTACGTTTGATATCATAACAAAATACTGTCTGTACGTCGCTTCGAGTCGTTTTGAAGACAGATTTAAAGAAATGCTCTTTGGTTACTTTGAACGTTTTGTGTTTTTAATCTGATTTGAGAGAGAAAAGGAATAGCTTATGATTGTGAGGTATTTTATAGATGTGATTTTTAAAAGGTATGCTGATATTAAATTAATGTGGATGGATGTAAAAGTAGAGGTTGGCCAAAGAAAAGATAGATGGGTTGTGTGGCGGATGATAAGGGTAAGAAAGGAATGAGTATTGAAGTAGAGGCTGATAGAGGAGAATAGAAAAGGAGTACATGTTGAGCCAACCACACCTAGTGTGTGATAAGGACAGGGATGATGATGATGATGTTGATATTAAAAGAGCGTCTTACACTTAGACCCGCTGCACTTCGAACATGTTTTCGTACGAATTTGAGTAGTGCGTATACACATGAAAAGGCACAAAAATGACCGACATTCTAAGGTTAGATCAATTTTTAGACTTTCGGGCTTCTGAGTATCTGTAACGACTGTCATAGATATTCATATATCAATGGGAACTGATGATTTATCGTACTGTCCGAAGCAAGGGGTATCGATGTACAACCAACGGTTACCCATCAACAGACTGACTGTGTAGCTTAACCTGTCGAATCGTACGATTCGCGCTGTTACTTAGCCAAGCACACAGCAGTGCGCTTTTATGTTCATCTTGCGTCTTCGTCTGAAGCATGCGTGAAGCGCCATAGCGCATGCAATAGCGCATGCCTTAATACTAGTTCGACAAAAGAGCATGCCTCTAGCGCACGCTAATCCGTCTATTGTATATCAACTGACGACTGACCGACGCGCACCGGTGTAGACGATAAGCTGCATGCGTCTTATGGCAATTCAATTCCTCTTGCGTCAAGTGCATGCACTTTGCATGCACTTGACGCAAGAGGAATTGAAAGTTGAAAGCGCAAGATGAAATGAAAGCGCACTGGTGTAGACATGCCAATACTATACCGTACTTTATTTATTATAGAAATCTAAATCAATAGGTATCTAGATTTTTGGGAAGGGTTTCGATTTGTAACGAACGGTCAACCGTCGACAAATTAATCGCGGCAAGCACAGATTAACCTCGAAAATCTTTCGATTCTAATTGTTATATATCACAGAAATTTAAATCAATATACAGATTTCTGTGGTAACTATATAATGTGGTCTTACTTTAATAGTCCACGATATTTTGCATAGCGCCTTAGCGAATGCATGAAGGTAGCATTTAAGCCTAGGCAGTGGCAATATTTTCGCCACCAATTTTTTTTGGAAGATGTCCCGAAATCCTACTTGTTATATTTTTAAAACTGTCAATGTTGAATTTTTTAGCTTCTTTCTATAAGAATAAAAAAGGGACCAAATAATTTTTTTTTTTTCTTTTTGAATTTTTATAAAAAAAGCCTTTGTTATTTACTTTTCCTAAAAACCTTTTGCCTTATAAAGGGTTAAGACCTTAGATATAAGAAAAATAGTGTCGATTGTTTAAATAAGACCTTATAAACCATAACATAAAGATATAGACTGCCTCGTTGGTCTAGTGGTCGCAAGCGCGACTGTTGAGCGTGAGGTCTTGGGTTCGGTCCGAAGGTCGGGCAAAGTGTCACTGGGTTTTCCCGTGAGGAATTTCTCAGTAGCAGCTCGGAGTCTGGATTTGTGCCCGGTTGATGGCAATAGGCTCACCCTCTATTACATGGGACTTTAACATAACGGCGAAATGTGGGTGTACCATACACCTCTACCCAACCCTTCGGGGAATACAAGCCATGATTATATGTTTATAAAGTGTATTTTCTCTTCACTATACGTGAGAAATCAAGCAAAAAGATAAAGAAAAACTCCCTTTTAAACGCACAGACGAAGTCGCGAGCAGCGAGCAAGTGTAGAACAAATTCCCAGTGATTTTGTTATCGTTCGCCAAAGTTCTCTATTCCGTTTGTGCGAACATTTTGTTGGTGGAAAGAGCAAAATATTCTGCAAGCATTTCTGTAGCAGTATCACAAATCTTGTAGAATTTCGCCAATATTCCTATCTTTTGTTGAGACGCTGTTTTTATTTCGCTGTAAAATAGTGTAATTTTAGCTTATATATCTCTTTTCTGTTCTGGATTTTATGACTTTTTCTTGTTTCGGATTATGATGATAATATGTTTGTGTACTTTATCTTTATTTTTAGGACGTGTGCTTAGCAAGGCCGGTTGATTTAGCGTGTATTATTTTATCTTTTTTGACGGCACGAGCTATGCAAGAACAGCTCATGCTATCGTGAAAAAATCGGTCAGTCAGCAAGGCTGGTAGCCCCGGGGTACGCAGGTCGTACTTCAGTATAGTTACTCGGTGATTTTTAATGCAAGGAAGAAAACTTGCGTAGTCTCTATATAGTATAAAACAAAGTCGCTTCCTGCCGTCTGTACGCCTAGATCTTTTAAACTACGCAACGAATATTGATGCAGTTTTCATCAATAGACAGAATGATTCAAGAGGAAGGTTTATATGTATAATACATGCATATCATAGTAGAGGAAAACTGACACCACATTGTATCTACGTTGCACTCGTGCGAAGCCGGGAAGGGTCGCTAGTTATAGATAAGCGAATTTGTTTCTTAGTAACTTCATTTTTAACCGACTTCAAAAAGGAGGAGGTTCTCAATTCGGTTGTATTTTTTTTTTTTATGTTTGTTACCTCACATC
This sequence comes from Amphipyra tragopoginis, assembly GCA_905220435.1. Lineage (NCBI taxonomy): Eukaryota > Metazoa > Arthropoda > Insecta > Lepidoptera > Noctuidae > Amphipyra > Amphipyra tragopoginis. Next base: position 25,840,179 of record HG992004.1, read on the forward strand.
TCCGTCATTTATGAACCGATTTGAAAAATTCTTTTTTTGTTCGAAAGAGTATACTTCCCGATTGGTCCCATATAAATTTTGTTATGATTAGACCATGAACTTCAGAGATATGGAACGGAACTCCTCATCGGATCAAAGTAAAATTCTCAAATTACTAATATTGCTTTGTTTATATTTGTTGTTGGGAACTGACTACTGGAAAAGAGGAGGCGGTGCGTGTCCCCCCTCCCCCCTTTGGAATGTTTTCATTATATCGTGTAAGGTATCATTTGAAAGGACTTTTTATGCCCGACTACGTCAAAGCCAAAAAGAAGGGTTATTGAGGAGGGGGTTAAAATTATGACACTAAAACGTATTTAATAAAAAATAACTTTAAAAAAAGTAAAAACCGACTTCAAAGAAATACTAAAAGGAGTGAAATAATTACCATAATATAAAATTAACAGTTACAGAAGTCGGTGCAACTCTACACTGAAGCAAATAGAAGCCACCGACTTCTGAAACTGTTAATTTTATATTATGGTAATTATTTCACTCCTTTTAGTATTTCTTTGAAGTCGGTTTTTACTTTTTTAAAGTTTATTCATTTATACTTTTCAACCTTTAGAATAATTTAAACGGTTCATATTGTTATGTATTGGTCAGCCATTTCTTTCAGCTGCTATATCCGTTTTTATCCAACAAAATCGAAGGAGAAGGTTGTCAATCCAACTCGTACGTTTCTTTAGGGTGTCGCCCCAAAAGGTGCCGATAGCACCCTATAACTAAGCCTACGCCGTGTATCTGTCCATCCGCCCGTCTGTCACTGGGCTTTATATATTTAACCGTTATATGTAGACGGTTGAAATTTTCACAGAATATGTGTTACTATAGCCTCAATTATGGAAAATAATCATCATCTGCCTAGCCTTTTCCCAACTATGTTGGGGTCGGCTTCCAGTCGAACCGGATGCAGCTGAATATCAGTATTTTACATGGAGCGACTGCCTATCAGACCTCCACAACCCAGTAACTGGGTAATACGATACTCTTGGTAAGACTGGTTGTCAGACTTTCTGGCTTCTGACCAACAGTAACGACTGTCAAAGATCTACAAATGACAGCCGGGACCAACGGCTTTACGTGCTTTCCGAGGCACGGAGGAAACTCGCTATGGTAAATGGTCACCCATCCACAGACCAACCTCGGCAAGCGTGGCTTAACCCGGAAGATCGGTCTATGCGGCTGTAATTATTTAGCCACGAGCTCCTCTCCGAGCACGAGCAATTATGGAAAACAATAAGTAGTCGAAATCCCCATACACGAAACCTCTAAAAAATAGATTTTTCATAAGTCAGTTATTTCACAGACATGTCGTCACCCTCCGCGCTATCTGTCGTATCTAGCAATTGATAATTTTTCAGTAGTTGCGTTAGCTGTGGCTTTATTAATGAATTAATAACTTTTTAATATTGCTCTTGGCTTACTCTTGGCTTGGTTAGTAGTTGCCCTAAAGCCCTAAGGTATCTATTTATTTATTTCTATTCATTTGAAGCACATACGTCACTCTGTGAGAATTTCTCTGAAAAATTATCAATTGCTAGTTGCGACAGTTAGCGCAGAGGGTGACGATGTTTGGTGGTACGGAATCCATAGTGCGTGGACCCGACTAGCACTTCGCCGGTTTTTTGTATGTACAGACAGCAACAACTTCCTTACCGGATTAATTGAATTAAACTTTATTATGTTAGGCTTGGCGGGACCAAGCCTCCAAGTTGGTCTCAATTATTTATTTTGGAACTTCATTTGGTAGTTTTCATGAAATTCTGAAAGAGCTATATCCTCATGAGTATGATAATGTCGTCTAGATACATAAAATAACATCACGCCTTATTCCCCGAAGGGCTGGGCAGAGGTGTATAGTACACCCACATTTCGCCGTAATGTTTAAGTCCCATGTAATAAGGGGCGAGCCATCGACCGGGCACAAATCCAGACTCCAGGCTGCTACTGAGAAATTCCACATGGAAAACCCCAATAACACTTTGCCCGACCTGGGGATCGAACCCAGGACCTCTTGCTCAGCAATCATTATACCAACAGCATTAGACCAACGAGACGGTTATTATTAAAGTTTAAATTCTATAAATTTATGACTACTGGCCAGTGGCGTAGCTATGTAACCAAGGGCCCCGGGGCAAAAATGAAATTGGGGCCCTATTTAAACTAAACTAAATACCTACTTTGAAGGTGCAAAACTACTTCATCATCAGCTCCTCATCGCCCACTGCAGGGCATAATAAAGCAAAGCTATTTACTACTAAGCATGTGTAACGTAGCAGATAATTATTTAATCGTAATTCCTAATATTATTATAAATGTGAAAGTTAGTTTGTTTGTCACGCTGTCACGTTAGTGTGCGTCCTGAGTGACGGCGCACCGCGCAGGCGGAATGAAAGGCGCATTAAATAAATGTTCGAAACGTTTGAATTTTGATATCGATATTATTAAAACCAAAGTAAAATAAACGAAACACGCGCGTACGCGTCAACTTTCCCGCGTGCACTAAGGACAGGTATCGACGGTAAAGCCGCTCCGCAATCCGCAATACGCCGGTGCGCCGTCACTCAGGACGCAGACTAAAAGTCGTTGGTTAGAGGCCAAAAAGTTAAAGTCAAAAATTCTTTATTCAACTAGGATATTAAGTATATAATTTTCGCGAACTTCGTTCATGGAGGCCGAAGGGCCCTCGAGCTTGGGGGCCCCAGTGCACTGCACCGTCTAGCCATAAGGTAGCTACGCCACTGCTAGTGGCGCCCCCTATTTTTCTTACTCTTTTGTGCAGAGCTGTAGATGTCATTTATGCTTCGGCCGCATCTGCATGTATCGTCTCGAAGTAATGCGTAGGTACCGAAGCTTCGTACGATTTGACACTAAAAAATTATGGCGATAAAACCTGTGGTCATATTAGCGGCTTCGGTATTTCGCATGAACTATCGTGCCATAATCCAAGATGGCCGAAATCTTTTCGGAAAATTCTTCGATACTCATTGAGTTGTCGTAACTCAAATTACTTTTCAAATGACGCCATGCCTCGGCCACCAAATGTTTTTTTTGTGATTCAGATTTTTTGGATCCCATATGATGGGCTCATCTTCATAATTATGGAGGAATCCTAGTACCATTTCATCGCTCCACTCCATTTTTACACAGTCACCCGCACACGTCTGAACTGATTGAAAACAACGGCCGAAATGAACTACGCTAGTCTGACCAAGCAGCGCGATATGTTAGCGCGCTAAAACTCTTTGATGTACCGCCACCCGCGCGTTATCGCACACGCAGCCCGAATGTTCGCGACGATAGCCGATAATGGCCGGTCACATCTGCGTGTATCGTGTCATGGGGCGAAGCTTCGTGACGATACACGCAGATGCGGCCGAAGCATTAGATATACATACATGTATGAGTTTTTACATCAATTATTTGATGGTGCATTGACCTTGAAGTTAGTTCCTCCTCTTTAAAAAGATCACTTGTGTTGTAAACAGATACGTTGCACTTTCATACAATCCACGACGCTAAAACATACAGGATGTTTCAAGAAGCACCGTTTGATTGAGCGTCCACTTACAACTTTGTATCCGACTTCGTTGCAACCTAGTAAGTTTGCAATTACAGAAAACTGCACTATTTTATCTTAAGTGCAGTTTTCTTGCAAGTTTACTGGGGGAAACAATTCATTCGCTGCCCACTTAATCTTCAAGTTGAAACTGTCTGCGAATCGCCGACACTATTTAAAAAGTTTTGCTATAAATCCGCGAGATGGCGCCGTGGTGGCAGCGCGTGGCGTGACCGGTACTGATGTGACGAATGAAGCTGACATATTCGTGAAACTTTTCAAAACTAAAGATGTAAAGCTAAAGAACGCTCGGATGTTGCTATTGGAAGTTCTGTTAGGAATAATGGGTGGTTTTGTGAATATACCCAAGGCTTTGTCCAAGCTGGGCAACGCGATGCTTTGCGTCGCCTCGAGCAGTGAAGCGCGTGATAGAGCAGTGCGTTGCAACGTTGAATTGTCCTAGCCGCTGTGTTGCCGCAGTCAAACCGGTCAAAATAAACTATACGCGCCGCTATGTTAGATGCACTGCTTACGTAAGACACAAGTATAGAAGTCATATTATTATTGCTTGTTATCTTTGTGTCGCAATGCTCGAAGCAATGCAACGCAGCGCGCTGCTGAGCTAGGATGAAGAATAACATTCACCCGATGTTTTGGTCCTATAAAATAGAAAGTTATTCTTGTCGTGCGGCGTAAATCCAGTTTGATTGACATCTGAAGGTAAAATTAAAAGTTGTCTGTAGCAACACGTGACGTCAAAAACACGTTTTTTTTGGCAAAAATAGTTGAATTTATATGGCTGCAAATACACAGAGCGTAAAAGTGCTCTTAAACGGGCTATTTTTTTGTCAATTTCTTGCTGCAATTGTATAGCCGCCAAGTTGCCGATTATATCGCTCAACAAAGTGCAACAATTGCTGCAATCTTGCAGTGTAGCCCGGCAATATTGCCAAGATATTTCATGGTAGTCGCAAGTATTCAATATCTAGCCGGCTAGATTGCAAATGATTCATCCCGCTTTGACTTTACTGTAATATCGCGGTATATCGTCTTTGCTCTGATGTATAAGTGCATCTCTTTTCCCTCGCTCGCCTCTCCCTGCCTCGTCCTGTCGCTGCCGCCACTGTCTCCTCGCAGCTTCTGAGATCTAGCCTCTAAATAAAATTTCTCAGCAATCCAATTGCAGCATCTTGCTGGACTACACTCGGCAATGTATTGTACAATGAAATTGCAGCAAGGGTCTACGTTGCAAATATACTGAGCTATATTGGTCAGTAAAATTGCCAACAAGATGCAAATTTTTGTAGCCCGTTTACAGGCCGCTTTAGTATCTAGCGCGGCTCATGTTCCATCAAGTTACGCGTATGCATCGCGGTACATACAAATTCTCCTGCGCGGCCTCACTACGCGTATTTTACGTCGCCGAGCGCAATAGGGCCCAGTAGGCTAGTTCGCCTAAAAAAAGAAGTTCAGTTGCGGTGTAGTTGCAGTTCAGTTTCGATCAAAACAACGCTTTTCATTTTCTCTTAATCGGCGATCGCTGTCAGGTACGCTCCCGTGAACTTAACAGCAGCATCATTGCAACTTGATTGGCGCGTCATGAAATTACGTAAATTATCCTACAGAAGTTTCATGCGCGCGTATTATTGCGCAAGTTACGCGGCGTATGATACGCGACGTAAGATACGCGACGTAAGATACGCGGCGTATGATACGCGACGTAAGATACGCGACGTAAGATACGCGGCGTATGATACGCGACGTAAGATACGCGACGTAAGATACGCGGCGTATGATACGCGACGTAAGATACGCGACGTAAGATACGCGGCGTATGATACGCGACGTAAGATACGCGACGTAAGATACGCGGCGTATGATACGCGACGTAAGATACGCGACGTAAGATACGCGGCGTATGATACGCGACGTAAGATACGCGACGTAAGATACGCGGCGTATGATACGCGACGTAAGATACGCGACGTAAGATACGCGGCGTATGATACGCGACGTAAGATACGCGACGTAAGATACGCGAAGTGTGTTTTGGCCCTTAGTCGAACGATAAATTAAGAATGACCCAGAACTATGTATTATGTAATGATAAAGTATTAGCAGTATCTCGCCGGATTTTGGCAACCACCAACATTTAAAAAGTTTCGGATATTTAGCGGAAACTTTTCCAAACCCCTAACGACAATGTGGCCAAAAAAATGGTCTGTTTTGCCAAAAAAGACGTGCTTTAGTGTTGCCAGTCGAAGAGAGATTGGCAGGGTGCGCCGCGTCGACACCCAGCAGTGAAATCTGGGCATTTTTTTTTGTTTTTACACTTTCAATTCGTTTACGAAACTTTGTTTTTAGTTCTGGTTGTGAAATAGGCTGACTTTTAAGCTAGATTTTTAGCTGTCACTGGTAAAAATGTACGTCATGTTTTCCAGATTTTTGCTGCCGTTGTTAGGTTGTGGATATTCCAAGGTAAAACAGATATTATACTCATTTTAGTAGTAGTAAAAAATAGTGAGCTTAAATTATTACGTTCAAAATTTTAATTAAGTAAATCGAACAATACTAATAATGCGATTTTAGACCAACCACGTTTATTTATTTATTAAGGACCTCCAACAAAGGACATTACTTATAACACAGGATATCCTAGTTCAGATGACTTGTAACTTGTAAACAACTTATTGAATAAATAAATGATCATTCTTTTTATCACGGCTCATCTTCCGTGAAGATGTCCGGTCCTTTGGAAGGCATACGGGGGACACAGGTCCAACGCGCAGAGGCCCCTTTGAGAACTTTAATCTAAAATGGGGTGGGGCACCAACCGGGGACCATCCACGGCTGCATTATTGGAGTACAGTCATGGACTGTCTCAGGTGGGTGCGAAACTATTGTAAATCTGGTAAAAAAAAATCTGGTCTATGGGAAGGGGTGTTTAGTGGACTGGTTAACTTCTATTGCCGGAAAAAAGCGGCGTCTGCCTTTCAACATTTAACATTGAAATTTATTGGCAGACGGTGACTCGCCAGCTCACTAGCTGGGCCCCCTGAAAGCCGCCAGTACATAGGCGAAGTGGGCAACAAACGTGTGAGCAGAAAAAAATGCTCATTATTATTACTTTTTATCAGATTACTTCTCATTTTAGATATGCCCTAAGTGTAATCAATGCTATATTTATATTAAAACTCTAGTGAGATACATTCATATTTACGATACGTGAGTAAATCATAAATAACATTTTTTTTTACTCACGTATATTTTTCGGGATTTCCCGACTAGTCCAACCCAAACGGAGTCCATAACCATGGGGTGTGTAACGGTTGATATAATAACAAAAAATCTAACGTTCACTTGACCTAATTTCAGTTAATATACTTTTGTTTAATATAACGATCAGTTGAGATAATGAATTGTTGAAATAATTTCATTTTATTTAATTTCTTATGATATAATAAACATTTCGTATAATGCACATTTGACATAATATTCATGTAGTATATTATTCATTTACTATAATATACATAATCTCTAATAACTTTTAATATAATTTAGAAAATCTGATACGATTTTAAACGCCTGCTAGTATGGTGCTAGCAAAAATGCATCGCATAAGCATTAATTGCTACAAAAGTTTGCTTTTATGCGTGAGGTGGGTAGACTATACACGAATTTATTATTTTTCTTACTGTCATACAGTTACAGCGAAATTATTCATTGTAACCAGTAGAAATTGGATGCAATCTGGACTTTAGGGCACCCCGACTCGGACAGGTTAGGTTAGAAGGGGATGGCGGGGTCGTGTGAGCGAGCGAAGCGAGCGAATAGACCCCGCCATCCCCTTCGTGGTTATTTTTTTATAAACCATCCAGAAGTAGGAGCCCCGCAAAGCGGGGCTCCGTCGACCAAGCCCACCCTCAACCATGCATTGAATATTTTAAGATTTGGTTAGGTGCCATTTGAGTTAGGTTAGAACTATGACCATTAAACATGAAAATTAGGTCAAAAGAACATTAGGTCAAATGAATGTTATATAAAAAGAATATTATACATATTGAAAATTATATAAAATGAACGTTATACTAAATGTTTTATATTAAATGAAAATTATATCATATGAAACATTAGGTCATATGAAATTAGGTTATATGATTTTATAGCATATGAAAATTATATTATATGAACGTTATTTCAAGTGAAATTAGAGCATTTGTTATTATATCATACATTACACACCCATAACCATGAGCTGAACACGCGGTCAGAGGCCGCGAATTATTTGGCTCCAAAAATTCAAATAAAATATCTAGCTTTAATTCTGCTGAACTAGATTGCTAGTTTGGATGCAGTATACAGCACCACCCCGCCCACAAGTATATGCACATGCAGAAAGAGTGAAAAATAATGCAACATGTAACCAAACCAATACACGACACATGTTTCGCCCCTGCACGGGGCATCCTCAGGATATGTTGACTCCTCGACCGCTAGGACGCGGAACGCGTCCTAGCGGTAATTGTGGGCGGGAGGGTGGTGCTGCATACTGCATCCAAACTAGCGATCTTGTTCAGCGGAATTAAAGCAAGATAATTATTTCATTTGAATTTTTACATGTCATGGATTTCCGCAAAGTAACGCCTGATTCCATCATTAATTTGGGCTCCGTTTAGGATCGACATTAATCGGGAAATCCCGAAAACTGCACGTGAGTAAACCGTAAACAATCAGTTTAGACAACTTAAAATATATTTTAAATGAAGAGTACTTTGACCTATTTTCCCTTAACAGCAAACAATTGAATAAACTCTAGTTTCAAAACATTTATAACGTGGACAGACTCTGTTTCTAACTATGTTAGCACAGCCATGTTGTTTTCCATTTTGATTTGAACAGAACTAAAATTGGAATCCAGTCAAATATTTGTAGCGAAAAATAACTGTGCTTTCATATCGGATGATATGGATTGAATAATACATATGGAGATGGATACGGAATGCTTTGTGTGGAATTTTATTATTGGTTTTGCCAATTACGGCGAAAAAAGTGAAAATATGCGGCTTTTTAATATCATTTAACTGAAAAATTAACTGGAAAAGCCAATTATATTATTCAGATCTTTTTCTTATACAATTGTACTAGCTGTACCCGGATGCGTTGCAATTGCAATGCACTTTTTTCTACTTACTACCTACCTTCAGAAACAAAACAAAAAGTTAAAACCATTTTCATGCATGCGGTAAACAAAGTAAGCATATGGATATACTGAGATAGTTTAATATATGGATGTTAAATTGATAATTTAATTGATAGTTTTTTTTAAATATCAAAATTTTAATTGCATTGTATTATAAATCGTAATCGTATCGTAAAGTATTGTAAATCGTCAGTTTTGAGTTGCAAGCGATCGCCCGCCACATGAGGTGTGTTTTGCACTGTGTTTGTTCCGCTAGAAATGAACAAGTCGCATGCGATTTTTGTCGACCGGTGTAAATGGGGTGGCGATTCGATTTTTACAAGCGATGCGACTGGTGACTTGCTGCACGGCTAAAATCGACCCGTGTAAATCCCCCATAAACGAAGACTTGTCATTGGGTCTCTGTTGAATTGTGTTATTCTAGGTTTATTTAGCTATGTCTTCCATGTTTATTAAATAAATAAATATTACCGACACCCATATATTTCGTTATAACAGCAGTGCTGTTTTGCGGCAGAAATAAATAATGGTGGTAGTAGGTACTTTTCCGGAAGAGCTCTTTTACTAGGAGCTTTACAACGACTAACAACTATCATTGCTCCCTTAAAAACCAAGTAAAGTAGTAATACTTACAGTTCTGATGTCGCTTTCGGCACCATTTGCTAAGTACTGTGTTTGTTTCAAGTTCGGTGCTAGCAGTTGCCTGGGAACAAAAGAAAAGAAAACATTAAAATATGCTCTAAACACTCTTCTAGAAGATAATAAAATATTGGTAGGGATTAACAATATGAGTTATCAGCTCATTAAAGTCAGATATACGAGAAATCACTAAGGCGAGATTCACAAACCGCACTTAGACTTTACTTTGCTAAGTAAAGTAAGCGTTTTATACGAATATGAACATTATTCGTTTATACCCAATGTTCATATTTCTACGAAACGCTTATTCACATTCGCTTATACGAATACGAACATTATACTTAAAGAATAAGGTTCATATTCGAAACGCTTACTCTACTTAACAAAGTAGTCTTAAACTGCGGTTTGTGAATCTCGCCCTAAGTGATACATCATTAGCTTGTGATGGAGATATGACAATTATTAAACACGCCTTTAAAAAAAACCGGCCACGTGCGAGTCGGACTTGCGCACGAAGGGTTCCGTACCGTTATAAAAACGGCAAAAAAATCATGTCTGTTGTATGGGAGCCCCTCTTAAATACTTGTTTTATTTTAATTTAATTATTTATTTTTAAAGTAAATATATATTCACACAATATTGAAATAAAGTCCATTGCCTTCTCTATTCATTGGCATACAAATGACAAGAACAGGTATAATTTAATCAGTGTTTAAAAATGAGACTCTTTTATGAATAAAGTGATTAGTATTGAGCCTCTATAGGTACCACCGTTCTTTTGCATTGAAATATACCAAAACAATACCAAAATATTATAAAAATAGTGAATCGGGTCTTCTCGCGTAACAAACTTTAAGAGGCACAAATTACCTTTTATCCCGACGTTTCGGCCGAATTTCACCGGCCGTGGTCACGGGTAGACTGAAGTGGCGGAGCAGTTGTCATCTTCGTGAAGCAAGGGCATTTTCATCTACCCTCACTTGATCTTGATTTTTTATAAAATTATCGTCGGTACTTCGACACACCACACTAACGACGTCTTTACACTCGCCTAAACCGTCCCGTTGACGATAACACTTGCTGATGACCGGATTCCATGATGTTGATAGTTTGTATCCATCTTCCCGATTGAAATTCTTGTATTTCTTAATTTCAATCGCTTCACGTACAATTCTGGGATAATAGTGACGATCGGTGGAGAGGATTTTTGGACTATGTAATTCTATCCAGTGATTGGAGCCGGACTCCAGAAGATGCTCGGCTATTGCGGACTTATTTATCTGGCGGTTTTTGACTGCGGCGATATGTTCCTTAACCCGTTCTGCGATCGTTCTTTTGGTCTGCCCGATAGAATTGTACGTGAAGCGATTGAAATTAAGAAATACAAGAATTTCAATCGGGAAGATGGATACAAACTATCAACATCATGGAATCCGGTCATCAGCAAGTGTTATCGTCAACGGGACGGTTTAGGCGAGTGTAAAGACGTCGTTAGTGTGGTGTGTCGAAGTACCGACGATAATTTTATAAAAAATCAAGATCAAGTGAGGGTAGATGAAAATGCCCTTGCTTCACGAAGATGACAACTGCTCCGCCACTTCAGTCTACCCGTGACCACGGCCGGTGAAATTCGGCCGAAACGTCGGGATAAAAGGTAATTTGTGCCTCTTAAAGTTTGTTACGCGAGAAGACCCGATTCACTATTTTTATAATGTGTACAAATCGCGAAAGTTTAAAAACATTTAATACCAAAATAAGCTTTGAAAATTTTACAAACTATGTAACTTAAAGTTAAACCCGGAACAAAACAATATACCGAAAATACGTAAATCACACAACATAATTACTAAAACCGCGCAGTCGGTTAGCTGATTACTTTAATTTGTAAGCAAACAGTTTTTGTTATAATTTGTTAGCCGACGCAAAAGTTTTCGGTTTTTGGCGCCGGTTTACGGCCGTTCCTAACTGCTTGGTTCGGCCTTGTTTCGATTTTAGGGGTTGATGTAGATTGCTATGGTTGTGTAGGGTTATGTAGGAGCGTGTTTATGCCCCTTGCTGATAAACAGGGTTGAACAATAAGCCATTACAAAAAGTCAATTATTTGAAATTGAAAATTTTTGGGACATTACTTGACAAGTTTGACGTTTGCACAGGCTTTACGCTTCTGAATTCGCAGTGAAATCTGATCGCTTGTATTTGTTATATATGTGTGAGAGTTGACTGTTTTTTGAAGTGAGTTGATACTGCTTCAGATGAATCATTCGACACATTTTTCTCAAGTGACATAATTATCGTTTATTCATTGTAAACATACATATAAATTGTATTTTTAAATACATATCTTAAAAAAAAACAATATACATTTAAAAATATAAAAAAGTAGCCCACAGGCATCGGGAACAGGGTCCAAGCTGCCGGCAGTCAGGGTTCCAGAGAAAGGAACTTCCTCACTATGCGTGCCGTGACAAGGAGTACTGCTTTCTGTATCAAGCCCTTGATCCAGCCGCCCAACGAGAGCCTCATGAGGTGTTGATCGAGGCTCTTGGCTAATAGGCCATTCGCCGTAACGACTATCGGGACAATGACTGCTGAGTCCACATCCCACATGCCGACAACCTCGTGTGCGAAATCAAGATATTTTATTTGTTTAACATATATATCATTATTATTGTATTGAAAAGTTATGTATCACAATAATTTTAAAAGAGTATCCATGGAGTTTCTTGTCTACTCCTTTTCGTAGGATTGTGCAGCTAGTTTTGACGTTTCATAAATAAAAAAAAAGAGTGTTTTAAGTTCGAGTTTGCTTACAGAATAGTACTACTAGCGCAGTAATATCATTATGTCACGAGCGTCCTCAATTTAACTGGTCCTCATTGGATATCGCAAAACGTCACTCTACGTAGCTTTACTATAGCTATGGCACAGCTATACATTTCCGTCAAATCCTCTTCATTGAAAGCAGTATTAATGAAGTCCGAAGCGCGCCAGTTTAAATGTGATTATTGCGCGCCATTGTTTTCGTTCAGAGCTACGATCAGCTGTGATTGTACGGCGGCCATGTTGGATTTAGGAGTTTTGTTTATACTGCGAGGGGTGGTCGTGTTTTGAGACTGTGTTCGTCATGTTTCTTGTATACTCTCTCCGGTGTGTGTTTTGAAAAGCGATTAATGCTCGGTTCCAATGGTCGAAAACAAATCGTTTTGTTTATTAGCATTCGACTAACAAAATTCTAGCCAAACGCAAACAAACCTTACCCGTCAATTACTTTTTATTTACGAAAACTGTCAATATGATTGGTTTTGCTTTTTTAACCGACTTCAAAAAGGAGGAGGTTCTCAATTCGTCGTTCGTTTTTTTTTTTGTATGTGTGTTACGCGATATCTCCGCCAATTATGAATGGATTTTGATGATTCTTTTTTTGTTTGGTAGGCAATACTTCAGAGATGGTCCCATATAAATTTTATTGAAATCGATTCGGGACTTTTTGAAAAAATCAGAAAAAACAAAAAAATACACATCGTATATAGACAAAGTTCTAGTTGTAGTGCTGGTCCGAGAATTTGTACACTATTGTAATTGTAATTTGTGGCACTAAACATTATAAAATTAAAAAAAAAAAACTTTAAAAAAGTAAAAACCGACTTCAAAAAAAACTAAACGGAGTAAAATAATTATCATTTAATAAAACTACCAGTTTCAGAAGTCGGTGTTCTACGCTGAAACAAATTGAATGCACCGACTTCTGAAACTGATAGTTTTATTAAATGATAATTATTTTACTCCGTTTAGTATTTTTTTTTGAAGTCGGTTTTTACTTTTTTAATTTTTTTTATGTGTCAATCAATTTGACAGCTTTTGAAAACGAAAACTGTCTGAATTAACGTTTCGGCCTTGGTTCGGTTGCGGTTTATCAAGATTTCTTTTATGAGAATTTGGCCCTTGTCATTTATCATTGTTTAAGGTTCCGTACTACGTAAAATGTAAAACAATGTATGTAATATGTAAAACGAAGCTTTCTTTCTCTCTCTCTTTACGGAACCCTAAAAAATGTTATTTGATTCTTCAAATAAATAATTTATAACTATAAATAAAGACCAATAAATAATTCGTGATTTTTAAATCCCGGGATTAAAACGTTATTATACAACGTTATTTTTACTTTATACGAAAACCGAGACACCCCAACAAGATTTTCATCAGAACTGCCTGAATATGTGTTTTTTTTTAGTAAATCTCCAAATTACACCTTAGTTTATGTCGCGTTAAGTTCGCTAAAAAAGTGTGAAATGCCTGAGATGTGCTATGCAGGGGTTGTCTAATACACGGAAACTGACCGAGCGGACCATTTCAAGCCTCAAGGTGTATATTCCCGGCAACTGTTATGGGTAGAAACCTACTGAAACAAAAATGAAATTTATGAAAAAAAAAAAAACAAAAAAAATGTGGTGTAAAAAATATGTCAATCGATTCTCCTAGTGATTCTGAACAAACTAGTTTCAGGTTTAGCATATACTAAAACTAACCTTGTATATATTTGATATTGATTTTAATTTTAATCTGGATTACAATTTTTTAATTTTTATTTTAATTATGTAATGTGATTTAATTTAATTTATGAAATGTTTTATATGGGTTAATATCTGAAATAAACAATTATTATTATTATTCTGGGATTTTAGAGGAGGTACTCTATGTTACTTCCTTCCTCGAAGTTTAGATAAATATACTCTACCTATTCCGAGCTATAACTATATAGCATGACGTTCACACTATCGCAAGCCAGTCTACTATGTATAGCAAGTTATTTGACGGTGATCTGTCGGGCGACCGACGGGATAGAAGTGAGGCGGAGTGGGAACCGGAGAATCGTACAATATAGCTCTGAGAAACGCTCAAGTTTATCGCGTACAGCAAGTCAATACTTCATAGTATAGCGTAGTGTGGACATGTCCAAATAAAAAGTACGCTGAGCGATATGATACAGTTCAGCAGACTTCATGATTGTAATTATTTATACATATATTGAATAAATAAATAAAGCAGTCCATTTTAAATGAAAACAAATGACGCCCTACGTTACTCAATAAGCTGCTTACGTGTAATTATACATTTTATTCATAAAAACAAGGCCAATTATCTCGTCTGCGAGCTCATTATTGGGGCTTTGAGCGTAAAGCGATAGTCTTTTCACATCATCGAGCAGTGACGTAATGCTTTAAATTAGCGCAAATTGTCGCGTAATTACCGACAGGGTTAATTAATGTATTTATATAGTGGGTTTGAGTATAGTGTGCATGTTTGTGTGAATGCGACCGATTGGGATTTCACGGATTATATTCAGATCCCTTTGGTTTATTTTAAATTGGGCATTTGACTGAAACAATCTAGGTAATTCGTCCATCAGTTAAATTATCAAAAAATATTTGACCCATAGTTTTTCTTTTGTTACGTAAACCAAAATTGACGAAGATACGACACTTTTAAAATTGTCAAAACGTCACAAGCAAGTACAATTTTTACTTGCTTCTGACATCACAAGCCCCCACTTTCGAGTTTTGATGCGTTTTATTTTTCCAAATATTCATAGATTTAACAAAAAAAAAAAACATGTCGATTATTTTTCAAAACTCTAACTGCCGGACTAATTAGATTTGCAATTTATTGATACTGTCAACATGCCAATTTTACCTACGTGCAGCAACCTAACGTGCAATAAAAAGTACGTGCACGAGCTCTGCACGTAGTGCACGTATTTGATATTGCAATATAAATACTGGGTGGTAATTTGCAGCTATGTTAACCGTTGTAGCTACATGAAAACGTTCTTATGAGACTGTAAATTCGGCACAAAATATTTTCAATTTTTTAAAATTATTTTTCTGTTTAAGCTGGCTTCCCACGGTGCGTGGTAGCGCGCACCGGCTGTGCGTGGTATCATCCGTAAAATCACGCACCGTGGGAACCCATATTATGAGGGTGCGCGATATGGATACGGCGCACCGCTCTGCACGCGTCCGCGTTACCACGGACGAGTCTCTTCCCATGGTGTGTCCGTGCGAGCTCGTGCGTCGCGATGCGTGATATCACGCACCGCAACGCACGAGCGTAATATTAACAGTCTGCGAGTAAAATGGCTGTGACATATAGAGGGACGAGCAAATGGACTTGGCGAAACTATAAAGGTTTCTAGTTTGATTCATCATCATCATCATCATTCAGCCGAAAGACTTCTACTGCTGGACATAGGCCTCCCCCAAACATAGCCATAGCGACCGGTCCTGTGCTTCTCGCATCTAGCGGATTCCCGCGACCTTCACCTGGGGCCCAATTCTCCTAAAATAAATCTTGATAAATCACAACCGAACTAAGGCCGAACCGTTCATTCAGACAGTTCTCAATTTCAAAAGCTATCAAATTGTTTGACACAAAAAACAAAATCAATCATTTTGAAAGTTTTCGAAAACAAAAATTGACTGACGGTTGTGGTTCGATTGCGTTGGGCAACAATTTATTTTAGGAGAAGGCCCCAGATCATCGGTCCACCTTGTCACCTTGTGGTCCACCGTGGGAGGTCTTCCCACGCACCTTCCGGTACGCGGTCGCCACTCCAGAACCTTTCGGCTCCATCGGCCATCCACTCTACGAGTAATGTGCCCCGCCCACTGCCACTTAAGTTTGGCAATTCTTCGAGCTATGTCGGTTACCTTGGTTGGCGGATCTCATCATTTCAATTCCGAGCATGGCCCTTTGAGTGACCTTGGGCCTTCTTATGAGGCCCATTGTGAGTGACCACGTTTCAGTGCCACATTTCCATTCAGTGTCAAAGACATTTGCCTTGAGACACTGCGGTAGTTTGATTATCACTACATAGTATAAAACAAAGTCGCTTCCCGCTGTCTGTCTGTCCCTATGTATGGATCTTTAAAACTACGCAACGGATTTTAATGCGGTTTTGTTTAATAGATAGAGTAATTCAAGAGGAAGGTTTATATGTATAAATGGCATCCGTGTATAGCCGGGGCGGGTCGCTAGTGGAACTCTAAAACCAGTATAGCAATAGCTGAATTTAGCCACGCTGCGAAAGCGACTGCACAACTTATAATTAAAGTACAAAATCATTGTATATTTCAATTTATTCATCAAGAACACAAACACTTTAACATGTAAACTGCTTTCAGTTGGAAGTTAATATTTTTATAAACGACAAAGAAATATAAAAATTGTTTCATTTTCCTGTTCACATAAAAATATACACAAATCTCAGAGCAAACTAAAACACGTTTTTCCTATTTTCAGAAACGGTTTGCAATTTCTTAATTGCTCAAAAGAATACGAGGAATTCCGCTTTTTATATTAAAACTAGCTGTTCTACCGCGGGTTTGGCGGCGAAAATAACTTGATTACAGTGCCACCTATCGGATAGAGTAGCATTAAGCTATCGTGTCGTGTAAATATGACCTCAATCGGTCAAGTCGTTTAGAAGTTACACGATCACTAACAAACGCACCAATGATTATCACTCCATAGTATAAAATAAAGTCGTTTTCCGCTGTCTGTCTGTCCCTATATATGTTTAGATCTTTAAAACTATGCAACAGATTTTGATGCGTTTTTATTTAATAGATAGAGTGATTCAAGAGGAATGTTTATGTGTTTAATACATTGCACCCGTGCGAAGCCTCTATAAACAAAATGTACGCGCCTCTGTTAGATGCACTGCTCACGTACGCTACTAGTATGGAAGGCACATAGTTTGTTAGTTTCGTGACGCAATGCTCGACGCAATGCAACGCACCGTGCTGCTACCTAAGACAAAGGGTTAGTTTTATTGTTCCCTAGTTTAGCATACTTCTCAGGATAGATGAAATGGCGCCAGGTCACTGGAATAACTTGCGGATGCCTCTCAAGTTAAAGAGAAAATCTACAAGTCCGTGATAAGACCTGTCGTACTGTATGGATCGGAATGTTGGGCCGTGCAGAAGACGGATGAAAAAAAATTGCATGTAGCGGAGATGAGAATGTTGAGATGGATGTGTGGAGTGACCAGAATGGATAAGGTCAGGAATGAGTATATTAGAAGAAGTTTGAAAGTAGCGCCAGTGACAGAAAAGTTGAAAGGAAACCGTTTGTCTTGGTATGGGCGTGTGAAGAGGAGGGATGAAACGCATGTGACCAAAAGAGTTATGAATACAAATGTGGAGAGGAAGAGGGAGGCCAAAGAAAAGATGGATGGATTGTGTGAAGAATGATATGAAAAAGAAGGGAGTCAGTGATATCATGACGGGTGACAGGACGGAATAGAAGAAGAAAACGTGTTGCGCCGACCCCAAGTCACATGGGATAAGGGCAGGAAGATGATGAGTGTAGCATACTTCTGTTGGCTACTAGGAAGCTTTGAAACATTTGGTATCGAACCTAAACAAAGTATATCCTAACAAGTATCAACTAACATATATGACGCGCAATCATTCATCATGTGTCGTGAGCCGTGAAAAGCGCTCCGCTGCACGCGTCCGAATGCAAATAGTAACGCAGTTGTCATTGTACCGTGGTGAATGGTTTTGACTAGGGATGCTTATTTATCTATTTAGATCCCACTAGCATGGTGAATAACATTGGTAAGAAGCCAAATAAATAAGGTTTGCTGCAAGTAATTTCAATAATTTTCTTACCAACCTGAAGTTGTACCAAATTTTTTGCTAGTGAAGGCAAGAATTCTCCTATGAACTAATAACCTTCGTCTAATCAGATGCGACTGAATGCCATCAGACCTCCGCAACCCAGTTACGTACTAGGCAATGCCGATATCTTAAATTAAGACCAGAGGGCCTACTCTCTAAGTCCGTCAACGAAGTTAGTCGCCCGTCCGGAAGTAGCTCGAAACGTAGAAGTGAATAAAACAAGTGTCAAGTTCAACTTTTCGGACGGGCAAAAACACATCGGTAGTAGGGACAACTGTCAAATCGTGTTGTCATTCATTCTTAGTTCGGGCCCCGAAATAATCGTATGTCCGTAGGTGATAGGGAGTAGGAAACGCTCGTAACTAAGGCCGAAACCACGGACTTCGTGCTTAGGGAGTAGACCCCCAGTTATCAGACTTTCGAGTTTCTGAGTACCCGTAAAGATTAGGTATTTGTGTAACACCAATGACCGACAGATAACCATGCTCTCCGAAGCACGAAGGGGTCTTGTATGTAAAGAATGGTCACCCATCCACGGACTGACCGCGGCAAGTGCAGCTTAACCTTGCAAATCGTATGATCCGCGCGGCTGTTAATTAGCCACGAGCCGCTCGTGGGTCGAGCCCCCTTATGAACTATCATTATATCGGTCATAAAGAAACTCATGTCCAACAGTGGATAGAACTGATTCGGGCATAAGCAGTCTCCTTCTCTCATATATCGCACGAGCTATATGAGAATGACAATTTCTAACAATTACCTACAGTATTCTCACATTATTGTAATATGATTGTATTGAATTAAATATATTGAGTGTATACAATTATGTGTACCTATACATATTATGTTGAATTATCTATGTTGTTTAGATAACTTTAGGTAATTTTGTTTACAATTCAACCAGAATTGTATTACTTATACTTTTTCTATAATCCGCATTTTGCATATTTCACTATTGTAATTATTATTACCTTTTGCTTTGTATAGACTCAATTAATTTATTCACTTGACAGACAGATATGTGTTGCTGGGGAGTTTGTTGCGCCGTTTCTTCTTCACAGCAAAAACACTAGGAAGCGGTGAAGGGAGGGCGCTTTTTGGGGCTGTCTTTGATGTATATAATTTTGACGTTCAAAACGAACTAAGTAATTCTAGTCTATTTTGAATAAATGAGTTTTGAAGTTTGAAGTTGAATGGTATGGCGTGGTGAAAAGATTAGCCAGTCAGCAAGGTTGGTAGCGGGGCTGACTGCCTAGGGTGCGCCGGCAGTACCTACTTAGTTATCGTTTCTCGTGGAGGCTCTTTTCATGTACCTGTACTTCATAATTATAGTTTTTTTTTAAATTGCCAGGTATTTTTGTACTTACATAAAAACGACGATGACAATCCCATCCTACCTTACCCTTATCACTAACAACTATAATCCTTAACTTTAGCTAAAAAAAGAATATAGCATTCTTGCTGCACCAGAGTTTGTTTCAGCTCGAATGCTATGAAAAGCACCAACATCTATGTAATTCAATTTAAATTTCCTTAGCATTTGGTCTCTTTTATTAGCATTATGGACACATTCCATTAGTTGGTGTTGCACATCATCAATTTTTCCACAGATCTCACAATTAGGCGAGTTCACTTTTTTCATTAAGAACCTCATATAGTTATTAAAACTTCACTAATGCAACAATGTAGTAAGTATGTAGTCTCGTGACTTAAAGACTTCCCGACTTCCCTTCTCTGCCCCATCTCTTCCCGTAGGTCTAAAAGGCGACTAAAGGATTCTCTAGAGGATGGGCAGCAGCGTTCTTTGAGTACTTTATCACGTTCAGTGCTGGGTGCCCTTGCAGAGGGCTCATTTTAATGTAGGTTTTTATTGGATGCACCGTCATGAATGAAGCAAACACCTATTTTACGACGTAGTGGCGTACTTTTCACGGTTTTTAACCTGATTACTGGAACCCTCCTCGAGGGTTCACTCTTAGCGCAAACGTAATGCCATGGGTCCTTATGGAAGGTCCACTAGCAATATGCATGGCATATGAGCTCTATGAAAAGTATGGTGGACTCGAATGTGTTAACAACCATACTGCGATCGCCAACCCGCCTGCCAAGCGTGGTGATTACTGCAACCGCCCCCCCCTTTTGGGGGAGGTCTATGTCCAGCCTGCCGTACGTTGACTAAAAGGCAGTTAAGCCACAGTTGGTCGAATTTGAGGTTTTGATGCCATTTTATAGAGTTGAAAATTCTCTATCGTCCTGTCTTGGAATTGTTTTTTTATCTGTTATAGTTGCGAAGTTACACATAACACAAAGCGGCTAAGGTATGGTTAGCGACTTTTTAGTATCGTATTACTCATTTAACATAATTACGAAATGCTCAACTAAAAAGTAAAAATGAATTTTGTGAAAAAACTGAAAGGAAGGACAATTAATACTGTACCTATTTCAATTAACAATTTTGTAATAATAACTTCCCTTTCATAGAGACAACGATTCCCACCTTTTTCGCTTATAACAACAAAAGTAGACTTTTGGGCTTAGCTGCCTTCTAGATAACGTACGGCAGCAGCAGTGGACGTCTTTCGACTGAACGAAAACGCAACAATGGCTGTCACAAACTGTAGCATAAATCATCGTTTCGTGAGTAAAATACATTGCTATCAAGACTACACAGTTGGGACGGGTTCACTGACCTATATACATCGCAAATGGAATGACGTGCGTCATCTAACTACGTAGTACCTAGCTTTCACCCATATTCCGCAGCCGTAGTGCATCACTCGGTGCCCGCAACCGAACGAAAACTACCACTACAGTGCGCATTGAGCCATACTGTGTGTTAGTCTGTGGTAAGGTTCTGTTTGCCTGGTACCTACATGACTTGTTTGATAAAGGATGATAAAGTCCTGTGTGGTTTAGATAGGAATAGAATCGTCACAGGATGTTTAAAGCATGGCATAATAATATGTTTCACTGGTATTCTCTTCCCGTGACAGCTAGGTCGTGATTGGCCTACGACTACGTCATCAGCTGGGAGTGCTTCCACTATGTATAAATAAATTACCCGAGCAAGATGCATTTTTTCACATATTTGCTTCTACAAAGAAGCAATTTTGAACTAGAAATTTTATACAGTTTACTTTTTAAGTAAATAGATGAATAACACGAAATAGAAAATATTTAAGCTAGTTATCAATTTATTTAATATTTATTATGAATTAAAAATCTCCTTTATTGTATTGGAGATGTTAATCAATGGCAGCACTGATCGTGACATTCATGACGTAGTCTAGGCCATTGCGGGAAGAGAACACCAGGTGTAGCTTATTATTATACCATGGTTTAAAGAACATTGGAAGTACAGTACTAAGACATAAGTGACGTTATTACGCCCCTCGGCAATCTTCGTGTTTCCGAATTTGTCCAAAATATGCGACTAATGTCTGGTTCCTATTAACAATACGAATCGTTTTGCTTACCAATGGTAACATTTTTTATCGCCAAACTGGGGATATAAATGGACTTGTAAGACAATTTTACCTGTGATAGCTATTAACCGATAGGAGAGTCATCTATACAGTCTTTGTTTCATTATTGGTCAAAATACACGTCTTAATTTTAAAGTCTAAGTATAAGTCAATATTTTTTGTATCTCTTTAATTATACGAGGTTGGTCGGGGCGTACTAATCCGAATGACTTTTGTTCTACAACTTTCCCCAAAAGTTAATATATCAGAGAAATAGCTGTTCAAAGATTTTATCAAAAATACTATAAAATCTATCTATCCTCAGCTATGATCAGCTATGTTAACGTTTTAGGTTATATTTGGGGTCACGGAAAAGAAGCTCCTTTTTCTGAAAAAAATAACAATTGCAAGCTCCCAAATTAGGAAAACAACACAGATATGCTTCTGTCCCTAATTGTTCTGCTTATATGCCAACCGATAACATAAAGAAAACATTTAAAAAAACATGCACTTCCCCTCCTTCAGCCATTACTTAATCCGCTTAACTTACAATGTATAATTCGTACACTTAACAATACAGTACCCAGCTTATTACACCCTCACTTTAACTTCCCATACTGTAACCCCATTAAACTGCCTCGAAGTAACTTGACACACAAATCAGTGTAAAAACAAGAAAGTAATAAAGCACGCAGTTTACGACATGTGCGAGCGACGCGGTAAACAATTTTCGACAACATATTTTTCTTGTATAGCAAAATGTAGGTGCTTCGGAAATTTTGGTGTAAGTCATGAGAGATTAGAAAAATTTAAAGAAAGACTTTGGAAGTTGGGAATCACGTGGAACTGATCAAGATACTTGGTAAGACAAGATGGTGGAAGGTGGCACTTCATACCGATAATTCAGCCCTCATCAAGCTTTGTCTCCCCCAAACCCCCGTCATAACACGAAGTCCAAGTGTTACTAGGGGTTGCCTTTACGGCTGTTATTGCTAATAGTCATGATGGTAGTGTAGTATAAGTGGTTAGCTTGATGATTCAGCCGAAAGACGTCCACTACTGGACATAGGCCTCCCCCAATAAGGGGGGAGGTTGCCATAATTGCCACGCTTGGCAGGCGGGTTGGCGATCACAGCATGGTTGTTAAAATACTCAGAGGACGCTGCTGCCCATCCACTAGTGAATCCCTTAGTCGCCTTTACGACACCCATGGGACGAGATAGTTAGCTTAGGTTAAGTATTTTACTTTCCCTCTATTGACTCTTTCGGTCTCGTCAATAACTGCTCGCAGAAACGGCCCGCAAGCATCAGCATAAGCAATCCAATAGAAATAAAAAAAAGGAACGTGGAACCAAGTTTTGACTGTTAATGATCTTGCAGGCACCGGTGACGCTGATGTGCCATCTATCACGCTACGTGTGAACTACGCAGGACTATGACAGTGCTACTGACAACAAAGACATGAGTGACAACTTTCAGATGACGTTAAAAAATACTACATCGCACAAACTGATTTTGATGCGCTGATTATACATCTACGAACGAGTGATATTAATCATTGGGCCGCTGCCCGCCAGGTATAATCACCCGGCTGGTTGAAGGATCTTCGTTTTTCGTTGGAGGAACACCACACCTCACTCCTATGCATCGCTACAGCAATTGTGTATCATACTAGCTCGCAACGTCCACTGTTGACTATTGCCTTTAATTGACGCTCATAAGAGAATACCGAAATAATCACTACGCTGTATAGTATTACATTATTGTTAATTAACAGGAGAACTGCTCCTGATGTTATTCCGTAGTCACCTTCTACTAAACGTTGAGAGGCGTTATTGTATTTTTTGCTGGGAATATAGTACATTAGCCTCAATATAAGTTTTTAAACTGACATGGTCACTAACACAATCTTTAGAGGTTAAAACGGGATATTTACCATGTTTATTATTTGATATGAGTTTCCGATATTTCGGCACCGTTACAAGCGCCATGGTCACGGATGAACTGAAGTAATTGCGGGTGGGTGGATGTTTATTCAACCGGGAGGATGGGTTTCAACTGTCGAGGACCTGGAACCCAGTGGTTCAATTGTGTAAAAACCGTAAAACTACTGAGAAAAGTTCGCGAGCGGATACAGTGAGTTTTGTGTGTCGGGAACAGAATCGAGTTGTGAGTGACATAAGTGACAGTGGTAGTGGCGTCGAACGCAAAAAACGAACAAGAAAGAGGGTAGACCGTTTCGTCTGCTCATAAACATCCACCCACCCGCAATTACTTCAGTTCATCCGTGACCATGGCGCTTGTAACGGTGCCGAAATATCGGAAACTCATATCAAATAATAAACATGGTAAATATCCCGTTTTAACCTCTAAAGATTGTATTAGCCTCAATATTCATACCCGCTGCCGCTTATACTTTGCACCGCTTAACTTGTCATGCATATTTCACGTATTCCTCCCCCGTCGCCGGAGGGTTGCATAAGGTACGGAAATCGGTAAATTGATGCCCAATGTAAATGGTTTCTGGCGATTTTTTTAAAGTTATGACGTAATATCCGCGCGTTAGTCTTCGATTTGTGTTACGGGAAGCTGGGGACGATTTTGTTGGTAACGCAGTTTTTTTGATAGATTTTATTGGTTATCGGTTGATCGAATTTATGGCCCAGTGAGATGAATTTCTCGTTTGCTTTTGGTAGTAAAATTGCATGGTTGGGTAATATACCGTGAGAATTTATAAACTGATTTTGTGTCATACTGAAAGGTAATAAAATATTGGTAATATTTTTATTATGATCTTTATATAATTATGTACTTTGTAGATAACTTTTTTTGGTATTTCATAACTGATAACGCTGGATATATTGATATGTCTATACCAGTGCGCTTTCATGTTCATTTTGTGCATTCAATTTTCAATTCCTCTTGTGTCAAGCGCATGCAATATTGATTGTCATAAGACGCATGCAGCTTATCGTATTCTTTACGTCCGGCACCACACGGAACCTGGCACATGATGTGAACATGGTATAAGAGATTCTTCACTATCTTCACTACATCTTAACTACCTTCAATTTCATAAATTGAAATATACCATAGGGGTTTAAGAAGCACATTTTTCAAGTTGAATTTCAATTAAGCTCGTGGTTTTCATATAACCACATTTTACGGTACTTATTTTTGAAAACAACGGCATTCTACGCCATATCAATTTGCATACATCAAATCCTAATTGGAATATATAATCGAGTCACGTGAAACAGCACTTAAGGAGATGCACTTTTCCCGGAAAAACTCACACGTCAGAGTTAAGCGTAATATCCTTTTTGAGCGTTATTTATACGGAAAAAACGGCAGTGCATTCAATTTGTTCACCTACAGAAAATCATAAAGAGTGTTCCTAACGAAGAGATATGTCTTTCGTGCGGTATAAATCTGTGAGTTTTGCGGGGGATTCAGCCAATGGCGGCAGCCAACCACGACACATGGATCAGTTTGTTTGTGAACGCGTTAAGTGAGGTTCGTAATTGGATCGGTGGGGTGCTCGTTTGTGATATGTTTTAAGTGCATTCTTTCACATACGGAAAAACAATTAAGGAATTTTTATCACAAAGGCGTTCCTAAAACTATAGTATTTTTGTTGGAGTTCAACTAACAAAGAGCTAACACTTCTGTATGTTAAAAATGTTTATTTCAACAGTTACTGCTGCTTTATTTAAATTGAATCAAGCTAGAATGTTCATACTTCAAAAACCTGCTTATTAAAATCGGCTCGCTAGTAACTTAATAATTTAAAAAATAATTTTCAATTTACATACCTAACATCATACTCATGATATAAGTTTTTAAACTGACATGGTCACTAACACAATCACTAGAACTTAAAACGGGATATTTACCATGTTTATTATTTGTTGTGAGTTTCCGATATTTCGGCACCGTTACAAGCGCCATGATCACGGATGAACTTCAAAGTTCAAGAACTTCAAAACTTGAAAGTTCATCCGTGATCATGGCGCTTGTAACGATTATGCATGATAATGCAAGAGCCCATGCGGCCGGCACCGTCAGGGAATATCTTCGGGATGTGAACATTACAGTTATGGACTGACCAGCCAGAAGCCCAGACATGAACCCCATTGAGCACATGTGGGACGAGCTAAAACGACGTGTTAGGGCTCGTCAGCCAGTTGCCCAGACGATGCAGGAGTTGAAAACTGCCATAGAAGAGGAATGGGAGATGATCCCTCAAAATTTCATAGAGCGGTTGATAAACTCTATGCCTGATCGTATGAGAGCTGTGGATGCCCATGGAGGCAACACGCGTTATTAAATTAAACCTTTATTTGATAAAACATGTTTTTTATTCAAAAATCAATTGCCTTTAACAAGGTGCATATCCGACTTGTTAGGCGTAGCTCCATGTCGTATGGTATTCTGAATTCAAATTTAAAACAATACGATCGAAAAAGATGGTAAAATGTATCAGGTTTAAAACTGCATCAACAGTTTTTGTTCAATCTAGCAATCATATTTCGGTAGGGGCCATCGAAACCTAAACTCTAAGGTGGGTCAATAGATGTGTCCAGAAGTGTATGTTTTAAATTAAAAGAAAAAAAAATTAAATTCTCACAATTATATAATTTCCAATGCCCGTTTTATACCGGCTTCCCACGGTGCCTGACAACGCGCACCGCGACACACGAGGTCGCACCGACGCACCATGGAAAGAGGCTCGTCCGTGGTAACGCGGACGCGTGCGGAGCGGTGCGCCGTATCCACATCACACTCCTTCATAATGTGGCTTCCCACGGTGCGTGATTTTACGGATGATACCACGCACAGCCGGCGCGCGCTACTATATACGCACCGTGGGAAGCCAGCTTTACACAAGGGCAGGACAACGAGGAAGAGTAGTGAGCAGAACAGTGCCGCTACTATTTGAACGCGCATTTACTGTTATGACAGTATTTTTCTGTTGCAGCTTGCGCATTCAAATAGTAGCACTTTTCTGCTCACTGCTCTGCTTCGCTGCCCTGCATTTGTATAAAACGGGCATAAGCCAAAAGCGTTGCTTTTATACAGAGCTGTGACTGTCAGTTATAGTAAACATTTTAACTTTTCGCACTGAGTTTACGAGTATGCAGCTGAAACAACAAGTTAACGTGTCATCCTTCGTTACTCCGCTTTTGGATTTTAATGCTGTGAGATTGGTGGCCTTTAGAAAAAAGATGTAGTTATTTTGTTGATCGCTTTCCTTTCAACGATGGCGATATAAATTGACTTATAACCGATTCCTAATATTTACCAAGCGTTACTGGTTAAAAAACTCTTGTATCTTTACCAAAAATTAAGCAAAGACATTACCGGAAAATTTTCAAAAAAACTAAAAGCATGTCTCATACATGGTGTGTCTTAAATAGTGGTCCAACATTAAGGGGTCGACATACCGTGTATTCAGCTATCACATACCACAATTTGAACCATTTTTTATCATAGGTCTCAGAATTCAATTTTTTTTAAATTACCTCCTTGTTTTTCTTATTTAGCCGTCATTTGAACCCAATATATGCGTATTATTTTCCTATTTTGTTCAAAATCAAAATCAAAAGTTTTTATTTCACATAAACCATTACAGGCGCTTATGAAAAGTCGAATTTAGGTGCACGGTTCCAATTAGTCGTTTCCTATGGAGAAGAACCGGCAAGAAACTCCATGGTTACTCTTTTAAAATCCATGTCTTTAACAATTTCAGTGGGTACAGTTATGACTTAGATATGAGAGAGCAAAGTAGACTTAAGAGCAGGAACCACACAAAAAATAACAAAATGAAAAATATGGTTACAAATTAACTAGGTATCCAGGCATCTAGCAAGTCTACAAAGCTCTCACATTTACAAAAGGTAAAAGGACGCTAAACTATATAAAACAACTGACATGGTTAATTGTCATCAAAACACATTACAAAGAAAATCACTGTTTAAGATAAAGATATCTTGAGAGTAACGTTAGTAATAAAAAAAAGCTAATCGAATGAGGTTAGTTAATAGACATAGGTACACATACGACGTTAATGAGGTACCAGGGAAGCCACATGTGCAGAAGGAGTTATTTCCAAACACCTTTATCGTCAACGTAGTCCTTAGTCTTGTAATATGCTTTTTGAATAAGGACACGTTTAATATGGGCTTTAAACTTTCCCTCGGTAAGATCAGTTACAGATTTCGGTAGCTTATTATAAAAACGCACGCCATTTCCTAGAAATGACTTATTAGTTTTACTCAATCTAAATTTGGGAATCACAATTTTATGTTTATTACGTGTATATGTTTATTACGTGTATTTTTATCATGAAAATCGCTTCTAACATTAAACATATGCAAATTTTTCCGAACATACATAATATTTTCAAAGATATAGTGTGACGGCAAGGTAAGTATATTAATATCTTTGAACACGTTTCTAAGGGACTCGCGGGAACCCATATTGTAGATTGCACGGATTGCTCTCTTTTGTAAAATAAAAACAGAATCTACGTCAGCTGCTGAGCCCCACAACAGAATGCCGTAGGACATAATGCTGTGGAAATATGCGAAGTATACTAACCTAGCTGTAGCTACATCAGTCAGCTGCCTAATTTTCCTAACTGCGTATGCAGCAGAACTTAACCTAGCCGACAGGGCAGTAATATGCGCACCCCACTGCAATTTTGAATCGAGAGTTATACCTAAAAATACGGTGTCATTAATTGTATTAAGATTATTGCCTTCGAGCATTACATTTAAACCTACTTGGGGAACATTTGGTAGTGAAAACTTAAGGCATTTTGTTTTGTTTGCATTAAGTAACATATTATTGGCTGCAAACCATTTAGAAAGAACAGTAAGGCTCTCGTTAACATGTAAAACGTCCCTATCTTTTCTATCTATTTTAAAAATAAGGGAAGTGTCATCGGCAAATAAAATTATGTCTGATAAGTCGGTCATCATATAGGGTAGATCATTTATATAGGTTAGAAACAGAAAAGGTCCAAGAATTGAGCCTTGAGGCACGCCCATCTTAACCAGAGACCCCGAAGATATCGCACCGTTAGCACCAACTTTTTGCTGTCTATTAGATAAATAGGAGAAAACAAGGTCAGCAGCTCGGCCACGAATTCCGTAGTGGTGTAATTTACAGATGAGGGTGTTGTGGTCAACGCAGTCAAAAGCCTTGGAGAGATCACAGAAGATGCCAATAGCATCCTGAGAGCTCTCCCAGGATTCCAAAATATGAGTGACTAGTTTCACTCCTGCGTCAGTAGTCGACCTACCTTTCGTGAAACCGTACTGGCGACTATGCAATATCCCGTTCTGGTCAAAATGAGACATCATCTGATCACGCATGATTTTCTCAAAGATTTTACTTAGTGCTGGAAGCACCGAAATGGGTCTGTAATTTGAGGGGTTATTCTTGCAACCTGATTTGAAGATTGGTATTACTTTACTATGCTTCATCAAATCAGGAAATGTACCGCTATCTATACATTGGTTAAATATGTCTGTAAGTAGAGGTGTAATGGTGTTAATGATAGCTCCAAGAACCCTAACAGAAATGCCCCATAGGTCTTCAGTATTTTTTATATTTAGACTTTTAAAAGCTTTTATAATCGAGGTAGCAGAAATGTGCTTAAATTCAAAGATAGGTATATCTTTACAGAAATTCTGTTTAAGTAAGGATTCAGCTAGTAAAGAGGACGAAGCAAGGGATTTCGTGACCTCTATCGGGATATTCGTGAAAAAGTTTTCGAGTGTCTGAGCGACTTCAGACTTATCTGTAATTAATTTATTATCTGATTTTAAAATTAGTTCGTTATCCCGTTTTTTTGTGTTTCCGGTTTCTTTATTTATTACCTGCCACACAGTTTTTATCTTATTATTAGAGGCACCTATTTTGTTACAAATTAATCTAGATTTAGCTTGAGTACAGACTCTCTTAAATAACTTTGAATAATTTCTTACATAATTATGAAAAGCTTGATCAGATGTCAATGATTTCTCATGATATAGACTATACAAAGTTTCTCTACTTTTTCTTATACCTAGGGTGGCCCATTCACTAAATTTAGATTTACAATTAATTTTACGTTTGTTGTTTTTTGTTTATAACTGCTGAATACATGTGCTATCATCATAATATGCAAGTAATTTTTAATTTTTAGTTAAATTTTTCGAAAAAAATAAAAACATATGTCATATACTGAGATCTATGGTAAAAAAAATATCTAATTGTGGTATGTGATAGCTGAATATATAGCGTATCGACCCCTTAACGTTGGACCACTATTTACGACATATATATACCGTGACACTTGGGACAAGGGTGATAACAAGCCAATGACGATCCTTCTACCAAATACAAAATTTATAAAGAACTAGCTTTTGCCCGCAGCTTCGCTTGCGTGAAATTTAAACCCGCGCTAACCCCCTTTGAGGTGTAGTTTGTTATTACTTACTTTGAAGAGTGTTTATGCCAAATTTCAACTTAAGAACCCATTTCACCCCTTTAGGTGTGGAATTTCCAAAAACCCCGAAACCCGTGTATGTTTATTTGTCACCAAAAGTCAAAATTTTTAATTCCATGCTTCTTACTTCAAAGGTACCAGATTTCTCATACAATCTTTCAACACTTTTTTCACCCCCTTAGGGGTTGAATTTTGAGAAATCCCTTCTTAGTGGATGCCTACGTCACACAAGGAACCTACTGTCAAAATTTCAGGTTTCTAACCCCAGCGGTTTAGGCTGTGCGTTGATAGATCAGTCAGTCAGTCAGCTTCTCCTTTTATGTATATAGATTTTATGACGATATTGGTTTGTCAATGTCTCTCGTAGTAGAGTTAAACAAGGCTGAAAATATAGATCTATCTCTGAACATCAAAGAATATCCAAGTTTCTATATAACCCACGAGAAATATCTAAGAAATACGAAGTCTCTACCTGTCCAGGAATCCATGTTAATTCGCAGCGGAGGTCGCCACTTAATATGATAATCAAGACATTACCAGTTCAAATACACGGCTTTTAATGAGAAAGCGCGGAGGCGTGGCGGTTGCGTGACTTACGAGCGAGAAGTATGGCGAACGGAAGGACCAAAAACTGAGCTGTTTTGTTAAGAGGTGCACGAAATACGATGCTTTTAAAATTGTTGTTTCTGAAGTCACTAGAGGAATAATACTCGAATAACTTGATACAGTGCGTTTAATCCAAAAAGACAACCACTTCTTTTTATGCGAGATAATCGTGTGGTGATACAAGGTTAGTCGAAAAGGGGGTACTAATCCGCAAGACACTTAAAGTATCACTGATGACTGTCTTAAAGCAAGAGCTAAAATTTCAAAGTTCGGTAAAAAAAAACCGTACGAAAAGTTTTTTATTTAGTTTTTTTAAAAAAAAAAACATCCTTGCTTTAGTTACAAATTCAGAAAATTGTGCTTTTAATTTATGACCCCAAATAGGAACTTAAATGTAAACACAGCTGATCATAACTGGGGATAGATAGATTTTAGCGTTTTTTTTTTTTTGAGATCTTTGATCCCCTATTTCTCTTAAACTATTGACCCCTTTTCATCCCTTCTTATCACATGCTCATAACTTAAAAGCAAACTGAACAGTATTAATCCAAAAAAATTTCAGCTGAACAGTCGCCATCCCAGCATGCTTGTGTGTCAGCAAATGAGAGTGCGAGCGCACATATATCGCTGATGAGATGTACGTACGTCTGCGGCTTGCAACGAGAGATTTTTGCTACCGTAAGCGCTAGCGGTCTTTTGAATAATGATAAGAGTGTACCGAAGGACCAAACTATGGTTAGCGGTTTTTATTACATTTTAGTGTTTGGTAGAGTAGTTTGTTACGTTAAGGATTTTTGAACCTTCAAAACTTCAACAACTTCATTCAAAATAGATTAGAATTAATTCGTTGAGCAGCAGCCCGCCAGGCACAAAACTCCGCCTCGTTGAAGGATCGTCCCTTTAGTTGGAGGAACACCATACCTTGTTCCTCCACAGATTTATTGACCATACGTCAATGTCAAGAGCCTTGGCTGTACGTAGTACATAAATGATTTTTACAGCCTGGACATTCCGTGAGAAATCAGCATATCTAAAGCGATTCTAAAGATGTTTGTAGTTTGTGTCAAAAGAAGACAAAGAGTATTCACTCTTTGTCTTCTTTCAAAATTAATAAATGAATTGAATGAATCATTCTGATTCCAGAATGATTCATTCAATTCATTTATTAATTTTGTGAACACAGGGTACAAATGATGTTCAATAAAAATGTTTGGTCCATCCCATGTTCCGCCGAAAGGCATACAAAATAGTGACGCTAAAGAGCCGCTAAAGTAAATATTATCAATCTTAAATTAATTATAATAGTACAAAATCTCATAAAATACAATATCAGCAAATGAAATTTGTCAAAAATTAAGTAAAATAGTACAAAAATCGCACGAGAAAGAAAAAATACAATGTCAGCAATATTACAATTGTCAAATTAAGATTAATTTAAATAGTTCAAAAATTCATGAAAAATACAAAGTCAGCAGAATTTAAAATTATCGAAATTAAATTAATTGTAACAGTATCAAATCTCTTAATAATAAAAATGTCATCATAATTAGAATTGTGAAAATTAAATTAAAATGACGCAGTTACAATGTTATTCAAGCGTTGTTGCGCTCTTTTATTCACCTTTCATTAATTTTACAACACCGCGTCGAGAATTCTTAACTCGCAACTTTTTTCAAAGCTTACAAAAGTACTCATACTCAAAGATGTCTCGTACTAATTTGCACACAAAGCACAAAGAATTAATGAAAGAAAAAAATAAAAAGGAGAAAAAAAAACAAACACTTATTCGTTACCAAGTTTTCTTGAAAATGACGGACGACGGTGTGAAAAAATCACAACTGAAAATTCCCAAGTGGAGTCCCAATCAGATCAACTGTAAACTTTTCCTTACCTACCACGGAAGTAGAAAGAAAAAAGATCCTTTGAAAAAACTCGGTTGAAAACACCTTTAAATGTGTATGGGAGGAACTTGGCCCGACTTGGCGCTTCTTGGCGAGACTTGGCCGACTTGGCGAGGTAATCAGTAAAGTAAATACTTAGTTAGGTGACGATTGTTCGAGAATTTTTCACTTTGACGTAGTTTTTTTGTTACTTTCACGTCTGTTTCGTTACCTTTATTTTGGACTTTATTCTATTAAAATGTCTTTTGTATAACGAGTCTATTTTTGGAAGTCCTTTTGAAAAGGTCGTTTTGTTGTGGACACAATGAGATAGTATCCTGTCATTATTTATTTTTAGGAAGACAAAGGTAAAACTTTCGTATATATTTTAAGATCGGACTGGCTCGAGTAACGGTCAGGGACATTTTCCTACACTTATATTCATTTCTGATATACATGAATAGTTCAAAACTGCTTTTATATGACGTGGATTTAACTTCGATAATAATTGTAAACATTGAAATGCAAAAGACAGCGTCGTGTTTTTTTATTATTTATTTAATGCTTTAATGCTCTAGGGTCGTACAAGAGGTGGACTTAATGCCATTAGGAATTCTTTACCAGTCAAACTTTGTGTAAAAGAGAACAGCAACGAAAGAGGGACAGTAAAAAAAAGATGTTTGCGACTTAGTTAAATAATTATATAACCAAAAAATGAATTTAATGAAGTGAATGAATTACGAGCTGCGCGTAGTGGGCAAAACATATTTTTTTTTAAATTTCTTTTAAACTCTTAGAGTGATCTAAGAATTAAAATGTTAATATTATAATGCTATTAATAGATTTCACACATGAGGTCTCATAATTTTTTAAGAGTGAAAGTCCATCCAGACTACAATTCTTTACATGAAATATTTTTGATGAGAATAACCCCTTAAAAGGTAACAATCAACTTAAAGTATTTTATATCAAAAATATTATTTGGTACCAAAAATAGATGAAAAAACATACTACAGCTGAGCTTTACTATGAATTGACCCTTTATTTTTTGTAGCTACCCAAAACAATCTTCCGACTCCAGGATAAGTCAGATCCAGTCATTTCCGAGATCCGCGAAAAACGTATTGACACGTAAACGCACATTCACTGACAAACTGCTTACTTGACTCAAAAATCCTCGAACCCGTAATAGCGAAGTCATAAACTAGCTATAAAAAGTTTACCCGGTCCCAGTGATGCCCAAATTGTTAGGTTGACTATCCACTTCATACGACACGATATGTGAAGCTATTCAAAGAGGTGGGCATTGAATCATTAAATAGTTTTTTTGACAATTTTTCGTTTGTCAACTTGTTAAATTGATTACTAACGAATAACAAAATGAAATGATTTTTTAAGTACGTCTGGATATGATTTTTACCCAGCCAGTCGTAAGCCTGGAGATAGTACGAAGGAAAAGTCATTTCAGTTCAACAAAACAATAATCATTCTTTTTAATAATCTTCAATAAATTATTAAACAAAATTGTTAATGATTGAAAACTTTGACATAAATTGTCACTAAATGCTAACAATTCTCCTTGTCCTTACTCGAGTCAATATTAAAAAAACTGTTATGAATTTAATAGCTTTTTTAACCTGTTGACTGTTGATGATTGACAGTTAAATAACTAAAAATCCCATCCCGATACACATATACATAGTAGGGAACATAAGCTTTCGGGTTCGGATCTCGGACTCACTACAATATTTTTTTTCATAGCAGCTGAACTAATAATCATTTTTACCTCATTATGCAAGGAAATATAAAAGTTAAATGGCGCAATCAGTTGTTAAAAAGTCAAGCAAGTTTGCTCGTGAAACACTTTCAAATTTTGCTTATCTAGATAGTTTTCATTGCTCATATTCCAAGCTCGGTACATAATTGCAGATCAACGGAAAGTTTAAAACACAGATTTATTCTATTGTTCAGAAATTCTCAGAAAACCTGCATTTTACAATCTGAACCTTAAAAGTGAAATATCATAGCATAAACTCGCCTAGCGTAGCGTAAACACTGGACGACAACTACACAGGGCCGGCTGAATTCAATACACTTTTACATCTAATTCAATAGTGTTCTTCCTCTCACATGGTTTGATATCAAAGTCCGTTGCCATAGCAACGGTCCTCTTTCAAGCCCAGCGGACCGAGGATAACGTCGCCCGAGGTGAGGGCAGTCTACACTAGTCTTCGAGCTTCGAGATTATATGTTTTTGTGTCTTTTATTGGGAATAGAAATAGAAAATGGGTAGTGAAATTGGATTATAAGCTGTAAGTAGGTTTGCGGTGGAATTCTCGCATATTATTTCCGTCCATAATAATTTTCATATATAAGGTGGGTCAAAAATCGTAGATCAAATGAAACAGGGCGATAGTTGGGGTTTTTTGAGGTAAACAATATCTATGTGCAAAGCCCTAACTTGATCTCCTTAAAAGTTATGACAATTTGAGTGTTTTTAAGAAAATACCAAAATTTGTAATAAATAGGCAATTAGGTACAGTAGAATGGGTACCTATTTTAAAACAATAAATGGTGTTTAGTTGCTTGAAAGTGCTTTTATGACAGTGGGTATCATGATTTATGCGTATTGGCACTTTTTTCAATACCTTTTAAGTTTCACGAAAACATATTTGTAACATCAGAAATTTACTGTAAAATTAAAATGCACTACCAAAAAATGCTGCAAATAACCCCAACTATCGCCCTGTTTCGTTTGATCCATGATTTTTAACCCACCCTGTATATTAAAGAAAACGGTAATTAGGCCAATGATATTATAAACTATAAATGCGTTCATATTTATGATTACCCGTATTAACGATTATATGATTAACCGTAACTAATCATAAATATGAATGTGTCTCACGAAAGTTATAATATAAATGCGTTGTCCGCGCTCAATATTTGCAGTATTAAAGCAAGGTAATTGCCCGGCATTCACTTAGTCACGCACCAACCAGTGTCGCGGCTAATACGTCTCTATAAAGTGTAACTCTTGCAACATTATACGGAAAAAGTAATGCCACCTTGTATTATACTGCCATATAGTGCCATTCACGAAGACGCGCCCCACTTCTCTTATTATTATCTTATATTAGTGTGCGTATGCACACATCTAACTATTGTGAGGCGATAGAACTAACACAATAGCGATTATAATGCACACTTTTGCACTGTAGAGATTTAGACAAATAGTGGGGAGCGTCTTCGTGGATGGCACTATCTTTATCAGGCGATGTAGGAATTATACTGTATAATTAATTGGATAATTTTCACTCACATGCCTTCTAAACTCTTGGCCTACGTGAGTAAAGCATCTAACAGAACGCTACGTGTTATTTTTTTAGCGATTTGATTGTGGCAGATTTTTTTGATATTTGAATTTACCCTTACTCATCAAATACTATAAAGACTGCATTGCAACGCGTTGCTCAGTTAGAACAAAGCCTTAACGTTTACCCCATAGTAACAATAACGTACGATTATGGGAGAACAATGTATGACGTAGTTATACTTACCACGCTCGATGGGCGAGATGATGATGGCACCTAATCAACGTGTTTAGCCGTGAGTGCTCATCCACCCATGGTTGTGACCACGCCTACATTGACCAAAGGACAGAAGCAAACACATTTCCTCTTATTACGAGGGATGGATTTAACCAATTCTAGGTAACCCAGATTTGAAATGAAATGACAGGTTTTTTTTTATTAGCCAACAATACGATAAGCCATAGGTACAAATGAAAATGGTAAAAGTAAATGCCAAAAGTGCTCAGTATAACGCCAAATCAAAATTAAAAAAATCACTTAATGTATTACAGGCGCTCATGAAAAGTCGAATTTAGGTGCACGGTTCCTATTTGTCGTTTTCTATGGAGAAGAGCTGGCAAGAAACTACATGATTACTCCTTTTAAACTAATATCTTAAAGAATTTCAGTAAATATAGTAGTTATTATGATTTAGGATAGTTATGACAGAACAATGTACGTAGTCTTGAACACAGATTACTAAGTAATGAAGTACAAAGTCTTGACTATAGGAATTAACAAACAAAAAAAAAAAAACAAAGATGGCAGCATAACCTAACGCTAATTTTCTACTGTAACCTGCGAATCCCACACGGTTTAAAATATGCCCTAAAGTCATTTCGCAATAAGAGACGGAACTATTTTAAAACCTGGGTTTTATTTAGATTAAAGTTTCTCCAAATCAAATTAAGAACCTCTCAATCTGCCAATAAACTTTTGGCAACCTCATAGGTTACCTTCATGTTACAAGTTAGGAGATCAATCTATTTCGCTTATAACTTGAACCACACGTTAAAGCGGTGCAATTTGATCGCGTCTGGCTGCGTCATTGCAAACGATGGAATGATAATAATTTAGCTTTGTAATGTTACATGACAGTTTTCATAATACTCTTGCATATTATATAATACATGACATGCCTTTGATGTTGTCAAAAGTTTGGACTAATGAAATTAAACATTTAAAACGGTAAACAGAATCATAAAAATGTTTAAATTTATAATAAGACTGGTTATGGTATAACGAAAGAGAAACTACACTCCATAATGAACGCACTAAACATAATGAGATCTAAAACAAATTAATTATTTTATCTAAACTCCTTAATGTAGTATAATTAACGCTTTCGCTTATAACTTGCACAGTATCGCTGACGCTGAGTGTGGCGTGGTTGTGAGTTGCTGCGTCATCACGCTTTATGACGGCATACCACACATGAGTACATTGGAAACGTTGCGAAATTGCACCTAAACGCTGTTCATGTCTGAGTGAGCAAACGTTCAACCAATCGTCTGCATTCTGTGCAAAGAGCAGGTGTTACGCGTGATTTATTGTTTTTGTATGTAGTAATGGAAGCGTCGTCACGCCTAATCGAAATAGTCGTTTTCTCCGAAAACGTCTATTCAGAAATAATAGCGCTGATATTTTCTTATGTCAATTTCTGTGGTAATCGCTCTCGCTTGTAACTTGGGCTGAAACAAGCTGAGTGCGGTGCGGTTGCCAGCCGCTGCGTCATCACGCTGTGTGACGTCATGCCACACACGAGTACATTGAATACGTTGCGGAGTTGCGCTAATAACGAGCCACAGTGACGTATGCATTACTGTTCGGATAATTGGATAAGAGCTATTTTTAGATGACGACTGGGTTATGAAATCAGTATTTTATATGTTTAAGTTCCTGTAGTAAATAACCAACTGGAAAGGCTCGTGATTAATTAACAACCACGTGGATCATATTGATTTGCAAGGTTACGCTTGGCTTGCCGCGGCCAGTCCGTGGATGGGTGACCAATGGGTCACTTGTTTTGTAAAGTTTAGCGTCCTTTTACCTTTTGTAAATGTGAGAATTTTTTAGACTTGCTAGATGCCTGGATACGTATTTAATTTGTGACCATATCTTTCATTTTCTTTTTTTTTTGTTTCCTTCTCTTTAGTCTACATTGCTCTCTCACAACTATTCTAAGTCAACACTACATTACTGTACCCACTCAAATTGTTAAAGATATGGATTTTAAAAGAGTAACCATGGAGTTTCTTGCCGGCTCTTCTCCATAGGAAACGACTAAATGGAACTGAGCACCTAAATTCGACTTTTCATAAGCACCTGTAATGGTTTATGTGAAATAAAAACTTTTGATTTTGAATCGTTACAAATCCTTCGTGACTCGGAGAGCAGGTTAAACAGTCGGCACCGGGTGTCATACGAATACCTATGCCAGTCGTTATGGGTAGTCAGGAGCTCGAAAGTCTGACAGCCGGTCTAACCTTAGGATATTGGCATTGCCCAGTAACTTGGTTGCGGAGGTCTGATGACAGTCGCTTTTTGTTAAATATTGATATTCAGCCACATCTGGGTAGACTCGAAACTGACTCGAATATAGTTGGGAAAAGGTCAAGCAGAACATGAACAGTAAATAACCAACTGGCTCTTTTATACAAGGTTAGTCAGAAAGGGGGTACTAATCTGAAAGGGTGTAAAAGTACACATAATAATGAATAACTTTTGTTCTACAACTTTTCCCAAAACTCAATAGTTTAAGAGAAACAGATGTTCAAAAATCTCAAAAAAAAATCTCTAAAATCTATCTATCCTCTGTTATGATCAGCTGTGTTTACATTTTAGGTCATATTTGGGGTCATGAATTAGAAGCACCATTTTCTGAATTTGTAACTAAAGCAGGGATGAAGAATTTTTGAAAAAACTAAAATAAAAATCATTTTATTTGGAAAAAAAAAATATCGAATTTTGAAATTTTAACACTTGCTTTCAAACAGTCATCAGCGATACTATAAGTGGGCTTCGGATTAGTACCCCCTTTCCGACTAACCTTGTAGAATCGAACTATTATGATTATTGTGAGGTGCGACAGTTGCGAAGTTGTCCGTGTGGTGCCGAACATAAAGAACACATTCACACTTACAAGTAAAACAAGATTAGGCCCTATTTAATAGCCCGGCTACACGCTCCGTCTTGCCTGCGCAGTCTAAAACTGCGCAGTCATGACTGTACAAAAAAACGGAATACCGTACAGTGGCCACATGTGCAGGTAAGATCGTACAAACTGGACTGTGCAAACCTCATAGTGTTTTGAGAGCTCGTCACGTCACGATGTGCGACTTCTTACATCACTCGTTGTGTTGTCGAAAATCATTTTGCCGGACAGAAGCGCGCCTTGAATGACCGGCCACACGCTGCAGGCCAAAACTGCGCAGTCCAAGACTGCGCAGTCTAATCTTCAGCATGTCAACGATTGCGCAAGCCGCGCTTTCAGGCTTGCGCAAGCTACCGTCTTGCCGTCCACACGTGCGATCTTACATACGCAAACTGGTTTGTGCAGACATGCTCGCAGGCAAGACGGAGCGTGTAGCCGGGACAGAATGTAATGGGGCCAAAGAAAATTGACAAAAGGGAAATACTCCGTATGGCTACTTCCAACTATGTCAACCGCGTTGCTCTAAGTTTGCGACCAATTAAGTGACCTATCCGAAACTAACTTAAATAGGACGAAGCCGTATTCATTATAATATCATAAAGACACACGTAAAGATTGACCGGGTCGCATAGCAGAAGCATAATTACAGTCACATAATTCGCACAAATTCGGAGACACGAAGAAGTACTCTCGTAGTACTGTAATTAATAGAGTACATTGATACCCACAATACGAAACGTCAATACCAGACCGAATGTACTTACAATATAATATAATTGCGATCCTGTTTATTCCTCTACTACTGACAGAGCTATTAATCTTCCACGTTATTAATAGTCTGCCCATCATCATTCAGCCTAAAGACGTCCACTGCTGGACATAGCCCTCCCCCAAGCCATGTTGGGGGG
This sequence comes from Amphipyra tragopoginis, assembly GCA_905220435.1. Lineage (NCBI taxonomy): Eukaryota > Metazoa > Arthropoda > Insecta > Lepidoptera > Noctuidae > Amphipyra > Amphipyra tragopoginis. Next base: position 25,880,168 of record HG992004.1, read on the forward strand.
GTTTGCACTAATAGCCACGCTTGGCAGGCGGGTTGGGGATCGCAGTATGGTTGTTAAAGTACTCAGAGAACGCTGCTGCCCATCCTCTAGTGAATCCCTGAGTCGCCTTTTACGACACCTACGGGAAGAGATTGGGTAGTGCTACTTTTTACAACCGGTTCCACATGAAATAAACAATTTCCATAGCAGCATTATGTATTAACAATCCAACTTCTCTACAACTATGTACCACGCAATGAATATTGTTTTTGACACATAAACTGTCATGATAGATGTTGGTTACGTTACGCAATCGCCCTGCAGAACTGCTCATAACACAAGTTAACTTTTGAAATTGCAATCAAAAACTCTGTTCGTCATAATACCGCTGCATACATAATACCGGTAAGTAATACCGGTAGGTGCGGTACTCAGAGCTCTGAGCAAGAACCCACGAATACCGCAGTCCGTTTTTAATAATGTTTACTGCACACACACAGAATAGTAACAGAAGGTTCACTCCATGATACACACGGATGATCAATCATGGTATAATAAAACAAGGTAATCTCATCCGGCGATGACCCGTGTTACGTCACCATTTAAGATATTTTCCCATAAATATTAACAATGTTTGACACCAGAAGCCGAAGCTTATCGATTCATCAGTAACTATGACGTAGTATAGTTCAATCACGTGATACAGCTATCACGGGACGGGACTTCTTCCTCTTAGCCTTTTTCGGTCCGCTTCCAGTCTTACCAAATACAGCTGAATTATATTTATATTTTACACGGAGCGACTGCCATCAGATCTTTACAACCCAGTTACTAGGCAATTGGCGATATCCTAAGGTTGGACCATTTTGGGCTTCTAACTACCCGTAGCGACTGTCATAGGTATTCATTTGACACCCGGAACCGACGGTTTAACGTGCTATTTGAGGCACGGAGAGATATGAAACGGACGGTGACCCATCCACTAACTGAAAACGGCAAGCGCAGCTTAACCTCGGAAATCGTATGATTCGCGCGGTCGTTAATAAGTCCAAAGCCCCCTCCACGGAAAGAGATTAAGAGACTACCTCATTTTATTATACTATGCGATCAACCAACTTAGCTTGACTGGGAATTTATTCCCAGTCCAGATCACAGGCCTCTTCTAAATTGCGTCTTAATAAGCTTTTCTGCGATTTTCTGCTATCTATGTTCCGTCCACACCTAACCGTTTTTATCAGGTCATCGGTTTTGTTAAGGCACACATCTCCAAGGTTTACCAGTAAGGGCTTCTGGTCAAGGGCTTCTCCGCCCACAGACATGTTGAACTTAAATCAACCACATGAACATGCCAAAAGCAGGACTACATTGTTTGACATTACTTATTTTAAAGTTCCTTTTAGCGCGTTATTATACAAAAACGATGTTTCTCTTTCACGACAAGAGCTCATGCTGTGGTGTAAAGATTAACCAGTCAGCAAGGTTGGATGACTGCTCAGGGTACGCCGGACGTACGTAAGTATCGTCACTCGTGGAGGCGAAAAACGATGTTTTTTGGTTATAGTTTGGAGTAGGTTTTCTGTATTTCATGGTTTTGTGACACAAGCGAGGCGAAACTAACAAGTGGTTCGTAGGGCTGGTAGATGGTAAATGGAAGATTTTTTTAACATTTTGATAGTAGTATTCATACAAAATAACATGAATTCAAATACGAAAATAAATAATAAATTTTAATATAGTTTGTCATATATACATAATAATTTTCCTGAGTGAATTTCATGTTTAAGATTATGTACGGCTTCACTCACGTGCATCAGGTTCAGTCTGCAATATCGCTGTATGAACAGCTCATGATTAAGGGTTAAGTCCGAAAGGGTGGTAACTCCGATAAAATGCAAGTGAGTAAAGCTGTACATAGTTTGCCATATTACTCACCGAAGTGAGTATGTGTGAGTATGATTGAAGTGAAAGTTTGAAAAAGACTACGCATATGGCTAAGAAATAGAGCGTTCAAAAATGCCTAGCTACCTCTAGCGATACAGCCTGTATAATCATTAGCATTTGTAGCTTCTAGCTTTAGTTATGTAGAAAAATACAAGGTGTTAATAAATCAACTAAGAATTTCACGGGGTTACTCGGTATCGGAAATTGTTCAACAACTTTTCGAAAGTCTCCAATTTTTTTATGCATATCCATTTTTTTTTAATTTGTTTGGAGTGATATAAAGAAAATATGCGAATTTCCGATACCGAGTAACCCCGTAGTTGATTTTTTAACACCTTATACAAGATTAGTCGGAAAGGGGGTACTAACCCGCAGGCCACTTAAAGTATCACTGATGACGATTTTAAAGCAAGTGTTAAAATTTCAAAATTCGATAGGTATTTTTTATTTCCATGTAAAATAATTTTTTTTTAGTTTTTTCACAAATTCTTCGCCGCTGTTTAGTTACGAATTCAGAAAATGGAGCTACTAATTTGTGACCCCAAATATGACCTAAAATCTAAACAGCTGATCATAGCTGAGGATAGATAGATTTAGGACATATTTTTTATGTAATTTTTGAACAGCTATTTCTATTAAACTATTGACTTTTGGAGAAAATGGTAGAACAAAAGTTACTTACTCATAATTATGGGTACTTTAACACCCTTTCAGATTAGTACCCCCTTTCTGACTAACCTTGTATACTTATGAACGTATCAACCCTAGTTTTAAAGAAAAACGAGAATCGAGAATATAATAGAACAATCGCTTGGATTTAGAACTCGCAAATAAGTGAGAGAGTTAAGCGATGCAGTTTACTCAGTTAGCGTATTTAATCTATTTTTAATTTTGTTTGAGTTCAAACGAATGTTCGCAGGTATTTGTATGCAGTCTTTGTTTTTCTGGGTTGCTATAATGAAGAGAATTTGTGGAGAGAGAATTACTCACGAATTTGTATGAATTTAAATTATGCTATCTACAAGGTTAGTCAGAAAGGGGGTACTAATCTGAAAGGGTGTTAAAGTACCCATAATAATGAGTAACTTTTGTTCTACCACTTTCCCCAAAACTCAATAGTTTAAGAGAAATGATCAAAAATTACAAAAAAATATACTAAAATCAAAATCAAATCAATCAAATTCATGTAAAATACAAGATTTTACATGTTTCTGAAACATTGGTACATGCTCCAGTAAACAGTACTGACAGTTTTTGATGGCAAACGTTCCGAAACATTGTTTGGAAACATTTGCGTGGTGTTTCAGAAACTGTTTGCAGCTTGTATTTGAAACGTATAAAAGTGAATTCATGCCATAAATCCTCTTCCGTAAAAGGCGTAAGGCATGTTGTAAAGAGATTTAGTGAATTATATTCTGCCTCATAAGATGTTTCAAGTGATGTATTGTTTCCGGATCTCTACTGTCCCTTCCACGCACAAAAGGGTACTATGATCCAGTTAAGAGATTAATCACGGTTGATACGCTTGGGTAACTAAACAGTGACGCCTAATTAAGTCACATACGAAACCATACAGGGTGTAAGCGAATTCGAGTTATTCCTCAAAACCACATATCTACCTACTATTGGTGTAGATTGATCCCGCACGGGATTAAGATCGATGCTTTTTTGATTTTTTTATTTAGCGATAGGCTCGCATTTGACCACTATCTCGCCTGATGGTAAGCGATGATGTGGTCGACGGTGAAGCACGCTTGCCTAGAAGTAACCTATTCACTCTTGACTTAAAGACCCCAAGGTTGTAGTTTTCAGGAAACACAGATTCAATAAAGAAAGAAAAAAATAATGCAGCAGAAATATGTATTTGATAGAACATTTCGATGCACTGAATAAATGAATGAAAGCAGGCCACCCCAGCTGGCGGGTACGACTAGGGCGATATTACTCATTGCAATCAGTTAACTCGGGGCTCTAAAATGATTCCGAAACAGAACACCATCTTTATGAACTTGTTTTTTAGTCGATTTTCAAAAAGCCCGTTTAAGATTAATTTGTGTTACCAGTAGGTCACGCGGTTTGAAGGAATTACCCGAATTTTTTTACACCCTGTTTAATTAACACATGCACGTATATTTGCATGCATTATTACGTATACTGTGTGGAGATTTGCAAAGGGACAGAAGGGGCTACTACAACTGTAGTATCTATGAAAAGAACGTTTCAAGAAAACATCTCCTTCATTTAATAAACATTTCATAATCCATCACAGTTTATTAAAGTCTATTGTACCATTATTAGAGTTCCTGCTTCAATACAACCCGGATGCAAGGAACAAGAATATTGAACAAGGAAGCAAGAATATGAGGCAAGGGATGGGTCTTGTATTATTCATCAAAATTTTAGCATCACTGTCATATGGCCCCGTGAGAACTGCGTGGCGCGCAGTTACATTACAATTTTTATTGAAATTTTTGGAAATATTAACTTGGATATTGTTATACAGTTTTGATAGTAAGTAGTTATTAGCATCATGGCGTAAGTTCGGGGGCATTAAAATAGCCTCACTCCGGACAGTTCGCCCTGCTACCAACCTATGCAAGGGACCGGCAAATCTTTTGAACACAGCATGAGTAAGGCTAAGCGTATGCTGAGACGCAGGTGACGCAGGTGCACGCAGCGCAGCGCAGAGCAGATTTTGTATTGTATGATCGTACTAAGAGCTACGTACGCTGCAACGCAGACGCGTGCGATGCAAACAACATGCGTCTGCCCTGCTCTGCGCCTCGTTGTAGTGCCGGCACAGATTTCTGCGCGACGCCTGCAGTTCGACATGTTTTTTACCGCTAATTCGAATTTTATTGCAATGACAGAATATCTAATTGAATTAGTGTGTTGTGAACCTTGTTGGTATGATACTCATCATGCAGACTATTAAAAAAAAACGTTCGTCAACTCGATCTCGTCTATTCTTTGTACTAGTTAAAACTCGAATGCGTCTTCGAGCTGCGTCGCAGCATGCGGTCGTGGCGTGTCTGCCTCGCCTGCTCTGCGCGGCAAAATCTGTACTGTGCTGCGCTGCGTCACCTGCGTCCCAGCATACGCTCAGCCTTATTTTCGTATAGTTGTACTCTCTCTAACGAACTACGTCTCCTAGTTTGTAAGTTTAGATGTAGGAGGTAATATCCGAAACTGCAGATCCGATTTCAAAATTTCTTACACCAATATTTAGAATGGACCTTCAAGATGGACATAAGCACTGTCTAGCACGCGGACGTAGCCGCGGGCATGGCTATGTGTAAATAAAAGTCGTCGCCGGCAAGTGAAAAGACGCGCCCGATATTTTGATACATTTTCGTCTCTTCTGGTTGCCGGGCAGTCGCCGTGCCGGTATCGGTGCCGTGCCCGTGCCGGGTCAGTGGAAAAACGTCCAAAATCAGTGTTTTCAGAGCTCAGAACAGTGAATATTGAATCCGAACAAGTATTTTGTAAAGAAGAAAGGTATTAGGTACTTTTTTTAAAAAAAAAAACGTTGCCCCACCCTAAGATTTCTCTTGTATCGTGGGTGCGTTTACATACACAAATCTCACAAACAAACGCCCAGACCCGAAACAACCATCTGTAGGCCATACAAATTTTTGTTCCGTGTGGGAATCGAACCCACGACCCGTGGCGCAGAAGCCAATCGCTTAGCCACTGCACCAAACGTGTCGTCAAATTACTTTTCTACAAAATACTTGTTCCATCAAAAGGTCGTCACCGAAAATCAGCGCTGTTGGAGTTACATGTTGGGAAAATTAGTCCCAATGCTGCCACAATTAGCTCTCAGCATTATGCTGAGTGATACAACACAGCATTATCAATATGCGAATGCGACGTATTTCTATATTTTTTGTCAACTAATAGTTTACGGTGCTTGTCAAATATTTTTATTTAGGTAACTGTTACACTTTTTGGTATTATAGTATGTGGTGTGTCGATTTGCTTGTTGAATAAATAGATTTTCTCTATTTTTCTATTCTTTATTTCTTTCTATCTTTAGTTTACTGACAGCCAATTTAGACTACAATACTTTCATTTTAAAGTAACGGGACACATAACACAATCAAGTCTGTTTGCGCTCTCATGATGAATATGCGCTCAAGACGTCTGTCGCTTGTGATTTAATACTAGGATTTTATTTTAAGGCTACCAGATACAAATACAAATCTTTTTATTCGTCAATGCAGGTGTACAATACAAAAGGTGTTAGAGTACAGAAAGTATTACTTTCTGCTATTACGATATTACGGGGAAAGATACCTCTCTTTTTGAAATGGGAGTAGACAGGCTTCTTTTTTTTTATGGTCCTTTAGACCGCTTGTACGTAACCGGACAGTTATTGGCGAGACCTGAAGAGTCTCCAGCCAATGGGGGGGGGGGGGGGAAGTAAATACTCAACCAAAGCTAACTACTTGTGCTACACTAGCATCATGTTTACTAGCAACAACAGCACTGAGGGCGACCCCTAGTGGGACTCGGAGTTCGGTTTAGGACGTCGCTGGCGGGAAATTGGGAGGGGAGTCAGCTTGATGAGGGCTGAATTATCTGTGTGAAGACAGGTTTCTTGTTTGCTTTCATTATTTAGAGCGTGAGGTCCTGGGGTCGATCTCCAGGGCGGGCGAAGTGTTATTGAGTTTTTCCGTTTCGATTTTCTCAGTAGCAGCCCGGAGTCTGGATTTGTGCCCGGTTGATGGCAATAGGCTCGCCCCCTATTACATGGGACTTAAACATAACAGCGAAATGAGGGTGTACTGTTTGCTTCTGCTAAACCCTTCTGGGAATACAGGCGTGGTGTTATGCTATTTATACATAGATTTATTTCTTTTAAACAGATATTATTGATAAATTAATATCTTTTTGGTCATGTGTTTTCCGGCCAGAAAATGTGACTCTTGCTTGTAGGCAACATAATAACCGGGGACAAAAATTAAAGCATTGTTACAGCACAATGCTTTAATTTCTGAATCTTTAATCTCTCAACAAGAAGAACTCTAGAAAAACATCCTTCAAACTAACTTGTCAATGCCTTTGACAATTACAAGAAATCATTGGCTTATACAACGTTATTTTTAACCGACTTCAAAAAGGAGGAGGTTCTCAATTCGTCTGAATGTTCTTTTTTTTTTTTTTTTTTTGTGTTTTTGTTACCCGATATCTCCGCCATTTATGAATGGATTTTGATGATTCTTTTTTTGTTTGGTAGGCCATACTTCAGAGGTGGTCCCATATAAATTTTATTGAAATTGATTCAGCACTTTTTGAAAAAATCAACAAAAACAAAAAAAAATACACAAATCGTATGTAGACGACGTTCTAGTTGTAGTGCTGGTCCGAGAATTTGTACACTATTGTAATTGTAATTTGTGGCACTAAAAAGTATGAAATAAAAAAACTTTAAAAAAGTAAAAACCGACTTCAAAAAAAACTAAACGGAGTAAAATAATTATCATTTAATAAAACTACCAGTTTCAGAAGTCGGTGTTCTACGCTGAAACAAATTGAAATTAATTGAATACACCGACTTCTGAAACTGGTAGTTTTATTAAATGATAATTATTTTACTCCGTTTAGTTTTTTTTGAAGTCGGTTTTTACTTTTTTAAAGTTTTTTTATTACTTTATACGAAAACCGAGACACCCCAACAAGATTTTCATCAGAACTGCCTGAATATGTGTTTTTTTAGTAAATCTCCAAGTTACACCTTAGTTTATGTCGCGTTAAGTTCCCTAAAAAAGTGTGAAATGCCTGAGATATGCTATGCAGGGGTTGTCTAATACACGGAAACTGACCGAGAGGACCGTCTCAAGCCTCAAGGTGTCTATTCCCGTCAACTGTTATGGGAATAAAACCACTGAAACAAAACTGAAATTTATGAAAAAAATATGTCAATCGATTCTCCTAGTGATTCTGAACTAACTAGTTTCAGGTTTAGTATATACTAAAACTAACCTTGTATAGGTTTGTTGAGTTACTCGATATATTACTTTCCATAAAAATCAAACAAAATTATATTTTGATTTTCATAGAAAGTAATAAAAAAAGCGAATTTCTAAAAGTTGTTCAATTTCCGATGAAATGAAATGAAATGTATTTATTTGCCAGAATATAGGTACTTACATAATAACAGGGTAGAACGATACCGAGTAACTCCACAAAATTCTTAGAGTGAATTTTTTAACACTCTGTATAAACGATATTTAAGGGTACACTATTCATCACCAACTAAAACCCATTCTAAAACACAAGCTCCCCCTTAACCTCTGATCAGACACCGCACATTATTAAAATATTCACAACATGTCATCGTTGTAAACACTTGTTCGACATGCTCGTTCCATAATAAATGGCTGTTCAAACAAGGTGCTTCGTTTGTACAGTCTCAACGTAAATTAACTTGTTACTGCACGTTGTGACACCAACTTGTCAACTTGGCTAATTATTTTAGTTTGAGGTAAAGGCAGGTTCAGGAGGGGGTAGTGCTGGCTTTGTTGTGTGCGAGCGTTCAAATTCATTTGTTTGTGGAAATACGAGGACGGTGTTTGATATCCGGAACGTTTAATTATTTGAAGGATGGAGATGTGAAAGTAGAATGTAACAAGCAGAGTTGAATGTTCATGTAGATGGATCAAGGAAAATATGAGTGTTATCAAACATGTGCTTGAAATAAAATGTAATACAATAAATGTTTATTTCTCCACCAGATTTGTTTTGCGCGAAAGAAAAGAGAACTGGGGGCTTACTATGACCTCTTATGAAAATGTTCAAACGCCAGCCATTCAACTTCCGTTCAAAAGCAGGCCAGCTTCTGAATCGCTAAACATCGTACCATGACAGTACTAAAGGTGAACGACTATTGAACCAAGTTGAACGGTAATGCTTGTTCATGGTACGAAAAGTCTGTACAAAAAAAAAGGTGAACGGATTTCGTAAACGTCAACGTAGCAGACCTGCCGCAGGTCTGCTCAAACGATGTCATAGTACAAAAAATCAGTGCAGTTCAACTCCCAGGCAACTTCTGTCCTGCTTTAAGAGGTCATAGTAAGCCTCCAGTAGTGTTTTAAATGTGTAACACAGTATAAAATCCAACTTTTTTATGTAATAGTATGGTAAACAAGCCGACGGCCTACCTGGTGGTAAGTGGTTACTGCCGACCTACCTACGAAACCTACCTGCAACACCAAAAGGATTTCTGATGAGTTGCCAACCTTAGAGACAAAGTCAGAAAGTCTCATATACTTGTCATTTCACCGGCACCCATACCCTTCAAACCGGAACATAGCAACGCGGCTTAGCGGTAGAAATAGATATGGAGGTAGTACTCCTCAGATGAACTCTTTCATAAGGAGCTCTACTACTTTATAACTGACTAGCGACCTGCCCCGACTTCGCACGGGTGCAATGTATTATACATAAACCTTCCTCTTGAATCACACTATCTAGTAAAAAAAGCTGCATCAAAATCCATTGCGTAGTTTTAAAGATCTAAGCATACATAGGGACAGACAGCGGGAAGCGACTTTGTTTTAAACTATGTAGTGATGAGGACAAAAAACAGTTCTTTGTCTACGCAAATAAATAAAAAAAATCATGACATAACAAGATAAGCAAATACGGCACGCAAAAATAGCCGATTATAGGATCACTATTTTCCCCAAAACCGAGTTTCCCTTAAATCCTGAAACGCTCTTATCTATACAGATTTGCTATCCATAGACTTTAATCCTCTTCTACTATCTACGCCAACTCGCACAGGTGAGAAACTCTCTCGCCTCCTAGCTAATCGTGTCTAAACACGTCCTTAGTTTAAAACTATTTATAGTGAAATTTGGTTCCTCAAAGTTGGCTTCGTGATTGGCTTTCAAATTGTCTAACGGATAACGATTTAATATATATATGAGTTAAGGTAGGCAATTATGTGTGTTTCGTATCTTGGTGAAGGGGTGGTGATATTTTGAATATTGATTTTCAGCCTTATTGGCTTAGACTGAAAGTTGATTTTTAAATACATAATTAGGAAACAGTAAGAAGACTGACTTGTTTTATTCGGAATTTCCCGTGTGGAATTTGTCAGTAGCAGTTCGGAGTTTGGATTTGTGCTCCCTGGGACTCTAAAACACAACGGCAAAATGAGGGTGTACTATACACCTCTGCCCAACCCTTCGGGGAATATAGGCGTGATGTTATATAAGAAGGATTATGGTCTTGTTAGTAAAATTAAACATAGACCTAGTTTTTTTTTTGTCTTGTCATTGGTATAGAAACTATTGGTACCGTTGGCAACGTAACAGCGATTACGCACTGCATCCGATCCGGATCCGTGAAAATAAGAATATAAAAAACTCGGACCGAATTCGGATATTGCTTTGCGCACTGCATCCGATCCGAATCCGTGAAAATACGAATCTAGAGTCAAAAAAACTCGGACCGAATTCGGATATCGCTAACGCACTCATCCGATCTCTGATCCAAATTCAAACAATTCAGGGGCCATCTTTGGCATATCCATTTGGCATCCTATTTGAATCCGAGGTAATGCGAAAGCGTTCATACAAACAGTACTACGGCTACTTCGGTCCGTCAATATTTCTTCCGAATTGGAAACTTACGGATCACGGAGATAAATCGGATGACGGAAGTCGGATCTAGTGCATAAACTATCATACAAATAGTTCTATGACTACTTCGGAACGTATTTTCTCGGATTCGGATGGCATGCAGTGCGTAACCGCTCTAAGTATGTAAATAATTAGATAGATACAAATAATTTTAATCTCAGCTGAATAAATATTCCAAAAATGTTTTATAGTTTCAAATTGTAAAAGAGTCTAGCTAGATACCTATAACTCTGAGTATATTTAAAAGTTAAGAGGTAAGTTTATAAGTTTAGATGTAGGAGGTAATCTCCGAAACAACTCATCCGATTTCAGAAATTCTTTTACCAATATTTAGCATAGATCTTCAGGATGGAGATAGGTATTATCTACTATACGGGCGAAGCCACGGGCACAGCTCTTTTATACCAATTAGTTTTCCCAATTGTTAAGTTTAAAAACTCAAATGTTCAGCTACTTTTGTCACTGTATCTATAATTATATTTGATATAGGTATCCTATTAAGGTCTTAATAACAGAAGTTTCTGAAGACCTTTATAGATCAACAGTTCAGACATGTTTCTCAGAAATAAATGATCTAAGATCTCACGTTTCGAGTTTCGATGGAAGTTTAGTAACATCTATATCGATCATAGTCCCCAGACATCTTACTCGTAACTGACATCTTATTTATCTAATTAGGACTGATTTTTCAATAGTCAAATAACTTTTTGAATCGCGATAAGGTTTTGTTGCATCAACATTATATTATCAACATACACTTTTAAGGTTTACAGAGTTTTTTTTTTAGAATAACGTCATAAAATGAAGATACTTTTTAAGCTAATGCAAGACACCACCGATCTATAAACAACATCAACAAAATCGTGAAGAAACCTGGATTTTATGATCTAAATTCTTCAACACGCAGTGAGCGGTGAGCAAGCGTGGTGATTAAATGCTCGTTTCTTCTCTACACGAGAAGAGGCATTTGCTTTGAAGGGGGAAAATTACACCCTTGTATTATAATTGCTTCAGTGACGATTCAGTATTCAAATTCATACACACAGCACAAAAATAATGTATTTTTTCATGAAAAACTTTATAAACACTTTATGATCATAAAAGGAGATATCAAACTTAGTTTTTTGGCTTTTAAAAAGAAAACAACATCAAATGTATTGCGCATATATGTAAAATTCGGCGCATTTAACATATCCAACGTTGACGTCCAATCAAATCCCCAATACTAGCGGGGCTTATTGTAACAGCGTTTGACGCCTGCGAGCCTGTGAGCCTGCGGACCGGTGAAGCGGGTGATGACAGGCACACAGAATCCCGACATTATTCTCTACTTTATAGCCTTTGTCATATAAAAAGGGGATCGGTAGAGGGATGAGAGCGAGTTTTGCAGCTGACTGTAACAGGAAGTCGATAAATCTTTTGGAATTTCAAAATTAATTATCGAGTTAATTGTTGTTTTAACTGCCTATTGTCTATTGGTATAAGTCTATCATGCTCACTAAAATGTCCTGCTGATGGTAGCGTTGTGCATTGGGTCGTTGAGTTCCCTGCTACATGGTTGAGCTGAGCGACGCCGATGTGTGTGTCATGCACGTGAACGGATGCTGTCTGTTGCGATTAGTCAGCTTGTAATTGCAATAGCTTTAAAAGGCTAATTTTTTATTGCTTTTTATGTTGTTAATCGCATATACGTTAATCTGAATTGTTCTTACAATTAATAACTTATTTTTTATGTTGATTGTACATGTCCAAATACTTTCACTGAAGTATACACCTTCTTCTTGAGTACCGGGTGGCGGGTTCAAAACCAATGTATCAAACTGACTTTTTCAATGTCATGATGTGTTTCCTAAATTCTTCTTATCTCGTGTCAGCACGAGTTATACGATAATAGCTCATGCTGTGGTGAAAAGATTAGCTAGTCAGCAAGGTTGGTAGCGGGGCTGACTGCCCAGGGTGCGCAGGACGTACTTAAGTATCGTCACTCGTGGAGGCTCTTTACATACACCCCAACCACCACTCCTAAGTTATCTAAGACCCACTACCATAACGGTGAAGGAAATGATCGTGAGGAAACTTGGACACAATGGTCGGAAGTCACAAACCCGCTATAAACTTAATCTTCTAGCCAGAGTAAGTACTATTAATTTCCAGTCGACAGTAACTAGCTGTCAAGTGAGCATCATATAAGTTTTGATTAACAGTAAATAGTTACGAGATGGTGGAACTAAGAGTCACGAGAGTCCTTGCAAGACGTGCGAGTTTCACGAGGTACAATTTTTATTTACAAGCTTTTTTATTATTATTATTTAACTTGCAATGTATGTTTTTTTTGCATTTTATTATTATTATTTGTATCTCGCTTAAATTCACGGCTCATCTTCCGTGCGGAAGACGTCCGGTCCTTTGGAAGGCATACACGGGGGACACAGGTCCAACGTGCAGAGGCCTCTTTGAGAACTTTAATCTAAAATGGGATAGGGCACCAACCGGGGACTATCCACGGCTGCACTATTGGAGTACAGTCATGGACCGTCTCAGGTGGGTGCAAGACTATTGTAAAATGTGGTGAAAAAAAATCTGGTCTATGGGAAGGGGTGTTAAGGGGACTGGATAACTTCTATTGCCGGAAAAAAACGGCGTCTGCCTTTCAAGTTTAATTTGAAATACATTGGCAGACGGTGACTCGCCAGCTCACTAGCTGGACCCCCTGAAAAGCCGCCAGTACATAGGCGAAGGGGGCAACAAACGTGTGAGCGGTTAGTATCTTTATCTTTACTATCCTTTTTCCAGTTCCTAGTTATCTTTTTCCATATTCTTTAATGATTTAGCTCTGAAGATATAACAAACAGAGAGAGATCAAAATAAATTATGTTAGGGATTTCCAATAACAATATTATTGCAAGTAAAGTCGTGGATGGATTATGATCGCGGGGGGACGGATTAATAATAATCGGCAAGCGAGTCGTGAGAGACGATGAACGTGGCACTATAATTCTGTGCCGGAAAAATGACAATAGGCTTTCAGCTCTTAGGACCATTTTTTGTAATAAGGGGGTATATGTTTACCACCCTAAAGTCTATAATTGCTTGCACATTACTTTGTCATAAGGTCGATATGACATAAGTTGATATGACATCTTAAACCTTCTTGCGCACAGTGTGAGAAGGAATCGACTTTGAAATCTGATAAATATTTCGAGTCCGCGACCATACGTACAGGAGACTCCTGTAATCGGTGAACATCTCTGTTTACCCTTTAGGGGATTTCGAGCGCGAGTATTATGTATCTCTAGTTAAAATTGATATATTGCATTGTATTTAGCATTTACATACAATACATACATAAACTCACGCCTTTTTTCCCATGGGGGTAAGCAGAAACTGTAGAACGCTACATGCTACGATCATTACATACTCCTTTCGCTTCGTCCACGTTCATACATCTTGTCATACACGCACGCCGGTTGAGAGTACTACGCACCTGTCCTTTTTGAAGAATATCACCAATAACATCGATGTATGTCCTTCTAGGGCGTCCTCTACTGGCGTTTCCACTGAAATCCGCCTTATAAATCTTTTCCTTGTTGTTTGTACCAGCAGTTTCCAATATTGAGTTTCATGTCGCCAATGCTACACAGAATCCGACTTCCTCTTAACCGAAAAGCCATGCTTCTTAAATACAATTCGACAACCCCCCACCCTCAAGAGGTGAACACAGGTAAACCCTTTGAGACAAATTGAATCGACTTATCTCACAGATATTTTGTACTCAACGTTCAGCTCCCTAATACATTACGTTGGGAAAATTCTAAAAAAAGAATACATCTCTTCCCTATAAGAACTTTAAAAATAGTAAAAATAACAACAAAAAAAGGTTTGAGGCACACTTTAAAAATTATGTATTCCATTACAAAATTAATGATTTGCATTAATTATAATATCAGTCAAAAACTATTTGTTTCTGAACGCATCTATTAAGGCGCTTCCCCCACCGAAGTGGCGCCACTTCAGAAAAAAAACATTACTTCTGTCAACACACAGCATATTGAAATTTCGTACGTACAACATTTTAGTCAAGTGTTGTAGAAATTTTCGAACGCCGACAAGCTCCAAACGTTGCCGACAAGTTCCGACCTGCTCCGATCAACGCTGGCAGGCAGTCATTTGTTGCTGTATTTGCAAGGAAACAAGGTGTATTTTTGTTAAAAATGCCAGCCCCTGCTTTTACCCGCTTCCTTTATGTAGCGATTACCTATACGGCCCAGTACCGATAAGCGCTGGTAGGTCGGCGCTGGTTACCTGCTTCCTTTCTTTATACGACCTTAGCCCGGCCGCACATTTTCAAAAATTGCTGTTAGAAAATTTCTGTAGATCCTCTGCGCATACATTTTGTACTAGAGACATCAGGTTGCCGGATCCGGCAAATTCTGTCAGTGTTACGGTACGTTCACACGGCGTCGTGTGTTTCTCTACCGAATCGGTTTTTTGCAAGATTCGGTTTAGTGGCAACATTATTTCAATACATGAGTTCACACATGCATTCAGTTTCAAGACACGGCAAAAAAACCGAATCTTGCTGAAGTTGACATCCGATTTGGCGACTACAAACGGATCCGGCCGTACTGCAAAATGTAGGATCCGGTGCAGTGGCATAGCGCATTCAATACATGCGTTCATACGATACAAGCAGGTGTAGATTCGGTTATTTGCCGGATCTTGAAACCGAATACATGTCGGGTCGCACAAGCGGGGGTGTGGGTGGGGAGGGACATGGGACGTATGTTCACACGGGATCCCAATTCGAGGTCGTCGTATACGGCAACGCAAGATGTGCCGTGTGAACACAACATTCGGTTTTTCCAGATCCGATGAAAATAAGATTCGGCAAAACGTGACTCCGTGTGAACGTAGCGTGAGAGCGGTTACGCACTGCATCCGACCCGGATCCGTTAAAATACGGATATAAAAAGCTCGGACCGAATTCGGATATTGCTTTTCGCACTGCATCCGATCCGAATTCGTGAAAATATGGATCTAGAGTATAAAAATCCCGGACCAAATTCGGATATTGCTTACGCACTAATCCGATCTCTGATCCAAATCCAAGCAATTCAGAGGCCATCTTTGGCATATATCCGATTTGAATCCGAGGTAATGCGAAAGCGTTCATACAAACAGTAATAACTACTACGGTTACTTCGGTCCGTCAATATTTCTTCTGAATTGGAGACTCACGGATGACGGAGTGAAATCGGATGACAGAAGTCAGATCTAGTGCGTAAACTACCGTATTAATAGTTTTATGACTACTTCGGAACGTATTTCTACGGATTTGGATCAGATGCAGTGCGTAACCGCTCTGAGGGGTCTAGAAAAAAATATATGATCAGAGTCTGATTGCTGGGGAGTTTGTTACGCCGTTTTCTTCACAGCATAAACACTAGGAAGCGGTGAAGGGAGGGATTTTTTGGGGGCCTGTCTATTGTTAATCTGACGTTCAAAAAGAACTAAGTAATTCTAGTCTATTTTGATTATATGAGTTTTGAGATTGAGTTTGAGTCGCGCGTTAGAAACTTTCTAATAGCTGATAATAATGTGGCCGGAGTGCCGGACTAAACACCAAATGGTAAACAATCTTATCGATCCTCTCCACCAATATTTCAAGATTAAAAATTTGCCCAAAACATAAACAGGAAATAACGTCCGATCCCCAAATTCATAGCTTATTTTAAATCCCGATAAAACCACGTGCTATGAGATCGAAAAAATGGCGCCGGAGGGCGACAAAGAATATAAATTATGAACGGTGTCAATCGATTGGGTTCCTTTATTCAATGTGCCCACTTGGTTTGGAACACCTTTGAGCCCTGCGGGAACAGGGAAGGGGACTTTGTGACGTGTCAATTGTGGGAAACATGGGTTTTTACATAGCCGTTGGGCTTATATTCCCCGAATAGGTGTAAGTAGGTCCTATTTGAGGAGCCGCCCGGCGAGCAAATCGATACAGGTACCTAATACCTTGACGACACGTTTGGTGCAGTGGCTAAGCGATTTGCTTCTGCGCTACGGGTCGTGGGTTCGATTCCCACACGGAACAAACATTTGTATGGCCTACAGATAGTTGTTCCGGTACCGAGTGTTTGTGCAAATGAAGATTTGTGTCTGTAAACGCACCCACGATACAGGAGAAATCGTGGAGAGGGGCAAAAGTTAAAAAAAATACCCTTGTGGCCTTTTTTTAATGTTAGATATGTATATTCTCGTGTGGTATCAATTCTGAACTCGTTTTCAGTCAAAACGATCTGAAATGGTGCTAAAATCGAGTCAGAAGTTCGTGATTTTGATCAGAACAGAATCGGTTTGTATGTCATTGAGTTTGTTGAGCATTATGTAAAATCAAATTTCATGTTATCATACCGTTTTGTTCGCCGGGTCCTCGTTTCAATCTCTTGACCAAGGCTCTTCTCCATAGGAAACGACTAATTGGAACCGTGCACCGTACCGTGCACAAACCATTACAGGCACTTATGAAAAGTCGAATTTAGGACTTTTCATAAGTGCCTGTAACGGTTTATCTATCTATGTATATAAAATGAATTCCTATTTCCCTTGGTCACGGCATCACGCTAGAGCGGCTGGACCGATTCCGGAAAATGTTTTTTTGCTTTGTTCGTATTTATCAGGACAAAGTTTTATGAAAGAAAATTTTGATATTAAAAAAAAAACTAAATTATCTCGGTATGTCCATATTCTTCGTTTGTTTACCGCATGTATGAAATTGGTTTTAACTTTTTGTTACTATTTTGATTTTGTTTCTGAAGGTAGGTAGTCGGTAAGTAGTAGGTAGGTAGTAAGTAGGAAAAAGTGCATTGCAACGCATGCCGGGTACAGCTAATGTGAAATAAAAACTTTTGATTTTATCCTTGACTAAATGAGGGTGTACATACACCTCTGCCCAACCTTTCGGAGAATACAGGCATGATGTTATGTATGATATATACTAGCTGTTCCCGGCATGCGTTGCAATGCCCTTTTTCCTACTTATTACCTACCTACTACCTACCTACTACCTACCTACTACCTACCTACTACCTACCTACTACCTACCTACTACCTACCTACTACCTACCTACTACCTACCTACTACCTACCTACTACCTACCTACTACCTACCTACTACCTACCTACTACCTACCTACTACCTACCTACTACCTACCTACTACCTACCTACTACCTACCTACTACCTACCTACTACCTACCTACTACCTACCTACTACCTACCTACTACCTACCTACTACCTACCTACTACCTACCTACTACCTACCTACTACCTACCTACTACCTACCTACTACCTACCTACTACCTACCTACTACCTACCTACTACCTACCTACTACCTACCTACTACCTACCTACTACCTACCTACTACCTACCTACTACCTACCTACTACCTACCTACTACCTACCTACTACCTACCTACTACCTACCTACTACCTACCTACTACCTACCTACTACCTACCTACTACCTACCTACTACCTACCTACTACCTACCTACTACCTACCTACTACCTACCTACTACCTACCTACTACCTACCTACTACCTAAACAGATTAAGAATATGGATATACTGATATAATTTTTTTTTTTTTAAATATCAAAATGTCGAACGGGATAAAAAGTATCCTATGTCCTTCTCCTGGCTCTAAACTACCTCCCTGCCAATTTTCAGCTAAATCGGTTCAGCCGTTCTTGAGTTATAAGTGAAGTAACTAACACGACTTTCTTTTATATATATAGATTTACTTTTGTTTTTGGTGGCGTACCATTTGCTGTTTGGCGTGCACGTATCCACATGGTGCGTTATGTCAAGATGCAAATAAATATTGTATTTCTTATTTTTCACTTTTCTTTCTTCTCAAGTCAAGATATACAAGGTTAGTTTTAGTATATACTAAACCTGAAACTAGTTTGTTCAGAATCACTAGGAGAATCGATTGACATATTTTTTACACCACATTTTTTTTTTGTTTTTTTTTTTCATAAATTTCAGTTTTGTTTCAGTAGGTTTCTACCCATAACAGTTGACGGGAATAGACACCTTGAGGCTTGAAATGGTCCGCTCGGTCAGTTTCCGTGTATTAGACAACCCCTGCATAGCACAAATCAGGCATTTTACACTTTTTTAGGGAACTTAACGCGACATAAACTAAGGTGTAACTTGGAGATTTACTAAAAAAAAACACAAATTCAGGCAGTTCTGATGAAAATCTTGTTGGGGTGTCTCGGTTTTCGCATAAAGTAAAAATAACGTTGTATACAAAACAAACGGACACCCAGAACCCAATTCTTTTCCACGGTAATATTATCAATCACAATACATTTTCGAAAAATCAGGTCAAACTTCATGCGGCATCAGTCTGATTCAAACTTTGTTCAACGTAACGTAATCGAAAAGTTATCTTTGAAAAATGATTCCGTCCGTGTGATCGTAAATTGAGAACACTTATTTTGTTTATCACTCCAAGTTTATCAGATTTATGATCATTATTTTATTTTTACTTTTGATCTTGTTACTAGATGGCGCTGGTTATAAGTTTGAATTGTTTTAATGTCACAAATTACATAAAGGATTTTTGTGAAAAGAGTACAGATTGTCAACAACAATTGCTTTATAAGTCGCGCGGAGAAGGTTTGCCGATAGCCTCATGACGTCACGCGTCGATGGTCGGTACGATTAGTAGGTAGGCCAGACGAGCGCGGGTAGCGGTCGGTGAAGTGGGAGGGGCAGTCATCGGCAAACCTTCTGCGCGCGACTAGTACTATAAAGTATTACAGTACTAGCTTTTACCCGCGGCTTCGTTCGCGTTAATTTAGAATTTGACAATCAAATTACTACTACTGTCAATTTTTTTTAATAGACTTTTATCTTTATCGCAAAAGCATTAGGTTCAAGGTTGATTGGAAAAATTTTAATGTTTCGGGTAGCTTGATGTGCTTGGCGTCTGTCCAATAACATAATTCAATCATGATTCGAAACACACGTGGCGCCATCCATTATCATAAGAACGTTATTGTTGTTTTCCTCGGGAACAGTACTTTTTTCGGGATGGAAGGTACCCTATGTCCGTTTTTGTACACCTGAAAACGTATATGCAAAATTTCAGGATAATCGTTCCAGCTAGTGGTTTAGGCGTGAAAAGGTAACCAACCAGCAAACTTACTTTCGCATTCATAATATTAGTTAGGATATGTAAAAGAAGTTAAAATAATTAAGTGAATTTAAGGTTTAGTTCGAAAGAAATTTACTTATTCAGTTTTGACGTAACCGCCTAGAATATAAAACTTATTAATACAACAATACCTAGTTTTTTTCTTTAATACCAAACCATTATACAAGGCACGACAAAAAAGACACTCCAACCACAGCCCACTAGGCTTGGAGTCTAAAAAACTGGTATTAACGCAATAATCAAAGGCAATAACATTTGCACAGTGCTCTGTTTGCGTTCAAACTGCGGGATCGAATCTAATTTGTGTGGCTTATCCGCACCGCCGTGCGTCCCAATATGCGCGCTTTAATGAAAATCTAAATTTAGACGCGCTACTGTTTATACGTGTGTTTTTTTGACTGCGGATTTGTGACAGTTTGAACACTGTGCAGTGCGTAATCGTAGTTCGGAAATGCGTTAGTTTGTTATGCGAAGCGGGGCATTCTGTGTCGTTTAACCGAAGAAGTCTTTTATATCTGACTAGCTTGTCCTTATTTATGATTAGTTACGGTTTACTCACGTGCATTTTTCGGGATTGCCCGACTAATTTCGGACCCAAACGGAGTCCTTAATCATGAGCTGATCACGCGGCGAGGTCGCGAGTCGAACTAGCGCTGCATCGCGCCGCGTAGCGTTGCGCACGCGACGAGAGGGGTGGTAGGAGGGGTCAGTATCACAACAACACGGACACGACAAGTGACGAAGATGCACGAGCAATACCGACACAGAGCGCGCCCCTCTCGTCGCGTGCGCAACGCTACGCGGCGCGGTGCAGCGCTAGTTCGACTCGCGACCTCGCCGCGTGATCAGTTCATGATTAAGGACTCCGATTAGGTCCGAAACTAGTCGGGCAATCCCGAAAAATGCACGTGAGTAAACCGTAACTAATCATAAATATGAATGTGTCTCACGAAAGTTATAATAATAAAATAGCTTGTTCTTATTTTATGATCTTAAATAAATGTTTTTTTTTTTCATTCCAGGCCTGCGTTTGACCCCCATCTCGCCTGATGTTAAGCTATGATGCGGTCTACGATGGAGCACGCTTGCCCAGAAGAAACCGATTCACTTTTGACTTGAAGACACTCAAATTGTAGCTGTCGGGGAACATCCACTCGGGTAGCGCATTCCACTGTTTGGCGGTTTTCACAATGAAAGTGGAATCAAAGCGCTTCTTTCGGGTTTTTGGTATATCAACTAGGAACCGATGATGATTGATTGTCCCGTGTGGTGCCGGACGTAAAGAGTAGCACTACCCCATCTGTTCCAATGCGTTTCGTAAAAGGCGACTAAAGGATTCACTAGAGGATGGGCAGCAGCGTTCTCAGAGTACTTTAACAACCAAACTGCTATCGCCAACCCGCCTGCCAAGCGTGGCGATTATGGCAAACCGCTTCTTGGGGGAGGCCTATGTCCAGCAGTGGACGTCTTTCGGCTGAATGATGATGTAAATGATTATATTGTGACCCCCAGTTTATGTTACTAAACACAATGTCTACTAAAGTCTATGTTGGTTTTATTTACAATTATGCACGCAATCCTGACAGACCGATATTAAGGTTAAACGCAAGTGATAAGCAAATCAGAAACTTACGTGATTGTAAATGAGAAGCAACGGAATAGTGTAGGAGTGAATCTATCATTACAGTCAAGGTCACAGCTCATAAGAGACACCCGACCCACATTGCCTCATCGCTTGGCGTCCACTCGTTGTCAGCAGGTGGTTCACGGGTGGACGCCGCGTTATCACCAGTAAACGTCGCGTGGTCAACCAGATGAGTCGTCGGAAGAGTTCAATCGATGGCAGCACGCGGTTCACTCGGGACTTGTGCGTTGGCAATGCGCAGCAACGCAAGGCAAGCATGCGAGCAGCGAGTTGTCACCGAGTGGTCAATTCATCGTCTGCGCCTGAACGGCATACGCCCGAGGCGATCCGGTGACACTACGGAGTTGATGTAGTGAGCGCACATCTATACAAGTTCATATAAAGAATACTAACCGCACGAGGCGAGGCGATGCGGGTCGGATGCCGGGTGGCTTTAATGAGCCGTGACCTTAACTGTAATGATAGATTCACTCCTACACAATTCTGTTGTTTGTCTTTTAGTGTCATTTAAGTTTTTAATTTGCTTATCACTTGCTTTGATAGTGAAGGAGTACATCGCGAGGAAACCTGCACAGCTGAGGGCTCTAAAAAGTTCTCGATGGTGTGTGAGATCGGTCAACTCGCACTGGGCCAGCGTGGTGGATTAAGGACTATACCTTTCTTATGACACCAATAAGTGGAGACGGGGTAGCTTGTTATTTACCAGTAACACGCAGAGTTCCCAGCCTGTCGGTTTTTATCGGTTACACTTCGAGGAGTGTGCAATGGAACTGCACAATTTGATTCCACCTGGCTCTCACCATCATCGGACTACAAGACGTACGGCAATGCGCCATCGGTACATGGTGGAGATCCCACTCATACATACAAAGCGTTTTGCGAACACTTTCATTGTTCGCACAGCTAAGGAGTGGAATTCCCTGCCGGAGTCTGTGTTTCCTGATAGCTACAACCTTTGGGTCTTTATATCAAGAGTGAATAGGTTACTTCTAGGCAAGTGTGCTTCATTGTCAACCACATCATTGGTTACCATCAGGAGAGATACAGAACAAACGCGAGATTACTGAAAAAAAAAGTATCTGAACTGAACTAAAACACATTCTTCCTAATTCCTTGCCCTTTCAGCAAGAGCATGCTCGACAGCGTGAAATGTGTACCTACCTATGTTTCATCCTTTTTATGTTTATACTAGATTTTGCCCGCGGCTTCGCTCGCTTTAATTTACCTCCTACATACTAACAAACAAACAAATTCTACCTCTTAATAATATTAGTATAGACAAGCTAATTATTGATACCTTAGGTAACATTATTGTAATTTATTTACGGATCCCTAATTTTTTCATACTAAAATATAGCCTATAGCACTCAAGGATAACGTAACTTCCTATTGGTGAAAGAATTTTTGAAATCGGATGATTACTTTCGGAGATTATCTCCTACATACAAACAAACAAACAAAAAAATTCTACCTCTTTATAATTTTAGTATAGATTGTTTGTGTAACTGTATCCTTAGCTAAATAAAATGTATTTTCTTTCCTTTTTTCTTTTCTAACACGAGTAACAAGCAATTACATTTTTAAATGGCCCATAATCTCAAGCACATTAGGGGAGTGAGTCTTCTAATGTGGATGGTCCAATGCGCACTTAGCCAGCTGTGTTAAGCCAATCCGATCGCCGCAGCTAAGCTGTGGTTGGCCAATCAGAGACCTAATTGCTTGGTTGCTAATCGCGTTAAAGTATTTCGGTTTTAGTAATGAATACGTATAAGTAGGAGAGGTTACAAGACTAGTAATTATATCTCTCTTTTTAAAGTCTTAAGTTCATTAAATTCAGTTCTGTTTTTGCGGTGTGATATTTTCTTGACTGCTTGAAGTCTACTGCTAGATATAGGCCTCTTCCAAAATATTATAACAACTTTTTAAGTATGGCCGGTAGCACATTATAACAATTTGCTCATTGGACGTTCTGCTACATAGACATTTCGATAGTTGGACGTTTTGCTATAATGACAATTTGCTAATTAGACGTATTGCTAAATAGACGTTTTGCGTATTTGTACGTTTTGCTACTTGGACGTATTGATTGTGAGGCGTGTAAATTCTGACGTGCGCGTGATATCGCATACTGCCGAATCAGGCAAAATCAGATACTGTGCGATATCTAGTACAAAATGTGTGCCTTCCATTGCATATTAGAATAATTCTGACAGAAAAAATCGTAGAATATGCGGCCGGGCTACTTCGCTTCATTTTTGTTTTATGTTCGTATAGTTACTATTGTGATTATTGTTTATTATTTGGTAAACTGTCCATATTGGTACGGAAACATGAAATTTTAAATAGTGCTTCTGTTGACGCTACTTAATCGACTTTTTTTCGATCGATCGACGCTGCGAACTTATTTCGCCAACCTATCTGGCCATTGGTCTTCCAATGCTCTGTTTTTAATCCTAGGCTAACGCAGATATTCTTTTCTTCTAAAATGATATCTAACCCACAAATTACGCAAGGGCTTCTTCTAAAGCTTAAAAACAAATAGCTCTCAATAAAACCAACAATTTGTACCAACATTATTCGGCCTTAAAACTTAATAGTGACGTGCGGTTAACGCCGATTGCTTTCAACCCTCCGTTACAATCGAAAGAGCTCAAACCGCACAGCGCCCTCTACCAGCCGATGTGAAGTGGGCCAGGTGCGTCCCCATGGCCCACAAAATCGGATCCAACCTCGGGATTAAATTTTGTAACGGGTGGTGGTACGAGGCGTAAGAGAAAGCGGCTGAGGACAAAGGAGTTATGAAAGATTTCTTTTAGATTAATATTGTTTGATGTTAACGTGCAAGCTTCCACTGTTGAGCATGGGATACTCTCTTATCTTTCTGGACAGTATGGCGAGGCCGTACAATATCTAAATACTAGGTAATAAATAAAATAAATAATATCGCCGTATAATGTGACTCGGGCTTTTAATCAAAGTGTTGACGATGGAGTAACAAAAAAAACAGTGTTTATAATAGCGGTTAAATGCTTGTCTTCCATGCAGGATTGTTTCGAGTTACATCTTGACTTGCATCTCTGACTTTTCGAATTCATGTGTGGTTCAGAATTTGATTATTGTGAAGGAAAACATACTGAGAAAACATCCACACCTGAGAAGGCTGCAAAGAGTTCTCGGTGGTGTTTGTAGTCTATCAACTCGTACCACGCCAGCGTGATGAACTAAGGCCTAATCCTTGTCATTCTGAAAAGAGGCCCATACTCAGCAGTGGGACATTAATGGGCTGATTATGCTATATTCTATGGAAAAGAAGCTAGGGAGCTGGATCTGATTTTAATAACTTAGGGGGATGTTTTAAAGGTTGGTAGTTTGGCATGGACCGGGTCGAGCGAGGTTCGCAGAGGAGTTATTCGCTTCATAAGTACATAAAATTGGTAACGCGATATACTCAAATTGTTTCGGAACCAAACGGAGCCCCGAAATATGAACTGAACACGCGTCGTAAAAACTTTCGACTCGCGACCTCACCGCGTGTTCATCTATCGGACAATCCCGCAAAATACACGTGAGTAAACCGTAACTTAATATGAATGTGTCACGAAAGTTACAACACAAAAAAAAAACGCGAAGTCCTCCTAGATGTTTTGAGATCACGCTTAATAAGCTTTACAACAATTCCGTGAAAGTCTATATCTTGGACCACACAGCCGTGAATCGTGCCTTTGACACGATCCGCCGAGTATCGATCCCTGTTTACAGTTCCAATCGTTACAACATTGATTAGCAACTTTACACCTTGTTTTTTTACGTTTACGACTTATTTGTAGGGTTTTAAACTTTTTTGTGGGAATAGCACTATAGTAGGCCTTTGGGTACTAGTGCTGGTATACAGTGTGGGTAAAAAATCGTGGATCAAACGTAACAGGGGCCTAATTCTCCTAAAATAAATTGTTGCCAAACGCATCGAACCACAACCGTCAGTCAGTTTTTGTTTTCGAAAACTTTCAAAATGATTGATTTTGTTTTTTGTGTCAAACAATTTGGTAACTTTTGAAATTGAGAACTGTCTGAATGAACCGTTCGGCCTTGGTTCGGTTGTGATTTATCAAGATTTATTTTAGGAGAATTAGGAGGAGCTCGTGGCTAAATAATTACAGCCGCATAGACCGATCTTTCGGGTTAAGCCACGCTTGCCGAGGTTGGTCTGTGGATGGGTGACCATTTACCATAGCGAGTTTCCTCCGTGCCTCGGAAAGCACGTAAAGCCGTTGGTCCCGGCTATCATTTGTAGATCTTTGACAGTCGTTACTGTTGGTCAGAAGCCAGAAAGTCTGTCAACCAGTCTTACCAAGAGTATCGTATTGCCCAGTTACTGGGTTGTGGGGGTCTGATAGGCAGTCGCTCCATGTAAAATACTGATATTCAGCTGCATCCGGTTCGACTGGAAGCCGACCCCAACATAGTTGGGAAAAGGCTAGGCAGTCGTGAGACTTAAAAGATATTGAAAAAAGTGCCAATACTCATAAATCATGATACCCACTGTTTTAAAAGTACTTTCAAGCAACTAAACACCATTTATTGTTTTAAAATAGGTACCCATTTTACTCTAATTGCCCATTTATTACAAACTTGAGGTCGCCAGCAGCGGCTTCGCCCGCGTGGATGTCGTTTATCGCGTATTCCGCGTTTTTCTCTACTATAATATGCATGTATTATACATATAAACCTTCCTCTTGAATTACTCTATCTACTAAAAAAAACCGCATCAAAATCCGTTGCGTAGTTTTAAAGATCTAAGCATACATAGGGACAGACAGACAGCGGGAAGCGACTTTTTTTTACACTATGTAGTGATTTTGGTATTTTCTTAAAAACACTCAAATTGTCATAACTTTTAAGGAGATCAAGTAAAAGCTCTGCCACAAAGATATTTTTTAATGCAAATAACTCCAACTATCGCCCTGTTTTGTTTGATCCACGATTTTTGACCCACCTTGTATAACAGCAAACAAAAATAATAAAAATGTATTGTTCTCTCTACACAAAGGTTTGCCTACAATTTAACATAACTAAGTAACTTAACAAATAAGTAGGTAGGAAGCTCCTTTGCGAGAGACTGGAGTTCGTACTAAGGAGACCCTGTGTTAGGGATCGCCAAGCCCTCACCCTAAATACTAAGTTTTTAAACAAGTTACATGTTGCTAGAAAGCAACAGACTAAAATACATAATTTAAATAACACGAGAGACGAACAAAATGGAAGAGAAGTAGTTCTATGCGTGTGAGTTGCGGCTGTGAGCGTTTCTTAGTTTCATGTGTTAGTGGACGTTTGAATGTCTGATTTACTCGTATATGGGTGACGCGTATGGGTGTTGTTGTTGTAATTTGTTTGTAAAAAAAAGAGTTCTACTTGGCCGGATTTTTAACAAATACCTATGTGTAACTTAAAGGTGTTTTACGTGTCAAATGTGTTGACTGCCTCGTTGGTCCTGTGGTCGCAAGCGCTTGAGGAGGTCCTAGGTTCAATCCCCAAGTCGGGCAAAATGTAATTGAGTTTTTCCCTGTGGAATTTCTCAGTAGCAGCCTGGAGTCTGAATTTGTGCCCGGTTGATAGGCTCGCCCCCTATTACATGGGACTTAAACGTAACGGCGAAATGAGGGTGTACTATACACACCTACCCAACACTTCGACAACTTTTACCTACTCTGCAGTGCTAAGCTCAAAAGCGGTATCTTAAAAAAAATCGTAAAGTTGATCCTTATGGCATCGGATAGCTTAAAAAATACGCATCTAATGAACTAAGCCAATTAGTGGTATCTTATTTAAAACATTCCCGCACAACACATTAAAGTTTTCAAATCACTAAGAGGGTAAGGAAACTATATTTACCAAAACTATTTTCTCGAAATTAGCTTTCCCTGAGATACCCCTTTTGCGTATAGCACGGCAGTTTGCTATTTGTCGGTCACTAAGGGATTAAACCACAGAAATATTTTTTTTTATTTTCTTATATTTACACGCGTATCAGCATTGATTCGAATTTTACTCATAGAAAATCGCCACTTTGTGTGAAGATGCGTACGCATGCTTTCATTCTTTCACATCGATTTAACTGTCGCATTAAACTGAGGTAATGTGCGTACAAGTGTAGCTTATGCTTTCGGATGCTGACGCATGCTGAAGCACCCTTTAACGTGCTTACGCAGCTGAAAGCACACGATCGTAATTTATACGGTAATACCACTTTAAATAAAAGCTTTTGTCAAATTGATGCTGATGACGTGATATAACGACACCATTGACTATTTTTACGGGTTCATATTATGATGAAGAACAAAGCATATTCACCAAACGCTTTATTACGTCAATAGTCGTCACGTTAACGTTCCGCCAACGCAATTTACCGCCGTCTTAACACGTCCGCGAACCGTACCTTGGCGATAATACAACTTATTAATTCAATTTCCAACGTAATTGCCATTAGAACTTGAACACATTGACCTGAACGGCATGCCAAACCACATACAGCCGTCCCTTTCGTTCTCATACCAGCCCACGTGTTCGCTGTCTTGCTCTAGCAAGAACGTAGGAAGTTGATCAAAAGTTTTAATTGCCTGTTCAAATTTTATTTGAACGGTATAACAATTTTTTATGGTTATGAATCTGGGACATGTTGTTATTGTTATGTGCTGTATTTGTGGATGACGGCTTCGATTAATTTATTTGTATGGAAAATTAACTGTTATTCTAATTGCTAATAAAATGCGTTTGGCCTGGAGTTTATGCCTATTGTATTTTTTTAAATAAGTATTTTAACCTCTTTCTTATTGATAACATCGTAATATCACGCCTGTATTCCCCAAAAGGTTGGCAGAGGTATACAGTACACCCTCATTTCGTTGTTATTTTAAGTCTCATGTAAAACTGGGTAAGCCTATTGCCAGCAACCGGGCTGCTACTGAGAAATTCCACACGGTAAAACCCAATAACACTTTGCTTGACCTGGCGATCGAACTCAAGACCTCATGTTCAGTAGACGCGCTTGCAACTACTAGACCAATGAGGCACTCTTCGTTTACTTACTGTTACTGTAAACAAAAACGATCAGGTGAACCCAGTCATTCGTTCATTCATCCTAACTTCCTAATCCTAACTTAATATTATAAATGCGAAAGTAAGTTTGTTTGTTTGTTACCTTTTCACTCCTAAACCACTGAACCGATCATCCTGAATTTTTGCATATATGTTGTCAGGTGTACAGAAACGGACATAGGGTACCTTTCATCCCGAAAAAAGTACCGTTCCCGAGGAAAACAACAATAACGTTCATAGATGGCGCCACGTGTCTTTCGAATCACGGTTGAATTATATTATTATAGAAACTTTAGTAGTGTGTTAAGAGTTTTTTTTTACTTAATTAATGCGAGCAAAGTCGCGGGCAAAAGCTGGTACGTTATATTTGGAGGATCTCTTCAATAATTTACACATTTAGTGACTCTAACGATCTTAATATAAAACAAAAGTTTCAAACTCGAATAAAATTCCTATTCCCATTCAAGCATACATCACGCGGTCGTTTTAAAACGTCATTCATATACAAAAAAATTATAGACCGTTATAGCAATTATGTAAATATTCCACGATAAAAATAGATAGTATCGGTGCCGTGCGATCCAATCGCGCGATTTTACTGTCGTAAAGCGCAAAATGATATTAATGGACACATTTACATTTAAGGGGTAGTTTCGAGGGGTTGTTTGGGGTGTTTTATGGGGTCGCCGTGGGTATTTTTGGTAGATCAATGGGAGTTCCGGTTTTCGACATTTTTATAAATTGTTTTTATGCTAATCTTGATGGTGGGCGCTTTTTAAGAGTCGATTGAGAAGAAATGAATTGTTTTCCTTATACCCAAATGAGACGGTCATTTTTTCATTGTATACTTTTATTGAAAAGTGGACCCAGCAAAGCGTTGTATTGATAAAGAGAAACAAATCTCTTTTGAGTTTCATTATAGCACCTTTCAAAATCTATCTAAAGCATATTTCTTTCTGTAGGTGAAAACTAGATAGATATTATGTTTCCAAATTAAGGCTGACGAGAAAATAGGGACTGCAAAACCTTATTTAGCGATTTTTTTTATTGCCGGTAGAAGAATGCCACTTTAAATGTTTTGACAAATAATTTAGACTGGTCTTGGGATTGAATTAATGAATAGAGTTTGATATGGGAACAGTCTCGTAGCTGTCACGAGGATTAAAACCGTTAAAGGAACGTTTATTTTTATGGTCAATTGTGTTGCT
This sequence comes from Amphipyra tragopoginis, assembly GCA_905220435.1. Classification (NCBI taxonomy): domain Eukaryota; kingdom Metazoa; phylum Arthropoda; class Insecta; order Lepidoptera; family Noctuidae; genus Amphipyra; species Amphipyra tragopoginis. The sequence continues at coordinate 25,909,928 of HG992004.1, forward strand.
TTGTTAAGTGTATTGTCATGGTTGGCTATAATCTTTTAAAAAGGAAGACCGGTCTTGAATCGATGAACAAAGTACAATCCTGTTTTTAATTTTGATATAGGTAGCGGGTAGCACTAGGCAATGTTGACAAAGGAAGGTAGTCGTCGATATGGACCAACCTACCCGATGTTATAAAGGCGGTGGTCATTCGACGAAGCGGAGCATTCTGTGTTCATCAGCTGAAGAAGTCTGACCTTTTATATCCGATTAGCTTGTCCTTATTTTATGATCTTGTAATAATTGTGTAAAGTATTATATTGTGATCTAGTTCATGTTACTAACACTAACCCAAATATAAGTACTATCAGTGGTCGAGAGTCTATGTTGGTTTTATTTACTACATTTACCTTGCTTGCAATCCTGACATACCGGTATTAGCTATAACTGTATTATTAGAATCACCCCTGAACGATTATGTTATTGTGTCGTTTACAATTTTATAGTGATACATTAAAATTTATCCGACAGACATAATTACGTATTACATGCCATAATACAATCAAGTACCACATCGGTCACATCGATCTCTCGTATAATGAGCAATTTCATTCGATCCTGTAATATCACATTTTGTAATTAAATTACTTCAGCATGAAATATGCCCCACTCAAATACAGTATTGTTTCGGACTCGGAATTTATGACGATCGATTCTTATTACGAGCGCGTACCGATTACCGATGTATCGATTAAATTTAATGAGTGTGTCATTATTTTTTATTGGTTTTGGATTTAATTTTGAGTTTTTTTGTTATTATTTATTCACAATGTTACTAACTATTTGTAAATATTTGATGAACAAGAGTGACCACGGAGTTTGTTGATCGTTCTTCTATATATCTACGAATCTAATGTATCTTATATGATATGTCTACACCAGTGCGTTTTCATGTTCATCTTGCGCTTTCAATTCATTTTGCGTCAAGTGCTTGCAATATTGATTGCCATAAGACGCATGCAGCTTATTGTCTACACTGGTGCGCCTCGGTCAGTCGTCTACAATAGACGGATTAGCGTGCGCTAGAGGTATGCGCTTTTGTCGAACTAGTATTAAGGCATGCGCTATTGCATGCGCTATGGCGCTTCACGCATGCTTCAGACGAAGACGCAAGATGAACATGAAAGCGCACTGGTGTAGACATAGTCGTGCTCGTCAGTTGTGTCGCCGAGCTTACATTTGCTTCTTTTTTTTTTAATTTTTGCCCCACACTCAGATTTCTCCTATATTGTGGGTGCGTTTACAGACACAAATCTCACATACACAAATACCCAGACCTGAAACAACTATCTGTAGCCCATACAATTTTTTGTTCCGTGTGGGAATCGAACCCACGACCCGTAGTGCAGAAGCCAACCGCTCAGCCACTGCATCAAACGTGTCGACTTATTTATGCGTGGCATCGATATTTTATATCACATAAAATAATTGTTTTGCAAATATATTTGTTTGCTTTTAATTTTTTATTCGCTCTCAGTTGGTTTAGATACGATCACTTCCCACAATCGCAAGACATTTTTTTTTATCTAATATCCCGTTCACATTTTTCTCATACCAGTATAAGGACATAAGGTTTTCAGGAATTACACGGATTCGATTACACCCTCATTTTATCAGACACGATTACTTATAATACCAAAACCTGCAAAATTAAAAAGCAAGCGACACACAGCATATTGTTTTTCCATTCCCGAACCGTCACGTAAACTTGAAAGCCTTTATTTATTATAATTCGATGACGTCATAAATTGGAAAACAATTACTCATTTTGAATAATGACGTCAGAGACGTAGCGAATGGGAAATAACGTTTCAATCATTAATGTGTAGTAAATAAAATGATTTATTGCGGGAGGCTGTGGCTTAGTGACGGGAGGAGCGTGAAGCGGATTGCGTGGAATAGAGAGTAGGATATTGAATTTTAAAATTTAAATTACTACCAAATCTATACATTGTGGTAACAAAATGCCAACGAGAGCTTAAAACTGATGAATAGGAAACAGAATTTAACTGCACTGATGATATAATTAAAGTTACCGATGGTGTGAGCAGTCCGTCAACCAGCACCATGCCAGTATGGTGGATTAAAGCCTAAGCATTTCTCATTCTGAGAAAAAGCCTTGCCCTGCAAGGGAATAGTAATGGGCTGGTTATGATTACGATGATACAATTTAAATATTATTAAATACAGCAGATATTATTTTTTATCTATACTCTAATGTCACTGTCACTATTATATGACAGTGACATGCCTGTGCCTTCTCATAAATATTTTGATCTCCGATTTACTAACTGACATCGCTGTTTCATTTATTTATTTTTAAGTTTATTATTAGTTGTCTAATTCTACGAAATAATTTTATAAATATATGCCATACCTGGCGGAAATGGAGAAACCTAGCAGTAGTACATACAATTACTTCATAAAGCTGTAACTGCTGTTTTTTTGAATCAGCACAGCTCATTCAAGCTTCACACATCGCTCAATCGCGTACCCCAGCACTAAAACCCGACCCTTACACCTCCTGTCCACATGTTCACTTAATTCATTCACTCATTCGTTCAATTATAACACTGACAATTACAAAGTGCATTGAGAAAATATTGAATGTTACCACAAATAAATGTAGGCCTTTAAAACATTTTGTTGATGGTTTTTGTGTACTAGTATTTCAGTTTTATTTTGTAGAATGATCGATGTGCTTTTAAGTAATGAATATGTTCCGAGTATTATTAAAACCAAACACCAAATAAATACTATTGTTAACAACATTTAAATGAAAGTGGATTTCATTGTTTCTGAGTGGGCGATTAATTTTACTAACTTTTGGCTTGTATTTATACGGCTCTTATTATAGAGCCTTTTGAGTACCGTTTTAATAACATCTAACATTAAACCAAATCGTTTTCATTTGGTAAAAAAAAAAAGTCAAATGTAATAAAACTCCGATGACGTTTACATTTTGACAGCTCCACTTAGGACGTTGCACCCAGGCCATATTGAGAGAATGGTTTTATTAATTTGTCAAAATAAAAATCGTTTATTTTATTTCACATTAACGATTACAGGCGCTTATGAAAATCGAATTTAGGTGCACGGTTCCAATTAGTAGTTTTCTATGGAGAAGAACGGGAAGAAACTCCATAGTTACTCTACGGGCCATAATACCCCAGCCATGTAATACGTACACCTGGCACTGTTCCTGAAAATTTTCTTATGCTTGTTTCCCATGGTGCGTGATATCGCGCACCGCGACGCACGAGCTTGCACCGACGCACCATGGGAAGAGACTCGTCCGTGGTAACGCGGACGCATGCGGAGTGGTGCGCCGTATCCGCCGCGAGTCGGTAAATTCAAACGTGCGGTGCGAGTTCTCTTCCACTTGGTATTTTGGAATGAAAAAATAGCTTCGAATCACGCACCCTCATAATGTAGCTTCCCACGGTGCGTGATTTTACGGATGATACCACGCACAGCCGACGGCGCTATCACACACCGTGGGAAGTCATCTTTACAAAAACATGAATTTGTCTAAAGAAGATATAAATAACTTATTAATTTTGACTCAGTTGGAAGCAATCATTGTTGAAGCGGATAAAAGACAATATTCACTGACTCCAAGAAAATGGACGAATTCTTCTTCTTCTTAGCGTGTCGATGACAATCTACACCGTGTCGGCCCAGAACTCAGCAACGAGTTTAGCACTATCCGTAGCGTCCATTAGTTCTTGAGGTGTACAGGTAACAGGGCAGGCGGGGCATGATGTTAAGTGCGCCATAGTTTGCGGAACGGCACCACATTTACACTCAAGGTTTGAGTTACCCGCAAATTTCCACCTGAGCAGGTTTTCCTTGCTTTGACCAACCTGAGTCCGAAGTCTATTTAGAGACTTCCAGGTCAGCCAAGGCAACTCATGCCCAGGTGGGAGATCCTCGGAAGGGGCAACAAATGGAGTGGGTAGAGAAGCCTTATCTCGCCACAGCTGGACTCTTGCCTGTGAACGTTCGCCATTGAGTGGGAGGACACGCTGTGCAAAGCTATTACGGCTCTTAAGTCTTTGCCGAACGGGGATGTTGTAGTGCAGAGGGTGACGCGTATCGTTTTCCATTTTAGTTCTTTCGCTAGAGCTAGCTACTGCTCTACGAACTTCTGGTGGCGCCATTCCTGCCAGTGGATACAGCATTTGTACCGGGGTCGGTTTGAGGCAACCAGTGATAATTCGGCACGTTTCATTTAGTGCTGTATCCACAAGCTTTGCTTACGCATGGACGAATTAATGAATAGACTAATCAAAAACTACGAAATAAACAAACCTATAAAATAAAGTAGGTTTTATTATTTTATGTTTCCTATTATTTGTGTTAAAGGAAATGTGATTACATTTAAATTGAATATGAAAAAACCTTCCAAAAAATATTACAAAAGAAAATTAGCAAATCAAAACAACAACTATTTTCCTTTTTTGTTAACCTACTAAGCGAGTAACCACTTGTTCATTTTATAATTGCGTATTAATTTTTCTTTTGTGCGCTAAAAAGAACTTATTGCGATATAAAATTAGCTTTTTGGAGTGATGCTATGGTGGCCCGTATTATACGGTCTATAGGGGCAATATTACCCCACACTATTAATACTAGCGGTGGACGATGGGCTCTATTACCCCAAGACTATTAATACTGCCGGTTTATGTGGGGCAATAGTACCCGAAGACCTTTCTGGCTGGTCTAACTGGCTGTCAATAGGCGGTTTGAGTAAAACTCTTTTTCAATCGGAATTATTTTGTAAAAGAAGTTGTTATAATTTTTTCTGGTTTTAGTTTTTGAACTTCTAGATCACCAGTCAACGTTCATTATAAAGAACATACAAGCATACTAGTGGACACAAAAATACCCCACTTAGTCTACAATTCTAATGAAAATAATAAACATTTTCGTCATCATTTTGTACCCCGCCAGGAAAGGATACGGGGTAATTCATCTGTACCCCAAAAGAGTACAGTTGAGTAGGGTGGGGTATTTACTTCCCCCTAAAAGAAGGCCACTCTGTCAAGTTACGGAAATAATAAATAAAAGTACCGTGAAACAGGTTATTATACGGTTTTTTTTTTCTTCAGAAAAACAATGCTCGTTAATTGTGTTAAATAACCTATCCTGTGCTTAGATCTTTGTCTTTTTATTGTAGAATAAAACTAGAAACTATAAATCCTCTTTAAAAGCAAGCTTTTATTGAGGAGTTCCTATGACCACCTTCCGTCTCCATCATCAGACTAGCTACATTGTACCATATTATTGTATTGTCACCGCAGTTACAGATGTATGCCAAATTTCAGTTTAATTGGATACCAGCAAGTGCTTGAAAAATGGATCCCAAATTTTGAACCGGAAACATACAAACGAAGCAAAATAAATAAAAGCTTGTAAAAAGCAGTGATAGCCTAGTCACTAGACTATTACTGTTTTTTACAAGCTTTAGCAGGGGTGAGCAAACTATTAATTATTTCATCGGGGGCCAGAAAGAGGCAAGAAATATTGAAGGGCAAAAAACTCCGAAAAAAAAAAATTCATTGTCTCTCTCTCTCAAAATCTCTTTGGTTTTGCTCAAATAATTACGGCTATTTGATAAGGCGTTTTATAATTATTTATATATTTATTTCATACCTGTTTGTGTCGATGAGATTGTAAAAATATACTTGGGAGCAAATAAATCAAGCCACTTTTATTTTTCACGTATAATGTATCTCTATTCACGGCTCATCTTCCGTGCGGAAGACGTCCGGTCCTTTGGAAGGCATACACGGGGACACAGGTCCAACGCGCAGAGGCCTCTTTGAGAACTTTAATCTAAAATGGGGTGGGGCATCAACCGGGGACTATCCACAGCTGCACTATTGGAGTACAGTCATGGACCGTCCCAGGTGGGTGCAAAACTATTGTGAAATATGGTAAAAATAAAACTGGTCTATGGGATGGGGTGTTAAATGGACTATTTAACTTCTATTGCCGGAAGAAAACGGCGTCTGCCTTTCAACATTTAAAATTGAAAACTGTTGGCAGACGGTGACTCGCCAGCTCACTAGCTGGGCCTCCTGAAAAACCGCCAGTACATAGGCGAAGGGGGCAACAGATAATTATTATTATGTTTGGTACCTATTATGGAACAGATCAATTAGAAACATATATCGCCTAAAACGTTATTTGATAACCTTTACAATGAGGGTAGTTTTTTTTCAACTTAGTAATAAATACGAGATTGTATTTGTTGATTGATTCAAGACCGGTCTTCCTTTTTAAAAGATTGTAGCCAACCACGACAATACACCCAACAAAGCAACATCATTAATTGACCATAAAAATAAATGTTCCGTATCAAACTCTATTCATTAATTCAATTCCCAAACCAAACAAAAATATTTGTCCAAGCTCATTACAATCAAAATTTATTTTTACAATTTTCTCAGACCTAGCAACCGTAACTAACAAATATACAAAATGACGCAGAAAATTTCCCTTTGAATAAATTTCATTTCTAAGCAAAGCATAATCCTCGTCTTGTTAAAGATAAGGAGGGGCATTAATTTGAATTCATCTCATTACGGTGTTCCCGTCGACCACTTGTTCCGAATAAATTATGAAAGACACGCGAAAATGGTTTATTATCCCTGCTAGCTCTTTGTCTCGCTCTTTTTTCGTGTATTTGTGTGAGCGTGAAAGGGAGAAACATTGTTGGAGTGTTTCGGATGCATGTGCTTTTGGCGAGTCCACTTTTTGTCTTTTTTGGTGTAGATGGAGATTGGTATGTCAGTGTTGTTGATGTTGTAATTAAAATAAATAGGAAAATGTGTAACATTAATTTGGGGAATGCGATCCAGGCTGTTAATAATATTTTTTAAATAGGCACTATTTTGCGATCGTCGATGTATACAGGGTGTTAACGAATTAGTGTAATTCCTTAAAACCACATGATCTACTACTGATGTAGACTAGACAGGCCCCGCACGGGATTTAGCTTGATCAAATTTTTTTTTTTCATTCTGCTTTGTTACCGATCGTGTCTAAACCATCTAAGCATTCAGTAAAAAAATAAGAATTTTATTTTTTTGCAAAAACTATGTTTTATTTGTGTGAGCATTTCGATGCCACGCATAAATTAATGAAAGCACGGCGACACGGCTTGCAGGCATGACTAACGCGATATCGCTCTTTGCAGTCAGATAACTCAAGGCTCTAAAATGACTCAGAAATAGAAAACCAAGTTTTTTTTTACTTGAATTTTTTTATTTGATTTTCGACAATTCCCATATAAGGTTAATCTGTGTCACCCTGTATCAATCAATGCAATGAGATCGGAATAATTCTTTTTTTTTGTAAATTCCTCACATTGCCCTTTCCAGTGATAACTAGCAGGCGTAATCTGACCACCCCAGACAAGGGTATTAAAGAATACACGACGAATACAAAATGACATAAAATGGCAATATGTCATTTTGTCTATTCTTCAGTCGATAAAACCCTTGTCCTAGGGTGGTCATACTACGCCTATTAAATGCAGAAACTAACTTCAAACTTTAAAACTCAAAATAGACTAGAACAACTAAGTTCTTTTTGAACGTCAAAGTTAAAGTTTCTATTTCAAGTAAACTGAATACAGGTGCTTTTAAAACGTCAAAACTAGGTGCAATGTTACAAAAGACAATCCCTCCAAAAACGGTCGCTCTACACTGCTTCCTAGTGTTAAGACTGAGCATCCACCAGAGCTGTGCGAGGAAAATGTGCGGTGCGAAAATGTGTAGCGAGGATGTGAAACGGTGTGACCCTGTGCGAGGAATGTGTTAATGTGTACAAATGAGCGGTGTGAGGATAGGTAGCGGACTCTTTTCGAATATGAGGGAGAATAATACACATTCCTAGCAACACATTCCACGTAACACATTCCTCGCAACACATCCCTCGCTCGCATTTCTTGCTTGTTTTGTACGAACAAAAACCTCGCACCGTTAAGCCCATATCCACCAGAGCTGCGCAGAGCGAAGGTAGGTAAATGAAGTGATTCTATTGGTGCTTACAAAACACATTCCTCGCTACGCAGCTTAGTACAGCTCTGGTGTGTGCTCAGCCTTATGCTGTGAAGAAGAAACGGCGCAACAAACTCTCCAGCAACACAGATCTAACTTTATATCAGTTCAGATAATCGGTAGAATATTTCCAAAATACTAGCGATTCTTATTCACCGACTAAACTAAAATTAGAGAATTATTGCTATCTTTTACTAAAAGACAGCGCGAGAAAAGGACGGTGATAGATAAGAACTAAGTTACAGATGTCAAACTAGTTTACACCTTGAACTTCACCGTGTTTTAATCAGACACGGGGTGCATGAAAAGAACCTCCACGAATGACGATACTTAAGTACGTCCGGCGCACCCTGGGCAGTCAGCCCCGCTACTAACCTTGCTGACTGGCTAATCTTTTCACCACAGCATGAGGTATTTTCGTATAGCTCTTGCTGACACAAGAGAAGGGGAAGAAGTCAGATACGTCGGAATGAGTCCTCTAGTATGGAAATTTTAATAGCCCTTATTTACCGTCTCTCTCATATTTTGATAGAGTAAAAAAGATGACAATAGTCTAAATTAAGTTTCGTTTGGGCACAACAGACTCAGAATATCAATTTAATTTGTCGAGGTCATAGTTTCAGAAGGGCCCTCATCTTAACTACCGGTATTAAATCAAACAAGTCGATTTACAGTCGTAGAGGATGACAAATTCAATTTCCTGTGGGTCCCTAAGTAATTTGTACGCAGCTTTCAGTTAAAAGGGCTGGTCTATTAAAACAAAATTGATTTGCGTAGTAATAATGAACATTTTAATGGAATTATGTGGCTTTCATGTTGTGATGAAAAAGGCAGAAAAATATTATTATGAGGTCTTTGTACAACAACGTAGGTACGTTAAAAGTCGTTGATGATGAAAATTACGATCATATTGAAAAACCCTGTTTTTACTACGGTAGTAAATGACGTCATTTCAAAGTCAAAATTAAAGCATTTATTTCAATTACACCATTTACAGGCACTTTTGAACTGTCGAGCCAAAAAAAAGAAGTTACTGCCGCGTTCCAAAGTGTAGATTTCTACGGAGAAGAACGGGCAATAAACTCCATGGTTAAGTAAACTCTTCTTCATTTTCATTTCATTCTGGGCAAGAACAAAAAATCTGAACGTCATCATCGTAAAAGACTAGCGTCTCTGATGCGCCGCTTGCGGGGCAGCCCCAACAGTTTCCTCCAACTCATTGCTGAAAGAATGGATACTGACTGTTCCTTCATGGAGCACTGGACAAAACTACATGTCATGCATTCATGATCCAGTGTTTCCATTATTGTAATTTATTAATTTAAATATTTTAAAATTAACATAATTATGGATGATTTATATTTATTGTAATTTGTCTGAAATAAAATGATTGGATTTATCGGGTATAAAAAGACCCTTAACGATAACGAAAACCACGTATTCTACCCATCATTAGGATAGTTTTTTTCTAGACCATACCATATGCGTAGATTTCGGCTATGTGACGGGTCTTTTTACACCCTGTACCTATACTATAGAATAGTGAGCGTTCAATGTTTTTTTTGTTTGACTTTCTCGCTTTTAACCCTAGTCGTACATGACAGTAAGCGTAGACAGGGTCTAAGATCGATCATGCGAATGCTAGTAACAAAGATACAGAGAAATTCCCCTCTGGCTCTCACATAGACACGTGGAAGTTAATATAAGGGTAGCTAGCCAGGCGGACCATATAGATCCTACCACCAAGCGTTCTGGGTTTTGTTAAATCTTACAACTAACACGCGTCTATTCCGGTACGGTGAGGAAGTAGGTAGTGGAGTGATTTTATAAAGTATACGAGTAGATGCGTTGCCTGCGCTCAATATTGGCAATATTAAAACAAGGTATTCACTTAGTCATGCACCAACTAGTGTCGCGGCTTTACGTCCCTATAAAGTGTAAATGTTGCAATATTTTGCAAAAAAAAGCTATCTTGTGTTTACAAAGGATGTAAAAATTATACAGTATAATTTGCACTTTATAATTAAATGTACTGGAGGTCAATTCGACTATTAATACTACACCCGTGCGCTTTCATGTTCATCTTGCGCTTTCAACTTTCAATTCGTCTTGCGTCAAGCGCATGCAATATTGATCGCCGTAAGACGCATGCAGCTTATCGTCTACACCGGTACGCCTCGGTCAGTCGTCAGTCGACATACAATAGACGGATTAGCGTGCGCTAGGGGCATGCGCTTTTGTCGAACTAGTATTAAAGCATGCGCTATTGCATGCGCTATGACGCTTCACGCATGCCTCAGACGAAGACGAATATGAAAGCGCACTGGTGTAGACATAGCTTATCGAAATAGTTGCCAATCGCAAAAAACGACAACCGCCAGTCAGTTTTTGTTTACGATAACTGTCAAAATGATTGGTTTTGTTTTTTTTTGTCAAACAATTGACAGATTTTGAAATTAAAAATTGTCTAACTGAACGATTCGGCCTTGGTACGGTTGCGATTTATTGAGATTTCTTTTAGGAGAATTGGGCCCTGGTATGGGCTATCGTAAAATTTGCGCTGTTTTGTATTGCATTGGTGTATGACTAACGTGACCATTATTTTTTTACCTCAGAGCGGGACGCCTGTAATTTTTTTTTTATAAGGATAAGACATAAGTATCTATTATGAAAATTTACAAAAAAGAAATTGGAACTATTCTTGTTTATGATTAATTACGGTTTACTCACGTGCATTTTTCGGGATTGCCCGACTAGTTTCGGATTAGATTTTTCGGGATTGCGCGGCGAGGTCGCTAGTTCGACTCGCGACCTCGCCGCGTGATCAGCTCATGATTAAGGGCTCCGTTTGGGTCCGAAACTAGTCGGGCAATCCCAAAAAATGCACGTGAGTAAACCGTAAATAATCATAAATATGAATGTGTCTCACGAAAGTTATAATACAAAAACTATTCTTGTGTAGTCTCTGGGCTGGTTCGATATTTTTTTACAGAAGAGCAATTTGCTTTAAAATAATTATCAGCTTTAGTTTATACAATGAATGTGTGATAATATTGGCATGGACTTGTTGATGTTACTTGGTTAGCAAAATTTTTTCCGATGCAATTAATAAATGCGTGCCTGTTTTGCATTGAATTCATTTCCACGGATTGCCTTTTTTCAAAGCGGGACATTAACGCGTTTTTGGGGACAGCGGGACACATAGGTCAAAAGCAGGACTGTCCCGCTCAAAACGGGACGTATGGTCACATTATGTATGACGCGTCTATTTATAAAACGTTAATAAGGTAGTGAGCCTTAAAAAATCTAGAACAAAAGAAAATAGTAGTTACCTACTCCATTCATCAAACTTGATCGACTAAAATTCCTAAAACTCCATAAGTACGTAAGCCATAAATACAGTAACGACAAAGAAGAAGCATTTACCGTACTTTGCAATGACAAACATAATATAATCTCGAACAAACCCATCGTTCTCGCTATTTACATGAGGCCGCTGCCGCCGTTGTATTGTTTTTCAATCGGCCCCCTTGTCTCCGGGGGAGAGATGACGTCATCGTAAACAATATGGCCGCCGCTCGAGAATGTTTTCGCAGAATTACGCTTACACGGTAACATTTCGGAGATTAACCCAAAATGAAAGATGACGTAACGATTTATTTTGGGTTTTGTTTTTTAAATGAGATTGTGTTTTAATTTTGTCCTGTTTTTCTTTGGAAGTAATTAAGCGGATATAGGTTCTGTATTGTACTTTTCTAATTATTTTCAGGAAAAAAATCTTTACGTATCATAATATCACGCCTGTATTCCCGGAAGGGTTGAGCAGAGGTGTATGTACCTACACCCTCATTTCGTCATTATGTTTAAGTCCCATGTAATAGGGGGCGAGCCTATTTTAATCGACCGGGTACAAATCCAGACTCCGGGCTGCTACTGAGAAATTCCACTCCTAAAAACCTAATAATACTTTGCTCGATCTGGGGATCGAACCCAAGACCTCACGCTCAGCAGTCACTTATGATCACTAGACCAACACGACAGTCCTTTAATAAAATCTTTAATAGTCTAAATAGATCGTTTGACGGATCGTCTAAACAGGCACAAGCTCGCTATTGTTTTAGACTTTTCTAAATAACAACTCCAAGATTTACAACAGGACCTAATGAATGCTTAACACACAAACACATTACGATAGCCAGTCAGTATTTTCATAGCTGTCTGGCGGTTTGAGTATTTTGTGGCCTACTTTCATGGTCCTGGCTGGTAGTAATGTTGTGCGTCGGGTCATTGAGCTCCCTAAGATAGGGTTGAGCTTCACAATGGCTGATACATGCGTGCCATCTGTTGGGACAGGTCCTCTCAAACTGCTCTGGAACTTTCCTCAAAAGGCCAGTGCAGGCGTTGCTCTGCATTGTCCTCACACAAATTTTTGTTACAGAAAATATGTCTGGACTTTAAAAGAGACTGACCCCTGAGTTTGTTTCGGCCTTTCTTCTCAGAGGTAGTCAGATAGGAAACGCCGACGACATCTAGCTTTAAAAAAAAATAAACCGACATGTAAAAGTGATTTATAAATATGCAATTTGCAGAATAAACAATTTCATTTCATTTCGATAATCCAAAAAAAATTGCCTCAGTGAACTTAATAATGCCTCTATGACTGGATAATTCACCAGAAAAAATATCTAAATTCAATCCCAAGCAAAACTACTCTTCACAGTAAGATAGGCCTTATTTTACGTAGATTAGGGCACAAAATACAGTTCCCCGTAAAAATAACAGCCCGTATACATTATAAAAACATTCTTACAGAAAACCACACTGTACATTACCCTCATGCGTCCAACAAAAATGAAAACTAAATTAGCAGAAGCACTAATTAGAATGTAACCCAGCTGTAGTGTACGACCTAATCAAAAGCGTTTCCCAGTGTTGGAGCAACCACGTTGAGTCACCTTCATGTTCCAATTTGAGTCCCAAATTCTAAGCCCTTCGCTTTCTGCAGTAGACTCGGTGCGAACTCGTCTAGATTGGATTGTGGTATAAGACAAAAGCAGAGCGATATTGCGAACGTTGTTTTAGATACAAGATTGATGCAAGCTTTCATAATATTATGTAGAACGAGGATGAATATTTTAAATTCGTGAGACACATTCATATTTATGATTAGAACCGTGTTCGACTCGCGACTTTGCCGCGTGTTCAGCTCATGATTACGGGCTCCGTTTGGGTCCGAAACTAGTCGGGTAATCCCGAAAAATGCACGTGAGAAAACCGTTTTTTTTAACCGACTTCAAAAAGGAGGAGGTTCTCAATTCGGTTGTTTTTTTTTTTTTTTATATTTGTTACCTCATATCTCCGTCATTTATGAACCGATTTGAAAAATTATTTTTTTGTTCGAAAGGGTATACTTGCCGATTGGTCTCGTATAAATTTTGTTATGATTAGACCATGAACTTCAGAGATATGGAACGGAACTCCTCATCGGATCAAAGCAAAATTCTCAAATTACTAATATTGCTTTGTTTATATTTGTTGTTGGGAACTGACTACTGGAAAAGAGGAGGGGGTGCGTGTCCCCCTTCCCCCCTTTGAAATGTTTTCATTATATCGAGTAAGGTATCATTTGAAAGGACTTTTTATGCCCGAATACGTCAAAGCCAAAAAGAAGGGTTGTGAAGGAGGGGGTTAAAATTATGACACTAAAACGTATTTAATAAAAATTCACTTTAAAAAAAGTAAAAGCCGACTTCAAAGAAATACTAAAAGGAGTAAAACAATTACCATAATATAAAATTAACAGTTTTAGAAGTCAGTGCATCTCTACACTGAAGCAAATAAAAGCCACCGACTTCTGAAACTGTTAATTTTATATTATGGTAATTATTTTACTCCTTTTAGTATTTCTTTGAAGTCGGTTTTTCCTTTTTTTTTAAGTTTTTTTTTTTTAACAGACTTAGCCCCCTCTTATGTTTTTCTTGTATCGTGGGTTCGTTTACAGACACAAATCTCACATACACCAACGCCCAGACCCAAAACAACCATCTGTAGGCCAAAAAAATTTTTGTTCCGTATGGGAATCGAACCCACGATCCGTAGCGCAGAAGTCAATCGCTTAGCCACTGCACCAAACGTGTCGTCAAACTAACTAATCATAAATAAGACGAATATTGTTTCCTAGTCAGATTTTGCAGGATTAATTATCGTTACTGCAATACCTACGTTATCGTAGAATACAATACGTGGAACGGATATATTCAAGAAAGACGGTGGCGTATAATTAGCTTGGTTAAGTATAAGTTTCATTCAACTTCTCCAAACTTTTAACTATTCATAAAGGCATGTTTAAGACTTGTTTCACACGTACGAGTACCACAACTACACCACAACAACAACAACAACACGTTGGCATTATTTTGTATGAAAATGAATAGTTTAATTCACACGGACTACATTTTGTCGCCAAAGCTGCAGCGACATTCATACGTGATCACTGCTTGACCACTTTTTGTCGCTGCGCTGTGGTGTGGTTCGTGTGAATTTTCCTAAAAATAATACAAATCGCTTCCCGCCCATCACTAACGACTTGTTTCCAAACACATTACCACGTCCGCCGGCTTACGACAACTTCATTAAAAGTGCCTTATAAATAAATTGCAGCGCCTGCACCGTACAACGTTTTGCATGCAAAAACATTAGCTTTAAATATTGTGTAATTAATATTTTGTTTTCGTGCACAAACGTCCAGAATACTCTAGTACATTTATTTGAAACTCTCGGCGTTTATAACTTGTTCTGTTTGCTTCTCTTGCAACTTCATTAAAGGGTACAAACAAAATGTAAGGCAACACGTTCTTTGTGAATCTTATAAGTTCAGAATCAGAGCTCTTTATTAGTTTTATTTGCATAAGAAGTGTAATATTTTGAGGTTAGTAAAAAGATAGAAAGAAAAAAAATGGTTGGACAGACACTATTCGGTAATTTAAAGGACTATGGGCAAAAATGTATGGGACCTGGTTCAATCCCCACAACAGTTATAAAACCTATGCCATATGAAAGCTATTGGGGTACGATTTATTTTATTCTATGGCGGTTAAGTCAAAATCGAGCGCGAACAGGGTGTTTTGGTACATTTTATTTGATAAAAATTGACAAGCATTTGACCACAATCCCACCTGATAATAATAAGTGACGATGTGATAGAGATATTAATTCATTTTTGCCAGTTAATGGGTCATCATCATCAACAACCCATATACGTCCCACTGCTGGCACAGGTCCCCTTTAAGGAGAGTAAGTTAATGAGTATTATATTACTATAAAAAAAGTTTTTTTTTTTTTGTTTGCTTTCATTTGACTAAAATACAGACAATACTATTGCCAAACATAATCAAAAAATACCTTTCAGACAACCGATAGGACAACATTCTCAGTTTTGATAATGTGCCCAAACACCATGTTCGCACTCGATTTTGACATAACCGCCATAGTATGATATAAACGGTACCCCAATAGCTTTCATATGGCACAAGTTTTATCACTGTTGGGGGATTGGACCAAAATGACTCCAGGTCCTTTGTGGCTCGCCCCGAATAAATGAAACACAACTTCAAGACCTCTTCACGCTGCAAAAGATACAGAGCGTGACAGATAATTAAATCATACTCCCGTTGCTTCCAGATCGTCCCGCGAGTCGCGAAAACTTCATTAAAAGTGGCGCGCAAACAAAACTCAGTGCAATACGCTGGCGTCCTTTGTGTGTCAATCAACATTTTTGTCACAGCTTTTATTTAAACAACTCTTCTGTAGAATGCTCTAAATATTTATTAGCGTGTTAGGGTTCAAAGCAGAAAGAAGCTAAATCTATGACAAATAAGAAAGGAAAAAGCAGCTTAAAAAAACTGGAGTAGTAAAATAATTAACATTTTATAAAATTAACAGTGTCAGGAGTCGGTGCTAATCTACGTTGAAACTTTTTTTTTTTATAAATGAATGCTCTAGAAGTCTAGATGTTCCTAGGGGACCGTTTCTATGTATCCGGGCAGTCATTGGCGAGACCTGAAGGGTCTCCAGCCAATGTACGCTGAACCAAATTGAAGGCACGCAATGAAGTGACTTTTGTCACTTTATCATTTTGACCGTTGAGCGCACCAAGGGACAATTGTCCCTTTTTTCGTTGCAGTACGTTATGTCGTCATAATAATTATCTATTTATGTCTATCACACGATGTTTTTATCCTTTTTCTCTTTTCCTTTCCAAACTACAAATAATATTGAATTAAAACTACTCAACGAAACTTAATAGAATTCATGTGGAACTTGAGAGTATTCCATACCAAATAAAAAAGAATTACTCAAATCTGCCCACAAAATCACGGAGAAATCAGAATACAAAAAAAAAAAGATACACGTCCAATTGAGAACCTCCTCTTTTTTGAAGTCGGTTAAAAGTTCTGCCAATTCATTGAGTATGCAGTGAATTTTACAGAGATTTCACAACGTGACACTTTATTGCTATGACAACTTTATGTGTAGCGGAAACACATTTAGGCTCCTCGTGAAGCACATAACTTGTCCCGCTCGTAAAATATCCTACTCTCGCTCCGCTTGACAACTGCATTAAAAGCGGTGCGAAAACAAAGCGCAACTGCAACACGGTCGCAACAATCTTTTTGTAATGATTTGCATTGATATTAATTTAAATTAGCCATCGACTGCTTCGCTGGTCTTGGTCACAAGTGCCAGGTCGGGCAAAAGTGATATTGGGTTTTTTTCAGGGAAAATTTCTGAGTAGCAGCCCGGAGTCTGGATTTGTGCCCGGTTGATGGCAATAGGCTCGCCTCCTATTACATGGGACTTAAACATTACGGCAAAATGAAGGTATAATATACACCTCTGCCCAGCCCTTCTGGGAATACAGGCGTGATGTTATGTAGCCATCGAAATATTATTGTATAATCAAAAGTAGAAATACTTCAGTCAACGCTTGAAATGAACCTATCCACAGAATATTATGAATGAAAAGTCAATTTTGTTTACCCATTTAAGCCTAATTCCTATAATTTACCGTGCGCAATTGGTTAACATTAAGACTCTTGTTTCTCTACAAATAATGAATCAAAGACCCCATTTGATTTACACAATATACCTTGCGATACGTAAGTAACTAACACAGGTAAAATTACCTAACGAATCCATCTATCTATCTATATAAATAAAAAGAAAAGTCCTGATTGACTGACTGACTCATCAATGCCCAGCCCAAACCCTTGAACCTAGAAAACTGAAATTTTGCACAGAGATTCCCTTTATAACGTAGACAACGAATAAAGAAGGATTTTTTGAAATTCATCCCCTAAGGGAGTTAAGTAGGGGACAAGTTTGTATGGAAAATCGTCACTTAACAGGTTTAAAATTTCACGCAAGCGAAGCTGCGGGCAAAAGCTAGTCCATTTATAAGGCAATGAAAAACGATTCGTTTTTGGCCGTCATCATCATAATCATCATCATCATCATCATTCACACTGCTGGACATAGGCCTCCTCCAAGCATCGCCACATCGACCGGTCCTGTGTTTCTCGCATCCAGCGGATTTCTGCGACCTTCACCAGATCATCGGTCCACCTTGTGAGAAGTCTACCCGGTCGTCACTCCAGAACCTTTCGGTCGTTTTTGGCCGTAGCATTAGATATTCAAATGCGTGATATCGAAAGATTTCAATTAAATTCAAATTGTTCATCACTTCACTTGGGGTTAACACTGAAAACCAATGCTGTTTTGACTTACGTCATACCCAGCATCATGCGTAGTGGGAATCTTATTGTCACACCTACAACGTGTAATTGCCAATGATTGAATGCAAGTTTATATTTTAAGTAGGTAAGTACAGAAAGAGTACAAGTTTCGTGTACACACCACCCTACGCTCCATAACGCAAATAACAGATGTTGGAGAAAAAACACCCAGGATAAAGTGGGAGTGGGCCGGTCATGTCGCTCGAATGTACCCGGACAGGTGGGCAAAGACCGTTACTTACTGGACGCCTGAAGGAGGACATCGCCGTCGAGGTCGACCTCGGCGCAGGTGGCGTGACGATCTAGACGTGTTTGCGGGGCTAATATGGTCAGAAACGGCACAAAATAGAAATGTTTGGAAGACAAAAGGGGAGGCTTTTGCTCAGCAGTGGGACAGGGACAGTGGGGCTAGTAAAAAAAAAAGTACAGTGCACGTTTTTTTTAATTTTGTTTACTGCTTTTTGGCAATATAGGGTGTTAACGAATTCGTGTAATTCCTTCAAACCACGTGATCTACTGGTGACACAGATTAACCTTAAATGGGAATTTTTGAAAATCAACTAAAAAAAATTCAAAAAAAAAAACTTGGTTTTCTATTTCTGAGTCATTTTAGAGCCTTGAGTTATCTGACTGCAAAGAGCGATATCGCGTTAGTCGTGCCTGCCAGCCGTGTCGCCGTGCTTTCATTAATTTATGCGTGGCATCGAAATATTCACACAAATAAAACATTATTTTTTGCAAAAAAAAATCTTTTTTTTTTTACTGAATCCGTATTAGGTGGTTTAGATACGATCGGTAACAAAGCCGCATGAAAAAATAATTATTTAATTTTTTATTTTTAATCAAGCTAAATTCCGTGGGGGGCCTGTCTACATCAGTAGTAGATCATGTGGTTTTAAGGAATTACACGAATTCGTTAACGGCCTGTATAATTATTTTCTTTCTTTTATTCGTTTAATCGTAGTTCACCCGCATATCGCAAAACGCTTATAACTTGTTCCGCTCCGAACGGTCCGCCCGTCGCTCCGCTCGACAACTTCATTAAAAGCGTTGCACAAACAACGCAGCTGCGACGCGGCCGCGACACTCTTTGTGTGCCAATCAACATTTTTGCAAGCAACATGTAGAAAATACTGGTACGCTGATTTTCAACGTGTTAAGCATCGTGTGTTCTTTGTATTTAGTTTATCTTGGGTAACTATGTGTTGTGCCTTTGATACGAGGTTCGTTTGCAGTGTGGTTTGTGCTGCAAAACGATCACGTTGGGTGTCGTTAGAGGCGTCTATGAGATATATAAGATACCAAGTACTTTTTTAAAATATATTAATTTAATATGAGCTTCGTTTGCAGTGTGGTTTGTGCTACAAAACGATCACGCTTTGAAGGAGTCGTTAGAGGCGTCTTTGAGATCAGTCACACCGATAATTCAGCCCTCATCAAGCTGTCTCCCCCCCCCCCCCCCCCCCTCCCTAAGCCCCCGACAGCAATGCCCTCACCCGAAGTCGAGTCCCACGTCCCACTAGGGGTCGCCTTTAGTGCTGTTGTTGCAGGTAGTCATGATGTTAGTATAGTACAAGTAGTTAGCTTAGGTTAAGTATTTTACTCACCCCCGCCCCCCCCCCCCCATTGGCTGGAGACCCTTCAGGTCTCGCCAATGGGGGGACCCGGAGCACCTACAACAGTCCAAGAGAAAAAAAAAAGCGTCTATGAGATAAAAAGGGTACCAGATACTTTTTAAAATATATTAATTTACTAACTGTGCCCACGACTACGTCCACGTGGAAGTCCTAAATCAATGTTGCGTCGCAATAAGCAGATAGATAAAACAAATTCCGTCTTAATAACTATAAATTCTAACAAATTCGTTCTTGATAACTTTTAATTCTAATATCTTTTGATTGAGCTAATCGATTAAGACGAAACAAAAAAAAATTTACTCCGAGATACGCACTATATCACTACATAATATAAAACAAAGTCGCTTCCCGCTGTCTGTCCCTATGTATGCTTAAATCTTTAAAACTACGCAACGGATTTTGATGCGGTTTTTTTAATAGATAGAGTGATTCAAGAGGAAGGTTTCAAGCTATAAAACGTACACGTGCAAAGTCGGGGCGGGTCGCTAGTTTGTCTATAAAAGTCAACTGCATTGAGTCAGTACTTTTTACGTGATGCGTGCACAAACAAACAGATAAACAGACAAAAATTCCAAAAATAATCAAAGTGGATTTTGCAGGGAAGCGTACGAAAGATGAGTTTTTTTTTTATCCTTTTTTCAGTCACGCTACGTCTACAGATTTATTATATGCAAAGATCTTGTTGCCGTGGTTGTGTACATTGCTTCTATAGTCTGAATAACTACAAATTAATTTTCGGTTTAAGTTTCATAGATTTTTAGTTAAACCTAAAGACGGTTTGGTATATTAAATTCGCAGATGACACTAAACCCGAAAGAACCCATACTACTAGTTCCTTATTTTACTGACGTCATATCAACAAAATTACTTTGCACTCATTTCATAAACTCTGAACAACCTGTCAGGTTAAACGCACCACTAAAAAACTACAAAACAACACACATCAATGAACAACTAAAAACATAACTGAACAGCAACAACAGAACAACACTCGACATCCGCAAACATTTTCATTTCGAAATGTAAATTTAAAAATGGAAACGAACATGTTTAAGCGGCACCGCATTAATCACAGGCTGGACATGTTGTATTCTAACAGGACAAAGCGGGACATTGAAAACTGTAAACAATTGCGGAAAAATGATGCCGCGGACATTATGCTGACGTATGGAGTTGTGGACGGGGTTGTGTGACGTCACCTTAGTTTATGAGTGTTGATTTTACGATTTTGTAGTATGTATCTTACTTGGGAGTCTTGGGACCACAGATCGTCGTCCGATCGTGAAATTGGGCGCATTGTTTTTAGATGTAGGTTTATGTATGTATCTATATTAGTTAGATACGATTAAGATTTAACCCAATTCATACAGAATTGATTTATATACTTTATTTTTAATTTGTTTTTACCTGTACTTGCATAATTTTATTATTGTAAAAACTATGATGATTTTTGTTGTATAGAGTCAATTAATTTATTCACTTGACAGACATATCTGTGTTGCTGGGGAGTTTGTTGCGCCGTTTCTTCTTCACAGCAAAAACACTAGGAAGCGGTGAAGGGAGGGCTTTTTGTGGGATGTCTATAATATTGTAAAAGTAACGTTCAAAAAGAACTAAGTAATTCTAGTCTATTTTGAATAAATGAGTTTTGAGTTTGAGTTTCATTGATTTGTGAATTTCTTGAAGTGACCTATGTAGTTTTATTATTATAACTTTCGTGAGACACATTCATAATTATTTATGATTAGTTACGGTTTACTCACGTGCATTTTTCGGGATTGCCCGACTAGTTTTGGACCCAAATGGAGCCCTTAATCATGAGCTGAATCATAGCCGAGATCGCGAGTCGAAATGTCTAGTCGGGCAATCCCGAAAAATGCACATGAGTAAATAGTCAATAAATCATAAATATGAATGTCTCACGAAGGTACAAAACCCCATTTTCATTTCAAAATATTCTAACTAATATTACAAATGCGAAAGTAAGTTTGTTTGTTACCTTTTCCCGCCTAAACCACTGAACCGATCATCCTGAAATTTTGCATATACGTTGACAGGTGTACAGAAACGGACATAGGGTACCTATCACGCCGAAAAAAAGTCTGTTCCCGAGGAAAACAACAATAATGATAATAGATGGCGCCACGTGTCTTTCGAATCATGATTGAATTATATTATTATGGAAACTTTAGTAGCGAGGGCAAAAGCTACTTTCTTATAAAATTAACCTATACAATGAAATCATTTGAAACACCTATTAGAACGTGGCGATCGTACAATATAATTTTCATGGTGTACATGGATTTCAAAGTCCCATTTGTTTTCAGACATCCGACACAATATTCGAAGTGGCATTCATATACTCGGAATATTATAATTTAACCCGCGGGCAAAAGCTAGTTACAAAATAATGTTACAACATCTATAATAGGAAATAGCGATGAGAATAATACAGCATCGAATGTCATCAGCTGCAACGTTGCAGCCTGGTTCTAATAAGGTAAAATTCTCATTCTTATAGGTAAAATTTTTCCTTTAGTACAGAGAAGAATTTCCTTCACTTTTCTTGAAGAATACTCGCCGGTTCCGTGTGTTTTTACTTCTAACGAGCTAGAGAACTTTTTGAACAGGAACCTTATTATAATGCTAAATGTTGAGCTAAAGAGAGAGCGATAATTGGATAGGAGCGATGGCGTTTCGTAGTGTTTATTGTTTTAATTTTTAACCGACTTCGAAAAAGGAGTAGGTTATTAAGTAAAACTTGCTGCAAAGTTGCTGTTTTGAGAGCAAAAAGAGTATCTATATGTCAGGATCGTTGCATGAGAAAAAAACATGCAGGCTCTAGTAGCTCTAGTAGCGCAGGCAGTATCACTGATGACGGTTTTAAAGCAAGTGTTATAACAAAATTAGATCCTTTTTTTCCATGTAAAATCATTTTATTTTAGTTCGTCCCTACTTTAGTTACAAATTCAGAAAATGGAGTTTCTAATTCGTGACCCCAAATATGACCTAAAATGTAAACATAGCTGATCACAGCTGAGGATAGATAGATTTTAGCATATTTTTTTTCAAATACAGCATATTTTTGAATAGGTAGCTATATCTCTTAAACTATTGACTTTTTGGGAAAGTGGTAGAACAAAAGTTACTCATAATTATGGGTACTTTAACACCCTTTCGGATTAGTACCCCCTTTCTGACTAACCTTGTATTTACAAAATATAAAATTTCGGCGAATTATTAAGGTGGTCACTCATCTAAGAAATGACTGCGGCATGCGTGTCTTTACCTCATCACATTTCAATCGATTACCAAGAGTATAGGCATACCTGCAAGCCCTGCAATTGCATAACGTAACCAACATCAATCATGACAGTTGATGTGTCAAAAACAACATTCATTACGTAGTACATAGTTGTGGAGAAGTCGGATTGTTAATACAAACGTTGTTATGGAAATTGTAGAGATGTCAAAATCAAAGCCATTGCGATTACGAGTGTGTTGCGCAATTAGAATGCTGTTCTGTCTAGCTCTTTGCTAGGTTGGGATCGGCTTCCAGTTTTACACGGAGCAGCTGCTATCAGACCTCCGCAACCTTGTTGCCGATATCCTAAACTTAGACCGGTTGTCAATCTTTCGGGCTTCTGACTACCCGTAACATATACCTATTTATATTCAGAAAGAGGTCAGTAGATGTATAGATAGATATACAATCCACAGGAACCAAATCCTTTAGGGCCAGCAGTATGTAAATATTTCACATATTTCCATATTGATTTGGGAAACAAATTCAAGGGAAGTGGGATTCTATGGAAATCAATTGACAAGGAAAAATATTGGCACGGTTGTTTGTTATTCTAGACGAAGATTTTTTTTTATCCCAGGATTTAGAGTCGGTGTTTTTTATTCTTGGTCTTATTTATCTTATATTAATAGTCGAACCTGATAGTAAGAGCCATTACACACTGTCGACTGGTCGCCGGAGACTTTGTCTACGGCGACTGTGACTTTTTACAGTTTAACGGTAGTAGTATACACACCGAAGTTAAATGGAAAACTATCACAGCTAAGTAGACTTTACAAGTTTACGAGTAATAGTCGACCAACCGGAAAAGTAAAAATTTCGTACAAATTCCATTGAAAAATTACTAAGCCCTCTTCTTAGTCCGCATTACTGTGCAACTACGGAACCCTATTACTGCGCGTGGCCCGACACGCACTTAGCCAGTTCTATTATTTTATCACGACGTTAGGTACTATAATTATAGACCTTGAAATTAAGTCTTTATTGGCTGTATAAATTTTAAGCGCACAGGGACCGTGCAATGGAAAATGCATTCCCTAGGTTTTCACTATAAAGCGACGATACTAGGTCTAAGATGGAGCACACGAATCCACGAACCCGTAACAAATAGAGGGATCTTCATATACCCTTCTGACTCTCACATACAAATGACGGAACACAGCAAACTGCTTGGCGCCGGACTTTAATGTGAGGGTGGTAGCTAGCCAGGTGGGCCGTGTAGATTCTACCATCAAGCATGCTGGGTTATGTTGAATCTTACAACACGCCTCTATTGCCAGCGTGCGTTGAGGAATTCTTATACACGAGAACGACACCTACGGGCAACTTCTTAACAGCTATTTAGTTAAGCTGGTCATCGTAACTTCACACTTCAGCGCGTGATTTTACGGTTCAAATATCTTGGTAATGCATGGCCTGTCTCATTGAGGCGCGCTGACGTGCGACAATTCGTTTCATTATGTTATTATAATTAACAGTGAATGGGGAAATTGATGTAATTGAGGAGCCCGTGGATAAATAATTACAGCCGCATAGACCGATCTTCCGGGTTAGGCCACGCTTGCCGAGGTTGGTCTGTGGATGGGTGACCATTTACCATAGCGAGTTTCCTCCGTGCCTCGGAAAGCACGTAAAACCGTTGGTCCCGGCTGTCATTTGTAGATCTTTGACAGTCGTTACTGTTGGTCAGAAGCCAGAAAGTCTGACAACAAGTCTCACCAAGAGTATCGTATTACCCAGTTACTGGGTTGTGGAGGTCTGATAGGCAGTCGCTACATGTAAAATACTGATATTCAGCTGCATCCGGTTCGACTGGAAGCCGACCCCAACATAGTTGGGAAAAAGGCTAGGCAGATGATGATGGGGAAATTGCTATAATTAGACAGATTGGTGATGGCAGTTTGTTTTCATTAGCAGAGAGGAGGATGTTACTACCTATCCTCTTCGGTAATCCCTAAGTCTCCTTATACTACACTCACGTCTGGGGTAGGGGTGGCCTATTCAGTTCGGCTACTACACAGGAAAAAATGAATTTAAAATTCGCGTCATCATCATCATCACCATTCAGCCGAAAGACGTCCAATGCTGGACATAGACCTCCCCCAAGCATCACCATATCGACCGGTCCTGTGTTTCTCGCATCCAGCGGATTTCAGCGACTTTCGCTAGGTCATCTGTCAACCCAGCCTACCCACGCTATGCCTTCCGATTAGTACCTGAGGATTAGTTTCCCCTTTTCCGACTAATCTTGTATATAATAAATAGTGTATTCGGAACTGCGGTATAGAGATGACTATGAAGTCCATAGTCACAAACATGCAGTATTTGATCAGTACTAGTTACATATCGGTTCATAATTGGACTGGCCACAGTCCAAGGCTTTGCATCGGTGAATTGAACAAATATGTGGGTCAGGGGTCAGCAGACGAGACATAGAGCATAGAGTTACGTCTTTCACAGAGGCTTTTGACTGAGTAATTTAACTGTTTGATTATAATGCAACTAAAAATATCATTATTATGCTACTGCCTATTGCCAGGTAGTATGAGTTCGTCATGCTCACTAAAATGTCCTGCTGACGGTGGCGTCGTGCATCCGATCGTTGAGTTACCTGCAACATGGTTGAGCTGAGCGATGCGGATGTGCACCGCATGCTCGTGAACGAGTGCCGTCTGTCGGGACTGGTCAGCTCTTAATTGCTATGGCAATCCCAAAAGGCGTATTTTTCTATTTGCTAGGTACTCTTATATGACTTTATTTATCCCAGCATTATTCTCATACTATTTTTCTTACGATGCTGTAGTGAAATTGTCATGATCTATTATTTAAAAAGAGTATCCATGAAGCTTCTTGCCGGTTCTTCTCCATGAGACCTACCTTTTGGAACCGTGCACCTAGTCTTGACGGTTTAAAAGCACTTGTAATTTGGTCTACTTGAAATAAAAAAACTTTGACTTTGAATGAAATGAAGATGTGCTGGAGGAGCTCATCATACGATTTGCAAGGTTAAGCAGCATTTGCCGCGGTCAGTCCATGGATTGGTGACCGTTCGTTACACCTTGAGACCCCTCCGTGCCTCGAAGAGCACGGTAAGCCGTTGGTCCCGAGTGTAGTCAGAAGCCTGAAAGTCTGACAGTCGGTAAACCTCAAGCACGGTAATTATAGACACGATAGATAAGACAATTAAGTGTCGTCCTGGGACGACGGGCGGTACGCAACCGGTTAAGCTTAGGATATCGGCATTGCCTAGTAACTGGGTTGCGAAGGTCTGATGGCAGGGAATATTCAGATCTGTCCCTCTGATCTGTCCCCTCGTCGGTAACAGGGGAACAGTTCGAAACTTTTTATATTTATATATTGGTCCCCCTAAAAAACAGCAGGGGACAGACCAGAAACAATTCGTTCAATCTGTCCGTTCGTCTTGGTGACAGGGGAACAGATCGATTTTTTATTCCTGATTGGCCCCCCGAAGGGGACAGATCAGGGGGACAGATCGGAATATTCCGTGGTAGTCGCCTGGTATTCAGTCGCATCTGGTTAGGTTTGGAGCTGACTCCAACATACCATAGGCTAGGCAGAACGAACGATGTGCTGTAGGTATCTCTCACGCTTGACCAAAAAACTGACAATTTAAAATTGTTTTTATAAAATGAACAAAGAAAGTTCTCCTGTAGATCCTTTGGTTTAGGATTACCCCATAGATTCCTAGTTTAAAAAACCGGCCAAGTGCGAGTCGGACTCGCGCAAGAAGGGTTCCGTACCATTATCTATAAAAACGGCAAAAAAATCATATCTGTTTTATGGGAACCCCCTTAAACATTTATTTTATTCTGTTTTTTAGTATTTGTTATTATAGCGGCAACAGAAATACATCATCTGTGAAAATTTCAACTGTCTAACTATCACGGTTCATAAGATACAGCCTGGTGACAGACGGACGGATGGACGGACAGCGGAGTCTTAGTAATAGGGTCTTGTTTTACTCTTTGGGTTTGGAACCCTAAAAAAATACCTACATATTAATCTGATTTTTTAAGTTTTGATAGTATGCCTAAATATTTTCCAGAAACAAATGCTTCCGAAGTATTTCAAGGTCAGTAGCTCACCTTTACTAACATTTGACTCCCAAATCAGCCCCTGCCCTCAATTTCCCATTTACCTAGCACGCACTCCGTAATAATATGAATTTTGCAATACGAGAACTCTTTCAGAATTACAAACAGCTTATCTATAAACGAAAGAAATCCAACGATTCCCAACTCGTAATAGCGATTTTTTGAACGACTTCGCAGATCCTCCCTCTCCTTCTAACATAGAGGTTTTTTATATTTATATCTCTGTTCCCCTTGGAGGTACCCATAAGTTCCCATAAAACCCGTCCTTTTATATTTCATTTATGGTGTTGGTTCAAACTGTTTCTGAAGTCTTCCCTAGAGTTGGTACAATTTGTTCCCATTTTGTAGTAGACGGGTTTCTTTTCAGTCCAATTGGTGTATTTATTTTCGACAAATTGGAAGTTTTTTTTTATTTCTGTTTGGTTCTTAGTGTCGGGTTCAGTATAAATAAGAGTGCGGTTCGACGGTTCGTGTTTAACAATTGTGAGGGCGGTTGTGTTTTTTTTATTCCACTGAAGTTGGATTTTTCTTTTTGTTTTGTAAATTGTGTGTAGGTAAGTATTAGGTATCATTGACTTAAGTCAATACTTGGTAGGACTATTTTTACGAGGTGTTTAAACATCTAGTGGAAAAGCTTATGCAAGAATAATTATTAATCTTCCCGGCTTCTTCATATTTTTCTATATTTTTTTGTAACAATTGACTTCAAAACACAAAACCAAAAATTTTTGTTTCACATAAACCAATACAGGCGCTTATGAAAAGTCAAATTTAGGTGCACGGTTCCAATTAGTCGTTTCCTATGGAAAAGAGTCGGCAAGAAACTCCATGGTTAGGGCTCTTACACACCACGTTTTTTTCAGGCGCTGTCGACGCGCGTCTCACGCAACTATAACGCGCTGCAAACGCGATGTTATCGCAACCAATTTACCTATTCACACGTTCATAAAATTGTAGTATGCAGACGACGACTTTTTCGCGAGCTGTCGACGCGCTCGTAGCGCGGAGTTACATCGATACATACGCGCTGGCACAGCGCGTCTCTTTAGCTGCAAACACATTCATACAGCGCGTTTTAATCCAAGGAGAGTTTCTCATGCGCGTCTGTAGCGCGATACATGCTCCTTCGCGCGCGTGCTACACGCGTTTTACTTTACAAGGAGAGTTTCTCACGCGCGTCTGTAGCGCGTTTCTCGTGAGTTAGCAGCGATGCAATCGCAAGTAATCTGCCTATTTCAAGTTTAGCAGCGCTGACAACGCGCGATTGCGAAACGCGCGTCGACGGCGCCTGAAAAAAACGTGGTGTGTTTGAGCTCTTACTCTTTTAATAAAATATCTTTTACAATTTCAGTGAATACAGTAGGTACTATGAGAGAGAACAATTAGTCTTGACCACAGACGTTGGAGTAATGACTTGGTCGCGTACTCCCTTGGGCACCTGATGGTAAGAGCAAACAGGGTCTCAAATTAAGCACACGACTCCAAGTAACCGAGATATTCATGGATTCATGATAAATAGGATCATTTGGCCGATCATACGAGCTATTTTCTTAGGCTTTTTCTAATATTATTAATATCTATTCCCACATATTATTATTGTGTCTGGTGTGTGTTTAATATTGTGCCCAAAAAATAGCAATAGGCTCGCTACCTAATAACATAGGCCTTAATACAAGAGGCTAAACGTGGGAGTACAGACTCCTGTAATAAGAGAACGCCTCTGCTTACCCCTTTATGTAATGTATTGTTAAAATAAATATAATATTCTTCTTATTCGCGATATTATATCGTTTCCTAGAAAAATAGTTTCTAAAATTATTTACAACGAAAGATTACGTTATCAAAAATTTACCGCACAGTGTGTCAAGACAAAAGTCGTTGTAGAAAAAAATCTTATAAATATCACTTACGTGTTAAGCTCAAGATCCAGTCGGAACTTGTGATTGAAAGCTTTGATGAGAAGTGAAGTCCTGTGAAAGTGTTTGCCAGTCTGAAAAAAAGAAAAGAAAAAGGTTAATTCAGATGATCCTTTAAGTTCTTATTTATATAAAAAAGATGGCGGTATTGTTGGCACTGGGACTGAGAGATTGGCTTCTGCGCTATGAGTTGCAAGGTCGATTCCCACTTGAAAAAAAAATTTGTAAAGCTGGATAGTTGTTCCCGGTCTAAGTGTTTGTGCATGGTTGTGAGATTTTAGTCTGTAAATGCAACCACGATGAAAAATACTAGTGCATTATCATAGTAATGCTATAATTCGAATCGAATCAAAAAGTTGCCTAAGTTTTCGAATCGATTGGAATTCACAACTTTTCGATCGCCAGACATGATGAAGCATCAATTGAAGTTGTAGGTACACCAATTTACGCGTATAAATAATACACCCACGCAGGCCACGCAAGGATTGCTATTATGAGAAATTTTCCAGAAACGTGATTGAGTGTTGTGTAAATTTTAATAAAGTAGTAAAATTAAGAAACTAAAATACAAACTTGTAACTTACAAAAGTTAATCGTTTTTGTACTTTTGTGTAAGTTTTTAATTTTATTACGAAAAATCAACCTTCATTCATGAAGTAAGGTAAGATTTTTTCTTTTAGTCAAAATTATGAACGTTTTTTATTTTCAAAATCATCCTATTCTCAGAATAATAATGAGCAAAGCCATATGAATAAAAGGCCTAAATTTTGGCCTGAAATTGCGATGCCTGAAGCCCTGATAAGCACTTAGACTTCAGACATATGAAATATTTTTGATTACCACGCATTTAGACCAAAATCCCTGCTTGAAATAATTTTGATTTTATGCGTAGGTATTTTATTATTCTAGAATTCTAATGTTTTTAGATTTATACATTTTATATATTCTGATTGCAAATGAAGTGTGTGTAGAAGTTACTTCAATCAAAATTCTTGTTGGGTTTGCTGGTTTTAAAATGGAATATAAATTATGAGAAATATAAGTATTATGTAAGTAAGTTCTCATTTATGCAGTACGTGTGGTTGAGATGAGGATGCATAATTATCATGCTTTAATGGTATGTCTTTGGAATAATATGGTTCTTCTTCTTTTCTGGTGTCAGCAAGAGCTATACGAAAACAGCTCATGCTGTGGTGAAAAGATTACCCAGTCAGCAAGATTGGTAGCGGGACTGACTGCCCAGAGTGCGCCGGACGTACTTAGGTATCATCACTCGTGGAGGCTCTTTTCATGCACCCCCCCATAATATATGTACCTATACCTATATCACCCATAATATGGTGAGACAACTACTTATTAGTGACAGTTCTAGTAAAATTTACTAACTTAATTATGTGTAACTAATGTTTTTTATAGAGCGCCATATTCGCCTTAGCAAACCAGCAGGAAAATTATGTAACGTAACCAACACCAATCATGACAGTTGATGTGTCAAAAACAATATTCATTGCGTGATACATAATGATGGAGAAGTCGATTGTTAATACAATTATGTTGCTATAGAAATTGTTGGCCTGTCAAAATCAAAGCCATAGCGATTACGAGTGTGTTGCGCAATTAGAATACTAGTCATTAAATGAAGATGAAAAAAACAGTATACTGAATTCTTATTGGAATCCTTTTAAAACGGAATATATCTGAGATAAAGTTATTTCTAAACTATAAATAAGTTAATTAATACTCTGGTCAGGAACATAAATTGATTATCGACACTAAGAGCGATTACGTACTGCATCCGATCCGAATCCGTGAAAATACGGAACAAAAAAACTCGGACCGAATTCGGATATTGCTTTACGCACTGCATCTGATCCGAATCCGTGAAAATACCGATCTAGAGTAAAAATCTCGGACCGAATTTGGATGTTGCTTACGCACTATTCCGATCTCTGATTCAAATTCAAACAATTCAGTACTATGGCTACTTCGATCCGTCAATTGTTCTTCCGAATTAGAAACTCACGGATGACGGATAGAAATCGGATGATGGATGCCGGATATAGTGCGTAAGCTACCATACAAATAGTTGTATGGCTACTTCGGTCCGTCAATTGTTCTTACGAAATAGAAACTCACGGATGACGGATAGAAATCGGATGACGGACGCCGGATGTAGTTTTTTTTTTTTTTTTTTTCTATTTGACTGCTGTAGGTCGTCCTAGGGGACGGTTTCTACGTAACC
This sequence comes from Amphipyra tragopoginis, assembly GCA_905220435.1. Taxonomy (NCBI): domain Eukaryota; kingdom Metazoa; phylum Arthropoda; class Insecta; order Lepidoptera; family Noctuidae; genus Amphipyra; species Amphipyra tragopoginis. The sequence continues at coordinate 25,941,044 of HG992004.1, forward strand.
GGGCAGTTATTGACGTGACCTGAAGGGTCTCCAGCCAATGGGGGGGAAGTAAAATACTTAACCTAAGCTAACTACTTGTACTACACTAACATCATGACTACCTGCAACAACAGCACTAAGGGCGACCCCTAGTGGGACTCGGACCTCGGCTTAGGGCGTTGCTGGCGTGGACATAGGGGGGGGAGACAGCTTGATGAGGGCTGAATTATCGGTGTGACTGCGGAGTCTGAAGAGACGACCGGCTCTACGACGGGAGACCTCGGTGGATCGTGACCGGCGGCGGTGGGATGTCGCGACGGGCCTCGTCGGCGAGGATGGTATGCCGGACGGCGGCGGAGCCGGATGTAGTGCGTAAACTACCATACAAATAGTTCTATGGTTACTTCGGAACGTATTTTCACGGTTTCGGATCGGATGCAGTGCGTAACCGCTGTAAACAGTAAAGCTTTATTTTCAAACAGCACATTTTGTCAAATACCAACACCAAAACACACTCAATGTAACAAAAACAAAACAAACACCTTTCCGATATCGACACACAAATCCCGTGTCCCATGGATTCTGTCAAAACAACGACAACCTGTTAATGGCGTCACCCATGAGTCCCCAGTGAGTCTGATAAAGGGTTGAACTAGTCACAAAGTGTCGTGAGCACCCAATCGCGTTACTTACGCTTTACAATTTCAGGTAAAACCGGGAAATTGTATGTTGTGTTTAATAAGAGCTTATGGTAGTTTTGGATAGCTGTTAAAATGTTATAGGGCGTGGAATTCAGATTGTCGCTTGCGGAAGTAACAGAATAGATTATCTAATGGAGTTTTGATTAATTCTGCTTCACGTTTACAAGGAGATTTGAAATTATATCTGCTTACGTTTTCTGTGATTAGTTTTCTGATCTCAGGTGTTATTGTAAGATTGATAAATTATTTAAGATAGTTCATTATTCGGGCAATCCCGAAAAATCATCACTACTTAGTATAAAACAAAGTCGCTTCCCGCTGTCTGTCCCTATGTCATGTATGCTTAAATCTTTAAAACTACGCAACGGATTTTGATGCGGTTTTTTTATAGATAAAGTGATTCAAGAGGAAGGTTTTAAGCTATAAAACGTACACGTGCAAAGCCGAGGCGGGTAGCAAGTCGTAAATAATCATGTGATTGTAAGAGTTTAACTAAAATAATGTTGAGATGTTTAGATGGTTGTTGAGTAACAATCATCTAAATTAAGTAATGAAGGCTGCATTTATGCCAATGTTTAAATCTTTCGCAGTTTTTTTGTATTTTTACTGGGTCATCTTTTCTTTATTGGTTATGTCTGACATATTAAGGTGCAAACAAATACTTTTTCTTTCCCTCCATTACTAAATAGTTTTGTTAAAAATCCTGAATTAGCGCATGCCAGTACTTATCATTTCAAATGAATATGAACTTATTACTTGGGCGAAGCCACAGAGCTTATAATAATATTTTGTAAATGTAAACCCACATCCAAGTGCGTTATTAGCAAACATTTGGCAATAAACCACAGAGTATTAGCTTTTACAATTTAAAAGCAATAAAATAAGTTCTATGCTTTTCATAATTATTTTTCTACCTACTTTTGAAAACGAAGTAAATCTTAGTATTTTTCGCTTGAAATTCAGTGGAAGCTCAATAAATTATTTTTCTTAAGTACCTTGATATTTTGTTATTACTTATTGGGTTTCTACATTCAATTATTTCTCGTTGAAATGGTTCAAAGTTTATTTCAGACTAGAGTATATATATATATGTATGTCGTTTATAGCGTATCCCGTATTTATCGGGATAAAAAAACTTTAAATAAAAGTAAAAACCGACTTCAAAAAAAACTAAAAAAAGAGTGAAATAATTAGCATGATATAAAATTAACAGTTTCAGAAGTCGGTGGCTTTTATTTGTTTCAGTGTAGAATTGCACCGACTTCCGAAACTGTTAATTTTATATCATGCTAATTATTTCACTCTTTTTTTAGTTTTTTTGACGTCGGTTTTTACTTTTATTTAAAGTTTTTTATTAAATACGTTTTAGTGCCATACATGACAAGGTTCAAAACCACAAATTTAAATGTTACGGTTGCGTAATCTTTCCAACAACTAGGTAGTTTTTTTATAAATAGGTATTAATGTATAATTATCATGACGGCTCCTTACAAATATAAATATATACAATCTTTTTTGTTCTTGGCTAATGTTTCTGTGATGACAGTTAAAACAGAGATTGAAAGTCCTCATCAAAACTTTTGCTGATAGGAACAAACCAAAACGTCATCTAAGTATATGTTTTTTTTTTTGTATTTGTTGATTTTTTCAAAAAACGCTGAAACAATTTCGATAAAATTTGTATGGGACCATCTCTGAACTATGGCCTACCAAACAAAAAAAGAATCATCAAAATCCATTCATAATTGGCGGAGATATCGCGTAACAAATACACACAAAAAAAAAAAACAACATTCAGACGAATTGAGAACCTCCTCCTTTTTGAAGTCGGTTAAAAAGTAGCCTATATCCTTCTCCAGGTTCCAGACTATCTTAGTACTAAGTTTCATCAAAATCAGTTCAGCGGTTTAGGCGTGAAAGCGCCACAGACAGACAGATAGAGCTACTTTCGCATTTATAATATTAGTAGGGTTTTTTAAGAAACTTTCCTGTTTTTTTTTTCCAAATAATTTTCCTTTATACCAAGGCATCCGTGAACACAGTAACCGATTGCATTGATGTTTCATACAACACTTCCCAAAAAGAATATCACGCAAAGAGGTGTAAAAAATGGGTCATTCTTTAGGAAAAATAAGTTGTGACGAGTCAATGAACCGAACGTCTATATCAGTTGGCTGTGACGTCACCATTCCGCCAGAAAAAGCAAGGAGGCAAACATAATTATATAAGGTTGACTTCGTGATTGAATTTGCCAGTCCGATTGGCGGGATTTCCATTTTCTTTTTTTATTATGTACTAAATTTTGATTCTGGAGACGAAGGACGTGGAAGTATGTTAAAAAAAAACATGGCAACTCTTGCAGTTGTTTTTTTTATAAGTGCCTATAAAATAAATAATAAATTGTATGGTTCTACAATGAGGTAAAAAAAAAACAAAAATGAAATAAGTAAGAATAAGGTATAGTTTGCAAAGAGCGTTTTATTAGATTTTGTTTGATGAATGATATTCATAGCTGTCTATACGTCTGAATTAATGTTTACCGATACAGCAAATATTTTTATAGACATTATGTACGCTACGAAAACAAAGAAAACATAATATTTATACAACCATAAAGGCTAGAAAACACTTGAACAATTTCTAGCTAAAATATTTATTCGTGTCTCAAGGATAATGTTTTTAGATCATTATTTACCCAAGTAACCCGAATCTTTTGCAATCAAACGACAATTACGAACACAAAACTGTGACAAACAGAATGTTAAATAACGCCTCCTAATGAGGGATTTTTACACGTGTTGTTTAGCCTTTGTACTAAAACAATGGCCGCTTTCCGAGCAACAAAAGAAAGGATAACAACTCTTTATTATCAAATATGTAGGTCATAATGAGAGCTTTATGGGTACAATTTTGTACCTAAACACTTAAAGTACTTTACCACATACCATTTCTAAATTTGATGTTAAACGTGTTGGGGTACATTTTTGTACCTAAACACTTTACGTACTTTATTTACTACATACCATTTCTAAATTGGATATTAAACATTGAATTGAGCGTAATAAAAGTTCAAAGTATTTTTTTGTCTGGGCTAAAACATCGTTGGAGCACTGTGCGCTCTCTAATCGTTTCTTCGCTTTTTCCTAAAGTACTTTGTACATATTTATTTATTGTTGTGGGCGTAGAGTTTTTCCTTCTACTTTTTCCTCACATTATTTAATAAAGCGGTGGATTTATTGAATTTTTGTTGGTCTTATTAAATATATAATTAAAATGGTCATTGTTGAGACTACGTTTTGCCTGCGGGCATCTATTCAAGAATTTGTACGGGTCTTTGTTGACCGTTTTTAAAATACCGTTAACTAATTTGTCGATAAACGTATTTGCATGTCAACTCTAAATAAAATAAGGTATCTCATTTCGTCTTCGTTGTATTCAGAAATGAATAAATAATTATTTGAAATGTATGGTCAGCAGCATAAAGAGTACAAACGATACGACTACAGTTGGACTTTTTATTCGATGCAGTAACTTGACGGTTATAGGACGCCGGATACTAAATGTTACAAAGACAAAAAGTCAATGGGCAACATAGTCCTAGTGTCAAAATGTACAAATGTCTTAATGTATATGAATGTGCAAATGACAAAAAATAATTGTGATATAATGCGTAAGGGTCTAATTGTTAGATTGTCAAAATGTACAAAAGATAAAACACAATTGTGCCAAAATGCATCGTGGTCCAATTGTCACACAGTCAGGATTCGAACCCGCAAACCTATCTGCTACTTGATATCAACATAATTCTCTGCACTGGATATCTAATTAAAATCTCTTCTCTATCTAATCTCTTTGAGTATAAATACTTCTTGAAAGTCCGGTATCCTTGAAAAAGATGATTGAAATGTCATTTCATTTGTTCTATCATAGCGGAATTTGGGCAAAATGACATTTTGGCACTGGGCAATTTGTACAATTGAACATTACAGCTTTAATGTATTCTATCATAGCGGCATTTGGGCAAAATGACATTTTAGCACTAGGCAATTTGTACATTTTGACACTAGGACTATGTTGCCCATTGACTTTTTGTCTTTCTAACATTTAGTATCCGGCGCCGGTTATAGCGATGCCATTTTTTGACAGAAAAAAGGTAGTGAGCTATCAAAAAAATTAACGAAATTGAATGAACTTAATAATGTACTTACACGCAAACTTTTTATTCAATTCAATAACTTGACGATTAATAAACGATGAATCACTATTAAAAATAGTCTAAACCACGAGTGAATACGATTTGTCGTTTTTTCAGCGTTGGATCAAATCATTTTACACTACCGCATATAGAAATAATGTAAACTATTTCATTTTATTATTTTAATTTTAATATTTTCTTCCTTTTTTATTCTTATATGGCAAACAAAGTAGAGATTTATTTAAAATGAAAAAAAAACCTCATTCGTTCTTTTCGCAAAATCGTTCACTACCCCGACACTATTAGTTTTAGTATGGTAACATTAGTTTTATTTGAACTGTCAAGTTACTGTATCGAATTAAAATGATGTCCAAAGTTTAGAAAAACAGATGCTTCGTTTTTGCATAATATTATTATTAGTAACAATACAAACAAATACTTCAATAATATACTAAACGTTGTTTGGCTAATAGGCAAATATTATTATTACCTGCAGAATATTCTACAAAATGCACGTACTAATAACAAAAATATGATTTACCCCGGCTATTACCCGGGGTCAGGGGTGACCGCGGGGGTAGAGGGTGTGGACGATGCATCGGATTATTGCAAGCCATCGCTGAAATTTAATAAACCTTCGCTTCAGGCGATGCACCAACGCGTCAGTTTCGTGAAAAATAAACTCCACTGAAAATTCGTTGTGTTGGAAAAGTTCTGGTTTTTAATTATTTTATGGCGACGTGTATTTTAGATTTATGTTCAGTACCTGGTCTGTTTATTAATGTGGGTTTTTGCTAGTTAACAATAATACTCAAAATGTAACAGGGTTAACCCAAACACTACACCTCAATTAGATAATTCAGCTATAATCATAATACATACATAAAAAAAATACTTTTACGTGTTTAAACATTACTTTACATTATTAACTGCATTAAAAATCTAGTGTAACCTTGATATAAGACTCAATTTTCTTTACCTGAAATAAAATATTGATAGTAAAAGCACTTTTTTTTTTTAAACATTAGAAATTGCAGAAGTCGACTCAATAGCCGATTCTTAACAAACTACTGGTAGTGCACGAAAAGAGCCTCCACGAGTGACGATACTTCAGTACGTCCGGCGCACCCTGGGCAGTCAGCCCCGCTACCATCCTTGCTGACTGACTAAGCTTTTCAGCACAGCATGAGAAGAAGATACTTTAGTGTAGATAGGATAGGTTTCAGTCTATACTCGGGAGTGCTTTCGCGTAGTACCAACACTTGACCCCAAGTTTTATTTAATCGTAAATGAAGTGATTCGATATAGATTACAAGTGGTTACAAAAATTTTTTTTTTTTTTTCTATTGGACTGCAGTAGGTCGTCCTAGGGGACGGTTTCTACGTAACCGGGCAGTTATTGGCGAGACCTGAAGGGTCTCCAGCCAATGGGGGGAAGTAAAATACTTAACCTAAGCTAACTACTTGTACTACACTAACATCATGACTACCTGCAACAACAGCACTAAGGGCGACCCCTAGTGGGACTCAGACCTCGGCTTAGGGCGTTGCTGGCGTGGACATAGGGGGGGGAGACAGCTTGATGAGGGCTGAATTATCGGTGTGACTGCGGAGTCTGAAGAGACGACCGGCTCTACGACGGGAAAGCTCGGTGGATCGTGACCGGCGGCGGTGGGACGTCGCGACGGGCCTCGTCGGCGAGGACGGTATGCCGGAATGGTTACAAAAATAAATAATTCTAGGACGCTTTACTAACCACGGAGACTCTTATCACCGCGATGTACAAATCAATCGAAATAGTACAACGCCATCTAGTGATGAGTAGATGAACTAATTTAACAATTGTCATTGCGATCTACTTTTTTACAACGTTATCGGTATGCGGTTAAACAAAAAACTGCTTTCAGGGTTTGCGGTTATTTATTATGTTACACGTTGTAAATCCAAATTCTTATGTCTGTGTACGGTGTAATATTTAAAAGCCTCTAATATAAATTCAGAATTATGATTACCTTTAAAAATATTCAATTTCAATATTCTGAAATATTCACCGACATTTATTGTAGACTGTATATAAAACTCGATATTCTCACAAGAGCAAAATATTCTAACAAGATGTCGATACGGTGGAAGTTTAACAAATTGTACAAACTTTCGACTTATTCACTTGATACTAAAAGTTTCCAAGATAAGCGTGTTTTTGAAGTATACTCGGTAGGACGTGAAAACAATGAATAATTCCTTTGAATTGCTTATTAGTTGACTGAAACATGATTGTTTGTGTCAAAAAGTTGTTTTGTATATATTTTGTGTACTCGTATGGTGAGTTTGTGGTTGTTGGTTTTAAATAGGTTGTATTTTGCACTGGCAAAGTCTATCTATACCTGAGTAAAGCCAATCCCATCAAAAACATTCATGTAAAAAGCCACGTCTCGCGACTCTTTCGCCGTGAAAAGTTATGAGATCCAATGTAGAGCCAAGTCGGTCAGGCATTTCATTTATGAAGATATTTTACGGACTTGGCGATCACGCAGCATAAGGATATATATGTACATATACTAGACTACTGGTTTACCGTGGTATAGATTTATTTATAAAATTTACAAGGTATCTTACATCACAGTAATCCTCGTATTACATATAAGCAAATCAAGTGATTGTCTAATAATTATGCAACCGAGAAAATATTTCAAGATTTTATAATTTTTCCTTCCATCCCTACCTAAACACTAACTGCATACCAAATATCAAGTTTATAGGTCTGCTAGAAATACCTTAGAATTTTGATGATTGGTGAGTGAGTGTGTGACGAAATAACGAAACTTTGATGGCAGATATTTTGTAAGCTGTTTAAGATAGAAACTTTTAATTTAGCAATTCAGTTGAATACATTTAGTACTCTCTTTAACATAATTTTCAAGCTTTCGATCTCATCTGTTACGAAGAGATAGGGTACTTAAAATTGCCTTGAGTTGCTTCGAGAAAAGGGTGTACGGCCGTGCCTGCTCGACGTGGGCACTACCGTGGCCTCTGATACAAGTATCAAAAGTAATGATGATAACTCAATGATTCAAGATTGTTATGTGAATGAAAATTAGTCAATTATTGTTTATGCTAATAAATAAATATAGAGAGCTGTATTCTTAAATTAGAGAAGCTTTTCTTAAACCCATAGACTGTACATTCAAACCAAAAAAAAAATAGCCAATACCCATTTCTATCTACAGCACTATTTTAACCGAATGACGTGAACCAAAATTGCTTCAAAATGGCCAAAACAAATATTGGTCCCAAAAATCCCCGAACATTATTTGACCCAAAGTCTGAGCCGTCAATAAGGGTGTCACACGCCGTTGAGAAGAGGGTCCCCGATTTAATACACAATTAGCTAGCGTTAATTAGTGTGTGCTGTCATCAGCCCATCGACGGCTACTGATAGATTTCGAAGTAATTGGTTTAGTGTCAGCCATTCGCGTTTAGTCACCATTTTTAAATGTACGAGATGGATCTGCTCTTTGAAACATTCGAGCTTGACTTAATGAAGCTAGCAAAAGCTACAAGGAAGGAAGAAAAAGATATAATAAGCGAAACAAAATAAAACACTTCAAAAGAAAACATAAGTATAATTACAAATATACATTATTTAGCGAAGCAGTATTATGTTTAAGATGACAGAGTGAGATAACACTATACATATATGACAGCTAAGTGCTAAAGAGAGAGCAAATGTCACGCAGCCAACTGTCATAACAGCTATCGCTCAAGAAGTAATTCTGTATCACTGAGGTCAGCGATCTGTACCTAATATTATATTTATGTCATATTAATGTCTTCTTAAATATTAACTTTTGAATTATTAAGAATGAATGTCTGAAATCTACTTCAAATACGAATCTATTTCTAGGCACATGACACATCATCTGAAACGATAATATTTTGTCTTCATATTGGTGTTATTCCAATCAAATCCACTTCAAATACAGACCTATTTCTAGGCTGTAGTTGGTCAAATAACACATCATTCGAAACAATAGCGACAATCTTTTGTCTCGGTTGTCTTTCAATCGGATTCATTTCAAATACAAAACTATTTCTTGGCTATAGTTGGTCAAATAACACATCATTCGAGACTTTAGCAACAGTCTTCTATCCACATGCCACCAAAAAGTCATTTACCTGATTTTTGTCTTCCGTAATATGGAACTAGGCTACGTTATTCCCTTAAGATACCTCACCACTTAATTGCATGTCCAATCTACCTACCATCAACAAACTAACAGGTTATTACAGAAACTAATTAAATTCGCAATTACAGTGCATCATAAATGTTTGCTTTGCCATAATTCCACTATACATCACCTTTATCTTCGTAAAGATCTTGTCGTCCTTGGATGTTTACCCATCCCCTGATATAGCAGACCGTCCAATCTCTGCCATTATTTACGTAGGTACGCCTACTTTAAATGCCACTTTAACGGCGTCCTTTCCAAACGGTACCCTTTCGGTTAGAGATCAGCGTGTTAGCGAGAAATTAGGTGCATGATTTTGTCTTTCTGGGCGTGTAACTGAAATTTAATACATTATCACAGCCTATGCGTGTCGTGAGTGGTTTATCAGCATTGTTTGGAACAGCAGTAAAGAGTTTAACATCTGTGGCAAGGTCATATAGGCAGTTGAATAGCGGGGCTGACTGCCTAAGTTGCGCCAGATGTACTTAACTATCGTCACTCATATAGGCACTTTTAAGACGGCGCCTATGACCCAATCTAAGTTTGGTTTCTTAATTTAACCCACAACAGCCATTGCTAAAAAACTTACTGTGGTTGTAACCTTATTGGCTTTATTTTTTAATTTATCAATAATTAATACTTGCTCGTCTTTACCATGTCTTGATAGAATCCCACTTCTTCACCTTACATTCCCATTTCTCTTGAATATTCCGTATTCTTATCTATAGGTTTTCGCTTTTGTCGAGCTATTGTAGCTCGTTAACTTCAACTGAAAGCCTTCGAGCGAAATTAGGCATCTCAATTTACTTTACCACTTATATTTGACTTTAAATTCATGCACCAATAATTGCTAATCGCTCCCAATACCACCGAAGTTCGACCCACAAATAGAGCTCAAACCCAAAGGCGGGCTTTACAAAAAATGTGAAACAAAGGGAAATAAAGTTACTGATTTCGGGCCCCGGACCTTTTTCTGGGGATTAGATAGAGCTTAAAGCTGCCAAGCATAAACGCAGTAAATAACTTCTTCGAAATGGATAAGCAAAGTTGTAAATTTAAAAGAATTTCTGCTTATATTGGCAAAAAATGAGTTCTGATGTGGTTAGAAGTAAGAGGCTTTGAAGTATTTTATGCAAATCGGAATTTGTTTTTTTGAGCGGCGTTGCTGTTTATCAAAGTTGTTTTGGATGAAGAGAAAAGTGGGTCTTTAATGGAGAGCGCAAAGTTTGTAAGGTATCTTTAAAAAAATTGCCAGACGTAGGCGTAAATACAAATTTTTGTTTGTTACCATTAGAGTGTAGGCTTGTGCATAGAACTTGTTTTCATTTAGATCCAGATTGCTAATTTCAAATTTAAAAAAACTAGCTTGATCTAGGTACTTCTTTTGGACTTCTGTAATAAAGAGTTGCTTCTCTTGCAGTTTCTATTTTATCTATCAGTTTCTATTTAGTATTATCGTTTGACTGTTTTCTAAATAAATTCTTCTTGATACTATTATGCTCAAACACTGTTGTATTATTTATTTATTTACTAAAGGAGAACCAACAGCTACAACAAATGGATAACAGTGGTATATATGTATCAATACAAAGCCAATTACAGGTTCCCACGAGTAAAAATGGAAAAGAATATTAGAAAACTTAGAATCTAGCAAGCACAATAAAGCTAAAATATGATAATTTAAATAAAGTACAAAATCATTATGGCCCTTTAAAAAAGTTAGCATTCAACCGACTGCGTGCAGAATTGGATTTGGTATTAAATGGGTCAAATGAGAACTCTTTACATAGACTATTGAAGTCCTTGCTCGCTCGCACTATGTAGGAGTTTTGCCTATAATTAGATTTAGAAAAGGGAATGGAGATAGGCGGATTAAATCTAACTGATCTCTGGCGTATATTGAAATACAATTTATGCAGTAGATCAGAACAGTCAACCTCGTTAGATATTTTTTTAAAAGAAACGTGCTATCATCTATTCGACGATTTGAAAGTGACTGTAAATGAATTTATTATTTCTATACTTATCTACACTCGGTCCCTTCTAAACGTATACTAAATACAACAACGCGGTCAACCCAAACCGGACCCTGAACCAAAAAATTTGCAACCACATTTAACACAAAACATAATGAAATATCCGCATCCATTCAAACTTTGGGTCCTGGTTGCGTAATTAGAAAGGCTACATATTTTTTCTCATAAAGACGAGATGAGTATGGTTTTTCAAAGTTATAATGAAGAATATAATATTTTTTTTATTATTTATTTGACTGCCTCGTTGTTCTAGTAGTCGCAAGCGCGACTGCTGAGCGTGAGGTCTTGTTTTCGATCCCCAGGTCGCGCAAAGTGTTATTGGGTTATTCCGTGTGGAATTTCTCAGTAGCAACCTGGAGATGGCACGATGTAAGAATCTGCCTCCGTGGGCCACTTGACTACTAGTTGGTTTTAAAGGGTATAACTGGCCCAGTCATAAAAATGTATTCGGGCAAATGCGGCCTCAACATCTGACCAAAGGGTACAACTCGCCGGAAGGCGAGATTTCAAGAGGGTGACATGTCGCCTAACCCCATATTACATGGGACTTAAAACATAACGGCGAAATGTGGGTGTACAAACCTTCGGGGAATACAGGCGTGATGTTATGTTATTTTTGATGACGAAAGACTGCTACAGATTATATTTCAAAACATCTGTGATCCTATTGCATTAAAGTAGTATTTATAACGTTGCAATTTCTGCTTATTACACAATATAAACTTACTCCTATTCTACAACAAATCTACCCTAAAGAATTTCGCAAATAATTTACATAGAAACCCTAACACACCTCAGCTCCTACAATTTAGTAGAATTTCCATATACGCATCCCGGCTCGGGTCCGAACAATCCGGAGCCATGCTGATTTAAGTAGGGTCTCTCCGTACGATCTTTTTAATTAGCAAAGAGCCTATGTATCAAGTCTTCCCATTGTTCTTGCAATGTGTTGAGGGTATTTTTGTTCGAGTAAAGTATGGGTTCAAAGTTTTCTGTTGTTTGTTCGTATGTGCTTTTTGGTAGTATTTTATTCAGCTGAATTGCTTGGTTCAAGTTATTTGGCATTTGGAAATGGGCATTTTTGGTGATGTAATGTCGGTTAAAAGAGTTTTAGTGTTCTGATTTCTGTATTTTTAGTCTACTAATAGTTTAAGGTGTACTAAACACAGTGCTTGTTAAGTATTTTTATTTAGGTAATTGTTACACCTTTTAGCATTATAGTATGTATTGTGTCGACTTGCGTGCTGTATAAATAGATTTTATTTGTTTTTTTCAATACCACTGTGTTCTATTATAAGATAAATATATCTCTTTAAAATATCTCCCTGTAAGCATTTTATGAAAATGACCTTTTCAACTACTAAGGACTTACTGAGCAAGAAAATTATATTTACGCCCAAATTCTGACGCAAATTAAGCTACATTACACCACTCAAACATACTACAGTAGGTACACACACAAACTTCTCAACTACAAAACAATGAATATAATACGCAATTTCAAGGAAAATTAATCACCATTTTCGAGCAAACAAATAAACTAAAAGTACTTGAAAATAAATCTTTCGTTTCACGAAAACAATTTCCGAATGAGCAGCGTACATTGCGTGTATTGTACAAGCTAGTCGTAAATAGTTAAATCCTGGCGAGAGTACAGTCAGCGATGTAACAAACACTTAGCGATAATATATAGCCGTTGTGCTAATGCATAGTGTAGTGGCGGCCCAGATAATGTAGCACTCTTTGTTGAGAGTAGAATTTACTTATCTGTGAGCTGTTTTAAGTTCGTAAAGTGTACAGAAGTGTTAACGATAATGTGTATTTTGATACGCAAATGAATATATTCTGAATAATTCGTTTAAAATTTTGATCTTTCAGCCATGTATTCAGTAGCAAACAATGTTTCGGAGAAACGTCACCAGTTGTTTCTGAAACAGTACGTAAATGTTTTTAGAAACAATGTTTTGGATCTATTGCTATCAAAAACTGTAAGCAGTGATTACCGCAAATATCAATGCTTCAAAATACATAAATTCACGCCTTTTTCCCATGGGTGTAGGCAGAAACTGTAGAACGCTACATGCTACGATCCTTACATACTCCTTTCGCTTCGTCCACGGTCATACAACTTGTCATACACGTACGCCGGTTAAAAGTACTACGCACCTGTCCTTTTTGAAGAACATCACCAATAACATCAATGTAAATATGTCCTTCTAGGGCGTCCTCTACTGACGTTTCCACTGATATTCGGCTTATAAATTTCTTTGGTTAATCGCCGTACACTCAATCTTTCAACATGTCCAAACCACCGAAGCATACTCCTTTAAATTTTTGTCACTACATCGTCTTTTAAACCGCAACTTTGTCTTATCACATCATTCTTCAATCTATCATTCAAAGTTACACCGCACAAACTTCGCAAGGAACGCATTATAACCCATTAGAAGGAGCACAAATGAATATATTCTGAATAATTTGTTTAAATTGTGATCTTTCAGCCATTTATTTACTAGCAAACAATGCTTCCCATACAAGTCGCCAGTATTTTCTGAAAAACGACATAGAAGTTTCTAGAAACAATGTTTCCATTCTATTGATATCAAAACTGTCAGTAATATTTACCGCAACACGTATCAATGTTTCAACATACATAAATTCGCCCCAAGGGGGGTAGGCAGAAAATGCAAAATGCCACATGCTAAGATCCTTACATACTCCTTTCGCTTCGTCCACTTTCATACATCTTTTCATACACGTATCACCAATAACATCGATGTATGTCCTTCTAGGGCGTAATCTACTGGCATTTCCACTGACATCCGCCTTATAAATTCCTTTTGTTAATCGCCGTTCACTCATTCTCTCAACATGACCAAACCACCTAAATAAACTCCTTACAATTTTTGTCACTACATAATCAATGTTTCAAAATACGTTTATTCTTGTTTCCGACACAAGGTTTATAAAAAAATGCTTACAAATAAATACATGGCTTTATGGTGCCCAAGTAGGTACTATGCATTCCTATTCTTCTCTCTATATTTTACATCAGTAATGGGTCCATCTGTTAGCAGCATCGAGCGTATTTTCGTCCGCGCTGCCCGCATCCTATCTTTTCATACATGTTTTTCCTATCATGCGGGCTACACGCGCGCGGAACGCGGATACGCTGCGGGCATGCAGCACGCGTTCGTGCTAACCGGATGCGGGCGGCGTTCTACTGCCTTCAGTGTTGTTTTAACTGTGACGCGGGTCGCACGCATGGTCATAGTACGCATGATTACTTTTTTTACGTTCATCTTTGTCCATGAGTTTAGTCACTGGCGGTAAACGAAATCTTTGTCTTGCGTGTGGCCAGGAGCGTGCTATCACCCGCATGCGGACGAGATCCGCGCACGGGCGAAAATACGCATGACAGGAAAAGGGTCCTAAATATCCGTTCCTGATTATTATGTTAACTTTAGAAACCCACCTTCGGATTCTGAAAGGCTGTTGAACGCAGATATTTACTAATTAGCTGTCAAGTGCTGTGATTGGTTGTTAGGGATAGGGAAGGGCATACACACGTACCATAACCACACCACATCGCAGCGACAAAAAGTGGTCAAGCAGTGGTTACAATTGAATAGTGCCGCTGCAGTTGCGTTGTGGTAACTACAAAATGTCGATGTGGTTGCGTTGTCGCTAGTAATTGCGATTGTGGCTGGTGTTCGCAGACAGACAGGGGGCCAATTCTACTAACAGAAACTTTTATCAATAGCAATGGAATCGTTCATTCAGACAGTTTTCCTTTACGAAAACTGTCAAAATGTTTGGTTTTGTTTTTGTTGTCAAACAATTTTATAGTTTTTGTAAACGAAAATTGTCTGAATAAACGATTAAGTTGCAGTTGATCAAAGTTTCTGTTACCAGAATTGGGCTCTAGATCAACTCGGTGGCGTTGCGTCGACACGACGTTGTGTTTGCCAGGTGGCCGGCCGGCCGCTAGTGCGCGGTGTCGCTGGTGGGTGCGTTGTGGTTGCGATGTGGTCGGTATCGCCCACATGGTTGAAATTGGCGGCAAAGTGTGTTCCGTGTGAAGAAAACTATTCATTTTCATACAAATTAGTGCCCGCCCACGTGTTTTTGTTGTGGTTTGCACAAGCAACCACAAGGTTGTGGTGTACTTGTTCGAAGTCTGAAACAAGCCTTAGTATCTATTTCGTCGACCAATCATATTCGTTGACATGTTTGACAACAGATTAAATAGAGGTAAGTAAGGTACCGTAAGTTTCAAATCGTCAAGCGTTGCTTCAATTTGATGTTATTTGGTTAAAACGTCGATGATCACAGTTTAATAAAGTTTGAAATGTAATAATTTTTAAAGACATTACTTCTCGCAACGAGTACGAGTCAG
Source organism: Amphipyra tragopoginis (assembly GCA_905220435.1). NCBI lineage: Eukaryota > Metazoa > Arthropoda > Insecta > Lepidoptera > Noctuidae > Amphipyra > Amphipyra tragopoginis. The sequence continues at coordinate 25,956,583 of HG992004.1, forward strand.
TGAGATACTAGGTAATACGTAAAATTTACCGGAGTGTGCTTCCTTCGATAGCGTTGACAAACACACGTGCAGAAAAGCTAAATAAAGCTTCAATGGAACGTTATCTTTTGAGATAAAAGAATACACAAACAAGTCAATATTTTCTTTGCTGAAAAACTCTTTATAATAGCAAAAATATTTTTTTATCCATTACTTTTTGCCAGTATAAAAATAAATGCTACCCGCGAAAATCGTTAGCTGTTATTACTTTTTTTAATAGCAATTGAAATTACATGAAAACCGAAATAATTTGTGGTTCTTGTAGACAAACTCATTAAATTGTCTTGATCGCATCAATACATACATTCGAGTACATAAATCCCATTAATATCCCACTGCTGAATACGGGCATCTTCTCAGAATTGAAAGGGCCTTAGTCCATCAAAATCATTTTTTTTTCACCTAATCCAGGCGCTTACGAAAAGTCGAATTTAGGTGCACTATTTTAATTAGACGTTTCCTATGGAGAATAGCCGGCAAGAAACACCATGGTTACTCTTTCAAAAATATTTCAGTGAATGATTTCACTATGATTAAGGATAGCTATGAAAGAACAATGTAGTCCAGTACCCCAAGTGTGAGTTTTTTTACTTTACTACTGTAGTTGCGTCACGCCAAAAATGTATGAAAATTTAGGCAGCGCCTCTAGCGGCGAATAGTGTGACTAAAAATTTGTTTGACATTTTTGGCGTGACGCAACTACAGACGTAAAAAACTCACACTTGGAGTACAGACCACAGACCAGTGAGTAATGTAGTACACACGACTACAGATCAAGCTATACGTTTCCAGTATAAGCTGATCTCGCATTGTATAGGATTTCGTTACAATGAGAGGTCAGTGTGACGACACGTTTGGTGCAGTGGCTAAGCGATTGGCTTCTGCGCCACGGGTCGTGGGTTCGATTCCCACACGGAACAAAAATTTGTATGGCCTACAGATGGTTGTTTCGGGTCTGGGCGTTTGTTTGTGAGATTTGTGTCTGTAAACGCACCCACGATACAAGAGAAATCTTAGTGTGGGGCAACGTTTTTTAAAAAAGAAAAAAAAAAAAGAAAAAAAAAAAGTGTAAACTGGATTTGTATAGCTTGATGTGTTACACATCTACAGTAGCCGTGTGTACCAAGTGTTGAGTACAAAAATTATGCTAACCTTGTGCTGGTTAGCAGAATGTACACACTTTTTTGAGCTCTTTCAGGTGTGTAGGTTTCCTCTTTTTTTTTTCTTTCACCGTGAATATAATTTATAACTAGCTTTTGGCCGCAGCTTCGCTTGCGTGAAATTTTGAACCCGTTAAGTGACGATTTTCATACAAACTTTCATCCCCTATTTAACTCCCTTGGGGGTTGAATTTCAAAAAAATCCTTCCTTATTCCTTGTCTTGACGACACGTTTGGTGCAGTGGCTAAGCGATTGGCTGCTGCGCTACGGGTCGTGGGTTCGATTCCCACACGGAACAAAAAATTGTATGGCCTACAGATGGTTGTTCCGGGTCTGGGCGTTTGTTTGTGAGATTTGTGTCTGTAAACGCACCCACGAAACAAGAGAAATCTTAGTGTGGGGCAAAGTTTTTAAAAAAAAAGAAAAAAAAAGAGTCTAAATTATAACAAGGGATTGGCAAAATCATCTCAGCAAAGACCATTTTCTATGTTTTTGTAGGTATTATATATTATGTATTATTATAATATATATGTAGGTTATGATTATTAATATATATTTATGTATGCATGTGAATATGTTATCTAGTATTTATTGGACTATTTAATTTGTATTTTTGTATTTATAAGTGTAAATATTATTAGCAAAAATCCCATCGCATCACACACCTAATACTATTAAGTGCACCTACCATGTTTTCTCTGCACCACCCTAAGGTCGACTGGTAGAAAATGCCTATGGCATTAAGTCCGCTTCTGTACTAATTTTGTGCGAAAGAATAAATAAATATAAAGGGAACCTCTGTGCAAAATTTCAGCTTTCTAGGTCCAATGGTTTGGGCTGGGCGTTGATGAGTCAGTCAATCAGTCAGTCAGTCAGTCAGGACTTTTCTTTTTATTTATATAAATAGATAGATGAAACACAAGCACATGAATTCGAAATTTCAGAGGTGTGGGCCGGGATCGATCTTAGATTTTACTGCATGGAAAACAAGCATTCAACTGCAAAGTTATCACTACTTTTGACCCTATCAATAGCACAAGCGAAATAGTAATGTTTATAAAAACAATAAAATCCTAACTGAAAAAACAAAGCAAAGACAACAAAAAACAAACCCATTCGTTTTTATTCAACCCAAAACAGCGCGAAAACCACTCACTTTCAACAAAAATCCCTCCCGCAAAAACTAAAATACATTCCACCACTAAAAACCGAGCTAAAACTCACAAATCATAAATGTTCTTTCTAAAAAAATAACGCACTAACAATTTGTCCCCGTCGTCGGCGTAATAACTCAACATTGCAACTAAATTGCAATATCTTCGAGTGATAAATCATAAAGATATCGCGCGAGAACAGAAACAATAAACGTCCTCGCGTAGTGTTGTCACGCGTACCAGATATGTGGTACGAATTTTAGGAATGTCAGACCGGTACTGAAATTGGTACGACCGTTCCAGTTTTAGATGTAGCGCAATTAAAATTATGTAGTGACTATATTATGATTTAAATGTCAACTTGCTCGTATTGTATTTGTATATTTCTTATTACAATCGTTAAGAAACCATCAGAGCCAGATAAACTAATAGTGATTAGAGTTTCACAAGATACGTTAAATATCTGCCTGAAAGAAGTTTAAGATGACTAGTAAGTAAAACTACATTCATTTATAACTAGGCATTGTATTTTATATTATGCATTGTATTTTATATTATTATTTACGAAAATTAGTTTTCGATCAAAGAAGTGCTGGATCATAGGAGTGAGATATCGGTACAATAATGCATTTACTTCATTCAAACAAACAAGAAAAAACGGGTAATGATGATTTAAAAATATTTAAACAATACAAACTGTAAAAGTGTTTTTAATTAATCATTTTTTTAATAAACCCGGTTCGAAAACATTTCTTCCAACACTACTCGTATTCTACATCTGTGTATTTTCGGTGGCCTCAAGTGTAACCCAAAACTGTTTACGTGTTTTACGCAAAATGGTTTCAATGTCCATCTTGGGTGAGATTTGGGTCCGCACCGTCCGAATAATGCATCTTTGGGGAGCTGTGTGTTTTTATTTTTTTATATCCAACTGCGGTGGGAATTTGAGTGTTTTCGGCCAAATTTTCTGTGTTCCCCGCAGCACTGGTGTGATTAAATTTTTTGATAATGTTTGTTTTGTTTATAATATTTCTAGCGTTATAAATGGTGTTATATTATTTAGTTGCAGGAAGCATTTATGATTGGAAATGCAAATAGTCGTAACGTGGACATAATATTGTCACAGTCTACCTATATCTTACTCCTTACAGTCGGTCAACGTAGGACATTGTCGCAGAGCAATCGTGCGGGGGGTTGCGGGGTGAAGGAGCGGAGGTTATGTCCCGAGTAGCCATACTGCATACTTGGGACATAACCTCCGCCCCTACATAATTTTGACATTTCATAGGACCTGTCAAATGTATGCGCGTTGACCCACTGTATGCAGTAAGTAGGTACACTGTGATATTGTGTAGACGCAAAACATCAACCCGTTCTGGAGACTTTGATTTGTGAGATGGGCCTTAACTGGTGCTTTTATTTCGTGTAATTCTCATTAGTATTCTTCACCCTGTGGAAGGCATGGTGCTATGACAGACTTATAGTTATCTACTTAAGCCCCATTGTGTTTCTTTGAGGACTTATAGCCCGGTGCAGAATTCGCTATTGCATGCACTGCAACCCGTCGGGGTTATAACTGGGGACATAACTGCACCTACCAATACCACATGACGACCATGTCCGTCAAGAACGCACCGAAAAACAAGAAAAAACTTTGATTTCTGCATCTGAACGCATACTGTGGTACGTACACATTGAGCCAAGGAATGAAGTTTGTCACCACTTACAAATGAATGAAACCGGATATTCGTTATATGCAGCGTATACACCTAGCCTACAAACACCAACAAACGGGGCTCAATACCGCTAAAAATCTTTGGCTGGAAACCCTAATAACTGCCCAATTACGTGGAAACAGTCAAGAAGCAAAAGAAGCAGCCGATAGATTGAATTGAAACGCTAATAACCGAATGAAACCGGATAAAATCTATACAAAGTTTAGGCATTTGTCTCACCGCCAACGATGAGCGAAAAGCGAGTAGAGCTAGAAACTAGAAACGAGTTAGCGAGCAGCGAGAAGCGAGTGTGTAGTTCCGTTTTTTTTTTTTTCTATTTGACTGCTGTAGGTCGTCCTAGGGGACGGTTTCTATGTAACCGGGCAGTTATTGGCGAGACCTGAAGGGTCTCCAGCCAATGGGGGGGAAGTAAAATACTTAACCTAAGCTAACTACTTGTACTACACTAACATCATGACTACCTGCAACAACAGCACTAAGGGCGACCCCTAGTGGGACTCGGACCTCGGCTTAGGGCGTTGCTGGCTGGGACTTAGGGGGGGGAGACAGCTTGATGAGAGCTGAATTATGGGTATGATATAGTTCCGATAGTTTTGTCGCTGGGCTATAGGCAAGTGTGCGAGTGCGGCGGGCGATTACTCGCACAACTCGCAAATTACCGCTGGTTGGTCTCTCGGCGTGAGTTCTGACCACCAAGCGAGCATCGGTGAGCAAGTATTGCTGAGCGAGTATTATCTTTGATAGCCCTTGTCGCTCAGCGACAAACTAGTGGAGCGAGTCCTCGCCGGCAGTGTAAACAGTCAGCGATCAACTATTAATATATGCGTCTCTTTTGTTTACACGGAATGTATATCTACTGTGCGATTCTTGAGCGAGAAAATAGCCAATGGTTAGTCGCTTCCTCGCCGGCGCCGGCGGTGGAACAGCTGCCTTCAACAAATGACGAACGTTCATTTGCGTTCAATGGCTTAGTGTGTACATACAACTAAGAGTTGTCTTTCTCCCTGCCATTATTTCTCGTTTTAGCCATCTAAGCCCAAGTTATTGCCTTATATGAATTCCTTTATCCACTACAATACGCATAAATACATGAAACAACTTTATAATTATACAGCCATTACAGAATAATACTGACAATTGTCAGCGTAACTTAAAGTATTAAACTCATCCGCTATATAAACCGGGTTTAATGTAATCCTCAGCGAAGGTTTATTTATGAGAGCGCAACTACCCGCAAATAGTTTAAATAATTTGCTATCAACGTTGTGCAATTATTGTGATATTTTGTTGGTTACGTATCATAATACCTAAGTTTATTATAACTATTTTCAAGATAACTACGGTTGATTCACATATGTTCTTAATGCATATTGGTCGACTCAACTACTGTTTAACTTACCTAATCTTGATTAAACTAAAATTAATTGCACTAACGAACGATTAATCTAATGATCTTTTAAGATATTGGATATTTCAACTATGTATGAAATACCTAATGGACGACTCGCCTACGGTTTATTAATACTGAGCGCTTTTAACTTTTAACAAACACCTTTACTTTTCTTTAATAATTCCTATTTTAAGTTCAACTTAATGACCTAATTATATGTAAATAAACTATGATTCAAAGATTTTTGTGTTTTCTTAACTTTCTTTTTAACGGATAATTAGACAATGGTGAAAACATTTCTGCGAGCAACTTGGAAATAGCGCTCGCCGGCCGCTGCCGCGGCACCGCTCGCTTCGCTCGCTCGGCTCGCGCGCGGTTGGTCACAGTTCTAACCTAACCTAACCTATTTCACTCAGTTCAAAATGATGAATCATACAATCTGCCTGCGACTAGATAATCAGACAATGGTAAAAACATTTCTGCGGCAGATTGTATGATTCGTCATTTTGAACTGGGTGAAATAGGTTAGGTTAGGTTAGAACTGTGACAAACCGCGCGCGAGCCGAGCGAGCGAAGCGAGCGGTGCCGCGGCAGCGGCCGGCGAGCGCTACTTCCAAGTTGCTCGCAGAAATGTTGTCACATATACAAAATCACCAGTAAGACAAACACAAGACCACAGATAAATCAACAGTAGGTGAATCGTCCGTTAGTTTAATCAACGTTAGGTGAATTAATTGTAGTCGAATAAAGCGTAGATGAATTCTCCATTATAGATTTCGTCCATTAGTTATTACGAAAATAGGTGAAACGATCATTAGGTGTTTTAAACGGTAGGTCTTTTGACCGTAGTTATCTTGAAAATAGTGGGAACAAACTTAGGTATTATGATACGTAACCATTTTGTTTTGGTATCACAATTACATTTAAGTGGTGAGGGTTGGTTAGTGTTCCGAATACCACTGTCAAGGAAGTCTCTGTAAAATTCCCAAATAAATTCTCTAGCTTAATTTGTGTTGAGAATTACTGTTATATTTTTTGGGGTTACGTATCATAATACCTAAGTTTATTCTAACTATTTTCAAGATAACTACGGTCAAAAGACCTACCGTTTAAAATATCTAATGATCGTTTCACCGAATTTTGTAATAACTAATGGACGAAATCCATAATGGAGAATTCATCTACGGTTTATTCAACTACAATTAATTCACCTAAGGTTGATTAAACTAACGGACGATTCACCTACTGTTGATTTATCTGTGGTCTTGTGTTTGATTTACTGGTGATGTTGTATATGTGAAAACATTTCTGCGAGCAACTTGGAAGTAGCGCTCGCCGGCCGCTGCCGCGGCACCGCTCGCTTCGCTCGCTCGGCTCGCGCGCGGTTGGTCACAGTTCTAACCTAACCTAACCTATTTCACTCAGTTCAAAATGACGAATCATACAATCTGCCGCAGAAATGTTTTTACCATTGTCTAATAATCTAGTCGCAGGCGCACCCCGACACGGATAGGTTAGGTTCGAAGGGGATGATGGGGGCTAGAGTGAGCGAGCGAAGCGAGCGAACGAAGCCCCCGTCATCCCCTTTGTGTTAGGTTACTTCAAACCCTGCAGACAGAAATAGGAGCCCCGCCCAGCGGGGCTCCGTCGACTCTGCTTTGGAACCTCAACCTTACATACTTCCCCTTAAGTTTTTTTGTGAAAATGATAGTAGGTGACGAATAACTGTCTCATGAAGAGGCCTTGAAGGTGTATAAAAAAAGTGTATGCAGGCGGCGCGGCGCCGGCAGCCAGTTTGGTAACCGGCGCCGGCACTCATAATGGCAACCGGCGCCGGCAGCGGAGGCACTCCCTAAGAAAACATAAAAATCGGTGAATCATAGTTTATTTACATATACCACATCATTAACTTGAAGCGTCCATTAGATATTTCATACATAGTTGAAATATCCAATATCTTAAAAAATTATTAGATTAATCGTACGTTAGTGCAATTAATTTTAGTTAAATCAAGAATATGTAAGTTATACTGTAGTTGAGTCGACCAATATGCGTTATGAACATATGTGAATCAACCGTAGTTATCTTGAAAATAGTTAGAATAAACTTAGGTATTATGATACGTAACCATTTTTTGGTCTAGGTTTAAACTTTGAGTGGACAGACTGCATTTTTTTTTTGTATTACACTTAATTAATTTATACACCTGACAAACAGAACTGTCGAGTCGGACTCGCGATCTGACATGATTAAGGGTTCCATTTGGGTTTGAAAGTAGTCGAGAAATTCCGCAAAATGCACGTGAGTAAACCATATCTAATCATAGACAGAATTATGTTGCTAGGAAGTTTATTGTGTCGTTTCTTCTTCACAGTATAAACACTAGGAAGTGGTGAAGGGCGGGTGATTTTGGAGCTGTCTTTTGTAGCATTGACGTTCAAAAAGAACTAAGTAATTTTAGTCTATTGTGAATAAATTTTGAAGTTGAAGTTTTGGTGTACTCTGTGAAATTATCGATAGAGCCCATTCATGGTATCGTGTCTAATGTTTTACTGAAAATTTGCTAATAATACAACTTCTTTTGGAAAACATTACCTCAGGTTTGGATAAGGAGAGATAGCAGAGAGATTGAATGCTTGCTTTGTATGCTGTAGGCTCCGAGTTCTCTAACTTTTAGAGTTCATGTGCGGATCAGATTTTGATTATCACTTGCATTAATGGTGAAAAAAAGAATGCCAAAACATCGAATCGAATGTTTATTTCATTGAACGTTCATCGTATCGCATATTCATTATATCGAAATATTTACATACTGATTACTTATTGTGTTGAATATTTAAAAACACTTGCATGGGTTTGAACCCACACCCCGGTGCATATAACAAGTGGGTCTGTAACCTCAGGGCCAACAAGAAATTTAATTAAATTAATAACTAACAAACAAAAAAAAAGATTAAACTGTGTTTTTCTTCGATATGGCCGTAATTTTTGTATACTAATATTCAATATAATAAGTAGTCAGTATGTTAATATTTCGATATAATGAATATGCGATGCGTTGAACGTTCAATGAAACAAACATTCGATATTTTAAACGTTCGATCAAACAAACATTCGATATTTTGAACACTCGATGTATTGAGTGTTCGATTTATTGAATGTTCGATTTATTAACCATTCGATGAAATGAACGTTCGACTATTTGAACATTCGATTTATAGTGTTCGATCAATTGATATTCGATGTTTTGGCATTCGATATGGCGTAGTACACCCCGGAGCCCACCAGTGGGGCACTAATGGGCTGATTATGGTTGGGAAAGAATTTTTGAACTGTGATAACAACATTCATTTTTATTGTTTTTAAATGGTTCATTCATGTTAAGCATAAAACCTGGCTCAAATTATGTATAAAATTTGCATCTAAATTAATAATTATAAACACATATTGGTACAATACTCTATTTTACTAACAATAACCCGTAACCCAACTTTATGCTTTTCAAAGTAACCCCTGACTGCTACCGTAATAAAATATCGGTAGGTATCATGTTATTTAGTTGTTAAAATGGCGGGTAGATAACGGTGGATGTGCCTCTAAAATCTGTTTGAAACAATGGGTTTTTGGTAAAGAGATTTAAGTGAGCTGTGTGTTATCGATTGGGTTCGGGGTATGGCCTCATGTATCGCTAGTAAACAATGTCTCGAGTACAAGTTCCCATTAGTTCTGAAATATCTCGTAAATGTTTATAGTAACAATTTTCCGGAGCTTTTGCTGTTTAAAGCGTAGTTTATAACTTATAGCAAATATTGTATAGCGCAGCGATATCACTCAGTATACATTTTATATGGACACGTTTACACAAAACTATGCTATTCAGTATTGGCTTGCTGTACGCGATAAATTTGAGCGATTCTCAGAGCTATATCGTACGATTCTCCGGTCCCCGCACCGTCTCAATTCTATCCCGTCCGTCGCCCGATGGATCGCCTTCAAATAACTTGCTATACATTGTTATGTATAGCAAGTTATTTGAAGGCGATGCGATACGCTATATCGCAAGCCGGTCTGTTGACCGGCTTGCGATATAGCGTATAGAGTGAATGCCATGCTATATAGTTATAGCTTGTGACGCAATATAGTTTATTATATAGCGAAATAGTATAGCGTTGTATGCACTGCCCTTAAATTCCGATTCAGAAACACTTTAGATCTTTGTTACTGAAACCGGTTTTATAAAAAAATAAAATGTTGACTAGTGAATACGCAACTGTTCATTCTAACAGTAGTGTTTACTGCAATATGTATAACGTTGTAGAAATACGTATTAGATTCTTGTTTCTGAAACAGTAGGTATTTACAAACAAATATCTAGTGAATACACGGCTTATATTGCATTGTTTAGCTGCACGGATGACGGTTTACGTTTTTCAATTGTCTGAAAGTTTAGACTGATAAAAGTGTTACAGGTCTAAAGCATAACTGAGTCAGTGCCTGGGGTATGGGAGCGGCACGGGAGGGGTGACATATGACAACGTGTCCGAACTATCTCGCTATACACGTGATAAATATAATGAAGATATCTCCCTATAATACAGGGCTACTGGTAATTCGACGTATTCCTTGCACCACGTTATAGGGGGGCTAATATGCAACAAATTTAACCCCACATATGTTCTACGAAATTCAATGGATTTCGAGATATTGCAATTTTTATATTATTTTTAATAATACCCAGAATCCCTTCTTAAACACTATTTATCTCTAAAATACAAAATTTATCGGCTTTGATTATGATATTAGCTTGTAGCTGATACTTTTACGAAGCTTTCTGCGTATTTTACAGTTCTTAATGACCATCCAATTGAAAGTAATCATTAAAAGTTAAATAAGTGTATTAGAAAATCATCGAGGTACACGATAAAGAATGATGTTTATCTCAAAAAAATACTATGACACTAAGTGTACAAAATGCAAGACAAACATCCTTATTTAATCAGCTATCCAATGAGGTATAGATGTTCAAAAAATATTATAAACTAATGTAAAAATGTCATAAAATACTGACAAAGGCGATTTCTGAAAAATCTCTACAAGCACGCAGGTGGCCCGTTAAGTGCAATTCATTGCATAATCCTCGCGTAGAGATTAAACAGCAGTCTGTCGGGCACCAACTGTCCTCTAAATGTCAGGATTAGATTAGGTCAGGTCGTTAGGCTATGTTTGGTCAGGGTTAGGTAAGTTAGGTTAGGATCTAAGTGTGCGAGGGAACACCGGGGTGGTTTTAGTCAGTAAGAGTCTGACAGACCCCTCTGCCCACCCCCAGGACGGAGGACATCCATGAGGATATCAAGAAGGCAAAAAAAATGGTCAGGTTAGGTCGTTAGGTTAGGTCATGGTTAGGTTTAGATTTGGTCACAACTTCGATGCCCTGGGATCTGGAGGCGAGGGCCCTCGCGCTGAGATATCGCCAAAGCGAGGAGGCGCTTGAGCGGAGTGGTCTGCGCCAAATCCTAGTGGCTGTGGAGGGAACGACTTGCGCAACCCAAGGCAGGGCACACCGCATTAGTGGCGGTAAGACCCGTAATGGAGGAGTGGCTGGAGAGGCGGCATGGCAACCTCAGCTTCCAGATGACGCCGGTGCAGATATCTCAGCGCGGGGGCCCTTGCCTCTAGATCCCAGGGCATCGAAGTTGTGACCTAACCTAAGCCTAACCGTGACCTAACCTAACGACCTAACCTGACCATATTTTTTTTGCCTACTGGATATCCTTATGGATGTCCTCCGTCCTGGGGGTAGACAGAGGGGTCTGTCAGACTCTTACTGACTAAAACCACCCCGGTGTTCCCTTGCACACTTAGGTCCTAACCTAACCTACCTAACCCTGACCAAACATAACCTAACGACCTGACCTAATCTAATCCTGACATTTAGAGGACAGTTGGTGCCTGACAGACTGCTGTTTAATCTCTACGCGAGGATTATGCAATGAATTGCACTTAACGGGCCACCTGCGTGCTTGTAGAGATTTTTCAGAAATCGCCTTTGTCAGTATTATAAGACATTTTTACATTAGTTTCTAAATATTTTTTGAACATCTATACCTTGTTGGATAGCTGATTAAATAAGGATGTTTGTCTTGCATTTTGTACACTTAGTGTCATAGAAAATTTTTGAGATAAACATCATTCTTTATCGTGTACCTCGACGATTTTCTAATACACTTATTTAACTTTTAATGATTACTTTCAATTGGATGATCATTAAGAACAGTTAAATACGCAGAAAGCTTTGTAAAAGTATCAGCTATAAGCTGATATTACAATCAAAGCCGATTAATTTGATATTTTAGAGATAAATAGTGTTTAAGAAGGAGTTCTGGGTATTATTCAAAATAATATAAAAATTGCAATATCTCGAAATCCATTGACTTTCGTAGAACATATGTGGGGTTAAATTTGTTGCATATTAGCCCCCCTATAACGTGGTGCAAGGAATACGTCGAATTACCAGTAACCCTGTATATAAACGGACATAGGGTACCTTTCATCCCGAAAAAAAGTACTGTTCCCGAGGAAAACAACAATAACGGTAATAGATGGCGCCACGTGTCTTTCGAATCATGATTGAATTATATTATTCCGAAAACTACGCAATACGCGATAAACGACATGCTGCGAGCGACCTCTAGTTTATGCATAAACCCATACAACAAGAAAAACAGCTGTGTGCTTCACGAATAATAGTCAAAGTCAAAACAAAGCATATATTTCAATTAAAACATTTAGAGGCACTTTTGAATTGTCGAGAAAAAAAAAAGAAACTACGTACTACCGCATTCCAAACTGTAGATTCTTATAGAGAAAAATCTACACTTCGGAACGCGGAACATCTTTTTCTTTTCATAAAAATAAAAAGCCGTGGTACCTTTTGTTGTCCTACAACACGGCAACACAAATCTTAGAGCTCACAAATAAATATATACAGACCTAAATATCTCACAGACTCTCTTCAGATCAGCATAAAAATAAAATAAACGACTATATTCTAGGAACGTCGATACCAATCAGGGATTTCGATTCACCCAGCGAGTACGAGCGCAGTTTTATTGGTCGCTTCGAACCGACTCGATAGTTCGTACCGAATATTGTTACCGATTTACAAAATAGGGATGCGCTTTCGAAATGCTGCCAGATTATCGGTGCATTTTGTTCGAATGAGATTGTTTTGCGATTTTTGTGTCATGTTTCAGAAATTAAGCTTGGCATGAAATTCGTAGAAATGTTACATTAAAATTTTCGAAGAAATAGAGAGGGAGTTTGATCAGATTAAGTGTGAAAGTTAGTAAAGTTTCAATTTGTTGCTAACATTCCAACATAAAAACAATTTTAACTAGTTAATAATATTATCTGAGAGCTCTTTTATTTTTATTTCATAATCTATCTCGCGAGATTGTAAACTGTCGATAAATTTGTCACCCTCTGCGCTAACTGTCGTATGTAACAATTGATAATTTTTCAGTAGTTGCGTTAGCTGTGGCTTTATTAATGAATTAATAACTTTTTTATATTGCTCTTGGCTTACTCTTGGCTTGGTTAGTAGTTACTCTAAAGCCCTAAGGTATCTATTTATTTATTTCTATTCATTTGAAGCAGATACGTCACTCTGTGAGAATTTCTCTGAAAAATGATCAATTGCTAGTTATGACAGTTAGCGCGGAGGGTGATGAATTGTGAATTGTGTCATACTGCTTACAATATAACGTTTTAATTTTCAATAGTTTATAATCTATCCGTGTCAAACCGTCAAATTGTGAACTGGCATTATACTTGAATGCGACGGAACGCATCTTACGCGCTGATTGGTTGAACTTCATGTGCCACGCGCCGCCATCTTTGGCTGTCATTTAGTAGTCGCCATTTTACAACTTATAAAATCGGACAGATCTTGAACCCTTGTCGGTAAGTGCAGGTTCGTTCACAAATTGACGGTTTGACATGAATAGATTGTAAACTATCGAAAATTAAAACGTAATAAAATATTGCAAGTAGTATGGTATATTTTATCGACAACTATCTAACTAATCTAACGGTGCCGCGGTGTTCATGATAATACGGTGACATGTAGATTTTTTTGACTTGAAAACATTATACTGCACAAGTCTAGTTTTTTAACGATCTGCGTGAACAAATAATCATCCCAAGCGATTAATCAGTAAGTCGGGAAAAAGGTTCCTTGAAAAATAATGAAAAATAATCGCTGTAACGCAACTGAATACTCCCTGCTAAAGAAAACACAAGCTTGAATCTCCCCCTTTTATAACTCCCCATTGTTTTATCAATACATTTATATATAACGATCTAATAAAGTGGAAACTGATTGACGTAGAACGTCTCGAGCCTCTCGGAGTTACTTTGCTAACAAAAACTTTTTAATTTAAACCGTTAACACTTATTGATTTTTTGTTGAGCTCTGTTTACTTTTACAAAGTACGTGAATATTAATTACCATTTTGTTCGTAAATACAATTGGATTTTCATCAATCATCGTCAAAATCTTCCAGATTTATAATTGATAAGTTTGACGGACTTCTCAAAGTTTGGGAAACATTTTACAGAGATAGTTCGTGGCTATATTAAGTTTCAAATTAGCAAAGCTCTTTAGCGGGGTGTGCGGAGATCTCATTCTCTTTTGTTTCTGTTCTCCCTACCGCTAACTGCCATTTTGAATAAGCTATCTATCTAAAGCCTCGCGAACAAGAACATCGAAAACGAATTTCTATATGATCGTGTTTGCCGAACACAGGTTGGTAATGATACGGACATGCAAACAACGTGTTCGTTCGTGATTACACGGCTTTAGGTTTGCCCTACTAGAGATAGAAAGGAAAATGGGTAACGGAGTCCCCAGATTCAAAGTTAATTGTAGCATTATGAACAATGATGGTTGTTGTAGTGTTTATCAAGTGCGTCGATTTATTTCAAGATAGCATGTCTGAATTCAATTGAAGAAAAAAAGATATTCACGATTAATGATAGGTTAGGTATGTTTTATTGCGTTGCGCTACGGTATGCTACGTTGCGTTACGTTGTGTTGTGTTGCGTATTGTGTGTCTTACATATAAGGGCTTTAAAGATGCATTTAACATACATAATTATTATGAATTACTAAAATGCTCATGGCCTTTTTTCTATCACACGGGTTCGTGCCCGCAGGCGTGCTTCATACGCACCCTTGGCGCCTGAATTTCACTTCTCATACATGTTTGTTGTGAAGCGTAAAACACGCATGAAATTGCAAGCGCCACGCATGCGGGTGAGGCACGCAAGCGGGCACGAACCCGAGTTGAAGGAAAAAGATCTTTAGCATTTTTGTCGTTCACAATGTATGTTTGTGTTAAATGCATCTTTTGAGCATAATTTACAACATGCATTTAAAAAAATCACCATTTTTATACAAGCTTAGTTTTGGTATATACTAAACCTGAAACTAGTTTGTTCAAAATCACTGGGAGAATCGATTGACATATTTTTACAACAGTTTTTTTTTTCATAAATTTCAATTTTGTTTCAGTAGTTTTCTACCCATAACAGTTGACGGGAATAGTCACCTTGAGGCTTGAGACGGTCCTCTCAGTCAGTTTCCGTGTATTAGACAACCCCTGCATAGCACATCTCAGGCATTTCACACTTTTTAACCGACTTCAAAAAGGAGGAGGTTCTCAATTCGGTTGTATTTTTTTTTATGTTTGTTACCTCATATCTCCGTCATTTATGAACCGATTCGAAAAATTATTGTTTTGTTCGAAAGGGTATACTTTTCAATTGGTCCCATTTACATTTTGTCATGATTAGATCATGAACTTCAGAGATATGGAACGGAACTCCTCATCGGATCAAAGCAAAATTCTCAAATTACTAATATTGCTTTGTTTATATTTGTTGTTGGGAACTGACTACTTGAAAAGAGGAGGGGGTGCGTGTCCACCCCTCCCCCCCTTTGGAATGTTTTCATTATATCGTGTAAGATATCATTTGAAAGGACTTTTTATGCCTGACTACGTCAAAGCCAAAAAGAAGGGTTATGAAGGAGGGGGTTAAAATTATGACACTAAAACGTATTTAATAAAAAATAAACTTTAAAAACAAGTAAAAACCGACTTCAAAGAAATACTAAAAGGAGTAAAATAATTACCATAATATAAAATTAACAGTTTCAGAAGTCGGTGCAACTCTACACTGAAGCAAATAGAAGCCACCGACTTCTGAAACTGTTAATTTTATATTATGGTAATTATTTTACTCCGTTTAGTATTTCTTTGAAGTCGGTTTTTACTTGTTTTTAAAGTTTATTTAGGGAAATTAACGCGACATAAACTAAGGTGTAACTTGGAGATTTACTAAAAAAAAACACATATTCAGGCAGTTCTGATGAAAATCTTGTTGGGGGTGTCTCGGTTTTCGTATAAAGTAAAAATATGGTTGTATACACTGAATGGCTGGGTTCCATCACCTCTGGTGTAGTCACTTCCAATCATGCGCGATCATGGCACTTTTGAATTATCGGGGGGTCAATATAAAAACGAATTAAAGAGGTTGTCTTAAAAATAACGTTATCAATACAGTAAAAACCGGCAAAGTATGAGTCGGACTATCGTACGAAGGGTTTCGTACCATTATCTATAAAAACCGCAAAAAAATCACGTTTGATATGGGAGCCCCCTTTAAATATTTATTTTATTCTCTTTTTTAGTATTTTTGTTATAGCGGCAACAGAAATACGTCATCTGTGAAAATTTCAACTGTCTAACCACAGTCTACCTATATCTTATTTCTTACAGTCGGTCAACGTAGAACATTGTCGCAGAGCAATCGTTGCGGGGTGAAAGGGCGGAGGTTATATCCCGAGTAGCCATACTGCATACTTGGGACATAACCTCCGCCCCTACATAGTTTTGACATTTCATTGGACCTGTCAAATGAATGCGCGTTGACCCACTGTATGTTGTGTGGTCTAACTTATCACGGCTGGTGACGGACGGACAGACAGCGGAGTCTTAGTAATAGGGTCCCGTTTTACCCTTTGGGTAACGGAACCTTAAAAGCCGTAAAAGCTTTAAATGATCGTAATCAAATGTTTATTCTTCCGAATTAAACATTACTTCACCGTTCAGTAAAGTCACGTAAAGCAGTGCAGTGGGCAGGCTACCACAATTTAATGTGTACCTATTTAATTTTAAAATCATTAACTAGTGGTCGCTGCGGTCGCGCCGGTCGTCCGCACGAATAATGTACGCCATTTTTGTGTATGACGTCATTACATTTGAGCTCAACCGAATTCGAATGTAATGACATGCTTTTTGTTAAAGATACTTGATCGTAAAATTATATGAATGATCAAGTTTTATTTTATCTCATTATACAGGCTGTAAGGGTAAACACCGTTATCCTTGAAACTAGTGGTTTGGTTTCATTTATAGAACGTAAAATCAATGAAAAATATCATTTTTTTTTAAATTTTCATTATTCTTCAAAATCATTTCAACTTATGCGCGGGGGAAACAAGCTACGGGAGGGGGCGCGGAGAACTCGCCACGTGGCCCGATACACGGCCCCGCACATTTTGCTACCCCAGTCAGTCAGCTGTCTCGTTAGCGAGTGTGTGTACACCGCGTCGTAGCGCCGGCGCCGCCGCGCCGCTCATTTCTCGCGCGTATATTTTTTTATTTTTTTTTTACTCGGTCCTATATTTTTATGTTTAAGTCAACTACCCATGGTTTCAAGGATAACGGTGTTTACCCTTACAGCCTGTATAAACTTTTTTCTTTAAATCTTTATTATTTTGGAACTTTTAACAATATGTTACGCCAGTTCCATCGTAAACAATATTTACACAAATAATATTTACTTTGGTCAAAGGATTAGCATTGCCATACAAGTCTGGCAATGCTGCCAGCCTTCTGGGCACGTTACCAGTAGACAGCGATGCGGAAGAATATTTTGATGCCCTATTTCAGTGTATAGTTTTATTAGGATATATTTTTCTTTATTTGTATATAGTTTTATTTGTAATTATGATCAAGTTGAGTTATGTAAAGCTATATCTTTTTACTAATTATTGTCCCACTGTTGGGCAACGGCTTCATCTCAGAATGAGAAGTGTTCAGGCCCTGCACCACGCTGGCCTGGGGGCTTACTCCAAAAAACGAACTACGAAGTTTCGGCTGACAGATCGCACGTTTTCCAACCACGAAAGTATTTCGGATACGACAATCAATTCGATTTTTGCGATCTGTGATTTTGTCTTTAGTTCACCCCAAGTGTTAATTGACATCTATAGGATCATTTTTAAGGTTGCGTACCCAAAAGGTAAAACGGGACCCTATTACTGAGGCTCCGCTTTCCGTCTGTCTGTCCGTCTGTCACCAGGCTGTATCTCATGAACCGTGATAGTTAGATAATTGAACTTTTTACAGATGATGTATTTCTGGTGCCGCTATAACACCAAATACTAAAAACAGAATAAAATAAATATTTAAGGGGGCTCCCATGCAACAAACGTGATTTTTTTGCTCATTTTTGCTCGATATTGATAACAGCAACAGGTAGACGATTGAAATATTCACAGAATATTTAGTTATATATTCACCTTAAAAATAAATAATTAAATTAAAATAAAACAATATTTAAGGGGGGCTCCCATACAAGACATGATTTTATTGCTGTTTTTATAGATAAAAGTACGGAACCCTTCGTGCGCGAGTCCGACTCGCACTTGGCCGGTTTTTATTTGGCAATACTTTGATCTTATGTTTATAAGTTGTTTGTTGTTGTTTCGTTTAGATCCGAAACGTCAACGTTCGTTTTTCAGAGTGGTGTGGATTGGCAGACTACACACACCATCAAGAACTTTTTTGGAGCCTTCAGGCTTTCTGGTTTCCTGTCGACGTTTTCTGTCACTGTTAACGTAAGTGATGATCAAATTCTGACTGGCGCATGAATTTGAAAACTCAGAGGTGCGGACTTCGAACTCAGATCCTCTACCAACTTTTCTGGTAAATCCTTCACAGTCCAGGCTGTTCGGTTTTGGAATGCTTTGTCAGTTGTAGTTAGACGTGCGCAATCTTTGGCAACTTTCAAAAGACTCGTTAAGGATCAATACCTGTCGATATAGTTATCTGTTTGTATCTTTGTATATATTAATTTATTGTGTGTTTATATTACGTATTACAGACACATTACAATCATCTGCCTAGCCTTTTCCCAACTATGTTGGGGTCGGCTTCCAGTCGAACCGGATGCAGCTGAATATCAGTATTTTACATGGAGCGACTGCCTATCAGACCTCCACAACCCAGTAACTGGGTAATACGATACTCTTGGTAAGACTGGTTGTCAGACTTTCTGGCTTCTGACCAACAGTAACGACTGTCAAAGATCTACAAATGACAGCCGGGACCAACGGCTTTACGTGCTTCCCGAGGCACGGAGGAAACTCGCTATGGTAAATGATCACCCATCCACAGACCAACCTCGGCAAGCGTGGCTTAACCCTGAAGATCGGTCTATGCGGCTGTAATTATTTAGCCACGAGCTCCTCACAGACACATTACAATATATAGGTATATTATATGTATAGATATAAGGCTTATTTATTGTATAATATTTATTTATTTATTTGTGTATTTGAAGTAATTAATTTAATGTCTCCTTATTTATTGTTCCACCTACCCCTTTCTTTTTTCTTGCACTTCATGTCCATCCAAAGGTTGTCTGGAAGAAATCGCCTAGTGCGATAAGACCGCCCATTGTACATCTCTATTTTTATAACAATGTTCCTTGTTTGTTTTGTCTACAATAAAGAGTATTGTATTGTATTGTGTACATGAAAGGTAACCGATAGGCTATATCACTGCTTTTCCATGAAGATAATTATGATAATAGCAAACCGGCACGTCTGAACCGCTGAGCAGTACTGTGCCAAGTTTTAATAAGAGCACATTGTAGCGACGTAGTCTCGGCTCAAATTTCACGAGTTCTTCCTCCGTATGCAAACTTCATGTTAGGTTGACTGAAACTTCAGACTTAACTTAGTTAGAGCACAATGGCAGTGTAAGAGTTTTTGTACTGTTTTTTTTTCTGAATTCGGAAATGGAATAAAAATATTATGGAATGGAGACAATACATGTTCCTATACTTCTATTGTTTATTATCCCCTCAATTTTGGACCGTTTTTAATGCACATCATTTAAAATACAAGAATATGTTTACTTTACTTGGGAAGAGACTGGAATTCACGACATAGAGAATGTTTCTTATGCACTGTATTACTTTTTCAATACTGCACCGTGTTTTTTTTTTTAACTTTTATTTCCTGTGTTCAACATGAGGCTTCTAGAGCTATTATGTACGCCACTACTTGATCACCGGACGATCAAAAACTGGGCAACTTTACTGAACTCAATAAAATAAAAGACAATAAAAATAAAAGACTCTCTTGTACTGATTTTGTTCGTGTGGTTGTCTCAGAAGTTGTTATTCGTGAGAAAACGTTCAAACAAACCTGGGGCTCATTTGATGAAACTACTCTGTAAGTCTGCACTCCATACTTTGGTACTTAAATTCAACTGAATAGTTCCAAAATATGGAGTGCAGAGTTGCAGACTAGTTTCAGCAAATGAGCTCCTGATATGATTGTTTTTAGTGACATGGAGACCAAGTGTATAAATACTTTCAAAGCAGACCTGACTCGCTTCATACATTTTTGGACCAAAATCCAAAGTAGCCGGCCGAAGAAAAGTATCTACATATTATGATAGTACATGACTACCTAAACATTTTTTATTATGACGTCATTCCTCTAGGACTGATATCTGAATCACTACATAAGGTTAAAATGTTCGATCTTAGTGAAAGAATTTAAGCGTTAAGATATTAACTAACAGTACCTACATAGTATCTTAATGCTTGTAAGTAACATACGTATACCTATACTAATACGCTATACATATAGCGTATTACGATACGACGATACGATAACAACACTGGACAGTGGACATAGGATAGCCGTCCGATGAAACTGAAGTTGCATGGATAATTAAAAAGCAGGGTAGTCACGCAGGCTTGCGATCTTTCGGCCTTCATGGCAACCTGCCTCTAAAACGTTTGGCACATGTTTTTCACTTACAAATTCTTTTTTAGTTTTGACTGAAATGGAATATTTTAACCTTATGTAGTGACTCAGATATCAGAGTTAGAGGAATGACGTCATATTAAAAAATGTTTAGGTATTCATGTACTATCATAAAATATGTATAATTTTTTTGGACGTTTAATTTACTTTTTGGTCCATTTTGTCAGATGTCCTTTGGAGGAAATCAAAAGAGCACACGGATTCCGATGGCGAAGTTACCGGTGACTGTTGGACCGCGTAATGGTTCCTACGATAAGTTGGCATAAGGTATCATAGCCAAAATCGTTACACTTGTCAAATTAATTGGCGATCAATAATACTGCCCATCTATTTCATCATTTATACATGTTGAAATTGTAAATACTCACAAACCGAAATGGGCGATTGAACTCATCTCTATGAACAACTTTTACTATGGGATCAAACTGGAAATCGCGAAAAAAAACGAGTTATGCGAACATAAATGTAGGGAACATCTGTTTTTTTTCACGATTTCCGGTTTGGTTCCATAGTAAAAGTTGTTCATAGTGATGAGTACAATCTCCCATTTCGGTTTATCGATTGTTTACAATTTCAACCTGTATAATCAGTTTAGTTATTTGTAGTTAGAGAAGTCATTACAAACTCAGTCATTACGAGTCATACAAGTGCCTATTTACACAGTTCGAGTTTCACACAAAACCATAATGGGCAAAAATTTATGGAAGATGATGGTTTCTTAGAAGGTTGTTAAGAACTATCTTCGTGTTTTTTGTCATTATCCTCTTAGCCATAGCGAAGACACCCAGTGTTATGTAAAGAAGATAGTATACATGGGGCTTTATACATAAAGTAATATTATATGACGCCTTAAGCAAAAAAAAAAACTAAATTCCTCTACATACTTTCCCATTGAACGAGCACGTTTTTCCTTATATCTCCAATAACGAGTGAACTGAAGCGGATCAGTTAAGCAACTGAACCTCGAGGCTTACAGACGCACCTGTACCTACCCGTTTTTACGCTTACCATTTTTTCCATCCTACCCTCTTTTCTGTTTCAAATAATTTGATATTTGATATACGCTGAGAACACTCGACCTTTCAAAGATTTTGGACTATGAGGATATTATTGGCTTATGAATATTTGGATGATGTAATCAGGAGAGGTTTTTAAATCTTATAGGGGTTCAAAGAATTTGAACCTGGCTCCATTTAACCTGTGTAGTACTGTAATTATAGACACAATAGATAAACAATGGAGGCAGTACCGTTTTCGGTACACTTGGGGGAGTGACATTAAGTCAATTTCAGCAACTAACTATTTTGATGTCAATGTCTTTTATGAATATGAAAACCTATAGTAACAGTCATTGGTTTAGAAAAAACCGGCCTCGCGCACGAAGAGTTCCGTACCATTTTCTATAAAACGGCAGAACAATCACGTTTGTTTTATGGGAGCCCCCTTAAATATTTATTTTATTCTGTTTATTAGTATTTGTTGTTATAGCGGCAACAGAAATAAAAAAGAAAATTAATAAGACAATTTCAACTGTTTAACTATCACGGTTCATGAGATACAGCCTGGTGACAGATGGACGGACGGACAGCGGAGTCTTAGTTATAGGGTACCGTTTTACGCTTTGGGTACGGAACCTTAAAAAGACATTAAGAAGGGCAAACAAAATATAAGTATTGGTATATTGTCAGGTGTCATCGCACGTTTTAGCCTAAAATTTTTCGTTTATGTAATAGTTTGGAAAACAGGTAAACAACCCAGCTGATGGAAAGTGGAAACCGCCGCCAATATAGCACCAAGAGCATTGCTAATGCGTGGCTAACGTTGGAACTCTCATGTGGATATAATTTAATCATTTAATGCTGATTGGTTGCAGATATAGGTTTGGTGATGTGATAGTGCTTTACCGGACCAACTCATTTATTAAATAGGAGTTTACTACTATACATAGTATAAAATTTTGATAAATAATCAACAGTTTTCAAAACTAGAGAAGAAGTTTGGTAACTACACTTAGCAGCGACGCAAACTGTGGCACATGAGCGTTTTTTTTTTATGTGTGGATGCGTTTACATGGCTCAAACACTGAACTTCAACAACCTATTATTTGACAGGCGCTGTTGCGACAGTACCTATGTATCTCCGACATTACGCTACTCCGACACCCTCTCACATAAGTAAAGTTTGCCGTCCCAGGCACACACTTTTAGAACCCGATGGCGAAATAACCCTCCTCCAGGAGGCGAGTAAACCGACCAGCACAATACACAACGTCCGCCGCCGTCCGGCATACCGTCCTCGTCGAGGCCTATCACGACGTCCCACCGCCCCCGGTCACGATCCACCGAGATCTCCCGTCGTAGAGCCGGTCGTCTCTTCAGACTCCGCAGTCACACCGATAATTCAGCCCTCATCAAGCTGTCTCCCCCCCCCCTAAGCCCCCGCCAGCAATGCCCTAAGTCGAGGTCAGTGTCCCACTAGGGGTCGCCCCTAGTGCTGTTGTTGCAGGTAGTCATGATGTTAGTGTAGTACAAGTACTTAGCTTAGGTTAAGTATTTTACTTCCCCCCCATTGGTTGGAGAACATAAAAGAGTAGCCAAAAAAAAAAAACTTCTCCCACAACAGGAATCGAACTCGCGACCCGTAGAGCAGTAAGCCAATCGCTCAGCCATTCGCCAAACGGGTTGTCTAATGTATACACACAGCGTTTTGGTGCATAGCATTGTTGGTGTATAGTGTACCAACACACGTGAATATTAGGTATACATTTGCCTGCCTACGGTCTAGGGGCCGTAAGCTCGACTGCTGAGCAGGTTCGATCCTCAGGTAGGACAAAGTGTTATTTGGTTTTTTCAAGTGGAATTTTTCAATAACAGCCCGGAGTCTGAATTTGTGCCCGGTCGATGGCAATAGGTTGTTACATGGAACTTAAACATGACGGCAGAATGAGGGTGTACTATACACCTCTGCCCAACCCTTCGGGGAATAAAGGCGTGATGTTGTGTTAATTTTGTTTCAATCGCTTGTGTCGCTGTTCGCGTCAAAACTAAGTGTAGCCTCGTCCTAAGATCACACACTGATCACAACTTTTCCCGATACACCAAAACGGGTGTCAGAGCCCCATCGGGCAGCAAATCAAGTAAAAAGTTCCCTCAAACAAGTGCCCGGGCACATTTCAAGCTATAAGGGCCTGTTTACACCGCACACAGTTTGCACAGGACACGGCAAACATATTGCTCGTAGTTACACGAGGGCCAATAAAGATGGGAACGCGCTTTAATAGACTATGGAAAATATTGAAGGAGCTATCGTTTTACTAGGGTTAAGTTGCGTTATTGGGATAATAGATGGCAGTACTGCCTTGTCGTCGATGGCGGTATTGCCGTGTGGTGCTGGACGTAAA
Source organism: Amphipyra tragopoginis (assembly GCA_905220435.1). NCBI lineage: Eukaryota > Metazoa > Arthropoda > Insecta > Lepidoptera > Noctuidae > Amphipyra > Amphipyra tragopoginis. The sequence goes on from HG992004.1 coordinate 25,980,656, forward strand.
GAATACTACCCCATATCTTCCCATGGGTGTCGTAAAAGGCGACTAAAGCCTCATTAACGGAGATGCGGGGCGTCGCGCGTCGCGTGCGGCGCGGCGTGGCGACTCGCGGCGCGTCGTTCGATTTTTCTGTTTACGGTTTCCGGGCCGCATCATCACACGCGCAAACACAAACATATGGCAATGTACAATGTTGTTTATGAAGACGCGGCGCATGCGACACCGCGGGCCCCTCCACGGTTGACGCTACGTTTTAAAGTGGACAGAGAATTGCAAGAATAACCAGTCGCAACGCTGCGTGCGCCGCCGCGATAAACGTCGCGTGCGACGCGGCGATGCCATCCGCGGGCTCCGCCTGCATTTCAAGCAAACGCGAGTAAAATCGCTTCTCCGTAAATGCTCTCATACAACGCCATATGTTTGAATTTAGTGCGGGCCGCGCCGCAAATCGCGACGCGCAACGCCCCGCGTCTCCGTAAATGAGGCATAAGGGATTCACTAGAGGATGGGCAGCAGCGTTCTCTGAGTACTTTAACAACCATACTGCGATCGCCAACCCGCCTGCCAAGCGTGGCGATTATGGCAAACCCGCCCTTTTGGGGAGGCCTATATCCAGCAGTGGACGGCTTTCGGCTGACTGATGATGATGATGACTGCCTCGTTGATCTAGCGGTCGCAAGCGTGACTGCTGAGCGTGAGGTCTTTGGTTCGATTCCTAGCTCGGGCAAAGTGTTATTGGGTTTTTCCGTGTGGAATTTCTCAGTAGCATCTCGAAGTTTAGATTTGTGCCCGGTTGATGGCAATAAGCTTGCCCCTTATTACATGGGACTTAAACATAACGACGGAATCTGGGTGTACTTTACACCTCTGCCATCCCTTCGGGGAATAAGGCGTGATGTTATGTTTAGATAGTGGTACTGTCTTTTGGTTGGTCAGTTAGTAAAATGGAATAATCTCTTTGTAATTTGGACTATAGGTAAACCGTCGTAAGCTTGGCCGTCCAGATGGTCTTCGGTACGCGGAAGGAGAATGATTTGACCAATTAGCCTGTCCGCTGTTATCTATCGCTGCTGGCGACCAACAGGCGATTAGCTACTCGTTCTCCTCCCGCGTCCCTCAGACCATCAGAAGGGTCAAGCTTACAGCAGTTTATCTAATAGTAGCCACAAGTACAGTGTGGTTGTGTTTGAGGTAAGGTTCGATGTTCAGATAAGGTAAAGTTATTGGGTTTTTTGTTCAGGAAGTTCTCAGCACCCCAATTTTTATTTCAGTTATAAAATTGAATTTGTTTATTTTCTAAAACGATATCACCCTTTATAGAAATCAGTGGACTAACGAATATGGCGCCGATATATATTTTATATCGTTTGGTATTTGAATATATCAACAGATTCTATCAGATACAAAATATATGTGAAGATAATTTCTGCACATACTAATTTATTAACTGAATATTATGGGTTCATTTAACTATCGTATCTTATCTGTGTGCGATTGGAACCTTCAGATACTATAAGTTTTTATGCGCAGATACTCGCAGATAAAATATTCTGTGACATACTTAAATCTAAAAACAAAACTAAATTCTACAACATTACAAAAATCAACGAACTATGCCTTTTAAAGGTGACACGTGTTATGTTACAGAGAGCTCAAGCTAAGCCACCTGAAATTAAGGTTTCAGGTCCATAACAAGAGAAATGGGACACAGGTATTTATAATAAAAACATAGGAACTACGCAGGCAACGTCTAAAGCAACAACCCGAGCAGGAGAGGGTTGAATGTAAACTGAGCTAACATATTGTATCTAGTCTAGAATACCTTAGAAAGTGACAATATTGTATCAGGAGTGAGATTATTTATTTACTCTACAATATGTAACAGGAATAACGTAAACACTCTAAGAGCGGGAGCACACGATGCGTTGCGGCGGCGGTGCGGCGCCGGAGCGGTGTCGCTGCGTCGTCTTACATAGAAATATCTGTGGCATGTCACACGATGCGCTCCGGCGCCGCACCGGACTTGCAACCACCGAGACGAGGCGGGGAGGGGTGAATGCGTTGCGACGTCGGAGCGGCACCGCGCAGTTGTTTATTCGTCACACGGAAGGATACACGCTCGCTCGTTTCGATTTTTTTTCTAAGTTTTTTGTTTATTGTGATTGAGGTTTTAAAAAATGAGTACCAACCTAGATGTTATTGATATGGACTACCTCATAACATTAGTCCTTAACAGACTGTCCAACGCTGCTACGGCGCCGCTGCGACATAACAACGTTGCGGCGCCGCACCGCTCGTGTGCCCGCTGATACGGTGAAATCTTTGCGGTGCGGCGCCGCAACGCATCGTGTGCCCCCACTCTAACACTCTGTAGGGGTACGGTAATTGCATGGAGTAATCCATGTTTGTTTTAATGAAGATTACATGTTTGAACATCCTAACTATCTAGCTTTTCTAACTTTAATATTGTTATTTTTTTATTATTAACTATCGACCCGCCCCGGCTTTACACGTGTACGTTTTATAGCTTAAAACCTTATTGAATTACTCTATCTATTAAAAAAAACCGCATCATATTCCGTTGTGTAGTTTTAAAGATCTAAGTATACATAGGGACAGACAGCGGGAAGCGACTTTGTTTTATACTATGTAGTGATAATACTATAATATCCCGTCATGCCTAAAAATAGGTAGATACTTACACTAAAAAGAAACCCGTAGCTAAAAGAAACAAAAAGAAAACCATTATATAAGAGTCCAAAGACGCCATAATCGCTATAATCCTAAACGAAAGTGTAACAACACCAATTATCGTCCCAATCTAACGTCGGACAGGGGATAAATATCGGCAAACACTAAATTATTGTCTGTCCGTCTATCGGTATAGGCGCGCGGATGATTTGTGCGCTTTGCCGACAATTTTTCATCCACCCTGCCAACACTAAATCACGCTGACAACTCCGCCCGGCTGAACTATTAGACGTCTCGCGGGAATTTCAACCTTATCTTGTGAAGTTTAGTGTTGATTTTAGGTTGTTGTCTTTTAGGGTGAAGTACCCAAAGGTCGGCTCCTTATATTTGATATTTGTTTACCGACGTATAATAAAAATCCGCGTGAGTTATTACAGGTTGTGTGTTTGTCCCTTTTGTCTTGTTAAAAATGATGAGCGGGAGTACATTTATCTTAGACTTATTAAAACTTCGCTTGGTATATTTTTTTAGGAAGATTTATCGTTTTTCTCTTCATTATCATTGTAACTTTTGTAAAAGGTAAAACAAAAGAATCGTGTAGGAGCGAATCTATTATTAAAGTTAAAGCTATTTTCGGTCTTTCAGGATTGTGAACAAGGCAAATATAGTAGATAAAACCAAAATAGACTCTCCACCATTGAGAGTACTTATATTTGAGTTAGTAACATGAACTAGGTCACAATATAATAATTCACACTAATATACAAGATCAGAAAGTTATGACAAGCTAGTCAGATATAAAAGGTCAGACTTCTTCAGCTGATCAACACAGAATGCTCCGTTTCGTCGTTTTTTTTCTTTTTTCTATTGGACTGCTGTAGATGTTCCTAGTGGACCGTTCCTACGTCACCAGGCAGATATTGGCGAGACCTGAAGGGTCTCCAGCCAATGAGGGGGGGGGGGGGGGAGTAAAATACTTAACCTAAGCTAACTACTTGTACTACACTAACATCTTGACTACCTGCTACAACAGCATTAAGGGCGACCCCTAGTGGAACTCGGATCTCGGCTTAGGGCATTGCTGGCGGGGACTTAGGGGGGGGGGGGAGACAGCTTGATGAGGGCTGAATTACCGGTGTGACTGCGGAGTCTGAAGAGACGACCGGCTCTACGACGGGAGAGCTCGGTGGATCGTGACCGGCGGCGGTGGGACGTCGCGACGGGCGTCGTCGGCGAGGACGATATGCCGGACGGCGGCGGACGTTGTGTATTGTGCTGGTCGATTTACTCACCTCCTGGAGGAGGGTTATTTCGTCATCGGATTCTAAAAATGTGTGCCGCCTCGCTTCGTCGAATGACCATCGCCTTTATAACATCGGGTGCGTTGATCCATATCGATGACTAACTTCCCTACATTCCTTTGTCAAGATGGCCCAGTGTTACCAGCTACCGATAACACTTTTATGTAGGATTTGGTAGAAAGTAGTAATAAATGTGCTTTTTTACGCCGGATTATTTTAAACAGCCACCGTAAATAGGCAATAGAATAACGATCGTTAAATAGAGCCTATCTTAACTGATGAGGGCATTCAATTTTTGGAGAACGATTGCACACCTGTTTTGATTAATGCTCTACAATCTTTAGATATTTCTTTACAATTTTAATTTAATTTATATAGCTCCATCGTTATTCGATGATTCTGCCAACGTTTAGGGACCATCTATCTTTACCTGATAAAACCATTAAGGGTTTTGGGTTACCTATCTTATGTTCGAAAAATATTTGACCGAATTTCATTTCACCTAAGTTTTCAACTATCAACATTTCGTTTTTTTTTTTTACTTCATCGAAGTAACGTCTGCCACTGTATCAGTTGACCTATTATCAATTCCATTTTTTTCGTTACTCCGACGTTTGATTTGGTCGAAAAACTTTACATCTACATAAATAAAAAGAAAAGTCCTGACTGACTGACTCATCAACGCCCAGCCCAAACCCTTGGACCTAGAAAGCTGAAATTTTGCACAAAGGTTTCTTTTATAATGTAGACAAGGAATAAGGAAGGATTTTTCGAAATTCAGCCCCTAAGGGAGTTAAATAGGGGACGAAAGTTTGTATGGAAAATCGTCGATTAACGGGTTCAAAATTTCACGCAAGCGAAGCTGCGGACGAAAGCCAGTTTTATATTTTTCTATCCTATTTACTGTCCCACTGCTGATCAAAGCAAACCACTATTATATACCGCAATAACACAAATAAGGCGATCATCATTCACCCTACCCCATCGATACACAAACGACAATAAAATACCTGCCACTAGCCATTAACCCCATAACCTCATTAACGGTGAATCCCATAACATTAATCATAATTGCTAAAAGGATGGAGGATGAACCTTACGTCAATCAGAACCCTACCGTATCCACCTATAAGGATAAATAATAATATTTATTAAGACGAATGATAATGGAATTCCTTCGAGAACATTCGTTGTACGGTCAGCAAAAAAGTGTTAAGTTTGTGTTAAATAAATCTTTTGTACTGCCGTGTTAGATGCAGTTTAAAAGTAATGGTTGCAATTTGGTCTTTAATTTTGTGTGTCGCGTGTTTTTATAAATGAAAATACTCTGCTAAACGGACAGTATAAGTAGTGTTTTAATCACTTAAACAATAAAGAGTGTGTGTGTGTAATCGAACCTATTAGTTGCACAATGTTACTTGATTTTTCACAATTATTTTCTTTGCGATATCCATTGATCCATATAAAAGATAAAAATAAAGAATAAGACGAAGAAAGATTGACGACCTGATACGTAAATTGCCAAAGGTACTGATGTAATGTGTTGTGATGAGTAATTGTAAAGGTATTGATGAATGAAAGGCGGGCGTTTTTGGGGCTGTCTAACATTGACGTTGAAAAATAACTAAGTTATTCTTGTCTATTTTGAATAAATGAGTATTGAAGTTTGAAGTTTGCATGTACTAAACTTTATAGGTACTTTCTAGGTTATGATTCGCTTTTTGGCATAAGAACAGAAATACATTTTGATAACTACAACAAAAAATACAATAATACCCAACTATTGAATCTTAATGACCTAAAATCTAGCTGAATCATTTCTATTCCTAAATCACATCAGAAACCTTTTTCTATCGCACAATACAGTACCTTCAACGTTACTAGCACTAATTTCTATCATTAATTTAGTGAGTGTTTTTGCTATCCGTACTCATTTATCATATGCGCGGTTGACGCGACCGGGTCAATCGGATTTCCATCACTCACTCGGCCTATTGTTCATTTCTGCTATAGTTTTGGTTTAAGATTGTTTATTATATGGCAAAGGTCCATATATGAACATTCTAAAACCTAGTTGCTTTTGTGGCTGTTTTGCATGGCTGTTTGTCATGAGCACTAATATGTATACTTATGAGAAATACAAGTAACTTTCTTCCTAAATGCTGATTGAATTTATAAAATATTTTACATACAGGGTGTAAAAAGACTCATCACATAGCCGAAATCTACGCACTCTGTACATCAAACTAAATTACATTGACGAAAAATAATTGCTGGGAAACGAATTTTATTTTTAGGCATAAAAAACGCTGTTTTTTGTAGGGCGCAATGTAATGCACGTAACTGACTGTGCCTGTGTGTGTCGTGCAGCGGCTACACACCTGAGCCAAGGCAGTCGTGTGCTTTTGATATTCATTGCGTTTTTGCAACTTCAAATGCGTAATTTGTGAAGAAAAATTGAAAATTTTGATAGGGTTGTTTGGAAGAAAGTTTAGTATTATCACTTAGAATAAGTAATTGGAAAAAAACTAAAAAAAATGTATACTTTGACCTTCAATTTCCCCAAAACCAATGACTTCCCAAGTATGATCTGGTAGAAAAAAATGATCCCAATGATGGTTAGAATATGTGGTTTTCGTTATCGTTAAAGGTCTTTTACACCTGATATATTATTTTTGTAAATAACAATGTTTCAAGAATTACAATAAAATACTATGTACTATACATGTTAGTGCTCATGACTGTACATTTTTCGTTTCTCATGTATTGCCCAATTGTGGGAATTGGGATGTTAGGAGTGTTCTTTATTAAACGCACGACTAGTATTATGTGGTGCAGATATTGAATGATGGGTTCCAGGAAAATCAACAATTGATAAAAAATGTATTTTGACTGCTACCTAGTTGAATCATATATCCTTTATTACTCATAGATAAGATTTTCCTATGCTTAAGGACAAAAACTCTACAAAGCAAAAGAAGATGTAGATAAACATTTATTAAGACACAAATAAAGACGCACATACACATCTACATAAAAAAAAACCTAACAAAAACTACAAAAACTCATAAAAAGGAAACAAAAAATGTTTTTGCTCTGGCAACAACGACATCAGCCAGAGCAAGAGCGAGAGCCAACATTAAAAACTCGAAATGCAAAATAATACTTACTGAAATAAGTTACGATAATTGAAAACAAAAATTTAAGTTAAGTGCTAGCCACTAAGTAGCTTAATTTCTTCACCTAATTAATCTACATTTTTTGCCAACCATTCTCATTCATCATACAAGCGGAGCGAGTGACGTGCCGGGGTCACTCGTGGTGCCATCACTCATGTTATTAGATAACGTACTTACTGTCTACACTTAGCTTTGATTCATTATACTTAGTTTTCAAATTACGAGCTACTACTCGCTTAACAAACTTTAAGAGGCACAAAATACCTTTTATCCAGAAATTTCGGAAGAATTGCACCGGCCGAAACGTCGGGATAAAAGGTATTTTGTGCCTCTTAAAGTTTGTTACCCGAGAAGACCCGATTCTATATTTTTATAATGTGTACAAATCGCGAAAGTTTAAAAACATTTACGAGGTACTACTTGGAATCATATTTATGATTAGTTACGATTTACTCACGTGCATTTTTTGGGATTGTCCGACTAGTTTCGGACCCACATGGAGTCCTTAATCATGAGCTTTACAAGCGGAGAGGTCGCGAGTCGAACTCTAGCCAGGAAATCCCGAAAATGCGCGTGAGTTAACCGTAACCAATCATAAATAGAGGGTGTAAACGAATTCATGTAATTCCTTAAAACCACAATGATCTATTTTTGGTACATTAAAAAAAAACTTTTGTTTCTTGCGTTATGTACCTTAGTGATCGTATCTAAACTACCTTAAGGATTCAATAAAAAAAAGCAAAATTTTTTTGCAAAAAAATTCTTTTAAGTGAGATAATATTTCGTTGCCACGCATAAATAAATGAAAGCACGGCGACACAGCTGGCCGACACGACTAATGCAATATCGCTACGTGCAGTCAGTTAACTTGGACAAAGATATTTGATAAGTGGAATACCAACCTTAGGAACCTGTCGTATGGGATATGTCAAGTAAGTCTTAATTTCTCAATATTCCTTTAAGAAACAAAGTTATCTTAGACTTGAAAACTACTTCAAAACAATGAGTTTTCCAAGCTCTAAAAATCACAATATTACCAGAGAGTCCTCCTACAGATTACCGAAGCCTTCCAACCTCAATACGCTTAGAAGCCGCTGCCACAAAGAGAGAATTTAATTGGGAACGTTCACGGAGTGATTCGAGGCTCCTTGCAGAACTATTTATTATTTTATGTATACTGAAGGATGGGACAGAAGAGGTCTTACTAGTAAAGAGCTTTTCTATGGAATCATTTTAATTGATTAAGATGTTAGTGTATTTAATAAGGCATCGTTCTGGCAAGTGGTTGGACGACCATGTGATGCGTGCTGATAAATTGTGGGACACTGTAGGACGTTGTAGTACATTGCAGAATTGGGTAAAAAAACTTTCTAATTACTACTGTTGTGTTTATTGGAACGATGTCTTCAGTAAGAGCGCGATATACTGAGAATCTTCCATATACAGTGAGGTAATTTGAGTTATGGCAGTAAGAGCAGCTACCTTTAACGTTGTAGCTACAGGAAAACGTTCTTAGAAGACTGATCATATTTTTTGAAAATATATTGCCGTCTTACATGTTTTGAAAAAAAATAGACAGCGAGAAATATTTTTATGATGCCAAACGATTAAGGTATATTTTCTATAAGGATCAAAAGACTTCCAAACCAACTGAGGTTGGAGTACACGAAATGTCAAAAAACGAAAAATACTTAAATAAGGTAGTTATAATAGTAACCTTAATCGTTATAACTACAGGAAAATAAATGTTTTTAAACTTTCGCGATTTGTACACATTATAATAAAAATACAGGTTCGGGTCTAGTCGCGTAGAAACTTAAAAGGCACTAAATATCTTTTCTATTCCGACGTTTCGGCCGAATTACACCGGCCGTGGTCACGGGTAGACTGAAGTTCTGAAGTACGGGTAAATGTTCTTAAGAGACTGTCCATAAATTTTGAAAATATTTCGTTCTGAGTTCAAAGTTATTATATTATCTTACTTGTCCTTAAAAGTGCAGTTCAGACTATGCTATACTATTTCGCTATATAGTAAAGCATATTGCGTCATGAGCTATAACTTTATAGCATGACGTTGTTCACACAAACGCAAGCCGGTCTACTATGTGTACTAACTTATTTGACGGCGATCCGTCGGGCGACGGACGGGGTAGAAACGAGGCGGGACGACCGGAGAATCGTACGATATAACTCTGAGAATCGCTCAAGTTTATCGCGTACAAGTCAATACTTTATAGCATAGCGTTGTGTGAACGTGTCCATATTAAATGTATGCTTAGCGAAATAATTGTGCTATACAATACATGCTATATACTATATATTATAGCGTAATATAAACTGAGCTTAAATCGATAATCATCTAAAAGAACCGTCACAAATAAACGTCCAATTCTAAAGCCGTTTCCACATTGCAGTTAACACATGCAATTACATGGACTAACGGAGCGAGTGCGAAGCGTCCGAGCTTCATTAAACAAACCGCTCGTGGTGTCCTCAAGTGTAATCTTGCAGAAAATGACGTTGACGTGATCTGACATCTTTGATGTGACGGACGGACGTGTGTGCATGGGTTTAGAGCGCTGCATTTGATGTATTGAAATATTAAGTATTTATAGATTATAATTAGATTGTTGTTATAGGTATGTTTAGAAATTATGGCAATGTAGGTAAATGATAGCATAGAGTATAGTCTTAGCTTTAAATAATGGGGTTCTTGATAAAATTGAGAAGAAACAAAATGTATTAGAGAGGCCTTCTTTTTTATTACTATCGTTACTCTCAAGATATCTTTATCTTATTATACAGTGATTTTCTTTGTAATGTGTTTTGATGACAATTAACCATGTCATTTGTTTTATATAGTTTAGCGTCCTTTTACCTTTTGTAAATGTGAGAGCTTTGTAGACTTGCTAGATGTCTGGATACCTATTTAATTTTTGACCACATTTTTCATTGATTTTTTGTGTTGTTCCTGCACTTAAGTCTACATTGCTCTCTCATAACTATTCTAAGTCATAACTGTACCCACTCAAATTGTTAAAGATATGGATTTTAAAAGAGTAATCATGGAGTTTCTTGCCGGCTCTTATCCATAGGAAACGCCTAATTGGTACCGTGCACCTAAATTCGACTTTTCATAAGCCCTTGTAAGCGTAGTAAGCTTTTATATTCTCGTAGCATAGCTGCATAGCATATCTCTGGTGGAAAGGCGCACTTAGCTTCCCTGTTGCAGGTTGGCGAGATACACACACCATCTGAAATCGTAGTCAGATCATCGTCACTGCTATATGAACGACTAGCGTTTGCCCCCAGCTTCGCTTGCGTGTAATTTTAAACCCGCGTTTACCTCTTTTAAGTGTACCTAGTTGTTAAATCTAAAAACTTCGGCTTTTATTTATTTTGAAGTGTGTTTATGCCAAATTTCAAGTTAATTACCCGTGGAATAAGGATTTTCATACAAATGTTCACAACTCATTTCACCCCTTTAGGAGTAGAATTTCTAAAAACGGTTAAACACGTTTACATTTATTTCTTACCAGAAACCTTCATATTTAATTTCATGCTTCTTACTTCAAGAATGAAGGACTTCCATAGAAACTTCAATCCCCTATTTCACCCCCATAAGGGTAAAATTTCCAAAAATCCTTTCTTAGTGGATATATATGTTACAAAAGAAACCCACTGTCAAAATTTCAAGTCTCCAACCCCAACGGTTTAGGCTGTGCGTTGATGGATCAGTCAGTCAGTCAGTCAGCTTCTCCTTTTATATATGTATAGGTATAGATGATGTTAAATCTATAACATTTACAACCATCTCAAACTCCTACCTTTCGTCTTCGAAAATTGGTTTTCGCAAAAAATAAGCCAACACCCAGTTTCTCATACAACGAAAGTGGCACAATGCAGACGCGAACAACGAAAGAAAAAAAAGTCATTATAATATCCAGCACCTAATCTAAAAAATCCTTACGAGCATATAAAATATTTGCATTCCAATGCTTGCCCAACAAATTTCAATCTCGGTAAATATTGAAAAAACACCGCAATGAACATCCAGCTTGTAGATTTCAATCAACGATCGGATATCTGAGATAAGGTCGAGACTTCATTCCCCGACACAATGGATATTGAAAACTGATACTGTTCGTCTTTTGTTTGCTTTTTAAATATTTTCCAGAAAATAGTGAGAAGGGAATATCACAAGTGTAATGAAATGAAATGAACAATATTTATTTGGACACAGTACGAAGAGACAATAACAGTTGAGATTCGTCTTATCTCGAGTCGGCATGAGCTGTACACCGTGGGCCCGAGGTACCCCATAAATAAGCATTGATTCCGATGCCTAATTGGAGAAGAAAAGCTACGATATAGTTTGTTGAATAAAGCTTAATTTTCGAAATATTCATTATTTACGGAAATTCACAAATCGAAAAATATCCGTGGTAACAAGTCCTATGAACGCGGCGTTGCGAGTTTTGTCATACCATACCCCTCTCGCCGTATGTCTTATGTGTCGGGGAGGGTTGTGAAGTGAGAAGTTTCTTATCCACTCATACGATAATTTATCAATGTTGCCAGTTCAACCTAAGGTATTGTTTACAAGGAAGTACTAAAGTTAATTGATTGATTAAGTAACGAAAAAAATTGATAGAATTGGACTTTTATTGATATAACATTTGACTCATAATACCATCAGAAAGGGTACCTCGGACCCACGGTATATAAGATAGCTCATCTCTAGCCTTATCCCAACTATGTTTGGGTCAGCTAACAGCCTAACCAGATTTCGGAACCCACTTACGAGGCAATGCCAATATCCTAAGGTTAGACCGGTTGTCAGACTTTCGGGCTTCTGACTGTCCGTAACGACTGTCATAGTTATTTATGACGTGTATTTTATGGAATGCCATTTTTCGAATGCCTTTTCCGGGGTGAACGATAGGTATTAATAAGAAATTCTTCACATTAAAGACATAATGAAGTATAAAGCTGGCTTCTTGACTAATTACTCTGGCCAGCATCGATTCGCAACTTACTTGAAAAACTCATAGAAATAATTTAACTTTGCATAACGATTTGTGTGGAGCGAAAAGCTGTGATGATCTACTGATCATCACAGCTTTTCGCTCCACACAAATCGTAAGGTAAAAGGTACTCCTTTTAATGAATATAAAGACTCATTACTTTGGGATTACTATCATGCATTGATAGAGCTTCCAAGAGGATACTTCAGCACGTCCAGCGCAATCTGGGCAGTCAGCCCCGCTACCAACCTTGCTGACTGGCTAATCAGCAGGACAATTGCGTAACATACCCAACATCAATCATGACACTTGATGTGTCAAAAACAATATTATGGTACATAGTTGTGGAGAAGTCGGATTGTTAATACATACGCTGCAATGGAAATTGTTGAACTGTCAAAATCAAAACCATAACAATTACGAGTGTTTTACGCAATAGAATGCTGTTCACCACGGCATGAGCTATCCTTGTATAAACATTACCGACACGAATGAAGAAGATACACTTGGAAAAGGCTTATGTCAAACTGTATACCAATTATATAGAAAGCAATTCTCATAACATAAATGATAATAACAACGTAATAATTTACCAATTCACACAAACAACTAACAATTTATCATCAGGATTTTCTCAAGATTTCCGAGAACAAAACTTTAACGGCGGCAAGCCTGCAGAAACCGCTGGCAATAGAAATGTATTGCAGTATACTAATGTTTAAATTCAACGCATTACCACCGGGAGCCTCGAGAGCTTTCGAGACGTTTCCAGCATTCATACGACTAAGAGATCTTCTTACTCCGTCTGCGAAAGCCGTGAAGGTAAGTGTGTATGTTTGGAAAGGTATTAAGTGGCTTTTTGGGGTTCTGTACCTAAAGGGTCAAAGTCAAAGTTTTTTATTTCAAATAGACCAGATTACAGGCATTTTTAAAACGTCAAAACTAGGTGCACGGTTCCAAAAGGTAGGTTGCATAGAGAAGAGCCGGCAAGAAACTCCAAGAAGAGAAGGGTGCTAATGGGACCTTATTATTATTAAGCCTACACCGTCTGTCCGTCCGTCTGTCATGTGTGCTGTATCTTTTTACCCATAACAGGTAGCCAATTAACATTTTTACAGAATATGTGTTAATATGGTTTCTGTCTTGGGAAATATTAAAAACAATAAAAAGTCTAAACTCAAAGGGAGTATCGGGGGGAGGGGACAAGAAACATAAAAAAAAAACATTTTTTCAGCTAGTTTTGTTGCTGGTCTCTTTAAAAACGGTTTTACATGGAAGCTTGAAACTTGGTATGGTTACATTACATACTCTATAGTTAAACAACAAATAATAAAAACAGTTATTTTACAGACATTGAGATGGGACGGAGCTTTTAGTGTTCGAGCCCGACTCGCACTTAGCCGGTTTTTATTCATACACCGATATACAAAGTAGAAAATACGTAATAACATTAAATGATACCACTTCTTGTATGATGCGTTCTGCGACCGTACAGAAAAATGTAACAAGTAAACTTTACATTCAATAGTTTAGTCACAGGAATTTTCTTACGATTTGATCATTTACATTTGAAGATCTCAATATGAAGTTACGAAAGTCGGTAACGTGTTCAAACAAAAATGATATTTACTTTTGCACACGTGTGACCGGTAGCGGCCACTAGTGGCTGTGGGGAGAGACCCGTGGGTGGATAGCCTTTAATAATAGAATGCAATAAATATCAAATCGCGTAAATAAAAAGAACATTACGAGTATTTATTTATTTTATTTATAATCTGCTACGACCGCGTAGCTGTCGTAGGCACCAGCTACGTCGTAGCCACGTAGACCTTTTTTCAACAAAACGAGAAGCCGACGAGCAAATAAATGGGTCTAATAATTACACAAAATTATTTCGATTATTCGATTTTAGCGCATACACCGTTCTGATTAAAAACGAGTATAGCATCCGATACATAGGAACCTATGGATTTAAAAAAAAGGTTGTTTTTGCCAAAAGTGTAGTTAGATAGTTCTTTTCGCCATTATTCCTACATTATTACGTAAAATAACAACCGGCTAATTTATGGGAGAAGCAAATGGCAATAAATTAACTTGTCGTCTACGTAATTTATGTCCTACACCTCAGTTATGTAAGATTTTCGCGTACGCTGTGAGAAAAATATGATACACTAGCGATTCGCCGGGGACGACAGGGTTTTACAAAAAGAAAGCTGTTGGGGAAAGAGATTGCTTGTGTACTGTGTATTTTAACGGGGTTTTTCCTGCAATTATTATTATTATTATTTTCTGCGGCAAACTAATTTTGCAGTTTCTACTTCCCAAACAGTAAGTAGGCTTGTGAACCGGGAAGACGGAATATCGGTGGACGACGTTGAAAGAACTTGTAATTATTTTTAAGTATATTTTATACATACGATTAATTTTTTACTAGCTGACCCTACATAATTTGTCCTGTCATACAAAAATCCCATGGAAAAAAGAGCATTCAGTTTTTCCCGAATTTTCCGGCCAATTTTTCCGACTTTTCTTGCCACAAAAACCCAATTTGGACTATTAAGAACATTTAAAAAGATTGTCAAATCAGTCCAGCCATTCTCAAGTGATGCGCTTATCAACGAACAGCAATTTTTTTATATACAGGGCGTTCCACGACTTTGCCACATGGAGGGGAAGTACCTTAAATACTGTAGATAGAAAAAAATACTAAATAAAGACTTCATTTTTATTATAAAAACAATACGAACTGCATTCAAAGAATTTTAAATAATCACCTGTCTGAACCGGGAATCGAACCCGCTAAATGTGAAGACAATAAAAACTGTAATTTTATTGTAATAATCGAAAGGCTCGATCAGATACATTTATTTCTTCTAAATAACATAGCATCTAAAATAAAAGTCCCATGTAATAAGGGCGAGCTTATTACCATCAACCGGGCGCAAATCCAGACTCCGGGCTGCTACTTAGAAACTCCATACGGAAAAACTCAATAAAACCATAAATGGCGCATGTTGTGTTAGCCTGTAAGTAATTGTTGCACTTATAAATGCACTATTAAGAATAATTTTTAAGGTATTTTATTTTATTTATTTATTTACTATGACATAATACACCGGTACATAAACAAAAGAAATACAAACATTTACACAATATATGTACAATGGGCGGTCTTATCGCACAAGGCGATCTCTTCCAGACAACCTTAGGATGGACTGGAAGAACGGAAAGAGAAAACGGGCATTATTGTGTAAACAATTGTTGGCTAACCCTAAATAAATAAGACTTTGCCCGAACTGGGGATCGAACCTAGCACGTCACAGCCAGCAGTCGCGCTTGCGACCATTAGACCAACGAGACATACAACTTACCGTTTCCTTTTTTTTTCTGTGTCAGCACCCCAAGAACCTTTTTCTCCAACTTATCCTTAGGTACATATCTTTGATTACGATCTGTATAATATTATCCTTGCGAGTCGGCAAATCCCTCGAGCAATCTGTCTGATGTAATTATTATCTTTATTTTGGCTTCCATAGTATGTCTATTAATTTGTTTGGATATTATTGTCGTACTATTAGGATTAGCAGTAATAGTCTAGCGGTAGAACGGTTGCCTTATAAGTAGGAGGGTCTGAGTTTGATCCCGGCGTGCACCTTCAGACTTTTCAAACTCATGTGCGGATCAGAATTTAATTATCATTGAGGAAACCTACAAACCTGAGAGGGCTCCAAAAAGTTCTCCATAGTGTGTCCATAGCCTTTTCACCGTAAGTTGATTACTGGCGTTTCTCTACAAAATATTACCATACACAGAATATCAAATATACAGGGTGTAAAAAGACCCTTAAGGATAACGAAAACCACATATTCTACCCACCATTGGGATCATTTTTTTTCTACCAGACCATACCTGGGAAACCATTGGTTTTGGAGATATTGAAGGTCAAAGTATACTTTTTTTTTTACTTTTTTCCAAAAACGTATTCTAAGTGATAATACTAAAATTTCTTCCAAACAACCTTATCAAAATTTTCAACATATTGCGCGCTACAAAAAAAACGTTTCGTTTATGCCAAAAAATAAAAGTCGTTTCCCAGCAATTATTTTTGGTCAATGTAGTTTAGTTTGATGTACAGAGTGCGTAGATTTCGGCTATGTGATGGGTCTTTTTACACCCTGCATTTTACGGTTTTTGATGATGTCATCGTTTACGTTTTTTTCGAAAGCAGTCTCCATACGGCTACAATTTAGCGTTGTGGACTAAGGTCTAAGCCTTTTTCATTCTGAGAAAAGGTCCATGCCCAGCAGTGGGTCTTTAATGTGTTGATTATTCTATTGTAAGTTACTGCCAATTATCAACCCTAAAATACTAATCTCAGTTGGTTTATAACAGAACGTAAAAGTGATCATACTTTTTCCTTGATCCAGGATTTGAACTCAAAACCTCAACGTACACAATGTTTCTTCTCATCGCTACACTATTCACTGACTCGTGTTCCAACAAGAATTTACATCGTAAGAAAATCCGTGAAGAGGTGTAATTTAAATTTCTTTTAAAAAGTCTGCAAACCGTGCACCCTTGCCAAGATATGGTAAGTAAATTGTTGAAGCACTGCACTATATCAACTGTAAGTAGAGATGTCGCTTCTCGCCAGACATTTTCGTGTTACTACCCTACTTTAGATATTCTGTTAAAAGGTGGGTAGTTGAAGAAATAGCTTTATAGGCTAGCTAGGCGGTATGTTAACTTAGCTGGGGTACTTTAGCACCGATATTAGTGACAATTCGTTTAATTTTAAACCTAGTATTTGTGGAGTCCCGTACGGTATATACAATTACCCTTGAACGATATAATTGTTAACAGAAAGCATGGTTCACCGTTGAACGGTAATACGAAAAAACTATTAGTCGATACCATTATTTACAGACAGCACGTTTCGCCGAAAAACGCTACAACGAATGAATGATTGGCCGATACTAAGATTTGCCGATGTCATGGTTCGCCGAAACACGCTTGAACTTGAACACGCTTCAACAGGCATCGATTAAATTGCATTAACTTCTATTACCATGCGGTTATCTTGACTCCATATCAAAGTTGTAGTTGTACTTTATATGCCGAATAAACCGCGGGTAACACTGCGGGGCGCAGCTAGTATTAGATATAAGACAGTCCCAAAACGCTCCCGCCCTTCTCTAAAAAATGCAACGATTGGTATACTAAACGATTCGTTTTTAGCTACAAAAACCGGCCGTAGTAATCAGTTCTAAACACGATACGTAACTTTCAAAATACAGTTCTAATAAGTGCAAAAAACAACTCATTGTTATTCTCATATAAAAATATTCCATCCGAACAAAAACATAATCGAAGGCGGCACTAAAGCATGAAATTAAGCTCCAAGAAGGGATTATCTGGTCAACGAAAATATGGTATGAAGGTGAGAAATAATGAGTTCCAACCACACACCATAAATTCCCCCTGATTAATCCCTGCTCAACCCCCAAGGGAAAAAGCGCCAACATACTTTGAACGTTTCACACACACACATACATAATCATCAATGATTCAACCGGTAAGAACATCTATGATTGAAAGTCCTTTTTTCCCTCTCCGAGCAAAATAAGGGGTAGAAATGGGGGGGTAGGAATAATTACGGCCGAGGGGCTTTGACCTCAGAGGGGGACGTAATTAAGGAGGGGGGAGGCAGGATCATTTTCTCTTAGGTGTGCTTTTGTACCTTGTGTGTTGGCTAAAAATATGCTAGACCGAAATGTTTGCGTTTTTACCTTTAGTTTTTGCGTTTTTTTGGCTTAGTGATTTGGGAATGAGAAAAAATTGAGAATTTTCTGTGTAACCATAGATACATTATTTTAAGGGTCAAAATACACGTCCACGTAAAATACTTGCTTCTGGGAGCCGGATCCGACTATTGGTCGGATTCATGAAATACACGTACGATTCTAGTGTCCGATTTTTTCTGGACGACGACGACGCCCAGACGATTCTTACGATTCTGACATCCGATCCAATAGTCTGATCGTAGCTACGTGTAATTCATGTTCAAACAAATGTATGACACGGAGGCCTTCAGATAGTCTGATCAGACTATCGGAACCGACTATCGGAGACAAGTATCGGACGTGTATCTGGGCTCTAATACATGGTAATACTTATTATGTCTATACTGCATTTTAATATCAAAACATGCAAAAGCCAACCAAGACACGAATATCTTTTGAACCATTTATTCAATTAGAGTTTCAGCTTATCTTGATTGAACGTAATAAATTCATGATACTATATTGAATCGCTGATGAAAGCAAATATGTTGCTTATTTCTATACATTTCCTTGCTAAAATGAGCCTTATTTATCTGTGTTGTCATATGTTTCAGTTTATATTCTATTTTGAATTCATGTGCGGATCAGAATTTGACGATCACTTGCATTAGCGGTAAAGGAAAACATCGTGAGGTAACTTGCATACTTGAGAGAGCACCAAAAAAAAGTTCGTGATGATGTGTGAGCCAACCCGCTCTAGACCAATGTAAACTAAAGCGTAGTTTTCACAGGCCCAGTAGCTGGCGGACAGTGAAGGACAGTTACTGTCTGGCAGCTACTGGGTCCGTGAAAACAAAGTTCAGCCAGTACTGACCGGTCAGTTGCTGTCGGTCAGCTACTTCAAAAAAAATTGTTTCTACTGTCCACTGACCTTCCCCCACATCCACAAGGACAGCTACCGGGTCGTCACTCGGTCCATACGATCGCAACTAGATGGGTCAGAAACACCAGGCCAGAACTAGTAACACAGTAACTGTGTGCTGCTGTCTCCTAAACAGACCCAGTAGTGAGAACACGTCGGGAAAGTGACAGTACTAGTGTCGGGTAGGACACGAATTGAAAAAGAGTTTGTAAGAGTAGCCTCTTTTTTGCTCTGAGCCAGTACAATGTACTACTTCAAATGAGGTGAGGCGTACTGAAGCTCCGTGATACGTTTGAAGTAACGAGTACGAATATGACATTTGACGTTACTGCAGCAAGTCGAGTCGCGGTCGCGTAATGTCCACTGTAGAATGACGTGCTATTGTAGCATGTGCCTCGTTCCTTCTCTTTCTCACCCTACAGTTTACTTAGCGAGAGTAACGAGTAACGCGACTACCGTGACATAAAAGTTGAAGTAGTACACTTTTAAATGTCGAGCCGCTCTTACATTTTGACGTCATGTACGGGACAAATGTACCGCCTCTTGTATGTCCTACTCAACACTAGACAGTACTGTATAGACAGCAGAATGTACAGTTGCTGATTACTGTGTGGTCAGAAACTGGGCCTGTGAAAACCAGGCCTAAGGCCTAAACCTTTCTCATTCTAAGAGGCTCGTGCCCAGCAGTGGGACCGTAATAAGCTAAATTGATCTACTTATCCTCTATCTCACTTTATTTAATGTTTCGTCTCACGGGAAGAAACCTTTCAGACTTTTTTTATTCTAGCTGTCAGAACAAAAAGAAAATAAGTCTTGTCTGAAACGTCCTGTCATAACTATGGCAATCTATTATGTTTAAATGCTCCCAAATTTCTTGAAGTAAAAACAAACTTTCCGTTTGAGACATTAGCTGAAACTTCTAGGCAAGCGACAAAAAAGGCGAATATAAAAACAACTCTTTTATTTCCACCGCGATAAAAACCTTTTTTTTTCTCGTAAAATTAAATACTAATTAATATCAGTACCGGAAGTTTCACTAAAAAGGTTTTAGCGATAAAAGGTTTTTTTATCTATACATATAATAAATCTGTAGACATGGCGTGTCTGTACATAGCAAATATTTTGAAAAAACCTGGTTGGGATGTTAAACTATAACCAATAGAACCCATTTTTAACATTTTTGGAATTTTTGTCTGTTTGTCTGTTTATCTGTTTATCTGTTTGTCTGTTTGTCTGTTTATCTGTTTATCTGTTTATCTGTTTGTTTGTTCAAGCATCACGTAAAAACAACTGGTCCAATGTTGTTGACTTTTATTAATAAATATTGTGCTTATCTCCAAGTAACATATGTTTTTTGTTTCATCGCAATCGGTTCACGCAATCAAAAGTTATGCGAATTTTAAGTTTTCTAGAAGAACTTAGCATGTATTTGTGTATACTTACCATTTCTTTTCAATAGATGGCGTTAAGTGGATCAAATCACGTTGTGAGGAAATATAATCAACGAATATATTACTATTCTCAGTCTACGGAAGGTCTATTGAAATGCTATTCGAAGAAGGTACTAACTAAGCTTTTATAAAAAAACGAGGATAATGTTATTTAAAATTTATAAGGTACCTATCTATCTGAATGTCAGTGGAAGAGAAATACATTCAATTTTATAAGCAAGTGTAGGTATTCTAAATTTTTAAATGTGCAAGGCATTACGATAGATTAATTTGAAATACTCATATATTTTATTATGAATACTTAAATATGTATTTATAAATCTATTTACTATTAATAAAAATTCAAAGTGCACTTGGTCTGTAATTAAATATTTTTCCAAAATTTCGATTCGGTGATAAATTATAATCCATTTTAGCAAGGAAATGTATGGAAATAAGCACCCCGGTTTTAGTATTATGGTTATATGAACCTTTACGGTCAATCAATAACAGCTGAAACTCTACCTAAAGAAATGGTTTAAAAGATATAAGTGCCTTGGTGGGACACCTTTGTCTATTATTATAATAAATGGAATACATATACACTATTTAGTTGCTACGACACAATGTTGTTTTCCGAGTTCCACGCGGACGGAGTCGCGGGCACAGCTAGTCAAAAATAAATTTTAGAGAAATATAATTTGGGGTTATTAAAGTCGGTTACTAAGTCGGCTACAGCTCCGATTCTGGCACTTTCTGTCTACTAAATTTACACGAAGACGCTTCGTGTGACTTTTATTGCTAAGACATAATAAGGTCCATATTACAATGATTCACGCATCTTAGTGAAATAAAAAGACTACTACTGTAAATTACTCTGATCTTATACGATTTTTAAATATGATTGAGTAGCAAAAACGTATCGGTATAAAGAAGCAGACGAAAAAAAAACATCCAAGGCGGATAGTAAACCTCATAATGCGTTATTTTTTAAGTAGGTTAAATAAGAAAGATTAACCTATATAATATCAAAGGGACAACCAAAATTCTTATCAGTCGAAACGATTTATAGTCACTATATGGATCCAAAAAATATTACAATATAGTCCAAAAATTTCTCCGGAACAATATTATGATGTAATTTCAGACCACAGAATGTAAATGGTGTATGGCCTCACTCTCTCGAGGCCACAATTAAGAAGAAGACTTCATTAATATTTCTGTTTGCTCATATAATGGATTATTCCCTGAGGCCGTTTTTGGCTTCTGGTAATTTTAATTTGGGGTAATACGTATAATTGCATGAGCGGTGGAAGGTGGTGCGATTCTTAAACCAAACTAATATTGAGAGCAATCTTTATAGTTTGGTTTTGCCGTCTCATAAAAAGGAATTTATGCATGGCCTCAATATTTTGTTGAGTGTGGATGTTTGTGGATTGGATGTATTTGTACCCACACTATAAAAAGACCACATAATGGTTGTATTGTATATCTGTAATGTCTACTTACACAAATGAAAATGTTACAAAAACTTATATCGTAAAGCGAAAATCCTAATGTAGATAGAAAATCAAAAAAGGTGTTAAAATCCAGTCTGCCTCATGTCCCAGCAATGCTTAAATAATAAATATTTGTACTATTATCGTAATTATGTCCATCCCATGTCCAACCCATTTATGTCCCACTGTCGGGACAGGCCAAGCGTTCAGGACTTACTCTGCGATACTGGAATTTAATGTGAAACCAGAATGAAGGTTTTGTATCGTAAAACTTGCAAGAATACTCGTATAAAGCATATACATTTTTGTACTGACACGCACTTGAATTTTTGTTTCGAATTCTGGTTATACTGGTACCAGTTATTTTTGTAAAATATTATTGTAACCACATGAATTTTTCCCAATATATACGAAGAAATTGCTTCAAGCTTTAGAGAAACGTGTGCGAGAATACTAAGCGTGTAGAATAGACCTCCTAACTGTGCTACAAACAGGGTTGTCAAATGTTATGTTTAGTTCGATACGATTGACTTTTATACACATTTCACATAAAACAAGTTTGATCTTTATATCTAGTTTGTGATTTCCGATGGTATTACTTAAGGTCCGAGTATTATAACATTATGAGCCTGTAATTTTCCCACTACTGGGCAAAGGACTCTATACGATTTATACACGTTAGACTTAAAACAAAGTCGATCTTTACATCTACTTTGTTATTTCCGATGGTAGGCCTAAAGGTCCCACAACTGGGCAAAAGACTCTCTTCATACAGAGATCGAATGAACATATTAAATAATCATCACGATACCTCACAAACAATGCTTATTGCCTAAAAAAATATATTTAAATAATGATGTTTTCTGACACATCATGAAAATTCGGCATTGTACTAAAAAGTACATTTTAATTTACGTAACAAAATTTTCAGTTTTAAAAGTCAAGGCAAAGTTTTTTATTTGAAATAGACCAGACTTCGTGAACTTTTAGGCCCTATACCTATTTACGTAAAATTTGTACTGATTTAACAGAAATTTTAGTAAGGTTATGGTTAATTGGTGCAACTGAACCTTAAAATGTCAAAACTAGGTGCACGATTCCAAAAGGTAGGTTCTATGGAGAAGAGCCGGCAAGAAACTCCAGCTTAATTTAAGCATTTTCCGATTTTTGATCAGGCAACCCTAGCCACAAACAAAGACTTCCAGTGATATATTATTATATTGTACTGTACGTACACCTGACAGTGTACAGCTAAAAGGAGGGTGCTGTATTCTACGAACTAGATGAATTTGCTTTGTATGTTACGAGAACTTATTAGTACCCACTGTTATATACTGAAAGAAGATAGAACAGAATTAGAAGACCACCTGTGCGCAATGTTATTGTGTTTTATTGTGAATTTATTTGTTATTATACCGAAGAGTTGAAGAAGTTGTTTATTAAGATGATTAAATTGGTTTATTGAAGGAATTACTACGGATTATTGTTATTATTATTGTTGAATATTTTTTTTTTACTTTGACATTTTGATGAATAATTACTCAATTATTAAAATGTTGATATTATTTTATTTTTATTTTTTATTGTGAATGTGAGTACCATGTAGGCTAGTATCATACTTGAATTTCATAAGTGTTTGGCGGTTTTGAGTGTTTCTTGTGACCTACGCAAATGTCTTGCTGATTGGTGGCGTAATGCATCGGGTCGTTGAGCTCCCTAAAATAAGGTTGAGCTACGCGATGGCTGATGCATGCGTACCGTCAGTTTGGACAGGTCAACTCAAAGCTGTTATAGCTCTTTCCTCAAAAGGCCACTCCAGACGTTGCCCTACATTGTTACACTCGCATAGTTTTTTGATACTACAATGTCTGGACTTTAAAAGAGACGTTGATCTCTGAGTTTGTTTCGGCTTTTCTTCTCAGAGCTAGTCAGATAGGAAATGCTGGCTCCATGTAGTCTTAAAAAAACATATAAAATTGACTTGTAAAAGTGTCTGTAACAGATTTATTTACGGAAATAAATATCATTTATCATTTACTGAAAAATCAAGAACATTTAATAATATTTTAGGAGTGTCTGATCACATTTTCAAAGAAAACATGTTTTTTTTCTATCAGTGGTTTTTTTTTAAATAGTATCCCTTTCCTATCTCAGACTGCACCAATAGTGTTTATTTCTCTATAAAAAATGTCCCTATAATTGTAATTTTGGTCAAAACAAAGATATTTACTTACTATAAAAAAGGAATACGAATTATGAGTTTTTGTTCATTTATAAAAAAAAATGTTGATGACGTAAATAGCCATTTTTAATTAGACAATTCTCATTTATAAATGATTAGTTGCGATTTACTCACGTTCATTGTTCGGAATTAAAGAGTTCGATTCGCGATCTCGCCCCGTTTTCAGCTCATGATTAAGGGCTCTGTTTGGGTCCGAAACTAGTCGGGCAATCCCGAAAAATGCACGCGAGTAAACCGTAACTAATTATAAATGAGAATTGTCTAATTAAAAGTGGCTATTTATTAATTGCTTTAAGCGATAAGACCGCCATTTATACTGTTCTTAATTACGTGTATTCCTTTTGTTTTATTTCTTTTAGTGTACAATAAAGTATATCTATCTATCTATTTACACACATCAAAAAAAGTTTGCGATCACTAGCATAATTACGAGTATGTATGTGAAGTTTCCGAATTCAAAGTCCAACTGAAATCTGATTTATTTATCTAGATAACTATCAATCTATATTTATCATGATAATTATCGCTTTGAATTCCGATTAGAAAATTCGGCTTCAAAAAGGCTACATAATTTTTCAAAGTAATCGCAAACTTTTTTTGATTTGTGTATGTCGTTCGGTTACGATTAATCAACGTTTCTGTTATTAAAATTGGCTCTCATAAGGCTAGCAAGTATTTTACGACTAAAACTATCAATAAAAATCCGAGATAAATCCTTACGTGGTTGAATTATGAATACCACATCTAAGTACCAAGACTAATTACGTTGTCAATTCTAATCACACAAAATCGCTATTTAAGCATCAATTAAAACTTTAAGCTAATTGTCTAATACAAGCTCGAATTTATTTGAGAATCACAAGCATGTCTCCCAAACACTCTACAGCTACCAGCTTGCATGCCTAATGAAAGCCAGTACAGTCAACTAACAAGATAAATATACAGGCAACTAATTACATTCGTAGTTTAACAGAGTCATGCTTGTGTTGAGCGGCCAAGTTTTTTGCCATCTGCGTGCCAGTCTTGCGTATAAAAAGTTATTATGCACACACTCACAATTACAATTGCTTGTGTAGTGCGCAGTGCATTGATATTTGTGGTTTGCTTTTGTGGAGAAACGAGTTATGGTGTTTCTCCAACGAAAAGGTAGGATCTTTCAACCAGGTGGGCCTAACGGTTGATTTTGGGCCGTTGTTTTATACAACACTAGCGACCCGCTCCGGCTTTGTACGTGTACGTTTTATAGCTTAAAACCTTTCTCTTGAATCACTCTATCAATTTAAAAAAAACCGCATCAAAATCCGTTTCGTAGTTTTAAAGATATAAGCATACATAGGGACAGACAGCGGGAAGCGACTTTGTTTTATACTATGCAGTGATGATGGGTTAGTCGCTATACATACATACATTTTGTTGAGCAACATAGATAATTTTGTATGGAACGAATTTTGAGTAGAGTTGTCCCTCGTATCCGCTGTTGTAGTCAGCTACACAACCGCACTATTGCGTAGTTCGCATGTGGCCTAATAGATGTTGCCACACATGTGCACCTAACTCTTCTGTTGACTGTACCAAAGTACCGGCTTGTATGTTTAATGAAAGCTGTTCTTTAAAACTCGGCACATTAATTCTATCTAAGCTGTGAACTTGGGTACCATGGTCTAAGTTTGTATGTGTATCGTGTGCTTAAACATAATTATGGTGGGAAGTTTTGTGTGTTTTAATTTTAGAGCTGTTTTATAAAAGTACTTTATTAACTTGCAACATGCTGAATGTGATCTTTTCGTTTAAAGTACGACATGAAAAGATGGAAACTACGACAGATCGTTTTGCAGACCAATCGACTAATAGAAGATAGGAAGCAAAACGAAATTAGATGGCAGTACCACCGTAAGATTCCATCACAACCAATTAGAACGAGTTAAATAGTCATCAGTAATGATTTCAAACCAATTTTAACGTATGGGATTTCTTTGGTACCATCGATAGTGGCGCCATTAATCCCTACTAATATTATAAACGCGAAAGTAACTCTGTCTGTCTGTGACTCACCGATAATTCAGCCCTCATCAAGCTGTCTCCCCCCCCCTAAGCCCCCGCCAGCATCGCCCTAAGCCGAGGTCCGAGTCCCACTAGGGGTCGCCCTTAGTGCTGTTGTTGTTATTAGTCATGATGTTAGTGTAGTGTAAGTAGTTAGCTTAGGTTAAGTATTTTACTTCCCCCCCATTGGCTGGAAACCCTTCCAGTCTCGCCAATAACTGCCCGGTTACGTAGAAATGGTCCCCTAGGACCACCTACAGCACTCCAACAGAAAAAAATAGTCTGTCTTTGACGCTTTCACGCCTAAACCACTGAACCGATTTTGACGAAACTTGGTACAGCGACAGTCTGGAACTTGGAGAAGAACATAGGCTACTTTTATCCGGAAAAATAAACGAAATCCACGCGAACGAGGCCGCGAGCGACTTCTAGTTCCCAATACATAAAAAATAAAATTAAAATAATGGGATATCCCATTGTATACAAAATGAAGAGTATGTATGGAGATGCACCCAGTTATCATGTCGTAACACACATACCAATGGACTTGAAAGAGTGACAAGATTTTCACGATGACAAAAGCCAGCCTTGCGCGATGTTATAAAAGTGACTTTTGTCACCGTGACTATTTCTCACGGTGACAAAAGTCACCCGTGCGCGCTAAAGCTTAGAGACATCAAATGCATCTTATTTTTTAATGATTGGTGTAAACGACCTCTTCCTATGTATATATTTTCAAACAATCACGATAAAACTTCAATAAGTATAAAATAGTTTATCAAATTACTAACTAATCGCTTTGCGCTCTGCGTCTATCCCAGTCATCGCCAAATCAACTTCCTACTCTAAATCCTGAACACTAAAGTCCAAATTCATTTGTCAAAATCCTGCGGTAACATAATTATGTTGAAACTAAATCCACACGTTTTAACGGCACAGGTGTAATTTATTGCTCTAACCGTGCATTCTATGAAATCCCCATAATTTCTATGTTGAGTGGCTACGTGAATGGATAACGAATTTTTGCTGCTAATCTATCCATCTTTTCTTCTATCTATGTAAATAAAAGGAGAAACTGACTGACTGACTGAACTATCAACACACAGCCTAAACTGCTGGGGTTAAAAACTTGAAATGTTGACAATATGTTCATTTTGTGACATAGGCATCTATCAGACTAAGAAGGGATTTCTCAAAATTCAACCCCTAAAGGGATGAAATAGGGGATCTAAGTTTGTGTTGAAGTCCGTCATTTTTGAAGTAATAAGCATGAAATTAAATATACGTTTCTCGTTAGAAACAAATGAACATGTGTTTGAGCGTTTTTGGAAATTCAACCCCTAAAGGGGTGAAATAAGTATTAAAGTTTGTTTGAAAAATCTGACCCTTTTGAAGTAATTAATTATATTTGACATCAATAACCAGTGGTTTAAATTTTTTAAATGTAGAAGCAACGTGGAAAACTGTTTTTATTGGTTTTACTGTTATTTTAATAGCGGATTGAAACATTAATTGGCGGGTTGAAATATTCAATTGGCGGGTTGAAATATTCAATTGGCGGGTGGAAATATTATAATTGAATAATCCTTATGGAATGATTGCCCATTTTCTGAAAATAAATACATGAAATAACATCAGGTGTAAATTATTATAGCGATTTACATAGCATAAGTATCAATATAAATATTTTATGCTTTACTGAAACGTACAAGCACATTTCAGAGTACGCTATACTATTTCGCCATATAGTAATATTGCGTCATAAGCTACAACTATATAGCATGACGTTCATACAATACGCTATACCGCAAGTCGGTCTACTATGTATAGCAAGTTATTTGACGGCGATCCGTCATGCGACCGACGGGGTAGAAGTGAGGTGGGGCGGGGACCGGAGAGTCATACGATATAGCTCTGAAAATTGCTCAGGTTTATCGCGTACAGCACGCCATATTTTGTAGTACCTATAGCGATGAGTGAGCGTGTCCATAAAAAATGTATGCTGAGCGATATCGTTGTGCTATATAATACTTGCTGTATGCCATAAAAAATAACTGCGACTCAGAAATTTTATCGATGTACATATATCGGAATAAAATCATGATAGCAAGAAATGTTATAAACTATACTAGAATATTGTTAAATATAAAATGTGGATGGATATACATACAAGTAGAGTTATGCCAAAGAAAAGATGGATGGATTGTGTGAAAGATGAAATGGGTAGGTATCTAAGTTTGTGTCCTAAACTTTCGTATACTACCTTATCTAAGATAGTATATGAAATTTTAGGACACAGAATTTTAAAACGCGCGCCATTCTGATTTGGGCTGTTAGTTGGTTTTTGAATTAACCCGGCGATATGTTCTATGCAAAAACTGTCAAAAATTTTCCTCTGATAAAAGCTATCTATCGATTGAAAAATCTGCTCTAAAACTATTAGGTAAGTTTCAGGGATGCAGTGATTCAACAAAATAATTGCGTGGAAAGCAAGCATTCAACTTCTAAGTTATCAATTCTAGATGACGCTATGCACGCGTAAATCCGTACACATGACTGTTTCTCATGACTGTTTCTCACAAAAGTTACAATATAAAGCCACGCTACATATTCCCACGCCCCTGTAATCCAGCCCAGTTGTTTAATT
Source organism: Amphipyra tragopoginis (assembly GCA_905220435.1). NCBI lineage: Eukaryota > Metazoa > Arthropoda > Insecta > Lepidoptera > Noctuidae > Amphipyra > Amphipyra tragopoginis. Next base: position 26,009,414 of record HG992004.1, read on the forward strand.
AAGGGCCTTCACAGACCCAGCGAGCGCACTGTGCTAATTTGTGAACCAAAACGCTGTCAGAATCCCAGTACAGCATGCAAAACACGAAACCTTGCATGTATCTACGTAAAAATGGGCAAAAAGTGAACTTCTCTTTGAAAATTACGTGTTTTATAAATACGCGTTCCGTTTTAAAGGAGTATGAAATACTGCGGTTTGTGAGGCGAAATCTTTACATCTTCATCCGTTTATTTTTTTGACGTGTGCGCTTTATTTGATTTCTCTATTTGGAGAAGAGAATATTAAGTACAAAACCGAACTAAAAACAGTATCTGTATGGAAAATAACACATCCAAATAGACCGAGTGCTGCAAGCGAGCTTAGTTTTTGCTGCCAATTTGTTTATCTATTAAAGGCATGTTGACAGCATCAATAAATTGCAAATCTAATTAGTCCGACAATTAGAGTTTTGAAAAATAATGGACACGTATTTTTTTTTGTTAATCTGTGAATATTTGGAAAGATAAAAATCATCAAAACTCGAGAGTGGGGGCTTGTGACGTTAGAAGCTAGTAAAAATTGTACTGGCTTGTGACGTTTTGCCAATTTTAAAAGTGTCGTATCTTCGTCAATTTTGGTTTACGTAACAAAAGAAAAAATACGGGTCAAATATTTTTTGATAATCTAACTGACGGACTAATTAGATTTTTTCAGTCAAATACCCTATTGTGATACAAATGTATCTCTGTTCACGGCTCATCTTCCGTGCGGAAGATGTCCGTCCGGTCTTTTGGGAGGCATACACGGGGACACAGGTCCAACGCGCAGAGGCCCTTTTGAGAACTTCAATTTAAAATTCATACAAATTATTATTAACCACTTCATTAGAGCATAATAACACCTAGCTTTTATAAAAAGAATTGTTGATATCGCATTAAATTAGCTTGAGAAAACTTACGTAAAGAGTTGAAAAACGGTGCTTCCAATCTTTTTCTTTACAGCAACATTTATCGATTTAAATAAAAACTACTCAAAGTTTTCACTATACAAAGAATGAAGTAAGAACTTTTTTTTTAAATTTACATTTTCATAAAAAGGTTTCAAACATAAACTTTTTGCGCTGCTCTTATCCTTTTTTTGTGAACAGCTACCTGATCTTCTCCCCCCTCCCTCCTCTCCCAGAATATGGGAGGGAAGAGAAGTCTTGAAGTCAATGGCAGAGTAAATCTTAAAGAACCTATGGCTGACAATTACCAGGATTAATCACGCCAGGAAACTACACCTCGCTACAAAAGACATTATGTGTCACGGATTTCGGAGAATATTGAATAAGAGTTTGTCATATTCAGTCATGTCACTGCAGTGTCTGGCAGGTAGCCAGGAAGAAGATAATATATGATGAAAAATAGTCTTACAAAATGGGAGGGAAAAGGAATCTCAAAGAAAATAGCAGAGTGAATCTTCGAGAACCTATGGCTGGTAATTACCAGGATTAATCACGCCAGAAGATAAGAACTCGCTTGGAATGCCATAAGGTCACGGATTTTGGAGAATATTGAATGGAAGCTGGTCATAATTACTCAGTCATGTCACTTTATACCAGTTAATATTAAGTATAATATTATTGCAGTGTCTGCCAGGTAGGCCGGAAGAAGATAATATAATAATATGATTATAGAACAGTCTTAGAAATTGGGAGGGAAGAGTGGTCTCAAAGTCAATAGCAGAGATTCAAGAACCTATGGCTGGCAGTTACCAGGATTAATCCCGCAGGAGACTATAACTCACTTGGAAAGACATTAGGAATCACGGATTTTGGAGAATATTGAACGAGAGTTTCGATATTTGTGAAAATGTCACTATAGTACCTGGTAGGTCGCCAAGAAGAAGATATATGATGATAAAATATTCTTTTTTGATATACAGGTATAATGCTTCGAAGATAAATGTGTTTCTTGGTAATTTCTTTGAAGAGCTCCTCAGGGAAATGTTTGGGTAATATAATGTCTTTTTGTGGCTATTTTATTTGGCTTCGCATAAGACTTATGAAGGTAATATTGTCTACTATATTAGAATGAGTTATTAACGTTTATTTTTGTATATTAAATAGAAAAAAGTCTCGTTGCAAAACGTCTGTATTACCTATATGAATCTAATCTAGCTGATACCAATTTTGATGATGTTTCTCGGTGTATAAGTGCGTTCGACAACAATGGAATAAGGGGTTAACACACATCAAAAAATAATTGCAAAAGCACGCTTACGCACAATTATGTATGCTGTAGAATGCTTTCACAGTCGAAAACACACGATTTCACGTGGGTCTAACGCCATCCAGCTTTTTGGAAATTGATGCTTATTAACGTGTTCGTCTCAATATGTAACACGAAGCGTAATTACGGTATTGATTAATAAAATACAAATCTGTAACTGTCCCACTGAAGGAATAAGGCCTCATTTTAAACAGATAAGGAACATTATGTATTGATCACCACGCTTGCTCACTACGGCTTGGCGATTTCAGACCATTACTGAAGTCCAGGTTTCTTCAGTGTTTTCCTTCACCGTAAGTAGTGGTGTCTTACATCAACAAAGGAAGTACCTAAATATATATGACACTGAAAAAGTCACATTAATACATGCCTGAGTAGGTAAGGCTTAAAACGCACTAGCGGCCAGGCCGCACATCGATTTTTACATGAAACCGCATGATCTAAACGCACTGGTGCACGACGACTGGCCGGAAATCAGTGCGTTGAGATCATGCGGTTTCATGTAAAAATCGATGTGCGGCCTGCCGCACGCGGCACGCCGTATTGCGGCTGGCCGTTAGTGCGTTTTAAGCCTTGGAACCCGCAACCCGGTGCATAACAGAGCGGGCCCGTAGCCTCCGGGTCAACACCACATCTTTACGACAACGACGGTTAATAAGATACTATGCCACGTCAGTAAAATTCAGTATAGTTTGTTGTCGATCACTAATGATGTTTTATAGGCACGATTTAAACTGTTATCTATTCAGTATAAACAAGGTTAGTCAGAAAGGGGGTACTAATTCGAAAGGGTGTTAAAGTACCCATAATAATGATTAACTTTTGTTCTATCACTTTCCCCAAAAGTCAATAGTTAAAGAGAATAAGCTGTTCAAAAATTACAAAAAAAATATGCTATCTATATGATTATCTATCTATCCCCAGCTATGATCAGCTGTGTTTACATTTTAGGTTATATTTGGGATTACGAATTAAACGCTCAATTTACTGAATTCGTATCTAAAGTAGGGACGAAGAATTTTTAAAGACTCTAAATTAAAAATTATTTACACGGTTTTTTTTTATCGAATTTTGAAATTTTAACACTAGCTTTAAACCATCATTAGCGATACTATAAGTGGCCTCCGGGTTAGTACCCCCTTTCCGATTAACCTTGTATAAAATTAGTTTTAAGTTAAAACTCAATCACATTTCAGAAAAAGTAGATTTTAAAAACTATTGCGTTGTAAGTCGCGTCGCAGATACATAATGTATGCTGCAACATACCTATTTGTGTTGTATCGTATCACACACTTGTAGCGCACAAGGAACTCCACACTGGTACTACATCTCACTATCTGATTCAAGTAAATATTTCACTTGATGCATTTGGTTGACTTAAGGGGACTACAGGAGCTAAAAGCTTGTTTTATAATGCCTTAAAGTATATATATATAATATTCACTGCAGTAAAAAAAACAAAAAAATATATGATATTCTACAGGATATATACTAGTTCGATAGTGTGTTGAAAACATAATGCTACAAATTAGATACGATAGAAAAAAATCACAAAGATACCTCTAAACATTTCTTTTAACGATTAAAAACCATGCTAATATACAGGCAATCATTCTGATTTTTTGTCAAATTATTCTTCAAGCAACAATGGAACGTACTAGTGTTTTAATTTTTTAGTCCAATCAATAGATTTTTTGTAAATCGCGTATTCTTATTTCTGAGCATAAAACGTACGCATGTGTGCGTAAACGCCTGTGTACCGACAGTGCCGGCCGAGACCTGATGCTATAAATTATTATGTAAATGTGTGCGTGCGTCATTCAAGGTCACTTAGCTCTTGTAGTCCTCTTAAGTGACGTATGGGTTACTTCGAACCCCATATACAGTGCGTTCAATCGATGAAGACCAGTTGTTTTTGTGAGAGGTTTCCGCGTGGTTGTATGATTCAGTACACTTTGTATGATGCACCTAGTAGTAGATTAGGATTATCTAAATATAAAACTTACCCTTGCGCGCGATCTCGTGCCCTGTTGGTAATCGTATCCTCTGCCCTGTAACAAAAAAGAAAAATATTTGAATGATATATATCATCGAACATATCACCAAATATTATATCGTTGATTATTTGAATTTTTGATTGTCACTTGCGTTAATGGTGAAGGAAGACATCGTGAGGAAACCTGATCAACTCAGAGAGTCTAAAAAAAGTTCTCGATGGTGTGTGTGATAGGCAGATTAGTATTGTTACGAAAAAAAAAACAGTTGTATACTTAAAAAAAAAACATTTTACTGTTACATTTATGAGGTAAATGGTAACTTTGAAACTCGAAAACCACTAATTGTTTTTTCTGTTCGCTCATATACTGTCATATCATTTGTTAGGCTTGACGTTGAGCTTCGGCACATCCTATACAACACCTCTTAAGAACTCACTCTTATTATTTTGACATTGCATTAATAAAATTAGTTACATTAATATATCCTGCAATTACTTTTATTTATTTAAATTCTTGTATGCCATCTCTTGACGTAACATGTAATGCCACATAATCACTATGTAACACAATTTTATGCCATGATTTATGTATACAAGGTTAATCAGAAAGGGGGTACTAATACGATTGGGTATTAAAGTACCCATAATAATGAATAACTTTTGTTCTGCCACTTTCCCCAAAAGTCAATAGTTCATGAGAAATAGCTGTTCAAAAATTACATTAAACTACTAAAATCTATCTGTCCTCAGCTATGATCAGCTGTGCTAACATTTTAGGTCATTTTGGGGTTAAAAATTAGAAGCTCTATTTTCTGAATTTATATTTAAAGTAGGGATGAAGAAATTTTGAAAAAATTAAATTAAGTATTATTATTTTGCATGGAAATAAAAATTATCGAATTTTGAAATTTTAACACTTGCTTTAAAACCGTCATCACTGATGAGTCATCAGTGATCCTTCAAGTGACCTGCGGATTAGTACCCCGTTTTGGACTAACCTTGTATAAAATTTCACAATCAAAATCAAAGACTCCTTATGGATTACATTTCAAACGACAAAGATGCTAATATAAAAGCATTCTTTGACTACAATTCACATCGAAACCTGGCACCATCTCATCAAATCTTAAAATAATTATAACGGCATTATTCTCTCACACATACACAAACACATAATTGGAGCTCCAAGGCACTTTGGTAAGGTTATACAAAACAAACTTGTAGCTCATGTAAGCCTTATAATCCGTAACCGACGCGTTCTTAGACGCGTGACCGCCGAGTTACGGTAGCGTTTCAATTTAAGATTTGTTTGTGTTCACGCCTGTTATGTGTAGACGGGTAAGTTGATTTTATTTACTTAGTGTTCCTGTTAGTCTGTAATATCCCACTGCTGGGCAAAAGCCTCCTTGATTTCCGATGTATTTAATGGTTAGATATTTGTTATTTGTCATCAAAAATAACAATCACTTACACGAGAAAATAACTTGAATACAACAAAAAATAATGTTATTATATACATACATATATTTTGTTTTATTTGTGCGTGCCAGTATATTCAAATGCTTTTAACTTATAAACTTAAATATTTGAAGGCAGTACGTCATCTAAGCTCAAAAATGAGAAGAGAGATTTTTTTAAACCTACTTTAAAAAACAGAGACAAACTATAACTGACTCTTATCGAAATATTCTGAATAAGTAAGCTGAGTGGATATATTTAATTTCTGTTATTGAGGAACGGAGAAAATTGGGGTACAAAAGAGAGAAAAGAGGCAAAAAGAATTAAAAGTAACGTCCCAACTTTTTCAACCCTTCCAACAATCAAATATTAAAACCCTTTAAGCACTTCCGAAAACCCATCACGTTCGAACCTCAATAACAGTTGCTTAACCTTAACAAGCGAGATTACGCAGTTAAAAACTTAATAAAACTCCAGTTAAATTGTAAAATATAAACAAGTTAAGATTGTGGTGGCTGTACAAGTAACTGTCCTTGTGAGACGGTAGCCTAATGCAATTTGCATGGAGTCGGCAACTTTTAGCCGTAAACAGGGGTTCTCACCACAAGCTTTAACGTCTTTTATAAACTTTAAATTGATTCTGTATTTTACTGTTGCCTTTTTGTTTCAAAATCAGAGGAACCGGTAACTCGGAGCGTTTAAGGCGAATCAGTTAACTTTGATGAGGAGGAACTGAGGAAATTATGTTTCTCAACAATGTTTCAAACAGTTTTGTTGGGTTGATATTAATTTAGAATGACGAAGTTAAGAGTGTTAAGTACAGGGTGTTAACGAATTCGTGTAATTCCTTAAAACCACGTGATCTACTGGTGACACTGATTGACCCTGCATAGGTTTTTTCAGAATAAACAAAAAAAAAATTCAAGAAATGAACCATGATTTTCTGTATCTGAGTAATTTTAGCATCTCAAGTTAACTGACTGCGTGGAGTGATATCGCGCTAGTTGTCGTCGTCAGCTATGTCGTCGTGCCGTCATTCATTTATGCATGGCATCGAAATTCTCTCACATGAAAAAACTTATTTGGGAAAAAAAAACTTTATTTTTATTTCTAAATCCCATGCGGGGTAAATCTATACCATTAACAGATCATATGGTTTGAAGGAATTACACGAATTTGTTAACACCCTGTATAGCTATAAGATACGATGTTGATTGTAAATAAGTACAACGATGCTTTGGACGAATAACGACGCAATTCAAAAACTCTTATTTTAGAGGAGAGCCTTTTAACATTGTTGAAGAAAAATGGCGCCAAAATGTAAAAGCAATGGCAAATTACATTTTGTGATGTCACTTCGTAATTCTTGCCGATATGAATGTGAGTTTTATTTGCAAAAAAATTGGGCTATTTTGGATTCCGCTTTCTCCTTATCTAGTTTGAACATTTTGGATTGTGTGCTTATTCATGCAAAGCAGCGACATATTTTCCAATTATTCTTTCTAGCATTTTTACAACGAGGAATAATTTGTGTAATTAAACTCTGTTCAACGAAATATGAGTCCTGTCACATCGGTGCTATCAAAAAAAACGTAAACGACATCACCAAAAACCGTAAAAAAGCTATTATTAATGTTTTTGCTTTTTTTTAAATATTTGATATTCTTTGTATGGTAATGCTTTGTAGCAAAGGGTAATAACTCCCAATAGTTTTGATTTTGATAGTTCAACCATTTCCATGGCAATGTATTTATTATTCGATTCTATGGACCACGCAGTGAATAAAATCCAGCACGCTTGGTGGGAGGATCCATATGGTCGCCTGGGTAGCTCTCACTCTCACATGCCAAGCGGTTTACTGTGTTCCATCGTATGTATGTGAGAGCTAGAGAGCTATAGGGCCTCTATATCGCTATGAGTAGGATTCGCGTGCCCATCTTAGGCACTTGTTCCACCGCCAACGATGAGCGAGTGGCGAGTAGAGCTAGAAACTGGTAACGAGTTAGCATGGAGCGAGAAGCGAGTGTGTAGTTCCGATAGTTTTGTCACTGGGCTATAAGCGAGTGTGCGAGTGCGACGGGCGATTACTCGCACCACTCGCAAATGACGGCTGGTTGGTCTCTCGGTGCCAAGCGAGCATCGCTGAGCAAGTATCGCTGAGCGAGTATTATCTTTGATAGCTCTTGTCGACAAACTAGTGGAGCGAGTCCTCGCCGGCAGTGTGAACAGTTAGCGATCGACTATTAATATATGCATCTCTTTTGTTTACACGAAATGTATACCTATTTGTACGTTTCTTGAGCGAGAAAATAGTCGATAGTTAGTCGCTTCCTCGCCAGCGGTGGGACAACTGCCTTAGACCCTGTCTGCGCTTACTGTCAAGTGCCACTACGGTCAAAAGCGAAGAATAAAAATGTTTTTTTTTTGTATTGTAAAATTAAAGGGTCACTCACTTGATGACAAAACCAGAAATAAGATTTTTTCTTGCTAAAATTAGTTTAAAATCATTAATCTACAACTTAACACGAATGCTCGATTTTTGCGGCAATAATATTATCTGTGGTAAATATTTGCTGTAGTCTTTAACCGAAAAATATACCAGCATATCGAATTCGCGTAAATAATTATCCCTGAAACAAATAAGCTCTGACCTACTTACTGAAATTACTGAAACCTGATTAAAACGAATGGAAAGGGCGTTCAGATCTTTGCGGTTACAGCGGTGTAATTTAATTTAAACCTATCACATATTCAATTACCAAATTCAATTACAGACATCAAAGTCACAGTTATTTTTTTAAAAGATGTACTTGACTAAAATGTCATTAACTAGCGTTTACCCGCAGCTTCGCTTGCGTTAAAAAAATTCTTAACACACTACTAAAGTTTCTATAATAATGTAATTCAATCATGATTTGAAAGACACGTGGCGCCATCTATTATAGTTATTGTTGTTTTCCTCAGGAAAAATAAGTTTTTTCGGGATGAAAGGTACCCTTTGTCCGTTTCTGTACACCTTACAATGTATATGCAAAATTTCAGGATGATTCGTTCAGTGGTTTAGGCGTGAAAAGGTAACAAACAAACAAACTTACTTTCGCATTTACAACAATAAAGTTCTTATGATAATAAATGGCGCCACGTGTCTTTCGAATCATGATTGAATTATGTTAGAAACTTTTTCAGTGTGTTAAGAGTTGGTTGTCAAATTCTAAATTAACGCGAGCGAAGGCGCGGGAAAAAGCTAGTATTTATTATAAAAAGAGAGGAATAAAACTTATATCATTCGAAAGGTAATGTGCCATAGATGTGCACAAAACACCACGTGTGGATGTTGCCGTTAAAGGTACAATTCCGTGCATCGCGGCCGATCGCAGCCACGCGCGATCGATCGTATGCGTCTGACGCGCGCGGCTTATGCGTCAGTAGTCGTGTCTATAATATACTGACTAATCTATCGTTAGCCGCACGCGTCTGTCGCAGACTTCGGAAGCGGTGCCATACATTTTCACACTCTGAATATTGACGCATTGGCCGCGTGCGTTCAGCCGCACGCGATAGACCGCGCGCGGCTGCGATCGGCCGCGATGCACGGAATTGTACCTTTAGGCGAGTAAAATAATGGTCGAATTCGACCCCAAGCAATACCGTTCAGCCTAGCCTTTTCCGAACTGTGTTGGGGTCAGCTTCTAGTCTAACCAGATGCAGCTAAATACCAGTATTTTACACGAAGCGACTGCCATCAGACATCCACAAATACTGGGCAATGCCGATATCCTGGTTGTCAGAATTTCGGGCTTCTACCCGTAACGACTGTCATAGGTGTTCGTATGATACCCGGGACAGCTTAACGTGCTCTCCAAGGTACATGCAATATAGTAACTTTAATTCTAAAACTACTTTTAAAACGAAGCTACAGAAATCTACCAGATTACTAAAATTACACCAATTTTTTGCCCAAAATTCTCATTCGTACGAAAACGATTTAAAAGTAAATTGTACACAAAAATATTCCAGAACTTTGATCAAATCTATTTTGAGGGGACCGCTGAAAAACACGTCTCTACGCTTTTTATGTAAAAATTAGCAAACAACGCGTTCTTTGTGTTGAGAAAAGAAATGATTGTAAATCCATGAAAATTTTCTTTGGAGGCGCAATTTATTCCTCCCCTGAGTAGTGTGTGGTGTGATTTATAAGTGAGAGCGGGAATAAAAATGATTATAGAAGATAACCAATTATCACTTTAAATCCCAGTGGTATGGAAATCTTCTGTATAGGTACTGGTGTACTGTTTTTTAGCTACACTGAAGGTCGTTATAGTACAGTTTATTTATTTATTTACTCCAAACATACAAATATCCTTACAGGCTAGACCCAATGCGATATTGTAGCACACTTAAAAATTAAATAGTTCCACTGTTTGTACTATAACAAATTCTATAGGTAGCTATCCTTTCAAATTCACCCAAAGTGCAACAGAATATATCGACGTCATCAACAATGAGGTTGAAAGTGCGGAGTGTGCTCGTCAGCGGGGCGCCTCACGCAGCAAGTTAGTTCGCGCGCGCGGTACCGCCAGCAACGCAGTTATTTTTTTTTTTATTTAATTTGGCATACACGTCGACTGCCTACCTAATGGTAAGTGGATACCGTCGCCTATATTATATCTACAGTTCCAAGAGGATTGCTGATGCCTTGTACACCCTAGTGACAAACTAGAAAAGTCTCATGTGCCTGTAATTTCGTCTGCACCCATACCGTTCAAACCAGTACACAGCAATGCTGCTTGACGTTAGAAAACGGTATAGCGGTAGAACTTGCCTGGACGAACTCATTCACAAGGAGCTGTACTACTAAACTTACTTTGAAACATTAACCAGGTCAGACAGCTGCACTACGTTAACTTAATGATGTACTAAGCGTAACTGCATAAGGTAGAAACTTTAGAATGAAAAAACGAATTATCGAGTACGACACGTTTGGTGCAGTGGCTAAGCGATTGGCTTCTGCGCTACGGGTCGTGGGTTCGATTCCCACACGGAACAAAAATTTGTATGGCCTACAGATAGTTGTTTCGGGTCTGGGCGTTTGTTTGTGAGATTTGTGTCTGTAAACGCACCCACAATACAAGAGAAATCTTAGTGTGGGGCAACGTTTTATTAAAGAAAAAAAAAATTCTTTATCAATAAGGGTGTATGGTTACGTGTTGGTGTATCTACAACTACCATTTTACCATTTACATAAATATTTCATTATACTTTCTTCAAGAAAATGAATAAAAGAGCAATTTTTTCAAATCACAAATTATTTCTTGATGCTGCTAGAATTTTAACGGAACGCCACTCAAATCGCTTCGCTACCACTCCAACCTTATACCCCAAGAAAAAATCGACGCATTAGTGATCCAGACATTAGGTAAACAAAATTAGTCGTCAGTAAACGAATCCCGCCATGCCTTGTTTATCTTGCGAGTGTAATTACCAAAGCCTCTGAACTGGGATTTAGGAGAAAATGGAATAGTATATATATTTATTTACTTGTGTTTGCTTTGAGAGTGGTAGCACGAGCTGTATCTAAAATAGATGCACTAGTTTGAGTTTGTGCGTCTCTGTTTAGAATAGACTTGTGTGCTTTGAGAAGCGACATAAAGGCTGCATCAGGAGTGCTGTATCAACATGCAATATACACCAAGGGCCCGAGGTCCCCGAAATATTTAAACCTTGGATTCTGATGCCTAATTGGAGAAGAAAAGCTGGAATATAGTTTGTTGAGTGAAACTTAAATTTTGAAATACCCGCCGCCCCGGCTTTGCACGTGTACGTTTTATAGCTTAAAACCTTTCTCTTGAATCACTCTATCTATTAAAAAAAACCGCATCAAAATCCGTTGCGTAGTTTTAAAGATCTAAGCATACATAGGGACAGACAGTGGGAAGCGACTTTGTTTTATACTATGTAGTGATTTACGGAAATTCACAAATCGAAAAATATCTATAGTAACAAGTCCTATGAACGCGGCGTTGCGACTTTTGTCATACCATACCCCTCTCGCCGTATGTCTTATTTGTCGGGGAGGGTTGTGAAGTGAGAAGTTTCTTCCCTACATATTGACGAGTTATTTGAACATAAAATGTAGGGAAACGCTGATTTTTTTTTCGCGATTTCGTATTTGGTCCCATAATAAAAGTTGTTCATAATGATGAGTACAATGACCCCTTGAGAGGTTGTTAATGTTTTTCCAACGACCCTGAGTAATATTAACATAATGAATCATTTCTTCATGCACAAATATGACTCCAGAGCTCATTTAAAAGATATGATCCTAATATACACGGCGTAAAAAGACCCATCACATACCTAGCTGAAATCTACGTAATCTGTACATCAAACTAAATTACATTGATCAAAAATAATTGCTGGGAAACTACTTTTAATTTTAGGCATAAAAAACGCTGTTTTTTGTAGCGCGCAAGTCATGCACGTAACCGATTGTGTCTGTGTGTGTTGTGTAGCGGCTACACAGCTGAGCCAAGGCGGTCATGTGCGTTTGATATTCATTGCGTTTTTATAACTTTAAATGCGTAATTTGTTAGGAAAAATTGAAAAGTTTGATAATGTTTGTTTGGAAGAAAGTTTAGTATTATCACTTAGAATACGATTTCGAAAAAACAAAAAAAAAAATGTATACTTTGACCTTCAATATCTCCGGAACCAATTATTTCCCAGGTATGGTCTGGGAGAAAAAAATAATCCCAATGATGGGTAGAATACGTGGTTTTCGCTATCGATAATGGGTCTTTTTACACCCGATATGATCCTAGATAATAATATAATATCCCTCTAGGAGTCTAATATCCCAAACCGGTGATAGGCAGTAGCGTTAACAGCTTGTCCAGCTTGGTGGGACTAAGGGGCAATAAAACAATTTGCTAAAAAGATTAACTGCAACTTTTATTTGGTAGCTAAATCTTTCAATGCAACGTATTCCGGAGCGAATTGGCATTAATCTTTTAGTAGACGACTATTATTGGCCGTACTATAAAGTTTCATACAATTCAGTTCCGTTTTATTGCTGTCAACTAGAATTATTTGTTCGCGGTTTTGTACACTGGTGTTAGTATCATATTTTTTAAACTTTGTACATAAAAAATTGGACATTTCATTTAAGGATATGTTTGTTTTAATTTATTTATTTATTTGTACAAGGTTAGTCAGAAAGGGAGTACTAATCCGAAAGGGTGTTAAGATAAGATAAGATATTTATTCGCCAAGGATATGGTACAAAAGTTGTTAGGTAGGTACACAATTAGTTTTCCGACACATCCGCCTCTGCAAGAGTTAAAGTACCAATAATAATGAATAACTATTATTCTACTACTTTCCCCAAAATTCAATAGTTTAGGAGAAATAGCTGTTTAAAAATTACATAAAAATACGCTAAAATATATCTATCTAAGTCCCCGTCGCGAGAAGCTATAAATTTTGTAAACACACATTCAGCGGTTCGCAACCTTTGGAACAAATAAAAAAAACAGTTTTGTAATGATTTTTATTTTTATATAATGGTTTTTATTTTATTTATATAATAATAAATAATAATCTACGAAAACAACACAAACAAACTGAAACGTATTCAAAACTCAAATGACAGCATTGACAGCGTCAGTGTGAACTTACTTCAAAATGGCGGGCCAAATGTTGACGTTCCATGAGTCAGACACGTTCCGGTACCACAAAACATTACACGATAGCGCTTTATATCGCTAAAATATAACCCGACTAAGTGAAATTGCTCGTTAGTTTCGTATTACACGTATGTAACTTTGAGTTGATTGAATTTGGGATTATTTGTTGTTGATTGAATTGTCGCTACGTAACTTTGTAGAAGTTCTTTATTTACAAAATTTATTGCTTCTCGTGACGGGGACTTTTATACCTATGATCAGCTGTGTTTGCATTTTAGATCATATTTAGGTCACGAAATAGAAGCTCCATCTTCTGAATTCGTAGCTAAAGCAGGGATAAAGAATTTTTGAAAAAAACTAAAATAAAAATAATTTTGTATCGAAATAAAAATAATCAAATTTTGAAAGGAGGATGGGCGTTTTGGTACTCATCTCCAATCAAAATTAATTTACCATCGTTGGATAGCTCTTTTCAAGAGTACAAAAAACTACCATGGCAACAAATCCGTATCAATTGTCCGTTTTGAAATGTAGTCTTCAGAAGATACTGGATACACAGTTCGAAATAGAATTTAAAAAAATCATATCGCCGGTTTTGTTTGACCGATTTTGATGATACTTGCACAGATTTTGAGCTAGATAAAATTCAGTTAACGGATGAAAATCACAACAACATCGGTTTAGTATTTTTTCAGTTAGGGGTCATCTATCTATTAAACAAATCGGACGCATTTTTTTATGCCTAAAAATAAAGGTCGTTTCGCAGCAATTATTTTTGTTCAATGTAATTTAGTTTGACGTACAGAGTGCGTAGATTTCGGCTATTCGGATCTTTTTACATACTGTATACTTACATACAATAAATGATAGAACTTACTTCGAACTTATTTTATTTACCTAGATAATGAAAAATATTAATAACAATTAGAATAACACCATGCTAAAATAGAAAAAAATGACAGTAAAAGTATGTGTACTTAATAGGATGTAACGAAAATAAATAACTTTCAAGCAGGATTACTTCGATCGGACAGTGAATCGGGACTAGCGCCATAGTTATTCTTAATCTACACAAAAATACCTTTCCAACGGTATATCACTCATTCCGATTGATGCCAGTACCAGACTCCATACATTTGTGCCCATCATCCTTTGAACACTTGCATTAAAACAGTCATCAGTGATACTTTAAGTGGCCTGCGGATTAGTTCCTCCTTTCCGACTAACCTTGTATAGTCATCAGATACAGATCATAATTATAATAAAACGTTGAGGAAAAAGTAACAAAATAAACAATAACTATTAACCTTAGGTTATAGGCATTGCCCAGTAACTGGGTTGCGGAGGTATGATATCGGGCGCTTCGTGTAAAATACTGGTATAGTTGGGAAAAGGGTAGGTAGAACCATGGTATAATAATCACTGGTATTCTCTTTCCGTGACAGCTAGGTCACGTCAGTAGCCTAAGACTACGTCATCAGCTGGGGGTGCTTCCACTATGTATAAATAAATTACCCGAGCAAGATGCATTTTTTCACATATTTGCTTCTTTAGAGAAGCAATTTTGAACTAGTAATTTTATACAGTTTACTTTTTAACCAAACAGATGAATAACACGAAATAGAAAATAGTTAGGCTAGTTAGCAATTTATTTAATATTTATTATGAATTAAAAATCTCCTTTATTGTATTGGAGATGTTAATCAATGGCAGCACTTCACAGCAGTCTTAGGCCATTGCGGGAAGAGAATACCAGGCGTAGCTTATTATTATAGCATGGGTAGAACATAGTGTAAATGTTCCCCAAAATCTTAGTAGCGACATCCAAATATCAACTGATCAGCGAAACTCACCATATCATTAAAATAATTCCACTAATAAACACTACCTACGCAAATTGAAGCCTGCAAACTTGTCAAGTGGGAATCTAACTATTAATTACCAACTAAATTGTTACCTTCAAACTACGATTTGACGACACTCCAAATAATATCAGTATCTGTACGAATGTTTGTGTATATGTGATAATTATGTTTGATAAACTCTGTGTTTTAATGGCAATAGTTAAAAAGTTTGTTATGTATGCTAGCGTCTGCTGTTGCTAGGTTAGGCTGCTGGTACACACGGGTACATTTCAAGCTATATACAGGGTATTACAAAAAGTAGTGTCAAGCGAAAGTCCAAAGGTAGAGCACCCTTAGTGATACCCGAATTACCTCCATTCGGTAAGGACAGCCCAGTCATCACTGCTATAAGTTACCAGTTGTGCCCTCGCGGCTCCGCCCACGTATGAAGTGTTTTTAAAAATATTATTTCAGATACCTTCGCGCAAATGCCAACAACAATTGTACAAAACAAGTCGATTCATTTACTACTTTTAGAGTTTTGCGGACACAAACATAAGGAAGCTGATTTTTTATAGACACGCTATTATACTTGGGAGCAAATAAATCGAGCCACTTCTATTTTTCACGTATAACTGTTATTATTTTTGGTACCTATTATAGAACAGTATCCCCAAGTGTGAGTTTTTTTACGTTACTACTGTAGTTGCGTCACGCCAAAAATGTATGACAATTTAGGCAGCGCCTCTAGCGGCGAATAGCGTAACTAAAAATTTGTTTGACATTTTAGGCGTGACGCAACTACAGTAGTAACGTAAAAAACTCACAATTGGGGTACTGATCAACTCTAAACATATATCGCCTAAAAGGTTATTTGATAAACTTTACAATGAAGGTAGTTTTTGGTCAACTTAGTGTATAATCCATGAAACCAAAACTAATAACACAGTAATGATAACTAACAGTATTGTGACTCGGCCCTATTTTTGAATTAAGAACCTACAGCCGCATGAAAACAAAACACGAGATAGGGCTGCCCGCCTACAGTATTTTAAAATTTCATCAACCTACATGAGTTTGTTTCTAGTTTTGAGATTGTAAATGTGATATTAATTTATTTAAAAAAAAACCTTGTGAATGAAATAGGAAGTGTTCATTAAAAATACATGGTGTTTTTTGATTTTATTGACGAACTAGCTTTTGCCCGCGACTTCGTCCGCGTGAATGTTGGTTATCGCGGATGCAGACGAAGTCGCGGGTTAAGAAGTAGCCTTTGTCCTTCCCTAAGAATCGAGCTATCTTCATGCCAAATTTAATCAAAATCGGTGCAGCCGTTGTGCAGTTAACTAATAGACTGAACGTTGGGTTGTTCGCTCACACCACGGCATTTTTTTTACATTTAGCACTTCTAACCGAAAGGTCCGATTCGAATAATTTAAAGAGCATTTTACATGTACATAAACAACCTTGATTATGAAGCTATTTACTTGGATAAGGATTAATATCATGATAGGAATATCTTTATTTTTCGATTCTACTAGTGTTTTGATCAACCAATTTGAACAAAAAACGGTTGATGTGACTTAACTACTTATAATAGTTAAACATATTCGCGGACTTTTTTGCGGATAATGAAGAGTAGGTACTATAAACATGTTGTAGGTACATTATTTTTATGTATCATCAATATTTAACCTGCCACTGACCTGCAAATTGCAAAATTCGCAAGAATATTTGAATTTCGCGGGCTACCTTAGCGCATCCACCTTAAGAAGTTTCTTACTGAGGAAGGAGAAATGAAAAGAAAAACTTTATTTTGTGAAATTTAAATTAACGTTTATTTTGTTGATTGATTTAGATTAATAAATATGAGCTGTGGATGCTGGATCGATATTTCAGGCATTTAATTTAATCCCTCAAAAAATAAGGAAAAATCGTTTTTTTTTTAAATCGATAATATTTATTTAAAAACCGAATATTTTGTTATAGATTTTATGTTTAGGCAAAACAATCGGTTATTAAATAATCGATTTTTCATGTAGGTATAGGTACTAGGTACTGTAACAGCCCTAACTATTTTCGTACCAAGTGTAAACCGAACTCGAGGCGCGTAGGTATGACTCTGGTTCCGACCGTTTGTATGAAGATAGAATACTGTTAGTATAACATTACCGTGCTAATAACCAGGATTACGTGAAAAAAGGAGTGGCTTGATTTATTTGCCCCCAAGTGTAAATATGATGTAGGTTACACGAGTAAAATGATGATCATACAACGTGTAACATAATGAAAGCAAACCCTGATAGTAGTTTGTTAAGAATCGCCTACTGAATCCATTTCAGCCATTTTTAACGGACTTCAAAAAGGAGGAGGTTCTCAAATCGTCTGAATGTTTTTGTTTTTTTTTTTTTTTTTGTATGTTTGTTACGCGATATCTCCTCCAATTATGAATGGATTTTGATGATTCTTTTTTTGTTTGGTAGATTATACTTCAGAGGTGGTCCCATATAAATTTTATCGAAATAGATTCAGCGCTTTTTGAAATAATCAACAAAAACAAAAAAAAATATACTTAGATGACGTTTTCGTTTGTGGTTCCCTTATGCAAAAGTTTTGATAAGGACTTTCAATCTCTGTTTTAACTGTGATCACAGAAACATTAGCCAAGAACAAAGAAGTTTGTATGTGTTTGTAAGGAGCCGTCATGATAATTATACATTAATTCTTAAAGAAAACTACTTAATTGTAGGAAAGATTACGCAATCGTGTCATTTAAATTTGTAGTCTTATACCGTGTAATTTATGGCACTCAAACGTATATAATAAATAACTTTAAATAAAAGTAAAAACCGACTTCAAAACAAAAACTAAAAAGAGTAAAATAATTACCAAAATATAAAATTAACAGTTTCAGAAGTCGGTGCAATTCTACACTGAAACAAATAAAAGCCACCGACTTCTGAAACTGTTAATTTTATATTTTGGTAATTATTTTAGTCTTTTTAGTTTTTGTTTTGAAGTCGGTTTTTACTTTTATTTAATTAATGTGTATTTTTTACTTGCCTTTTACAAATCAGTCTTTAACTTAGATAAACAAAATTGAGCTTTATGTCAAGGTCATAAGACTGAATTTAAAATGCAGTTGTCAACGAAAAAAGTAATACTATTTTCTTATTCTTAAATAAATAATATTTAAGCAATAAAAGTAAAAATTCAGTGTATGTATTATGATTATAATTGAATATTCTAACTTGAGTTTTTGCGTTGTCTAGTATAATGATGTATAAAAATGTATCGTATCTGTTTCACTATACTTATTGAAAAAACTACAATATATTTGTCTCACAAAGAAAGTTTTTTTTCCGTCCTATATGTTAGATGTTCAACATCAAAAGGATACTATTTTCCATGTTCACGGATTGTATTGCTCTCGCTCAAACGGCGTTACCCAAAAGCTATTTGTTTTAAATATAGTTCGCACAAACGATCCTTTGTACAAAGAAATTGCTGTTCTTGTGTGTATTTGAAAAACGTGTATACATGCTGTACTTAGATTGTCTTTTTTGGGACTTTAGCTGAAGCGTTTTTGGCACTTGTACACACAATACAATCCAGTATAAACTGAACTCGCTTTGTATAGGCTTTCCGTACAATGAGAGGTCAGCTTATATTGGTATTAATAGCTTGATATTTGACACGTTTACCTTTGCATGTGTGTGTGGTCAGTTACTCAGCAAAGAAAGCTTTGCGATACTATACAACAAAAAACCGGCCAAGTGAGAGTCGGATTCGCGAACGAAGTGTTCCGTACCATTTTCTATAAAAAACGGCAAAAAAATCACGTTTGTCGTATGGGAGCCACCTTAAATATTTATTTTATTCTGTTTTTTAGTATTTGTTGTTATAGCGGCAACAGAAATACATCATCTGTGAAAATTTCAACTAACTATCACGGTTCATGAGATACAGCCTGATGACAGACGGACGGACAGCGGAGTCTTAGTAATAAGGTCCCGATCTACTCTTTGGGTACGGAACCTTAAAAATGCTAATTGAATACCTAGTTTTTTTTAGGTTTCAGAGTCGGATCATTGAGCTCCCTAAAATAAGGTTGAGCTACACGATGGCTGACAGATCAACTCAAACCTGCTATGGCTCTCCTCAAAAGGCCATTCCAGACGTTGCCCTACATTGTTACACTCGCATAGTTTTATACCACAATGTCTGGACTTTAAAGAGACCTTGACCTCTGAGTCTGTTTCGGCGTTTCTTCTCCGAATAAACAAATCAGTTCCGTCAAAAACAGTTTTTTTTTTTAATAAAGCAGCTTAGATCAGCAGCATATCAACAAGATATCATCTGACTAATAAGAACAGTCTTTCGTACATCCAAATCCATAGATTTTAGATTTTTAATGAACACCTACATTAATGGGCAGGTCAATAATCAAAATGGCTGCCGTTCAGAGAGAAGGGCTTTGGTATTACAAAAGGGGTAACCAACATATTGTATAGGTATTAGCAAAGGACTGCCTCGTTCCCCTAAGTCCCCGCCAGCAACGCCCTAAGCCGAGGTCCGAGTCCCACTAGTGGTCGCCCTTAGTGCTGTTGTTGCAGGTAGTCATGATGTTAGTGTAGTACAAGTAGTTAGCTTAGGTTAAGTATTTTACTCCCCCCCATTGGCTGAAGACAGATGTTATCTCATGTATTAGCAAATTCAGACATTTCCTGTTTCAATCAGCAAAAACCTAAGCTCTGAAAAAATTATCCAGCATCTACATAAAGACAAATAGTGTTGAAGATCCAAATGTACAATAACTTTTGTTAATACTATTGATATATTTTATGTCTGTATGTCCTTCAATTGTTACGTTCTTGTTGGTCATGCCATCGTTAGGCCTGTAATATATACGCGTCTTAACATAATACGCTTCAGGATAGCTACTGCATTATGTATGTGGCAAAATATTGGGATAAGCAGTGATTGGGGCCGGAATATATTATTTGGAACCTTATATGGCAGTTAAACAAGGTTCAGTTTTCATTGTCGATGTTGTTATTATGTTTTCGATAACAATAATAATTAAAGTCAAGCTTTAGGTAATAATAATTTCTTTGTTTTTAGAAAATTCTGAGGGTTTAGTGTTATTTTAGATAAATAAAATATCTATTATACCCCTACTAATGTTATAAATGTGAAAGTAACTCTGTCTGTCTGTCTGTCACGCTTTCACGTCTAAACCGCTGAACCAATTTTGATGAAACTTGGTACAGAGATAGTCTGAAACCTGGAGAAGGATATAGGGATATAGGCTACCTTTGTCCCCAAAAATACGGAACACGCGATAAACGACATCCACGCGGGGAGGCCGCGACGGACCTCTAGTATGTTTATATTTAACGTGGGTTTTTCTAAGATTCAGGCAATTTTTAGATAATAATTCTGTTAAAAAAAAAAACAGTATAGTACTGATTTAGTAGCGAATTCGATAACTAAGAAATAAATAATGTCTGACTAAAGTTCAAGACATTAAAAACTTTAAATAAAAGTAAAAACCAACTTCAAAAAAATAAATAAAGAAAGAGTGAAATAATTACTATGATATAAAATTAAAAGTTTCAGAAGTCGGTGGATTTTATTTGTTTCAGTGTAGAATTGCACCGACTTCTGAAACTGTTAATTTTATATCATGCTCATTATTTCACTCTTTTTTTAGATTTTTAAGTTGGTTTTTACTTTTATTTAAAGTTTTTTATTAAATACGTTTTAGTGTCATAAATTACACGGTTTAAGACTAGGTATAAATTTAAATGACACGGTTGTGTAATCTTTCCTGCAACTAGGTACTACTGTTTCTGTGACGACAGTTAAAACAGAGATTGAAAGTCCTCATCAAAACTTTTCAAATCAAATCAAATCAAAAGTTTTTATTTCACATAAACCATTACAGGCGCTTATGAAAAGTCGAATTTAGGTGCACGGTTCCAATTAGTCGTTTCCTATGGAGAAGAGCCGGCAAGAAACTCCATGGTTACTCTTTTAAAATCCATATCTTTAACAATTTCAGTGGGTACAGTTATGACTTAGATATGAGAGAGCAAAGTAGACTTAAGAGCAGGAACCACACAAAAAAACAAAATGAAAAATATGGTTACAAATTAACTAGGTATCCAGGCATCTAGCAAGTCTACAAAGCTCTCACATTTACAAAAAGTAAAAGGACGCTAAACTATATAAAACAACTGACATGGTTAATTGTCATCAAAACACATTACAAAGAAAATCACTGTAATAAGATAAAGATATCTTGAGAGTAACGTTAGTAATAAAATAAAATAAGCTAATAGTAATGAGGTTAGTTAATAGACATAGGTACACATACGACGTTAATGAGGTACCAGGGAAGCCACATGTGCAGAAGGAGTTATTGCCAAACACCTTTATCGTCAACGTAGTCCTTAGTCTTGTAATATGCTTTTTGAATAAGGACACGTTTAATATGGGCTTTAAACTTTCCCTCGGTAAGATCAGTTACAGATTTCGGTAGCTTATTATAAAAACGCACGCCATTTCCTAGAAATGACTTATTAGTTTTACTCAATCTAAATTTGGGAATCACAATTTTATGTTTATTACGTGTATTTTTGTCATGAAAATCGCTTCTAACATTAAACATATGCAAATTTTTCCGAACATACATAATATTTTCAAAGATATAGTGTGACGGCAAGGTAAGTATATTAATATCTTTGAACACGTTTCTGAGGGACTCGCGGGAACCCATATTGTAGATTGCACGGATTGCTCTCTTTTGTAAAATAAAAACAGAATCTACGTCAGCTGCTGAGCCCCACAACAGAATGCCGTAGGACATAATGCTGTGGAAATATGCGAAGTATACTAACCTAGATGTAGCTACATCAGTCAGCTGCCTAATTTTCCTAACTGCGTATGCAGCAGAACTTAACCTAGCCGACAGGGCAGTAATATGCGCACCCCACTGCAATTTTGAATCGAGAGTTATACCTAAAAATACGGTGTCATTAATTGTGTTAAGATTATTGCCTTCAAGCATTAAATTTAAACCTACTTGGGGAATATTTGGTAGTGAAAACTTAAGGCATTTTGTTTTGTTTGCATTTAGTAATAGATTATTGGCTGCAAACCATTTAGAAAGAACAGTAAGGCTCTCGTTAACATGTAAAACGTCCCTATCTTTTCTATCTATTTTAAAAATAAGGGAAGTGTCATCGGCAAATAAAATTATGTCTGATAAGTCGGTCATCATATAGGGTAGATCATTTATATAGGTTAGAAACAGGAAAGGTCCAAGAATTGAGCCTTGAGGCACGCCCATCTTAACCAGAGACCCCGAAGATATCGCACCGTTAGCACCAACTTTTTGCTGTCTATTAGATAAATAGGAGAAAACAAGGTCAGCAGCTCGGCCACGAATTCCGTAGTGGTGTAATTTACAGATGAGGGTGTTGTGGTCAACGCAGTCAAAAGCCTTGGAGAGATCACAGAAGATGCCAATAGCATCCTGAGAGCTCTCCCAGGATTCCAAAATATGAGTGACTAGTTTCACTCCTGCGTCAGTAGTCGACCTACCTTTCGTGAAACCATACTGGCGACCATGCAATATCCCGTTCTGGTCAAAATGAGACATCATCTGATCAAGCATGATTTTCTCAAAGATTTTACTTAGTGCTGGAAGCACCGAAATGGGTCTGTAATTTGAGGGGTTATTCTTGCAACCTGATTTGAAGATTGGTATTACCTTACTATGCTTCATCAAATCAGGAAATGTACCGCTATCTATACATTGGTTAAATATGTCTGTAAGTAAAGGGGTAATGGTGTTAATGATAGCTCCAAGAACCCTAACAGAGATGCCCCATAAGTCTTCAGTATTTTTTATATTAAGACTTTTAAAAGCTTTTATAATCGAGGTAGCAGAAATGTGCTTAAATTCAAAGATAGGTATATCTTTACAGAAATTCTGTTTGAGTAAGGATTCAGCTAGTATAGAGGACGAAGCAAGGGATTTCGTGACCTCTATCGGGATATTCGTGAAAAAGTTTTCGAGTGTCTGAGCGACTTCAGACTTATCTGTAATTAATTTATTATCTGATTTTAAAATTAGTTCGTTATCCCGTTTTTTTGTGTTTCCGGTTTCTTTATTTATTACCTGCCACACAGTTTTTATCTTATTATTAGAGGCACCTATTTTGTTACAAATTAATCTTGATTTAGCTTGAGTACAGACTCTCTTAAATATCTTTGAATAATTTCTTACATAATTATGAAAAGCTTGATCAGATGTCAACGATTTTTCATGATATAGACTGTACAAAGTTTCTCTACTTTTTCTTATACCTAGGGTGGCCCATTCACTAAATTTTGATTTACAATTAATTTTACGTTTCTTGACTGGACATGTGTTGTTAAATTCTTGGCAGACTGTAGCGAACAATGTACAATAATTTTTGTTGGGGTCCCTTAAACTAGAGCAGGATGTAGGAAGATTACTTAATACATTTTCATTAAATTTTTGCAAATTACTTTTAGTTAGTGGTCTTAATTCAATGATTTTGTCTAGCTGAAGCTGCTTATTTAACTGAAAGGACACTAGTTGGCCTGTATGATCAGACCTAACGCCACTAATTAAAGAAGAGTCTTTTATTTCACAGTTTGTAAAAATATTGTCTATACATGAAGCTGAGGTAGCAGTTATTCTAGTTGCTTCATTAAAAATATACTTTAAATTAAAACATTTAAACAATGACACAAGTTTACATTTTTCCGGTGACTCAATTAAAAAATCTATATTCAGGTCACCACAAACAAAAATTAAGTTATTATTCCTAAAAAGTTTTCTCAGTATGTCTTCCATTATGATCAAAAATGATGACAAGTTTGATGCGGGTGGCCTATAAACGCATAATATAGTGTGGCCCTCTACCTCTGCACATGCTACCTCACATAAGCGATCAACAGAACAGGCAGTGATATCTTTTCTTTCCTTATGTCTAAAACAACTATTACAAAGAATTAAAGTACCGCCCCCTAGCGAGGATCTGTTGTACGCACTGGCAACCGTAAAATTATTAACATTGAACAGCATTTTATGTGGTTTCAACCAAGTTTCACAAAAACATAAAATATCCATATGGTACTTATCTATTAACATTTCCACATCTAATATTTTGCCAGAGAAGCGATTAATATTTTGGTGATAAAGTAAAATATTATCACTATGCTTCTCTTTTGTCGGCACTAAAAGTTTAAACAGTCTATGACAGTATTATTAGAATAACTAGTTAATACTGATTCAACACTTAACCTAGTCTCAGTTAAATTACCAATAACTGCGTGTATATTATAGGCTATCAATGTAGCTAATAAATGTCGACATTTCTTCGACAGGAACATAGCTTCCTGAGTTAAAACAAAACCTCTAACAAACTTGTTAGTATCAAAATACAATAAATAGTCACTATGACGACATGTCAACATGTGCATTAAATTATTTAAACTGTAGATGTAGTTATTCTCTTGCTCAGACAGAGAGTCTGAATATGGCAAGGCACACAATATTAATTTACCTATCTTTAGGTTAAGAAGGGCACCGATACCATTAACTATGTCCTTTTTTCTAATGTTTAAGCTGTCACCTATTAGCAGAACCACAGTGCTATGCTCGTCCAGTTTTGAATTTAAAATTTTGTTTACAATTTCATTAAAATGTAGGTCATGGTAACAATGGTTAATTATGTTGTGGTTCAGACAATTATTTAACAATGATCCAAAGCCTATTCCTAATCTATCTGAGTATAATATGGTCCTACTTGGCTTGATGTTTACATTTTCTGCCGGTTGAAGTACTATGGGTAAGGCTGAAGGAGCAACATACTGGGGCTGGGGAGGTGGTGGGGAGCGGGCACAAGTACAAGAGAGATTATTAGTTAAAGACTCATATCTTTCTGCATTGTACCTCACTAAATCCACCAGCTCACCAGCCGCCTGCAAGCGCTCACTTAACATTTGTTGGCACAATTCATACTTATTGTATATTTCCTTTAAAAAGTTTTCCCTGCGCAATAGCTCTTCCTGCAGGTTTACAGTGTCAACATCATACAATTGCCTACTTAGATCTAATTCATTATTGCAGGACTTTAATTGTTTCAGCAAGTTTAATCGTTCTTTCCTGAGACTAATGTTACATTTGTACATATTATATTTTTGAAATAATTTCTTATATTTTCTAATAGATTTGTTTATCTTAATGTATCTCTTTATGTTCTTGTGACTAGATAGCAACGGACGTCTAGTTATGGTATCATCCCCAGTTAAGTCTATGGTTACCGATGGCTTCACTGACCCCAGACCGGATTCACCGACAACTAGCTCCTCATACATGCTGTGGGTGATAGCATCCTGCTCGCTGCATTTGAGTGAGTCTGTGTGAGATATGATGTTGTGGGCCTCACTCAGTTCGTGTTCCAGTTCCGATATACGTCTCAACGCCAACTCGTGAGTGCCCATGCACTGTTGAAAGTCAGACACTACTTCACGGAGTTGTTGATGCTGGTTGAGTATATCCACGTGTTGGATGTGGAGTTCTGCCAATTCATGCTTGAGCTTGGTGTTTTTGTCGATTATTTGCTTCACTTCAACCTCGCTGTCATCTCGTTCTTGGAGCAGCTGGTTGCAGAGATTTTTTGAGGACTCCAATTCCTTGAGCGTAGCCCTCAGTTTGTCCTCCATGTCACGAGATACAGCTCTGCGGGTCATCATCTTCAGTATTTGCCCCACGTATCACCTGAAATGTGACAGGAAAACAACTAAGTGTACGAAAGGAAAGTAAGTGGGTTGAGAACACAGAAATCCAGATAAATATTTAGATTTCTGTTACTGAGACACAGAAAGTTAGACAAGCAGAAAAGATAAAATAATAGATTACAGTAGTACAGAGTAGAATAGAATAGAATGTACTTTATTATACAACAAAATTGTAAAACAGCTCTTAAACAGAGTAGTATATGGATATGAAAATAAGAAATAACATTAGATAGGTAAGTACAACTTAATTAGGACAAAACAGGTCATTAACTTAAAATATTAATAATTGACTTCTATTTAGGGAAAAGGAGGGTAATAATTTTATGAATTATTTAATATAATTCTATCTGGGTCCAGCTGTTTATATTAATGTGAAGTTAGTATTAGTACATACGATAAGGTGGAGTAAGTATTGCAGTGTTTTATGCCTGGGCGAATGTTTTCGTCGTCGATTTTGCTTCCACAAATTGTCAAGCAAAAGGAGACATAAACCGAGCCAATATGTATGTAATTGACGTAGCTCAGAGGACTGAGCAGTGTTATGGGGTGTTGTACAGTATGTAAGAATAAGTACTAGAATTAGATAATTAAAAGAAATACTCCCCCGGATTGACGATTTCAAATCCGTGATCCGTTCGTTGACAGCCGGTGTAAGATTCCTTTGTTAAAAGCAGATTTTGCAACGAAGACACCGCTTATGCACTGGATACATCACTTATTATACAGTTCAGTTAGTTTTGATGATAATATATGAAATTAAACACTATTTAAGCACTTAAAATAATTTTTAAAACTAATTAAACTACGAAGTCGTTTTTTGACGACCGGTGGCCAGTGTTGCCAGTGTCAAAAAAAAGCTGAAGAAAAAAGCTGAAGAGCTTTTGCTGAAGGGAACAAACCAAAACGTCATCTAAGTATAATGTTTTTTTGTTTTTGTATATTTTTTCAAAAAGCGCTGTATCTGTTTCGATAAAATTTATATGGGACCACTTCTGAAGTATGGCCTACCAAACAAAAAAAGAGTCATCAAAATCCAGTCATAATTAGCGGAGATATCGTGTAACAAAAAATACAAAAAAAAACAGCATTCAGACGAATTGAGAACCTCCTTCTTTTTGAAGTCGGTTAAAAATAAAAGTTTGTAAACAAGCAACAGCGAAGTAAAACATCATGACGAAACCTGCACACCTAAGAGAGCTCCATAAGTTCTCAATGGTTTGTGTGTACTCCGCCAACCCGCACCAGGCCAGCGTAGTGGACTGAGGTCTAAACCGTTTTCATTCTAGAAGAGCCCTGTGCCTAGCAGTGAAACAATAATGGCCTGAACTTGCTACTATGCTAAACAAGCATCTAAAATATGTTCTCATATCAAGAGAAAAGATATCACTGACACGTAGAGACATAAGGAAGAAGGGTTATGTATTATGTTAATTTGTCGATTTTGGCTGACCGTGCTATGATTGACATGCCTTAATGCCATTTACTTAATTTGACACACCATAACTGGATGACCGTGATGTCAATTGGGTGACGGATTAAGAATACTTACAGTTCCCTTTCGGTGCCGGGCAAGCGAATCGGAAGAGGTGACGTATCTGGCACCGTAATTGTGTCCGGAAAATGGCAATTGGGTCGCCACCTATTGCATGGGACTTAATACCAGAGGCGAAACGTGGGTGTACAGGCTCCTGTAGCAAAAAACTCCTCTGCTTACAAGAAATTACAGGCGTGAGTATACACTCGACACGGCGTCCCGACCACTACATTAATATTTTTTAACAACCAATTTCGGCATCTATTGGTAATTTCAAATATTAAGATCGACTTTGGAGACACGTAAGATAAAAAAAAACTTTAAAAAAGTAAAAACCGACTTCAAAAAAAACTAAACGGAGTAAAATAATTATCATTTAATAAAACTACCAGTTTCAGAAGTCGGTGCATTCAATTTGTTTCAGCGTAGAACACCGACTTCTGAAACTGGTAGTTTTATTAAATGATAATTATTTTACTCCGTTTAGTTTTTTTTGAAGTCGATTTTTACTTTTTTAAAGTTTTTTTTATTTTATAGGTACTTTTTAGTGCCACAAATTACAATTACAATAGTGTACAAATTCTCGGACCAGCAATACAACTAGAACGTCGTCTACATACGATTTGTGTTTTTTTTTTTTGTTTTTGTTGATTTTTTCAAAAAGTGCTGAATCCATTTCAATAAAATTTATATGGGACCACCTCTGAATTATGGCCTACTAAACAAAAAAAGAATAATCAAAATCCATTCATAATTGGCGGAGATATCGCGTAACAAACATACAAAAAAAAAAAAAAACATTCACACGAATTGAGAACCTCCTCCTTTTTGAAGTCGGTTAAAAACACTTGAATGCTTCAAACATCGCTTGTAGTTCTTATAAAATCCGTAAAAGAGCGAAGTGTCCATTCAGTAGTCGCGTCCAATAACTAGTCAGCTACCCTATGTGTCAACCTGGATGAGCAGAATTTTGGGTATCAAATGTAAGTGTGAGCGACCTAATGTAGTGATATTGGTTTGGAAAAACTTGCTTAAGTGACTTCTGCAATCAAATAGCTTCTCGAGCAGTTTTTTTATGTATTATATTAAACGACGCGTTTGGTGCAGTGGCTGAGCGAATGCCTTCTGCGCTACGGGTCGTGGGTTCGATTCCCGCACGGAACAAATATTTGTATGACCTACAGATAGTTGTTCCGGGTTTGGGTGTTGTTTTTGTTTGTAATTGTGTCAATAAATGCACCCACGATAAAGGAGAAATCCTAGTGTGGGGCCACATAAAACGGTATAAAGTTTAGAAAAACTAATATTTTTTTAGAAGTTCTCGAGCAGCTTTTTACATTGCGGATTAAAAAGCTGAGAAAAGACCTAAACCGTTTGTATAGCAAATATTTTAAAGACTTCCACGACTTCAGTGCCCAATAGTAGACTTTATCTAGCAAATATTATGACTTCTACGATATTTTAGGATGAATGAAAAATTTCGGTACAATATTATTTTTCTCTAATAACCAAGAGCGCCCTAAACAAACTCTCTAAAATTACACCAACATCAACACGACACCTTAATCCGTTAAGCCTAATACAATATTCTCATAAATTGTTAGGTCTTATAATGCCCAGAAAACTTTTGGGCACCGTCCCTGCCTTCGGCTATATGACAAAAAGACGAATTAAATTGCCCATTATCCAAGCGGTTTGCCCGTATACATTAAAGTTGGCAGAACGGTGGTATAATCCACAAAATACTTCTGTTTCTAACTACGTTACGAGTACGAAGTTATCAAAATTGTGATAGTCAAATATACGTGGGTACCTGTTAGTGTTCTGTTGTGTTGGTTTAGTTTTAACTCGTAAACTGTTAGTGCTTCGTAATTTCTCCTTTGTTTTGGGGTTTTGGAGTGGTTTTGGAAATTGAAGTGCTGAATTCAATAAAAATTAACAACCGCACAACGTATATGAGATCTGTAGCTGAGGTTAATTTTATGTTGTACAGACACAAGCAAAGACAGGTTGTCTACGTTTATTAGGTTGATTAGATCTTAATGATTCGACGATCTCCGGCCACCCTAGTGTGTGGCCTGTGGGCGACGGGTTAGGGGACTCGTCGCCCGACCAGCAACAGGCCCGAGAAGGCGGCGCGCAATGTTCCGTGCGCGCCTCTCAGGAGGACGTGGGGCAAGGCTTCACAGAAGAGGTCTGCCAGGGGCTGGCGGATCGAGGCCTGCCGGGGTCGCGGTGCATGCAGCTGCGAATCCCGCGACCCCAGCCAAGGGTCAGGAGAAGGAACACCGTAGGTTTTTAGCCGGTAAGAGTCCGGCATAACCCTTCGCCATTCCCGGGCGATGGGTATCCATGAGGATTTTCCCACGATAAAAAAAAGAAGATCTTAATGATTAGTTACGGTTTAGTCACGTGAATTTTTCGGGATTGCCCGACTAGTTTCGGACCCAAACGGAGTCCTTATGGTTACAGCTCATTAGAGCCACCCGGCATCCAACCCGCATCGCTTCGCCTCGTGCGGTTAGTATTCTTTATATGAACTTGTATGGATGTGCGCTCACTACATCAACTCCGTAGCGTCACCGGATTGCCTCGGAATTATGCCGTTCACGCGCGGACGACGAGTTGACCACTCGGTGACAACTCGTTGCTCGCATGCTTGCTTTGCGTTGCTGCGCATTGCCAACGTACAAGTCCCGAGTGAACCGCGCGCTGCCATCGAGTGGACTCCTCCGACGACTCCTCTGGTTGACCACGCGACGTTTACTGGTGATAAAGCGGCGTCCACCCGTGAACCACGTGCTGACAACGAGTGGACACCGAGCGACGAGGCGATGCGGGTCGGGTGCCGGGTGGCTCTAATGAGCTGTGACTTTTAATCATGAGCTGAACAAGCGGTGAGGTCGCGAGTCGAATTATCGCTGCAACGCATTGCGATGACTAGATCTTAAGAGACGAGTTATTGATTAAAAGCGAATGTTGCGCGCGCCCAGTACGGTGCGCTACGAGCGCGCGTTGCTCGACGAGTGGGAAGCCGTCTTTAAGGTGGCTTCCCACGGTGACACGGATACCACGCACAACCGACGACCACACACAACCACGCACCGCACCGAGGCTCTTCCAACGGCGCGTATCCGTCTATGTGGGTGCGAGATTCGAAGCTATTTTATCATACTAAAATACGAGTACTAAGTGAAAGAGAACTCGCACCGTACCTTTGAAGTTACCGACTTGCGGCGGATACGCCGCACGCGTCTGTGTTACCACGGACGGTGCGAGCTCGGTCGCCTTTTTAGTCTGTGCTAAATAAATGTATTTTCTTTCTTTCTCTTGTGTCGCGGGGCGCGATATCACGCACCGTGGGGAGCCACCTTTAGACGTTGACAGAATGCATGACGTCGCTAATTTCCGCGATTATTTTCGTGCTATGTGCATGTATTGTGCATGCCATGTTGCCAGACAAGTCACGCGATGGCCGTCGGATCGAACATGGCTAACAACACGTGTCGCGGGACACATTATAATGATTGTTACTCACGCGCACGTTTTGGGAAAATTGAAATCCTTGAAACTGAGACTTAACCCTTTGACTTAACATTCTTTTTAAATAAACATCCAGAAATAGTTTCAATCAGATGGAATCACATTCAAGGACTCGCAGTTCGCTATCTTTAAATCATGCGACAAAAAGAGAACTTCCTTTTATAAATAAAAGATCTGGAAAAGTTTAAGTTATCTCTTCTTCTATGTTCTAATCTGGCGTCTTAAAGCGAATCGGATTCGCTTTTAGCGTCTACATTTTGTAGATTGCATTTTAACTCGAGGGAATTCTTGAAATATTCCTTACCTAGACTAGTTTTACTTCCCCGGGCTGTCGAACACATCCTATTAAGTTTAATGTTAGCATTCATCGAAAATAGCTGAGAAGTTCAATTTTGGTTATGAGATATTTTGTAGTGAGTCTTCGTTCTTTGGGTGAACGTTCTCATAATAATATTATGTGCTGAGATTTTAATATCGCTCTTTGTATAAGTTTTAATATCAAAGTCCGTTTTTTTAATTTATTTATACGTTTTGCACGATCATGGTTCAGATGGCGGACTTAATGGCTTGAAGCATTCTTTACCAGTCAACCTTTATATAAATGAATAAAAATTAAATTGCTGTTCGTTGGTGAGCGCAGCACTTGAGAACGGCTGGACCGATATGGCTATTTTATTTTTTAAATATTCGTCAAGCGCAGTTTAAACTACGCTACACTATGTATATCGCATAGTAAAGAATATTACGTCACAAGCTATAGCAATATGACGTTCACACTATATGCTATATCATAAGCCGGTCTGCTATGTATAGTAAGTTATTTGATGGCTATCCATCGAGCGACGGACAGGGTAGAAGTGAGGCGAAAATCGTTCAAGTTTATCGCGGACAGCAAGCCAATACTTTATTATAGCGTAGTGTAGTGTGAACGTGTCCATAAAAAATGTATGCTGAGCGATATTGTTGTGCTATACAATATTTGCTATAATTATGCTATATGTATATTATAGCGTAGTCTGAACGGCGCTTTATCCGAATTAGGTTTTTACAGAAAAGTTGCCCGGAAAATTGAAAATTCGGGAATAACTGAAAGTTCTTTTTTGTATGGGATTTTTGTATGACGGGTCCAATCGAGTCAGCTAGTTTTTTTTATAAAATAGTATACCTATTATTTATATCGATTTCATGTGCTACTTTTTGATGTGATAAAGAAATTGCACCAAGGCAAAAGGCCGTAAATAACATCACGCCTGTATTCCCCAAAGAGTTGGGCAGAGGTGTATAGTACACTCCCATTTCACCGTTATGTTTAAGTTCCATGTAATAGAGGGCGAGCCTATTGCCATCAACCGGGCACAAACCTAGACACCGGGCTGCTACTGAGAAAATCTACAGGAAAAACCCAAAAACACTTTGCCTAGAAGTCACGCTTTCTACCACTAGACCAACGAGGTAAACATCTAAAAATTATCTTCTAAACCACTTCATCTAGCGCTCCATTGAGAAAATCCCAGCAGGGAACATTTGATGATCTTTATTACTGTGTGTAGGTAGCGTTATTAGATCTAAAAATACGGCAACGAACCAACTTGTTGAAAACAATTATTATAAACAAATCAACCTGAAAGTTTGCTTCCACAATCGCTAACAAGTTGAAAATAGATCCAAAATTAATAAACAACTGTAACTCGTTATCGCTCGAGTTCCATAAAACATACAGGGTGTTAACGAATTCGTGTAATTTCTTAAAACCACATGATCTACTACTGGTGTAGACAGGCCCCGCATGGGATTTAGCTTGATTATATTAAAAAAACAAAAAATCTTTTTTTTCATGCGGTTTTGTTACCGATCGTATCTAAACCACCTACGGATTCAGTAAAAAAATAAGACTTTTTTTTTTGCAAAAAAATCATTTTATTTATGTAATCATTTCGATCGTATAAATTAATGAAAGGACGGTGACACAGCTGGCAGGCACGACTAACGCAATATCGCTCTTTGCAGTCAGATAACTCAAGGCTCTAAAATGACTCAGAAATAGAAAACCAAAATTATTTTTTTAATTATACAAGGTTAGTCGGAAAGGGGGTACTAATCCGAAAGGGTGTTAAAGTACATAAATATAATAATGAATAATTTTTGTTCTACAACATTTCCCAAAAGTCAATAGTTTAAGAGAAACAGCTGTTCAAAAATCTCAAAAACAAAAAACTCTAAAATCTATCTATCCCCAGTAATGATCAGCTGTGTTTATATTTTAGGTCATATTTGGAGTCATGTATTAGAAGCATCATTTTCTGAATTTGTAACTAAAGCAGGGATGAAGAATTAAAAAAAAAACTAAAATAAAAATCATTTTATTTGGAAAAAAATATATTGAATTTTGAAATTTATAAAAAGTGGGTTCGGATTAGTACCCCCTTTCCGACTAACCTTGTATTTTGGTTGATTTTCAAAAATTCCCATTTAGGGTTAATCTGTGTCAACAGTAGATCACGTGGTTTAAAGGAATTTCATGAATTCGTTTACACCCTGTATAACCACACCAGACATAAAAAACTTTCCCAATTTTTGATTCTAAATCACATACTCCAAAATTCCGGGACCTGTCGTAAACAAAGCGTAATTACTTCCAATCTTCCCAATTTCCTTATTAATCCCACCAGTTCGCATCTCAATATAACGGAGAGAATGTTTATATAATTACTCGGGACCTCTAAAAGGCAGAGGAACCGATCGAACAATCTTTCACAACTTCAAACAACTTCTGAGCGAACTTAAATTGGTTCCCGAACGGATATTTTGTGTGCTCAACCGTATGGGGGTGGAATGTTCATCGGATGATCTTTATATCGTCGTAAAGGCGAGTAATTGAACCCGAGATACTTTGGGCCTTCGCGCCTTAAAGCTCCAAGAACGAGGGTGCCGTTAAATGCGAGTGTGTTGTGATATACCAGCGGTTCAAGTGTGTATGATGCTCAAAGGATCTTAGTTTCCCGCGAAAATGTGGATGATGATAAAAAGTAATATCGATGATAATGGGTCCCCGCTTTTAGTTTGATATTATTATTTAAACTTCATCGTTATTTTGTGTGAAAAAACCAACACAGTTGGCTAAATTTGGCTAAGCATAGCTTTCCAAGTGGAATGATTTCAAAAGCACTTTAATATTACTGAAAATAACAACAAAAAATGTTTAGGATGAACTTCAAAAATAGTGCATTATACTAAAAAAAATATGGTTCGCACTATAATTAATCAAAAATCATTTCTTTCTGAACGCAGCGATTAAACAAATGGCGGAAAGTGACCGGCGAAGCGCATTGCTTCTGCCACTCGCCGGCCGCTACCGCTGCACCGCTGGCTTCGCTCGCTCGGCTCGTGCGTTAAGTAGTCATAGTTCTAACATAATCTAATCTACCTTTCAGATATCTGTTTATCATTTATTTCTTATTGCTAACTTTGACATTAGAAGCATTAATTACTATAGTGCAAAGTATTATTTAAAGTTAGAAGTATTAAAGTGCAAACTAACAATTTTAAAGCTAAGCCTTTTCAAAATTCATTTAAATACATCTCTTTCCAAATCTATCCTTTCGTTGAATCTCTGAAAGCATTTTGTTTACTTTGTTAATTTATTTGATGATTACTCTAAAGTCAAATTCAATTTGTTTTATTTCAAGTAGCACTTTTAAAATGTCAACACTAGGTGTACGGTTCAAAATAGCAGGTGCTATGAAGAAGAACAGGCTAGAAACTCAATGGATACTCTTTAAAAAATAATTGGTATGACAATTGTCATTATGGCAATGTGAGAACAATGTAGATTAATGTAAGGGATAAACTACACAAGCAATGAGAAAATTATCCTTTTAGAACGAGTCAAAGCAGTCAAGAGACAGCACTCGTTCATAAGCATGACACTATGATTATTATATCAAAAACCATACCATTACTACAGCTCATTTCCGTATTCTCTTAAACCCTAGCAATCCTATTTTCCAAAAAGATAAAAGTAACTCCCCAAGAAAGATAAACACAAACATCTACCCTAAATTACTTCTTATCTCGAACCACTTTAAATACATATCACAACTTTGCGTCTACAAAAGTTTAGAGCGCAAGTATTTGGAACAGCTAGTCCGAAGTTGGTAAGCGGATTAAAAGTCTGTTGAAATCGCCCGGGGGCCGAGTCTGGACTTCTAGGCCCGGCCTAAAAATTCTAGACCTATTTTGAAGTTAGTTTTAAATTGATTGACAGAATAGATGGTGGAGACAGAATTGTGGATGGTGATTTAATAAACTTTGCTACTAATAAAAGTCCAACAACTGATAATATTAAACAAAATTCAGATTCTAGAAGTATTTTAGATACTTGAGAAATTTGATTATATTTGGGAATTTTATGGACCCATGAACAATCCCTTATTGATAAAGACAATAGATTCAGAAAATTGCTATTTAGGCTTTCAGAGAACCAACCTTGCATGATTGGATCTATACGGTCCATCTGGCTAGCTGCCATCCTCACATTAAAGTCCAGCGCCAAGCATTTTACTGTGTTCCGCCGTGTGTATGTGAGAGTCCGAGGGTTATAGGGGAATACCTCTATATCTTTGTTACTTGGATTCGTATGCTCCGTCTAAAACCTTGTCTGCGCTTACCATCAGGTGTGATTAGGGTTATACGTGACCGAGTCTAACAATTCTTCTTCTTCATTTGCCTTGTCCCAATATCTGGGTTTGGCTCTCCTTGTCTGCCTTTTCCATTTATGTCGATCCAGAGCCATTGCGGTATCTATTTCGCTCTCCTTCAGATCTTTCTGGACTCTTGTCAGCCAGGTGGCGGGGGGTCTTCCGCGATTTCGCGACACTGTCGGCAGGTTAAGGGATACTCGCACCATGTGGTCTTCTGGACGGCGTAACACATGTCCGTACTATTGAGGGCGTTGCTTTTTAACCTTCTCAGCAATGGGGGCAATCTTGTAGCTACCTCGGATGTGTACGTTGCGTACTTTATCCAGATCTAATAATACAAAATAAAAAACCTAAAGAGAGATTTGGAAAGTTATGTTTTCCCAATTGAATGAAGGAGTTGTACGGTATTGTAGGATCAGATTGTTTACTAAGAGCCACTGGCATATTGAGAAAAGAAGACGTAAAAAACATTAATGATTCTTAACCACAATAACACTAAAACGTTTTTCGTTTTAGTAGGTCTTCTAGATTAAGATTCCAGCAGATATTCTGATGCTTATGAAAATCGTAGTCAAAATGCAACAAAGGAAGATTCTCGTAGTTAGAAATGGTTCTTACCTTAGGAGTGTTGACCTCGCGCGTAGAAATGCCCATTTTCTCGTGGTGACGCAGCTGAACCGGGTATATGATCTGGTAGTAGTGCGCGCCGATATTTCGCACCAGTTCCTGATTCTGTCGGTATTCGCGTAGCAGCCGCTCAACTTCACCTGGGAACAAAAGATAGTTTGATTTGAGGTCCTGATGTTCAACAAATTGATAAATATTCAAAATCTCCACTCCCAGGTTTGCTGGAAGAGATTTCTCTAAGAAATAAGCAGTGCCTTTGTACGCTATGGTTCTGATTATCTATTCTTTTATCAAGTGTTGTGTGTACATCAATTATTAAATAAATGTTATGATGCAGCTAGTGAGACGAGGTAATCAGAAAAAGATTCACATGGTGGTAGTGATAGACTATAATAATTTTAGTAGCTGCAGGTGCTCGATGAGCTACCTCATGATGCAATAAGTGGTTTTTATTAGACGTCTTAAGACCTGAAGACGTGAAGAGTCTTAAGATTAAAGTTCTGCCTAGCTTTTTCCCAACTATGTTGGAGACTTCCAATGTAACCAGATGCGGCTAATACCAATATTTTACAAGGAACCACTGCCATCGGACCTCCGAAACTCAGTTACTGGGCAATGCCGATATCCTTAAGTTAGATCGGTTGTCAGACTTTCGGGCTTCTGAATACCCTTAACGACTGTCATAGGTATACGTATGACACCCGGGACCTATGTTTTAACGTGCTCTCCGAAGCACGGAGAGGTCTCGATGTGTAACGAGTGGTCACCCATCCACAGACTGACCGCGGCAAGCGGAGCTTAACCTTGAAAATCATATGATACGCGCGGTTATTAGTTAGTATACTAAGTATAGGATTTATATCATTCTCCAAAAACCTACTTAACAGAGCAATAACAATACACTTGGTATGGTCATCACAGTAGTTCAGTCAAGTTTTATATGGATGGGGATTCGAAACTGTCTTTCCTAAACACAGGTTATCCAATAGCCTATCTAGGAAAACATACTTCATCTACTGACTGAAGATTGTTAAACCATGTTCTCCTGTGCTAAATTTACCTTACCATTTATACAATCATCATTATCATCAGCCAATATGTGAGATACAATGAAAAATAACTAGTCTGCCATCTTTGGGAGTCCGCCATATTGGATTTAGAATGACGTCAATTAGCTAACCATGCATTGTCAAACAAACTAAATGAATATGCAAAATTTCAGCTCAATCGGTTGATAACTGTTATAAAATTCAGTTGCAAGATTTGCGCTTCACAAACAAAAAATCTTGTTAAGCCGGGTCCGCAGCGCCACTTTTCTAACATGTTATTGTGTTTTTGCGAACAAAAATGTTAGGCCACGCCCCTATTCGGTTAGCAAACAATATTAAGCCGGGTCCGCAGCGCCAATTTTGCTAACAAAACTGCTAGGCCACGCCCCTATTCGGTTACCAAAACAATGTTATCCTGTTTGCAAACAACACGGCGCAGCGGACCCAGCTTTAGAAAATAGGTACTGCGGACCCGGTTTTATAATAATAAAAAACAAAAGAACAAAAAAAAAACAATATCAACTCAACCACACCCTAAACCTCCAAACTCAATTTGCGGTCAAAAATAAAAAGAACGTCCACGTGCATTCTAAGTTTAAGATCCGGGTTATAAAAGCGGCACAAAGCTCACGTTTTATTATAGCCTTAAACCCAACAACGGCCGGCTAGATTGGAACTCATTTAGCTCATGAGTACCACTTGCGAAGTCGGTTCAACTTGACATTTTATATGGAGCCCGTGGATTTTAGTTGTGAGCTCGGTATGTGTTGCATTTTGAGTTTTATAAAGTGGTGCATGAACTTAAGACTTCAATAAAGTCTCCGGAAAAAATCTATATAAATAAAAAGAGAGGTCCTGACTGACTGACTGATTGACTGACTCATCAACGCCTAGCCCAAACCCTTGGACCTACAAAGCTGAAATTTTGCTCAGAGGTTTTTTTTATTATGTAGACAAGGAATAAGAAAGGATTTTTTGAAAATCAACCCGTAAAGGAGTTCTTTTTTTTTTTTTTTTTTTTTTTAAATAGGGATTTTTTAGTTAAATAGGGGATGAAAGTTTGTATGGAAAATCGTCACTCAACGGGTTCAAAATTTTACGTAAGTGAAGCTGCGGGCAAAAGCTAGTTGGTTATAAAGATTTTGCAGAAAGGCTAAATATAGCTCAGATGAATAAACTAAGCGCGATTGCTGACGATGAGGTGCCGGGTGTGATCCCTAGATCGGGCAAAGTGTTATGGGGTTTTTCAGTGTGGAATTTCTCAGTAGCTGCCCGGAGTCTGGATTTATGCCTGGTTAATGGCGACTGGCTCGCCCCCTTACATGGCAAAATGAGGGTACCTACTATACACCTCTGCCCTACCTTTCGGGGAATACAAACGTCATGTTATGTATGTTCGAATCCTAACTTCCTAACTAATATTATAAATGCGAAAGTAAGTTTGTTTGTTTGTTACCTTTTCACGCCTAAATCACTGAACCGATCATCCTAAAATTTTGCATATACGTTGTCGGGTGTACAGAAACGGATTTCCATGCCAAAAAAAAGTACCGTTCCCGCGGAAAACAACAATAACGTTAATAGATGACGACACGTGTCTTTCGAATCATGATTGAATTATATTATTATAGAAACTTTAGTAGTGTGTTAAGAGCTGACTGTCAAATTCTAAATTAATGCGAGCGAATTAAAGCTAGTAAACTATAGAATAATAAATGAATACCGCTACGTTTCTAAAAATACTCTATCAACTATACGATTACTTTCATCAACCCCACCTTCAAATATATAAAATATAGTTTGAGCAACTTCACCACGGAAGACTAAACTCCATCCATCACTCGTATTCCCTGTCATTTGCACTGAATAGTCCTCGAGTCACTTTTGTAAAGACGTTTTTCGCTCAGAAACTGCGGATAATGTTCTCCGTGATAATGGACGAGGAGCTCATTGGCTACGGTCATGGTTTTACCTTTTTAGAATCGGTTTTTAGTTTATTTATTTACATAAAAGGTAGTTTTTAGGGTTCCGTACCCAAAGGATAAAAGAGGACCGTATTACTAAGGCTCCGCTGTCCGTCTGTCTGTCCGTCTGTCACCAGGCTGTATCTTATGAAACGTGATAGTTAGACAGTTGAAATTTTCACAGATGATGTATTTCTGTTGCCGCTTTAACAACAAATGCAAAAAAACAGAATAAAATAAATATTTAAGGGGGCTCCCATACAACAAACGTGATTTTTTTGCTCGTTTTTGCTCTATATTGATAACGGCAAGAGGTTGACGCTTGAAATATCCACAGAATATTTAGTTATTTAATCACTTAACTAAAAATAAATATCATCTGCCTAGTCTTTTCCCAACTATGTTGGGGTCGGCTTCCAGTCGAACCGGATGCAGCTGAATATCAGTATTTTACATGGAGCGACTGCCTATCAGACCTCCACAACCCAGTAACTGGGTAATACGATACTCTTGGTAAGACTGGTTGTCACACTTTCTGGCTTCTGACCAACAGTAACGACTGTCAAAGATCTACAAATGACAGCCGGGACCAACGGCTTTACGTGCTTTCCGAGGCACGGAGGAAACTCGCTATGGTAAATGGTCACCCATCCACAGACCAACCTCGGCAAGCGTGGCTTAACCCGGAAGATCGGTCTATGCGGCTGTAATTATTTAGCCGCGATTTAGCTCTTAACTAAAAATAAATAATGAAATCAAAATAAAACAAACATTTAAGGGGGGCTCCCATCTGTTGTAGTTTTTTTTTTTTTTTTTGCTATTTTTATAGATAATGGTACGGAACCCTACATGCGCGAGTCTGACTCGCTCTTGGCTGGTTTTTTTTTTCTTTCTGTCTTCTGTTTTGTGTTTTATTGATTTAATTTAATTCCTTTTATTTTGAGATAAGTCTATTGAGGAGCTCGTGGCTAATTAACTACTGCGCGGATCAAAGTTAAGCTGCGCTTGACGCGGTCAGTCCGTGGATGGGTGACCCTTCGTAACATATCCGAGCTTCGAAGAGCACGTTAAGCCGTCGAACTCGGGTGTTATACGAATACCTATGGCAGTTGTCGGGTAATCAGAAGCCCGGAACTGACAACTGGTCTAACCTTAGGATATCGGCATTGCCCAGTAGCCTCTCCGTGTAATATACACGCTGACATTTAATTGTTTGTTTTGCTAGAACAAACGTTGTTCAGACCATGGTCTACTACCATTCTATAGCATCCAATAATAAAAAAAAACGTAATTGGTCTTTAAAAAACACAAAAAAAACATACCTACAAGTCAGAGGGAGGACCTGCACAGTCGGCGCCATGATGGTTCAAGTTATTTGCCGGGAACTTTAACGCGATTGCCGCGATGAGTACTTTAATGTTACGGTTAATGTTTGAACACGTTTGAGCAACATAAGAATTTTTAAGAAAGCCTAGTTTTTTTTTAATGTATTTTATGCTCATGTATGGTAGTAGACCATGGTCTAAACAACGTTTGTTGTAGTAAAACAACCAATTAAATGTCGGCGTGTATAGGTATTCAGCCGTATCTGCATTCTAATCGCGCAACACATTCGTAATCGCTATGGCTTTGATTTTGGCAATATTCATTGCGTGGTACAGTTGTGGAGAAGTCGGATTGTTACATACGTTGCTATGGAAATTGTTGAACTGTCAAAATCAAAGCCATAGCGACTACGAGTGTGTTGCGCAATCAGAATGCTGGTAAGACTGGAAACTGAACACACATAGTTGGGAAAAGGCTAGGCAGATGGATTTTGAGACAAGTCTATTTTACATTTTATGTAAAAAACTAAGATAGACAAGCATTTTTTCGAAAAATTATTAATAACAAGTTAAGTGTCTTCACTACAACGTCTAAAAAAAAACAAACTTGCAGTCAAACGCAAGCCTACCCTATATAAATTAACAAGCCCGTCTTCTAGAAATACATAAAAGCTTTTTCCAGCTTAATAAACTTATTCGTCTTCGCAGCAATCTAATTAGATTTCTGCTCTATATCAATTTCTTCGAACTACTTTACGTTATACTCTTCAAGTATATATAACTATTTTCATCGAAACTTCTGAACAAAACCTATCATTCATCTAATTAATATAACATGTCGTGGCACCACCATAATTAATTATATTAATAAATGATTGGCAGTTCTGGGACGTCCTTTCATTTGCTTCTATTGAGAGCTGTTGTATATATATACAAGTTTGTATATATATGCTTGATATT
The DNA here is from genome assembly GCA_905220435.1 of Amphipyra tragopoginis. Classification (NCBI taxonomy): domain Eukaryota; kingdom Metazoa; phylum Arthropoda; class Insecta; order Lepidoptera; family Noctuidae; genus Amphipyra; species Amphipyra tragopoginis. The sequence continues at coordinate 26,051,196 of HG992004.1, forward strand.
TGAGTTGGGGTCTGATTGTTATGGGAATATGTGGCACTTACAATATGCTATCGATCGTCGTATTGTGTAAGTTTGCATCGTTTTATTTCATAACAGCGTGAAATTATTTCAAGGTTCACTGAGGAAGACGTAGCATAGCAACTACTGCTAATAATAGTCCAGTTCCAATATTGCCTATTGGAATTCGACAACGATAGGCAGATGAATCTCTCTCTGTTCGTAGTATGTTGTTAGTTGTGCAAAAGAGGCCATTTCTGCCGACGCAGTGTCGTAACTAAGATCATGAGCGTCCAAGGCAAAAATCAGTCACCCCCCCCCCCCCCAAAAACCTGCTAAATAAAAAAAGGCTGTTAATTATGAATTTTGTTAAAAATTAACTCTTCGGGCTGTTTTGTCAATTCAATATTCAATATATTTATTGCATACTACGATGTAAACTGAAGTGGTAACTTAAAAAATATGGGATCAATATGGACCCTGTCGGGTACAGCAAAAATGATAAAGATAAATAATTAGTTATTACACAGCACAAAGAGACACAACAGGTAAAAAGTGTGATTATAATAAAAAAAAGTCTTGGGTATGTGTCTCACGGCTGGACCAAAAAGGTGTCCAGATCAGCTTAATGTCAAGCACTATAAGTACTTGACGCTGGTTTTCGTCTGGAACCTTTGTGCTCCACGGATGTCAGTCAGCGGTCATGCCCGTTCACTTAAACCAACATTTGTTTGTATATGTGTAGTGTATGTAAAGAAAGAAAATAAATAAATACGGAACAATCTAAAAGTGTATGGAACATAATATTTAATATTTAAATATGGCAACATTTTGTTGTGACATCGCCGCTCACGTAGGCAACATCGCAGTGGGAGTTACAATAGCAATTACATAGTCAAAATCTTTTTTTTTAATTGGTGGGTCCTTTTTTTCAATCGATTTTAGTATGTAAATTAAGTAAGTGTATATGTTAAGGGGCCTACTTTGGGCCCCTCCTGCGTTCCTGACAGCCACCCATATGGCCAGCTCTTAAATACGACACTGTGCCCACACTCCAGACACAATCCCTAAGATTCCTTAAAAGGCACCCACTAGAAGAAAACGTCAATCTTTTTTTAACTGGAACCACATATGGCCTCGCAAAATTATAAACTCTCCCTCACATATATGTTTAATTGGAGAACTCGTGGCTTTTTCTAAAAGGAACCCTAGCAACGGGCAAACAGCGTTTGAATGGAGAGAGACGTGACAGTGTAATATTAATTAATATTTTCCCCGCTCATATCTTAATGAAACACCCACTTTTGTGTTATTTTCTTGTCATTTTTCCTTATACGGCAGACATGGCTTGAATTTATAGTGTATCGTTATCAGCACCTATTATCGCAGTGTAGCAAAAATAAATCAAAGAATGATTAATTGGGTACATTCATTAGGTATCCCCATGGTACGAAGTTACACGTGGAAACTCTTTTCAGCTCTTTGCAGACAGGTCAAAGATGGTTCACACTAAATCAAGTAACAGAGATATTGAGGGATTCCTCTACAGCATGTAAGGGTAAACACCGTTATTAATCAAACCATGGGTAGTTGACTCAAACATATAAATATAGGAAGGAGCAAAAAAAAAAACATATATACGCGCGAGAAATGAGCGGCGCGGCGACGTACACACACTCGCTAACTGACTGCGGTAGCAAACTGTGCGGGGCCGTGCGTCGGGCCACGCGGCGAGTTCCCCGCGCCCCCTTCCGTAGCTTGTTACCCCAGCGCATAGGGTGAAATGCTTTTGAGGAAAACCGAAAATATTATAAAAATAAAAAAAAGTTTGTTATTTTTCATTGATTTTACGTTCTATAAATGAAACCAAACCACTAGTTTCAAGGATAACGGTGTTTACCCTTACAGCCTGTATTTCTCTGGCTCTCACATACACACGATGGAACATAGTAAACTGCATGGCGCTGAACTTTAATAAGAAGGTAGGTAGCCAGGTGGGCCGTATAGATCCTATCACCAAGCAAAAGCAAGCACATACAGTTTTTGTGTAGGTATTCATATAGAGGACTTTACATTTACATTCATAAAATTACAAGGTGCCAGGGACCAAGAGCCAGGGTATATTAATTGGGTACCGCCCTGGTAAGTTTGGAAACTTACCAGGGAGGTTCCCATTTAATGCAGTCGTCTGCACGTCAAGATGCTTTTTGAAGATTTTACGTCATTTTATGTTTAGCTGCACCACATTTGGTTGAAGTATTGTCTAACAGCAAAGGAGGACGATCAAAATATCCCCACCCAGCAATAACAACAAGACTTAATGTCGTTAGAAAGCTCTCTTCATGACTATCATTTATTACTAAGGCACTTAGTCCCAAAACACAGAGTGAAAACAGCTACAGCTAAAAAAATTGTATGATTTAGGGCTGATTTTTCAATCGTCAGATAACTTTTACCTGAGGAATAATTTTGACGTTTTGGCAGCTTTTATAAAGAAAATATGTCAAACCGCCATATTTATTCTCCAGTTAATAGATATCTGACGATTGAAAAATCGCCCCTTAATGTAAAATACCTAAATAACTTCGATAATATGGTACATAGGCTACGCAAGACATGCCCCTTTCGTTGCTCCAGCAGCGTTTGAATGATGTCATTATTGATGACCCCTTAAAAAAGTCTATAATTTATGTGCTATACAGCGTGTTTTATTAAAAGTCCTACTAACCCATCTGCCCAAGAGTAGCATATTACAAAGCCAACGTTATTTCTTGATTTTTTCATTTGTTTTTATTCTAATGTGATTTTAGATTTACATAAAATAATAATAAAACTAATATAAAGAATAAGTAATAATACGAAATTAAAAAGGGTTTAATACCCTTTTATGAAGTTTAGGTTTTAGAGAAGTTTAATACTTCCTCCTCTCTCCTACATTTGCCGTGCCTGACAAGGCTCACACATGTTTCTTATATTAATATAACATCTATTTAACTTGTGGAGTGCAATAAATGTATTGAGTAGATTTTTGGAATAAATGATTTTTGTATGGTTTTTTTTTTCACATAATGTTTTGGACTAAATGCCATAGTAATAAATGATAGTCATGAAAAGAGCTTTCTAACGACATAAGTCTTGCCGTTATTGCTGGGTGGGGACACGCCCCATACATTTTTGATCGTTCTCCTTTAAGTAGCACACCAGATATGTTGTACCATAAGAATATACTCCCATAGAAATGACTCTTCCATCTTATAGAAATGGAGTGTTGCTGTTATTACCTTGGCTTATCTTTTTGGCAAGCTTCCGATCAATACATTAAACACTGGGGCTATGTCACATTACAACACATTGTCAACTTATATTCTCGTTCGCTCATTACCCAAAAAACGCAATTCCGGCCCACCTGAGCAGTGCCGAACTCAAAACACGAAACGTCGGAATCAGAGAACAAAACAAAAAGCGTGTTACACCCGCAATAATCAGGGCGTGAGTCTCTCGTATCCCTATTTTGTAGTGACTGGAATACGCCGACATTGTCATACGCGAATTGGGGCGTACGCAAACGCGTACTACGAGTATACGGCATCTTGATGTTTTGATGTGTAATTAAATTGATGCTGGCTGCTGCACTCGTGTGAGCATGGAGTGTGTTACATATTGTGGGGGGATTATCTGTATCATACTGTGAAGAGATGAGCTTGTTTTGTACTTAAAGGTACAAAAGCAGAGGTGAACTCTAAAAGCACTGACATGATTTTTAATATTCTTTTTACAAACTGTTACAAAAAAAAAAATACAAATTGTGTAACTTTGTCATTATTTAATGTTAATGTGACGATTAATTGAATAACAATGATACATCAACGAAATAAAGATATTAATTTCTTTTTTCGACGAAACATGATGACCTGTAAGTACATTATACATATATGTAATAACTTTGTACCGTATCTCTGGCAAATAAATAATGGTAAAAAAAGGTAGCTCTAATTTTATTAATATTAAATAAGGGCAGGGAGATGATGAATAATGTCAAACACATTTTAACTAATTATATTAGCGCCGCAAGTTCTCCAGAAAGAATTGTCCCAAAGGGGTAGAGACCTGGTGGGACAATTCTTTCTTAATTCGAGCGGAGCTTAATTGCAGTGCTAATTGTTTTATTAGCTTCAGAAATAAAATGAATGCGGTTGAGTACTTTGTCTTCTTCACTCAAGCAAGAGTTTTCTTACCTTGTATTGTCATAACCTCTTTGACTGAGCAAGTATTTTTGGAGATTGTTGTCATTCATTTTACTTTAATTAGTCCTTCGACTTCGGTGAAAATAGGTCCTTTGTTGCTAAAGACTACAGACGAGAAATTAAACATAATACAAAGGAATTAAAATTGTTTTTATTCTATTAAATAAACAACTAATTCACTGACGGAATAATTAGATTTTTTCAGTCAAAAACCCTATTGTGAATCCTATTTATTGTCCTGTGTTAAGATGTTCAGCGATATAGAGGAATTGAAATTAATGTTATTATTTTTAATCAGCATCTCAGATTAGAATAGCATTCTAAGGCTGGTACATTAATTCTCTGGTTATAAAACGGTTTACTCCAAAATAGTACTAGAGTACTATGAGTGAACGGCGATTAATAAAAGGAATTTATAAGGCGGATAGCGCCAGTAGAGGCTACCCAAGAAGGACAAGGTAAGTCAGTCTTTTTTCTTTTTGTGGCGATAGTCCCAACGAAAAGGCAACCCGCAAAGGGAGGCACAAAGATAGCAAAGGGAAACTATCAGGCAATAGTAAACCATCCATACCAATAAATACTATTGAACTAGATAGAAAGATGATCAAGTGACAAAAATTGTAAGAAGTATGCTTAGGTGGTTTGGTCATATTGAGAGAATGAGTGAACCGCCGCGCCGCCAAAAAAAGGCGGATATTTATAAAGCGAATGTCAGTGGAAACGCCAGTAGAGGACGCCCTAGAAAGACATACATCGATGTTATTAGTGATGTTCTTCAAAAAGGTGCGTAGTACTCTCAACTGGAGTGCGTGTATGACAAGATGTATGAACGTGGACGAAGCGAAAGGAGTACGTAAGGATCGTAGTATGTGCCGTTCCACAGTTTTTACCTACACCCACGGTAAAAAGGCGTGAGTTTATGTATGTTAATAGAATTTATGGTAAACAGTTGTTTAACCAGAGATTGAAATTTAATGTTAGTGAGCACCAACTTAAAATGTGGTTATAAGTTTGTGTTCAATATAGAATTTTATTAAAAACAAATTAATTTTGTACCTAGTATATTATTCATCGTTGGAAATACTTCAAAAACTAATAACACTTTAGCCTACGTTATTTAACTATAGCGCTAAAGTTTTCAAATTATTACCTATTGATTATTTTCGCGGGAGAACGTAGTGCTTGGTGGATAAAATGAAGGTAAGTAACTATATTCAGTGTTAATATTTCACCAATATTTTTCACTCTAGATTAATAGTCCAGTAATGTACACATATTTATACATCATACACATATTTATAAAACAACATGAGCATATTCAGCACATTAAGAGTAGTTTTGATCTAGTTATTAAAATATTTTAATAAAAGGCACATACACACACACCCACCCACACACAAAAACATACTACACACATACACACACACACACATCACACCTGGCTACACTGCTCGATATCATTGTGCCAACACCGGCTGTTGTTGAAAACCAGCGCTGTGGCTATGCTCTGTTCATGTGTCACAACAATATGCTGAGTGATGTCCGAATAGCTCAAATGTGATGCATAGTTTCCGTTTTTTTTCTATACTTTTTCATATTTTTGGAGGTTACGAGGGTCACCTTAAAATGCAAATGTTTTTTTTCTAGTACAGTTGCTGGGCAAGGATCTGCTCACAGAACTAGAAGGATTTAGCCCTTTGTCCACTACTAAAGCCGTGGTGAAAAGATTAACCAGTCAGTAAGATTGGTAGCGGGGCTGATATCCACGGGTGCGCCGGACGTAACAGGTCCAAGAAGGCGGCGCGCATGTGTTCCATGCGCGCCTTTTAGGAGGACGTGGGGCAAGGCCCCACAGAAGAAGAGGTCCGCCAGGGGCTGGCGGGCCGAGGCCTGCCGGGGTTGCGGTGCATGCAGCTGCGAATCCCGCGACCCCGGCCAAGGGTCAGGAGAAGGAACAACGTGGGTTCTTAGCCGGTAAGAGTCCGACATAACCTTTCGCCTTCCCTAGGCGATGGGTATCCATAAGTATTTTGCCATGATAAAAAAGGGTGCGCCGGACGTACTTAAGCATCGTCGCTCTTCGGGACGATGGTACTCTTCAACAATTACGTTCTACCTCTTTCACATTTAACAGAAATTCCAGACTACCGCCACTTAATTAAGTCGTGTGACGTCACAAACAAAACCAGCATATTGATACGCAATTTCGAGCACCTCGAATACGAAATCAGTCCAAGGATTAAAGGGGTGTAAAACAAACAAATTTTGTAAACACAACACCCTTTTACATTAAGTCCAAACTAATAGTAAAGTCGGGTAATCCGTAACTTAATTTGGAACAAACTGCGGTTAGGCCGAGTGCCGAGTGACGTGTTTGTGTTATCGAATGTTCTGGATGTGGGCGTTTCATTAGACTGCCAAATTGAGGAAGTTTTTTCGGTGAATCGATGGTTTTGCTTGTTTATCTGGTGACGCCTGATCTAATTTCTGATTCTTTACGTGACACACAAGAAGTGTAAAAGATTAGAGGCGAATGCTTCTATACGTTCACACTTCTCTTTTTATCTCTCTTCTCTTCGTTTTTCTCGTCCATTTGTCAGAGAAGTGTCAGTTTCTAGGCGTATCATGGAGAAAACAATTATTGTTAAAAAGAAGTTTCTAAGAGCCTATCTGAATCTCGATGAGTAAGCATGTTGTTAACCAAAAAACCAGGAACACGACCAGCTATTGCTCTCATCCCTATGTAAGAAAAAGCCATCATCACCATTTTCTTAACGTGAGCGCGTTCTTTAGCACCTCGAGTTAACTAACTGCGCGGAGCGAAATCGCGCTAATCGTGGCAGACGGCTGTGTTGCCGTGATTCCATCCATTTATGCGTGTGACATCGAAAAGTTGTATAATTTATATTTTTTATTTAACCCTTATCAGATGGTTTAGAAAAGATCACATAAAAGGAAGGGGTTTTTTTATTAAACTAGCAAAATTCCGTGCATGGTTAAGCTAATGTCCGGTTTCTGAATTAAGAATTCTACGATACGCAGTAGCTAAATAACATTTGAGTACGGTGTTGTCAAAAAATGCTTTAAAATTCCTGCTCAAATATTACTTAAGTATTGCTTATTCTGAATTCTCAACTCGGAAACCAGCTGTATACCAGTAATACATCTTGTACACTTGGGGGCGAATAAGTCGAGCCACTCCTTTTTCACATGTCCTGGTTATTAGTTTTAGTTTCATGGATTATATAATAAGTTGACAAAAAACTACCCTCATTGCAAAGGTTATCAAATAACCTTTTAGGCGATATATGTTTCGAATTGATCTGTTTCATAATAGGTGCCAAAAATAATAACAATTATACGTGAAATATAGAAGTGGCTCGATTTATTTGCTCCCAAGTATAGTTTTAAAGTATTACACGAAATTGTTTACACTGTATATTACCTACTAATAATAACTTCATCCCAAAAAATCCGTTCTGATTTCAAAAATCCTCAGCCTCCCACGTGCTAAGTTCAAAATTAAGTTTAAATGTCAAGGAGGATTCTCGAGCCTTCAATTAAGTTCTCATAGGATTCAATTAAACTTGAATGCGAGAATAGGCGGCTAAATCCTTTGTGATACCGACGCGCGTCGTCGCCGTCGCGTACACGTGTCGTTGTCGTCTTAGCAACGTTCAACAATGGAAGAATAGTGGTTTCAATGTAGGTAATCATTTTTAGGGTTCTATAGTAAAATAAGGATACTCAATCCTGTTACAAAAGTGTAGAAATATGTATAAAAATCCAAATAATATAAAATACACAGTTGACTTCAGAGTAGTATGTAGGGGCTGGCCATAGCCCATAAGCCTGGCGGCCGCCAGGTCCTGGAGGCGCAAATTAGGCCGCTCAATACCTATACAAGGTTAGTCGAAAAGGGGATACTAATCCGCGTGCCAATTAAAGTGTCACTGATAGCTGTTTTAAAGCAAGTGTTAAAATTTCAAAACAAATATTTCCATGCTAAATTATTTTTATTTTAGACTAGCCTTTGCCCGCGACTTCGTCCGCGTGGATGTCGGTTATTGATCCCTAATTTACTGATGATAAAATATAGCCTATAGCACTCAGGGATAACATAGCTTCGTATTGGTGAAAGAATTTTTGAAATCGGATGAGTAGATTTGGAGATTACCTCCTACATACAAACAAACAAACAAATTCTACCTCTTTATAATATTAGGATAGATTTAGAAATTCATTATCCCTGATTTAGTAAATTCCAATTCGTAAAATGGAGCTTCTACTCCGTGACCCCACATATGACCTAAAATGTAAACAGCTTCATAGCTAGATTTTAGCGTATTTTTTATGAAATCTTTGAACAGCTATTTCTCCTAAATTATTGACTTTTGAGGAAAGTTGTACAATCCATCAACATTCATATTCATCACTCTTTTAGTCACATGCTTTTCATCTCTCCTCATCATACCAACGAGGGCACTTACTACGATCACAATAATTCGTAACAAAACGCTGAAAATCTTAAACGAAAACATCCCAAACACATCTCCATAATCCTTGCATAGATTAAGGGTACACAAAACAAATGATATTCTCATCAACGCTGTATAAACTTCATAGCTAAAGAAGTAATATCATAATTGAAACTAAACGAAGCTCAATTAGCCTCGTATGGAAATAATTAGTGAAGACAGCGTACGTCGAGGCGACGCGAGGCGAGGCGTCAGAAAGACGGCGAGGCAAGAGCTCCTGTATAAGATATTAGTTTTAAATACTACTTCTGTAGTTTGCAACTTATTGGAAAACAGTTTTTATGGTCTGATTGGAAATCGCTAATGACACTAATACGCTTGGTGTGGTGTCGGAGTGCCCTGTGGTCGTAAAGAATAGCACTACCCCATCTCTTCCCGTGGGTAAAAGGTGACTAAGGGATTCACTAGAGGATAAGCAGCAGCGTTTTCTAAGTACTTTAAAAACCATACTGCGATCGCCAACCTGCCTGCCAAGCTTGGCGATTATGGCAAACTCCCCCAACATGGCTTGGGGAGGCCTATGTTTAGCAGTAGACGTCTTTCGGCTGAATGATGACGGTGACTTATACGCGTTTTTGTCATCTATGTTCAAATCATTCGGAATTTGATCCTATAGTATCAATAGGACGTAATACGTAAAACGAAAGCAGATGAAAGCATCACCTTAAGACCTCACCCCAACCAATCAGAACAAGTGGAATTGTCACTATCAATAATGTCAAAAACATTTTTACCAATGAAATGGATCTGGGAGTTTGTGCATGTGAGGATTTGTATCTGTAAACGCACTCACGATGCCTTCGCCAGAAAAATCTTGCCAGAAAAATCTTTTTTTTCTCTTTTCAGGATTTCGTGCCCAAAGGGTAAAATGGGACCCTATTACTAAGACTCCACTGTCCGTCCGTCTGTCACCAGGCTGTATCATGAACCGTGATAGTTAGACAGTTGAAATTTTCACAGATGATGTATTTCTGTTGCCGCTATAACAACAAATACTAAAAAACAGAATAAACTAAATATTTAAAGGGGCTCCCATACAACAAACGTGATTTTTTTGCCCTTCGTGCGCGAGTTTTTATTCTTCTTGTCTTTGAAGATGGTCCTTGCAAACCGATTCTACGTAACCGGGCAGTTATTGGCGAGACCTGAAGGGTCTCCAGCCAATGGGAGGGAAGTTAAATACTAAAGCAAGCTGAAGTGGCAGTGAGCTGGTCTTATTTGACGAAGGACCGATGGCCGTTGGAGTTGACGAGTCCTTGAGAGACCGCGAATCGGTAAACGCAGCGTAGTACGCTTCCTAGCCAGATGGACCGATGATATGAAGAAGGTGATTTGGATGCAGAAGGCAGAAGACTGGGTGTTGTGGCGAAACTTCTTCTGCTTTCGGGTCGGCACGAGCTATATGAGAATAGCTCATAACCTGGTGATAAGATTACCTAGGCAGCAATGATGGTTGTGGGGCCCACCGTACGTACTGAAGCATCATTACTCGTGGAGGCTCTTTTCATGCACCCCCAAAAGCTGATTGGTTTGATATTTTTATTGCAAATACATTGGCTTTGCTTTTTAGCCATTTGTTTCTTTAGCATAGAAGTTTATTTTATGAATACGGAAACATCACGATTCCCTTATTAATAAAAAACTCAGTTTTTTTTTCATTCCAAACACAAACAACGCTACACATTAGCCCAAAATCCATTTACCCTCTAACACGAAAAGTGTCTAAAAACTAACCAGTCAGCGTACAACAAAAACCCCTTACGCGACTTAATTAACTTTAAACAGATGGAGCTGAAAACATGTACATTTACCCTAAATCTTTGCCGTGTAACCACCACCAGAATATTTAGACCTCTTTATGTGTACTACGTTCCAGAATCTCTTTGGAATTTGGTACGGATACGCGGGGCGGTGAAGGTCAATTTATGTTAGTAGGTTTGTTGGGAACTTAAAACGGGTGTTGCTTAGCTATGATGTATTGCTTAATTAAAGATAAGCGGTGGAACAAATGTTATTGCGGCGCCGGCGCTGTATCGCGGCGGTTTAGCCTCTCGGGGGTAAATTGAGGTGCTAAAACTTTGGAAGCGTATGTAGAAGTCGATAGATTTATGTTCTATTAGTGTTAGATTGTTAGCAACAAGATAAGCTATAAGGAATTATTTATTTTCAAAAAAACTGGCCAAATGTACCATTATCTATAAAAACGGAAAACAAACACGTTTGTTGTATGGGAGCCCCCTTAAATATTTATTTTATTCTGTTTTTTTAGTATTTGTTGTTATAGCGGCAATAGAAATACATCATCTGTGAAAATGTCAACTGTCTAACTATCAGGGTTCATGAGGTACAGCCTGGTGACAGACGGACAGCGGAGTCTTAGTAATAGGATTCCGTTTTATCCTTTGGGTACGGAACCCTAAAAAAGAAAGACTTTTTCCTTTAAGATCTATCAGGGCCGGTCTCTAGGGGGGGCGGGCTATCCGTCGAGGCATAAGGCGTAAAGGTGGTTGCTGAGGCTTTGAGGGGCTGAACCCGAGAAATTATTATACCTAGTGCTAATGGGGGGGGGGGGGGGGGTCATGCTGAAATGGGTAGGAGGCGCCTGTGCTGGATTCGCACTACCGCCAAATAACCTAGAAATGGCACTGAGATCTATCTGGATATGGGACAAAAAAATCTAGTTTTTATAGTCCAAATAGAAAATTGGTCTCTGGCATAGATCATAAGGGTATTGAGTATATCAACTGGCTGAATAGCAGTGCGTGGTTGGGTTACCTTTCGCTACATATCGAGACCCCTCCATGCCTCGGAGAGCACGTGAAACCGTCGGTACCGGGTGTCATACGAATACATAATTCGTTACGGGCACTCAAAAACCCGAAAGTCTCACAACTGATCTAACCTTAGGATATCAGCATTATCCAGTAACTGGGCTGCAGAGGTGTGATGACAGTCGCTCCGTGTGAAATACTGGTATTCATCCGCAAGTGGCGGTCTACTCCCTAAGGCACGAAGTCCGTGGTTTCGGCCTTAATTACGAACGTTTCCTACTCCCTATCACCTAAGGACATACGATTATTTCAGGGCCCGAACTAAGAATGAATGACAACACGATTTGACAGTTGTCCCTACTACCATTGTGTTTTTGCCCGTCCGAAAAGTTGAACTTGACACTTGTTTTGTTCACTCCTACGTTTCGGGTTACTTTCGGACGGGCAACGAACTTCGTTGACGGACTTAGGGAGTAGGCCTCCTGGTTAGACTGGAAGTTGACCCCCACATAGTTGGGAAAAACTTAGGCAGAACGTATATCTTTACATAAAATATGTATCTATAAACACCCACCATAATTCATCACATGAAAGCCCGTATCACATATTAATTATCGCCGTGGAGCCACAAAATTGTTCGCCGATGAATAGCAAGTGAACATGACGGAATGGGTTTCCATGGAAACCCATTATGTTGCTATCAAGCCTTCTGCCACATTGTGTATGCAGTAAATTTTAAAAGTTAATATGTTAATGACATGCTTGAAATGATTTATAGTGCTTTGTTAAGTTGTTAGATTAATCGGTTTAGAGTTGTTTGTCATGGTTTTAGGAAATGTGGTGTGTCAGGCATTTTGTGTTTGTCGTGTGATGTTTTGTCTCGTTTGGCTTAGGATAGTCTCGATTAGGATCCCTTCGCGTTATGATTTGACCATTTAAACCATCACTACTACATATTATAAAACAAAGTCCCAATCAAGTGGAAGTGGGCCGGTCATGTCGCTCGAATGCATCCAGACAAGTAGGCAAACATCGTTACTTACTGGATGCCTGAAGTAGGACATCGTTGTCGAGGTCATCCGGCGTAGGTGGTGTGACGATTAAGACGTGTTACGGAGCTGGCGTGGTCAGAAACGACATAAAATAGAGTTGTTTGGAATGCAAAAGGCATTTGCTCAGCTTTGGGGCAGTCAAAAGGCTAGTACAAAAAAAAAGTCCTAATCGCGTCTGTCTGTCGACGGCGGTTGCCGACGACGGCGACGGCGATTTCCCCCGTAACTACTGATCGGTTTTTTTTCCGGCTTCCACGATTAGGTAGAATAGTTCTTGGGCAAAACGGCAGTGTGTAGGCTTCTTGGACAGCAAAATGCACTATGGTTTGCCATCCAGCTAGCCTACACACTATCGTTTTGCGTGGTGCAACGTGCAGTGACTGAGACCACGGATGGACAATGCGTAGAGGTCTTTACGAAGCACTACCATCCATAATAGACGTCTTGGACGAACGTTGGCGCTAGGTAGCAGCCTCCGTAGTATTAGATGCTTGCATGACGTTTATGCTCCACTATGTGGCAGCTGCCATTCGTTAGCCAAGGACCATTACAAAAAAAACTTAAAATTTAACTACATGGGGGATTGGGGTTCAATTCTAGCCAGGCACAGGATTCCAAACCAAAACTGCACAGCATAGAACCGTGTGACCATAATTCTCGTACTCTAACTCCTCTCTCACAAAATCTCATTATTGTTGTGTTCTGTCTAGCCTATTCACAACTATGTTGGAGTCAGCTTCTAGTCTAACCAGTCTAGTCTAACAGCATCGAATTCTGAATCGATCGAGTTCGATTCGAATTAGTCTCAATTCATACTCTTGAAATCGACAAAGCTGCAGGGCCATGCTGATATTTGATTTCAAACTTACATAAATCAAAAACCGGCCGGCGCACAATCGTGCGCTTTTGGCTATTTCAAGAGTAATAATTGACACTAATTCAAATCGATTCAAAACTCGATACTGTCAGGAGTAAGCCTCCAGATGCGGCTGAGTACCAGTATTTTACATGAAGCAACTGCCATCAGACCTCCGCAACCCAGTTACTGGACAATGCCGATATCCTAAGGTTACACCGGTTCTCAGACTTTCGGGCTCCTAACTACCCGTACCGACTGTCATAGGTATTCGTATAAAACCCGGGACCGACGGCTTAACGGGATCTCCGAGGCTTAAAGTTGCAAATCGCATGATCCGTGCGCTTTTGTAATAACCGCGAGCTCCACAATCACCTCACACAAAATCTCATTATTATCAACTTAAATTCAAACCAGGAACAACTGTATTCAAGTTTAGCGTGTGACGTCACCGTTTAATTACTTACCGCCTGTATGACGTGCTCTGAATGACGTCACGACATAATCACCGCACTTGTACAATGTAATGACTGTTTTGTACTTAAGCGTGCTTAGCTGGTGTAATTTTAATTAATAATAATGAGTTGCCGGTGACCTATTTTGTGGAAGAAAAGTGTTAAGTCACATTCTTTTTTTGCTGTGTTATTTAATTTTGAATACATGCGGCTGCTTGCGTTTGAAACTGTATGATAGTTGGAAAGTATTATTGCGCCAGTAAGGGCTCTTGCACACCACGTTTTTTTCAGGCGCTGTCAACGCGCGTCGCACGCAACAATAACGCGCTGCAAACGCTATGTTATAGCAACCAATTTACCTATTCACACGTTCGTAAAATTGTAGTATACAGACGACGAATTTTTCGCGAGCTGTCGACGCGCTCGTAGCGCGGAGTTACATCTTTACAGACGCGCTGGCACGGCGCTACTCTTTAGCTGCAAACACATACGTACAGCGCGTTTTAATCGGTTACTTGCCGACAGGCGCGTCTGTAGCGCGATACACGCTCCTTCGCGCGCGTGCTACACGCGTTTTACTTTGCAAGAAGAGTTGCTCACGCACGTCTGTAGCGCGTTTCTCGTGAGTTTGCAGCGATGCAATCGCAAGTAATCTGTCTATTTCAAGTTTAGCAGCGCCGACAACGCGCGATAGCGAAACGCGCGTCGACGGCGCCTGAAAAAAACGTGGTGCGTTAGAGCTCTAAATAGACTATTAAAATTAAAGCAAGTTGTAAAAACAAATGATTGTGATGCCGGCTCGCACCTCGTGACTTTTTGAATTCATGCAGTGCAATTCTGTAAGAATCTCACCTCGATCGCGACTGTCAATTAGACACTTGTCGTGACACAGCGTGGATAACAAAACTACGCGTTATTGATTATACGGTCGATTATCTGTGTGTTATTTGCTTCTATTATCCATACTGTGACATTATGGATATCGAGCTAACCGTCGATATTAAGGTAGGTTTCTTACAGAATGACACTACAGAATTTGACTATCACTAGCGTTAGCGGTGAAGGAAAATATTGTGAAGGATCGTGCACACTTAAGAGGGCTCAAGAAAGCTCTTGATGGTGTGTGTAGTCTGCTGACTCGAACCAGGCCAGCGAGGTGGACTAAGGACTAAACCCTTCTCATCCTGAGAAGACGCCCATGCCCAGCAGTGGGACATTAATGGGCTGATTATGCTATGCTTTAGTATTAAAATACACCAACATAAACCTTAATATCTCGGAAACTAATAATTATAACTTATTGAAATAAAAAGTTTTTTATAGACTTTTAATATTACTCAAATAAAATTAATAAAAATACTTAAATATTATAAAAATACAGATTCCGATCTAATTATTTTATAAAATTTAAGAATTTTTCCGATGCTGTATTTTTATAATGTGTGCTATCGCGAAAGTTTAAAAACATTAATTCTTAAATAGCCTATGAAATACTTTTTATTTGGATAAGCTAGCATTCTTAGTTTTCGAGATATTAAGGTTGGTGCCCAAGATTCATTGCTCCTGAGTATAGTGCAATATATCTATTGGAAGAGTCACACATTATACTAGTAATAGCTTGAAATTGAACACATTACCATACTTCTGACATACTGTCATGGTTTCCCATTATCACCTCCTCTTCATACACAGTTCTTTACTGCGGTAAAGGTTTTATACGACTATGGTGGTTCCAAATAGGGTAATGATTTTAAATGTACACATTATATGGTGTTAAAGAATGAACTTAATGTTTTTCATATGAGCGGGAAAGGATAAAGAATAGAGCAGGTATGACGATTATGAGTTCGATGCACATAACGGTAAAGGAGCCTTCAATTGAAAAAAAACCTGGTGCCCAATTCTCCAAAAAGAAATCTTGATAAATTGCAACCGAAACAAAGCCGAACCGTTCATTCAGACAGTTTTCAATTTCAAAAGCTGTTAAATTGTTTGACACAAAAAACAAAACCAACCATTTTGACAGTTTTCGTAAACAAAAACTGACTGACGGTTGTGGTTCGTTTGCGTTTGGCAACAATTTAGCTAGTCGAATTAGCTCCCTGTTAAGTACGAGTCAACTCGCGCACGCTAGATGTCGTACCAACAAATAAATAAGAAAGATTAGACGCAAAGGCAGACGGAAAGATACCGTAGGTGTAGCTCGCTCCCGGAGGACACGGTGGAGCATACGGTGGAGGTCTACCCTGCTTGGGCGGAGCACCGCTGTGTCCTCGTAGAGGAGCCTGTCGGCGGCGATCTCTCGCGTCCGGCCCTGGTTCAATCAACGGTCCGGAGCTAGGGGGCATGGGATGCAGTCACCTCCTTCTGCGAAGCAGTAATGCGAGCGAAGGAGGAGGCGGAACGCGTGATGGAGAGGCAAACCTCACGCCCCAGCTGCCGCAACAGAAGGAGGTGTCCCGGGCGTCGGGAGTCGCAGGGCGATTACCGGCCGTAGGCGCGGGCCGACGGAACAGATCCGAACCGAACTCGATCAGAATCAGACCCGGATCGACGGCGCGTTGTGTTCCACACGCGCCTCAAAGAGATGTCAGCTTAGTAGATGGAGCCCGCTAGGGCCAGTGCCTGCCAGGGTTGCGGAATTTGTTCGAAAGAGTTACCGCGGCCCTGGAACGCAAAGGGCATTAGGAGGAACACGGATGGGTTTCAGTCAGTAAGAGTCTGAGACTTCCTTCCGCTCCACCCAGAGTGGAAAGAAGTATATGATGAAAATGAATGAATGAATGAAAAAAATGTGCTTGCTGCCCATTATCAGAAATTTCTGTTGCATGCATTATACATTTTTTAGTAGAGCCTGTTGCCCGATTTAACAAGTTCTGATATTAACGGAGTCTAGTTCAAAATATATGAGCAGAGACACGCGTTAGAAATTTTCTAAAATAAATGTATGATATTGGATAGGGTCCTGTTGCCACTCTTTGGATACGAAACCCTTATAACTTGGATTTCTTGGCAGTGTTTGTTACTAAACGTGTGTGTACCGTCTCCTGTCATATGAAAACACCTCTGCTTATACCTTCAGGCGTTACAGGCGTGAGTATACTATGTATATGGCTCAATTTCCAAAATTATAATTGATCGCTCTGGTCTCTAAAATTTTAAATCGAAATTTTTCCATAACTGTTTGGTTAAAATCGAGGCTAATACAAAAATAGGCTTAATTAAACACCTTCTTTTCGAAATAAAAATGCGGAACACAACTTATATCAATATATTAAATGAACCAAAGAAGTCAACCACATACGCTGATTTAGAAAATCATCCCATGTTTTCTTTGCAAAATTGTTTTAAATTCCGTTTCCACTCTCCAGTCGATTTTAAACTTGAAACTGAAACACATTCTCGTAAACCTAATCGCCAAGAGTTACAGGACAGTTTGACGACATCCAGTGGGGCATTAAACCAGTAAGGCAACCGTAAAACCACTAGATTGGACCAAACGCTCCACACACAAAAGCTGAGCGCATGAATCGTTGAGGTCAGGTCTGAGTTACAGCGACATAAAGTTGCATTCAGTTTATAGCTCTCGCCAATAGAATTGGGAATTCAGTGGCATATTTGCCAATAAAAGGAGGATTGACGTTAAGTGGTACGTTTGCTAGCAGAAAGATATATTCAAGTGGGAAAAATTGCTTTTTACCAATGCACCGTTTTTATAGTTTTTACCAATGCACGGAGGACTGGTTCGCGAGTTAAAGAAAGACTGACGGCGCTAAATGGTTTTGCTAGCAGAAAGAAGGACCTAAGTTGCATTCGTATTTTTATGGTATTTTGAACAATAGAAAGGGAACTGGAATTGGGAACTAAAATGATTGTATGCCCAAAATGGGTCGATTTATGTCTGTAACATTATCATACATATATTTATTAACAACTGTAACTACTCAATCAGACACAATGAAGTCTAATTTATTTTTAATTTTACTTTATTGGGAATTTAGTGCATGTTTGAAAATGATAAAAAATAAACTTTAAAAAAAAGTAAAAACCGACTTCAAAGAAATACTAAAAGGAGTAAAATAATTACCATAATATAAAATTAACAGTTTCAGAAGTCGGTGGCTTCTATTTGCTTCAGTGTAGAGTTGCACCGACTTCTGAAACTGTTAATTTTATATTATGGTAATTATTTTACTCCTTTTAGTATTTCTTTGAAGTCGGTTTTTACTTTTTTTTAAAGTTTATTTTTTATTAAATACGTTTTAGTGTCATAATTTTAACCCCCTCCTTCATAACCCTTCTTTTTGGCTTTGACGTAGTCGGGCATAAAAAGTCCTTTCAAATGATACCTTACACGATATAATGAAAACATTCCAAAGGGGGGAGGAGGGGACACGCACCCCCTCCTCTTTTCCAGTAGTCAGTTCCCAACAACAAATATAAACAAAGCAATATTAGTAATTTGAGAATTTTGCTTTGATCCGATAAGGAGTTCCGTTCCATATCTCTGAAGTTCATGGTCTAATCATAACAAAATTTAAATGGGACCAATCGGGAAGTATACCCTTTCGAACAAAAAAATATTTTTTCAAATCGGTTCATAAATGACGGAGATATGAGGTAACAAACATAAAAAAAAAAAAAAAAAAAAAAAAAAAAAAAACGAATTGACAACCTCCTCCTTTTTGAAGTCGGTTAAAAATAGGAATTAAGGCGTCAAATAGTATGTTTTACTGACTGAGAGATGAAACAAAAAGGATTGTGTTTTATGTTGCGAGACATTTGCAGATATATTTTATGAGAGGAAATTTTGCGAGTAGAGTTGTTTCGGTGTACAAATGGATACTGCTGCTAAAGTGCTCACCATTGATCCCTTATTAGAATGAGAGAAGAGATGGAATAATTGTAGTTTAACCAAACAACAAGTTGTAATTAAAAGTAGAGGGTCATCATCATTTTAAATTGGAGTTTTCATAGGATTTTTAAAGGTCCTTATTTATTTATTTTTCAAGGAAACCAAGATCTTACAATTTCAAAATTACACTACTCAAGTTCACCAAATCGCTGTCCTCCCCGCTCACACCCGCGCCCAACCCGCCGACGCCCGAAGCATCGCGCAGATGACGCGTGCATTATGCATGGGGCTGCATTTAGCGATAGGGCCTGTGGTCCTACCTACATATGTATGTATGTATATTGTTATTCATGTGAGCGTGCTCTGCGTTCGAAGCAAGCATTGTAAGGTGCGAGGTAATGCTGGAATTTTGTGGAAGTAAGGCTTAATTTTTTGATAAAATGTGGTTGCTATGAGGTTTAGAGTTAAGTTGGGTTTTGTGAAAAATATGTACTCGCATTAGGCAAAAGCGAAATGCTTCAGAGGATAAGGTAAGTACCACTTAGTACTTTAGTGATTTCATTCTGACCGTATCATACGAACTTAAAGTTCTTTTACAGTCTAGAAGTAGAGCCATGCTCAGTATAAACAGACATTTCCTCAATCTTGGAAAGCTTTATTTTTATTGAGTTCAAGAACAAAGACGCTTGGAATTATATCTGAAAGTCTAATCTTTGATGAAACTGCGGTGATTATAAATGGTGCCATATACCCTTTTCACCGTGATTCCTGACGTTTCTTTAGAAAACGTTACCATGCAAAGAATATCAAATATTTGTAAACGACCAAATATGGATAATATAGGTGTAAATCATAGTTGCGAAGTTCATTACCGCGATGTACGTTACTACGAAAGTTTACCATCGCGACGTTCGTTATTGCGAAAGTCGAAGTGACTACATTAGGGCACCCCGACCAAATAGGATAGGTTAGGTTAGAACTGGGAATAATCACGCGCGAGCCGAGCGAGCGAAGCGAGCGTGCCGCGGCAGCGGCCGGCGAACGCTACATCCAACAGTGAAGATTTATTGCAGTAACGTGCATCGAAATTTCGTAGCATCGTATTAGCATTTATCGATATTTTGTGCGTCAAAATTCCGTAGTACACTCGGATAATATAGGGTTTTGATGATGTCGTTTACGTTTTTTTGATAGCAGTCTCCTTTCGACTACAATTTACGAAATGACTGCTATGTCAGGACTCATCTTTCATTAAATAGAGTATAGTTTACACTCCAATGTTACACGTGCCTCGGAACTCGACTAATTACGCCAAAAACTGTGTACTGACACGAATTGCTCAAATCTATAACACTTATTTCTCTCAGGTTGATTTATTTAGCTGCACTAAACCTACCTTCAAAGCACGGATAGTAAAAACCAGAAAAGAAGGCAAACAACAAGCAATGTAGTTCTTAGTTTAAGCAAAGCAAAAAGATTTAATGTAATTTAATTTAAAGTAATGTAACTTGAAACTAATCGGTTATCCTACTGTATCTTTTGAATTTTAACTTATTTTACGAATGATCCGTTGGCATGTTTTTTTTTTGTTATATAGGGAAACCTATTATTAGCCATACAATACTGTACTATACATATTTTGTAATATATTTTATGTATCGCTGTTGGTTTTCTAAATAAAATAAAAAATAAACGAAGAGAAATAAACTGGTATAAAGAAAAATAATTACAACCGTAACTACAATAAACATAGATCCAACAAAAATAATCAACACTCTTCAATTCTCCGAGATAAACACCAACAAAAACTTCAACCTAACCTAACCTCAAGTCATTTGCACTAACTTATAAAACATGCTAAGCGAACGTCTGTTCGTAACGTAAAGATTAAAAAGCAAGTCCAAGTTCGTCCGAGTTCGTACAAGTTCGTACAAGACATTGAATGGGTCTCGAACTTGGCTCCACTCTATTTAAACTTGAAATTGTTGCGTGGCTCTGACGTGACCGGTACATGTTTAGTTAAATTAATATTAGGTTTGTTTGTGTTTGAATATGTTGAATTCCTATTCGTAATTTACAGAGAATTTACGGAAAATTACTTTGGTAGTGATTTGTCTGTGAATTATTTATTTATTAGGAAAATATCACAACAATCATCATCATCATCATCTGCCTAGCCTTTTCCCAACTATGTTGGGGTCGGCTTCCAGTCGAACCGGATGCAGCTGAATATCAGTATTTTACATGGAGCGACTGCCTATCAGACCTCCACAACCCAATAACTGGGTAATACGATACTCTTGGTAAGACTGGTTGTCAGACTTTCTGGCTTCTGACCAACAGTAACGACTGTCAAAGATCTACAAATGACAGCCGGGACCAACGGCTTTACGTGCTTTCCGAGGCACGTAGGAAACTCGCTATGGTAAATGGTCACCCATCCACAGACCAACCTCGGCAAGCGTGGCTTAACCCGGAAGATCGGTCTATGCGGCTGTAATTATTTAGCCACGAGCTCCTCACAAAATATCACAACAATCATGATATAGAATTGTATTTTTAGGGTTCCGTACCCAAAGGGTAAAACGGGACCCTGATACTAAGACTCAGCTGTCCGTCCGTCTGTCTGTCACCAGGCTGTATCTCATGAACCGTGATAGTTAGACAGTTGAAATTTTCGCAGATGATGTATTTCTGTTGCCGCTATATCAACAAATGAAATACA
The DNA here is from genome assembly GCA_905220435.1 of Amphipyra tragopoginis. NCBI lineage: Eukaryota > Metazoa > Arthropoda > Insecta > Lepidoptera > Noctuidae > Amphipyra > Amphipyra tragopoginis. Next base: position 26,072,689 of record HG992004.1, read on the forward strand.
GAATAAAATAAATATTTAAGGGGGCTCCTATACAACAAACGTGATTTTTTTGCCGTTTTTATAGATAATGGTACGAAAGCCTTCGTCCGCGAGTCTGACTCGCACTTGGCCGGTTTGTTTTTTTTAGCCTTGGTGGCGTTTGGCGGTAAGCAGCTCAGTCAAATAGTCATTAATTATCCTTTCATTGAATCTGGAAATGCCGAATGGCACTATGGGGCAATTTTGCCCATGCCCACCTTTTCGAGGCCCAAATAGGTATGAACAGTCGGTTTTTTATTTTTGACTTGTTCCCTTTTTTTAACCGACTTCAAAAAGGAGGAGGTTCTCAATTCGGTTGTATTTTTTTTTTTTTATGTTTGTTACCTCATATCTCCGTCATTTATGAACCGATTTGAAAAATAATTTTTTTGTTCGAAAGAGTATACTTCCCGATTGGTCCCATAATAATTTTGTTATGATTAGACCATGAACTTCAGAGATATGGAACGGAACTCCTCATCGGATCAAAGCACAATTCTCAAATTGCTAATATTGCTTTGTTTATATTTGTTGTTGGGAACTGACTACTGGAAAAGAGGAGGGGGTGCGTGTGTCCCTTCCCCCCTTTGGAATGTTTTCATTATATCGTGTAAGGTATCATTTGAAAGGACTTTTTATGCCCGACTACGTCAAAGCCAAAAAGAAGGGTTATTGAGGAGGGGGTTAAAATTATGACACTAAAACGTATTTAATAAAAAATAAACTTTAAAAAAAGTAAAAACCGACTTCAAAGAAATACTAAAAGGAGTGAAATAATTACCATAATATAAAATTAACAGTTTCAGAAGACGGTGCAACTCTACACTGAAGCAAATAGAAGCCACCGACTTCTGAAACTGTTAATTTTATATTATGGTAATTATTTCACTCCTTTTAGTATTTCTTTGAAGTCGGTTTTTACTTTTTTTAAAGTTTATTTTTTTCTCTATTTGCACCTGACGGTAAACACAAACAGATTCTCATATGGAGCATCGAATCCCAGTCACAAAGATATAGAGAGATTCTCCTAAACCCCAGTTCTCACATACACACGAAGACGGAACACAGTAAATTGCTTGGCTGGCTTTAATATGAGGGGTAGCTAGACAGGCGGACCGTATAGATCCTACCACCAAGCTTGACGTGGTGCAGTAATTAGAATGCCTTGTGCCCTAAACAACTCTTGGTTATATCTAGTTTTTAGGGCACGTTATGTCGTGAGTCATCTATCTGAATGGCCGAACTCGAACGCTACTGCGCTAAGCCAGAAATTTATGTTTAAATCTGCTTAATATTATTTTCTGGCTAACATTTATTTATTATCTACTTAACCTGTGTAGTACTGTAGTTATAGACACAATAGATAAACAATGGCGGCCGTACCGTTTTCGGTACACTTGGGCGAGTGACATTAACTAGGTTTATAAATTAATTGACTATTACTACACACTCTCTTGAATCACGGCTCATCTTCCGTGCGGAAGATGTCCGGTCCTTTAGAAGGCATACGGGGGACACAGGTCCAACGCGCAGAGGCCCCTTTGAGAACTTTAATCTAAAATGGGGTGGGGCACCAACCGAGGACTATCCACGGCCGCACTTTTGGAGTACAGTCATGGACCGTCTCAAGTGGGTGCAAGACTATTTTACTAGACACTATTATTACTACACACACGTAACACATAAAATAATAAACTATTTATTGCTTTTTAACCGACTTCAAAAAGGAGGAGGTTCTCAATTCGGTTGTATTTTTTTTTTTTTTTTTTTTATGTGTGTTACCTCATATCTCCGTCATTTATGAACCGATTTGAAAAATTCTTTTTTTGTTCGAAAGGGTATACTTCCCGATTGGTCCCATTTAAATTTTGTTATGATCAGACCATGAACTTCAGAGATATGGAACGGAACTCCTCATCGGATCAAAGCAAAATTCTCAAATTACTAATATTGCTTTGTTAACCGACTTCAAAAAGGAGGAGGTTCTCAATTCGGTTGTATTTTTTTTTTTATTTTTTTATTTTTTATTTTTTATGTATGTTACCTCATATCTCCGTCATTTATGAACCGATTTGAAAAAATCTTTTTTTGTTCGAAAGGGTATACTTCCCGATTGGTCCCATTTAAATTTTGTTATGATTAGACCATGAACTTCAGAGATATGGAACGGAACTCCTCATCGGATCAAAGCAAAATTCTCAAATTACTAGTATTGCTTTGTTTATATTTGTTGTTGGGAACTGACTACTTGAAAAGAGGAAGGGGTGCGTGTCCCCCCCCTCCCCCCCTTTGGAATGTTTTCATTATATCGTGTAAGGTATCATTTGAAAGGACTTTTTATGCCCGACTACGTCAATGCCAAAAAGAAGGGTTATGAAGGAGGGGGTTAAAATTATGACACTAAAACGTATTAAATAAAAAATAAACTTTAAAAAAAAGTAAAAACCGACTTCAAAGAAATACTAAAAGGAGTAAAATAATTACCATAATATAAAATTAACAGTTTCAGAAGTCGGTGCAACTCTACACTGAAGCAAATAGAAGCCACCGACTTCTGAAACTGTTAATTTTATATTATGGTAATTATTTTACTCCTTTTAGTATTTCTTTGAAGTCGGTTTTTACTTTTTTTTAAAGTTTATTTTTTACTTAGTAGTATTTTAATATTGTACGTAATTTATTTATTTGTATCGTTATTGCCCGTGGCATCACAATGGTCCGATCTGAAAACCAGCGTTGCGACATTTTGTTTTTTTTTTAAATGTCGCTGCATTATGCTGAGATAGGAGCCTTTTTTTGGCCTCGTGCAGGTAGTTAAATTTGTTATACTTTTTCTTTTTGTATTGTTTTTGTTTCCAGAATAAATCATTTTTCTTTTCTTTCTTTCTTTCTCAGTATTCAAATGCCGTTAATTTCGTGCTGACACTATCATACTGTCACTTACACACTGCTATTGGCAAAATAATCTCACTGCTGAGCACGGATCTCTCCTAAGAATGAGAAGGGAGAAAGGCCGTAAGTACTCGCTGGCCCGATTCAGGTTGGTGGACATACACAGTTCAGAACTCTGCAGCCCTCACAGTTGTGCAGCTTTCCTCACGATGTTTTCCTTCACCGTTACCGCAATTCTGCCCACACATGAATTTGAAAAGTCAGAGGTGCGAGAGAGATTCAACTTGGACCCTCCTCCACGGGAATATTCTGGTTTGTCCCTCTGATCTGTCACCTTCGGGGGACAATCAGGAATAAAAAATTTGATCTGTTCCCCTGTCACCAAGACGAACGGACAGGTCGAACGAATTATTTCTGGTCTGTCCCCTGCTGTTCTTTAGGGGGACAAATAGAAATAAAAAGTTTCTATCTGTCCCACTCTTACCGACGAGGGGACAGATCAGGGGGACAGATCGGAATATTCCCCTCCACGGAAGGCAACAGTTCAACTGGTCTATCACAGCTAATGATATGAAAAAAACGGCTGTCACTAATAGTCATCCCATGTCGCACATAATAAAAAAGCCTAACTAACATATTATAAAAGACAAAGTTTTCTGTTTACCAAAAACTCTGTTGATCCCGAAACAGCGATTAAAAGTTTGACGATATGGACCAAAAGTCAAACTTGACTGACCTCCCGCGAAACATTTAATCCCTGTTGAAGTACAACTTTGCGAGCTCATATTTTGAACGAAATAAATGGATATTATATACGTAGGTCGTGGATAAATATTTACTCATTCGGAATAAAGGATGATTGTTGATCTTGTTAAAACAATATCAAATAAAGTATCATAACTATGAAACAATAATAAGTACACAGATATCGTTTAAAAATAAAAGCTTTTTGTTGCTGAATTTGCAGATTATTTATAAACAGGCTCACTTCAAACGATACAATTTGTGTTCAGAGACACAGTTTTGTCTCTTGAAATACTCTTTATTCTCAAGGCGGTTGTCCCCCGTTTGGGGACGGGCTAAAATATGTACCGCTTGGGGAAAGGCTAGAATATGTCTCCGTGTGAGGACGGGCTAGAATATATTCTCGTGTGGGGACTGGATAGAATATGTCCCCGCTTGGGGACGGGCTAGAATATGTCCCTTAATGGGGGCGGGTTAGAATATGTCCCCGTCTGAAGACGGGCTAGAATATATTCCCGTGTGGGGACTGGATAGAATATGTCCCCAGTTGGGGACGGGCTAGAATATAAAACTTCCTCACTGCACGCTGGGAATAGACGCGTGTTGTAAGATTCAACAAATCCCAGCACGCTTGTTGGTAGGATCATACATTTAGTAGGTCAGGATATAAATATGTTTACAATATAAATTCGCTATAGTGTTCAAAATTTGATTTACACTGCGCCCATATGGTATGTCTACACCCGTGCGCTTTCATGTTCATCTTGCGCTTTCAACTTTCAATTCCTCTTGCGTCAAGCGCATGCAATATTGATTGCCATAAGACGCATGCAGCATATCGTCTACACCAGTGCGCCTCGATCAGTCGTCAGTCGACATACAACAGACGGATTAGCGTGCGCTAGGGGCATGCGCTTTTGTCGAACTAGTATTAAGGCATGCGCTATGGCACTTCACGCATGCTTCAGACGAAGATGCAAGATGACCATGACAGCGCACTGGTGTAGATATAGCTTTAGATTAAGTATGAAATACAAGCTATTTGGACGATTATTCCATAATTATACATGACATTTTTAGGGTATTTCCAATGACATCATCATTCTGCCTAGCCTTTTCCCAACTATGTTGGGGTCGGCTTCCAGTCGAACCGGATGCAGCTGAATATCAGTATTTTACATGGAGCGACTGCCTATCAGACCTCCACAACCCAGTAACTGGGTAATACGATACTCTTGGTAAGACTGGTTGTCAGACTTTCTGGCTTCTGACCAACAGTAAGACTGTCAAAGATCTACAAATGACAGCCGGGACCAACGGCTTTACGTGCTTTCCGAGGCACGGAGGAAACTCGCTATGGTAAATGGTCACCCATCCACAGACCAACCTCGGCAAGCGTGGCCTAACCCGGAAGATCGGTCTATTCGGCTGTAATTATAATATTTAGCCACGAGCTCCTCAAGTATTTCCAATGACATATACAGGTATAATATCATTGAAAATACCTTAAAAATTTGCTTATTAATTAATTGAACGATACATTGAAAAACCACTTATAAAAATCCCTATACCCCATACAAAGGATGGGCTTCAGAAGTTTCATTCGCTTTCAGACTGTAACAAAGTGAACGGTCAAGAGCCTCGCTTTCAAACCCTTTGTGCGCCACCCCCACTTGTACTTGACAAGTTATGTGGGGCAAATTAAGTGGTATACTAATATGTATACGTTTATAAAGATAGCTACATAGAATATTTATTTTGGAATTGAGGACTCACTTGAAAATTCTTAGAAAAAATGCTGTGAGTGTCCTGTTACTTTTTTTTAGGATTCCTTAAAACTCGTTGGGTGAATAGCTCCCTTCAGTCTTACCCTCCAGAATCGAGTGTTGCGCAGAGCCGCGGCTGCCCCGTGGTTCATGCGTAACGTCTAACTCCATCTCGATCTAAAAATGCCAACCATCAGGCAATACCTCAAACGCATTTCCAAGCGTTACTTCGACACTGCCCCCCGCCATCCAAACCCCCTAGTCGCCGCAGCGGCCGACTACAGTCCCTCTCTCATAAGTAAAATTCGCCGTCCCAGGCACACACATTTAGAACCCGATGACGAAATTACCCTCCTCCAGGAGGCGAGTAAATCGACCAGCACACTACACAACGTCCGCCGCCGTCCGGCATACCGTCCTCGCCGACGAGGCCCGTCGCGACGTCCCACCGCCGCCGGTCACGATCCACCGAGCTCTCCCGTCGTAGAGCCGGTCGTCTCTTCAGACTCCGCAGTCACACCGATAATTCAGCCCTCATCAAGCTGTCTCCCCCCCTATGTCCACGCCAGCAACGCCCTAAGCCGAGGTCCGAGTCCCACTAGGGGTCGCCCTTAGTGCTGTTGTTGCAGGTAGTCATGATGTTAGTGTAGTACAAGTAGTTAGCTTAGGTTAAGTATTTTACTTCCCCCCCATTGGCTGGAGACCCTTCAGGTCTCGCCAATAACTGCCCGGTTACGTAGAAACCGTCCCCTAGGACGACCTACAGCAGTCCAATAGAAAAAAAAAAGCTCCCTTCAGTCAGTGATGATTGTAAATACATGCAAAGGGATTTACAAAATTACAAATTGATAAATGCAAAAGCTCTTTTTATAAGAAAAATTATAGAATGGTGGTGCTTAAAATATGTATTTAAGTAATAATATTTTGAAAAGAAGATAAGAGAGCTCATTTTGAGAAAAAAAAAAAAAAACTGGCCAAGTGCGAGTCGGACTCGTGCACGAAGCGTTCCGTACAATGGAAACTGTAAAAACGGCAAAAAAAAATCACGTTTGTTGTATGGGAGCCCCCTTAAACATTTATTCTATTCTATTTTTTAGTATTTTTTGTTATAGCGCCAACAAAAATACATCATCTATGAAAATTTAAACTGTCTAACTATCACGGTTCATGAGATACAGCCTGGTGACAGACGGACGGACAGCTGAGTCTTAGTAATAGTGTCCCGTTTTACCCTAAAAACTAAGATTTCGTATTCTTACTGAAGGTGAGATGTGTTGGAAACTTTTTTGTATGTATCAACTTGTGTTACCATATTTCTCTAGCGAATACATTTCTTTTCTAGATTCCATTCTTATTTTTCATTTATCTTTACTTTTTGGCTGGAGAAAAGTATAATATCATCTGAAATTATTTTTCTAAATTACTGCACGGATATTCTACATGTGCAAGCAAGTGTGAGTAAATAAGATAGAGTGGAAACTATATTTGCGTTTGTATGTATACACCGTGTCCCAAAATTCAACGATAAGCGGGCACCAGAAGCTGGACCTGCTCATGACAACGCGAGAAAAAAAGTTTTTTTTTTTATTTCCTTAATAGAAATTGAAATCCTTCGAAAAAAATTCAAATATTTCTGTTTTTTTTTTGTATCGGCAACCTAAGTAGCACTGTATCCACCACAACCCTTAAAAATCCCAGAATGCCTGTAGTTTTTACACAAAAATCAATCAAATTTCTTTTCGTCAATTTTCGAAGGACTTCAAATTTCATTTTGTAATTTAAAAAAAAAAGATAATTTTTTTTCTTTTTTTTTTCTCGAGTACCTAGTCATGAGCAGGGTCACCCTCTGGTGCCCGCTTATCGTTGAATTTTGGGACACGGTGTATATATTTATGTTGCAACATCTTTATGTGCATATGTGCTCGTTCGCGTACGTTTTATAGCACGTTATAGGACGTTGTACGTATTTTGAATAAAGAAAGGCAATTCCATATTATTTCGTAGTTATTTGCATCAATGAAAAGTTGTATGTTTCGTTGTTTTCGAGTACCATGTAAGCATTTACAAGTCTAAAACTTTACTTGGTGTCTGGCGGTTAGAGCATGTCATGCTCACTCAAATGCCCCGCTGATGATGGCGTGTGTGTTGGATCGTGTGGTTCCCTACAAAATGATTGAGCTGAGCGATGCTGATACATGCATCATGTTCGTGAACGGGCGCCGTCAGTTGGGACTGGTCATCTCTAATCTGCCATGGCAAATGAATTATAGTTATTCTCATAGTATTACATGTTCTCACATTTATTTTCTTATTCACATTGTAACCATGGATGGAGGAGCTCGTGGCTAAATAATTACAGCCGCATAGACCGATCTTCCGGGTTAAGCCACGCTTGCCGAGGTTGGTCTGTGGATGGGTGACCATTTATCATAGCGAGTTTCCTCCGTGCCTCGGAAAGCACGTAAAGCCGTTGTTCCCGGCTGTCATTTGTAGATCTTTGAAAGTCGTTACTGTTGGTCAGAAGCCAGAAAGTCTGACAACCAGTCTTACCAAGAGTATCGTATTACCCAGTTACTGTACTGTACTGTACTGTGTGGAGGTCTGATAGGCAGTCGCTCCATGTAAAATACTGATATTCAGCTGCATCCGGTTCGACTGGAAGTCGACCCCAACATAGTTGGGAAAAGGCTAGGCAGATGATTCACATTGTAACCAAATTTTTGTAAATATTTGATGAAAAAAAGAAACCATGGAGTTTATTGCCCGTTCGTTCTTCTCCATAGGAATCTACACTTTGGAACGCGGCAGTAACTTCTTTTTTTTTGTCTCGACAATTCTAAAGTGCCTGTAAATGGTATAATTGAAATAAAATTAGAATTGCTTTGACTTTGAATTTTTGTGCAAAAATTTAAGTAACGGAAATAGAATATTAAGTGGTTGAATTTTCAGATTCGGAAGATGTATTGTTATCGCTAGTGGGTAGCACTGGGCAATGTTGACAAGAGAGGGTAGTCGTCGATATGGATCGGCCCACCCGAGGTTATAAAGGCGGTGGTCATTCGACGAAGCGAGAGCATTCCGTGTTGAACAGCTGAAGAAGTCTGACCTTTTATATCTGATTAGCTTGTCCTTATTTTATGATCTTGTAATAATTGTGTAAAGTAATATACTGTGATCTAGTTAATGTTACTAATATTAACCCAAATACAAGTACTCTCAGTGGTGGAGAGTCTATGTTGGTTTTATTTACTGTGTTTACCTTGCTCGCAATCCTGACATACCGATATTAGCTAAAACAGTAATGATAGAATCACCCCTGAACGATTATATTGTTGTGTCATTTTACATCAGAAGTGGAACAAGAAAAAACCAGTCCACATTATGATTGTATACCCACATGTAAATTATTTGCTTTGTAAAAATCCTCTGTAGACGGACTGACAAAAACTTGATTATTCGATTGATATTACAATGGTAAGAAATGTGAGAATGAGAAAATGTGATAAATCCGGTGAGTCACAACCATTTTATTATGTGTGAAGGAATTTTGAGGAAGGAAATATAATATGAGAGGTTATTTATTCGTGTAAAATAAATAATAAATGATATCTTTGCTTATTCATGTAAAATAAAAGAGATGTTATCTGTATTTATTCGTGTAAAATAAATGAGATGATATCTGTGTTTATTCGTATAAAATAAATATGATGGTATCTGTATTTATTCGTGGAAAATAAATACGGCATCTGTATTTATTCGTGTAGGAAAATACATTGCAAGTCGTATTAGAGTTTGTGGTGAGATGCAACCAGGGTTGATCTTTGGCACCGCCCGGTTTGGCCAGCCGGGGTTGGCCGAAGGCTTCGCCTGGGGAAAACTGAAACTCTAACGTGACGAAGCAATTGTTATAGGGCTGGAACCAAGGCGGGATATGCCATGATATGGCTAGATCCAAGGCGGGTGATGCCATGTTGATAAAGCAGGATCCCAGGCGGGTGATGCCAAATGAGTTGGCTAAATCCAAGGCGGGTGATGCTATTAATTTGATAAATGAAAATGCAGTGAAAATGAGATTCTGTTTTGAATTAATGTTTTGAAAAAGTTTTGAAAATATTGATACCTATTTGTTTTGATTGGTTTTGTTATAATTCTTGTTGTAGAATGGTACAAAATAGTTTATTGAAATTAAAAAGTAATTTGTTATTATTACATATGGTTTAAAATGTATTTTTTGTAGACGAAAACAGGAAATTGTATTTATTATTGATGATAATTACTATGATGACTTCCGTTAAAGATTAATTTGTCAAATTTATTTTAAATAAAAAAATAATTTGACTTATTTTCGTTAAAGATGTGTTTAATATGTATTGTATTGTTGTAAAAAGGTTGGATTATTAGCGCAATATAGAAATGTTATGTTTAAAACATCATGTCAGTTTTGTAATATGAGTTTGTGAATAATTGAGATATTATTTTGATCATGAAAAGTTTTAAAGGTTATTAATTTAAGTATTATGATTTTGGGAATAATTGAGATAATATTTTAAGTGTTTATAATTATGTACCTACTATGATACTGTGAATAATGATTATAAGATATTTAACCATGAAACATTTAGGATGTTTGTTTTATGATTTCGTGAAGAATTGAGATATTTAAGAATGTAGGATTTTGTGAATAATAATGAGATAATAATCGTGAATTATTTTAAGGGTGTACTATGAGTTTATGAATAATGAGATATTTAATCTTGAAATATTTTAAGTGTTTAACGTACTATGAGTTTGAAGTGTTTATATGCTGGTAAAATGAATTGTGAATAATTGAGATTTATAATCATGGAATATTTTAAGTGTTAAATGTACTATGAGTTTGTAAATTATTGAGATATTATGTTGTGATTTTGTGAATAATTAGGTATGAGATTTTTACGAATGAAATATTTTAAGTGTTTATGTATTATGGCTTTGTGAATCGTTGAAATATTTAAACAAGAAATATTTTAAGTGTTTATGTATTATGAATTTGTGAAAAACTATACTGAGATATTTAACCCTGAAAAATATTGTAAATGTATTTAAATGATTTTATGAATTTGTGTATGATGAGATTGTGTATTTATGTACCTATTATGATTTATTGAATAACTAAAATTTGATGTATAACCAAAGTAGAACTGTCTAATAGCATCTGAGATAGTATTTTATTGTGAAAATGTTGGAAATCTAATGTGTGGATGTTTGTAAGATTTTGATACGAGAAGTTATGAACGAATATAGAACTAGGTTGATACTGAATGAATATCAACTAGTTCAAGCCACGGGTGATGAGCTTGTTGGCCGTCGATGGGATAACAAGCTCTAATCGATTCAAACAACCTTTGGATGCTCTTCGTGTTACTTTGGTCATAGACATGAACATGAGTAACATGACGAGGTCAAAGATGAGTGATCAGGTGTGGCCGAGATGTGTACTGTATTATTTGTTTCTGTTTAAGGTCCAGAGGTGTCACTGAAGTTGGGCCTTGATGTACAATCTTGACGATGGGGTTGATGGTGCGTCGACCACCAACCACCAACACACGAGGACGTGTGTTTTGCAGGAGGGCCGTGTTATCGCTAGTGGGTAGCACTGGGCAATGTTGACAAGAGAGGGTAGTCGTCGATATGGATCGGCCCACCCGAGGTTATAAAGGCGGTGGTCATTCGACGAAGCGAGAGCATTCCGTGTTGAACAGCTGAAGAAGTCTGACCTTTTATATCTGATTAGCTTGTCCTTATTTTATGATCTTGTAATAATTGTGTAAAGTAATATACTGTGATCTAGTTAATGTTACTAATATTAACCCAAATACAAGTACTCTCAGTGGTGGAGAGTCTATGTTGGTTTTATTTACTGTGTTTACCTTGCTCGCAATCCTGACATACCGATATTAGCTAAAACAGTAATGATAGAATCACCCCTGAACGATTATATTGTTGTGTCATTTTACAGTATCGTTAATTCCGTAATATAATGTTTTTTTTTACTTTATTTACAGGCTTTGTCGCTTAGCGACCACATCGCCCAGTGCGGGAAAAAATAAGAATTGATAACTTATAAATACGTTACTTATCACTAGCTTACGATCTACTAACCACTAATTTGTACAAAAGTTTTGCTTTATCGGACACTGGAAAAACAAGAATGGTGTTACAAATGCCAATGTCATTTATTTTAAACGGTCCAAAAATATTTATCCTAGTATTTTCATTCCGGGCACACTCCATCAAGACATGAAGGACATCATCAACCACTCCACATAAATCACAATTTGGTGACGAAACTTTTTTTATTAAATAATAAAACTTATTTGATGGAATATGTCCGGAACGAAGTCTTAAGGCTATAGTCATTAAGTTTTTGTTAAGTAATATAATGATGCTCTTAAAATCACAGATCTTAGCTAGATTAGATTAAAAGTAAAAAAAAAATTACAAGGAGAAACAGCCGTGACAAACGGACGCCAGTGTCTCACATCAAGACTTTTTAATTGCTTTTCTTTATGTACACACGGCGACACATCAAGCTATACAAATCCAGTTTACACTGACCTCTCATTGTAAGGAAATCCTATACAATGCGCGATCAGCTTATACTGGAAATGTATAGCTTGATCTGTAGCCGTGTGTACATAACCCTAAAAAGACCCGCAGTATACACAAACACGTCAGCAAAAATAAATCCCCCAACATATGCACATACGAAAACAATGGAAATATACCAATTAAGGCTTAACAAAGAAAACGTTTACATAACGTAACGCGTCGCGTTCTGCGTAACGCTCGCGTTCGCGTTAAGCGTCGATTTATATGCGGGGAACAGGCGATGCGCTGCGAATTACGACGTCAGAATCGGTTATGTTACGAATAAATTTTAACGACTAAGCTCCTTGTGGTGAGTGTAATAATTCTGAGTGATGTTTTGGTTGACGGTAGTATGTTGTGGACCTTAAATAAGGTCACACTCATACATTTCACTCTCATACATTCACACATAAATTTCACACATACATTTTCTTTGCTTATTTGAAGTTTTCTTTCTTAAGCAGAGTACTCACCTAGCCGTAAGCATGTAACGTATCTGATACTGTATAAACCTGCAAGTGGGTACGGTTCGTCCACGGTCACCGCGTATCTAGCTACGAGCTCCCGGATCCGCAGTGCTCGTGACGACATCACGCCGACAACATGTCTCAAATGGTGGCTAGTGCTGCGTTCATATTCATGTACAATATCATCGAAGATTATAAAAGTCCACGTCGATTTTTATAATAATTTGTATCTTTAGGGTCCCACAATACCGGGGTATTTTGATAAAGTTCAATTAAATTAAATACTTTTCCATCCGTCCACTCCATGATGAAGACGTTAGTTTGAAGCTCGCGCCTACGTACTCACTACACAAGCAGTCGTGTCGCCGTCCACGCGCACACTGCAAGCCGCCTTTGTGTTCGCAGTGATACCGCCACTCGGCGGGTCACTGCGAGCTTACTGCGCTCCACGCGCGAGCGGCTCGCAGCGAGCTCGTACCTACGTACTCACTTGATCCAGTATCAGATACGTTACATGCTACACGGCTAGGTGAGTACCCTGCTTTAGGCGCTTGCTAAAGGCTCATTATTTATCACGATATTTGGATTGAGGGTTTGGATCGAGGATTGGGCTCGAGGTTACCGCGATCAATTTTTGGATGGGTGACATATCGTCACATGTCGAGACCACTCCGTGCCTCGAAGTGCTGTTTGAGGCACGGAGGGCATGTAACAAAATAAATAGTAACAGTAACTGTCTTCCGTCAGGGCAAACTCCTCTTTTCATACAGAGAAAGAACGAGTATTGATCACCATGCTTGCTCACTGCTGATTGGCGATTTCAGACTATTAAGTCCGGATTTCATCACGATGTTTTCCTTCACCATATGTCAATGGCGTCTTAGGTTAACTAAGAAAGTACACAGACTACGAGAACAACTAAGAAAATTCAACTGTATCTGAATGATACAAGGAGTGTTTCAAAATGAACACAGTACACGACAACTATCATTCTGAAAAGAATCTAATCCCATTAAGATAAAGTTTAACTTCTTTCGTTGTTTAGGTAATTACGAACAGTCTGTTCGTCTCTATATATTTGACGATGACAGCAAATAATTGACATTGAAAAAGTCACATTGGTAGATGCCTGGGTTTGAACACGCAATCTGGTACTTAACAAGCGGGCCTATAAACCTCCGGGCCCACAAGACATTGATCTACATAGTCGACGTTAATTAAATAAAACGGTCAGAATGATATTAGCACGAGCTTGACCAGTTATTGGAAAATTATCTTGCTGGCTACTTGTATAGCCCTCGGGCTAAGAGTGGAGATTAATCTTTGATATCTAGGTTTTACAAATATTACGTTATCGAGGAGATTAAAATAGGGAGATTAGATCGTACAAACAACGTGTTACATAATTCCCCTTAAAAAGAATATGTTAATCAAGTAGTCTTTTATGGTTGTTGTCATTTACTTCTCAGAGGAAATTAAGTAAGAATGTAAATAACTTTCTGGGTAGTCTACCCTTTACTTTTATGTTTTCAGGGTTGCGTTTCAGTGATGATTTTATTTTATGATTTATCAAATTTTTTTTTTTTTGGGTCTTTCTTTTATTTTAAGGTATTGTTATAGATGCTTTACAAGAGACCTTTTAATTCCCTTTCGGCTTTAGGGGTATTTTTGTAACACGTTGTATACGTTTTTCCAATATCTTTGAATGCAGTTCTAAATATTTTCAAAAATCATTTATAGTCTCTTAAGATTTTTTTGTGTACCACAACTATTAAGGTAGCTGCCCTTACTACTATTCCATCTCAAATAAGTTTTTTTGCGATTTCTGATGTTTCCAGTAATCTAACCTCATTTGGTTCAAAAGAGTATTTTGATCCTTATGGGAAATAGGATCGATTGGCATCACAAATACGTTTTGTGCAGAGCTGCCCTTTTTCTCACTGAATGTAATTTTTTTTCAAAACGTGGAAAAAACGAGCGATTTTAATATTTTCAAAAAATGTAGACGGTCTCCTAGAACCATTTCTATAGCTTATAGACGACACCTTTGGTGCAGTGGCTGAGCGATAGGCTTCTCCGCTACCGGTCGTGGGTTTGATTTCCACATGGAACAAAAAAAATTGTGGCCTACTGATAGTTGTTTCGGGTCTGGGCGTTTGTGTATGTGAGATTTGTGTCTGTAAACGCACCCACGATACAGGAGAAATCCTAGAGTGGGGCAAACGTGTTTAAAAAAACTAAATATAAACATAGAGTATTGTTGATACAACAGTACTCTATGTTTAAAAAACCCCTAACGCAAATAACAAAACAGCTGATGACCCTGAAATGGCTGAACCGATTTTGATAAAACATGTTTAAGAATCACCGCTAAAAAACCAGCTTTTAAATAAAAAAAACCGCACCTAAATCGGTTCACCCGTTCAAGAGCTATGGTGCCACAGACAGACACACAGACACACGTAGCGGTCAAACTTATAAAACCCCTCTTTTTGCGTCGGGGGTTAAAAAAGAAAGGAATGATTAAGGTAGACCTTTACTATACCCCATCTCAAATTACCACCATGTATAAC
Source organism: Amphipyra tragopoginis (assembly GCA_905220435.1). Lineage (NCBI taxonomy): Eukaryota > Metazoa > Arthropoda > Insecta > Lepidoptera > Noctuidae > Amphipyra > Amphipyra tragopoginis. Next base: position 26,087,779 of record HG992004.1, read on the forward strand.
TGATTATTCCTTTTCAACCTAATCGTAATTATAATAGCTATGGTTTTTGAATGACAGTCCCCCCTTCCCGTTACCCACACGATGACGATTAAAAAAACCACCGTAATAAGTCCCTGTCATGTTCAACAAACACCAGGATTTTAGCCAACTAACAGCGTTAGCGCGTAAATCAATTTGGACCCTGTGGTAATGAACTTAGGGTCGTTAATCGTACGTGTGTACATGACGTGGTATTAGCATCTCAATGGCGGGGAACGCGTTCACGAAATCAATAAATTCAACGCTGCGTGATTTAGACTGTGGCTGTAGTGGGCGCACTGTTAGCGGATTAGTTCGTGTTGTTTTTAGGAATCCGTAACTAAATAACACAAATAAACTAGCGGTAAAAAAACAGGAAATAGAAAAAAAGTGCTAGTCCCTTATACGCTGGTAAGCTGTCGATGGGTTGTCGGATGACGAAGTTTTTTTTTTTTTTTTAAACTTTCCTCCGCTCTAAGGTTTCTCTTGTATCGTGGGTACGTTTACAGACACAAATCTCACAAACAAACGCCCAGACCTGAAACAACTATCTGTAGGCCATACAAATTTTTGTTCCGTGTGGGAATCGAACCCACGACCCGTAGCGCAGAAGCCAATCGCTTAGCCACTGCACCAAACATGTCGTCAAAGTGTCAAAATCGTGTTGATTTAGAGAGGGAACGTCGAGCATTGGCTGTCAAGTGTAACATGCTGGCCAACAGGTTCGCACGGTGTACGCGAAAGGTTAAAATAACACTGTTTAGGGCCTACTGCCAGTCACTGTATTCGTGCGCCCTATAGGTCAGTTATATACAGGGCTCGTACAATGCTCGACGAGTCCAATATAATAATCCGTTCCGGGTAATGCTGGAGTTGCCGCGCTTCTGTAGCGCGTTGGGGATGTTTGCGGATGCACGCATTCCGGATTTCGGCTCGCTGCTGCGTCTGCGAATCGCATCACTGATGCGTCGGGTGCGTGTCAGCCCCAACAGCCTCATGGCTACTGTAGCCGGCAGGGTGGATGGCTACATAATTTGTCACTGGATGGCGGCACACAGACCGTCATTCAGAAATATGATTTAAAAAGTTTTATTTAACGTGTTTAAGTTAGTAGGTAAGTGCCTAATTATTTACTCATTCTTATAGATCTCTGGTCTGAAATAAAGATTTATTATTATTATATTATACTTTACTCTCTGAGATACATTTTTCGACCTACAATAATTTTTACACGATAAAATTGCACAATCAAGCGTAATTCAAATTACATAAACATAACTTCACGCCTTATTCCCCGAAGGGTTGGCAGAGGTGTATAGTAACACCCACATTTCGCCGTTATGTTTAAGTCCCATGTAATAGGAGGCGAGCCTATTGCCATCAACCGGGCACAAATCCAGACTCCGAGCTGCTACTGAGAAATTCCACACGGAAAAACCCAATAACACTTTGCCCGACCTGGGGATCGAACCCAAGACCTCACGCTCAGCAGTCGCGCTTGCGACTACTAGACCAAAGAGGCAGTTAATTCAAATTACGCTAGAATATAAAGCATATAGCAAATATTGTATAGCACAACGATATCGCTCAGCATGCATCTTATATGCACACGTTCACACGATGCTATGCTATAAATTAGTATTGGCTTGCTTTATGCGATAAACTTGAGCGAATCTCAGAGCTATATCGTACGACTCTCCGGTCCCGGCCCCGCCTCTTTTCTACACCGTCCATCGTCCGACAGATCGTCATCAAATAAATTGCTATACATAGTAGACCGGCTTGCTATACAAGGTGTAATATAAATAACGCACAACCTCTTAAGGGGTCACTGAACTCATCATTATGTACAACTTTTACTATGGGACCAAAGTTGAAATAACGAAAAAAAAACAGCTGTTCCCTACATTTACGTTCGCATAACTCGTCAAAATGTAGCGAACAGCTGTTTTTTTCGCGATTTCAGGTTTCGTCCGTCGTAAAAAAACTGTTAAACAACGAATGTTGTTTGTTGCCTGTATACTTATCTGTTTGGTATTCTGTACTATGTGTTAGTACGTACAATGTCAGTACCGCAGCACAAGGACAGATCATGCTCCAATATATTCGAAAGCTACTTAATTTATCATCGATATTATTTTATGTTATCGGCAGCGGGTAGCACTGGGCAATGTTGACAAAAGAAGGTAGTCGTGGATATGGATCAACGCACCCGATGTTATAAAGGCGGTGGTCATTCGACGAAGGGAGAGCATTCGGTGCTGAACAGCTGAAGAAGTCTGACCTTTTATATCTGACTGACTTGTCCTTATTTTATGATCTTGCAATAATTGTGTAAAGTATTATATTGTGATCTAGTTCATGTTACTAACACTAACCCAAATACAAGTACTCTCAGTGGTGGAGAGTCTATGTTGGTTTAATTTACTACATTTACCTTGCTCGCAGGAGCTCGTGGCTAAATAATTACAGCCGCATAGACCGATCTTCCGGGTTAAGCCACGCTTGCCGAGGTTGGTCTGTGGATGGGTGACCATTTACCATAGCGAGTTTCCTCCGTGCCTCGGAAAGCACGTAAAGCCGTTGGTCCCGGCTGTCATTTGTAGATCTTTGACAGTCGTTACTGTTGGTCAGAAGCCAGAAAGTCGGACAACCAGTCTTACCAAGAGTATCGTATTACCCAGTTACTGGGTTGTGGAGGTCTGATAGGCAGTCGCTCCATGTAAAATACTGATATTCAGCTGTATCCGGTTCGACTGGAAGCCGACTCCAACATAGTTGGGAAAAGGCTAGGCAGATGATGACCTTGCTCGCAATCCTGACATACTGATATTAGCTAAACTGTAATGATAGAATCACCCTTGAACGATTATGTTGTTGTGTCTTTAACATTTACATATCGTGTTCTTTTATAGCTTCCTTAAAATAATATCAATTCTTTGTAAATTTGTAATAGTAGAACACCTTATTTTTGCTTCTACCCAAAAAAATCCGTCCCTCCTACAACTCAGATAAGATAGCTTTTCCACCAATGTCTAAACCCATTTATCGCTATCAATGGCACCAAAACCGCACATCGGATCTACATTTCGGAAATAGATAGCCAGAAATTGGCATAGCCTGGCCTGTAATGTATTATGTGTTTGTACTGTGTTGATATCTTACAGCATAAATTTTAGTTTACTATATACCTGCTGTTAGATTTTCGACCCTGTTTTGATAAAATAGAGTTTGTTTTCGCTTGTAAAGTTTTTGCTAGGGTATGTACGCGTAATGGTCAATTTTGGCAAGATTGTGGGAAAATTATCACCGGTTTCGATACGGATTGAGGGTACGGCGATACCTATCACGACAAACGCGAATTACGTAACACTGCAGATGTTTTACAGCGAAATTAACGAAAACTCTCAAAGAAGATGTCACACCAGGGGCCTAATCCTCCAAAAATAAATCTTGATAAATCACAACCGAACCAAGGCCGAACCGTTCATTCAGACAGTTCTCAATTTAAAAAGCTATCAAATTATTTGACACAAAAAACAAAATGAAACATTTTGAAAGTTTTCGAAAACAAAAACTGACTGACGGTTGTGGTTCGATTGCGTTTGGCAACAATTTATTTTAGTAGAATTAGGCCCCAGGGGGTCTACTCCCTAACGAAGTCCGTGGTTTCGGCCTTAGTTACGAGCGTTTCCTACTCCCTATCACCTACGGACATACGATTATTTCGGGGCCCGAACTAAGAATGAATGACAACACGATTTGACAGTTGTCCCTACTACTGATGTGTTTTTGCCCGTCCGAAAAGTTGAACTTGACACTTGTTTTGTTCACTCCTACGATTTGGGCTACTTTCGGACGGGCTACTAACTTCGTTGACGGACTTAGGGAGTAGGAACCCAGTGGTGAAGGAAAACATCGTTAGTAAATTTGCAATCGTAAAAAAGCACTATAAAAGAAAAGAAAAAACCATTCTCGATGATGTATATAGATCATCCCCGCACCAGGTGGTGGATTAAGGCCTCCCTTCTCAATCTGTGAAGAGGTCTGTGCCCAACAGTGGAAAAATATTGGGCAGATTATGTTTATGCTATGTACAACGTGTTATAAAAATACCCCTAAAGCCGAAAGGGGATTAAAAGGTCCCTTGTAAAGAGTATACAGGCAATATTTAAAAAAAAAGTAAGACCCAAAAAATTTTTTAGACAAATCATAAAATAAAAACATCACTGAAACGCAACCCTGAAAACATAAAAGTAAAGAGTAGACTACCCAGAAAGTTATTTACATTCTTACCTAATTTCCTCTGAGAGGTAAATGACAACAACCATAAAAGACTACTTGATTAACATTTTCTTTTTAAGGGGAATTATGTAACACGTTGTATACATCAAGAATTAATTAACGAGTATTTTTTTCCTATTTTTGCACATCAACATCATTATAGCTATAACATGTCCTCTGCTGGACATATGCTTCCCCCATAGGCTTCCCCAACAAAATACATTTACCTCCGGTTTCTGAATTGAAAATTCTAGGATAAGCAGAACTTAAGTAACATATGATTGCGGAGTTGTCAAAAAAATTACGGATTTTAAAGCATATTTTTGACAACTCCGAACTTAAATACTACTTAAGTATTGCTTATCCCGAATTCTCAATTCGGAAACCGGAGGTTAGAAGTACCGAAAGAATTATGAAATAAGTTGCAATTTTCCATCTTATTACTTAATTAATGCAACAAGCTATTTTAATTACAAAAATCCAAAGCACAAAAAACTACCCAATCACAAGTAACCTAAATTCTGACATCCTTTGAAACGACTTCACACAGAAACACACCAAATATGTGCACAGAAGGTTCTTAGCACACACACATACACACAAAAAACATATTTGCACCGACTCCCAACCATTTAACGTACGCCCTTTATACACATATATACACATAGCCTCCGTAAAGACAGAGCTGAACCAAAATGCGTGAAACCCAGCCAAGCGTGGACGCTCACTTTACGAGATTTTCCGCCACTCGGATGTGCCACGTCTCCGCTAATTTTCAGGTTGTACGGCAAAAAGGACGAATTAAGTCTTGAAATAGGTTTGTTGACGTTTAAACGTATTTAGTGATTAGATTAGGATATCGTGTGTTTAACGTCGCGTCCTAGCAACAAGGTGTGCCGCTTTATACTAGTGTTCAGGGTGTAAATTAATTCTTGTAATTCTTTAAAACTACATGATCTATTACTGGTGTAGATTAACAATGTACGGGATTTTACTTGATTAAAAATAACAAAATCATTTTTGGCCTTGCGATAGTGGCAACCATAAACCATCAAATAAGGTTTAAACGAAAGAAAAGCAAAAAAAAAATGGTACGAAAATATTTTATGTGATAAAACATTTACGTACGGCGACACAGTTGTCGGGCATGACTAATGCAATATCGCTAAGCACAGTCATTAACTGACTGCTCGGAGCGCTAAAATAACTTAGGTTAACAACACCATGTTTTCTATTTAAAACTTTTTTTTGTTGAATCTAAAAAAAATCCCATGCAGCGTGAATCTGTGTTACCAGTAGATCACGAGGTTCGAAGGAATCACACGAATTCGGATATATCCTGTATATGTCGGTTTTGACGTAAGCTTTTTTTTCATTAACTTACTCTAGTTTGATCCTAGTCGCATCTGATGGTAAGCGCACAGAGAATCTAAAATGCAACATACAAATCCAAGTAACAAAGATATAGAGGGGTTCTCCTATACCCCTCTGGCTCTCACACACGACGAAACACAGTAAACTGCTTGGCACCGGACTTTAATGTGATGTGGTAGCTAGCCGACAAGCGTGCTGGGTTTCCAGACGTAGTGAAATCACTAGAAGTCAGTACATACATATACTCACACCTTATAATCCCCGAAGGGGTGCGAGAGGTGTTCTCCTATTAAAGGAGTTGGTACACCCACGTTTCGCCTCTGGTATTGAGTCCCATGTTATAGGTGGCGAGCGTTTTGCTATTTTTCGGGCACAATTATGGTGTCAGGTTCATCACCTGTTACGACTCGCTTGCCCAGCAACGGAGGGGAATTGTATTCTTAATCCATCACCTTCTATACTCTCACGAACGCAAAATTAAGTAATTACATTGCACACTAATTGTACCCAAGGCTTTGTCTACGGAAAGATAAGGTTACTGCTCATCACCCACACTCAATAGCGTGATAATTTGTATTCTATAATCTGACCCGCTCTTTAACAAACATTTTTGCCTTATCTAAATCGGTTTAGTAGTATTGGCGTGAAGCTCAAACATATATATAAACAGACAAAAATTCTAAAAACTTCTGTTTCGTCCTCAATATCATCAGTAGGTAGAGGTAGCAACTTTTTTTTTCAATTATTTTCAATTTGTGCTTCAATATAAGTGTACTGTTATGTATAGATGTATAGATTAACTGTACATCACACAAGAAACAGGCTTTGCCCCTTACTCAATTAAGAATATTAACATTTCTTCATGTAGCACAAACAAATTCAGTTCATAAAAACATTACAATTTACAAACTGCATCAACCCACATTACCGATTCATATTTAAAAAACATCGGTATTCTGAAACTCGACGCACGACATCACCTAGCGACATCGCTCGCCATCTTGAACGAAAATTTACATGTCAATGCGTTCCACATGGAAATTCAAACATTCATGCACGCTGCCACGCGCCGCCGGTGAACGTGACCCGTGCCCTAATCGATTCCGAATCGGCGGATCAACGGAATAAGGACGTATTATGTGTAAGCGATTTTTTTGTAATTGTGTTACAAGTTGCTTTATTGATCTAGTACATAGTAGGGGATTGGGGAAAAGGAGGGTTGGGTTTTTTGTTACAAGATTTTCAGTAATTGAGTGGGGCGCAATTTTTTGGTTAGATTTTGACATCCCTTGTGTTTTAAAACTGAATCACCGAGGTCGTGAGACATGAACTTCCATCATAAGGGATTTTTCGAAATTCAACCCCTTAGTGAGTTAAATAGGGGATGAAAGTTTGTATGGAAAATTTCACGTAAGCGAAGCTGCGGGCGAAAGCTAGTATTAAATAAAAAAATGACGGCTACGTTGATCTAGTCGTCACAAGCGCGACTGCTGAAGGTGAGGTCCTGGGTTCGATCTCCAGGTCGGGCGAAGAGTTACTGAGTTTTTCCGTATGGAATTTCTCAGTAGCAGCCCAGAGTCTGGATTAAATTTGTGCCCGGTGTATGGCAATAGGCTCACCCCTATTATATGGAGCTTAAACATAACGACGAAATGAGGTTATAGACTATTTAATACTACTCAAATAAAATTAATTAAACATTTTAAATAGTCTACAAAGTACTTTTTCTTTGAATAAGCAGAAGCACAATAATTCTTAGTTTCCGAGATATTAAGGTTTGTTTGTGACCCGGAATCATTGCTCCCGACTTTATAAGAGAATAAAATACAGATGACCTCTGGAAATAAAGCCATAATTAACACGTTATTAATTAATGTGTAGATTATTCTAGTTACTCTCCAATGTAACAGAGAACAGTAATTAAACGCTTTGTAACATAATTTGTCCTATTAGTACTTAAGATGCGAAAAATTAAGAAAACCACGAAAGATTATATCGGGTGTAAAAAGAGCCTTAACGATAACGAAAACCACATATTCTACCCATCATTGTGATCATTTTTTTCTACCAGACCATACCTGGGAAACCATTGGTTTTAGAGATATTGAAGGTCAAAGAAAAACGTATTCAAAGTGATAATACTAAACTTTCTTCCAAACAACCTTATCAAAATTTTCAATTTTTCGTCACAAATTACGCATTTGAAGTTACAAAAACGCAACGAATATAAATCGCACACGACCGCCTTGGCTCAGCTGTGTGGCCGCTGCACGCATACAAACGCGCGGCATCGCCACAACCACACATTGCGCTCTACAAAAAAAAGCGTTTTTTATGCCAAAAAATAAAAGTCCTTTCCCACCAATTATTTTTGGTCAATGTAGTTTAGTTTGATGTACAGAGTGCGTAGATTTCGGCTATGTGATGGGTCTTTTTACACCCTGTATAAAGTGGGGACGGGCTAGAAAAAAAACCTCCTTATTGCACGCTGGGAACAGACGAGAATTGTAAGATTCATCAAAACCCGCTTGGAGGTAGGATCTATATTAGTGTATCTACACCAGTGCTCTTTCATGTTCATTTTGCGCTTTCAACTTTCAATTCCTCTTGCGTCAAGCGCATGCAATATTGATTGCCATAAGACACATGCAGCTTATCGTCTACACCGGTGCGCCTCGGTCAATCGTCAGTCGACATACAATAGACGGATTAGCGTGCGCTAGAGGCTTGTGTTTTTGTCGAACTAGTATTAAGGCATGCGCTATTGCATGCGCTATGGCGCTTCACGTATGCCTCAGACGAAACGCAAGATGAACATAAAAGCGCACGAGTGTAGATAGCTTATGGTCCACCTGGCTAGCTACCATCCTCAAATTAAAGTCTAGTTTACCGTGTTCCGTTGTGTGTATGTGAAAACCAGAGGGGTAGAGGGGAGGGGAATCCCTCATTATCACTTTTATATGGATTCATGTTCTCCATCTTAGACCCTGTTTGCTTTTACCATCAGGTGCGACGAGAGCGAAACAAATAATCAAATGAAAACTCAATCGTAATTTTAAGAAGACATTTAAACAATATACAACGATTGTGTATGTATATGTATACAGGCTGTATACTCGATTCCGAGACAATCTCGTAGGTAATGCGATACGTAATAGCTACGATAAAGTCGTGCTGTTTTCAGTTTTCATAATATGTACTGTCTACGGCTCAAGTTAAGAAGTTTAGCGATATGGCAATTTTTAAAGTTCCGTTTCTAAATGGTGCCAACGGGACCCTAAGCTTACGCCGTTCGTCCGCTCGTCAATCTGTCAAACATCGATAAAAAAGCAATTTTTCAAAGTTTTTTATTCCTGCTCTATCATAAGAATGAAACTAAGTATAATTGTAGTGCATATGTTACGGCTAATAGCCGAAGTGTGGCTACACCTAGTTTTAGCCGGGTACAACTAGGTGCAGCCAGTAGCAGTTGGTTAGAACTAGGTGTATCCTCTCGGGTAGAACTAGGTTTACCCTTCATCATAGCGGGTAGAACTAGGTGCAGCCGCACACCGGTGGTTAAGGGGAACCCCGACACGGATAGGTTAGGTTCGAAGGGGATTCATCCCCTTCGTGTTAGGTTACTTTAAACCCTGCAGACAGAAATAGCAGCCCCGCTCTGCGGGGCTCCGTCGACTGAAGCTACACCTAGTTCTAACCAACTGCTACTGGCTGCACCTAGTTGTACCCGGCTAAAACTAGGTGTAGCCACACTTCGGCTATTAGCCGTAACACATATATTCTACAGTTAAACAAAAAATAATAAAAACAGATATTTCACTGTCGTATATAGCGATACAGAAGTCTTAGTGTGTGTGTCCGACTCTCACTTGGTCAGTTTTTTTGCTCGTGTTTATTAAATCTACTTTGGTACCAACAAGTTTAATAATAGTAGACAAGTATTTTGTTGCTTCTACGCAGTGGCTACGTCGTAGCAGAAGTCACGCCTACGCTGCATTCGTAGCATCTGCTTCGCTACGTGCTCGAATATTAATTGAATATTATGTAATATATTTCGTATTTAACCGCCAATATTGTTATATTTTGGAATACTGCTACTAAATAGATTTATTCCTGGTACAACGCATGACTTAAAATTGTACAGTGAGCCTTAAAAGCTTTTAGAGAGAAATACTAAACTACTGTTTTCATGCAAATCTAATATTTCTATACAATTAATACAATTTTTGTTCTTTACAAATCAATGCCATTGATTTTTGAGCTTTTACGTTTAAACAAGTTTAAAATAAACCTTACTACTACTTCACTTTTGAACTATACTTTCGAACTATTGAACATTTCAATTTTAACTAAACTTGTACAGACTAAGAGGCGAACACATCTTAGGTTGCGAAAAGGCCAAGGTAATGACAATCAAATAAATCCGTGCATCAAAAATATTCACGAAACTACATATCGCTCCGCCTATAGCTTGGGCCACACGCGCTCCGTATTTCGCCGTGCGCCGTGTATTGGAATGTCTCATCGAGAAACTGTCGCGTGCATGCAAACGACTTGATTCACCTCTCACGGCGGCAGCCTCCCAATCGAATCGAGAGATCTCATTTTACTTATGAAGTTGTTAGGACATTTGTTGTTGTTTAAATAACATTAAAAGTGCTTTTACGACACTGTTACGTCACTGTTACGTCACTACACTATGGGAGAAAGATCAAAATAAACAGAGTCGATGAGAACGAGACGTATGCCAAATAGTTTGCTTTAATAGTAATATTACACCACATACATTTCTAAGCCGACAAGTTATGGGGTATAGAAGCTATAGCGTATTTTGCCTTTTGCATTTATTTAACTCACAGATAGTCAGATGTTAGAATTTTGGAGGTTGCACCGTATTATTTTTATGCCTGGCACAGTATAATAATAAAAATACAATAGTCATTTCTGAGATGCATCTGCCACAAAACACGATCATGTAAGTATATAACAAATGTATGGGAATAGGTGTACACATGATGCGATTCTGTTGATATGAGAAACAGGCTATAAACTTTGAAATACTCCAAATTTCATAGCTGTTTCTTATAGCAATAGATTCAAAGATCTCTCAACAAAAAACGAATTAATTCTTTGGTTTAAATTACTCAAATCGGCCCACAAATCTTGGAGAAATCAGTGTTACAAACATAAAAAATACATACGCATCGATAACCTCCTTTTTGAAATAGGTAAAAAAAACATGGTTAACTCCTGTACGCTTCTCATACAAACACGCTGGCAGTCGTTTATCGTATAGTAAATGACGTCATATCTCATTGTCTGTTCGTAAAATCTGGTTTCCATCCTGCCTGGTTCAGATTCTGCTATTCATTCTTATGATAACCTCTCATGTATAATATAAATCGGAATGGAAAATTAATTTCGTAGTTCTACTAGTATCAAAAAGTACATATACAACCCTAATTCTATAGAAGGTGCATCTACACCGCAAGCATTTCCGCGTAATGAGCATTTGGGTGTAAGCATTTGAGCATTGGGTACGTTGATCCGAGCATTACAAAGCTCGCACGCAAGCATGAAATTATTCTGTAAGTACGTTCCAACGAATACCACGCGTTTGGCTCGCATTTACTCACATTCAAAATTTCAAACGCTCGTCGCCGAGCAGTCAGTGTGGTCGCTAACAAATGCTCGCTAACATACGCTCGCTAACAAATGCTCATGGCTTAGACGCACATTTATAGTACGTAGTATTTTGTTTACACCCAATACTTTTGTGTTATATGATCTGGTTTACGTCGAAATATAATAGAATTTGTAAGTAGCTGAGAATTCAAATGGAACTGTTGTATATACGATTTTTTATATTTTGCTGTAAATGTCAAAAGCATATGTCTTGGTGATAATAATATATGTATAACTTTTTTATTTTTTAAGGTAAAAAAATTGATACGTCTAAGTTTGCTATGCTTAAGATAGCTTCTCACATGCTTTACTATTCTAGAATAAGCTTCAATTTAGAATATACATAACATAACATCACGCCTTGCATTCCCCGAAGGGTTAGGCAGAGGTGTATAATACACCCACATTTCGCCGTTATGTTTAAAGTCCCATGTAATAGGGGGCGAGCCTATTGCCATCAACCGAGCACAAATCCAGACTCCGGGCTGCTACTGAGAAATTCCTCACGGAAAAACCCAATAACACTTTGCCCGACCTGGGGATCGAACCCAAGACCTCACGCTCAGCAGTCGCGCTCGCGACCACTAGACCAACGAGGCAGCCTTTAGTTTCAGTTTTAGTTTCAGTTAGAATATACTTAATGTATTTTTATTAAACCCGCCTGCCAAGCGTGGCGATTATGGCAGACCCTCCCAACTTGGATAGGTGGCGATGCTTGGGGGAGGCCTATATCCAGCAGCGGACGTCTTTCGGCTTAATGATGATGATTATTATTGAATATCGATGGCTCCTCTACATATAAGGGCCATTGTACCTTTTTCATAATTTCCAATGTATTTATTATTTTAGATGCCTAATAAAATAAATAAATTATTTAACCTGTAACTGTCCCAATGCAGGGCAAAGGCCTTTTTTAAACCACCTTGTAACCTCCATGTCATTATTAGATGCCTATTTTGTATATTTTGCATAAAATGGACTTAACAAAATCACCACTTATCATTTTTATAATCAACAACGTACTGGTATTTCTGCCATTATTTAAAGTCTATTTTATTAAATATAGTCAAAACTTACGAATTGAGAAATAATTGAATGATGAAATTATAAAATACATACATCTAAAACAAATTCGCTTTCCGCTGTCTGTCCCTATGTATGCTTAGATCTTTAAAACTACGCAACGGATTTTGATGCGGTTTTTTTAATAGATAGAGTGATTCAAGGGGAAGGTTTATTTGTATAATACACGCATATCATAGTACCCGTGCGAAGCTGGGGCGCGTCGCTAGTAGATTATAAGGCAAATGTGACGTCGGTATAGCAGTGAATTGATCGGTTTACAAACTTCAAACTAACTTCATACCTTTGGACTGCCTCCAAAGCTTTTATAGGTACATAAACTGATAGACGGATCAAGTCTCTTGGCAACTGACATACTAAGGTTTCCTTCAATACACGCACAGAAACGTCGAGAATATTCCAACGATAAACAACTGCGTATTTGAAACAAGACTATTCCCAGAAGCCGAAGCCTTTACATAACACGCCGAGAAAATAAACAAACAATTTCTAAACGAAATAAAATTCTTCACAACACATAACCACACGTTTCTAACCGTGCGAAGCCGACGAAAACCGGAATCGTTACCGCTTCAAACCAGTTCAAACTAGTTTCGCAAAATCAAAACTGCTTCGATCCACATCAAAGCGATGTGGTGACAGAAATTTTAGTTTGTAACGAATGAGTTATTTAGAACTATGTCGGCTATGTCTTTGTTTCAAACGTTTGTGAGATGAATAATAGAATGATCAAACACACAATTTTGGAAACAAAAGCAAACGATTGTGTTTGTGGGTCATGCCAGTTGACCCGGACTTCGCGACTTCAAATTTAGTGAACACACAAAATGTTGCTATTTCAAACCTAAATGTCAAAGAGTTAATGTAATGCTTTGGGAATGTCATGTAGGTACAATATACATATTGTGATACAAATGTGGGTAGTAAATAAAACTGAAAATTCTGGACAATTGGAGAACTGAGATGATTTTATTAGTATAATATGTCTTCTGACGACTGAGAAAGAACGAGAGAGGTAGATAAAATGAGAGATGACAAAATCCTGCCACAGACAGTGATTATGAAGATCAATGAGAAGTATATGTAAAAAAAGCACTGAGTAGTCAAGGATGCCACGTAACGGAACACTCGTTCCCATAAATAAGCAAGAATCGCTATAGATGCAGACAAGCAAAATAAAAGCGAACAATAATAATTCCGTTGCATCGCCCAGAAAAACAAGCCAATAAACAATTTTATTAAAACAAATATCAGTACAATACCCAAATTAATAACGACAAACAGAAATCACTTCACCGGTACAGTATACGCAAAAAAGGGTCATAAAAATCGTCAAAAACATTGTAGTCGAAAACTGGAATGGTTATAGCCCGGCTCCGGTACGGCTGTGATGTACGGCCGCCGCCGGATATCCGGCTGACGAGCGTTTTTACATCTCAGTGCTAGTGACAAACATGGCGGCGAAAGTTGGGTTTTATCGATGTCGACAAAGTTTGTTTTGTCGATGTTTTTGAGAAGAGAAGCTATGCCAGTATAGTATAAGCTCTAATTTACGCTTGTAAATAAAAAATATTCCAATTTTATCAGTGTTCAGACGACTTAAGAAATTTTTTACCGCTTTTGGACTTTGTAAAACTTCACAAAAATGTAACCTACACTACATGTCAGTTTATTTTAACCGCACATCCTGACAACTCACATTTGCAAATACGACAAGGTTCTATGTGATTTTGCGTGGCTTAAATTAGGCGACATACTTTGTGAGGCGCAAATTACACTCATGTGGACTTTTTTTAGTTATTTTTCTGTCCTGGGAAAATCCTCACGGATGCATTCACCCGGGGAAGGTGAAGGGTTATGCCGGAGTCTTACCGGCTAAAAACCCACGGTGTTCCTTCTCCTGACCCTTGGCCGGGGTCGCGGGATTCGCAGCTGCATGCACTGCGCCCCCGGCAGACCCTCATCTGGCCTAAGCCTAAGCAAATGCATCACTTTTCCACCTTTATACCTTTAATTTGATTTACAAGATCATTTGATTTAATTAATGCCCAGCTAAATAAAAAAAAAATATTTTACCAAAGATTTTATTTATTTATTTAATACACACGTTACAATTTTTTTTTCTTAAAGATAAACAAAGCACACTATTAGACCTCTGGGGTCTGTCTTAGCATGCCATGGCCTGAGATTTAGTCAACGCGCTGTTGGCAGTAGAATCCAGATATTTTCGTGAATTAAATTAAAACATTTTCGTAATCACTTACCAACTGGGCTTTCTTCATTCCAAAACGAATCGTCGAGTGTGTAATCGGCTTCTGCAACAAATAAAAAAAATATAAATTATAATAAAATATTTGCAATTATTTAACAGTCATTAATTGTTCAGTAATTATTCATGATATTATAGATGAAATAGTTCATGATATACAAATTATAATACACAATAATAAAAGTGTCAAATCAGAGAGGTAAATCTGAATAAACACATTTTTATTAATTTAACAATGCTTATAATAAGGCTTATAATTATTTGAATCAACATTCTTGGAGATCAATAGACTGTTCCACTATCCGCTGTGAACGTGCGATACCTACGACTTTTTTTTATCATATTAGATTTATCCATTATAACCCTTAAAATTATAACAATATAAGTATAATATTTCATTAGAAATGAAAACGTATTCCAAAACTGTTACGTTCCCCGCGGGCAGCGTGTTATACACCAGCAGCGTGTTAACTCTGCGAATAAAACGTTATCACGTAAGGCACTTGTAATGCCTAGGTTGACATACAGAGATTGAGTTGAGGCACATAGATATACAGGTTGAGATACATAGATTAGATTTTCCATTATACATCGGGCGATTATTTCACAAACACACATCATTTATATAATATTTTTGAAGCTGTAAATTACATACATTTTTTAAACAAACATGTACACTTATTAATCAAGTTAGAGTTTAAAAAAACACAAAAACAGTCAATGATGATGTTATACAAAAATATTATACAATATAAAAAGTTTCCACTTAAATACACCTAACAGAAGTAGACATCAAATATTTTTAGTAACCAAGAGCGTGTTTCACTCCCCACCGTTAGCGTGACATCAGATTACAATCCTAAATACTTATCCTACAAAACATAAATTATATAAACTATTATAGCAAATATTGGCATAAAAATCTATAATATTGAAGAGCATGTTTCACCCCCGCCGGCAGCGTGTTAGCGTGATACTCGAAGTAATAATTTCACAAGTTTCGACGTTATCTGCCCTTGTTACGGAGTTTGTCAAATTTGCGCTCGACGCGAAATAATCTGCCTCTAAGCGATTACCAGTATTTTGAAATTGACGTTATTGAAGTTAAATCAGGGGTAGTGTAAATCGTTATTATGTAAGCAGCATCTCGCGTTTCGACATAATGGGTTGAGTGAATCGTTAAAGGTATATTTCAAACTCGTCAGGTAACTCTTATATAGGAAATAAGTGTAGCGGTTTGACAGATTCTAAATGGCGAATCTTGCAAACTATCATGTTTATCTCTCACTAAAGAGTTAGAGTGCGTTTCACTAAAGAAGTCCTTTCGACGCCATGTTGGCACCACTGATTTTCATTGTAAAAGTCAGTGGTGCCAACATAACGTAGAAAAGACTTCTTTCGTGAAACGTACTCTAACCAATGACTGTGAATCAGGCCCTAATGTACAGAAGACGCAATAATGGAGTCAAATATTGTCACGATCATAATAATCTGACAAGACATGACTCATCTTTTGAAAAACTTCAAGGTCCACTTGATGATGTTGAATTATAAACTGCTGTAGGTGGTCCTAGGGGACCCTTCTTACGTAACCGGGCAGTTATTGGCGAGACCCGAAGGGTCTCCAGCCAATGGGGGGGAAGTAAAATACTTAACCTAAGCTGACTACTTGTACTACACTAACATCATGACCACCTGCAATAACGGCAATAAGGGCGACCCTTAGTGGGACTCGGACCTCGGCTTAGGGCGTTGCTAGCGGGGACTTGGGGGGGGGGGGGGAATCCACTTGATGATGCAAGAACGCCCAAAGTAGTACAAAGTGTATCAATCATGATAAAGCAAGTTGAAAATGGGCAAATATGAACAGAAGATATACATAACATGATTTTAATCATACAGTATCAATATCACCAGTATTACACAACCCACGCTTTTGCAAACACAATCGTAATAACCATCTGGCGCGTTTCCTTTAACAGATCAGAACCGAAACGAACATCATAAATCAAAAGAAGCTGCAAAAAATATGCAAACAAAAAAATAATTACCGGTAGTGACATTGCCACAAAATAAATTATACAATGGGGATGTTTCAAGGGGGTTGGTTTTTTTGCCCATTCATCGCGGATACACCCATTGTTATTGTAATTAACTCGTTTTTCGCGGCTGAAGTTCAGACAAAAGGTATGCAGAAAAATTTATTCATACGTACATGCATACACTCATGCTTGTCATCCCCGAAGGGGCGAGGAAGGGTTTTCTCCAATTAAAGAAGTAAGTTTGTACACTTACGTTTCTCCTCTGGTATTAATTTCATGGATTAATAGGTGGCGAGCTTGTTGCCATTTTACAGGCACAATTAAAGTAAAAATTTATATATGTGTGATAGCGTTGACGTAAATCAGAAACTGGAAGCTGGACAGAACCGGGGCTGGGCTGCTGTATTTGTTAAACAGAATAATGTTACAGAGAGAAAAGTAAAGAAAGAAATCATACAACGTTGTATAGAGAAAGAAATACATTATCTTGGAGGTTAATGCTAGAAGAAGAAAATTATTAATATAGATGAGAAAGATAATAAATTTGTCCTATCTACGCACAATTTTGAACTCAACGCGACAATTTTGATCGCAGACATCAGTCAAATTTAATACACACAGCTGATGCATTTAACTAACTCCCACATCAAGAATCAAATTTTTCACGACCCGCTAAGAGAAAAACAGCAACAAAATAAGTGAGCTATCATACATAACGGGCTATAGCAATATAAAGGGACTTAAACAATGATACAGAGAAGGCTACCATTAGCTTTTACGATACTATAAGGGAGTAAGGAAGGCGAGTTTGTTTCACAAATATTGCGGGCCCAAGTAAGTAGATTACATCCTGAATTTGAAATTGTGTTATGAAAACATTTTTCTAATTTCGTATCGTTTTGGAAGTAAAGAGCATTAAGTTAGAATGTTTAGGCTTTTGTGTAATAACGAAATATGATTATTTTGTATTTGGTTGTTATTTTATTTAAGAGTCGCTTTTTACAATTATGTTCTTTCAATGTTTGTGCCTTCGTTCTCTTCTGCTACCGTGTTGGAACTAGCTATACGAGGATGAGCTGCGCTGAAAAAGATAAGCCAGTCACCAAGGATGGTTGCAAGGCTTACTGCTCAAGGTACCTTGAGCAGTAAGTAAGTGACGATACTTAGATACTTCCATTGTACAATAGAAGTATTTAAGTATTCACTTACAGAGGTTAAAACCTCAAGCACGGTAATTATAGACACAATAGATAAGACAATTAAGTGTCGTCCTGGGACGACGGGCGGTATACAACCGAAGTCACTGATTTAATTGTACCATATTCAAACGTGAGCAAAAAGCTTACGATTGAATATAGTTTAGTAGTAGTTTTGGATTTGATTCAAACTATATTTTTCCCTCAACGGAACAAAAATAAAAAGGAACTTATTGCCAGTCATATTTTTATCGCTGAAACAAACATAGTATACATGAAACTAACATTTAAGCTGCACTTTTGAAGTCATAACAACATCTCGTTATGCATTGTTGGGATATATTTCTCAAACTTTTAGTCGACAACAAGCGTATGCATCAACAAGCATGCCAAACTAACTTAGAAGCTACACTAGATATTATGAATACTTCACGTTTCGAGTTTAATAGAGGATCCCTGGCTTGGAAAAGCGAAAATATTATACTAGTAAGTTTTAATAAGGTATGCGAGTTAATTATCCTACAGATGCTTTTGGATGTAGAACATAGCCCAATCACTGATTAAAGTGGTGTTGATACATTATAAACTATGACGGTATGTATGAATGTCAAAGAAAAATTCTCTTGCCGTGATAGTCATAAAAAAACAAAGGGAAATTTTAAATAAGATAAACCTACCTTTGCTAGTACTAAAACACCCAACAACTATCTTAAAGCAAGAAAGATGTTAGTAGAAAATTTTAATTTATCTAAAATAGGTCATGAAAGCAAAAACAATGACACACAAAATAACAATCGTCAAATGGAAATCTCCCTTGATAGATTGTCTAAATATAACATATTCTATGCTAGCGCAATCTACCGTGACTGACGACAAACTCATTAGTAAGCGTTTCCAGCACCCGAAATTAATTATATGTTATTCCTCTCTCCATAATAAGCTCAGGGATTATGAGATATCAATTCTTTGAATCAATTTAGACAAATCCACGTAATTAAATCGCTGATTCCCTGGCGGCCATTTTGGTTTAACTTCTTATTAAACGTTCGTTTTGTTTAAAATCGAGTTTCATAAAGGCTTTTACCGTTCTTTTAGTTTTATCTATTAGTATGTCTGTCTAGGTTTAGGTAAGGGGGTTGTCGTCTTATCGTCACAGCTTTTAGCAAAACCTATATGACTATGAGCAAAGCTAAGATTTTATATGTGATGCTATTTTATTGCATGTCAAAAAGTAGTGCAAAAATATAGTTGCTTGAATTTTGAATATTTTTGTAGGTCCATTTTATTGAAAACTATTCCAAAAAGAAAACAAACTAGACATGCTGGTTGGTTAAGCATTCCAGTTTTTAGTTTTTGAAATATTTTGGAATCTACAAAGGAATAACTAAAAAGCGGCCGATTTTTAACACGAGTGCACTTTGTATCGGTAAAAACATCTAGAATTTTTGATGAACCTCAAAAAAATCGACTAGAAAATAATAACCACTCCAGGCAAACGGGTATATTGATACTAGCGTACAGAAAAACGCTGCTACCCACCCTGTTTGTTAAAAATTTTAGTCACCTACGCTCATACGAAGAGAAGGCCTGGCCTTAATTGTCCTTTACGAGAAACCCCACGTCTCGAGGAGCCTTTTTTTTCCAGGAGCCCCATGACTGATAATCAATTGGAGAATACTTTTTCACTATCCTCACATAATAATATCTTAAGGGTCTGCAGATACTTCCCTCGTTATTAATGTTATAATAATGTAGTCAATGGTAGTTGAAACTCAATTAATAGACGTATAATTCCCAGGCCAGACAGTGGGTCAGACCGGAAGTGCGGCGGCCATTATTGCAGGACGCCGGAAGTGATTTAGAGCGGTAGGTGGTGTTGGCACCCAACGTGGGACCTTATCTATGTTTCGTTGCATTGTTGCTGATGTAATTCGGGCAAAGGAATATTTGTCAAACTGTCTAAATAGTTGTTTTTAAGTTTGATGTAAGCTTAATTTTGAAAAAATATTGAGATTGTTTTGAAACCATCTTATTGGCGCCACACCGTGGGACCAACAATTTTCTCAGATAAACAATAAGCGAAGCGTTGTAAATTGCTATTAACAAATGCTTTTCATCATAAGCCCTTAATCAATATTTACTTTCATGTCTTTATAAAGGAATTCAAAGACGCAAACGGTATTGTCCAAAAATAATTAGAATCCTCGAAAAATGTATCACAAAACTAATTTCCTGTACATTGTTTTGGCTAAGGTTTAGCATTAGCATTACGGGCACCCATTTTTGTTTTAGGTTGTTTTTTCTTTATTTTTCTTTCCCCAAGTGTTTCTGATTAAAATTAATTGCGTTCGAAGAAGTTAATTGTAGCGCGGAATGAACGCTTGAACATAAATTGAGTAACAAATGGAGACGCAGTGGACCGTTATTTGTTAGTTCACCCTATAATTTGTTATGCTACCGTCGAGTTAATAAATCTGAAATGGGGGGTAGATTGTGTCCTGATAAATTGCACTTCAAAGGATTTCGAAAACCTGTGTTTGTACAGCTCAATACAGTTCGCGAAAGGTCTAATTTGTTCATTTTGGTTCGGTGAAAGAGGGTTGTTTGATTGTGAAACGGATTTTATTTAAAATGTCGGGATTATACACTTTGAATGGCTTTATACGATTGGCAGTAGTCGTATAAGCGTATTCTGCACCAATAACGCTTACACTGGATTTGGTTTGTGAATATGTTGTGAAAATATTATTTTAATAAACAAATTCCTATCATTTCTGGATAAATAATGGTAATTTTTCATTCATAATATCACATCATGCCTGTATTCCCCGAAGGGTTCTGCAGAAGTGTATACAAGGTTAGTCGGAAAGGGGGTACTAATCCGAAGCCCACTTATAGTATCACTGATGACGGTTTGAAAAAAAGTGTTAAAATTTCAAAATTCGATATTTTTTTTCCAATTAAAATGATTTTTATTTTAGTTTTTTCAAAAATTCTTCATCCCTGCTTTAGTTACAAATTCAGAAAATGGTGTTTCTAATGCATGACTCCAAATATGACCTAAAATGTAAACACAGCTGATCATAACTGGGGATTGATAGATTTTAGAGTTTTTTTTTGAGATTTTTGAACAAGTGTTTCTCTTAAACTATTGACTTTTGGGAAAAGTTGTAGAAAAAAGTTGCTCATTATTATGTGTACTTTAATACTCTTTTACTCTTTCTGACTAACCTTGTATAATACACCCACATTTCACCGTTATATTTTAAATCCCATGTTACAGGGCCGAATCGATTGCCATCAACCGGGCACAAATCCAGAATCCGGGCTGCTACTGCGAAATTCCACACGGAAAAACCCAATATCACTTTACCCGACTTGGGGATCGAACCCAAGACCTCACGCGCTTTTGACCACAAGGCAAACGAGGCAGTCATTTTTCATTCAATAGCTAAAATAAAATCACATACACAACATAATGATGAACTACTAAACACAAACGAAGGCCATCTTAATTTCCTCTAATTAAAACGAACGTCCGTATCAAACCAAAATTGCATTAAGCTCAGCGCAACACACTAGAATATAAAATGGGAGAGTAACTGCAAAATCCTACATTTTGAGCCGTCAGCTCTGAATACAGATGAGGTTTTGCGTTTACGCGGCAATTACTAATCTAATACGTACATAATTCGGTGTCATGATGCCGTTGGACGTCTACGTGTGTGGAATATGCAAAATTTTAGCACATGAAATGCTAATCTGTTGCAGTTTGTCCAATAATTAAGTGGGACACATTGTTATTTTACAATGCGACTGTTGATTACAAATTTAAGTGTTGTTGCTGTGAATTATCTGGCATTAGCATTTAAAATGTTGTCATGAATCATCACTACTAGTTAATCGAATATTAAACATTGTATTGAGCCGTTCGTAGTTTGGTTAGGTTAGGTAAGGTTATTTTTTTGATAACAGTACAGCCAAATTAAAAAAAAACGATTAGATAAACGAGCTTAATACCAGAAAGCGTAGCATGATCATTGTAGTAGAAAAATAGACGGAATGACAAATACACAATGGTAATATATATATCATTTTGTCTATTCTTTAGTCAACAAAATCTATACCTGCGGTAGACATGCTACGCCTGTTGAGTATTAAATTTTGTCTACGTGTAGAGTACAATGAAATTTTCTAAGCCGCTATTTCTTTGGGCATAATGCAGTATGATTTACCATGCATTCTGATGGTTTCGCTCACGATAGGCTAAGTGGCTACGTTTTGACCCACGTTTTCAAGTAATATGACATCGAAATGGTAGCCTAAAAACATGGTGGTTCTGATGAGGAGATATCTTTCTATTCTCCTACGAAAATGAACGTTGAAGCTATCTCCTGTGGAAAACAACGTTGCAAGGAGCAACAGCATACCATTCCCTTTGTTGATCCAGCATTGCACGTCACAACAACACCTGGTTCGCTCTCTTCATTCATACTCAAATCAGCAAGACATAAAGAATTTAAATTCACAAAACACAATACACTGGGAACAATCCCGGTGATGGTAGCAACAGATCTTTTCCGGGCTCTCGCTTTCCAAGCAATATCTTATATATTTTGACGCGCCCTCCAAATGGAGATTATTCTAAAAGAATTGTTCGCGGGAGCCGTGTTGTATATAAAAATGAAAATCTTAGCGTGATTTGAGGGTAGAATGATATTTCGAATAATACTCTCGTTCTTCATTTCTTGATGAAATATTGTCTAAGGAATGTTTTAAGGAATGTCACCACTTATTGCGAAAGTAATTTGATGGTTTGTGATATATTTTTGTTTGTTAAGCGCTTATTTATTCTATGTACCTATTCGTCTTGATACTTTAAGCCTGTCACTCCAGTATCTTGAATTACGTCACAATATCAAAGTCTTTGTTAACAATATTTATTATGTACCTACTTAGAATTATTTTGTTAAAGATGGTGGAAGAAGTTTACACAAAATAACATAAGTATAGGTCATAGTGATATTATTATTATTTTACTTTTGACTACCTCGTTGGTCTAGTCTTCGCAAGCGCGACTGCTGAGCGTGAGGTCTTGGGTTCGATCCCCAGGTCAGGCAAAGTGTTATTGGGTTTTTCTGTGTGGGATTTCTCAGTAACAGAGCGGTGTCTGGATTTGTGCTCGATTGGTGGCAATAGGTTCGCCTCCCATTACAAGGAAGTCAAACATAACAGCGAAATGAGGGTGTTACTATATACCTCTGCCCAACCCTTCGGGGAATACAGGCGTGATGATATGTTATAATAATTTTAATGTCTGAATACACATACTTTTTGTCTTTATTTTTTACTTACAATAAGGTAATCTAAAAATATTCAGGACCCAATCAGAATTTTACTTGCAGCAATAGGGGAGGCGAAAGCAAAACGAAGGTAGATGGCAGCACCATCGAGATTACTAATTATAACGAGTTACATTGACATTGTAAATAAGGTCAAACACATTTTAACCAATGAAATTACTTTCGTACCAACGACGCTGGCGCCACAAGTTCCCCGGTTCCCTACCTCATTTAAATTCATGCATTTTAAACTAAAAAAAAAAACTAAAATTGAAATCTCCTTTCGCCCCACTAAGGAGTATCCACTATAAATCGAATTACTGGCCTTCCTGTAGTTATGTCGAGTTCGTTTTGTTGGCACAATTGTATCAATATTGGACATCGTAACTCGATTTCTGAACGGAGTGCGCTGTCAAGTGACGGTTGACGTCACCGAAATGGCGGACGTTAGGGTACGGTTTCATTGCGGAGCTTGGTAATTGTTATTAAATTATAATTTAATAACAATTACCAACTTTTTAATATTAAATAACAGTAACGACAAGACAAATTAGACTTTGTTATCCAAATAACCCCAATGGCACATTGATTGGCTTGGCTGACTGTACCACGGGTAGTGGGTTTACAGTTCCAGTAAGGAACGAATAATATGGCGTACAGTTATCTGCTTTGGTCTAGTTCTTGGTGTATGTGAAATTGATTGTGTTTGTATGCATTTTAAATACAAAAGAAATAAAAAAGTGCGAGGCAGATAAAAAAATGGTTCAATATATGTGTAACAAATGTGTTACCCAACGAGCATAATTTGTCAATTCAGGTTAGTAATATTATGTGGTGCCCTATAAATCACTACCTATATGCTTATCACCATTTGTCTGACTCAGCTTTACGTGATTCAAACCCTGAGCTTTATTTTTTGAGATTTGTTTGACTAATATTAAATACCTAAATAAGGGTGGAGAATTGTATTTTTACGGGCATTTTTCATCATGAGTCAAAAACTATGAGGCATAAATGAAAATAAAATATACTTTATAATGTGCAACTGAGGCCTTTTTTATATTATATAACATCTGACCGAGTGAGGAGGGAGGGAGGAGCTCATGGCTAAATAATTACAGCCGCATAGACTGATCTTCCGGGTTAAGCCACGCTTGCCGAGGTTGGTCTGTGGATGGGTGACCATTTACCATAGCGAGTTTCCTCCGTGCCTCGGAAAGCACGTAAAGCCGATGGTCCCGGCTGTCATTTGTAGATCTTTGACAGTCGTTACTGTTGGTCAGAAGCCAGAAAGTCTGACAACCAGTCTTACCAAGAGTATCGTATTACCCAGTTACTGGGTTGTGGAGGTCTGATAGGCAGTCGCTCCATGTAAAATACTGATATTCAGCTGCATCCGGTTTGACTGGAAGCCGACCCCAACATAGTTGGGAAAAAGGCTAGGCAGATGATGAACATCTGACCGAGTGACTCCATTTAAAAATTTCAACCCTCACTTCTTTCACTTTGGTCCCTACTGCAAATAAAAGAATAAAAAAAAACAATTCTTTCACTTACATTATAGATGGACAAGCATTACTTAAAACTATTCCAAATCTCAAATCAATAGCATTAGCAGTTCCTGAAATAAGCAGCTGTGACTGTGACAGACAAACAGACAGACATACGAAATCGGAACCTTAAAAATGGCAAAACGGTTAATTTCAGCCATAGAAACGAGACATTAAATTAACATCTAAATACCGTAGTGTGAAACCGTCCCGTTGTTATATATTCGGTACTGCTACCGGTACGTCCTTTGTGGTTACGCCTCGTACAACACGTCTGCGTATAATTATTTTAACGTGTCCCAACGAAATTGTAACATAATTTAAATGATAAAATTTTATTCGTATCGGATTTAAAGTGCGTAAAACGTTTTATGCGGGATTAAAATATGTGGTAAAAATAAAATGGAGTCTATTATGTGATGTCGTGGTAGCTCGGAGGATACAGACTCGCTTGTTAAGTACCGGGTTGTGGGTTCAAACCCAGGCATGTACCAATGTGACTTTTTCGATTTCATAAATGTACTTTCTTAGTTTTCTTTTTTATTACTATCGTTATTCTCAAGATATCTTTATCTTATTAAACAGTGATTTTCTTTGTAATATGTTTTGATGACAATTAACCATGTCACTAGTTTTATTTATTTATTTATTTTATTCTTTATGCACAAAAATAGTACAGAGGTGGACTTAATGCCTTTTATGACAGTAACAGACTAATATTTGTTTATTTATAGTAAGTGTTGGAATTACGGTTTTGTATTTAATTAATTGTAAATTCAGGGAAGTAAAAGCAATGTAAACAATTAAGTTAGCTACTGTCCAATCAATTCCTTTGTTAGGAGGTTTCAATTACAAAGAGATAATTGTGAAATGGATAGTATTTTGTTTACATTATGTTTCTTGCCTACCTCAATTTTGTAGGTAACTAATTGTATAGGTAATTAGGTGTCGTAAATATTATAAGTTAACAAATTAAACAATGGATATTAAACTTCAACTGACACATAACCTCAAGAACAGGTGATGATGCTTCATAGTCCACAATTTTATTCAAGCCACTATACGTTTTAGCTAGCAAACTAATATCATAATCAATGCCGGTCAATTTGATATTTTAGAGATTAATATAATCTTTAAGAAGGAATTCTGGGTATTATTGAAAATATTATAAAAAATGCTATATCTCGAAATCCATTGCCTTCGGTAGAACATAGGGGGTTATATTTGTTGCATTTTAGTCCTACTATAACATAGTGACAGTAGATATATCGGGTGTAAAAAGACCCTTAACGATAACGAAAACCACATATTCTACCCATCATTGGGTTCATTTTTTTCTACCAGACCATACCTGGGAAACCAGTGGTTTTGGAGATATTGAAGGTCAAAGTATACATTTCTTTTTTAGTTTTTTCCAAAAACGTATTCTAAGTGATAATACTAAACTTTCTTCCAAACAACCTTATCAAAATTTTAAATTTTTCCTCCCAAATTACGCATTTGGAATTACAAAAACGCAACGAATATCAAACGCACACGATCGCCTTAGCTCAGCTGTGTGGCCGCTGCACGCATGCAAACGCGCGGCATCGCCAAAACTACAAATTGCGCACTACAAAAAAAAAGCGTTTTTTTATGCCAAAAAATAAAAGTCGTTTCCCAGCAATTATTTTTGGTCAATGTGGTTTAGTTTGATGTACAGAGTGCGTAGATTTCGGTTATGTGATGGGTCTTTTTACACCCTGTATATAAGCTAAAGCAGTACCTCAACCTACTATAATCGCCTGAATTGACACACTCACACAGACACTCACTGTATACTGAGTATAATGCACTCTTTGTATGTGACTGTATTCCGATGATACCTTAGAAGTCTTGTTGCAGTGCGTGTCTGTGTGAGTGTGTCAATTTGGACGATTGTAGGTAGTTGAAGTACTGCTTTAGCTTATATATAACTGTGACATAGTGCTGCACTATTGTACTACTGACAGCTATTTACAGCTCACAACAAATGTACAACAATTAACACTAAGCGTGAACGCCGCTAAGCCATTCAATTTATCCGGGAACAACCGATCCAATCCCTTAAACCTAACCGATAAACCCTAACCCTATCGCTGCCGCTTAGGTGTCAAAAAGACCGAACAATACATTTTGCGCGAAATCCGCTCAATTCAGAACGCCTCGACGCGGATCAGGTAACAAATCACTGGACGAACCCCCCGCTGCCCCGTTGCGTCACACCCCACCCCACCCCCTCGACTCATTTGGCTCAAAATCGTGTCACGTCCACGAAACCCGCTGTATAATTACAAAAACGAGTTTGGATTTTGTTTCAGTCGGTATCATGTGTGACTTGAGTTACGATTGTTTTATTACCACTTATTTTACTTGTGAAAAGTTCGGTAATATGAAGCGGGAACTAAAAGCGAGTCGCACAAATGAAATGGACGGCCATTTTATATTTCTCCTGTTTGGCTGTTGTTTTGTTTTTCAGAACTGAAAAATGTTATAAATGTTTTATTAGAGAACAAAGCGTTTATGAGAAAACTGTTGAGGATAAAATTGTAACTCTTTTATATTGTCTGCTTTCAGCGAAAATGTCGCTTGGTTAAAAAAACGCTCGGATAGTGTAGGAGTGCGGGCTCGATACGCTTAAATTGCTTAATTGAGTATGTATTGTACGAAATGCTTGACGCTCAACCATCACTCAATTGAAGAGCCATGCTCGACTCGTGTCCACTCCGGCAATTCACACATACTCGTAACAAAACAGACGCTACTATCGTCCTTCGATTTTATTATAACCCCGTTTCTCTCAAAATATTTTCCTTCGCCGTATTTAAATTGCAAACACTTCATCACCCCAGAAAATATATTTTCCGAAACCTCTGTTCCGTCCCATCTAAACAATTTTAACAAACATTGGCCAATGAATCACTCTATCAAACCATACAACCCAAACTTGACGCGGTCTTTTAAAATAAACTCCGTTGTTGGCCAAGTTTATACCCAAAATACCTCAAATACGATATTCGAATATTCCTAAGGGAAGCCGGAGTCCGTAATTATGTCAGAGGGGGGCGGGAGGGACGGATATGAAATGACAAAAGACGTATTGGGTATCACCGTGATAGAATACCAGTACTGGGACCGGTTTTTCTGCGTTATCGTACGAGATGTGTCAATATTTCCCCGGATTTTTTGTTTGAAACGATAAATCGGTTTGGTTTTGCTTCGTTTTTGGGATTGAAGAGCTGGAGTGGGATTTGTTAGGTTCCGAATTTTGATGAATTCCAGTGACAGGGTTGTTTAATGTTGGCCGGTTTTTTAGTGCAGTAAGTAACGTGTAACGTAGATTGAAAACAGATCCGATATTTTCAGCGTACTCAAGCGCCATTTAGATGGAGAGAGTTTCTCGAACGATTCTTGCCGAGAAATCGTATGCTACTATCGCAAGCAATAATCGCCATAAGATTATTGTATCATAATGTTTACATACAGGCAAGAACTAAATTCTCGCCTACGATTATGTCATACGAGATTCGCAAGTAATTTTTCGCAGGCGATAAATTACTGTGACTGTTTACACAGCGAAAATTATAGTGAGAAGATTCTTGCTTACGAGTTCTCGACTTGTATAAACACGATCTCGTATGACATTTTTTCAAGTTCATACGAGTATCGTACAAATCGGTTTGAACCGTTTTTGAGTGCGAGTTTTGCCATTCGAGTTCAGACTGCAGTGATTAAGTTCTGTTTACACGGAGACAGATATATTCTATTGCGAGGCGATTGTCGCCCAAGGGGAAGGGCGATAATCGTGAATGTTTACACGAAGAAACTTTTTAAATGTTCTTTCGATAATCGTATCTTCGAGTCGAGAAACTCTCCCCATCTAAATGGGCCTTTAATGATTAGGTATTGATATCTAGTCGTGTTTGCTTGTGTATCCTGTGTCGTAGCACATAAAAATCTATTCGTTCTTTCTTTCTTTTTTACCGACTTACAAAACAGGAGGAGGTTCTTAAATCGACGTGTTTTTATTTCTATGTTTGTTCAGCGATATCTTTGCCAATTTTGAAATGATTTTAATGATTATTTTTTTATTGTTTGATAGAATATTATCTCGGGGTGGTCCTTCAAGTGAATTTGGTGACGATCTGATAGACTTTCGGAGACAAACATTGGAACACTCGTGAATGTTGTAATTGCATGTTTATGTATTAGGATATGCTACTAAAAATAGAAAATTAAAATATAAAATTGTATTATAAATCTGAAAAAAATAAAATTACCATTTTATAAAATGAACACGATCAGAAGTCGGTTTCTTCAATTTCGTTCAGCGTGGGTTAACCCCTGAAACTGTTAATTTTATTATATAGTTATTTTACTCTTTTTAAGTTTTTTTTTGCCTTTTACTTTATACTTTATTTCTTCATACCTGCTGTCTTATTTTCTTTATTTAAAATAGTTTATATTATTAGTGGCCATATTTCAGTACTGTGTACTGGCCAGGTTTCACTTGCATCGTTATCCTCAACCACAAAATACCAGTATAAATTAATAGCTATGTTTCAAACCGCCTTTATGGAACTTCTCATTCTATAAATGGATTTAGCAAAGGTATTCAGATTAACTTTGATACCTCAGAACTTCGTCTAATTGTTAGGTGAACGTACCGAGGCATAATTAGGACCTGGGTCGATCCTTCGGACCTTTGAGGAGTTTGGATCGGTCGGATTGTTAGAACGGTTTTACCGGTATCGAGTCTCGTTAACTGTTTGATAACGATACTTTTGACGGATTAGCTAAGGACCCTAAAGTATGAGGTTGTCAAGTTGAAATAAAAGTTGTAACTTTGTTTCGAAAATAGAATGATTTTGGTTGAAAATGTGTCGATAGCTTATCATCCTAATGGGGCATTTACACGGGTCGATTTTCGGGTTGATTTTCGGGTCGATTTTCGGGTCGATTGTCGGGTCGATTTTCGGGTCGATTGTCGGGTCGATTTTCGGGTCGATTTTCGGGTTGATTTTTGGGTCGATTTTCCCCGCACGGCGAAAATCGACCATGTAAATGACAATTCGACTAGGCTGCAAGTGACAAGCGAAGCGACTGGTGACGTATCGCATGGCTAAAATCGACCCGTGTAAATGCCCCATAACTAATATTATAAATGCAAAAGTAACTCTGTCTGTCTGTGACGATATCACGCCTAAACCGCTGAACTGATTTTGATGAAATTTGGTACAGAGATCGTCTGGAACCCGGAGAAGGACATAGGATAATTTTATCCTGAAAAATCGCGGAATACGCAATAAACGACATCCACGCAGGCGAAGCCGCGGGCGACTTCTAGTATTATATAGATCTGCATCCTAATTGCACAAAACACTAGTAATCGCTATGGCTTTGATTTTGACTGGTCAGCAATTTCCATAGCAACGTACCTATGTATTAACAATCCGACTTCTCTACGTATCGCACAATAATGTTGTATTGTCAAAACGAAAGCTATTGAAATTACGATTGTGATACGTAATTCGGATGCTGGTATGTATTGGCTTATTCACAGCCACTGGCTAAAAAACATTCATTTCTGTCATAAGTGAAGGTTGCCCCTTGTGGATTAGAAGTCTTCTACTCCATCCATAATGGTTGTCTTGGAAGAAATCTTATATCTTGGATTATACTTCCAACTAGCCTAACATGCTCAACGCGAGATAATTCCGTCGTCGAATTATGTCGTGCTGAGACGAAATAATGTATGGCTTATCTCGTCTTTGCACGAGATAATGCAACGACAGATTAACTCGCACTGAGCATGTTAGCACATCTAGTGTGCAATGAAGAGGATTTAAATACATAAACTCACGCTTTTTACAGTGGGGGTAGGCAGAAACTTTAGAACGCCACATGCTACGATCCTTACATACTCCTTTCGCTTCATACATCTTGTCATACACGCACGCCGGTTGAGAGTACTACGCACCTATCCTTTTTGAAGAACATCACCAATAACATCGATGTATGTCCTTCTAGGGCGTCCTGTACTGGCATTTCCACTGACATTCACCTTATACATTCCTTTTGTTAATTGCCGTTTACTCATTCTCTCAACATGATTTAAACACCTAAGCATACTCCTTCAATTTTTGTCACTACATTATCTTTTTCTTTTTTAATACGATACGATAATTTATTGGTACTAGTAATAATTACATGTCACAAAATTAATTATAATTGAAATATTAACATAACATAAATAAAAACCAAATCAATCAATCAAATTACATTCATTTTTAAAAGTAGGTATATAACATGCATTGTAATTTTGTAATAAATTCTTCGACGCTGTAAGGAGCCATGGTAATGAAGAAGGAATTGACTTTGTTTTTAAAACCGGCAAGGTCTTACTACAGCGAATGGACTTAGGGAGGGCATTAAGAGGGCTATCGCATTTTGTCTCCTGCCTCGCTCGCACAGGACCATATTTTTAAGAATGTTAAATTAAAAGATGCATTTTTTAATAATGTATTCAATGGGCTCCCTTTAAAATAATATTAATTTGATAGGTATTTATTAAAAACACATTACTATCGTGTTCCCTAATAAACTCAGCTCAATAATTATTATGATCCGTTTTTGAGATAAGTTTAATAAATGTCACAATAAAAATGTTTTTAATAATTATACCTATTAAATTAATATTATTTTAAAGGGAGCCCATTGAATACATTATTAAAAAAGGCATCTTTTAATTTAACATTCTTAAAAAATATGGTCCTGTGCGAGCGAGAGAGGTGAGAAAATGCGATAGCCCTCTTAAATACTTTTACACCAAAAATACGAGTACACTTGCTTGTCTTAGCAAGTCGGTGTCTCGGTGTCACTAACTTATGAGCGTTTCGTGTAGCTATATCATGCACATCTTTATGCTGATGGAATATTTCAATATTCTTGTACACGTAATGAGGAGTTAGATGTTTATGTTATGAAACTTATGAACATTGCATCCCTACAAACCTTTTTATTCCTCCACACTGCAGTACTTTTACAATTGACTCAGGCCCGGCGCAGACGACGGACTTTTTGTCCGGCGGACTACCATGGACAAGAACGAAAGTAGTTGGTAGTTGTTGCCATTGCAGACACTAGAGTTCTAACGACAACTACAGATAAAATTACCGTCGTGTGCGTTGAGTCCGTGTTAAATTTCACGACCGGCAATGACTACCAACCACGTCAATTCCTGTCCGCGGCAGTCCGCCGGACAAAAAGTCCGTCGTCTGCGCCGGGCCTTAAGCACATTGCAAAAGTTTCCTTACACTCACATCTAAAAATCCTTTACCAGAAAAACTTTTCAACTGCCCAATAGACCGTAGTAACTCTGGGTAAGGTTGTTAAAAAGTTAGGGTGTAAGCAGAAGCCGAGGTGGACCCTAATTAGCCGGCCCGCTTACATAACAATTAATCAAACTTTTGAGGTCCCAAAGTTGTCTATCGAGGTCGTTTGTCCGTAAATCTATTGAGGCAAGGTATTTTCGGAAACGGCTTTGATTGTTTGATACTTTTTTTAAATTCCATTTTTTGATGATAGGTGCTCTAGTGATTGTAGTCCTTAGATCTAGTCATCATCTGCCTAGCCTTTTCCCAACTATGTTGGGGTCGGCTTCCAGTCGAACCGGATGCAGCTGAATATCAGTATTTTACATGGAGCGACTGCCTATCAGACCTCCACAACCCAGTAACTGGGTAATACAATACTCTTGGTAAGACTGGTTGTCAGACTTTCTGGCTTCTGACCAACAGTAACGACTGTCAAAGATCTACAAATGACAGCCGGGACCAACGGCTTTACGTGCTTTCCGAGGCACGGAGGAAACTCGCTATGGTAAATGGTCACCCATCCACAGACCAACCTCGGCAAGCGTTGCTTAATCCGGAAGATCGGTCTTTGCGGCTGTAATTATTTAGCCACGAGCTCCTCTGTCCTTAGATCTAGTATTTATATTAATATTTGTTCTTGTTTTATAACTTTCGTGAGACATATTCATATTTATGATTAGTTACGGTTTACTCACGTGTTTTTTTCGGGATTGCTCAACTAGTTTCGGACCCAAACGGGGCCCTAAAACATGAGCTGATCACTGAGGTCGCTAGTCGAACTGAAAATGCACATGAGTAAAGCGTACTTATCTAATCATAAATATTTGTTCTGCCTATCCTTTTCCGAACTATGCGCAAA
Source organism: Amphipyra tragopoginis (assembly GCA_905220435.1). Taxonomy (NCBI): domain Eukaryota; kingdom Metazoa; phylum Arthropoda; class Insecta; order Lepidoptera; family Noctuidae; genus Amphipyra; species Amphipyra tragopoginis. Next base: position 26,120,875 of record HG992004.1, read on the forward strand.
TTCAACATTATAAAATGTATAAATGTTTGTATTGTTAATAGATTTAGATCCCTAGATAACCCATGCACCATAGACGATAAATATTAACCAATAACCATAGATTGTTGTTTTTTTTATTTTTCACTTTTTTTTGGTGTTTGATTTACCAATTTTTTTTTTTAAATAGTAATAAGTTTCTAATTTTAAGAAATATTAGTTTTTTTTTTTTTTACGTGTCCTTCTTGGGGCGATAAAATAAATACTTTTCTTTCTTTCTTTCTAGTCGGGAAAAAAATTAAGTTGCCTTACATAGAAATGAAAGCGAGCACATCGAGTTACATCGATAACATTAGTCTACCATTACAACCTTCCAAAACATAAGACCTTGTACATTGAACAGATAATAATAATGTATTAAATGTATTAAAGCTCCATATATCTTATATCGGCACATTGTATCTTCATATCTCCGTATTATCGCTGGAGGTCACATTCGGCGCCATTTCGGATTCGCTGACCTTAGGCGGCCATATTCTGAATGTCGTGACGTCAGCGAAATATTTAATCAGGAGATTAACTTTTATTTTATTCGTAATGGATATTTATTTTTGGTAAGGTAGGTAGAAAACTTTTTCAATACTCAGGTACGATTATTTTCAATATTCATAATCATTTTAGAATTTAGTTCTGCATTGTGTAATTAATTTTATTGGTAGGTCCTGTACAATTAATTAATTCGTATCTAATTAGGCAGTGTACTAAAGAATCTAGTTCATTTATACATAAACTGAATAACATAAATGACTCAATAACTTTTTCCCATGGTAGTAGGTAGAAACTGTAGAACGCCACATGCTACGATCCTTACATACTCCTTTCGCTTCGTCCACGGTCATACATCTTGTCATACACGCAGGCTGGTCGAGTGTACTACACACCTGTCCTGTTTTTGAAGAACATCACCTAAAACATCGATGTGTGTTCTTCTAGGGCGTCCTCTACCGGCGTTTTCACTGACATCCGTCTTATAAATTGCTTTTATTAATCGCCGTTCACTCATTCTCTCAACATAACCAAACCACCTAAGTATACCCATTCCTTAATTTTTTTTTCACTTCATCATCTTTCAATCTAGTGAAATAGTATTTATTGATATATATGATTTTATCTGATAGTTTCCTTTAGCTATCTTTGTGGGGACCCTACATAAGAGGGTTCCCTTTTTGTGGGGACTGTCACCACAAAAAGAAAAAAAGTTGACTAACTTCTATTGGACGAAAACTCCCACTTGCTCATTAACGACATTTTTCTAATTAACCACTTATAATGGAATAACTAACATAACTAATGAAGACTGCCTCACTAATTATGACTGCGACCTCTCTCTCCACACAAATCACTTATTTCCCCCACAAAAACCGAGACTCAACCATCGAACGTTCGTCTTGAAATTATGATCATTATTATCGTTATAGCCCTCAGAATAGGGCCACTAAATCAGGTAGCTACCAGCCAAATGAAACTGAATCATATACTTATCAACATAAAGTTTATATTTGATTGCACGCTCAGATATCTTATATGTATAAGAGGGATGATTTGCCCAGTCGTAAGCAATTTCCAAATTGGATTTTGTAAGGGTAAGCGCACCCGAGGCAAAACGCGATGCTTCATTAAAACTTGTGACTTTATCGTGTAAAGCCCTTGATGTGGTTGTAACAATTATTAGTTGGTAATTATAAATTTAATTATATCTAGTTTCGTGAGTAATTTATCGCAAAAGTGCGGTTCGCCGCAGAGATTTGACAGATTGGAGGATCCCTTTTAGTGACTTGTTGATATGTCAAGGCTTTTAAAGGCAGTGATTTTGATGTTACGGTTTTTGTGAAAATGTTTCAAGTGTAATGTATATTGATGAAGATAAGGCGGATACAGGCTGCTCCGAAACTTAAAATCAAGCTGGAAATGAGAAAGAAGCTTAAAACGACAGAAAAAAAAATGGTATGGTATTAAAATTTTTCCTCATAAATCTAACTATTTATTTATTTTTATTTAATAGGTACAGTAACAGACTACAGACTATTAAATGTGTTTGTTAAGAATAAGTTTTTTTTTCTTTTATGAACTGCTTTGCTCTTTTGTCCCGGCTTGACGTCGAGTTTCAGGACACCCTGTATACATTAGTTTGGTCTTTTTGTCCGAAAACACATCAAAATCCTAATGTCTGCCTAATCTATACTATTTATTGGTGTTAAGTTACTTCTGAAATTACTTTGAAGATCTTCATCAAAATATTTTATCCAAAAGGTACTTCAATGTACTTTGGCCGAGAATTTTCTTTGAACCGCGCTTCCCAGTTTATTGCTACTCTGCGAGATAACTTGATAATTTTTCTAACATTTCAGTAATGTCAATAGCATCTTACCAAAGATTCTGATTACAAGAATATATCCTATTGCCGTCCACTGCTGAACGTAGGCCTCCCCCAGAGATCGCCAACCATCCCGGTCTTGAGCAACCCACATCCATCCGCTGCCAGCCACCTTCTTCAAATCGTCGGTCCATCGTGCCGCAGGGCGTCCCACACTACGTTTGCCCAAACGCGGTCTCCACTGTAACACGTGTCTGCTCCATCTACCATCTGTCCGTCTGCAGACATGGCTGGCCCACTTCCACTTCAGCGTGCTAATTCTACGCGCAATGTCGATGATTACAAGATAACAAGACAAAACACTTTTTTTAAAAAGATAAAAGAAAAAGTAACGTACCATTGTATTAAAGTAACCAAAGTACTTTAATCTAGTAGATTACAGTTACACAGATATAATTAACTTTCGAATACTAAAACTCTCTTAGTTAATCCCTAAAGATGACGTCACATAATGAGACGGAGAGAAACATTTTTCTTACATTTAATTCGATTGAAAGTCCTAATTAGTTTGCCCAATTAGTGTAATTACTATAGAGAGACTAGAGGTGTCAGACCAGCAGAATTCAGGCAGTTATATGATTTTATTGGAGATGTCTGGTTTTACTTTTAGCTAATGATTTTTATGGATGTCTTTATTTCTTTTATAGTTTTATTATTTCAGAATTTCAGTAGATGAGTTGAATAAAAAAGGATCAAAAAATTCAGATACATACAAAAAACGTATAACGCTTGTTTCACACGTACCACACCAGAACAGCAACAAAACGTGGGCGGGCACTATCATCTGTCTAGCCTTTTCCCAACTATGTTGGGGTCGGCTTCCAATCGAACCGGATGCAGCTGAATATCAGTATTTTACATGGAGCGACTGCCTATCAGACCTCCACAACCCAGTAACTGGGTAATACGATACTCTTGGTAAGACTGGTTGTCAGACTTTCTGGCTTCTGACCAACAGTAACGACTGTCGAAGATCTACAAATGACAGCCGGGACCAACGGCTTTACGTGCTTTCCGAGGCACGGAGGAAACTCGCTATGGTAAATGGTCACCCATCCACAGACCAACCCCGGCAAGCGTGGCTTAACCCGGAAGATCGGTCTATGCGGCTGTAATTATTTAGCCACGAGCTCGTCCACGAGTGGGCGGGCACTAATTTGTATGAAAATTAATAATTTAATTCACACGGACAACATTTTGTCGCCAAAACTGCAGCGACACGTAATCGTATTGACCATTTTTTGTCAATGCAATGTGGTGTGGTTATAGTACGTATGAATTCTCCCTAAGGGAATGGATACGTACTATGAATTCAATATAAGCAGTAATTGAGAGATCATGAGTCCATGTCAAGACTCATGAGTCCATGACTTCGAATCATGATCATGATCCGATCACGTCAAATGGAACCCCTTGGTTCAAGACGATTAATTTTGACGACACGTTTGGTGCAATGGCTAAGCGATTGGCTTCTGCGCTACGGGTCGTGGGTTCGATTCCCACACGGAACAAAAATTTGTATGGCCTACAGATAGTTGTTTCGGGTCTGGGCGTTTGTTTGTGCGATTTGTGTCTGTAAACGCACCCACGATACAAGAGAAATCTTAGTGTGGGGAAAAGTTTAAAAAAAAACAAAAAAAAAATTGAAAGTCAAAAAGAGTAATTAATTTTCACTATCAATTGCTAAAAGGTTTTATTTGACTTTATATATCAGGACTGCCTTGTCGATCCAGTGGTCGCAAGTGCAACAGATGGGCGTGAGGACCTGGATTCGATACCCATGTCGGGCATAGTGATATTCGGTTTTGCCAAGTGGAATTTCTCAGTAACAGTCCGGAGTCTGCATTTGTGCCCTGTTGAGGGCAATAAGCCCGCCCATTATTACATGGGACCTAAACATAACTGCGAAATAAGGGTGTACTATACACCTTTGCCTCTACTTTCGGGGTATACAGGCTGTAAACGAATTCGTATAATTCCTTCAAACCACATACTCTATTCATGGTATAGATTAACCCCGCACGGGATTTAGATTAATTAAAAATAAAAATAAACTTTTTTTTTTAGAGAGACTGGATCCTGCGACACAGGGTATCCTAGTGCAGGATCCAGTGTCACATCTTAATATTGTAACATGTTACGTTATGAAACAATAAAATTTTTATTATTAGTTATTATTTTTGCAAATAATTTTATTTGTGATAGAAAATTTCGATGCCATGCATAAATTAATGAAGGCATGGCGAGACAGCTGACGGGCACTACTAGCGCGATATCACTCCACGCAGTCAGTTAACTTGGGACGCTAAAATTACTCAGATACAGAATACCATGGATCATTTTTCGAAAACTTTTTTTTGTTGATTCTGAAAAAAACCTATGCAGGCTCAATCAGTGTCACCGGTAGATCATGCGGTTTGAAGGAATTACACGAATTCGTTTACACCCTGTATACACCTCTGCTCAATCCTTCTAGGAATACAGGCGTGATATTTTGTTACGTTTTATTTTAACTGCCTTGCAAGTCGCTCGTCGGAATCGCATCTTTCTTCGTCTATAAAAACCCTAATTACACGGGTCTCAACTATGCAAATCATGCAAAAACGCTTCTCCTCATCAATAGGAGACCTACTTCATTCAAAACAACAAAAACAAACGCTAGTTGAGCGTCGGGCACAATTACGTTTCGCTAATCAAACGGCACGGCACGCGATCTACCGTGACGTGCGCTATAACGATGCGCGCTAACAAGATACCCGCACGACAGGGTTTTGCGTTTCAAGGCAGTGGAAGAAGCGATTAGGCTCGAGGGCCACTTTGAATACATTTTGGTCCTTATACAAGGTTAGTCGGAAAGGGGATACTAATCCGAAAGGATGTTTAAATACCCATAATAATGAACAAATTTTGTTCTAGAACTTTAACAATAGTTTAAGAGAAATCGCTGTTCAAAAATCTAAAAAAAATACGCTAAAATCTATCTATCCTCAGATATGATGAGCTGTTTTTACATATTAGGTCATATTTAGGGTCCCAGATTAGAAGCTCCATTTTCTGAATTCATAACTAAAGCAGGAATCAAGATTTTTTGAAAAAAAACTAAAATCAAATTCATTTTTCATGGAAATAAAAATTATGGAAAATAAACATTTTAACACATGCTATAAACTAGTCATCAGTGATACTATAAGTGGCCTTCGGATTAGTACCCCCTTTCCGACTAACCTTGTATACGGGGCACAATAATCAGGAAAATTCTGAGGTCAACCTTTTATGTATGTGATTAAGTAATACAAACGCACTATGAACGCGAAAACGCGTGAAACCATTTTTGAGTACCTAGTATTATCGATTAGAAAGTTTTTTTTTTTAATAAGACAATATAACACGTCATCTTCGTATACGAAATACGTAAATGCCAGTCGGAATGGAAAAAAAACCACTGTGTAAAGTGATATACAAGGTGTAACTTAAATAACGCACAACTTCTTAAGAGCGTGTACGCCGTTCGGCATTTCATACAAATTTTCAAGTCCTTATTTTTCAATATGACTAAACCGATTTTAATGAAACTTCATACCCATCAGCAGGATACATAGGACTAAAAAGTTATTAGAAAACATTTTCGAAAAATAGTGTTACAGTTAAATTAGACCGATTTTAAATTTTCCATACAAACAGAAATTTCCAATTATCTTTTTTTAAGTACGACATTTCGAAAATGTTTTCTACTAACTTTTTAGACCTAAGTACCCTGCTTATGTGTGTGAAGTTTCATCAAAATCGGTTCAGTCATTACGAAAAACAAAGACTTGAAAATTTGTATGAAATGCTGTACGGTGTACACGCTCTTAAGGGGTCGCTGTACTCATCATTATAAACAACTTTTACTACGGGACCAAACATGAAATCGCGAAAAAAAAAAACTGCTGTTCCCTACATTTTGACGAGTTATGTGATAATATGTGTGATAATAAATGTGATTTTTTTTTCGCGATTTCATGCTTGGTCCCATAGTAAAAGTTGTTTGTAATGATGAGTACGGTGACCCCTTAAGAGGTTGTGCCTTATTTAAGTTATACCTTGTATAAAGATTGGAACGAAAAAGTTAAAAATACACGCTGTACAGTGAATTGTTGTCCATTTTCAATAGTAGTCAGATACCCTATTGTCTTTTAATTTTAACATGTTTTTTATTTTAATATTTTTATCTTCTAGTATTGTTTTATGTAATTGTGCTTTTGTGTGTTGTGTTTTCTGTATGTGCCAAATAAATGTCTTATCTATCTATCTATCTATCTGATACTTTATTGCTGAAGATTTCTTCAATACATATTAAAAAGGGGATATTCGTATTCAGCACCACACGTATTTTTATGGATTGTAGTTTGAAAACAATGTATTTAATAATTACACGAGACCAGTGCAAACCTATTACGCTATCAAGAGAAACTACACAAACAATTAATACGTAGATTAAAAAAAATAAACAGATAAACAACAAACCGCAATTGTAAGGGCCGTAGCATCTTAACAAAAAAAATAAACGACGGAGCACACAAGTTGAACGAATGAATGAAAGAACGAATGGTATTGTTCACGCAATCATTCCCCTGGGTGTGTTTTATTGCGCCATTCTCATCGTTTTGTTATTGTTGGCATTTTTATGAAACCACTCCGATTTAAGTTATACTTGTTTTCAATTGAAACTACAATAGAATAATAATAATGTGCTCAATCTCACAAATCATTTGAATGTATGAAAAGAAAGAAGGAAAAAATAAAACATTTAGTTCTACGCCCAGACTGATGCAAAAACGTATTTCTTAAATAGTAACATCATAGGAAATTATGACTTTGAGCCGTTTGGGGTGGAAACGCTCGGGTCATGGGGTCCGAGTGCGCGTCTCCTTTTTAAGGAAATAGGAAGAAGACTGGTCGACACTTCACGTGACCAGAGGGCTGGCTTGTTTTTCGGCCAGAGAATTAGCGCGTTTACAACGCGGCAACGCTGCCAGCCTTCTGGGCACGTTACCAGTGGACAGCGAGGCGGAGGAATATTTTGATGCAATTTTTTAGTTTATATTGATAGTTTAGTCTACGTTTTTACTTTAGATTTAGTTTAGATTTATATTGTACTAATTTAGGTTAAAAAATGTTAGAAATTTCGAAAATTTTATACTTATATATTTCTTAAAAGTAAGGTACTCGTACAGTATAATATGTAAAAAAACTCGGAAAGCTACACTTTATCCCCTCTACAAGTCTTAAAACGTATAATGTCCACCATAATTACGAAACGCAACCAAAACAAGGCCATTTTTTATAATTAACTTTTTAAAATTGTTGTATGGGGTTTCATGTCCCCTAATCCCACTCCAGCCATTAAATCGTCATCAGGATGAGTACCTCCCGGTCATATTTTATAATTACCTGCACTGATTTTGAAAAGCATGCCAAAGTTATTCATACAATTTAAGTGTACATAATAACGACTTATTGTATTTTGTTTACTATGATTTCGCACCCCACAAAGATATAAGTCCTATCGAAACCGATGACGTAATGATGGCGGATCTTTTGCCTTTTGGGCTTAAGAGTAGCCTGAATTCTAGGAACTGGACTTAATGTTCATACAGCGCATAGTTGTACCACAGTGTACCTACTTACTACGTACAAGTCAACGCCCATACATTTGACAGGTGCCATGAAATGTCAAAATGATGTAGGGGCGGAGGTTATGTCCCAAGTATGCAGTTTGGCTACTCGGGACATAACCTCCGCCATCTTCACCCCGCAACCCCCCGCACGATTGCTCTGCAACAATGTTCTACGTTGACCGACTGTAAGGAGTAAGATATAGGTAGACTGTGGTTGTACTGTAAATGTAAAGTTGACGTTCAAAAAGAACTAAGTAATTCCAGACTATTTTGAATAACCGAGTTTTTTAAATTGAATGAAATAGAATGTCAATAATGACAATACCTTATTCAGTAGGACATTTTAAAACGTAACACGCAAATAATGGCCGCATTATCATCCGAATGAGCAATTGAAAAAATAGGGTTTTCATTTAACTGATTTTCGCAGACAGCGCCACCATGAATTGTAAAATATATTGTAACGCAGTCGCGTTCCTTGCCTGATTTACTTTTCTTTTTCTTTAAATTTATAATTGCGTCCACTCTTGACCTCGATGTCGCCTGATTGAAAGTGCTGGAGTGAGATGTACGATGGAATAAGCGCACCCAGAAGATGTCTACTCACTCTTTCTTTAACAGTTATCGGGTTATAGGTAATGGGGAACACCGACGCTGGTAAGGAGTTCCACACCTTGGCTGTGCACATAATGAAGGATGAGTAGAAGTGCTGAGTACGACATGTCCGGTTATCAACCAAGAGCGGATACTAACTTGCAATACGCAATGCGAAAAGAGATGGCGGCATCAGTTTCTGAAACAACTTAGCCATAAAGGGCCCAGGATGCAACTTTAAGTAATACCCTTTCAAATCAAATCAAAGCAAATCAAAAGTTTTTATTTCACATAAACCGTTACAGGCGCTTATAAAAAGTTGAATTTAGGTGCACGATTCCAATTAGTCGTTTCCTATGAGAAGAGCCGGAAAGAAACTCCATGGTTACTCTTTTAAAATCCATATCTTTAACAATTTGAGTGGGTACAGTTATGACTTAGAATAGTTATGAGAGAGCAAAGTAGACTTAAGAACAGGAACCACACAAAAAAACAAAATGAAAAATATGGTCAAGTAATACCGTTGATTTGATGTCCCAGTTACAGGGCCCCAATTCCCCTAAAATAAACCTTGATAAATCGCAGCCAAACCAAGGCCGCACCGTTCATTCAAACAGTTTTCAATTTCAAAACCTGTCAAGTTGTTTGACACAAAAAACAAAACCAATCAGACAGTTTTTGTAAACAAAAACTGACTGACGTTTTTGGTCCGTTTGCGTTTGGTAACATCATCATGGTCCATACAACAAACGTGATTTTTTTGCCGTTTTATGCGCGAGTCCGACTCGCACTTGGCCGGTTTTTATTACTATTGGGCTACTTGTAGATGTTCTTTGTGGACCGTTCCTTCGTAATCGGGCAGTTATTGGTGAAACCTATAGGGTCTCCAGCCAATGGGAGGGAAGTAAAATACTTAACATAATCTAACTTATACTGCACTAACATCTTGACTACTAGCAATAGCAGCACTAAGGGCGACCCCTAGTAGGACTCGGACCTCGGCTTAGGGCGATGTTGGCGGAAGATGGAGAGGAAGACAGCTTGATGAGGGCCGAATTATCGGTGTTATAAAATTTCGTGTCAGATCTCGCACCTCTGACTCCTCGAATTCATCCGCGGCTCAGAATTTGACTATCACTTCCATTAGCGATGTTGTCAAATATCCTCTAATAAATATCATAATTTTGTTTACAAAAACTGACTGACGTTTTTGGTCCGTTTGCGTTTGGTAACAATTTCTTTTAGGAGAATTGCCCTGTATTTGCTCAAACAACAAAAGACAGGCCGAATTCCCAATCCTTCCTTTAATAATATGCTCCCAAAAAACCGATTCCCTCATTAAGCCGTCGCCAGAACGAGTAGCGTGTAATACCGTGTTATTTCTCCAACTTTTTAATTCAACCGCTCCACCCAGCTTACCGGTTGTGACTGGTTACGCCCGGACGAATTTCCAGGCGTTTAAACCGGGCTTTAAATGTCACTGTACCTTTTATTCAGTGGGAAGGTAACCTAATTACGTTGAATCAATTTTTATGTTAAAACTTTGGGTGGGCACGAAATTTTTGAATTTTATTTATGTTTTTATACCTTTTTGCTGCCATATTATGAACAGTTATTAGATTCGGTGCTGAGATAATTTTGTTGGAATTTTGAAGTGATTTAAGAAGAAATTTTAGCCTTCAACCTCTCATCGCATTTTCGCGGTCTGCCGATAAAGTTTGAAGTAAGTACTTTAAAGAGGTCTTGCAGTAATAAAGTCATGCTAGAAGTTTTTCTTCATCTTTTCCAAGCAGTTTTCGGAAGGAAAACATCGTGAGGAAATCTGCACACACCTGATAGTGCTCTAAAAATTTCTCAATGGTATTTGAAGTCCGTCGACCCGCACCAGGCCACACGTGGTGCTTTTTTAGGGTTCCGTACCCAAAGGAAAGAAAGCAAGAAAAAATATTTATACGCGCCAACATGACACACAAAAAAAAACTGTACACAAAACCAAAATTGAAACTATTGGGAAAAATAAGCCCAAAAAAGGGTAAAACGGAACCCTATTCCTAAGACTCCGCTATCCGTCCGTCGGTCCGTCTGTCACCAGGCTGTATCTCATGAACCGTGATAGTTAGACAGTTGAAGTTTTCACAGATGATGTATTTCTGTTGCCGCTATAACAACAAATACTAAAAAACAGAACAAAATAAATATTTAAGGGGGCTCTCATAGGTACAAAAAACGAGATTTTTTTGCCATTTTTATAGATAATGGTACGAAACCCTTCGTGCGCGGAGCCCGACTCGCACTTGGCTGCTTATAGATGTTCGTTGTGGACCGTTTTTTGTTACCGGACTGTTATTGGCGAAATCTAAAGGGTCTCCAGCCAATGAGGGGGAAATAAAATACTTAACCTAAGCTAACTACTTATACTGCACTAACATCTTGACTACTAGCAACAGCAGCACTAAAGGCGACCCCTAGTAGGACTCGGACCTCGGCTTAGGGCGATGTTGGCGGAAGATTGAGAGGGAGACAGCTTGATGAGGGCTGAATTAACGGTGTTATAAAATTTCGTGTCAGACCTCGCACCTCTGACTTCTCAAATTCATCCGCGGCTCAGAATTTGACTATCACTTCCAGTAGCGATGTTGTAAAATATCCATGTAACACCCACTCCCATGAAAATCAGAGACTCTACACTCGAAGTTACCGACGATTGTGTTTACCTAGGACAAACTGTCCAGTTAGGCAAGTCCAATTTCGAGAAAGGGGTCAATCGTCGAATCGGACGAAGACTAAGGCTTAAACCCTTCTTATTCTAAGAAGAGGCCGGCGCCCAGCAGTGGGGTAGGAATAGGCTGATTATGCACTGCACTTTAGGGCATCATTATGAGCTCTATGACTTGTAACTGACTGCTAATGAGAGCTCAAAAGTCTCCGATCTATGCGACAAATCGGGACGGTACATACATGAAAACAAAAGAAAGTATGTCGCTTAAACATTTTCGGAGCATTATTCGAATGACATTATCGACGAAAATAGAACACCAGATAAAATTCCACGATCAGGAAAAGGCAGCTATTCAACACACGCTCCCGAATCATAAGCGTGCTGGCAATAAAAAATATCGCTACGGGTATGACAAATTCAAATCATATTTTGTAACATTCCTCGCGTGGGACGAGGCGTTTGGTAAAAACTTTATCGCTCAAGTGCAGTTCACGGCTTCGGCAAACTTCGGCTAAGTTCGGACGTTGTCGGGTGACGTTTGAACGAAAGAATTCGTGTTCGATCGGAGTTTTATTTCCGTAATTGTCGAGTGATGGTGTAAGTGATAGTCAACCTTTTTTATTTTCTTTTCGGGTTTAATATACTTGGGAGCAAATAAATCGAGCCACTTCTATTTTTCACGTTTAATTGTTATTATGGAACAGATAAATTCTAAACATATGTCGCATTATAAGGTTATTTGATAACCTTTACAATGAGGATAGTTTTTTGTCAACTTAGTATATAATCCATGAAGCCCGTCACAGACGTAGCTAAAATATATATTAATGTAAGTTATAGCTAGACATATTACGATATATTTTCTATAGTAATCTTTGAATGACCACACACGCAGGCATAATTAATATACAAGGTTAGTCAGAAAGGGGGTACTAATCCGAAAGGGTGTTAAAGTACACATAATAATGAATAACTTTTGTTCTACAACTTTTCCCAAAACTCAATAGTTTAAGAGAAACAGTTGATCAAAAATCTCAAAAAAAAAACTCTAAAATCTATCTATCCCCAGTTATGGTCAGCTGTGTTTACATTTTAGGTCATATTTGGGGTCATGAATTAGAAGCTCCATTTTCTGAATTTGTAACTAAAGCAGGGATGAACAATTTTTGAAAAAACTAAAATAAAAATCATTTTATTTTGAAAAAAAAAATTCGAATTTTGAAATTTTAACACTTCCTTTCAAACAGTCATCAGCGATACTATATGTGGGCTTCGGATTAGTACCCCCTTTCCGACTAACCTTGTATATCTTTGAAACCTTTACTAAAAGCGCAATATATTTTGACATAATTATACGGGCTTGAAAACAAAACTAATAACCAGAACACGTGAAAAAAAAAGTGGCTCGATTTATTTGCTCCCAAGTGAAGTTTTATCAATATTTTGGGCACGATATTCGCATTTTTGAATGGATCCACGCGGTATTCTGGAAAGTGGTCAGGAAATACGGGCCACCATTGGTTTTAATGTGGCTTTCAGTATCCAATTAATTTTAATAATTCAAATTAATTACTTTAAAAAACAACCACAAACAAACAGCGGTTCGTTGCTAATTAACAACTGCTCGGATCATATGATTTGCAAGGTTAAGCCCCGCTTGCCGCGGTCAGTCTGTGGATGGGTGACCATTCGTTACACATCAAGACCCTCCTTGCCTCGGAGAGCACGTTCAGCCGTCGGTCCCGGATGTCATACGACTACCTAATCGTTACGGGTAGCACGAAAGTATGACAACCGGTCTAGCCTTAGGATAATTGCCCAGTAATTGGGTTGCGGATGTCTGTTGGTAGTCGCTCCGTGTAAAATACTGGTATTCAGCCGCATTTGGTTAGACTAGAAGCTGACCCCAACATAGTTGGGAAAAGGCTAGGCAGAAAAAAAAAACCGGTCAAGTGCGAATCGGATTCGCGCACGAAGGATTCCGTACCATTATATATTCTGTTTTATAGTATTTGTTGTTATAGCGGCAACAGAAATACATCATTTGTGAAAATTTCAGCTGTCTATAACTATCACGGTTCATGAGATACAGCCTGGTGACAGACGGATAGACGGACGGACAGCGGAGTCTTAGTAATACCACAGTGTACCTACATATTACATACAGTGGGTCAACGCCCATACATTTGACAGGTCCTATGAAATGTCAAAATTATGTAGGGGCGGAGGTTATGTCCCAAGTATGCAGTATGGCTACTCGGGACATAACCTCTGCCCCGTTCACCCCGCAACCCCCCGCACGATTGCTCTGCGACAATGTTCTACGTTGACCGACTGTAAGGAGTAAGATATAGGTAGACTGTGGTAATACGGTCCCGTTTTACCCTTTGGGTACGGAACCCTAAAAACAAACAACCTAAATACATTTTAGGGTCATCAAAGTAAAACTGTTTCTGAATTTAATTTAAATATCAAAAATATAAAAACACAACTCTCATATTATATTTCTAAACAAAAACCTATAATAACCATATTTTAATACCTAGTTGGACTATACTATAGTGAAATATCGGTTCGGAAGTCCAGCTGAAAAGCGCGGCGGACGCTATTCAGATGAATTCCATTCAAATTTATGTACCCAACAAAATTTTATAACAAAACCGCGTTTCCACACCTAACACTATATTTAACATTTTCACGGAAATTAAAAAAAAAAAGAAAAAATTGTTGTAAAAACTTTTTTCAAATATTTGAAATATGTATGTTAGATAAATCAGTTCCGTGTGGTGCCGGATATAAAGAATAGCACTACCCCATCTCTTTCCGTGGGTGTCGTAAAAGGCGACTAAGGGATTCACTAGAGGATGAGCAGCAGCGTTCTCTGAGTACTTTAACAACCATAGTGCGATCGCCAACCCGCCTGCCAAGCAAGGCGATTATAGCAAACCTGCAACATGACTTTGGGGAGGCCTATGTCCAGCAGTGAACGACTGTCGGCTGAATGATGATGCTGATGAGATAATCAGGATTATTGTCAGTACTTGTATTAGTTAAATTGACCCCCTAAACGTCGTATGTCCAATGCCATCAAATCAATTCTCTGTTATTTATTTTATATTAGATAACAATTCATAAGTATTTTTTTCTTGTTTTTCACTTAAAATAATCTAGAATTACTTAGTTATTTTTAACATTAATTTTACGAAAGACAGCCCCCAAAAATCTCGCCCTTCATCGCTTCCTAGTGTTTATGCTGTGAAGAAGAAACGGCGCAACAAACTCCCCAGCAACACAGTTCTGTCTGATCTGGCTCGAAGGACCAAAAATATCCATTTATAATAGCAAGTGAGCGTGTTTATTCGCACATAAATTTCTTGTGCCCTTTTTAACTAGAGTTATAAACACATTGTATAAATCAAAATATGCTCTACGCCTAATCCAAAATCATAACAGTGTTGGCCTTGTCTAATTACGCAAACTGCGAATACCAAAATGTTTTCTCCTAAAACCCAACAGCTAAACTTAAATAACTTCTAGATAAACAAACACTAACTACAATATAAATATGCAACCCAAGTTTCCGAGCCATTACTCGAACGAAATCATAAACTAAACAGTAACCCACAGGCTATCATCAACTACATATTTATGAGGATAAAACATAATAAACATAGCTTCGATTGCAGACCTTACAAGAAAATTTTCTCGAAATTGAACCTTGTGTAGTTGGTATAAGGGTGTTGAGAGGTGGGAGAGATATTATGAGGGGCTAGCGAAGTGAAGACAGTCCCGATATGCCCCAGAACGTTCCCTTTGTTTGTTACCGATTGTTTTCTGTCATTGTACAGCGCTGTAGATTTTTAGAGATCCGCTAGTGAGTTCATAACACGCTTAGACGAATATAAGGTATAAACTAAGGGCTGGTGTCCGCAACTCCACGTCTGAGCGCGTATTTTGCGTGACGGGTGGTAAGTGTAATCACTCAATCCACCCTAACTCCTCGAAAAAGGCCAGCACATCCTTGATGTTGCTGACGGTCTCTCGGAGAGTACCTGGGTTTCCAAATTACTTGGCCCTGTATGTGGCGACCTCAGGGCAGTTTAGTAGCACCTGGGCTGCCGTCTCATCCTCCTCCATGCATGCTCTGTACAGTGAGCTGTTAACTCCAATGACAAAGAGGTGTTTGTCAAAGGCTTAGATGAGTATAAAGCGTAGACAATTATGACTATCTTACGTTACATCCATCCAGAACCTATAGAGCCTTCTAATCTAACAACAAAGATATCGAAAAACAACCTGTGTTATCGATTTTAATTCTTCTGATATTGTTTTACCTAATTCATCATAGGAACCATGTTGATAGGTACTTCGAGCGATAACAGTTTGAAAATAATCTTACAGCAATACTGAAAGATTACAAAAAAAAAGGAAAAACGAAAAAAAACTGCAGTTTTTCTTGATTTTCTCATCGAAGGGGAAAACTTCTCCAAATAAAGTATTTCCTTCAAAAAGAGTTCTCAACAAAACCAACACGAGGGGTGTCAAAAACGTTCGGAATCACGTACTGAAACATTAATTTCTGCTTACGGAGAAAAATCAAATAATATTTTTTCCAAGAAAGAATAATGTCTATAAAATAACTTTTTCCATTAAACGCCTTATGTTGCAAACTCATTGAATTTATTGGTAGTAATAATTCTTTAACGTAAAAAAATGTTGCTTTTTTCCTTAACAATTTAAAAAGAAAAAAGAAAGCTGGGCTTTGATACGGACTGTCGCATTCTAAGCTCACATTAGGACCAATCAATTCATCAATAAACAAATAAAATCAACCAATCGTCTGCTAAGCGTTGTTTGAAATATCATCCAAAAAACAGACATTTTAACAAACAGAAAAGTCTATTAAGCATCTCATCTGCACCCGAGACCCGTTCCCTTAAATTCACAACACAAAAAATCCACACACAAAAAAGTAATAAATTCAAAATAGCAAACAAAATACAGACAGAACCCTATTCGTCGACCGGCCCGCATCCACGTACCTCGACGATATAAAAATGTACACAACGAGACTCTCTGGGATGTTATTTTCTTAAAAGTGTTTACTCAGCGATTCTTCGGCACATGGACGCAGTTTTGCTTTCCGAGGATTTTCTACATTTATAGAGGTTTTGTTTTAAAAATTTAAACTTGGTAGTGGCTGATAATGGCGGTCTTTAAGAGTTTGGAAGTAGTGGCATAGTTAGCTTGTGGTAAATTAATAAAGTGGCTGCAGTTTGAAATAGTTGTTGTGCAGACTTTATCGTTTAGCGTTTTAAGTTTTACTGTTCATCTGACTCTGATTCTATTTATTTAATGAAAATTGACTTCTCGAAAATATGGTGTTGAAATATCTAAGTTTTGGAGTATAGATTGAAATGTTTTTCCTAATGGGACGGAGATTCTTATGGCCTAAAAGTTTGTTTGCCTAACTTATTGCTAATTTTTATGTTCAATGGGTTGGCAAACCAGCCAACAGCCCACCTGATGGAAAGTGGTTACTGCCGCCTATACAGCATGACTGGTAACATGTATGGAACAAGCTGTTTTTTATAGAATAGGGTATTTGACTGAAAAAATCTAATTCGTCCGTCAGTTAGATTATCAAAAAATATTTGACCCGTATTTTTTCATTTGTTACGTAAACCAAAATCGACGAAGATACAACACTTTTAAAATTAGCAAAACGTCACAAGCAAGTACAATTTTTACTTGCTTCTGACGTCACAAGCCCCCACTCTCGAGTTTTGATGCGTATTATCTTTCCAAATATTCATAGATTTACAAAAAAAAAACGTGTCCATTATTTTTCAAAACTCTAACTGTCGGACTAATTAGATTTGCAATTTATTGATGCTGCCAACATGCCTATTCGGATTTTGTCACATTCATGGTTATCGGATATTCATTGACTAACCAGTCATGCCTACAACACCAAGAGGATTGCTGATGGGTTGCCAAAACCAATGCGTTGCCAACCTTAGAAAAAAATTGAAAAATCACATATGCCTGTAATTTCATTGGCACTCATACATTTCCTTCTGCTTGACGGTAGAAATAGGAATGGTGGTAGCACTTATTTGGACGAGCTCTTTCTCGAGGAGGTCTATTACTGTTCACTACTTATAAAGGGAACATGTGAACATTCTCAAATAGAGCTTTAAAGAACCTCACATAGTTATCATTAACCGTACTCAGAACACAGCTCACTTCATATCATAATATGCTAAACAAGTGTTGATGCTCCACGTCTTGAAATGAAGACACATAACGTCGTCCATCATAGTAAATGTTGTTAGTTAGTACGATAGCAATGCCAAGTGGACAATTTAGTCTAAACCGTCTAGAGGTCATGCTGAAGCTAATGCAGGAGTCTAAACTATTTAGCTGAGCTTAGAACTATTTGGATAATTTGTGTGCTAAGTATTTAGATTTAACATTATCTGCATAGAATGTTAGCTCTGTGGCAGTTTACTGATGCTTGTAAACGAGGTAGGATTATGTAACTAGATGTGGATTTGGCAGAATAGTTCAAAGGTAAGAATAGAGTATATGCATGTACTTTTTTTATTTTCTAATCGACCATTCTAATTATTTAGTTCTCAAATAAAAATGATAATTTTAATTTAAAATTATATCGTCAACATACGATATTCAAACGACCACCATTTTATCGGTCTTTTATCATATCGTGTGACGTCACTAAACTTATTTGCACCAATCTCTACGCTCTGTATTTACAGTGCCATATCATGTTATGTCAAAAATGTATTTGACCAATGTTGTTCGTTTGGAATATAAAGCTTGTGATTCCTGAAAGATTAAACAATCAATGAGTCTTTTTTCAATGATTTAGAATCAATATAGATTGTTAAAAATATCCATTCGATTTGGGATCAATGCATGTGGCCTATTTCGAATCACGATCAGGTATTTGCTATTTGCTTTAGCTGTGCCGTAGTAAAACCTACAGTAGATTATTAATAAAGGGCACTTGACTACAAAACTATGAGGACTACAGTATTGTAACCCACCAAAATTAAGCTTACTAAAAACTATCACATTAAAAAATGACTGTCACAGATTTAATACAAAAATTGTGCACTATAACCACCCTAAACGCATTCTATAATCTGGACAGCTAAGACACAAGATTTTCGGGCATGAAAAATACCAAAACGATGTGACTCCAAGGATCAAAATTTCTACCCACCCTAAACGAACTACAACTGCAACGGTACAGTAGAAAACAGCTCACAATTCCGCCAGACGTCTCATTACAGGCACAATAAAGTCTCTACGTCCTGGAGCTCAAACAATGGACAGAATCTCGGCCAGATTTCATTTAGAACCGTCCCCCCCTGTTGTATTGTCCCTTTCTGTTTATCCCTGTAGCTTCATCTTGGTTGCATTGGGATTTTTGGCACTAAATTTTATATAGCCAATCTTTTATAACATTTAGGAGGTCAATGGACTCCAAACGTAGCATTGGAGACTCGAATTATTTGAGCAAATGTTTAAACCTGATCGGTTCTGAATCAGGACTGAAAGACCATTTTTTTGTTCTTACAACTAAAATCAAAAATCACCGATCGTAGTCAAAATATCCTCAAGGAAGGTTAAAGCAATCCAACAGCTATTTCTTTATAACAAGGATATAACAGAGGAATTGAAAAAAAAAACAGAAATCGTACTGTTACATATTATTACACAAAATTTGAGATTGACTAAACGACTGAGATTAACTAACAACATTTTCTACATTCATGATCAAAATGGCGGCTAGATCTTGTTGAGAACAGTCTGTGTTGTCCACATATAAGGTATTTCAATTATTGACCTGTTCGCACTGAAGTAGTAGGAAGGAAACGCTCAAAAGTAAACCCGCCATTGGCTGGAGACCCTTCAGATCTCGCCCGGCCCGCGAGGAATATCTACAGCAGCCAAATAGAAAAAAAAACTCGCATTTAAAAAAAATATTATTATAAGGTGCAAAGAAACAAACGATTTTTGGTTTTAAAGATAGTAAAAACAAAAAACTCAATCTGTTCTACAACTTTGCTTTAAACAATTTCAATTGAAGTTAACCATGAAAACTCTAACGATTCGGAGTAAATATTTAATCCGCACAGGCAATAATGATGTAACAGAACCAACCCATTCACTTAGACCCGTTAATAAATACCTCTTATATTATTTCAACCCATCCACAAACAACAAACTCAACCATAAGCAAAAACTACAAAACAAATCCGAACCAATTATTTTATTTGTTCAATTATCGTATCCACGGTGCGTCAAATAAAATCATCGAGTTCTCGATATTGAATAACCTATCGATTATAAAAATCTAATAAGGAGATTCGAGATCGTCGAATCGAATAGACAACGCGCGAATTCACACAAGAGAATAAATGCTTAATAAAAATTCAATAAACTCGTCTTTAATTTGTTTTTAAATAAGTTTCTGCTGTACATGCTTTTAAATTGTATAGGTAACTTATTGTATAGATTGACTGATTGTGCTCTAGGACTCTGCTGAACCACATTTAGTTTCGATTTAATTGTGTTAGGTAAGGCTTTCCTACGAGTATTATTTCTAACCTGTCTTTCCGCATCGGTCTCAAAGTGCAGATTTTTTAGAAAGTTGGTTTTCAAAACTAAAATATATAGACATGGAACCGCTAAGATTTTAAGTCCAATGAAACAGTCTTTACATGATTCCGTTTGATTCATTCGGAGCATTGTTCTTACCGCTCTTTTTTGCAATACGAATGTTGAGTGCATATTGTACTTATAACTATTTATTTAAAGTTATCAATAAGATAGTCGAATTATTGCGACACAAAATTGTTTTCCGACTTCCACGCCGACGAAGCCATAATTATGAGTGTGTCTCCCGAAACTTATAATACATTTCTGCCTTATTGTTATATCTATCATTTTCCATTTAACAGTCTGATTACACACTACACCTCCCAAGGGGAATAAAGGGAATAAAACCATTGTATAAATACGTTTCCATACCCACGTTACCCGTGACATGGGTCCCATGAAAACAACACCATCGGTCGCGTTTACTTTACTAATTAACTTAATTTTCGATTACCATAATCGCGATAGTGATTACATTTATGTAGAGGATAATATTCTGATTGTATTTTGGTTCGTTTTACTTTATTTATTACATTAATAAAAGAATTAACAATACTTTGGGACTTTTGAAAATGTAGATTTTGTTATGCTTGGTATATCATGAAATTAAAATATTTATCCTGCAAATTGGATATTTAAAAATCACTTCTACAAGTCGGTTTGTTTTTACAAGCTTTTTATTTTTTTAACTTGCAATGTATGTAAGTTTGTCCGGGTGGAATCTTGCAACTGAATTTTAAATCAGTTATCTTTTACCGATTGAGCTGAAATTTGGTATACCTACACCCTTATTTTGAATGACAATGCATGCTTAGCTATGTGACGTCATTCTAATTCCAATATGGCGGATCATACAAGATGACAGACTAGTTATTTTTTCTGTACTACCACAATATGGGTATCAAATGAAAGGGCTTGCTGAGGAGAACACGAAAACAGAATTAGAAACATTCCCAATCACAACTAAAAAATACTTCTTTGTAGGGCAATTAATAAAAGTTTGTTTTTAGAAAAGTTTTTTTTACCATTAATTTATTGTTATTTAAAGCTAGATGGCGTCGGCTTTTCCTATTTGACTACCTCTGAGAAGAAAGGCCGAGGTAAACTCAGGGTTCAAGGTCTCTTTTGAAGACCAGGCATATTTCGTGTAGCAAAAATTTGTATGAGGACAATGCAGAGCTAGAGAGAGATACCCTCCATGCTGCTAAAGTCATACCCGATTACTATAAAATGAAATATTCCTAACATTCTGTGTCTCGGAAAACATGTTAAACCGTTGGTCCTGTGTGTCATACGAAAGCTATGTTTACACCAGTGCACTTTCATGTTCATCTTGCGTCTTCGTCTGAAGCATGCGTGAAGCGCCATAGCGCATGCCCTAATACTAGTTCGACGTCAGCGCATGCCCCTAGCGCACGCTAATCCGTCTATTGTATGTCGACTGACCGAGGCGCACCGGTGTAGACGATAAGCTACATGCGTCATAAGGCAATCAATATTGCATGCGCTTGACGCAAGAGGAATTGAAAGTTGAAAGCGCAAGATGAACATGAAAGCGCACGGGTGTAGACATACGATATGACAGTCGTTACGGGTAGTCAGAAGCCCGAAAGTCTGACAAATAGTCTAACATTAGAATGTCGGTATTACTCAGTAACTGGTTTGTAGGAGTCTGATGGCAGTTGCTTCGTGTAAAATACTGTATTCAGCCGCATCTGGTTAGGCTGGAATTTGACCCCAGTATAGTTTGAAAAAGAATAGGAGGAAGTAATTTTTGTAACTTAAGGTAGTCTCATTATAATTATATTCTGCGACTTTTAATTCTAAGCGTTTGGCAATACTTGATGGCAAGAAAATATAGTAACGTAAGCCGCTATGGAGTATTTATAGTCTGACATGGAATTAAAGGAATGTGGCGAAATACAGAACTAACATGAAACGTACTGGATTTGACAGATTTTTGACATCTTCCTTCACAAGCAGCGCTGCCACTCACGTTCATTTAGAGCAATGTCGGAGTATAGACTTGCTTATAAGATGTCTAATGGTGTTATGACACGGTTCATCCAAATTGAAAGGCAGAAGTGAACCGTGTAATATCAGCATTATAGTGATAATACACGGTTCACTTCTGCCTTTCAATTTGGATGAAGCAACCAAATTGAACCATGTAAACATTAAGGTGAATCGTTCAATATCATTGATCAATAGCATTATGCTTTCATTTTTGTACCTTTCAACCAAAGTGAATCAATTTGGTTGAACCGTGTAATACGAGTATCACTATGACTAAATTCTTTAATATAACAAAATCGTAGTGTTCAGGGCATAAATGATTGTTTTATATCATATTTTTATTCACGGTTAAGAAGAACTTTATTTCTCACAAGAATTTACAAAAATTCACTTATTGAGAAATGTACATAAACATTAAATTATAGTAAACATACTGAGCAATACATTAAAATGATTAAACATAATCTACAAATATTATAAACTGAAAGGTGGGTAACTATAAAACAAAATGTTAGTGTGGTTCTTTGCCGTAACAACACGGATACAGTAACAATAAAGATTGCGACTTACTGGATGTGGCATACGTGGTGGTCGTCGGTGTAAGAAAGTTGGTTGGAGTGTGGGAATAAATCACGAAGCAAATACGAATAAATACATTTATGTTTTAATATCGGTTTCGATACAATATATTTATACCCTTATAATTTTAAAATATACCTATTTATATTTGTATAATACTTAAATGTTTTTTAACTTTCGCGATTTGTGCACATTATAAAATTATTTATTTAAATTTTTTATACTTTAGTAGTTTTATATTGTAGTTTATTTAACTTATTTATTTATTGTCTGCCGTGCTAATGTCACACAAAAAATATGGAATTGGAAAGGAAATAATTTTTTATTTTTTATATTATTATTCTTTGTACACACGGCTACACTTCAAGCTATGCAAAACCAGTATAAGCTGACCGTTACTTGTGCGAAAAGATTATACAAAGCGATGCCAAGATTAACTGGTTTTGTATAGCTTGATGTGTAGCCGTGTGTACGTGCTAGTTATGTGTAGTTTCAGTATTTTTTTAAAAATTAGCATACTTTTAGCTTCTTTTATGTTAGCTGGCAATTTATTGTAAATTTTAACCCCTTCAAACTCGATATTCTTTTTTCCGTAATTAGTTCTGGGTGGGCGTGTTACCAAATAAGTTGGGTTTCTTAACTTCATTTTATGTAATTTTTGCTTATTGGAAAAGGATAAGTTGGTGTGAATAGCCTTGTCTAGGATTTTGCGTATTAGTATACACGTGTAATACATATATGTTTGTGTTATGTTCATAATTTTCGTATCAGCATATATCTTTTGAATTTTTTCTATTCATAAAAACATCACGGACCCATTACACCCAACATTACAAATTCCCCAAAGGGTTGGTAGAGGTGTATAGTACCCTCACTTCGTTATTAATGTTTAAGTTTCATGTAATAGGGGGCAAGCCTACTGCCATCGACTGGGGACCAATGTAGACTCCAGGCTGCCACTGAAAAAATCCACACCAATAACTTTGCCCGACCTGGGGATCGAACCCAAGGACCTCACGCTCAGCAGTCGCCCTTGCGACCGCTACACCATCGAGGCAGTCATATATTATTACAACGTACATAAAAATTCAAGACAGTATATGCGTTTATCCTATATCCCCCGAATCCTTATACAATGGCTATAAAGGTACAAAACTTCCAAAAATAAACTACCAACTGAAGTAAAAAAAAAACATTTGTCGGATCATATCTCATTCGTATTAATAGGAGACATTTTTTCCGAGAAAACGAAAGAAAAAAATGGTGGGCTGGCCGACTGCCCTGGATGTATTACATCATACTTTCATACCGAATGTATTGTGTTTGATGACCAGGAACTTGGACCTACCCCAACCCCCTCACCCCACACATTCGTGTGTAGTTAAGAAGCTTTTCTACTGTATTCGAGAGGTCTTGTTACGCTGGCGGTTCGTCCCATCGGTTTCTTCATTACGGTACATGAGATATTAATTTATAGTAAAGATGGATGTTAATATTCTATAATATAAGTCTTCGTTGTTGTAGTATTAATTGTTTATGCTTAGGTTAACAAATTCTTTATTTATTGTGACATGTATTATGATAAAATTAATATTAGGGATGTACTGACTATTCGGCGGCTAGTTGGTAAGGCCGAATATTCGGCGTGTAAATACTTTTATGAGGATTGATTTGGCGCAGTGGCTGAGCGATTGGGTTCTGCGCTACAAGTCGCAGTTTCGAATCCCGAATGGAACAAATATTTTTTTAATGTTTGCGTGCATTTGATATTTATGTCTCTAAACGCATCTACGGTACAGGAGAAGCTCAAATGTGCGGTTAACGTTTTATTAAAAAAAAACTATTTCCATTGGTACAAAAAAGTATAAGTACCCTATTACGAGTACCAACAAATATGGCTTTATGTTCAATAATCCATAAATTTTATTAAGCTTTCTATCCAAAAACTGCTTGACACGGTACTATGACAAAGCTATAATCATAAATGCGCACTGGAAACGAGCCAGCTCAGCCTAGCAACGTGATTTCTTTTAGCTCTGCTATTCTGCAAATGCTGGATAAATATCGAGTGCTGACAGCGTATGCACTGACCTTTGCAACTCTCGGAAAATGTATATCAGGGCCAACAAGACAGTAAAGGCTATTCGAAATCACATTGAAATAAATTGCCAATGTGATGCATTTTTCAACGTAAATGCAATTAAACAATAACCATTGTTGCAGTAAGTAGTGGTGGACCAAATTTAAAATACGAATATCTCTTGTATTCTTAGGCTTGTTTTACACACACCACAACTACACCATAACCACACCACAAAAATAACACTAATTTGCATGAAAATGAATAGTTTAATTCACACGAACCACATTTTGTCGCTAAAACTGCAGCGACACTATTCACACGTTATCACTGCTTGACCACTTTTTGTCGCTGTGTTGTGGTGTGTTTGTGGTACGTGTGAATTCTCCCTAACTAGTAATTACACAGCAGCAAACAATAACAACTTATACAAATGAAAACATTTTCTGTTTAAAATCCTATTCACAAAACCCAGTACTATTCAAATATTAAATAATCAAACTACAAACAAAGCAAATTATTTTACACAGCAGCAATAATATACGAAAAACAACATAAACTAACTGATTTTCGCATTAGCTAAAACGCTTTTCACTTAAGGGAAAAGGATACAATTTATCACTAACAATTTGTAAGCGTGTATCGATCGCTTGAAGAATAACGCCCCGGAGTATTCAAGGGGCATGTTCCCACAAGAATCCTAAATAAGTTGTGTGGAACGTATACTTGGGAGCTTAGTGATGGTATCAAGAAATACCGGGAATTAAATCCGGGATCAAAAAGTTAAGAATTTAAGGCTGAAAGTCCGGGATTTTATTAACAAAAAATATTTTTTTTATTAAAAAAATCGCCTTCATCATCCTTTCTCAATAAAAATAAAGAGTTATGTCCGTACGCACCTAAGTGTTTCTAGCAAGACATATTTAGGTATATTTATTTCTAAAAATAGATAACCTGACAAGGCTTAAAACATGTGACGTGGGGTTTACTTAAGTATTCGGCAAGAGATTCCTTGATTACTAATGAATTACTACGATAAATATTAGACAGCTACTTCAAAGACACGCATTTAAAACAGCAGCTAAAAAAACAACAATCCCGGTGCTTGCCCACGAAACAGTTAACTCCAAATTCGGCTAAAGGTTAACTTAAGTATTGGGCAAGAGATTCCTTGACTACTTATGAATTACTACGATAAATATTCGACAGCATAAAGACACGCATATTTAAAACAGCAGCTAAAAAATAACACAACAATCTCGGTGCTTGCCCACAAAACAGTTTACTCCAAATTCCGGTACGTCCCGGAGAAATGAACACAACACTACTGGCACACTTTATTGAGCCAATGCTTGTGTGAAATTTATTGTGTTCGGTGTAAACAAGTTCCTTTGAATGTCGCCGTTAATTTTGTTTATATGCGACGCCGAATTTAAGAGTGTGTGCCGGTGTGTGGCTTTGTTTTAAAAAATGGTGCGGTTGCGTTTTTGCTGCCGTGTTGTTAATGGATGTAGAGGAAAGAAATAGTTGCTTAATGTCGCTACTAAAAATAACTTTACGTGTGCCATAGAGTGGCAGTTTAATAATTCCTACTTTAAAAAGGCTTTGCTTTAAAATTAATAGTTTGCACTTTAATTTTAATACTTTTATCTTTAAAAACCTTCATTAATAGATAATTTTATCATTTGCGGTATAATTTTTATGCTTATAACTTCAAAGTCGCTCGCAATCTATAGGTACATAAATAAAATCGTAACGAAGTAAAATCTACATTAAATATTTTCCAGAAAAAAAAAGTACTTGTTGGAAAAACGCTACAGATGTCAAAAAAAGATTTTTTGTCTGTCTGTTTCTTTGTTTATGCTTCACGCCGAAACTACTGGACAGATTGTGTTGATATTTGGAAAACATATTTATTGCAGGTCCGGCTGGGTTATAGGGTACCTACAAATCACGCTATTAACTGTAAGTGATGAGCAGTAAGCTTAATGGAAATAAAAGTGATTAGATTGTAAAAATGGAGTACATATCCATTGTTTACTTGTTGCGACACAATGTTGCTCTTTGACATCATAGTAAGAAATAAAATAATAAACAGCTGAAAGGTAGGTTAGTTTATGTTAATATGACCGCTTAACGCACGAGCCGAGCGAGCGAAACGAGCGTTGCTGCGACTACGGCTGGCGCGGCGAGTGCCAGAAACGATTCACTTTGCCGATCACTTTCCACCATTTGTTTAATGGGTGTGTTCTGAAACAAATAGTTTTTGATTGATTATACTGCAAATCATTAGTTTTATTTCATTAGTTATTAGTTGTAGCTTAAATTATAGAAAAAAAATACCTTTGTCAGTTTGTATTTTAATATTTGTTAAAGAAAATAGCTTATAGTGAATCATAGAATAGCTTTTAGACAAAATAAAAACTGACTTTTAACCTGAACGACAGATTATACCGATTTACTCGAAGTTAATGTGACTTTGACATTACCCGACTCAAATTTCGAAAGAATCTCTGTA
Organism: Amphipyra tragopoginis; assembly: GCA_905220435.1. Taxonomy (NCBI): domain Eukaryota; kingdom Metazoa; phylum Arthropoda; class Insecta; order Lepidoptera; family Noctuidae; genus Amphipyra; species Amphipyra tragopoginis. The sequence continues at coordinate 26,148,145 of HG992004.1, forward strand.
GAAGAAGAAATTGGTTAATCGTGCAGCGTGCGCACCAGATCTTACACTCAATAAATCTCTATATCGCAATCCCTGCCACCTCAATCTCTCACTAAATCATTTAAGAACTCGAAGTTCCAATATAATAGAACCAATAAAATGAAAAGAAACCCACAACATAAGCTATCCCAACCATGAAGAATTATTGGCTTCTAAGATCAAAATTATAAGTATATTTTATTTACTATGTTTCTGTGCCTTTACCGGGTTTCATGTTGGAACCATCCTAATCCTAACTTACTAATCCTAACTAATATTATAAATGCGAAAGTCAGTTTGTTTGTTTGTTACCTTTTCACGCCTAAACCACTGAATCGATCATCCTGAAATTTTGTATATGAGTTGTCAGGTGTACAGAAACGGACATAGGGACAGACTGTTCCAGAGGAAAACAACAATAACGTTCATAGATGGCGCCACTTGTCTTCCGAATTCCGATTGAATTATATTAATATAGAAACTTTAGTAGCGTGTTAAGAGTTTTTATGAGGTTAATTAACGCGAGCGATGCCGCGGGTAAACATTAGTTATAACATAAATGTAACATCTAAGTAACTAAGTACACATGAACGCAATAAAAAGTTGGAGTTCAGTATTTCGTACGAGAAATTTCGGTGTCCAGTCAACATAGTATCTCGAAACTCACAATTACAATGAAAAAATATTTCAGATACTCTTCAACGAAAGATGAGTCGTGACATAGCCGAGACTGCTATCGAAAAAACGTAAACGACATCATCAAAAACCGTAAAATAAATATACATATAATCTATATACGCCACACTTTGTTTTTAAAGAATATTTTATACCAGCTTTTGCCCGCGGCTCCGCTCGCGTTAATTAAGCTCAAAAAAACTCTTAACACACTACTAAAGTTTCTATAATAATATAATTCAATCGTGATTCGAAAGACACGTGGCGCCATCTATGAACGTTATTGTTGTTTTCCTCGGGAACACTACTTTTTTTCGGAATGAACGGTACCCTATGTCCGTTTCTGTACACCGGACAACGTATATGCAAAATTTCAGGATGATCGGTTCAGTGGTTTAGACGTGAAAAGGTAACAAACAAACAAACTTACTTTCGCATTTGTAATATTAATAGGGAAGTAGGGATACGGATGAAAGAAAACTCAGCGTTAAAGATGAGAACACCTATGACGCTGAGCGTTCTAGTCGTGCATCCGATTTAAAAACGTATTTATCTCGGGAATGTAAGCAATATTGCTGAGTTTGTAAACGAGATTACGAACTGCATAAATCAAGTGTCCGAATGACATACTTAGAATTAAAGAAACTTTGGACATTCATCATTATTGCAGTGGACGCTTCAATTGCAATGAATAAATATTTCAGATAGTCTGTTTAACGAAAGATGAATCCTGACATAGCGGAGACTGTTATGTATAAAACGTAAACGACATCATCAAAAACCGTAAAATAAATAATCCATGCTTTGTTTTTAAAAAATATTTTATACTAGCTTTTGCCCGCAGCTTCGCTTGCGTGAAATTTTCCACCCGCGTTTACCCCTTCTTGAGGTGTTGTAAAATCCAAAAATTCCGGCTTTTATTATTTATTTTGAAGAGTGTTTATGCCAAATTTCAAGTTTATTACCCCTGGAATAAGGATTTTCATACAAACGTTAACAATCCATTTTACCGCTTCAAGGGTGCAATTACTAAAAACGTTCAATCATGTATGTTTATATTTATGATTATTTACGGTTTACTCACGTGCATTTTTCGGGATTGCCCGACTAGAGTGTGACATGTATGTTTAGTTCTTACCAGAAGTCTAAATATTTAATTCCACGCTTCCTTCTTTAAAAGTACCAGATTTCTCATACAAACTTTCAACACTTATTCACCCCCTTAGGGGTTGAATTTTCAAAAACGCTCAAACAAGTCTACATTTATTTCTTACCAAAAACCTTCATATTTAATGTCATGCTTCTTACTTCAAAAATGACAGACTTATATACAAATTTAAATCCCCTATTTCACCCCCTTAGGGGTTGAATTTCGAAAAATCCCTTCTTATTAGATGCCTACATTACAAAAAAAAACCTACTGTGAAAATTTCAAGTTTCTAACCCCAGCGGTTTAGGCTGTGCGTTTATAGATCAGTCAGTCAGTCAGTTTCTCCTTTTATGTTTAAAGAAGATAGATAGATTCTTTGTATAGTAACGTTTTGTCGAGAAACGTCAGAATTCACGTTACGGTGAAAAGGGTGCCTTATCATTCTGAAATATCATAAATTGTTCACGCAGAAATCTTTTTAGAAGTCAGATAGCGTATTTTAAGTTAAAGTTTAACATCATTTGAATTTCTAAATCGAATCTCCTTTCTTGCAGCTTGAAAATTCAAAAAGAAACTAAATATATCACTGTATCGCAATTCCCGACATCTCAATCTCTCAACAACTCGGAACTCGGAATTCAGCATTCAACACTAGACATATCAGAGTACAGTCAGCACAGTTTCGCAAAACAAACAACTTTGCATGGTAAAATTTCAAATTGATACAAGAAAAGCGTTGCTGGCTCTCTGCCAGGCCCCGTTTCGTTTCGAGGGGGCTTTTGTAGACCTACCGCAACGTGCTTGCAGCCTCAAGAACTGAAAACGCTGGTAAGCAGCCTGTAATAGTTGCTGCCTTTATGCGGCTGACCGGGCTGTGAATGGCGTCATCTTATAATATGAATTTTTGTCGTTGATGTTATTTAAGGGTTGTGTAACGGAGTAATTAAGTTGTTTTTGATGCTGTTATTCAGCTGGTGTTCCTTAATTTCTGAGTGACAAAAAATTCACGAGAATTCGGGAATTCATACAGATTGTTTTATATAGGTATTTTTTTATCCTTTGTCATTTATTCATTTAATGTCAATATTTTAAAATACGTATCATCTAGAAAAAGTAGTAAATTTTTAACTACATTTAAAAATAAAAGAATAGGAGTCCACCTCTATTTTTTTAGTATAAGCAATTAATATTATGTTTTTTTTTGTGTACTGACTCAATTAATTTATTCACCTGACAGACAAAACTGTGTTACTAGTGAGTTTGTTGCGCCGTTTCTTCTTCACAGCATAAACAAACACTAAGAAGCGGTGAAGGGCGGGCGATTTGGGGGCTATCTTTTGTTATATTAACGTGCAAACAGAACTAATTAATTCTAATCTATTTTGAATAAATTAATCTTTGTAATTTTGGGTTGCAATTTCGTCGACTAGAATTTTTTTATCAATATCTATCTATAACTTTTACAAAATCTTAATTCTTTTATTTGTACTCCTTTTAACAAAGTGAAACTAGTTAAGCAGAAAAGTGAATGCAGTAGCCAGAAAAATGTTAAAGAAGAAGAATAGGAGACAGCAGTACCTACTAGGTCGTAAGTTTTTATCGTAACTAGAGTTCTCTGTTTTGCTAACATAAAGCATAGTGTACTAAATTTTAGTTCATTTTCTATCAGAAGTAAATAATAATACATAATATATATAACATAATCAGTCCATTTACTGTCCCACTGCTGGGCAAAGACCTCTTCTCAGAATGACAAGGGTTTAGGCTTTAGTCCAGCAAGCTGGCCTGATGCGGGTTGGCGGCCCACACACACCATCAAGAACTTTATGAAGCCCTCAGGTGTGCATGAGCAAATTAAAATATAAAAAAAAACCTAAATAGCGCAACACACATGAAACAACAAACCTCCTTTGTTCCACTAATTAGTTCATCACAAATTCACTAGATGTCACATTTTTCAACAATGCAAATTGCAAATCATGACGCTAAAAATATTTTCCCAACCAATTATCGACCTTATCTCTTGGAAACAAGTTCTAATATCCTAAGCTTGTGTTGTGAAGTAAAGACGTTTTCGAACGAGCCAGGATTAGTGGTAAATGTTAACGAGACTCATTAGGCCGAGAGACTGTTCGTTATAATGGCCGAATATTTTTTGGTCTTTTCGTCCGCCATAATTGAAAAATGTTGCAAGTGTACAACGGGTTGCCCGCGCCGCCGGAGGGTTAAAAACGCGAAATATTTTTTGGATACTAACTATAATGGCCGTAGGGGATGCGAAACTATTACTGGGGTGCGTAGCTCGGTTGTTAGTTTTTCGATGGTGGGAATATTGTGGTCAATATCGAAAAATACTTACAAAAGTATGTCCATAGCATAAAATATCAGTTTAAAGTTTAAAAATAATGAAAAGTGCTTTCGGCTTTGATTTTTTGTTGTTTTTAGAATTTGCGATGATACTCGTAGCAGCCATAGTAACACATTTTCCGTGAAAAGGGGATAGAACCTTTGTGAACCGTTGTTTTCTTTTTCCAATTTGCCGCTCCCGATGAAACTAGTATAATTATTATTTGCGGAAAGGATACTTAATACAAACAAAAAATATCAGCAATATGGTGCCCTAAAGAATCACGTTGCCGAGATATTTGGAGGTAAAGATCACCAACAATCATTAAAAATGAACTAATTACATGTTTGTATGCTTTCGATTGTATTCAATTACTAGTTTCCTGGCTATGCCAGCTTCCATAGAAAAATGTTCGAACCCCTTTCAACTGGCCACCTAGTACCTTTGGTTAAAAATATACAGCGTTGTGAAAGACAGACAGATGGACAGACGGCGTAGGCTTAGTAATTGGCGCCCGAGAAGGCAGCGCGCTGTGTTCCGTGCGCGCCTCTCAGGAGGACCCCACAGAGGAAGAGGTCTGCCAGGGGCTGGCGGACCGAGGCCTGCCGGGGTCACGGTGCATGAAGCTGCGAATCCCGCGACCTCGGCCAAGGGTCAGGAGAAGGAACATAGGTTTTTAGACGGTAAGAGTCCGGCATACCCCTTTGCCTTCCCCGGGCGAAGAGGAGTGAGGATATTCCAACGAAAAAAAAAAGCCCTTGTGAATTGGCACCATTTAGGTACGGAGTCCTAAAAAGGTACAAAGTCTCTAAGGGAGAATTCACACGTACCACAACCAAACCACATCGCAGCGACAAAAAGTGGTGAAGCAGTGGTTACGTGTGAATAGTGTAGCCGGCAAAATGTGGTCCGTGTGAATTAAACTATTCATTTTCACGCCCACGTGTTGTTTTTGTGGTGTGTTTGTGGTTGTGGTGTATTTGTGGTGTAATTGGGTACGTGTAAAACAAGCCTAATACGTAAAGTCGAAATTAAATAACCGATACAAAAATGAAAACGGTAAGGTCCCAAATTTTTTATATCCCGTCCCAAAAATAATTTATACATGCAAAGGCTCATAGCATACCGAATCAATTCGCCATTACTATCCCATGGGTACCTAATGGATACCTATATACATATTACAGGCTTTGCTTCATACAAAAAAAGGGGTTCATAGATTTTCCCTTAACATCTCTTGTTTATTTTATATCCAATCCAAAACAAACCGTATCAACTCTTGTATTGAGTCCATTTTCCTTCGGCACTGCGATATATTTTTTTACACAGTTAATGTGTTCGCAAATGAGAGATAGAGAGGCATTAAATAGATGACGTCATCGGATGTTACGTCACAGTGGATACGAAACAGTAATTCAACACGATCGGGTGATTAAGATTAAAAATGTTGATTGTTATTTTCTGTTCACAGCTTTTCCGCTGTAATTATTTGATGCTGTTTTTGTTTTGTTCGCTTAAATGAAATTAATTAATACCTTTTAGGATCTGAGCATACGAAGGGCTTTTTGTCTGGCGGATTGCCGTGAACGTGGTTGGCCGTTGTTGCCATTAAATACACTAAAGTTCTAGCGACAACTACTGAAAAAAGACCGTCGTGAACGTTGCGTTGAGTCTGTACCGAATTTTGCGACGGACAACAACTACCAACCACGTTTATGCTTATCCGCAGCAGCCCGTCGGACATAAAGTCCGTCGTCTGCTCAGGGTCTTATGGTCATATATTTTAACCAGCAGGGGGGATATCATGATCTCTTAGAGCAGGAATGTTTTAATATTATTACGAGAGTGGGTAAGAAATGGCGCTAGAGAGCTGTCTAGCGCTGTCACTTTCCAACTCTCGGAATAATATTAAAACATTCCTGCTCTAAGAGATCATGGTAACTCCCCAGGCTTGCTATCACCCATCAAGCATGAGCTTGATGGGTGATAGCAAGCCTCACAACAATGATATTGTGATCTAAATTAAGCTTGACCGTAGCTTAGATAAGAAAATCCTACATTATTTATTCTCATTTCATTTCTTACAAAGCTATAAAGGTTTTAATGCCACAATCAGTTTCCGAGAAGGTTGATTTGCTTTCGGGCTCAATACATCGACCTCTTCAAATGAGAATGGGTCTACTAAACTCTAAACAATATCATATTAGAAGGGTCAACTACACAGAAAATTATTCACGCATGATCAACCCAAAGATCCTGATTGATACCTTAGGTACGCGTATCTCCCCTGCCGCTGATTCTGTCTCAAATTATTTCAAAGACGCAGCAAAATTGAGTTACCGCGCCCAATTTACTGTGGGGAACGGAGACTATAGGCTTAACAAAGATGAAGCGTACGATATAATATATGAATAGATGTATATTCACTTATAATACGGCAATATATTGTTGCTAAGGGGATGTAAAAGATGTATGAAGGCAACATTTTGAATCTCCGTTCTGGTTTAAATGAAAAATAGATTCGTTTAAATGAAGCTCGTATTATACTGTGTGTTTTTGCCCAGTTACTGGTTTGGGGAGGTCTGATAGCAGTCGTTTCGTGTAAAATACTGCTATTTAGCTGCATCTAGTCAGACTAGAAGCAGGCTAGGCAGAACTGATTATGCAATATGTATCTTTTCTTTAATTATATTTAGAATGATATGTATTTTTATATAAAGAAATAATTCAGTAAGAATTCAGGATATTGTAATAGTTTAATTGAACAACGGCTGGCCGTTGTAGGCCGATAGTTCAGATTGATTTTCAGTCGGCTCTGCTTAGACTGGAATTAGCCGATAGGAGTCATCTGTTGCCGTTTGACCACCCGCACACGAGCCACTTGCCACTGCCACTAGTGGCCGGGCACAACCTGCGGACTAACTTTCCCATACAAAAAACCGTCGCAGCGAGTGGCCTCCACCAGCCACACGCGTGCAGCGAGTGGCCACCGTCAACCACACGCGTGCAGCGAGTGGCCACCGCAGACCACACGCGTGCGGCAATTCACTGCGAAATATCGATACTTCTGGGCTCAAAGGGCATATAGCACATTTTTGGCACAGTGACATTTTCACATAATTATAACGAAAATTCGTTTTTTTTTTGTTGTTTTTTGCTTATCCTGAAAACCCCTGTTTTGTGCTATACTCCCTTTGAGCCCAGAGGTATCGATATATGGAGTAGTTAGTCCACAACTTGTGGCCGGCCACTTATAACTACGATGAGTGGCCCACATGCCCTTAACGTCACCTATGTGAAAATCACACAGCACAAACAGCCATAACATTCCTTCCAACCTTCTCTACTAATGTTATAAATGCGAAAGTAACTCTGTCTGTCTGTCTGTTACGCTTTCACGCCAAAACCGCTGAACCGATTTTGGTGAAACTTGGTACAGAGATAGTCTGGAATCTGAAGATCCTTCTTCAGATAGGCTACTTTTATCCCGAAAACCGCCATAAACGCGGGCGAAGCTGCGGGCGACCTCTTGTATTCAAATACATAGGCATATTAATACCTACATCCGATTACGTAAAGTATAACCTTGTCAAAACATTCTTTATGGCTTTGGAAATATGATCCATAATGATCAAATGTTTGAAGCCTCACAAAATATAGATATTTATAAAATGAATAATATATTTTTCTACCCTTTTTTTTGTTTTTAATGGGTAATGTAATCGGAGATCGGCTTTTGACGTAATTTTCTGTTCTGACATAATTACGTGGTAGAATTTGGCCAGAATTTTTCCGATGATTTTGAAGTTTGTTACTCTCTTTTACCGATACGTAATGAATTTGTTCTTTTTTTTTGTTTTAATAATCGTTCTCAGTTTATGAAAAGGATATCAAAAGTCAAAGGAATCAATTGATAATCAAATTCTGACATACACTTGAGAGCAAATAAATCGAGCCACTCCTTTTTTCACGTGTCCTGGTTATTAGTTTTGGTTTCATGAATTATATAGGTAATTCAAAATACAAAAAACCAACCTCATTGTAAAGGTTATTAAATAAACTTTTAGGCGATATATATTTAGAATTGATCTGTTCCATAATACCAAAAATAATAACAATAATAACTAGGTGAAAAATAGAAGTGGCTCGATTTATTTGCTCCCAAGTATAGATGATGAACGATGCATAAACATGTTATCACTAAAATAAAACAAGAAATAGCAAACACAATCAAACATTCAACATTCCCTACTTTTCCCATAAAAATTCTAGAAGATAAAGCAATAATACTTCAAGTATTTACACTTCCTAAGTCACTCGGCAGCGCTCATATAAAAAGAGCACACCGACTATCAGTAGCTGGGTGGTTAGTGAAAACTTTCAATCCACTACGACAAAGAGGGTTGGCAGAGAGCCAGCCCCTACCAATCAACTGACTACTATAAACCGTGTTAAAATTGTTGCAGTTGAACTGAGAATAATCTCGCGTTAGAAGATTTTGTCGGCCATTTTTTTCTTCGTGTAATATCATAGTATTGAAATGGCGGGGTATGAAGACTTGCTCAAACTTATAACATGACTACAGTAAAATTGTATCTATCATGCAAACTTAATATCATATAAGTTATCTTTTCCCCTTCGGGGAATACAGGTTGTAATATTATGTTTTTGCGGTCTTTACGCCCCAAATCTAATAAAAAAAACTCCCTTATAAATAATTCTTTCAGATATTTGTTACATAATAATTACCATATTATGCAAAAATATTCTAAGAAAAATAACTAAAAAAAATACATAGGGCTGATCTGTATCTAACATGAGCATCATTACCATATCAACGATGAAGGTTGGCTTGGAGCCAGCTAAGATTGATGGCTGTATGTATGCATATCTGTGCCTTAAAAAAGTTTGATTGTGAGTCATGTTTATGGTTGGGCTTTCTGTGATTTTTGGGTGGCAGCATTTGATTTTTTTATGTATAAAGGATTTGTCAAACAGGATGCGTTCTGCGTCCTCCGATCCGGTCAAATAGAACGCAGCCCGCATCCTATGTGAACATCATTTGCGTTTTATATATATTTTATGTAATTACGATCTGACTATGCGGGCACAAGCAAAGAACGTAGGGAACGCACCGGTCAGGCGGTCGAGGTGGGAAGGTAGCGGACGGGCTGCCCGGTTGCGAGCAAGCGGGCAGCGGGCGGCGGGCGACGGGCAGCGATCCGGGCAGTTGATAGGGGTGATCGATGTTGCAAAAACATCAATGATGACATCGATAATGACATCAATAGCTGAACATCGATACTTATTTGATGTTTACCGAACACAAAACATCGATACAAACACAACTACTCGCAATCAAATATAAAATGGCCGCTGTTTGCCCTGCCCGTCAGATCGTTGACCGTGCCCGGATCGCTGACCGGATGCTCTGACCATGATGTTCACATAGGATGCGGGCTGCGTTCGATTTGACCGGACCGGAGGACGCAGAACGCATCTTGTGTGACAAATCCTTAATTCCTTCAAACCTTGTGGTTAACTGGTGATACAGATTGTCCCTGCATGGGATTCTATTGGATTCAATTAAAATCTAATTTCAAAAAGAAAACATGGTGTTCTGAACGTGAGACATTTTAGCGCCCCGATTTAACTGTCCGCGCGGAGCGATACCGCGCTAGTCGTTCCCATCCGCTGTCTCGCCGGATTTCTATTCTATTATGAGTGCGCTGAAATGTTCTGTCACAGTTTATTATTTTCTTTGTTTGTTTTTACTTATTGTTTTATTTTAATCAGGTGATAAATATACGATCACTAGCCAATATCGCAAGAAAAAAAAGTTTTTTTTAAATTTTGTTTTAATTAAGTAAAATCCCGTGTATGGTTAATCTGTAGGTACGAATACATCATGTTGTTTTAAGAAATTACGTGAATTTGTTTACACACTTTTTACAAAAATAACCTTCAAATAAACCTTTTACAGGTTAAAAGGCTGTCTCTTCATATTAATATGCAAAAACAAATACTAAAATCATAAGATTGCAAAAAGGTGTATAACAGACTAAACAATTGTCTTTTATCGCCAATGTTATAAAAGAAATAAAAATCAGAATTCAACAAAAGTAGACGACAAACCTCGGCAAGTCATTAAGGCGGTGCACACCACCGGAGTCGAAACTCGTAAAAACATTAAAATAGCGTATAACACGGTCGTAAACACCAGTTAATATGCGCCAAACGCTTGCAACAAAACGACTGTGCCAACTAGCTTTGTTACTTTTGTATTAAAGTCGTAATAGCTCGTGTGCACTATTCTTTACTTACGGATCTTTTGAGAACTATCTTCATTTGCGTAAATGCTTTTGAATTAAATTCTTTTGTGTTCCTTTATATTTTTGTTTACATTGAATATAACCAGATTTAGAGTTATTAATGCAGTTCACACAAGCTTAGTAACTAATACAGACCTACGTAGTACCTGTCACTTGTTTTTCTTTCTTTTTCCTTTTTTCTAGAGTGCAATTTTTTTTAAATCTATCTTAGTACTATACAAGAGAAATCCTAGTGTGGGGCAACGTTTTCTTTAAAAAAAAAACGAAAAAAATGTCCTGACTGACTGACTGAGTCATCAACGCCCAGCCCAAACCCTTGGACCTAGAAAGCTGAAATTTTGCACAGAGGTTCCGTTTATAATGTAATCAAAGACTAAAGAAGCATTTTTCGAAATTCAACCCCTAAGGGAGTTAAATAAGGGATGAAAGTTTGTATGGAAAATCGTCAATATTCAAAATTTCACGCAAGCGAAACTGCGGGCAAAAACTAGTATCATTTATAACTTTTTTAAGTAAACGTTATTAACAAATTGTCTTATGTTACGACTCGTTGCACGCGTAAACTGTAAGTGTAGTGAGTAGTTAATTAATAAATAAATAAAAGGCCGACCATCCGGAGCCAACACCACATTTCGAAAGCATTATTTCGGTCACTTACACTAAGCTGAATTAGTTAAGTGCTTAGCCGCTCGAGAATCGGATTCTATTTCGGATTCTATTCACTCTCACTTGCAATTTCATTTATATTACGTGACAATATACAAGCTGTCCTAAAACTCAACGATAAGGCAGTTTATGACAAATCAGTTTTTTATTTTTTTACTTAAAAAAACACATTTTTTTGTTGGATTTACGACGTTAAATGTTATTTATGTGGAGGAACGAGGTATGGTGTTCCTCCAACGAAAAGGGAGGATCCTCCAATCAGGCGGAGGCTTATGCCTCGCGGGCTACTGCCCAACAGTTGATATTGGGCTGTTGTATGTACAACGTGTTACAAAAATACCCCTAAAGCTGAAAGGGGATTAAAAGGTCCGTTGTAAAGAGTCTATTATTGGCAATGTTGCAAAAGAAAAGTAGGAACCAAAAAAAAATTGCACAAATCAGAAAATAAAATCATCACTGAAACGCAACCCTGAAAACATAAAAGTAAAGAGTAGACTACCGAGAAAGTTATTTACATTCTTACCTAATTTCCTCTGAGAGGTAAATGACAACAACCATAAAAGACTACTTGATTAACATTTTCTTTTGGGGAATTATGTAACACGTTGCTATCTGCGTAATAAATCTTGATATTGCGATGTAAGATAGTTCACATTTGGCGTGATAGATGTCACCACATGCTGCATATTTCCCATTATAGACGACGCCATTAGTAACATTGAAATTCGAAAACAATTAAATTAAAATACAGAAAAAAAAGACAAATTTCATAAACTGCCTATCACTTGTTCCCGACTTGACGCTGAGTTTTGGACCCTGTAAATTACTTAAATAGTTGCTCTTGATAGCTTTATAATTAATTTTTGTGCTAGTAGTAAAAAAATTAGGCTACAAACCCTGTTTTAGTACAAATATAAAATAAAAACCGTCAGACTCGGAGGCGGACTCGCGCAAGAAGGCCCACCGGACCATTATCTATAAAAACGGCAAAAAAATCACGTTTGTTTTATGGGAGCCACCTTAAATATTTATTCTATTCTGTTTTTTAGTATTTTTTATTATAGCGGCAACAGAAATACATCATCTGTGAAAATTTCAACTGTCTATCTATCACGGTTCATAAGATACAGCCTGGTGACAGACGGACGGACGATTATCTATAAAAACGGCAAAAAAATCACGATTGCTGTATGGGAGCCCCTTTAAATATTTATTTTATTCTGTTTTTTAATATTTGTTGTTATAGCAGCAACAGAAATACATCATCTGTGAAAATTTCAACTGTCTAACTATCACGGTTCATGAGATACAGCCTGGTGTCAGACGGACGGACGGACAGCGGAGTCTTAGTATTAAGGTCCCGTTTTACCCTTTGGGTACGGAACCCTGAAATATAGATAAAAAGTCACTTATCTTAAGATCACTTCAATTACAAGAATCGACTCCTTCATACAAGTATGCACCTCAAAATTCCCATCAATTGACACCCAATCAACCTACCTAAGTACCTACCCCGGAACATAACCGTGATGGTACTTTATGTCACTAAAACGTACCACTCGTTTCTAAATTCTCACTAAGAGCATTACAATGAATCTGACAGTTAGGAAGGAGTGCCAAGCCCTCTTTAACCTTTTGAGGGTGGGAGGGATTTAATGGTTTTAAAACGTTTAACTAATTTAAAATAATTTGTAGGTTATGTTTGTTGTTTTACGATTCATTATGTTATATTGGCAAAGATCCAGAATATACATGTTATTAAAAAAGTATGCATGTGTGCTATTAGCTAAAATGCTCTTATTTATACAAGCTTAGTTTTAGCACAGTGTACCTACTTACTCCATACAGTGGGTCAACGCCCATACATTTGACAGGTTCTATGAAATGTCAAAATTAGTAGCATTTGTCATAGGGTTGTCACATAAAACAAATTACACAAACTTTGTCAAACAAACGTCCAAATTAATTAAAGTTTTATAGAAACAGTGACACGCAAAAAGAAAACCATACGCATGCGTAATTTTGACGATTGACAAAATAATGCAAAGGTATGTAGCAGCAATTTCGCCATCTTATCCTGGAATTTTTAACAATATGTAAAACTACAAATTTTGTCGAGGTTACAGTCGCAGTGGCTAACGCTTGCGGGGGTAGGTAAGAGTCATAAATTATTTCCAAATCCAAGAAGGAGCCATAGAAAATTATTTATTATTCATGGTTATTACTTCTATGGTTTTCGTGGGTGCTGATGCTGGAAATAAAGCCTAAGTATTCCTCGATCATATACGGCGGTCAAAAAATTTACCAGTTAAATGTAATTTACCAGGTAAAACGTGGTCCCTATCTTGGTGTTTGAGAATGGATATTGTTTTTGTAATCAGCGTCCCCGAAAATCATGGATTTGACACCCATCACGGCTGATTTGAAAATTTTCATGGCCGCCATCTTGAATATAGATTTTGACCTCATTTTCGTCATCAACATCCCCGAAAACCATGGAAATGACACCCATGTTAGGTAAATTGAAATTTTAAAAGCCGCCATCTTGGAAATGGATTTTGACCTCATTTTCGTCATCAACATCCCCGAAAACCATGGAAATGACACCCATGTTAGGTAAATTGAAATTTTAAAAGCCGCCATCTTGGAAATGGATTTTGACCTCATTTTCGGCATCAGTACCCCCGAAAACCATGGAAATGACACCCATGACGACTAATTTGACATTTTTATTGCCGCCATCTTGGATTTCGATTTTGACCTCATTTTCGGCATCCGCACCCCAGAAAACCATGGATTTGACACCCATGACGACTAATTTTCATGGCCGCCATCTTGGATTTCGATTTTGACGTTATTTTCGGCATCAGTGACCCCGAAAACCATGAAATTAACACTAATGATGATTAGATGAAAATTTTCATGGCCGCCATCTTGGATTTGGATTTTGACGTTATTTTCGGCATCAGTGACCCCGAAAACCATGAAATTAACACCCATGATGATTAGATGAAAATTTTTATGGCCGCCATCTTGGATTTGAATTTTGACGTTATTTTCGGCATCAGTGATCCCGAAAACCATGAAATTAACACCCATGATGATTAGATGAAAATTTTCATGGCCGCCATCTTGGATTTGGATTTTGACGTTATTTTCGGCATCAGTGACCCCGAAAACCGTGGAAATGACTTCCCACGAACAATCATTTGAAAATGTATGTATGCCGCCATCTTGGATTAGTAAACAGGCTTTATAATAAAATTCTCGTAATAGGTACATACAACATACATACTATTAATAAAAAATTAATATAATTTCTATGAACGATATCAAATCATCAAATTCTAAATCAAAAAGTGCGAGCCCTGGAATTTATGTCCCGAGTACGCAGTATGGCTACTCGGGACATAACCTCCGCCCCTTCACCCCGCAACCCCCCGCACGATTGCTCTGCGACAATGTTCTACGTTGACCGACTGTAAGGAGTAAGAGTAAGATATAGGTAGACTGTGGTTTTAGTATATGTCAAACCTGAAAGTAGTTTGTTCTGAATCACTAGGAGAATCGATTGACATATTTTTTACACAACTTTTTTTTCTTCTTCTTACATTTCAATTTTGTTTCAGTAGTTTTCTACTCGTAACAGTGGACGGGAATAGACACCTTGAGGCTTGAGACGGTCCTCTTGGTCAGTTTCCGTGTATTAGACAACCCCTGCATAGCACATCTCAGGCATTTCACACTTTTTTAGGGAACTTAAAGCGACATAAACTAACGTGTAACTTGGAGATTTACTAAAAAAAAAACACATATTCAGGCAGTTCTGATGAAAATCTTGTTGGGGTGTCTCGGTTTTCGTATAAAGTAAAAATAAGGTTGTATACGAGTATCATGTTTTAGTGTATTTAAGCATGCTAGATTTGTTTACACTTGCTAATTGTTTGCTACTAAGTAACGTCTGCTTGAAAGTAGCATGCTTTTGTCCTACTACGCATGTGTATTCCAAGCATAATTATGAAAAAATATTCAAAGAAATCGTGTCAAAATTCAAATCATTACGTGTTTTTATTATATCTTTCTTTATTTATTCAACCTATGTCTCTACTAGGTAAACCCATAATTTTTTACGGCCTATTTTCTAATGGTTGAACTAAAAGAAACTAAAAAATAAACTTTAAAAAAAAGTAAAAACCGACTTCAAAGAAATACTGAAAGGAGTAAAATAATTATCATACTTAATATAAAATTAACAGTTTCAGAAGTCGGTGGCTTCTATTTGCTTCAGTGTAGAGTTGCACCGACTTCTGAAACTGTTAAATTTATATTATGATAATTATTTTACTCCTTTTAGTATTTCTTTGAAGTCGGTTTTTACTTTTTTTTAAAGTTTATTTTTTATTAAATATGTTAGTGTCATAATTTTAACCCCCTCCTTCATAACCCTTCTTTTTAGGTTTGACGTAGTCGGGCATAAAAGTCCTTTCAAATGATACCTTACACGATATAATGAAAACATTCCAAAGGGAAGGGGGGACACGCACCCCCTCCTCTTTTCCAGTAGTCAGTTCCCAACAACAAATATAAACAAAGCAATATTAGTAATTTGAGAATTTTGCTTTGATCCGATGAGGAGTTCCGTTCGATATCTCTGAAGTTCATGGTCTAATCATAACAAAATTTATATGGGACCAATCGGGAGGTATCGAACAAAAAAAGAATTTTTCAAATCGGTTTATAAATGACGGAGATGTGAGGTAATAAACATAAAAAAAACATAAAAAAAAAAATACAACCGAATTGAGAACCTCCTCCTTTTTGAAGTCGGTTAAAAATAAAAATTATTTTACTTAAAAATGATCCCATTTTGAAACTTTAGGAAGTGTTTCCTTTGATACAGTCATCAGTGATACTGGGATGCATGAAAAGAGCCTCTACGAGTGACGATACTTAAGTACGTCCGGCGCATCCTGGGCAGTCAGCCCCGCTACCAACCTTGCTGACTGGCTAATCTTTTCACCACATCATTTTCGTATAGCTCATGCTTACACGAGAGAAGAAGAAGATCAGTGATACTTTAAGTGACCCACGGACTAGTACCCCCTTTCCGACCAACGCAGTATTTTAAAATTGAATCTGCTTGCCAAGTAACCTTCTATCCATAAAATCTGAAAAAAAAAGACTTTTTAAGTTAGACAGTTTTCCGCGTGCCAAAATCCCCGCTTTTTAGATAATCCAGATTTTTGCAGTCTATACTGCCGCCAACTAGAGATCAACTACGACAAAATGGCATGCCCCTTCATTGACTTTTTTTTTTTTCTATTGGACTGCTTTAGATTTTTTTTTTTTCTATTTGACTGCTGTAGGTCGTCCTAGGGGACGGATTCTACGTAACCGGGTAGTCATTGGCGAGACCTGATGGGTCTCCAACCAATAGGGGGCAAGTAAAATACTTAACCTAAGCTAACTACTTGTACTACACTAACATCATGACTACCTGCAACAACAGCACTAAGGGCGACCCCTAGTGGGACTCGGACCTCGGCTTAGGGCGTTGCTAGCGGGGACTTGGTGGGGGGGGGGGAGATGGCTTGATGAGGGCTGAATTATTGGTGTGAGCCCTCCACTGACACTGTAAGTAAAAATGTATGAGAAATAATATTTAAAACACGGAGGGTTGTGCCATGTTATCATCTATCAAATCAACTATCAGTGTAATTGGCTTTATGTCGTTCTGAATTTTAAATAAATAAATCATAGTTGATCTCCACGAAATAACATAGAAAGGTACTTTTTAAGTAGCATATCACATGGAATATACTTTGTACATGACCAATAAAACTCCCCAAACATTGATGATGGGAAACGTAAAAAATCTTCCCAGAGGCCACCCTCGAAGTTACATCAAATAAACTTTACTAGCTCTCTTAATATCTCTTTCAAATTTTACGATCGAGAGATAGATCAAGCGCGATTCGTTCCATTTTATTAGCAATAACATCATTTTAGTGTAATAAATTGATAAATGATTAAGATTAAAATGCAATTTCTTTGATGATGGTGGAATTAAAGGGAATAGATGAAGCAGTTGATGTATTGTGTTTTTCTTTTCGGGATACAGGAGAGGCTGGAGAAATAGGTTATTATGATTTTTATGGGGATGGATTTTGATGGTGATGTGAAATTATGGTATTCCAATAAAGAAGAAGAAGAATGGTGAACGCATTTTTTCATTGTTTATTTTGGTCACTAATCAGTCGCACCTTATGGTTAACGCAGATAAGGTCTTAAGTGGATCATACGAATCCAAGTATTAGATATTAAGATAAATTCCCTATACCCCTCTGGCTCTCACATATCGGGTGTAAAAAGACCCTTAACGATAACGAAAACCACGTATTCTACTCATCATTAGGATCATTTTTTTCGAACAAACCATACCTGGGAAATCATTGGTTTTGGAGATATTGAAGGTCAAAGTACGCTTTTTTTTTAGTTTTTTTCAAAGACGATTTCCAAGTCATAATACTTAAACTTTCTTCCATACAAACATTATCAAAAATTTAAATTTTTCCTAACAAATTACGCATTTGAAGTTACAAAAATGCATTGAATATCAAACGCACACAACCGTCTTGGCTCGGCTGTGTGGCCGCTGCACGCATGCAAACGCGCGGCATCGCCACAACCATAATTTGCGCGCTACAAAAAAAAAGCGTTTTTTTTTCATGCCAAAAAATAACAGTCGTTTCCCAGCAATTATTTTTGGTCAATGTAATTTAGTTTGATGTACAGAGTGCGCAGATTTCGGCTATGTGATGGGTCTTTTTACACCCTGTAGACATGACGGAACACAGTAAACTGCTTGGCGCCAGACTTTAATGTGTGGTTGATAGCTAGCCAGGTGGACCGTATAGATTTATAATGAAAATTGTCATGATCTATCTTTCACGTTTTCCTATTCCATCCCAACCCAAGATTATCTGGAAGACAACGCTAATAGCGATAAAACCACCATTATACCCTTGTTTTAAATTGTTTCTGTTTTTGCTATTGTTATGGTATACAATAGAGTATATTCTATGGCTATGGGTTGGGCAGAAGTGTATACTGCACCCTCATTTCGCCGTTATGTTTAAATCCCAAGTAATAGTGAGCGTGCCTATTACCATCAACTGGGCACAAATCCAGAACTGCTGCTACTGAGAAATTCCACACGGAATAACCCAATAACACTTTGCCCGACCTGGGGAACGAAGTCGATCGAGCAGTCGCGCTTGCGATCACTACACCAAAGAGGCTATCTATCTGTCCCTATTCCTACTAATATTATAAATGCGAAAGTAACTCTGTCTATCTATCTGTGACGCTTTTACGCCTAAACCACAGAACCGATTTTAATGAAGGTACAGAGATAGATTAGACTTTAGAATAAAATAGAATAGAATCATTTATTCGCTAGAGACATGGTTTTATAAAGATGTTACGTTTATGAAGATACACAGACATCTCACCTGTAGTACTATGCGAAAGTTGCATACTTATTTATAGCATTAGATTACATTCATTATTTCTATTAAATTGAAAGTAAATAAAAATTATTAGAATGTCACGTGATCATAGAATGGAGAATGGATGTGGAGAAGAACATAGCGTACTTATATCCCAAAAAAACGCGGAATACGCGATAAACGATACATCCACGGGGACGAAGCCGTGAGCGACCTCTACTTCTAAATAAAAAGCAAGCCGCAATAACAATAGTTGTACATCAATCCAATAAAAAAAAAACGAAATACAACACTAGCAACATTTTCAAAATGATATTCGTTATCCGCTATCATCCGATTTTATCCGCAGTAAGCCCTGTGATCCCTCAATCACAAGGGATTATAACCGTTCGGGCTGTGGCTGGGAACATTGCAATGCAATTGTTTTGTTGAATACTATGAATAGGCAATACTGTTTTGGTATACTAGTTTTTGTATGTGAGTTGGTTATGAAGTTGGTGGCAGAGATGGGAAGCAATAAATTAATATTGCACATAACTGAAGTGATTAAATAAATAAATGTTATCGCTACACACTAAGAAGAAGCGGGTAACACTGGGCAATGATAACAAAGAAAGGTAATATGAATAAATATGGATTAACGCACCCGATTTTATAAGGGCGGTGGTCATTCGACGAAGCAGGGCATTCTGTATTCATCAGCTGAAGAAGTTTGACCTTTTATATCTGACTAGCTTGTCCTTATTTTATGATCTTGTAAAAATTGCGTAAAGTATTATATTGTGATCTAGTTCATGTTACTAACACTAACGCAAATATTAGTACTCTCAGTCTCAAGTCTATGTTGGTTTTATTTACTACATTTACCTTGCTCGCAATCCTGACATACCGATAGTAGCTATAACTGTAATAATAGAATCACCCCTAAACGATTGTGTTATTTTGTCGATTTACATAAATAAAAAACTGTACATAACTGATACAGGATCGTTTTTATCAACGTCAGATAACTTTTTTCTAAAAAATAGGTTAGACCCTCTGACAGAATTTCTACACAAAGCTGTCAAAAGGTCAAATTTATTCTTCAGTTCAATTTTATCCGACGTTGGTAAAACCGGGCCACAATTTAGTAAACAAACTTTAAAAAACCCCGACATTAAAATGGGGATGGGATTGAGATTGAATGGGATTATCATCAAACAGTTAAAAACTAACCTGATTAAACCAGCTTTGAAGTCAGTGGAAGAATTCTAAAGACAAGCTTTCCCGAAATGTACAGTACCACAAAACTAAGACGAACTACATCGGCTAACTTCGTAAAACCGATCACTTCCATATGTTTATTAGTACTGCAGTAAGAATTAATCTTTACGCAATAAGTGCAAATGGCGCGAAAAAGAGCGACTGCCATTGGTTCTTCGATCAATTTCTTAGTTGTGTCATAATAATTACACGTGTGTTAAACCGTGTACATACTTGAACTCACGAAAGTTATAATATAAAACGATATCATTCTCAACAAACCAAAACCTCATGAATTTTCACGCCGATCCATCAAAATTCAACAGCTAAAAACATTAAATTTAAAGCAACCACATCTGTGGTTTACAAATCCCGATTCCCCTCAGATAGAGCCCAGTGTTTCAAGCTGGAATTAAATGAATTATGCTGTAGCAGCACCATTTTGTAACGGTAATGAGTTACTCGGTGAAACCTTGCGAAAGTTTTTGCCTTTTCTTTTGTATTCATGAATTAAAAGCATTGTGGAGATTGTAACTGAATTAAGAAGAAGTCGCTGTTTTTAATTTGATGGTTTTTTCGAGATTTCTGGAAAATTGTTTGTTCAATTTCAAAACTCATTTATTCAAAATATACAGGAGTAACTAAGTTCTTTTTGATCGTCAATGTTACAAAAGACTGTTTTCAAAAACGCTCTTCACCGCTTCCTAGTGTTTACGTATGCTGTGAAGAAGAAACGGCGCAACAAACTCCCCAGAAGAAAATTGTAAATAGCGAAACACTTTAGCATAAATTGCTATATTGAAATACGTATCAATGCGATGCATGTATCAATAGCATATATGAACTGTATAGTACAACTACATTAAATTCTCAGTGTATTTTACAAATTGACAAACAATGTCACCAAAACTGTTATCTTGCTCATTTGTTTTTTTTTATGTTTTTACTTTAAATAGAACGGCCGAGACCAATTATATTACTTAAAGATAACTACCTATTGAAAACTATAAACAAGTAACGCATTCATACATTCCTCTCACAATACTTCATACATTCCGACAGAATCGTCTTCCATGCATCCCCAAACAAATCAAGGTCTGGGTTTGAATCCAGAAGAGCATTAAGTGCAGTTAGTGTCCGGGTTATAGTTGACTGAGAGTGCAGAACAGTTCGACATGAAGGGACTGCTAATAATTTATGTCTCCTGCTACGACAGTAATTATTAGGGACAAATAGCTTGCAAACTTGGTTATGAAGATCTATGAGATCTCATAATCATCCTCCTGCCCTTATCCCAACTTATGTGTGGCTGGCGCAGCATACTCGTACCTTTTTCTTCCATACTCCTCTATTAGCCGTCATCTCACTAGTCACCCCCTTTTTAGCCATATCATCTTTCACACTATCCATCCATCGTTTCTTCGGTTTTTCTCTACTCTTATATCCATCGACATTCATACTCAAAACTTTCCTAGAGACATGTGTTTGATTCCTCACATGCCCATACCACGCTTTTATTGCGCTCACACAAAATTTCTTAACTCTTCCGGCAAAGATATACTTGAGATAACAAAGCCATTTCTAAGAACTGTTAAGGACTCCATTTTCAATACTATTCAAAAACATTACAACAAAAGCCTCACACAAAACCACAGTACATTCAAATGACTCCATAAAAACTCACGTCCCCATTACCAAAGGCCATAATAGAACAGAACAGAACTCATTTAAAACACTCGAAAACACTACATCGAAATAAACAGCATCGTTGTATAGAACCAAAAGCTTTTTTATCGAAAGTGTTCCGAGGGTCTAAGAGAAATTTAAATGCATTAAGTCTCGACCTAGTCCATTATTCTTGGGAACTCTCACTGTTTTATCGCCTATTGTGTATTGATTGGAGAAGTGATAGACTAGCGGTTGAACTTGCCTTTTTGGTCTGAGTTTGATCCTGGCCCGCACTTTTGACTTTTCGAATTCATTTGCAGATCAGAATTTGATTATCATTTGCGTTACCGAAAGGAAAAACATCGTAAGGAAACCTACCTGAGATGGTTTCAAAAGTTCTCGATAGTGAATGAAGTCTGCCACCCCGCACTAAGTCAGCGTGGTCGGTCTGCCCCTCCTTGTGTCGTTCTCCTCAATTCTGAGGGTCGTGATTTCTACGAAACATTTTTTTTCTTCGTCAACGTGTTACAACATAAATCCCCTTAAAAAAGAAAATGTTAATCAAGCAGCCTTTTATGGTTGTTGTCATTTACCTCTCAGAGGAAATTAGGTAAGAGTGTAAATAACTTTCTGGGTAGTCTACTTTTTACTTTTATGTTTTCAGGGTTGCGTTTCAGTGATTTTATTTTATGATTTGGCGAATTTTTTTTTTGGGTCCTCCTTTTGTTTTGAAATATTGCCAATAGACTCTTTTCAAGGGACCTTTTAATCCCCTTTCGGTTTTAGGGGTATTTTTGTAACACGTTGTGTTCCGCCATTTCGTTCTGTCTTCAGCAGCATGGACAGCAGCGCTAACATTGGAATCTAGTGTGGAGCGAATCTGATCAGACCAACCCATAGGACTTTTTCTCCTAGGTCTCTTTTCTTCCTCCTTGCCTGTGACTAGCATTTCCTCAAGGTTATCACCTCGCTTTCTGGCGACGTATCCGAAGATTCGAGTACACCGCGGGGACATGTGGAGTCTGGTTGCGATATTTGATTCTTCGAGAATTGATGCATTGGTTCGATGGGCTGTCCAACGGACTTTGCCTAATCAACATTAAGCTAAAAGGTATCTTCTTACATTTCTTGCTAACTACTAACTTATAACTTGGACCAGCCACTCGTATTACGCAGCGAAGTCGTGTCTTGTGGCACGCATTTTTAGTAATTAACTGCAACTACCCACACCGGGTTATAATATTAATAATTATAAAACTGTTGTTCTCATGTAAGTGACTATGTCTTAATGAGAAATAAAGATCTTTAAACCGAATCAGAATATAAAGCATACTTTCTAATCTACTTTAACGTAGATTGAACGTACTTTAACATACTTTAACGATGTTTTCAGGTTCCACCGTTCGATTATTTGCGGTAATTCTCACTATGTTCTCCCTTACGCTTGAAAGCGAGTACCGGTCTCGTTAGAACGATATACTGTTTTATGACCAGCGTTCAAAAGATTTACTGTTGTGTTTGGCTATTTGGTTTTGTATGTAAATTTCTTTTTGTGCAGTAAAGTGAAAAGGATTTCTCTATTCGAATTGGTTGTGGGCTGAGGCGAACAGTTTGATTTTAGCTTCCAAAAATTTTACTAAAATGTTTGCAAGAATTTTGGCTGTTGATGACTATATACGCAATTGAATCGATGAACAGAATGATAGATGGTAATGATAGAATGACAGATATTAAATAGCCCACACTTATACTTAATTCAAAATACTTCAATTAATCCCCAATACATACAATAATTAGCATCTATCTGGGTTTCATGAAAAGAGCCTCCACGAGTGACGATACCCTGAGCAGATAGCCTCGCTACCAACCTTGCTGACTGGCTAAACGTTTCATCACGACATGAGCTATCTTATAGCTGAAACAAGATACGAAGCAGCTATCTACAAACCTTACGGGTAAACTTAACTAAAGTTACCTTCACACGTAGCGTCCTCGTAGAGCTTCGTAGTCCGTAGCCCGTAGCTCGTAGCACAGTCGTAGCACGCCATCTTCAGTTGAAAGTCCAGTTATTTCGTTTTAGAATCCAAACGCTTTGCCCAACATCTTGGCAACGGTAAAGCGTAGGAATTCTAAAGCGAAAACACAGGATTCTTTTATCTTTTTCTTTTCTTCAGACTTATCTTGAGATGGTGTTTATTTGATGGGGTGATTATAGGATATTGGATTGTGATATCGTCGACGGGTTTCTGTGTGGGTGGGGTCAATGCTCGCACTTACCTGAAAAGAAGAAACAAGGGATTTTTATTATATGTCAGTACATGTCTGTTATAGGTTAAAGGTTACTGGTATTTTAACGTATTTGCTTTGGGATTTGTAACCTTAATTCCATAATGCTATAATACAATTTTCTATCACAATTTAAACTGTTTTTATATTTTCCGTAGTCTTTGTCATTCTAAATTCAACTTAATTCTGTTGTTCTTAAAGTTGATATTTGTGTAAGAGAGAATAAAATATCATTAATATTTTTATATTGGTCTACGTATAGGAAAATGTCAACGTACTTTCTAAATATTCTTTCAAATAATACCATGTCTTTTGTTTAGCTCTTTGATAAAAAATAAATAAGTACACATATGTTTACTCCCAATTGTATTTAATACTCTGTTCAACAAAAGATGAGTCATGAATTGTATTTAAAAAAAAAAAAACATTTCCTCACTCTAGGATTTCTCCTGTATATTACAGACACAACTCTCACATACTCAAACGCCCAGACCCGAAACGACTATCTGTAGGCCATACAAATGTTTGTTCCGTGCGGGAATCGAACACATGACCCGTAGCGCAAAAGCCAGTCGCTCAGCCACTGCACCAAACGTGTAGTCAAAGTCAATAGTAAAGCTTTGTAAAAATGGCAGGACTCACCATACGATGAAAAGGGTATAAAAAAAATCATGACTGACAACTCAGTACTCTTAAATCATTCAACTACCCTCAAAAATCAAATTTAATTAAACCAACTCACAAGTCAACCAATTAATAATTAAGTTATCATTTACTCAACAATGAACAGAACACAACAAAAAAATAACCTCAATTTTAAAGATATTTCTCATAATATTATTGCTAAATAAACCATTATGACAACATTTGCCTGTCAAATTTTTACGTGCACAGATAATATTCAGTGGCACAGATAAAAAAGGGGAGCGTTTACGGAGCTCGCCAATTACAAAACGCTGCGTTTAAATGAAATTATAATTTTATACAAAAAGGTATTTATTACGGACGCTGATAACATCGGACGGCTTGAGTAACGGTCTTCGTAAATGTTAATTTTGTACAGGTGGTATTTCTTTTTTTAGGCATATTTGGGTATTAAAGTCGTATAAATTGACATAAAACATAAAAACGTAATCAGCCTGCTGGGCAAAAGCCTTATTAGTTTTCACAGTTAAAACAGACGCACCTTCAAAAACCCCTATACAAGGTTAGTCGGAAAGGGGGTACTAATCCTTTTGCCACTTGAAGTAGGTATCACTGATGACTTTTAAAGCAAGTCATAAAATTTAATTTGTGACGGTGCAGCGGTGGCGACTAGCGGGGTGCGCCTATAAAAGGGCTGGCACGCTGCACTCCGTCCTCTCTCACGCCTCAGCAGCCTCCTAGTTAAGTACTACCTACTACACCTGAAGACCCTGGACTCCTCGTATCGTACTGTGTAAAGAACCACGCCCTGTAAACTAAACTAACTTGTAACTATTATTAAAATATATTATTGTATGGTTAAAAGTGTTTTCCTTAATATTCTTAAATTCTGATTTTAATGTGCACCTACTCGTTAAGGGTTGACTCCTCAAGCCACCCTTAACCCGCTAAGCGTGACAAATTTATTTCCGTGCAAAATGATTTTTATTTTAGTTTTTTCATAAATTTTAGACCAGTTACGAATTAAAAAAAATTAGCTTCGAAGCCGTGACCCAAAATATGACCTAAAATTTAGACACGTGATCAAAGCTGAGGATAGATAGATTTTAGCTTATTTTTATGAAATCTTGGAACAGCTATTTCTCTTAAACTATTGACTTTTGGAGAAAGTTGTAGAACAAAAGTTATTAATGTTTATGGGTACTTTAACACCCTTTTGGGTTAGTCCCGCCTTTTCGACTAACTTGGTATAAATACACTGGGATAACTCCCTTATTACAAAAGATGGTCTAAGAAAAACAGTGGTTTTAAAATAATATTTTTTTGTCACATGACGTCTGAAAGTGATACTATATGTTAAATCTGGGTTTTTTTTTGTATTATAACTTTCGTGAGACACATTCATATTTATGATTAACTAGCTTTTGCTCGCGGCTTCGCTCGCGTTAATTTATAATTTTTTGATCCCAAAATATAGCCTATAGCACTCAGGGATAACGTTGCTTCCTATTGGTGAAAGAATTTTTGAAATCGGATGTGTAGTTCCAGAGATTACCTCCTACATACAAACAAACAAACAAACAAATTCTACCTCTTTATAATATTATAGTATAGATTACGGTTTACTCACGTGCATTTTTCGGGATTGCCCGACTAGTTTCGGACCCAAACGGAGCCCTTAATCATGAGCCGAGGTCCGAAACTAGTCGGGCAATCCCGAAAAATGCACGTGAGTAAACCGTAATTAATCATAAATATGAAATCTGGGTTTACCTTAATTTTGGTTTAAAGTATCTTTAGTAATAAGTATGGTTTTTAATTATACCGAACTAAATTTAAGCTTTTGATCGCTTGGTTTTTTATCAGTTGCCGTTCCCCTAGCGCCCAACTCATAAATAGGCAAAATAATAACTACTATAAAAATTATATTATAAACATGATACGTCAATAAATAAATACATTTTAAACACGGTTTTTTTGTCGTATTTATCCGACAAGGGCGAAATGGACACTTTTTTTTTGTCGGATATATCTGACTTGGGCGGTTAAAAGGTTTTAAAACCATAATACATTTCGGGCATCATAATTGTGTCCCAAAAATTAAAATAGACTAGCCACCCAGCCCACATGGGACTTAACATCAGAGGCAAATCATGGGTGTCCTATCATAAGAGAACACCTCTACTCACCCCTTCGAGCACTACAGGCGTGATTATATGTAGTACACCATTCCAACATAAATTCTTACAAAACCTGAACTCTAGACATGTAGAGTACACCATCTACATCGTTGTAGAGTTGCCACTCAAAGGTTCCTTTGTACTCGCTCTACATACCACGAGGGTCTTAATAAGGCCGGCCCAAACTGCGGTGGATTATAAATGTCCTAGGATATACTAAGGATGATAGAGTTTCAAACTTGGCTATATAGAGCCGTAGTGGTCATTTGAATATTGAGAAAAGGGACGTTTTGAGGCTTAAGAATTTATGACGGGGCAATTTAAAGTTTAAGATAAGACTAATACGCTATAGAATTTAAAAGTTAATTAAAGTGTTAATGTGATGTGTAAAGTACTACGATATAAATTATGCGCTTCGGCAATCTTCGTGTTTCCGATTATGTACGAATTTTGCGATCAATTAAGTGACCTATCCGAAAATGATTTAAAGGAAACGAAGCCTTACATAATATTATTTTTCGGGATAAAAGTAGCCAATGTCCTTCTTTGGGTTCCAGACTATCTCTGTACTAAGTTTCATCAAAATCGGTTCAGCGGTTTAGGCGTGAAAGCGTAACAGACAGACAGAGTTACTTTCGCATTTATAATGTTAGTAGGGATTTAAAAACACAGAGAAAATAAAATTGGGAGAGGCCTATGTCCAACAGTGGGCGTCTTTCGGCTGAAAGATGATGAGATATAAATTTACCGGATCGCTTACGATCCTGCTTCAGCCCATAACTGTCCTACTGCTGTTCACGAGCTTTTCACAGAATGAAAAGGGTTAAGGCCTTAGGCCATCATGCTGGCCTGGTGCGGGTTGGTGGACTTCTCGCATCATCGCGAATTTTTAGAGCCTTCTCAGGTGTGTAGTTTCTTCGTAATATTTTCCCTCAAAGTTAACAGGAGTGAAAATCAAATTCTGATCCGCACATGAAATCGAAAAGTTAGAGTTGCAAGTCGGGGTCAAACTCACCGATCGAACCAACATAATTCGTACAAATTCGGAAACACCGAAGATTTCCGAGGTGCATCACTACATAGTATAAAACAAAGTCGCTTCCCGTTGACTGTCCCTATGTATGCTTAGATCTTTAAAACTACGCAACGGATTTTGATGCGGTTTTTAAATAGATAGAGTGATTCAAGAGGAAGGTTTATATGTATAATACATTGCACCCGTGCGAAGCCGGGTCGGGTCTCTAGTAACTTATAACGTAGTGTTGCACCTAATCGTAAGCTTGGAAATATTCATCGCATGTCGATTGCAAATACTACTATTGGTCGGCCAAATCACAGAATACATATAAGCTAAAGCAGTACTTCAACTACCTACAATCGTCCGGATTGACACACTCACACAGACATGCACTGCAACAAGACTTCTAAGGTAAGTTCGGAATATAGTCACATACAAAAACAAAAAACTACTCAGTATACCGTGTGTGTCTCTGTGTGAGTGTTTAAATTCAGGCGATTATAGTAAGTTGAGGTATTGCTTTAGCTTATATTTCTTCTGTGGCAAAACGGTACATTTTCTGAAAAAATATTGTAAATAATTTAACGATGAAAGCTTATTATAGCTCTCTAATATTTAACTTGTTTTTGCTTTAATACATATTGGAATCTCATTCAATTCCAGAATAAAATGTAAATCACGTTGCTTAACTCTATGCATGTAATTTATCCATTCATATCAACCTGGTTATATCCAGAAAATCGAAACACGCCATAAAATCCAAACTGAAAACCTCGCTCGATTCCAATTTCAAAAATTCTTATTCCAAATTCAAATTATTCCCGAACAGATACCGAATTCCGAGCCGAACCAATATCACGTTATGAATAAAGGTAAGTGGTGGAATTTAAAGACAGAAGCAAATCGGTCGGGTGCGCTCTGCTCATTCGGCTACGGTCGGGCGGACTCGGGATTTAATCTCGCTCAAATTGCCTCCGCTGGACCGCTTCGGGCTTGAAAAAGTTCAAGATAGGCTTGTAGACGCTTCAAGATGTGAAATTTTATCCTCCATTTTTTGCCAGCGACATTTTTCTTATTATCGTTGCCTGTGTCTAAAATAATGATTTTTTTAATATTAATTTTTTGAAGTGTAGTGTAATCCGTTTATGTGTAATTTTAAGGTCAATTAACATTAATCGTTGCTGAAATTCCTGAATCATGTCTACTATGGGAAGTTTACAAATATTTAATGTTTTACCTTGTCATAATTTTATTAAACATTTTCTAATTCATATCCCTTGGCGATTTTTAAGTACACAATCATATAATAGTAGTCAAAATTCTACATGATACATCGATGTTATTGGTGATGATCTTTAAAAAGGACAGGTGCGTAGTACTCACAACCGGCGCGCGTGTATGGCAAGATGTATGAACGTGGACGAAGCGAAATGATGTAAGGATCGTAGCATGTAACCACCATATAGTTTCTGACTACTCCCATGGGAAAAGGCGTGATTTTATGAATGTAAGTAGGAATTAACGCGAATTTACTTTTATTTGCTTGAATTTTCGACCACGTTGCTCTGATTTTAGTCTCGAGGAGAATTAAGGTAAATTCGAGTCAATTTCCATTTAGCAAAAATTATTATTTATGTGATGAACATAAGTGTTTGTGTTGGTCTAGGTGTTTCTTATGTATTATAAGTATGTAGATATTTACAAAAAAAAGTATATAAGTATTATATCCATTGTCTAGTACAAGCTCTGCTTAGTTTGGGACTAGATAGTGCTGTGTAAAAAAATGTCCCAAATATTTATTTATTTATTATCATGCAACGCTAACGTTTAAAAGTTAGCAATGGCATAAACCCATCAATTGTTTATTATTTTTTCTTAACCCGCATACTATCCCGTATCTCGACAAAAGTCTAGTCCAGGAGTGCCAAACTTTTTTCATTAAGGGCCAAAAAACGCAAGATACGGAATAGGGGGCCAGAATAAATTACATTTTGTTATGCCAAAACTAAAATTTTTGGTTGAAATAATTACGGCTATTTTGCTAGGGCTATACACACTTATTTTAAAAGAAAGGGTCGGCGGGCCAGATTGGGACCATTCGCTGGCCGGAATTGGCCCGTGGGCCATA
This sequence comes from Amphipyra tragopoginis, assembly GCA_905220435.1. Classification (NCBI taxonomy): domain Eukaryota; kingdom Metazoa; phylum Arthropoda; class Insecta; order Lepidoptera; family Noctuidae; genus Amphipyra; species Amphipyra tragopoginis. The sequence continues at coordinate 26,178,011 of HG992004.1, forward strand.
GTCTGCCCACCCGTGGTCTAGAGTAAACCTTAGACGAAACGCTTTCCGCATTTTAAAAGATATTTTATTTTGCAAATATGAGTACAGTACATGGTCACACAAAGAAAAAATAGGTTCGGCTATATTTTACCAGTAGGCATGCAAAATTACATAAAAGATTCTAACTAAAACTATATAACATATTTTAAACAACAAAAAACAGAAACTTTACTTTAAGTAACATCAAAAATATGTTCTATTTCAGAAAAAAAATCGCAAATGTTATATACAACGTGTTACATAATTCCCCTTAAAAAATAAAATATTAATCAAGTAGTATTTTATGGTTGTTGTCATTTACCTCTCAGAGGAAATTAAGTAAGAATGTAAATAACATTCTGGGTAGTCTACTCTTTACTTTTATGTTTTCAGGGTTGCATTCCAGTGATGATTTTATTTTATGATTGGTCCAATTTTTTTTGTTCCTGATTTATTTTAAAATATTGCCAGTAGACTCTTTACAAGGGACCTTTTAGTCCCCTTTCGGCTTTAGGGGTATTTTTGTAACACGTTGTATCGTATGCTTTGTCTGCTAAAAAGTTAAGAAGTCTTTTTTTAAATAAAGGTAGAGGCAATTAATTCCAACACTTAGGTAATTTATTATATGAAAGGAGCCATGCAAAAACACTTTTGCGCATGAGTGTTGTATTAGCTGTATGAAGACACAATCTACTATTATTAATCTTTTCTTAAATTACTTCCTAAATATCAATATCCATAAAATACCAAACACGTTACTAAAATCTTTACTACCCCATATCGAACAATTAAAATAACTCCCCATAAACCTGGTCCATCGATTGGTACATTCACCACCATTAGTAGTAGGCTCACGTGCCATCGCAGTTATGTGGAGTTAACTTCATAAAGTTACTGTTATACCTTCGAATGTTTTGTTAATGTACCCTCAAGTTTATGTGCCCTTATAATTGGGCTTTTAGGGGTATTTTTTATGGTCGTAAGGGGATTTTCTGATTTCTTTGCAGTCTTTTCCCGTTGACTGTACCACGTTAAAGATACAGGGAGTATCCGAATTCGTATAATTCCAAACTACATTATCTACTGGTGATACAGATTTATTCTGCATGGGATCAAATAAGACACAAAAAAAACTTAAAGAAATGACAACATTTTTTTTTTCTTTTATTTTTTGTTTATACCTTATCGGGTGTTTCTAATACGATCATTTACAACACTTGCAAACTGATCATGCTTTTAAAGAATCACACGAATTCGTTTACATCCTGTAGTATAGACTTATTGGTTACTATAGTGGGGCCATTATTTGAAATAAAAGGTAAACAAACCTTATTTTACTATGTTTTTTTTTATTTGTTTTTTTTTTGGCAATTGCGTACCTAACGTAACCAACATCAATCATGACAGTTGATGTGTCAAAAACAATATTCATTGCGTGGTGCATAGTTGTGGAGAAGTCGGATTGTTAATACATACGTTGCTACGGAAATTGTTGACCTGTCAAAATCATAGCCATAGCGATTATGAGTGTGTTGCGCAATTAGAATACTGTTCTGTTACGACATTTTCACAAGTAATTTTTCAGTTTTTTTTTTCAAGACTATCTTCACTCCAGCATTTCCTATCTGACTATGTGTATTGCAATTTGAACCTTACTTCAACTTCAAAACTTCAAAACTCATTTATTCAAAATAGACTAGAATTACTTAGTTCTTTTTGAACGTCAGAATTATATACATCAAAGACAGCCCCAAAAAGCGCCCTCCCTTCACCGCTTCCTAGTGTTTTTGCTGTGAAGAAGAAACGGCGCAACAAACTCCCCAGCAACACATATCTGTCTGTCAAGTGAATAAATTAATTGAGTCTATACAAAGCAAAAGGTAATATTAATTACAATAGTGAAATATGCAAAATGCGGATTATAGAAAAAGTATAAGTAATACAATTCTGGTTGAATTGTAACAAAATTACCTAAAGTTATCTAAACAACATAGATAATTCAACATAATATAGGTACACATAATTGTATACACTCAATATATTTAATTCAATATAATCATATTACAATAATGTGAGAATAATGTAGGTAATTGTCAGAAGTACATGAATAATAATGAAAAAGTGCCTAACAACTGCCATAGTAAGTATGAGCCGACCAGTCCCGACAGACAGCACCCGTTCACGAGCATGACGAGTGCACCAGCGTCGCTTAACTCAACCATATTGTAGGGAACTTGACGACCCGATACACAACGCCACCGTCAGCAGGACATTTTAGTGAGCATGACAGACTCAAGCCACCAGGCAACGGGCAGGTTTATGTAGGAGTAAGCACCTACAGTAAAACGTAGTAAACAATAATGGCTACATGATACTCACATTTTACATTTGATAATGCTTAAATACTAAATAGATCGTTGCCAGGGGCAATACTAAAAGTAAAACTGATAAATATCAGAATATATTACGTTGTAAACAATAAATGTTACATGTCTTAAAATAAAAGTTATATAATAACTATGATACAATATATAATGAGTAGGTAACAAAAATGATACCTACAGTGAAATATTAAGTACATATAAGTGAAAATTTACATTTAGACTGCCAGTTAAGGAGTGCCAGTGGGTCGCTGTGTGCAGTTGGGAATCGTATTCCAGACATTTTTATCTTCAATGTACTGGTTTATGCTATAATATGCTCTTGACATTAAGATACGCTTTACTAAGGACTTGAATTTCATGTAAGGCAATTCAGTGATACAAGGTGGAATTTTATTATAGAATCTAATACTGTTTCCCAAAAATGACTTACTAGTTTTACGAAGTCTAAAACCAGGCACCACAAGTTTGTGCTTATTTCGAGTGTTCAGGCTGTGTGTATCGCTGTTTTTACTATAGTTCGATATGTTTTTACGAATGTACAGGATATTCTGGTAAATGTACAGAGATGGTAAGGTAAGTATATTTATGTCCTTAAATCTTTCGCGAAGAGACTCTCGAGAACTTAGATTATAAATGGCTCGAACTGCTCGTTTCTGCAGTATGAAAAGTGTCTCGACATCAGCAGCTGACCCCCACAATAAAATGCCGTAAGACATAATACTGTGAAAGTATGCGAAATACACCATCCTAGCTGTAGTCACATTAGTGAGCTGCCTTATTCTTCTAACAGCAAAAGCAGCGGAACTAAGTTTGCCCGCAGTTGCCTCTATATGAGGCCCCCATTGTAATTTAGGGTCTACTGTGATACCTAAAAAGACAGTTGAGGGAACCAGATCTAACCTTTTTCCGTCCAGAACTATATTTGCATTAATAGAAGCTACATTCGGTAAAGAGAATTTAATACACTTGGTTTTCCCTGCATTTAAAAGAAGATTGTTAGCAGAAAACCAGTTAGAGATTAAATTTAAAGTGTTATTAGGCTCTATAAGATCCCTGTCTTTTCTATTTACTTTAAATATTAATGATGTGTCATCAGCAAATAGGACTATATTTGACATGTTATTATCCTTCATCATGTACGGAAGGTCATTAATATATACTAGAAACAAGAATGGACCAAGAATTGATCCTTGGGGTACGCCCATTCTGACTCGTGAGCCTGTAGAGATGACATCACCGATAGCCACCCTTTGTTCCCGATTTGACAAGTAAGACGTCACAAGATCGATAGATCTACCTCGGATTCCGTAGTATTTCAATTTTAGGGTGAGTGTGCGGTGATCCACGCAGTCAAATGCCTTAGAAAGGTCACAAAACACACCTAAAGCATCCTGTGCCCCCTCCCAGGCCCCCAGTATGGTTTTAATTAAAGTGGATCCAGCATCCTCTGTAGATCTTCCCCTCGTAAAGCCAAACTGTTTGTCATGTAATATTTTATTTTTATTAAAGTGGGTAAGCATTTGATTTAGGATTAATTTTTCGAAAATTTTGCTTAGGGCTGGGAGTATTGATATCGGCCTATAGTTGGACGCGTTATTTGAGCAACCTGCTTTAAAAATGGGTATGATTTTACTGGTTTTCATAAGATCGGGAAATATGCCTTCTGTAATGCAAGAGTTAAAGATTTTTGCCAGCATTGGGGCGATCTCGGTAATTATTGCCTCCACAGCTTTAGTTGATAATCCCCAAAGGTCTTCAGTTTTTTTTATTGTTATATTTTTGAAAGTTTTTATTATGTCAGTCGGATTTACAAAATTAAAATTAAAATCAGCTACCTGCATGTCTACGTTTTCTTTTAAAAATATCTCCGCCGATACTGGTGACGATGGAAGATATTTCGTCGTCTCTAATGGTATATTAGTAAAATAGTTATCTAAGAAATTAGCGACTACATTCCTGTCTGAAACTATTTCGTCATTTATTTTTAAGCTAATAGTATTGTCTTTTAACCCACGATTGCCAGTTTCTGTATTGATTATCTTCCACGTCGTTTTTATTTTATTATCTGATTTACTAATTTGATTACTTATGTAGGCTGCTTTAGCCTGTATACAAACTTTTTTGAAAAGCTTAGAATAATTTCTAACATAATTATGAAAGTCTACATTGGGTGTGTACGATTTTTTATCATATAATTCGTATAAGACATCCCTACTTCGCCTTATACCCTTGGTTGCCCAAACACTGAACCGTAATTTATTAGTTATATTAACTTTTTTTATTTTGCAAGCCTTATGAAATTCGGTACTTATCGCATTAAATAATGTATGGTACATTTTATTGGGGTTGTCAGAATGTGTTTTTATTGTATTTAATTCGCATTCAACATTTTTCCTAAATACTTCTAGACATTTTTTTGTCAGGGGCCTACATTCTATTATTTTCCTACATCTAATGGAGTGACTATTATATTTTATTAATTGACATTTATGGTCCGAACGGACTCCACTAATAAGGCTCTTTTCTGTTATTTTAAAGTTTGTTATAATATTATCAATACATGTAGCTGTGGTGGGTGTCACTCTAGTCGGCTCAGAGAAGATGCACTTTAAATTAAACGATTTAAATAAGGACAAAAAGTTACGTTTATCGGTGGTGTCTAACAGAATGTCTACATTAAAATCCCCACATACTAAAAGTTTCTTGTTTATTTTTATTTTCCTAAGAGCATCTTCCATAGTTAATAGAAATTGAGAGGTACATGAGGATGGAGGCCTATATACACATAAAATAACAAATTCCTCAGTTTCTGCACATGCCAGCTCACACACTCGTTCAACAGATATGTTGCGTATATCTAAACGCTCTTTACATTTTAGGTGATTTCTCACTAGAATTAGAGTTCCCCCACCTTCTGCTGACACCCTATTGAACGAACTGGCTACCTTAAAATTAGCTACACTAAACAACATTGAATTTGCCTTTAACCATGTCTCTGTAAGACATAAGATATCTACATTGTAATTTTCACTAAACAACTCAACGTCTAAAATTTTGCCAGAGAAGCGGTTAATATTTTGGTGTGTCAATATTAAATAATGACTATCACTCTCTGTTGTCAGACAATTGAGTTTAAATTATTATTTAAAGTAACCACCTGATTATTAGTACTATTACTAATTATGGTGGATGTAAGAGAGAACTTCGTCATATTACTTATGACCGAGTTAATATTATAGGCTAATAAAGTAGCAATAAGTCGCCTAGGTTTCTTAGGCAGATACACAGAGTCTCCGTTCATATGTAGTTTACCAACAAAAGCATTGGTGTCAAAAAATATGAACTTGTCACTATGGCGACTTACTAAGAAGTGTATATGCATGTTTAGCGTATGGACATAATCATTTTGTTTGTCTGACAGATGGTCAAGATAGGGAAATGCACATAATATTATCTTATTACAGACCAAGTTTAACATTAAGGTAACACTGTCGGCGATATCTTTTTTCCTAACGTTTAAGCTATTGCCTACAAGTAATGTTAAATTAGTATTTTGTGTAAATTTATTTGACATAAGTGATGATATTATTTGCCTGTAGGATGACCCAGGCATACAGTGATTTTGTGAAGAGTGACACAGGCTGTTGCTTAACAATTCCCCAAAACCTTTGCCTATGTTATCAGAATACATTATAGATTGCCAACAAACATTATTCCTATTTGAATTGATATTACTACTTATGTTTACTGCTTGAGATGTATTCACAGTTAAGATGTCACTAATATTCCCGGACTGAGGTAAGTCCTTCAACATCACTAGTGGGGGGGAGCTTTTACAGTGTGAATTGCTCATACACGTACACACATTGTTGTTGTCAGTCAATAAGTCCAGTCTGTCTGCATTATACTTGCACATGTCAACTAAATGGTTTGCAGCAAGTATATGTTCCTCAATTTGTTTTTGTGAGGTCATATATTTATTATATAAAGAACTGAGCGACTCTTCCAGGATTTTAATCTCAGATTGTAAACGCTGAGTGTCAATTTCATATATATTTTTACTGTCCTCAATTTTAATTTGATAATTTTTAAGTTTATTTACTAAAGCAACACGTTCTTTCCTTAATTCAATATTATTACAGAAGTGCTTTTGTTTTCTTTTTAGGCGTTGACATTTCTTTATGATTTTATTAATTTTTACATATTTTTTTATTGTATTGTGACTAGTCTTATTAATACATTTTTGACTTACTAAGGAAACCTGATCTGTAAGATCAATGGTAACTAAAGACTGATCTGACTTAAAGTTAGAGTTGGGACAGACTAGTTCTTTAAATAGGTTTTGGGTTGCAACCGACTGTATACATTCTTTGTCCTGCTGTAAGCTTTTTATTTGTAAATTTGCACAAAGTAATTCATCCTCTAGGTCCCTAACTTTCCGCAATGCCTCCTCATACAAATCACTACATTGGCTAAAACCGTCCGTCACCACCTGAAGTTTGTCCCGTTCGTCAACAACGTCCAGGTATTGTTGATGTAGGACTGCTAGCTCCCTTTTCAAGCCTGTATTCTTGTCAACAATTGACTTCACTTCCTCCTCACTTTCCTCTCTCTCCTGTAGGAGCTGTTGACATTGGCTGTGGGAGGTTTTCAGTTGATTGAGGGCCGCATTTAACTTGTGCTCCATGTCTAGGGCAGTAGCTTTACGGGTTAGCATAGGCATGTTGTGAGGACTGGTTATTGTCAAAAAAGTGTTAAAAAATAATTAATTGAGCCTGCACTGTGAATAAACTCTGTATGTATTTTTAACAGGGTTGTATTACAGGGCCTAAATGAGTGTTGATGAATATATTAAAAGACATATAATGATAGTTTAGACATATGATGACTTAAACATATTATGATTCATAACAATGCACCCAATACCCTCCACTTGAAATCACCTCGTTAGTTAAACGACCGTGATCACGAGACATATCCTGGGACGCGAACGTGAGATGTATCTCGCATTGCAGTCACGTGTGAACCCGCAGTTATGTGAACCCAAGGATTGTAACCTTTATAAGTACCTTTACAACGTTTTGTTACTGTATTAGAATAATATTTACAAACTATTGTATTGCTTTTTTTCATATATTTTTACTGTTATTACTTATTTAATAGCGCGAACTTGAGAAGAGATATGCAGGGTTTCCTTAAACTCAACGTTAAGCCGAAAACGAAAGATAGGGCAATTTGTGACTGTTCAGAAATAAATATAAAAAAAATTAAAGTTCGTAAAAAATATGTTTTCGAGTTTTGTATAAAATAAACCCCATAAATCTAACTATTCAATGTGTTTTTTTTAAGTATAAAATTTAAAAAAGACACAACTGCCTTAACGTTGTCCTCTGCATTTCTTTGAATTTTGGGACATTCTGTATAAAGGTGTTACCACACCGATCGATCGATCGTCGATTGATGCATTCAAACGACATCGGTCGACGTTAAGTCGATCGATTGGTGTAGTAGAAACTATCTATCGACGTCGACTAATCCATTCTACAATCGATCGATGACATCGATCGACGATCGATCGATTGGTGTGGTAACACCCTATAGCAGCGGATGGTTACAAGCTAAGCAAGTCTCTGACTTTTCGAATTCATGTGCGAATCAGAATTTGATTATTACTTGCGTTAAAGGTGAAGAAAAACATCGTGAGGAAACCTGCACACCTGAGAGGGCTCTAAATAGTTCTCGATTGTTTGTAGTCCGCCAACCCGCACCAGGCCGGCGTAGTGGACTAAGGCTTCTCATTTTGCCCAGCAGTGGGACAGTAATGAGCTGATAATACAAGTCTAGTATTTATTCTATCACACCTAGTTCAGTACAAAATTAACAACCGACACTAAAAGCTACATTAACGAAAGCACTTAAAACTACGAATAGTTTCATCACCTCTTAACTTTAAAACTATGAGTACAGTACTTCACAACAAAGTATTTTAATACCTCTGAAACATACGATGCATTTGTTGATATCACGAGTTTAAAAAGTCACAGGAGTTTTATTTTACAACAAATTCAATAAAATTTTGGGAACACTCATTTAATTGGCCTTTGATAACAGTCCCACCTGATGATAGCCGCAGACAGGGTCTAAGATGGCAAACAATCAAAGTAGCAAAGATTTAGACGGACTCCTCCACACCCTTCTGGCTCTCACATAAACACGACGGAACACAGTAAACTGCTTGGCGACTTTAATGTGATGTCTTTAACACTATGTACAACTGTGAGCAGAAATTTTACATACCCAGCCAGGGTATGTGAAATTTCTTACACTCTCAGGGTGTCAAGGACTTTGAACAGTATCTCCTCAAAAAATGTACTTCATCATCAGCCTATAGCATTCCAGTAGTGGACTGCTGGACTGCTATAGGCTGATGGTGATGATGAATGGGAGAAAGTGAGGATCGAGCTCAGCAGAGTGCGCTAAGAGAGGTCTATCACCACGTAGGCCTCTCTAAGCGTACTGAGCTCGATCCTCGCCTTCTCTCATTCAGCTGCTACCAGCCGCCTTGTGAAGATAGTCAATCCAACTTTTTTTAATTATTTGGCTGGTTGCGTTTAACCCTAGTCGCAATTGATGGTAATCGCAGGTCTACAATGGAGCACACAAATTCAAGTATCAGCGAAATAGAGAGATTCCCCTCCTCGGGCTCTCACATGCACATGACTGAACACAGTAAACTGTTTGGCACCGGACTTTAATGTGAGGGTGGTAGCTGAGACCGGAAAGATAGACAGGATCTAAGATGGATCCGTGAATCTAAGTAGCAAAGATATCAAGGGACTCCCCTATACCCCTCTGGCTCTCACATACACACGACGGAACACAGAAAACTGCTTGACTTTAATGTAAGGGTGGTAGCTAGCCAGGCGGATCGTAAAGACTTACCACCAAGCAAAAATATCGACGGTGCAGATTGAGACATACTGAAGGCAATAAAAATAATAGATTGATTCTAACTTCCAGTTTGGGCAATGGGTCAGCCATATCAGTCATAGACCTGATGACCATTGGGGTAGACGTGGTCTTGAATGGAGATCGCGAGTTGGCAAACGAAGTGTGGAACGCCGTCAGGCTAGGTGGAGAGTTGATCATCGCAAGTTGGCTGATAGCAGCTGGATCATCAGACTATAGCAGTCCAGCAGTGGACATAAGCCTCTCTAAGTGCATTATATGAGGTCGATCCTCTGCTTCTCTCATCCAACTGCTTCCAGCCGCCTTGAGAAGATCATCACTGCATCTAGCCTGAGAGTGTTCCTTACTACGGTTGAAGCCATTAATGTTCTGTTAACACATTCGAGTCCACCACACCTTTCATAGAGCTCATACGCCATGCTGCCATACATATTGCTAGTGGACCTTCCAGGAGGGTCCTTGGCATTACGTTTGCGCTAAGATTGGACCCACGAGGAGGGTTCTTAGGTTAAAAACCGTAAAAAATACGCTACTACGTCGTAAAATAGGTATGTTCTTGTTTCATGACGGTGTATTTTCCAAGTAGAACCTACTTTTAAATGAGTCCTCCATGAGACCCGGCATCACGAATGCTACTACAGGCTGCCCTCTTGGAGGGCACCCGGCACTGAACGTGTACAACGTGTGAACAAATAGTCCACCAGAATAGCTACAATACATCAAAATCGTACATCACCATCAATAAAACAACACTAAAGCCACTTCCCATTAAGTGACGTAAGCAAAGTACAACAACTATGTATTTTATAGCCATCCAAACATGCCATTGTATTTGTAGTTGTCACGAAATTTCAATTTGCCGCCATAACGCTGCCGTCGCGTTTTACGATGTAATTTCTTGAATGGTAGTTAAAAACATTGTTGAGCTAGCAAAGCGTAGTTTAACTGACTTGTTAAGTTTTACACTGAAAGGTATTTGGAGCGGTAATGTGAGATTATACGCTATGACTTGGTCTTTTGATCCGACGACGTAGTAGTTTGGTCCTTTGATCCTAATCTCAAAGTAATCAACATCTTCATTCCCCTAGCGCTATAATAGACAAGTCAATGCCAGCTTAATTACTTTGTAATGTATATGTGCGGAATCTTGTTGTGACTTTGACGTCATGTCAGATTGTTTTTGGTCTTTACAACATGCAAACAATGCTTTTCAGACCTCTGCGGTGTGGACAATAAGTTATCAATGAAATCAGACGAGTGGCATAGATATTGTTCATGGGTTTTCTATGGGACTTTTGATTTTTAGCCATTCCATTATTTTATATCCAACCTATAATTTCCGTTGCATCTATTTACACATTATTTTTAAAGTTCCATACGAAACTTCTGGCTAGCTACCACCGTCACATTAAAATCCGGCGCCAAGCAGTTTACTGAGTTCCGTCGTGTGTATGTGAGAGTCCGAGTATAGGGGAATCCTTCTATATCTCCGTTACTTGGATTCGTGTGCTCCTCATCAGGAGCGGCTAGGGTCAAACCCGTCGCCCGACTAGTAACAAGTCCGAGAAGGTGACGCGTAGTTGCACGCCTCTCAGGAGGACGTGGGGCAAGGCCCCACAGAAGGAGAGGTCCGCCAGGGGATAGCAGTCCGAGGCCTGCCGGGGTTGCGGTGCATGCAGCTGCGAATCCCACGACCCCTGTCAAGGGTCAGAAGAAGGAACACCCTGGGTTTTTAGCCGGTAAGAGTCTGGCATACCCGTTCACCTTCCCCGGGAGAGGGAATGCAAGAGGAATTTTCACGAAAAAAAAAATGGGTCAATCGCGACGAAAACAAATAAAAAAAGAGTCGAAAAGAACGCTAAGCTAAAAATCAATTAAAAGAAAGCAAGCTAAGCTACATCAGCTGTCCACTCAATACAGCTTGCCCAAGTTTTTCTAAGAAAAATTCCGGTTAAGTTAAAAACTTTTCACTATACGAATATGGCGAACTAAGTTTAAAAATAAACTTTAACATCTGTTTCCGAACGTAATAGACTAGCAAAGGATACAAGTGTTTTTATCTAGTTTTAGTTTGCTTCAGTTCAATTTTTCCAATTACTCGAATATTTGCTAGATGCTGATTCAACATCAAACGAACCGTGGTCAAACTTTTTAAAACACGTCTATATTTTCTTCGATTGTGAGTCTGTTACCCGAAAACTACAATCTAGGAGTCTTTAAGTCACATCATAATTTGATTTTCACTTGCGATAACGGTGAAAGAAAACATAGTGAGGAAAACTGCTCAATTGAGAGGACTATAAAAAGTTTCAAATGGTGTGTGTAGACTGCCAGCTCGCACCAGGCCAGCGTGTTGGACTAAAGCCTCAACCCTTTGGAGAAGAGGTCCTTGCCCAGCAGTGGGACAGTAATGGGCTGATTATGCTTATTATCTGCGAGAGTGCGTGGGAAGCCGTAGCCTCCTTTTGCGAGGAGGTGATGGCGACCAAAGAGGGAGTGGAGAGGGAGAGAGCAGCTGCCACTCTCCCTTCCCATGCCAGACGCACCGGGCGCCGGAGGGTGCGCGACTATCTCTGACCACCGTAGTGTGTGGCCTGCGGGCGGCAGGTTAGGGGACCCGTCGCCCGACCAGTAACAGGCCCGAGAAGGCGGCGCGCAATGTTCCCTGCGCGCCTCTCAGGAGGACGTGGGGCAAGGCCCCATAGGAGGAGAGGTCCGCCAGGGGCTGGCGGACTAAGGCCTGCCGGGGTTGCTGTGTATGCAGCTGCGAATCCCGCGACCCCGGTCAAGGGTCAGGAGAAGGAACACCGTGGGTTTTTAGCCGGCAAGAGTTCGGCATACCCCTTCGCCTTTCCCGGGCGAAGGGCATCAATGAGGATTTTCCCACGAAAAAAAATGCTTATTATCTGGAAAGTTATTTTCCGGTCAGTTCAAGTATAAATTCCTATAATGGGCTGTAGTGATTAACATATCCATAACAGTTAGCTGATGTCCGCCACTAAACATGGACCTTACCATAAATTGCTAATACGAACAATCTTAAAAAGACATTGCCTTTTATGTTGGGTACAAACACTTATGCTTACGCTATCTTACAAAACAAAATAAACACATTGCTTTCTAAACTTCATTAGACTGAACTAAAAATAGCCTTTGCCCACTGCTGGTCAAAGGCCTCTTTTTATACAGAGAAGGAACGAGCATTGATCACCACGCTTGCTCACTGCGAGGTGGCGATTTCAGACCAATGAGTCCAGATTTCTTGACGATATTTCCTTCACCGTATGCCAATGGCGTCTTAGAGTAACTAAGAAAGAACATCATCATCATTGAGCCAAAAGACGTCCACTGCTGGACATAGGCCTCCCCAAGGTTCTGTGCTTCTCGCATCCAGCGGATTCCTGCGACCTTCACCAGGACAACGGTTCACCTTGTGGGAGGATTGCCCTCGCTGCACCTTCCGGTACGCGGTCGCCACTCCAGAACCTCTCAGCCCCATCGATCAATGCGAGCAATGCCCCGTCGACTGCCACTTAAGTTTGGCAATTCTTAGGGCTGGTTTTCGTGCGGATCTCATGGATTCTGATATGATTACACACGGAATCTCCGAGAATAACCCTTTCCATTGATGTAGGTGACCTTGAGCTTTTTTTATAAGGCCCATTGTGAGCGACAATATAGATAATGACGTCGGTACATGCCTGAGTTAGAACCCTTAAACCCGCGATTCAATTGCAAAACCTAGACTCGTCATTTCAATAGATTTGACAGTTCAAAAACGTCCATTGCGGCATATGTTTTAACAATTCCTCTTCTCGACAACTATGCATCAAGCAATGAATATTGTTGTATTGTCAAAATGAAAGCTATGACGACTACGAATGTATTAGGCAAGTGCTTAATAAACTAAAAACTAACACATAAAACACCAGGCGTAAAAGTTACACAACCACGCTAGCTTCTACCACTCCTCCTATCCCATGCAGGCTTTAATACTTTAAACCCTTTAAAACAAACCACAAATAGAATACAAACATGAAATTGAGCCAACTGCAAACAGCGTTTGATAATGCAGAGAGAATCATTTGCATTGGCCGACTCGGCCTTCTCTAAGAGGCTTACAATAATGTAAGCCTCACAGAGCCACCTTTAGCATAACTTTGCGTTCACTACAACGCTTTGAGCTCAAATTGTTTATTCAATATTTGTAAGGATGTATTGCTGGTAGTATTGGAGTTTAGAAAATTCTGCAGTTGACAATCAGTAGATCTTGGAGTTTCTTGCCGGCTCTTATCCATAGGACCTACTTTTTCGAACAGTGCAACTGTTTTGTCGAGACGTTTTCTCAGTGCATGTAAAGAGCTTAATCGAAAAAAAAATGCATTTTGAATTTTGAATAGTAGAGTTACTTGAAAGACTTCGTCCGAGGAAGTACAGTGAACCAAAAAGATATGTATACAGGCAACTAATTACATTCGTTTTCTGCTTCTTTGGGTTTCTGTCCGTTTGCAAGCGCGACTGCTGAGCGTGAGATTCTAGGTTCGATCCTCAGTTCGGATAAAGTGTTATAGGGTTTTTCCGTGTGGGATTTCTCAGTAGCAGCCCGGAGTATGGATTTGTAGCTGGTTGATGGCAACAGGCTCGCACCCTATTACAAAGGACATAAAAATAACGGCGAAATGAGGTTGTACTGTACACTTTTGCCCAGCCCTTTGGGTAATACAGGCGTGATGTTATGTTATGTAATTTCATTCGTATTTTAACTGACTGACTCTGTCTTGCGTATAAAAAGTTATTACGCACGCAATTACAATAACAATTACCTGCGTAGTGCATCCTATATTTGCCTGTACATCTAACTCTTTCGTTAACTGTATCACAGTCATACCTATTTCTACCGCCAAAGAGCATTGCTATGTTCCGATTTGAAGGGTGTTCGTGAAATTAAAAGCACATGAGAACAGGCTGCAACTACAAAGACACGCAAACAACATGGGTACTATAAAGGCATCTATAATAACAGAGCGTGAATAATGACAGGGTGTTAGGCTATAGTCCAGGAGTACCGCACTAATCTGTGACCATTAGTTAGAGTTGCTCCCATCAGTAAAGTCTTCACCTCACTATACATTTGTCTACCTTTACGGTCACGCCTTTAATCCCCGGAATGCTAGACTGAGAGCGTTTGGGCACTGCTTCTGATCCAAGTCCGAGGAAATTCGGATATAAAGCAGAATTCAGATTACGCTATTTATTTATTTATTTTACTTTAACATAAAACGGCCATTGGCCAATTACATTTGTTAAAGACATCATATATAATATATATTTAACGACATTCACACGCTCATCTCACAATACTCCAAACTTACTGACAAGATCGTCTTCCATTCGTCCGCGAACACATCACAGTCAGGCTTGGCGTCCAAGAGAGCGTTAAGCGAGGACAGAACACGTGGGATCGGTGACTGTGCACGGGCTACGGTGTGCCTCACAGGGTCGGCAAACAATGTATGCCTTATATTACGGTAGTATTTAAGCGGCGCAAACTATAATATATAGCAAATATTGTAAAGCACAATGATATCGCTCAGCATACATTTTATATGGACACGTTCACACAATGCTGTGCTATAAAGTATTTGCTGATTGTACGCGATAAACTTGAGCGATGCTCAAAGTTACATCGTACGATTCTCCGGTCCCCGCCCCGCCTCATTTCTACCCCGTTTGTCGCCAGAAGAATCGCTGTCAAATAACTTGCTTTATGCAGTGGGGCGGTTTGCGATACAGCGTATAGTGTGAACGTCGTGCTATATAGTTATACCTTATGACGCAATATGCTTTACTAAATAGCGGAAAAAATCTAATGCAAAATCTATGAAGTTCGGATCAAATGTAGTGTATGTAGCGTAGCTACTCTTATAAATGTAATATATTGTGTGCATTTATTTCGGTACATACATGTATAGGTATAAATAAACATATAAAAATAAATAGTATGTAAATATATACATATACAATTATATACAATAGTCAAAACTTAACTGTTATTATAATTACCTAAATATACTTAATTAATAAAACTTATTAAATTTAAATTATAAAGTAATTAGGACAAACAGATAAATTTGTTATTAGATATTTTGTGTGACGATTTGTGGAATGCAGACCGGTTAGCGAGCGCCGCATACGTGCCGTGTCCGGCACATTTGTTTCTCGATCGGCCATCAGTCGAATCCTACTCTCGCCCACGAGTGCATGTCGCTCGCACTTCCGCCGGCTTGCTATCGATATTATTGGATGTTACGTATGCTTGTCAAAGTGCCTAAATACGCCTAAAATAAGACGTGCTAAAACTATCGCTTTCTGTTCTGTGCTCCTCTATTCGCCTTCTATCAAACTAGTGTCCTCTGTGTACTTCTTCTAAGTGACAATAAACTTTTCATTGTGTAAGCTGTTGTTGTTCGCTTATTTACTACCAACCTACTGCTTCATTGGTGACCCCGAAGAACACGAAAAATGAGTGAGCCGAAAGATCTACAAGATGGCGGCGGTACCGCGCCACCGGGTACGACGCATGATATCCAGCGAGTGGCTATACGAGTACCTCCATTTTACCCCGAGAAACCGGCCTTGTGGTTTTATCAGCTCGAAAGTCAGTTTTTCCTGGCTAACATCACTGCTGACACCACCAAGTTCCACTACGCCATGGGGCAATTGGATCCCATATACGCGTCGGAGGTGGAGGACATCATAGCTGGTCCCCCGGCACCCAATAAGTACGAGCGATTGAAGTCGGAACTGATAAAGAGACTATCAGCGTCCAAAGAAAAGAAGATCCTGCAGTTGGTCACGAGAGAGGAGCTCGGCGATCGGAAGCCCTCCCAATTTCTGCGCCATATCCAGCATCTTGCAGGACCTGATGTTCCGCAGGACTTTCTTCGAACTATGTGGGCCAGCCGCCTACCCAACAATATCCAGACAATAATAGCCTCGCAGTCAAAGGCTACGCTGGACGAGGTTGCTGAGCTGGCAGACCGCATCCATGATATCGCCGCCCCCAGTCCACACGTAGCAGCAGCGACCGCATCAGGTAGTTCTACTGAGTTGAGCAGTCAAGTTGCGGAACTCACACGCCAGGTGCAGAAGCTGACCACCAAGTTGGATAGGATGTCACGGTCGAAATCAAGAAGATCCGGATCCGAAAGTCGTGACCGTAGCAATTCCCGTTCGAGCCGTTCCCAATCTAACTATAGAAAATTTCCTCTATGTTGGTATCATTTTAAATTTGGTGAGAGAGCTAGCAATTGCATAAAACCTTGTGATTATAAAAGTAAGGGAAAAGATTAGGGCAGTCCGTGATGGCGACCGACGCCTGCCTGTATTTTCTCAGATTCGGGTCAGACGCAGTGCACAAGGGTTCTAAAGCCATACCTACGCGTGCCTGCAGCTAAGCACGGCTACATATGAAGCTATATCTGTCCAATATAAGTTGATCCCGCATTGTATAGGCCTTCCGTACAATGAGAGGTTATCTTATATTGGCAATATTTATGATTATTAACGGTTTGCTCACGCGCATTTTTCGGGATTGCCCGACTAGTTTCAGAGCCAAACGGAGCCCGTAATCATCAAAAATGCACGTGAGTAAGCCGTAACTCACCATAATTATGAATGTGTCTTACGAAAGTTATAATAGAAAAATATATTGGACATGTATAGCCTGATGTAGCCGTATGTATGTACAGCGCGTTCCACGGTACGCGTACCCGATTATGCGTACACCAGATCGCGCAGTCCGTACAAGGCTGTAGGTATTTCGAAATACCTATAGCTACCCAATAACGGTAAACATCAAAGTGACAAGACAGATTCCTATGGACCTAACTCCAAAAAACAAAACAATCGAATCAATACAATTTAATTAACACATTACGTTGGAAGAAACAAAGGAACTCAACGGCATGAAACACTCCTAAAATAAAACATAAGATTCACAATGAAATGTATTCAATTTAAGTATACTCGTTTGCTCAGAATTGTTAAATTAAATGTAAAGTGAATTTGCGAGCATGACACAGTTAATTTATAACCGAATAATTATGTTCTACATACGCAAGGTTTAAACATAAAATGAGGAATCCTTTGACCAGAGGAAATATTATCAATAAGTACCAAATAAGTTAAAATAATTTGAATACCCTATATGAACCCCAAAAGGCTTACTTATGTATGCCGTATCGAATGATACATAAATGGTGGTACAGGAATGGCGATACAATATTGCACCACTATTCTGGGCACGAGATCAATGGATTTCTTTTTTCCAAAGGAGACCTGACAAGCTTCATTCATTTTTAGACCAAAATCTAAAGTAGCCGGCCAAAGAAAAGTATATTCATATTATGATAGTACATGACTACCATATTTTTTTTTTTTATCATGTATTTCCTCTGGGTCTGATATCTGAGTCACTACATAAGGTTAAAATGATCGATCTTTGCGAAAAAAATTGGTCAATTAAAGCGTTAATATATTAACTAACAGCACCTACATAATATCTTAATGTTTGTAAGTAAAATACATATAAACTATACTAATACGCTATATATATATAGCGTATTAAGATACGACGATACGATAACAACACTGGATATAGGATAGCCGTCCCATGAAACTGAAGTTGCATGGATAATTAAAAAGCAGGGCAGTAACGCAGGCATGTGATCTTTTGGCCTTCATGGCTACCTGCCTCTAAAACAATAACAAGTAACGTTTGGCACATATTTTTCACTAACAAATTCTTTTTCAGTTTCGACTGAAATTGAATATTTTAACCTTATGTAGTGACTCAGATATCAGACTTAGAGGAATGACGTCATATTAAAAAATGTTTAGGTATTCATTTACTATTATAATATATGCATAACTTTCTTTGGCCGGCTACTTTACTTTTTGGTCCATTTTGTCAGATGTCCTTTAGGATTTTCAGAACAGAATTTTTAGAACGTCCACTGCTGGACATAGGCCTCCTCCAAGCATCACCACATTCCATGTTGGGGGGGTTTTGCCATAATCGCTACGCTTGGCAGGCGGGTTGGCGATCACAGTATGGTTGTTAAAGTACTCAGAGAACGCTGCTGCCCATCCTCTAGTGAATCCCTAAGTCACCTTTTACAAAACCTATTGCTAAACAGTATTTGCTATACGCCATAATTATTATAGCATAGTCTGAACTGCGCCTAAAGGGTTATTTACACGTGTATATAGGTATTTTCTCGAAGCGAGTCTCATGTTATCTCTGTTTTTACCGCCGAGCAAGACAAGGCTAGAAAGAGTCTCGCTTCGAGAAACTCTCGTCGTGTAAATGAGCCTTAACTGTGCAGGTTTCGTCACGATGTTTTTCCTTCACCGTAAACAAATTCTGAGTGATAATCAAGTTCAATTTACGATCATCAAATACTCGTATCAACTTAAATAAAGACAAAATTATTTCATTCACGTTTCATTGTTTGATTATCGTATATATTTGAAACATGGTCGTGTTTTATTTTATTTTCTATTTTCCTTTGGGTTACAGCCATTACTTGGACAAATATTTGTTTTACTGAAAGCCCATCATGTTCGCGGTTTGTTTGTATTTTAACGCGTTATTATAACGTTGTTTGAAATCGTGAAATCGTGCGCTCTTTATTGTGTGTCTCTTAGACTATAAAGTATTTGATTTATGAGTAAACTCGTGTTTTTTTATATTATAAGATTTTATCTTTTGTTATAGGTTCATTAAAAATAATGTTACTCTATGGAACTTTTCTTTGAAAAAAAAAACTTATGCGATTGATACTAGGTACTAATAAGATTATAAGGTATTAATAAGATAGATACATACGTATATTCACGCTTATAATCCCTGAAGGGTAAAGCAGAGATGATCTCCTATTACATGGCTCTGTACACTCATGTTCCGCCTCTTGTGTTGAGCTTTGATTTTATTAGCATTTACGTATACTTTAGTTTCAGATCTTCACCGTAATAATGTTTTTTGTTCTTTTTCTCGTTTTATACACAATTATTTTCATTCATTTAATATCATTTTTCATTTCGCATGTCTGCTGGCAGAAATTTCTTTTGAAATAAGCAGTGAACTAGCACTAAATAAGATATTTAGAATTTAAAGTTATCAAGAAGGAAGTATCGTTATTGCGACACAGTATTGGTTTCTGACTTCCACGCGGACGGAGTCGCGGGCACAGCCAGTAAGGCCCGGACTCCACCAAAGCGGTGATGTGCGGAGATGTCCGAAGCGGAGACGAGAAGAAATGTTTTTCAGCTAGGGTGTATCCACCCAAACTGTGCGGAGATGCGTACTGGCTAGACTGTAGCGGAGATGTGTGCTGGCTAGGGTGGAGATGTGCGCTGACTAGAGCGGAACTGAGCTGAGTGCGGCGAGCGTTGGATGTGAACGCATAGTTTAGTGCGATCTGACACGAAACCGCTCACTGCACGCCGCACACATCTCGTCTCCGCTGCGCGTCGTCGTCAGCTTGCGAGGAAAAGCTCACATCTCCGCCTTGTACCGCGGCCCAGCTCAATCTCGGCGAGGAACAGCTCACATCTCCGCTTCCATCGCGCCATACAAATATGTTACATCTCCGCTGAGTGGTATCCACTTAAGCTGAGTGGAGACGAGATGTGTGAATAACGAAATTCTATTGGTTTTTTAATACACGACACATTTGGTGCATTGGCTAAGCGATTGGCTTCTGCGCTACGGGTCGTGGGTTCGATTCCCACACGGAACAAAAATTTGTAAGGTCTACAGATGGTTGTTCCGGGTCTGGGCGTTTGTTTGTGAGATTTGTGTCTGTAAACGCACCCACGATACAAGAGAAATCTTAGTGTGGGGCAACGTTTTTTCTAAAAGAAAAAAAAAGAAAAGAAAAAACACATCTCCGCTCCGCTCGTCTCATCCCCGCTTTGGTGGAGTCCGGGCCTTAATCCCAAATGCGAACATAAATACGTACAATATCCCAGTAACAATGGTCCTCGTTCATAGAGTCGTAAACAGACATTTTGGCATAGAAAAAAAACTAGTGATTAGATAGTAAAATAGTCAATGTAGCCATGAAACCTCGTCGACAACGTAAACAAGTTTTACAGCCACATTTAACTAGATTACGATATGACTAGCATTTTTTATATACTCGTTTGCTTTTATATTGTGAAAAAACAAACTGATTTCTATGTCCGGAGCAGAATAGTAATATAGTATCACAACACAGTATAAAACAAAGTCGCTTCCCGCTGTCTGTCTGTCCCTATGTATGCTCAGATCTTTAAAACTACGCAACGGATTTTGATGCGATTTTTTTTAATATATCGGGTGTAAAAAGACCCTTAACGATAACGAAAACCACGTATCTACCCATCATTGGGATATTTTTTTTCGAACAAACCATACCTGGGAAATCATTGGTTTTGGAGATATTGAAGGTCAAAGTACACATTTTTTTAGTTTTTTCCAGAAACGATTTCCAAGTCATAACACAAAACTTTCTTCCATACAAAAATTTCAATTTTTCCTAACAAATTACGCATTTGAAGTTACAAAAACGCAATGAATATCAAACGCATACAAACGTCTTGGCTTGGCTGTGTGGCCGCTGCACGCATGCAAACGCGCGACATCGCCACAACCATAACTTGCGCGCTACAAAAAAAAACGTTTTTTGTCATGGCAAAAAATAAAAGTCGTTTCCCAGCAATTAGTTTTGGTCAATGTAATTAGTAGTTAGTTTGATGTACAGAGTGCGTAGATTTCGGCTATGTGATGGGTCTTTTTACACCCTGTATAGAGTGATTCAAGAGGAAGTTTTTAAGCTATAAAAAGTACACGTTCAAAGACGGGGTGGGTCGCTAGTGTGCAATATAATGTAGGAATGAAGATATTTGTCGTATACCCTAATCCTTTTTAAAGAAATAAGGAACTAATCACTATTACAGTACAACACAACAATAAAATCGCTTCGGCAAACTTCGTAAAACCGATCACTTCCGAAGTGAGTGCGACTTCAAGATTGAACGTTTATTAAGTACTGCAGTTAAAAAATATCTTTACGCTGACGCAATAAGTGTGAGTGGCGCGGAATTAAGCGACTGCTATTGATTGTTTGATCAGGTATATTAATGTAACTAATTAGCGTTGGTGTACCTGCCCCACTGATAAGCACGGGCTTCTTCTCAGAATGAGAGAGTAGGCCTTAGTACACCGCTGGCCTGGACTGTTCATAATTACGTAAATAACTAAAGAAGGGATAAAATTCAAAGAAATACAATTCGTAGAGTTAAAATTCTTGTCAGAATGACTGTTGTGTACAGTGTTCATTCTGAAACACTCGTTGTATCATTGAGATATAGTTCAATTTTCTTTGTTGTTCAGATCATTTTGAACAGGCCGTTCGTTCCGAAATATTTGATGCTGACTGTACAAGACTTTCTGAACACAGAAACTGGTAACATTTACATTAACAATTTAGCACACAGCTATAAACTTCTAGGAATACTCCTAATATAATCCCTTATCGAAAACATATTAAATACAGCCTCATTAAATATACATGATAACACGAGTGTCTCTAATTAAAGCTGAAACTTACATATTGCGAGTACCTACTTAGTTCAATAAATTAACTTGAACTCCACGCATCGACAGGTGGATTGTGTTCAAATATAGTAAGCAGTAAATTAAATAAGTTTGGCATATATTAATTAGTATTTGAAGTACGTAAATGTGGTTCAATTAATTTTGAAGATGTACGAGGGAGAAGTGGTAAAGGTCGTGAAAGGTCGCTGAACTTAACATCGCTATTATCAGCCTGTGGATGTCCACCGTTGGGCATGACCCTTAAACCCATAAACTCACGCCTGTATTCCCCGAAGGGTTGGCAGAGGTGTATAGTACACTTACATTTCGCCGTTTTATGTTTATGTCCCATGTAATCTCGGGCGAGCCTATTGCCATCGATCGGGCAAAAATCCAGACTCCGGGCTGCTACTGAGAAATTCCACACGGAAAAACCCAATAACACTTTGCCCGACCTGGGGATCGAACGCAGGACCTCACGCTCAGCAGTCGCGCTTGCGACCGCTAGACCAACGAGGCAGTCATGACCCTTAATGTTGAGGAAATATCGCTATGTGGACTTGTTCTGCAGAGCCTTTTCCAACTATGTTGGGTTCGGCTTCCAGTCTAACCAGATGCGGCTGAATACCAGAATTTTACACGGAGCGACTGCCATCAGATCTCCACAACCCAGTTATTGGGCAGTGCTGATATCCTAAGGTTAGACCGGTTGTCACACTTTCGGGCTTCTGACTACCCGTAACGACTGTCATAGGTATTCGTATGACGTAGTTTAACGTGCTCTCCGAGGCCTGGAGTGGTCTCGATGTGTAAAGAACGGAGACCCACCAATCCGCAGACTGACCGCGGCCAGCGCAGCTTAACTTTGCAAATCATTTGGTCAGCGTAGTTGTTAATTAGCCACAAAAGACTAAATGCACTTAACAGCATCAGTCGTTTCACTTATAGATAACTAGCAACCCGCCCCGGGTTCGCACGTGTGCATTTTATAGCTTAAAACCTTCCTCTTGAATCACTCCATCTATTAAAAAAACCGCATCAAAATCTGTTGTGTAGTTTTAAAGATCTAAGCATACATAGGGACAGACAGCGGGAAGCGACTTTGTTTTATACTATGTAGTGATGGGCATTTTTTATGGAAATGCGTAAGAACCTTGCTTTTATGTTGTCCGGGACGTTTTTATTAAAATAAAATTAGTAACTGCTGCTGCGGCTAAGATTGGCTTGTTGGTATAGTGGTTGCTAACGCGACTGCTTAGCGTGAGCTCCTCGATTCGACCCCTAGGTCGGGCATAGTGTTATTGGGTTTTTTCGTGTGAAACTTCTCAGTAGCAGCCCGGAATCTGGATTTGTGGCCGGTTGATGGCAATAGGCTCGCTCCCTATTACATGGGACTTAAACATTACAGCGAAATGAGGATGTACTACACATCTCTACCCAACCTTTTGGGGAATGCAGGCGTAATGTTAAATAAATAATCTGGCAGTAGGATGCTTCTGTTTACAAATTTATGCTCCCACAGTAGCTGCTGCACTGTTCAGCTGGCATGTCCGCCATGTATTTTTAAAATTGCCTTTAACATCATAGATTCATAACTTAGCGAAAAATATTTGTATGACCTGAAGATAATTTGATTTGTGTTTTAATGTTTTTGAAATGAAATTAAATGAAAAATAAATGAAATGAAATGAATGAAACGAAATGACAAATGAATGAAATGATAAACTAATGATATGAAATGAAAAATGAATGAAATGAAATTTTGTGTTTTGTAGCACCCATGATACAAAGCTATTATATTAGTGTGGAGAATGAGTGTGAAGTTGTGTTTTGATAATGAACTTCTACTAAATGTACTTACATCGTAAATCTTAATAAAAACGAAGTAATATATGACAGCACTCACACGACAGATTTCCGTCCCATTTTTCGAAAACTTCCAACGATATCAAGCTTTAAATATTTTCCCTTAAAATTGTCATAAATTAACATTACGACTCCCATTTGACTATTTCCGCCACACATTTCAAAATGACAATGGACGTAACGTACAGAAAATTACCCACAAAATTGGGAAAACCACGGCTTTGAAAAAACTTTTTATACGCTAACAAAAGACGTCAGTCCGAATTAGTTTTGAATGAGAATGAACTCAACTCTCTGAATGATAAAGTGCATTTTCGTTTGGGGTTGGTTGTGACGTATGAGGGTTGTGTTTGGGAAGGGTGCTCTCCGAAGGCTCCTCACGTCTCGTGTCGGGTACGTCACGTACCCTGGGCTGGCACAACGTTTATTATTCAATAGCTAAACGTAACAGACATGTTTAAAGTTACGGAGTAGGCTACGCTTAGTAGATATTGGACTCAGTTGGGTCTGATTTTTGTGAGTCCAAAATGTAAGTACTGTGAAGTTTATCTGTGTTATATTTAAAGCGAATTTACTTGAAGAACTTGACTGTATGTCTGTCTGCTTGTTTGTTTACAACCTTGTACACTATTTGTGTAGTAAGCGGAAATATTTCCTTAACTGATTGTAGTTCATATTATTGTTTCTCATATTCACTTACGCGACGTCTTACGTAGGCGGTTTAAAGCGACGCGAATTGCGAAGCGATGCGATGCGGTGACACGCGATGCGGTGCGAAGCGGCGCGGCGGCTTTGTCCTACGAGCTCGCGGACCACTCGCCGCGCGCCGCCGTCATTCAGTAGCACTGTACGGCACCGCATCCAGTTCGCGTGAAAATATCAAGCCAAGTGACAGCGTTCGCTTCGCGCCGCGCCGCGCCGCACCGCATTCCACGTGCGTTTGGTTACGTAGGACACTTCAATAGGTATCGACTGTTTGTTGTTTTCGCGTCGCGCCGCGCCGCTTCGCGTCGCTTGTAGATCGCTCACGTAGGATGACACGTTAACTGAGTCCATCTTGTTGTGGTTTTGTTCCGTATTCAATTTTATAACAATTATCGGCTTCATATTTGCTTTTTACTTTTTGCCATCAAACTTCGTAAACTTATTATGTTCTATTCAAGTGAAAAATAGAAGTATGAATTATTTTTAACCTTGGGTATAGTGTAACTAGGTAACTACTTAAAAAAAATTGGTCTGCTAGTAAAATACAAAAAATAACGTCTTCGCTATGAGTAGAGAACTATAACAACTTCTTATGTGTTTCCATTCCATTGTTATGTTCCATCAATGCCCTATTATTATCAAAATCAAAGTCTTCTCCATTTCAAAATTAATTGTTACGCTCTACTGCATCTGAAGGTACAAACTTTGGTTGACTGTCCAGTTTATCAAACGCTTATCCGTTTGGTGACCTCAGAGTTGAATTATTTCACTGAAAGTAATTTGTATCGTGAAACCGAACTTTGTCAGTTGTGGTCGAGAGATAGTCAGCTATTGTGAATAGTTTTCATTCTGAAGGTTTATCATCAAGTGATGTTAAAGTTAATGTAGTAAGTAAGTGTGGTACTACCATTCATTGGTTTAAAAACAATATATAGACCGGCGATAAACAAACCTTTGGTCATGACACATGCAACAAATTTTGTTTAGAAGCTCGTGTCACTTATTTTTCAATCGTCTAAAATGTGTATATTTCAAAAATGATTACTTCAATCAAAGGTTTATTCACCTTTTGTACTAAATTTACATGGCCGGACTAGACGTGTGGGTCAATATCTTTGCTTAATTCTTTGGGATCATAGATGTGATGATTGAAGCATTTTAAGTTAAATTTTCTTTTTAGAATATACATTTGTGTGGAGTAATACATATTATTATGTCCTGATATGTTAATGTTATTTGATTTATTTGAATAATGGATACATCATCGCCTATTAGTATTGCTTGGTCTATATCCTTATCAAACTGTGTAGGTGATTTTGCACCTATTTAAAAATCTCATTCCACAATCAATCCACATCAAACAAGCCTCATTACTTTCTTACCTCCACCCAGCATAGGAGACTTAAATAATCCAAATTGGAAATGAACGTAATAATAAATTAACCGAGTTATTCTAACCCACTAATGGTTATTTTGGCTCATCAATATTAAGAGGTTACAGGAGTATAATCGTAAGGGTGCTGAGGGCGCCTCAATTTATCTACTCACCCCCGGGGATGAAATAATCAGAGGAGATTGCTTAACACTCTTTAAGGATAAATATTTTGCGAGGAGTGGTGGAGGAAATAGAAGGTGGAGGTTTAGAAGTAAGTTTGGAGCTTTGGGGTGATATAATTTGGTATTAGGGATTTCAATGATAATATTGGGGTAAAATAAACGTGTAGAGATGTACTCTAACTAAAAAAAACATCTATTGTCTAGAACTATGAGTGTGAAAAGGAACTTACTAAAGTCTATTTTACGAGAACTGATGAGACGCCATCGATGCTGATAGTGCACATTGTGAAATATATCCTCAGAACGTACATCATGAACATGATACTGGAAATCCCAGAGTTACATATTGAACCAAACGTCTTTGACCCACCTGTAACAATACCCACAAGAATATCAGTGGTCTGGAAAGCCGATTACATCACACAGGCTTCTATTTATAGCCCTTTAATCAAATACCAGTTCCATCATTACATCCATTTTAAAGGTCAATTCTAGGTAACACCCGGCTACAAAGAGCTGGCTTCCGATCAGTTTCCGGATATCCGGTCAAATTGGCGCCGTAACAAAGACGGCAGCTTTCAATGAGCGTGCTACTGATACACGCTAACGAACGTAATGGGCGATGTGTAACTGTGAGCGGGGAAATTAAGAATTCAGAGATTTTTATTTATAAGCGTTTTTGGGAAAATATGTAAAACAGAAGTTTTTTTTAATGGATTTGCTTTGAGGGCAATAAAATTTAAGTTACTAATAATTTTCAAACAATTGGGTAATTGTTAATACATAGATGATGGTTGAGTTTTTGTATAATTGCTATGCTTGAGAAATTATGAATTCGTGAAAACACTCTTACATCAATCATTATAACATTTCTCATTGATGTTTATAAATCAAAATCATGAAATATTCTTCAGACTTTAGAGGAAATGAGCTTAAAGTTCGTGATATTTTGCAGAAATAGGAATTGGTATATATCAATAATATTTCTTATTTTTTAACAAATCTGCAGTGTTAATAATTGGATATCAGGTTTAACTTGTATTTTTATTGAATGAAATCGTCCTCTCAACTTATCCAGCCATAAATTAGAGAAACGAAAAAATTGGCGATGCTATTTTGTAGCATATTATAGTGTACGGACTTACAGGTCGCTCAAGCTCAAACCACGCCTTACCTGAGGTGCTAGCTAATACATCAGCCGTCCGGGCTCAAATTAAACTTTAGCTTTGTACACAATTAACGTTTTCTGTTCTCTTTTGTGTTGCTGCACTGATACTTAATTATTATTACAATATAAACGATACCGGGAACAATGTTGCATTGTTTGAAGAAACTGTTTCAATGTAGATCTTGGCTAAGATATGAAAATATAAGCTCAGAATTGAAGGTAAGTAATTTTGGTGTGTTCACTAATATAATAATATAGAACTATGCTATTGTAGAGTGAGATTTTACTAAGAAATAAAATTATTACGTTAATGGAGAGCAGCACTCAGCTGTATGTAAAAAAAATGTATTATGAGAAAACCCGTATTCTTAGAATATTTCAATAAAATTAAAAATGTATGGAAAGTTGATAGCAGTCCGAACAAGGTGAAGGAGTTAAGCTACGTCAGAATTGGTAATGCGTTTGATAGTTAACGCAAGACCAATTTCTTTGAAAGTAATAGTACTACTGAAAATACTAGTTGTAGTACCTTTTCTTATTACTATTTGACTTGGTTTCGTTTGACCATAATCGCACCTGATAGTAAGCGTAAATGGGACTAAGATTGGGCACACAATTCCAAGTAATAGAGGTAACTCTTTATCAATTCCCCAAAATGGTAGCTAGCCACCTGGCTAGGTAGGATCTATACCGTCCACCTGGACGGTATAGAACCTACCGCTAAGCGTGCTGGGTTTTGTAAAATCTTACAACAAGCGACTATTCCCAGCGCGCAGTGAGGAAGTTTTATATTCTAGCCAGTCCACACACGGTATACCTAGAAAAGAACAGAAGAATAATAAAGTAGAAGAAGTCCATCATTTGTATATTCCAAATAAATTTAACAATAGACAACAGATTCAATTTAAAATTCTGTTACATCCAAATCATTTCATAAACATTTAAATACATTTTCCATTTTTACGAAGTTACAAGAGGTTGAACGACTGAACACAGTCCGCTACCGGTCAGATGACAATGTCAACGTACCGTGGAAACAATAACCAGAATTGGCAGCCGAGTGGAAAGCGTCGCGTAACATAAAAGAGATTTAAACGTCAGTGAATGTTATTTGATTTGTTTACACTGTGAAGTGAGTTTCATGAAATGGGTGTGGTTAACATGGATTTATAAAACAAAATTTTTGATGTGTCATTTGTATTTGAGAAAAGGTTTAGTCTTGGATCTGTAAAAGTACAAGAATCAGATGGAAGGGCAGTACTGCACACAACTGTCGACTGATGATCACCTAAGATATATTTTAATTTAAAACGATAACTTGTGACCAATTCCCCAATTGAGTCGGAAATGATGTTTTTTTTTTTTTTCTATCCTTCCGCTTTTGGCGATACGTAAGTAAGTGCTTGCTGACTAGCTAATCATTTCACCACAGCATGAGGTAAGTATTCTCATATAGGTAGTGCTGACACGAGAGAAGCAGAATATCATTCTATGAGACCGTTTATTCTCGTATGTTACTTTAAAGGAATACATTTAAAATTATATTCTAGTTATCCGCGACAATACTTTCCTTGATCTAACAATCACACCAAGACACATAACCTACTGAAATCATACTTGTCACCACTAGATCAATAATAAGACATGAGTTTCTGAGACCTATAAGGAAAACGAGCACAAGATAAGTGTTACATCATAAAATATTAATACACCGTCTATTGAGCCCACCTAAGAGGAAAAACGGGATAAATATATTAGTAATTTCCTATAGATAAACGAAAAAGATTTTCGTCCTGACGACAATAGCACTCAATAAAAACGGGCTTCTATTTATTAATACAATTGGAGCTACTCAGAAGGATCTACCAAGGCCTTCGGATCCCTGACCCATTTACATCAGTTGAAACTTTACACTGTACGGTATACATCGAAGCTATACTTCGTGATTTCCCCGGAGCACGCCGACGATTACGGAAAGTGAATCGCATCCAATTTTTATCATCCACTTACATATCTGTTTCGGCTTTTTGTTAAATTGCCGTGGAGTGGCGAATGATTCACTCAGCTTCGCCGTCAGTTTTTACGACAATTACCATTTTGATAGGTGCGGTAACTTTTTTTCCATTAACATCGAAACTTCCATTACAATTGTATTAAGAATTTGAGTTCGGCTTTGAAATGGTTCTTGAGCTCAATTAAGAGGACCATAAACTTCCTTCTAAAGCCGTTTCTATCATTACTCTGCTTATCTCAGTAATATCGTTTCTTTATTATTTTAACTGCTGTCGTTAGCTTTTATGTCAGTTGCTATAAATTATAGGAGAAATAGACCCGGACGGAAACCGGGTATATTATGTCGATGTCATAGATTATTTTGTATGAAGATATATACTGACAAGTCTCTTCCTTTAGGAAAAAAGCAGACGAGAGCACATTATTAAAAAATGATATGCATTGAAACATCTTATAAAAACAACATTTAATATAAAAGACACTGCGCATTGCAGATTTGTTATCGGTTCAGTCTCTTTCAATCTGGCATAACTACCGTTTGTTCTATTTACTTGGGCGATCTTATTAAAACGACGATTGTGCGCTCTCCTAATCCTCGAACGAATATTCTCCGTTTTATTATATTTATTTTGATTTCCAAATCATTGTGACACAACAGTTTATCGTTGTAAATATGTCCTTTAAAAGCCTTAATAGTCACAAGTAAACCCATTATTCAAGATATACACAAGACCTGTTGCAAAACAAACACCTCGAAAAAAATATGTTTGTATAGGTTTCTGTTTGTCCAAACGCTACATTGAATTTTTTGTTGGCGGACAACCCTCTTATTAAAGTATGTCGCCTAATATCATAGCTTATAGCACTACAGCGTTCGGGCACTGAGTTTATTTAGAAGATTGGCAACACTTACGTAACTCCCTCGATTTGGATGACTATGCATGATACTTACCATAAGACTATGAGACTCCCCTTTCAACATAAAAATCACTTTGTATGCCTCACATATTTTGGTTGCTTACGACTTGCAAGGCTGCCACTTCTTATCGTTGCCTTCATTTCGTAGATCTTTTTAGGTCTGCCAAATTTTCTGCGAATTAACTACTAGGTATCATTTATATTTATCGATATAAACATTACATTTGGCTATATTCGCTTCATATTGGAGTTCTCCGTAATATTTTCCGATCTCAGCTCTGAATCCTTCGAACAAAATTAATCTTCCAGATTCACTAATATTCCATTCAACAATACTCTCCATCATAATAGGACCATCTTGTCCTAAATAAGATCTCTTAGTTACCCAAAATCCGTTCATAATCTCCATATTGTGTCCACTTCATCATAGCAGAATTGTTTAGTGTCAAGAACAATAGAATATTTTACTGAATACAAACTTAGTCCTTGATACTGCTTATGGATATCATCAAGTAGCTGTTTATGTAAGCAAGCAAGCATGTCGTCTTATAAATGGATCCTTATATCAGGAGGTCGATCCCATGATTTCCCTTGGCGCGTATTGCTTCCAAACGACTTTACTACAACTTTACTGCGACTTCTTGTGTGACATTTTATAAAAGTAAGTTTTAAACTATCTGGATGATATAGTTGGCGAGTGGTCATTAGCGAAGCATTGCAGGGTAAGTTTTAAATGCAATTCTTGGCAGCATTTATGTGTTGTTTGTACGTCTTTTCGAGTTTTTGCTTAACGAAGTTATAATTTACATAGATTACTGGCGGTACTTATGTATAACTAATGTGACTGTTTTGGCATGTAAATAATGACACCTATAGGGGCATGTGCTTTACCCGTGGACGATTTCCAGAATTTGAAAAAAAAGTTTTTTTTTAAAAAAAACCTCTTTCTTTTTTCATGAAATTATTTATTGTACGGCTTGGTAACTAATCAACACTTAATAATTATCAGTCTCAAATGCGATGGCAAAAACAATTGCTTAGAAAATTAAAGATCTTCAAAAGCCCTTATTTTGTCCATAGGTGCAACGTACAAATGTACCTATGGACAGCACAAATGTACTTATGGACGGTAACGTACCTGTAGACAAGCATTTAACATTGCAAAAAAAACAGGTTTTCGTAGCGATAATTCAAGAAAACGTAGTTGATAACATCGCAACCATCCTATACCAGTCATTTTGTATTGATACCAGCTTTTAGGAGTATTTTATTTATTTTTTGCACAGAAAACTGGTAGGCAAGTTCCCAAACTTGTTTGGATTCTAGACCCATATGCGTGTAGGCTGCCTTTTCTAAATATTCATGAAACATAATTTCTTAATGCTCTTGAAACACCTTATAAACGTTATTCTTCAATAACATAACGATACATGTATTTAATAATTAATCTATAGATTTTTCATTGAGATCATTATCTTTAATGAGTTGAAAATATTTAAAAATGGTAGATTTTGGTATTTTGTATTTTTCAGACACCTTACGAACTGAACATCCATTTTTGACCTCTATTACTGCTTCGAGAGAGTGTTTGAACATATTATATTCCGTTTCACTCTGGTTTTACTACCTGGCACTGAAAAAACCCAAAACAAATACAGTAATTTGTCTGTGTAAATTACTGTCCACAGGTACAACCGATATTATGTACCTATGGACAGTCCACAGGTACATTCATTCCCCCGTCCACAGGTACAAATATTACGACGTAACCTAGAAAAGGTTAAATCTTTCTAAAGAGCATGAATACAATCACAGAATGGTCCTTATTTCAATGAAAAACAACGAAGTTCTGGAATGCATCTACAATTATACTTCTAGTTTAAGTTATCTCACAGAAAAACACCTTGAAAATGTACAAAAAAACTTACTTTTTGAAATAAAAATCTTCGACAGCACATCACAACAGATTTATCACTGACAGCACAATGACAGTTAGTCAGTGTTGCCATTCGTCAAAAAGAGTTTACGAATGCGTTCAGATTATGTATTTACGTCGTTTAGTTTTTGAAATATTGACAGTGTCCATAGGTAAAGCCGTCCATAGGTACAACACTTGACCCTACTACCTACTTTGTTTTTTATTTAATATATCACTTCAAAATTGATTCATCTGTATAAAGAAATATGTTACCATGATGACAAGGCGTCAATGTCATAACTAGATGAAATAATCTTATTAAACCAACGCGATATACCTTGATACAAAGCTACTCTAACCACATAATATCGGCTTAAAAGATTTATCGTATCAAACATAAAAGGCACCGTCCACGCAAGGTCTTTAAGAAATAAATTCTAAGAACGCCTCTGATACAGGAAGAGACATTTTATAATTAAACTCAAAATAGATTTAGGTCACGTCTAACACAGAGTGAAACCAATCGTGGAGCTTTCCGAATAGACCTGGCGGGTTGAATCGGCCCGCAAATCGGATGGAAAGCCGATCGCATAGGCATTGCAGGAATCCTGGCGGCGCGCCAAAATACATTACGAGTCGTACACGTTCCGTATACGTGTCGTTACAGCCACTGACGTAGAAATAGAGGCGGTTTGAGATAGTGATGACGTGTTCTTTTTAGCTGTTAATTTTTTTAAGTGAATAGCTGGTGAGATTTATGTTAAGTATGGAAGATCGGAAATGTTTTAGGGTTCATTGATCTGAGAGAACGACTTTTCTTTTAAATGTCCTCCTCTTCTTGCTTACGATTAAGACCAACCCGTTCCCATGGGTGTCGACTAGTAAGGGGCGATGAAGGGAGTGTATTAAGATTGTTGGCAGCAGAATTCCTTTCTCTGTAATAGCATAGGATTGTGATTACCAATTCACTTGCCAAGCCAAGTAATTATAGGTATATTCCCCAAGGATCTATGGGACCCTTTTTTAGTTAAGGACATTTCCGGGAAAATGCTTTATGAAACATAATAATTTCATGCTACAATACCCTTCAACATTTAAGGAAAGGATCACAATAACCCAAACATAATTATCGAAAGACAGGATGACCTGATTACGACAAATTATCTATTATTCGTCAGTCCAAAGCTAACAGCCTACGGAAATAAGGTCGTTTAAACAATAGGAAATTAGTACCTTGCATCTGACAAATAACGGTCCAAGTCAGCTTCCTATCTTTGACGGGAACTTATTTTTGACGTAAAAGGGGGTAAACCAACAGCGCAGATTATTCGCCCCCGGCAGTTCTTGGGTTCTAAGAAACGTGCAAGGAGTGATTTATGGGAAAATGGTCTTTCGTTGAATGTATTAAAGGATATTTTTGCGTGTGTTTCTAAGTCTTATGGTAATGGCGTGGGCGGTGTAGTATTGCTTAATCGTATCCGCATAGATAGTTAAGTAAATGTAAATAAGTCTCGTAATGGTATGTGTGTTCATTTACTTAAACGGTTGCGGCTTGATGGAGAATCTAATGAAGAGAAATATTTGCCTCTGGTTTTTCCTTACGAATGAAAAAAAATTTGTTCACATTTGCGTAGAAGCAGACTACTCTAGGATTAAACACTTGTAGCTTATCATTAATCTTTTTTTACAAAAGAGTTTTTTTTTTAAACGGAAGCTTTGCCTAGGTTTTTACGAGTAATGACTTAACTTAGATCAAATACAAGGAGTAAAAAAAAGAAATGTTACAGTAAATATTTTTTTTCAAAACTGAGTTTTAGAATGAATTTTTAAAGGAAACTACAGAGTTGAAGCGAATAATACCGTAAGTGCATGCGTAAACTATCTTTCTACTGCCATATACTCATGAGTACTATTTGTTGGTACATGAAATATAAGATTCACCTTTCCTAATTCTAAAAAGCTTCAAAATAAACCTAAATGGCATTTTAAAGACAATTTTTTTAATGAAATGCCATTCAATTTGCCTCAATGGGATACACCCATAAAGAAAAGAAAGAAATGGGTCGAAAAATTATGAAGAGCAACGAAAAAATTGTGAAGGGCAAAAATGAATTAATAATTTATATTATACATCTGTCGAGGTGTTACAGTGTAGATGATAACTTCCCGCCCGCCCTTCGGCAGTTTCCGGTTTGGCAGGGCGGGCGGTATAATCGGGAATTTGCCGAACAATTGTAATAAGAGAGAAAACGTTTACTTAGCGATGGAATCGTTTCATTAAAATATTTAATTAGTTTTTAACACTTTTATTACTTTAAAAGTTGATGGAAAAGCAAACGAAAAGTATTTTAACAATAAATTTATAACTTTTGACCTACAAATAAAGTTTATGACTGTGGACATTGGCGACAATCGTCCGCTGCTAAGCATGAGGCTCCTCGCATATATCACACAATGGACTACTGAATAAACTGTATTTATTTCTTTCTTTTCAAATTACCGAGATCTAAAATTTACAGAATTACCCATGCCCGGTTACTATGACCACAAAAAAAATGTTTTGGTATCATTTTTTATTGGCAAACTCGACATATAAAAACAGACTCAGATAGACGTAAGCTAAAAATGGGGACTATGCTTGATCATTGGTAAGATACAAGAGTCTCAATTTCAACCAATAATTTATTGGAATCAGCCGATCTTGATAATAAAAATAAAAAACAGTTTCTTAGTTTTACCAAAAATTTGAACCAAATTATAGCAAAAAAACATTTGAAGGAGCACAACTCTATAACAAAATACCCGCACGTAATAAAAATGTAAGCTCATGATGCATTCAAAACTCAGTTAGCTAGATATACAATTTCAGAGACCTAACTCAAATGTGAAAAAATGAATGCATTGGATGGGTACGCCATCATTTTTTAAATGACGAACATTTCTTCATAGCATAAGTTAATTTATTGTTCTCAAGTACGTGACGTCGCGTTTTTATTGAGAATACATTTTTTTAAACCTAAAAAAGAAAAGAAATTACAATCAATCAAGTAGATTATTATTAGCACATGAAAAGAATAAATCTTGCTACTCACCTACTTGACTTAATCGTTATCTGCCGTATTCAAATTCGTATTGCATTATGACGAAAAAATACCCTCAAGTTTCTGTTTTCTAATCAAGCTTCACATTCCAGTCATGTAAAATCTCTCAAACATCCCCGATGTTTACCGAGCGCTCCGGACAATACCGGACGATATAATGAGTTATGAAAAGCGCCCATCGTTCCGAGAGGAAATGAAAATCTCGAACTTTCGATATTTACACGCGAAACACAGTTTAAATGGGGATCAAGCTGTATTTGCAGAACTTGTGTTACAATTGCTGTATGCAAACAAATGTGTTGTGTAATCATGGAGGATTTCCTCGTGTATTATTGTGTTTTTATTTATGTTTGTTGCAAGCTCGCTGTTGGAAACCTGGTTGTTTGTAATGAGTTCTGACACGTGTAGAGGTGAAGTCAAATGTCATTTTACATCTAATATAACTTTGACTTCACTTTTCCACGTGCAACCAATCTACGGGGTTTCTGTGTCACAATTTATATTTAAACAGTAAATGTCTACGTGCTCATGTGTTGATAATCTCTTGTTTGTCAATTAGAGACTCCGTGGATACAGTGCAATATTGGTTTTGAGGAACTCATTGTGATGTTAAATCTTTTTGCCATGTAATTTTTGATTTAAAATTCGCCTTACCCAAATTCTGAAAGGTCTGTCTTTATATGTTACGGAGGTCACAATTCAGTCGTTTTACTTTCAGACTTTTTTTCTTCCTCTGTCGGATCAGCTTCGTAAACTCCTTTCTTTTTTATTTAATTTCTTAGAAACAGGACAAACGTTACGAAACATTAGGAGATTTAAATTTAGCCTTGTCGTGTTTATCTTTGCCCACTCCACCCGGGCAAAGTTGATAAAACCCAATATCCGTTGTTTATTTATCCGAAAGTGCTTTTATATCCGGTTCTCATATCGATCAGTTATATTAGCCGTAGTTAGCGATTGGATGCTGTCGGGTATTTGGCTTGCTTAGATATTTTTTCAAATAAATTGAATACCGTCATATTAACAGACTTCTTTTAGATTACGAGTATCAATGTAATTTTATAAAAAGATGGTTTGACTCGCGACCTCGCCGCGTGATCAGCTCATGAATAAGGGCTCCGTTTGGGTCCGAAACTACTAGGACAATCCCGAAAAAATGCACGTGAGTAAACCGTAAATAATCATGAATAAAAAGATGGTGTACAATTTGGTTAGAACAAAGAATATGACCCAGATTGGTAGGCCAAGGCAGATAAAAAGAATAAGGATGGTGAGCTTAATATGATGAGTGATGCAGTAACCATTACAGTAAAGCAATCGATCTGACTTAATGATGTAAGGTTAAACTATGTAAGTACTTTTAAACATTAATGAGTGTTTCCGCCTTACAAATCTTTCCAAGTATTTTATTTTTATAATCATCATCTTCAATATTCTGGGAAACCTCCCAAATATTATTACAGACATGATTATAAATTTCGCCAAATCCCAACACATGAGCGTTGCGGTCAAAAGTTACAGCGCCCCATCAATTACAACTGTTTACTGTTAGCTTTTTACGTAATCGAGTTACGGACTTATTACACAACTTCTCTACCAGAGGGCAGGCAGGTAGTCCTACAAAATAATTTTAGGAAAGTTTACTCAAAATAATTAAGCCATTGAAATGACTTCTAAATTAATTTTGGGAGTTCAGTACATTCGTTGGTGTTAAAATTCCGGTCTTTTGTTAAACCTTCATTTAGAATGAGGGGTAGGATGGTAAGCAGATCTGTCGGTTCCAACGAGTTTTGAATTAAGAAGATTTGTTTACATGGATGAGAACTTAGTTTAAATAGATTTTAGCGTGTTCAGTATTCAGATTGTTAATTGAAAACGAAGGAAGTTTGTTTTTCAATAATTTAATGATCAAAATAAGGTTGCAGGTCTGAAAATCCATTCCTCTACACTTTTGATTAAAAGGAAAATTTCAACTATACCGTTACTATTTATCGACAACTTTCCAAATCCAGATAATGAAATGATTTGTTTCATAGTTTCCGATACACTACAAAATAACAAACTCCATATTGTAGTTCCTTAAAAAATTAGCTGAAGTCTATAAAATATTTAACATTTTCCCTCTTCAACTATCACACTTATTAACTCCAGTACTTTTTGAAAAATATCAAACAACCATGTTTCAAGTAGGTACCTAATGCACTGCACAAAACTATTGTCAACTGGAGCAAAACAAAATAATAAACTCTACAACGTTCAGTCGAGCGGAAAAACCTCTTCCACTACATAACTGAAGCATAAACGCACTAACGATCCAAAATAACACAAACCGAACATTATCGACGAAGTTGCTATCATAAAGCCGTACCACGAACCATCACCATTAAATACCAGAAATGATTATACCCTCTTATAATACGTTTTTAAGACAAACTGCCAAATAAAAAGGTGCGCACTCATCCAACATCGTTCCGCTGAGTCTGCCGCGTGAAACGTTATCGTAACGTTTATAACAGCTATCAAAAGTTAGCAACGAGATGCCGTAAAACTCATAGTAGAGGCTAAGGTATGGAGTTAAAGTAAGGTAAGCTTTTTGGGTAAGCATGCGTGCTTCAAAATGGTGTGTTTCTAAATTGAGGTTAACTGACGTTTGAGTTGTGAATGATTTGGGTTTCCATGGTTTAGTATTGTGAAGGGAACAGGATACTATCTATACCCTATCTTTATCTTAGCATAACCGCAGCCCGGTATTAGATTCTGCTACGGCGTTTGACCAAATACAAATCCAAGATTTAGCATAATGGTAGACTGCCTTCAAAGCATTTATCTGTTTAAATATAACGTTTAAGCAATTTAATAATATATTTACTTCCGTCGTCATTTCTATCAAAGATGCGATAGTTTCTAGGCTGGTGAATAGACATTATTACTGATTATCCACATCTTTGATAAAAATCATAATAACATTCTCGTAAATGTAGATACTGCTAGTTTGGCTTCTATCAATGTTTCCCTGGCAAAAGTTTCCGTATCAGCTATTATAGATTCAATTAGCAAACTAATAGCTGTTCCGCTTTCCTCATACAGTATCAATGAGTTAGAGTTTAGTTCCGCCCTTCGATGGTATCATTGCGACCAACATACATTAAGGTATTATTAGATGAGGTATTAGTAACATTAGTTGTGTTTTGAAGTTGATAGTTTCTACTCGTTCGTTGATTAAAGATTTGAGGAGCAGCATCTGACCGAAAACTGACATCTTTCGCCAGTTTTTATGAGTCCAGTAATCTAGCTATACCTAATCAAGAATGAGAGAATTGATAGATCAATTTGTTTAGTCAAAACAGAAACTAATAGTAGTTCACTAAAACTTAACAATGAAGAAAATAAAGATAAAAATACCCAAAGCAAATAAATAACAAGAACAAAAGGAGAAGTCATAGACAAAGACAACCACAATCACACCCATATTAGTACAACTGCATTTAACTATCCAAAACAATAAAAATATTGCTCGGTATCTTCACGCTGTTACAATGCGGTGCTGGCGTGTTGCCAGCCGACGGCAATTAACGACGATATCGCTACACGCCCCCAATCAAACCTAGTTATTGTTAAAACCAAGAATAACAAACACTTTTGGGAAACTGTAGCTGACACTTGACTTATTATGGGAAGTGGAATAAATAAATACTAACTGTCGCATTGATAAATCATTAAAAGCTGACTAACAGCTCACAACAATCAAATGAAACGTTCCACAGTTAGGACTAAAGAACTACGCTTTCTGTTTTATAGATAAAGGTTCAAAATCCACAATGATGTGGATTGAATATATTCATTAAGTATTGATATCTTTTGAAAATGTACTATAATTATAGTCACTAAAAAATGATAATAGAGATAAATTGGAATGGTTTTAGTGTAAAATAGCACAGGACCTAAAACAATACCTTGTGGTACACCGCACATTTTACCCAAATAAAACCCTAGAAACATTTTATACATGTTATACATTTATGCCAAATAGCCAGCCACGATGAGAGCTTAAGTCTAGGTTTTATTTTTACAGCCGAATTTATGGACCGGAAAATTCCTTCGGTCTAATAAAAATTAAACGTGCGAAAATAATTGCTTTCAAAACCGCTGTCTGGTTAATTTTTTTAGCAAACTGGAAAATAGCATTTGCATGAAGTGGTTTTAAAAACACAAGTTTTGATATTTTACAATTCAAAGGCGGTTGAAACTTTCGGTGATCCAACAAAAGTCACTCCACAAAAACTCTTTTAGTTAAAATTGATTTGCGTCAAGTAAAACACAGGTGTTTATCTGTCTAAGCCCAAAATGTAAGTGTAAAGAAGATTTTTATTTTCGAATTTCTAAAATAATATTTATTTGTAAGCCACAGTTTTTTTTTTATATACTCGGCACCCAAACTCGGAAGCCAACCAGAAAAGATAAAGCAAACGACGATATTACCGAAGCTCATCCAAAGAGGAATGGTCGTCTTCATAATGGAATAATTTAAATTATATACCGTCAAAACCTCAGAGAAGGCTGCAATAAAACACAATGAAGATATCTCGTCTTCAGCTTAATCCCGAGGTAGGCCGTGAATTTATAAGCGCTGACTTTGCGCTCTGGACGGTTGGTGCGCGAAATTCTAGGGTAATGTCGTTTCTGGACGGATTTGCTCTTGCATATTTTTATCCGGCCACGACAAAGCCCTCAACGAAATTACATTTATTTTACCAAACCTCATTAAAGTTGGAGAATTAGTTAATTCTTTCGATCAGCAATATTTTTGAAGTCTGCGATTACGTCACCGGGGATTTCTGCTGGTTAGAAATATTATATGATTGATGCTCTTTCATAACAATTAATAAGTTTCGGTGCAGAATCAGAACATAATACTTTTATCGATGATCATCAAGGGTCCATTAGAATGAGAAATGCAAAACAAAATGGCTAGCAGTGGACCTGGTAATCAAAGAAGAAAAACTCTTGATGATTAATTCCGAAAATTTTCATTCAGCTCATTTAATGCTTGATCTAATTCCATAGGAGCCAACAGAAATTCACTTCTAACTCGAAAACTGGGAAACAAAACACCAATCGAATTCAATATAGAGAACCGCATAATCCCGTTGAAGTGAAAAGCTGAACTGTTGGCGACCAGCCAACGGTCGAACGGGACTCAATTAGTGACGTAATAGCCTACGTAGCTCGTATTGATTTTCGTATTATTGAAAATTACACATTATCACCGAATATTGGAGGGAACGTTGATAATTTTATTTGCGAGGGACGAGTTACGTGAAGTGTGACATATCATATATATATACTAGCACAGCGTATGCAATACGTTTACTTTATGAGGGAAATAATTATCGGCTCGATCTGTGAGGTTGCATGATATGATAAATATGCCAAATTGTTATGTCATGTGGAATTCATTTCATGCGGATGTTTTATTTTCATAGTGTAATGTATCTTCTGATGAGAAGCTTATGACTAATTATCAACCAAGCAAACCATATGATTTGCAAGGTTAAGCTGCGCTTACCGCGGTCAGTCCGTGGATGGGTGACCGTTTGTTACATATCGAGACCCATCCGTGTCTTGGAGAGCACGTTAAACCGTCATTCCCGGTAGTCATAAGAATACCTGTGACAGTAGTTATGGGTAGTCAGAGGCCCGAAAATCAGACATCCGTTCGAATTCTAACCGACATCGGCATTGCCAAATCAAAAAATACTGCTATTCAGCCGCATCTGGTTAAACTAGAGGCTGATCCCAACATAGTTGGGAAAAGACTAAGCAGAACAGTGTAGTGTGCCTTCTTCTGGCAGGAACTGCTTATCATTCAACGAATTAAACTGATATCTATCTACCTCTTGCGGTGTTACAAAAGTTAATGCCATAACTGTATCTTTGCCATTAATAAAGTAGCCAAAATTATTCCTCTCCTCATAGTTCACTACATAATATCGCCTAAAACTATCCGAAATACCCTCAGTAAGTTGCAACGCTAATCCCCAATGCCTCACGCCCAATTTGCTCCAAATAACGGGCAGGTGCGCAAACAATGATATTTCACAGGATATTATGGTCTAATTTTGTAAACAAACGACGCTGGTTATTAGGACGGAGTTTGTTTTAGATAAATAAGGTCTGTTTTGATAGCCCTAATTGATGGCAATCTAGCCAATTTGAATACTACAATTATGGGTAATTGAATGAAGTAAAATGTGATAGCTAAAACAGATAGGGCAATAGATAACGCATTGTGTGATTTGATAAACAATAAGCCACCGCTCTCTGCTGTGGATGTTTTTTCAATATTCAATACTTTATGGCATACCATAATATATTTTTAACAGGTCGTAGGCTTCAGACTATGGATTAATTATGGACCCTGTTGGGCACAGCATATTTTAGTAGGAGAGAGAAAGAGCGCTTAGATTTTTTCTTGATTGCAATTCAATTTTTTTTAATATTGTTGATGTTATAAAAGGCGAGAAGAATTACAGGAAGAAAATTGGTTGACAGCAGTTCCATATTATTCAATAGTAACAGCATACTACGATCACAAAAACAATATCTCGCACGATAGATCATGCGAAGGCCCGCGTGCAAGAGTAGACGATGGTCTTCTAATAATCTTTCTCCTATCCTTTTTCCTAGCTATGCTGGGGTTCGCTTCCAATCTAACCAAATGCGGCTGAATACCAGTATTTTACACGGAGTAGCAGTATTCAGAACCCTGCAACCCACTTACAGGTCAATACCGACATCCTAAAGTTAGACCAGATATCAGACTTTCTGGCTTCTGGCTACCCATCGTAACTTTTATAGATATTCGTGTGACAACTAGACTGATATGGTCTATCGTGCTCTCTGAAGCACGCAATATTATTGTTGTAATTTAATTTTAAGTTGCAATTTTCGGTTTCTTGTATGGCAACACTGTCTTCCTCTTCCTTTTATAGATCCGCCATTATTGTACATGTTTTTTTTTTTTGCTGTGCGTCCAACTTATTTTCAATTAAATAGTAAGAACAATATTTGGGACCCTTTTATTCAACTCACAACAATCATCATCATCTCTCTGCCCTTATCCCACTCTAGGTAGGGTCAGCACAACATGTATTCCTCTTCTATTCTCCTCTATCACCCGTCATCTCAGTACTCACTTCTTTTTTACCCATATCATCTTTCACACAATCCATCTATCTCTTCTTTGGTCTACCTCTACTCGTATATCCATCCACATTCATATTTAAAACTCTTCTGGTAACGTGACTTAATAATTTGATTATAATTAGGACACACCCAAGAACCCTAATATTTTATGCCAAAATAAACCTACCTTTCAACTCCAGTAAATTCTCCCATCTCAGCCCTAGAAAGATTGCACATATATTAAAAGGAGCTTCATTAACCATTGAGAGGCAATAACAGGGAGGATCGAATCCTCCCTTCTTTCTAACTGCGGTAATGAAAATGTATTGCCCTCTCGATGCTTTAGTTTGTTCTTTAATGGCCAATTTTCGACTATTTTTGGGATGTTATATTTTAAGGTGGAATTGTGAAAGTTTTTGTGAACAACAAGAATTTATTCTAATTCTTATTCTTTATTGTACACAATAAAATTACAATGTTAATGTACAATTTAGTGAAGTCATGTACAAAGGCGAGCTTAACTCAAAAATTAGTTTTATACCAGAAAACCTTTGAATGATAGAGATTGATGATATGGCTGAAGAATTTGCACTGAAGGTAAACAAGTAAGCGACAATTTATTTTAAAGTCTTCTGCTGGTCTATGGGCTAAGATTATGATTGGTTCAACAGCTTAGAGGACGCAAAAACGGTTCTACAACAGTCACTCTAAGGCAAGAATGGTAACCGTGACCTAACGGCACGCGTGAAATAGATAGCACGTGACAAGAAATTGTGAGCATGACGTTCGTTGAGATACTTAGTACCTAGAACATTTAAAATGTGTTAACTAGTTATTGTAAAAAAAAAACTATCATTATCATATTAATTCTTCTGACACATTAAGGTATTTTTTATAGGCACGTAAGAATATTGTATAAATGTTTACCAACCTTCCCCTAGATAGTCCACTAATCAGAGTTTGGCAAAAATCATGTGTCCAGACTTTCACTGTGTTATCACAAATATTCGTTAGCATTAGAAATAGATAGGACAGGATATCGGCAATGCCCAGTAACTGAGTTGCGGAGTTCGGATGGCATTCGCTCCATGTAAAATACTTGTATTCAGCCGAATCTGATTAGAATGGGAACATTGAAAAGCGGTTGTCATACTATCGAGGCAGATGACGATATGCTTCAATCTAATAATTAATCTTCTTTTATCCAGGCCAGGTGTCAGCCTGTCATATTCAAACCCGGAAACCGCCCCAAACAACAAAACAAGAATATTCCATTATGTACCATTAACTTCCCAACTAGCACGCATGCAACCCGTCACTCCATATCCAAAAGTCGGCACAAATCCTGGTTCTTAACGGTTTTTGTGACGTCACGCCCGGCTGTCATGGCGTCGTACCCGCGTCAAACTCGTTACAAATCGGACGCGCGTTGATTTTTTTATGTGTTTCTTGTGTTTCGCTCATTAATGGTATGTTTTGATTGTGTGTGGTCACGTTTGGGTTGTAGATGTGTAGATTTCTTGTTCGCTCGTTGGATGTAGTTAGTGTTACCGCGTATTTTTCCAAGCGTACATGTAACGGTACGTACTTACAGCTACTGAAACAGTCTTGTAACCTTGTTAACCAATTATTGAACAAAACAAACTTTAATGATGGTGTAACTAGAACCCATTGTTTCCTCTTCATCTTTATAGGTGAATTTGACGAATATCCCA
Source organism: Amphipyra tragopoginis (assembly GCA_905220435.1). NCBI lineage: Eukaryota > Metazoa > Arthropoda > Insecta > Lepidoptera > Noctuidae > Amphipyra > Amphipyra tragopoginis. Next base: position 26,222,174 of record HG992004.1, read on the forward strand.
TTACACAAATCGAACGCGAGATTTCACTCTTGGAAACCCTATCTGCTTGCAGAAGTCCAATGTGGCAGTTACGCAAAACAATTTTAATTATAATTTTGATTGCTTAGAAGCATTTTTTGGCATTTCCCGACTAATTTCGGACCCAAACGGAGCCCTTCGACTCACAACCTTACCATGTGTTCAGCTCATGATTAAGGCTAAGCGTATGCTGAGACGCAGGTGACGCAGCGCAGCACAGTACAGATTTAGCCGCGCAGGGCAGGCGAGGCAGACATAGGCCACGATCGCATGCTGCGACGCAGCTCGAAGACACATTCGAGTTTTAAATAGTACAAAGAATAGACGCGTTCGAGTTGATGAACGTTTTTTTTTAATAGTCTGTATGATTAGTATCATACAAACAAGGTTCACAACGCACTAATTCAATTAAATGTTCTACCATTGCAATAAAAATCGAATTGGCGGTAAAAAACACATGTCGACATGCACGCGTCGCGCAGAAATCTGTGCGGGCACTACAACGAGGCGCAGACACGCGTCTGCGCCGCAGCGTACGCAGCTCTTAGTACGTTCATGCATTACAAAATCTGCTCTGCGCTGCGCTGCGTGCACCTGCGTCACCTGCGTCTCAGCATACGCTTAGCCTAAAGACTCCATTTAGGTCCGAATCTAGTAGGGAAATCCCACAAAAATGCACGCTAGTAAACCGTACATAATCTCCCTGCCTTTTCTCAACTATGTTGGTGTCAGCTTCCAGTCTAACCACGTATGGCTGAATATCAGTATTTTACACGGAGCGACTGCCATCAAACCTCCGCAACCCATCATCATTCAGCCGAAAGACGTCAACTAAGCATCGCCACATCGACCGATCCTGTGCCTCTCGCCTCCAACGGATGCCCGCGACCTTCACCAGATCATCGGTTCACCTTGTGGGAGGCCTACCCATGCTGCATCTTCCGGTACGCGGTCGCCACTCCAGAACCTTTCGGCCCCATCGGCCATCCGTTCTGCGAGCAATTTGCCCCACCCACTGCCACTTAAGTTTGGCAATTCTTCGAGCTATGTCGGTTACCTTGGTTCTCCTGCGGATCTCATCATTTCTGATATGATCACGCAGGGTAACTCCGAGCATAGCCCTCTCCATTGCCCTTTGGGTGACCTTGAGCCTTCTTATAAGGCCCATTGTGAGCGACCACGTTTCAGTACCGTATGTAATTCGCAACCCAGTTACTGGGCAATGCCGATATCCTAAGGTTAGACCGTAAACAATAATAAATATGAATGTGTCTCACGAAGGTTATAATACAAAAATTTAATTATTCTGGTAGAGGACATAACGAAGACAAAGCTATGTGACGTCGGGCGGCAATAACACGGTTTAGCTCAGTGAGCTCTATGCAGCTCTACAGTGATTCTACAGCAAGAAGTCAGGCGTTATTAACCGAGCATTACTACCTGCAGTCTGAACTATTGCTATCATTAGTACACTGACTACTATTCTGTCCTCGTTAATGAACAGTGCAATAATCTTTTTTTTTCGAAAATTCTTCAAAAACGAGATACTACAGTATATTGGTATAAATATTTTTGAAGAACTGCATTCTTCCTTACAAGGGCAGTACTGGCTACTGATGGTTCAATTGTCGCAGTAGCTGAGTGATTGGCTTCTGTACTACGAGTTGCAAATTCGATTTCCACTGGGAAAAAAGAAATTGTATGACTTACATAATGTTTAATTCTACATTTTAATTTCATTTGACATGTGTAACTTAATATAATATTTTGCATGCCTGGTGAAATAGCCTAGTGGATCAGATGTGATATAGCCTAGTGGATCAGCTGTGGCAGCCTAGTGGGTCAGCAGTGACCTACCAGGTGAACGCTTGCCTTCCACGCAAGAAGGTCTGAGTTCGATTCCGGCCCGCACCTCCAATTTTTCGAATTCATATTATACGGATCAGAATGTGATTGTCACTTAGTATAGAGTACGATCAGTATTATAATTATGTAGGTATAAATATTTCACCCATTCTGTGACTTGAAACACTTTCACAAGCAGCTGTTATTATAAAAGATATTCTTCCTCAGTTCAGTTTCACATCCTCTCTTCAGCGTTTATATCTGTCAGTTTTTACGATGTTTTTACCACTTTAAATGTAAACTATTCACTTGGGAGATGGTGTGAGAATTGGCTTTGAAACTTGCTTGAGAAATACTTTTTTTCTATCTTCAAAAGTTATGGACAGTTTTCTAAGAACGTTTTACTGTAACTACAATGATTAAGGTAGCTGCCTTCAGTATGACATCTCAAATTGCCACTCTATGTATCTCACTCTATGTATTGGATGTTAAGAAATAATAATAATCAATTAACACAAAATGAAAATTAACTAACAACCGATTTCAAAAACTTATCGTACGTGCACAAATACCTAGAATCTATAAATCTGTAATCATCATCATTATAGTCAGCTTATTACGGGCCCACTGCTTGGCATGGGCGTGTTCTCAGCATGAAAAATAATTTGGTCATAGCCCACCACGCTGACCTGGTTCTTAGTTACCCTGGTTCTTACGATGTTTTCTACTGACATCATTCATAACATCGAACCAGCAGTGCGAGCACGGTTCTTCTTATCGAGTCGAGTCGAGAAATTTATCAATTATAAACGTCAAACTTGACATAAGATATGGATAAAACGACAGCTCTTGTCGTTATATCTATATCTTATGTCAAATTTGACGTTTAGAATTGATAAATTTCTCGAATCGACTCGATAAGATCTCGAGTCGATAAAAATTTAAACATACCGAATCTTATCGAGGGTCGGTAGCACGGAACTTGCTTCGGGAACTTTATAGAGCCTTGTCTATGTTTTCTCGACAGCTTATCAACTTTACAAATAGCAACACCAGAAATATGCAGATACACAAATACTATCACTAAAATATTTACAATACTATTAAATAATCTAAGCACAGTAAGAAAATAACCACAGAATAATAAAAAAAATAGTCCGCTGTGGATCCTTTCCACGTCCCGACGCGCTCTGCTTTCAATAATATCAAGATGATTTCTCCAAAATCCATTTTTTTGCTTCAAAAAGTCTTTATCGACCAACTTTTTAAAGACGACAACAATTCGAGATAATTCGAGAAATTTACCAATAAGAACTGTCAAAAGTCGATATAATGGTTAAATCATATCGAGTATGTCGACTTCATATCGAGGCGTCGGTAAATTACATTGATGAAAGAAAAATAAGAGGATATCAGATGTGGTCACATGATCTGAAGTCAAGTTTTCCTCTTATGGCGTCGACTCCGCCCTCAGCAATGAATTACATCTTCTGATGCAACACTTTGTCATGTTAGGTTTTGTTCACTTATCCTTTATATTACAACAAAAAATACCTAAACACCCAAAGTTCACTGTAGAACTGTAAATAAACTTCGAACAAAGCTTGAATGACAGACGAAAGGGTAGATCTCTAAAATGGCGTCATGTCAAAAATATCCTTCAAGGCGGAGCTTGGTGACGTTGAAAAATTATAATAGAAAATTAAAATCTATGACATTATGGTGTACACACTTTTTACATTTGTAAATTACGTGTAAGAACGAGACAGATTATATTTTTTAACGCGGTACATATTGGCATAGTATTAAAAAAAAAACATCAATTTAGGGCTTATCCTCTTATGTTTCTTAAATCAATGGTAAATTACGATCCGTGCTACCTTTGTCGTTTTATCAATATCTTATGTCAAATTTGAAGTTTAGAGTGGATAACTTAACGTCTCGATAAAATTCGATAAAAAGAACCGTGCTCGCACTGCAGTTAATTCACCATATGACTGTAATTAAAATCAAACGGGGTGCATGAAAAGAACCTCCACGAGTGACGATACTTAAGTACGTCCGGCGTACCCTTGGCAGTCAGCCCCGCTACCAACCTTGCTGACTGGCTAATCTTTTCGCCACAGCATGAGCTATTTTCGTATAGCTCGTGCTGACACGAGAAAAGAAAAAAACTGTAATTACGTCTATATTTTTTTTGTAAGTACCTTTGTAAACATTTTGACTTTAAACATCATAATACAAACTAATTAATCATCATTATCTCTCCTTATCCAAACTTATTTGTGATCGGCGCAACGTGTGTTTTTCTTCCAGACATCTCTTTTAGCCGTTACCTCAGTGGTCACCCTCTTTCTAGTCATACCATCGTTCACAGCATTCAACCGTCGTTTCTTTAATCTCTACTAGAAACTAAATAATATATTCACAAAATCTTCATCAGCAAACAAGTTACAAACTGTCAACCGTCATAAAAATATTTGGCTTGCAAGCAAAAAATGACAATAATGAGAAGTAAGAGGCAACATTTATATAACGTCGAGTAAGCTCCGTAGACCCGTGTCAACGCCATAATGCGCTGAATTCACGTCTGAGGTCCACAGCTGAACTGGTGGCGTGAGGGATGAGCGATAGCGGTTTACAATTTAAAATTTACAAATCGTCGCCCAGGAGTGAAGAGCTCGGGAATGCAATTTGGTAATTTTATTTTATCACGACTTATAGGGATTATTTCTTATAAGAGAGCCGCTCTATTTGGAATTAGTTTGTAGGCACTGAAACTAGCCTTTATTAGGTACTAGCTTTAGCCCACGGCTTTGCTCGCGTTAATTAAGCTCAAAAAAACTCTTAACACACTAGGTACTAAAATTTCTATAATAATCTACTTCAATCGTGATTCGAACACGTGGCGCCATCTATGAACGTTATTGTTGTTTTCCTCGGAAATAGTACTTCTTTTCGGGATGAACGGTACCCTATGTCCGGTTCTGTACACCTGACAACAACGTATCTGCAAAATTTCAAGATGATCGGTTCAGTGGTTTAGGCGTGAAAAGGTAACAAACAAACAAACTTACTTTCGCATTTATAATATTAGTTAGGACATAAAATTCATAATAAATATAATTGACTAACTTTTGGCCGCGACTTATTCCGCGTGAAAGCCCACAGGAACCGTGCAATGACCAAATGAATTCCCGAGGTTTTCACGCTCGGGCGACGATATAGTACATACTTTTAGAGGATAGCATCGTTTACTAATCAAAATTGTAAACTTAAACATAATTCGAAACGTTAGTGAACGTCACTTGTGAGAAATATAAACTAAACGCTAATGTTACTAACGCTATGTTCTCTCTGAGTTGCGTGTCTTTACTAAATTACCATCATTTTCACAACCTCTCAATAAATCATCTTGGATCTGGATTTTTTTCTCGACCTAACCAAAGGTGCCAGACACTTAGTGCATTCTTACACTCTGTGGTTATTTTATTTTACAGATAGACAATCAGTATTTTTTTCCACATTTAAAAAATATAACCTAACCAACAAACCATTCTAAATAAACTACCAGCGACTAAATTCACGACAGCTACAGACCAAAATTTACAAAAGATTAGACGTGTAGAATAGGTTGTCGGCTACGATAATGTAGCACGCGTAGCGGTGATTTCTGCTACGTCGTAGCGACAATGTAAATTGAGTACTTAAAAGAAATTTGGTCACACAGCACACAAACACTATTTTATTTTGCCGTGTCAATTCTGTTCATTTAGATTATAGTTGTTTAACCTATATACAATATTTTATTATACCCACATATACACATATATTTTTTATAACTCTACACAGATAAAATTGTTGCAAAATTTAAAGAGCGAATTAAAATACGCATATTTTACGACGATGCTTGTTGTGACATTCTTTTATATCGCGCCCGCTCGTTACTTAGACCACATAAAAACGGGATTTTCTTATATTCCACTGTTATTTTAGCTCCGGTGTAAAAATATTATGTTTTGTGTCATCGGCAGAGCTTGAAAAATAACGGCTACACAGAAATTTTTCATGAATACAAAATGGGGCTTGACCTTAGAATAAATACGTTGACTTGACTTATAACTTATTTGGAAATATTTGTAAGAATGGATTTGAAACTTTTACAGCAATTTAGTACTTATACGAACTTTAAGAAAAGTAATCAGAAAAGAAAAATAAAGAAAGAAAGTAAACAAATATTCAGCCTAGGACACAACGACAGCATAAAGAATAAAAACATAAAAATAATTAAACAAACATTTTATGCTGTCGAGCTTGCCAATGCATAAAGTGTCACCAACTCAGCATAATTATTCGGGAAGGATCGGGAAGGGATGTTCAGGAAGCTGCGTAGAATCTTTTCGTCCCAACTACCGCAATCTCTCAAGACGAAAGTCTTTGACCAGTGCGTGTTGCCAGTGATTACATACGGCACTGAAACATGGTCGCACACAATGGGCCTCATAAGAAGGCTCAAGGTCACCCAAAGGGCAATGGAGAGGGCTATGCTCGGAGTTACCCTGCGTGATCATATCAGAAATGATGAGATCCGCAGGAGAACCAAGGTAACCGACATAGCTCGAAGAATTGCCAAACTTAGGTGGCAGTGGGCGGAGCACATTGCTCGCAGAACGGATGGCCGATGGGGCCGAAAGGTTCTGGAGTGGTGACCGCGTACCGGAAGACGTAGCGTGGGTAGGCCTCCCCCACAAGGTGGACCGATGATCTGGTGAAGGTCGCGGGAAACCGCTGGATGCGAGAAGCACAAGACCGGTCGATGTGGCGATGCTTGGGGGAGGCCTATGTCCAGCAGTGGACGTCTTGCGGCTGAAATGATGATGAATGATGATGAACTCAGCATATGCTGGGCGTCAAACACCCAGCGCTGGTTTTCAATTGGTACCCTTGCAGTGACACACGGACGGAGGTGTTTTTCAATAAATATTTTAGCGTTTATGCGGATGTATGACAAGACGTACTTACAGACAACTAATTGCATTTGTATTTTGACAGAATTATGCGTGTGTTGAGTAGCCAAGGTTTTGCCATCGCTTGCCTGAGCGAGTCTTGCGTATAAAAATTTATAACGCATACAATAACAATGACAATTACCTGCGTAGTGTATTGACTCTTTTGTTGACTGTACCTAATGGGTTCAAACGGAATCTGAATGCGTCTGTCAAAAATATTTTGTTACCTATATCTAACTATCTCAAAAACGCCATCTCTTACAATTATTAAAATCAAATACTATAATAACAAAATATTTATGAAATAGTAAAGAAGTTGTGACTAGTCCTAGCATTTTTTTTTGTTGTGATTATTTTTGGTCCAGACCCCTTGGTGCCCGAGTCCAACTCGCACTTGACTGTTTTTTTTTTTTATGAATGTGGAACGTGCTAGAAAGATCAGCAAAGATTAAAAGCCGAAACACAAACATTATGAGTACAATCGCGCACAGCACCCAACAAATACAATTTACGGACATTTTTATAACTCTATAAATATAAATATATTTAAATCGTGCTAACACGGCTTCGTGCTAAGCCGGTGACGATTTATGAGGCTACCACCAGATACCAAAGTTGGGTGGCGAAATAAACGCTCATATATCATTTCGTTTATATTATATTTCGCGCGCTCACGATTGGAAATGGAAATTTAATTTCCTTGTTAAATTTATATTTCGTTTGGTAAATAATGGGAGGAGCTCGTGGCTAAATAATTACAGCCGCATAGACCGATCTTCCGGGTTAAGCCACGCTTGCCGAGGTTGGTCTGTGGATGGGTGACCATTTACCATAGCGAGTTTCCTCCGTGCCTCGGAAAGCACGTAAAGCCGTTGGTCCCGGCTGTCATTTGTAGATCTTTGACAGTCGTTACTGTTGGTCAGAAGCCAGAAAGTCTGACAACCAGTCTTACCAAGAGTATCGTATTACCCAGTTACTGGGTTGTGGAGGTCTGATAGGCAGTCGCTCCATGTAAAATACTGATATTCAGCTGCATCCGGTTCAACTGGAAGCCGACCCCAACATAGTTGGGAAAAGGCTAGGCAGATGATGAAATAATGTTGTTATAACTGTTCCAGAAACTTTGAAAAGATATCTCGATTTGTTTGGTTACTAGCTAAAGCAATGCCGTTTTATAGGGAACTGACAAAGGTAGGTCGGCCTCCTTCAAAACGCATGTACCGTAAAAAAATAAGCCCTAATAAACATCAGTGACAATCCTGCTCACTGATCAATTTTAAATGACAGACACATTGGATGGAGAACATTCGTCGGTGACAGATGAAAATGCCGAAGACATTAAGTCTGCCTCTGTACTAATTTTGTACATAGAATAAAATAAATTAAAATATCACAGATTCAATTACTGACTTTCTTGTTTTATGAGCAAACAAGCTTACGTCTCACGCCGCCTGTATACACTTACATCATTAAGAGGATTACTGATGCGTTACCAACCCTGAAGATAGAGTTATGAAGTCTCATGTGCCTGAAATTAGCACTCTTTTCTTCTGCCGCTAAGCAGCATTGCTGGCAGAAACAGGTAATGTACTTCTGCTGACAAACTATTTCACAAGGAGCTACAAATACTACTTTAATTTGACAACCGATTTTAATCATATCGTTTGCGATTTTTGTAAGATATCTGCCATAAAACTATACTACAAAAACACTATTTAAAAACTGGCATGCCTTTTAAAATAACAGGAAACGATTCTGACGATGCAAGCGCAACACCTGAGCGTGAGGTATTGGGTTCGGTCCCCAGGTCGGGCAAAGTGTTATTGGGTTTTTCCGTGTGGAATTTCTTAGTAGCAGCCTGGGGGCTGGATTTGTGCCCGGTAGATGGCAATAGGCTCGCTCCCTATTACATGGGATTTAAACATAACAGCGATAAATGAGGGTGTATTATATCCCTCTGCTCAACCCTTCAAAGAATACAGGCGTGATATTATGTTATTATAAAAACAATTCAGAATAAGATTAATAGCTAGAAACACCCAAAAACCCACTTTTTTCACTTCCCAGAAATCAACGCACATGTTTCAAGCAACTTAACTTCAATTAAATCTGCCAGAACCTTCGGAGGGTTTCATTAATTAAACGTTGGTGCTCGACGTCTGTCCTTAAGGGCTGGCTCTCGTGCTCCTCGAAATAATCGCCGTCCAAAATTATTCCCTTTGATTGTCTATTAAATCCTTGGACTTTGGGATATAATTGCTGTGGATTACGGATGATTACTGCTGTTGTGCGGCGGGTTTGTGGATCAAAAGCCGTTTGATTAAATATGAAGTTACCGCGACTGAGTTAGCGGGGAAGGTACTTTTTTTAAGAGTGATGATTAGAGCAAATAATGCGGATGCTGAACTGTCAAGAAATCCCACGTTTAGCGATAAGGGGATATGATGATGATGAGTTTAAATAAAACAGAGTTGAACCAATATTTAAGGGCCACTTCAAGGCCCGTCACATCAAATGCGAGCGCGGGTCCGCTATTGACAAGACCCGCTCAAGACCTGCGCTTGCCTTTGGTGTGACGTACTTCATAGTAGTCTATTAAATACAACGCACGTGGGCCCACCGTTGACACGACCCGCTCGCGACCGACGCTTGCCTTTGATGAGACACGCTTCATAATAGTCTATTGAATACAATGCGCATGGGCCCACCGTTGACACGACCCGCTCATGACCCGCGTTCTTCTTTGTTATGACATGCTTTATTGTAATCCCTTGAATACTACTCAATTGTATTTGTGTCATTTCACAATTGGTGAACGCTTTGCTCATAAGTTGCTATAATTACGATTATTGCCATAGTCACGGATTGGTCATTACTAACCCATAATCGCATTATGTCGTCACTCATCTGCTTGATATATTGATAATCCGATTTCTATAGTAAAAACCTCTTCAATGTAAACCAAAAATGTCTTCATTCATAACTCAATTAGTGTTCATCCACACTAATTATCTGGTTAAACAACCGTTTACTAGGAAAATCTGCTAGAATTTTAGGTTTTTTACCCCGTGTTAGACGGACTAGAATGTATAACTTCCTCACCGTATGTTGATAATAGACGCGTGTTATAAAATGCAACAAAACCCAGCGCGCTTCGTGGTAGGATCCATATGGTCCGCCTAGCTACCTTCACATTAAATTCACTTCACATTAACAGTTCGTCTCGCGACCTCGCCGCGTGTTCAGTTCATGATTAAGGGCTCCGTTTGGGTCCGAAACTAGTCGGGCAATCCCGAAAAATGCACGTGAGTAAACCGTAAATAATCATAAATACTTCACATTAAAGTCCGGCGCCAAGCAGTTTACTGTGTTCCGTCATGTGTATGTGAGAGCCAGAAGGGTATAAGGGAATCTCTCTATATCTCTATTACTTGGATTCGTGTACTCCATGTTAGACCCTGTCTACACTCACCGTCGTGTACGACTAGGGTAATAGATGACCAGCCTAAGGACCTGTCCACATTTCCACGTCACGACGTCGTCAACGTGGAATGGTGCGGTAACGCGGCACGGTACGTTGACATATCGTGCAAATTTACGTTACCGTATCGTAACACGTTCCACCTCTAGCCGCAAGAGGCGCTCCGCCCGCGCTCTCCACGCCCGGGAGTTAGTTGCCGTTTATGTGCTCCGATGCTTTAAAACCATACCTTACTGTTTTTCTTATTAAAATTCAGGATCTACATGGTCAACGATAAATCTAACAATGATCCTGACGTGCATTTTTACGATACGGTAACGTAAATTTGCACGTTATGTCAACGCACCGTGCCACGTTGACGACGTCGTGACGTGGAGATGTGGACAGGCCCTAAGCAAGTAACCATCACAAATGCAGCAATAACTAAAATAAAACACTTAACAATATCATCCGGTGCAACACCGTCACATCTATCCGCGTCCAATCCAAGATCAAGTTAGCTAAAGTTTTAAGTACTTTACACTTTTCAACACATAAACAGATATAGAACTAGCTGGGCAAGCACCGAGACAAGTTTCAACACGTCTTCTGGGAAATCTAAGTCTTGATACGGACGCCGAAATACGGTCGACGTGTTTAAACGTCAGTATTGCTAATAAACTTTATGTGTTTAGTTGGGACTTGGGTATAAGATGGAAACGAGAACTGCTTTATTAAAAACATGTTTTTTTGTCATTATTGAATTTTGCAGACTGGTAGAATCAGCAGCAAATATATCAGGACGACCAAACTGTTCATAATTACCTAAACAACTAAAGAAATTGGACTTTATCTCAGTGGGATAAAATTCTTGTCAGAATGACAGTTGTCGTGTACTGTGTTCATTCTAAAACGCCCCTTGTACCATTGTGATAAAGTTTAATTTTCTTAGTTGTACAGATCATTTTGTGCTCTGGTGATACATTATACTCTTGTATAGCTTCAAAGTCTAGTGAAACCGAATAACTTTATCCCCTACTTAAACCATAAAAAGATCGCCATAAACATTCAGCTCCGTAAAATCGCGCGCATCACAACTAACTCACGACTCTAACAAAAGTACAGTCGCACACAGCGTCACCTCGCGCACTGCACAGGAAGCGGACACCGGCTGTCGTTTACCGCGCACTCTGTGCTTCCGCGGCGCTTTTATCGCGACGACTGCGCCTCGTGTGCGCGACTGTACTGTTGCTAACTCACGGGTTGTTATAATAGTTTCTTCCATTGGATGGTTTTCTTTATTCATGGTATCGTCGAGTTCAGATACAAAATGTTTTTGTTCGTGACGTATTTGACGGTTCAATTGTCACTTTTGCCGCGTTGTGACTACTGTATTTATGTTTATGTGAGTACACGATGGTATAAATAAGTGTTTGTGAGTTTACAATTGTATGTAGTCAGTTATTGAATAATATGACCGTTAACTGCTATTTAATTACGGTACATATTTCTTACGGCTATGCTCGGAGTTACCCTGCGTGATCATATCAGAAATTATGAGATCCGCAGGAGAACGAAGGTAACCGACATAGCTCGAAGAATTGCCAGACTTAAGTGGCAGTGAGCGAGACACGTTGCTGTCGGAACGGATGGCCGATGGGGCCGAAAGATAAAGATTCTGGAGTGGCGACCGAGTACCGGAAGATGCAGCGTGGGTAGGCCTCCCACAAGGTGGACCGATGATCTGGTGAAGGTCGCGGGAATCCGCTGGATGCGAGGAGCACAGTACCGGTCGATGTGGCTATGCTTGGGGGAGGTATATATGGACGTCTTTCGGCTGAATGATCATGATGATGACATATTTCTTAGTACTTAGTTCTTAATACCCTTACTTATAACTGAACCTTTGTGGCGTAGCCCCCCCCCCCCCCCCGCTGCCATTTTGATTTCTTTTCCAAGTTGCGGCGCACGGTTACACTAACATATATGGATAGAGGACACTTAGACAAACAAAAAATATCAGGGATATGGTGCCCTAAAGTGTCACGTTGCCGAGATATTTTGACTTAAAGTTTTTTTATTGCAGCGCACTTTGTAACTGGTAAATATGGGTAGAAGACACTGAAACAAATAAAAACTATTCAGAGATATGGTGCCCTAAAGTGTCACGTTACCGAGATATTGCATCGAGATAATCTTGAAAAAAAATCTTTCATTCCAAATATCTCGGCAACGTGACACTTTAGGGCACTATATCTCTGAATACTTTTTGTTTGTTTAAGTGTCCTCTACTCATATGTTAGTCTCATTGTGCGCCGCAAATTGGAAAAAAAATGAAAATGGCGGCAGGGGCCTATGCCAGCTTCCATAGAAAAATGTTCGAACCCCTTTAATCAGTGTTTAAAATGATATTTTTATAAGTAAATGTGCAAGCAAATTGGTGACAACACAATCTTGAAAACTCTTTTATTTTTCTCAGTAACTGTACCGTTCGAATGTACCTACGGGTATTTGAGGAAAGTTATGTGTAACATTTTACGATTTTTATACGTGAATAACTCGAATGCGCGCCTGTACAAGTGTGCACGAGCGTGCCGTTGCTCGTTGGTTATTGCAACACTTTTCTTATTCGTTATACGCTTTTGTCGCATAAATTGTAAAATTGACATTTGATTTACCTTCCGTTATGTGTGTGCTACAAATAATTTTATTCGTGTTTTGAAGTGTGTTTGTGACTGTACTGCTGCAACATGTTTTAATGCACTGATTGTCGTAATATTATTCGTTTTATCTTTTATCCTAACTAATCACTCTATAGTACAAAACAAAGTCGCTTCCCGCTGTCTGTCCCTATTTAAGCTTAGATCTTTAAAACTACGCAACGGATTTTGATGCGGTTTTTTTTAATAGATATAATGATTCAAGAGGAAGATTTTAAGCTATAAAACGTACACGTGCGAAACCGTGGCGGGTCGCTAGTAATTATTATAAATGCGAAAGTAACTCTGTCTGTATACCTGTTACCTCACGACTAAACTACTGAACCGATTTTGATGAAACTTGGTACAGCGATAGTCTGGAACCTGGAAAAGTATATAGGCTACTTTTACCCCGAAAATCGTGTTTTTTATCACAAAGTTTATTTTGAAATTATTCCATGATATGTATGAATGTTGAATATTCCGTGTGGTGCCGAACGTAAAGAATAGCACTACCCCATCTCTTCCAGTGGGTGTCGTAAAAGGATGAGGATGAAGAATGGGCAGTAGCGTTCTCAGAGTAACTTTAATAACCATACTGCGATCGCCAACCCGCCTGCCAAGCGTGGCGATTATGGAAAACCCAAAAATAGCGGTATTGGGGGAGGCCTATGTCCATTGTCCAGCAGTGGACGTCTTTTGGCTGAAATGTTAGCGACACTACAATTTAATCGTTAAGGAGTGATTCTATCATTACAGTTATCGCTAATATTGGTATGTCAGGATTGTGAGCAAGGTAAATGTAGTAAATAAAACCAACATAGACTCTCCACCACTGAGAGTACTTGTATTTGGGTTAGTGTTAGTAACATGAACTAGATCACAATATAATACTTTAGATAATTATTACAAGATCATAAAATAAGGACAAGCTAGTCAGATATAAAAGGTCAGACTTCTTCAACTGATCTACACAGAATACTCTAGACGAGTGTTCCGTCGTACGGTCCAAGAAGCAATCCTCCGGGCGCACACAGCGAGCCGGTCTCCTCCCTCCAACGGGCAGTGGTGGTCCGATGTTGACGTCACGGTTAGTTAGGTGGCGGACAACAGATGGCGCTCACTCCACGAAGTTCCCGACAGAAATTATACTTGTTCAAATAAATTATAATGGCAAGATTAATGTCTGACCCCGGTGAGCTTATAAGCCTATTCTAATAGATATACGCATGTGAATTGGCTCTGTTCAGGGGATTAACAGTAATGTAGGTAATTAATTTCGCATCGGTTACATTGATTGGGAATAGTTATGTCATGTACCCCATTGGCTCTGAGTTGTGAAGATGTTGATTATGTAATTTGAAGTCTACTTACACGTCTCCAGTGTTTAGTAGGTTGCGAGTCAATGGTTAGGAAAATTTTGTGATTTGAAGCGTGTAAACTCGAATAACTACTAATTATCACGGAAATGCTTGGCGCAGTTGACACAAAATTTTAGTAAGTACCTCGCCTTCGCACCCCTTGTTTACATCAAAGTATAAAACATGACTGTATTCTACATCTAGCAGACTATTTAACCCTATATAGGTGCAATGACGGGCGTTCGGTGTTACAATAAAAGACGAGTATCTTTAAGGACTGTCTATAATATATTATACTAAGTAACTTTTTTTTTTTCTCTTGTTCTTCTGTAGGTGGTCCTAGGGGACCCTTTCTACGTAACCGGGCAGTTATTGGCGTGACCTGAAGGGTCTCCAGCCAATGGGGGGGAAGTAAAATACTTAACCTAAGCTAACTACGTGTACTACACTAACATCATGACTACCTGCAACAACAGCACTAAGGGCGATCCCTAGTGGGACTCGGACCTCGGCTTAGGGCGTTGCTGGCGTGGACATAGGGGGAGGGGGAGACAGCTTGATGAGGGCTGAATTATCGGTGTGAACTAAGTAATTTACAAGCTAAGTGACAATATACATATAGGGAGGAGGCGCGTCACACTCTACAGAACGGCAGAAACGAAATTTGTACAGCGCCTGTAACCACCCCACTCATCATCATCATCATCACCATAATTCAGCCGAAAGACGTCCACTGTTGGACATAGGCCTCCCCCAACCCATGTTGGGGGGGTTCGCCATAATCGCCACACTTGGCAGGCGGGTTGGCGATCGCAGTACGGTTATTAAAATACTCAGAGAAGGCTGCTGCCCATCCTTTAGTGAATCCCTTAGTCGCCTTTTACACCATGATACCTATGGGGAGAGATGGGATAGTGCTATTTTTTACGTCTGGCACCACAGGGAACCCCCCCCCCCCCCCACTAGTCTGACTTTATCGAAACTATTGCAAGAATGATCACCCTTATGCTAAATAAGCATTGATCTTAAACAGGCACAGCGCACAAACGCGATGACCAACGTAAATTTAGCCAACATCATCACCAGTGACGCTAACTAATTGTGGCTTCATAAGTGCCTTAATGTAAAAAAAATGCAAATACATAGTACAAGCACAGTAGACATACAAGCTAGAGCAGTACCTCAACTTACTATAATCTCAAGAATTGAAACACTCACACAGACACGCTCTGTATACTGAGTAGTTTTTTGTTTTTGTATGGAACTGCATCCCGAAAATACCTTATTTGTCTTGTTGCAGTGCGTGTCTGTGTGAGTGTGTCAAATCGGACGATTGTAGGTAGTTGAAGTACTGCTTTAGCTTATATGCCTACTGTGGTACAAGTAGCAAACAAGTATGTAAATCTATAAACAAGTAGACAACAGATTTTATATTCATTACGTGTTAAAAAAGAGTAAGTAACTAAATATTTTTAAAAACACCTTTATGTACACGATTCGTTTAAACTCAATTCGTCCAAATGGTGTTAGTACACTCAAACGGCATGCAGGAATTTAATAATAAAATGGGCTGCAGAATTTTAAAATAAAAATAAAATGTATATGGCTAACACTATTCTTCACACTAGAAGTGTGCTCGGAATCACCACCTGTGTCTATAAAAAAATCAGCAACGTCTCGCGGCGCCACTATTTTAGCGAAAGAACTTTACAAATTGTATTCTACTTGTTTTTCGGTGTAAACGATAGTGGAAATGGGATTCAAAAACTAGCTTTTTAGTCGACACTTCCCGTGACCCGATGTCTGGCCTCTACTTTGGTCAAAGCATTAGCATTGCCATATAACGTGGCAATGCTGCCAGCCTTCTGGGCACGTTACCAGTCGACAGCGATGCGGATGAATATTTTGATGACCTTTTTAGTTTATAGTTTTATTAGGATATATTTTTCTTTATTTGTATATAGTTTTATTTGTAATTATGTAAATATTGTAAGTTTTTTAGTAAGTTATGTATCACCTTCACTAAACAGAAATTTCATTGTGCGCTTGCTCGAATAATCAATCTTTATCGATTAACACGACTACAATTTTCATTCGGACACGTACCCTTAGAATACGCTCACAACCAATTCTGTTCTTTTGCTCTTATTATAATAAAAACACAGAATCTCTATGATAAAATACAGTATTCAGTAGCGCAAACGAACGAAGCCAATACTAATGATAATAATTCTCAATATCACATATTAAAAAATAATACCATTCCGCCAATTATTCTTATACAGGAGCTCGGAATTAAGTTAATATTATTTATAGCTACGATTACCTCCGACGTCGCTTGCTCATTACAGTAATTTTACAACGTTCATATAATTATCGTCATAAATTGTCCACTTACATAGTGGGCGAGAAATGTTATTTCTTTGTGAGTCCATTAATTTTGGTTTTAATATTGTATTTATACATATTTCGCCCAAATATTTTTAGCACCGATTGCTCGTGGTGCACTAAACGTCGTTTCTAAGTGGCAATAGTCGACACATATTAATGATCATTTAAATTTTGTATAAAAGCAGCAATGGAGCGTAGTGTACTGGGTATTAAACTAACCGATCGTGTTAGAAACACCACCCTGCGCTCCATAATGCAAGTAAAAGATGTTGGAAGAAAACAGCCAGGCTAAAGTGGGAGTGGACCGGTCATGTCGCTCGAATGCACCCGGACAGGTGGGCAAAGACCGTTACTTACTGGACGCCTAAAGGAGGACATCGTCATCGAGGTCGACCTGTGTTTGCGGGGCTAACATGGTCAGAAACGGTACAAAATAGAGATGTTTGGAAGACAAAAGGGGAGGCCTTTGCTCAGCAGTGGGACAGTAAATAGGCAAGTAAAAAAAAAAGAAGTGTTATAAGGTTTTTCCTTGTGGAATGTCTCGCAGTCCGGAGTCTGGAGTTGTGCTCGGTTGATGGCAATAAGCTCGCCCCCTATTACATGGGACCTCTGCCGAAACCTTTGGGGAAATATAGGAGTGATGTTATGTTATGTTTAAGTAAACTAACTTTTAATCATAAAACATTCATTTTGCTTTAAAAATCTATTAACATACACATTTTCACTGTCAACCCCCGGTCGTGCAAACGTAGTTGTCATTAGTGTTACTAACAATTTGTCGTTTCTTAATCACATTAAGTTATTAACAGTGTTTGTTTTTTAATTAAATCATTTGTTACAAACCCAAATCCACCCTTGACGGGTTTTTTGGCAGGACAATATTAGGGTTCATCGTCATCATCATTCAGCCGAAAGACGTCCACTGCTGGACATAGGCCTCCCCCAAAAGGGGGGGTTTGCCGTAATCACTTGTTGGTTGGCGATCGCAGTACGGTTGTTAAAGTACTCAGAGAACGCTGATGCCCATCCTCTAAGTCTAGAAAATCCTTTAGTCGCCTTTTATGACACCCACAGAAAGAGATAGGGTAGTGCTATTCTTTAAGTCCGGCACTACACGAGACATTAGACACGAGATATTAGGGTTACTTTAAATTAACTAGCGATACTTCACAGGGTTAGTACAGTTAGCACCAAAAGTCGATGACCACATCCAGATTTCCACAATTCTTAATCCGAAGTGACCCTGAATCCTTCGGCCGAAACCGAGCAGAACAAAATATTATTTAAAACTACGTCGAACAGATTGGAAGTTAGATCTAACAAAAATTCTACATGGCAGCTGCTAGCCAAGTCAAAACCAAGTTACCCACTTCAGAGGTAACGTTTCCAAAGATTTTTTAAAATTCTCATACACTTTTGAAAGTTTTGCAGTCTTTTATATCGTTTGAAGTTTTAGATCAAGTGCGGCCATTTTGAATTTAGTTTCCGGAATATATGGGTACAGTTTTCGTTTAGAAGAGATGAAGTAATGTGGTTTAGAGAAGGAAATAATGAATGGGTTAAGAAAGATAAAGCCGTTATCTTTTTCTGTAATTTTCACATTATTAAAACTGCTGGGTTCTATATAAGAAGCATACTCAGCCCGTTATTGTCCCACTGCTGGGCACTCTTCTTAGAATGAGAAGGGTTAAGACCTTAGTCCACTACACTAGCCTGGGGGCCTACTCCCTAAGTCCATCAACGAAAGTAGTCGTCCGTCCGAAAGTAGCCCGAAACGTAGGAGTGAACAAAACAGTTGTCAAGTTCAACTTTTCGGACGGGCAAAAACACATTGGTAGTAGGGACAACTGTCAAATCGTGTTGTCATTCATTCTTAGTTCGGGCCCCAAAATAATCGTATGTCCGTAGGTGATAGGGAGTAGGAAACGCTCGTAACTAAGGCCGAAACCACGGACTTCGTGCTTAGGGAGTAGACCACCTGGTGCGAGTTGCCGGATTAGACAGACTATTAAGAACTTTTTGGGCCAGGTGTGCAGGCTTCCACGAAGTTTTCCTAACCGTAAAAAAGGAGAATTTGCCGAAAGTCATTGGAGTTCTAAATGGACACTATATTCAAATAGACCCTGACAAAACCAAATATCCACAAATAAAAATTGAGTTTGAGAGGAAGGTTACGTCGTAAACAGTTTTTTGTCATATTTTGGACATTTTCGCACAAACACCTACTTTCAAGCCATATTTCTACATTGACTACAATATCTCACAATAGGGTATTTGACTGAAAAAATCTAAATTAGTCCGTCCGCCAGTTAGATTATCAAAAAATATTGTAAACCAAAATTGACGAAGGAAGATACAACACTTTTAAAATTGGCAAAACGTCACAAGCAAGTACAATTCTTACTTGCTTCTGACGTTACAAGCGGCACTCTCGAGTTTTGATGCGTTTTATCTTTCTAAATATTCATAGATTTAACAAAAGGAAAAATACGTGTCCATTATTTTTCAAATCTCTAACTGGCGGACTAATTAGATTTGCAATTTATTGATGCTATCAACATGCCTATTTCATTACCTATACAGGATATAAATGAATTCGTGTAGTTCCTTAAAACCACATAATCTATTACTGCCATTACTGGTAAAACAACCTAAGGTAGATATAAAAAAATAAGCAAAAAAAAAATTGCATTTATTTTTATATAATTGGTTATACATTTCGATACACGCATTAATTAATGAAATCACTGCGACAAAGCTGGCAGGTAGGACTAGCGCAATATCGCACTGCGCATTCAGTTTTCTTATTTTTTTATTTGAATCTGACAAAATCCTATATAGAGTCAATCTGTGTCTCCAGTAAATCACGCGATTTGAAGAAATTACACGAATTCAGATACAAGAACCTATACAGGAGATTCGTTCTACTAAAACAGTCATTCAAACACTCAGCATTGACTGACAACAAATCAAAGACAACCGTCTTCAATCCATCGCATTATTAATTTTAATACGAACCTTTCGTACCAAATTCAAAAAAACAAAGAACACTCGAGGGGCTAATAAAAAATTCAAAGGCGAATAAAAATCCTTTATACATCAAAAGGGAATTAACGTTTCAAACAATATTTTTTTCTATCGTCAGTTTGTTTAATTGGACCGAGTTTTTGAGTTTCTCGGAACCTTATTGAGTGGGATTTCCAATTTTATTATGAAAAAGGGACGGGAATGTCAGGAATCTTGTTATCCGAGGCCCCTACCTGTCTTACTTTATTGAATCAGGTGTTACTTGGGAAAAATCATATATATACGGGATCGACGACGAATTTGCTTATCAGGGCGGATGGGGCGTTGATCGAGTATTAGAAATTGTACCGTTTTATTTTTGGTTTTTTTATTTTTGTTGGTTGTAGTTTTGGGATTTGTTTTCATGTGTTTTTGGGACTGTAATGATAGTAGAATAGAATTGAATATACTTTATTGTACACCAAAATTGTAAAACAGCTCTTAAAAATATCATACATTGAAGGATACAATGGCGGTCTTATCGCTGATAGCGATATCTACCAGACAACCTTTGGATGAACAGGAAAACAATGAATAAGATAGAGTAGTCCATGTAAATATATACTACACACAATACATAGACATGATACTTACATATATATATTTTTTTTTTCACGTAAAATTATATACCGGGTGGAAGGGACATCGTAACGTATACGTGTACCATGGATCCAGTACATGATTGTGAACCCCCCAGCGTTGGAATTTTTCGTCGCTTTTTTCTTAATTTTTACGATTTTTTTAGCAGTTTTTTTTAATTTATAGTGTATAAAATCATTATTGTTTTCCATCCCAATGCGATAAAAAAGAAAAAAACAATTATTTCACAATTTTCACGTAAAACAGCAATGAAAATCAAACTTAAAAAGTGCTCCCGATCAGCTGTTTTGGTAAAGTTCACGAACCGAGGTTATCGCAACAAAGTAAGTGAGTGCAACAAAGTAAGCAGTGTGTAGGCACTAGTCACTGAGCGCGCGCTCACTCAAAGAAGCCGACATGCCGCTGCGCCGACGCGCGGCATCGACAAAGCTATAGCGGCCAGTGCCTATGAATCTAATAGATGCGTTATTACGTAAATTAATATCAGATTGACTACTTTTATTTAGACTTTTTATCTGGGATTATTAATGATCTCTGATAGTATGTCCAATACTGTTATCAATTTTAATAAATTGAATGTAAAAAAATAAGTTTTTTTAGTAATTAACCTTTTTTTTAGGCAATTTTTGTTATAAACATTTGTTTTTGCATTAACACCTTTGTTTAACCGATGTAATCTGATCTTTAGTAAATTTTAACCCTATCCATTTTCGCAATTTATTTTGTCAGTACAACTTAATGCGTTGGCACAGTCTATCATTTATTGGTCTGTGCATGATCTAGGTGCCTACAAGTCTATGACGGCTTGTCGGCGAAATTGTAAAGGAAGTAAAATTTTGAATTTCGCCGATTTTTGATCAGTTCAGTTTCCGATTTGCGTTCATTGTAAACGGTTGTGTTGTTTTTCGTGATTTTGGATTTGAGCGTATTAGTTATTATCAGTAGAGTTGTTTTTTTGTCTGTGTTGTACTGTGTGTGTTTTGAACGAAAATGCCTCGGATACGTAACAGTCGTAACCATACGTTTAGTGCCCGTAACTAGAGAGATGCCGGTGGCCCACTTCCGGGATGCGTGGTACCAACACGATGGCGCTCCCCCACACGTGACTCTTCCAGTGCGACAGCCTTACACCTTACAGCGACTTTTGGTGACCAGTAGATTGGGAGGTTCGATCCACAACCCTGGCCAGCGCGATCACCAGACTTGACCCCACTAGATTTTTGTCTGTGGGGTCAAGATAGGGACCTTGTTACGGAGTGCAATACGGCAGCAGAAATGCGAGATCGCTTGCGACGCTCCGTGCGGAGTATGTCCGAGACCCCACCTTATTGCCCCGTGTCCACGCTGAAACTCTGCGCCGCGCTAGGATTTGTGAGCAAGTTGGTGGCGGCCACTTTGAACCCTATCTTATTAGGAGTCCCTCACTCCTAATAAGAGAGATTAAGGTGAGTGTTAATTTGTTTGCAACTAATTGCCATGTAGGTAGGTAGGTACCTCATCGGAATCATTAGGTAAGTACCTACTTATGTTATTTTATGAGCGAACGAGCAATGTTTTGTTTTTTGTTGTAAGCAATCAGTCAATTGAACTAAATTTCAAGTTCGGTTTATCAATGTGTTTGTTAGGTGATTTCTTTATCAGTAGTGTAAACGTAGGTATGCTACTTTTCACGTTTACAAAAGCGTTGTGCGGCAACGCGACTCCGTGCCGAACTCAGACTTGTGATGTGTGCGTGCGTATGCGTGTGGGCACTGTACTTACTGTACGGCCGCCGCGCCGCGCCGCGCGCCGGTACCGCGTTAGCGGAGTAATGGCTTGCGGTTGTGATTGTGACTCGTTGTTTGCATTCGCAGTACATTGCGCGCTTAAAAATGACAACATCTGTAACCTATCATTTGTGATATTAATGACTTACGTAAATTAATTTAAGGCTTTATGAGGAACTTTTTCACGAAGTTTGTGTTACGATGTCCCTTCCACGCTGTATATTGTATATAAGTAACAAGTATATCAGGAGTATTTCTCTTTGACAGTTTGAATTTAAAAGATAGATGGCGTGTTTTTACTTGTGTATGTTTATTTTAAGGTCACACAGCATAATTGGTTAGTCGCATTATGTCCGAAAACCATGAATTCCGCTCATCACTCTGTACAATTTTTACTTTGGGACAAACTATGAATTTCTCTATACATATAAAAGGAGAAGCTGACTGACTGACTGACTGATCTATCAACGCACAGCCTAAACCGCTGGGGTCAGAAAGTTGAAATTTTGACAGTAGGTTCCTTTTGTAACGTAGGCATCCACTAAGAAGGGATTTTTTGAAATTCAACCTCTAAGGGAGTTAAATAGGGGATGAAAGTTTGTATGGAAAATCGTCACTTAACGGGTACAAAATTTCACGCAAGCGAAGCTGCGGGCGAAAGCTAGTTTATAATATTACGACACATTGGCTTTGTTTTTCACTAATGTTGAAATTAGATTGCAAAGATGTAAAAAACGACACGTTTAGTCTAGTCGTCGAGTTCGATTCCCTCACGGGACAAATGTATGTATAGCATACAGATAGTTGTTCCGTGTCTAAGCGTTTGTGCATATGAGATTTATGTCTGCTAAAGCAGCCACAATCCAGCAGAAAACCTAGTGCGGAAAGTAAAACTAGAGAGAAAAACCTGTTCAGTGTCGTACAACTTAGAAGACACGTCGGCAAACTTCGTAAAACCGATCAGTTCCGAACTGACTGTGCGACTTCAAGTTTCAAGTTTATTAGTACTGGAATAAAAAATGACCTTTACGCTGATGCAATAAGTGTGAGTAGCGTGAAAATGAGTGACTTCTATTAGGTGTTCGATCAAGTACATCGATGTAACTTTACTTGCCGATTGTCGATCATAATTTTGCGACTTCAGCGATATCAAGCGACTTCAAAAGTTAAAGTCCCGATAGTGATACGTCACCTTAAAATATTTCAAACCGACATGATTGGCAAGTGACGAGCCAATCATGTAGCAATCAGTGGATGAAATACGAAAAGTTTCGAACTTTACCTAAAAGTTCGCGAAAAAATATTTCCTTTAAAATGCCCGCACGTCCGCATAGCAGTAGGGTGTTGATGTGGGTAATTAATATCTGAGACAAGTTCGGAAAATGCTGTTTTTACGAAATTAGGTATGTTCGAGATAATAAAATTGTACAATTGGAACCTATTCAACTAAATGAGGACCCATAGAAGAATCGTGAAAAATAAAAAAGAGAAAATTGTTTAATTATCACAAAAAAGCAGAATTAAAGGATCGAAGATGAAGAACAAAGTATTAATGAAGCCAAACGCTATTTCCAGACAAGAGCTCGTGGCTAAATAACATCCTACAATCTGCGAAGTTCAGCTGTACTTACCGCGACCTAACAGAATAAAATAAATATTTAAGGGGGCTCCCATACAACAAACGTGATTTTTTTGCCGTTTTTATAGATAATGGTACGGAACACTTCCTGCGCGAGCTCAACTCGCACTTGACCGGTTTTTAAAGGTCATAAATAAAGGCTTAGCCGAAAACTATGTTGTATTTTTGTCTCCTTTATCAATCATCATCTGTCTAGCCTTTTCCCAACTATGTTGGGGTCGGCTTCCAGTCGAACCGGATGCAGCTGAATATCAGTATTTTACATGGAGCGACTGCCTATCAGACCTCCACAATCCAGTAACTGGGTAATACGATACTCTTGGTAAGACTGGTTGTCAGACTTTCTGGCTTCTGACCAACAGTAACGACTGTCAAAGATCTACAAATGACAGCCGGGACCAACGGCTTTACGTGCTTTCCGAGGCACGGAGGAAACTCGCTATGGTAAATGGTCACCCATCCAAAGACCGACCTCGGCAAGCGTGGCTTAACCCGGAAGATCGGTCTATGCGGCTGTAATTATTTAGCCACGAGCTCCTCCTTTCTCCTTTCTCTTTTGTCTCCTTTATCAATATCATAAGTAAATAGTATCGTTTCTATCGATACCCCAATCATTCTAGTCTATTTGAAAAGATAATCGTTGTGGCATAAAAAGGAACTAACATTATAACTACATATACCTGAGTAATATACGTTACACACATGTTTGCGTACTATAATTAGTTTACCATAGCCATATTAACTATTACCGTTTCTATTTTGCTAACAAAACATAAACGGTAATTAAATATTGCGACGCCCTCAAATCCACGACGGCTCTCTTTCCGAACAGTTTCTAACTAAAATAATTTCACTAAACCTAAAGGCGCGATTCCATTAGGCAAGTTACTTACTTGTATGCAAGTTGCAAATTGCATACAACTTGAACAAACCTGCATACAAGTTACAACTTGTATGAGGTAGTTTGAACTTGTACATTTTTTATTCAAGTGACGTGCAAATTGAACGCGCAAACGTTTGCACTTTTCGAATTACGAACGAGTGATTGACATGATTTCCAACTCAATTGTTGAACATCTCCACTTGTATGCAAGTAAAACCTGCATGCAATTTGCACACTCTCGAAAACACGTTTCCAATGTAAGCACCTTGTACGCAATACGTCATACTTGCATGCAAGACTGGCCTAATGGAATCGCGCCTTTAATACAGCATCTAGACTACACTGACTTAAACCAATCCGAATCTTCACCTTCGTAACACCCGCTGACCCAAAGTAAAAATAATTCGTCCTCTACCCTTCGAGGACGAATCCGTAACGCCGAGAACGGATGGTGACCCTAATCGTGACGTCCCGCGCCCCCTCGTGTTGATATTTGACAACTTTATTGGATCCATAATTGAATTTTCACAAGCTTTTATATTGATAAAAATTGGTATATTGGAGAATGTTCGAGAGGCTGCTCTAATTTCGCCGGGCGCTAAAAAGAAAATGGCAATATTGGCAGACACTATATATAGACTGTTAATTTGATTTTTTTGCGCAACGTCATATATTTGAGTTTTAATTTTTATAGTAAGATTAGTGGTGTGGGTTAAGATAACTTTTCTCTGTATTGACTGTCGAAATATTATTAGTAGCCTCCTCGAGTAAAGGTACAAGTCCGACACGGACTGCAGACGCAAACTGCAAAAGTAGTATCGCTTGCGGTGCGATCTGCGGCTGCGGTCTGCGGTTGCAGTTTTGCAGTCGCTGTCGGAATAGCACCTTAAAAATGTGAAAATAAAAAATATTTATCAAGAGACATAACAAAACTGGCTGTATTGCAATGTACCTCAACACTTCATAAAAAAAATAGTTACATGATGCTCATAAAAATATATAATAAAATCCCTCAATCACTCAGAGAACTTCCTCTTAGAAAATTTAGCAAACATTTACGTAATTGGCTCTTGGACAGATGTTTTTACACAATTCACGAATTTTTAGATCATAAAAATAATAATAGCTACAAAGTTGTGTCTTAGCATAATGTTTAAAACATTGTAATTTAATTAATTCAGTCATACATGATATTAAATCTAAAACTTACTAGTCCTTATTATGAGTATATAGGTAATTAACAAAATTGTAATTATTTTATATTAATTTGCATGCCGCTGTACCGGCGAAACATGCTGATCTGTACCTGCATTATTTTAAGACCCATGTACCTACCGTGTTTCTCGCAAATAAATTTCTATTCTATTCAAAAAAAAAAGAAAAAAAGTGCCCACCTTAAAGGCGCTATTCTAATGGCGACTTGCGGTCTGCGGTTGCAGTCTGCAGTTTGCAGCCCGTCTCGGACTTGTACCTTAATGCTACTCAAGTACAGACTACAGCACTTAAAGCTACTACAATCTATCAAACTTTAATAGATTTTCATCTTTATCGCAAAAGCATTAGGTTCAAGGTTGATTGGGAAAATTTGACAGTTTCAGGTAGCTTGATGTGTTGCTTCTGTACATCCGACGTACCCTGGGCATTTAGTCCTGCTACCAAACTTCCTGACTGGTTAATCTTTTCACCAAGACATGAGCTGTTCTTGTACAGCTCGTACTGACATGAAACAACATACAATACATCTGAGAGATTACAGAAAATAATATCACAAGGACAGACGTGGCCAGCAGTGGGTGGTAAACTGACTTAAATATTAACGATGATGTTAGGGCATTATTAAGTCCTGAGCTACTCGTAATAACAGCTATTTACATTTCTGTTATAAACCTTATCCATACAAGTACAGGAGTGCGATTCACTAAGGCAAAACATCTTCACAACCAAGAAATCGTCGTTGAAACATCTGATGAAAACATTTCGGTATTCTTTAGTTAAAACTGCGCGATCGTAGCGCCTCAACGATGTCGACGGCGTTACATAGAACTAAAATATGGTTCCGTTCATGTTCGGCAGATCGTCGACGAGCATAGGTAGCTTACCGAATACGGTTTTTATTAACGTTGTTTTTAAAAGCGATATTTACGGTGAAACATCAGTGAACTCGTCGTTGTTTACATCTATAATGAGTCTGTTAGTGAATCGCATTGCAGACCTTAATTTATTGATGCCTAATAGGTATAGATTATTACAAGTTCTAGATGTAATGTTTAATACATGATATTAGAAATACTTGTCACTTTTTTGTATTTAATGGTAGCAAAGTACATCTTGGGACCGCATTCGAATTCTATTAACCCAATTTCCATTCATAGTTTAGATTATGGTATCTTCCATCATTCCAGGAGTCTACGCAATTACAGGAGCTGTATGGAAGTAGAAACATCAAGTTGACGTTGAGAAGGTGTGATTAAATTTTCACAAAAATCTGTACGAGTTGGTTTTCAGTATTTTAGATGCTCAAACAATCTCAAATGATAAAGATTTAGAACGATTGTGCGCTGCGTCAAATCCGAATTCGAGAAAATACGATTCGAACAAGCTGCACTAGGTACTATTTGAATAAACGGTTGTGCACTGCATCCAATCCAAATTTCATAGATTTTTTGGTTACCTCGGAATTTATTTTCTCGAATTCGGATTGGACGCAGTGCGCACGTACTCTAAGAGCCGGTTACTATTTTGTCATGACGTCAGATAGTCGTCCTGTTCAGAGTGTCTTGACTCTTGACTTGATCGGGTGTAAAAAGACCCATAACGATAATGAAAACCACATATTCTACCCATCATTGGGATCATTTTTTTCTACCAGACCATACCTGGGAAATCATTGGTTTTGGGGATATTGAAGGTCAAAGTAAACACTTTTTTTTTAGTTTTTTCCATAAACGAATTCCAAGTCACAATACTAAACTTTCTTCCAAACAAACAACAAAAATTTCAATTTTGCCTAACAAATTACGTATTTGAAGTTACAAAAATGCAATGAATATCAAAAGCACACGACCGCCTTGGCTCAACTGTGTGGCCGCTGCACGTATGCAAACGCGCGGCATCGCCACAACCACAAATGCGAGCGACAAAAAAAAAAAACAAAAAAAAAAGTCGTTTCCCAGCAATTATTTTTGGTCAATGTAATTTAGTTTGATGTACAGAGTGCGTAGATTTCAGCTATGTGATAGGTCTTTTTACACCCTGTATTTAAATGGAAACTGCCTTGTCGGTGTAGTGGTCGCAAGCGCAACTGCTGAGCGTGAGGTCCTGGGTTCGATCCCCAGGTCGGGCAAAGTGTTATTGGGTTTCTTCGTGTGAAATTTCTTAGTAACAGCCCGAAGTCTGGATTTGTGCCTGGTTCATGGCAATAGACTCGCTTTTTATTACATGGGACTTAAATATAACTGCAAAATGAGGGTGTATTATGCACCTCTGCCCAACCCTTCGGGGAATACAGGCGTGGTGTTACGAATTTATGGAGCTGTTCACACGGCACGATTAACCTTCGTCTTCAGTTCAGTCGACAGTTGCGCGCACAGAGAACGTAATACCCACAGAAAATACATTAAAGTACGACGTATGCCTGCGTGAGCGACGATGTCGATGCAACAAAACGTTGCCATATTTAAAAATATTATATTTCACAGTCTTCGATTGTTCCTTTACTGCGTATTTATTTTTTCTTGTCTTTAATTTATTTATAACCTTTTAATTGCTGCACAGGTGGACGTCATCACGTCAACGCCGGCTTTCGCTGAAAACCAGCGCTGTGGCTCTGTCTCGCACGAGTCATAGCATTATGCTGAGCGACGGCCGTTTTGCGTAGATGTGACGCATATTTTTCCCAAGTTTCTTTGTGGTTTTGTGTCTAGTTTTTATTTTTGTGTGTCATATCGGCGCAAATAAATATTTTTTCATTCTTTCTTCAGTTACTTTACTCTGCAATTTGTCACCACATCTAACGTGTTGACATTGGACTTCACTTCTTATTAAATTGTTCACAGTGGGAACAGCTAGAGACGACAATCGTCCATCAATAAAAAAGAATTGACGACCGGCCCTGCATGTCAGAACATAAATGATGGGATCAGCAGTGCAATTCTGTAAGAATCTCACCTCGATCGCGACTGTCAATTAGACACTTGTCGTGACACAGCGTGGATAACAAAACTACGCGTTATTGATTATACTGTCGATTATCTGTGTGTTATTTGTTTCTATTATCCATACTGTGACATTATGGATATCGAGCTAACCGTCGATAATGAGGTGGGTTTCTTACAGAATGATAACAGGTGTTACTTTGCGGAAATCCATGACATACATGGACACGCTTGGATGCGAATCCAAGGGGTCGACGAGTCAACATCTCCTGAGGATGTCCCGTGGAGGGGCGAAACACGTGTCGTATTGGTTTGGTTACATGTCGCATTATCAATTGAATGTCACCCCTCCTTATTTATTGTTATACCGAGAACTACCCCGCACTTGTTTTTTTCTCTTGCTAATAATGTCTATCCAAAGGTTGTCTGGAAGAAATCGCCAAGTGCGATAAGATAGCCTATTGTACATCGCTATTTTATATTTGTGGAGGGAACTAGGTGTGGTGTTCCTCCAACCAGGCGGAGTCATTGTGCCTGGCGGGCTACTGCCAAACAGTTGTTTTTTTTTTTTTTTTCTGTTGGTCTGTTGGTGGACATAGGGGGGGGGGGGGGTAAGACAGCTTGATGAGGGCTGAATTATCGGTGTAAATCCAACAGTTGATGTTGGGAGGTTGTATATATACTATCTGCGTGTTAAATCTTGATATCGCGATGTAGGCTTGAATAGTTCGCACGTGGCGCCACATATTTATGTTTCTTGTTTGTTTTGTGTACAATACAGAGTATTGTATTGTATTTTTTTCACTCCTTCTGCATGTGTGCATGTGCATAAAGTGGGCAGGAGGGTGCTGCATATTGCATCCAAACTAGCGATCTAATTTGACGGAGTTAAAGTTAAATATTGTATTTGCATATTTGTATGTCAGAACATATTTAAATACTAACAACAATTCCAAAATGAAAACCAGTGCACATCTTGAAGTGCAAATTGTGCATTTTTGAATTTATATTTTTTTCCTTGTTGTGTTAACCTGGTGTACCTAATGTACAATAAAGAGTATACAACGTGGGCCCGAGGTATCCGAAAGATTTTAACCTTCGATTCCGATGCCTAATTGGAAAAGAAAAGCTAGGATATAGTTTGTTGAATAAAGCTTAATTTTCGAAATATTCATTATTTACGGAAATTCACAAATCGAAAAATTTCTATGGTAACAAGTTCTATGAACGCGGCGTTGCGACTTTACCACTCTCGCCGTGTGTCTTATCTGTTGGGGAGGGTTATGAAGTGAGAAGTTTCTTGTCCACTCACATGATAATTTATAAATGTTGCCAGTTCAACCTAACGTATTGTTTACGAGGAAGTACTAAAGTTAATTGATTTATTAAGTACCGAAAAACAAAAAAAATAACTGTATTGGACTTTCGTTGATAACACATTTTTAAAAAAAAAACAACATTGTACCACACTAAGATTTCTCTTGTTGCGTGCGTTTACAGACACAAATCTCACATACAAAAACGCCCAGACCCGAAACAACCATCTGTAGGCCATACAAATTTTTGTCCCGTGTGTGAATCGAACCCACGACCCGTAGCGCAGAAGCCAATCGCTTAGCCACTGCACCAAACGTGTCGTCAAAATTTGACTCATAATGCCATCAAAATGGCGTGGTTAAAATCTTTCAGTACCTCGGGCGTATAAATAAATAAAAATAATCTTTGACTGGAACATTTCTGAAGTGCTACAAACGTTATATCTCTTAATAAACCGCCACTGTTCCGACAAAGTGGCCTATAAAGTCGTGTTTTAAGTCCTATAAAATGTTCACTGCCCATAAATTTGTTGTTGACCAAGTCTAGGTTTAAGAATTCAGATACACTTAAAATCTGCGCAGGTGAATTCTCCTGCAGTTCAGTTTTATCTAGACCAAGTTTAACAGTAAACTCGCCAACAGAATACGGCAGTTTACTAAGTTTTAACTTAAAACTTCTTGGTTGAGTGAATTTTTAAAGTTATTTTATAAGTGGTGCAGTTAATCCGCTAAGTTAAGGTGCGGGAATTTTGAAATTTGCCAGAATTTTTGGGATTGATGAGTTTGTTATGTTGCAAAATATATAATTCCGCCAGTTGTAAAGTCTGATCAAAACATAATTTAATAAACGTATTTTTTTTTCATTACTTATTTTCTACATATAGGTAGTTCGTTTTCATTTTAAATTATACTATGTAGTTTAGTTTTATATCGTATACAACACTATTTTTAGTAAACATTAAATCCGAGACACCCCAACTAGATTTTAATCAGAATTACCGGAGTATGTATTTTTTTAAATAAATCTTCAAGTTACACCTTAGTTTATGTTGCGTTAAATTCCCCAGTAGAGTGTGAAATGTGTGAGATATGCTATGCAGGGGTTGTCTAATATACGGAAACTGACCGAGCGGACCGTCTCAAGCCTCAAGGTGTCTATTCCCGTCCACTGTTGTGCATAGAAACCAATGAAATTTGAAATTTATGAAGAAGAAGAAATGCAAGATTTAACGTGGTATAAAAACGATGCCAATATGATTCTCCTAGTGATTCTTAACAAACTAGTTTCAGGTTTAGTTTATACCAAAACTAAACTTGTATAATAGGATTAAAATAATAAATATACGTATAATAAAATAAATAAAGTGTATATTATTAAACAAGGTTGTAGGAAAGGGGTACTAATCAGCGAGCCACTGACTACTATTTTTAAAGCAAGTCATGCAGAATGATTTTTAATTAAGTTTTTTCAATAATTCTACATCCCAGCTTTAGTTACGAATTCAGAAAATGAAACTTCTATTCCGTTATACCTAAAATGTAAACAATGTTAATCATAGCTGAAGGTAGATGGATCTTAGCGTATTTTTTAATGAAATCTTTGAAACGCCATTTCTCTTAAACTATTGAGATTTGGGAAAAGTTGTAGGATAAAAGTTAATATACCTTTTTCACCGTAAGCTGATTTCTGACGCTTCACTGCAAAAACGCTACTATACAAAGAATATCAAATACTTATTAAAAATAAAACATGCATTATATAGCTGTTTTACGGTTTTTGATGATGTCGTTTACATTTTTTCGATAACACTCTCTTTACAACTACAATTTATGAAATTACTGAGCTGTAAGGACTCATCTTTGGGTAACCAGAGTATAAATAACAGCACAATCAATCATCGATTTGCCTATACTACAATCGGACATAGTTGTCGTTGTCGATTACCAAAACGATTATTAATCGAATCGACAACCACGACAATCCGATTTTCCCACGAACAGTAATAGCCCAACACAAAACAGAAATAATTTCTTCTATTATCAGAACATACTCTGAAATAATTCCTTCTCATACGCCACCCATAATTTCCCGCTCCAATAATTTATGGACCCAACAGGACGTACACGTGCGACATTCCTGAAGATCCTCTCATTCCACTCTCGCCCAATTTGTTCCAAGTGTCACTTATTACGATAACTCGACCCGTTAATGGCCCATCAAGATCGTTTAAAGGGTGGCCTTGAGTGATAGATGCTATCTCGCTCACTCCTGTAGAAATGTTATCGATTCGGTGATTTATATGATTTTGAATAAAATTTTACTTGGCTGTGTTTAGATAAGAAAAGGGAGGGGTGGTTAGAAAAAAACCATTCGGATCATACGATTTGTAAGGATAAGCTGTACTTGTCGCGTTCAGTCCATGGATGGGTGACTGTTCGTTATATATCGAAAACATCGAGAGCACGTTAAGCTGACAGTCCCGGGTGTCAAAGGAATACCTACGACAGTCGTTACGGGTAATCAGAATCCCGAATGTCTGCCAACCGGTCTAACCTTAGGATATCGGCATTGCCCAGTAACTGAGTTGCGGAGGTCTGATGGCAGTCGCTCCGTGTAATATACTGGTATTCAGCCGCATCTGGGGGTCTACTCCCTAAGCACGAGGTCCGTGGTTTCGGCCTTAGTTACGAGCGTTTCCTACTCCCTATCACCTACGGACATACGATTATTTCGGGGCCCGAACTAAGAATGAATGACAACACGATTTGACAGTTGTCCCTACTACCGATGTGTTTTTGCCCATCCGAAAAGTTGAACTTGACACTTGTTTTGTTAACTCCTACGTTTGGGGCTACTTTCGGACGGGCGACTGGTATCCAGTCACATCTGGTTAGACTGGAAGCTGACCCCATCATAGCTGGGAAAAAGCTAGGCTGAGTTTAGGTAAGAAAAAGGATATTTAGCCTATTTTCAGCCATATCGCCTAACTCCATCCTTAACTCACTTTAACCCTAACAACAGAACATAATTCAAGTAATATTGTGCAGCTAGATTTTTCTAGAATATCTTTAAAGAAGAGGATTACAAGGGATACGCCGGTAGTCGGCGACGGCGCACTGGATTTAGCGTTGCGACCACAGCTTAAAGGGATGAGCAGAGAGCCAACGTAATACATATTAAATAAGACTACATTTTGTAGCTGCACATAAAATATAAGTATAGGAAATTGTTTTTAATTGAAACGGATGAAGAAATAAATACACTACTCGTGTCGCTTGTATGAAAATAATGTATCGAAAGACAAACTGGTACCGTCCGCGAGGCCTAAGCTGAGCTTTGCATTTGTATGAGAATGAATGCAGACGAGTCCTTTGCTTGATTTAAACCGGTTTATACTGCTTTTTGGCAATCGATTCTATGTGCACTCACACAAATGCAAAGCTCAGCTTATGCCTCGCCAGTTTGTACCCTGTACTACCATTATAGCATCAACAGTCACACATTGACACTACTTTCACAGCTGCAACCAAGTTTAGGACATTTTCAGTTTTTTTTTTCTGTTGGTCATCTTTTAGGACCATCCTTGCGTACAGTTTCCACGTAATCTGACCGTTATTGGCGAGACCTGAAGAGTCTCCAGCTTATAGGGGGAAGTAAAATACTAAGCTACTTGTAAAACACAGACATCATGACTACTAGCAGCAACAGTACTAAGGGCGACACCTAGTGGGACTCGGACATCACCTTGGGGCGTTGCTGGTGGGTGATTAGGGGGGAGACAGCTTGATGAGGGCTGAACTATCGGTGTGACTATGGAGTCTGAAAAGACGACTGGCTCTACGATGGGAAAGCTCGGTGGATCGTAACCGGCGATGAGAAATCGAGACGGGCCTCGACTCCAAATAAACATAAAATTCCAGATTTTATGGTACAAACAAGATAAAAAATTATGACTGTTCCGTTTCAAAATTGTTTTAAAACTTGACAATATTTTTTTTAGATAGTGAAGTAATTTTTTCAAAGAATAAAATTATGATAAAATAAAAAAATAATTAACTCTTAACATAATTAATTTTAAAATTCCAAAACGTTCATCGTGTTCACTGTGACTGTACTAAGTATAAATAAAAAATCACAACTAAAAAAAACAACATAAAACTCCATAAAGCGTTTATTTTATGACGTTAACACAAAAACAATATCTCCAGGGCAAGGGACTCGCCATCCAAAACAATTTTTAATTGTACACAAATGTTTTTTAATCTCAACCATAAACGAATTCATTTTTGTATTATAACTTTTTTGAGACAGTCATATTTATGATTAGTTACGGTTTACTCGCGTGCATTTTTCATGCATTTTTTTGCATGTATTTATTTTTCTATGTAACTTATGTATGACGTAGCTAAACCATATAAAAGAGTTACTTTATTTTATGTTATTTTTTGTTGGACATAGTACTACGTTATGTTCGTGATAGTACTGTATGTAAATATAATATTTTCATGTTTTTTTTTCTTTAAACGAAAAATCTATACATATCAAAGGAGAAGCTGACTGACTGACTGACTGATCTATCAACGCACAGCCTAAACCGCTGGGGTTAGAAAGTTGAAATTTTGACAGTAGGTTCCTTTTGTAACGTAGGCATGCACTAAGAAGGGATTTTTCGAAATTCAACCCCTAAGGGAGGTAAATAGGGGATGAAAGTTTAACGGGTTCAAAATTTCACGCAAGCGAAGCTGCGGGCGAAAGCTAGTGATTTAATAAAATTATTGTTAACCCAGTTATGATAAACTAAGTTATAAAACTAAAGCTAGATCTATACTAGAACCCGCTAGTCGCAAATAAGTAGATAATCTAATTATGGTGCCTAATTTTCTTTTCAAGACCGTATTTTTTACGTATTTCAAAATTTTGTTTATCAATGTACTTATCAAAGTAAAAACCAATTATTTAGTTTTTATTATTTTGAAAAGCTGTTCTTACTAGCTATTTAAATAAAAAACCGGCCAAGTGCGACTCGGACTCGCGTACGAAGGGTTCCGTACCATTATCTATAAAAACGGCAAAAAAAACATGATTTTTGTATGGGAGCCCCCTTAAATATTTATTGTATTCTGTTTTTTTAGTATTTCTTGTTATAGCGGCAACAGAAATACATCATCTGTTAAACTTTCAACTGTCTAACTATCACAGTTCATGAGATACAGCCTGGTGACAGACGGACGGACGGACGGACGGACAGCAGAGCTTTAGCCTTAAAAACAAGCTTAACCCTAAAAACAAGCTTAGGATTACACTGCGTATAAAAAAAAAGAAAAAAAAGAGTAATATATTTTCGGGCTGTCCCAAAATTAAAATTAATAATTGAAATACGAACAACAGCACACTCATATAAAATTCGCATAATATTATAATTTCTATGCCACGTTTTTATGCCAATTGGCATAAAAAAGGCTCGGTGCGTTAGGTAAGTATTTTTGAGAAAAAAGGGTTACCGTAATTG
Source organism: Amphipyra tragopoginis (assembly GCA_905220435.1). NCBI lineage: Eukaryota > Metazoa > Arthropoda > Insecta > Lepidoptera > Noctuidae > Amphipyra > Amphipyra tragopoginis. The sequence goes on from HG992004.1 coordinate 26,257,891, forward strand.
ATAACCTGAACACGGGAAGGGTTGAAAATAAAATTATGTACAAAAAAATATGCTTCCGGCGCCATAATGTAAAGTAAAGAGGGTCTTAAAGGGTCTGTAAACCCAGGGTCCAGTTAGTCTGTTTTAGTAATGAGTTGTAATATTCTGAAGTATTTTTTAAGTGTAGTAAATAATATGATAAGGAAAAAATTTGCCTGTTAAACACCGTCTTACAAATGATAACTTGGCTACTCAATACGTCGGTAGAATACTGTTTTGGATGACCATACAAATACATATACACACATCAAAAAAAGTTTGCGATCACTTTGAAAAATTATGTAGCCTTTTTGAAGCCGAATTTTCTAATCGGGATTCAAAGCGATAATTATCATGATAAATATAGATTGATAGTTATCTAGATAAATATGTATAAATCAGATTTCAGTTGGACTTTGAATTCGGAGTCTTCACATACATAATTATGCTAGTGATCGCAAACTTTTTTTGATGTGTGTACATTATAAACTCACGCCTGTTTTCCAAGGGGGTAGGCAGAAACTGTAGAACGTCACATACTACGATCCGTACATACTCCTTTTACTTCGTCCACGTTCAGACTTCTTGTCACAAATGCACGCCAGAGTACTACTTACCTGTCCATTTTGGATGACCATATTGTGATTTAATCGTATCGCGTCACGTCATTTCATAATAATCAACTTATTAATGTTCTTCTCGTGAGCATGGGCCTCTTCTCAGAATGAGAAGGATTAGGCCTTAGTGCGCTCTGCCGGGGTTGCGGTGCATGCAGCTGCGAATCCCGTGACCCTGGCCAAGGGTCAGGAGTAGGAACACCGTGGGTTTTTAGCCGGTAAGGGTCCGGCATAACTCTTCGCCTTCACGGGGCGAAGGGTATCCATGAGGATTTTCCCAAGACAAAAAAAAAAAAAGGCCTTATTGCGCTACGGTTACCTGGTACGTGTTGGCGAACTACACACACACACCATCAAGCCATTATGGAGTCATTTTTAGGGCTCCGTACCCAAAGGGACCCTATTACTAAGACTCCGCTGTCCGTCCGTCCGTCTGTCACCAGGCTGTATCTCATGAACCGTGATAGTTAAACAGTTGAAATTTTCACAGATGATGTATTTCTATTGCCGCTATAGCAACAAATACTAAAAAACAGAATAAAATAAATATTTAAGGGGGCTTCCATTCAACAAACGTGATTTTTTTGCCGTTTTATAGATAAAGTGGTTGACCACATATGGTTGATAGGTATGAGAGAACAATGTAGTCTTGAGACCATTGTTCTCTCATACCTATCCTAAATCAAACTCAAAACTCAAACTCAAAACTCGTTTATTCAAAGTAGACTAGTATTACTTAGTTCTTTTTGAACGTCACATTTTGGTAGTTACATTTGACTGCACCCCCAAAGCTCCCACCCTTCACCGCTTCCTAGTGTTTATGCTGTGAAGAAGAAACGGCGCAACAAACTCCCCAGCAACACAGTTCAGTCTGTCAAGTGAATAATTAAATGAGTCAATACACAAAAAAGTAAGATATTAATTACATTGATTAAATTATGCAAGTTGATGATGGTAAACAAAATATTTACCTAGAACAATTCTGAAATTGCCTTAATGTTGTCATAGCATGTAAGAGCTGACCAGTCCCGACAGACAGCACCCGTTCACGAGCATGACGAGCGCATCAGCATCGCTTAACTCAACCATATTGTAGGGAACTTAACAACCCAATACACAACGCCACCGTCAGCAGGACATTTTAGTGAGCATGACAGCCTCAACTGCCAGACAACAGTCAGGTTTATGTAGGAATACACAAAAAAAAAACATACTAAGCATGACAATAATGGCTACATGATACTCACATTTTACATTTTGTAATTATTACAATTGTTAATAGCTTGATGCCATGGGCATTACTAAAAAGAAAACTGATACTACCTATATCAGAATCAAAGAATAAAAGATATATAAAATTATAATACAATATATAATGAGTAGGTAAAAAAAAAAGAAGATACCTACAGTTAGATGTTAAAAATTAAAAATTTAAGGACCTACGCATGAAGGATTAAACAGACAATTAAGGAGTGCCAGTGGGTCGCAGTGTGCAGTTGGGAATCGTATTCCAGACATTTTTATCTTCAATGTACTGGTTTATATTGTAATATGCTCTTGACATTAAGACACGCTTTACCAAAGACTTGAATTTCATGTAAGGCAATTCAGTAATACAAGATGGAATTTTATTATAGAACCTAATACTATTCCCCAAAAAAGACTTACTAGTCTTGCAAAGTCTAAAACCAGGAACTACAAGTTTATGCTTATTTCGAGTATTCAAGCTGTGTGTATCACTTTTCTTACTGTAACTCGCTATGTTTTTACGGACGTACAGGATATTTTGGTAAATGTACAAAGATGGTAAAGTAAGTATATTGATCTCCTTAAATCGTTCACGAAGAGACTCTCGAGAGCTTAAGTTATAAATAGCTCGGACTGCTCTTTTTTGCAATATGAAAAGTGTCTCGACATCAGCAGCTGACCCCCACAGTAAAATGCCGTAAGACATAATACTGTGAAAGTACGCAAAATACACCATCCTAGCCGTAGTCACATCAGTAAGCTGTCTTATTCTCCTAACAGCAAAAGCGGCAGAACTGAGTTTACCCGCAGTAGCCTCTATATGAGGCCCCCATTGTAGTTTAGGGTCTATTGTAATCCCTAAAAAGACTGTTGAGGGAACAAGATCTAACCTTTTCCCGCCCAGACTTACATTTGCGTTAATAGGAGCTACATTTGGTAATGAAAATTTAATGCATTTGGTTTTCTTAGCATTTAAAAGAAGATTGTTGGCAGAAAACCAATTCGAGATTGAATTTAGTGTGTTATTAGGTTCTATAAGATCCCTGTCCGTTCTATTTACTTTAAATATTAATGATGTATCATCAGCGAAAAGAACTATATTTGACAGATTATTGTCTTTCATCATAAATGGAAGGTCATTAATATATACTAGAAACAAGAATGGGCCAAGAATTGATCCTTGGGGTACTCCAATTCTGACTCGCGAGCCTGTAGAGATGACATTATCAACAGCCACCCTTTGTTCCCGATTTGACAAATAGGAAGTCACAAGATCGATGGATCTACCTCGGATTCCGTAGTACTGCAGTTTCAGGGTAAGTGTGCGGTGATCCACACAGTCAAATGCCTTAGAAAGGTCACAGAACACACCCAGAGCATCCTGTTCCCCCTCCCAGGCCCCTAATATGGTTTTAATTAGAGTGGATCCAGCATCCTCTGTAGATCGTCCTCTTGTGAAGCCAAACTGTTTGTCGTGTAATATTCTATGTGTGTTAAAATGTGTAAGCATTTGATTTAAAATTAGCTTTTCAAAAATTTTGCTTAAGGCTGGTAGTATGGATATCGGTCTATAGTTAGACGCGTTATTTGAGCAACCTGCTTTGAAAATGGGTATGATTTTACTGGTTTTCATGAGATCGGGAAATATGCCGTCAATAATACAAGAGTTAAAGATCTCTGCCAGCATAGGGGCGATCTTAGTAATTATTGCCGCCACGGCTTTCGTTGACAAACCCCAAAGGTCTTCTGTTTTTTTTATTGTAATAGTTTTAAAAGTTTTTAATATTTCAGTGTGGGTTACAAATTCGAACTTGAAGTTAGGTACTCGTAAATCTACATTTTCTTTCAAAAAATGTTCTGCTGCTACTGGTGACGATGGAAGATATTTTGTAGTCTCTAAAGGAATATTAGTAAAGAAATTATCTAAGAAATTAGCGACTACAGTCCTGTCTGAAACCAGTTCGTCATTAATTTTTAAACTAATAGTGTTGTCACTAAACCCACGATTGCCAGTTTCAGTATTTATTATTTTCCACGTGGCTTTTATTTTATTATCCGATTTCTTTATTTGATCACTAATGTAAGTAGCTTTTGCCTGTATACAAACTTTTTTGAAAAGTTTAGAGTAATTCCTAACATAATTATGAAAGTCTACATTGGGTGTAAGTATACGATTTTTTATCATATAATTCGTATAATACATTCCTACTTCGTCTTATACCCTTTGTTGCCCAGGTACTAAATCTAATTTTATTTGTTATAGTAACATTTTTTATTTTACACGCCTTTTGAAATTCATTACATAAGGCGTTAAATAATGTGACATACATTTCATTGGGGTTGTCCGGATATGATTTGATTGTATTTAATTCATATTCTAAATTTTTACTAAACTCTTCTAGACATTTAATTGTTAGAGGCCTACATTTAATTATTTTTTTATTTTTGATTGCATGGCCATTCAATTTCACTAACTGACATTTATGGTCAGAACGGATTCCACTAATGAGGCACTTGTCTAGTATTTTAAAGTTTGTTACAACATTATCAATACAGGTGGCTGAAGTAGGTGTCACTCTAGTCGGCTCAGCGAACATACACTTCAAGTTAAATGATTTAAATAAGGATATGAAGTTATGTTTATCAGTCGTGTCTAGTAGAATGTCGACATTAAAATCTCCACATACTAATAATTTCTTGTTTATTTTTATTTTACGAAGAGCATCTTCCATTGTTAGTAAAAATTGGGAGGTACTTGACGATGGAGGCCTATAAACACATAAAATAACATATCCTTCCGTTTCTGCACACGCAAGCTCACATACTCGTTCAACAGAGAGATTACAGATATCTAAACGCTGTTTATACTTTAAGTGATTTCTTATTAAAATTAAAGTCCCCCCACCCACAGCTGATACTCTATTGAACGAACTGGCCATCTTAAAATTTGCTACACTAAACGACATTGTATTAGCTTTCAGCCACGTCTCTGTAAAGCATAAAATATCTACATTATAATTTTCAGCAAATAACTCAACATCTAAAATGTTGCCGGAGAAGCGGTTTATGTTCTGATGTGTCAATATTAAATAATGACTATCGCTCTCTGTTGTCGGACAACTTAGTTTAAATTATTATGCTGAGTGACCACATCATCGTTAGTACTAATACTAACTATACTGGACATAGAGGCAAACTTCGTCATACTATTTATGACTGTGTTAAAATTAAATACCAACAACATAGCAATATGTTGCCTAAGTTTCCTAGGGAGATAAACAGAATCCCCGTTCAGTTTAAGTTTACCAACAAAAGCATTGGTGTCAAAAAACATAAACTTGTCACTATGGTGACTTACTAAAAAGTGCATATGCATATTTAGCGCGTGAACGTAATTATTTTGTCTGTCTGACAAATGCTCAAGATATGGAAATGCACAAAGTATTATTTTGTTACATTGTAAATTTAACATTAAGGCAACACTATCGGTGATGTCTTTCTTTTTTACATTTAAACTACTTCCTATAAGTAAAGCTACATTTGTATCAGAGTTGAATGTATTTGAAGAGAGTGATGTTATTATTTGCCTGTAAGATGACCCAGGCATACAATTATTTTGAGAGGAATGCTCCAGGCTGTTGCTTAGCAATTCCCCAAAGCCTTTGCCTATGCTATCTGAGTACATAATAGAATTGTGATTCTGACAGATATTAGTCCTACTTATGCTATAATTGATGTCAACTGTCTGGGATAAGTTCAAAGATTCATTGCCACAGACATTCCCAGCCTGAGGTGGGTCCTCCAACATCACAGGTGGGGATCTATCACATTGTGGCTTGCTCATACACTTACATAGGTTACTTTTATTCAATGAATCTGTTCTGTCTGCATTATGTGTACACATGTCGACTAATTTGTTTGCAGCAAGGATATGTTCCCCAATTTGCTTTTGTGAGGACACATATTTATTGTAGACAGAGCTAAGCGACTCTTCTAAGGTATTAATGTCAGATTGTAAACGCTGAGTGTCTATTTTGTATATATTTTTACAGTCCTCTATTTTAACTTGATAGTTTTTTAGTTTATTTATTAATGTAATACGTTCTTTTCTTAACTCAACAGTCAATCATAGTACTGTATCTACAGAAGTTGTTACAGATATCTTTTTTTTTAAAAGAGTAACCATGGAGTTTCTTGCCAGCTCTTCTTCATAGGAAACGACTAATTAGAACCGTGCACCTAAATTCGACTTTTCATAAGCGCCTGTATTGGTTTATGTGAAATAAAAAAAAATGATTTGATTTGAATGGCACGGAACCCTTCGAGCGCGAGTCCGACTCGCATTTGGCCGGTTATATTTTATTATTATTTGACTTGATCGCATTTGACCCTAGACCCACATGATGGTAAACGCAGACACGGTCTAACACGAAGCACACGAATCCAAGCAACAGAAACATAGAAAGGATTCCTTTCCTTATATCCCTCTGGCTCTCACATACACACGACAGAACACAGTAAACTGCTTGGCGCCGGACTTTAATGAGAGGGTGGTAGCTAGCCAAGTGACCGTATAGATCCTACCACCAAGCATAAGCACCTTTCAGGTATGCAAGTGTCCCTATGATTTTTTTCTTCACCGTTAACGCAAGTAATATTCTTTACCTTTCTTTTTTTAATTAAAACGTTGCCCCACACTAAGATTTATCTTGTATCGTTGGTGCGTTTACAGACACAAATCTCACATACACAAACGCCCAGACCCGAAACAACCATCTGTAGGCCATACAAATATTTGTTCCGTGTGGGAATCGAACCCACGACCCGTAGCGCAGAAGCCAATCGCTTAGCCACTGCACCAAATGTGTCGTCATCACATATTAAAATTCTGATCCGAATATGAATTCAAAAAGTCAGGATTACGTGCCGGGTTCGAACTCAGAGTCTCTTGCATGGAAGGCAAGCGTCCAACTGCACACTTACTTCGTTAGTTTCCGTCACTTGGTTAGTTGTATCTTGTTGTCTATGGAATACGGCGTCTACACTCTGTTCATCGAAAGATGAGTCCTGATGTAGCGGTCATTTTGTAAATTGTAACCGTAAGGAGACTGCTATTGAAAAACCGTAAAATAGCTTTACAATTTTATTATACACAAAAACCGAGACACCCCAACAAGATTATAATCAGAATTACCGTAGTATGTATTTTTTTTTTAATAAATCTCCTAGTTACACCTTAGTTTAAGTTGCGTTAAGTTCCCCAGTAGAGTGTGAAATGATGTGCTATGCAGGGGTTGTCTAATACATGGAAACTGACCGAGTGGACCGTTTCAAGCCCCAAGGTGTCTATTCCCGTCCACACATAGAAACCTATTGAAACAAAATTGAAAATGCATGATTTAACGTGATATAAAAACTATGCCCTATCGATTCTCCTAGTGATTCTGAACAAACTAGTTTCAGGTTTAGTGTATACTAAAACCACAGTGTACCTACTTACTACATACAGTGGGTCAACGCCCATATATTTGACAGGTCCTATGAAATGTCAAAATTATGTAGCGGCGGAGGTTATGTGCCAAGTATGCAGTATGGCTACTCGGGACATAACCTCCGCCCCTTCACCCCGCAACCCCTCGACGACGATTGCTCTGCGACAATGTTCTACGTTGACCGACTGTAAGGAGTAAGATATAGGTAGACTGTGCTAAAAGTAAACTTGTATAATCCATGTTTTGTTTTTTAAAAATATTTCATATTCTTTGTATGGTAACATTTTGTAGAGAAAAGTCAAAACTCAACTCACCTTACTTTAAAAAGGGTATTGTTGTCTCTGGTGACGTCAAAGTATAGAATTACTTTATGCAAAAGGCCAAACTATCGAATAAAATATTAGTTTGTGTGAAGCGTTGTTGTTTATACGGATACAACCCAAAAATATTGTTGCATAAGCCATGTTTGCTATATTTTTTTTTTAACTAAAACCTTTTCAACCAAACTGAATAACTAGACCTAAAATCTGCAGTGAGTTTTAGGCCTCTCTTTTATTTTTAAATCCTGGAATATATATTTTTTTTATACTTTTGAAACAATATGATACTATGAATGAGGACACAACATCAAATCATGATCTCCCTGCCCGTATCCCATACTAGGTGGGGTAGGCACAACATGTATTCCTCTTCCATTTTCCTCCATCAGCCACTATCTCAGTATTCACCCCGTTCTTACCCATATCATCCTTCACACAATCCATCCATCTTTTCTTTGGCCTACTTCTACTTGTATATCCATCCACTTTCATATTTAACACTCTTCTGGTAACATGATTTTCTTCCCTCCGACATGTTCGAAAAACAAATATCAAACACACACAGTAAACAAATCTTTTTTAAAATTAAAAATCGAATGCTAAAAAAATATTATCTCCATTTAATCCGGCAACACGTAATTTAAAAATAAATACGAATAGATTTGGTAATCCGTTTTTCGATTTTTAAATCCTATCCGATTTAACCTTGAGTTGTCAATACCAGCTTTCTCGAAAATAATTATTTTTACGAGCAAAAAAAAAGAAAACAATTTAATTCTTCACTCTGGACCGATGGATCTCGGCGCTTGTTTGGCAACGGTCCAATTTAAGAAAAACAATTAAGAGCCTGCTACATTTTGTTTTTGCAGCTCACAGTGATATCTTCGAAAACTAATTGTATATTTTTACATAGTAATATTTCGGAGCGAAATCCTCAGCAAATTGGATAAAAAAGAAAACTTTTTGTTTTTTTAAATTGAGTTTTCAGCAAGTGTGCTTTGTTAATTACATTAAAATAAGGTTTTTGGTGTCACCTTCAGTCTGTCGTTTCGTCCTCTCGATTTTCATTTTCAACTTTATTGTTTTTGTTATTGATACTTTCTTTAATTGGTTTTTAGCTTTGATAAATAATCAAATGATCGGTTTGTTCTTAAGGAATTGTTTTTAAAAGAAAAGAACGCCTCATTAACTTGATAAAAGATCTCCAATAGGTACCTAACTGGGCATATAAAGATTTATGTACACAACAAAAAATCCGTAACCCCTGTTGTGAATATTAATCCTATTCCACAAAAAAGAGGAAAAAAAATATAGGTACAAGTCTGTTCGAATAATTCAAAACAAATTGCATTCGGATACGCGTCCAAAGTCATCGCTGTCCAAATTCAAAAATGGAACGAAAAAGAATATAGAAACTGGTAGCTGTGTGATTTATAAGCGCTAGAGTAGTCATGGCCCCTGAGGACTGCGAACCATTTAGATTGATTTTGAATTTATTGGCAAACTGCTGCCAGCTAGAGATATAGGATGCTTTCATCTAAGACGGACGATTTATCTTGCATCCAGTGGAATGGAATAGAAACGTATACCCGTATCTTTTTGTGATGCATTCAAATACACGCTGTATGTATAGTGCTGCGATTGTTTACGGTTTTGTAGAAAATATTGAATCTGTGGTAGAAAATGGATGTTCTATTTATGAAATATGTTCGATATAGAATTTTAATGTAGCATTGGAATTTTGAAATTGATGGTCTGTGATTAAGTTTGGTTTACGGAATTTATTAATATTGAGTTATTAACACAACGATAAAAAATATGTATTTCATATTTAGAACACGTTCTGACGTACCTAAACAAAGCTTAATCGTATCCATAGATTAACTCATCTCTTGAATAATAGATTCCAAATCCAATTGGTTATGGAACCAACGTAAAAACATAATATATAAGGCTACCCACACAATGGGCCACTAAGTTGCCCGAGACACAGTTGATAGCCATTCTTTTTAGCTGCAGGCACTAAACGGTAACTACAGCTATTAACAAATAGCAATCTTAATTTACTGACTTGTGATTAGTATTTAGAATTTATAGCAACATCTTCTTTACTATCCGTTATACACCGTGGGGCTAAGGTGCCGGAAAGATTTTAACCTTCGATTCCGATGCCTAATTGGAGACGAAAAGCTAGGATATAGTTTGTTGAATACAGCTTAATTTTCGAAATATTCATTATTAACGGAAATTCACAAATCGAAACATATCTATGGTAACAAGTCCCAGGAACGCGGTGTTGCGACTTTTGTCATACCATACCCCTCTCGCCATATGTCTTATTTGTCGGGGAGGATTGTGAAGTGAGAAGTTTTTTATCCACTCACACAATAATTTATAAATGTTGCCAGTTCAACCTAAGGTGTTGTTTACAAGGAAATACTAAAGTTAATTGATTTATTAAGAAAACTAAAGTTAATTGATTTATTATTATTTTTTTTCTGATTTCGACTTAATTCGACGAAGACTTTGGTTGATATAACATTTGACTCATAATACCATCAGAAAGGCGTGGTTAAATTTTTCGGGTACCTCGGGCCCATGGTGTATATACTTTTTTTGCCTTTTTTAACTGTTTGAAAATAACAATTGTTTAATGTCATTTTAAATTGATAAAACCTATATATCCATAATATTACAATTAAGATAAAGATAAATGTATTAAGCTGTTGGTGCATTTTTATAAATAAATAAATAAACTGTCTCGAGCAACCATTGTGGCCCATGTGTGATCAACCTAAGATTCCTTAATTAACACTTACCGTATGTATTCGACGCTGGATTCAAGAACGGCTGATATTTCTGATCAAACGTACCTAAAACAAGAAAGTTCATCATTAGTTCTAATTGAATACAGAACTCGGCAAATGGTATTATTATTGGTATAATAACTCAGTTTCTTGCGCTTCATTGCGTGCCAAATATCCATTTCCTTGACTTAATCAAATGTATAGTGTTTCTTATTGAAGTAGACGTCGAAGAAAAACATGGTTAATAGGAATCTATTATGATATAAATTGGAAATAGAATATCGGTCAATTGCTAAATAATGATCCATTACTTATGTAAACAACTTTTTCAACTTGCATAATTTAATCAATGTAATTAATATTTTACTTTTTTTGTGTATAGACTCATTTATTTATTCACTTGACAGACTCAACTGTGTTTCTGGGGAGTTTGTTGCGCCGTTTCGTCTTCACAGCATAAATAATTGAAGGGTGGGCGCTTTTGGGGGCAGCCTTATGTACCTAAATCTGACGTTCAAAAAGAACTAAGTAATACTAGTCTACTTTGAATAAACGAGTTTTGAGTTTGAGTTAAAAAAAAAACAATGTGGAGCTGCTCGCTGGGAATACACGCGTGTTGTAAGATTCAACAAAACTCAACACGCTTGGTGGTAGGATCTATACGGTCCGCTTGGTTAGCTATCACCTTCACTTTGAAGCCAAGCAGTTTACTGTGTTCCGTCGTGTGTATGTGAGAGACAGAAGGGTATAGAGGAATCCCTTTATATCTCTGTTACTTGGGTTTGGCGTTCCATCTTAGACCCTGTCTGCATAATTTAATCAATGTAATTAATATTTTACTTTTTTTGTGTATAGACTCATTTATTTATTCACTTGACAGACTCAACTGTGTTTCTGGGGAGTTTGTTGCGCCGTTTCGTCTTCACAGCATAAATAATTGAAGGGTGGGCGCTTTTGGGGGCAGCCTTATGTACCTAAATCTGACGTTCAAAAAGAACTAAGTAATACTAGTCTACTTTGAATAAACGAGTTTTGAGTTTGAGTTAAAAAAAAAACAATGTGGAGCTGCTCGCTGGGAATACACGCGTGTTGTAAGATTCAACAAAACTCAACACGCTTGGTGGTAGGATCTATACGGTCCGCTTGGTTAGCTATCACCTTCACTTTGAAGCCAAGCAGTTTACTGTGTTCCGTCGTGTGTATGTGAGAGACAGAAGGGTATAGAGGAATCCCTTTATATCTCTGTTACTTGGGTTTGGCGTTCCATCTTAGACCCTGTCTGCGCTTACCACCAGTCAAATGAAAAAAATAAAAAAGTAAAATATTTGTGACCCTTGATTCAGAAGAATAAAATGTCGATAATAAACACAACACTTAATAATGCGCACTTTTACACTGAATATCTGACATTGAGTTTATTTTGTAGAATAGATTCAAAACATAATTTTTACGTCGATCTGGGAATAATAAATATGTAAGTCTGTAATAAATACAGTTGTTTATAAAAAAAACAACATAAAAATTCTGTAAATGTAAACAAACACTAACGACAAAACCGTATTAGAGATGCGCACTTTTACCCGCACTTTGCAACAATACACACCGCCTAATACCGACCCAAACAAAAATGTTTTATTCAACAAAAAATTTAATCTCTTTGGAATCGCGCGACCTAATTGCTCAATAATTCATCGTAACGAGATATTTACGATAAATATCAACTGCCCCTTTCAATTTTGTTGCTCTTAATTGTGAACGACAAAATGGACGCTGGATTAAATATTCGTAAATGGTACAATATACATAAGACTAAGGGAGAACTCACACGTACCACAACCAGACCACATCGCAGCGACAAAAAGTGGTCAAACAGTGGTTACGTGGGAATGTCGTTGCAGCTTCTTGCAGTTGCGTTGTGATAACTACAAAATGTCGATGTGGTTGCGTTGTCTCTAATAGTTGCAATGTGGTTATGTCGTGGCTAGTGTTTACAGATAGACAGATCGATTCCGGCTTCAGGAGGCTTACTCCCTAAGTCCGTCAACGAAGTTAGTCCGTCCGAAAGTAGCCCGAAACGTAGGAGTGAACAAAACAAGTGTCAAGTTCAACTTTTCGGACGGGCAAAAACACATCGGTACAGGACAACTGTCAAACCGTGTTTTCATTCATTCTTAGTTCGGGCCCCGAAATAATCGTATGTCCGTAGGTGATAGGGAGTAGGAAACGCTCGTAACTAAGGCCGAAACCAAGGACTTCGTGCTTAGGGAGAAGAGCCCCAGGCGTGCGCGCAGTGTCGTTGCGTCGACGCAACGTTGTGTTTGTGAGGTGGTCGGCCAGTAATGCGCGGTGTTGCTAGTGGTTGCGATGTGGTCGGTATCACCCACACGTTTGTATTTGGCGGCAAAAAGTGGTCCGTTTGAATTAAAGTATTCATTTTCATACAATGTAGTGTCCTCCCACGTGTTGTTGTGTGGTGTATTTGTGGTGCATGTGAAACAAGCCTTAAACTGTTTTGTAATCAGTAATTGTTGGTAAGTCTGATGCAGGATGCGCTTCACTGACGTCGGTTACGTACGGAAAACGACGGAGTGACAACTAAACCACCGCGTACGTCAGCGTTGAACGTTAGTTCGTATAATGCTACGTGCGACTGATGTACGTGACTGACGTCAGCATTCCAGACGGTCAGTCACTTTGAGTAAATTTAACACTACCCTTTATTTAAGAATGAATTGGTGGAAGATTGGATACCGGTCTAATGGTACCGGATACCGGTGGATAGTAAGTAAAAGCCATGATAGTAAACAAAAAAAGGAATCAATCAAATCAAATCACAAGAATCTTATTTTTATTATTATATTTAACCCTTTCCCCGTCCCATGAATCGACATGGACTAAAACATTGGCATTGTTTAACTATTGTGTCTGCTATCTGGACAGTGAACCTGTTAAGTTATAAAATAGGAGGTACACACGGTTTACATATGAAGCTATATATTTCCAGTATAACCTGACCTCTCATTATACGGGAACCATATACAATGCGAGATCAGCTCATTCTGAAAATGCATACTTAGCTTGACACATAGCCATGCATATCTATGAGGCTTCTATAGTTACGTAAAGTGCACAAAGGCGTCGACAAAAACAGATTTAAAAAATTTGCTAGCAAAAATCTAGAACGAAGATTAAGCATAAATAAACTAAAATTCTTCGATTTCCTCTCGATTCCCAGCCAGACCCATCGATTCTCAGACATAAATACTGCAGAGCATAGCATACGTCATATAAATCTAAGCTCCACGAATACTTAATCGTACAAACACAAGTTGCCATCAAATGCCAGTTACAAAGACGGTGGAAGTACCCGCAAACCGCACCCGCATCGCAGTTCTGCCGTACGTTATCTAAAAGGCAGCTAAGTCCAAAAGTCTACTTTTGAGTTATAAGCGAAAAAGGTGGGAATCGTTGTCTTTATGAAAGGGAAGTTATTATGACAAAATTGTTAATTGAAATAGGTACAATATTGATTGCTCTATCATTTTCAGTATATTTCAGTTATCTATCCCTTTCAGTTTTTTCACAAAATTGATTTTTACTTTTTAGTTAAGCATTTTGTAATTATGTTAAATGAGTAATACGATACTAAAAAGTCGCTAACCATACCTTAGCCGCTTTGTAGCGTAGGAATTATCAACAACTTCCAGTATAAATGATTTTTATGCATAGTTTTAATCTAAAACTTAGCTTAAAGGCAGTTTTGTGTCTTTGCTGCTTTTTAGATAATAACTATTTATTAATTGGTCTTGTCATGAACTTAGTAAAAAGGCCGATAAAGTTACTTTAAGGCCTTTAAGTCTAGTAATACTAATGTTTTTTTTTAAGAATGCTTGTTATTGTTTTTTAAAAACTATTACTTCTCTAAAAAGCGGTTAAATGGAACTCGCATAAAGTAAACTGCTTTGTAGCGTAGAATTCACGGGGTGATAATTTATTACTTAAAACAAAATTGCGGCTAAGTCGAACCTTTTTTTAAATTAAATAATTCAAATTTGTGTATTTTTTTCTAATTATAATTATTTTGCTTATAAACATAAAATATAATTTTCTTCTAAAGAAATACTTAAACAAAATAGCGATTATCGGTAACTTGTTAAAGCACCTTACTTTTAAAAACTTTAATGAATAACTCTTCAATAACAACTTAAAAAAACCCTACGTTGTAATGTGGCTGTTGATCCTAGTTCGTGATTATTATTAATAATAATAATAAATATGTTTATTAAAGTTACCATGACTCAAAATAATTTTAGTAGCACTCACTTAAGTGAGTGAGTGTTTAAACACTATGTTAGTATTTACAAGGACACATACAAAAACTTACAAAATCTTATACGTCAGTCATTGCTGCTTCATCCCATGAGAGATGGCGCAACAGCGACTCACGTATGCACAATCAAGCCTACTTGCAATCATGTTCAGGACGCTGTTAGAGCTGGCCCACACCCTGCGCACCAGGGATGCACATCTCTTACGCATCGTAGCGTAAAAGCAATCTACACGCGGTAATGCGGTGAGAAAGTACTTTCCATATGGAGTCATACGATCTCAAACAAGATGGGTCTACCACTAGTCAATGCGGAGTGCTGATCACCACCCTGGGCCACCTTTCAAGCCTTCTTGTCAAAATAAGTCATGAGGCAAAACCGATGGGTGTGTCAGATTATTAGCTATTTTGAAGATGTTGTGTTAACAACCTTCCGGGCCAAACCCTTAATCAGATCAGCTCGGTAGGGCTCGCGATGAATCGGTCTAAAACTAAAATAATGACCAACAGCACTAAGCATAGTGTCGACGTAGATGGGTACGAAATACATTAAATTGAGCCAGTCAGTTTCTTTCGAAAACCTACTTGGAAAGGGAAATCGATCGCCGAATCGAAAACGCATGGAAATTGCAATCTCATCGACATATATATGTAACTCGCCCATCCTAACCTACGGTGCTCAGACCAGGGGTGGCAATAACGTCACATTTGGTGAAACATATTTCGTTTCATATTCGGAATCATAGCTGCAAGTAGACTGCACATCCAATCGGAACTTAGATAGATAGACAGAATATGCTTTTTTGTAAACCATGACAATAGCAATAAACAATAAGAAACAGTGTTATCGCTAATGGCGATATTTTCTAGAAAACCTTTGGTTTGACCAGGAAGATGTGAAAAATAGATCATGGGGACAGTCCATCGTGTACTATGCACAATTTCAATTTATATTTAATAAAAATAAATAGGTAAATACCAGAAAAATGTACTACACATATAATTATCGAGATCGTAATAAATATCAAATAATATTTGTCTAAAAATATGTCCAATTGTCACGCAGTTGCACTGACTACATCCTAATTGCCTTCAAGCTGCATTTGGTAGTTGCGTAGTTTACAGTTGCGACTGGGTGTGGAGTGTATTTGCAGTTATGATAACGAATATGAAATAAAATATAATTCACCAAATGTGACGTTATTAGCCCCTCTGGTCGCTCACCGTGTTACATAATATACCAAAGAGGAATACAATATAATAATAGCGCAGCATTCTAGGCGTAAAAGAACAGACAGAATACGGAACACCATTTTGCGCTCCAAAACGGGGGTAATAGATGTAAGCAGAAAGACTACCAGGCTCAAATGGAATCGGGCGGATCACGTCACGTCAGTCGCATGCATAACGACCACTGGACACAATGGGTGCCTGAAGATGGACGGCGCCGATAAAACCAGCCCAGAAAAAGGTGACTAGTTGACCTGAACGCGTACCTCGAGCGCTGGTTTGAGGTGGCGCAGGAAAAGAGTGCCTGGAAGAACTTGTTAGAACACGGGACAGATAATCATGAATAGCATTCGACAGAGGACAATTACACAAGTTGTGACGGTCGGAGGCGGGGAGAAGTCCTTTCCTTAATATCAGGCCCCGATAAAAATTAACTCGCTCGTGGACAGTAGATATGTATTCTAAGTAGGCGCGGATTTGTTACGTTGGCTGCCCTAAGCCTATGAAATTTTGAAGCCCCAGGCCCAGGGCATACCTGGCCTATAGGGAAATCTGCCCCTGATTCTAAGCGGACTTACTAGGCAAGCTTTAGCTAGTTTCATCCAAAATACATTGATATTATGGATTATGGGTATTTTCGGAACCAGATTTACTGCCCGAGAGTGAAACAAACCACCTCAATAGAAATCCTGTCAATTAAGTATTTTACCCAATAATTGGTTAAGTATGATGTTAGCCGAAGTAGCTATGAACTTATTCATTATAATTATTTCACATTAATATTAACTAAAAAATATATAATTCTTATCCGTTACTAACGGACATTGTTCTTTTTTGGCGGGACTATGCTAATCGTGTCACACCTGCACAACCGTAAGGCGAATGCTACTCGCTCAATATTTATCACGATATTTGGATCGCCATCCTGGATGGCTATTTATTGAGCGCTTAAACAATCAATACATTGATCTAATCTCCCAAAAAATATCACAATCCAGGATCCCGATTAAAATATCGTGATAAATATTGAGCGTATAGCATGCCCCTATAGGTTCTTCGCCGACGATCGTTTGTCTAACGCGAGCGCAGAAAACTGCTTTTTTGTTTAGTAAAGCTAGCCAACTGCCTTTTAGCTTAGAAACTGACAGAAAAATCAAAAATCATAAAGGGGGTGACTGCTTTTTAGACAAGTTTTTTATGTAAATTCGTTAACAGCGACTACTTTGTCAGAAAGCAGCTAACCGTCCATAATTGCCTTTAAGTGTAGTATTTTCGTTAAACTGCCTTTGAGATAAGTAATTATCTACTCCTAGCAATATGACAGAATTCATAAAAAGAAGTTAAAGTCCATTTACTGCATTTTTGTCTATTTTATTTAAGAACGTCTTTTTAGTTAAGTATCATAACAATGTTTGATATTTGGTGCGGGCAGTTAAAGGTGGTTAACCTCTATTTTGCGTAGTTTTGCTGCTTAGCTGCTGTTTAGCGTATGAAGGCAAGTAAAAATGTGTACTTAACTGCCTTTTTGTTATGTGTAACTTCGCAACTACAAAAGATATAAAAATAATTCCAAGACAGGACGATATAGAATTTTCAACTCTATAAAATGGCATCAAAACCTCAAATTCGACCAACTGTGGCTTAACTGCCTTTTAGTCAACGTACGGCAGAGTTACTGTGTAGACGGACCACGCGGTGCGAAGTCAAACGGATTGTCCTGCTTTGAAAATAATTAAAATAAATAATATTGACAGCAGAAGAGTCTTTCAATATGGTATTTGACTATATTTTTTATTAGAAATCTCGAAACTATTACAAAAATAGTAAGCAACAGTGATGTACTGGCGGCTTTTTAGAGGGCCCAGCTAGTGAGCTGTCGAGTCACCGTCTGCCAACACAATTCAATTTTAAATTTGAAAAGCAGACACCGTTTTCTTCCGGCGATAGAAGTTAAACAGTCCATTTAACACCCCTTCCCATAGACCAGATATTTTTTACCATGTTTTACAATAGTCTTGCACCCACCTGGGACGGTCCATGACTGTACTCCAATAGTGCAGCCGTGGATAGATCCCGGTTGGTGCCCCATCCCATTTTAGATAAAAATTCTCAAAGGGGCCTCTGCTCGTTAGACCTGTGTCCCCCGTATGCCTTCCAAAGGACCGGACATTTTTCTGCACGGAAGATGACCCGTGAATAAAAAGAGATACAAAAAGCAACAGTAAAAAAACCAATGAAATATTCAATAAAATACCCGCGAGTTAGAAACGATTTAACATTGTTCACAAGACTGAGACAACACTACTACCATGTGACTTCATACTTTAAAACTTCATAGTGACTTGACATCACTCTGTGCAATATCCGTTTTGCAAGACAAGGACAGAAAATACCTCCTCAACAAACTTTTATAGCGTGTATCTCGTCTTTTTTTATCATTTTTTTATTTTTTTCACATACCTTGTTCTTTCTATACTTTCTATAAAATAATACTACATTTTTTAACACATTCGAGTCCACCACACTTTTTATAGAGCTCATACGCCATGCCGCCATATTGCTAGTGGACCTTCCAGGAGGTCCTCGGCATTACTTTTGCGCAAAGAGTGAACCCTCGAGGAAGGTTCCTGGCATTAGACTAAAAACCGTGAAAAATACGCTACTACTTCGTAAAATAGGTGTTTGCTTGTTTCATGTCGGTGAATTTTCCAATAAAAACCTACATTTAAAATAAGCCCTCCATGAGGGCACCCGGCATGGCGAATGCGACTACAGGGTGGCCTCCTGGAGAGCACCCGGCACTGAAAGTGTTAATAGTGGAATATCCTATTTGTATGTCAGCAAAAGACAACTGTACTGCAGACCTAGCATGGTTTTCGGTGACAAGACATAAGTCACGGATTTTTTCCTAGTCGTTATACGTCCTCAACATACATCAAAGCTTCGTGAATTTGTGTATACAAATTTATATCGGTAATTAACGTTACTTTGCCCAAAGGAAATACAAAAGGAATCTTTATTTTGTTTTTTTTTTCGCAACTTTTGTCGTGTCGTAAGTATAACATTATTTTAACTCAATGCAAACATTTAAATGGTGTTGAGTTTAAATATTTGATTTTTGTACCCCCGGGTAACAAAATGAGGCATTTTCCTCAATTTTCTTTTTATTGTAACAACCTGTCAAATATTACAAGAAGACGAAAAGTTACGTTTTCTTTAAATCAGTTTTAAGATTCTTTTGAAGTTTATTATACATGTTACAGGTTTATATTTATGAATCACATTTTTTCCAATTATTTTCTTCGGGTTGTTATTTAGCCAGCGTAAACAATAGTTGGTAAACTATGTTAAGTATTTAACATGTCATTGTATAGTGGGTTGTATTAAGATAATACTACACTCAAATGCAATAATAATGAAAAAAAAAACTAATAAAATCGACTTGACAAATAGCAATTCACCTCCGAAAAACGTAATTGATTAAACAAGAAATAAAAGGAAATAGCATTCTAGTACCTACACGAAATTATCATCATCTTAATTTCGTAACGTTTCCAACAGTTTTCTTTAATACTTTGAAAGCTTATTAATCTGCAAGCTTTCGCGATTTGTAGGTACACATTATAAAAGTACAGATCGGGTCTACTCGCGTAAAAATCTTTAAGAGGCACAAAATACCTTATAGCCCGACGTTTCGGCCGAATTGCACCGGCCGTGGTCACGGGTAGACTGAAGTGGCGGAGCAGTTGTCATCTTCGTGAAGCAAGGATATTTTCATCTACCCTCACTCGATCTTGATTTTTTATAAAGTTATCGTCGGTACTTCGACACACCCCACTGAAGCCTCTTAAAGTTTTTTACGCGAGTAGACCCGATCTTTTATAATCTGCAAGCTCTAAATCATTTATCCTAAAAAATTTCTAAAACATGGCGACCCTACACCCGGTTCTCATAGACGTAAAAGCGCACATGTAGGATTGAAGCTGTCTTACACGATCAAAAGGAGAATTTCTAATACATTACGATTTAAATCTATGTGTTTGAAGACTTTGATTGAAAAGCTTAAGAGGTTTAGGATATTACGGTGAATGTACGTGAAATTCGTATTTAGTTGTTATTTTGTTGTAACGTAAGCCTTATTTTGAGCGTATTTATTTAGCTTGGAAAATTGAATTGCTCTGCTTAGCCTTTTCCCAAGTATGTTGGTGTCGATTTCCAGTCTAACTAAATGCTGCTGAATACCAGAATTTTACACGCAGTGATTGCTATCAGACCTCTGTAACCCAGTTACTGGGCAATGCCGATATCCTAAGGTTAGACCGGTTGTCAGACTTTCGGGTTTCTGATTACCCGTAACGACTGTCATATCAGCCAAAATCAGATAGAAATCAGCCGTCATCCGAACTTTAATAGAGACGGTGGTTGGACACTGCCGCCTGCCTGGAAACCAGCTCTGAAGTCTACTTCATATAAAAGTGAGTTAAGACTGACTGCGACACAGTTAGCGCGGCATGCACCGGTACTATTTCATTTAACAACCCGGACACGACAAGTGACGAAGACGCACGAGCAATACCGACACAGAGCGCGCCCCTCTCGTCGCGGGCGCAACGCTACGCTGCGTGGTGCAGCGCCAGTTCATCTCGCGACCTCGCTGCGTGTTCAGCTCATGATTAAGGGCTCCGTTTGGGTCCGAAACTAGTCGGGCAATCCCGCAAAATGCACGTGAGTAAACCGTAAATGATCATAAATATGAATGTGTCTCACGAAAGTTATAATACAAAGACTATCATAGGTATTCGTATGACACTTAGGAGCGATGATTTAACGTGCTCTTTAGGCCGAGTCTCGATGTGTAACGAACGGTAACCCATCTACAGATAAACTGCAGCAAGTGCAGCTTAACCTCGCAAATCTCGTCTCCAGGGGAACAAAGTTCTGTCCTCAATAGCCTCGCAGTGCATAGCGAATATTGAAAAGGGCGTTAATTTTCGAAAAAGCGTTCATCTATTTAACGAGAACATGTTATGGCATTTATTGCAAATAATGTTACCTAGACTAAGGCCTTATTTACGGAGACGCGGGGCGTCGCGCGTCGCGTGCGGCGTGGCGTCTCGCGGCGCGTCGTACGATTTTTCTGTTTACGAAGCGGCGGCACGTGCAGCGGCCCGCATCATCACACGCGCAAACACAAACATATGGCAATGTACGATACTGTTTATGAAGAAGCGGCGCGTGCGACGCCGCGGGCCCCGCCGCAGTTGACGCAACGTATTACAGACGACGGAGAATTGCAGGAATAGCTGGTCGCAACGCTGCGTGCGCTGCCGCGATAATCGTCGCGTGCGACGCGGCGATGCCATCCGCGGGCTCCACCTGCATTTCAAGCAAACGCGTGTAAAATCGCTTCTCCGTAAACGTTCTCATACAACGCCATATGTTTGAATTGCAGGAATAGCTGGTTGCAACGCTGCGTGCGCTGTCGCGATAAACGTCGCGTGCGACGCGGCGATGCCATCCGCGGGCTCCGCCTGCATTTTAAGCAAACGCGTGTAAAATCGCTTCTCCGTAAACGTTCTCATACAACGCCATATGTTTGAATTCAGTGCGGGCTGCGCCGCACAAAGCGACGCGCGTCGCCCCGCGTCTCCGTAAATGAGGCCTTAGGTTCTCCCAAAGAGGAGGTACTTATATTTGAATGAATAAATTGCTTGTAGTCACAATACTCGGATTGGTAACCACAAAATCCAACCCTTTTCGCACCGTCAAAGTTAACGCTGTTTCCACACCGCTGCTTACCGCCGCGATACGCGAACCTACAGCGGTATCTCCAAACAATACCAGCGGTACCGCGGCTTTAGTTTAGCGTTACAAGGGCGATATCTTATGGATACGTGAGTAAGCATAAGAAATTCCACTAAGATAAAGCGGGATAAAACATACGCAAGTCTTTTTCATATATGTCGAAAGATTTTATTAGTCGCAGAGCTCCTTGTGGAAGAGTCCGTCCGAAGAAGTATTACCTCCATACCTATCTTTTCCGCCAAACAGATTAACTGTGTTCCGGTTTGAAAGGTATGGGTGACGGTGAAATTACAGGCACACGAGACTTTCCAACTTCGTATTCAACCCATTAACCGCCCAAGTCGGATATATCCGACAAAAAAAATGTGTCCATTTCGCCCATGTCGGATATATACGACAAAAATTTCAAATGTATTTATTTATTGACATAACATGTTTATAATACTCTTTTCATAGTCGTTATTATTTTGCCGATTTATAAGCTGGACGCTAGGGGCACGGCAACTGATAAAAATCAAGCGGTCAAAAGGTCGTGTCTAAACAAGAACCCCCTTATTACAAAAGATGGTCTAAGAAAAACCTAGGTTTTAAAATAGCCCCGTCTCTTTTTGTTATATGACATAAGAAAGTGATGGGTATAATTTTAAACCTGGGTTTACCTTAGTCTTGGTTTACACCATGTTTTGTAATTAGGGGGACTATGCCGAAGATACGCGACCGAAGTTCGGCATGATTACGCCTGCAATGCTTTTAAATTACCCACGACACACCAGGCTGAAATAACGTTACGTTTTACCTATATAACGAGGGTAGTTCACTCATTGGGGGTACCTCGTCATTAGAGTCCAAGTTCGACTTGGTGTAGGCAGGAAATAATAGTCACAACACTGATTACAGGCCTCTATTTATTCACTCTCGATAACAAAATAATAAAATCTCTAATGATCAAACCGATGGAAATAGATTAAAGTACGGAAACGCGGTAAGTTCGGTGCAGGCTGGCAAAACGACCTCTCGCCCTCGTGTCTCACTCCAAAGTGACTTCACTCAAATCAAATGCATCCAATGTCAAAAAGAATGACAGCTGACAGCTTACTGACAACCGTCAAACAAGACATGCCACGCCCCGCACCGACCTCACCCAAGCACACTGCTTGACGTTTCCGACAATAGATGGCGTCCTACTACATTATAAATAATCAATAGTCATTCTAATAGTTGTGCTTCTGTGTTGATTCTGCGACACGGCCATCTTGACAATTCACACGTCCTCGTGTGAAGCATCTGAAACAAGAATTCCTGGAAAGTAAAACGTTCTTTGCTCGGCCTTCCTGACCAACATGTCGGAAGATAAGGTTGCACAATTCAAATAACAATTTTATTTTGAATCACATATTCCCATCAAATCTTATCTCAACATTTAAATCTCTTCAATAACCATTAATTTTAAACCAATCCATGAAACTTTCAGACTAAATCTAGTATGCAAAACTCTATTGGGACCTCCATCCGGTACCCAACCTCAACACATCACATTGCCTCCATCCGGCAACCTTGGGACCTCCATCCGGTACCCAACCTCAACACATCACATTGCCTCCATCCGGCAACCTTGGGACCTCCATCCGGTACCCAACCTCAACACATCACCTCCATCCGGCGGTATCATCAGCGAGCACCTACATATCCAAGCCAAACGCACGCCACACACCATCGTGGCCGCACTGAGACGGGAAATGAGGCCCGATTTTACACCTACGCCTACGAATGGCATGGACATGTATGCGATCTGAGCGACTTGCATACTACATTTTCATCTTTTATTCTCACACTTAAGGTCCAACAATTAACAGACTTGTTAAAGTCAGAGTCAGAGATAAGCGGTAATGGAAAACGGTTAGGTAAAACTTGGAAAAGAATTTCAAAAATAATTCCATCGATCTCAACAGTAGTCATAATTTGTACAGTCGACCTTACAGAAGTCTGTTCAATACCAGTCAATGTCACATTTTCACAAAGTCGTTTACGACTAAAACAGGATACAGATTCTTTAACAAGGGAACATCTCGCACCAGTCATAATAAAAATCGAATTGCTCACCAGAGTGCCGTAAGCATCCAGCAGCGCGTCTACCAGGCACACATCAACTCGCTTTTCCCTGGCGGGATCAACCGCCGTGCTGCTGCACGTCTCCTTAGCGTTCCTCTTCGCGTCAGGGCCTTCACGTTCATCACCACCAGACGGGGCGCTCCTCTTCAGAAACGAAACAGCCTTCAGTTCCCGGTGTAGATCGTTGCGGGTTTTGATGACAGCCATGATGAAGCTTCTCCCTTGAGTGCGCGGCTCAAGGCAATCATTAACGATGCACCTTGACTATTCGGATCGATCACACCCATATCTGCTGTTGCCTGCCATGCACGCGTCCGTTTCTCGGGGTCAAAATCCGGAAGGCGAACATCCACAATCGCAGGAGGTGTTTTCATTGCTTGCACGATGGCCATAAAATTTTTGTTTTGCTGCTCTAGCAGAAAACACAATTTTTCCGTTTCAGTGTCACTTTCAAACACGCGCGCATTGTCTTTACGCTTTTCTTGGTTAGCACTATCACTTAAACCACGTGAGGCGTTCGAGTTGCATCCCACTTCTGATAACGAGGGTAGTTCACTCATTGGGGGTACCTCGTCATTAGAGTCCAAGTTCGACTTGGTGTAGGCAGGAAATAATAGTCACAACACTGATTATAGTCCTCTATTTATTCACTCTCGATAACAAAATAATAAAATCTCTAATGATCAAACCGATGGAAATAGATTAAAGTACGGAAACGCGGTAAGTTCGGTGCAGGCTGGCAAAACGACCTCTCGCCCTCGTGTCTCACTCCAAAGTGACTTCACTCAAATCAAATGCATCCAATGTCAAAAAGAATGACAGCTGACAGCTTACTGACAACCGTCAAACAAGACATGCCACGCCCCGCACCGACCTCACCCAGGCACACTGCTTGACGTTTCCGACAATAGATGGCGTCCTACTACATTATAAATAATCAATAGTCATTCTAATAGTTGTGCTTCTGTGTTGATTCTGCGACATATATAAAAAACATAGACGCCGAAGTCCAGTCACGTAATTTCGCCATGGTGTGGCGGCACACTAAGGCAGCCAGCAATCTTCTTAGTGTTGTTGGTGTATATTGGCAGCAGTAACCACTTCACATCAGATTGGACCGGATTAAATACGGAAGGATTTCGCTACCGCGATGTAACCGCGTTTTGTGGCATGCCAGCTAACAGGGTAAGCTGCTTGATAATCCTAATATACTGTATAGTATTACAGGAGCATATCACTATCGAATTTGATTACCAATGCAGCTTCATTTGCATTTTGTGTTAATTTAATTAAAAGCCCGGCCAGGTTACCACGCAGATGCGTTCCAATACACATGTCCAATGAAATACGTGAAACATTGGACATGACAGTGCATGATACCCTCCATTCCGCTAAAGACATACCTGATTACTATAATATAAAATATTCCTAACATTCCCTGCCTCGGAGAGTACGTTATGTCGTCGGTCCTGGGTGTCAAACCTCTGACAGTCGTTATGGGTAGACAGAAGCAAAAGTCTGACAACCAGTCTAAACTTAGGACATCGGCATTGCCCAGTAACTTGGTTGCGGATGTCTGATGGCAGTCGCTCCGTGTAAAATACTGGTGTTCAGCCGCATTTGGATAGATTGAAAGATTAGAAGAAAATCTAAACATAAAGTCCCCGTCACGAGAAGCTATAAATTTTGTAAATAAAGAACTTCTACAAAGTTACGTAGCGACAATTCAATCAACAACAAATAATCCCAAATTCAATCAACTCAAAGTTACATACGTGTAATACGAAACTAACGAGCAATTTCACTTAGTCGGGTTATATTTTAGCGATATAAAGCGCTATCGTCTAATGTTTTGTGGTACCGGAACGTGTCTGACTCATGGAACGTCAACATTTGGCCCGCCATTTTGAAGTAAGTTCACACTGACGCTGTCAATGCTGTCATTTGAGTTTTGAATGCGTTTCAGTTTGTTTGTGTTGTTTTCGTAGATTATTATTTATTATTATATAAATAAAATAAAAACCATTATATAAAAATAAAAATCATTACAAAACTGTTTTTCTTTATTTGTTCCAAAGGTTGCTAACCCCTGAATGTGTGTTTACAAAATTTATAGCTTCTCGCGACGGGGACTTTAGTTGGGAAAAAGCTGGGTAGAACAGAACACCCAAAAATTGGATTAACATTTTGATATTAATTAGATACGTAATGTTATGTTTTGCAATCGTATTTTAAGTTAACGCTTAATATATTGTTTTCATCATCATCATCATTCAACCGAAAGACGTCCACTGTTGGACATAGGCCTCCCCCAAGCATCGCCTCATCAACCGGTCTTGTGCTTCTCGCATCCAGCGGATTCCCGCGACCTTCATTGACCAGGGCTAGCAGAGCCGCCGGGGACTAGGGGCCGTTTTTTCTTTGTGCTATCCATGTTGGGGGGGTTTTGCTATAATTGCCACGCTTGGCAGGCGGGTTAGCGATCGCAGTATGATTGTAAAAGTACTCAGAGAACGCTGCTGCCCATCCTCTAGTGAATACCTTAGTCGCCTTCTACGACACCCATAGGAAGAGATGGGGTAGTGCTATTCTTTCTATCTGGCACCACACGGCACATATATATTGTTTTACTTATTTTATGTTTTCTCTGTAAATGAACCTGTTAAGAAAACAAATTTCTTTAACCGTAACATTCTACAATGTTCTTCATTTCAAATACAAAATGAAACCGCCGGCCATGCCGACCCAACTTACATACTTATACGAATTCAACCCATATTTTCATTGTCCAATTTCAAATAAAATGAAATAATACAAAACGTTGCGAACTCTAGTCCATATCTCTATAAAGCAGTGTCCACATGCAGATCCGACACAATGTGATTTTCTGTCTCACTGAATTTGAACGCGAGGCAAATTTGAAAATGTCCCCGAAATTCAGAACTGAAACTATTCTACAGGAGTGGAGACAAAAGGGATCATTTTTCACTTCATACTGTGTAAACTTTTAGATACTTTGAGTTTGGGTGAAATTAAAGTATTTTTGAAGCTGTGTTGAAGAACAGCATTCTAATTGCGCAACACGCAATCGCTATGGCTATGATTTTGACAGTTCAACAATTTCCATAGCAACGTATACAATGTATGAACGACTTCTCTACAACTATGTACGCAATGAATATTGTTTTTGATACATCAACTGTCATGATTGATATTGGTTACATTACGCAATTTCCCTGCTGGATTGGACTATTTATTTTGATTGTAAGTGAACTTTAAGGAGACATCTCAAGTGTTTTGGTTTCCTCACGATGTTTTCCTTCACCGTGGCGTGTTTAGTCCACCAAACCGCACCAGGGGACTACTCCCTGAGCACGAAGTCAGTGATTTCAGCCTTAGTTACGAGCGTTTCCTACTCCCTATCACCTACGGACATACGATTATTTCGGGGCCCGAACTAAGAATGAATGACAACACGATTTGACAGTTGTCCCTACTACCGATGTGTTTTAACCCGTCCAAAAAGTTGAACTTGACACTTGTTTTGTTCACTCCTACGTTTCAATCCACTTTCGGACGGGTGACTAACTTCATTGACGGACTTAGGAAGTAGGCCCCCAGGCCAGCGTGATTGACTAAAGTCTAAGCCTTTTTATTCTGAAAAGAGCCCCTTGCCCAGCAGTGAGACAGTATTAGGGTCATTATGTTATGTAAGTGGACAGATTTTTTACTTGATTCGTGGTTATTAATATACAATCCAAGCTTGTATCTTAGATAATCGAGATAATGTAGATAGAAAAGTCGTAAGTCACAAAAGAGTTTATGTACTTAGATGACTAGAAACGTCCTTGTTTCAATACATCCACATCAAGCCTTTTTTTAAATATAATTGCGGTCAACTTTACACTCATTGTGTATTTATTTCAAATCATTTATCAAAGCGATACCGGAGCGAAACACCGATAGCGAAGCGATAGCGATACAAAAGCGAAATGTATTAATGTTTAGACACAGTTTAATATCAAAGCAATCCGTTATTGACCGCCACATAATACACAGACAAACAATGATTTTCTATCAATCAGTTAATCCCGGCTTACTACAGAACATCAAATGTTAACTGCATACATACATAACGTGGACATGAGATTAATACACAACCGGTAATTATCCAATAATTGATTCTTGGACGTATCAATATTAATACTAGAATTAATTAAGCTACTGAACATTGGTATAATATCAAGAAAAGTAATGAATTAATGATAACAAAAGTTAATATTGAATGTAATGGAATATTATTGCTATTCTGTTACAGAAAATATAGGCAAAACATGTTTTACGCTTCTGTTATACCGTTCGACATAATTAGATTTAATTAATTACAATGTCCTGAAATTGGGATTAATATGTATGGTCGAGGGGCTGGTGAGTCAATCAACCGCGTGAATATGATTTGCAAGACCAAGCTGCGCTTGTGGCCTGCCCGACCAGCAACAGGCCCGAGAAGGCGGCGCGCATGTGTTCCGTGCGCGCCTCTCAGGAGGACGTGGGGCGAGGCCCCACAGAAGGAGAGGTCCGCCAGGGGTTGGCGGACCGAGGCCTGCCGGGGTTGCGGTGCATGCAGCTGGGAATCCCGCGACCCTGGCTGAGGGTCAGGAGAAGGAACACCGTGGGTTTTAGCCGGTAAGAGTCGGGCATAACCCTTCGCCTTCTCCGGGCGAAGGGTATGCATGAGGATTATCGCAGTATAAAAAAAAGTATTTGCTGCGCTTGCCGCGGTCAGTCCGTGGATGGGTGACCGTTTCTTACGCATGGAGACCCTTCCGTGCCTCAGGGAGCATGTTAAACGTTGGTCCCGAGTGTCATACGTTCGGGTACAGTCGTTACGGGTAGTCTAGGTAAGCCCGAAAGTCTGACAACCGGTGTCATCTTAGAATATCGACATTGCCTAGGTTGCGGAGGTCTGATGGCAGTCATTTCGTATAAGATACTGGTATTCAGCCACATCTGGTTAGACTGGAAGATGACCCCAACATAGTTGGAAAAGGCTAGACAAAACATTTGACTGCTTGATCCTTGACCGAGCAGTTACTGGCGTGACCAGAAGGATCTCCAGCCAATGGGGGAGAAGTTATGATATGTATGACTGTGCTGCGATTTATACATAGAACTACAATTCAAACCATACGCACATAAAAACGCATCTCGCTATCGACAATTGCATTTTGTCGTCGTTTAAACGACATCGCTCAACATTAATCTAAATATGTACAACCTACATTTGCCGTGCCTGACAAGGCCCACACATGTTTCTTTTATTATATTAATGTAACATCTATTTAACTTGTGGAGTGCAATAAATGTATTGAGTATTGAGTATGTACTCATTTTTATTCACTCGAAATACCATTCTTATTATTTTGACATTGTATCAAACATTAGAATACGATTGTTTGACTGATTAATATCCTGCAATCACTTTTATTAAAATTTTTGCATGCCAGCTCCTGGCGAAACATGTAATGCCACATAATCACTATGTAACACCATTTTATACCATGATTCATGCAAATAAAATTTCATTTCAATATCGCTCAGCATATATTTTATATGGACACGTTCACACAACGCTATACTATAAAGAATTGGCTTGATGTACGCGATAAACTTGAGCGATTCTCAGAGCTATATCGTACGATTCTCCGGTTCCCGCCTGACTTCTACCCCGTCCGTCGCTGGCGCATCGCCGTCAAATAACTTGATATACATAGTACACCGGCTTGCGATATAGCGCGTAGTGTGAACGTTATGCCATAGCTATATATGTTATAGTTATAGCTTTTGACGCAGTATGCTTTACTATATAACGAAATAGTATAGCGTACTCTGAAATACGCTTTAAGTTTCTTTCAGAATTATTTTATTTGAACGAGAAAGTAAACATAGGAGTAGTATTATCTCTATCTTAGATTAAACTGGCCTACTTCTACTTGACACAAAATAGACTTTTACTCATTAAGTTAAAAGAAAAAATGTGATTCCAAGTTAAGTGCACCATCGCGTGAAACAGGACAATTTATTTAACTTACAAAGATAACTAACTAGGTAATTTCCACTGCTTATCTTGCTGCGTAAGTAGGGGAAATAATGGTTTCTTTTACATTTCCTTTTAAACTTTTGTAGTTAATTTTACAGGTGGTGGTCATTGCGAGTAGGCTATGCATTAGTTTTTTTATTTGCTGTAATACCGGGGCCACACTAACGTCTTAGGCCGCTCGCCCACGGCGACTTTTTGTAGCGATGCTGTCGCGCGTTTTGTAAACGCGCTTCTGCATCGCTACTGAATCTACTACTATCGCTACAAAATCTGGGCGAAAGTACACAGCCAGCGACAGCATCGCGTCTGTATCGATACACATGCGCGACAGCATCGCTACAAAAAGTCGCCGTGGGCGAGGCCTCTTAAATGACAAAAATATAAGGTATTTATACAAATTAACGTGTTAATTAATAGCGTTAGACGTGTGGACTCAGTATACGAGTAAGTGACTAAAGCAGGGATGACAAACCAATGGAAATGGTACGCGTGCCAAAAGTGGCACGCGACAAGAAATTGTAAAGCCTCGTCCCCACTAGGAACATTTGTCGAGCGACATGTGTCCCCGGAGACATCGGGCGATGTCGCCCTACATCGCCCCACGTCGCCCGATGTCACCGGGGACACAGTTGACATGTCGCTCGACAAATGTTCCTAGAGGGGACGAGGCTTCTATCACTACTCTTCATCGACTGTGCGACAAGGAATAGTTTCAACAATGTCGCGGCGATGTCGTCCGACGTCGCCCGACATCGCCCGATGTCACCGGGGACACATGTCGCTCGACAAATGTTCCTAGTGGGGACGAGGCTTAAAAACAGGGCGTAACAAATGAACAGAGAAACAATGTGGTCGTAAATAAAAAAATACTGTCTGAATAATTTCCGACCAAGCTAAGATTGCTTGTCATGGAATGTCATTTTTTTTTTGTTTTTTCTTTTAGTTTTGTAAATGTTCACCATCTCCCAAAACTATGGCGAAATGTATACAAGCAGCTTGTAGCCGAATAGGTATTTGTGTGTGTAGCGGTGTGTTAGTAGTGGTACGTGTGCGGGTGGCCTAACTATTTCTAGCATCGCTGTTAGTTATGCCAACAATTTCTTTTGTAACTAAGAAAGTATCGTAGAGGAGTAGGTATCATACGATTGTTCGCAGCACCCGATGCACCCTATATTTCAGTGCAGACGTTGCACACACTTCTGCCTCCACAAAGCAGGGGTATCTCGGATATAACGCACAGCTTTGTCCACGTCAGAGCAGCTGGTAACGTAACACCGCGCTGCAACCAGATTAAGTAGCTGACACAGTTCTCTTGTACTTCCAGATATAAAACGGTTTTAGAAAGAGTAAAGTGTATAAGAATATAGAGCCGTGAGTACATAGCTTATCGTTTGTATTTTATAGGTATTGGAAGAATGAATAAACTTAGTTGGTACACCAACTAAGTATTCAATACCACTTCTTGCACGATTTAATAAAGATAAAATCCCTCGTACACACCGGGCACATTTGTCGCGGCACACGGTATTGCAACAATGTTTGTAAACGTTAAATGTGCCCGGCACATGTCGCATCGCGCGACTAGTATCGCAACTTATGCCCGAGTAAAAAGTTGTTATATTGATGCGCCTGATACAAGTTGTGGTATAAGTATCGCGATGTTCATGTGCCTGATAAAAGTTAGGCACATGTATCGCGACGTATGCCCGGTGTGGACGAGATATAATAGCACTAAGCACTCAACACTCAATAAACCTTAGATGTGTTTCTAAGTAATAAAAATGCAGTTTTATTATTTTGTTTGTCTTTTAAAAATACGTCTGTATAATTAAGATACCATTAATAATTGAAAATAAATCATTTGTACATATAGAATTTTGGATACCCCTACCTACAACTCGTGAAGTTTATCACAAAGCTTTCTGAAACATCTATCAAAACACAAAGGCTAGGTGGCTGGCTTCATCTATACTAATATTATAAAGAGGTAGAATTTGTTTGTTTGTTTGTTTGTATGTAGGAGGTAATCTCCGAAATTACTCATCCGATTTCAAAAATTCTTTCACCAATAGGAAGCTACGTTATCCCTGAGTGCTATAGGCTATATTTTGGGATCAAAAAATTAGGGATCCGTAAATTAACGGGAGCGAAGCCGCGAGCAAAAGCTAGTAGCCTATAAATCTAGGGTTGTTAGTACCTATCATACGGTGAGCGGCATTTAACCCCTAGGTGACGGATAGGGATATTAGGTGATAGATAAGCTACGAGGGATAGTTTTGCAACCTTTCCTTATCTGTTAGCTTTAGGATTATGTATGGGTTACGCATTTTACTAGCTACATCTGTCATAGGTTACCTACGTGACCAACTTTATTCCTTGTTGCTTGGAATATTAAATAGTACTACATAAAGTTAATCTAAGACGCCACTGACATACGGTGAAGGAAAACATCGTGAAGAAACCTGGACTTAATGGTCTGAAATTACGCAACTTTGCAACGCGCATGCATTTGTAAATATATATCTATGCTTAAGTAAATTTTATATTGTCCAAGTTATAGTTGTTAAATTTTTATTATTGTTAGTATTAATTAAGTATTAAATTAAAATTTAAGTGATTTGGTTCTTAATACACTGTTAACTTATGTTTTAAATAAATAAATAAATGCCCCTAGCGCACGCTGATCCGTCTATTGTATGTCGACTGACGACTGACCGAGGCACACCGGTGTTAGACGATAAGCTGTATGCGTCTTATGGCAATCAATATTGCATGCGCTTGACGCAAGAGGAATTGAAAGCACAAGATGAACATGAAAGCGCTACTCCCGTGCGACTTACAAATACAGACACTTTTACAAGTCCATGTAATGTTTTTCAAGGCTAGATGGCGCCGGGATTTTCTATCTGACTAGCTCTGAGAAGAAAAGCCGTAACAAACATTTAACAAAGATTTTTTTCCTTCACACCCAAACAGGTAGGACACCACTTTATCACAATAATTCGTGCATAAACCATCCTGGCTGCTAATTCCGGCGGTGGCCGTAATAGCGCGGTGCGGTGATTAGTGGAATCGCCGATAATTTGCCGACCGGTATCAATTTACCTAGCGACCAATTTGCGAGGTAAAGTTTACGCGCTGTAAAGTACTGCTGGTATACCGTTTGTGCAGGTAAGTTTGTATTGGGAAAATTGTGGTTTTAGATGAAATTAGGTCTTAACAGGAGTGGTTAAAGTATTATTTACCTTTGTGTTAATTCTTTATGCACGAAATTAATACAGAAGCGGACTTAATATGTAGTTATTTTCTACCAGTTGACCTTAGGATGACGTAGAGATAAAATATGGTAGATGCACTGTACACCCAAAATAAGCATTAACACTCCATGTTAGGCTGTGTTATTGGGTAAAATCTTGCAAGTCAAATTTGAGCCTGTTCCTCTTATCCGAATAGGCTGATATTTTGTATGCACGTGTAGTTCTCATGACAATAGAATAATTAGTTTTTTTTAATTGCTTATTAAAGTTATTTATGCAGAACGATGTTCGAAACCTCTTTTCACCCTGTCT
This sequence comes from Amphipyra tragopoginis, assembly GCA_905220435.1. Classification (NCBI taxonomy): domain Eukaryota; kingdom Metazoa; phylum Arthropoda; class Insecta; order Lepidoptera; family Noctuidae; genus Amphipyra; species Amphipyra tragopoginis. Next base: position 26,291,533 of record HG992004.1, read on the forward strand.
ACGCACGGCAGACAGAGGGCAGAGGGAGGGGAGTTTTTTCCACGTGATAAACCTCTCATTTCAGCTATTAAAATAACCAATGGAAATGAACTTTCACTCACACCAAAAACGGTATTATTATGATTATTAATCTATTACTTGACTACATGTTGTTAATTATTATTATTAGGTGTAATCCTTAATTAACGAAGCTCAAGTTTCCGTTCAATCAATGCAACATAAAAATATCACAAGGAAACAAAAAAATAACAAACAAAATAAATCAATCAGTCAATCAATTAAAAGATTTATAATAAACGGAAACTGGTAAGGGAGAAAATAAATGAATTTCCTCTCTCATTAAGGAAAAAATAAAGAGATTCCGATAAAGTAAATTTATTGGTAACAAGCAATGCTGACGGTAAAATAAATCGTGGAATTATGTTTTTTCATTCAATATAGGTATATTATTTATTCTGAAAATGAAATGTTCGATATTTTATGTTGAAATGAAATAAAATATTAACTGGTAATCGTTTTTCCACTCCTGCCAGATATGAGAATTGAGATTAAATAGTCGGGATAATGTAAAAAAAAAGATGGTTTAAATGTTTTTACACAACCTTTTACTCTATATATATATAATTATAAAAGGAGAAGCTGACTGACTGACTGATCTATCAACGCACAGCCTAAACCGCTGAGGTTAGAAAGTTGAAATTTTGACAGTAGGTTCCTTTTGTAACGTAGGCATCCACTAAAAGGGATTTTTCTTAATTCAACCCCTAAGGGAGTTAAATAGGGGATGAAAGTTTGTATGGAAAATCGTCACTTAACGAGTTCAAAATTTCACGCAAGCGAAGCTGCGGGCGAAAGCTAGTTATATTATGTACAGAGATCGGAATAGGTAGAGTATATTGACCTAAACTTCGAGGAAGGAAGTAACATAGAGTGGATAATACCTCCTCTAAAATCTCAGAATAATATAATGACGTTTTAATCCCGAGATTTAAAAATCACGAATTATTTACTGGACTTTATTTAAAGTTACGAATTATTGATTTGAAAAATCATATAACAATGTTAAACAATGTATGTAATATGTAAAACATACTCGTTAAAGAAGGGTTGGCAGTGTATAGTAAACCCACATTTCGTCGTTATGTTTATGTCCCATGTACGGGCAAGCCTATTGCCATCGACCGGGCATAAATTCGGACTCCGGGCTGCTACTGAGAAATTCCACACGGAAAAACCCAATAACACTGCCCGACCTGGGGATCGAACCCAAGACCTCACGCTCAGCAGTCGCGCTTGCGATCGCTAGACCAATGAGACACGTCATTAATAAATAAAATAAATAAATAAATATTAGCCTGTAACTGTCCCACTGCTGGGCAAAGGCCTCTTCTTGTATAGAGAAGGAACGAGCATTGATCGCCACGCTTGCTCACTGCGGGTTGGCGATTTCAGAACATTAAAGTCCAGGTTTCCTCACGATGTTTTCCTTCACCGTATGTCAGACACGTTATTATTATAAAAATATTAATAATGTAATTAACAAACATGAGGAAATATTTTCCTTAATACAACTTCCATAAAACCGATACCCGTATCACATTGTAAAATAAAAATTTACCAGCAACTCGCCACTTCGGTCCAACTTTCCAATAAAATACGTAGCCAATATAAAGCTGCAAGTATTACAAGTAGCCACTTGCGCAAGCACCCTTCATGTAAAGGGGTTATCTGCAAGAGCGGGCGAGACACTCGAATGTCACAGGTAAATGGTAAGGTTACGTGTGTTAGGTATTCAAGCAGCTTTGTTCGTTTTTATAGTCTTCGCTGCTAAGAGGTATTTTTTTTTCTTGAAGGTAAGGTTTTTTGTATTGGGATTTTTTGTTGGCAATAAAAATAATAACACAAACACTGAGTTGCAAGAAAGATACCATTAGGTGATCATTAACTAATCCGTCATTAAGAATAATGTTTCCATTAAATTAATGGCTATTGGATGAACACTAATTAGGTCGTAGTTCGTTCTTCATTTACTAATTATCACTATTGAAATCATGGGGAGTTTGACACATCAAAAATTAATTTTAATGGATAGTTAATCATTCCATTAAATCTAGCTTCTTGCAATGGACAGAAGAGGTTAATGGAGCATTAACATTCTAATGAGAGCATTAAAATTTAATGGACCTTTCTTGCAACTAACACAAAGTTTCCTAAAATTGTAGTAAAGACCACTATCGCTTTTAGAGCTTCGAATCCGAATTGAGAAAAATTATACTAATTACCGCCTGCCAAGCGTGGAGATTATGGCAAACCCCCCTTATTGGGGGAGGCCTATGTCCAGCAGTGGGCGTCTTTCGGCTGAATCATCATCATCATCACACTGATTGGTTAAATTAACTACCTCGTTGGTCTAGTGGTCGCAAACGCGACTGCTAAGGGCTCATTTACGGAGACGCGGGGCGTCGCGCGTCGCTTTGTGCGGCGCGGCCCGCATTGAATTCAAACATATGGCGTAGTATGAGAGCGTTTACGGAGAAGCGATTTTACACGCGTTTGCTTGAAATGCAGGCGGAGCCCGCGGATGGCATCGCCACGTCGCACGCGACGTTTATCGCGGCGGCGCATGCAGCGTTGCGACCAGCTATTCCTGCAATTCTCCGTCCACTGCAAAACGTAACGACAACCGCGGCGGGGCCCGCGGCGTCACACGCACCGCATCTTCATCAACATCATCGTACATTGCCATATATTTGTGTTTGCGCGTGTGATGATGCGGGCCGCTGCACGCGCCGCCGCTCCGTAAACAGAAAAATCGTAGGACGCGCCGCGAGACGCAACACCGCACGCGACGCGCGACGCCCCGCGTCTCCGTAAATGAGGCCTAAGAGTGAGATCTAAGTGCGAGGTTTGATCTCCAGGTCGGACTAAATGTTATTGAGTTTGTGGAGAAACCAGGTGTGGTGTTCCTCCAACCAAAGGGAGGATCCTCCAACCAGGCGGAGTCTTGTGCCTGGCGGGCTACTGCCCAACGGTTGATGTTGGGAGGTTGTATATATACTATCTGCGTGTTAAATCTTGATTGCGCGATGTAGGATAGTTCGCTAGTTCGCATGTGGCGAGATAGATGCCGCCACAAGTTTTTCCGTCTGGAATTTCTCAATAGCAGCTCGCTTGGATTTGTTTCCGATTGAGATGGCAATAGGCTCGCCCACTATTATATGAGACTTAAACATAACGGTGAAATGAGGGTGTACTAACCTCTGCCCAACCCTTTCAGGCGTGATCTTATGTATAGAAAAACTATATTTTATCAATTGAATATGAAATTGCTTTTTTCTACGAACAATTAGGGTACCAATCAATTTTTGGGTTATAGAGAGAGCCATCGCAAAAGAATTATTATGATAATTACAAAATAACAACACTACTCGTGTCGAAAACTGTAACTCTCTACAGTCAAAATAAAAGATCGCACAGATTTAAAAATACAAACTAAAAGAATCGAACAAATTACAAATTCTGACTTCTTCCGATTCTTTTTTTAAACGAAACAGCCTGAACATAGATCATCGTGTACCGTCGTTTCAACGACTCATTTGCTATGCCGAAAACTTTGAGGTCGCGGCTCACGCGACGGTAACCCCGGATTTATCCTAAGACTACCCGCCGATGCGTCGCTTTTGAAATTTTTATTCCTTACACACTTGTGGGATTTTAAGTTTAAACGTTATATGAGAGTTGAATTTCGTTTCGCTTTTATATGGTTTTGAAACGGTTAGGTACGAAGTTTATTTTTAGTGAATAGGAGTTTTAAAATGTGAAATAGTTTGTTTTAGTGACGAAAATTGTATGCCGTGGTATGATATTAAATAGTTTATTGTGTCTCCTCCTGGATGTTTTGAAAACCGCACCGTTGAACAGCAGTTTTTGGTGTCGTCGTTTCATCTCGGATTCATTTCACATTTCAATATACCCATTGAACTTGTACTCCAATCTTTTATAGTGAACTAGAGACCCGCCCCAGCTTCGCACGGGTACTATAATATGCATGTATTATGCATATAAACCTTCCTCTTGAATCACTCTATTTAGTAAAAAAAACCGTATCAAAATCCGTTGCGTAGTTTTAAAGATCTAAGCATACATAGGGACAGACAGACAGCTGGAAGCGACTAGTATGTAGTGATGTCTAAAACCAAAAACGTACAATAACAAACCAATGATTTAGCTAATAATATTACAATACAATCATCATCTGCCTAGCCTTTTCCCAACTATGTTGGGGTCGGCTTCCAGTCGAACCGGATGCAGCTGAATATCAGTATTTTACATGGAGCGACTGCCTATAAGACATCCACAACCCAGTAACTGGGTAATACGATACTCTTGGTAAGACTGGTTGTCAGACTTTCGGGCTTCTGACCAACAGTAACGACTGTCAAAGATCTACAAATGACAGCCGGGACCAACGGCTTTACGTGCTTTCCGAGGCACGGAGGAAACTCGCTATGGTAAATGGTCACCCATCCACAGACCAACCTCGGCAAGCGTGGCTTAACCCGGAAGATCGGTCTATGCGGCTGTAATTATTTAGCCACGAGCTCCTCCTCCTTATAACAATACAATACGATACTCTTTATTGTTCACAAAACAAACAAGAAACATGACTGTAAAAATAGAGATATACAATGGACGGTCCTGTCGCCTTAATATTGTTCATAATGAAACTCATGCAGCTGCTGAGCAGCTGCGCCTAGGTACTAACTTGACAACTCTTAAATTTCAGTTTGATGTCACTTGTCACACCGTATTTTTCTATCATTTGTTAATTACGACATCCAGAGATTTTTACTGAGACATTACCATATAATACCAAACCATACCATATTGTAGATGGTCTTTCAGTGCAAAAAAGCATGACATGAAAACAAAAACATTAATTGTAAAAACTGTATTAGTCCTCTAATTTGTTAAAAGTTATACAATGAGCTTAAAGTAGCCCAATAATTTGGTATAACCAAAAACATCTGTATGTATTCAGAATTTCTAGGGACAACACTTTCGACGTTTTTGCTCATAACTCAAAATTAAGTTTAGTCACTTAACGGCCTTTTAGACGTAGAACGGCAGAGGGGGTGAGCCTATTGCCATCAACCGGGCACAAATCCAGACTCCGGGCTGCTACTGAGAAATTATACACAGAAAAGCCTAATAACACTTTGCCCGACCTGGGGCTCGAACACAGGACCTCAAGCTTCCGCGCTTGCGAACAGTAGACCAACAAGACACGCTGATTGCCAAATAAACCTACAACTACCCTCATTCGACAAATAACTCTTCATTAATTCCCATACCGCCTGCTTGACCAAAAATTCCTCTCAACTTTTTCCCAGAATAACAATATGCCTACATTGTTTCTGAACTGACGGAATCTCATCCCAATTCTTATTTTTCCTCCTTTCCAATAAAAACATAAAATAAAAGGGTCCAAACGGCTTGGTAATACCGTTTTCTAATAATCCCTACAGCGTCCGTTCTTAGGGCCTCTTAATTAAAACATAAACGACTTTCCTATGGGATGTTTTTACGAGGCTGGTATTTGGACGTGAATTGCGTTTTTTTTTTCTAGAAACCTTTCGTTTTTGGGAATGACGTGTTTGTTTTGTTATGCTGTAGTTTGTGAAGTGTTGAATTTTGTTGTGAATTTGATATATTGTATATGTTACGGCTAATAGCCGAAGTGTCCGCGGGGCTCCTATTTCTTCTTCCCCTTCGAACCTAACCTATCCGTGTCGGGGTTCCCCTTAACCACCGGTGTGCGGCTGCACCTAGTTCTACCCGCTATGATGAAGGGTAAACTTAATTCTACCCGAGGATAGGTAGGATACACCTAATTCTAACCAACTGCTACTGGCTGCACCTAGTTGTACCCGGCTAAAACTAGGTGTAGCCACACTTCGGCTATTAGCCGTAACATATATACAAGGTTAGTCAAAAAAGGGGTACTAATCCAAAAGGGTGCTAAGTACCGATAATAATGAATCACTTTGTTCCAGTCAATACCAAAACATAGACCTTTCCCCAAAAGTCAATAGTTTAAGAGAAATTGCTGTTCAAAAATTACATAAAAATATGCTAAAATCTATTATCATCTCCTTTATCATGTGTGTTTATATTTTAGGTTATATTTGGGTTCAAAAATTAGAAACTTCATTTTCTGAATTTGTAAATCTATCTAAATTAAAAATAATATTACATGAAATTATAGAATTTTGAAATTTTAACAGTTGCTTTAAATCAGTCATATCGGTGATACTTCTACTGGCCTGCGGATTAGTACCCCCTTTCCGACTAACCTTGTATAATAAAACTAGCTGTGCCCGCGACTTCGTCCGCGTGCAAGATAGAAAACAACATTGTGTCGCAACAATAAAAAAATGTATACTGTTCATCACCCACACTCAATAGCGTGATAATTTTCACTCTATAACTAGACCCGCTCTTTACCGGATGTGGTTGCCAAATATCAACTGGATCTGTCCAGTAGCACTGAAGTTCAAACATATAGACAGAAATTCTAAAAACTACATTTTGTCATGAGTATCGTTCCTAGTATGCGTTGCACTTACTTTTTTCCAAACATATTTAATGTCCAGTTTTATTATCATTACGATTTTATTATATGTATAGGTTGTATTATTTTGTGTATGTAATTTTATGTTTATCTTAGGAAGTTGTAGGTACTCTATTCTACCTTTTTTCTGTACCTATTTCGATGCTTATCTTTTGATCTTAAAGGCTGACTGTTAGAGAATGCTTTATGGCAATAAGTCCGCCTTATGTATAGACGCTACCCGAAACCACAGTAGACATATAAGCTAAAGCAGTACCTCAACTTACTATAATCTCACGAATTGAAACACTCACACAGACACGCTCTGTATACTGAGTAGTTTTTTGTTTTTGTATGGAACTGTATCCCGAAAATACCTTATTTGTCTTGTTGCAGTGCGTGTCTGTGTGAGTGTGTCAAATCGGACGATTGTACGTAGTTGAAGTACTGCTTTAGCTTATATGTCTACTGTGACGAAACTGTCAAATTTTCCCAATCAACCTTGAACCTAATGCTTTCGCGATAAAGACATTAATCTATTAAAGAAATTTGACAGATTGTAGTAGGTTGATGTGCTGCCGTCTGTAACTCCAAAGTGCATAGAAGTACAAATAAACAAATAAATCTGTGCTTTTATAGAATTCTGAACAGTTTTCCAAAGTGTAAATGATGGTTTTTATTCCCCACCTCCGTAAATATGGTGTTGCCAAACAACCTCTACCTCTCTACGTATAAAAGCACCCATCAATCAGCCATGGCGGGTACCTTAACAGGCATTTATCAAAAACGGAGCACAATAAACATGAAAAAGGCATTATTTTGTTAACAAAATATTTTGGGAAACGTATTGCATGTGAATTTGTTATCTATATACCTAATTTCCGGGAATCCGAAATGTCGAACCGGGGGAATTATTCGATTCTCACAAGTATATATACAGACAAGCAGGTCAAAAAGAACTTTAGTTCGTTGAGTGAAGAAATTCTGTAAAAGTATTGGATTTTTTAACTGAAACGTCTTACCTTCCGGTCTTTTTAAAGCCTTTTTTGTTGGTGGTTTTTGAAGATTTTCTACCATTACCCTTTTTTCTTCAGGAAGAACTCTAGAATCGAATAACGATTGGTACTTTTCCGAACACATAATTGGTCTATCGTTATTCGATTCTAGAGTTCTTCCTGAAGAAAAAAGGGTAAGGGTTCTTCACTCAACGAACTAAAGTTCTTTTTGACCTGCTTGTCTTTGATGGTCAAGAAAAATCAGAAGCATTTTTAAAAAAAGATCCTTCACAGTGGCCCACTGATGAAATTTATATTGAAATGCAGAAAAAGGCTCGCCAAATGAAAGTAGTGAATGACTGTGCAGAGCGAGGTATAGCTTTGATACAAAAATTTAATTCGAGTATCTGGAAAAACGAAGAACAAAAGCAATATCTCCTGCGTGTCGTCGATATTCACCGAAAGAAGTATTCGGTGGGTTCAAAATCTAGTATCCTGAAAATGAAAACTGAAAATGAGGAATCAGTTGCATAACTATAAGTTACCACAGGATTTACTTTATTTTCTCTCACATTTTAACTTGTAAGGTCATTTATGTTCATTAAAATTACTTTTTGCTGATATCACAGATTTTTATTTATATCAAAAAAAAACGACAAATCATAGCGACCCCTAATTATTGTTCAATTGAGCTGCAATTTTGCATAGAAACGTTTAATGCCTTAACGAAATAGCCTTGCGGAGAATGAAAAATAAAAATAAAAAATTTTGGACCACCCTACTATATAGCATAACGTTCACACTATACGCGATATCGCAAGCCGGTCTACTATGTAGGTATATCAAGTTATTTGGCGGCGATATATTGCATGCACTTGACGCAAGAGGAATTATTGAAAGTTGAGATGAACATGAAAGCGCACTGGTGTGGACATGTACATTGATTCCAAAACTAAGAAAAAAACAAAAGCGAACGAGTAAGCAAATCCATTCTCCATTCTAACAAACCCATTTAAAACGCCAATAAATAAGAAAAAGAACCACTATAATGAGAATAATAAAACGGCACAGATGTGGAATATGGAAAACAAACAAACAAAAACAGTGTGCATCATTCTTTGAATCGACCGAGTGAGCTTATTAATAAAATGAATGGTAACAAGTTAAGTGGAAAGGCTGAGTTGTTCGACATAGATTATAGCGTAGACCAGTCAGTTAATATAATGGTAAATCTATTGAGTTTGTTATAACAAATATTAAGTATACATACAACATATAACAAGAATACCTCAAACACCCCAATTATAATATTCATTTATAATCATAATACATACACTGAAATTTTAGTATTATGTGCTGAAATGTCGTTTATTTAAGACAATAGTATTACTTATACAAGCTAAGTTTTAGTATATACTAAACCTGAAACTAGTTTGTTCAGAATCACTAGGAGAATCGATTGACATATGTTATACTACACTTTTTTTTTCATAAATTTCAATTTTGTTTCAGTAGGTTTCTACCCATAACAGTTGACGGAAATGGACACCTTGAGGCTTGAGATGGTCCGCTCGGTCAGTTTCCGTGTATTAGATATACCCTGCATAGCACATCTCAGGCATTTCACATGTTATTAGGTAACTTAACGCGACATAAACTACGGTGTAACTTGGAGATTTTAAAAAAAACACATATTCAGGCAGTTCTGATGAAAATCTTGTTGGGGTGTCTCGTCAGTATTACAAGACTGAATTTTAAATGCAATTATCACTGAAAAGTAATACTACTTTCTTAAATAAACAAAATTTAAGCACATAATAGTAAAACTTTAGTGTTAACTACATTTAAAATTCAGTCTTGTTGTGACCTTAACAAATATACGGCGAAGCTGCTGGCGACCTCTGGTTAAGTATAAAACTTTGAACCATCATCACTAACTTATGCCCCCTTATTACAAAAGATGGTTTAAACCAAGACTAAGGTAAACCCAGGTTTAAAATATACCCATCACTTTCTTATGTCATATAACAAAAAGAGACGGGGCTATTTTAAAACCTAGGTTTTTCTTAGAACATCTTTTGTAATAAGGGATGTATGTTGACAGTACATCTTGATAACCTTTATTTGAAAGCCAGAAGCTCATGCCAGTTTAGCAGTATGGTTATTACTATTACAGCTCTAAAGACCTTAATGCCTGTAGGTAATCGTGTGTACCTAAATAACTACTTAGTAATGGACCACGACCCATGTTATTATGTGCTTAATAACAGGCGACTGAGGTTAAGGCTAATACCATAAGATTAATTTGGTAGTGTCCGCCTACAAAAACCAAGCCGAACAAGACCAGTCGCTCATTAGTAACTAGAAACTGTTGATGATTGCAAATAACCAATTCTTTTAAGAAATGCAGACCTTAGCAATATTTAAAAACCGTAAACGGGACGGAAGAAATAAATATCTTAGCTTTATTAAGTTTTTGTACATACAAAGAAAAGAATAAACATTTTGAAATATAAAAAAATTGTAGCTCACTGGCATTGAAAACAGGGTCCAAGCTAACGGTGGTCAGAGCCTCAGAGAGAGAGACACTTTCTAACAATACGTGCCGTGTCTAGGAATACCACTTTCTGTATCAAGCTCTTAATCCAGCCTCCTAACGAGAGCCTCTTCAGATGTTGGTCGAGGCTCTTGGCTATTTATCCATTGGCCGTAACGACTATCGGCACAATGACTGCTGAATCAACATCTCACATGGCGACAACCTCGTCTATCAAGTCTTAATATTTAATTTCTCTATCGTTCTCGGCTTTAAAAGTTGTCGGCATGTGCAACAGTGATAATTTACAATTAACATTCTTAATAACTCATGTTAAATCAACGCATACACTTAAAATTACTTCCTATTTTTTTCTTTATTACCTCATAGAGATTGCTCGCGGCTTTGCCTGTGTGGTTATCGTTTATCGTGTATTCCGTATTTTTCGGGATAATATAATTCATTCATGATTCGAAAGACACATGGCGTCATCTATTATCATAAGAACGTTAATTTGTTTTCCTCTGGAACAGTACTTTTTTTCGGGATGAAAGGTTCCCAATGTCCGTTTCTGTACACCTGACAACGTATATGCAAAATTTCAGGATGATCGGCTCAGTGGTTTAGGCGTGAAAAGGTAACAAACTTGCTTTCGCTTTTATAATATTAGTAGGGATAGATAGGGATTTATATTCAACCTGTATCATCACGGCATACCACACCACTTTCCGCAGACTTGTTTTTTTTGCCATAACATCATACAAAAACGTAGAAGGTACATTAAATAAGTTCTTATTGCACCCCAGAGTATTATTGCAGGGGTGAACATGTTTACCTGCGTCATAAAATATTTTAACTCCGTCATTATTCTCTTTTTGCTCACGCTACAACGCATTTTCGCAATGTGGGCCACAAACAAAATGGGCCGGCCCTTATTTTCTTTCTGTTGTTGTTGTAACGACTTAGCAATTATCAGGTAGATTGACTCTTGTCGTATACAATGTTGGGCAAAAAGGGGTAGTAATCCGAAAGGATTTCGAAAGTACCTACTCATAGTAATGAATAACTTTTGTTCTACAACACTCTCCAAAAGTCAATAGCTTTAGAGAAATAGCTGTTTAAAGATTTCATTTAAAAAAAACGCTAAATTCTATTTATCATCAGTTGTGTTTACATTTTGAATCATATAATTTGGGGTCACGGATTTAGAAGCTCTATTTGTTGAATCAATAAACATGGAAAGCAACATTTAAAAATAAAAATTGATTGTTTATAAAAACAAAGGTATTTTTGAAATTTTAGCACTTGCAGTCATCAGGTGGCCCACGCATCCCTTTAAAACTAAGCTAGTATATCTTACTATTTTTTTGTTTGTCTCCGTGGATGCTTAAGCATGCTCAAGCATACCTTTTCTGAGTTGATGCTGATGGATATGGTTAGACCCTTATATCACTTATTGCTAGAACCCAGAGGCTAGTTGCTAGAGGGTGTCATACAAATACCTCTAACAGTCGTTACTGGTATTCAGAAGCCCGAAATTCTGACTACCGGTCTACCCTTAAGATATTGGCATTATCTAGTAACTATTATATGTTGCGGAGATCTGATGGTAGTCGTTCCGTGTAAAATACTGGTATTCAGCTGCATCTGGTTACATTGAAAATATTTGGAAAAATCTATATAGACTGCTAGACTAGGCCAGAATTAAATTACCTATATCTTAAACGTTCTAAAACATATTCACTCCCAAACCTTTACAGCCATAGCTCTCAGAAAAACAGCTACAGTAAACAAGCCTACTATTAAGGGTTGCCCAATAAAAAAATAATATTTTATTTACCCTAAGTGCTGTCTACTGATACCCGCTAACTTATTCATGTAATCGTGTACTAAGGAACTTCCTTCGCGCATTTCTACTGAATTTGGAAGGTTTATTGTAGATCTAATAAACATAACATGAAATACTTGGAGCACCGTTTTAGTTTAAGGCAGTTTTTCTTGTTTTTTTGGGGTAAAATGAAAATACAGAGCGGTTTTCCTTTTTGGTTTCATGGCTTGTAAGTTTCATTTGTTGAAAGAAGCTGTTTAAATGCACATTAGTGACCACTTGAGTAGTTAATTCACCTGTGGTTTGAGAGTATTGAAAGATCTACTGCTGTGTTCTGTTGATATAGGTACATCTGAACTGAGGGATCAAATCTTATATTCTTGCAAAACAATAAGGCATAGTTTGTAAAAAAATGAAAAAACCTGATAGTGTAACGCCCATCACTAACTGTTATATTAAAATACTACAATACACATCACTACCTAATTTAAACATATTCATAATAACTATATCGATTATTAGACATTCAAACTTTCGAGTCATTTATCGATATCTGATGGAGATCCGAGAGACGTCAATGAGACGTCACGGGAAAATATCAGTCAGTCGAACATCCATCGTTAAGCGAGCAACCACGTAAGTAATTGATTTTGATTATTGTGAATTTGTGATATCTAGCCGCAATAAACTACTTGTAAAAGTGTTTCCTGTTTGATTTTTGCCCTTTTCCCTTCTGAGTGTCACAATAGGATACTCAAAAAAATTCTTAAACGCGATTTATAAAAGTTATGGTTGAATAACTTGATCCCTCAGTTTAGACGCTCGAAATAAGTGTCATAATAACATGAATCTCAGAATGTGGCAAATACTGGAGAAGCCAAAATTCTAGAAGATTTTGGTACAGGCCGTTGCTACCGATCCACTTCTCCTCTTACGATGAGTTTATTTTACCAGAAATCGTACTAAACGAAAAGAAACTGTTTTTGTTCTGCCTACTATTCAAAAACTATGTTAAGATGAGCTTCCAGTCAAACCAGATATAGCTGAATACCAGTATTTTATACGGAGCGACTGTCATTAGATCACCGCAACCCAGTTACTGAGCAATGCCGATATTCTAAGGTAAGACCGGTTTTCAGACTTTCAGGCTTCTGAATACCCGTAATGACAGTCATAGGTATTCGTGGGACACCCGGAACCGATGATTTAACGTGCTCTCTGAGACATGGGGTCTCGAAGAGTAACGAATGATCACCCATCCACGGACTGACCGCGGCAAGCGCAGCTGAACCTTGCAAATCATATAATAATTGCTTTAAGCGATAATGCCGCCGTTTGTAATTACCTGTATTCCTTCTGTTTTATTTCTTTTACGGCCATTTTCAATAACCTATCTATCGGCGGTTTCGCCTACTAGAGATAGAAATTTGACATAAGCTCCACAGAAGTAATGTCAAATTTCTATCTGTAGTAAGGCAAATATTGAAAACTAGCTTTTGCTCGCGGCTTCGCTCCCGTTAATTTACGGATCCCTAATTTTTTGATCCCAAAATATAGCCTATAGCACTCAGGGATAACGTAGCTTCCTATTGGTGAAAGAATTTTTGAAATCGGATGAGTAATTTCGGAGATTACCTCCTACATACAAACAAACAAATTCTACCTCTTTATAATATTAGTATAGATGGCGGTTAGTGTACAATAAAGTATATCTATCCATCTATAATCCACGCGGTTGTTAATTAGTAATGATTCCCTCCGAATGAAAAAAAAACTAGATAAAACAGGGTGAAACCCCTCATTACCTACCCTGCAAATTCACAAAAATAAAATCATAAATAGTTCCTAAAATATGAACTCGCATTCGTAGCTAGCGCGACTTCTGTACAGTCTTCAGCTCAATGTGCCTTTGCTTACTTCAAAACTCAGTACTCACAAAGCAAAACTTTCGAAGCAGGCTTATTTTAATTTCGCCTCTGGAACGGATTTTAATTTTATTTGCGAAGGAGTAACTGAATGTGACTCCTGCTTGCTCAACCATTCTTTTTTTGTTCATTGTCTTCATACGTTCATTCATTCCGTAAAAAAATGAATATACGCATGGCGTATTTATTTGTCTGCATGCATCTTTTTTTGCTCTATTTTTTTATGGGGCGAGTTGAATTTATGCTTGGAGTTCACTGGCCGTGTGGTTTACGGCTAATAAGATACGTTTGTTTACTAAAAGTTGTTTTATTTTGACACTGTTTCACTATTAAGTAGGCATGTAATTTCCCGCGTGGATAAAACAGGTATGATACCAATTAGTAAAAGGGAGAGGTTGATTAAGGTGTTCTGTTAGATACCTACGTAACAGAAACCTCTTCTTATTTAGTAAACGGCAAATGGTTTTGTTAGTACTATTTCACCTAATTTAGACCTACAAATTTTAAAATTTCGGAATTCATGGCAACTCTGCCGTATCGCTTGATATTGTAAGAGAAGTCTTACGTACCTACCCTTGTTGATTCAAGGGGTACCAACATTTTTATTTCAGTAACGCGAAAAACAAACAAAGATTCCACTTTGAGCTCCACCAAAAGCGCAAACAAGCGACAAATCACTCGAACCACCTTTTCCTCAATCACAAATTGCGGAGCACCTGATATATCAACAAACAAACACCGCTAGAAATATCCAAAAAATAATGACGAGAAACATAAAATATTTCTAACAAAACCTACCCCTCGGTACCCTAATTTGAACACTCATCACTTGGACGGAGTACGGAAACAAAGAAAGTTATTAATGTCTGTACCCATTGTCTACATTTCTGACTGCCACCACTATAAAAAGACCTCTCCTCCACAACCATCCATAAGAAAAGTTTAAAGAACGGCGGCTCTAGTTGCCTGGTCCGTTTTGTCGGGTAGAATGTAACGGTTTCTTTTGTCCCGCGAGAGATTCTTCTTACAGTTTATTTTGCCCGTTTCAATTGCAGCGTTTTGTCTTTATAAATTGTGTTGATTGACGCTATAGTTAATGAACGGTGTTACAATGTTGATTGGGAAGACAAATATTTTTAATCAAGACGGTATTATGTTTCTTGGCAGTATTTACAAGAAAAATAAACATGAAAGTACAGTGATTGGGATTTTCACCCTGTCGTTTTCATAAAAATAAAATGTGAATAACGCATGGATGAGAATTGGGAGGGATGCCCTATGAAATGAATATTGATTAAAATTTTAATAAAGTATCTTCGTGTTGAATTTTGCCCTCTGATACTGATGGGGTCAAATACATTATCTTTAGTGCTCATTATCGTAAAATTAACATTAAAATCATAATGAACTCCCATCTTAGTTTTATTATAATATCTTGAGTTCAAATCCAGCCGCATAACAATAACAACACGTTTTTAGTTCTGTTTTTATATTTATGTAGTTCGTTTGCCTCATTGTTTTTATTTCTGTGTATGCTACCATTTGCTTAAATTTTTTATTAAGTTCATCAAAGATAGAAAAGAGAGAAAAATAAATCAGTTAAGATGGACAAAAAAATTGCGTTGTATAGTTGTGAAGGTTTGGATGTTTATGAGTTTGTGAATTTGGATGTTTGTTAATCAATCACGCCATAACGGTTGAACTTATTTAGGCGAAATTTAGCACACAGGTAGACCATGATCTGGATTAGGATAAAAGATACTTTTTATCCGGCTACATGAAGAAAATCCCCTAGAATGCGAGTGAAATCGCGGACAACAGCTAGTAGCTAGTAAATATATGTATAGTATTATATAATATATATAATACTACATATAGTATTATATATTTTACTCCTACTAAACTTACATATCGTACAATACACAAAAGATACTTAAACACACATCCTCCCACTAAAAAATTTATCACACCATCAATCTTTAAGCAAAGAAACATTGACGTAAACTAACATAACTAACAGACCTGCTAAACTGCTTATACCCTTCGCATTAACGTCGCAATAAAGGGTAATATATTGTTAACTAGTGTTGCGACCCTTCCGGGACTATCATGGTGGCGATTATGGGAATATCTGAGCTGACCGTTGTAATGGTCGTTTGTGGAACTATGGTCTATGGTGGATGCTTGGTCTTGAATAAGAATTTGGTGATTGGAGTTACTTTAAAAGTTGTAAAGCTTCTTACGAAAAGTTCATCAAGGGAAGTACTGCCTCTATACCAATTTCTGCCACTAAGGAGCATTTTGAAGGGTACGTGTGCTGGTGAAATTACAGGCACATGAGACTTTCCAACTTTGTCTCTATCGTGTGGAACGCATCAGCAATCCTCTGTGTTGTTGGTAGATAAATAGGCGGCGGTAACCACTTACCATCAGGTGGGCTATCGGCTTGTATGCTAACCTATTACAAAAAAAGCAGATACCTTGTAATCGATTGCTTAATTTGCGGCATTACAGAAATCCTAATCCTAACTTAATATTATAAATGCGAAAGTAAGTTTGTCACCTTTTCACGCCTAAACCACTGAACCGATCATCCTGAAATTTTGCATATATGTCAAATATACAGACACGGACATAGGATACCTTTCATCCCGAAAAAAAATACTATTCCTGAGGAAAATAACAATAACGATAATAGATGGCGCCACGTGTCTTTCGATTCATGATTGAATTATATTTTTTGTAGAAACCTTAGTAGTGTGTTAAGAGTTTTTAACGCGAGCGAAACCGCGGGCTAAAACTAGTATATAATAATCAGACTATGACTGTCCCACTGCTGGGCCGCTGTTCAGCAGAACTACAATGCTACCGATGCTTGGTCCGCGACATCAATGTGAGAACAGCTCATGAGTAAGGATTCCGGTTGAGTACGAAACTAGTCGGTCGACCTTATCGGGGTTGCACGTTAAACGCACATGAGTAAAACCGTACATAATCTTTTCAAAGCCTTTTAGAATTTGATTAGGTATAATGCATTAACAGTAAAGGAAAACATCGAGAGGAAACTTGAACACCAGAGTGGGACCAAAACAGTTTTTGATGGTGTGTAGTCCGCCAACCCGCACCAGGCCAGCGTGATGGACTAAGTGCGTATACACGTCGAAAGCGGGTTGCCGGCGCCGATCCGCCAGCGCTTGTCGGTGCTGGGGATCTACTCCCTAAGCACGAAGTCCGTGGTTTCGGCCTTAGTTATGAGCGTTTCTTACTCCCTATCACCTACGGACATACGATTATTTCGGGGCCCGAACTAAGAATGAATGACACCACGATTTGACAGCTGTCCCTACTACCGATATGTTTTTGCCCGTCCGAAAAGTTGAATTTGACACTTGTTTTGTTCACTCCTACGTTTCGGGCTACTTTCGGACGGGCGACTAACTTCGTTGACGGACTTAGGGAGTAGGCCCCCTGGTCAGAGCAGTTAGTCGGCGCAGATAATCTCATACTGTGTGGCGAAGCGCCGACAAGCTCCGAACTTCGCCGACAAGTTCCGACCTGCTCCGATCAGCGCTGGCAAGCCGTCATTTGTTGCTGTATTTGCAAGGAAACAAGGCGTATTTTTGTTTAAAAATGCCAGCCCCTGCTTCTACCCGCTTCCTAGTAGCGGTTACCTGCACGGACCAGTACTGACAAGCGCTGGCAGGTCGGCGCTGGTTACTCGCTTCCTTTATGTATACGCCCTATGACCTAAACCTTTTTCATTCTGAGAAGAAGCCCGTGTCCAATAGTGGGACAATAATGGGGTAACTATGTATGTATACACCGTGGGCCCGAGGCAGCCGTAAGATTTTAACTTTCGATTCCGATGCCTAATTGGAGAAGAAAAGCAAGCATGTAGTTTGTTGAAAAAAGCTTAATTTTCTAAATATTCATTATTTACGGAAATTCACAAAACGAAAAATATCTATGGTAACAAGTGCTACGAACGCGGCGTTGCGAGTTTTGTCATAACATACCCCTCTCGCCGTATGTCTTATTTGTCGGGGAGGGTTGTGAAGTGAGAAGTTTCTCATCCACTCACACGATAATTTATAAATGTTGCCAGTTCAACCTAAGGTATTCTTTACAAGGAAGTACCTACTAAAGTTAATTGATTTATTAAGCACGGAAAAATAAAACAAAAAAAAAACTGATTTGGACTTTCGTTGATATAACATTTGACTCACAATACCATCAGAAAGGCGTGGTTAAAATCTTTCGGGTACCTCGGGCCCACAGTGTATAAACATAGCATTGAACTGTCGATTTGTAAATCACTACGTTATCCTAATTATAGATTTTAGTCTATAGTGATCTTGATATAACGACCGATCAATAGACACTCATCTAAAATCGTAAGTAAAAAAAATACAAAAACAAACAATACAAAAAAAAACGTTTTTATATTCACTATTTACTACAGTGACAACAATTCTTACTACAAAACAAAGGACAATAATAATACTGTGTTAACGAGCGCAAACTATTGCGGGGTGACCATTATTACGGTCAGGACGGTCCGGGTGAGGCTATATCGAATAATGTTCGGTCAGTCCAAATTGAGTTGTTGACGGATCTGCACGCTCATTCTGCTTATAGTATAAACAAAATACCAGCTGTAAAAGGCTTGTATCAGCATTTAAAAATACATGAATTCAGTTTTTGACATACAGTCGCGGACTTGAAATGTTTACCACCCTAAAGTCAACAGGGTATTAACGAATTCGTGTAATTCCTTAAAACCACATGATCTACTACTGATGTAGACAGGCCCCGCACGGGATTTAGCTTGATTAAAAATAAAAATAAAAAAATATTATTTTTTCATGCGGCTTTGTTACCGATCGTATCTAAACCACCTAAAAGAATAAGAATTTATTTTTTTGCAAAAAAATGTTTTATTTGTATGAACATTTCGATGCCACGCATAAATTAACGAAAGTACGGTGACACGGCTGGCAGGCACGACTAACGCGATATCGCTCTTTGCAGTCAGATAACTCAAAGCTCTAAAATGACTCAAAAATAGAAAATCAAGTTTTTTTTTTGATTTTCTTTTTATTTGATTTTCAAAAATTCCCATTTATGGTTAATCTGTGTCACCAGTAGATCACGTGGTTTGAAGGAATTACACGAATTTGTTAACACCCTGTATAATCGCTTGCACATTACTTTTTCATAAGGTCAATATGACATAAGTTGATATGACATCTTAAACCATATTGCGCACAGTGTGAGAAGGAATCGATTTTGAAATCTGATAAGCATTTCGAGTCCGCGGCCATACATAAACATTCACCTTTATGATTAGTTACGATTTACTCACGTGCATTTTTCGGAATTGTCCGTCTAGTTTCGGACCCAATAGGAGCCCTTAATTATTGTAGTCGCTAGTCGTGCAATCCTGAAAAATGCACGTGCGTAAACCGTAACTTATCATAAATATGAATGACTCTCATGAAAGTATAAATAAAAAATAAATATTAGCCTGTAACTGTCCCACTGCTGGGCAAAGGCCTCTTCTCATACAGAGAAGGAACGAGCATTGATCACCACGCTTGCTCACTGCGGGTTGGCGATTTCAGAACATTAATTCCAGGTTTCCTCACGATGTTTTCCTTCACCGTATGTCAGTGGTGTCTTAGATTAACTAAGAAAGTACATATGACATTGAAAAAGTCACATTGGTACTTGCCTGGGTTTGAACCCGCAACCCGGTGCTTAACAAGCACGTCTGTAACCTCCGGGCCACCACAACACTCATGAAAGTATGATACATAAATGTTGCTAGAGCCCTCTGGAATTGCATGGGCAATTTGATACTGTATTGTGTGTGTGTGTGTCAAAATTGGGGCTTAGAGCTGACTCAGCAGTGTGTCTCTCTTGAAGAACCACGTCGTTGCGGCAGCGCTTCGACATGGACTCGTCTACAAATGCGGAGCTGTGGCAGTGCTGTGTCAGCGCTGCTGTTGACGTAGCACTGCTGCTGATGTATTTCTACTGAAGGATCTCATAGCAAGGCCATCGTATATTACCCTGGTTATAATTTTAAAAAACCTTGTATTTAAACAATAACGTTAAAGACTTTTTTTATCAAATTAATATGATATTTTCTCCGTTGAGACAAAAACTCTACCATTTCCTTTATCGAGAAGAAAAAGCTATAATTAAATTAATAACATCTTCGAAACGTAACGAAAAACCTTTTAAACAAGCCGGCTCACTTCCCATAAACATCCCCTTACAATTATAATTAATCTCCGTTTTTCCCGGTTTCACATCATACGCTTTTACCGGTGAATTTAATTTTACCCACTTCTTATCGGAGTAAAAACCGATATTATGTAGCACATCAAAGTACCTGTCAAAAATGTTGACGTTTATTTTGTCTTTGACAGGCTATGATCAAAGAAAAATGTCAACAAGTACATTAAAATGGTTTCCTAGCAACCATAATTTGTTTGGCATAAAATGATGGCGGAAAATTTTAAAGGTAAGTGTTGTTTGATTCTATTAACGGGGATGCGAGCTACTCTTTTTTATGTATTCAATAATAATATAGGCTGAAGTATTGTGATACAATATGATGTTATTTATTTAAACATCAATATTATATTGATTGGCAGGCTGTGCTACAATTGACTTCCTCGTTGTTGAGTCGTATGTGTCGTTCATAGGACGGCACGGAAAAAAATTATGGCCTTCAGATAGTTTTTCTGGGATTGGGTGTTTATGCATGTGGGGTTTGTGACTGTAAACGCACCAACAATACAGGATAAACCCTGACGCGGCAATGAACTAAAGTAATCATTTACAAAACTGAAAAAGTACATGATAGTGGCGTCCGAACATTGTTATTGTTTCATAGCTTAGTGACATTAAAATTGCTGAAGTTTGCCTAGTCATAATTTGAAATTAAAATGATGAATTATTAGTTTAGCCGAAACATTTCAAAAATTCAACTAGGCTTAAAATATTACAGATAGATTCCAATCCCAGAAGTTCAGTCATAAAAATCTTTCATCACCGTAAGAAACTTAATTAAATAAATTAATGACTCTATGCACACCAGTAATTTAAAAAATAATGATATAAAAACAAGTATCTAATCACACTTAGCGATCTCTGCGAAACAATCTTAGGATGGACAAAAATTAAACAAACAAACGCATAGTCCGCGGCATACCAATAAAATCATAAAAAACCTTACTACATATCTTACAAAGATACACAAATAAATAGAGAACATAGAAATAAATACTATACTTACAGCTAAAATAATAACAAAATACAAAACGAAAAAATATCCTAACAAAAATCTCCTAAATGATGTCCACCGTAGCCTTTACGTCCACTTTTTACCAACAGCTCCTGTTTATGATGCTGTAAAATTGTTTCCTCGCCCTCTTTAGCGATACATTTTGTTTTTACTCTCTTGAACACTTAATGGTTTTAAGTGTTAGTCACTCTTAGTTTCTTTTGTGATTCCGTTTTCGTGCTGGGAATTTATCAATAGGATTTGTATATGAATTTATCGAATGAAAGATGGCGTAAACTGATAAAAGGTTTAAATACCAAGAAGTTTGAATATGGTGATGGCGAAATGGATTCTGAATCGATCAATTTCTGAGCGCGGGCCTCTTCTCAGAGTGAGAAGGTTTTTAGGCCATAATCCACCACGCTGCGCTGATATGGTGTGGGTTTGTGGACTACATACACTAGCGGAAATTATGTTTGTTTTTTTTAGGGTTCCGTACCATAATGGTAAAAAAGGTTCGTCTGTCTGTTACAGCTTCTTATTTCAGGAACTACTAAAGCTGGCTTCCCACTGTGCGTGGTAGTGCGCACCGGCTGTGCGTGGTATCATCCGTAAAATCACGCACCGTGGGAAGCCACATTATGAGGGTGCGTGATGTGGATACGGCGCATCGCTCCGCACGCGTCCGCGTTACCACGGACGAGTCTCTTCCCATGGTGCGTCGGTGCGAGCTCGTGCGTCGCGGTGCGCGATATCACGTACCGTGGGAAACAAGCTACAACGTGGGAAACACTATCGACTTGAAATTCGGAATAGTTACAAATAATGCTTGTCCTTCTATGTATATTGCAAGTGAAAGATTTTTTTATTGCATTAAGGACCGGAGTAGGGGATTGAAATTTTAAAATGAAGATACTAGGTCAAGTGTGGTATC
This sequence comes from Amphipyra tragopoginis, assembly GCA_905220435.1. NCBI lineage: Eukaryota > Metazoa > Arthropoda > Insecta > Lepidoptera > Noctuidae > Amphipyra > Amphipyra tragopoginis. The sequence continues at coordinate 26,313,661 of HG992004.1, forward strand.
TTATTGGCACATTATAAAAAATATTATATTTACTTTAATTTATGGCCATAATTTTTAATTTACGATGAAAAATGTCTGTAAAAATACCATTCCCCTTCCGCCTTATCTCCTAAGTTCGCAAAGCAAACAATCTGGAATAAATCGAGTTGATAGAAGTTTATGTAAATATTACAAGAAAAATAAAACGATGTCTCTAACTAATTTTTTTAACCCTCTCTGGTGTGCAGATTTCCTCACGGTCTTCACAGCTAACGCAAGCTAAGCTTTCCTGGTAACCAATAGTTTTTATGTGTAGATTTATATAATGTAGGTATGTTTAGTAAGATACGATTATGATGTATCTCAATTCATACAGAATTGATTTACCTATATATATATATTATTTTTTTTAATTTGTAGTTAATACTTTTACTTTATTTGCATAATTTTATTATTGTAAAAAAATTTATGATTTTCGTTGTATTGAAGTTAATTATTTATTTTTGTTTATTTATTCTACGTATACATATAAATTAGATTTTTAAATACACATCTTAAACAAAAAAACAATACACATTTAAAAATATAAAAAAACTTGTTTATTAGTAATTGAAGTTAATTTATTCAGCTGACAGACAGAACTGTGTTGCTGGGGAGTTTGTTGCGCCGTTTCTTCTTCACAGCATAAACACTAGGAAGCGGTGAAGGGAGAGCGTTTTTGGGGGATGTCTATTGTATTTGACGTTCAAAAAGAACAAAATAATTCTAGTCTATTTTGAATTAATGAGTTTTGAGTTTGAGTTTGCTAAAACTAAGTTCCAGAATCAAAACTAAATCATTTATTCAACCTTCAGTTCACATACAACTTGTCTTACTATTCAGCGCTTAGCCCTCTAATCGTCATCTCTGTTAACCCTATCGATACCGTTGTATCTGTTCACAATTGTCTGCGACAACTACGGGATGTTATCTATCTCTAACCCTGATCCCGCTTAACAATCCGTGTCCATTTGATCTGTGGCCAAAGTTTCATTGTTAGATTGCGCAACTGTTCTAGACCAATTATTAGTGTAAAGGTACTGTTACACTATACAACGTGTAACAGGAATAACTCAAACACTCTAATTAGAGTATTTAGTTGTAATCATGATACGTGCACTGAAATTTGAATTTTATGTGCTTAAAATATTGTTTGTTTAAGAAAATAGTACTTTTCATAATAACAAAATCAGGTTTAAAGTTTTTACACATAAACGACATAAACTCACGCCTGTATTCCCCGAAGGGTTGGCAGAGGTGTATAGGACACCCTCATTTCGCCGTTTATGTTTACGTCCCATATAATAGGGGACGAGCCTATTGCCATCGACTGGGCACAAATCCAGGCTCTGGGCTGCTACTGAGAAATTCCACACGGAAAAACCAAGTGACACTTTGCCCGACCTGGGGATCGAACCCAAGACCTCACGCTCAGCAGTCGTAATTGCGACCGCTAGACCAACGAGGAATTCAAAATTATTTTTAAAAAATGCCTGTAATCGATTCAGTGGCTGATTCTCAAGAAACTTGTTTTAGAGTTTGCGTTTGTTACGTTACACGATGTATAGTCGGGCCCTTAGAGTTTTGTATATAAGGTAACAATAAGGTAACGGTAAGGCCCCCTAAGTCCCCGCCAGCAACGCCCTAAGCCGAGGTCCGAGTCCCACTAGGGGTCGCCCTTAGTGCTGTTGTTGCAGGTAATCATGATGTTAGTGCAGTACAAGTAGTTAGCTTAGGTTAAGTATTTTACTTCCCCCCCATTGGCTGGAGACCCTTCAGGTCTCGCCAATGACTGCCCGGTTACGTAGAAACGGTCCCTTAGGACCATCTACAGCAGTCCAACAGAAAAAAAAGGTAATGTAATCGTTGATTGTGAAACATAAGGCCATACACGGGCAGCTCGAGCAGTTAGCCAATGATAAACATACACGGACAGCTCGAGCAGTCAGTGTATGCCTGGCGACTGCTTGACCGCACGTTGTGCCGCCAACCGCCCGAAGCAGTTGCAAGTGCTCGAGCTGTTTCGTGTATGTACGTACGTAGAAGGCTGTAGTTTACTATGCAGTTGCAGCTTAAAGCAGTCGATCCTGACTGCTTCAAGCTGCCCGTGTATGGCCGGCCTAAGTTTTGCTTAAAGAATCGTTTCAAAATACACATTTTAATGCGATTGAAAGAAGTGTTAAGTGAGTACACAGATTCCTAAAGACCGAAATACTCGATCAAAAGCGTGTTTACTTTTTATACAAAAATTTAAATCCCCGTACTATAGTTAGGTATGGCACAGGGTTCAGGTGTTAGGAAACGATATAGCGACATTGTAAGTTCCAAACTAGATACCCAACAATTTCATAGCCATCCTTTTACGCAACTATGTCGGGGTCGACTTCCAGCCAGAACTTTACTATCACGTTTTCACTGATACCGGTAACCTGTGATTTTACGTTGGAAAAATCTGGATTTCTATATTTTTCCAAAGTGGGTCACGGGAGTACTAACCACAGATTCGGAAAATATATCTTGAATGTAGATCTTACTCACTGACTAGAACATCGAAAAACGTTCTGAACCTTTCTTAAAACTTCAACTAGATTTTGTGGTTACATAGTATTATGACTGAAAATGTACGTAAAATGCCACCTGATTTTCTGCAGGTGTGGCACATAAGCAGCTTCAGGCTGAGATGGTATGGTCACGTAACAAAGACCAGATGACTACGTCGTGAAAAAGTGCCTTTCCATGGCAACACAGAAGAGAGGAAGATGAAGATCTCAAACCACCTGGTTGATGAAAGTCCAGAGTGATTTGAAGGTAGTAGGCTGTGAATATGTAGGACTGTTGAAGCCGACCCAAAGTAACGGAAAAAGACGAGGACAAAGAAGAAATAGTACAGACGTCAGCACATCAATCTACCCCAAACTGTCAAATTTTCCCAATCCAAATGATATCTTATGCTTTTGTAATAAAGTTGATAATCAATTAAAGAAATTTGACAGATTGGGGTAGCTTGATGTCTGGGCGTCTGTACATAATCAGTTTTATGACTGTCCCAATGCTGGGTACGCGTCTCTTATCAGAATGAGAAGGGTTATGCCTTAGTCCACCACAGTAGCCTGGTGCGGGTTGGAAGACTATACACACCATCGATAACTTTTTGGACGTGTCTCAAATGGGCAAGTTTTCTTCAAATTTTTATTCGCAAATGAATTAAAAAGAATTAGAAGTTCGGGCCGGGATCGATCTCAGACCTTCCTATATGAAAGGCAAGCGTTCAACCCAGTGGCGAAGGCTTTATACAACTCGATTCCTATCGGCTTCCCTTTCGAAACGAGTAGTTATTGGAATTCACGCATCACACTTGAGCAAGGTAAGTATTTTTTGGTCCGGCTTCCCTTTTAAGAAAATTCACCCTACGCCACTGGTTCAACCTATAGGCTGTGGTGTGCATGAAAAAAGTTTCCACGAGGGTCCGTAACTACGTTCGGCGCACCCTGGGCAGTCAATCCCGCTACCAACCTTGCTGACTGGCTAATCTTTTTACCACAGCATGAGCTATTCTCGTATAGCTCGTACTGACACGAGAGAAGAAGAAGAATCTAAGGCTATTTCAACTTTTTAAGGTGTGGTAAGTTTGATATTAAATCCCATACTTTTAATGGCTATCCTCCGGTTTCTAAATTGAGAATTCTAGGATAAGCAGTGCTGAAGTAACATTTGAATTTTGAGTACGGAGTTGTCAAAAAAGTGATGGATTTTAAAGCATTTTTTGACAATTCCGTACTCAAATACTACTTAAGTATTGCTTATCTCAAATTTTCTCAATTCAAAAACCGAAGGTATGTCGATAGTACGAACTTCTATTTGGCTAACACAGCTGTTGCAATGACTAACGCAAATAAAAATGTAGAATTTGGTTAACAAGTGTGATACAAGTTACCACCCTTATTTTTCTTAAAATTCATACTTTCAGTTTAAATTCCAAAGCACAAAAAAAACATTAATTTAACAGATTCAATTAATATTTTAAAGATTGCGTCTTAACAGAGCCTTAGAGAGATAACAAGGCAAATATCAATTAAATTTCAATTTCTGTTCTACGAAAATAGTTGAGCAAAATTGTATTCTACAGCTTAAATGTTAAGGTACAAAATATGTTGGCAATGATGGGGCACTTGTAATTAATTAAACATTATTGGGATATTCTTGTTAAGGTGTTTGTAGAGGGAATTAGAAGATATTTTTTTAAGTGTCATCTCGTTTTCTGTTGGGGTGTAAGCAGGGGTGTAGGATTGTCAGTGATTAATTAAAGTTTATTTCCTTATTTGAGAGTAAAAATTATTATCTTTTATGTTTCTTAGCACATACCTACGTATTTAGTTATTTTTTTCGCCTTCTTTATTTTAGTTTTCTTTAGATTGCCAGGTACAGTAAAACAGTGTGTGTTTTTGCAAATGTCCACGATACAATTGGCGCAATAGCTGAGTTCTCGGCTGCTACGCAACGTGTCAGAGGTTCGATTCCTGCGAAATCTTTTTTTTTTTATTATTATGTGACATGGTCGCGTTATGGGATATTTATATAGCCTGAGAATATGTGTGTCTTTAATCGCACACATGATAGAGGAGAAAAAGATATTTTCCAATAAGATTGATAAGATTGAAGATACACCAAGTTAGTGTTTTAAAAAAAATATACTACTTACTCTATTTAACCCATTCTGATTCATACGCAACCGTGATTTTACATACGTACATACTTTTACAGCCCAAAAAATTGCTCAGTACCTATCTATCGTAAATTTTACTGCCTCCATCTCAATTTATGTATGATAGTGTCATGATCAAATTTGTTACTACATAAGCAGTACATTTATTGTATGGCGCACGTTTATGTTGTCAATATATCCATATATGAAGGCAAAACAAGTTTATTTCTTTCGACAAATCGCGTTTTATTGATACAGAAACGTCTGTATAGTAATGTTTCTCTAGACTTATTGTATAGGGATTTTTTTTTGCGTAGATGTCTGTTTATTTGTTTAGTAATGTATAATAATAGAAGGGCTCGTGGCTAATTATCAACCGCACGGATGATATGATTCGCAAGGTTAAGCTGCGCTTGCCACGGTTAATCTGTGGATGGGGGACCATTCGTTATACATCGAGACCGCTCCGCACTCTCAACTCTGGCTTACCTTTATTGGCCGGCCAGAGGGGGCCGCTAGAGCTATATGCTCGGGGATGGAAATGTCTAATGGCATAATAGCCGGGAAACCCATTCCGGGTCTTTTAGACCCGCGACGGTGAAACCGGAGCCACACCTCTCTACACCTCTAGCCGCTCACACGTTTGTTGCCCCCTTCTCCTATGTACTGGCGGGTTTCAGGGGGCCCAGTTAGTGAGCTGGCGAGTCACCGTCTACCAACACATTTCAGCTTTAAAGTTGAAAGGCAGACGCCGTTTTGTTCCGGCAATAGAAGTTATCCAGTCCACCTAAAACCCCTTCCCATAGACCAAATATTTTTCAGCATATTTTACAATAGTCTTGCACCCACCTGAGTCGGCCCATAACTGTACTCCAATAGTGCAGCCATGGATAGTCCCCGGTTGGAGCCCCATCCCATTGTAGATTAAAGTTCTCAAAGGGGCATCTGCGCGTTGGACCTGTGTCCCCCGTATGCCTTCCAAGGGACCGGACGTCTTCCGCACGAAAGATGAGCCGTAATTCCCAAAGAGATTATAATCATTTATTTGCAGAAATATTCTGTTTTAGTAGCAAATGGTTATGCTTGAACAATAAACATTAATAGGTCATGGTATTCCATTAGGTAATAAATGGCATGCAAAATATCAAAGTACTGCTGATACGCAATCACATAATAAAAGATAAGTTAATTAGAACCATAGCGTACGAAGGCACTGCTTATTTCTTAAGCGCCTCGTCCACGATAGAGCAATGGAGCTAGAGTGCTTGGAGAATAGTTGATTTGATTGATTGATTTTCGCGTCCGAGCGGTCGACCAGTCACCATCTCTTGGGGATGCCCCGTGGAGGGAAACATGTGTTGTATCGGTTTGGGGTGCATCATCATTCTCCTGCCGTTATCCCATGTTGCATGTTGCATTATATTATTGGTACTTTCTGCATGTGTGTTTATTTGTGGGCGGGTGGGCCTGAGTGCTAAGAGCCATCTTAGTTTTTGATGCCAATTTTATTTATTTCGTTTATTCATCTAAATACACATATAAAGTTACATTTTTAAATATTTCTATAAAACAAAAAACATTTAAAAATATTAAAAAAAATGTATCCCACCGGCATCGGGAACAGGGTCCAAGCTGCCGGCAGTCAAGGCTCCAGAGAAAGGAACCTCCTCACTATACGTGCCATGTCAAGGAGTACTGCTTTCTATGTTGCATGATCCAGCCGTCCAACGAGAGCCTCATGAGGTGTTGATCGAGGCTCTTGGCTATTAGGCCATTCGCCATAATGACTATCGGGACAATGACTGCTGAGTCCACGATACAATATATTATGACTCCATTCATTACAACTTAATAAATCCTATCTTTTGAAAAAGTAATTGTTGAAATCGCATTAAATTAGCTAGAGAGAATTTAAGTAAATAGATTGAAAACGATGCTTCCAATATTTTTTTCATAGCAGCATTTATTGAGTTAAATAAAAGAAAGAAGAAACATTATTTATTTATCTTTTTCTCTCTTTTCTAGGGTGACTTTAAACAGGCTTTTTCCTGTCGTGTGTTTCTCAACAAAAGTATTAATACCAATTTGTTGCGTTCCCCGCCTGAATTACAAAACACCCCGTGTTCCCCCCAATTTCCCGGGGGTGCTGTAACTGAACGACGTATAAGGATTTATCTAGATAGAAGCATCTGGAAATTCTGGTACCTCGAAGGATTGCTAAAATCAGACGGCCATCTTTTTTTAAAACAAATACAATATTTCTTTTGTACCGTAGTAATAATGAATGTAATAGTATTGTATTTAAATAAATAAAAATAATATCTGGACTATCTTCACTAAACAGTATTAATTGAAGCCAATTTTTGATACCTTGGGTTACATTATTGTAATTTATTCAAGGATCCCTAATTTTTTGATACTAAAATATAGCCTGTAGCACTCAGAGATAACGTAGCTTCCTATAGGTGAATTTTTCTTTGAAATCGAATGATTAGTTTCGGATTACCTCCTACATACAAACAAACAAACAAATTCTACCTCTTTATAATATGTATTAGTAAGTATAGATTAACGCGAGCAAAGCCGCTGGCAAAATCTAGTGGTCAAATAACTTGAGCCCTCAGTTCAGACGCCCGAAGTAAGTTTCGTAGCATCATTATCCTTCTGCCATTATCTCTACTTATTTAGTGTCGGCGCAGAATATATTTTTCTTCTATACATCACTATTAGCCGTCATCTCAGTAATCACCATCTTTCTAGTCATATCATCTTTTACATTATCCATCCATCATTTCTTTGGTCTTCCTCTACTCTTAAGCATCCACATTCTTACTCAAAACTTTCCTCACGACATGTTCTTCATTCATACTATGTGTAAGTTTCATAGCATGAATCTCAGAATTTACCGTATGTGCGAGTAAAATAAAACAAAAAAAAAACACTGCGAACCCATCTTCAATTGATATAACAGAATCAATTCTCTTATCCAAACGCACTTCTGACTTTCACAGACTCATTAATCATCTATTATTATCTCAACATTATGATTCATCCCATTAATATAGCCATCCCATCCCATACTTTTATCCTCCTTTTTCCTTCAGGGTAATAATAGCTATCATCCCAGGGGGACGAAGAAAGTAATTTCTTCACACAATTATGTTCACAAAATGGAATGTCCTGCTTACCCACTTAATTGTGAACGTCAGAATCGCGGGTGTACTTTTCAGATTTGCCTTAATTTATTGCAGTTATTTGGTACCTTTACGTACCTCTCTTGAAAATCTGTATTAATATAAATTTGGTACCTGTAGGTACCAAATCTACTTATTTATTTACAAAACTCCTGTGCTTAAAACCCCTGAAAAGTATAAGTTAGCATTATAAGCGTGTTTTTTTTAATCATTACCTTTATACAGTGTACTTAGCATTATATTGTAGCTAATAATAATGCAGCACACCCGCGGTTCTAACATCAGGATGGCGGGTGTACCTAATTTTTAAAATATCATTGCACGGTTTTAATTACATAGATTTTCAAGAGAGGTACGTAAAGGTACACAGAAGTTACCAAATAGTTGCAATAAATTTAGGCAAATCTGAAAAGTACACCCGCGATTCTGACGTTCACACTTAATTTAGCGTTCGTGATCATACTTCAATTATATCACGTCACCAGAATTAACATCGGAATTGGGCATCACATTCGTAATTTCAATAGCTTTCATTTTGACACTACAACAATATTTTTTGCGTGGTACATACTTTGTGTAGAAGTCGGATTGTTAAAGGCTAGCGTCTAATAGGCTCGCCGAGTCGAGTCGAATAGAATCGCAAAAATTCGCTTCCTATACATTTACTATGACACTGCGTCGATCAGCGACGAGCCGAGACGCGTCGAGTCGCAAAACTCGCGTGCATCGCTTGTCACGCGAATTTCTGTTTTAACTACTTGCGATTACTGATCATTACGCCTCGATTCGTCTTCATACAAAATAATTCGACTCGACTCAATTCGATGCGTTTCGGCTGTAGTCGACGCCAGGATTAATACGTACGTTGCTATGGAAATTGCTGACTCTTCAAAATCACAGCCATAAGAGCGATTACGCACTGCATCCGATCCGGATCCGTGAAAATAACACTATTAAAAAACTCGGACTGTATTCGGATATTGCTTTGCGCACTGCATCCGATCCGAATACGTGAAAATACGAATCTAGAGTCTAAAAAACTCGGACCGAATTCGGATATCGCTTACGCCCTTATCCGATCTCTGATCCAAATTCAAACAATTCAGGGGCCATCTTTGGCATATCCATTTGGCGTCCGATTTGAATCCGAGGTAATGCGAAAGCGTTCATACAAACAGTACTACGGCTACTTCGGTCCGTCAATATTTCTTCCGAATTGGAGACTCACGGATGACGGATAGAAATCGGATGACGGATGCCGGATGTAGTGCGTAAACTACCATACAAATAGTTCTATGGCTACTTCGGAACGTATTTTCACGGATTCGGATCGGATGCAGTGCGTAACCGCTGTAAAGATTACGAGTGTTTTGCGTAATTAGAATGCATAGGATTGTCATCTAGGAGAAATGTCACTAATACGACTAGGAGTCACTCGCGGCTTCGCCCGCATGGATGTCGTTTATCGCGTATTTCGCGTAAGTAAAAGTAGCCTATATCCTTCTCCTGGTTCAAGACTGTACCAAGTTTCATCAAAATCGGTTCAATAGTTTAGTCATGTTTTTTTTTTTTTTGACGACACGTTTTGGTGCAGTGGCTAAGCGATTGGCTTCTGCGCCACGGGTCGTGGGTTCGATTCCCACACGGAACAAAAATTTGTATGGCCTACAGATGGTTGTTTCGGGTCTGGGCGTTTGTTTGTGAGATTTGTGTCTGTAAACGCCCCCACGATACAAGAGAAATCTTAGTGTGGGGCAAAGTTTTATTATAAAAAAAAAAAAAAAAAATTTAGGTAACAGACAGATAGTTACTTTCGCATTTGTCAGTAATTATGTGAAAGTTTGTAAAAATTTTTGAATGTTTGTTAATCAATCACACATAAACTGTTGAACGGATTTAGATAAAATTTGGCACACTGATAGAACAAGTTCTGAATTAACACATAGTATACTTTTTAACTGGATCAATGAAATAGTTTTAGTTTAAAATAATATAATGTGGGAGATTGACTCAGCAGTCGTTGTGCTGATGGTAGTTACAGCCAATGGCTTAAAGCCAAGAGCCTCGACGAACATTTGATGACGCTCGCGTTAGGCAGCTGGATCAAGAGCTTGATACAAAAAGCGGTGCTCCTGGACACGATGCATATTTTTAGGAGGTTCCTCTCTGTGAGGCCCTGACCATCGGCAGCTTGGATCCTGTTCCCGATGCCGGTGAGCTACTATTTTTATACTTTAAATCTTTTTTTCTTTTAATAGAAATATTTAAAAATGTATTAAATAAGTTAAATGAATGGGGTGCATGAAAAGAGCGTCCACGAGTGACGATACTTCAGTACGTCCGGCGCACTCTGGACAGTCAGCCCCGCTACCATCCTTGCTGACTGGCTAATGTTTTCACCACAGCATGAGCTATTTTTGAATAGCTCGTGCTGACACGAGAGTAGAAGAAGAAGTTAAATGAATAAAGACATAATGATACCACATAATGTAATGGACTGCCTCGTTGGTCTAGTGGTCACAAGCGCGACTGCTGAGCGTGAGGTCCTGGGTTCGATCCCCAGGTCGGACAAAGTGTCACTGGGTTTTTCCGTGTGGAATTTCTCAGTAGCAGCCCGGAGTCTGGATTTTGTGCGCGGTCGATGGCAATAAGCTCGCCCCCTATTACATGGGACGTAAACATAAACGGCTAAATATGGGTATACTATACACCTCTGCCAACCCTTCGGGGAATACAGGCCTAATTTTATGATAAGATATAATGTAATATTTTTCATACAAAGAAGAAACGAGATGATTACAACGCTTGTTCAATCAACTTGTACAATCTTCTTCAAACATACGGTTGCCAATTACTCCCGATAATTAATAATATTTATAACCACAAACAAACCTTTCATTATAATTATTTAGAAGTGTCAACCCTAGCATCACGCCTGCTCCGAAGCTCTTATAGGCAGTATAATGAGACGTTGTGTATTAAGATAACGTAATTGCAGATTATTTTGTACCTACTGTTGAATTATGGTATAGAACACGGCTGAATTCTAATTAGGAGATAACCAAGTACCTATATTCGGTTACAAAACGCTTTTTGGAAAACAAATAAGTAAAGGAAATGTGTAATACAGTATTAGTAGCATGTTGTGAAGATCTGAGAGCTTACTTCCAAAAGCTTCGGGTTCTGAATCAATTGAATTTAATTCGAATTCAAAATCGTGTCAATCCGGACCTTTGAAGTTCACAAAAACACACGATCATACGCAGACTTTAATTGAAGCTAACTGACTACTTAATATCAAAAACAATCATTAGTACAATAATTCGAATCAAACACGATTGATTCGTGACTCGAAGCTGGCGGGAGTAAGCACCAAGCAGAATGTAAGTCAATTCTGTTAGAAACCACAGTATTATAAATTAAAAAGCTGATAAACCTAATTTCAAGAGTATAAAAAGAAGGAAGGACATTAAAATCCACAGACAAAGAAAAAGAGAGTATACAGGGTGTTAACGAATTCGTGTAATTTCTTAAAACCACATGATCTACTACTGGTGTAGATTGGCCCCGCACGGGAATTAGCCTGATTAAAAATAAAAATCTTTTTTTTGCATTCGGTAGGGGTAAGTGATCGGGGGTGCGCGGTCAGATACCTCCTCGTGGTGCACCCTGGGCACGGGCGATAACTCGTATGGAAATACCCCGTGCGAGTTCTCGCTCGTGGCAAAATTCTGATCGTGGGGGAGGGGCCAATTTGGCCAAGGAGGAGGAAAAACTGCGGGGCCCACTTGGGCTCCGGCAGTTGGTAAGGGCGACGGGTTTGCTAGTCAGCAATGTCTGGCTAGCAGACACGGTCTGATACAGACCACCGTTCGGCCGACCCGTAATCCTCATTGAGAGGACCGGGGGTCTTGGCTTAATCGCCTGGACTGCGAGGATGATAAACTCTATAAATGGTTCCCTAATCCTAAGCTGCGACGCATGGCGAGGGGATGTATGGCTGCAAGGCTGGCAGTTCCAAGTGCGGGTCCCGTTAGAGTACCGGCCGACCCTCTAACGTAGTAGGCTTATCCGGGCACGGGGGGCCATACCCGGATGGACCGACTTTCCCCCACACTCGTGGGATCAAATATGGAGAACTTTTTAAAAATAAAAAAAACTATAAATGACGTTAAGGCGGGTGCGGTGTCAGATAATGACACCGCATCGAGGATGACTAGGGCGGCTGCTCGCAAAGAGCAAGCGGGGAAGTTGGGTGCAGTGTCGGATGCCGACACTGCATCGAGTATGGTGAGTGTGAGGTCGTTTGCCGAGAAGGCGGTTGGAAGTAAGTTCTTCCGCAAACGGCCTCGACGGTCATCTCGCTCGGGATCTGACTCGGTCTCGAGTGAGGAGGAAGCACCGGCCAAAAAAGTCGGTACCGACAAGGTGGGCCGAGGGCGGCCACCGTCCACAGGCCAGTATTTCGGTATGGCAGAGGCGGAGGCGGCATTCGTGGCGGCGCAACGAACCGAAAAGCTCGCGGATGAGGAGCGCCAGCTCGCCAAGTTGAGTCGGAAGGTTCCCGCCGGACGAGTCAATCGGCAGTCAGGATCGTCCTCTGCGCCCGAGGTGGTTGAGAATATGACCGCGATGGAGCTGCAGGCAGAGCTCCAGGATGCCTTGACGGCAATTAAAAATGTCGCCAAGGTGTCCAAGGGCCTAAAGGGCACGTCCCAGAAGGCCCTCAACGAGGCTACCGGCTCCATTGCGAGGGCCGCGGAGGCGCTGCTAAAGCGCACCTCATCGGATGAGACAGCCCGACTCCAATTGGAGAACGCCCGTCTGGCGGCCCGGCTCGACGAGCTCCGAAAGGAGCATGACGAGCTCCGAGCCGACCTGGTAAAAGACCGCCAGGAGCGCATACGCGCGATGGCGGGCCTTACCACGCGGTCCTCCGAGACCGATGAGTCTGAGGTGGTTCGCCTCTTCAGAGCGGAAATGGCGAGCCTTAATGCTCGCTTCTCCGTCCTGGAGGGAAAAATTCTGCGTCCACCTTTGGCTGGCGATCGCTGGCGAGCTGACCAAGCTCCGCCGGTAACCTTCGCGGCTAAAGCCGCGATGCCGCGTCAGTCAACGCAGTCCAGTCAGCCTACCACCGCGGCCGCGGCCACTTTGGCCACTGCAGCCAAGGCTACAAAGGGCAAAGGAAAGAAGGGGTCGGAAGCTGCTACACAGGCTTCCTCCGCCCCTGCATCGTCCACACCGGCCTCGGCTGCGTCCGCCCCTGCTACGGTCGCCTCGGGGCTGTCTGCGTCTGCCCCTTCTGGCGCCCAGCAGCGTCCTGCGGCTCCCAAACCCAACCAGGGTGAGTGGGAGACCGTAGGAGCCAAGAAGAGGCAGAGGAAGGCTGCCAAGAAGGCGGCCAAGAAGAAGGCGGCTGCCAAGAAGAAAGAAGCGCAGTCCACCAAAAAGGAGGCTGCGCGGCTCCGCGCTCCTAAATCCACGGCTGTGGTGCTTACTCTGCAGCCGGGGGCAAAGGAGAAAGGAGTAACATATGCCGGGGTCTTGGCGAAAGCCAAGGCCGACATTGATCTCGGCAGCCTCGGGATCTCGGGCATTCGGATGAAGCATACGATCACCGGTGCCCGCCTACTCGAGGTTCCCGGGGCCACCAGCGGCCCAAAAGCAGACGCCCTCGCTGAGAAGTTGAGAGCGTCCCTGGAGGCAGAGGACGTCCGGGTGTCCAGGCCAACCAAATGTGCAGACCTGCGCATTTCGGGCCTGGACGACTCGGTCACGGCCGTGGAGGTCGAGGCAGCCGTCGCAAAGGTCGGCGGCTGCCCTCTGGAGCAGGTGAAGTCGGGCGCTATTCGCTCCGGCTTCACCGGCCTAGGGACAGCTCTGGTGAGCTGTCCCATTGCGGCGGCTCACAAAATCGTGGAGGGCCGTCGGCTGCTGGTGGGGTGGGTTTCGGCGCAGGCAAAGCTGCTGCCAGCCAGGCCCCTGAGGTGCTACCGGTGCCTGGTGAACGGGCACACAGGGGCGCTGTGCACCTCGGAGGTGGACCGCAGTGGAGTCTGCTTCTGCTGCGGTCAACCCGGGCACACTGCTGGCAAGTGTGAGGCCACGCCGCACTGCACAATTTGTGCCGCTGCAGGCAAGCCGGCGGAGCACCGGGCAGGCAGTAAAGCCTGTGCTGGACCCACGAAAAAAAGGGGCAGAAGAGGGCGAGGCCGTGGCAAGAATGCCGCGGCCAAGGCGACTTCGGAGCCGGTTAACCAACCGGCTGCCGAGAAGTCGCCGCAAAGCGGAGAGGGGGAGGCGTTCATGGACTGCCAGTGATGGCTCCACTGCTGCGCCTCCTCCAATCCAACATCAACCACTGCGCCAGAGCTCAGGACCTTCTGCTCCAGAGCATGGCGGAGTGGTTGATCAATGTGGCTGTTGTCGCCGAGCCGTACTTCGTTCCACCCAGGGATGATTGGGTCGGGGACGTGGACGGCTCGGTGGCCCTGATAGTCTCGCGGGTAGCCGTTGGCTCTCCGTCCATTGAGAATGTCACTCGTGGACGGGGATACGTAGCGGCTCTGCTGGAAGACTTCCTCGCAGTGGGAGTATACTTCTCTCCTAATAAATCTCTCGCCGACTTTGAGGACTTCTTGGGGGAGTTGGCCGTCGTCGTCAGTCGCAGCCATCCTCGCCCTGTGCTGGCCTTCGGGGATTTCAACGCCAAGTCCACGGCTTGGGGTTCCCGGGTCACGGATGCACGGGGTAGGGTGCTAGAGGAGTGGGCCCTGGAAACGGGCCTACAGGTCCTCAACCGAGGTTCCGCCAACACGTGCGTGCGACAGCGGGGTGGATCCATAGTGGACATCACGTTCGCTACCCCCGCTCTAGCGCGCCGTGTCCAGGGCTGGCGCGTCATGGAGGAGGTGGAGACGCTGTCGGATCATCGCTATATCCGATTCGACGTCTCTGCCCAGACCTCAGGCGCACCGGCCCGAGCGGTCCCGGGTGGGATCGGTCCGCGTTGGGCTCTAAAGCGGTTGGACAGAGAGGCACTCCTGGAGGCCTCGATTGTGCAGGCTTGGGTGTCGGCACCAGGCAGGCCTGCCGATATTGACGAGGAGGCGGAATGGTTCCGGGAGGCCGTGTCGCATATCTGCGATGCGGCGATGCCTCGAGTCCAGACCGCGCCTGCAAAGCGCCAGGTGTACTGGTGGTCGCAGGACATAGATTTCCTGCGCCACGCCTGCGTGGAAGCGCGACGCCAGTACGCCAGGCTCCGCAGGAGGCGTCTTCGTGGCCCGGATACGGCAACCGAGGAGGCGGAGCTGTACGAGGGGTACAGAGAGGCGAAGATCGCCCTCCAGAATGCTATCTCGCGGGCCAAAATTGCGGCTCACGAGGCATTGCTCGAGACTCTGGACCGAGACCCGTGGGGGCGCCCATACCTTATGGTACGGGGCAAACTTCGTCCGTGGGCCCCCCCACTGACCCAGAGTCTCCGACCTCAGCTTCTGGAGGGAGTGGTGAGCGCTCTGTTCCCTTCGAGGGCGGAGCATACGCCACCGCCAATGGTTCCGCCTTCCATGGCGCCTGACGCGGACGACGACGACGACGTGCCTGAAGTGACCCGGGTAGAGCTGAGAGCGGCGGTGAAAAGGCTTCAGGCCAAGAACACCGCCCCGGGGCCCGATGGCATACCTGGCCGTGCATGGGTCCTGGCTCTGAAGGCTCTCGGGCCCCGACTGGAGGGGCTCCTGAGCGCATGTTGCGAGCGGGGCCAGTTTCCGCTCCGGTGGAAAACCGGCAAGCTGGTCCTGCTTAAGAAGGAGGGGCGCCCCGCAGACTCGCCGTCTGCGTACCGCCCCATCGTGTTGCTGGACGAGGTGGGCAAGCTCTTCGAGAGAGTAATTGCAGACCGCCTCGTCACGCACATGACTGGGGTGGGGCCGGATCTGGCGGACAACCAGTTCGGCTTCCGCCGGGGGCGCTCCACCGTGGACGCAATCATGCGCGTGAGGGCTCAGGCGGAGGAAGCAGTTGTCCGGGGCGAGGTCGTCTTGGCGGTGTCTCTCGACATCGCCAATGCTTTCAACACCTTGCCCTGGAGTTGCATTAGAGCGGCACTTGAATATCATCGGGTGCCGACCTACCTCCGCCGCATCGTCGGGGCCTACCTGACGCAGAGAGCCGTCATCTACCCGGGTCGGGAAGGATGGAGTCGGCGAGAGATGTCGTGCGGTGTTCCACAGGGATCGGTCCTGGGGCCGCTCCTGTGGAACATCGGATACGACTGGGTGCTTCGCGGAGCGTTTCTCCGCGGCGTCGGCGTGACTTGCTACGCCGACGACACGCTGGTCACGGCGCGGGGGAGGACGCACCGCGAGGCAGCCATACTGGCGACAGCTGGGGTTGCGCAGGTCGTCGCAAGGATCCGGCGGTTGGGTCTCGAGGTGGCCTTGCAGAAGTCCGAGGCCCTGTGTTTCCACGGGCCCCGGAAGGGACCACCCTCGGGATCCCACATCGTAGTGGGGGGCGTCCGCATCGGCGTCGAGTCGACGATGAAGTACCTAGGACTCGTCCTCGACGGCCGGTGGAACTTTGGGCCTCACTTTCGGCAGCTGACGCCAAAGTTGATGGGCACCGCGTCTGCGTTGTCGCGGCTGCTGCCCAATCTGGGGGGGCCCAACGCCTCCTGCCGGAGGCTCTACGCGGGGATCGTACGGTCCATGGCCCTATATGGGGCGCCAATATGGGCGGACACCTTGACGGCCAGCAACGTCGCAATCCTGCGGAGACCGCAGCGCGCGATGGCCGTCAGGGTGATAAGGGGGTACCGTACGATCTCCTTCGAGGCGGGGAGCCTCCTAGCCGGATCAATGCCCTGGGATCTGGAGGCGAGGGCCCTCGCGCTGAGATATCGTCAGCGCGAGGAGGCGCCTGAGCGGAGTGAGCTCCGCCAGATCCTAGTGGCTGAGTGGAAGGAAAGACTTGCGCAACCCAGCGCAGGGCACGCCGCAATAGCGGCGGTAAGACCCGTTATGGAGGAGTGGCTGGAGAGGCGGCATGGCGCCCTGAGCTTCCGGCTGACACAGGTGCTCTCGGGACATGGATGTTTCGGGAAGTACCTGTGTCGCATAGGCCGGGAGCAGACGCCCGGATGTCACCACTGCGTCGACTGCCCGGAAGACACGGCGCTGCACACATTGCAGGAGTGCCGTGCGTGGGCGACGCAGCGCCGCGAACTAGTCGCGGCGGTCGGTGGTGACCTCTCGCTTCCAGCCGTGGTTCTGTCCATGGTCGGGAGCGAGAGTGCGTGGGAAGCCGTCGCCACCTTTTGCGAGGTGGTGATGGCGGCCAAGGAGGGAGCGGAGAGGGAGCGAGAGGCGACGGCCACTCTCCCTTCCCGCGCCAGACGCACCGGGCGCCGCCGGAGGGCGCGCGACGATCTCCGGCCACCCTAGTGTGTGGCCTGCGGGCGACGGGTTAGGGGACCCGTCGCCCGACCAGTAACAGGCCCGAGAAGGCGGCGCGCATGTGTTCCGTGCGCGCCTCTCAGGAGGACGTGGGGCAAGGCCGCACAGAAGGAGAGGTCTGCCAGGGGCTGGCGGACCGAGGCCTGCCGGGGTTGCGGTGCATGCAGCTGCGAATCCCGTGACCCTGGCCAAGGGTCAGGAGTAGGAACACCGTGGGTTTTTAGCCGGTAAGAGTCCGGCATAACTCTTCGCCTTCCCAGGGCGAAGGGTATCCATGAGGATTTTCCCATGATAAAAAAAAAAAAAAAAAGGGGTAAGTGATCGTATCTAAACCACCTAAAAAGGATTCAGTAAAAAAAAAGTTTTTTTTTTTTGCATAAAAATAATTTCATGCTCTTGAACATTTCGACGCCACGCTT
This sequence comes from Amphipyra tragopoginis, assembly GCA_905220435.1. Taxonomy (NCBI): domain Eukaryota; kingdom Metazoa; phylum Arthropoda; class Insecta; order Lepidoptera; family Noctuidae; genus Amphipyra; species Amphipyra tragopoginis. The sequence continues at coordinate 26,331,458 of HG992004.1, forward strand.
AAATGAATGAAAGCACGGTGAAGCGGCTGGCGGGAAAGACTAACGCGATATCTCTCTTTGCAGTAAGTTAACTCGGGGCTCTAAAATGACTCGGAAATAGAAAACTAACATTTTATTTTCTTTTTTTTTCAGTTGATTTTCAAAAAAACCCTTTTAGGGTTAATCTGTGTCACCAGTAGATCACGCGGTTTGAAGGAATTACACGAATTCGTTAACACCCTGTAGAATAGTACTGAGTTATTGAAAAAAACAACCCATAACAACACCTGTATTTCCCAAAGGTTTGGGCAGAGGTATATAGTACACCTTATAAGTCCCATGTAATAAGAGGCGAGCCTTTGCCAACAACTGGGCGCACAAATCCAAACCCAATAAAACTTTGCCCGATGGGGATTGAAACCCAGGAAGGACCTCACGTTCAGCAGTTGCGCTTGCGACCACTCAACTAACAAGGCAGTCCTATAAATTATACATCCCTACTAAAATTATAAATGTATTCGAAAGTAACTTTATCTGTATGTCTGTTATGCTTTCACGCCTAAACTGCGGAACCGATTTTGATGAAACTTAGTACAGAGATAGTCTGGAATTCGAAGAAGGGCTTTGGCTACTCGAGAACTAAACAAAAAAGTCAGTCAAAAAAAAATATCCTCAACTCGAAATTAACAGCCTAAGGGTAGATTTTACCAACGTCAGATAACGTTATTCCAGGAATAAATGAAAATTTTTGACAGATTTTATATAGGTAATCTGTCAAAATGCCGAATTTATACCTCAGATAACGTTAACTGACGTTGGTAAAATCCACCCTAAAGTGAATAAATTACGATAATGGAACAATATTCATTCAGCGATGAGACAAGAATAAAAACATTCGAAAATTATAAGTGAAAGATTTTGTCACAATATTGTAAAGGTTTAAAAAAATATTTACCCTTCAAAACAAACAAGTAAAACATTATAAACGAAAAGTAAATCATATTCCCGTGGAGAATTAATTAAAATTAAATTAAATTTTCCACCTTTTGACAAAAACTCGGGCCCGGAGCGGTTCGTCGTCATATCGAGTTATTTGCCGTCAACCACAGGCGCCATTTACGTGTTAAAAATAAAATTGTATGGTTAGCAAGGACATCCTACGTACAAGACAAGCTATGAAGTAAATACTTTGTTGTAAAAACTGTCAAAATATACTGTTTGACATTTTTTAGAACAATATTTTCGTATTTTACCAACTACTTTACTTATCTGCGGTGCGAGCACGGATCTTTTTATCGTCAAATTTGACATAACTTATAGATAAAACGACAGCAGTTGTCGTTTTATCTATATCTCACGTCAAATTTTACGTTTAGAATAGATAAACTTCTCGAATCGACTCGATAAAAGGATCCGTGCTCGCGGGGCTGCTTAGCATTTTTCCAATTTTGTGGGTATCAAAACTTCAAAACTCATTTATTTAAAATTAACTAGAATTACTTAGTTCTTTTTAAATTTCAATGTTAGAAAAGACAGCTCCCAAAAACGCCTGCTCTTCACCGCTTCCTAGTGTTTATGCTGTGAAGAAGAAACGGCGCAACAAACTCCCCAGCAACACAGTTCTCTCTGTCAGGTGTATCGGCGTCCAATCTAAGCAAATGCGGTGGAATACAGTACTTTACATAAAGCGGTCATCTGATCGCAGTCTAATTACTAGAGAATACCAATATCCTTAGGATAAAACGGTTGTCAGAATTCCTGACTGTCTCTGACTGTCCGTAAAGACTGACCTAAAGTAGGATTATTAATTTACTGGTGTACATTGACAAGTCCTACCATCATCGTTTGACAGTAATACATTGTTGTTTGACATTAGCACCTGTCATTTAACTCCAGTGAATGAATAATCCTTCTTTGGATTTTTATAAGTGATTTAACGTGCTTTTCAAGACACAGGGGACTCGATATGTCAAGATTCACAAGAGGGCCTGTAAGTACCATCTCAAGAACAGCTGTCAAAAAAACGACATCTGAATTACATGCGTTTGACTTTTTATTTTTATCTATGAAATCAGCTGTCTCAAGTGTTATCAAAATGACACATAAAATGATGTTCTCAAATGAAAAGGATTAATTGATACGAGCTCTAATATCACTGCATGATATTATTCATAGCCTATGTAAGTAATAATAAGTATTAATTTATAAAATAATCAGTCTTTTCTAAAAATAATAGAAATTGAAGGGTTGGCAAAGGTTAACTGTCACAGACACATGTTTGCAAATGACAGTATTCCGCTCTATGTAATAGGGGGCGAACCTCGACATTGTCATTTATCGGACAAAGTTTTACCCCCAATCTGCGACCGAAAATTTTGTAACGCAAAACCCAATAACATTTAACCAATTAACGAGCTGCTATAGAGAGTGTAAACGAATTCGTACAATTCCTTCAAATCGCGTGATCTATACTGAAGACACAGAAAATGCAACAAAAATTCAAAAATAAATTATAGTTTTCTGTTTCATAGTCATTTTAACACCCCGAGCGAACTGACGGCACGGAGCGATATCGCACTAGCCGCGCCTGCCAACTGCGTCGCCGTGCTTTCATTAATTTATGCATGGCATCGAAATGTTTTATCACATACAAGGTGTTAACGAATTCGTGTAATTCCTTAAACCCACATGATCTAACTACTGGTGTAGATTGGCCCCGCACGGGAATTAGCATGACTAAAAATCAAAAAATCTAAATCTTTTTTTTTCATGCGGTAGCGGTAAGTGATAGCAGGTATCTAAACCACTTAATAAGGATTCAATAAAAAATAAGTTTTTTTTTGCAATAAAAATATGTCAGACGCTTGAACATTTCGATGCCACACATAAATGAATCAAAGCACGGCGACGCGGCTAGCTGACAAGACTAACGCGATATCGCTTTTTGCAGTAAGTTAACTCGGGGCTCTAAAATGACTCAGAAATAGAAAACGAATATTTTATTTTCAATTTTTTTTCAGTTGATTTTCAAAAATTTCCTTTTAAGGTTAATCTGTGCTACCAGTAGATCACGCGGTTTGAAGGAATTACACAAATTCGTTAACAGCCTGTATAAGTATGTTTTGCTTATTTTTTTATTGAAATCGTAAGGTAACCGTACTTCGATGATTTAGATACAATTACTTACCCATACCGCAAGCAAATTTTTTTTTTTATTTTTCCCTTTCTATTTCCCGTGCTAAACTTATCTATACCAATAGATCATGTGGTTTTAATGAATTACGCGAATTCTTTTACACACACGTAACAGAAAATTGAACTCCTGTTTTTAAAATATATAACAATAAATACAAGGAGCAGTTTCAATAACTAAAACCATCAACTACGTACTGAAAGCGTCGTCCTTGATAGGATCCCCATTCATAAAGAAACCGATGACATTCATACAAAAACGCTCACCAGTGATCATTCATGAAGGATTTTTCATTCGAAAGCATTATCATAATAGATGAGTACTGAATTCAATATCATTACTTATCTTAAAACTTTGATAAATGTACACGAACAAGCCGCGAAGCGAAGCGAGTGCACCTGGCAGACAATAAGGTAATGGACGCCCTACATCGCTGGTTACATCCCATCCGTTGATTAATGGATCGCAACGGGGCCGTCGGTCGATACGATAATTCGAGATTGGCTCCGGTTGAAGCTGATATATGGGTAGGAGTGAACTCAGCAATGAACTTGCTGAGTAATCTACATTTTCTTAATCTAGTTTCTTTTTTTAGGTTTTGTCTAAATAAATTGGATGGAAGTTTTTTATTTGTTGGGAGAGCTGGTTTTTGTAACTGAACGCCCTCGTAAATGGTCGGCTATTAAAACTTATTACGGGTAAGTACCTATAAATATAACTTCTAGGTATTATAATACTAACTGTTGACCGCGGTTTCACTTGCATCCTAGGGGAACTACTTCATGTACCTTAATAAAAACTATACTAAATGTTAATCCAGGTCATGGTCTACCTTTGTGCCAAATTCCATCTAAATCCGTTCAGCCGTTAAGGCGTAATTGATTAACAAATATCAAAATTCGCAAACATCCAAACTTTCATATTTTTATTATTAGTAGGATAGGATTATTCACACCATTTTTTATTTTTTCAAAATTTGGTCACAATACACTTTTTCGCAAAAAATAATCAATATTTTCGGAATGTCACAAATCACCACAAACTTTGGGTAACTTTTACCACTTAAATACCTAGGCCCAGAATAGTACATACCCGGACATTATTTGTCAAGTGTATTTACATTCCTTGGCCTTGAAAATACTATCGATCCATTTGCAATCATTCTTTAGCTCATACACCTAATAAAACTCAATGTTTTTCTCTGTAACTTACACAGGAATTTATTTTCTCATACATTGGCCTAGGGACTTCATCGTAGATAATGCGAGCCTCCCCAGGCCGATTAACATTCCCTGGCCTTGCACATTATTCGCGAGTCCGATCTCCCTTCGAGATAAATCTTCGTTTCTTGGTGGGAAGTTCATTAATAGTGCCAATAAGAACCTCATATTTTTTCCCAATCGAGACTCCCCGTGGTTTTTGTCACTACGGGGCCATATTAAGATTCCGTGGCCTGATACTTTAAGGCCAGAGATTTATGTTCTTGAATCTACTTCTACTAATGTTTTCCTCTTCGAAAAAGGTCCTTGATCTACAATACATGACAAACTGCTTAGAGAGATTGGTCTATTTATACATATTTTGAAGCTAACACGCTGCTGATATCATCTGATTTTCTATGGAACTGTCATTTTATATAGACCCAGGCCACAAGCCTCATATTTTTCATGATTGATACATCTATCATGTCTTGAAGCCTGTACTTTAGTTGCGGATTATATTTTAGCGTTATCTACTGAAATTTCTTTTTATATTGACGTAAGGCCACAAGCCTCATATTTTTCATGATTGGTCTATCTATATTGTCTTGAACCCCTGAACTTTAGTTGCGGATAATATTTCATCGTTTTACATTGAAATTTCATTTTATATTGACCCAGGCCACAAGACTCATATTTTTCGTGATTGGTCTATCTATATATTATGTCTTGAAGCCCGAACTTTAGTTGCGGATAATATTTTAGCGTTACATATTGAAATTTCATTTTGTATTGACCTAAGGCCTTGTGGCCTCATATTTTTCATTTTACCTGTTTTTCCATGTTCATAGCTAATAATTATTACTACCTATTCTCTGGCTGTCTAATCCAGGAATGTCGAGATAAATCTGTATTGCTTGTGCTGAGCTCATTAACGTATGCTATTATTCTTGAGCTATTCCATTGAAGAATTCTAACTGAGTGAAGAGCTTATTAATTCGCAGGATTTTCTATTGTTAGACTGTTTTTTTCGTTAAACAAACAACAGTTACTGTGTGATACGATTGTACTGTTATTTTTTTAGCCTGTTACAAAATTTTAAAGGATGTATTCACTTATTTCCGCAGCCCGCATCAGGTCAGAGAGGACTAAACCCTAAATCCTTCTAATTCTGAGAAGAGGCCCGTATTCAGTACTGGGGACCGATTTGACTAAAAAAAATGTTGCCAAACGCAAACGAACCACAACCATCAGTCAGACCATCAGTCAGTTTTTGTTTACGAAAACTGTCAAAATAATTGATTTTGTGTCAAATAATTTGACAACTTTTGAAATTGAACACTGTCTGAATGAACCATAGAAATAATATTTACTACGTTATTTATATAAAGTCCTTGGAATGAACAGACGGTTGGGCCAAAGGGCCTACTCCCTAAGTCCGTCAACGAAGTTAGTCGCCCGTCCGAAAGTAGCCCGAAACGTAGGAGTGAACAAAACAAGTGTCAAGTTCAACTTTTCGGACGGGCAAAAACACATCGGTAGTAGGGACAACTTTCAAATCGAGTTGTCATTCATTCTTAGTCCGGGCCCCGAAATAATCGTATGTCCGTAGGTGATAGGTAGTAGAAAACGCTTGCAACTAAGGCCGAAACCACGGACTTCGTGCTTAGGGAGTAGACCCCCAGGCCTTGGTTCGGTTGCGATTATCAAGATTTCTTTTAGGAGAATTGCGCCTGGTATAGTAATGGACTGATGATGATGATTCGCTGATATATATACCTTATGTAAGTAATTGAGAGTATTATGTATAGAGTGTAAACTCTGATATGCTCTGATATGATACCTCGTAACTGCTATGGCAATCGTTTTAAAACTAACTAACTTTTTCATTGCTTTTCATGTTGCTACGATACGGCCGACGTATCTTGGCGAGTCTGAAGTTATCTGATTAGCTGCGCAGTAGACAAGTTCGTTTCTAAAAGATTCATTGCGCAGCCAAATAACTGACTTCAGACTCGCCAAGATACGTCGGCCGTATTGTAACTGCATGTACATTAATCTGCATTGTTCTTACATTACTACAATAAAAATTGTCAAACCATTTATATTTTAAAAGAGTGTAGATGGAGTTTCTTGCCGGCTCTTTTCCAAAGGACCTACTACTTGGAACCGAGCACCTAAGCGTTTGACATTGAATTGCAATTATTAATTATCAATTATTAATATTATTCTGTAAATACCTACGCAAGGCTGTCAAATGTGAGGACCATGCAGCATCTAGTGTTACACTTTCATTCTTAATATTTGACTGCCTATTGTCTATCGGTATGAGTCTGTCATGCTCACTGAAATGTCTTGCTGATGGTGGCGTTGTGCATCGGGTCGTTGAGTTCCCTGCAACATGGTTGAGCTGAGCGACGCCGATGTATGCGTCATGCTCGTGAACGGGTGCTGTCTGTTGGGACTGGTCAGCTCGTAACTGCTATGGCAATCGTTTTAAAAGGCTAACTTTCTCATTACTTTTCATGTTGTTAACCACATGTGCATTAATCTGCGTTGTTCTTACATTACTACAATGAAAATTGTCAAAACATTTACCTACTTTTTAAAAAGAGTGTCTATGGAGTTTCTTGCCGGTTCTTCTCCAAAGGACCTACTATTTGGAACCGAGCCCCTAGTGTTGACCTTTTGAAAGCACCAGGGATCTGGTCTACTTGAAATAAAAACTATTTGACTTTGACTTTGACCTAGTGTTGACCTTTTGAAAGAACCGGTGATCTGGTCTATTTGAAATAAAAAATATTCGACTTTGATAAACGCTAATTTAAACATAAATCCCAACTCCAAAAGTATATCTACCACCAAAACAATTCATAACCTAAAAAAGGGTGAGAAAATCATAAATTTGAATAAGACTCGTACATTTTAAAATTTTCGCATCTATTTTTTTTTGTTATCATCGCCAACATGCCTGGGATTCCATTTTGGCATGCAAGCTCGCACTCTCCCGTTGGCAATGCTCCAAGCACGTCTTGGAGGTATTTTTGTATGCCGCAAGGTGTGAGCGGAGCGGTCGGAGCGGTGAATAGAATATTAAGTTTGGTGTAATCTGAAGGGAATATTACACAGGTGAAGCTAAAATGGCAAATAACAACATTATGATATTATACCGAAATAAAAATTAATTTAAATACTTTTACAGTTCAACTACGATAATGTGGCAACTTCAACGTCTGTCTTTGATGTGTCTGTGTGCATACTGGCCGACAATTCACCATGCTTGTGTTTGATATTTAGTAGATTTATTGCTCGACTAGTGCATAATTAAAGTGGCCGGTCGACAAGGCGCACCTGTGTCATTCATACAAACCTTTAAGGCGCTTCCCTCACCGAAGTGGGACCACTTCATAAAAAAGCATTATTTCTGTCAACACACAACATATTGAAATTTCGTACTTACAACATTTTAGTCAAGTGTTGTAGAAATTCGTTGTAGGATTCGAAGTTTTAGCGATAAGTACCAAAAACGGCCGTTTTTAGCACTAATTACTAAAACTTACAACCAACAAAAACCTAGGATGTCAAGTGTTGTTTTTTGGTGTTCGAAAATTTCTACAACACTTGACTAAAATGTTGTACGTACGAAATTTCAATATGTTGTGTGTTGACAGAAATAATGTTTTTTTTCTGAAGTGACGCCATTTTCGGTGGGGGGAGCGCCTTAACGGTACCACACTGTTTATTAGCGACGTCAAATCTGTCGAGCGACTGATCCATGTTTTTGTTTAAGTTTGACCTGCAGTTGCAGAACGCGCACATCGGCGTTGAACAAATGAATCTGTAAATATTCTTTCTCACATATTTTTACTTGCAGTGTTAAGAGGTGCGTGCACTGTTGTCGAAGTTAATCTCTAATTTTATCAAGCTGTCATTCTTTTCCGAGATATTAAAGTTTATTAATGTTGTTGACCCGGAAGCAATGCTTCCGCGTGTATTAGACTTATAAAAAGCAAATGAGAACCTAGCAATCCTGCTCTAGCAACTTTTCGATGTCAAGATTTTTTAAAATCTAAATAAATATGAAAACTTAAATTACCACAGACATGCAACCATTATTTGCTTAAAGTTTACATCTTGCGTCGTACTTAAAACACATAGCTCACGACGCATCCGGACAGACGGACGGCCGCACTACGCCGCGGACGCGGACGGTAATCAAATTATTTCACCCATTTTTATATGTAAATTATTCTGTTTTTAGGTAAACGAGCGTTTTAAAGGACGTTTTAATATATGTCGTAACAAAAGAAAATAATTAAAAAGTCCAGCAAAGATGTGTAGAAAGTGAAAAGGATGTTATAAAATATGGAAATGAGCTGTGGGCCCGTATAGGACAAGGCTCGAGACAGCGACACGGGGTCGCGGTAGACTCAGCAGAAGATGGCGGGACGAGTTGGATGCCTTCCTTAACAGTTGGCATGAAGCTGCACAGAATCTGCGACAGATGGAAGGAACAGAGAGAGGCCTTTGCCCAGTAGTGGGATAGTATAGGTAAATAAAAAAATGAAATGAAAGAGTTGTACTGACTATAGACTGCCTCAATGGTCTTGTGGTCGCAAGCGCGACTGCTGAGCGTGAAGTCCTAGGTTCGATCCCCAGGTTGGGCAGTGTTATTTATTTTTCTTAGTAGCCTGAAGTCTAGATATGTGCCCGGTTGGTGGCAATTGGCTCGCCTCCTATTACATGGGACTTTATCATAACTGCGAAATGAGGGTGTTAACTATACACCTCTGCCCAACCCTTCGGGGAATACAGGCGTGATGTTATGTGTTGTATACGTAGATACTATACTTTCATAATTATTTTGTTTCTGGTTAAAATAAATAAAATATAATAAAATAAAAAGCTTTTATTCATTCCCTACAACCAATATCTTTATCACCAATATCTTGATCAAATAGATAAATATCATCGTATTTGTAATTCTAAATTAAAGTTAATTAACTTTCCCCAGGAATTTCAATGTTGTGCTGACGATATGTGTGATAGTGACGAGCATAAATTGTTATTAAATGACATGTACGACCAAATAATCAGTATTTTGACAGTGGCTGCTAAGGCTAGCTATTATGTGCCTAAACGTAACAACCATAGGTATGTTACTGGTTGGAACCGGTATGTCAGTGACGCTCACAGGAGGGCGCGATTTTGCTTTCAGACGTGGGTGTTGGCTGGGAGACCAAGGTCTGGGAATCTGTATATTGGGATGTGTGAATCGAAAAAGATATTTAAATCAAAGTTGGCTTTTTGTCAGAAAAATGAATCACAGATAAAAATGAACATTATAGCAGAAAATCATATCAATAAAGACTTTAGTAGTTTTTGGAAAAACACTAAAAAGCTAAGCCCAGTGTCGGGCCTTCCTGCTAGCGTTGGTGGTGAACATGACCCCCATGATATAGCTTGTGCATTCCAGCGGCATTTCAGGGTTGAGTCCCCGCTCGGGCCTGCGTCTGGGGTGCCCGCTGCTGAGAACCACCTCACCGCACTTAATGTCAGATTTTCTGCGAAGACTGTTGCTACGATTATTAATAAAATGGTGAGGGGCAAGTCTCCCGGCCACGATGATCTCAGCATCGAGCACCTAAAGAATGCGGGAATACACCTGCCTAGAGTTCTATCGATGTTCTTTAACCTCTGTATTAGTCACGGTTACGTACCCGAGAGCCTTATGTACACTATAGTGGTACCGATCGTAAAGAATAAAACAGGTGACTCATCGGATCTGTCAAATTATAGACCTATCTCTCTGGCTACTGTTATAGCAAAGGTGCTGGACAGTTTGCTTGACAAGCAGTTGGAAAAGCATCTTCAACTGCATGATGCCCAGTTTGGGTTCAGACCAGAACTTTCGACTGAAACTGCTATCCTCTGCCTCAAGCAGACTGTTCACTACTATACTAGTCGGGGCACACCTGTCTATGCATGCTACCTCGATTTATCTAAAGCCTTCGATTTGGTGTGCTATGACAAGCTGTGGCAGAAGCTGGAGAGTGACACGGAGGTGCCTAGGGAGGTGATTTCATTGCTTAGGTTCTGGTACGGCAACCAAAGCAATAGAGTGCGGTGGGCGGGTGCATATTCAGCTGTATACGGTTTGGAATGTGGGGTTAGGCAGGGCGGAATTAGCTCCCCCCACCTCTTTAATTTATACATGAACCGGCTCATCGGTGAGCTCAGTGACACTGGTATTGGTTGTTCCATAGACGGAGTAAGTGTTAACAACTTAAGTTACGCGGACGATATGGTGTTACTGAGCCCATCGATTGCAGCGTTACGGAAATTGGTGTGCACCTGCCAATCGTACGCGGAAGCCCATGGGGTCAGATACAACGCGAATAAGAGTGAGTTCATGTTGTTCAAGTCAGGAAGCAAGGGCTACTCCCATGTTCCACATGTAACTCTAGGCGGCATGCGTTTAAAAAGGGTCAGTGCCTTTAAGTATCTGGGTCACTGGGTGACCGAAGACCTGTGTGACAATGAGGACATCGAGAGGGAGCGCAGGGCACTGACCATCCGGTGTAATATGTTGGCTCGTAGGTTTGCACGTTGCACTACTCAAGTAAAGATAACATTATTCAAGGCATACTGTCAGACTTTCTACACGTGCAGCCTGTGGACTAATTTTACATTGCGGGGGTACGGTGCTCTGCGTGTCCAGTATAACAATGCGTTTAGGATATTGTTGGGGCTGCCACGCTTCTGTAGTGCTTCCGCTATGTTTGCTGAGGCGCAGACTGATGATTTTTTCGCCATAATCAGAAAAAGGTGCGCCTCGCTGTCAAGGCGTGTGCGTGGCAGCCCGAATGGTATCCTTAGCGCATTGTCCCAGAGGTGGGACTCACCAATGTTGATGAGGTGGATGCGACTGCACGCTAGCGGCCCCTCATACTTATAATACGATTAAAAATTTTCTGTGTGTTCTATTTTAATTTATTTTATTTTATTTTTATTCTGTTTTTATGTAAAATTATGGATTTTTATTATCTGCAATAAATAAATTGAATTGAATTGAATTTATCTACTCATCTAATATTTTAAAATAAAAAAAAAAACTAGAATTAAATAAAAACAAAAAGTAGAATTAAATAAAAATAAAACAAATATAACTGAGTTGAAATACTTCAAAAAGATACTTATACTGGATACCAACATAAAATTTAAAATTAGGTTAGTGTGTTAGTAAAATGTATAATTCCGTAATGTCATGTTAGTTGTTAATATTTTCTACTATGTAGGGACCGCCTAGGGCGGTAAAAGCCCCTCCAAGTCCCTCCATTCTTGTCTCTATCTTGTTTCTGGTTACTAGTCTAATAAACATAGTTACCGAGGGCCAAGTCTACTAAAAAAACTGTTGCCAAACAGTAAACGAACCGCAACCGTCAATCAGTTTTTTTAAACGAAAACTGTCTAAATGAACGGATCGGCTTCGGTTCAATTGCGATTGATCAACGTTTCTGTAAGTAACTTTGGCACCGGTTTACTGTAAAACAAACAAACTCTGTATAAAATACCGATATTGGTATGCTTAAGTCACAAGGATGAATATTTAAAAAAAAAAAAGGTTAATTCGCAATTCATGTTCTCATTTGCATGTAGAGAGATTTACGGGCCCCAACAAAACATTACCTTAATTCAAGTATACCAGAACATATACGTTCATTATTAATACTAACAATATGCAAGGTGTGACATAATTGAACAGAAACTAGCAAGTAATTTGTTTAGAATCACGTAAACGAATTCAGTAATTTCAAAGTGTCTATTTTTTTTTTTACTTATAAAAAGAAAGAAAACAGATTTATTTGCGTCTCAAGGTGACGCAAATAAAGGTTTTTCTTTTATTTATATAAGGAGGTTTTTTTAAATTTTTAAATTGTTTGTTACATCCGAGCCAATCGGCGAGCCAATCGGCGAGTCAATCGAGTTAAAGAAAATTAAACCGTATATCAAGGCAATTAAACAGTATTGCCTCTGCCTGACCTTACAGGGGTTCCAAGTATGTTAGGTACTCTATTATATTTATTTATTCTGTGATACTTCAATGCACAATGGTGGTACACCAGTCAACTGTTGCGTCAAAGAGTAAAGCATCAAAACAGGTAAATAAAAACAAGGGTATTTGCGACTACATCATATATCTATACAACCAAACAATTACAAATGAAGAATATAGAAATAACAAATAAGTAAAATGAAATAAAAAGACGGATATTTGCGACACAATCAAATATAGGGTATAAACGAATTCGTGTAATTCCTTAAAACCACATGATCTACTATGGTTTCGATTGGCCTTGTACGGGATTTAGCATAATTAAAAATCTTTTTCTTTCATGCGCTAGCGGTAATTGATCATATCTAAACAACCTAATAAGGAAAAAGAAACAAAAAATAAGTTGTATTTCAGAAATAACCATTTAGGGTTAATCTATGTCACCAGTAGATCACGCGGTTTGAAGGAATTACACGAATTCGTTTACACCCTGTATATAGATAACCAAAAAATTATAAATAAAGAACATAAAAATAATTAAAATAAGTATATTAAATGTAAGAGAAAAATAAAGCCATGTCCGTATTTAAAAACCTGTTTATTCAGGCATAACGTGAAACTTGCTGACTGAGTGAATCGGTGTCCATTCAATTGAAACAGCTCTTGTAGAGTCAAAGGATCCGCTTAGTTAGGTATACAAGTAGAATTTCTTTGGTACTGGTAGCTATATACTGTGGGCCCGAGATATCCGAAAGATTTTAACCTTCGATTCCGGTTCTCCGGGAGTTTGTACTCATCACTATGAACAACTTTTACTATGGGACCAAACCTGAAATCGTGAAAAAAAAACAACTGTTCCCTACATTTTGACGAGTTATGCGAACATAAATATAGGGAACAGGTGTTTTTTTTCGCGATTTCAGGTTTGGTCCCATTGTAAAAGTTGTTTATAGTGATGAGTACAATCTCCCATTTCGGTTTGTCGAGTTTTTACAATTTCACCCTGTATAAAACATTTTCCACCATAACCCTACAAATTGAATGACAATCGCCATGTATAACACCGATTTAAACGTAAGTAATGCCTTGAAGTGATGTTAATTTATTAACAAAATAAAGGACTTATAACCAGAAGAAAATCCTTATTTTTCCTTGAAATTGCGTCGCTTAACGCAGTTCATATCCGGAGTCGTTTGGTCGTTATAAACGGCCTTTTCTCTTAACAATTTCAATGAAAATCTAAGTAAAAGGTGTTTGTAAGTCGCTATAAGCGAGTCGTCTCGGTATAAGGTATAACGGGCTGGTTGGTGTCCGCAACTCCACATCTAAGCGCGTATTTTGCGTGATCCACGATTCGTCGCTTTAAGCCAGGGTTTCTCAAAGTTTCAGCTCCACGAACCCTTGTTAAAGTTTCCAAGTGACAGCGAACCCCTTAACTAACTAATTAAACCCCCCCCCCCCCAAAGAAGAAGAAAATAGGGTTTTTATATCAATAAAAAGTAACAAATAAAGTGCCAAAAGAAATATCTTTTTAATATTAATGTGATAGGTGTGCTTGTTTCTTGTCGCCAATGGAGTTAATTTTCTTTTTTTTTAATCTTCTCGCGATCCCTTGCCGTCGATTAGCCAAACCCTAGCCCCCTTATTACAAAAGATGGTCTAAGAAAAACCTAGGTTTTAAAATAGCCCCATCTCTTTTTGTTATATGACATAAGAAAGTGATGGGTATATTTTAAACCTGGGTTTACCTTAGTCTTGGTTTAAACCATCTTTTGTAATAAGGGGGTTAGGGTTCGCTTTCCCCACTTTGAGTAACCCTTCTTTAAGCGAAGTCGTAATAAACGGTTTCCACTGGAGTAATAAGAGACATGTGCATACGCATCACGTGGCGACCTCTCACAAAAAAGAGTGGGGCGCATCTTCGTGGATTAAACGCACTGTACTCGATAATCCGAAAACCAACCAGTTCAAAGCTACCCACAATTACTTGTTAACTTAGTACAGCCTCAAGCACTCCCCAAGTAATTTACATACTTTCGCACTTCGAATTTTTTCATTATCTTTTAATTAGTTGTTCAGACATCTTAAGGTTGAGTTAATAAGTAAGCGAGGAAGAAAAAACAAAATAATAGGCCACAAAGATTCATTAGCTATACCTATTTTTGGGGTTCCGTTGCAAAGTGACAAAAACGAAATCCTTGTTATTTTTGTCATGTCTATTATTGTCCATCCTTTTTTCACGTCACGTATACTATTAATTACCCCTCCTCACTATCACTAACCTTTTAGAAAAGAGCTACCTACCGGAAAATTTCGGGTATTTGAAAACCACGCGACATAACGGAATGCAATTAAAGAACGTGCCTCTTAAGCCAACATGACAGCCACAAATACTATGTATTTACGATTTCAAAGTTATTGTAAAATAAAAAATAAAATAAATATTAGCGTGTAACTATCCCACTGCAGGGCACAGGTCTCTTCTCATACTGAGAAGGAACAAGCATTGATCACCACGCTTACTCACTGCGGGTTGCCAATTTCAGACCATTAAGTCCAGGTTTCCTCATGATGTTTTCCTTCACCGTATATCAGTGGCGTCTTAGATTAACGAAGAAAGTACATATAACATTGAAAGTACGAGTATCACATTGGTACAAGCCTGGATTTGCACCCGCAATACGGTGCATTAACAAGCGGGTCTGTTACCTGCGGCCACCACGACACTTGTTTGTAAATAGGTGGCTAATGCCAATTAATTAGCCCCGATCCTAGTAGGATACGACTGTAATTTTGTTTTCGTTGACTACGATTTCTTGATTTCGTAAACTGTTGAAACTATAGAGAATATAATCTATACATATAAAAGGAGAAGCTGACTGACTGACTGACTGATCTATCAACGCACAGCCTAAACCGCTGGGGTTAGAAAGTTGAAATTTTGACAGTAGGTTCCTTTTGTAATGTAGGCATCCACTAAGAAGGGATTTTTCGAAATTCAACCCCTAAAGGAGTTAAATAGGGGATGAAAGTTTGTATAGAAAATCGTCACTTAACGGGTTCAAAATTTCACGCAAGCGAAGCTGCGGGCGAAAGCTAGTAATAATATAATATAAAAGCAGTAACTACTCCTTGACACGGCACGCATAGTGAGGAGGTTTTTTTCTCTGGAAGCCTGAGCAGCTTAGACCATATTCCCGACGCCGGTGGGCTACTATTTTTTTACATTTTTAAATCTTTTTACTTAGTTTTTTTTTAAATTTTTATTAATGTACTGAATATGTAAAAGAATAAACGGGTACTACAATGAATACTATTTCAACAATCTATAAACTCAGGATTTAGTTTAGTTATATTGTTAGTTACTACAGAACCCTAAACGCATGCCCAAACACACTTTCGTCAATTTTTTCCCTCTTTTGTGCGCAACAATATCTGCATTAAATTATGTTTATTGATACAAGGTAGATGGTAAATATCAATTTAGCACGTTCGCGGTACCAGGGAAATATGAAATATGTGGGGAAGGATTTATGGGGGATGCTGAGGCGCTAGGGACGATTGCAAAGCCCACCGGTGGGCTATATAAATTTGCTGCTGTGTAATACAGTGTTTCTTATATTATTTATGGTGTTTGGGCGTGTGATTAATTTCTGGACGTATTTGTGTGAGAATGTGGTGTCAGGTGCTTATTTTTCTGGATACTGGAAAATAGTAGCCAGAAGTTTGTTGAGGTTTTTGTGTATGTAATTATGCCAGTATTTTCTCAAAGTAGTAGGAATAGTTAGTCTGTTTTTCCTAACTTGTCATATTTAGGGCTGATTTTTTAATCGTCAGGTATCTTTTATCTGGGGAATAAGTTTGACGTTTTGACAACTTTTGTATAGAAAATATGTCAAACCGTAAATTTTATTCCTTGGATAAAAATTATCTGACGATTGAAAAATCGGCCCTTAGTGAACATTCTTGGCATGTCTGCAATTCGTGATTCATAATTATTAAAAAACATTATATTAACAATCTGACATGCTAAATATTTATAATATATTTTTTTATTAATTTATTTAATTATAACAATTTTTTACGCAATTGCGTATGCCGAAACATTAATTATATTTTCTAAGCAGTTATTTAAATAATTAACAAGTGTATCGTGATCACACGGCATAAGACAATGTAGAGTGCGAGTTATCGTCTGAAAGGATTTTCTTATACCTACATATAATTCGCTTATACTGACTGCCTCTTTGGTCTCGCAGTCGCAAGCGCAACTGCTGAGCGTGGAGATCCTGGGTTCGATCCCCAGGTCGGGCAAAGAGTTATTGGAGTTTTCCGTGTGGAATTTCTCACTAGCAGGCCGGATTCTGCATTTGTGCCCGATAGTCTCCAAATTGTAATGTAGCAGACGGCCCTAGGATCTCCTGAGCATGTCTGCTACACCGGTTAAAGAGATGTGTTATTAGTTAGGATTCCTACCTACCCCTAGCTGGACAAACAAGGAAAACACTTAAAAGAAGACAACTTTATAATATGGTAAAAACACTTGAATAAGTCCCATATTATTCCCCCTATTACATGGGACATACCAAACATCGCGGCGTAATGAGGGTGTACTATACACTTCTGCCCAGCCCTTTGTGGAATACAAGCGTTAAGTTATGTTATATTCGTTTATCCGCTTATTTTCTTATTCATATAATGTTCTCTCCCTTTATGTACCGCCTTTCTTATTTAAAAGCACTGTACCGGGACTTATTAGCAAACGCAAGGCTAGTAATTTCTTTATCCACGATGAAGCTAGTTTCTAGTTTCACACGAAGCGACAGTCATCTGACCTCTTCATCGTTTAGTTAAAACTTAGTGCACCTAAAGTTTTCCCAAAGAAAGAGAAAAAATATTTTAACTTTCTTTTTTTTCAGAAGCTAGCCGAGCGGCTGAATGGTTGCCGTCCATGCAGAAAGGCCCGAGTTCAAAAACGGTCCGCTCCTCTGATTTTTCGAATTCATTTGTGGTACTTCCGAACTGATTGCAACTTCAAGACAGGAAACATGCACACATCAGAGGGATTAAAAAGAACTGGCGGGTGACTCCCGACAGCTTCGAGTTCTGAATTGATCGAGTTCGATTCGAATTAGTGTCAATTCATCCTCTTGAAATCGACAAAACTGCACGGCCATGCTGATGTTTAATTTCAAACTTACAAAAAATTCAAAACTTCGATAATTTTTATACGAGCCGGCGCACAATCATGCGCTTTTGGCGATTTCAAGAGTAAGAATTGACACTAATTCAAATCGATTCAAAACTCGATGCTGTCAGGAGTAAGCCTCCATGTCCAGATCCTAGTGGCCGAGTGGAGAGAACGACTTGCGCAACCCAGCGCAGGGCACGCCGCAATAGCGGCGGTAAGACCCGTTATGGAGGAGTGGCTGGAGAGGCGGCATGGCGCCCTCAGCTTCCGGCTGACGCAGGTGCTTTCGAGACATGGATGTTTCGGGAAGTACCTGTGTCGCATAGGCCGGGAGTAGACGCCCGGATGTCACCACTGCGTCGACTGCCCGGAAGACACGGCGCTGCACACGTTGCAGGAGTGCCGTGCGTGGGCGACGCAGCGCCGTGAACTAGTCGCGGCGATCGGTGGTGACCTCTCGCTTCCGGCCGTGGTTCTGTCCATGGTCGGGAGCGAGAGCGCGTGGGAAGCCGTCACCTCCTTTTGCGAGGTGGTGATGGCGACCAAGGAGGGAGCGGAGAGGGAGAGAGAGGCGACTCTCCCTTCCCGCGCCAGACGCACCGGGCGCCGCCGGAGGGCGCGCGACGATCTCCAGCCACCCTAGTGTGTGGCCTGCGGGCGACGGGTTAGGGGACCCGTCGCCCGACCAGTAACAGGCCCGAGAAGGCGGCGCGCATGTGTTCCGTGCGCGCCTCTCAGGAGGACGTGGGGCAAGGCCCCACAGAAGGAGAGGTCCGCCAGGGGATGGCGGACCGAGGCCTGCCGGGGTTGCGGTGCATGCAGCTGCGAATCCCGTGACCCCGGCCAAGGGTCAGGAGTAGGAACACCGTGGGATTTTAGCCGGTAAGAGTCCGGCATAACCCTTCGCCTTCCCCAGGCGAAGGATATCCATGAGGATTTTCCCACGAAAAAAAAAAAAAAAAAAGGAGTAAGCCTCCAGTTCTCGATACGTATGTAGTATGGCCTACATCAGGCCAGCTTGGTGGACTAAGGTCTAAACCCCACTCATTCTGAGAATAATCCGGTACTCAGCGGCGGGGCAGGCATGTAGGCGTAACCTTGTCAAAGTCTTGCTGTCTTGCTGGAGAGTTTGTGGCGCCATTTCATCTTAACAGCATAAACACTAGGATGCGGTGAAGACCGGGCGTTTTTGGGGAGTGTCTTTTTTAACATTGACGCTCAAAAATAATTAAGTAATTCTAGTCTATTTTGAATAAATATTTTTTGAAGTTTGAAGTCAAAGCATTTATTTTAAATGGATCATATACGGAAAAGCAAAAGTACAGAGGTAGAGCATCCTTAAATATATATACATATATATATATATATTATATATCCTCAAATATATATATATGTATCCTCAATGATCAAAAATTTAATTAAAGTCAGAGTTTGTTTAAAACATGAAAATAAATCATAACTACAAAAAATCGCGAAACACACATGGGAGTTTACACTTTTGAATTGTTACAAAAGCTTGCAAAATAAACATTAAGCAACGATTCTACAATTTACACAATCATGTTGATAGATAACCTCGCTACAAAATATTATTAATACACATAAAACAATGCATCATTCTTTCAAACGTCATGAACGAGCGTCATAATTGTCGTTCTGTCAGTGTTCAGTAAATTGAGCACATCACTAGCGTTTAAATTGCGCACATCACTAGCCGTCCGTTTAAATTTTGTTCGTATCATATTGACGTCATATACGGACAAAGGATACCGTTAAAATCGCCGCTCCAATGTAATAACAGGCTTCGATGGAATTTAATTATAGTTTTGTTGTGGACTGTTATTTCGGCCTAATATGGATTTTTATTTTACTCGTATATTGTGAAATATTAACTAATATTCGGCAGTATCCGGTTAGGCCGAAAGCCGAATATGCGTCATAGGAAAATGGCTCTATAACGGCTTTATTGTTCTAGTAAAAGCTAGTAAGGTGTATAAATTCACGCGTTTTTCCCATTGGGGTCAGCAGAAACTGTAGAACGCCTTATATACTCCTTTCGCTTTGCATAGGACCCATTAAAACAATATCCCTCTAGAATATTTTCATTATAAATTCAGTAAAATACTCACATTCAGTATTGAACATTTACATCCGCCGAAAAAACTCATAAATCGCTGAGCAAGCAAATCTATGCTTTCCGTTACACATTGGCATGCAAAAATTCCCATATATAATAATGACATGGTATAAAATCCGAAAAAAACTTTTGTTCAAACCTAAGTAATAACGAATATCAGAGACAATAACATTAAATCATCCCTTTTTCGTTTTTTTACTACCCCTTGCTCCGAAATAATCCAGGATCGTATTTTTTTTTCATCTCTCTCGCAGTAAATGTTTCGATTGCTAAGATTTAGGATTGAATGAGCTCTTTTGTAAGATTCTTTATTAAACCTTCGTGCAAGGTCGTGATGCGTCGTATGGTAAGCAGAGTAAGGTTGCCTTTTCATCAGGGTTGTGCGAGATTGCGGCAGCGAAGGCAGAGAAGTGACCTGCGGGCGGCGGGTTAGGGGACCCTTTGCCCGACCAGTAACAGGCCCGAAAAGTGGGCGCGCAGTGGAGCAAGGCCCCACAGAAGAGATCTGCCAGTGGCTGGCGGACCGAGGCCTGCCGGGGTTGCGGTGCACGCAGCTGCGGATCCCGCGATCCCGGCCATAGGTCAGGAGAAGGAACACCGTGGGTTTTTAGCCGGTAAGAATCCGGCATAACCCTTCGCCATCATGGATTTTACCAAGATAAAAAAAAGCGAGGGTAGACACATCCGAGGAGTGTCTGATTAAAAATTACTATTTACGTCGTATTACTTTTTTGTAGTAAATAGCTTTTTTTAACCAAAATTAAGAATTTAAGGAATATTTCTCATATAGAAATAAGCAGTTTTGGTGCAGTCTGACAATTAATCAAGATACGATTTAAAAAATTCTAAGAATGTAAAAAAGCTACTTTTGATCAGACACTCCTCGGATGTGTCTGCAACCCGCCAGTAAGATCGCATCGATTTCGTAGCTCAGCTCATGTTAGCTCTGATGGAATAGAGTTCAATGATGCAAAGCTTTTTATATATTGTGGACAGAGTTTCTTTGGTTTCTATATGAGCAGCAAGCAGGCGTACAAGAAGTGTACAACGCGAATACGCGTCAAGGAAGCTTGGATTTCGTGAACAGTGGCTCTTAATGCAACCGAAGTACAAGAAAAGTAATACCGCCACGAAAGCAAAACAGGATAACTACACACTATTCTGAGAAAACCAGATTTCCTCTATACAACATGGCAGATGCCATAATATCAAATTGGGGTAATTTTACTTAATCGGATCAGCTTACACGCGATTTACGTAAATTAATACCAATCACTCGTGTAATAGAACATTTGTTCGCGTATTAACCGATGCCATTCGCGTCATCAGACGTATTACGTTCAGAAACGTATTGCGTTCAATAACGTATCTCGTTCAATAACGTATTGCGTTGCGTTACATTATTAACGCGTGCGATCGAGCCGTCTTTGCACGATTGATTCTAATTATGTTCTATTGTTTTGTTTAAATGAGGAAACGTGTATGAGTGTGTACAGATACACACACAATGACGCCAGTGGGGACGCAAAAAGCGTTAGAATTTGTGCGAAAATTCACTAACGCAATGCATCCCGCTTACAACACAACAAACTGGGGCCCAATTCTCCTAAAATAAATTGTTGCCAAACGCAATCGAACCACAACCGTCAGTCAGTTTTTGCTTTCGAAAACTTTCAAAATGATTGATTTTGTTTTTTGTGTCAAACAATTTGATAGCTTTTGAAATTGAGAACTGTCTGAATGAACGGTTCGGCCTTGGTTCAGTTGTGATTTATCAAGATTTATTTTAGGAGAATTAGGCCCCTGATCCCACGAATGCAACGTATGTTCCGGCAAACTATGACATCGGAAAATCTTGGTATCGGCCAATCATTCATTCTTTGTAGCGTTTTTCGGCAAAACATGCTGTCTATAAATGATGGTATCGACTAATAGTTTTATCGTATTACCACTCAACGGTGAACCATGCTTTCTGTAGACAATTATATCGTTCAAGGGTAATTCTATACACCGTACGGGACTCCGTGGGATCAGCCCAGCTTCACATTTTTTTTCTCAGTATAGGTAATAATAGGAAGCTAATACAGTCAATACTTTTATTATACTCCTAAATTAACCAAAGAAACTATACATATCCATTTTATTTTTAAGTAATAGAGTGTCGATTGCCAAGCCTCGAAGCTCTCGTTATCAACTAGTTTTGTTGAACTCCTGCACTCCATTTATCAGTGGAGTCACCGCTAAGATTTATACAGAGCACGCTCTGACG
The DNA here is from genome assembly GCA_905220435.1 of Amphipyra tragopoginis. Classification (NCBI taxonomy): domain Eukaryota; kingdom Metazoa; phylum Arthropoda; class Insecta; order Lepidoptera; family Noctuidae; genus Amphipyra; species Amphipyra tragopoginis. The sequence goes on from HG992004.1 coordinate 26,353,482, forward strand.
GTTTATAACCTAGTGCGAGGCTTCAACTTGATACGAATGACCTTCAGGCTTAAGATGATATGGTTGGAGTTTTATATGCAAAAAAGGAGGTCTGTGTTCAACTTTGATCTACTGTGGGGTAACATGACATAACATATTTTCCCTGTGTGTTGACGATAGGGACATTTTTTGGGGCCTGTCTATTGTTAATCTGACGTTCAAAAAGAACTGAGTAATTTTAGTCCATCTATACTAATATTATAAAGAGGTAGAATTTGTTTGTTTGTATGTAGGAGGTAATCTCCGAAATTACTCATCCGATTTCAAAAATTTTTTCACCAATAGGAAGCTACGTTATCCCTGAGTGCTATAGGCTATATTTTGGGATCAAAAAATTAGGGATCCGTAAATTAACGGGAGCGAAGCCGCGAGCAAAAGCTAGTTTTGAATAAATGAGTTGAGTTTGAGTTTGACTTTCCCCAAAGGATTAGGCAGTGGTGTATAGAGCCAATATAAATTACTAGCCTAGCTAATAAGGCCCGATACAGTGCTCTGAAGTTAAAAAAGCGGTACTGAGAAAATTATAGAAAGAAGAAAATAAGCAAATAGAAGAATAAAACTGTTTTCCCTGAAGGGTTGGGCAGAGAAGTGTGCACCTTCATTTTTCCGTTATGTTTAATTCCCATGTAATAAGGAGTGAGCCTATTGCCATCAACCGGGCACATGTCCAGACTTCTGGCTTCTGGACTGCTACTGAGAAATTCCACACGGAAAAACCCAATACCACTTTGCCCGATCCAAAGGCGACACGTTTGGTGCAGTGGCTAAGCGATTGGCTTCTGCGCTACGGGTCGTGGGATCGATTCCCACACGGAACAAAAATTTGTATGACCTACAGATGGTTGTTTCGAGTCTGGGCGTTTGTTTGTGCGATTTGTGTCTGTAAACGCACTCACGATACAAGAGAAATCTTAGCGTGGGGCAAAGTTTTTTTTTTTTTTTAAAAATGTCAATTTTTTTTTTGTTAATAAAACGGTGCCCTCTCACTTAGATTTGTCTTGTAACGTGGGTACGTTTACAGACACAAATCTCACATACTCAAGCGCCCAGAACCGAAACAACCATCTGCAGGTCATACAAATTTTTGTTCCGTGTGGGAATCGAACCCACGACCCGAAGCGCAGAAGCCAATCGCTTAGCCACTGCACCAAACGTGTCGTCAATATTGATGTTTTTTTTATGGAAAAAGTAAACAAACCTTTGATCATGAAACATTCACATTACTTTAAGAACGGTTTAAAAATACACAAATTTAAACGGTTAAAGAATAACTGTCTAAATACAAAAACGCCTTTAACAGTTCTTCAAAATACAAAGGGTAATAATAAAATTTATTTAAATACCTTTTTATGTATGAATATTGCATTTAAACACAGTTTTAACCATTATCCCCCAGCTCGATCCAAAGTATATAAAGCCTAGTGCAACTTTAGCAGAATAGTATGAAAAAAAGAAATCACGATTCGCACTCCTACTCTGAATTATTAACATGTCCGCATTCATATACACCCATCGATAACATGTCTGCCAGTCCACAAAAACAAAGAACCTGAAACACGCGTCAGTCCATATCCAATACGCTAAGACTCGCGCGCCCGTACCGTGACAGTCCATTTGTCACGTCGCCGCGTTTATACAGCGCGCACGTCGAAGCCCCACAATTTACTTGTACGGAACACTCGATATTGATGATTGTGGCACTGTATTGGCTGAAAAATTGGGCCTTGGAATTTAATCCACTAAAGGTTTTAAATTTTTAGCAGGAATATGTGTGGATAATGTGCTGTATGTCAGGATTTTTATGGGTTTGTACGTAGTTGTAAAAACTTTTTTTTTTTTGAGGAACTCCTATCGTTGACTGTTTCCATAGTAAATATTTATGGACGCACTCGTCAAAGGAATGTTTTATTATGATAAGTGAACCGAAATCCACTTTAAAACCCGATTTACACATTTGTTAAGTAGCTTGTTAACTTGCCGACATTTTCACGGTTCCAGCCAAGAATGAATCGCTTTACTTACTATAGGTAGCATTTTTTATTTCCAAACTGGGCATGTAAACGGATTCGTAGGCAAATTTTACCTGTCATAGTTACACTACAACATAGATGGTCTACTATGGAAAACTATGATTGAGTCTGTTGCTTCATTCTTGGGAAGGATACAGGAGTCCTATTTTAAACAATAACATTTGGTAAATCATAGGAATCAGCAATTAGTGAACTTAACTCACCAATATACCTACATCCAATTAAGATTTTCATGTTTATTTAAATCGAACTTAAAATGCAAGCAGCAATTGCTAGCAAAAAGTAATTTGGGTAAGGCAATATAAACATACATACATACTAAAACGAAATCTTACGATCTACTATTAGTCCACATTTCTGTGTAGCCCAAAGCTTGAAGGATCTAACCCCTACTATTCTTGTAATGGAATACAAGAGATACTTTGAACAAGTCGATAGTACCTCTATTGTTTTATTTCTCTGACCAACTCACTAAGACTACTTAGCTGACTCCTACACTTCATTTGTCAGCGTCAATAGCGTGACTTTGCAACTGATTGTAGACCCCGTAACTAGAAAAGGACTAGAAAACTTCGGATACATAAAAGTGAAGATAAAATCTTGTTTGTAGGTTTCTAAAATCTAGATCGATAACTACTCATTTTACCAAGGCTCTTGAACGCTTAAATAGTGCATTCGACATGAGCAAGAGGTTACACGTTGTATAAGTTTGAAAAATATCCGATTTTGATTATTTTACATACTCCTGCGTTCCCTGAAGATTTGGGCAGAAGTGTAGGTATAAGTACACCCGCATTTCGCCGTTTTGTTTAAGTCTCATGTAATATGGGGCAAGCCTATTGCCATCAACTGGGCGCAGATCCAGACTCCGGACTGCGACTTAGAAATCATCACATCACGAAAATACCCAATAACACTTTGCAGGATATTAATGGAGATTGGAACTGACGCTCAGTAGTCGCGATTGCGACCACCAGACCAACGACATAGTCCAGTTTGATTAATTGATTAAATTAATAATTTCAACACCAATTAAGTGTTTATTACACGCTCAGTTTTCTGTCAGTTTAAGACCCAATTTCACCATACTCTGTTAGTTATTAATGTCCTGTTAAACATTTTAACAGACTGTTTAACAGTACATTGAAATTGACATTGACTGCTTAACAGAACATTAACAACTAACATTGTATAGTGAAATTGGGTCTTACCACAGTTGACGAAAAATTTACCGTGTTATGCAATGACTGATTAACTGATAAAATTATTGACAAAAATTCAGAGAAGAGACCACATTGCATCAATCGACGACACGTTTGGTGCAGTGGCTAAGCGATTGGCTTCTGCGCCACGGGTCGTGGGTTCGATTCCCACACGGAACAAAAATTTGTATGGCCTACAGATGGTTGTTTCGGGTCTGGGCGTTTGTTTGTGATATTTGTGTTTGTAAACGCACCCACGATACAAGAGAAATCTTAGTGGGGGGCAACGTTTTTTTTAAAAAAAAAAACATCTTTAATTCATTACTGTTGGAGTTGATAACACATTCAATGCTCACGCAGGTATACAAACCTACTAATATTATAAACGTATAAGTTTGGATGTTTGTGAATTTGGATGATTGTAAATCAATCACGCCTTAACGACTGTACCGATTTAGATGAAATTAGGCACACGGGTAAACCATAACCTGGATTAGGACATAGAATACTTTTTATATAGACACAAGAAGAATTCTCCCTAGTATGCAAGTGAAATCGCGGGCATGAGCTAGTCAATCATATATCGTTCATGTATAAAAAAATACCTGGTTATTCTTCCAGAATATAGATACGGTCTACACCTAAAGACTCTTGGTAACACCAACAGAAATATTTAGAATTTTTATTTTATGTTGCGTGTGGCAACATTTTTTTCTTATAGTCTTCGATGCGATCTCATAGCGGTAGTGCGAGCTATTGTAGTAAAATTACTTGTCTCAGTGATAAATACTTGAAAAACGAAGAAAGGAAATTCCACAGCCCACCAAAGTTCAAACTCGCACAAAGACAACACAGGAATATTCAATTCAATGCCAACACAAGCTATCTTTACGTCAAAACGCAGTTCTAAAATTCTCAACCCTGTTTTACCTCCAATTCGCCAAGACTGAAGCTTAGTCGAGCACCGCCATGCACTTAATTTGTCACCGAGTCGTACCGCAAAGCGTTTACAGCGCAAGCGGTGAAGCGCCACAGTTTAGTGCAGCGCTGCGCTGACACCGGCCATTTGTTTGATTGGGACACCAGTGTTGGTACTAAACAAATTCGGTGAATTCTTTATTTGGGTTCGATTAGTTTAATGGTTTTACGATGTGTTGGTTAGGTGAGAATTATTTTGGATGGTATGGATAGGTAGTTAATACATTTTAGTAGATTGTGCATTATTTATTAAACAACGCGGGCGGTGTGCTCTTTACGCTCTTATGCACGATGCAAAACGATACAGCATAGGCTTCCTGGACAGCAAAAACCGTGCATTTTGCAAGGATGGACAGCATGGGTAGACAAGGGCTTTAGCAGTTGTAGGATCACCGTTTTCATCATCATCCACTTCACACATTTCACCTTCTTTTTATTTAATGTAAACCTCTTTTTTATCACAGGCCAAATAGTTTTGGAACACACTCCATATTCAAAATTCGAAGAGCACTCGAAAAAGAAAAAGCAAAGTGGCTTTTGCGAGGATTAGAAAAGCAAAGACAAAAGTAAGCGGACGAGTGTCAATTTGAAGGGGACTTCTGCTGAGCCTCCGGCACTGCTGCACTACTGACCTACCAGCACTCCGCCTAGTCGACCTACTATTGAGCCTCCGGCACTGCTGACCTACCAGCACTCCACCTAGACGCTGAACTGCTGAGCCTCCGGCACTCCGACTTACTGGAGGGAGTCGCCGCACTGCTGACCTTCCTTCCATCCCTTCGCCTAGTGACCATATTAGTGAGCTTCCGGTCACCAAAAATCTCTCAGAGAAGTTTTTGTGTATCCATCAGTTTTACGTGTGCTATTTACTCTGTGCTATTAGGGACTCGTTAAGTGTTTTACCCATATTATAAAGTTGTCTTCTTTTAAGTGTTTTCCTTGTTTCTCCGGCTAGGGGGTAGGTAGGAAACTTACTAATAACTCTTCACTATAACTGGTTTGGCAGACGTGTCACTAGATTCTCAGGAAACCCTGGGGCCGTCTGCTAAATAGGCATGTTGACAGCATTAATAAATTGCAAATCTAATTAGTCCGCCAGTTAGAGTTTTGAAAAATAATGGACACGCATTTTTTCTTTTCTTAAATCTATGAAACGCATCAAAACTCGAGAGTGGGGGCTTTTGACGTCAGAAGCAAGTAAAAACTGTACCGGCTTGTGACGTTTTGCCAATTTTAAAAGTCTTGTATCTGCATCAATTTTGGTTTACGTAACAAAAGAAAAAATATGGGTCAAATATTTTTTGATAGTCTAACTGACGGACTAAGCAGATTTTTTCAGTCAAATACCCTACACACAGTTACACAGTTGACCGTAAAAATGCAAATGATGGGAAAATTACTCCCAATGCTGAAGCAACACAGCATTATGCTGAGTGATGACCCACTCACATGAGAATGCGACGCATTTCTGTATTTTTAGTCTATTAATAGTTTAAGGTACTATACACGGCACTAGTTAAGTCTTTTTATTTAAGTAACTGTTACATCTTTTGGCATTATAGTATGTAGATTTGCATGCTGAATAAATTAATTTACTTTCATTTCTTTCAAAAAAGTTTTGCCTCGAGTTGTTTTCATTACATTTATTTTGATCGTCATTCTTTTTAGAACAGTCTTCTGTCTGCGATAAGCCTCGTTGATTGATTGCCCATCCAAGCTATTTGTTCTTGATGATACAAAGCTCTAAAAGATTTTTTTATGAGGTATACTCAGTCACCAGCCCGCATACTGGTTTGGCTGCTTTTTAGCCGACTTCAAAAAAGGAGGAGGTATATTTGACGTGTATGTTTTCTTTAAGGTGCAGATTGATTGCAATCCTAATGAATCTATTGATTATTATCATGTGTTATTAATAATACGCTAAGTCATATATTACACGTAATAATCTAATGTGGCACTTGGCTATAATTAGCGACAATTCTACATAAGTTATGAATTATACTGGGGTAATGTATTAATCGTAATAATATATCAACCACCAGTGTTTGTAATACGATACGACATTGATATCAGCTATGACTGATTTCAATGATCAATTGCCTTTGCGTATTATGATATTCATATTAATAAGTTGAATTGATATAAATATCGGGTGTAAAAAGACCCTTAACGGTAACGATAACCACATATTCTACCCATCATTGGGATCATTTTTTTTCTAATAAACCACACCTGGGAAATCATTGGTTTTGGAGATATTGAAGGTCAAAGTATACATTTTTTTTCAGTTTTTTTCCAAAACGAATTCCAAGTCATAATACTACACTTTTTTCCAAACACGTTACGCATTTGAAGTTACAAAAACGCAATGAATATCAAACGCACACGACCGCCTTGGCTTAACTGTGTGGTTGCTGCACGCATGCAAACGCGCGGCATCGCCACAACCACACATTGCGCGCTACAAAGAAAAGCGTATGCCAAAAAATAAAAGTCGTTTTCCAGCAATTATTTTTGGTAAATGTAATTTAGTTTGATGTACAGAGTGCGTAGATTTCGGCTATGTGATGGGTATTTTTACACCCTGTATAGAACAAAAAATAACGAAAAATATATTCCCTCTTTTTCTTGCTTTGCCTGTTAATGAAAGATAGCAATATTCTTAGCTAAGGATAGTTGGTGTAGTATTGATTAACAAAAAATCTGCTATAACATAGGTCCAATATAACACAATAATCCGAATCGTTCTCCAAACTAATCTATTACTTTTATCTTTAATCTAGAGCTGTGTCATGCAGAGAATTACGTTAATGCCGCAAGGAACCAGTCCAGTCATGGTGATGTAATGGCGTCCAATCATTCATCGCAGTCTTCTACTATGGGTGAGTGTAGTTTTGGAGGAAGTAGGCGAGTTTGTACAGTGGGCTTGAGAGATAATTATGGTTTAAATTATCGATAAGGGACAGAAAGAGCATAGTAGACATATAAGCTAAAGCAGTACTTCAACTACCTACAATAGTCCGATTTGACACACTCACACAGACACGCACTGCAACAAGACAAATAAGGTATTTTCGGGATACAGTTCCATACAAAAACAATACACTACTCAGTATACAGAGCGTGTCTGTGTGAGTGTTTCAATTCATGAGATTATAGTAAGTTGAGGTACTGCTTTAGCCTATATGTCTACTGTGGTAAGAGTCCTAGTGACTACGCTATACTATTTCGCTATATATTAAAGCATATTGCATCATAAGCTTTAACTATATAGCATGACGTTCACACTATATGCTCTATCGCAAGCCATTCTACTATGTATGGCAAGTTATTTGACGTCGATCCGTCGGGCAATAGACGGGGTAGAAGGGAAGCGAGGCGGGGACCGGAGAATCGTACGATAAAGCTCTGAGAATCACTCAAGTTTATCGCTTCCAGCAAGCAAATACTTTTTAGCATAGCGTTATGTGAACGTGTGCATATAAAATGTATGCTGAGCGATATAGTTGTGCTATACAATATTACATTATAGCGTAGTCTGAACTGCGCTTAAAGCCCGGCCATTTAAATTTTGTATAATGTTAAGGTGGTAGAGAGGTACAGTTGTTGAACACTTTTGAGGCTAGTGATGTTTTTGATGATAAAATATCGATGGCCCCACCGAATAAACGTGTAAGAGAAAAATGACAACTTTTCAGGAAAAAATAAAAACGTTTAAACTTCAATAACGCTCATTCCATTGTAAATAGGTATCAATAATGTATAATCGAATTATAGGTAAAAAAATAAACTGTAGACTTGTGTATTTACTTTTTTCTAAATATCAACGAGTTTCAGGAAATTCATGAAAAACTATTTAATGTTAATACTCTTGTGAAATTTGCATGACTAGGTCACAGCAATATATCATTACACGTTTATTCGTGTAATAGTACACAACAAATAAAATGTACTGTAATGTTACACTATTATTCTCCGTAATTTAAGTTTATTTTGAACCCAGCTATAACTATTTACACGCTTGTTTACAGTACATTGTTCTGCTTCTATATGATTGGAAAGATCGTATGCATTTATATTAGTGTTAATAAAATCAGTTTTAATTTATGTAATACATCTTTGTTAATGCAAGGTATAATAATATAAATAATTTCGTAAAACCAAAAGTATGAAATTCTCCACCTCAATAGTGTACATTAATTCAAATGTGAAACTTGACGGGAAAGCGTTAGATCCGGTTCCCTCAACTGTCTTCCTGGGCATCACAGTAGACTCTAAATTGCAATGGGGACCTCATATAGAGGCACTTGCAGGCAAACTGAGTTCTGCTGCATTTGCCGTCAGGAAAATTAGGCAGTTGACTGATGTAGCTTCAGCTAGGTTGGTGTACTTCGCATACTTTCACAGTATTATGTCTTATAGCACATTACTGTGGGGTTCGGCTGCTGATGTTGGTACTATTTTCATATTACAAAAAAGAGCAGTCCGAGCTATTTATAATCTAGGCTGCCGTGAATCGCTTCGTGAATTATTTAAGGAAATAAATAAACTTACCCTACCATCTTTGTATATACTTAGTAACACTATGTACATTCGAAAAAATATTGCCCAGTATAACAAGAAAACTGACGGCCACAACATACATACTCGCAATAAACACAAGCTAACAGTACCTGGTTTTAGACTAAGACAAACCAGCAAGACGTTTATGGGGAACAGTGTTAGGTTCTACAATAAATTATTTATTAAGAGCATTTTAAATAATTTCTTAAGAGCATTTTGATGTCTAAAGCTTATTAAAACATAAATAATTATATCGAAGATAAAGATGCCTGGCGTACAACTCCGTCCTGCTCATTACGATCCTCTGGCCCTGTCTAACTGGTTGGTTGTATGACCTAACAATGTTTACTTCTAGTATTCTTCTTTTTATTGACTTAAAATAACCTGTACATTATTTGATCAATTTTCATATATATTTTTTTATTCAAATACTGAAATTTTTATATTCCCATTATAATTTTATTATTTAATGTATGATACTCTGCCTAAATAGTCTGATATTGTTTATAATTATAATTTTCATAATATCATTTTCCAATCTGGAAAGTTTGAGCATCATGCAGCAATTAATGATACACCTATAATCATATCACATTACTGCCCATTGTCTGGTAGTATGAGTCTGTCATGCTCACTTAAATGTCCTGCTTATGGTGGCGTTGTATATCCTGTCATTGGGTTCCCTGCAATATGGTTGAGCTAAGCGATGCGGATGTGCACGTCATGCTCGTGAACGGTTGCTGTCTGTCGGGACTGGTTAGCCCTTAGCTGCTATGGCAATCCCAGAAGGCATATTTTTCTACTTGTTACTCTTATGTGAGTTTATTTCTTACATTAACCTGCATTATTCTCATTCTATTTCTCACACTACTGTAATGGAATTGTCATGAACTACTATTTTGAAAAGAGTATTCTTGGAGTTTTGAGCTCTTCTCCATGCAACCTACCTTTTGGAACCGTGCACCTAGTTTTGACGTTTTAAAAGTGCCTGTAATCTAGTCTATTTGAAATAAAAAACTTTGACTTTGACTTCAAAAGGATGAAATAAAATACAGATATTATAAAGAATAAAGAAAATATAATTATGTATTTGTCCACGTGAACAGAAAGTACAGTTACAGTTACAAAGAAAGTAAATTTCTTGATTAAAAAAAACTAATTGCGATATTAGAAACACTAATCCTCTTCCTCACTGTCTTTAGAGACCAAGATGGAGTTTTCCAATGGCAGTAGATTTATAATATTTATAATTGAATGTAATTGCGCGAAACAAAATTATGTAATAGCGCGCATAGAATCACAACAAGACTGTCCTTCCGAGCTAGTCACCTTTTATTTTTTATTTTTTCGAGGGAAAATCCTCATGGATGCCCTTCGCCCGGGGAAGGTAAAGGAGTATGCCGGACTCTTACCGGCTAAAAACCCACGGTGTTCCTTCTCCTGACCCTTGGCCGGGGTCGCGGGATTCGCAGCTGCCTCGGCCTTGGTCCACCAGCCCCTGGCGGACCTCTCCGTCTGTGGGGCCTGGCCCCACGTCCTTCCTCCTGAGAGGCGCGCACGGAACACTGCGCACCGCCTTCTCGGGCATGTTACTGGTCGCAGGCCAGTACTAGTACTACCCGCAGGCCACACACTATGGTGGCCGGAGATCGGCACGCTCCCTCCAGCGCCCGGTGCATCTGGCGCGGGAAGGGAGAGTGGCAGCTGTCTCTCTCCCCCTCTCCGCTCCCTCTTTGGTCGCCATCACCTCCTCGCAGAAAGAGGCGACGGCTTCCCACGCACTCTCGCTCCCGACCATGAACAAAACCACGGCCGTAAGCGAGAGGTCACCACTGACTCCAAGCTAGTCACCTTATTTTACTCGCATCTTACCCCCCGTACCCCTTTCTAACGTTACGTACGATTACAATAGAATTTATCGCGTAAACTTTTGTTTATTTACTGTTACTAGGTATAAACTTAAATTAATATGCAATTAATGCACTTATTGTTTGAATCTTTAACACAATTGTTAGAAAAAAATAATTATAGTAAGAGATAATGCAATACTTTAATATTAATAACCTATTTATATTCAAACTTCCATTTTGTGGAATGAAACATTGGTAATAAAATTTGCATACATTTCTACGCGAATAAACGTGTAAGAAGACGTTACCCAAATTCGGAAACAATCACAAATCTTCTCAAACGTCTGTAGGTTTTAACATGTTTATTCTTGTGTACTTGGCGACTCAAAAAGCATGTAATAATAGCATAAACTATTATTCGTATTATTTTAAAATTAATTATTTCCCTAGAATAAAGAAATTCACTATTATAATAGGCGTATTTTGAGTCTAAAATTCATAAAAAAAAATAAGTAGGTGCTGGATAGGCAAAAGAAACGAAAAATGAAATAAAAAAAAATTCGTGTAAGAACTCTTGCACGTTTATTCGGTGGGGCCATCGATATTTTGAAGAACAAAAATTATAGACTGATTTACCTGACTTACTTTCATAAGTCGTTTAATTTTTGAATAACAAATACTCTATTCTCCCTTCGTTAAATACTGTTCTCTGATATCTCTCACGAATACAATTAAACATTTAGTTATTATTCTATGCTGTTCCTACCCTGGGTAAAGCTCTCGGTGGATTTTTTCAACTTCTTGTGGTCCCGTGCTATTTCCATTTAGTTCTCAAGAGGTAAATCCAAATTATCACATGTTGTCAATATTTGCATAGTATATCGCACTTACCTCCTGACGCGGCGAGCAAGCCGTGCGCGCGCAGCAGCGCTAGCAGCAGCAGCGGCAGCAGCGGGCGGCGCCGCATGCCGCGCGACACCGCTGCGACCGCGCCGCGTCGCCGCTCGCCCCCGCGGTCGCCCTCACCTTGAACAAAAAAGAGGTGATAATTAATAATGTGCTTATAAGTAGACTGTGATATATAGATAGATAAATATATGTCGCTCGGAGCTGTGACCACTTTTTGTCGTGTCGTATCACGAGGCGTGAGAAAAACGGACTTATTAAATGACAAGATTTTGCTTTGGTCGGTCTTTGGCTACAATTTCATTAGCAAGAACTATATTTCAAAAATAGCTCATTACAGAGAAAACAGTAGAGTATTAGAATAAAACGGCGACCTACAGTATTATTTTTACAGGTATTATAATTTATTTCATAACACCGAGCAGTAGTATTAGTGATATTATGCAGCGGTTAATAAAGGTCTTTGTATCAAGATGGAGTAAGATAAGGATATTAAAACCCAAGCACAGAAAAAATAAACAGTTCTTTTAATACGTACAAACACACCAAGCCGAACACCAGCGAACGTTTGTAGTTTGATGAAATTTTAACAAAAGAAAATATTATTTTTATAAATACTTTTCCCCACCCTTGGGTTTCTCCTGTATCGTGGTGTTTGTAAAAACACAATCACACACAAACGCCCAGACCCGAAACAACTATCTGTAGGCTATACAAATTTTTGTTACGTGTGGGAATTACTTCTTGTTTCAAAACTCATTCATTCAAAATAGACTAGAATTACTTAGTTCTTTTTGAACGTCAAAATTAGGTACATAAAAGACATCCTACAGAAGCGCCCTCCCTTCACGAATCGAACCCACGACCCGTAGCGCAAAAGCCAATCGCTCAGCCACTGCACCAAACGTGTCGTCAATATTTTTAAACTTTCGCGATTTGTACACAATATAAGAATACTGATTCGGCTCTAATTGCGTAGAATATTTTAAAAGGCACAAAATCCGATCGATAAGTCAGGATAAAAAGGTTTTTTGTGCCTTTTAAAATATTCTACGCGGTTAAACCCGAATCAGTATTTTTACTAAACATTGTAGAGAACGAATCCGGTATCATTCGGATGTAAGTAGTATCAAACCGCGTTCATTAGCGTTCTCCGGCTTGGTGTGTACGAACCATAATTAAGATTCTCAACAAAAAAATAAACAAAACAAAATCAAATGATTCAATTATTAACACTTCGATTCCCTTTTTCAAATTGACAGGGTACAACAAAATGAAGCCACAAAAATTACAAGCAACATTGTTCGGTACTGTTCACATGGAAAAATCTGTTCATCCTACCCAAGGTATGTATTACTTCAGATTGGAAATTCGATAAAATTCCATTAAATATTTTTACCAAGGGCTCGAGGAAAAGAATTTCTGGAATATTCTGTTCGAGGTCTCGCAGAGTTCGGACGTCGTGATAAGAATGAGCGAGAGCGGGTGAAAATTTCCGTTGAATATAAATTGTGTATTTTTGAAGGTTTTTATTCAGATTACTATTACAGTTCGTTCTAGGAATCTACAAGAGTGTTTGTGTATCAGAAGTTATTAAAAAAAATGTATCCCTTATCGTATCTGCAAATTCCTAGAATCTTTTTTGCTTAAAATAACTGCCCCGCGAGCACGGATCTTTTATTGAGTCGATTCGAGAAATTTATCTATTCTAAACGTCAAATATGAGATAAGATATCGATAAAACAACAGCGGTTGTCGTTTTATCTACATCTTATGTCAAATTTGACGTTTAGAATAAATGAATTTCTCGAATCTACTCTATAAATAGATCCGTGCTCGCACCGCTAGGTATACTTAGTGCTTATTAGCTATCAATATAAGATAAAACGCCTCGATCTTATTGACTTATAATCAGTAAATACCTACTTCATTCATATATAGTAAATAAGCGCCCAGTGCGTGTCCATAATGTGGCCAAAGGGTCATTTTTCCACAGCTTACGACACGTAATGTGGTGACGACTCCGAGCGACATATGTTTTGTGAACCGTTGACTACGACACTAGTAGTGTCGTTTCGTGAGTGGTTCATAGAAATACTAGCGACCCGCCTCGGCTTTGCACGTGTACGTTTTATAGCTTAAAGCCTTCCTCTTGAATCACTCTATCTATTAAAAAAAACCTCATCAAAATCCGTTGCGTAGTTTTAAAGATCTAAGCATACATGGGGACAGACAGACAGCAGGAAGCGACTTTGTTTTATACTATGTACTGATATATAATATAATATGGCGCTCAGATTCGACCCTTCATTTTATCGTATCGTGTCGTGAGCCGTGGAAAACAATGCTCAAACAAAATGATTCACACCAAAATGATATAACCCAACCTCACCAACTTTACAGAAAGCCACTTTATAATTAGTGTTATAAATTATTATATTACAAAAACAGTGATACTATACGATTACATCGCTTGTCGCCAACGCTACCGCTTTCATTCATTATATACAAAAGCTTTTATTAATAATTAAATATATTTTGGCGTTCAATATTTCAAAGGGAATTTGATCCTTGATGATAACATAATAGACTGATATTAATATAATAGATAATATTAATAGGTACCTATTTCCTTTATGAAGCTGACGTTTCCATTTAATATGTAGGCCGTTGAGTTATTTTTATAACAAGATATTTTTATCTATTAATGACGGTGTTATGTTTTAAATCTACTAGCTCGGCCGATTATACCTACGTGTCCGACGTGACGTGGGATCTTTTATCTAAAAAAGAAGTAAGACGTTTTGACAGAATTTATATACAAAGCTGTCAAAATGTATATATATTCCTCAGATAAAGTCCGACGTGGGTAAAAAAATAATACAAAGTACATTGGTAAAATCGGCTCATAGTATGGAAAATATTTAGCTATATATTTCGATAACATGTTTCTGGTTATTCCTTGGAGTAATAATATTGATGGTAAATGTCTTCCAAAGAATATATGAATAGTATCAATGTATGAGATCAAGAAATACACTCTTAAAATCTAATACACAATAACTACAAACCGTCAGTGCAGTCCTAGTTCCACAGCGTCCGCCACAACAAATTCACATAATCATTATTCCATTTCAAAATATTTTCAAACATTCAAAATCGAACACACACAAACCAATCCACTCTTTGCAACAACACAGATAGGCGTTCCCCCTTTCAAAGTTATATAAACCCACCCCATATTTTCTTTCTATCAAGATAAACCTTAACGTGTTTGTCCAAATCAAACGCTATATAGGACGTCAAATCGAGTTAGCAGTAGATAGAACAGAAAAAACTCGGTACCGAAGTGGTACATTCTCTGAATCAATCGGTTCGGCTCAATATCGGACAGTACAGTACAGCCTGTTGTTTGTAATTGAATTGTCAGTTTATTGGACCCTGGCGGACGATCGGACTTCAGGAATTGAAGGAGGAGCGGTAGCGGATAGTTTATTGTAACAGTTTTTAGATATTGCCAAGTTGATTGACTGGTAGGTTCCGATTAAAATGAGGTCGTTTTCTCTCGGCATACGACACTAAACAAAATGACATGACAGTAATAGAGTCGTTATAAATGGTTCATAGAAATATTTGACGCTCGGTGTCGTCAACACATTTTGTCGTGTTGTGTCGGGAGCTGTGGAAAACGGCGTAAAGTTGTGAACAGACAGTATTTTGTATTAAATGTAACCTGAATTCATCTGACTGAATGTAGTGTTATTAGGTTTTTCTGCGTGAAATTTCTCATGGATTTGTGCACGGTTGATGGCAATAGGCTCGCCTTCTATTATATGAGACCTAAACGTAACGGCGAAATGAGGGTGTGCTTTATACCTCTGCACAATCTTTCGGTTAATACTGGCATGATGTTATGTATGATTAAATTGAAATTATAATTATAGCGCGCTCAAAACTTCCTGATAGATCTGCTGGTGGATAGCACGGCTTTCAATTATACGGTCTTAAAAACCGCAAGTCGGGAGATGTGGTATGGGAATTTTTCTTAGAAATTTTTCAGTATCAGCTCGGGAATTTGTTATTGGAAATCTGCACAACTGAGAAGGATTAAAAAAAACTCGACAGTGTGGTAGTCCGCAAACCCGTATCAGGCCAACGTTGTCTAAAGCATTCTGCATCAGTCAGTCCAACGAACAGTAATCAGCAGATTACCTATATAAATAAAAAGAAAGATCCTGACTGACTGACTGATTGACTGACTCATCAACGCCCAGCCCAAAGCCTTGGACCTAGAAAGCTGAAATTTTGCACAGAGGTTTCCTTTATAATGTAGACAAGGAATAAGGAAGATTTTTTTGAAATTCAACCCCTAAGAGAGTTAAATAGGGGATGAAAGTTAGTATGGAAAATCGTCACTTAACGGGTTCAAAAAGCTAGTGTAATATAGAATGACATAGACACAATTACATAAAAATCAATATTGAATATCGAGAAACCTGACAACCAAATCTTCCTTACAAATTGAACTCGCACCCTCTCAAAACTTGTTCCAACAAGCGACCCTCTGGCGAAAATCACCTTCAGATAAAAAAAAAAGATTCCCAAAAAGGTCCCAGAGCTGCGGGCTCCGAGACATTGTTGTATATAACTGTTTTACACACTTTGCGACGACCCCAACCGAAATATTTCCATAATATTTTCCGAAACAGCGAATCAATGACGAAATATTTGTTGTTGTTGTCGTAAAAATTGTTTTGGTAATTTTTTTGGGTTGTATCCTTGTTTTGTGTAGTTTATTTTTTATCCGTGTTTGATAGTTCAGCATAATTATGATAAAGACTCGTATTTACTAGGGTAAAACCCCGCGACACGTGTCGCTAGAGATGTCGGGCAAAGTCGGGCAGCGTCGGGCGATGTCGACCAACGTCGCCAGAAATCTTGTCTCGCGATCTTTTTCGTTACGGCCTATCCACATCTCCACGCCACGACGTCGTCGATGTGGAACGGTGCGGTAACGCGGCACGGTGCGTTGAAATAACGTGCAAAGGGGTTCGAACATTTTTCTATGGAAGCTGGCATAGGCCCCTGCCGCCATTTTCATCTTTTTTACAAGTTGCGGCGCTCGATGAGACTAACATATATGGGTAGAGGACACTCAAACAAACAAAAAATATTCACAGATTTAGTGCCCTAAAGTGTCACGTTGCAGAGATATTTGGACTCATAGATCTTTTTTCAAGATTAACAAATTAAAGATTAATAAATTAAGTAACGTGACACTTTAGGGCACCTTATCTCTGAATTTTTTTTTATTTGTTTTAGTGTCTTCTACCCATATTTACCAGTTACAAAGTGCGCTGCTTTGATTATTTACCTGTCTAGATAGAGTGTTGCGCTGCCATCGTAACAAAAACAACAGGCCAGATTTGAAGCGCTTGTGTGCGTATTACACACACAAGTAAGCGTAGCTTACTACTGTTTAACAAGCGCGCGCATCACGGGTCCGCGTACTGAGTGATACCAGCCCTTGAATATTACCCATAAAAAGAGGGGGAAAAAAATGTTTTGATTTTGAAGTACCTATCTATAATTTATTTTAAACAATTCATTTAATTATGTTTTTTCACATATTAGGAGTTTGTGCATATTGTAATAGGTAAAATATATTTTTAATCAAAAAGATATTGCTATTGAAGGTTATTTATTCTTAATAATATTGTAGTTAGGAATTATTTAACAATCAACACTATTATTTCGTTTATTCATTTAACATTACTTATCAAATACATTTTTAAATAAACAAAACTCGAAAGCAACTTCAAACCAATAGTAACACTAGCTCCATGATACGCGAGCGTTCGGGCCGTGCGGTAGTTGCCCTTCGCGTATCAATCAGCTGATTTAATGCAACACAAAACCTAAAAACGTATTTTTTATTATTTAATTAAGCAAACGGAGTATGTAAGGATCGTAGCAGATAGCGTTCTATAGTTTCTGCCTACCCCCATCGGAAAAAGGCGTGAGTTGATGTGTGTATTGTTAGAGATTTAAAGACGTCATGGCGGTAGTCTGACATATTTACTTCACGATCTGTCAAAACGGTCTATAAAAGAGTATGCGGTGTGGTACTCGCCCCTCACTTTTGCTGCAACCTTTGGGTCGGACGGACGTTCACAATAGTTATAATTGTTATGTTTAAAGATTGGAATTATGACTGTGGTTGATTTTCCTTCATTGGAATAATAACTGATCGTAATAAAGGAATCAGTTCATATGTACCATCCTGTTTTTAATAAATAACGCCCCAGAAAGCTGAAAAGCTGTTAATCCTATTTGTAAATTATGTTATTTTATTAGCTATCCTTCGGGTTAGCTCACAGTATGTTAATTAAATTATTTGAAAAAAAAAACATTGTTTTGTAAGTTTAACTTTATGTTTCGATAGTACTGATTGCTAATAGTTTTGCCCCGGGAAAACCATTAAAATTTCAGCGTGTAATATATTACAAATGTATATTATCCAGCACTACAATTAAATGGTAGCTTGAAATCTCGAAATATACTTTTTGGATCATGATTAAACATTTTTTAAATCAGCTAACGTTCATGGGAAATTTTACATTCATACAGGCAACCCTGTAAACATGACGTCAAAATGGTGTCACATCTTTGGATGAAATTACACTTTATTAATTTAATTGTTTCTTTATAATATAGTTATTTACAGCTTACTTACTGATGATAGGTAACTTTTTTAGTTGTTTTCAATCGTCCTTTGTAATTCCTGCACACTTTTATAGCGCAAATTGTCATTTTTGTAGACCACAGAAGACATGTTTACCGTACAATGACAGTGACACCACTGATCTGACGGAACGAGTTTATGAGCCAACAGTTGGCTGATATTTTTTTTGGCGTTTAGACGCTCGAACTCTCTATCTAGACAGGTAAATAATCAAAGGTGCGCTGCAATAAAAAAACTTTAAGTCCAAATATCTCAGCAACGTGACACTTTAGGGCACCATATGCGTGGTATTTTTTGTTTGTCTAAGTGCTCTCTACCTATATATGTTAGTGTAATCGTGCGCCGCAACTTGGAAAAAAAATCAAAATGGCAGCGGGGGGGCTAGGCCACAAAGGTTCTATCCCCTTTACGTTACCGTATCGTAACACGTTCCGCCTCTAGCCGCAAGCGCACACGTATATGCGCTCCGTCCGAGCTCTCCACGCCCGCGAGTTAGTCGCCGTCTATGTGCTCCGAAGCTTTAAAACCATACCTTACTGTTTCTCGTATTAAAATTCAGGATCTACATGTTCAACGATAAATCTAACAATGATCCTGACGTGCATATTTACGATACGGTAACGTAAATTTGCACGTTTTATCAACGCATCCTGCCGTGTTACCGTACCGTTCCACGTTGATGACGTCATGACGTGGAGATGTGGACAGGCCCTTAGACCGCTAAAGATCTATTGGTTGCAGCACAACATCGTTCATCCACATTACAGCGCAACACACGTCTACACTACTTTCTTCCCTCAACTAAAGCGACACGCTGACAAGGGACAAGACGCGCGAAGTTGCCAGATATGTCGTCCGTCGCCCGACGTCGCTCGTTTTCGCCTAACACATTTATTCCCTAGAGAATACCAGGCTTAATGGTTTGAATTACATAAGTTCAATCTAGGAAGCGCCCCACTCTTTGTCTAAATCGATACAGTGCAAAAAGGTGCATTATAAAATTGCTATTGTGTTAGTGCTATTGCCACACAATAGTTACATGACATGTGTGTGATGACAAAAGCAGTGTGCAAACGCACCATGCGGGCTCTCAGAAAAAGGAGAGGGGCGTGTGGAGGAACGAGGTACGGTGTTCCTCTAACGAAAACGGTTGATCCTCCAACCAGTGCGGGTCTTATGCCTATGCGGGCTACTGCCCAACGGTTGATGTCGGTCGGTTGTACATTATGCTACCTTTTTTTATCATGGGAAAATCCTCATGAATACCCTTCTAAATAGTCCATGGCATTAAAACATTGTATACTTAATTATTTTTTAGTTTAACCCATTGCATCTGTTGCCAATAATAAGGCATTAACTTCTAGTGTAAGTATATCACCATTGGTAAGCAACTAGATTCAATTTAGATGTAAAAACAGAGCAAAGTATTGCCATTGTATCATTCTAAATACTCTAAATGTGATCAATATCACTGTCATTTTAATAAAAGAGAGACCTACAATTTTGTACAATAATATCTGTCTTCAAAGAAAACAAAAGACAGAATATGTCATTGAATCTTTTTTTGGGAACTGTCCCGTAATTACAAAAGTTAAGAAAAAAAAACTTGTAAAGTACAACTATAAAAAGTTATAAAAAAGAACATCAATCTTCATTACCACTGACTTTTATGACTAATATGAATAATGGCACTGAATGTCTTTCCAGACAAATAAACTTATATAAAAAGATATTGTTTTAGACAATTTATTACGATGAGAAATGAAACGTTACAATGTCGTTGGAGAAAATAATAATGAAAGGAAAATATTACTTGGATATATTTTTTCTATGGTGACTAGGAAATTGAATTGAAACAAAGAAAATATCAGTTTCCGGTTAACCGTCATGTTGTGATAGAGGGAAGCATAGTCTTTATGTGCCCGGACTTGTTGAGGCCCACTTCCGTGTACCCAGATTTTAATGGCTTTTATATGATTGGCCATAATAATTGGGAGAGGTTAGCTCAAGTTGCTATGGCTCTTTCCTCAAAAGCCATTCCAGACGTTACCTTGCATTGTTACAATCGCGTAGTTCTATACTACAATGTGTGGACTTAAAATGAGACCATGATCTCCAAGTTTATTTCAGTGCTTCTTCTCATAAATATCAGGCAAGGAACACCGGCGCTATCAAGACTTAAGAAAACCATAAAAAATTATTGTAAAGGTCTTTAAACTTAAATAAATAAAAATATTTAACAAAAAAAAAACTTCAGCATCCATGATTTGTGTAGACGTGCATTTGAATCATCAGAAGCTTTAAAAGTGTAACCAACTACAACCATTATACAGAGTGTTAACGAATTCGTGTAATTCCTTAAAACCACGTGATCTACTACTGATGTAGACAGGCCCCGCACGGGATTTAGCTTGATTAAAAATAAAAAAATATTTTTTCATGCGGCTTTGTTACCAATCGTATCTAAACCACCTAATAAGGATTCAATAAAAAAATAAGAATTGTTTTTTGCAAAAAAAAATGTTTTATTTGTGTGAACATTTCGATGCCACGCATAAATTAATGAAAGCACGGTGACACGGCTGGCAGGCACGCCTACGCGATGTCGCTCTTTGCAGTCGGATAACTCAAGGCTCTAAAATGACTCAGAAATAGAAAACCAAGATTTTATGTTGAATTTTTTTTTAGTTGATTTTTAATAATTCTCATTTATGGTTAATCTGCGTCACCAGTAGATCACGTGGTTTGAAGGAATTACACGAATTCGTTAACACCCTGTATTGACGACATAGAAAAAGAGAAAACCAGGGAAGAAAGTAAAAGCATTTATTTCTACGCCCAAGATGACCGGTAAGCAGGCTACATGCTCATTTGTGTAAAATTACAACATATTCGTATTTTACTTATAAGATTCCGACGATTCCGATGTAGTTAGGCTTTATATCACTAAATATTGTTCTATCTATAAATAAGAAAAAATAAAATAAAATAAAACAAAAGAACAAACTCATTCCAAATACAAAACGAATCATAAACGAAAATCCCTCTCAAACCCAAACTGCATACAAACGCCCCAATTCTTCTGGAATAAAAAAAGAAAAACCGAAAAACTGAACACATCATTAGGCAAATCACCTCTTACGAGTGGAAGCTGACTGGACTCCAGAGATGTATGGCTGATGAATTAATCATATTCGGCCAGAACCCCATCTAAGTGGAAATGAAGGAAAAATTCTTGAAGGACCAAACGTACTGCGAATCAAAGGACCAATATTTGGTACTGTCAGCAATATTTCTTTTGTTTTGTTTGATTGAAGAATTTTGATGAATCTTTCAAGGGCTTTTGTGTTAAATGCAGAGTGTTGGGTACCTGAACTTTTACTCATAATATAGACTGAATTACTTAGTCGTCTATCTATGTATAATTTTTTTTTATAGGTATATATATATGCGCAATTTTTTTTTTGTTGTGTTCTTAATAGTAAGGAAAAGGTTCTTATGAAATGAAAATGGTTTTAACTTTTTGTTACTATTTTGATTATGTTTCTGAAGGTAAGTAGTACGTAGGTAAGGTAGGTAGGTAGTAAGTAAGAAAAACTGCATTGCAACGCGTACCGGGTACAGCGCCTAGTAGTTAATAAAAGTGTGAGTAGTTCATTATCTGCCTTGTTTTTCTAGTGGTCCTGAGTTCGACCCCAGGTCGGACAAAGTGTTATTGGGTTTTTCCGTGTGGAATTTCTCAGTAGCAGCCCGGAGTCTGGATTTGTGCCCGGTTGATAGCAATAGGCTCGCCCCCTATTACTTGGGACTTAAACAGAACGTCGAAATGAGGGTGTATTATACACCTCTGCCCAACCCTTCGGGGAATGCAGGCGTGATGTTATGTTATGTTAATTCATTATATTATGATCAGTAGTATGAGTTCGTCATGCTCACTAAAATGTCCTGCTGACGGTGGCGTCGTGCATCCGATCGTTGAGTTCCCTGCAACACGGTTGAGCTGAGCAATGCGGATGTGCACGTCATGCTCGTGAACGGGTGCCGTCTGTCGGGACTGGTCAGCTCTTAACTGCTATGGCAATCCCAAAAGGCGTATTTTTCTATTTCCTAGGTAGGTACTCATTTATGAGTTTATTTCTTACATTAACCTGCATTATTCTCATACTATTTTTTTTTACGATACTGTAGTGAAATTGTCATGATCTATTTAAAAAGAGTATCCATGGAGTTTCTTGCCGGTTCTTCTCCATGAGACCTACCTTTTGGAACCGTGCACCTAGTTTTGACGTTTTAAAAGCACCTGTAATTTGGTCTACTTGAAATAAAAAACTTTGACTTTGACTTATCAACTAATTAACAAAAAGAAACACCAAAAAGAGCAATGTCACGGGGTGTCTTTAAATACAAGAAGTAAAGAATCACGTAAGTCTGTGGAGGAGGCATTCCTAATGTTGAATATCATTCGTAATGACGTCATAGTAATGTCTTACTGCTAGTAGAAGATAGCTTTTTTCCAACCATTTTTTTAAATCTTTTCTTGAAATAGAAAGAATTTATTTGCCAATAATGTAGGTATACAAATATGATGGTTATTTTGAAAAAAGTCCCGATACATTTTACCTTACGGCATGCAAAATTATTTAATCTAATACATTTATCCAAAGATGCAAACATCTCTATTCAGATGTCTATAAAACACAAAGTTTTTTTTTACCACAGTTTCAAGTCATGCCATTAACCACTATTAATTCAGACATTTCTCATCAGGTGAACTATACAGTCATAAAAACAACAATAAAATTTGAGCAATAAAGCCATTTTGTGTACTCAAGTGACATTATTGCCATTACTGTGGAACAAAGGACAGAAGTTGGCTAATAACGCCTGTAAGTAGTTAGGTTATGTGTCTTCGACTTTTAGTAGTGCAAGAGACTAATATGTGTTGTTAAGACTATTGTTTGTTTCTGAATATGAAACAAAATTAGTTACAAAGCAACGTTTAACTATTCACAAGATTTCATGCATGTATTCCCCAAAGGTTTGAACAGAAATTTAGATACTGTTGGGCTTCGTTTATAGATACACAGATTCCGCCGCGTACTGTCATTACACCCAACTACAACTCAAAAAATACGCACGGAAATACGTCTCTCCATACACGCTGTTACACACCTTCCTACTATACGTAAATTGTCCGCTTTACGCCTTGCATTACGCTCCGCGCTAAGCACCGCGTCGCCATAAAGTGGGCATCATACATTCATATTTCGCGCATGACTCATTAAATCACTTAATCACTTATAATAGGAGGTGAGCTTATTGCCATTTACCAAGCCCAATTTCAAATTAAAACCTGCTATAAGGAATTATCTTATAGGAAAACCCAATAACTCTTTTCCCGACGGGAAACTCCAGGGAGCTCTCGTTTAGCAACCGAAAACTAAAATTGTATAAAAAACAGGTTCTCATTAAACTTATAAATTCGACAACCGTTAATTCAGACTCACACCGATAACTCAGTCCTCATCGAGCTGTCTCCCCCGCCAGCAACGCCCTAAGGTCCGAGTCCCACTAGGGGTCGCCCTTAGTGCTGTTGCTGCAGGTAGTCATGATGTTAGTGTGGTACAAGTAGTTAGCCTAAGTTAAGTATTTTACTCCGCCCCCCATTGGCTGGAAACCCTTCAGTTCTCGCCAATAACTACCCGGTTCCATAGAAGGGGTCCACAAGGACCATCTACAGCAGTCGAAAAGAAAAAAAAATATCGTAGCCCTAGCTTTGGTTAGTACAAAATATTTGATAGCCTTATAAACTAAAGATATATCTAACAGCATTACGTCATCTTCTATCTGATATAATCTACATAGAAACCACAAACCCACATACCTAATAACATTTTCATCCCACAAAAATTCAATTCGAATACAAAGAGAAAAAATCAATTTTGTGTAACAAGATTATGGAATATCAGACTAAAAGTTTTCGTTGCTTACAGATCTGCTGTCAGTCCGAACCGTTTTATCGCTTCCCATTTTATCTTGAGCACTTGTCTAGAACTTTTTGCTGGTATCGGCCCGCCAAATAGTCTGGCACTTTCGTTTTTTCTAAGTCTAGCCTCGAGGTAGAACAAAAAGCGAGGTTTAAATGATTTTTCGGTGTTTGAGTTTGACAACCTATTTGTCATATTTGTGGTCTTTTTATGTTTATTTTTGTGTTGAAGTGGCGTTCGATGTGTCTGAAGCTTGTGATTAGTCGATTTCAGTTGAATAAAATTGTATCAATATATAAATTGTTGTTGAAAACTAAAGTGCAGACAAGAGATTATGAAAAGAGCCTCGACGAGTAATGATACTTAAGTACATCCAGTGCACCCTGAGTAGTCAGCCCCGGTACCATAATAATCTAATCTTTTCACCACGGCATGAACTGTTCTCATACAACTCATGCGAGAGAGAAAGATAAAAATGTAATGACTGTGTCTCGTGATTTAAACCGATTAGCAGTTTTGCCCTTAGTTCACCCCCATCGAAGCCAAATTTACAAAGTCAAAAGTGGTTAAGCCCAAAATTTTTGACAACCGGGCTAAACTTGGAATATCGGCAGCCTGCTGGAAGGAGCACGACAATCTCCGGCCACCGTAAGCCTGCGAGCGGCGGGCTAGGGGACCCGTCGCCCGACCAGTAACAGGACCGAGAAGGAGGCGCGCAGTGATCCGTGCGCGCCTCTCAAGAGAACGTGGGGCAAGGCCCCACAGGTCCGCCAGGAGCTGCCGGACCGAGGCCTGCCCGGGTCGCGGTGCATGCAGCTGCGAATCCCGCGACCTCGGCCAAGGGTCAGGAGAAGGAACACCGTGGATTTTTAGCCGGTAAGAGTCCGGCATACCCCTTAGTCTTCCCCGGGCGGAGAGTATTCATGAGAATTTTCGCAAGATTAAAAAAATAATATCGGCAGCCGCTGCTTATAAAATACAGGTATTCAGCCGTAGCTAGTTAGACTGGAAGAAGATCTCAACATAGTTGGGAAACGACTAAGCAGAACAGCTTCAAAACTGACTAGGAAGATCACGTAGATTACGCAGAAATGTGTTCACACTAAGTAGAAATGAATTTGCCGAATACTTCATACTACACTTGTCTCCTAAATTCTTTTCCGGTACATCGTTCATGTTTTCAACTTCCCTGGCAAGTTGCCAGGTTCTGACTTAATTACGACTTGATCTTAGGAAAGCGTTTCAGGAGCTCCCAAGTTGAGAAACCTGCCAGGAAGCTGTCACACCTCCTCAGTTCATTTTCAAAGTTATTACCAGCTATTAACTAATTTACGACAATATAAATTAATGGATGGACTGAAATATATTAATGGGTATAATCTTGGAATAACTCGAATGCGGAACAAAGGAACCATTTTACTGTATCAATACACTTTCGGAAATTAAAGTCAATACTATTACTTCAGGGTAAGGACCAGAAATTCAGAAATATCGGATCGATTGGATTATTGTTTAGCGGTTGGCTTCTGCGCGGACTCCATTCCCTGTACGGAAAAAAATATTTGTATGGTCTACAGATATTAGTGATCCTGTGTCTAGGTGTTTTTGCATGTATGATTTGTGTCTGTAAACGCAACCATGATACAGGAGGAAAAAAGAGAAGAAGAAAGTAAAAAAAAAACTCCGTATTGTTTGTTCAGTCAGCATCGAATATATCAGGACGAACAAACTGTTCAAAATGATCTGAACAACTAACGAATAAACTATATCTCAATGAAACAAGGTGTGTTTACGATAACTGTCATTCTAAAAATAATTTTATACCATTGTGGTAAAGTTTAATTTATTTAGTTGCTTAGGTAATTATGAACAGTGTGTTCGTCCCAATATATTTGACGCTGACTGTACATTAAAATATCGATTCTTAATCAAATCACGCATCACAAATTATCTGCCCTAGCATGATGTTACTTCTTAATATAAAAATAAAAGTGAAATTTACGCATTGTTATTAGAAGTCATTATCTTCCTGCCCTGGTCCTTTGATCTTACTAAAATCATAAACAATAAGGTATTTCAGAGGATAATCAAAAATTAATAAACAAAAAAGGTGTTCAAAATTACGATTTAAATCAATAAATTTATCAAAGTTATAAAAAGTCTTACTCGATAAACTGTGTTAATCTGTTACTGTATTAATAGACTACTACCGAAAATGATAATATCGGACCTTAATATAGAAATCCGGCAAGTGTGAAACGTGTGAATGGACACTTTAGACTAGTTCAAAGTTCCGTTCAGCCAGCATTACCATAAACACACTTTGAACAATTTCAATTAAACCAACTTGCAGGCATCAGTGTAATGTATTTGCGATTACATTACACTGGGGTCCAAGACCAACACGAGATCTCGTGCTCGCACCTGACTGGTGTTTGAGTTTCAAAGCGGATGTGGATGTAGATGTAAGCTCTTTGGTAATTGAGATTTTATTTTTGTTGTGAATGAAGGAAATGTGAATCTCTGGTGTTGGGAACGATGTTTGTAACATTTTAATGTAGGTACATTTTTCTTTTTGTTATAAAAACCTTGCCCCACACTACTATTTCTTCTGTATCGTGGGTGCGTTTACAGACACAAATTTTCACATACTCAAACGCTCAGACCCGGAATAACTATCTGTAGGCCATACAAATTTTTGTTCCATGCGAGAATCGAACCCACGACCCGTAGCGCAGAAGCCAATCGCTTAGCCACTGCACCAAACGTGTCGTCAAAAACATTAATTCGTATATTAGGACCAAAATGTTAAAAACCTTATACTATGTGTATTGTGGGTGTTTTTACAGACAAAAACTACACACATAAAATATTATTAAATTAAACATACAGTGCGAGTCTTCATACAGTGCACATATAAAATTGGGTGAAACTAGACATAATTTTATCAACATACTACTGAAGCAAAAAAAAACTGGATTTCCTTATTTTTAAGTGATGGTAAAGCAAGTAAGTTTTGTTCATTGTATTTCATCGTCATTGCGTGTTACTTACAATCATTACAGGGCTTTTTTAACGTGATAGGTCACTTGGTTAAAAAATTACAATCAAAAGTTAACATAGTTTTCCTTTTTTACGTCTAATTTTGCCTAATTTCAGATTTGCACTTCATAGAGACTTGCATTTTATAATAGAACATACAAAATAAATATTTGTTTCATGCACGGATAGAACCCTCGACTCTTCATGCACGACACCTTCAATTAAGGTTTTCAATCATGTGTCGTGTTCACATATATGGCCTGTCACTGCAAGCCTGTTGTTGTAAATTCACACTTCGTCGATGAATGTATTAAGTCTGATGTAATATGGCAAGACTCGTGGTATTTATCGACCACAATCCGAACTCCGGTAAGAAAATCTCAAAACCAATAAGAGTGCCCACGCAAACGCATCAATCACACATAATGCATTTTATCCATAAATCAGCATAATATAGAAATCAATCCCAAAGAACATCGTTTGACAAAAACAACAAACTACCACTATTATTCCCACAGGGATAAGTCAACGGTGCGTTGACATGGCAACCAGTCAACTACAAAAAATAATTCTTATTGTTACATATTAAAAATGCTTTAAAATTTACAGTTGAAATAACACGAAAAGCTTCTGCTGCTATTCTCTGAAAGAAATTTTTCATTATTTTAGTGAAAATAAAAGATTTCTTTCATAATTCTGCCAACAAAGAAACTTGCGGCCGTGGACGTCTCAATATCATTTAGGTTGGTTTTTAACAAAACCTGGGGCTCGCTACATTTTTTGTTGTTCGGTGCCGTACCTGATATTTAAAAATGATATACATTTTTTCGTATTAAGGTAAAGGCACCTAATTCCGCGGTATTTTCACCATAACTTGAAAGAACATTAAAAATTAAGTATTTAATATACCTTTCTGTAGAATTGGCTATTTTTATCAGAAGTATTATATGTCTTATTTTTGAAATATACTGACAGTTTGACAATAATTGTTTATTAAAAATGTCAAATTATTTAAAAATATGAAAAAGTCCTAGGCACCTAATTCCGATTTAAAAATCCTAATTCCGATGCATTTGGTTCCTAATTCCGAGTGTACAAAATACAAAGGAGAGGAGGTGGGGAGAATGATACATGATGTTCAAAAAATCAAGTCTATTTATTATTTTAGTCTTTGGATCAGTCTCAGACTCTGTCTTACATGATTATTAATATGGCACCACAATATGTAATTTACTTAGATAGGAATTCGGGAATATTGTACTGTTGAGAAACTTTATAAACACTACTGCCATTATGAATTGCTGTAATAGCATTTTGGAGATTCTCTTCCGTGTACTTTTTTCTTGGCTTTATTCTCCTACAATAAAACAATTGTAATAATAAAACATTTTTATTAAAAGTATATAATGTATAAGTATAACTATATCTGAGTATATCGGAATATGAAAGTTATTTTGAAAGGCAAATTTATATTCTTGCAGTTACTAAAACCATACAAAAGTTTTGAACAAGCTGCGTAAGATAATGAACACTCTGTATTTAACGTGTGGCAATACCACGGAATTAGGTACTAATATAACCTTATTCCGACTTAATTACATCGGAATAGCGTTTTATATTACTAAATCAAGTTTTCTAATTCCGAGTAATAAAAAGTAAAAGATTTTTTAATATTAAACAAATAAATTAATGTTCAATTGCGATATCTTTGAAAAAATATACAAAGCTCACTCAGGATTATATCAGAACACATTAATAACTTAATTTTCTGTACTTAGCTTTTCCATACAACGAATTAATAAAGTACCTCAACAGGCAATCTTTGACCTGCTATAATTAGTAAATGCGACGCCATAGTGTACCTCGGAAATAGATTTTTGCATCTATTGGTTATTTAAGTAATCGGAGCTAAAACATTAAGTTCGTAATCATAAAACTGCCCTCAAAATTAAAAAAAAAGTCTATGTCTATTAAATTGCATTTCCGTGGTATACATCGGTATTTAGGAACCAACTAAAATATTTGGCACCTAATGCCGCGTTATTTTAAAAACGTATTTTCTCCTCAATTTGTAAAGATAATATTAAAATGTTAACTGTTTTCAATAACAAATATAACCCTTCCAATATTTCAACCTAAACAAAAACTCACACAGTATTAAATTATCATTTAAAACACTATTTAGCAAATCATATTAATCCCGTGCACAAGGTCCGAAATGTATGAAGCGCGCGTTCGTGTCAGCTGCTAGCGTCAAACTTACTGTTTATTTTAAAACGTTAAAGCACCAAAGCACTCTTTTGCTCATATAAACATAAACAGATAAATGATTAATTGATTAATGTATGTTGCAAACAAAAAGAACTTGTAAATTGCTTGAAAACGCCGTTATTCTAAATACATCGGAATATGGTGCCATTTTTAGAACCCCTCGGAATTGGGTGCCTTTACCTTAACGGTATTGTTCTTTTGTTTTTATTGGTCCTTCGGTACTTTTTGTTGCCTACTCTATTTAAAAGTTCTGAATGTCATGACGTGTGATTTTAAAGTACATTCTTAATAGGCCGATTTTTTTGCGTTTCATTCTACGTATGTTGTGCTTATCTAGCAGTTTTGCTTTAAACAAAATAGTGAGATGTCTGGGTGTAATTATTAATAAGAAAAAAATCTTATAAACGCATCACCTACTTACCTATATTTTGACAAATCAAATATTTAAGGAACTCTGACCGAATATTCTTCCTGCATCTAGATACGAATTTAACACGTACAAAAGTTGCAATAACGATACATTACATCCCTATATTCAAATGACATACAAGTATACAAATACAAATTAGAAGTCCGCAGGCGCGTCACAAAGGCGGCATTATTCAGGGGCCCGACAGAGAGGACCATTAGCGGATTGAGAGCGGGCCTCAGTGATGTACCTACTGCCTGATACCTACTGGGGATTGTGGCGAAAGTTGGAAGTAATAATAGAAATAATGATGGTGTTTATATGATTATGATAAGTAAAAGTTTTGTTTGAGTGGATAAAGAGTAGAATAGCAAAACACCATGAATCCAACTAAACAAATATATGAGTTTTGTATTTTCTAAAAGTTAGATTAGTACTCCATTTTATATTCAAGAAGCCATGGGCAATGGGAAGATGAACGAAGCAGATGGCAGCACCATCTTAAGTAATACCTATCGCAACCAATCAGGACGAGTTATATTGACAGTATCGATAGTGTCAAACACATTTAAACCAATGAAATTAGTACCAACGATGATGGCGCCATAAGTTCTTCAGTTTCTTATACTATTGTATTGCAGAGCTGAGTAATAAGCATATCAAGTTTTTTAAATATAATTCAAAATCAATTTATTCAGCCTATCACATTACTGCTAGATATATCTTGGTGCCTTCCAAGTTGTCCCAACACAACGATATTCTAATTATCAGTATTCTAAAGGAGGATGAGCATTTGTGTGAAGGTTAGTTCAACTAACCAACAGATTCGAAATGATTATTATTGAGTTATATCATCATCATCATTCAGCCGAAAGACGTCCACTGCTGGACATAGGCCTCCCCCAAGCATCGCCACATCGACCGGTCCTGTGCTTCTCGCATCCAGCGGTATCCCGCGACCTTCACCAGATCACCGATCCACCTTGTCCTACCTACGCTGCGTCTTCCGGTACACGGTCGCCACTCCAGAACCTTTCGGCTCCATCGGCCATCCGTTCTGCGAGCAATGTGCCCCACCCACTGCCACTTAAGTTTGGCAATTCTTCGAGCTATGTCGGTTACCTTGGTTCTCCTGCGGATCTCATCATTTCTGATATGATCACGCAGGGTAACTCCAAGCATAGCCCTCTCCATTGCCCTTTGGGTGACCTTGAGCCTTCTTATGAGGCCCATTGTGAGTTGTGAGCGACCACGTTTCAGTACCGTATGTAATCACTGGCAACAAGCACTGGTCAAAGTTATATGTCTTTCAGAAACTAGTGGTAAGTGCAGGTACTTCATTTATCTACATCACTGATAATATTTTGTCCCATATGACCCAAATATCTATCTCGTTTCCTATATCAATCTAGCTGTCTAAAACAAAACAAAAATTCAATTCAAACACGACCTCAACTCCCTAACACTATTCAACTTGTCAAAGCAACAAGAATGTATAAATAAAACATTATAATGACTTCCAGAACTTGTTGTAACAAGTACAAATCTTATTTGTAACATTGCTGGCGGTGTAACATTGTAATGTAGTTACAGTTTCAGCCTGAAAGGTGTCTATTGTAACCTTCGGAAGTCTGAACGAAGAATTACGCAAATTTTCATGAACATGAACAACTGTTGTGGAAGAAATGTTGCTGGAGAAGTTTGTTTCGATTTTGTTACTTCAAGATTTTGGGGTGAATATTTTTTTGTGGTTTCGTTCATGTTTTTGGGTTAAAAAAGGTAATTTTATGCGTTTTCAATATTCTATAAAAGTTCTTACTTTAAAATCTATGATATTTTGAACAGTATCTTAGTAAATGCAAAAGATAAAATACCTAACACAAAAAAAGTCTAATGGTATAAAGTCATTTTGACGACACGTTTGGTGAAGTGGCTGAGCGATTGGCTTTTGCGCTACGGGTCGTGGGTTCGATTTCCGCACGGAACAAATATTTGTATGGCCTATAGGATAGTTGTTCCGGGTCTGGGAGTTTTTACATGTGAAGATTTGCGTCTGTAAACGCACCCACGAAACAAGAGAAATCAAAATGTAGGGAAAAGTATCTTTTTTTTTTATGAAATCTATCCATTAATTTACTGGTCCTTTCAGATGCAGTAACATCCGTGCATGCTACATATCAATGGGCGCGGGTTAAAATTTTCTTGCTAGATGCACGGATTTTATTACAAGTTAGAGGACCAGTAAGTAATGAAATGAAATGTCGTGGACTATTAAAGTAAGACATTAGATCTTATAGAATTTTGATTGGATGAACACCATCATCGGGTGATGTGGAGAATTGATAAGAAAAGTATTGGTACACTGACGAACACCATGAATCTGGTTCCGTCTAATAATCCTCTGAGAACAATTAATAGTATGTATTAAAACAGACGATACCAACTACATATATGATGGCAAAAAGACCAATTACGTAGAGACGCGGACCCTAGCAATATTTAAAAGGCACGTTAAAACCATGAAATTTTAAACAAGTCAAATAATTAAAATTTCATACTGAGTCGAAATTACTTCCACCAGCTATTGAAACAAATCGCTTGAAATCTGTTAATGAATTGGAATTAAACAGTATTTGTCTATAACAGCGTGC
The DNA here is from genome assembly GCA_905220435.1 of Amphipyra tragopoginis. Lineage (NCBI taxonomy): Eukaryota > Metazoa > Arthropoda > Insecta > Lepidoptera > Noctuidae > Amphipyra > Amphipyra tragopoginis. The sequence continues at coordinate 26,386,155 of HG992004.1, forward strand.
ATCAAATGATCCGTGCTATAATGATCAGTTCCAATTCACTTCTCTCAGTCTTAATAATGCGATTAAAATACTCATTTTGATTGCATAATTAGTAAGGGGCTATGAAAGTAGCGGATTGACCAAATTTTGGTTTGTAAACAAACTAGTTTGAAGTCATGATGTTTTTTTAAATATTATATTACATTTCCACTTGTAACAACATTATTTTCACTAAGTCAACATCTCAGTTCATCTTCTTAATATATTAGAAGGTATGAATTGCTTTCTTTAAAGAGTGAAAGGTGACGTCACAATAATCTCTCCGCATAAAAATGCTGTACAATCATAAAGGCCACCGTGTAGCGAAGTTCAAGTGATATTCGCCCTAAATATCGATTGAATTTATTAAATATTTTACATGCTAATTATTCGTATAAGTTTATAGATAATATGTAAACAATATTATAAGAATACCTTCGTTAGTCACTTATAAAGTTCGCCTCGTGTATACATAGTGCTCATGGCTGTACACTCCCATTATTCCAGTACTATTACGAACAAAGGACGACTGTACAATAAAGAATGGCAGCATACAAAATAAGAATTATAGCAATTTATAACGATACACACTAACAATACGACAAATGAAACAGTCTTATTTTTTATTGGTTCAGCTTCCAAAAAAAAACAACAAAAATTCCCGCTGATTTCAAAGCCCAACGTCTCGTGGGAGGCGTAAGCTTATTAAAGATGTCTCCTGCAAAGACTGTCTTAATTCAGCAAACGACGTGCCATTATTATTCCTCTGTGCTGTTCTGTCGACTAAACGATGCCAGGATTAACTAATACGTGTCAATTCTGTGAGGACTGAAGGTAACTGCCAGATAATGGTGGTGGAAGTGTAATGGGGGATGGAAACTTGGATGAATAGAGGATTTGGTACTAGGACCAACTTTGGTATTGAGCTTGTTTGGATTTTGGTCCTAAAATTTTGTGGTCCTTTGGTATGTAAATAAGGCCTCGTTTAGTGAGATTTAGGATCCGTCTTGCACTGTTATATACAACGTGTATTAAAATGCGTGGTCATATTTAAGGTAGTTGTTTTGACTTTTATTCAGAGCACCAGTTCTTCGTCATTAGTTTTCTAGCTTTGATACAGATTTGAACACCATAATTATTAAATACTAGGTGTTCCCTCGCGGCTCCGCCCGGTTAAGTTTATTTTTTTAAACTGTGTCAGAAATATTCGCGGACTTGCATCTACATCTCACCAAAGTTTCATCACATTCGGATAACGGATTCGGAAACGCATACGGGACGAACAAAAAAACATTCATTTTCATAAAGAAGATAGATCTAAGTAGCAACAAACTGAATCTTAGTTCTATGGAATAGTTACTGTCTCTCTTGCACTGTAGGTGCAATTTTCAATAACTCGATTTATGGGGAACCGTTCTGAGAAAAATTTTACCTACAATAGCTGTTATCTATAGTCTTATTTATGATCCTTAATAAAATTATGTATAAAACACAGCAGATACGCTTATAGCTTACAAGCTTCAGAAACAATAGCAGTTATCAAACAATCTTGTATTATAACAATAGGCCCTTGGTTTTACTGTATCTTACAGCTTTAATAGCGACATTCAAAACACTCATAATCACGCGTCAGTTGTATTCAGGAACATCAAATACATTTGAGATCAAAGACGGAAGCGTTAGTACTCTTTCAGAGCGGAGGCGGGCGCGAATGTTAGCGCGGGCGCGTGTAAATCAAAATGTATGTAGACGCCAGTTGCATTCACAGTGCTCCCGCGAGCCGCGCGTCTGCGTGTGGCGGGCGCGGGCGTGGATGTTTCTAATGGCTCAGTCCGCCCGTATCGTTCACAGTGATATAGCGTCTGTTCACCCGCCGAAGCGTCGTACGATAGCTCGTTCGGCACTACTGTGAACACGCAGACGCCAAGACCCAAGCGCCCGCCCCCGCACCCGCTAGTGCAGTCTGATTGATAACTTAGATGAATATTATTGTTTTTATACATTTTACAAAGAAAAGATGGATGGATTGTGTGAAAGATGATATGAGTAAGAAAGAAGTGAATACTGAGATGACGGCTGTTGAGGAGAATGGAAGAAGAATATGTGTTGTGCCGACCCCACCTAAAGTCGGATAAGGGCAGAGAGATGATGATGATTCAGATTTGAGACCATTCTTAGTTTTAGTAGTAGTCATACTCGTACTTCCAGTAACATGCATACGGCATGCAGCAGCATGTTTGAAAATATAATTTGTAAAATGTTTTACTTATTTTATTAATATTTTAATGTACATTGGCGGTACGTATGGCGGACTTCATGCCATAAGGTATTCCCTACCTGTCAAACTTTAGGTCAAAGAGAACAACATCGAAAGGAGTACAAAAAAAAGAAGATATGTGCGACTGTGTTAATAAACTATAGAAACACAACAAAAAAATACAGGACAATTAATAAAAATAAAAAACAAGTATAATTTATACAGGATATAATAATATACAGGGTGCCCCGAAACAGAACGTCAAGCTGAGAACAAATGATAGGGAAAAATAAAAGAAAAAAATATTTTTTTAAAACATTTATAAAACACATTTCATTTATGAGGAACATTTTTATTCATAGTAACTATGAAACTCGAAAACGTCAGAGTCATTGATTTTAACAACAGAAGACGTCCCTGTTTTCTATTAAATTAAATATTGAGCATTCATTTCCAAAAAGGCATTTAACCCATTAAGACAAGTAAAGCATTCGCTTAATAATTAGACAAGTTGCTACACAACATCTCCCTAACAGCCAAACCGCACCATTATCATTTATAGCCATTCTTACCCCTATTTCACCCCTATTTGATAACTCATAGCTCAGCCAGGGCAACTTTCCACCCGCCATCAATATCCGTCGGAGACGCATTAATTACAGTGCTCAGGTGCTCAGAAAGAGCACGATAGAACTTCTAAATAAATAGATGTATCTATCAATCTCTTAGGTTTAACTTTTTGTGGAAATGGGCAAGTTTTACAAGGGTAATTTTGTCTAGTGTGGGGTTTTTGTAGAGATTTATTAAGGCTTCAAATAGGTTGGGAAAACTAGACTAGTATGAATTGGGTAGTTAACCGGAGCTATAATTATAAGATAGTGTATCTTTAAAATTTGTTAACGTAATGCCCTACTTTTTGACTCTATTCTTTTCTAAATACATTTTCCATTTTTTTAGCAGCGTAAGATAGTTAGCCACGAGTTCACATGCGATCGGAATAATATTGTTGGGTCAAAATTGTCAATAATACAAAAATATGGCTACGTCAAATGCAGTCTTCAGAGCTAATTTTGAACCTAAAATTTATGCACAAAACGTGTAAACCGTCTACAAACAGCACAAAAATATTAATAAAACTAGACGCATAAAATATTAGTCCACTCGAAATCATAATATTAAAGTTTTTCTCCATCAAAATCTGATTGTTTCACTGAAACAAAGAACAATAAAAATGCAAGCAGAATAATGCACATATTTCAGCACAAACACCAAAAAGAGAGTCTAAACGAAACCGGTTATCACAAAAACGCAACACCTGAAGCAACAAAAAACAAACACGAAACAGAACCAAGTTGAAATAAAACGCTTGAAGAATGTTTATATTATATTCTGAACAAAACACTTCCGCCTCCTTAAGCTAGAGATGTAAAAAACTTGTTTTATTCCAAGTGCATGGTAAAGTTAAAATAGCGGGCTGCATTCTAATTAAGTAGCGCCCGAATTTCTCGCGTCTCACGTGTGCTAGGTGCAGTGTTGATTTACTGGTGTGTGATTATGGGTGGGACCTGTGAGCGGGGAGGAGCGGATGTGATTTTTGAAGTTGATGTCATCGGTAGGATATCTACCCGTATGATTGCAGTAATATAATACTTCGTCTTACATTTTCTTGATCTATTAACGAGATGTGTTGTGAGTGTTCAGTCGATCACTAATGTTTTCGCCCAAACTACATAAATCTGAAACGTCTACAAACAAAATATTCAAACCAGTTCGTATCAAAGGACCACTAATTATAAACTTATTATTGTAGAAGAAGACAATGTACACTATCTATCTATGCAAATCATTGACGCAAGTGAAAGCAACATTAAAAATTGCCAACTAACAGACTAAAAGGACCAAATCGCCCTGCTTATCGCTCTCACAGCTAAATCCTTAGCCTAACACATTTCATTTAAAATATACGTGTGAATTTCACGACGCGATAACATTTTCCAATGGTAAAACTTCAAAGAGTTAGATATTTTATTCAAAACTGAATGTTTTCATAGCGATGCACTCATTACGTACAGTATGACGTCATTGATGTTAATGTAAATTAACAATATTAATCAACTTCATCATCATCATCATCATTCAGCCGAATGACGTCCACTGCTGGACATAGGCCTCCCCAAGGAAAGGGGGGTTTGCACTAATCGCCACGCTAGGCAGGCGGGTCGGCGATCGCAGTATGGTTGTTAAAATACTTAGAGAATGCTGCTGCCCATCCTCTAGTGAATCACTTAGTCGCCTTTTACGACATCCATGGGAAGAGATGGTGTAGTGCTATTCTTTATGTCCGGCACCACACGGATCAATTAACCTAGAGAAATTACCTAGCTTAGGTGAAAACCGCATCCAAATCCATTGGCTAGTTCAGAAGAAGTAAGCGGATAAACAAACAGACACCGAAAGCGACTTGAACTATTTAGAGATAGAAATATTTTCTAACTCCTAAACTAGGTACCGTCCGCGAGGCCTAAACTGAGCTTTGCATATGTGTGAGAATGAATGCAGACGCGTCCTTTGCTTGGTTTAAACCGGTTTATACTGCTTTTTGGCAATCGATTCTACGTGCACTCACACAAATGCAAAGATCAGCTTACGCCTCGCCAATTGTACTTGTATTGATTACGTTCTCATCACGTCCTATTCTAAATGCACAAAACTGGGTGTACGGTATAACAAACTCAAAATAATGTCGGCTACGGCCCAAAAGTCACGTCGCCTTTCAAAATATATTCCATCTTCCATTTCGTCAAAGGAACGTACCGCACTCGTCGACATTTCTAGTATTTTTTTATTAATTACCCACACGTGTGTAACGTTCTTGTTCAAAGATAATAACAAAGTTGTTTTACTCGAGGAAGTCATATTTTTCTTGCGGAGTTTTGTTATTTCATCTTGCTTGTTCGTCCTTGCTGGTTCGTTCTTGCTTTCGGAAGAGTTTTGATTTTGTATTCTGACCTATTTTTTGATTGTTGCTCTTTGGTTTTATAATATAGGGTGTAATTGAATTCGTTTAATTTAAAGCCGCGTAATTTACTGGTAACACAGATTAAAACGAAAGGAGTTTTTTAGAAAAAAACAAAAGCTTGAGCCCCCAGGTAACTGACTGCAAAGGGCGATATCGCGCTAGTTTTGCCGGCCAGCTGTGTTGCTGTGCTTTTAATAATTTATGAGAGGTATAAAAATAAATAAAAAATGCAAAACTATTTTTTGCTTATTTTTTTATTGAGGTGGTTTAGACACACATAACTCTAATGCAAGAAAAAAAAATATTTTTAATCTTGATAAATCCCGGATCAATCTGCACCAGTAGTAGATCATAGAGTTTTAAGAAATAGAAATATTTATTCGCAGGAGATATGGAATACATAGTAGATGTTACAAAAAATTATAGAGCTTAACACATCTCACCTGTACAAGGTATGCGAAATTAGATTACTTACTAGGTAAGTAGGTGCTTAGCGAGTTTATAGTTATTAATACATTTTATAGTTAAAAAACTCACTTAATGTATAAAAACACTTTTCTATCAGCCATTGTTTTAACTTTTTTTTAAATTGATTTAAAGGGAGTTCTCTTATTGAGCGTGGGATATTGTTGAACACTTTAATAGACATCATTAGGCTGTTTTTTATGAAATGTGCTTCTACATGTATCTATTTTTAACTTAGTAAGAGCCCTTGACTTATATTTATAAGAAATTAGACGAATTCGTTTACATCCTTTATAGGGAACGTATGTGGAATTATGAGTTTTCTTTGTTACGTTTTGATTCCGAATAACTTTTTGCTACCGAGATCGAGCTCATAGCTAGTAACCGCGGCGATTATGTATACAGGGTGTAAAAAGACCCATCACATAGCCGAAATCTACGCACTCTGTACATCAAACTAAATTACATTGACCAAAAATAATTGCTGGGAAACGACTTTTATTTTTTGGCACGAATAAAAACGCTTTTTTTTTGTAGCGCGCAAATTGTGGTTGTGGCGATGCCGCGCGTTTGCATGCGTGCAGCGGCCACACAGCCGAGCCAAGGCGGTTGTGTGCGTTTGATATTCATTGCGTTTTTCTAACTTCAAATACGTAATTTGTTAGAAAAAAATGAAATTTTTGGTAACGTTTGTATGGAAGAAAGATTAGTATTATGACTTGGAATTCGTTTTTGGAAAAAAAACAAAAAAAAATGTATACTTTGACCTTCAATATCTCTAAAACCAATTATTTCCCAGGTACGGTCTAGTAGAAAAAAATGATCCCAATGATGGGTAGAATTTGTGGTTTTCGTTATCGTCAAGGGTCTTTTTACACCCGATATACTTGGAAAAAGGCTAGGAGAATGATAATCTTTTCTTCATACATTATTTAACGCACCATCATCCTTCAAATAAATAGCAATACTACAATGTAAACATCGCTATTTCAAACGCTCACATTTCTTATTACAAACGCCATCTAATTTGGTCCTCAGAGTCAAATTAAAGGCGTCTTAAGTTACTCGCCGCCATATTTGTATATTTAGTCTTTGATCTCAAATTATTTGATGTCAGTAATTATACGATTTTGTTGCTTCTGCACTGATTGCTCACACCACTGCCTCTTTTACGAGATAAATCCTGGGATTTCGCTAGACTCGACTGTTAATTAGATGTCGCAGATTGCTCAATAATAGGTACACAGATAAAAAAAAAAACTGCTATTACGTATTAAGATTTTTATAAAAATACCCCGTACTGCTTCTGAAATAGCGTATTCTTTATATGAATGAAAATATAAGAATTGTGATACTTAAATCACTTTTTTGTAACTGAAGGGGAGGACTTAAGACACAAGAACTTTTCTTAGGGGGAAGTGAGACCCAAAGTGGAAGTTTCGACCGCTCGGATAATCTATTTTAAGATACTAAAAACAATGAATCCATTTTTTTTTTCTGAAAGAATTATGGTGCCCAAAACTATACTTGGGAGCAAATAAATCGAGCCACTTCTATTTTTCACGTAGGTATAATTGTTATTATTTTTGGTATTATGGAACAGATCAATTCTAAACATATATCGCATAAAAGGTTATTTGATTACCTTAACAATGAACCCTCATTAACACTCACTAAGTTAAATATAAAATGTATGCATTAGATCAAGAAGATACTGGCTGAAAATAAAAATCAGCTAAATAAAACAGACTTGGTGAAAAAAAAAACAAATCGCGCGCATTTTGTACCATTGTAAAACTTTGATACTTCTTATTTAGCAAGAAAAGTTTAAAAAAATGTTAAATGGATATTTTATCACGGTAGGTAGATTGGTAGTTGAAAGAAAAGTAGATTACGCACCTTGCTTAAGTGAGTAATTAATGCACTCGTGTTAATTTAGTGCCCTCGCGTACGTTCGGGCACCAACATAACACTCGTGCATTAATAACTCACTTTGCGCTCGATGCAACAATCTACTATTATCAAAAGATTTGCCCCCGGTAACCGTGCGTAAGTATGCCCATTGCATCCTGGGCAATCAGCATCGCTATCAACCTCGCTCACTGTCTAATCCTTTCACTCGGGGTATGAGCTATTTCAATTATCATTGCTTGTTCTTTATCTGTATGAGAAGAGACCTTTGCCCTTACAGTGGGACATTAAAAACGTATTTTTTTCTTTTCTTTGTCTACTACTGACACGACAAAAGAAGAATACAACGCCACGCTGCACGCACCGCGGTCACATCGTTAAGATATCCCCCTCCTACCCAACTCCCGCACACCAATATCAACACATTACTCCACAGCATCATTAACATTAACACGAGTAAAGCCTCGATAATCAAATACATCGGTTTAATTAAAACTTATATGCTTTGAGTAACCGCAACAAATGAGCACGTGATCAAGGTACGCACTCAAATGCTTAATGTACACCGTCAAATAAATTTGGTTACGTCCTTGAATAGTGATGGGACTGTTATTGCTATAGGTGTTATTTAATACCTGTTTCGCGATAACTGTTATTTGTATAGCAGAATACTCATTAAGTAAATCTTAGTAGAGATATAACTCCGTTCAATAATTGATAAAATAAAGATACAAGATAATATTTGACACTACAGCTGGTATTTGAGAAAACCGGTCAAGTGCGAGTCAGACACGCGTACCAAGGCTTCCATCCCTCCACACATGTCTCGAAATAATTGTTTTTTACTATTTTTTCCTTAACTTTAGAGTACGTATTACAGTCATACCAAATTTCACTCTTGTATGTATTACCGTATTTAAGGAAGAGCAGGAAAAAAAAAACTAGGAAAAAAAGAAAAAATCATAGGTCTTGCATGAGATCCTCCTTTGGATTTTGAATTTTTATTATTTGCCATACTTAATTGAAGTCATAGTAGCACGTACTCTGTGAAAAATTCAATTAGCTGTGATAGACAGAATGATGGACGGACGGACGGACAGATGGCGTAGGCTTAGTAATATAATCCTAGGCATCCTTTGGGTACGCAATCCTAAAAAACAACTATCATATTTACCTAGTACACCTACTATCGTATTTAAAACAGACAACCAGACAATTTTTCAAAGTATTATAAATATGCGTACTCGTTAAAGTTGTGATAATTATATTCACAATTAGAACGAGTACCTATTATTTTTGTTTCCTACCACTTTGTACTTATAATTAGAACATGATTTCACAACTTTCACATGTCAAAAATCACAGAAACATCACTGTTCCCGACTGTTCATTAAAAATACTTCCTTAACTTTGATGTGCGCGTATGTACGAAATTCGCGGTACTGCCAAACTCGTAATGAACTCGCTAAAATTAACCCCTTTGTCTTATAACCCTACAGGAATTCCTTGTATTGAATTCCGTATTACCGTACCATACCGGAATTAGGAAATTCCACTTTCGGCTTTGTGTCTCCTCGTTGAGTTTGGTATGCCTATAGTTTAGGCTATTGAGCTTGCCGTTAGCTAATCATAAATTTATTGTAATTTACATATTGGTGTAGGATAAAGTTGCGTTTATTTTAGACTGGTTGAGAGCTGTTGGGAACTGTTGCCAGGGCGTAAAATTAAGTCTTAAGATATTAAGTCCTCCTCTGTACTGATTTTATGCGTAAAGATAAAAAAAATCGTGAAGTAATGGTTTTTTTTTTATAAAACGCCATTTTTTTTTGTTTCGTTCTAACATTTCTGCCTATCCTTTTCGCAACTATGTTGGAAACAGCTCCAGTCTAACCAAATTCGGCTGAATACCAGTATTTTACACGGAGCGACTGCCGTCAGACCTCCGTAACCCAGTTACTGGGCAATGCCGATATCCTAAGGTTAGACCGGTTGTCAGACTTTCGGGCTTCGACCACCCGTAACGACTGTCATAGGTATCGAAAATCGACCGTCTAAATGACAATTCGACTGGGTCGCAAGTGACTAAAATCACAAACCCCAAAGTTGGGTGCCATCCGAATTTTTCCGTGCGGCGACAAGCCGCATGCGGCGGGTGACTAAAATCGACCGTGTAAATGGTCAGTTGCAGGCGATCGCCCGCCGCATGATGTGTGTTTTGCGCTGTGTTGTTCCGCTAGAAATGAACAAGTCGCATGCGATTTTTGTCGACCGGTGTAAATGGGGTGGTGATTCGATTTTTACAAGCGATGCGACTGGTGACTTGCTGCACGGCTAAAATCGATAAATGTAAATCCCCCAAAATGCTCCATAGCTTTCCATAGCAGACCCTCCTATGCGTTACTAGGTATCACAGATAAAATTAGCTCACGAATCTAGTTACATGCCTAGTTAGGTAATAAAAATGCTACCATTGGTATGTAAAATGATCCGGTTTTAGCCATAGAAACCATGTATGTGTACAATTCTATAGCTATGTCTACACCAGTGCGCTTTCATGTTCAACTTGCGCCATAGCGCATGCCTTAATACTAGTTCGACAAAAGGGCATGCCCCTACCGCACGCTAATCCGTCTATTGTATGTCGACTGACTACTGGCCGAGGCGCACCGGTGTAGACGATAATCTGCATGCGTCTTATGGCAATCAATATTGCATGCGCTTGACGCAAGAGGAATTGAAAGTTGAAAGCGCAAGATGAACATAAAAGCACACTGGTGTAGTGTAGACATACCATATGACAATCTACAACGTATCTTTTTTAGATATTTTCTGTATTATCTTCTACATAAAACTCCATGAGCCAACCAAGTATAAAAACAGACACACAAAAAAAGGCAGATTTACAAAAAAAATGTGGCAATCATATTAAAATTTTCTCAAAACAAAATGAATTGTAAAAACAAAAAACGGTAAAACAATGGGATTACCGCTTCATTTGAGTAATGGGGTTATAATCCTTCTCGGAATTTATTTTTCGTCTCCATAAACTTTTATTTGGCTTGGAACACGTCCAGGCTTGTTTACGTGGTAATTTTTATTACTTGTTTAGTCCTATTCCTACCCAGGCTTAGCTTGACCACCGTAGACAAAGATTTTGTCGATAGAAAACAAAATGACATATTCGTAATGACAATACGCCATTTTGCATAATCTTCTGTCGACAAAATCCTTGCCTACGGTGATCATGCTACGCCTGCAAGTCAGTTTGAGATTTAAATCTAAATGTTAATTACAATTGTGGATATTTAAAGAATAAGTTAATAATGGTTTACAAAATTAGTTAAATTAAAATGTAGAGAAAATTATTAACAAGTTCGACATAAATGGTTTTTATTTTTGTTTTACGGATAACTTGAATTAAGGACAAATTATAATTAATTAACTGCTTATACTAACGCTAACGTCTTCTGTTAATGTGTTCTTTAAAGCTATGATTTTAAATCACTTATTTTCATTGGAGTACCAACAAAAATATCTTAAGGCTTGCCACACCAGGCAGGAGCTTAACTTGGAGCCACGCTTGTAGCATGCTGAACTAGGCTATGCATCATTTCACTTGAAAACTCACTATGTTACTAATAGTCGTGCACCGCGGCTCCAAGCATCAGGGGGCTTACCATGACCTCTTATGAAAACGTTCAAATGCCAGCCAGTCAATTTCCGTTCAAAAGCAGGCCTGCTTCTGAATCGCTAACAATCGTACCATTACAGTACTAAAGGTGAACGACTATTGAACCAAGCTGAACGGTAATGCTTGTTCATGGTACGAAAAGTCTCTACAAAAAAAAGGTGAACGGATTTCGTAAAATTCAACGTAGCAGGCCTGCTCTAACGATGTCATAGTACAAAAAAGCAGGGCAGTTCAACTTCCAGACAACTTCTGTCCTGCTTTAAGAAGACATAGTAAGCCGCCAGTATGGCCGTGGCGTTAGTAAACCCTAGCGAAGCGTAAGCTCTTAACACCAAACGAAGCGCCTACCTGAGTGGCTTCGTAAAATCATTCTTGGCCCCACATCATTTTAGGGCCCCAAGTTAACTGACTGCACGGAGCGATATCGCGCTAGTCGTGCCTGCCAGCTGTGTTGCCGTACTTTCATTCAGTTATGCGTGGCATCGAAATGCTCTAGCACCTAGTGTTGACTTTTTGAAAGCACCAGGAATCTGGTCTACTTGAAATAAAAACTATTTGACTTTGACTTGACTTTGATCGAAATGCTCTATCACATAAAATTATTTTTTTGCAAAAAACATTTTTGCTTATTTTTTATTGAAACCTTATGAGGTGGTTTAGATGCGGTGACTTAAACAAACTGGAAGTTTTTTTTTTTTTAATTTACATTTAGCTAAGTCCCATGCTGGGTTAATCTATATCATTAATAGATCATGTTGTTTGAAGGAATTACACGAATTCGTTTAAACCCTGTTTAACCACTGCAAATTTTAAAAACCTCATACCTGACACTTTCAAAGTTACGCAAAACAATACGAATAAAACCAATTAACACTTTGATCACCAACCTAAACCTAACCACAATAAATGCTTTTTCGTCCACAAAGATACATTTTAACCCTCAAACGCTATCGATTGGCGGTAGGCGGCAGGTTAAATTCCATCGGTTTATCCGCCGGATTAATACGTACGCTGGACCAAACTATTTGGGAACAAAGACCTTCGCTAAATGCCAGGTGAATATTTGAACCGCGGTCGCAGGGTTGTGTGGGTACAAAATAGACAAGTTGTGTTTCGAATCCTATTTGATGAATGGAAATTTTCGTCAGCGGAGGGTTATAGGGTGTGTAGGAATTCGGTATTATCTTTGTGTTATTGCAAGCCGTTTTGGGTCCTAATGCTTAGCTGTAAGTACGATATTCGAACTAAGTCAGTTCCATGGTATAATAATATGTTTCACCAGGTATTTTCTTCCTGTGACAGCTAGGTCACGTGATTGACATAAGACTACGTCATCGGTTGGGGATGGTACCACTATGTATAAATAAATTGAGAATTTGCATGTGATTTTTTTTTCTCTTAATCAATGAAGAACAATAACATAAACCCAAGAAAAGTATTAAAAGTCAAATGTTACTATTGTTTGTTGCTCAAAACAATTATTAAACTTCAACAATTTTCTTCTACAGTTCAAACATCCTTTATTGTCGCGGCCATAATGTGACGTCATAATTCACGATACTGCTTTGTGATCGCTTATTTAGCCACAAATCATATAAATTAAATTATTTCTTGTGCTTTATTCAAGCAGAAATCGCACTTACTAACTTACCTCAGTGAGAAACCAAACAGTTTGCTAAGAAAAGATTAATTATTTAAAGATTTATTCACATAGATTTTGATGTCACTTCCGGCATTTTCGAAGACGACTTTTGACGATTGCGTTCCGTTCCACAAAAAATACGTAACATAAAATAATTAATTGTAGAATAAGTAACGCGTTAAAATATGTTAAAAAATGCTAATAATGTCTTGACTTCTGTACATAAATAATGAAAGAGTTTTGAATTACATGCATATTCCGTATTTCCCGAGTAAATTGCATTGTTTCACTCACTTGTTTGTATAAAGAAGCAAGGTTCAACAAGTCATTTTATACAGTTTACTTTTTTAACTAAATAGATGAATAACACGAAATAGAAAATAATTAGGCTAGTTATCAATTTATTTTATATTCATTATGATATTAAAAATCTTCTTAATTGTATTGCAGATGTTAAAAAAACTTTAAATAAAAGTAAAAACCGACTTCAAAAAAAACTAAAAAAAAGAGTGAAATAATATGTTAAAATGCACAGTTTCAGAAGTCAGTAGCTTTTATTTGTTTCAGTGTAGAATTGCACCGACTTCTGAAACTGTTAATTTTATATCTTGCTAATTATTTCACTCTTTTTTTGTTTTTTTTTAAAGTCGATTTTACTTTTATTTGAAGTTTTTTATTAAGTACGTTTTAGTGCCATAAATTACACGGTTTAACTACAAATTTAAATGACAGGGTAGCGAAATCTTTCCAGCAACTTGGTAGTTTTCTTTAAGAATAGGTATTAATGTATAATTATCATGACGGCTCCTTACAAATACATATTATAATCTTTTTTGTTATTGGCTATTTTTTCTGCAAGGACAGTTAAAACAGAGATCGAAGGTCCTCATCAAAACTTTTGCTGAAGGGAACAAACCAAAACGTCATCTAAGTATATGTTTTTTTGTTTTTGTTGATTTTTTCAAAAAGCGCTGTATCAATTTCGATAAAATTTATATGGGGCCACCTCTGAAGTATGGCCTACCAAATAAAAAAAAAAACACACAAAAGAGATGATAAAAAAAACATGATGAGATATCGATAAAAAAAAACATACAAAAAAAAACTTTCAGGCGAATTGAGAACCTCCTTCTTTTAAAAATGGCAGCACTGATTGTGATATTCGTGACGTAGTGTTGGGCCATCGAGGAAAGATAATACCTGATATTATTATACCATGGTCAGTTCGTACTTTTGAATGCAAAATAGCACCAAATTGATTTAATATTGAGTGCATAATTGTTTAATAGGCATGTTGACAGCATCAATAAATTGCAAATCTAATTAGTCCGCCAGTTAGAGATTTGAAAAATAATGGCCACGTTTTTTTTTTTTATTTTAAATCTATGAATATTCGGAAAGATAAAACACATCAAAACTCGAGAGCGGGGGCTTGTGACGTCAGAAGCAAGTAAAAATTGTACTTGCTTGTGACGTTTTACCAATTTTAAAAGTGTCGTATTTTCGTCAATTTTGGTTTACGTAACAAAAAAAAAATACGGGTCAAATATTTTTTGATAATCGAACTGACGGACTAATTAGATTTTTTCAGTCAAATACCCTATTATTATATAAATTACTAGCTTTCGCCCGCAGCTTCGCTTGCGTGAAATTTTGAACCCGTTAAGTGGCGATTTTCCATACAAACTTTCATCCCCTATTTAACTCCCTTAGGGGTAGAATTTCGAAAAATCCCTTCTTAGTGGATGCCTACGTTACAAAAGGAACCTACTGTCAAAATTTCAAGTTTCTAACCCCAGCGGTTTAGGCTGTGCGTTGATAGATCAGTCAGTCAGTCAGTCAGCTTCTCCTTTTATATGTATAGCTAAAGGAGTGCCTCGTCTATTCTCGTCGATTTAGTGGTCGCTAGCCCGACTGCTAACCATGAGGTTACCGTGCCCCTTATTACATGGGATTTAAACATCATGGCGAAATGAGGGTGTACCTTTGTCCAACCCTTCGGGGAATACAGGCGTGATGTTATGTTACTTATCGAACTTTACAGTTAATTATACGCCATAAAACTGGTTATGAAACTATACAACAACTAGCTTTCGCCAATTTGACAATCAACTCTTAGACACACTACTAAAGTTTCTATTATAATACCTATCATTCAATCATGATTCAAAAGACACGTGGCGCCATCTATTATCATAAGAATGTTTCTGTTGTTTTCCTCGGGAACAGTACTTTTTTTCGGGATGAAAAGTACCCTATGTCCGTTTCAGTACACCTGACAACGTATATGCTAAATTTCAGGATGATCGGTTCAATGGTTTAAGCGTGAAAAGGTAACAAACAAACTTAATAGATCTTTACATACCTCCTCAGATCAGGTCTAACATGATTATGACGTCACAAATATCAAACAAAACAAATGCCGCGTGAACCCATTGAATTGGAATCCAATTAGATTAATAATATAATCAATCAAGTTGTGCCGCACAATTGAATCAATACCGAAGCCTGAAGGACCAGTACCAACCGAATATCGGTACCTGACCCATCTAACCGTTGACATGGGTACCTTAGGTACGAACCCGTCTTGTTCTATTGGAGAAAGAAAAACGTATGAATTGTGACGTTTTTGTAAGGAAATTATAAGTATTTTTGTTGGAAAAAGGTAGTGTTATTTTTGTTTCAATGTGTTTATTATGTATGCTTCTTTTATCTTTTAAACAGGATCGTAATTTGAGATGGGGCATGAAGGGCAGCTACCTTAACCATTGAAGCTACAGGAAAACGTTCTTAGGAGATCACCCTTAACTTTTGGGATAATTTCTATCTGCATTCAAAGATTTTGAAAAAAATTTACAGTCAGCGAGAAAAAGGGCAGTTTCCATAAAACATTTTTATGATACCAAACGATCCTATTTCCCATAAGGATCAAAAGACTATTCCGCACCAACTAAGGTTGGAGTACAAGAAACGTCAGAAATCGCGAAAAGCTTATTTTTGATGGAGTAGCAATAAGACCAAGGAAGGAGCGGAGAGGGAGAGAGAGGCAACGGCCATTCTCCCTCCCCGCGCCAGACGCATCGGGCGCCGCCGGAGGGCGCGCGACGGTCTTCGGCCACCCTATAGTGTGTGGCCTGCGGGCGACGGTTTAGGGGACCCATTGCCCGACCAGTAACAGGCCCGAGAAGGCGGCGTGCATGTGTTCCGTGCGCGCCTCTCAGGAGGACGTGGGGCAAGGCCCAACAGAAGAAGAGGTCTGCCAGGGGCTGGCGAACCGAGGCCTGCCGAGGTCGCGGTGCATGCAGCTGCAAATCCCGCGACCCCGGCCAAGGGTCAGGAGAAGGAACACCGTGGGTAGTCCCTTATAGAATTGGGCACAAATAATGAAAACAAATAAAATTCTCAAGAAAGAAAGAATGAGAATTCTTATAAAGATGATTGATTGTGGATTGTGTAGTCTACTAACCCGCACGAGGCCATCGTGTTGTACTAAGTCCTCAACCGTGCATTGGGCCAGTAATGGGCTAATTATAGTGTTATAATATACTAAGATTGTGGCTACGCCTATTCTACAAGACAGCTTGATTTCTATACAAATGTCAACGACTGTTTGTCCACTTTCTATTCTCGGAGTCACGCGTTCAAAACCCGAACTAAATTATGAACATTTAAAAATAAAAGAAATATTAGCCTGTAACTGTCCCACTGCAGTGCAAAGTCCTCTTCTCATACAGAGAAGGAAAGAGCATTGATCACCACGCTTGTTTACTGCGGGTTGGCGATTTCAGACCATTAAATCCAGGTTTCCTTACGATGTTTTCCTTCACCGTGAGTCAGTGGCGTCTTAGATACTAAGAAAGTACATTTGATATTGAAATAGTCACATTGGTACATGCTTAAGGGTTTGCATAACATGTGCGTCTGTAACCTCAGAGCCGCTATGACACATGAACATTTAAGGCATCAAACATTGTTTTTGGATGTTGTTGTGCATAAAATAGAGCTTCGTTTGTAAGATGTAATAACATTAAAAGAACACGGTATCTTCCTGAAACATTTTAACAAGATGTACATAAAATAGTATGTATATAAAAATAGTAATAATCAGCGCACACAGTGATCCAGGCGCACGTGCCCCGACATAATCAAGCCCGTCTCAAGTGAGCGCAGACCGCTCCGCTTTGTGCCGCAAGCGATGAGAGCGAAGCGTAATAAATAAATTAAAGTAAATACCATAAAGTTTAAAAAAAACCTTTAGGTAATACATAATAGTACCTTATTAAGTGGTCGTTAAAAAGAACTGGACGGAGATATACTAGGTTTATCTCTGATGTGTCAAAGATCCCAGGGTGTCAATGACTTTTCTGAAAACTAACAATTTCTTCTGTAGAAGCTCTCAATTGCAGTTCAGAGCATGCAAAAGCAATATGCGCTCTTTTTTGGTACTGAAGTAGAATACATCTTTGGTCACACACGATAATTATGCTCCCAGAAAACTAAGGTTTTTAACTGTTTTTAATTAAAATAACTTGGTTAATAACTTTTTACTCAAGCTAAGCCGCTAGTAGGTACATAAATTACCTACGCAAGTTCATAAACACTGCCAGCTAATAGTGACAGTGAAATTACGCCTACGGGCACAATACGGCGAGTCACGGGGCAAAGTCACGTTTAGTGGTCGATGTAATCGAAGATTATAACTTGGCCTAAGTGAAAACAAACCTATTGGATGTATAACGTCATCATTATTGACTGTGTGAAATATTAAATTGAGCTGAATTAGAATGGATTGGAATATTCTTTATTGTGCACACATTCAGACAACATTAACACATCCTAATAAGAAGCAGTGCAAAAGGCAATTTGAGTGAATTTTAATAAACTCAACAGCTAAGGCATCGGGTTGGATAGTTCTGACTTCAAACTACACCCGATGTACTATTGACATGAACATATTTCTATGATACAACCATGTTGATCTAAGTTGGAGAGGTTGACTAGAGTACTTCAAATTAATTAATGACTTCTATTGTGTACTGTTATTGTGTCAAAGTTTGTGTCAGTTAATAAATTATTTATTTGTCTCTAGAGGTCGCCTGCAGCTTCACCCGCGTGGATGTATTTAATGTATCACGTAGATATTTCGCGGTTTTCGGGATAAAATGTCCTTCTTCGGGACTATCTCTGTAAAAAGTTTCATCAAAATCGGTTCAACGGTTTAGGCACGAAAGCGTAACAGACAGAGTTACTTTCGCATTTATAGGTAATATTAAGTAGGGATTATTCACTTCACACTTTATTTTACAAAAATAAAAATAGTAATGTCAACATTTTATTCCAAGCCTAAATCAATACATTGTTTTCATTAAAAATACACCATCATATAGTATCGAAATCCCAAACATTTCCGTCCTATTTTCCCTAAGAAAATTTTATTTCTCTGTCCGCCAATCGCTCGCATCTTGCACCACGCGTCCGCGCCGCGGGCGTCAGGCCCAGTCATCTCAATCCGTGTTTGTAGGACGCCCCCTCCCACCCCACACAGACCCCGCGAACGATTCAGTCAGTAATCAGTACGAGAGCCAGTCTAGATTATCAGTAACATCGGTTTAGACGTAAGTCGTGCGATTGAGTCCATCCACTTCGAATTAGATTGAATGGAAAATATATAGCTTCTCTGTTCAATCTTAGTTGTGAAGAGGGAGAGATTAGTATTGTGGATGTTATTTATTATATAGGTACTCTGCCTAGCTTTTTCCTATTTTGGGGTCAGCTTCTAGTCTAACTAGATGCGGCTGAATACCAGTATTTGCTATCAGACCTCCGCAACCCATTTACTGGGCAATGCCGATATCCTAATGTTAGAACGGTTGTCAAACTTTCGGGCTTCTGACTACCCATAACAACTGTCATAAGATATTCGTGTGAAAGAAAGAAAATACATTTATGTAGCACAGACTGGAAGGCACGCAATATAAAATAAAGCATAAAAAAGAAATTAGCAGGAAAGTGTGCCTCACTGCTGCGCCAAAAAGGCCCAGTTCAGCAAAAATGCCAGACAACTAGTGCCTGACGCTGGTTTTCAACTAGATCTGAAGTGTGAGGTGACGGATGTAAGTCAGTTTTATACTGCAACGTGTGTATTTATACGTAACTATATACATAGTATAAAACAAAGTCGCTTCCCGCTGCCTGTCTGTCCCTATGTATGCTTAAATCTTTAAAACTACGCAACGAATTTTGATGCGTTTTTTTTAATAGATAGAGTGATTCAAGAGGAAGGTTTTAAGCTATAAAACGTACACGTGCAAAGCCGGGGCGGGTCACTAGTAAATAAAATAAATTGTGTCAGATAAAAATAATAACGAACAAGTACTTAAGTAGATAGTGTGATTTGAATAAAAATTGCAACAAAAACAAAAAACGACTGGTACGACACTCGGGATCGACGGTTTAACTTGCTCTCAGAGCCAGAGGGATCTCGATGTGTAATGAATGATCACCCATCCATGATCTGACCTCGGTAAGCACAACTTAATTAACAAATTGCAACTAATTCAACTTTAATTAATTAGATAACAAGGTACCTTCTACGTGCGGCTGTTCGCTACTGCATTAGTTAAGTATCTTGTTATCTAATTAACTTAAGTACTAAGACTGCCTCGTTCGTCTAGCGGTCGAAAGCACGACTGCTGAGCGTGAGGTCTTGGGTTCAATCCCCAGGTCGGGCAGTGTTATTGGGGTGGAAGTGTTAGTGGAATTTCAAACTCAAACTCAAAACTCATTTATTCAAAATGGACTAGAATTACTTAGCTCTTTTTGAACGTCAAATACAAATAGACAGCCCCCAAAAAAGCCCTCCCTTCACCGCTTCCTAGTGTTTATGCTGTGAAGAAGACGGCGCAACAAACTCCCCAGCAACACAGTTCTGTCAGTCAGGTGAATAAATTAATTGACTCTACAGGGTGTTAACGAATTCGTGTAATTCCTTAAAACCACATGATCTACTACTGGTGTAGACAGGCCCCGCACGGGATTTAGCTGGATTAAAAATAAAAAAAATAAAATTCTTTTTTTTTTCATGCGGCTTTGTTACCGATCGTATCTAAACCATCTAATCAGGATTCAGCAAAAAAATAAGTTTTTTTTTTTTTGCAAAAAAATATTTTATTTGTGTGAACATTTCGATGCCACGCATAAAATAATGAAAGTACGGCGACACGGCTGGCAGGGACGACTAACGCGATATCGTTCTTTGCAGTCAGATAACTCAAGGTTCTAAAAAGACTCAGAAATTGAAAACCAAAAATTTTTTAAATTTTTTTTTTTATTGATTTTCAGAAATTCTCATTTAGTGTTAATCTGTGTCACCAGTAGATCACGTGGTTTGAAGGAATTACACGATTTCGTTAACAGCCTGTATACAAAGAAAATCATAATATTTTTACAATAGTAAAATTATGCAAATAAAGGAAAAGTAATAATTACAAATTTCAAAATATATAAATCTATTCATTTCTCAGTAGCAGCCCGGAGTCTGGATGTGTGCCCTGTCAATAGCAATAGGCTCGCCCCCTATTACATGGGACGTAAACATAACGGGGAAATGTGGGTGTTACCATACACCTCTGCCAACCCTTCGGGGAATACAAGCGTGAGTTTATGTATGATTGTGAGTGGTGCCATACCGCATATCATATGATCATATGATTTTCAAGGTTCAACTTCACTCGTCGCAGTCAGTCCGTGAATTCCATCATTCGTTACACTTCGAGACACCTTCGTGCCTCGGAGAGGACGTTAAGCCGTCGGTTCCGGGTTTCATATGAATACCTATGACAGTCTACACCAGTCTTTCTCAAAATGGGCGATAACTCCCCCTTGTGGGCGCTAGAGGCTTACAGGGGGCGGTAAAAGTAATGATTGCGATTGTGATTTTTTAGATTTGGTAAAGTTAAACATTTTAGGGGGCACTAGAGAATAATTGATTATTAAAGTGGTGGTGTAGTAGTAAAGGGGATAGAACCTTTGTGGCATAGCCCCCCCGCTGCAATTTAGATTTTTTTTCAAGTTGCGGCGCACGATTTCACTAACATATATGGATAGAGGACACTTAGACACACAAAAAATATCAGGGATATGGTGCCCTAAAGTGTCACGTTGCCGAGATATTTGGACTTAATTGTTTTTTTCTAGATTGCAGCGCACTTTGTAACTGGTAAATATGGATAGAGACCACTCAAACAAACAAAAAATATTCAGAGATATGGTGCCCTAAACTATCACGTTGCCGAGATATTTTGACTTAAAGTTTTTTTATTGCAGCGCACTTTGTAACTGGTAAATATGAGTAGAAGACACTCAAACAAATAAAAATATTCAGAGATATGGTGTCCTAAAGTGTCAAGTTACCGAGATATTGTATCGAGATAATATTGAGAAAAAATCTTTGAGTCCAAATATCTCGGCAATGTGACACTTTAGGGCACTATATCTCTGGATATTTTTTGTTTGTTTGAGTGTCCTCTACCCATATACGTTAGTCTCATCGAACGCCGCAATTTGAAAAAAAAATGAAAATGGCGGCAGGGGCCTATGCCAGCTTCCATAGAAAAATGTTGGAACCCCTTTAAGGTAGCTCAGCGTGCTATGGAGAGAGCGATGCTCGGGGTTTCTCTGGTGGGAAGAATTTGCAATGAAGTCATTCACCAGAGAACTAAAGTCACCGACATTGCAAGTAGAATTAGCACGCTGAAGTGGAAGTGGGCTGGCCATGTCTGCAGACGAACAGATGGTAGATGGAGCAGACACGTGTTAGAGTGGAGACCGCGTTTGGGCAAACGTAGTGTGGGACGCCCTGCGGCACGATGGACCGACGATTTGAAAAAGGTGGCTGGCAGCGGATGGATGCGGACTGCCCAAGACCGGGATGGTTGGCGATCTTTGGGGGAGGCCTACGTTCAGCAGTGGACGGCAATAGGCTGATACGATGGTGATGAAAGGGGGCGGTAAACGAAATAAGTTTGACCGGTGTACACTGTCTACAGCATACAGAAAATGTTTTATGAATCAATCCCATGTGGGGCGAGCTAGAATATAAAACTACCTCACCGCACGCTGGGAATAGACACGTGTTATAAGATTCAAAAGAACCCAGCACTCGACGTGGTAAGACCTATACCACGAAATAAAAAAAACAAGTGGAAGTGCTCTCATATTTCCTTAGTACAGAACTGACATAAAATTATATTAAAAGCTATTAAAGTTTTATACTTTATACAACTTTACGACATACGTTTTTCGTGCAGCCATCATTTTTATAGGTAAAAATTGCACAATAAGAGTACCTTTCCTCCAGAGATGTGCTATGCAACGTTACTATGGATGCGTTTGACATCCACCAATCATATTCATTGGTCCACATAGCATGGCACTGGTGGAAACTGATTCAACTAAGCTACGTTTTTTATATGGAAGGATGCGTGCTATGGATGATCACGAGTGGTGTAGCTATGTGCAGAGCACCACGCTGCCGCTCCCCGTGCCTTCTCTATTGTTGATACGTCGCATAGCTCGAGCTGCGCATCTTCCTCGCACAGCTACCTTGTCGCAGTGCATTTTCATAGCACATCTTACTTGCTCCGCTACATAGCTTAGCAACAGTGGAAACTGTCGCATAGTTTCGTAGCTTAGCTTTTATATTCTCGCAGCACAACTGCATAGCACATCTCCGATGGAAAGGCGCCCTAAGGCATGATTGTAATATTTTACGTATCAGTACGAGACTTCGTGTCACAGCAAGTAGCCAATCGCGTGAGTCACTGTTGCGGATCTCCACATAATTTTTCTACTTGTTTTTTTCTATTCTGTGATCTATTCGGTTTGCCTGACTATCTACCCGTCACATTGAAGTCCGGCGCACAGCAATTTACGGTATTCCGACGTGAGTATGTGAGAGCCAACCGGAGTCTGGATTTGTGCTCTGTTGATGGCAATAGGCTCGCCCCCTATTACATGAGATATATACGTAACGGCGAAATGTGGGTGTACTATACACCTCTGCCAACCTTTCGGGGAATACAGGCGTGAGTTTATTATTTTATGTAAGATGCAAAATAGTGTACAGCGTTTACTGCATGCTGCTCTAGTGTGCACTTTCTTTTACTTGCGGCATGCAACGTAATGTAGTACCGATATGTGCCAAGAAACGTTATTGTAGACTTGTACCACTTACAAGCGACATGCGGTACGGGCAGCAACCTGTTACCATTCATTGTATGGTCACCACATTATTACAATATGTGGCGGCGACTATTGCCAACACAGAGACCACGAACATCGATCTGTGACCGATATTGTATTAATATTATATTGAAATACCACAAAATAGATTTGGTTCAAAGGGGTATTAAAAGAGTATTAACCTATACATACCTATAATTGTAACGATGCCAAAACTGTACATTAAAATCTGATGCCAAAATATGACGTTTTTAGATGTTTTGTCTGTTTGTATTCAGGCCAGTGCTACTGGACAGATCCAATAGGCATGTTGACAGCATCAATAAATTGCAAATCTAATTAGTCCGCCAGTTAAGAGTTTAGAAAAATAATGGACACGTATTTTTTCTTCAGTTAAAGATAAAACGCATCAAAACTCGAGAGTGGGGGCTTGTCACGTCAGAAGCATGTAAAAATTTTACTCGCTTGTGACATTTGCCAATTTTAAAATTGTCGTATCTTCGTCAATTTTGGTTTACGTAACAAAAGAAAAAATACGGGTCAAATATTTTTTGATAATCTAACTGATGGAATAATTAGATTTTTTCAGTCTAATACCCTACCTATTGAAATTTGGCAACCAAATCAGTAAAAGAGCGGGTCAGGTTATGAAGTACACATATTCACGCCTTTGACTGTGGGCGATGAGCAGTAACCTTATGTTTCCGTAGGCAAAGCGGGTACAGCTAGTTCTCAAATAAAATTACGTTTTCCCAGTGATCGAAAAATTTGTACGCCCTTTTTTTATGTGTGGGTAAATCCTCAAACAGACCTTCCATCCTAGAAACGGAGGAGGGTTATGATAGACTCTTGCCGGCCTATGGCAAGAGGGTCACGGGGTTCGCTAGTGTATTCACTGCAACCGGGGCAAGTCTTGGTCGTATGCGACTAGACATAGCGTAACACGTTCCCTCTCCACGGTATACCAAAACTGGTATGTACAAAAATGTAGATACCAAAACAGAGTTCCCTGGAGTCCATGTATCCAAAAGGATACATTATTACTGAATTCTAGAGAATCCGAAGAATGGATCTACATTTGTACTAAACAGCATCTCCCAAGAGAAGCTATCTGAAGCTTCTTAAGCAGTATTTATTTATTTATTTATTCATTTACAACAATATAAGCTTACAGTCTAGACACCAAAACGCTTACATGCTAAAGAGAGTAGAAAAAGTACAAAAATCTCCACAATTAAAATTATAGATCAAAGCATTACACATTGTAGTTTTTGCTAAGAAACAATAATATTTTATTTTTTAATACATTACTATTATCAGAAAATATGTCGGCATCTGGGCAGTTGTCAACAAATTCATTTAATAAAGCAATTGCTTTGGCAGTTGGGCTCTTGCTGGAATGAGGTGAGCGCCAGGTGATAGGGTGAGCTAGTAGTCGGTGCCGCCTTCGTCCAGTGGCACGCATATACTGGTCCGGCACATACAGGTTAACATGTTCTCGTACCGATGGACTGTCTATCTTATGGCCCAGCAGTAAAATGTATTGCATAATATGCGTAAGTTTACGCCTCAGTTGTAACGTATCATAACCGACCATCCCCGTCACAAACAAGGAAGGATATAAAAATGGATAATACCCATACGTTCTTTTATATATATGCCGAGTGAATTTTTTCTGGATCTTCTCTACCATTAGAGCATATTTTTTTTCATGTGGATCCCACACCGTTGCGTTATATTCTAATTTACTTCGGACGTATGCCTTATATAAAAGTTTTAAAACCCTGACATCCCGAAACTGAGCGGCAGTTCTAATAATAAAGCCAAGAGATTTATTTGCGTCCCTATCCCTATTTATGCGTATTATGTGATGCTCACACGTCATCACCCTCCGCGCTAACTGTCGTAACTAGCAATTGATAATTTTTCATAGAAATTCTCACAGAGTGATGTATCTGCTTCAAATGAATAGTAATAAATAAATAGATATCTTAGGGCAACTACGAACCAAGCCAAGAGTAAGCCAAGAGCAATATAAAAAAGTTATTAATTCATTAATAACGCCACAGCTAACGCAACTACTGAAAAATTATCAATTGCTAGATACGACAGTTAGCGCGGAGCATGACGACGTACGCATTTGCGTTTATTAAAGGTCTTTTGTTTCTAAATCGATACACATTAAAACACACACAAAAACATACCAGAATTGTTAAAAATAGTAATAAACCCAATAATACGGAATTAAAATTAATATCAAAATGGACTTGGGGAGTAAATTTTGCCTTTATATGGGGGACAGGAAAAGAATTAAAAATGTCGTGGAAACAGATGTCTGGTGACGTCACAAGTTGTCACTAGACAGACTACAAATGTACCGCGATATTTGTCTCCTCATGCACGGGTTTTTATCCCCTAGTGGATATAAGCTTTATCTTTACATGAGCCAAAAGACATACACCGCTGAACATGTTTGAAGAAATATTGTAAAACAATAAAATTCGGTACTCTTTCTATGCCCTTGTCAACGTATCATTGTTCTCTCATTACGTCAAGGATCAAGGTTGTCAGACAAATTGCCTAGAGACGGTCATAAAAATAGAATTTGACCTCTCAAAGTTAGGAATAATACAGACTTTTGTAGAACCCTTGAGGCAATTTAAAAGGTTTCAGAACATCGTCTAGGTCAACTAGGGAGGCTTTTTTATTGAACAAAAGATTTGATCAAACTTGGTTTAACCTAAGTTAGGGTTGTAGGTAATACTTAAGAAAGTCTTTTTCAAAATGAAGATTCGCGAACTTTTATCTTTTGAAGCGAATACAGCTTTTGAGTGTATCTGGGGGCACGGTAGTACCCCCATCAAAGTCGAGCAGGCATTTATCCTACGACACGATTGGCTGAGCGTATGGCTTTTGCAGTACCTACAGCTCGTGGATTCGATTCCCGCTTGCCACAAAATATTTTTATATCCAACAGATAGTTGTTCCCGTCGCCCGACCAGTAACAGGCCCGAGAAGGCGGCGCGCCGTGTTCCACGCGCGCCTCTCAGGAGGACGTGGGGCAAAGGAGTAAAGCCCCACAGAAGGAGAGGTCCGCCAGGGGCTGGCGGACCGAGGTCGCGCCTGCCGGGGTCGCGGTGCACGCAGCTGCGAATCCCGTGACCCCGGCCATAGGTCAGGAGAAGGAACACCGTGGGTTTTTAGCCGGGAAGAGTCTAGCATAACCCTTCGCCTTCCCCGGGCGGAGGGTATCCATGAGGATTATCCCACGAAAAAAAAGGGTTTTTCGTGTGCGAGATTTGCGTATGTAAACGCACTCCCGTACAGGAATCAAATCCTGGGAAAGCATTTTTATTGAAATTAAAAATGCCACGTTGCCTCGTATGCCTCGTTGGTCTAGCAGTCGCAATCGCGACTGCTGAGCGTGAGGTCCTGGGTTCGATTCCCAGGTCGTGAAAAGTTCTTATTGGGTATTTCCGTGTGGAATTTCTCAGTAGCAGCCCGGAGCCTGGATTTGTGCCCGGTCGATGGCAATAGGCTCGCCCCCTATTACATGGGACGTAAACATAAACGGTGAAATGTGGGTGTACTAATACACCTCTGCCAACCCTTCGGGGAATACAGGCGTGAGTTTATGTTATGAAATTAAAAATATTACTTATCAAATTCATGCGCGGATAAGAATTTGACTATCACTTGCGTTAACGTAATCGTGAGGAAACCTGAACACCTGATAGGGCTCCATAAAGTTCTCCATGATGTGTGTAAGTTGCCTACCTACACCAGGCTAGCGTGGTAGACTAAGGCCAGAACCCTTCTCATTCTAAGAAGCCCAGCTGTGGGACAATGGTGGGCTGATAAAAAATACTAAATATAAGTTGTAAAAATCAACTCTAAGAATTTTGTGGTGTTACTCGGTATTGGAAATTGAACAACTTTTGTTCTACAATTTTTCGAAATTCGCCAATATTTTTTATGCCTGT
This sequence comes from Amphipyra tragopoginis, assembly GCA_905220435.1. Taxonomy (NCBI): domain Eukaryota; kingdom Metazoa; phylum Arthropoda; class Insecta; order Lepidoptera; family Noctuidae; genus Amphipyra; species Amphipyra tragopoginis. The sequence goes on from HG992004.1 coordinate 26,413,383, forward strand.
CCATACAAATCAATTAAATATTTTTTTGATTTGTATGAAAAGTTATAAAAAAATACGCGAATTTCGAAAAGTTGTAGAACAAAAGTTGTTAAATTTTCGATACCGAGTAACCCCATAAAATTCTTAGAGTTGATTTTTTAACACCTTGTACAACAAGTATTCATAAAGTACAGGGTTATTGGAAAAAACTAACAACCTCATAAGGGGTCATTGTACTCATCATTATGAACAACTTTTACTATGGGAACAAAATCTGAAATCGCGAAAAAAAAACAGCTGTTCCCTACGTTTTGACGAGTTATACTAACGTAAATATAGGGAACAGCAGCTTTTTTTTTAGCGATTTCATATTAGGCCCCATAGTAAAAGTTGTTCATAATGATCAGTACAATGACCCCTTAAGAGGTTATTAGTTACATAAACTCACGCCTGTATTGCCCGAAGGGTTGGTAGAGGTGCATGTATAGTACACCCACATTTCGCCGTTATGTTTACGTCCCATGTAATAGGGGGCGAGCCTATTGCCATCGACCGGGCACAAGTCCAGACTCCGGGCTGCTACTGAGAAATTTCACACGGAAAAACCCAATAACACTTTGCCCGACCTGGGGATCGAACCCAGGACCTCACGCTCAGCAGTTGCTCTTGCGACCGCTATACCAAGGAGGCAGTCAAATGTCAAGTGTTGTTAGTATTTTTCCAACAACCCACTCTATTCTACTAATACTCCAATTATAATCTCCATGTCACTATCAAAATCTTAATAACCAAGGAGATACTTCAGTCAGGCATGAATCGCCACCGATGCAGAAGCACAAACACGCCTTGATTACGTATTCGGCCGGCGATTAATCAATTCGTTTGTTTCCCCGCGGGCGCGCTCCAATGACGGCTACACACCGCTGATTGACTCCTTTGATTATCTTGGCGGTGAATGAATAATAAACATTCCGATATTTTCGCTTGTGCGGTGGAGCGTGAGAGATTTACTTGTCGGCTTATAAGTTCAGGAGTTTGTATGGTAGAGAGGTTTTCTGGGACACGAGACATACTACTATACTATAGATACTATACTATAGATACACATGGACGAATAGTCGAAACAAAAATACAGATAAAAAGGGTACACACTAAACATAAACATAAACTAGACATAAACTTTATTGATAATTTTTTGGTAAAAAAATAATGTGTGCCTTTTTTTTAATAATGTGTTTTTTTTGCAACCGATTGTTTATTTCTTTTTCCATTAATAATTGTGAATTATGTAACTAAACAAATAAAATTTTGAACATAACTTGGCCTTACTTTTATCGTACGGAAATCCTCATGGGAAAGGCGAAAACTCTTACTAATTAAAACTACCGCAATGTTCCTCCAAGAGCCTATGACCATAAGAGCATATGAGCATAAGAAACTCATGAATATGTTCGAAAATGTAAATTACTAAGGTAGGCCGATAGAACAGGACTGGTACAAAAATGCAAATAGAATATCTAGCTTTAATTCCGCTGAACAAGATCGCTAGTTTTGATGCAGTATGCAGCACCACCCTCCCGCCCACAAATATATGCACATGCAGAAAGAATGACCTCGACCGCTAGGACGCGAATGATTCGCGACCTAGCGGTCGAGGAATCAACATATCCAGAGGATGCTCCGTGCTGGGGCGAAACACGTGTCGTGTATTGGTTTGGTTGCATGTTGCATTATTTTTTCACTCTTTCTGCATGTGCATATATTTGGGGGCGGGAGGGTGGTGCTGCATACTGCATCCAAACTAGCGCTCTTGTTCAGCGGAATTAAAGCTAGATATTCTATTTGCATTTTTGTATGTTATGGATTTCCGCAAAGTAACGCCTGATTCCATGATTTAACAGGACTGGTCACATAATACTTCGTTCGTTCCGCGTAGCCTTTTCCAAACTACATTATATTGGGGTAGACTTCCAGTCTAACTAGATGCGGCCGAAAACCAGTGTTATACACCGAGCGACTGCCATCTGACCCCCGCAACGCAACCTAGTTAAAGGGCAAAGCCGATATCCTAAGGTTAGACCAGTTGTCAAACTCTCGAGCTAAGAAATCTATGAGAAAGAACATTGTAGTTGGACCAAAAGAGATGATGGAATGAGCTGAACTCCTTTCAAAGTAGATTAGAATTGCTGTCTCAGCAATCAAACTCTGGAACGCGCTTCCCCTCGACATGAAAAAAGCTCCGAGTAAATTCATATTCAAACGTAAAGTTCGGGAATATTATTTAAAATCGCTGCAAGCCTAGTCTGAAGTAACTGTCCATCATGGTTATAAATATGTATGTGTATTTATGTATGTATAAGTATAATAATTATGTATGTTTATTATAAGTATATATATGTATGTAATGTATATACTGTGTTAGTATTATATTAGTCAATAATTTTTATTTAACTTTCCAATGTTTGTTTTAAACTCTTTTTTTGTACCACTTTCGAAGTGCTTTATTTTTGACCCAAAGGTTGACTGGTAGAGAATGCCTATGGCATTAAGTCCGCCTTGTGTACCACCAATGTACATAAAGTTTAAATAAATAAATAAATTAGATTCTAAATTTACCTTCTTCGTGCTTTCTTTCAAATGAGGAAGCTGAAAACCTATTCAACACAATCCCATGACTTGAAGTCATCTCTCACTGACATTAGTCATTTTGAAAGAGGTTTGTTAATACTGGCCTGAACATTAGTTCAGGCCAGTATTAACAAACCTCTTTCAAAATGGCGGCCTAGGAGCAGCATATCAAGAGAGCTAACGTCTTCCGAATTTCATAAAATTTACAAAATATATTTATCTCAATCGTAAATCGTAAAAAAAGTAGTCGTGGTGGCCCGGAGGTTACAGACCCGCTTGTTAAGCACCGGGTTGTGGGTTCAAACCCAGGCATGTACCAATGTGACTTTTTCAATTTCATATGTACTTTCTTAGTTAATCTAAGACGCCACTGACATACGGTGAAGGAAAACATCGTGAGGAAACCTGGACTTTAATAGTCTGAAATCGCCAACCCGCAGTGAGCAAGCGTGGTGATCAATGCTCGTTCCTTCTCTGTACGAGAAGAGGCCTTTGCCCAGCAGTGGGACAGTTAGGCTAATATTTATATTTATTTAGGTATATTTATCTCAAATGATACTAAATCACAATTTTCTTTTTTTTTTAAGAAACGTTTCCCCGCCCTTAAGATTTCTCTTGTATCGTGGGTGCGTTTACAGACACGAATGTCACATACAAACGCCCAGACCCGAAACAACCATCTGTAGGCCATATAAATGTTTGTTCCGTGTTGGCATCGAACCCACGACCCGTAGCGCAGAAGCCAATCGCTTAGCCACTGCAACAAACGTGTCGACAAACTTATTAAGAAGTAGCTTCCCAATAAGATCTATTTACTAGTAATTAAAAGACATAGACTAACAAATCCAAACAACACAACACACTCATAATAATTACTCTACCAAGAGTCTCGTTAGAACTCAGTGCATTTTATTAGGTATTCAAATCAGATTGTACTCCCAGAACAATTAATCAAGCTACTGGGATGCAAATGCATCTATCAACGACAAGGCGGCAGCGTGTTCGTCTTAAAATTCTACTACAAATGCAATCAACCGCTGACTCGTTTAACCGCAGGCGCAAGTTGAAAGCGAAAGCGATTTTGCAACAAAATGGAATAAGCGTATCGCGTTTGTGGCAATAGGTAAAAATAAGTCCTCCTGAAATGTTTGCCTAATCTTAAGAGATTGACAAAAAAATGGTATAATCATCCTGTATTCAAAATCTGGCACTCATAAAATCAATAAATATCTTACGATCAACAATATGCACATTAAACATGATCACAGAAAATTTCATTACATTCGGCATCAATCTACTATTGTGAGAATATTATAAAATTAAATAATGAAAATATTTCAAAATATCCGTGTCAATAGGTTTCTCGATTATACCAATATTAATTTCACACAGAGCTCCACACCCAACACATCTTTATTGCAACCCTAATCGATTAGTTGCTCGCGACATAATTTATCGCTATTTGTTACCGTAGGTGTACAGCCTGCAGCTAAAAACAAATGGCGATCAACTGCATCTCGAACAAATTAGTGGCCGCGGACTGCCTAAGACTTAAAACGTACTAGCGGCCAGCTGCAATTCGGCGTGCCGCTTGCGGCTGGCCGCACATCGATTTTTACATGAAACCGCATGATCTCAACGCACTGATTTCCGGCCAGCCGCCGTGCGCCAGTGCGTTGAGATCATGCGGTTTCATGTAAAAATCGATGTGCGGCCAACCGCAAGCGGCACGCCGTATTGCGGCTGGCCGCTAGTGCGTTTTAAGGCTAACACTATAAACGCTCATACAACTCGCTACCGCTTACTCTTTAACGCTTGTCAACTCAACTGCGTCCGTCCGTCGGCCATCAGTTGCATTACGTAATGTAAACAAGTTTTTCTCTATTGTATCAAAGAGGTTGTCTTTGTACAACAAATAATAGACTTTGTTGTTCCAGTACTTCAGTCTACTCAGTATCGCGATCCTTTAGATAAATATATAATAGATTTTTATGTCTAAACGTTGGACGTTTCTCAATATTAAATCTTTTGACTAGAGGCTTTATTTAATCAAGTTTCTGAGTATTGTTGCCGTTTGTAGGCTTTGTGGTAACTGTGTCAGAGGCTCTGTTGGTTGTCAAGTAGATAACTTGAATCTTCTCTGTTTGAAGAATAGTAAGCAGCCGATCTTTATATGTATTATGAAATTAAAGTTAGTATTTTACGCATAATATAACATAAAATGCCAGTTGGAGTCTGACCCGCAAATAGTTATAGAAAAATCTACACTGATGACCGTAAAATGCGAGCTATACATATTTGAACACCGGTTGAAAGCAAAATTGAAAATAATGATGTATGCTACGAATTTTAATATTAATTTACAAAACAATGAATGCCTGTAATTAGTCTGTAAGCCTTCTTTAAAATAATAAAAAAAAAAAAAAAAAAAATTAAATTCCATTAACATTATTCAATGAATGTAAACACTAAACGTATTGATATTTACTTAATAAACTTTTATGTTAAAATATTTGGATATGACTGGATAAATAGAAAATGGATTATTAAAATAAAATCACAATTATGATACGAATCACAATTTATTACGCATTTAAAATTTATTTTGCATTATTAAAAGGAACCTAAAATCATCGGCAGTATATTTTTAAACATTAATTTCTAATAAATAAGTAAAAGTAATTTATTTTAACTCAAACTGCTACATAAACATATCTATTTTAAGAAAGAAAATTGGCTCAACACCCACACAGTTACCTTAAAAGTATTTTTACTCACAAAAATAAATACCTAAATCACTGTTATGTTTACATTAATTATAGCAAGAAAAAGCTAAATTCGATACTAACAAACAAAAGCTTTTATCTCGACATCATACAACCCTTATTTACGAAAAAGGAAACGGACAATACGTCACGCCCAACGCATCAGAATAAAGACCAATACAAGTAGAACTCTGCCCATATCTTAATCGGTAGAATTTGTGCTTCGATTTCGATAATCAACACGATCGGAGGGCTCAATATAAAATAGACAGTGGGTACATTTGGAAAGTATCCAAAGTGTCTGAAACGGTGCTAGTCACGGTGACATAACGTTTTCTGTTACGAAAAAGACAAATAAATGGAGGGTGTACATTTACGCAAGTAATGTGTTGTTTTAAAAATAGATATATTCTAGCATTTCTTAGGGTGGATTGAACCAACGTCAGATAACGTTATCTGAGGAATAAATTCGACATTTTGACAGATTACCTGTATCAAATCTGTCAAAAAGTTTCATTTATTCCCGGAATAACGTTATCTGACGTTGGTAAAATCCACCCTTAGTGTTAATAAGTCTATACTAATATTATAATCTATACTAATATTATAAAGAGGTAGAATTTGTTTGTTTGTTTGTATGTAGGAGGTAATCTCCGAAACTACTCATCCGATTTCAAAAAATCTTTCACCAATAGAAAGCTACGTTATCCTTGAGTGCTATAGGCTATATTTTAATAACAAAAAAATTAGGGATCCGTAAATAAATTACAATAATGTAAAGAAACTTTAGTAGTGTGTTAAGAGTTTTTTTTAGTATAAATTAACGCGAGCGAAGCCGCGCGCAAAAGCTAGTACTGTATAAATTCGCCTCAGTAGCAAAACACACGAGCCTGATCGTTTTGGAACGTTTGGGCATTTTATTAAATAATTAATTGTTGGTTTCGTTATTACTTAAATTAAAATCGTTTCAAGAAAAAAAAAACCGGCCAAGCGCGTGTCGGGCTACGCGCTGTAATAGGGTTCCGTTGTTGCATAATAATGCGGACTAAGAAGAGGGCTTAGTAATTTTTCAGTGGAATTTGTACGAAATTTTTACTTTTCTGGTTGGTCGACTATTACTCGTAAACTTGTAAAGCCTACTTAGCTGTGATAGTTTTCCTTTTAACTTCGTTGTATGTCGGGTGTAAAAACACCCTTAACGATAACGAAAACCACGTATTCTACCCATCATTGGGATCATTTTTTTCGAACAAACTATAGGTACCTGGGAAATCATTGGTTTTGGAGATATTGAAGGTCAAAGTACACATTTTTTTTAGTTTTTTCCTAAAACGATTTCCATGTCATAATACTAAACTTTCTTCCATACAAACATTATCAAAAATTTCAATTTTTCCTAACAAATTCGCATTTGAAGTTACAAAAACGCAATGAATATCAAACGCACACGACCGCCTTGGCTCGGCTGTGTGGCCGCTGCACGCATGCAAACGCGCGGCATCGCCACAACCATAATTTGCGCGCTACAAAAAAAAGCACTTTTTTTCATGCCAAAAAATAAAAGTCGTTTCCCAGTTATTTTTGGTCAATGTAGTTTAGTTTGATGTACAGAGTCCGTAGATTTCGGCTATGTGATGGGTCTTTTTACATCCTGTATACTACTACCGTGAATTTTTTCACATATCCAAAACTAACCGTTTTGCTGGCAGGGGGGGGACACTTGACTCTAACAATAATTAGCACTTTAAAGCTTAATATTTCAGAAACGGATCATATAATCAAAAAATTGTTTTAACGAACCCATTATATTTTTGAAAGACCTATCCAACAACACCCCACACAATGGGATAGACGAGAAAAAAAAAACATCCCCACTTTACGTGTTCAGAAGGTACCATAAAAAAAACTTTTTCATGATTTTATTCTACCACTTTGTCGGCGTGATTAATATGTATATCCATGCCAAATTATAGCTTTCTAGTACTAAAAGTCTCTGAGCTAAGCTGCGGACGGACAGACGGACGGACATAGCGAAACTATAAGGGTTCCTTGTAGTAGTCAACGTATCCCTAAAAAAGTGAAATACCCTATGATTAGATCGATAATTTCTCAATGATAGTAATGACCCACTCACTGCAACTACCCTGGAGCCAATTCAACTAACTAAATTGCTGCCGAACGCAAACGAAACATAACCGTCAGTCAGTTTTTGTTTACAAAAACTGCCAAAATGATTGTTTTTGTTTTTTGTGTCAAACAATTTGACAGCTTATGAAAACTGTCCGAATGAACGGTTCGGATTTCTATTAAGCTGGCATCCCACGGTGCGTGGTAGCGCGCACCGGCTGTGCGTGATATCACCCGTAAAATCACGCACCGTGGGAAGCCACATTATGTGGGTGCGTGATTCGAAGCTATTTTTTCATTCCAAAATACCAAGCGAAAGAGAACTTGCACCGCACCTTTGAAGTTACCGACTCGCGGCGGATACGGCGCACCACTCCGCACGCGTCCGCGTTACCACGGACGAGTCTTTTCTCATGGTGCGTCGGTGCGAGCTCGTGCGACGCAAGCTAGTGGGAAACAAGCATTAGGCTAAGAACTCACGAAGCGGTTATCACCCGCGCCCGCCGCGGTGGAGGAACAGCTGTTTTATTTCCAAACTCATGAGACCGGAGTTCTGTGCGGTTGCGCAGCCGTCGCGGTTGCGATTATCGCTCGCAAACTTGGCGGGCAATTATCTCAAGACGAGCGGTTGCACGACGGGCGGCTATTTACGATCAGATTGTTTAGTTGAGATCCAGACCGTCATGGACAATTGGACACACACCAGAAACGAGCTGTTGCTTTATAGTTACTTCACAGAAAGAAAAATGGAAACTGGTCTTCAAAAACTACATACGTCGGATTTCTGTAGGTACCCCCGCCACCCACCGCGGTCGCCCGCCAGCCGATCGCAGAGCGCGCGGACGCAACCCGCCGGATCTGCGGGTGACCGCGACCCGCGCGATTCTACTAGTTGCCCGCTGGTGCAGCGGGAACCACAAACAATCGCACACGCCGCGGGCGTAAAACGCGTCGTGAAATGTGCTTTTTTTTTACATATAAATCTGCCAGAAGCTGCGGGACCGCAACTGCGGCGGGCGCGGGCAAAAACCGCTTCGTGAGTTCTTAGCCTTAGGAGAATTGGGCTCCAGCACCCACTGTCATGAAACAATTAAAGTCGACGCTCATTCGATTCAGCTACTCAAAGCTGCTCATCAATTTTATAAATCTGACTGTACAAGGCTCTCGGTAGCCTTCATATATGCCAATTTAATTTAATATACTCTCACAGGTAAAAGGAACTGTGACAGTAATTTAATTCCACACGCCGCCATACGCTTTCGCGACAAGACCGGTTTTTATTATGGAGTATCTAAATCATTTTATTATGTACCTACGTGCCTCCGACGCCGTCGCCACGTAATGTAAAATATGAGACCGACTGTACGTTGTGATTGGACGTTAATAAGTTTGTGGAGAAGAATATTATGGAATGAAGTTTTCTGTACACTGTATGGCGAAGATAATTCTCTCTTGTTGCAATGATGGTCTATATAAAATACAGGTTTTAAATTAGCTCCATCTCTTTTTGTTTTGTGACGTTAGTAAGTGATGCATAAATTTGAAATCTAGGTTTACATAAGTCTTGATTTAAACCATAACATAAACACATAACATCAAGCCTGTATTTCCCGCAGGGCTCTGCAGAGACGTACAGTACACCGTCATTTTGCCATTAGGTATGTTTAAGTTCCATGTAATAGGCGGTGAGTCTATTGCCATCAACCGGGCACAAATCCAAACTTCGGGCTGCTACTAAAAAATTCGACACGAATAAACCCAATAACACTTTGCCTGGCCTGAGGATCGAACCCAGGACCTCACTCTCAGCAGTCGCGCTTCCGACCTCTAGACCAACGAGGCTGTCATAATATAAATAAATTATAATAATAAGTACAGTCCATTGTAGAAGCGACCCTGATTCCAAAGATGACTGAAATTGTGAGACCAAACGAGCATGCGAACTGCGTAGTCACTTTAACCAAAAGTTGTGCAGTTCGTCCGGGCCAGGGGATTTCCAATTTGACATTGGACGACTGCACTGGCTACATCTTGGGGGTTAATAATTATGTCCCCCATTTACTGAATCGGTTCGCACGCTCGCTGGACCTCCTGCATCCTTCAGTGTGAGCGACAGGCACCGACCAGATATTGCGCCAGAATGCATTCATGACATCATAATTTAATATGTTTTCACAATGAATAAACAGAGTACAGTCGAATAGGTTCTAATCTGTAGTTAGTGTGACCAAATTTTCAAACGATTTTTCAAAAGCACTAGACGCACTACTACTAACTAGCAATAGACGGTTCCATTGTATCGATCTTTTGAAAGACTACTTCATTGAAAACGTCATGTCATCATAATATTTAATCCATTTAAATATAGCTCATTCTATAATATCGCCCCAAAATAGCCCGAGTGGTATGTGAATGCATTCTATTTCACGAAGGTTGTGGCGTGCGTCACGGCATGGTGACAGTGCACCTATCTACTCAAATATCGCATATTACTAAATTGCTGTATTGAACAATGGTTATGTCATGCGCATTGACGGTTACATTGTGTGGTTTTATGGGGTTTCAGAGGAAATCGGCTTTTACAAGTGGCAATTTAACAAAAATAACAGATTAAGGGGGTATTTCATCTATCATTAACTGTTCATTGACCTAATTCGGTCTCTAAACTTTTCAATGGCTAACATTTGCATTTCACCGCCATATCAAAAGTAATAATGACAAGATTGTTGCACACGTAAATGTCATATTTAAAGGTCACATTTAGCTTGTGGCCTGCGGGCAGCGGATTAGGAGATCCGTCGCCCGTCCAGTAACAGGCCCGAGAAGGCGGCGCGCAGTGTTCCGTGCGTGCCTCTCAGGAGGACGTGGGGCAAGGCTCCACAGAAGAAGAGATCCACCAGGGGCTGGCGCATCGAGGCCTGCCGGGGTCGCGGTGCATGCAGCTGCAAAACCCGCGACCCCGGCTAAGGGTCAGGAGAAGGAACACCGTGGGTTTTTAGCCGGTAAGAGTCTGGATCCATGAGGATTTTCCACGAAAAAAAAAAGTCACATTTAGCTTATCTAGTCAATAGTAACGGACTACTTATTGATATGTTGGTGAAATACCTAATCCTTATTAGGTATTTCACCAACATATCAATAATTGCGCCTTGCTTTTTAAAAGTTAGTCTATTAAGCTTCTTGACAAAATTAATGAGATTTAATTCTTAAAAGGATTTAGACATTGGTCCGCCACGCCTTCAACACCTTCCAACCTTCCACACCTTCAAAACATTTTGGAGCTCTTTCAGGTGTGCAGGCTTTCTTCACCATTTAATGCAAGTGATAATCAAATTCAGAACCCCATATGAATTTAAAAATTAGAGATGTGGGCCGGGCTCAAATTCAGACCGAGATGCATGAAAAGCAAGCGTTAAACCGCTAGGATATATTTGAGGCAAGGAAAAAAATTGAAAAAAAAACATACACTTTGAATGAATAACTTTGTCATTTCCGAAGTCGGTCAAAAAAGAAGGCCACTCTTGCCCACATAAAACTCAAAACGAATCACATATTAAACCAAAAAATACACCAATTTAACAACAACTAAAACAAACACGTACACAATATATTTTCCTACCATTCCAGGAAAATGACACAACCCAATTTATTATCAAAACTACACAACATCTAACGAAGTACAAAGAAATAGTAACCAATATTCTGTACTGTAAGACAATCATGACAGAGGGCCATGTTCAGAGGTAATTTACGGCCCTCAGAGGCCAGAGGCATTACCCTCGCCCTTTTATTACGCAGCCTTCCCACACGATTGGGGAAACTTGTAAAAATATTTTATTACTTGTAAGAGAAGTCTCAGTTGACAATGTTGGGTATAGTGTGTGTTTTAACAGTGTACTGCAGTGGGGCATTTTGTGTATAGGAATCGCTCTCATTAGAACACGGATGGTTCTTTTTGTTGTTAGGTTCGAGTGACAAGGTATGTTGTGACCTATATGTCATAATGGTAACGGACTAGTTATACCATGCGCCTGAGGCGTGCGCACAATACGTTTCGGACGCTTATTCAAATTGTATAATTTTCCAATGCAACATATTATATCAAGCGCCCGACATTCGTCGAGCGCGCGTCTTACGCGCGGCTATCGCGCAACTTTTTTTTTCTATTATTTCCTTGTCATTTCCTCTGCATCAATAATAAAGTTAAAAAAAAACAGCACGAAGTATATTAACAGTTCAAAAGTTACAACAAAAATGTGGACATTTTGACGCAGTTGACGTTTGTCAGGCGAATGTAGGATCAGCGTCTAACGCGCGCTTGACGAGCATCCGAAACGCAGCGTACTGGGTGCGCTCCGTGCGTTTGTTATAACTAGTCCCTAAAAGTCAAAACATAACCCTGCCTTTGATGTCACGCAGTCGGGTAAAAAGATCCGGGTAAAAGGTTCAAAGACCAATATTGATGAAATATAAAATTCTGACCAAGTTTAATTTATCCTGTGGAATATTTAATGGGAGCTACGTTATCTCACCTTTTAGTAAAGTTCATTTAATGATGGTTTGGTCATGTTGGGAGAATGAGTGAACGGCGATTAACAAAAGGAATTGATAAAGCGGATGCCTGTGGAAACGCCAGTAGAGGACGCCCTAGAAGGACATACATCGATGTTATTGGTGATGTTCTTCAAAAAGGACAGGTGCACAGTACTCTCAACCGGCGTGCGTGTATGACAAGATGTGTGAACGTGGACGAAGCGATAGGAGTATGTAAGGATAGTAGCATGTGGCGATCTGTAATTTCTGCCTACTCCCATGAAAAAAAAGCGTGAGTTTATATAGTAGCAGCAGCATTGCGACTGGGCTGACTAAAATTATTCTCAAAATAACTGCGCAAAAAACAATCACATACGAACTCGGCAAAAAGATTATGCAGAAATAAATCACCCAACAAAATTAATGTAGAGCCACTTACTCATGAAACTAGACAACTTTTTATTTGTCAAAACAAATATTAAGATATAAAAAATAATGTCAATGTCACAATGTCAGACGCAGAAGTAATAATAAGGCTACAATAGGTCTACAATATTATGTACGGTGCGCAGTAAAATCACGTCGTAAATTTTGACTTGACGGGCCTCGTACGGTGTAACACGTCTCAATGTTTTTGCGAACCCTTCTCCCCAACATTTATGTTATTTAAATTATGAATCATATTTATGGGTGTGCGCATGTAGAGGTGAGATTTGTGGGTTATTTTTTCTTATTTGTTATAGCTTAGATTCGAACCGCTCCCTGATAAGATGATTCGTTTACTTGGAAACTCATTTTTGGAACAGAACTTATAATTCATGTTAAAAATCTTTTTCTTTCAACTACGTAGTAATGTTATCATTAATCACTACAAAACCGATCACAAAGGACGTATTTTTTGCTTAGAACCAAAACAGTGCAGAAATGTGTTCATTATTGCACTGTTTTACATTAATGCACTGTTTTTTTTATTATTTATTTCGATAAATTTACCACAGATGTTTAATGTATCCCATTAAATTTAATATAAAATGTGTGCATTAGATCAAAATGCTGAAAATAAAAATCAGCTAAATAAAACAGACTTGGTGAAAAAAAAAACACATGACGCGTTTTTGTACTATTGTAAAACTTTGATACTTCATATTTAGCAAGAAAAGTTTAAAAAAATGTTTTATAGATATTTTATTACGGTAGGTAGATTGGTAGTTGAAAAAAAAGTAGATTACGCACCTTGCTTAAGTGAATAATTAATGCACTCGTGTTAATTTGGTGCCCGAGCGCATGCAAGGGTATAACACATAACATAACACTCGTGCATTATATAACATTAACTCACTTTGCGCTCGGTGCAACAATCTACTATAACAGACTTTCGCGTTCCATGATATTATTTATTAAAATCCAGGGGCTGCATGAAAAGAGCCTCCACAAGTGATGATACTTAAGTACGTCCGGCGCACCCCGGGCAGTCAGCCCCGCTACCAACCTTGTTGACTGGCTAATCTTTTCACCACAGAATGAGCTATTTTCATATAACTCGTGCTGACACGAGAGAAGAAGAAGGTTAGAATCCTATTGCTATTTTACGGAACAACTGTGGTTCCAGGTTCGTCGCCTGTTACAACTCGCTTTCCCGGCGATAGACGGGAACATACTATCACGCCTGTATTCCCCGAAAGGTAAGGCAGAGGTGTATAGTACACCCACATTTCACCGTTATGTTTAAGTCCCATGTAATAGGGTGTGAACACTATTGCCATCAACCACGCACAAATCCAGATTCTGGACTGCTACTGAGAAATTCCACACGGAAAAACCCAGTAACAGTTTGTCCAACCTGGATATCGAACCCACCACTAGACTACCGAAGCAGACAATCCTATTCTTAATCAGTCCCCCATACATTTAAATACAAATTGAAATGCAATTCAACTGCCAGCCGATAAAACATCTCACGTCTGCAGCTTCCCTGCCCAAAAAAGGCATAACTCTACAAACTCACTTATTTATTTTTTACAACGTAAAGGTGGAAATTTCTCAACCATCGATTAACAATTTATGATCCCCCGATATTGGTTACCCCCCAAAACTTTCTTACAGCGTAATACTGTTATGAAAATATGGAAGATACGGCACCAAGATTTTTTAAACACTTTCGGTTTCGGAGCCGAGAACAGCATTTTATGGTATTTTACCTTGTGTCCCGATCCCGTGGCAGGGTTGTAGGACATTATCTAATAACCCAGTAATGCTTCATGCAAAAGAGAACAATTTTTATTTTTTTATAATTTTTAAAGTGGTAATATCTCGAAAATGTTTCACTTTTGCATAAATCATTACTAGGTTATCAGATAGAGTATAACATGTCCTACAACCCTGTCTCTGGGTCGGGACACAAGTTAAAATACCGAAAAATACAGTTCTCAGCTCCGGTACCGAAAGTGTATCACGAAAATGGTGCACTTTTGAATAAATCATTATTGGGTTATTAGATAGCGGATAACATGTTTTACAATCCTGCGACAAGATCGTGACCAATAACCAGTAATCCCTGTATAGCGTGATATTAAAGATATCTTAGTATACCTACCTATTGCATGTAAATATGAGAGACACTTTAGCAAAGGGATGTGTAAATTAGAGAATGTATAATTTGTCTATATTTTGAACTAAATGTGTGAAAGGTGATATGGGTAAGTAATAAGTGAGTACTGAGATGACGATTGATAAAGGAGAATGGAAGAGGATGCGCTGACCCCACCTATAATGGAATAAGAGCAGAGAGATGATGAATTTTTACCAAATGTTTTACAAACAAAACCGATAAAAAAATAGGTTTATTGCAGAATCTTGTTTGAATTTTAACAGTAAATCTTACATAGGGGCCTCCTTTTAAGTAAAAGATATACCTGTGCTAGGAGGCCCCGCTCTTCAATTTTAAATTATAAACTGACAAAACTTAAAAAAAAATTAAACAAGTTAAGAAAAAAACTTAGCGATAATATCCTAAATTAGTAGTAGTGAGTGTGTATGTGCATGTGTGTATGTGTGTGCTTGTGTGGGTGCGTGTGTGAATGTTGAAAACATTTTGACGTTCCATCAAAAAAGACCATAATTAACAGTTGTAGTGTTAGATTTCAAAAAAATTGTGTAGATTAAAATGCAACAACGAATTAATTTATGAAACGGAATATTATGAGCTAAATGATCTGCTTTTTTACGAAAACAGTTACGCATTGGCAATACCACAATTGGTTACCAATACCGCATTATGGTTATATTTGTTACGAACTCAATAACAACCATACTTAATTACAAAACTGTTATGACTGCCTCATTGGTCCAGTGGTCTCAAGCGCGACTGCTGAGCGTGAGGTCCTGGGTTTGATCTCCAGATCAAGCAAAGTATTAATGCATTTTTCCGTGTGGAATTTCTCAGTAGCAGTCTGGAGAACGGATTTGTGCCCGGTTGATGGCAATAGGCTCGCCCCCTATTACATGGGACTTAAACATAATGGTGTGAGTGCCGTGTGATGCCGGATGTAAATAAAGAGTAGCACTACCTCATCTCGTAAAAGGTGTCGTAAAAGGCGACACGGGGATTCACTAGAGGATGGGCAGCAGCGTTTTCTGAGTATTTTAACAACCATACTGCGATCGCCAACCCGCCTGCCAAGCGTGGCGATTATGGCAAACTCCCCCAAAGTGGCTTGGGAGAGGCCTTTGTCCAGCAGTGGACGTCATCGACTGAATGATGAAACATAACGGCGAAATGAAAAGAGCCTCCACGAATGACGATACTTAAGTACGTCCGGCGCACCCTGGGCAGTCAGCCCCGCTACCAACCTTGCTGACTGGCTAATCTTTTCACCACAGCACGTGCTATTTTCGTATAACTCGTGCTAACACGACAGAAAAAGACGGCGAAATGAGAGTGTACTATACCATACATCTCTACCCAACCCTCCGGAGGATCCAGGCTTGATGTTACGTTGTGTTCATTACAAAAAAAAACCTTAATACGCTCTCACAAAATAACTCTTTTATCCTCAAATACACAAAGCGACAAACGAAATAAATAAAAACCTACACCAATAAAACCTCCAAATAGAGCCTCCTGCCAAATATATTCTTTTATCGCCAATTGTGAGCTAAGTACTTCTGCACTTAAGTACCAAGCTAGGCTATGTCTAATGCCTAGGCTAACTGCTTCAGAACGTGGTAAATGCCATCGTTAAGTTACACGCCTGCCCAAGTAACAGGCATCTAGGTAATTACATTTAAAGCTCAATGTACCTGCTGTTAAAGACTTAAGAAAGAGAGAGAGAAAGAAAGCTTTATTTGTGTGGAACGAGTATGTTAAAAATGTTTGTATGACATAAGTGGTGTTTTATCATTTCGGCAACTTAGCATGCACATTATACTAATGTATGTATTTTTATGTTAGTAACGATTTACTCACGTGCATTTTTCGGGATTGCTCGACTAGTTTCGGACCCAAATGGAGCCCTTAATCAGGAGCTGAACACGTAACTAATCAGAAAAATGAATGTGTCTCATGAAAGTTTTAATAATATAAATATATTTGACCATTTCACATTAAGATTCTTAAAATTACTGTAACAATTAATTTATTATTATTAATTTATTATGCTCTTTATTGCACGCCAAAAGAAAAGTGTCAGTACAGTAACGGTCATAAATAGTTAAAATGGGTGGCAACCAGGCAACCTTAGGATGGAATAGAGTGAACAAGAGAATATCTAGGGCATTCAATGGCATACAAAGATAAATACATATTTTACATAATAATATAATATACTACTCTACTAAACTAAATCTAAATGAATAAAAAATTAAATGATGTTCGTTGATTGGTTACTTTAAAACGGCTAAATGTGGCAATTTTTTTCTTAATTATCTCTACAGTGCGATAAGGTTTTTATGGCAAAAAGAATTGGAAAACTTGGCTGGAAAATTGGCGAATTCGGGAAAAACTGAATGTTCTTTTTAGTATGGGATTTTTATAGGACAAGACAACTTCTATCGCGTCAGCTAACATAAATATATAGACATAAAAATGTATACAGACAATATACAGTATAACCTATTTTTCATGATTTTAGTGTATTTTTTTACTAGGTATTACAATGATTTAACATTTAAAAATTATTGTACAGGGTAATTACTTTTCTCATTTAACCAGTTGTACGCACGGCTCCATGATATCAAGCTCAATGTTCCAGTATGAGTTGATCTCGCATTGTATAGACTTTCCGTAGAGTGAGAGGTCAGCTCATATTGGAAATTATAGCTTGATATATAGCCGCATACAGTTGTGTTCTACATTTTCTATACGGTAGAGTAAGTAATACTTAATGCTGTTAAAGCTGTTTTTCTCAAAATAAGATACGACAAAATGTCGTGAAGACTCCGAGCACCACGTATTTCTATGAATCGTTCACTACGATACTAGTAGTGTCATGCCATGAATAACCAGTTCCTAGAATTGTATAGAGGTTGGCATTGTCCGTATCTTGTCGTGTCATGTTGTCAGCTGTGTAAAAACAGCATAGGGCCTAGATAGGAGATGGAGTTATTTAAAAATAGCTAAATAAAACGATTTTAATTGTATTCACATAGTGTGAACAGAATAAGAATATTTTCAATTTGTATAAAATGTAGATAAATAAATATATTTTTAAAAGAAATTGCATACATATGTTTTTCAAATAACCATTTACAGTACTAAATACATTTTATTGCAGAGATTGTGAAGATTTGAACCATTTTTTTTAGAATGAAGCCTACCTTATTAATACTTTTTTTAATTTAAGAAGAGAAAACGAGAGATTGAAACTAAATCAGTTTGAAATAAAAATTAATTTTTTTATGACACAAAATACTAACTAAAATATGAATTCTTTTCACACAATATTGTACACACAGTATCGTATGTAACAAATTACAAGTGTAACCAATATTTTAAAAGAAAATTACTATTAACGTAAATTTTTCTACGTACTTGTTCATGAACATTGAAAACACTAATTTATGATATCAAGTCCAACAAAGCCTCAAGGATAAAATAACTAAACGCCATGTAACAATTTCACTAACACAGTAAAATCTAGCGCAATTACACTGTATGCGATTAACGTAGCGCGCTACGCCGTAGCGCCGTAGTACCGTAGCACTAATCGCTACGGAGATTAGTTCCTGGGGAGGCACGGATTGTTTTGTCCGTATGTATTTCGTGGTAAAGATTTCAACTGAAATTTCACTTTCTTCGTAACTATTAAATAAGTTATAAGAGTTAATTTCGTTTTCATACTCTCTTTGGGTTCAATTTTACATGAAAAATATAATTTTGGTGTTGAAATGTTTATTTCTCATATTAGTTAGTATAAAGTCATAATTACTTGTATTTTAGCATTGAGAACCAATTAGATTTCGTGCTCTGTAATCGTAAAAAAATGTTTTATTCTACTTAATATTCTTCTACGTTAAAATATATATTATTAGGCATACTTTTGTTCATCAGTCCTGAAACCACTCAAAAATTACCTTACAAAAATTATTAGAAAAATAAAAATATAAAATACCATAAAAATTTCATTTTTAAATTTTTCTTCATCATCCAACCATCGTTCTAAACGCCCATAATTACGTAACGTAGCGTCTATGTTACTACGGCGTAGCACTAATTGCTACGCAACTCGTACAGACCGCTACGGTTACGCTAAAGAGCGTAGGTTAATTGCTACGGCCGCTTTTCTGCTCTACCCTCTGCGGTTAGCAATAATATTCAGTATAAGGCTTCAACCTAACGAAAAATTTCAGTAAGAATTTCAAGAATGTCTGTTAAATACTTCTGCTAAATATTTCAACTTAATTTTATTTCGTAGGGCAATAAATGAGTTTTAAACAAGAGTTTATTAAGGTTTATATTTTTTAAACATTTCATTTATATTCAACATTTAAAATATTTACAAATTATTACAGATTTAAAAGTTTTATAAAAATGCAAAAAGCTTTGCTATTTTTATAACTTTAACTTTATCGCTTTTTATTTTTTTCATTAAGTAATTGAATTTAATTAAAATATAATTTCGTTTCTAAAATAAATCCACCTTAAAATGTAATAACTAAGAAACATTTAAAATTACAAGTTACAAAAAAAAACACATTACTCACCGATGATCACTATAAAACCACAGATTGGTCATTATAATACATTTTTGCGTTCACAAAACTACTTTGAAAATTTTTAAACAATTTATTTTATATTGCGACACACACTTCCACTGTATTTTGTTCTATCCAAACATCACGTACTCATTTCGGGCACAGTCATTTCGCGCGAGAGACATGGAGTTCTCGTCATAATCGGCCGAGCATGACGCGTGCGTCGTGCGCCGTAGTCGGCCGCCGACTGCCGCGGACTGGCTGTGTTGCCCCCCTCCATCCGTCAACCCTACTAGAAAATTTCTACCATTTCGCTTTTTTGAGTAGAATTTTGTTTCGTACTCTATTTTACGTACGTATGCTAGTCATATTTGTTTTAGAATATAGAACAGTTTTTTTTATATTTTAACCCAAAAAAGGAAAAAGTGATTTTATAAATATATTTTTTTTTTGTAAATGATTTGTTTTTTTTTCAGTTCTTCTACAAGAAACCCTCCTAAACATCGTCAAGAATTTTCTGAATTTCCGTTAGAAATTTTAGTAAACAAAAATTGATCAATATACCAAAAGTCAATACGTGCATTCCAAAAACACATATCAAACAAATAAGAAAAAAAAACATCAAATCATATCATTATTAAGTCCTCAAAGGTGCTCAACGTCAAAATACATTTCCCAAGTACTTTAAAATTAAATTCTCAACAAGTAATTGTTCCCGGCATTATGGGGAAATCGTATTTCAGTGGGGAATACATGGTGGGGAGTACGCATGCGCGGCAGAGCCCCGCCCTGCCCGGGTTACTTGGCGTCCCCAACTTTTGCCGGCAAGTCGAGTTGGTAGCGAGTTCGGTTACCGGGTAGCGTACTGTGACGTCAGAGTGACGTTGTTTTATGGCGGTGTTTGTTTTAAGTTTTTAATTTTATGTATGGAAATCTTTTCATGCATTTAAACAGTTTAATTTATAGTGAGTACATATAAATTACGAGTACATGTACAGCTTTTTTTATGCAGTGTACACACTACCCATCGAGGAACGCCAACGAACGTTCGCCGTTTAATTAATTGGACAGAACTTCCCATCGAACGAATTCAGTTTCATTCGGTTTTTAACGGTATCGAGATCCTTAGTCGACTAGGTGTGTACGCTGCATTGAATATTTTTTTTTATCCGTTCTTCTTCTTCTCTCGTGTCAGCACGAGCTATACGAAAATAGCTCATGCTGTGGTGAAAAGATTATCCAGTCAGCAAGGTTGGTAGCGGGGCTGACTGCCCAGGGTGCGCCAGACGTACTTCAGTATCGTCACTCATGGAAGCTCTTTTCATGCACCCCTTTTCTTTTAGCCGTTATGCCCTTTTGGTTTTGTAGTGGTTGTAACTTACCAATTTTTTATTTATACTTTCGCTTATAATTGTACAGAGGCGGACTTTTGCATTAGGCATTATCTACCAGTTGACTCTACAGAGATACAGAGAAAACATGGTAGGTGCACTAAATAAAGTCATATGTGATGCGATTTTTAATAGAGTATTTACGTTTTAGGGTTCCGTACTCAAAGGGTAAAACGGGACCATATTACTAAGACTCCGCTCTCCGTCCGTCCGTCCGTCTGTCACCAGGCTGTATCTCATGAACTGTGATAGTTAGACAGTTGAAATTTTCACAGATGATGTATTTCTGTTGCCGCTATAACAACAAATTCTAAAAAACATAATAAAATAAATATTTAAGGAGGATCCCATACAACAGACATGATTTTTTTACCGTGTTTATAGATAATGGTACGGTGCGCGAGTTCGACTCGCACTTGGCCGGTTTTTTTTTATTGCTAAACATCTCTTAGATCACTTCTCAAAATCTGATAAAATAATCTGTGAACCAATTTATACCAAAATTCATACATAATCAGCCTCTTGCTATATCACAGCTAGATACAGCCTCTTCTTAGAACGAGAAGAGTTTAGACTTTCGTCCACCACGCTTGCCTGGTGCGAGTTAGCAGTACCGTTAAAAATAGCATGTAAAATACATATATCTTTCAAACGCCTCTATATTTTTCAATAAAATACAGAAACTTTCCTTGCGAATCTTCGGTTGAATCTTTCGGAAGTTTTTTACATGTATTTTACGGTGTATTTTTCGTATTTACACCTACTCTGTTTATTTTGTGTAAACACAACAACATTTTGTGTACATTACTGTTCAATCAAATTCATTTATTTGTGATTCACAGGTACCTAATAATTAGGTCTTATTTATACAAAGGTCATGCTGTGATCAGCCTCGTGGGCATATAAATGTCATAAAAAAGTAGTTTAAAATGTCATTAGGTTAAAGTCATTAATTATTCATTAAAATTAAAGTTATATCATGTAGGTAGATTCAATCGGACATTAATACTTTGAGAATTTGTTTTTTGTTTGTAGAGTGAATATTCAACGAGGAATTGGAACAGCTTATTTTTGAAAACACGAATGTCTCTAAACTCCTTAATGTATCCTCCTCGTCCTCAATGAATATTAATAAGCAATTTTTTTTCCCTTTGATTGTTACATATGAAAAATACACAGTATAAAACAAGTTACAGTTAATACGTGTATGATTTTATTTTTCAGACGAAAGAGAAATTTGTATTTTTTTCGAAAAGTACACGTATTATATGGGAAAGATTCAAAGTTTCGAAAAAAAACTAAATGTATATTTTGCAATTTTCAACGTTAGTTGGCAGACTATATAATTACATTCCCACTAGTGGACAAAACGCTCTTCTCGCTACACATACCAAAACTCGTAACGCAAGCAATTGCAAGAGATGTGCACCTAACAATTTGTATGACGTCATAGGAAAGTCTGCCTCTTTGGTATAGAGGTCGCAAGCGCGACTGCTGATCGTGAGGTCCCGAGTTCGATCCCCAGGTCGGGCAAAGTGTTATTGGGTTTTTCCGTGTAGAATTTCTCAGTAGCAGCCCTGAGTCTGGATGTGTGCACGGTCGATGGCAATAGGCTCGCCCCCTATTACATGGGATGTAAAACATAACGGCGAAATGTGGGTTTACTGTACACCTCTGCCAACCTTTCGGGGAATACAGGCGTGAAGTTTCCTAACAATTTGTATGACGTCACAGGAAACCGTATTAATGTGTACCAAACTTTAGAGAGGTATTATATACCGAAACTTTAAGCCTTAATACGGGCAGTACTTCTCAGCTGAGTATACATTACCGAACTTTTGAAAAACTATCTTTAGTTTCATATCTTTTATGCTTTTAATCTTTAAATGGTTTGGCAGAAATGTACGATACCTTTTACCCGACTGCGACTTTTTGGGGTGCATGAAAAGAGGCTCCATGGGTTGTGACTTCCACGTGTTCGTATTGTATGACTTTTAGACCCAATTTCACCATACAATGTTAGTTGTTAATGGTCTGTTAAGCTGTCAATGTCAATTTCAATGTACTGTTAAACAGTCTGTTAAAATGTTTAACAGGACATTAATAACTAACAGAGTATGGTGAAATTGGGTCTAAGGATGTGCTCTGCTAAACATCGGCCATTTCAACCGACTTCAAAAAAGGTGAGTCTGTATTCAACCCGTAATATGTATGTTTGAATATCCGCGATTTTTAACAGCTGAAGCAAATCCTATTTGACGACACGTTTGGCGCACTAAGACCCAATTTCACCATACTCTGTTGGTTATTAATGTCCTGTTAAACATTTTAACAGACTGTTTAACAGTACATTGAAATTGACGTTGACAGCTTAACAGAACGTTAACAACTAACATTGTATGGTGAAATTGGGTCTTAGTGATTGAATTTCTGCGCTGGTAGTCGCAGGTTCGACTCTCTCACGGAAATATTTGTATGGCCTACAGATAGTAATTCCGTGTTCGATTGTTTCAAGTGCATATAATATTTGTGTCTGTAAACGCATCCATCATACAGAAGTGATTCTAGTGTGGGGGTAATATTATTTTTTAGTTCACTACCTCGTTGATCTTATGGTCGCAAGCACAACTGCTAATCGTAAGATCCTGGGTACGATTACCAGGTCGGGCAAAGTGTTATTAGGTAATTCTTTGTGGAATTTCTCAGTAGCAGTCTGGAGTCAGGATTTGTGGCCGGTTGGTGGCTACAGGCTCGCTCCCTATTACAATGGGCATAAACATAACGGGGAAATGCGGGTGTCCTATACACCTCAGTCCAACCCTCCGGGCAATACAAGCGATATGCTATGTTGTCTAATTGTTTTAGGCTCAATTTAAATCGCCGTGGAGTGGAATGGAATGGAAAGTCAATTTCGCCTCATGATGCTAGAAGGCGCGCGAATTCGCGGAAATGCTCGAGAATTCCCGCGCACTCCAGTGAATTATCATCATAAACGCTTGACACCGCTCTACTACTACTAGCCTCCTTTCTTTTTTTTTCTGTTGGACTGCAGTAGGTCGTCCTAGGGGACGGTTTTTACGTAACCGGGCAGTTGTTGGCGAGACCTGAAGGGTCTCCAGCCAATGGGGGGGAAGTAAAATACTTAACCTAAGCTAACTACTTGTACTACACTAACATCATGACTACCTGCAACAACAGCACTAAGGGCGACCCCTAGTGGGACTCGGACCTCGGCTTAGGGCGTTGCTGGCGTGGACATAGGGGGGGGGAGACAGCTTGACGAGGGCTGAATTATCGGGGTGAGTACTAGCCTCCACGAGTGACGATACTTAAGTACGTTCGGCGCATCCTGGGCAGTCAGCCCCACTACCAACCTTGCTGACTGGCTAATCTTTTCACCACAGCATGAACTATTTTCGTATAGCTCGTGCTGCCACGAGAGAAAAAGAAGACCGCACTAATGTGACCGTCCCGACCGACTCTCCGTTCGCGCCACTTTCCGCGGTTTCCACAGACAGCGCCGACGGTGGCTAGACGAATTCTCGAGAATGCGCGAGGATTCCTCGGAAGACGCGTGACCTTTTTTGGCTCGTATTTAGTTTATACTTTATACAATTGACATAAAGTTCATTATGCTATGAGCAATTTCGTTGCAAAAAGTCGCTTTCATTCCGCGGCGGTGTAAATTGAGCCTAAGAGCGATTACGCACTGCATCCGATCCGAATCCGTGAAAATACGGATATAAAAAACTCGGACCGAATTCGGATATTGCTTTACGCACTGTATCCGATCCGAATCCGTGAAAATACGGATATAAAAAACTCGGACCGAATTCGGATATTGCTTTACGCACTGCATCCGATCCGAATCCGTGAAAATACGGATATAAAAACTCGGACCGAATTCGGATATTGCTTTACGCACTGCATCCGATCCGAATCCGTGAAAATACGGATATAAAAAACTCGGACCGAATTCGGATATTGCTTTACGCACTGCATCCGATCCGAATCCGTGAAAATACCGATCTAGAGTAAAAATCAAACAACAAAAAAGTTTGGCGTCTACTTCCGTCCGTCAATTGTTCTTCCGAATTAGAAACTTACGGATGACGGATGCCGGATGTAGTGCGTAAACTACCATACAAATAGTACTACGGCTACTTCGGTCCGTCAATTGTTCTTCCGAATAAGAAACTCACGGATGACGGATAGAAATCGGATGACGGATGCTGGATGTAGTGCGTAAACTACCATACAAATAGTTCTATGGCTACTTCGGAACGTATTTTCATGGATTCGGATCGGATGCAGTGCGTAATCGCTGTTAGGTTGCCTTTCCACCAGAGATGTGCTATGCAGTTACGCTGCGAGAATGTAAAAGCTAAGCTACGAAACTATGTGACCGTTTCCACTGATACTAAACTATGTAGCGGAGCGAAACATGTGCTATGAAAATACTACACCAGTCGCGAACATCCATAGCACGCATCCATAGCTCACATTCATAGCACGCATCCACAGCACGAATCCTTCTACAGGGTGTTAACGAATTCGTGTAATTCCTTAAAAACTACATGATCTACTACTGATATAGAAAGGCCCCGCACGGGATTTAGCTTGATTAAAAATAAAAAAATAAAACTATTATTTTTTCATGCGGATTTGTTACTGATCGTATCTAAACCACCTAATAAGGATTCAGTAAAAAAAAATTTTTCTTTTTTAAATTGTTTTATTTTTGTGAACTTTTCGATGCCACGCATAAATTAATGAAAGCATAACGACACGGCTGGCAGCCACGACTAACGCGATATTGCTCTTTGCAGTCAGATAACCCAAGACTCTTAAAATGACTCAGAAATAGAAAACAAAGATTTTTTTCATTTATTTTTAGTTGATTTTCAAAAATTCCCATTTAGGGTCAATCTGTGTCATAAGTAGATTACGTGGTTTGAAGGAATTACACGAATTCGTTAACACCCTTAATATAAAAAACGTAGCTTAGTTGAATCAGTTTCCACCAGTACTATGCTATGTGGACCAATGAATATGATTGGTGGATATCAAACGCATCCATAGCTACGTTGCATAGCACATTTCTGATGGAAAAGCATCCTTAATCTCGATGGACGAAGACAGGATAATCAAGATAGAACTTCACTTCAGGTAAGTTCGTTGGATCATCTATTAATTGATGCATGATCAGTGGAGAAAACTGGGTCATAGTCATGACATAAGTTATTACGCATTGTTAAAAAACTTCTGTCCATTAGCGATGGGATTACTAAAACTAATCGACTTAGTCGATTGTTCAGTCCAGTCGATAAAAGTCGATAACAATTTGATGTTAGCAGGCGACAATCACTGATACGGTTACCGCACCAACTTTAACTACTAATTTGTATTGAAATGTGGCGCAGCACACGTATTACTATACTCGTACTACTAAATAAGTAATTACGAAAAAGTGATGCGTGCGCTGCCGCTGCGCCACACTTCAATAGTTAAAAGTCCGTGCGCCACTATTTACTACTTACAAGTACAACTGCATTTATTATGCGATTGGCGCTAATACATTCTTTAATTGTCCTCTACGTTCTTAGTGTACATTTAGTAGTTCGTCGATTGTTATTTGAATAATTATGGTGAGGAACTACTAAATCGACAATCGAATGCACAACAGTACAATTTTCGATTCAGTCGATTGTTTTTTTGGAACAATTGCCCATCGCTACTGCCCATCCCTTCGGGGAATACAGGTGTGATGTTTATATTATAATTTCTTAGCATACTTAAACTAAATAAACCTTATTACTACACTATATTTTGAACGCTAACAGTCTATCGGTATTACAACAAATATTTGTCTAAGAAAATTAGAATAACATTAGTTTGCTTGTTATAAATATTACAAGTAACTTCGATTATTGACAATAAACATTCCACCGCTGATTCTGCTAACTCGTGAATAATAAAATTCTGTTAGCTTTTGTGCGAACATAATATGTAACCGAATAATATCTCTTGTTATAAGTAGGGGTAACTAAGTTATTACTGTTTACGATAGCGGTTTGGTGACCAAAGCAAGTGAATTGACCCAGTGTGGTGATAGACCCAGCGAAGTGTGTGACCCTGTATGGTGATTTACCTATGACGTGGGGATTTTATTGCTGTCGTTACTCACGAGATATCTTTTATCTTATATTACAATGATTTTTTCTCTAAGTTTTGATGACATTTAATCATGTCAATTGTTTTATATAGTTTAGCTTCATTTTATCTTATGTAAATGTGAGAACTTCGTGGACTTGCCTATACATATCATTGTGTAAATTACTATTATTTATATTGTGTTATTTTTTTTTCTTTTTGGTTAATTCTTGTACTCAAGACTTGGTATTACATTACTCACAGGTCTGTGGTCAAGACTACATTGTTCTCTATTAACTATCATAAATCATAGTACTGTATTTATTTATTTTATTTAATTCTTTATGCACAAAAATAGTACAGAGGCGGACTTAATGCCTTAGGCATTTTCTACCAGTCGACCTTAGGGTGATGCAGAGAAAACATGGTAGGTGCACACATTATTATGATACGATAATATGATATCAAAAATAAGCATAAGGGTATCTATAAAACTTTTAGAAATACTACATTAAAACACACAATACAAATAAATAATACGGAATACATAATTATAAATATATTCATACAATATAAAAATTATAAATACATACATTATTTACTGAAGTTGTTAAAGATATCCTTTTTTTTAAAAGAGTAACCATGGAGTTTCTTGCCGGCTCTTCTCCATAGGAAACGACTAATTGGAACCGTGCACCTAAATTCGACTTTTCATAAGCGCCTGTATTGGTTTATGTGAAATAAAAAAAAATGATTTGATTTGATTTGATTAACCTATAACGTAATGATTGACCTATAAGGGCTCATTCACACGTGTTCCGTCATTGACGATTCGTCATAAAACACGATACGTCATGACGGATGGACGTTCACATTGCATACGGAATCGTGTTTTATCACGATTCGACAAAATAGCCGAACTAATATTCACATTCGTTTCGTGATTTAGTAGTCGTTAGTACTGGATGAACTATCGAACACGATGGATCCGTCACAAAAAAGTCACGATTCGTATTTTTGACTAATAGTGTTTTTTAAAAGACGATACGTGATTTAAGACGTTTCCGACATTTTTCACGATTCGTGATGCGTGTGAACACAGGCATTTAAAAAGAATAGCCGCCGTCAATAAAAAAAAAGAATCGTAAAAAAGACGATACGTCAAAAAAAACGAATCGTCTTCGTGTGAATGAGCACTTACGTGGTGATTGACCTAATAAATGGTAATTGACATATTACGTGGTGATTGACCAAGCATGGTGATTATCGTGGTCATCCCCGTTTCGGAAAAGGCCTACATCGTAACAGTTGGTAGGTTGGTGATTAATGAAGCATTATTTAAAACAACGCAACGTTCTATAGGTAATATACCTTTGATTTCAACAAAAGTAATTGGTTGACAAAATCACTAACTACCAATAAATCTCCTATCCCTCCTTACTCGTTCTTCTTCAAGGCTCTTTGGTGATTTTTAGTGTACCGTACCCAAAGGGTAAAACGGGATCCTATTACTAAGACTCCGCTGTCCGTCCGTCTGTCACCAGGCTGCATCTCATGAACCGTGATAGTTAGACAGTTGAAATTTTCACAGATGATGTATTTCTGTTGCCGCTACAACAACAAATACTAAAAAACAGAATAGATAACGGTACGGAACCCTTCGTGTGCTAGTCTGACTCGCACTTGGCTGGTTTTTATCCGAAGCAATGAATTGTAATTCGTTTGTCCATACATATAAAAGGAGAAGCTGACTGACTGACTGACTGGTCTATCAACGCACAGCCTAAACCGCTGGGATTAGAAAGTTGAAATTTTGACAGTAGGTTCCTTTTGTAACGTAGGTATCCACTAAGAAGGGATTTTTCGAAATTCAACCCCTAAGGGAGTTAAATAGGGGATGAAAGTTCGTATGGAAAATCGTCACTTAACGGGTTCAAAATTTCACGCAAGCGAAGCTGCGGGCGAAAGCTAGTATAGAATACATCTTTAATATTTTAAACAATTATTTGTAAGTATTTTATGTGTTTTAGTTTTCCACTAACATCATTTCAAGATCTACATCGACTACCATACTATACTTAAAATGTCAGATATTCTATTTATTTTATTTTCACCCTACCAATAAATAAAAAAAAACTGTCTTTCACAGTTTTGTAACTTAAAGCGACAATCTTACATAAACACAATCAAAAACGTTTAAATCATCACCCACAACGAAATTCCTAAAGCGATAAAGCATCAAGAAGCACCAAGAAAAATGTTCTTAAAATTGTATGTAACGCGGAATTTAACCCCCTCCCTGATGGGGGGTGGGGTGGATTCATACGCGATCCGAATATCTAGCTCCAAATGTTTTAATGATAGCTCTTTGATTGTGGGAGAAAAAAAACGTGAGATGCGAACAATTTTAGACACGTCCGAGATTGTTATGAACGTTTTCTGGAACAGAGAAATGAATGGAGTTGTAACTGTGTATTTTTTGTATTTTTTTTTTGTATCGTATCTTTCACACATTCATATTTATGATTAGGTACGGTTTACTCACGTTCGTTTTGACAGTCATTCAGTTAGTTCGACTCACGACCTTGCCGCGTGTTCAGCTCATTCTTCTACTGTCGTGTCAACACGAGCTTTACGAAAATAGCTCATGCTGTGGTGAAAAGATTAGTCAGTCAGCCCCGCTACCTACCTGGGTAGCGGAGCTGACTGCCCAGGGTGCGCCGGACGTACTTAAGTATCGTCACTCGTGGAGGCTTCAGCTCATGAGTAGACCGTAACTGATTATAAATATAATTTTTTTTTGTATTTGTATGTTGAAGTTTAACACTCACACTTAGTCATTCTTAAAGTTTTTAAAGAAGAACCTAATAAATCTGTTTAAGATATGTTATAAATTTTGTTTAAAGTTTTCTTCGTAAAGAAAATAAAACGAAAAATAATAGGCTAATATAAAGTTTCGTGGAAACATTTTTGATGTTCCATATGAGAAAAGAAATAATCTCGAATAAACATAGTATTTTATCTACAACCCAATCAAATTTGACGCGTTTGGTGCAGTGGCTAAGCGATTGGCTTCTGCGCTACGGGTCGTGGGTTCGATTTCTACACGGAACAAAAATTTGTATGGCCTACAGATGGTTGTTTCGGGTCTGGGCGTTTGTGTATGTGAGATTTGTGTCTGTAAACGCACCCATGATGCAAGAGAAATCTTAGTGTTACGTGTAAAAAAAACTTGTTTTTGTATGTTGAAGTTTAACACTCACACTTAGTCATTCTTAAAGTTTTTAAAGAAGAACCTAATAAATCTGTTTAAGATATGTTATTTTTGTATAAAGTTTTCCCCGTAAGGGAAAATAAAACAACAAAATAATAGGCAAGTAAATTTTAAGTTTCAAGAAAACATTTTTGAGGTCCCATATGAGAAAAGAAATAATCACGAAAAAACATAGTATTTTATCTATAACCCAATCAAATAATGAAAATTAAAATGGCTGCGCTTCCATTGTTTTCGTTATTTGCATCTCGCTCACACACATTCTCTGTGAGCGAAAGCCTACTACCGACATTTTTAATCCAATTCTTTAAGCAATCGTGTTGTGTAAGACTACGTGTGGTTCCTGGTGAACAATAGATGACACCAATTATTGTTTCATATTTTATTCTAGTCATTATTTCACTTTTCGTATCTATGCAAGCATGATAGGCCCCTCCTGATATGTCGACACCGAACCGCTACAGAATTCCATTCAGCTTCCAGTCTAGCTAGCTAGTCCACCACTATTCATGCTCTTCAACATCGTCATCATTTAGCCGAAAGACGTCCACTACTGGATATAGACCTCCTCCAAGAATCGCCACATCGACTGGTTCTGTTCTTCTCGCATCCAGCGAATTCCCGCGACCTTCACCACTCTTGACAAAGAATATCTATACATATAAAAGGAGAAGCTGACTGACTGACTGATCTATCAACGCACAGCCAAAACCGCTGGGGTTAGAAAGTTGAAATTTTGACAGTAGGTTCCTTTTGTAACGTAGGCATCCACTAAGAAGGGATTTTTCGAAATTCAACCCCTAAGGGAGTTAAATAGGGGATGAAAGTTTGTATGGAAAATCGTCACTTAACGGGTTCAAAATTTCACGCAAGCGAAGCTGCGGGCGAAAGCTATTTCAAATAAAAAATATTTCAGCGCAATAAAATAATATTTCAACGCAGTAGTAATTTTTATTTTGTGCTCAGAGGTTAGATTAGAGTGTCTGCATAACTTATATGTACGTATATACTCTAAACATCCACCCATCGCTAATTCACACCCCAGACACATTTACTTCCCAATCTAAAATCACCAAAAGGTACCGAAGCAATATTTTGCGAGCAGAGGCGCTCACAAATTGATTGTGACTCGACACGGCCGGAGGGCAGCATTGGTACAGACGGAAATCGAATCCGCTACCCGATGGACACCTGCACGAGACGCAAATTCTCGTTCCCCCAATAAATAGGCTGACATATACGTCGTGTTGTGATTAAAATTTAGGGGTGTTCGGGGATGTTGGAAAGTAATAAAAGTCTATGGCGTGACAGACGGTGGTGAGTTCAAACTCAATCATTCAAACTCCATATTTTACATAACATATCATCACGCCTGTATTCCCGAAGGGTGAAGCAGAGGTGTATAGTACACCGTCATTTCACCATTACGTTTAAAGTCCCAGCGAGCGAGCCTGTTGTCATCAATCGGGCTCAAATCCAGGCTGCTGCTGAGGAACTCCACGTTTCATAAAATTGAATAAAAAACACTAATTAACCTTAAAGCTACATTGAAATTGTACTTAATTATCGAAAAATATTCTAACAAGCCATTTAGAAAAAGTAATTACTTGTTCGCGATACAAATATTTAGTCAGCTAGCTGTTCAATTGTCTGATCACCATGACTGGACGAAGTGTCCACTTCATGTTATTTTAACCACGCATAGAAGCTTACGTCGCAAATATGACACAATTTTCTCCGCTGATCGTGTCAATCATGTCACTGATCAATTACTAAATGATCAAACGAACTTACCTGAAGTAAAATTCGATCTAGATTATCCTGTCTTCGTCGCCGTCGGAGAGATTTAAGACCTACCCTGTTTTCGTCCTTCTAGATTAAAACAATCACGCCTGTGTTCCCCGAACGGTAAGGCAGAGGTGTGCAGTACACCCTCCTTTCGCCGTTATGTTTAAGTCCCATATAATAGAGATCGAGCCTATTGCCATCAGCCGGCCCCAAATCCGGGCTGCTACAGAGAAATTCCATGCGAAAAAACCCAATATCAGTTTGCTCGACCTGGGGATCGAACCCACCTCACGCTCAACAGTCGCGCTTGCAACCACTACACCAATATTTTAACGAACCTGAAATAGTTTTATCACCTTAGCACCTTCAGCGTTAGAGAAGTCAGTAAAGTATATTATAAATGTTTAAAAAAATGATGTTTAAAAAAACCGACTAAAAAAAACTAAAAAGAGTAAAAATAATTACCATAATATAAAATTAACAGTTTCAGAAGTCGGTGGCTTTTATTTGTTTCAGTGTAGAATTACGCCGACTTCTGAAACTGTTAAGTTTATATTATGGTAATTATTTTACTCTTTTTAGTGTTTTTTGAAGTCAGTTTTTACTTTCATATAAAGTTATTTATTAAATACGTTTTAGTGCCATAAATAACACGGTTTAAGACTACAAATTTTAATGAAACGGTTGCGTAATCTTTCCAACAACTAGGTAGTTTTCTTTAAGAATAGGTATTAATGTATAAATTATCATGACGGCTCCTTACAAATACATACAATCTTCTTTGTTCTTGGCAAATGTTTCTGTGATGGCAGTTAAAAGAGAGATTGAAAGTCCTCATCAAAACTTTTGTTAAAGTAACCACAAACCAAAACGTCATCTAAGTATATTTTTTTTTGTTTTTGTTGTTTTTTTCAAAAAGTGCTGAATTAATTTCGATAAAATTTATGTGGGACTACCTTTGAAGTATGGACCTACCAAACAAAAAAAGAAAAATCATAATCCATTCATAATTGGCGGAGATATCGAGTAACAAACACAAAAAAAAACATTCATACGAATTGAGAACCTCCTTCTTTTTGAAGTCGGTAAAAAAATGGGTCTCGCACCACTGACTTCTGATTCATGTGGGCAGATTAGAATTTGATAATCACTTGAAACCCATGAAAAACATTGTGAAGTAACCTGCACACCTGAACAGGCTCCTAAATCTTTGTGATACAGGGCGAGCCTATTACCAACCAGGCACAAATACAGACTCTGGGCTGCTACTGAGAAATTCCACAAGTAAAAACCAAATAACAGTTTGCCCGACCTGGGGATCGAATCCAGGAACTCACGCTCAGCAAACCAACGAAGCAGCCTAAAACAATTACATGTACATACCTATTACAGATTTTCGCAGACCAAATCCCCAATGAAAGCCTAAAAAAGTTCTCCAACACATTTTTTTCGCAACCCCTACAAAATAAACGAGCCAATTAGCGAAACATGATAGTAAGGGAGCGATTGGTTTCCACTCGACTGGCGAGCAAATCAGCTGTGTGGCGGCCAGTGACTGAGTCCGTCACATTGTACCTGTGACGTGGCATATGACGTAACAAGCTGAACTAGCTCTCTAGCTTCAGTGAACATTGGTTAATTGAAAATTGGGAGCACTTAAAATGAAAATACAATTTTTTTGTTCGTTTTAGGATTTTGTATCTCGAAATGTAGACGGAACCTTTGTAAGATCACTTTTTTGTTCGTCTGTCTGTGTGTGTACAGGGTGTAAAAAGACCCATCACATAGCCGAAATCTACGCACTCTGTACATCAAACTAAATTACATTGACCAAAAATAATTGCTGGGAAACGACTTTTATTTTTTGGCATCAAAAAAACGCCTTTTTTGTAGCGTGCAAATTATGGTTGTGGCGATGCCGCGCGTTTGCATGCGTGCAGCGGCCACACAGCTGAGCCAAGGCGGTCGTGTGCGTTTGATATTCATTGCGTTTTTGTAACTTCAAATGCGTAATTTGTTAGGAAAAATTGAAATATTTGATAATGTTTGTATGGAACAAAGTTTAGTATTATGACTTGGAAATCGTTTTTGGAAAAAACTAAAAAAAATGTGTACTTTGACCTTCAACATCTCCAAAACCAATGATTTCCCAGGTATGGTTTGTTCTAAAAAAATGATCCCAATGATGGGTAGAATACGTGGTTTTCGTTATCGTTAAGGGTCTTTTTACACCCGATATATCTATCTGATAGGACCCTTTTTTTTAGGAATGGCTAAAGGTATCGAGTGGAAATTAATACCGAATACTAAGGCGCCATCTCCACAAGCGAGTGAATCGCGGCGATATTCTCGCCATGCCATCAAATTCAATACTAACTATCGCGGCGATAACATCGCCGTGTATAGAAATACGTGGCACGACGATAATATCGCCGCGATTCTCTCGCTCTTGGAGACGGCTCCTAAAGTCTACAGCCTCATAATCCTGTACAAAATTCGAGTTGCTAACTCAATGCAATATAAAGATACGGCCTTTCAAAGTATATTTTGATATTAATAGTCTAACTCACTGATAATCGCAAAATTAAGGTTTTCACGTAATACGGTTATGAAACGGTACGGGACACTAAGGGCGCAAGTGTTATCGATTTTTCGAGTTATTAAAATTCATATTTTAGAAAACCAATTCCCTTGAATAAGAATAGTAATCATGAAAAATATAATGAGAAATTTCAAAAGCACGGCAGTGGCCCTACCGTGTTCTGGCGAATTACAAATAATGAACATTTTTTTTTTTGAATAATTATGTTTTATCTTATTTTACGCGAAGATGGTGGCTGATGAGATAGTTGATTTATAGTTAGAAAATAACAAATAATATTGTTTCTAGTACATATTATTATTTTCCAGCAGTATGTACACCACGGACTACCCCCTCTATCTTATTCATTGTCTTCCTGTTCATCCAAAGGTTGTCTGGTAGATATCGCTATCAGCGATAAGACCGCCATTGTACCCTTCACTAAATTATATTGTACAAGAGCTGTGTTACAATTTTGGTGTACAATAAAGTATATTCTATTCTATTCTAAGGCTTCATACATTGTAAACAAATCAAAGTATTGAATTAAAAACATAACAAGAACACATTTTAACGTTAAAATATAAACATACCACCTTACATTCTGAGAAACTTCAAAGTACTATAATTATAGTATACGGAATATTTTAGCAAAACTATGCGAATCAAACAGGATAAATGTGACCTTTTGTTAAATACTAAAAGGTCAAACGTTACGTAGTAACAACCTTATTCGAAGAATTTCAGTAAATAGTAATACACTCGTTAAAATGGCGTACTACAAGGAAAACTGTAGTTAAATATACAACGTGTAACAAAAATAACCAGAAACCTCCGACACCCGCTAATTAGAATATTACCTTAAAAGCACATAATAACAAAGAGTTCACTTTAATTAACCTTACATTTTCTTAAGAATTTTGTATTGCTTCATGCATTGCTGACTGTATTTAAAATTCAGTCTAATTGCCTTGATATTATAAAGTCTTAATTTTCTCTGTGTGTGTGTGTGTGAGAAGAACGGAAATGTAATAAAAAAATGAAATCTATTCAGTAGGGTGTTATGTACAGGGTGTAAATGAATTCGTACCGCATGATCTACTGGTGACACAGATTAACCGTAAATGGGTATGTTTGAAAAACGACAAAAAAAATTAAAAATAAAATCTTGGTTTTCTATTTCTGAGTCATTTTAGAGTCCCGAGTTAACTGACTGCGAAGAACGATATCGCGTTAGTCGTGCCTGCCAGCTGTGTCGCCGTGCTTTCATTCATTTATGCGTGCCATCGAAATGTCCAGTAATAAAAAAAATGCAAAATAAAAATTTCTTTTTTTTTTCTTAATCCTTATTAGGTGATTTAGACACGATCACTAATAAGTATAGCATGAAAAAAAAAAATTATCATTCTAAATCCCCTGCTAGGTCTATCTACACCAGTAGTAGATCATTTGATTTCAAGAAATTACACGAATTCCTTCACACACTGTAAACTATTTTTAATATTATAATACTTATAACAGTCGTCTAACAACCGATTTAACCTTAGGATATCAGCATTGCCCAGTACCGAAATTGGTTGCGGAGGTCTGATGGCAGTCGTTCCGTGTAAAATACTGGTATTTGCAGCCTCTGGATAGACTGAAAGCTGAGGCCAACATAGTTGGGAAAAAGCTAGGCAGATGGAAAGTCGTTTCCAAATAAAAAAAGGGATTTCTGGTTACACCTTGTATACCAAGGTGGAGCAAAGCTCCAATTTTAGACGCGTTCTCATCATCATCATCATTCAGCCGAATGACGTCCACTGCCGGACATAGGCCTCTCCAAACAATGTTGGGGGGGTTTGCCATAATCGCCACGCTTGGCAGGCGGGTTGACGATCGCAGTATGGTTGTTAAAATACTCAGAGAACGCTGCTGCCCATCCTCTAGTGAATCCCTTAGTCGCCTTTACGACACCCGTGGGGAGTAATGGGGTAGTGAAGGACTCGACGCATTCTAATTTTCGATAATTAAAACATATGTGACGGCACTAAATTCAAATGTTCGGAAATGAAACGAATCAGAGCGAGATATTTTGGAAAATTGAGAGGTATCGATACCTTTTACAGTGCGAATTGACGTGAGGGTTATTGAAATAAAATGTATTGAAGCGAAAATGTTTCGAGTGTTGACTGACAGTGTAACTTTAAATTGACGGTACGTTCATGTAAACCTAATATAATTACAAATATGCAAATGTAATATTTAGGTTTAATTCATTAATGTTGTATTTGCATATTCGTGTCACGGATTTCCGCAAAATAACGCCAGATTCAATCATTTATCTAATATTACTAATAAACATTTTATATTTTTTTATTTGAACGTCAGCTCCAAATCCACTATCAATTTTCTAATATTTTTTAATCATCAAAATGTAACCATTTTGAAAAAAAAACTAACAATCTTTTTATCTGAAAATGCTATTCAATATTCTTAATCAAGTATTAAATTGTTTAAATGAATTCAAATTGATGTCCGACTGTACGCTACGTTTGTAGTTTTTTTTTTTTTTTTTTTTTTAAAAACCTTGTTTAATTTATTTTATAAATCATCTAAACTTTGTTTACCTTTTATCATATAGATTTCGGCCAGATAATACGTGGATGCACGCTAATGAATAGCCAAGTTCTTAAAAATACATACTAAACACAATGACAATGTTCTGAATTAACCCCTAGCGAATTACATGAAACTAATTACACCATATATTTGTTAACCATAACCAGTATTAACCAGTCATATGTACATGGTGTTTACTCTATTAATTAACAACAACATTCTCGCAACATCCTGTGGTTCACATGTTGTAGCTTGTCGGATATCAGTAGTGCCGAATAAATTACTTCACTACATAGTATAAAACAAAGTCGCTTCCCGCTGTCTGTCTGTCCCTATGTATGCTTATATCTTTAAAACTACGCAACGGATTTTGATGCGGTTTATTTTAATAGATAGAGTGATTCAAGAGGAAGGTTTATATGTATAAACTAGCTTTCGCCCGTAGCTTCGCTTGCGTGAAAATTTGAACCCGTTAAGTGACGATTTTCCATACAAACTTTCATCCCCTATTTAACTCCCTTAGGGGTTGAATTTCGAAAAGTCCCTTCTTAATGGATGCCTACGTTACAAAAAGAACCTACTGTCCAAATTTCATATTTCCAGCTTTAGTGGTTTAGGCTCTGCGTTGATGAATCAAATGTCAGTCAGTACAAGTCTCTTTATATATAAGAAGAAGATTGCACCCGTGCAAAGCCGGGGCGGGTTGCTAGTTTGAAATATAACATAGCTAAAAGGGTTTTTGGAAACATGGGGTTTTGGAAAGCGATATTGTGTCTACGTTCAGGATTTACCTATATATTGTGACACCCAATAACCAAAATAATATCATTGTTCTGTTAATCGCAGTTCAGACTACGCTATAACATATAGCAAATACTATAGAGCTCAACGATATTGCTCAGCATACATTTTATATGGACACGTTCACACAACGCTATGCTATAAAGTAGGTACTGGCTTGCTGTACACGATAAAATTGAGCA
Organism: Amphipyra tragopoginis; assembly: GCA_905220435.1. Lineage (NCBI taxonomy): Eukaryota > Metazoa > Arthropoda > Insecta > Lepidoptera > Noctuidae > Amphipyra > Amphipyra tragopoginis. Next base: position 26,451,377 of record HG992004.1, read on the forward strand.
ATTCTCAGAGCTATATCTTACCATTCTCTGGTCCCCCGCCCCACTTTACTTCTACCCTGTCCGTCGACCGACAGATCGCCGTCAAATAACTTGGTATACATAGTAGACCGGCTTGCGATATAGCGAATAATGTGGTACTTGAAGATGAAGGTACGCTCTGTGTGTGAGCCGTCCGCGTATCGTAATTTGACTTTCTACCTACGCTTTCTGCAAATCGTCGCCTTATAATGCCTTGCCTTACAATTTGGTCATTTACGACGTACAGGTACTATAATTATAAGAGAACCGCTCTATGCGAAATTATTTGAAAGGCACTGAAATTAAACCTTAATTGGGTAAATAAAATTCGTAATAAATATAATTGAGTAGCTTTTGCCCGCAACTTCTTTCGCGTAAAAGACAACAGGAACCGTGTATAACCAAATGCATTCAAGAGGTTTTCACTCTAAGGCGACGAAATGCACCCTCACGATCGACTAAACAATTTGTCGTTTAAACCAAACGCTAGTTGCGAGATGGACACAGCAATTTGGCTAGCCACTAGAGGCCGTGTTTAAATGGGTACCACAGCACCATCCATCTTCCATGTTAAGCATTCCTTCTGTCATTCATAGCTGTGTACATATCGGGACACCTCTATACCCCGGAGAATATTGTTAGGTTATCGGAGCGCTTAACTTGTTGTTCACGATTGGAGATGCTTCAACGTGTAGCAGGTATTCTAGACTATCGTATGCTTTCATGATTTATTTGATCTGTACGGGCCTGTCCACATCTCCACGCGGCACGGTGCGTTGACATAACGTGAAAATGTACGTTACCGTATCGTAACACGTTCCGCCTCTAGCCGCAAGCGCACACGTATATGCGCTCCGCCCGCGCTCTCCACGCCCGCGAGTTAGTCGCCGTCTATGTGCTCCGATGCTTTAAAACCATACCTTACTGTTTCTCTTATTAAAATTCAGGATCTACATGGTCAACGATAAATCTAACAATGATCCTGAAGTGCATCTTTACGATACGGTAACGTTTGCACGTTATGTCAACGCACCGTGCCGCGTTACCGCACCGTTCCACGTTGACGACGTCGTGACGTGGAGATGTGGACAGGCCTTACGACCTGGGGCCCAATTCTGCTAAAATAAATTGTTGCCAAACGCAATCGAACCACAACCGTCAGTCAGTTTTTGTTTTCGAAAACTTTCAAAATGATTGATCTTGTTTTTTGTGTCAAACGATTTGATAGCTTTTGAAATTGAGAACTGTCTGAATGAACGGTTCGGCCTTGGATCGGTTGTGATTTATCAAGATTTATTTTAGGAGAATTAGGCCCCTGGCTGTAACAATGTCAACGTCATCATCAACCACAACAACAAAGACATCATCTTCTAAACTGCAGCTACAAAGAATGGCTCTGGTGTCTTTTAGAACGATAAGGGTTAAGCCCTTAATCCACCACGCTGGTTGGCGGATTAAGTGACAACACACACGATCGAGCACTTTATCGAGCCCTCTCAGGTCCGTAAATAAGGGTTCACTGGCATCGGGAGCAGGGTCCAAGCTACCGGGGTGGTTAGGGCTCCAGAGACAGGAACCTCCTCACAATACGCGTCGCGTCAAGGAGGACTGCTTTCTGCATCAAGCCCTTGATCCAACCACCTAACGAGAGCTTCTTGAGGTGTTGGTCGAGGCTCTTGGCCATTAGGTCATTGGCCGTTACGACTATCGTACCTCGAAGTAGAACGCTTCCCTTTCATGCTGAAGGGTCTGAATACAACCACGGCCCGCACCTCTGACTTTTCAAATTCATGTTGTACAGATCAAAATTTTATAATCAATTGCGTTAACACTGAAAGAAAACATCGTGGGAAACCTGCATACATGAGAGGGCTCCAAAAAGTTCTCAATAGTTTGTGTAGTCTCGCCAATCCGTACCAGGCCAGCGTGTTGGTCTAAGACCATAAAACCTTCTTTTTCTAAAAAAAAGGCCCATGGTCCAGTGTTGAGCACATCATTACGCCCGGGCGAACGCGGGCGGTACACGAGGGCGCTGGGCGCGGAAGCAACAGAGCGCCCGCGCTCACCGACCGGCACTCGGCACTGCGTCATCGTCCGCCTCACTAAGAGCACATTCAAGTCACCTTATTTGTTATCATTTTCGAATTACCGTTTGTTACTTTTTAAATTATACAGTGCACTTTTAATTGATATCCGTGTTTTCATCCTATTACCACAGTCTACCTATATCTTACCCCTTACAGTCGGTCAACGTAGAACATTGTCGCAGAGCAATCGTGCGGGGGGTGAAGGGGCGGAGGTTATGTCCCGAGTAGCCATACTGCATACTTGGGACATAACCTCCGCTCCTACATTATTTTGACATTTCATAGGACCTGTCAAATGTATTGGCTTTGACCCACTGTATGTAGTAAGTAGGTACACTGTGCTATTACCACCCCTAAGATAAGCTTACTTCTTTCTACCCAGCAGTGTGGCAGTAAAAGGCTGATTATGCCACAGCTCACGGCAGATAATTACATGCACATTAACTGATACACACACACAAACATCTCAGCAGTCCATCGTTTAATCCTGTAACTGAAACGCACGCTAACCGATCGTTAAGTTCGGTTAATCGTTTCTTTTTATTGGCTATTTACCTTTCGACGGGTCGTTGGTCTGTGGCGATATCTTTTGTTCGCCAATGTGTAACTCGCCTTAGTGTAATTAGTAGTGTATAGTGATTTGGGAATAGAATAGTTTGTTGTTATTGCTGCTGGCTTATTTATTTGTTCAAATGGATTCTCCCACAGCATAATACGAGTACATTATGGATATTTATTTTACACTCAAGGACATACAAATATGCAAATAGAATATGTAGCTTTAATTCCGCTGAACAAGATCGCTAGTTTGGATGCAGTATGCAGCTCCACTCTCCCGCCCACAAGTATATGCACATGCAGAAAGAGTGAAAAAATAATGTAACATGCAACCAAACCAATACACGACACGTGTTTCGCCCCTGCACCGGATATGTTGACTCCTCGACCGCTAGGACGCGGAATTCGACCCGAATTCGCGTCCTAGCGGTCGAGGAGTCAACATATTATATCGTAGATTTCCGCAAAGTAACAACTGATTCCATCATTTACACTCAAGGACATTAACGTTCTAGTTTTAAACTTCCTTTAAGACTGCCTCGTTGGTTTAGCGGTCGCAAACGCGACTGCTGAGCGTGAGGTCCCGGGTTCGATCTCAAGGTCGGGCAAAGTGTTTTTGGGTTTTTCCGTGTGGAATTTCTCAGTAGCAACCCGGAATCTGGATTTGTCCCCAATTGATGGCAAATGGCTTGCCGTTTATTACATAGGACTTAAATATAACGGCGAAATGAGGGTGTACACCTCTGCCTAATCATTCGGGGAATACAGGCGTGATGTTATGTTTAGAGTGGTGTAAAAGAAATTTTATACTTATCGTAAGTGAACTTTTTTCTGTTATTGTAATGTTTATTATATTAATACTACAGGGTATTAACGAATTAGTGTAATTCCTTAAAACCACATGATTCACTACTGGTGTAGATTGGCCCCACACGGGAATTAGACTGATAAAAAATAAAAATATTTTTTTTTTTCATGCGGTCGTGGTATGTTATCGTATCTAGACCACCTTATAAGGATTCAGTAAAAAAAGAAGAATTTTTTTTTTTGCAAAAATATTTTCATGCTCTTGAACATTCGATGCCACGCATAAATGAATGAAAGCACGGCGACGCGGCTGGCGGGCACGACTAACGCGATATCGTTCTTTGCAGTAAGTTAACTCGGGGCTCTAAAATGACTCAGAAATAAAAAAAAATCATTTTTTTTGCAGTTGATTTTCAAAAATTCCCTTTTAGAGTTAATCTGTGTCACCAGTAGATCACGCGGTTTGAAGGAATTACACGAATTCGTTAACACCCTGTATAGCTCTAGCGCATAACTGAGTCAGTGCCTGAGGTAGGTGCGCGGTGCGGGAGGGGTGTGATGACTTGACGCGAGAGCTCACTGATTCATCAACTTGTGACAACTGTCACCCTCCCGCACCGCGCAGCTACCTCAGGCAGTGACTCAGTTATACGCTAGACCTGTAGTAAGAATATTAATTTTAATATCAATTTTTAATAATAAGAAATGAGTACATAAGAGGAAGTTTGAAAATGGCATCGATAACTGAAAAGTTGTGTGGAAATCGGTTGTCATGGTATAGGCACGTGTTTCGGAGAAATGAGGAAAATGTAGTGAGGAGAGTTTTGAGTATGAATGTCGATGGCTATAAGAGTAGGGGAAGACCAAAGAAACGATGGATGGAATGTGTGAATGATGATATGGTTAGAAAGGGGGTGACTACCGAGATGACGACTAATAGAGAAGTATGGAAGAAAAAGACATGTTGCGCCGAACCCAAATAAATTGGGAAAAGGGCAGGAGAATGATGATCAATTTTTAACAAAAATCGATCTCAAAACATAACTCTACCTTACTCGTATACACTTCAGTATATCCTCACTCCATTCTTTTATACATCAATCTATCTCTACCTTTACCTTTCTCTCATTCTGACACATCAACTAAACCTGCCACAAGTTGCATTGCATACAAAATGTTAACATATAAAATTTAAACAACCCAAATGTTGAGCGAACTGGGAAATTTTTCCCATCCCGGGAATTTTCCCAAAATATTCGGTACATTGTGGAAGGTGTTATATTTGAGTGAAACGTCTGTCTGTAGGTACGTATGTATAATTTAAGTCCCAGCAATTTCCGCACGGACGACAGACCGCCCGGCCGACGTAAGGGCGGGGGCACAGTCGGACGTGAATACTACCGTCCGATTTGTAAAAGGCCGATAAGTGAGTAATCCTAATTTTGAGTTAGATTGAGCAAAAACGTAGAAAGTTAAATGATGGAATCAGGCGTTACTTTGCGGAAATCCATGACATACAAAAATGCAAATAGAATATCTAGCTTTAATTCCGCTGAACAAGATCGCTAGTTTGGATGCAGTATGCAGCACAACCCTCCCTCCTGCCCACAAATATAAAAATATATGTTTCGCGTCCTAGCGGTCGAGGAGTCAACATATCCTGCGGATGCCCCGTGCAGGGGCGAAACACGTGTCGTGTATTGGTTTGGTTGCATGTTTCATTATTTTTTCACTCTTTCTGCATGTGCATATATTTGTGGGCGGGAGGGTGGTGCTGCATACTGCATCCAAACTAGCTATCTTGTTCAGCGGAATTAAAGCTAGATATTCTATTTGCATTTTTGAACGTAGAAAGTGTTGTTCCTAGAAATTCTGAAGACATACAGATGTTTTTGTTATACTAAATTATTAAGGTACAAGTTGGTAGCCGACTGCATACAGCAGCGGCAGACGACGTGTCGCTGTGACACTACTGGTTTCTATGTATTTCTATGAAATACCTTCCGCAGCTTACAACACGTCGTACGACCGCAGACGACGTGTCGCCCGAACGCAGATCAGTAGTGCCATAGAGAGTTCGGAATCATATCTGCAGTGACATGACGCTGCGACGCGTCGGTACGACATGTCGCAATGACACGTCGCCTGCTGCTTTTGTACGCAGTCGGCTACGAACTCGTAACTTTAGGCTACTACTTTACGCACACTTTGGTGTAACTTTTAATGAGTTACAGGACTAATATTGTTTTTAAAATTAAAGTTTTTGTTTTTTAGTCATGTTTTTCTGTACTGAAATGTGACCATCTACAATAGGTATGGTATGATAAGGTAATGTCTCAGTAAAAGTCTCTAGATCTCGTAACTGACAAATGATAGAAAAATACGAACCAGACCGGTCGATAGATAAAATGTTGCGCTTTTACGTAGTTTATAAAATTCAAATTTGCCAAAATGTCACTTGACGGTCATTTAGAAATCCGACGGCAGAATAGTCTTATTTGGTACATGTCAGTTGAGTGTACTTCCTAGTACGTTTCATTCGGTTGATTGAATTTTGCATGTGTTTTTAGTGCGAATGTTTTAGTCATAGTCGCAAATCGGTATAAAGCTTACCATGTCAAGGATCAAAAATTTAAGATTACGATGCGGACGTGTTCAGTTTCTTTAAGAAAGACCTTGTGATGTGACCTTTCCTTGTGAAAGAGTTTGTCCGGGGAACTACTACCTCCATACCAATTTCTGATGCTAATGCCCGGTTCCTAAAGCCAATAACTTTAAAAAAAAGTAAAAACCGACTTCAAAAAAAAACTAAAAAGAGTAAAATAATTACCATATTATAAAACTAAGTTTCAGAAGTCGGTGCAATTTTACAGTGAACCAAATTGAAAGCACCGACTTCTGTAACTGTTAGTTTTATAATATTGTAATTATTTTCGAAAGATTAGAAACAAAGTTAGAAAGTCTCTTGTGCCTGCAATTTCACCAGTACTCATACGACGGCAGAAATAAGTATAGTGTACTTCCATGGAGCTCTTTCACAACGAAGTCTACTATGTACCGACTCGATGATAAATAAATAACGTATAGAGAAAGAGCTCAAAGGCATAAAGACAGCGTCCCAACATGGTGAGATATCATAACTTTAATCAAATTAAAGAGAAAAATTTCTCAACACTGCAATCATTATTTATTCAAGCACATAGAAGGATATATAGGTAGGTCATAAATTAATGATGAGCACTTTATGGATACTGAAGTGACAAGTAACACGCCCCTATGACATAATTTCTGTCGTAGCTGTCGAATGTGTATTTTTCTCGAAGGGGATGCATTTTGATAGTACCTCTTAAGGCGCTTTTAGCAGAAAGAGAGGCGCAACTTTAGAAAAAAAAATCTTTTAACTAACAACTTATTGAAATTTCAAATGTCCAAAATTTTAGTCAAATGTTGAAGAAATTTTAGAATACTAAAAAATAACACATCACCTCCAAGGTTAAATGTTATAGTAATTAATGCATAAACGGCCGTTTTTGGTACTAATCGCAAACTTCGAATCCAGAAGCTCTAGTGGTGACATTTAGTGTTATTTTGCTGATGTGAGCACTCTAACTATATAAAATACTAGTTCTTGCCTGCGGTATCCTCGCATGCTGGGGAAAGTATTTCATGTACCCAGATAAAAAATATGACATGTATTAATATAAAAACTAGTCTATTTAGGTGCTAAATTTCATTCCAACCCGTTTAGACGTTTATGCATGCTAGGGTAACAAACTTTCAAACTCTCACATAAGACATTGTTTTTACTCGTAAATTGTATTAGTACATTCTTCAAAACCACCCAATTCTAACCTCAGTAAATGGCCATTAACAATTTAAAATTAAATAAATAAATCATCTTTATTCTGAAGGAACGGATTACTTACGCTGTTGTTAGTGCATAAAACATGACGCTCTGTATCATATCGATGTAATCCCTTAAAAGCATGCAACGTGCTATTCTGTGAATTATTACTAACGTTCTCATAATATAATAGATACACAATGAAGGAGACTTAACTGCACTTGCATTAAAATGCAAAAGTATTTCCGGGCTTTTCTGAATTCTGCATGACCCCCATTACCGTCTCACTGCCGGGAAAGAACCTCTTCTCAGAATGAGAAGTTTAGGCCTCAGTCCACCACACTGGCCTGATGCAGTTTGGCAGACTACACACACTATCGAGAACTTTATGGAGCCCTCTCAGGTGTGCAGGTTTCCTCACGATGTTTTCCTTCACCGTTAACGCAAGTGATAGTTAAATTCTGATCCGGAAATGAATTCGAAAAGTTAGAGGTACTGGCCGGAGTCAAACATAGACCCTTCTACTTGATAGGCAAGCGTCCAACCACTATGCTATCACTGCTATTTCCGGGATAGACTAGAATAAATTCTCATAATTTTGTGGATAAAGTTCTCTTGTGAATAGTAGATTCTACGAAAAAATAAAAACATGCAGAAAATAATTTTAATTTCTAGGTAAAAGTTTTATTTAAACAAACAATATTTACATAATTACAAATAAACACAGCCCCTATTTGTGTAAACACCTATGCAAACACCTATGTTCCACAAATAAACTGATTGATTGCATAAAAATATTTATAAATTAAGAAAAATATATCCTAATAAAACTATAAACTAAAATAGGGCATCAAAATATCACTAGGAAATGATGCAGCCGACGAACTGGCCAGGAGGGGATCTGGCACGGTGGTCTATGGCCCTGAACCTATAGTACCCATCCCCTTCAACCAACTACGCAGGTGGCTCCAGGAGTTTACTCACACACAGGCACAGAGCTGGTGGACTTCAACCCCAGGCTGCAGGCAATCCAAGGAGGCCATGCCACTCATGGATAGCAGACTGACAAGGCGCCTGCTGCGCCTGGACAGGAGCAGCCTGCGAATGGTGACCGGAACGATAACCGGACACTGCTCACTAAACAAACACTTCCACACGATAGGCATAACGGACAGCCCTCTGTGCAGAGCATGTATGGGGGCCGAAGAGACGGTCGCACACGTGCTCCTGGAATGCACAAGGGTCACCCAAATACGAGAAGCAACCCTTGGCGCACCGAAATCACTCGCAAATGTTCTGAGCGGACTGAGAGCCCTAATCTGCTTCTGGAAGGAGGTGGGCTGGCTGGAATGATGGCCGCCATGGCCCACGTACAATGGTCCACTTAAAGGACTAAGTGCGGAAACCACATCTCCTAACATAGAACATAGGGCATCAAAATATTTCTCCGCATCGCTGTCGACTGGTAACGTGTCCAGAAGACTGGCAGCATTGCCACGTTGTATGGTAAAAGTAAAAATGCTTAAATACTGTATATTTTACCTTTCAAACATTCATTTTATCTACTTAGTTATAGTTTTACTTTTTTTTTCTATAAAAAAGCGTTTAAAAATATAAAAAAGTACTTTATTATTAGTTTATGCAAATCATAAAAGCTTGGGCCACGGTGAATACTTTTATACATTTATTCATATAATTCATATTCATACTACATTCATTACAACCGCTGCAGCTGCGCTTGGTGTGAGACAGCCTTATACGTTGACAGTGAGTGGTTGTCATACTAACAGGAGATGAGTTAGCAACGTATCGTACAGTATACGGCAGTAAATGGAGCTTTAAGGTTACAGCTCATTAGACCCACCCGGCACCCGACCCGCATCGTCTCGTCGCTCGGCGTCCACTCGTTGTCAGCAGGTGGTTCACGGGTGGACGCCGCGTGGTCAACCAAAGGAACTCGCGTGGTCATCGAGTGGACATCGCGTGGACATCGCGTGGTCAACCAGTGGACCTCACGTAGTCAACGAGTGGAAACCGCGGAGTCCACGAATTTCCGAGTAGTCTGTTAGCTATTGGCACCAGGTCTACACGTGTGTTTCGTTATGTCAAATTTTACCAAAATGTTACATATATTTTTGAACTTCTTCGATAAATCTTTCTTTACATACTTTGAAAGCAAAAACTATATGTCCGACATGTTAGAAAGAAGGGCTGGAAATGGCGGATGGGTGGGGAGCGGCGTATCGCTGACGCTTTGTCCTCACGTAAATCACTCACGGACTGCGCGCGGTCCACTCGATGGCAGCAAAGAGTATATCTATAAGAAATGGCAGCGCACGGTTCACTCGGGACTTGTGCGTTGGCAATGCGCAGCAAAAGGCAAGCATGCGAGCAGCGAGTTGTCACCGAGTGGTCAACTCGTCGTCCGCGCGTCGGCGGCATACGCCCGAGGCGATCCGGTGACGCAACGGAGTTGATGTAGTGAGCGCACATCCATACAAGTTCATATAAAGAATACTAACCGCACGAGGCGAGGCGATGCGGGTCGGGTGCCGGGTGGTTCTAATGAGCTGTGACCTTTAAGTTACGAGTTCGTAGCCGACTGCATACAGCAGCAGCAGACGTAATGTCGTTGCGACATGTCGTAGTGACACGTCGGAGCGTCATTTTTTGAGAAAGATTCAACGTACCTTCGGTGCAGCGTCTTTGGCACTACTGATATGCGGTCGGACGACACGTCGTCGGCGGTCGTACGACGTGTTGTCGAGTGACGTGTCGCTAGCTGCGGAAGATATTTCATAGAAATACATAGAAACCAGTAGTGTCGTAGCGACACTTCGTCTGCTGCTGCTATATGCAGTCGGCTACGAACTCGTACCTTTAGGCGCAGTTCAAACTACGGTATAATAGGTATTGTATAGCACAACGATATCGCTCAGCATACATTTTAAATGGACATATTCACACAACGCTATACAATAAAGTATTGGCTTGCTGTACGCGATAAACTTGAGCGATTTTCAGAGCTATATCGTACGATTCTCCGGTCCCCGCCTCTCTTCTACCCCGTCCGTCGCCCGCCGAATCGCCGTCAATTAACTTGCTATATACATAGTTGACTTGGCTTGCGATATAGAGTATAGCAATTAACGTAAATTATTATGATTGCCACTCAGTTTAACCGATTTCGTGTTTCTGTACGTGTAAATTACCAAGTAGTTCAGTTCGTAGTTGCCCACAAATCTAGAACACTACATCTGCGGCCTAGCCTTTTCACAACTACGTCAGAATCGACTTCCAGTCTAACCAGATGCCGCTATATATTAGTATTTTATACAGAAAGTCTGCCTTCAGCCCTCAACACAGTTATTTAGCACTACCGACGCCCTAAGGTTTTCTATACCCAGTAGCGTTATTAAAAAAAATAGCAATTTCTTTTTCTCACAATAAAATTCACAGTGACCCCCGAACCGGACACAAATACCCCTAAACCCCTCTCCCCCGTTGTGTCCCTAACTTAACGGCTCGCGATTTCACGCAGGTGCTGGAGCGCCCAAACTGCAATCCCCCACGTACACAAGTCCATGTACACACTTGTGTACATATGTATGTGTAGGGAATACTTTAAATGTACTGTATAGTTAGTTATACAGGATAGGATTTGGATTAAAAGAAACAATTGGAACAAAGGAGAATGACCAAAAGTGGTACCAAAAAGTCTCATGCATCAAGATCAAAATATAGTAATTTTTTTAATATAATTTTTACGACATTATGCGTGGGAGATTTGATTTTTAAACAGGGAATTTAATTTAAAGTAAAAAAGTGTTGTTATTGTTTTATTCCCTTTACATGACGTTCCGTTTCACATGATTTATGATTACTATAACCTTGAATTTTGAAAGTGTAATCATGATCACATCTTTCAAAAAACATGTAAAAAAAATATATTTTGACGATTCTACATTAATTAAAAACAACTAGAATAGATTAGAATTTTTATTTAAACGATTTTCATTTTTTTATCTATGGTTATCGGCTGTTCACAGCCGGTCATAGAGATGTAGAATGCAATAGATGCGGATTACTGTTTGTTAGAGCAATAATGAATCGTGTATGACATGTCCACATTGTCAGGTTATTTAGATTATTTCTAAAATCTCCGAAACTCACGTTTTGTTTACAAAAAGAACTTTTGTAGGAGTTATTAAGATAAGTGTAGTCTATAAAAAATAAATTTTGACTTTGATGCAGCATGGTACGGGACTCCATACATCCATGAGCATTGTACTTTTTTTATCATTGCAATTTCCTATTTTAAGATGGTCAGGAAGAATCCACTAATTTACGGCATAGAACATAATTCCGTATGTCTGGAGAGTATTGTGGCTAATTAACAACCGCACAGATCCTACGATTTGCAAGGTTAAGCTGCGCTTGCCGCGGTCAGTCCGTGGATGGGTGACCATTTATTACACATCGAGACCCCTCCGTGCCTTCGAGAGCACGTTAAGCCGTCGGTTTCGGGTATTATACAAATACCTATGATAGTCGTTACGGGTAATCAGAAGCCCGAAAGTCAGACAGCCGGTTTAACCTTAGGATATTGGTATTGCCCAGTAACTGGGTTGCGGAGGTCTGCTGGCCGATGCTCGGTGTAAAATACTAGTATTCAGCTGCATCTGGTTAGACTGGAAACTGAACCCAACATGTGGGGGTCAACTTTTGCCTAGGCAAAAGGCTAAGTAGTTGTATGTAGTGATAATACGCGGTGGAAAATACAACGGATCCCGCGTCTCCATAAATAAGGCTTTAGAGTTATAAAACAATCGTTGCAACAATTCCCTGTAACCCAAGACACTTCACGACGTACTGCATACACCAATAACCCTAATTCCCCAATCCCCGAATCCCGCAACTAAACCATAATCAGTTGTGTCTTACTCTAACTGTTCACGTTTCCCCCAGTGTATCCCATGCATATTTGGATAGTTCCTACACGTGCATGTCCCCCGGCGACGCTTTAAAAGCATGTTATTATTTCCATTTAAATTTTGTATGTACTAAGGTGGAAAAAGCAGAATTAAAAAAAATTTAAAGAAGTATTTTTGTATTGTAAGAAAATATCTGTGTATATAAAAATGAATCCCTATTTCCCTTGGTCTTGGCATCACGCGTGAGCGGCTGGTCCGATTTCGCAAATTTTTGTTTTTTGTTGTTTTCTTAATTGTTAGGAGAAAGTTCTTATGAAAGAAAATTTTGATATTTAAAAAATAAACGAAATTATCTCAGTATGTCCATATTCTTCATTTGTTTACCGCATGCATGAAAATGGTTTTAAGTTTTTGTTATTATTTTTATTTTGTTTCTGAAGGTACGTAGTAGGTAAGTAGTAGGTAGGTAGTAAGTAGGAAAAAGTGCATTGCAACGCATGCTGGGTACAGCTAGTTTTCTATAAAAGTATTTAAATACTATTAAAAATGTACAACAATTTAGTCCTATTTCATAAAATGATAGGAAGAAGAAGGTACGTGAAAAAAAAACTATGAAAAAATAGAGGATATAAACTTTCAAAGTTTTTTTAGGAGGCATTTTCTGTCATTGTCACGCGAAAAGAATATTGTACAGATTGATATCAAGTCACTATGAAGTTATTTATAACAATCGTGATAAACCTATTATTCAGCGTATCAGTGATAAATTGTATCGTGGATTTTCCATCAATGTCGGGTGACTGATAAACTTTACAATGATAATGTAGATACAATTTATCAGTATCATCTAATGGTAAAAAAACCGGTCAAATGCGAGTTACTTCTCACAGCATCAACAGCTCACAGCTCACAGCTTTGAAGGGTGTTTTTGGGGCTGTCTTGTAACATTGGCGTTCAAAAAGAACTTAATAAATGAGTTTAAAGTTTGAATCCTATTAGCACCTTTTTTCTATCTCGCTAAATGAGGCAATGGCTTCCCATCTCGCTCCCCATCATGGACAGAACCATGAACGAAAGCGAGAGGTCACCACTGACTGCCGCGACTAGTTCACGGCGCCGCATTGCTCATACAGGGCACGCCTGCAGCGTGTGCAGCGCCGTATCCTCTGGGCAGTCGACACAGTGGTGACATCCGGGCGTCTGCTCCCGGCCTTTGCGACACAGGTACTTCTCTAAACAACCATGTCCCGAGAGCACCTGTGTCAACCGGAAGCTGAAGGCGCCATGCCGCCTCTCCAGCCACTCCTCCATTACTGGTCTTAGCCGCTATTGCGGCGTGCCCTATCCTATTAGAAACTTGTCTTAACCCTTATTTCCTGCACGTTTAACCAACTCCAATACAAACATATTTGTACTTGGTATGTACACATGCACGATCCCCCGGCGACGCTGTAGGAAGCGGGCGTTATTACTTCCATACATAATTTCAACGTCTTTTGGGATGGTTTAACTGTAACAAGAACCATGTTTTTCACTGTAATCTAAGAGTTCAAGAGAAACTTAACATTTATATATCTCATTTTTATTTATTTTTACATTTATATTCCGTGGGAGGATGGATTGAGAACATAATTCCCTTTCATCGCCGGGCAAGCGAGTCGTGAGAGGTAAGGAACCTGGCACCATAAGTGCCCGAAAACTGACAATCGAAACGTGGTTGAAGTTTGAACAGATTCCTTTAATAGGAGAGCACTTCAGGGGTGAGCCCCTCCGTATACCATGCGCACCTCTCAGGTGGACGTGGGGCAAGGCCCCACAGAAGGAGGTGTCCGCCATTTTCTGGCCTACCGAGGCCTGCCGGAGTTGCGGTGCATGAAGCTGCGAATCTCGCGACACCGGCCGAAGTTCAGGAGAAGGAAATCCGTGAGTTTTTAGCCGGTAAGATTACAGCATTACCCTTCGCCTTTCCTAGGCGGAGACGGCAAGATATCAAAAAAAACGGCCAAGTGCGAGTCGGACTCGCGCACGAAGGGTTCCGTACCATTATCTATAAAAACGGCAAAAAAATCACGTTTGTTGTATGAGAGCCCCCTTAAATATTTCTTTTATTCTGTTTTTTAGTACTTGCTGTTATAGCGGCAATAGAAATACATCATCTGTGAAAGTTTCAACTGTCTAATTATCACGGTTCATGAGATACAGCCTGGTGACAGACGGACGGACGGACAGCGGAGTCTTAGTAATAGGGTCTCGTTTTACCCTTTGGGTACGGAACCCTAAAAAGGGGTAGGCCCCTTCGTGAGACCACAGGCGACATTTCGAAATAAGACTTAAAACACGTCGTGTCGTAACGCGTCACCGCTTATCTTAATAAAAAAACAAACAAACAGTATGAGATGCCTAAATTACATAATTTTATATGGAAATTGCACTCAAAGTTAAAATTATATAATATTATTAAGTTAATAAACTATTAAATTGTTAAAAATGACAATTTGAATTCAAATTAAATTTAAAAAAAGATTAAAAAACAAAGAAACATATTTAATAGCAAACAATACAATACATCACTAGGCAGGTAGTTCAACACATGACATGTAAGACATGTAATGTCTTACATGTCATTTAATTATGTGAAATAAAAACTTTTGATTTTGAATGAGAACTGTTTGGAGCCCTCTCAGGTGTGAAGGTTTCCTCACGATGTTTTCCTTCACCGTTAACGCAAGTGAGATAATCGAACTATAATTATCTACTATTTAAAAATCCTATATTAATCCACATTGCATACATTTGCAATACCGGAAACTCCATGTAGTAGCGTAGTACGTTTCCAGATCGCATTTTTCTAGCGATCTATGATCATATGCGACTATTCCTAGAAATATCGTTTGCTATCGTATTTCACACAGTTCCAGTAACATCCGTGATGACGTAATATATTTGTGATAGCATATATATTTTCTGTATATTCAAGTGGGGAAAACTGCTGAGTACCCAGATTTAAAAACATGTAATATTTTCCTATCTTCTATACATATAAAAGGAGAAGCTGACTGACTGACTGACTGATCTATCAACGCAAAGCCTAATCCGCTGGGGTTAAAAACTTGAAATGTTCAAAGTAGGTACCTCTAATAACGTTGGCATTCACTAAGGAAAGGTTTTTGGAAATTCCACCCCTTATGTGGTGAAATGGATTGTTAACGTTTGTATGAAAACCCTTATTCCATGGGTAACCCCATAAACTTAAAATTTGCACAAATACTGTTCAAAACAAATACTAAAAGACGGACTTTTTTTGATTTTAAACCTACATTTAAAAAGGGGCTTAAAGAGGGTTTAAGATTACACGCAAGCGAAGCTGCGGGCAACAGCTAGTCTTCTATACATATAAAAGGAGAAGCTGACTGACTGACTGACTGATCTATCAACGCACAGCCTAAGCCGCTGGGGTTAGAAACTTGAAATTTTGACAGTAGGTTCCTTTTGTAACGTAGGCATCCACTAAGAAGGGATTTTTCGAAATTCAACCCCTAAGGGAGTTAAACAGGGGATGAAAGTTTGTATGGAAAATCGTCACTTAACGGGTTCAAAATTTCACGCAAGCGAAGCTGCGGGCGAAAGCTAGTACGTAATATAATACTTCTCAATAATACCCTATCGGTAATGCAAATGCTACCAGTAATATGGTATTATGAAGAATTTCCTTACCTCTGGTAAATGGTTTCCTAGAAAAACGATAAAATGCCGTGTTTCGCATTCTCTAATCTATATAAATAAAAAGAAAAGTCCTGACTGACTGATTGACTGACTCATCAACGCCCAGCCCAAACCCTTGGACCTAGAAAGCTGATATTTTGCACATAGGTTTCCTTTATAATGTAGACAAGGAATAAGGAAAGATTTTCCGAAATTAAACCCATAAGGGAGTTAAATAGGGGATGAAAGTTTGTATGGAAAATCGTCACTTGACGGGTTCAAAATTTCACGCAAGCGAAGTTGCGGGCAAAAGCTAGTAAATAATATTTCTGTAAGTTAAAAATAACTTCTCCATGGTTATTAATAAGTCACCAGTTTGTAGAACCAATACGTAATTCACACTGCAGGAAACAGTTTATTCAATTATAACGAGCGAGTCCACACGGACGGATTGTACTAGTCATCTCCGAGAATTACTGTAGTGTGCTCTATAATAAAATTAGTTCTGTTTATAGTCTAGTTATTTATAGAACTAGTCCTTTTAAGTCGTAATAACATTGATAAATTTTGAAAAAAAAAGTTATGTTTTAGTTGCGATTAACGATTCGTTTTGCTTACTATTGGTATTACCATTGGTATACCTACTTGCCCTCTACAGGGTGTTAACGAATTCGTGTAATTCCTTAAAACCACATGATCTACTACTGGTGTAGACTGGCCCTGCACGGGATTTAGATTGATTAAACATAAAAAAATAAAATTCTTTTTTTTTCATGCGGCTTTGTTACCAGTCATATCTAAACCACCTAATAAGGATTCAGTAGTAAAATAAGAATTTTTTTTTTTGCAAAAAATTAATTTTATTTTATGTGAACATTTCGATGCCACGCATAAATTAATAAAAGTACGGTGACACGGCTGGCAGGAACGACTAACGCGATATCGCTCTTTGCAGTCAGATAACTCAAGGCTCGAAAAAGACTCAGAAATTGAAAACCAAAAAAATGTTTTGAATATTTTTTTTGGTTTATTTTCGAAAATTCCCATTTAGGGTTAGTCTGTGTCACCAGTAGATCACGCGGTTTGAAGGAATTACACGATTTCGTTAACACCCTGTATGTATAGTTTCGTACTTGACTGAAGTCTTTACTCATGAGGTCCTTAATCAAAGTAGAGTCTCAAACTGGTCATTATTAAACACATGAATAAAATCAGTTCAAAATTGCCAACTCTTTTTTATTTATTTTTTTGCTGTACCTGTTTCGATTCTTTTCTTTTTAACCCAAAGGTTGACTGGTAGAGAATGCCTTATGGCATTAAGGTCGCCCTATGTACCACTATAGTGCATAGAAGTATAAATAAATAAAACAGTTTAAATACATTATCACGAATGACACTCGCAAAAATTATAGAAAAATCTAAAAAGTATATTTTAGAACACCATCTATAGAATTTACGGGAAGCACTTCAAACTCTCAGAAAAAATAATATTTTTGCGATTTTGGAATGATATTTGTGAAAATTATAAAAATATCTTTAAAGTAGATTTTAGAACAGCATCTATACAGTTTACGGGAAACAATTCAAGCCCTCTGCAAATATAAATCCATGCGATTTTTGAATGACATTAGCGAAAATTATTGAAAAATCTAAAAAGTAGATGTTAGAACACCAATAAAAGTTACGGGAAGTACTTCAAGCTCTCTGCAAAAATAATATTTTTACGGTTTTTTGACACTATCTATGTATCTGTTTATTCAGGCGTCGCTCGCGCAAAAACTAAAGAAAAACGATGCTGTTCCCGTTGTTTTAAGCCAAGGAACAAACTATAAACATGGAGAATTACTGGGAAAATCGTGGCTTTAATAGTTGGTGGGGTACACTGGAGACGCCTCTCCGAACTCTCATGTCAGCGAGCTATATGAAAATAGTTCATGCTGTGGTGAAAAAAAAACCCGTTAGCAAGGTTGGTAGCGGAGCTGACTGCCTAGGGTGCGACAGACTTACATTAGAGACGTCACTCATGGACTAAATGCACCCATAAAAATATGATAATTTGATAAGGGAACGAAAAATGAGCAACTTGAATTTAATATCTAAAAGTGAGCCTCTCTACACATCCTTAAAATATTAAAGTGCCAAGTGATTTCTTACTCAAATCAAAAACTTTAGACTACACATCAAACCCTACGCCCACAGAAATCTTAAAATAGGACAATATTTAGACTTTTGTGCCTACATCCGACATGAACTTTGAAAAATAATTAAATAAAAGGAGACTGTGACCTTTAGTATGTTTCAGCGTTTCGTCTGAAGGTATCTATTAAGAAACGCCAGAGTTAGCATTGAGTGACTTGAATGTTGAGATCAACAATTTATAAAATAAATATTATAATTACGATGATTATGTGATTAAATACCTAATTAAACCGGAGATCCCGGAATTCGGGATCAAAAGTAAGTTTTTATAAAATTGTTAAACATATTGATTTTAAAAGAGTAACCATATTTTTTTGGAACCGTGCACATAAATTCGACTTTCCATAAGCGACTGTAATGGTTTACGTGTAATATTTTTTTAGGATAATGTAAAAAAGGGCGACCATGACAATTATGTGGTGGAAAATAATAGGTATAAGATGTAAGCAATATTCAGGCATAATCAACATTCTCGGGTAATTTTTATTTCGTAGAAATGAAACTTCAAAGAATTGTTCACATTAGCAGTGACAATCCCGTTTACATTTCTCATTTCAAATTATATTTCCAGTGATATACAGTTAAGGAAGTGATTTCTTTATAACGGTACCTACTAAGGGCAAAACCCCCATATTTCTTATAAAGCGCCAGTTCCCATGCGACTTCCTTATGACTTAATATTAACGTAGTCTCGGCCGGCCTGTTCCCGTTTACTGTAGCCTCAAGGCGCTCCTGATTTTAAACGAAGTGAATTTATCTTCTAAACTTACCTAAGTGTTGGCGCCTTAGTCTTTTGAAGGCGACTTTTAACTGGAGCGTAAAATTTTGATAGTGGAGTTCGTAAATCCTTTTGCTGTGTTGCTATCTGGGGTATCTACATCCAGATAAGCACTGTGAGATAGGTAGAATGATTGCTATCCTACATAATACAGGTGTATCCAAATACGTGTAATTACTTTAAATCTCGTGGTTTACTAGTAACACAAATTGACCCTGCGTGGGATTTTTTGTGGATGGATCAAAAAAAAAGTTATCTGGTGCTCTTAAAGTGAGGCATTTTAGTTCCCCGAATGAACTCACTGCGCAAAGCGATACCGCGCTAGTCATGCCTGCCAGCTGTCTTTCAAAGTGGATTCTTTCAAAGTCGATTTCTTTTTGTCAAAGTGGATTTCATCATTAATAGCCTATATCGCTATCAAAGTATAGGCACCTCCTAAATAAGGAGGTACCTATAGTTCCAACAAACACCTCGTTGTGTTTCCAGACACACCAATAAACATGTGAAATGAGTGAAGACGTCACTGTCACAAAATGTTGCTAGTTTACAATTAATTGGCTTTTTTATTATAGCTAAATAATTGCATTGGAGCGGCTCATGGCTCATTAACAATCGCTTAAATCATATGATTTGCAAGGTAAGCTGTGCTTGCCGTGGCGAATCCGTGGAATCCATTCGTTATACATTGAGACCCCTCCATGCCTCGGAAAGCACGTTAAACCGTCGGTTCTGGGTGTCATACGAATACCTATAACTGTTGTTACGGGTAGTCAGAAGCCCGAAAGTTTGGCAACCAATCTAATCTTAGAGTATCGGCATTGCCGATATCCTAAGCCATCTGACGCCTGTGAGATAATGGTGCCGATTCTCTAGTTCACCAACTAAATCAAAATTAGAGAATTACTATCTTTTACTAACAGACTGTGCAAGAAAAGGACGGTGATAGATAAGAACTAAGTTAGAGATGTCAAATTAGTTTACGCCTTGAACTTCACAGTGTTTTTAGTCGACAAGTTCCGACCTGTCGTCTTTTGTATGGGAATTTTAGTTCAACTAAATTTGGCAGCTCTTAATTACGTCCGTCTCTTTCTTATTCGATGAGAGTAAAAAAGATGGCAATAGAATAAATTAAGTGTAGTTTGTGCGTTACAGAATCGGCACCAATGACAATCCTGCCCGTAACTAGCCTCCAAGAGCTTGACGTATGACGCTGGCAAGATGAGTAATATCCCGCTATCTGTCTATAGTCAAAGTCTCATTGTTCAGCGGCGAGGTAAAGTACACCACTTGATACAAATTTAGAAAATAATGAATACAGCGAAAAAACTAATAAAAAAATCAGTAAAGCAAATTCTCATTCTTTCTCAGTACTTCTAACCTCAAAGCTGCCCGACTTTTGAGATGAAGTGAATTTATCGTCTGAAGTCACCCCCGCGTTAGCACCCTCCAGTTTATGGGGCGCTTTATTGCGATATCAAATGGGGTTTAATTTAAAATTTTAACACCCCCTCCATTTATGGGCAAGGGCATGTTATCGGGCAGGTAATAGAAAAATTATCGACTGCCTGCAGGTTTATATTGAAACAATATACTGAAGGTATCTACGGTATTTATAAGCACCGGGTCCTATGTTTTATCGATCGTTATTGGTTAAAATTACTTTTATTTTAAGTATTTATTGGAGAAAGTAAACAGTAACACGTTACATTTTATGATAACGAAATGGTAACAAAATGTGAATAAGTGTGCCTCTAATATTTTCCAAAGAATACATTTAAATTAGAACTTAAAAATATCGTGATATTTTGTTCTCTTACAACATAACCTACAAACTATAAGAATAAAATATGGTTGTTTGTTAAATTTGACAATAAAGCAAACATATTATTAAATTTTAAAATTACGACTCGTAATTCTGTATGTGAAGCATAAGTAAGTGTTTTAAAGAGTACGATTTTTTTTCTAAAAACTAAAGGTCACAGCTCATTAGAGCCACCCGGCATCCGACCCGCATTGCCTCGTCTCGTGCGGTTAGTATTCAATAAATGAACTTGTATGGATGTGCGCTCACTACACCAACTCCGTAGCGTCACCGAATCGCCTCGGGCGTATGCCGTCCACGCGCGGACGACAAGTTGACCACTCGGTGACAACTCGCTGCTCGCATGCTTGCCTTGCGTTGCTGCGCATTGTCAACGCATAAGTCCCGAGTGAACCGCGCGCTGCCATCGAGTGGACTCCTCCGACGACTCCTCTGGTTGACCACGCGACGTTTACTGGTGATAACGCGGCGTCCACCCGTGAACCACCTGCTGACAACGAGTGGACGCCGAGCAACGAGGCGATGCGGGTCGGGTGCCGGGTGGCTTTAATGAGCTGTGACCTTAAGGCTCCCTTTGGCTACCTACTTAATCAATGGGTAACTATACTCCAAATCTGTCACTACATCTACTTGTCGAACCACTGACATGTCGCTCCAACAATCTGTCGAACTTGACCTGTCGCTCATAAGACATGTCGCGCACTTGTGTGTCGAACCTATGATATACTGTCTGAATATTGTGCACTTTCCTTATCCATATAAATTTTCTTTCCAGAATTTCTTGCAACAAACCGGCGGTGTATAAAAGGCCTATAATATACCTGCGCCATGACACCTCGTCTCACACAAAGGCGGGCTATTTCGGCGACACAAGGAAGGGAACTCAAATCAAGTGGCCGGTGACAACAATGTACGGGAAATAAGCAACAATAGCCGCCTGAAGTATGGCCTCTTAGCCCGGGAGATATATATATATATAATATAGCCGGTGGATATATACAGGGTGTAAGCGAATTCGTGTAATTCTTTTAAACCTAATCTACTGGTGACACAGGATGTCCCTGCACGGGATTTATTCAGAGAAATCTTTTTTTTTTATAGTATCCATTTTTTTTTTAACATGAAATCGATTTCGAACCTTGTATATATACAAGGTTAGTCGGAAAACGACTTTTGATGACACGTTTGGTGCAGTGGCTAAGCCATTGGCTTCTGCGCTACGTGTCGTGGGTTCGATTCCCACACAGAACAAAAATTTGTATGGCCCACAGATGGTTGTTTCGGGTCTGGACGTTTGTGCTTGTACAGATTTGTGTCTGTAAACGCACCCATGATACAAGAGAAATCTTAGTTTGGGGCAAAGTTTGAAAATAAATAAAAAAAGGCGTACAAATCTGCGAACCACTTAATATTAAGTATTACTGATGACGGTTTAAAAGCAAGTGTTAACAAAATTCGATATTTTTTATTTCCACATAAATTATTTTTATTTTATGTTTTTCAAATTTTTTATCTCTGCTTTAGTTACGAATTCAGAAAATGAAGCTTCTAATCCGTGACCCCAAATATGACCTAAAATGTAAACATAGCTGAGGATAGATAGATTTAGATTGAGATTTTAGCACAATTTTTATGTAATTTTGTAACAGCTATTTCTCTTCACATGTGTTATTACATTCACATCATCGATTACCATCAGGTGAGATGGTGGTCAAACGAGAGGCAATCGATAAAAAAAAAACCTCGTGAGGCTCTCTTTGGGCGGCTGGATCAAGGGCTTTATACAAAAAGCAGTACTCGTTGACACGGCACGCATAGTGAGGAGGTTCCTTTCTCTGGAGCCATGACTGCCGGCAGCTTGGATCCTGTTCCAGATGCCGGTGGGATACTATTTTTACATTTTTAAATGTATTTTTTTTTTTTTAAAGTCGTTGCCCTACTCTAAGATTTCTCCTGTATCGTGGGTGCGTTTACAGACACAAATGTCACTTACACAAACGCCCAGACCCGAAACAACCATCTGTAGGCCATACAAATTTTTGTTCCGTGTGGGAATCGAACCCACGACCCTTAGCGCAGAAGCCAATCGCTTAGCCACTAATATAATATCTATTGTTTTTTTTTCTTAAATGTATGTATTTAAAAATATAATTTATAATTATGTGTTTACAATGAATTAACGAAATATAGTCTACAAAATTATTGTGTTAATTATGAATATAATCATGTAAATATTGGTGTATTAGCTTTCTCATTTACTATTAAAATATTTTATACCTCTAAATAATTATAAATATTCCGTGTAGCAACGTTAATTTATCAAAATCTACGTAAAATATTATGTAGATACTGGATCTACATAATATCTTACAGTGCCTATTATTATAATTTAATAAATATTAATATTTAGTACAGAAATACAAGATAATACCAACTTTACATTCAATATTCAATTTTCGAGAATTACAATATATCTCACATTACGAAACGCGAAAGTAAAATATTCATACATTTTCAACCTGGAATTGTTAAAATTTAAAATAGACGTAAGTACCTGCATTAACGAATAAAATGGTGCACATCTCTCGCCCTTTTACAATTTACAATGAAAATGGTATTTAAATATCGGGGAATTGTATTGAAACAATGGAAAATTATGCTACACCTTTTGTAGTAAAGGTAGAGTAATTTAAGCCGTGTAATATCGGAAAAGCTTAAAATATTTTAATGAAATCGATCTGCTCGCGGATGCCGCAGAGTGGAGACAGATAGGCCTTTCATTACTAGTTTAATATTTACTTAGTGAAAATTAGTTACACAAAAGACGGCCCTAATACAGCATTCGTTGAATGACATTCGTCATTTGTCGAATACAGCATGTAAGGGTAAACACCGTTATCACTCAAACCATGGGTAGATGACTTAAACATAAAAATATAGGACAGAGTAAAAAAAAAAAAAAATTTACGCGTGAGAAATATGCGGCGTATACACACTCGCTAACGGGACAGCTGACTAACTGGGGTAGCAAACTGTGCGGGGCCGTGCGTTGGGCCACGCGGCGAGTTCCCCGCGCCCCCTCCCGTAGCTTGTTGCCCCGCGCATAGGGTGAAAAGCTTTTGAGGAAAAATGAAATTTTATAAAAAAAAAAGTTTGTTATTTTTCATTGATTTTACGTTCTATAAATGAAACCAAACCACTGGTTTCAGGGATAATGGTGTTTACCCTTACAGCCTGTATAACCATAAAACATTAATCTGAACTTTACCTGCCCACACCGCCGTCTTTTCGAATTCATGTGGGGTTCACAGTTTGATTAACACTTGCGTTAATGGTGAAGGCAACCTGCACATCAGAGAGGACTACTAAGTATACAGGGTGGTAATTTGAGATGGGGCATGAAGGGCAACTACCTTAACCATTGTAGCTACAGGAAAATGTTCTTAGAAGATCACCCCTAACTTTTGGAATAATTTCAATCGGCATTCTCAGATTTTGAAAAAAAAAGTACAGTCAGCGAGAAAAAGGGCTGTTTTCACAAAACTTTTTATGATGCCAATCGATCCCATTTCCCATAAGGATCAAAAAACTCTGCCGGACCAACTGAGGTTGGAGTACTAGAAAAGTCAGAAATCGCAAAAAACTTATTTGTATATACGTAGCTGCCCTTCATGCCCCATTTCTAATTACCACCCTGTATATAGTATGTAAAATAACAGAGGGCGTTCTCTTAAGCCCGTCGTATAGAGCGAATTTGATAGAATTTGCTAAATAGGTTGATTGCTTTTTCTATGCTACCTAGTATATAACCTTTTTTAAATTAACCTTATTATGTCAAATAAGAAAAAAATATCTTTGCCCTGTCAATTCTTTGCGAGCGACCGAGCGACCTTATGAAAAAATAATGTGCAAGCAATTATAGACCTTAGGGTGATAAACAGTTCAAGTCCGTGATTGTACAGTTTTTTTTTTATATTTTTGGACATTTTTCACACAGCACCATCTAGTCCCAAACTAAGCAGAGCTTGTACTATGGGTACTAGACAATGGATATAATTATACTTTTATACTTTTATTTTGTAAATACATACAACACCTAGACCAACACAAACACTTATGTTCATCACATAAATATATGTGTCCTGTGGGAATCGAACCCACGACCTCGTGATCAGCAGTTCGACACTCGAACCACTAGACAACAGACGTCGACAAACGGTAAGCGTTACTTTTACGTATCATTTATTTCATTTTTTGTCATGCTTTTTTTTATTATTTTTTGTTTTTTAGTATGTACAGACGCTATAGTATTGCTGGTTAACTGGAACGCCTTTGGTTAGTTGACATACTGTATAGCTACCAAATCGTAAAGTTAATGGCAAGCTTCCATAGCCTTAACATAATTTTCTCACTCGGGCAGCTACAGTACCTGAACATAACAAACCCACCAAGCCCACAATTGTAGCCATTTCAGAACCTGGAACGTGAAGTACATCCCTCCTTCCATCTACGTGTACTGGGAAGGCGAAGACCCGATACATTCAAAGTAAATACGAAAAATTCACGTCTATGCAGCAATCAGGTGGAATTCGGTCGTTTCGCGAAATTCTCGCTTGAAACGCGGCGACCTGTGAACGTTCAAACTTGCCTACCCTCATTAGGTGTTTGTCGTGCTTATAAAAATGTACCATCTTTAAAGGCAAGAGGCAATATTTAACTGAATTCGAAGCCATAATGGGACAATATTACGTGCTCGCTTTATTTTTGACTTTGATTTTTGGGATGAATATTTTTAGAATTTGTGCGGGAGAAGGAATTTGATAAGGCTAAACAAAAAAGTCATCGTTTATAAGGAATTTAAGAGTGTATAAGAGTTCGTTCGAGGAAGTACAGTCGGGGACTTGAACCCCCTTATTACAAAAGATGGTCTAAGAAAAACCTAGGTTTTAAAATATCCCCGGATCTTTTTGTTATATGACATAAGAAAGTGATGGGTATATTTTAAACATATGAACATGGGTTTACCTTAGTCTTGGTTTAAACCATCTTTTGTAATAAGGCCCTTACCCCCTTATTACTTACAAAAGATGGTCTAAGAAAAACCTAGGTTTTAAAATATCCTCGTCTCTTTTTGTTATATGACATAAGAAAGTGATGGGTATATTTTAAACATGGGTTTACCTTAGTCTTGGTTTAAACCATCTTTTGTAATAAGGGCCATAATGTTTACCACCCTAAGGTCTATAATTGCTTGAACATTACTTTTTCATAAAGTCGCTCAGTCACTCGCATAGAATTGACAAGGCAAATATATTTTTATCTTAATTGACATAAAAAGGTTAATTTAAAGAGGCTATATACTAGGTAGCATAGAAAAAGAAATCTACCTATTTAGTAAATTCAATCAAATTCGCTCTATACAACTTTTGACTAGACACACATATCTAAAAAGGAGTTTATGACATCAAAAAGTAGTTTATAGCCTTTTTCCTAGAATCGACACTTCACAATTTAAAAATACTTATATTGTTGATATGACATCTTGAACCTTATCGCGCACGGTGTCAAGGAATCAAAATCTGATAAACGTATCGAGTCCGCGGCTGTACATACTACTACCTTAACTATTTCTGCCGCCACGTAGCATTGCTGTGTATTGAAGGGTATTGGTGCCGGTGAAATTACAGGCACATGACACTTTCCAAATCTGTAAGGTTGGCAACGCATAAGCAATCTTCTTAGTATTGTCGGTATATACAACGTGTAACATAATAAACGCGAACCTTGAAAGTATTTTAAGAATCGGCTACTGTAAGTGTAATTTTTTCTAAACGTACTTTTTACATGTAAGTCTTTTAATTGAGATAAAGAAAATTGAGCTTTAAATGCAATAAACAATGAAAAAGTAATACTATTTTCTTAAACAATGTATAAATGTAAAATTTCAGAGTATGTAGTAGAATCTATATAATTATATAAAAATGAATCCCTATTTCCCTTCACATCACGCGTGAGCGGCTGGACCGATTTCGCTAATTTTTTTTTGTTGTGTTCATAATTGTCTGGAGAAGGATCTTATGAAATAAAACAATGACATTAAAAAAAACAGTATGTCCATATTCTTCATTTGTTGCATGAAAATGGTTTCAACTTTTTGTTAGGTACTATTTTGATAATGTTTCTGAAGGTAGGTAGTAGGTAGGTAGTAAGTAGGAAAAAGTGCATTGCAACGCATGCCGGTTACAGCTAGTTATAACTAAATATTCTAATTGGGGTATTTGAGTGTTTGTGTTATTCCTGTTACATATTGTATAGGAGGCGGTTAACACTTTCCATCAGGTAGACCATCCGGCTTGACAGTTTACCTGCCAACTTGCATGCCAAAGCTCGATGTTTTTATATGTGGTAACTTGGCACATGTAAAAGAAACGTATCTCATCAACATCAAACCACATTCCGCTCAAAATGGCTATTCTTTTCACCACGGCATGAGCTGTTCCCGTATACCTCGTACGAGGGAGAGAGATTCTTTAGACTATACACTCGGCCTATTTCTTCTTATTACTTTCTACTTCTATAACACCCACATTGAAGGAGCACAGCAGACCGTACAAACATAAAGGGATTCACAATGCAAAGGAAGATATGAAAAATATGAATATTGCGAGGGATAGTCGGCCGGGCGGAGAATTTAATATATTCCGGCAAGCTAATAACTATTGGGCGACAGGATACAAGTTTTTTATTGAACGTTATACATATGACGCAGAAACACATGGACCAAGGGTTTAGTACAAAATTCACGAAAAAAGTGTTCTGAGCTTATCACCAGAGCGGCTGAAGTTAGGTTGGTAACGGAACTGACTACCCAGGGTGCGCCGGACGTACCTAAGTATCGTCACTAGTGGAGGATCAAAAGGATCTTTGAAACACATGATGAAAACGTTGGTTGCTCTCTTAATATTGACATTTCATTGGAAGTTAATACCGAGCCTAGTGTGAAACTAATAGTCTTGTTTTGTACCTCAATTTAACAAGAGTATTGATTCCAGATTCTGAAAAGGTTATTGTCTATGTTAAACTTGACTAGCTAGTTATTTACTAGTGCAAATGAGGTTGCCACTGATACCAGTGATACAAGGCGTATCTTGGAACAAGGGTGGAAAGATAATGGTAAGGATAAAAATAAAGTCTTAACTCGCCTCTTAGAAAATTCGTTGTCCGATAAGTATAGCAATTGATATTGTGTTATTAGGGATCCCTTCTTTTCGCATAATGTTCTTTGTCCTAATATACTTCGGCATAACGATTTTGGCACAATTGGTTTTGGCATAATAATACTTCGGCATAATTTATTTAGGCATACATTTTATGTTGGCATAATCATCTTAAAGACTAATTTGTTTTGGCATAAATTTGTTTCGCATAACGTTAGTAGGCCTAATGACTATTAGCATAATGTTAGTTATGATAATCAGAAATGTTTTAACCATTGTCTAATAATCTAGTCGCAGGCGCACCCCGACACGGATAGGTTAGGTTCGAAGGGAATGATGGGGGCTAGAGTGAGCGAGCGAAGCGAGCGAACGAAGCCCCCGTCATCCCCTTCGTGTTAGGTTACTTTAAACCCTGCAGACAGAAATAGGAGCCCCGCGCAGCGGGGCTCCGTCGACTCTGCTTTGGAGCCTCAACCTTACAAACATCCCATTAAGTTTTTATTGTGAAAATGAAAGTAGGTGACGAATAATCGTCTCATGAAGAGGCCTTGAAGGTGTATAAAAACAATTTATCCAGTAATCCATTTTGACCTTTAAACGATTTGGTCAATAGTGTAATAAATAATTTAAACATTGATATTCCAGACTTTGATCAGCTGAACTTTTGATCAAATGACCATCGTTATTTTAAACTTTGTTGATTTGTACGTTGTTCTTTTGAAATTTGCTCCGGAAATTATTTCATTGTTATACCTATAAAAATATGTTTTAATATCATTATGCGTAAATAAATTTATGCTTTAAGATATTATGCTTAAAGAAGTTATGCTTTAGAACTTTATGCTTAATCATTATTATGGTTGGAGAAATTATGCTTAAAAAAATTATGCGTAAGCTGTTATGCGTAATTATATTATGCGAAAATATAATTATGCCAAACAAAATTATGCTAAGTTATATTAGGTCTTAAAATTTTATGCAAATGGATAGGGAACCGTGTTATTAAAATTACATACATACATACATAAACTCTCGCCTTTCCATGGGGGTATGCAGAAACTATAGATCGCCACATGCTACGATTCTTACATAATCCTCTCGCTTCATTCACGTTCATACATCTTGTCGAATACGCACGCCGATTGTAAGTACCACTTAGGGCCTGTACATATCTCCACGTCACGATGTCGTCAACGTGGAACGGTGCGGTAACGTGGCACGGTGCGTTGACATAACGTGCAAAGGAGGATGGGCGTTTTGGTACTCATGTCCAATCAAAAGGAATTTACCATCGTTCAATAGTACAAACAGTTAATCTTTTCAAGAGTACAAAAAACTACTATGGCAACAAACCCGTATCAATTGTCCGTTCTGAAATATAGTCTTCAGAAGATGCTGGATATTCAGATCGAAATAGAATTTAAAAAAATCATATCGCCGGTTTCGCTTGACCGATTTTGATGATATTTGCACAGATTTTGAGCTAAATAAAATTCAGTTAACGGATGAAAATCACAACAAAATCGGTTTAGTATTTTTTCAGTTAAGGGTGATCTATCTATTAAAAAAATCGGACGCGTTTTTTTATGCCTAAAAATAAAAGTCGTTTCCCAGCAATTATTTTTGGTCAATGTAATTTAGTTTGATGTACAGAGTGCGTAGATTTCGGTTATGCGGGTCTCTTACACACTCGTCTACACACTGTATACTTACATACAATAAACGATGAAACTTACTTCGAACTTGTTTTATTTACCTAGATAATGAAAAATATTAATAATAATTATTGTGATACCATGCCAAAATGGAGAAAAATGACAATAAAAGTATGTGTACTTAATAGGATGTAACTAAAATAAATAACTTTCAAGCAGAATTACTTCGATCGGACAGCAAATCGGGACTAGCGCCATGGTTATTCTTAATCTACACAAAAATACCTTTCCAACGGTGTATCGATCATTCCGATTGGAGCCAGTACCAGACTCCATACATTTGTGCCCATCATCCTTTACGTTAACGTATCGTAAAAATGCACGTCTCATTGTTAGATTTATCGATGACCATGTAGATCCTGAATTTTAATAAGAGAAACAGTAAGGTATGGTTTTAAAGCATCGGAGCACATAGACGGCGACTAGCTCGCGGGCGTGGAGAGCGCGGGCGGAGCGCATATACATGTGATCTTGCAGCTAGAGGCGGAACGTGTTACGATACGGTAACGTAAACTTGCACGTTATGTCAACGCACCGTGCCGCGTTACCGCACCGTTCTACGTTGCCCATACCTGTCCTTTTTGACCAATGACATCAATGTATGTCCTTCTAGGGCGTCCTCTACCGGCGTTTTCACTGACAGCCGCCTTATAAATACCTTTTTTAACTCACCGTTCACTCATTCTCTCAACATGAGCAAACCACCTAAGCATTCTCTCTTTTAATTAAAACTAACACTCAATAATTAACCCCAATATCCCATAATAGGCTATTAGCTTATCTTATAACCAAATCTTGTCTGAACATGACAAAGTTTGCCCCCTTATATTAAAATAATGGAATATGTTCCAAACATTAGTGGAAGGGTCAAGTGCGCTGGTTAATTTATGTCGCAACCTCCAACTTGTTCAGTTAATCGGTTTCTGCAAGTATAAGTAGATCTCTCTGTGGCATATACAAAAGCCACTTAAAATTTAGATTTGGCATGCTTTGGGATTATAAACCTTAATTCTATGGCGCATAGTTCAATTTCGATTGCAACTTTTTCAACTATTTTCGTCATTCTGAAATTGTTTTAGTAAACTCTTCTGTCTAGTCTTTTCCCAACTGTGGGCAGCTTCCAGTCTAACCAGATGCGGCTGAATACCAGCATTTTACACGGAGCGACTGTCATCAGACCTGCAACCCAGTTACTGGGCAATGCCGATATCCTAAGCCTAGGCCAGAGGTTGCGGAATTTGTTTGAAAGAGTTACCGCGGCCCTGGAACGCAAAGCGCATTAGGAGGAACACGAATGGGTTTTAGTCAGTAAGAGTTTGACACTCTCTTCGGCCCCGCCCAGAGCGGAAGAAGTCATATGATGATTTCACAACGTTAAAAAAAACCAGTTGTCAGACTTTCTGGCTTCTGACTACCCGTAACGACTGTCATTGGTATTCGTATGATACCCGGAATCGACGGTTTAGCGTACTATCCGAGGTATGGAGGGGTCTCGATGTATAACGAATGGTCACCCATCCACGGACTAACATCATAATTATGATCGACGCGGTTGTTGAAGGTCACAGCTCATTAGAGCCACCCGACCCACATCGCCTCGCCTCGTGCGGTTAGTATTCTTTATATGAACTTGTATGGATGTGCGCTCACTACATCAACTCCGTAGCGTCACCGGATCGCCTCGGGCGTATGCTGTCCACGCGCGGACGCCGAGTTGACCATTCGGTGACAACTCGCTGCTCGCATGCTTGCCTTACGTTGCTGCACATTGCCAACTCAAAAATCCCGAGTGAACCGTGCGCTGCCATCGAGTGGATTCCTCTGACGACTTCCCTGCTTGACCACGCGACGTTTACTGGTGATAACGCGGCATCCACCTGCTGACAACGAGTGGACGCCGAGCGACGAGGCGATGCAGGTCGGGTGTCTCTAATGAGCTGTGACCTTAATTTGCCCCACCTTACCAAATTAATTTAGTAGACTATCAAAAAAAAACTCCTGCCCTGGTCATTATACTCCGGATCTCAAAATTCAGTCTCACTACCACAGAACAAAGCCACGGGTCAATTGTTTTGGTTAATTTATGCTGCGGCTTCGCAAGTTATTCCGTTAATCGTTTCACGCAAGTATAACTAGATCTCTCCCTGAGGATGGATAAGATATTGTTGAATAAATTATGCGGCAGCTAATCGATGCAAGT
The DNA here is from genome assembly GCA_905220435.1 of Amphipyra tragopoginis. Classification (NCBI taxonomy): domain Eukaryota; kingdom Metazoa; phylum Arthropoda; class Insecta; order Lepidoptera; family Noctuidae; genus Amphipyra; species Amphipyra tragopoginis. Next base: position 26,483,258 of record HG992004.1, read on the forward strand.
TGGGTTGTTGTCCGGAGATGTTGCTCTGTTAGCACATTAATTACGTGGTAAAGAGAATATATTTTGTTGCGGTGCGTCACAGCAACGCAAAAGTGCGCGTCGTTGTGCCACGCATCAAGGTACTGCCTAACGCTACGATACAGATTCGTGGTGCTGGAGCGCATTAATTTGATCTTTGCATTGCCTCACCGTACGGCATCGGTGCGCTATAGCGGAGCGAATTTTATGGTCTAAATCTTTGGAATACATCATCATCTGCCTAGCCTTTTCCCAACTATGTTGGGGTCGGCTTCCAGTCGAACCGGATGCAGCTGAATATCAGTATTTTACATGGAGCGACTGCCTATCAGACCTCCACAACCCAGTAACTGGGTAATACGATACTCTTGGTAAGACTGGTTGTCAGACTTTCTGGCTTCTGACCAACAGTAATGACTGTCAAAGATCTACAAATGACAGCCGGGACCAACGGCTTTACGTGCTTTCCGAGGCACGGAGGAAACTCGCTATGGTAAATGGTCACCCATCCACAGACCAACCTCGGCAAGCGTGGCTTAACCCGGAAGATCGGTCTATGCGGCTGTAATTATTTAGCCACGAGCTCCTCTAAATCTTTAAATCTAATCTCTAAATCTTTGGAATACATATTTATTAAAAAAAAAACTTTTTATTTGTCGTTAACTAGCTGACTCTACAGAAGTTGTTCTATCCGAATTTCAATAAACTTGTTTGTGATGATGACAGTACCTACCTCACTATTTTGAGTAGATTAAAAACTAGCCACGTGCGTGTCGGGCCACGCGCAGTAATAGGGTTCCGTAGTTGCACAATAATGCGGACTAAGAAGAGGGCTTAGTAATTTTTCAGTGGAATTTGTACGAAATTTTTACTTTTCCGGTTGCTCGACTATTACTCGTAAACTTGTAAAGCCTACTTAGCTGTGATATTTTTCCTTTTAACTTCATTGTGTATACTACTACCACGAAATTTTTCACAAATATCCAAAACTAGCCGTTTAGCTGGCAGGGGGGGGGACACTTGACCCTAACAAAAATTAGCTCTTTAAAGTTTAATATTTCAGAAACGGATCCCTTAATCGAAAAATTGTTTCCACAAACTCAAAATATTTTTGAAAGAACTATCCAACAACATCCCACACGACGGGGTAGACGAGAAAAAAAAAACATCCCCACTTTAGATGTAGAGGAGGCCCCCTCAAAAATAATATTTTTCATGATTTTATTTTACCACTTTGTTGGCGTGATTTATATGTATATCCGTGCCAAATTATAGCTTTCTAGTACTAAGAGTCTCTGAGCTAAGCTGCGGACGGACGGACGGACATGGCGAAACTAAAAAAAAGTAGAAAGTATTTTTTTTTAAAGAATTGGGAAGCGCCTTTGACGACATGTCAATAAAGTTATTTTTTCATTGACACTGTTTTACACGGATGGCCCGTACCATAAGAATGGTCAGCCCTTTAATGCTTAAGTCTGGTTGGGTTTTGTAACCTTATTTGTCGCTGCAGTTAATTTTGAGTTCGATATCCGGCTAAAGAAATTTAGTTTATAATTAGAATTGAACTAGACTAATAATAGATCCCAGTTCCACGTGAAATCTACGGTTCTTGCTCTATGATTGTTGTTTCTCAAAAGACGTATTAGTCAAGCTTCACGAAAATCACCCTCGTAACCGAGCACAGCAAAGTTTATGTCAAACGACATACCTACGGGCTTTCAAAAAGTTGGTATTTTCATTCATAGCTCTCTGAAATAGTTTTAAAATTATTTTCAATGTTTCTATAGCTTGAACGCTGTAGGTAATAGTATCGCCAAGTATTTACAAAGCAAGTGAAATTATTTAAGTAATTAATATTTTTTTAATTACCCTTACACATTGACTATTGCTGGCTGCCTTTCAAAACGTTCAATGCCAAGTACAGGCCAGGTTAACTAACTTTTATGAAGTTTACAGAAATGTTTAATCGGACAAAAATCTAGTATTGGTACCCGATTTTTATCCATTGACGTAAAGGCATTATAACAGTACACATACATACTCGTATTTATGCCACAATACTTTATTTTATTTTGTATGAGCTTTTTATGTTATCAGTTATCATTATCACCTTTAAGTTATTCTGTTCAGGCTTGTATTCACGCCAACGACCTTGAGCATTTGGTACCGTACTAACTTACGACGAGTCGACGAGAGAGAGAGGGACGAGTGCGAGTGTTACATAGACGCAATCTGTACCTAATTTGACGCATTTTTAATTTAATGTAATGAAACTAATACATATTTAAAATAAAGTAACAAGTCCAAGTTATTGCCCTTTGTATTGCAAAGCAGAAGATATTTTTTTGTAGTCATTTGATAAAAAATGTAGGAGTAAAATGGTTTCATCTTAACGATTTGGAGATGATTTGGTGGTTTTTTTTCTTATTATGTGATGCCGATAGAAAAAATCTGGCAAGTCCAAGTTACGTATCATATCCTGTAGATTAATTACTACCTATTTTTTCAGATATATTTTCTCTGTAAATGCCGACGAAAAGTTGCTTCATCTGCACGCTTTTTTTTCCGAGAGGACCCTTAATATTAAAAACGGACACACAATTTCTTATGTGTTTATTATTCTAGCGTATGGCACTCGTGGGTTGTAGCTGAAAATCAGCGTCAGGTGGTACACCTAGTGTTATCATCTGACATTATGCTGAGCTGAGGCCCTTTTGGCATTACAATCATTGTTATCTGTTTTTTTTTATTTGGTTTTATGGTGTATTTTTGCTGTAATGCCAATAAACGCGTTTTTCTTTCTTCTTTCTTTCAGTATGGAGTTAATGCCCGGATACGTAGAAATTGTACGCAAGGGCCATCTACAAGCAATCAATTAGAAAAAAAAACTCAACATCATCGTCATCATTTAGCCGAAAAACGTACAATGCTGGATATAGGCCTTCCCCAAGCATCGCCACATATCATAGTCCTGTGTTTCTCGCACCCAGCGGATTCCCGCGACCTTCACCAGATCATCTGTCCACCTTGTGGAAGGTCTACCCACGCTGCGTCTTCGAGTGCTCGGTCGCCACTCCACAACCTTTTGGCCCCGTCGGCCATCCGTTCTGCGTTCCGTTTTTTGAGTGATACTAAAATATATTTGACACTCTGAATGGGGTAGACAACTGTGGAACTAATGGCGCCACTTTCGATTGTGCCTACGCGCTCTTATTGGTTGCTATGTGTGTGACATTATTGCTAACATCAACGTGATGGTTTTGATTGGTTGAAATAAGTAAGTATGCAGGTGATGCCATCTACTTTCGTTTTGCATTAGCTTCCCTATTGGTGCAAAGTGCAGAGTACAATAATATGTACTAAAGCAAAAAAAATACCGAATACTAACTTAAAATATTTTAGACATTTTTGAGCTCGCATAGAAACTTGCCCATATTTGTTCGTGCTCAGTGACCCAAATATTGTGCACACTAAATTACTCGTTTAATATATTTTTGTTTATTAACTGTAGTGTGTAATTTTTCTATTGCATTTTGCGTTTTTTTTTTAGTCCCAAAATAAGACTAAGTACGGTTACGGTTTCGTCAATGTAGTACCTACTTAATAAAATAGAAAGACAAGAAGAAATTAAAAGACCATCAGTTAAGGAAATTAAAAGATTGACTCACTTGATTCTGATAGCATTGATGATATCGGTGTAAGCAGACATGAATCTGAAAAGAAGAAAAATATAATGTTTAGCGTAAAAGTAAGAGATAGACATACATTTACTAAAAGAAAATTAGTCTACCGTTCTTGATAGACATTCAGTAAAAGAATGTAAAAAATGAAGAATAGAAACATCTAGAAATACTTTTTTTAATGAATGTTTATTGCCTAATGGTATATGGTTACCGCCGCCTATACAGGGAGGGTCAAAAATCGTGGATCAAACGAAACAGGGCGATAGTTGGGGTTATTTGCAGCATTTTATTATAGTTCATTTTTTTTACAGTAAGGTTTTAAAGTTAGTTACAAATAATTTTTCGTGACACTTAAAAGATATTGAAAAAAGTGCCAATACTCATAAATTATGGTACCCACTGTCTTAAGCACTTTTAAGCAACGAAACACCATTCATTGTTTTAAAGTAGGTACCCATTTTACTCTAATTGCCCATTGATTACAAATTTTGGTACTTTCTTAAAAAAACACTGAAAGTGTCAAAACTTTTAAGGCAGAGCCTTAACTTGATCTAAGTTAGGGCTCTGCCACAGAGATATTTTTTACTGCAAATAACCCCAACTATCGCCTTGTTTCGTTTGATCCACGATTTTTGACCCACCCTGTATAGACCTACAACTTCAAGAGGATTGGCTGATGCGTTGCCAACCATAGAGAAAAAGTTGGAAAGTGTCATGGGCCTGTAATTTCACCAGCACCCTTAACCTTCAAACCAAAACACAGCAATACTACTTAGCTACAGAAATAGATATGGAAGTAGAACTTCTCCGGACGAACTCTTTTTCAAGAAGCTCTACTACTCTTCTGTTGCCTTCTCAATCAGGAACCTCACAAATTAGTAATGTTTTTAGAGTGCCGTGAAACACCTAAAAATACGCCGACAACCGAACGGCATATCGCATTTTTTCGACACACATCAAATTTTAATCACACCACAAACGTCCCACTCACACACACAAACACTTAATAATTAATAACACACGGGGAGCCACCGTCGCCAGATTCACACAACAATTCATACATAAAGCGAATCACGTCTCTGGAGGGAAAAACAATCCATCAGTTGTTGGGTCCCTCAAACGGTACTCCATACACCGCAGAGCGTACACACATACACACGCGACATGAAAAAACACGCACACATACACAAAAGTCGCATATTCCCACATGAGAAAAACGTACACTCAAAAATGTAGGGAACTCTCGCACCCACACATGCACAGTCGGGAATATCGACACACACATTGCATCTCAACATAGAACACACAGATGCATCACAATACTCAGTCGGAATACAAATGTGTGGGTGATAAAGGCGGTTACAAATGCAAGATTCTGCTACATGAACGTAAAATTAAATATTTGAATTTGTTAATTAAAATTTAAATATTCAAACAGAACTAATTGCTGGACATTTATTTCTGTATTTATAATAAATTTTTAAGTTTTAATTCTAAAATGATGCTCATAAACGTTTTCATATTTACGCTTAGTAATTAATTGACATAAATAATGCATGCCATATAACAATAATTTTAACTTGTGATGAAATTGAAAAATATTTCAACCCGTAATTGTCAACAATATTTATTTAACCATACAGAACAAATAAAACACTACAAATTCTACAAATAAATAAGTTAAATGATGTTTTCACAATTCATTTCACATTTCGCTAAATTAAAGCAAACATATAAAATATGAAGCCCATAAAACATTAAAATGCATTACGAGAGCCTCCACGAGTGATGATACTTAAGTACGTCCGGCGCACCCTTGTCAGTCAGCCCCGCTACCAACCTTGCTGACTGGCTAATCTTTTCACCACGGCATCAGCTATCTCTAGCTTCTCGTATAGCTCGTGCCGACACGAGATAAGAAGACATAATAATGGTTTTCCTGTGACGTCATGTACTAGAACACTCTCTGGATCAAAACCAATCCAAACACACCTCATTTGTTGAAATCGGTTCAGTAGTTTAGGCTGTGCGAAGACACAAACATACATACATACAAACCTAGCCAGTGAGATTCATAACCTTTCCTCCCTACGGGTAAAAACACAATTAATACCTATTCCATTCCATACATATTCCATATTAATATTATTCTCTCACCCCCTATTACATGGGACGTAAAACATAACGGTGACATGTGGGTGTACTATGTATAGCACACCCACATTTCGCCGTTGTCAAAGGTGTACAGTCAGAAGCAATAATATCTTCCTACTGACGGTTTCAAAATCGCCAACAGTAGCAATCTGAATATGGATAGAGCGGATAAATATGGACCTATGTATGGAACGGATAGCCGTTTTACCCATAATCACCTACTTATTCTCTTGGTTTGGGTCAGATGACTATTATCGGTGGTTTTAAATCATTTGATAGGAAGATATTATTGCTTCTGACTGTACCTCTGCCAATCTTTCGGAGTACAGGCGTGAATTTATGAGTTATGAGTAAAACCTATTCCTTATCGTGACCTTCTATCTGATTCTTCATCACATTTTTCATTACTACAGTCAAAATATGCACGACTTAATTTGTCGCAACACATCCGCAAGCATGCAGCGAACCTAACGCGCCCCTTCCGAGTTTCTCTTGACCTACATTGGGCTGCAGGGAAAAACTTGCAGATTATCGAATGTGGTGAAAGTTGGACGCAGCCTGTAATAATGCTGACCAGTTTGCAGTTAGCACCGCTTATGTAGTCCGGGTATGAATCATACTGTTTATATGACTCGAGAATTTATATAATAGGTATGTAGTAAATAGTGTTGGTAGAAAATTGCAGATTTCGTAAATAGTGGTGGAATGTTGGGATTGTTTGTATAATCTATAGCTTATGTAAAATTAATCCCAATTTCCCTTGGTCACGGCATCACGCGTGAGCGGCTGGACCGATTTCGCAATTTTTTTTTTTATTTTCTTATTTGTCAGGAGAAGGTTCTTATGAAAGAAAATTATGAAATTAAAAAAAGGAATTTATCTCAGTATGTCCATATTCTTCATTTGTTTACCGCATGCATGAAAATGGTTTTAACTATACTTGGGAGCAAAGAAATCGAGCCGCTCCTTTTTTCACGTGTCCTGGTTATTAGTTTTGATTTCATGAATTATATAATTCAAAATACAAAAAAATACCCTCATTTTAAAGGTTATCAAATAACCTTTTAGACGATATATGTTTAGAATACATCTGTTCCATGATAGCAAAAAGAATAACAATTATACTTACACGTGAAAAATAGAAGTGGCTCGATTTATTTGCTCCCAAGTATATTTTGATTTTGTTTCTGAAGGCAGGTAGTAGGTAAGTAGTAGGTAGGTAGTAAGTAGGAAGGAGGAGCTCGTGGCTAAATAATTACAGCCGCATAGACCGATCTTCCGGGTTAAGCCACGCTTGCTGAGGTTGGTCTGTGGATGGGTGACCATTTACCATAGCGAGTTTCCTCCGTGCCTCGGAAAGCACGTAAAGCCGTTGGTCCCGGCTGTCATTTGTAGATCTTTGACAGTTGTTACTGTTGGTCAGAAGCCAGAAAGTCTGACAACCAGTCTTACCAAGAGTATCGTATTACCCAGTTACTGGGTTGTGGAGGTCTGATAGGCAGTCGCTCCATGTAAAATACTGATATTCAGCTGCATCCGGTTCGACTGGAAGCCGACCCCAACATAGTTGGGAAAAGGCTAGACAGATGATGAGGTAGTAAGTAGGAAAAAGTGCATTGCAGCGCATCCCGGGTACAGCTAGTGGATTGTAGTATCAGTTTTTTCTGTCAATTTGACACAGCATGTTCCCAAAAGATAGCACAATATAATCAACTCATTACTGCCCCACTGCTGGGCACAAGGCTCTTGTCAGAATGAAGGGTTTACTCCTTAGTCCACTACGCCGGCCTGGTGCGGGTTGGCGGACTACACACACCATTGAGAACTTTCTGGAGCCCTCTCAGGTGTGCAGGTTAACCACGATGTTTTTCTTCACCGATAACGCAAGTGACAATCAAATTCTGAATCGAAAATCAAACGCCAATATTTCGGCTAACGGATCGCACATTTACCAACCACGAAACTGTTTCAAATCCGACGATCAATTCGATATTCGCAAATTGACATTTTGTTTTTCGTTCACCCTACTTCCAAACGTTAATTGACAATACTTCGATCGTATATTTATGAGTCCGATGTTCGCCGTTGATTCAAAACTTCGACGTTTGTTTATCGAAGTACGCCCTAAGGTCTAAGATCGATATCTTAGACCTTTTTGCATGATATTCAAGCGTTCAACCGCTATGCCATCTCAGATCTTCTTGGTTTGGCATGAACTGCTCAAATACACTCTTTGTTTGATTCATAAATGATAGATGATGAAGGGACGTGTGGTGCTTCGCAAATGAATGTAATTAGAAATGAGAATCTAAGAAAAAGTCTGAAAATGACGCCAATGACTGAGAAATTTTGTGAACCGTGATGCGAAGGAATGAGGAACGTGTCGTAAGGAAAGTTTTGAGTAAGAGTATGTTAATGATTTTAAGAGTAGAGGAAGACCAAAGAATCGATGGATGGATAGTGTGAAAAATAATATGGCTAGAAAGGGGTGACTACTGAGATGACGGCTAATAGTATGGAAGAAAAACACATGGTGCGCCGACCCCAAAATAAGTTTGGATAAGGATAGGACGAGGATGATGATGATGATGTTTGATTCATAAGTTGAAAACAGGACTCAATTCATCCACGATGTTAATAGACATGTCTACATCACTGTACTCTCAGAATCCCTATCAAAAACTCAGTGTCATACTTTCTAGCGATGACTTTATACGAACGTCAGTGTAATGTCTAAAATACAGGGTGTGTGCGAATTCGTGTAATTCCTTCAAACCACGTGATCTACTGATGACACAGATTAACCCTAAATGGATTTTTTTGAAAATCAACTAATAAAAAATCAAAAAAAATCTTGGTTTTCTGTTTCTGAGTCATTTTAGAGTCTTGGGTTATCTGACTGTAAAGAGCGATATCGCGTTAGTCGTGGCTGCCAGCCGTGTCGTTGTGCTTTCATTAATTTATGCGTGGCATCGAAATGTTCACAAAAATAAAACATTTTTATTGCAAAAAAAAAAGTTTTTTTTTTACTGAATCCTTATTAGGTGGTTTAGATACGATCGGTAACAAAACCGCATGAAAAAATAATAATTTTATTTTTTTATTTTTAATCAAGCTAAATCTTGCGGCGACCTGTCTACGTCAGTAGTAGATCATGTGGTTTTAAGGAATTACACGAATTCGTTAACACCCTGTATGTATGAAAAATTTACGAAATTGTACGCTAAATATAAATGTATATATTTTAGACATTACACTGACGTTCGTATAAAGTCATGTCACCGCTACAAAGTATGACATAAAACTCGCAAAAAAAGTACAGTCACACACAAAAAATCAATGCAAGAAACAAAATTCTTGATTCCATAAAGTGACTCCATTTTAATTTTCCGGGCGGCCTGCCGCAGAGCGATTTCAAAGAGAAACTCTGATACCTTCAATTTTTTATATGTTTCTTGTATACTCAAAGTAGACGTAAGTACCCTAGAGACGCCGGCTATTGGCAATCACTTTTAGTTTAGCATTATTAACGATACAGCGAACGTAAGAATCTCTTGATCCTTTTTACAAATACATAAGTAGGTTATGTATACGCATTGCGATTAATGTTATATAGGTATGTTTGTACGGCCTGTATTTTTTTTTTACTTTATTGGGACATAAAACAGTTACACATTTCAGTTACAATATGACAGAATTATTATAAGCTAGGTAAACGTGTGACCCACACCAATGTCTGCGGAATAATATTAAGAACGATTACGCACTGCATCCGATCCGAATCCGTGAAAATACGGATATAAAAAACTCGGACCGAATTCGGATATTGCTTTACGCACTGTATCCGATCCGAATCCGTGAAAATACCGATCTAGAGTAAAAATCTCGGACCAAATTCGGATGTTGCTTACGCACTATTCCGATCTCTGATTCAAATTCAAACAATTCAGGGGCCATCTTTGGCATATCCGTTTGGCGTCTGATTTGAATCCGAGATAATGCGAAAGCGTTCATACAAACAGTACTACGGCTACTTCGGTCCGTCAATTTTTCTTCCGAATTTTAAACTCACGGATGACGGATAGAAATCGGATGACGGATCGGCGATGTAGTGCGTAAACTACCATACAAATAGTTCTATGGCTACTTCGGAACGTATTTTCACGGATTCGGATCGGATGGAATGCGTAACCGCTGCAAAGATATAGTTAAATGCGTGCATTAATTAAGCAGAGAAGTAAGTACCTACTCGTAGGTATCTTAGCGATAACAATAACATTAATTTAGAATTTTAATAGCCATTCTTTTGAATTTCAAGTGTGAAAGCGCGAAAATATCCAAGTCAATAAAGTGTGTGTTATACGTATCTACGATGCGTCGGAGAGGCGCCCGTGCACCAGCATGAGTTCTGCACCTTGCGGTGTGGAACTGCTTGGGCACGCGCGCCTATCGACGCATCACAGTTCTGGGTACAATGTAACATAAGTTATTAGTACCTAATATCAGCGCAATCGAACCTGTTATTACACAGACCATGAAGCATCATGACCATGAGTAAGCTGCGTCTAGACTCCAAGCTCTGAAGTTTATAACGTCCTAATAGCCGTGTGTATGGTATTTTAGATTTAGTACATTTGTAGTGCATGGAACGTAAAAATCTGTATGTATAAAAGGAGAAGCTGATTGACTGACTGACTGATCTATCAACGCACAGGCTAAACCGCTGGGGTTAGAAACTTGAAATTTTCACTGTAGGTTCCTTTTGTGATGTAGGCATCCACTAAGGAGGGATTTCTCGAAATTCAACCCCTAAGGGGGTGAAATAGGGGATGTAAGTTAGTATGTAAGTCCGTCATTTTTAAAGTAAGAAGCATGAAATTAAATTTAAAGGTTTTAGGAAAGAAATAAATTTACACCTTTTGAGCGTTTTTTGAAATTCTACCCCTAAGGGGGTTAAATCAGTGTTGAAAGTTTGTATGAGAAATCAGGTACTTTTGAAGTAAGAAGTATGGAATTAAATATCTAGACTTCTGGTTAGAAATAAACATACACGTGTTTGAGCGTTTTTAGAAATTGCCCCCCTAAACGGGTGAAGTGAGTTGTTAACGTTTGCATGAAAATCCTTATTCCAGGGTTTTTTTGGATTTTACAACTAAAAATACCTGAAAAAGGGTAAACGCGGGTTTAAAATTTCACGCAAGCGAAGCTGCGGGCAAAAGCTAGTCGTATTATAAATAGAGGGGCTAATAATATATGGTGAATCATATTTAATTGAACCCACATTGTAGCAGCAAGTGTAATAAAAAAAGTTGTACATAATGATGAACAGAGTTCGTGATTTTCAGATGTAAAGTGCTAACCAGTCATGCTGTATAACCTCATATTTCACACATGGAAATATAGCGTTACTTCAAATAAACTGCCAAAACTTCAAGGTTTAGTTAATAAGATAACAAGATCCCTAACTAGTACAGTAGTGGAGAGCGCAACGTAGAAGGTACCTTGTTATACAACTATCGAAGGTATCTTGTATAATTCTATTTAATTTGTATAATCTGATTTAATTTTGTATAATTCTATTTTATTTGTTTAATCCTATTTTAAAATTGTATAATTCTATTTTATTTGTTTAATCCTATTTTAAAATTGTATAATTCTATACAATTTTGTATTATTGCGTGTATAATTAATTAGCTTTGTCTTATTTTAGTTTCATGATTGTCTTTTATTAGCCTATAACTTGTATGTTTGGTGTCTTACCACTGTCAGTGCGAATTGGTGATTAATAAATAAATAAACAACGTGTCCGTTTATGGACTAGCGATATTCTAGGTACTTATACAAGGTTAGTCAGAAAGGGGGTACTAATCCGAAAGGGTTTTAAAGTACACATAATAATGAATAACTTTTGTTCTACAACTTTTCCCAAAAGTCAATAGTTTAAGAGAAACAGTTGTACAAAGAACTCAAAAAAAACAAAAAAAATCTATCTATCCCAAGTTATGATCAGCTGTGTTTACATTTTAGGTCATATTTGGGGTCATGAATTAGAAGCACTATTTTCTGAATTTGTAACTAAAGCAGGGATGAAGAATTTTTGAAAAAACTAAAATAAAAATCAATTGGAAAAATAAATATCGAATTTTGAAATTTTAACAGTTGCTTTCAAACAGTCATAAGCGATACTATAAGTGGGCTTCGGATTAGTACCCCCTTTCCGACTAACCTTTATAGCTACTATTCTAGTACACAAATACACTACATACTAAGGTCCAATCCACTTCCCCGCTATTTGGCAGCAATTTTGCTTTTTTGTTAAGATATTCTCTATCTTAAAGCTAATAAAATGTGCACTCATTGCATCGTAATGTAAACGATAGACAATATTGTTGCTCTCCGAATAAGCCTACTTTCATCTCAGTGGGAACAAAACTTTGAGAGATGACTTTTTTGTACACACGTACAGAATATCTCAACAAAAAAATGGAAGTGAATTGGACCCTAGTGTATAGTGTATTTGAGTACTAGAATAGTTGTTATAAGTACCTAGAATATCGCTAGTCCATGATCAGACACATTGTATAATGAACTAAAGTATAGACATTTTTTTAATTGAATGTGTTCTATTAATAATACCTAATCACCATGGGAATTTTCGCCGGTTGATTGAAAGGAACCCTGTTTAAAAAGACGTATTGTTGCCTACTATCCTAATGCCGTATGCTGAATGAGCTGTGGGCCGGTATATCACAAGACTGGAGCCCAGAGACAGCTAGACTTGGTCGCGCGCGGCAGTCCGTTAGTCCGGCAGTCGGCTCGAATTACACCCGTCGCCCGATCAGTAACAGGGGTCTACTCCCTAACCACGAAGTCCCACGATAAATAATAAATTTGATTTAATCGATATTGAAATAGCGTTTTATAAATAGTATTAGAAATTAAAAGTTTGGATTGGAACAGCACAAAATAAAAGAAGACAAAGAATAACATACAGCCCATCGCAAAAACCCTGCGTAACTTGTACGGCAGGGGCTCACGCCGGGGCAGGAGTGTGGTTTTAGTCGGTAAGAGTCCGACACTACCCAAGCCATCTCATCCTTGAGATGGCTTGGGTGTCCATGAGTCCGACTCCTGCCAAAACAAAAAAAAAAAAAAAAAAACCACGATGTCCGTGGTTTCGGTCTTAGTTACGAGCGTTTCCTACTCCCTGTCACCTACGAACATACGATTATTTCGGGACCCCAACAACACGATTTGACAGTTGTCCCTACTACCGATGTGTTTTTGCCCGTCCGAAAAGTTGAACTTGGCACTTGTTTTGTTCACTCCTACGTTTTGTTTTACTAACTTCGTTGACGGACGTAGGGAGTAGGCCCCCAGGCCCGAGAAGACGGAGCATCGTGTTCCGCGCCCGCGCTCAGGAGGACGTGGGGCAAGGCCCCGCAGAAGGAGAGGTCTGCCAGCCCCTGACGGTGACGCCTGCTAGGTTGGCGATACATGCGAATCCCGCGACCCCGGCCAAGGGTCAGGAGAAGGAACACCGTCGGTTTTTAGCCGGTAAGAGGCCGGCATTCGTCTTCCCCGGGCGAAGGGTATCTATGAGGATTTCACGAAGATAAAAAGAAAAAAGGGCTAATTGTAATAACTATCCTTAGAGCAATATGGTCGACGACTCCGAGTCATCGATGGCCGCGTTGCTCTATGCCTACTACCATATCATCAAAATATAAGTCACTAGCTTTTGCCCGCAGCTCCGCTTGCGTGAAATTTTGAGCCCTCGTTAAGCCCTTTGTTATAAGTAGTTATAAAATCAAAAAAATCTTTCATCCCCTATTTCACTTCTTACGGGTAGAATTTTCAAAAACGTTCAAACGTGTGTAGCTTTATTTCTAACCAGAAACCTTAATATTTAATTTTATGCTTCTTACTTCAAAAATTACGGACTTACATACGAACTTAAACCTCCTATTTCACCCCCTTAGGGGTTGAATTTCGAAAAATCCCTTCTTAGTGGATGCTTACGTTCCAAAAGGAACCTACTGTCAAAATTTCAAGTTTCTAACCCCAGCGGCTGTGCGTTGATAGATCAGTCAGTCAGCTTCTCTTTTTATATACAAGGTTAGTCGGAAAGGGGGTACTAATCCGAAGCCCACTTATAGTATCGCTGATGACTGTTTGAAAGCAAGTGTAAAAATTTCAAAATTCGATTTTTTTTTTTCCGAATAAAATGATTTTTATTTTAGTTTTTTCAAAAATTCTTCATCCCTGCTTTAGTTACAAATTCAGAAAATGGTGCTTCTAATTCATGACCCCAAATATGACCTAAAATGCAAACACAGCTGATCATAACTGGGGATAGATAGATTTTAGAGATTTTTTTTTGTAATTTTTGAACATCTATTTCTCTTAAACTATTGACTTTTGGGGAAAGTTGTAGAACAAAAGTTACTCATTATTATGTGTACTTTAACACCCTTTCGGATTAGTACCCCCTTTCTGACTAACCTTGTATATAGATATAAAATTAAATTGATAAAACTTCCATTGTTGACGTACGTACGTTTCCCAGATCAAATTTAGTCTAAAACAATTTATCCCAGACATTCGTCTCTAGAGAACGCAAATATAAAAACTAGTTGCAACTCAGTCGTAAGCGAGGATGCTAAATTAAAACTATTATACTGAAAACACTTCAAGAAAACTGACTGTGGGACCATTTTGAATTTTATTTTTTATTTTATTTTTTTAAAACAACGTCCTTTGTGTCGTCCCGTAGACGGTCCTTGTTGCAGTGGACGTTTCAACTTGATACAAAATGACAAAATAATGAATGCGAGAGAGCAAAGAGCGCTGTGCAATTATTAATATTTAAAATGGCTGAAGAATAAAACAAAACTAACAACAATTTGTCGCTTATAATAGCAATAAAATGTTTCTAATAGTGTTTGTAACAACAAGGTCTCGTGTAGTGCTGAACTTAAAGAATAGCACTACCCCATCTCTCCCCGTGGGTGTCGTGAAAGGCGACTAAGGAATTCACTAGAGGATGGGCAGCAGCGTTCTCTGAGTACTTTAACAACCATACTGCGATCGTCAATCCGCCTGCCAAGCGTGGCGATTACGGCAAACCTCCCTTTTGGGGGAGGCCTATGTCCAGCAGGGGACGTCTTTCGGCCTTAGTTACGAGCGTTTCCTACTCCCTATCACATACGATTATTTCGGGGCCCGAACTAAGAATGAATGACATCACGATTTGACAGTTGTCCCTACTACCGATGTGTCTTTCACGGAATGTTCGGACTCGGACTTCGTGCTTAGGGAGTAGACCCCCAGGTGGGCCGTTTGTTTATCAAGTACATAAAAAAGTTACAGCGGTCATGGTCAAAACACCTGAAGAAAACGAGCGTTAAGGCGCTTCCCCACCGAAAATGGCGCCACTTCAGAGAAAAAGCATTATTTCTGTCAACACACAACATATTTAAATTTCGTACGCACAATATTTTAGTCAAGTGTTGTAGAAATTTTCGAACACCAAATATCCACACTAGAGCTTCTGGATTCGAAGTTTTAGGGATAAGTACCAAAAACGGCAGTTTTTAGCAATTTATTACTAAAACTTCTAACCTAGGATGTCAAGTGTTGTTTTTTGTTGTTCGAAAATTACAAAAATGCAAATAGAATATCTAGCTTTAATTCCGCTGAACAAGATCGCTAGTTTGGATGCAGTATGCAGCACCACCCTCCCGCCCACAAGGTATATGCACATGCAGAAAGAGTGAAAAAATAATGCAACATGCAACCAAACCAATACACGACACGTGTTTCGCCCCTGCACGGGGCATCCTCAGGATATGTTGACTCCTCGACTGCTAGGACGCGAAAAATTCGCGTCCTAGCATATATTTGTGGGCGGGAGGGTAGTGCTGCATACTGCATCCAAACTAGCGATCTTGTTCAGCGGAATTAAAGCTAGATATTCTATTTGCATTTTTGTATGTCATGGATTTCCGCAAAGTAACGCCTGATTCCATCATTTAAGTGTTCGAAAATTTCTACAACACTTGACTAAAATGTTGTACGTATGACAATATGTTGTGTGTTGACAGAAATAATGTTTTTTTCTGAAGTGGCTCCACTTGCGGTGGGGGCCTTAAAATCCAAACTAACCGCGTTCCAACAACACTAATACTCCCTACAACTTAACAAACCCACAGAAAAGTGTTAACATCATCCCCATAAAGTTTACAACACACAGTAATCGATCGTGACGTCACACTGACCCTCTCAAATAAGATATAGGGTATAAAACGGTTGCTTGTTTTATGACATCTAAGATGAGCGCAATGAGCCGGCTACGTTTCATCTGCGTTTGACATTTAAGAGATGATAAATAAGGAAGTGACCTATGTATGGCGGTTGAGTTTTATAGTTTTCTTGGTACAGGGATAAGAATAAAAACCAGTGAGGTCGGCAAAAAAGATGGCGTTAGAAATGAAGTGAATGTTACCTAATTAGATTGGAATAAAATAACATAAAAAAGTAAAAAAAAAGACTTAAAAAAAACTAAAAAGAGTAAAATAATTACCATATTATAAAACTAAGTTTCAGAAGTCTGTGCAATTTTACACTGAACCAAATTGAAGGCACCGACTTCTAAAACTGTTAGTTTTGTAAATATGGTAATTATTTTACTTATTCTAGTTTTTTTTTGAAGTCGGTTTTTACTTTTTTTAAAGTTATTTTAATTTTCTATTTTAAGTGGCTATACAATACACAAACATACAATTACAGCAATCCCTGGTAATTTGCTGTTATCCATTGAAGAGTTCCATTGTTAATCTCCGAGGGTCTTCATCAGATCTTCTTACCATCACCTTAAATGGGACCACCTCGGGAAAATACCCACTCAAACAAAAAAAAAATTGCATATCTGTTTATATATGAAGGAGTAATGCCGGTACAAACATAAAAAAAACTTTAGAATTCATAACCTCCTCCTTTACGAAGTCGGTTAATAAGTTATTTATACAATACAACAAACATAAGCCATTGCAACAAATGTATTACTTGCACGTATATGATTTGTGGCTAAAAAAGAGATGTAAACCATTGAGTTATATGTAGTACATAATAACTCAATGATGTAAACAAAGCAACCCAATTCTCCTAAAATAAATCGTTGCCAAACGCAATCGAACCACAACCGTCAGTCAGATTTTGTTTTCGAAAACTTTCAAAATGATTGATTTTGTTTTTTGTGTCAAACAATTTGATAGCTTTTGAAATTGAGAACTGTCTGAATGAACGGTTCAGCCTTGGTTCGGTTGTGATTTATCAAGATTTATTTTAGGAGAAATGGGCCCCAGTATCGTGGATTATGACGTCACATTATGGTCGCGAAATCTTGTTTTTTTAAAAATAATTAATATACATTGTATGCTTATGTTTTGTAGGCAAACGTAAAACCTTATTTTGAAAAGGGTATAAAGTTTAGGTATTTCTTTGCAGTAATGTGAAGTTTTACCAGTTAAAAGACCACTTTGATATCAAGGGGCGACATTGAGAGTTACTAAAAATATTGAATTTGCTCATAAATCTCTGTAAAAATTGAACTTATGCATTTTAACTTAACTGTATAGGTAACATTGACAGTTTTCCTATTTTACCATACGGTATAGAGGTGTATGCGAAGTTAGATGGCGAAGATAAAAAATACTAAATCACACCCCTGATTATGTACAAAATTCGAGTCCTAATTGGGGCTACTTTGACTGAATGATAAAACAAGGTTTATCAAAGTAAAAGCCTACGGTCCGACTTTGATAAGGAAATTTCTCCTTTTTTTTATCGAAAACTATGCTCTGTATTTTTTTTATTCACTCTGTGATTTTGTATATCTCAGTTAATTCAGTCTATATGAAATATTTCTGATGTAACAGCTAAAAGCGAAAATAAATAAGATACAAACGGAAGCTCAAAAAATTTATCAAAGTAACCCCGTTCTACGGTATCCCTGTATTTTTCTAAAGAGTTCCTACACTACCTTCCATTCCCTTAATAAGTGTTCCTACACCAGATAAGCCGAAGAACCTCAAGGCGGTTCTAACCAGCTATCCGCTTTGTAATATTCGATTTAAATGCATGCTGCGACAGCCACCTGGCCCGCATGTGTATACTAAATACTGGCACACAGGTACGTAGGTACGGGTCAATCGAGTTAGTGTTAGCAGATATTCTGTCTTGCAGGCGGAAATCTTTAGAGGTGAACAGAGAATACGGAATATGCATGTAATACAAAACTCTTTCATTATTTAAATATACATTGTACAGGAGCCGATTGTACAGGAGGAGCTCGTGGCTAAATAATTACAGCCGCATAGACTGATGTTCCGGGTTAAGCCACGCTTGCCGAGGTTGGTCTGTGGATGGGTGACCATTTACCATAGCGAGTTTCCTCCGTGCCTCGGAAAGCACGTAAAGCCGTTGGTCCCGGCTGTCATTTGTAGATCTTTGACAGTCGTTACTGTTGGTCAGAAGCCAGAAAGTCTGACAACCAGTCTTACCAAGAGTATCGTATTACCCAGTTACTGGGTTGTGGAGGTCTGATAGGCAGTCGCTCCATGTAAAATACTGATATTCAGCTGCATCCGGTTCGACTGGAAGCCGACCCCAACATAGTTGGGAAAAGGCTAGGCAGATTGATTGTACAGGAGTCAAGACATAAATGGTTTTTTTTACAAGCTTTTATTTAACTTGCAATGTATGTGTATGTTTGTCCGCGTGGAATCTTGCAACTGAATTTGGAATCAGTTATCTTTAACCAATTGAGCAGAAATTTTTTATGCACGCTTATTTTGGATGACAATGCATGCTTAGCTATGTGACGTCATTCTAATTCCAATATGGCGGATCATCCAAGATGGCGGACTATTTATTTTTTCTGTACTACGACAATAAGGGTATCAAATGAAAGGGCTTGCTGAGGAGAACACGAAAACAGACTTATAAAAATTACCAATCATGACTAAAAAATAAGTTAATGGTAAAAAGTAGGTACTTTTTCAAAACAAGCTTTTATTTAATTGCCCTAAAAAGAAGAAAATAAAATATTTAGTATATGTATTACACAATTTATTAAATGATATAAAAGCTTGTCGCGCAAAAGTTTTTTTTACCATTAATTTATTACATTTTTAACGCATTACTTATTTTACAATTCATTATTTTATGTTACGTCAATCTCGAAACACGATGGTAGGTAGTAGGTAGGTAGTAAGTAGGAAAAAGTGCATTGCAATGCATGCAAGGTACAGCTAGTAAACAATAATAATACACTTTCATTTCACAACACGTTTATCCAATACTTACCAAATAACAATAACGTCACAATGTCAATAAAATAAAATTAATAAAATGAAATATTGTGTACAATCAACAACAAAATTTAAAACTATTTCAATAGCGCACGAACCATTATTCTTCGTGAATATAATAAATTAAAGCTCGAGATTTTCCCTAGTGAAGTTGTTTCATATTCACACCTTTTTAAGGTGAAGGAAAATCTTAAAGAATCTGACACGTTCATGACATAATGTATCGTGTCAAAGGCTTTAAGGAAGGCGATAAAATGCCGTAGATACAACAAAATTCCAAGCATTTACTCGCTTTGCCGTGAATGGCACAAAATGGCCTACTTTTAACACACTTTAAAATCTATCACCTTATTTATAGATAATTAATTCGTCAATAGACAATCAGAACGGAAACATATTCTGTCAGTAAGTTCTGGCTTATCTTAAAAAGTACTTGAATAATGAAAATGTAACATATCATAACATTACTCCTATTTTCCCAAAAGGATTTGGCAGAGGTGTTACAATACACCCTCATCATATCATCATAATATCAGCCTATTGCCGTCCACTGCTGAACGTAGACCTCCCCCAGAGATCGCCAACCATCCCGGTCTTGGGCAGCTCGGATCCATCCGCTGCCAGCCACCTTCTTCAAATCGTCGGTCCATCGTGCCACAGGGCGTCCCACACTACGTTTGCCCAAACGCGGTCTCTACTCTCACACATGTCTGCTCCATCTACCACCTGCCCATCTGCAGACATGGCCGGCCCACTTCCACTTCAGCGTGCTTATTCTACGCGCAATGTCGGTGACTTTGGTTCTCTGGCGAATGACTTCATTGCGAATTCTATCCACCAGAAAAACCCCGAGCATCGCTCTCTCCATAGCATGCTGAGTAAGACTCATGTAATAAGAGGCGAGCCTATTATCATCAACCGGGCACAAATCCAGACTCAGGACTGCTACTGAGAAATTCCACACGGAAAAACTCAATAACACTATGCCCGAACGAACACAGAATCTCTGGCTCAGCAGAAGCGCTTACGACCACTAGACCAACGAGGTAGCCCTATGAAAATATAATTACAAAAGAATTCTAAAAGGCTGATCAGTTTAATCTGTTGTCAAATCTTATGTAAATGAATTTCATAGGTCGACCAAAATACTCATAACCAATCACAACACTTGAACATGAGATTTACCAGCGGATTAGTATTTTTTTGCGTTGAACAGCTTTTCAAAAACTGGGTTCTAACGTTGACATTAGGATTTAATTTGCACTGTACCACCTACCTAACCCTTCGTCCTAGCTGGACAGCGCAGTGCGTTGCACGCTGAAAGTAACAGACGATATGCCTTCTACGAGTATACTATTGGCCTACGTGAGCAGTGCATTTAACAGAGCGGTGCATATAGTTTTTAGCGGTTTGACAGCGGCAGAAATTTAAAGGACCTTGAGTCATTTTGGTCCAATCCCCCAACAGTGATAAAACCTGTGCCATATGAAAGCTATGGGGGTACCGTTTATTTCATATTAAGGCGGTTATGTCAAAATCGAGCGCGAACATGGTTTTTGGGCACATTTTCAAAACTGAGAATTTTGTCCTACCGGTTGTCTGGAAGGTATTTTTTGATTATTTTTAGCAATAATACTGTCTGTATTTTAGTCAAATGAAAGCAAAAAAATTAAATGTTAATAAATGTACAATAAAAAAATACAAAGTTTTTTTATAGTAATACGTACTTACTCATTAACTTATTCTCCATAAAGGAGACCAGTGTGCCAGCATTGGGACGTATATGGGTTGTTGTTGATGATGATGATGACCCATTAACTGGCAAAAAATGAATTAATATCTCTATCACATCGTCACTCATTACTATCAGGTGGGATTGTGATCAAATGCTTGTCAATTTTTAACAAATAAAATGTACCAAAACACCTTGTTCGCGCTCGATTTTGACATAACCGCCATAGAATAAAATGAGTCGCACCCCAGTAGCTTTCATAATATGGCATTGGTTTTATAACTGTTGTGGGGATTGGACCAGGTCCCATACATTTTTGCCCATGGTCCTTTAGCCTTATTTATCAAATACTAAAAAGGCTGTATTACACGTCAACTGGGTCGTAACGCGCCGCACTGCCCGACGAAACGCAATGCAACGACTTGCGCAGCTAGGACCAAGCCTTACAATACAATAAACCACCAATATCCATTTTATCGCTCTTTAAAATACAATGATATACTAAAGTCGTTAATAATTTTATCGCCCATTTTTAATACTATCGACAAAGTTTTGTGATCGGTTGTACATTTTGATTAAAACTTTACGAGTTGCAATCGTAAACCATTTATAGTGACCCCTTGATTTTGAAGTCTTGATTTACAGCCTAGGTCAGGTTATGTAGGTTTTTTTTCTACAAGAAAATTGTTCACCTTGTCCCCAAGTACTGGTCAAGGTCTAGCGGTTAAACGCTTACCTTCCATATAGAAAGGCTTGACTTCCAACCTGGGGGCCTACTCCCTAAGTCCGTCAACGAAGTTAGTCGCCCGTCCGAAAGTAGCCCGAAACGTAGGAGTGAACAAAACAAGTGTCAAGTTTAACTTTTAGGACGGGCAAAACCCCAATGGTAGTAGGGACAACTGTCAAATCGTGTTGTCATTCATTCTTAGTTCGGGCTCCGAAATAATCGTACGTCCGTAGGTGATAGGGAGTAGGAAACGCTCGTAACTAAGGCCGAAACCAGGGACTTTTCGAATTCATGTGCAGAGAATTTGATAATCACTTGCGTTATCGGTGAAGGAAAACATCGTGAGGGAACCTGCACACCTTAGAGGGCTCCGAAAATGTTTAAATGGTGTGTTCAGTCCGCCAACCCACACCAGGCCAGCTAGGTGAATAAGGCTTAAATTCTTCTCATTCTGAGAAGAAGCCGCACCTATCAGTGGGACATTGATACTGACTGGACTGATTTAACTTTTGTAAATGTGAGTACTTTGTAGACTTGCTAGATGCCTGGATTCTTATTTAATTGGTGTCCACATTTTTAATAATTATTCTTTTGTGTGTGATTCTTGCACTTATGTCTATATTGATCTCTCATTACTATTCTAAATCATAACTGTACTTACTCAAATTGTTAAAGGTATGGATTTTAATGTCTTTGTACGAGTAATGTGTTTTGATGACAATTAATCATGTCAGTTGTTTTATAAAGTTTAGCGTCATTTTACCTTTTTTAAATGTGAGAACTTTGTAGACTTGCTAGATGCTTGGATTCTTATTTAATTTGTGACCATATTTTTCATAATTATTCTTTTGTATGATTCCTGCACTTAAGTCTACATTGCTCTCTCATAACTATTCTAAATCATAACTGTACCTACTCAAATTGTTAAAGATATGGATTTTAAAAGAGTAAGTTGGATTTTCTTGCCGGCTCTTCTCCTTAGGAAACGACAAATAGTCGTGTAAAATCAAAGGTGGTAATCTCACTTTTAGTAACTTTTGAGCAAACGAAAAAATTTAACATCAAGCTGCTGTGGCCTGATGAAAGATTGCCGTGTTTGGAACTTAATCGAGATTTTGTGTCGATTTAGCAAAGAATGTGGCCATGTTTTAGTATGTCTACACCGATGCGCTTTCATGTTCATCTTGCACTTTCAACTTTCAATTCCTCTTGCGTCAAGCGCATGCAATATTGATTGCCATAAGACGCATGCAGCTAATCGTCTACATCGGTGCGCCTCGGTCAGTCGTCTGTCGACATACAATAGACGAATTAGCGTGTGCTAGGGGCATGCGCTTTTGTCGAACTAGTATTAAGGCATGCGCTATGGCGCTTCACGCATGCCTCAGACGAAGACGCAAGATCAACATGAAAGCGCACTGGTGTAGACATAGCTTTTGGTTATGATATGTCAAATAAGCAGTTTATTTTCAACATTTTTAAATTTTCTGCATCTATAATTCAAAAGTGCCAAAAAGATAGATTGGCATCTTTGATTTTATACGACTCAATTGGAACCGTGCACCTAAATTCGACTTTTCATAAGCGCCTTTAATGGTTTATGTGAAATAAAAGCTTTTGATGTTTATTTTGACAGTAATAGCACAGTCTACCTATATCTTACTCCTTACAGTCGGTCAACGTAGAACATTGTCGCAAAGCAATCGTGCGGGGGGTTGCGGGGTGAACGGGGCAGAGGTTATGTCCCGAGTAGCCATACTGCATACTTGGGACATAACCTCCGCCCCTACATAATTTTGACATTTCATAGGACCTGTCAAATGTATGGGCGTTGACCCACTGTATGTAGTAAGTAGGTACACTGTGGTAATAGGATGATTATGCTATAATGCTAACGGTCAAAAGCTCTTGATAGGGAATCTAATCTTTGCCTAACTATAACCCTACAACACACCTAAACCCAGCGGTTAACAGGCACAAAGTAACACAACCCTAAATAGAAAATTAATTCGTCCAACTAAGCCGTCTAAAGACAAATCAGTTTGAAACTCTCCGAGACTTGTCATCCGGAACCGGAACGACATTATCCGGATTATAAGCGGATGTTAGACGGGAACCGAGTGTGTGGGGGTTCAAAAGATTTCATAACTTACAATTGTGATTGAACCTAGTTTGGTATTGGTAAATATATTTTCTGTTAGAGGTAGGATATAGAAAATTATTATGATGTTTTGTAGGAAAATTGTTTTACAATGTGTCCGGTTATGGACTAGCAATATTGTAGGTACTTATATAGCAACTATTCTAGTACACAAATACACTACACACTAGGGTCCAATTCACTTCCATTTTTTTGTTGACATATTCTGTGTTGTGCACAAAAAAAGTCATATTTCTCAAAGTTTTGGTTCTACTGAGATAAAAGTAGGCTTATTCGGAGGGCAAAAATATTGTCCATCGTTTACATTACGATACAATGGGTTCACTTTTCATAACTTTAAGATAGAGAATATCTCAACAAAAACGCAAAATGGCTGCCAAATAGCGGGAAAGTGGATTGAACCCTAGTGTGTAGTCTATTTGTGTACTAGAATAGTAGCTTTATAAGTACCTAGAATATCGCTAGTCCATAACCGGACACATTGTATACAGGGTGTGGCGTAAATAGTGGTCCAACGTTAAGAGGTCGACACACCGTATGTTCAGCTATCACATACCACAATTTGTACCATTTTTTACCATAGGTCTCAGAATAAAAACGATCCCCAGGTCGGGCAAAGTACTAAAGGAGTTTCCATGAGGAATTTCTTAGTTGGCAGCCCAGAGTCTGAATATGTCCCCGGTTGATGGCAATACATGACGGCAAAATGAGAGTGTAATACACAGCTCTGCCCAACCCTTCAGGGAATACAGGTTATTATGTTATTTTACCTCAGTCCTTCTCTGAGTTTTATTTAAGCTCTGTGCTAAGTTTCATCAAAATTGGTTTAGTACCTTAGTCGTGAAGAAGTAATTAACAAACAGACAGACAAACTCGCTTTCGCATTCATAATCAACCTAATTAGTGGTTGATGTAGGTATACGTGACCCAATTTGAAAATAGAAAATGACGTAGTATATTATTTAAACTTATCAATATCAATTTTAAGTACATGGAATCTAAGTTGATTTCAGAATGAGAACAAATATTGAAAACGTCATATAAATTTCTGTTGCAATAGAAACTGAACTGTGTGAAATGGAACTAAGGCATCTAATCCTAAAACATGTTGATTCTAAATTTAAAATGGCTGGTGGATTATGTACACACGGCAAACGAGATAAATGTGTAGGCAACTGTATTTCTGTTCTTTGTAGCTTTCACATAAAATTAATGTTGAAATTTTAATTTTCTTTTTTTGTTTTAACATTCTTATAATTACAATTTTGATTCCAAAACTAAAACCTCTAATTTGGAATACGTTAATGTAATATTTTTTTTTTTTCTCTTTCAAGTTTTAATACGTTTTCTCTTAACGAAATATTACTTTTGTATTTTGTTTTTAATTACATCTGCCATATTGGATTTAAATAGAAAATGTAATTTGAATTTTGATTGAAAAGCCAACCTACTGAATTTATTAACTTTTTGTTAATTAGTTTTCGTACTTAGTACAGGGGAATTACGTCTTTAAAAAGAATACGTTATCTTATTATCAACGTTATACTAAATACTAGATTTTGCTCGCGGCTTCGCTCGCGTTAATTAAATTCAAAATACTGTTACACACAACTAAATTTTCTATAATTATAAATTCAATCGTGATTCGAAAGACACGTGGCGCCATCTATGAACGTTATTGTTGTTTTCCTCGGGAACAGTACTTTTTTTCGGGATGAAAGGTACCCTTTGTCCGTTTCTGTACACCTGACAACGTATATGCAAAATTTCAGGATAATCGGTTCAGTTGTTTAGGCGTGAAAAGGTAACAAACAAACAAACCTACTTTCGCATTAAAATATTAGTTAGAAGAAAATATAATTATATAGTTAGGATTGTATATTATATTATATACTTTTGATAGCGTATTCTTTGAATCCACTATCACGAAGCAGTCAGGTTGCGAAATTCGGTTAACGTTGGTACTGTAGTTACGTCGTTAACCGACTAATGAAACCATAACTGTCCATTCTCTAGAGGATGGGCAGCAGCGTTCTCTGAGTACTTTAACAACCATACTGCGATCGCCAGCAGTGGATGTCTTTCGGCTGAGTGATGATGATGATGTCCATTTTATTACAAACTAGCTTTTGCCCGCAGCTTCGCTTTCGTGAAATTTTGAAGTGACGATTTTCCACACAAAATTTCATCCCCTATTTAACTCCCTACGGGGTTGAATTTCGAAAAATCCTTCCTTATTCCTTGTCTACATTATAAAAGGAACCTCTGTGCAAAACTTCAGCTATCTAGGACCAAGGGTTTGGGCTGGGCGTTGATGAGTCAGTCAATCAGTCAGACAGTCAGGACTTTTCTTTTTGTTTATATATGTTACGGCTAATAGCCGAAGTGTGGCTACACCTAGTTTTAGCCGGGTACAACTAAGTGCAACCGGCCACATGCGGTTAAACTTAGATGTATCCTACTTATCCTCGGGTAGAACTAGGTTTACCCTTCATCATAGCGGGTAGAACTAGGTGCAGCCGCACACCGGTGGTTAAGGGGAACCCCACGGATAGGTTAGGTTCGAAGGGGATGACGGGGGCTAGAGTGAGTGAGCGAAGCGAGCGAACGAAGCCCCCGTCATCCCCTTCGTATTAGGTTACTTTAAACCCTGCAGACAGAAATAGGAGCCCCGCTCCGCGGGGCTCCGTCGACTTAAGCTACGCCTAGTTCTAACCAACTGCTACTGGTTGCACCTAGTTGTATCCGGCTAAACCTAGGTGTAACCGCCATTCGGCTTTTACGCGTAACATATAGATATAGATTTTATTTTTAGTCTATGTTCCTGATAAATCTTAGATTGACATTTCGTTGAAGATAGTGTTTCAGTTGGCCACTACCCTCAGGCCCTGTTGGACTGAAGTCCATAGTAACCATCGCAGGTTGGTTTGGCTATTCGGCGAATGTCTAAGGCCTGAATTACATAGAAACGGCATAAGACGCAGGCACGGCGCAGGCGCGTCACTTTCATACATTTTTCGTGCCGCTTCAATTTTTTTTCGTACAAATTGTATGAAAGCGTCGCGCCTGCGCCGTGCCTGTGCCTTATGCCGTTTTTATGTAATTCACGCTTAAGTGCATCGTATCCCCGGCCAGTTTTTTATGAGCTTAGTAAACAGCGTAGATAATGTTTTAATGAATAAGGCGAGGAGGAATATCTTCTTGCTAACAAAAACCAATTAAAGCCTTTAGTACTCCTAGATGTAAAAATACTACATTGTTAATGTACACAGTCAGGGTAGGTCAGAAATTAAAACAGCTGCCGTTCAGAGAGGGTTGGTATTACAAAAGGAAATATTTTTGTCGGTAAAATTTAGTGATTAATATGTGCTAAAATTTTCGGTATCTAGTTCAATGCCCAACATATTGCATCTACCAAAAATTTCTAAGTTTTATATACGAATAAATCCTAATCCTAACTTTCCTAACTTTAATATTATAAATGCGAAAGTAAGTTTGTTTGTTTGTTACATTTTCACGCCTAAACCACTGAACCGGTTATCCAGAAATTTTGCATATACGTTGTCAGGTGTACAGAAACGGACATAGGGTACCATATATCCCAAAAAAAGTACTATTCCCGAGGAAAACAACAATAACATTCATAGATGGCGCCACATGTCTTTCGAATCATAATTGAATTATATTATTAAAGAAACTTTAGTAGTGTGTTAAGAGCTTTTTTTTAAATCAAAATTAACACGAGGGAAGCCGCGATCAAACGCTAGTAATTAATAATTATTGAAGTTGAATTAATCAAAATTCGAACTTAAAGCAAAGGTACATAATTCATTCATCCAGGTACAAAAGTTCGTAAGTGTTTCTTAAGCAAGGGCTTATCACGCAACTTGGTAAGGTCCCCCGCCTTCACTGCTAGCTACGCTTTAGTTACAGCTGCATTCGCATAGCTTTGAATTCTTTCAATTAGCTTTTGATTTGAGCCCTTGGAGAAGCTTTTTTTGCTGAAAAGAAATAGGTAAGGCGAAATTTGAACTTCTTTACTCCAGTTTTTATACAATGTGTCCCAAAATTCAATGATAAGCGGGCACCACAGGGTGTACCTGTTTATGACTACTCGAGAAAAAAAACTCTTTTTTTTTAAATTCCGAAAAAGATATTGAAATCCTTTGAAAATTGACACCCCTTATGATATTTTTAACTACCATAACCACAATTTTTCAAATATTTCTGTTTTTTTTTTGTATCGGCAACCTAAGTAGCATTGCTATCCACCACAACCCTTAAAAATCCCAGAATGCCTGTAATTTTTAAACAAAAAACAGTTTTCATCAATTTTCAAAGGACTACACTTTGTAATTTAAAAAAAAATGAGTTTTTTCTTCTTTTTTTTTCTCGAGTGGTCTTGAGCAGCTCCACCCTCTGGTGCGCTTATCGTTGAATTTTGGGACACGTTGTATATAAAAATAACTTCCTTGTGCTTATAGTCTCGATTTATTTCAATTTAGAATGCATAATATCTGATATGACACCGGAAGAGATATAGTAGTATCCAATAGCTGAAAAAAAATACTGTGCGCTACCTACAAATTTGTTCGCACAACCATTTTTTTTATGCTGCCCAGAAAAGCTTGTAGAAAAAGTAAGTAACCATTTGATGTACATTTTATCCATTGCAAAGCCAGCATTTCCACATTAATGTTTTCATACATTCCCCATTAATACATAGAGAAAAAGTAGGTATTTTAGTTATTGAATAAACATTTTTTCGCTCTCCATATTTATTACTTTACTAATGCATGCCTTATAAATAAACATAGGTATGCTTATTAATAATTCTTTTAGAAAAAATCTTATTCGTGTTATTCTTGTTTAGATTTTCGGACTAACACGATGAATAATTCTTTTTTAGAGTAATTTAGAAGTGAACATTTCTGTATTTTATGCCAAGCTTGGCCATTAATGACCGTCGCTTCGGCCTATGCCCAACAGTGAATAATTTAGGTTTGAATTTTCATGCAAATCGATTTACTAACTTAGTTTTGATAAATCTATACCTGGAAATACGAATAGTATTTTGAAAAGTGGATATTTTTTTACATCCTTACTTCCTAACTAATATTATAAATGCGAAAGTAAGTTTGTTTGTTTGTTACCTTTTCACGCCTAAACCACTAAACCGATCATCCTGAAATTTTGCATATACGTTGTCAGGTGTACAGAAACGGACATAGGGTACCTTTCATCCCGAAAAAAGGTACTGTTCCCGAGGAAATAAACAATAATTTATAATGATAACAGATGGCGCCACGTGTCTTTAGAATCATGATTGAATTACATTTTTATAGAAACTTTAGTAGTGTGTTAAGAGTTGATTGACAAATTCTAAATAAACGCGAGCGAAGCCGCACGCAAAAGCTAGTCTTGAAAATATATTTACTCGCAACCGCTTCTTTGGTGTAAGAACGACTCAAACCGGAATTTATTAATTATTGTCTAAGGTTTGATACTAAATTCTGAACGTGGCTTCAGTTATTTATTAGTTAATTAAAGTGACAATCTTGCAGCCAGTTACGAACTCACGTTAAGTTAACGGCCCGGTTAAATTATGGCGGTTAAGTTAAAATTTAACTTGGATGTTTGTATTTTGAAGGTAAATTGGGAATTGAAATATTGACAATATCAGCTGCTTGTGTTTCTTAGTTATTAAATTGAGAAGTCAATTAATTTAATGTGTTTAAAAGTGGGTGAAACATCCATAATTTTCTAACTTGGTTCGGTTGGCCAGGCAAAGGCGCAAAAATTATAACTGGCAGATGAGTGAAGGTACCAACGGATAACAAATTGTATCATAGTCAGGGCCGGATTTAGCAGAGGGCAACAGGAGCTTTAGTCCTAGGGCCTCCACAAGAAAGCATTTTTTTTTAGATATCAATCAGAATGCTCATCCTCTCTGACAAAAAGAAAAAAGTTTACATTCAAGAGATGTTTTTTTTAAACAATTCAACTGTTCGTAACAATTGCTTTAGTCCTCCATAAAAATAGGCTCCCACAATACGAGTTATAGCCGTATTTCAGAGTGGAGGCGGGCGCGGGTGCTAGCGCGGGCGCGAGTAAATCAAATGTATGTAGACGCCAGTTGCATTCCCAGTGCGCCCGCGAGTCGCGCGCCTGCATGAGGCGGGCGCGGGCGCGGTGGCGCGGGTGTTTCTAATGGCTCAGTCCGCTCGTATCATTCACAATAATAAAGCGTCTGTTAGGTGACTGCGCGTGTGGTTCTAACGATAGCTCGTTCGGCACTACTGCTGAACACGCAGACGCCAAGACCAGAGCGCCCGCGCCCGCCCCCGCACCCGCTAGTGCAGTCTGATTGACCACATA
Organism: Amphipyra tragopoginis; assembly: GCA_905220435.1. Classification (NCBI taxonomy): domain Eukaryota; kingdom Metazoa; phylum Arthropoda; class Insecta; order Lepidoptera; family Noctuidae; genus Amphipyra; species Amphipyra tragopoginis. The sequence continues at coordinate 26,513,484 of HG992004.1, forward strand.
GTTTTGAATTAGATACCTAAGAAAAAAAAATACACCTGTTCTGACAAAGAGCAAAATGTTCACATTAACAAGGTATTTTTTTCAAAACATTTCATACTCTTTTTCTTTTTTCTCTCTCATTTCACTCCACTTCTTCGTCATGAATAGTTGAGACAAAGAAGTGTTTTTTTTTTTCAAATTAGATACTTTCTCTGTTCATCTAATTTAGAAAAAATAACTATTCACGTTACTATGATCAAAAATGTCATTAAAGTCGGAGTTTGGTCAGTTTGGTTAAAACATGAAAAGAAATCATAACTCGAAAACTACAAAAAATCGCGGAACAAACATCGGGGTGATTCGGGTACCTCTAAGGGTACTGTAACTCTGGACTTCCACTTGACACAACTTTTTGTGACACCTTGTTTAATTAACTACAGTTTCATTGCATTTTAATTTCAACGTATCCTATTAACGATACCTGGTAACCTTGTGAATTTTCGAACGTTAATTTAAAGTAACAAATAAAACACAAGCACAAAGCTTCATCCCCTATCCCAATTGAATCTCGCATCTCTTCAACGAAACGCAGTTACCTATATCTAGCAGTACCTAGAACTACAACCAGTTTCGCTGAAACAGTTATTTAAACTGTAACACAGATCGTCCGTACTTTGACTATGACGTCACCTGACTGTGCAATAAAATTACTATTACATTCGCAGTTGGACAAGAGATACCTAAGTACAAAGTAGTCTAGATTCTGTGTTTCATTGAAGGTAGCCTATTGTTTGAGAATGTTTGCCTGATTTTTGACGGCAAGCAGATAAGGGCGGTATTTAAATTTTAAAATAACTTAACACACGGTAGAGGTGTTTAGCACACCCTCATTTCTCCGTTATGTTTAAGTCCCATGTAATAGGAGGCGAGCCTATTACCATCAACGTGGCATAAATCTAGACTCCGGGCTGCTACTGAGAAATTCCACACAGAAAAACCCAATAACACATTGCCCGACCTGGGGATCGAGCACAAGACGTCACGCTTAGCAGTCGCGCTTGCGACCGCTAGACTAAAGAGACAGATTTCCCTATGACGTCAAACAAATTATTAGGTGCACGTCTCTTACAATTGCTTACATTATGAGTTTTGGTGTGTGTAGCAGCCACCCTAAGGCCGTTTGTCCACCGCCGCCGTCACCGAGAACGAGATGACGTTGCCGAAGTAGCGATACATACATTACTATGGCTGCGTGTCCACCGCACGTCCGTCATCCGAGCGCCGTCATCTCGGCCACCGTCATCTCGGCCACCGAGATTCTGAGTAGTTCGGCGCTACCGCTAGAACTCCGCCAAGATCATATCCAAGATCATCAGATAAATCTAACAATGATCCTGACGTGCATTTTTACGATACGGTAACGTAAATTTGCACGTTACGTCAACGCACCGTGTAGTATCACCTTCATAGTCATTCACCTACCTACTGGCCATTTTTATAATTTATACTTTTTTTGATTGATGACAGATAGGAATTTAAAAGAGGACTTGACTTTGGATTGTTTTTACGCCATGGCGATTTCTTTTGATACAATTATTTTCTGTATAATTTACATATTGATATGAATATTATAAGTTTAAATCTGTGACTGTTTGATTATGTGGCATGCCACAGCAACCCACCTTGAAGCACAATATTTGCCTGGGGGAGCTTACTATTGTGTGTCCGTCTCTCATGACGACGTCTCGTACAGGTCTGTCTTCTCATAGATAGCCTGTAACCCAAGATGTGCCTGCACGACGCTGGGACTGTGCTGCCTAAGCACTCTCGCCGTGCATCTAGCCGTCAATACGCGCTTGCTGCCGCCGGTTTCTGTCAAGTGGCTGTGTGGGCCATTGGCGAGCGCCGTGGCTTCAGGAGGGAACCCGCTGACTGCTGCAAGGGACGTGACGCTGTCCTGCCTCTTTTTCTAACCATTTCTATTTTTTTGTTATCTATGTACTAGGTATGGAATGCCCTACACATTCTTTACAACGGGTGTAGCAGACGTGCTCTCAGGAGATCCTAGGGCCGTCTGTTACATTACAACCGTAACACGTCACCGCACCGTTCCACGTTGACGACGTCGTGACGTGGAGATGTGGACAGGCCGTAACAAACACGATAACGATAAAATATGATAATTTAAATAAAGTACAAAATCATTATGGCCCTTTAAAAAAGTTAGCATTCAACCGACTGCGTGCAGAATTGGATTTGATATTAAATAGGTCAAATGAGAATTCTTTACATAGATTAGTTGCTCGCTCGCACTAAGTCTACGTAGGAGTTTTGCCTATAATTAGATTTAGAAAAGGGAATGGAGATAGGCGGATTAAACCTAACTGATCTCTGGGGTATATTAAAATAATACCTAAGCATTCGTCGGCCGCGTACAATGTCACTCCGAACGCAGCCTATGGCATTTGTATCAGACCACGGCCTTACTTACCTTACCTTACTTACCTTAACTCAAGTCAAATCACAACAAATATCTAGGTTAACATATAAGTCTGTATAGGTTAATAGAAGCACCATCTACGTCACCCCTTTATATCAATATTAAAGGTCATACAACTATTCCGTTCTGCGCAACTTGACGTACTGGAAATCAAATAATTCTCAGAAACCGCGCAGAGCGGAAAATCTGAGCAATTTTCCTTCCAAAGCAATGCTAAAATGTTTTTAGCAAGTTAATAAATATTTAATGTATGTATAACGTGTGTATTCCTGGAAAATATAACTGTGTACCGTTGTACACCACTTGCTGATGACGTACTAAGTCACGAAAAAATAAAAAGAAGTGGAAGTGCCCACACTTTCTTAGTGCGGAAACCAGTGTCGCCAACTGACTTAACAATTATATTGAAAGATATCAAAGTTTTATACTTTACTAGTGACCCGCCCCAACTTCGCACAGGTGCAATGTATTATACATGTGAACCTTCCTCTTGAATCACTCTATCTATTAAAAAAAACCGCATCAAAATCCATTGCGTAGTTTTAAAGATCTAAGCATACATAGGGACAGACAGCGGGAAGCAACTTTGTTTTATACTATGTAGTGACACACCTCTGTGAGGTAAGTTTTCGTTCTGCTATCATTTTGATACGTTAAAATTGGACATTAAGGCATGAACCTAATATTTTGCGTATGAGTTCGAGACGCCGAGTCACAGAAAGTAGCTATGTAGATACTCGCGTGAACCAGTGTATAACTATAGCTGCGTGGCACTTCCACTTGTTTTTTTCTATTCCGTGTTTTAATTCACAGTAATAAAGGAGTGTCTCTAAAGGTAGATACAGACTTTGCGAGGCATGTGCCGCGAACGGCGCACAACGAATGCCTCGTAAGGTGTGTACCTTCATATTCGTGGCGAGGCATGTGTTACGCACGTGCGAGGGCGAGCCAACGTATGTCAGCAAACACTTGAAGATCAAAGCGCCTCAGTGCGAGAGCATTACATTAGGTGTGGACGTAGTCGCGCATGCACGTTCGAGGTATGCGCCGCGTACGATATCCAACCCACGCCTCGACTGAGAAAACGAAACTGCGCCTGTGCGTAGCACATGCCTCGCCACAAACATGAAGACAGACAAACGAGGCATTTGCTTCGCACGCGATGGCTCGACCCGAGCATATGTTGGAATATTTTTTCGACACGCACGCCTCCAGAAGAGGCATTCGTGGTGCGCCGTTCGCGGCTCATGCCTCGCAAAGTCTATATTCACCTTTACGAGTCACGGGAAGCAGTTCCTACCCGGGATGTTACTAAAAAGTTCCTAACAGAAAAACGAATAGTGCTGTTTATATTGCCCGGTCAAGAATTCAAACATACCACTCCACACTCACCAGCCGCGCTCAGTTGTGAACAAGAAGGTAATTTCAGTTAATGAGATTTAGAATTAAAATATTTTTATACCTATGTACTTAACATTAAAGAAAATAACCAATAAAAGTAATTAAAAATCTTCAAACAATCACAAGTATTAAAAAAATAACAATCCAGAATATCTGAAATAATTCCTTGACTTTGAAGTTTAACTCTAAAATGTCAAAGGATGTTTCGATCGCTGTCCAAACTGTGACAAGTCGTCACAAAGTTGTGACTGTCAGCGAATCAAACTTGTATCTGACACGCGTATAATAAGCCGAGCCCCCATCAAATTGGCTGACTGTACTTAAACTTGTGTGCAAATAATGATAGGAATATTGTTCAATTGTAAAGGAAGTTTCAAATTGTTTGGACCATATGGGTATGTGTATGTGGAATACAACTATTCTGGAGTGAAATTGAAATGATGATCGTTTAGCAAAAAAAATATTTAATTTACTTCGTTAAGTTTTACAAATCACACCTTATGGGGTAAGTGATCGAATCTAAACCACTTAAAAAGGAATAAAAAAAAGGAAAACAAAATGCATTTTTTTTTATTTGCAATCAACCTTTTGGTACCACTCATAAAGTTATGAAAGCAAGGCGATACAGCTGGCAGGCACGACTAGCTCGATATCTTTCTTTGCAGTCAGTTAACTCGGGGTTCTAAAATGACTCAGAAATAGAAAACCAAGACTTTAATTTTGATTTTTATTCCAATTTTCCCATTTAGGGTTAATCTGTGTTACCAATAGATCGCGTGATTTGAAGGAATTACTCGAATTCGTTTACACCTTTCATACTACATTTAACACACACATATTAAATGTAGTATATTATGTTATCGGTAGCGGGTAGCACAGGGCAAAGTTGACAAAGAAGGTAGTCGTCGATATGGATCAACGCACCCGAGGTTATAAAGGCGGTGGTCATTCGACGAAGCGGGAGCATTCCGTGTTGATCAGCTGAAGAAGTTTGACCTTTTATATCTAATTAGCTTGTCCTTATTTTATGATCTTGTAATAATTGTGTAAAGTATTATATTGTGATCGAGTTTATGTTACTAATACTAACCCAAATACAAGTACTCTCAGTGGTGGAGAGTGTATGTTGGTTTTATTTACTGTGTTTACCTTGCTCGCAATCCTGACATACCGATATTAGCAATAACTGTAATGACAGAATCACCCCTGAACGATTATGTTGTTGTGTCTTTTACAATAACTAAAAAAAAACCTCAGTGATTCGCAAGCAATCTGCACACAGCAGCTGTTGGTTTTAAAGTCACGTTTCACCTATATGTTGTTTCGAGCCGTGCCAAAATATCTTGGTAGCGCTTAATTTGTACACAGGATAAGGAAGTCTTACAATACATACAGAAAGGCACGATCTGTACATGAGCTTATGTACAAATTGAGGCAAAAAACATGTACTATATGTACAAAAAATAGGGTTGAGTACGAATGTTTGCTATAGCAAAACAACTACAAGGCTAACTTCTGCTTATTACACTTGTTTGTGTTATGTATTAGGTATATTGTCGGTTTAACAATTACAACTAAATAAACAAGTACTTAACTGAACTGCATGTTAACTAATTATAAGGGCACTAACGACCCGCCCTGACTTTGTCTCGGAACCATGAATTTTTTCATCAGTTTTTCAAACATTTCATTTTTTCACTTTTCTTTAAAAATTCATATTAGCTCACGTAATGTACAAGGTGTACCATAAATAACGCACTACCTCTTAAGGGGTCACTGTAGGTTCTGTACTCATCATTATGAACAACTTTTACTATGGGAAAAAATCTGAAATCGCGAAAAAAAAATCAGCTGTTCCCTACATTTATGTTCGCATAACTCGTCAAAATGTAGGGAACAGCAGGTTTTTTTTTGTGATTTTATGTTTGGTCCCATAGTAAAAGTTGTTCATAATGATGAGTCCGGTGACTCCTTAAGAGGAAGTGCGTTATTTAAGTTACACCTTGTATACAACACAATTATAAATTAAACAGATAAACCTTCCCTGAGAATCAATCTATCGAATCTTGGAAACCGGAATAAGATCCGTTCAGGAATTAAGGAGAAATTCGTGCACAAACAGACAGACAGACGCGGCGGGGGAGTTGAACGCTTGCCTTCTATGCAAGAAGGTCTGAGTTCAAATCCGGCCCGCACCTCGTAACTTTTCGAACTCATGTGCGGATTGTGACTTGATTATAGATTCGCGACAAAAAACATACCCCGAGGGGCTAAAAATAGTTCTCAATCGTCAACCCGCATTAGGCCAGAAGCCCAATTCTCGTTAATTTGAAGTAAGACTGAAGTTTGACCGAACTGAGATTAAATTACGAATTGAATAAAAAACGGTATTCTGGTACACTTAAAGTTCGGTCCGGTTTCAGTATCATCTCACTCTACCTCGATAAAATGTCACTTCAGTCAACTCAAAATCTATTACCGAGATAGCATACGGCATACCAATATCAACAGTCATAGACTAAAATTGTATAAATAAATCAGAATTCCAACTTGTCAAAATGGCTCAGTACCATAATGTAACCAGAATACCCTTTTGGCTTCAGTCAATTTTCAATCTCATTTCAATATAATCTCACGTTTGACGTTGTTTGTTAACGAGCAATAATACCATTTGTCTTATTTATGAGATTGAAACTAGACTGAGACTAGATCGAAACTATATTTTGAACATTTTTAATTACGAGAATTGACCGTCAGAGTGGTGGACTAGAGTTTAAACCCTTTTCAACCTGACAAGAGGCCCCCAGTATGGGACAATAATAGGCTGGTTATGCAGTGCTATTGGGAAATATAGGCGTACAGTTAAAAATCTACAACAAATATTATTCTAACCACTGGATAAAATACAACTATGTACACATATCGTTTCAGTGCCTACTCGAAAAAAATATTCAACCCCGAACTGGGTCAATTTTTCCCAGTTTTTATTTGAAAAACTTTTCTAACAGGAAATAGAATATTCGTTCATAAACTCTATTGTTTAATGCCTCGTTCTACAAGGTTTGCTGAGTTATTGAAGAAAATATAAGTTACGGTTATTATATACGGAGCGGGAAGTATTTAGACATTTCTTGGTAAATTGGTTATTGATTTTTATAGGGTTGCTATTTATAATATATTCTTAACTAGCGACCCGCCCCGGCTTCGCACTTGTACGTTTTATAGCTTAAAACCTTCGTTTTGAATCACTCTATCTATTGAAAAAAAACGCATCAAAATCCGTTTCGTAGTTTTAAAGATCTAAGCATACATAGGGACAGACAGCAGGAAGCGACTTTGTTTTATACTATGTAGTGATTGTAATGATTTATTAATCATACTTAAGAACATGTTATTACTAATTAATTTTGTGTTTGATTATTCTAGCGACATGAACCGAATGATATCGATTTACAACTGAAGTCTTTAATAAATGTAATAATTTTTCCTAACTCAGTTTGCAGATAATTCGATTCTGAAAAAAAATTAGAACTCTCTTTTACCCTAACGCGCAACAACGAAGGTAGGGCTAGGTTTTTTTAGGATTTTCTCACTAGAGAAATGAACGGGATCATTCTAGAATGAAAGAAGGTAACATTTTGTTTTTCTCCTAAATCCAAAAACAAAATCAACCGAATAATAATAAAAACTTAAAAATAAATCAATAATACAAACTAAAAAATCAACAATAACAAGACAATCACATAAATTCCAATATTCCAAGGGTTATTAGCTAATTAAAAAATAATGCTCTGTTCAATACTCACCCCTGGGTCGAGTAGCAATGGGGTAGTAACGCACAACCCCTGCAAATACGATAAAAACACAAATACTGGAGGCTGAGTATTTATCTACACGCTTTTCCCCGACTGAGTGAACTTCAAGCTCAAGCTATAATAATTGGGTCAGCACTAGAATGATTGAATGAATGAATGATTTGAACAAAGAACAGACGCACCGTTTGGAACAATCGCTGTCAAAAATAAATAGCATGATCAAAAATATTTACGGGTATTCGAAATTTAAAAAGATTTATGGTCATTGACTTAGAATAAGTATGGACAACGAGTGTAGTACAAAATTCACGATAAAAGTGTCCTGAATTGACATATTATAAACTTAGAAATACCAACAAGCTCATTTACGATGTACGAATTCCTATGTCGTTATCATAATGCCTAATTTTGCTTGCAACAATTTTTACCATACGAAAACATGACAGCACTGCTCAATTTTTCAAATTTCGAAACTTCATTTAATATTAAACGAAAATTTGGAGAACATAGGAGTAATAGAGCAACTTAATTTTTAAAAGATTTTATTATTTGTTATATTATTTTATTGCGATCGCTAAATATTTAAACCAACTGAAAGAGCATAGAACATTTCTTGCAAAATTACAACATCGTCATTTTCAAAAACGCGATTTCGCTTCCTTTGCTGAAGTATCACCATCAGCATCAGCATCATCATCATCATCTTCATCTAATTGATCTCAAAGAAAACTGAATTAAATCAGAGGCACATTTTTTTTTTTTTGAATGAAACTATCTTTTGTCATGTGTATTTAAAAGAGTTTATGATAACTAAACAAACGAGCCCAAACGTCACGTGTTCACTATTTGCCATTAGGGAGTTCCAGAGCCCGTTTTCCGGCTCTACTATCGGACCTACGTCATTATTTATGTAATGAAAAGTGTTTATAATGACAAAATACATGAGCTGAAACTCGACAAGCCTACCATTTGTTCCTGTGCCTGCCTAATCTTCGGCTCCATCATCAAATTAGTTCAATGACATTTTAATGATCTAAGATGCACATACCTACCTGCAAAATTTCAGCTCGATCGGAAACTTGGTAGTGACCGAAAAACCAATACAATTTTGAAACGGAAGGACAACATACATATTTTCGTACATAATATGTTTGCATACAATGCAAGTTTAAAATTAACTTGTTTAAATGAATAGAACAAAACAAATTGCAATTGGTTCAAAATCGCAATACAAAAAAACATCGCGTAAAAATAACGACTCTTTGGAATCTTTGTTCTAATGTCTGACAAATATGTCAAGTTTCTTATGGTAATCCAACCAAATGAAGTTGACATAATTGGTCAAACAAAGGAAGGAAAATAAGATACTTTTTGTTTAGTTGGATTATTGTGTGTTTTGCTCTTGCAATTAATTCAATTTTAAGCAAAATACAATGTTCCTTAACAAAATAATACTTTAAAATTGTAAAACAATAATATACCTACTGAAAATGTGATACACCATCAACTTTTTTCACTTTTTTGAGTAGTTTTTACACGATCTCACTACACAGAACGGCATTGTTGACATGTGACATTGAGGTGTAGCTGCTTGTTCGCCCAAAAGAAGAATGACGCGCGCAAGTGTAGCTCTTTTCAAATTCATCGTGTTTTAACTCACTTTCGGTTCGGACATTTTTGAGCGATGACCCGAGGTCCATACTTATTCTAAGTCAATGTTTATGGTGCATTGTTTAGACGCGCATCTAATAGGACGCACTGATTTTGAAAGGTTGCTGTTGTAATATTTGCCAATGCAGGCAAAGATCGAAAGACCATACAGCCAAGTCATATTTATTTTTCGTTCTTTGTAAACAACAATGAAATGCTGGTGCAACACATTTCATTGCTTCTTAGAGTTTCTGGCAACAAATCTATCCACTTAGTTGACAAAGGCAGGTCCAATGAGGTGGCCTTGTTACCGCTATAAAATTCTCAAAGGCACTCCCTGTGTAAGCGATTATTTCAATTATTCCTCACAAGTTTAATGACACAATTTAATATGCACTATGTCTTATTTTTAGAATTATATTAATAAAAATCCTTTATTTTCATTGTAAAACTAAGAGCCGATTTTTCAGGCGTCAAATAACTTTTTACTGGGGTATTAATTTGACATTTTGACACATTTTCTACACGTAAGCTGTCAAAATCTCAAACTTATTCCTCAGTTATAAGACTGACTATTAAAAAATTGGCCCTTAAAACAATACTGACTTCGTACTGTCAACTGTTATTAACTGATGTTAACCTTAAGTCGCTTTTGACGACAACCCACAAACGTGTGCATTTGGATTGAGTGATCTTTTTTTATTTCGTGATAAAATTCGATTGTACATTTAGTCAAAAATAGTCAAAACTCATAGCCCAAAATAAAAAATTTGTCAGTCTCAAGGGTCTTCAGTTATTGCCGAAAATGTGGATCACTCAATTCAGACATTTTGCAAAAACGGCTATGAGCTAAATCTCAACAAAAACTTACTCTACTGACTAAATTTATATCTCAAAAATTTGTCAAAAATTTGTCACAACATTTTTTAAACCGATCAAGGCGATCAAGGCATTTAAAGCTTCTTCCAAGTATCTTTGGACAGTTTCATTGGATCACTCAGTACAGACACCATTTTGTCTGAGAGATCCTTGTACCATGGATACCATATGCGTTGCAATGCACTTTTTCCAACTTACTACCTACTACTACTTACCTACTACCTACCTTCAGAAACAAAATTAAAATAGTAACAAAAAGTTAAAACCATTTTCATGCATGCGGTAAACAAATGAAGATTAAGGACATACGGAGATAATGTCGTTTTTTTTTTATATATGTTTTCTTTCATAAGAACCTTCTCCTGACAAAAACCAACACAACAAAAAAAAACGCAAAATCGGTCCAGCCACTCACGCGCGAATGCCGTGACCAAGGGAAATAGGGATTCATTTTTATATACATAGATAAGAGATATGATCCTAGATATATGATAGTGTAATATCCCCCTAAGGCATTGCCTACTCCTTCACCTAGAATTACAACTACAATGATAAAAATAATTATATCACTAATACCTATTAAAACTTACAACGAAACAACTCCAACAATGCATCGAACATAAATTCAAAAGATCACAAGTGTACATCAATATTGACGGGTATTAACCCTCCACTGCGGCCCCTAGTTAGCTTACACACGATAAGCAACAGACTCACAACTGATGCTCGCATGTTTTCCTTCCATCGCCGCGCTGAGCAGCGTATTTACATAAATCAATAAATACAGCCACTCTACCGGTAATACCTACTTGGATGCAAGCATCGTTGTTTTAAAATGTAATGAACGTTGTTCGGTAATGCTGTCGGTGTGAGGTGGAATTAGGGCAGTATATTTTTGTATCAGGTGTGTGAGGTGAATCAATTTTGTTAGATGACTTTATAGCATAAAAAATATATTTTATTTAAAGTTTATTTATATATATCACAGCTATCATTACAGGATTTTACTAATGCGGTAGTGTGGTCCTAAAACTATGCAAAACATAACATATATAAGTACTGTAATTTTTACAAAGTTAATGTATGAATTGGTCTACTCTTACATTTATTAAATACTAGCTCTTGCTCCCGGCTTCGCTCGCGTTAATTTAGATTTTTAGGTACAATAATTTGATTCAATCATAATTCGAAAGATACATGGCGCCATCTATTATAGTTATTGTTGTTTTCCTCGGGAACAGTACTTTTTTTCGGGATGAAAGGAACCTTATATCCGTTCCTGTACACCTGAAAATGTATATGCAAAATTTCAGGATGATCGGTTCAATGGTTTAGACGTAAAAGCGTAACAAACAAACAAATTTACTTTCGCATTTATAATATTAAGTTAGGATTGTGTTATTTATTTAGACATTTATTCAAATTAGCGTTAAGGTACGACTCATTTAATTGATTCTAAAGATTTATTTTAGAAATAAGCAGTGCATTTGTACGGTATGCTCCTGATTAACTTAACTTTTATTAAGTGTTAAGTGTACATAAATGATTAAATCAATAACTTAATTTTAAAACGTGATTATCTTTTGAGATGTCTTTCAGTCAAAAGTAACTGAAACAAATCTAAAAAATAAGCACTTGGATAAACAAAAAATCAGGGGAACATGACCCACAAAATGCAATACTCGCAAAATACCCCCTCTTCAACACAATAGTATCAAGCAAGGGTGAACGATCCCAAATCAATTTTTACATTTAGATGACACGTTATTTTTTACCTTTTCAATATTACCCCTCCGTTTTTATTCCGCAATGGAGTTGTATTGGGTGTTACCTGTTTGCTTTGGACGTAATCTTCGGTTTATGAACGCACGTTTTAAACCGGGTTTAATTCCCCCTGTTTGTTTAGAGTGTTGGAATATTAATTATTCGTGTTTGTTTGTGGTTCGATGGAGTTGTCAATTTTTTTGTGTGTGTTCAAATAAAATAGGTGTATTGGGTTGCGAAAATACTGATAAAATGTTTGGAGCGTATATAATTTACTAGCGACCCGCCCAGGCTTTGCACGTGTACGTTTTGTAGCTTAAAACCTTCCTCTTGAATCACTCTATCTATTTAAAAAAACCGCATTGAAATCCGCTGCGTTGTTTTAAAGATCTAAGCATACATAGGGACAGAAAGACAGCGGGAAGCGACTTTGTTTTATACAGTAGCAGTAGAAAAGTAAACTATAAAAGAGTTTTTATAAAAAAAAAAAACATTCATGTATTGACCAATTCACATTTCTGTCTTTCTCTAGCACTCAAAGGTTCGCTGCTAGAAAACCCATTTTTGAGTCAAGCTTGCCTTCGTACATGACTTCTCCAAATGGTATTTTTATATTGCAATTTTCTTGTGTACAATAAAGAATAAGAACAATAAGAATTCTGTATAAATACACATCAGAGCTTGATTATAATAAAGCTCAATTCCAGCTCAAAATTACCTGTCCTTTACCAAAAAGCTATCACAACGATGCGATGTTGTCAAAACAACCAAACACACATTCATTACGCGTAACAACGTTGACAACTATCGCTCGCATTTTAGGGTTAACACTCCTCGCGTAATGCGTTCCGTCACGTACAGTTTCCATTTTTCTATAAATAACTATATCTTCAATATGTTCGTTATGACGTCATAAAGATCGGCGACATCCTCCGATTTGCGAGCAATAACATAGTTCGATCTCCATTCCGGCTGCCACGCGTAGAGATTACAGTTATGTTTACTGTAGCAGTCATTGGGAATCCAATTTTCATAATACTTCGAACAACGTAATTGGTACAATTTGACGTTTGCATAAAAGCATAAAATAAACATGTACAGAAGTTGCACGCATTCGATCTTAAAGAGAGACGCCTTTTTATTTATCTGAACATCGCTAAAATGAAATTAAACGCCACGCATTGGAGTAATTTATTATTACTAGTATTGACATACTCCTAGTGTTTTGACAGGTGTAAAACTGGACCTATTAAACTGTGACAACCATACGACGACGTTCACATACTCTATTTTAACTAAATGTAAACTTTTACGGGGTTATTTAATTAAATACAAAATACATACACACATACAAAAACCTTTATGCAGAACCCGTTACAAACGTCAAGTGTTTTTTTTTCAATATATCTTCTTCTAAATTAACCATGGTAAGGAATCGCACCAGATACCAACACAACGAGTTATGGATAAACCATGGCGAGTGCAGGCAGGCAAAGGAGGCGCTTCCCGCTATTGACGATCGTCTCACTAAACAATCCCTCCGGCTGTCAAAGCAACAACTGCGTACAGTCACAGCAGCCATCACTGGCCATGGTTCATTTAACAAACACCTCTTTGTCATTAGCGTCTAGGAGCTGGAAATTATGATGTTGAATTTAATGGACAAAAAGTAGACTCGACAAATGTTACAAAATTCCTTGGTATTCTAATTGATAACAAACTGACCTGGAAACCGCATTCAGATGATGTATGTAAGAGGTTAAGTAAGTCAGCGTACGTACTTTATAACCTGGCAAAAAAGGTAAGCATTCGCACCGTGCTGGAAGCTTATCATGGTCTAGCTGCGTCAGTTTTGAGATTCGGAGTTATATTCTGGGGTAACTGTTCTGAGAGGGAGAGGATATTCAAAGCCCAAAGACGTTACATAAGAGCAATGACTAGTCTTAATAATACCGACAGTTGTGCACCTGTGTTCAAGTCTCTAAAACTACTCACCTTTCCGTCTTTATACATACTGGAAGTTGCAATATTTGTTAGAACAAACATACACCTCTTTACCCTAATGGACGATATTAGAACACGTCCGGTACCTGTTAGATCGCAGTACAAAAATCTAATGTTTACAGGTAGACACAAAACAGCATTATTAAGAAAAAGCTTACTATCAATGGGGCCCATCATCTATAATAAAATACCTTATTCCTGGAAAGAAGAATCATTAACTATATTTAAAAAGAGGCTAAGATCCTTACTAATAGATAAATGCTACTATTCTATACAAGACTTTTTGAATGATAAGAATTTATAATTTTACATTAATTTATTATTTTTGGTTAAATCTCATACTGTATAATTGAGTAGATACCCATATTTGTTTATTTTATTATTTCTACCGTATTTTTGCATGCCGTAAGGTAGAGTGTGTTGGAACTACTTTTACAATGTTTACACCTTATTTTGTACCCACATTCATTGCAAAATAAATGATTTATGATTTCTGATTTCTGATTGGAGTTACAGACAGCCCACTGTGCAGAGCATGCTTGGAGGAGGACGAGACGGCAGCCCACGTACTACTAAACTGCCCTGAGGTCGCCACAGACAGGGCCAAGTACTTCGGAAACCCAGGTACTCTTCGAGAGATCATCAGCAACATCAAGGGTGTGCTGGCCTTTTTCGAGGAGTTAGGGTGGATTGAGTAACTATACTTACCACCCATCACGCAAAATACACGCTTAGACGTGGAGTTGCGGATACCAGCCCGTTATAACTTATACTAAATTAAAAGGAGATTCTTCTAAAGGAAAAAAGTGTAAAAAATAAAATTTATTAAAAAAGAAATGACTTCAAACAAACGAATAAAAATAATTACCATATTCTCGGGAAAAAACTCTTCAAACAAAAAAGAATCATCCAAATCGGTGCATAAGGGTCGCGGACTTGAATGTTTACCATCCTAAGGTCTATAATTGCTTGCACATTACTTTTTCATACGGTCGCTCATTCGCTCGCAAAGATATGACATCTTGAACCTTATTGCGCACAGTGTGTCAAGGAATCGAATTTGAAATGTGATAAACATTTCTAGTCCGCGGCTGTACAAGGTTAGTCGGAAAAGGGGTACTAATCCGTGGGTCACCTAAAGAATCAGTAATAACTGTTTTAACGCTAGGGTTAAAATTTCAAAATACGATAATTTTTATTTCCAAATGATTTTAATTTTTCCTACTTTAGACGCGTATTCAGAAAACGGAGCTTCTAATTCTTAACCGCAAATATAACCTAAAATGTAAACACAGCTAATCATAGATGAGGATAGATAGAATTTAGCGTATTTTCTTGTGATGTTTAACAGATATTTTACTTAAACTATTTTATTTTATAATTATATTTTGTAACTAAAAAACAGATTTAGAATAAGATTGCATACGATAATAGCTACATTAGTTACAAAACTATTGAGTATTGGGGAAAGGAAATGTTTGATTTTGGGCCACCACTATGTACAGTATAAAGAAAAATAGGAAAAAAATAGGGGATTACCATAAAAATACAAATAAATTAATTTGAAGAAGAGTACAATTGTACTGGGATTATTATTTGGGGACGTTTTTTAATATGTTAACCCTTTTTTTCTGGTAGCCATGACAGTTGTGTTTGACATTAACATGAATTTGACAACTTTGACAGTCCTAGGTTTCGTGATTTGTGTGTGATGCAATCGAGTACAACACCTGTAGTTCTATTTCATTATAATTATAACGAAATCCAAGTATTTTCGTCTATAAACAACGTAAATACTTAGGTTATGTAAGTACACAAGAAATAAACACTATGGGGTCAATGACATGTCAACAGTTGTCAAAATGACATTTCACATAATTAAGATCTACCATATTTTTATGTGTTATGTTGCTCTCCTTGACGAAGTTAACTTGAATTTACAATTAAACAAAGTGAAACTATAGAAAATTAACATTAAAAAACGGTTACTTTATTGTATAGCTATATTTCCTTATAGTGTACATGGTGCTAGCCCAGGCTCCATACATTTCTGAAACATCTCCTTTGTAGAACGAAAGTTAAAATGATCGAATTTGTAAATGTTAACACTTGCTTTAAAACATTAATCAATGATACTTTAAGTGGCCCTTGGTGGCACTTTCCGACTGGCCTTGTATTTACAGACAAATTGAGAACTTCCTCCTTTTTGAAAAAAGTCGGTTAAATTCAACGCTCAACGTTCAAGAGCCAGTGAAACGTGAAGTATTAGCAACTCAGGGACCGTTTTTAAAACAATAAAACTTTATTATAGTAAGCGAGTAGGAGCTCCATGATATTTGTTTTAACGGGATAATTGGATGTAGTGCTGGCAACAACACCCAAATATTTTATTCCGAATTTGAATATTCCGATGTTCAAAAATCCGAATTTGATAATTCCTTAAAAATAAAATACCGATTATTAAAAAACACGAAAGATATTTTACCGAATGTCATAAATACGATTTATTTGTTTTCCGACTTTCAAAAGTACGAAGAATTAAACATCCGATGTGTTCTTGGCCCGAAAAACAGCATTCCGATTTGCAATTTTCCGAAAACAATAAACATTATGTCAAGCAATAAAGTATTAAACATAACACAGAAAGGTGAGCAGTTGGTTAGGTTAGGTTAGAACTGCGACCCCCTACGCACGAGCTGGAACCGATTAGTTACATATACGTACTTAATAAAAAAGCGCGTAATGCGTAATGGTGAGTTTAAAGAAAAAAATATTTAAATGAGAGAAAAATATTTTTCCCACAATTATGTTATTATAATTAGGGAAAGTGATTCTGTCATTAGTTTCTTTTTCTACCTTCCTATGAACAATTAACTTGCTCCCTTTGGATAAAGTTGAAAAATTGTCTGTTAATCTGTTTTGCTATTTAGGTTTACTAGGCGTTTTAATTTCGGACTTTTAATTAATAGGTATTTTAATACTCTGAATTCGTATTTTTGATGTTTCGGAATATTGTTGAATGTGACTTTTTATTGTTAGGTATATTGAAACTCGGCATTTTGATATTCGTAATTGTAAACTTTGGGCGTTTTGTAATTTAGGATTTATAAAAGTAGGTTTTATGATTAATCGCAATTGTCATATTAGGAGTTTTAAACCATTCGGAATTATGAAAATCGGTATTATAAAAATCGGGATTAAGAATATCGGAATTTAGTTTTTCGTATTATTGTAGTGTACCCGGCAAACAGACATACCGGCTACATTATACTCGCTAAGCAACACGTTATACAACGTATAAATTCAAACCCATAAAGTAGTATGTTAAGAATCGGCTACTGAATCGATTTCAGCCATTTTAAATGTGTAAGAGCGGTTACGCACTTCATCTGATCCGAATCCGTGAAAATACGTTCCGGAGTAGTCATAGAACTATTTGTATGGTAGCTTACGCACTAGATCCGACTTCCGTCATCCGATTGCTCTCCGTCATCCGTGCGTCTCCAATTCGTATGAAATATTGACGGACCGAAGTAGGCGTAGTACTGTTTGTATGAACACTTTCGCATTATCTCGGAATCAAATCGGACAAATGCCAAAGATGGCCCCTGAATTGCTTGGATTTGGATCAGAGATCGGATTAGTGCGTAAGCAATATCCGAATTCGGTCCGAGATTGTTAGACTCTAGATCTGTATTTTCACGAATTCGGATCGGATGCAGTGCGAAAAGCAATATCCGAATTCAGTCCGAGTTTTTTATATCCGTATTTTCACGGATACGGATCGGATGCAGTGCGTAACCGCTCTAAGTTTTCCATATACGTCTTCTAATTGAGAGAAAGAATATTGAACTTAATGTCAAGGTTATAAGACAGAATTTTAAATGCATTTGCATTTTGAATCTATCCTTAATCCATCATAAACATACGCACTCTAGTAGAGCTATGAACTCTACCAGTAAATCTGACGTCTCTACCCGCTCTATCGAAGTGTTTACGAGTTGACTCGGACTCTCTCATAGCTAAGCGCTTTATTGTATAATAAAGACTGTAAACGTCTCTACGATATAGTGACTCTACATTGACGTATAGGAGGTGAGTGACCTCGTATAAAATGTAACTTTAAGCATCAATAAATCTTCTTCTCTCATGAGAATAGCGCATGCTGTGGTGAAAAGATTAGCCAGTCAGCAAGGTTGGTAGCGGGGCTGACTGCCCAGGGTGCGCCGGACGTATTTAAGTATCGTCACTCGTGGAGACTTCATTATGTATAAGGAAATGCGTACAATATCTAACTTAACCCTATTTGTAACTGCTGAATTGCTGCTGAAAAACGAACCTTTGAAGACTGACTGTAGGCGGGATAAGTCAGCGATGAAATATGCACGAAAGATATAAGTATGTTACACGGAGAAATCTCTTTCAATAAAATACAAATGTAGTCTTCGAGACAAGCATGATTTTACGAAAGATACACATTTTTTACAATATTTTTTAGAATATTTATTTTGAGATTTATAATTTTTTTCCAATTTTCACATTATTTGTTTGTGTGGTTACGTGTTTAACCGGTGGCGTACCGCCCGTCGTCCCAGTACGACACTTAATTGTCTTATCTCTTGTGTCTATAATTACCGTGATTGAGGTTTTAATGTTTATCATCATCATCATCATTCAGCTGAAAGACGTCCACTGCTGGACATAGGCCTCCTTCCCCAAGCATCGCCACATTGACCGATCCTGTGCTACTCGCATTACATTTTTGTCCAGATACATTTCTGTTGTTTACGAAAGATTTATGGAAAAAAACATCCTAACCCTTCAACTTATTGCTAGCTCACCTCATCTATTGTAACACAAACAAATTCAAAGCTTAAGAACATGTTAACTAAGTTGATATCGTTTTTTTTTTAATCTATAAAACTATTTGTCTTTTTATTGAAATTGAACCATGTCCAATAGAATTAAAGGTTTTAATGTAACTAAAAAACCTCCACAAGTGACGATACTTAGTACGTCTGGCGCACCCTGGGCAGTCAGCCCCGCTACGAACCTTACTGACTAACTAATCTTTTCACCAAAACATGACCATGAGGGAAGAAGATAATCTACTTCTAAATTTAAAACGGCTGAAATACTAAAATTAATTATTAATCGATCCAGTTATCCAATATAATTAAGACAAGACATCGCATATCATTTGATTGCATCTACATTTATGATTAATGTACCTACATTATCATTACTACCTATTTAGCAGCTGCTATTCATAATTACGTATAATTAGCCTCATTGTACATAATTGGCTAAGCGCTTACATTAGCACTATTAAATTAGACATAATACATGTAATATATAATTAAGACTGCCTTGTTGGTCTAAGATCGTAAGCGCGAATGCTAAGCGTGAGGTTCTGGGCTTGATTCCCAGGTCAGGCATGGTGTTAAAGGGTTTTTCCGTGTGGAATTTCTCAGTAGTAGCCTGGAATCTAGATTTGTGCCCGATTGATGGCAATAGGCTCGCTCCCTATTGCGCTCATGGGACTTTATCCTTTTGATCGCTTGGTTTAATAACAGTTGCCGTGCCCCTAGCGCCCAGCTCATGAATCGGCAAAATAATAACTACTATGAAAAGAGTATTATAATCATGTTATGTCAATAAATTAATATATTTTAACCGCTAGGGCTTGACCGACGATCCGGATCGTCAGTGCCATTGTTTATCTATTGTGTCTATAATTACAGTACTCGATAAGTTAAACACAGGTTTTTTGGCGGATATATCCGACTTGGGCGGTTAAAGGGTTAACATAACGGCGAAATGAGGGCGTACTATACTCCTCTGCCCATCCCTTCGGAGAATACAGGCGCGATGTTATATAATTTAAACAAGGGAAAGCTATGTATATACATATATTTACCAGACGAGGTAAGAAACCCTATGTCCGTTTCTGTACACCTGACGTATACGATATACGTTATATGCAAAGTTTCAGGTTGATCGGTTCAGCAGTTTAGGCGTGAAAAGGTAACAAACATACAAACTTACTTTAGTTGTAATATTAGTTAAGAAGTTAGGATTAGGATAACATATCCGAACAGCACGAGTCAGCGAGATGTCTTATAGTAACCGATGCCATTTTTTAAAATCTATCATTGTAATACAAATTATTAACCAATTCACGAGAGCGCAAAACAATAATCTTTTGAAAAAATAATCTTTGAAATCGCATTAAATTAACTTGAAAGTAAATAGGTTACAAACGGTGCTTGTAACATATTTTTTTCCAGCAGCATTAATTGATTTAAATAAAAACTAATCAACGTTTTCAATAGTCAAAGAATGAAGTAACAAGTAAATAAGCAAGTAAGTATATCATAATTATATTTTTTTTGAATTGTCACTCTTTGAAGAGAAAAGGTTTAAAACATAGACTTTTTGCGACGATCTTGAATGACGACACGGTCGTGGTCGCCGGTCGCTGGTCGCAATCGCCAAGATCCGAATACTACCTTAACATGTAAAAAAGTGATTGAAAAATAACACACAGATACGTAGGTAGCCAGGACAAATTTATAAGAGCCAATAAATATTTATTGATGTCTTTGAACCACATCCCGAGCGGGATGAAACGGGATGAAAGGGGATGAAACTGGATTCGTATGAATGAGAACGAACCAATGCATTGTATTATGAAATTGTGGTATTTTACAATTGTATTTGTAGTTCAAGTATTGCTTGGGATAGTTTTAGTGTTGTAAATAATGTACAGGACGTCCCACGAGTTTGCCACATGGAGGGAAAGTACCTACATTAAATACTGTAGATAAAAAAATTTACTGAATGAAGACTTCATTTTTATTTTAAAAACAATACGAACTGTATTCAAAGAATTTTAAATAATTACCTGTCTAAATCACCTGCCTTTCGATCAGTACAATAAAATTACAGGTTTTTTTTTTCACATTTAGAGGGTTCGATTCCCGGTTCAGACAGATGATTATTTAAATTTCTTAGAATGCAGTCCGTATTGTTTTTGAAATAAAAATGAAGTCTTCATTCAGTAAATTTTTCTAGCTACTGTATTTAAAGTACTTTCCCTCCATTGGCAAAGTCATGGGACGCCCTGTATTTACATTATTGTAGTAAATGATACTTCTATCATCATCATTATCTCCCTACTCTTATCCCATCACTCTAGGTGGGGTCAGCACAACATGTATTCTTCTTCCATTCTCCTCTATCAGCCGTCATCTCAGTACTCACTCCTTTCTTACCCACATCATCCTTCACACAATCCATCCATCTTTTCTTTGGCCTACCTCTACTTGTATATCCATCCACATTTATATTTAACACTCTTCTAGTAACACGACTTTCTTTCCTCCGCATAACATGTCCATACCATGCTAACCTATTACTTCTCAACTTTTCAGTCACTGGCGCTACATTCAAACATCCTCTGACATACTCATTCCTTATCTTATCCATTCTTGTCGCTCCAAACATTCATCTTAACATTCGCGTCTCCGCTACATGCCCTCTCCTTACGTCCATCCCCTTAAATTATAGTTCTATACAAGGTGTAAACGAATTCGTGTAATTCCTTCAAACCTCGTGATCTATTAATGGTATAGCAACTCGCACGGGATTTACATTGATTGAAAATTTGCAAAAAATACTTTTTCTAAATAAAAATGTACTCATGTGATAAAAAATGTCGATGCCATGCATAAATTAATGAAGGCACGGCGAGACAGCTGACGGGCACGACTAGCGCGATATTCCTTCACGCACTCAGTTAACTCGGGACTCTAAAATAACTGAGATACAGAATAACATGGTTCATTTTTTGAAACCTTTTTTTTTTGTTGGTTCTGAAAAAAACCTATGCAGGGTCAAACAGTATCACCAGTAGATCACGCGGTTTGAAGGAATTATACGAATTCGTTTACACCCTGTATAGAATAATATTAGCATTTTACATAACCTATATTAACACAGTCTCTTGCGCACACAATACCACATTTTACGTATTATATACTCTCGTTATCGCTTCAACATCTGTTCGATTTCCTACATTAATTCACGAATCGAATATCCATTATAACGATAAGTTATTGAATTTAGCTACTGTTTATTACAAAATACTGTACCTACATAGTAATTTAGCTACCGTTTATTACGAAATACTGTACATAGTAATTTTAGCCCGCGACTTTGATCACGCGATCGAGATAGAGGTTTTAATGCTACTACAAAGTACAAACTCTACAAAAAAAAATGCTGGATCATCGATCGATCGATCGTCCATAATGGAACAGAAAAAAAAAACATTTTATTTCTTCATTTTGGAAAACCAACAGCTATGAAATGGAGTAAAAAAATTACGGTATGTGTCATAAAGCCAATTACAGGTTTTCACGATTAGCGACCGACTTTAAAATCAAAAAACTTAATGACACTTAAGCAGAACAACTAGGTACAAGTTCTGTTTTAAGTTAAAGTTAAAAAACTTAAGGTTGAGCATCTTTCTTGCCGTACAGCTTTTCATGACAAATGGATCAAAGGTGAGGTGATTTTGTTTAGGTTTTTTGTTTGCTTCCTTTATAGTTACTTCAAATGAACTGGCGAAACTTGACAGGGATATAAAGTAGGTATTATAAACAGAAAACATTGAAATAAAAAAAATGTTTGCCATAAAAGAATGTGTTCCTCTAATTATGCCTAGTAAAGGACGGGTACCTAGTAAAGTATAGGTAAAAATATATCCATATAGGTAATTATTTTCAAACTACTAATAATATTGTATAAAAAAACTACTCAACCACACTCTAATGAAATTCATGTGGACAAGCATTCAGCAACAAATAAAAAAAATACTCAAAACGGTCGAGAAATCTCAGAGAAATGGGAAAAAATATATTTAAAAAAAATCGTAAGCGTCAAAGTTTTTTTATTTCAAGTACTTAGACCAAATTACAGGTGCTTTTAAAACGTCAAAACTAGGTGCACGGTTCCAAAAGGTAGGTCTCATGGAGAAGAACCGGCAAGAAACTCCATGGATACTCTTTTCAAATAAATAGATCATGACAATTTCACTAGAGTATCGTGAGAAAAATAGTATGAGAATAATGCAGGTTAATGTGAGAAATAAACTCAAACGTCGAATTGTTAATCCCCTCCTTTTCGAACTCTGTTAAAATACGTTGGACAATTTCTTTTAGCAATTGTGTAGATACCATCTCGTAGTAGATTATTTAGCAATGACACTCACGGCCTCATTTTTCACGCCTAACTGTCAAATCTCGCTCCATCATCACACATACCTTTAGAATACCACCGCTAAAAAAACCTACAGTACAGACAAACACAATAAAGATTACTGATATTATTTTAATACGTTATCACTTGCCTTCCAAAATTACCATCTTATCAAAATCACGCAATCCACCACAATCGTTTACTACGGCTACTGATTAATTAGGAATTTGATTGTTGTATTTTTATCTTATTATCTAACACGCCTTGTTGTTGGAAGATAAACACAGATTGACGACAATAGTACAATGCAATCGTAAGTAACCTGAAAAACGCTATTCATGGAGGCTTTTGAGGAAGGGAGGATGACTTCATCATTGTGTTGTCTCAAAAACTACAAAAAAAACACCTAAGTTATTATTCTTCTGCTCTCGTGTTGGCAAGAGTAAGAGAATAGCTCATGCTGTGGTGAATAGATTAGCCAGTCAGCAAGGTTGGTAGCGGGGCTGACTGCCCAGGGTGCGCCGGAAATACTTATGCATCGTCACTCGTGGAGGCGTTTAATACATATTTATGATTATTTACGGTTTACTCACGTGCATTTTTCGGGATTGCCCGACTAGTTTCGAAAAATGCACGTGAGTAAACCGAATAAATATGAATGCGTTTAATACATTTCAATTCTTTACTTAACAATAAAACACTCATCATCATCATCTTCCTGCCCGTATCCCACGTTACTTGGGGTCGGCGCAACATCATCCCATTCACATCTTCATTCATTCCGTCCTGTCAACCGTCATGATATCACTGACTCCCTTCTCTTTCATATAATTCTTCACACAATCCATCCATCTTATCTTTGGCCTCCCTCTTCCTCTCCATCTATCCACATTTATATTCATAACTCTTTTGGCCACATGTGTTTCATCCCTCCACTTCACATGCCCATACCAAGACAAACGGTTCCCTTTCAACTTTTCTGTTACTAGCGCTACTTTCAAACTTCCTCTAATATACTCATTCCTGACCTTATCCATTCTGGTCACTCCACGCATCCATCTCAACATTCTCATCTCCACTACATGCAATCTTTGTTCATCTTTTTTAAACAATAAAACACTACTGTATCTATTTATATTGGATTATTCATTAAAACTGAATTCTCATTCTGATAATTTCTTCCACTATCTTTTACTTCTGGATAGATAAGCTCTACTATCAGTTCAAAGTACCAAAACAAAAAACACCTACATCTATCTACTAACATAGATTTATATTGGCAAATCCGGTTCTCTATTCGAATAACATTTTATTCCCGACTAAAGTATCGTATGTGACGTCAGCGTGGCGGAACAAATCTGCATCATTATCGGAATAAGTAGTGCTATTTTTAATAAATTGTAGTGCGAATAAAAGTGATCATGTGTGATGAACAGAAATCGGAATAGGTAGAGTATATTTACCTTAACTTTGAGGAAGGAAGTAACATAGAGTGGATAATACCTCCTCTAAAATCCCGGAATAATTACATATAATGACGTTTTAATCCCGGGATTTAAAAATCACGAATTATTTATTGGACTTGATATATAGTTACAAATTATTTATTTGAAGAATCATATAAAATTGTTTAGGGCTCGGGACCTCTCCTTCTGTGGGGCCTTGCCCCACGTCCTCCTGAGAGGCGAGCATGAAACACATGCGCGCCGCCTTCTCGGGCCTGTTACTGGTCGGGCGACGGGTCCCATAACTCGCCGCCCGCAGGCCGCATACTAGGGTGGCCGGAGATCGTCGCGCGCCCTCCGGCGGCGCCCGATGCGTCTGGCGCGGGCAGGGAGAGTGGCTGCCGCCTCTCTCTCCCTCTCCGCTCCTTCCTTGGTCGCCATCACCACCTCGCAAAAGGAGGCGACGGCATCCCACGCACGTTTTCTTTTTGCCTCTAACTTACCATTGTAAGACAATAATGTTACTAAGTTCACAAGAGTTACGAGTGGAATAAAAGACAATACAGTTTCTATTTTTTGCAATTTTAAAGCAAAACAGATAATTCTGAACACCAAATGGAGTAAGTTAGTGTAACACAATCGATATAAATAAAAATAAATGCTCTTCGTTTGGTAAGCGCATCAGTTGAGAAGGCCTGGACCGATTTGACTATTTTTTATTAAATGTTTGTAATAAGGCAAATAATCCGAAGCCTCGTGTAGTGCCGGACTTAAAGAATAGCACTACCCCATCTCTTCTCGCAGCAGTAGCGTTCTCTGTGTACTTTAACAACCATACTGCGATCACCAACCCGCCTGCCAAGCGAGGCGATTACAGCAAACCCCCCCCCCCCCCTTTTGGGGGAGGCCTATGTCCAGCAGTGGACGTCTTTCAGCTGAATGATGATGATGATGATGAATAATCCGAATTAGGTTTTTATGGAAACATAAATTGAAAAGTTGCCTGGAAAATGAGCAAATTCGGGAAAAATGGAACGTTATTTTTTTTATGACAGGACAACATCTGTCAGGTAAGCTAATAATTATTTAATTTCGAAATCGCAATGGTATGCCCATACATTACAGTTACATTTCAGTTCATTAAATTGACCTCAAATAGCACTACAATTCGGACCACTAATAATGACGCAGAATTTTACAAATCATGTTGACGTCACGTACCATACTTTACTCGGTCGGAAATAAAACATCATTCCCCTTTTAATCTGAATCAGGATTCCGAGGATTAATAATTTTCCGTTGAATTTTTTTATACGAACTGAAATTATTCAGATGTTATTTTACACATTGTTACGTTGTGAGCTATTTTCGTTCTCATATTATACATAATATGAGAACGAAACGTT
This sequence comes from Amphipyra tragopoginis, assembly GCA_905220435.1. Lineage (NCBI taxonomy): Eukaryota > Metazoa > Arthropoda > Insecta > Lepidoptera > Noctuidae > Amphipyra > Amphipyra tragopoginis. The sequence continues at coordinate 26,539,591 of HG992004.1, forward strand.
ATATTATACATAATACGTGAACGTACACGTTGATACTCATAGAACGTAAATAAGGACGGAATGTAAATAATGAGATGAAACCATGGAACAAGATTTTTTTACAAATCATTTCATGCCTCCCCCTAGATACGTAGAAGGTTCACTTAGACGTCGAAATATTCATCCATATCACTGTCATCTGGGAGCGTGCCTAGAAGACTGGCAGCGTCGCCACGCTGGATGGGAACGCTAATTCTTTAGCCAAAGAATAAGCCAGCCCTCTGGTCACGCGAAGTGTCGACCAGTCTTTCCCCCTAAATTGTTTTGAAATACATAAAGACTGTAGTAGGATTTTGCTGCTGTTAGATGCCCATTTTAATATTTAATATTTTTGGATTTAAGACGCCCTCGGAGACAAAGTCACAAGGAGAGTGTATTTTTATTTTATAATATTTGCTTCCTCTCGTTTGATCCTAGTCACACCTGATGGAAAGCGCATAAAGGCTCTAAGATGAAGCCCAAGAATCCTATTAAGAAAAGTATAGAGGGATTCCCCTATATCCCTCAAGCTCTCACATAAACACGACAGAACACAGTAAACTACTTGGGACCGGACTTTAATGTGAGAGACATACATATGATACCACAGCAAAAACAAAAGTACACAATATTTCTTCTTAAATAACCACATAACGTTCCAAGTCTAGTACATAATATACAGCATCTGTATCTAAAACTGTGTCACTCTTATCTCGAGCTAAAACTTTATCTCGGAACATTACATTGTCAAAGGTGATAACGCACATAACTGATCGCGCGATAACATGTTAAACTCACATTATATAGTATCGCTCGCCATGTATGACGTGGCTCTAGTCGTCGGTGCCGCCAGTAACCTCGGCTACCAAGTCCTAAAGAAACTCACCGAAAACTATGATGGAAAAATTTACTTCACCGCTGAAGATGAAACCACTGGATTTAACATCCTCAAAAATCTGGAAAGAGAAAACCTAGATCTGAATTTTCTACAAATGGACGTTACTTATACGAAGAGCATCATCAAAGTGAGACATTATATCCAAGATCTGGACGAGAGAATAGATTTGATAATCAATGTGACAGACTACGTACCAGAAAAGAAGATATCACATGCCGAAATAGTAAGAAGAACGTTAAGTGTCAATTTTTATGGATACATCAATTTTGGGAAACTTATTTACCCAATTCTAAATGAGAACGCAAGAGTCATCAACGTTTCTGGTCCTGCTGGCTTACTAGCAACAATAGAAAACGATGAAATAAGAAAAAGAATAAGCGACTCCAATTTAACAGAAGATGAATTGGTCGCGATTATGCAAGACTACGAACAGGCTGCAAGAAGAGGAACCGAAAAGACGGAAGGTTGGGGAATGAGCGCTCATTCCGTAAGCAAGGTCGCTTTGAACGCTGTAACATTTTTACAGCACAGAGAATGGGCTGACAAAGGAGCTATGATTAACTGTGTTAACCCTGGAAACCTCAGCAGTCGAGAAGGAAGAAAAACAGCAAAGACGTTCGAAGAAGGAGCTAAAGCAATTCTATACTTAGCATTTGAAGCACCGTTATCATTAAAAGGTAATTTCGTTTGGAGCAATTATTCTGTAATCGAATGGAACTCGGACCCGTACGTGGAAGTAACGACAGTGTGAATCAGTGTTTAAACTGGAATTAGTGAGATGTATAATGATGTGCGACACTAATGCTAATGTAGCCGTCGGAAAAATACTCGATAATAGACATGCGGTCAAATCCATAAGTGAACAGTGAATAGTGCTCGATGTATTTGGAATATTATAAATTAAAAAGGTAAAATAAACATTTGGTAATGATTTTGTATTTGTTTTTGTAGGCCTAGCGCGAATGTTATGACGTATAGTAACGTTAATTTGAGTGAATTGGCAATACTCGTTTCGCATATAACATTTAATGAATTGAATACTTTATTTATATCTGTGTAGGATACAAATTGTGCTTGTCACATAAATATAAACCAAAATGCTGTAGGATAGTTGTATTTTTGATTCAAAATTCACTTATATTAACGTTACGTTTATGTTACTATATGTCAAAATATTCGTGCTAGGCGTTCGGTTCAAGAGATATGTAAATAATGTAACTAGGCCAGAATTATATTCTAATCGTTATAGGTAATTTTGTCTCTTATTTATTAATTATAGTTTTGTGTAATTTAGTGGTGGTACACAAGGTGGAATTGAGACCTAATATTCGATGGTGCACAGAGTCGTCTGCGAAGGGTGCTACTAGTAGGTACACCGATAAAATGGTATGTCCCTAAACTTAAGTGACTCGGCCTCCACGGCATTTGAGCGCATGTATTCGACACAAAAAGAGGGGTGATATAAGTTTAAACCATTCCAAAAGATGGTTTAAACCAAGAGATGACGATGCTTAAAAAAGAACTGTCATATAACAAAAAGAAACGGAGTTTAATTAATTAGAGAGTTTGTCCGTCTGTGTGCCTGTCTGTGGCACCGTAATTCCGAAACGGGTAAACCGATTTAAATGCGGTTTTTTTTTGTTTAAATAAGATGGTTTTTAACTATGTGTGATGATAATTTTACATAAGGCATTTTAGTGTATCCGGTTTTTTTTAAGTTTTATTGTTTTACATTTAATCGTAAATGTTGTAAAGGTGCACTACAACTTAGCACCCTTCCCAGACTTTCAAATCAAATAGTTTATGTAAAATTATGTTTTTTTTTAATACCATATGTAGATTTGATTTTAACTCGTAACCAATTGTAAGTAATCCACGCAATATTATACTGATGGGAGAAAACACTTCTCTGAAACTATAGATTTTTCTGATTAATAGCCAAAGTGAAACGATATTAATTTATTACTGTAGGAATGTACTGCGAATAAATTTATTAAAACTGAACATACTGTTTTTTCTCGGATTCCAGGGTTATATTGCTTTTTCGTATTAATTGGATCATTAACACCCCAATGGTTTAGTCGTGCGGCTACCAAGCACTACGTTCTCAATTCGATTCCCAGGTATGGCAAAATGTAATTTAAGTTTTCGGTTAGGAAATCTTCAGTAGCCCACGATCAGTAGCAGTTTGAGGTGTACAATCGTGCCTGATAAAGGGCAATAGGCTTGCTCCCTATAACGTGGGAGCTACGAATTTGGATGTTTAATATTTTGCATGATAGTACAACTTTTTTCCCACGGCTTACGACACGACAAAATATGGATACCACTCCCAACATGTTGAGCGCCATATTATATTGCTATGAACCGATTACGATACTAGTAATGTCGTATTGTTTCGTGATTTGTAGAAACATGGCGCTCGGAATCGTCACTAGTTTTTATACTAGTGTCGTGTCGTGACCAGTGAAAAAGGCCCAAATGTAAAAGCTTATAATTTAGTTTAACATGATTGTTTGTCACTAAAACGTATCAAAATATATACTTGTTTATGATAACGTCACAAATTTTTGACAAGATGATAAGCAACTGATGAATTTTATTTTGTATCTTTCCCTCCAAAGACTGTATAAGTATGTATGTACATATACATGTAACATGTACATGTTACAGCTAAAAGCCGAATTGTGGTTTCACCTAGGTTTAGCCTGCAATAACTAGGTTTAGCCGGCTACAACTAGATACGGTCAGTTGCAGTTGGTTAGAATTAGGTATAGCTTATTTAACGACAACTCGTTTTTGGCTATAACTAGGTCGAAACTAGGTAAAATCGGAGCACTCCAACTCGTTTAGATTATATTTATTTATGACTAGTTACGGTTTACTCACGTGCATGTTTCGGGATTTCCCGACTCGTTTAGTTTAGCTTGAAAGTGGTTCAATTCGTGTTTTTTTTAACTTCGCCGTAACCCTTTTTATCGTTAAACTGACACAATCTTTAAAACATTACCCTGAATAAAAGGAGAAACTGACTGACTGACTGACTGATCTATCAACGCACAGCCTAAACCGCTGGGGTTAGAAACTTGAAATTTTGACAGTAGGTTCCTTTTGTAACTTAGGCATCCACTAAGAAGGGATTTTTCGAAATTCAACCCCTAATGGGGTGAAATAGGGTATTTAAGTTTGTATGTAAGTCCGTTATTTATGAAGTAAGAAGCATGAATTTAAATATTAAGGTTTCTGGTTAGAAATAAAGCTACAAGTGTTTGAGCGTTTTTGAAAATTCAACGCCTAAGGGGGTGAAATAAGCAATGAAAGTTTGTATGAGAAATCTGTTATTTTTGAAGTACGAAGCATGGCATTAAAAATGTAGGTGAGAAATAAATGTAGACGTGTTTGAGGGTTTTTGAGAATTCTACCCTTAAGAGGTGAAATAGGGGATGAAAGATTTTTTTGATTTTATAACTACACCTAACAAGGGGCTTAACGAGGGCTCAAAATTTCACGCAAGCGGAGCTGCGGGCAAAAGCTAGTTACCCTAAGACCTCTTTCAATGAATAGGTTACACCTATTTCTAGCCACCTGCAACCGGGCGCACCTAGTTGCAGCCGGCTAAACCTAGGTGTAACCGCACTACGGCTTTTAGCTGTTAGACGTCAATGTTCTAAGATAGAAACTCATCGTTTTCAACTCCGCTATCTTGCGATCCCTCTTCAACTGTGACAATATAAAGCGTCTATGAAAAATAATCTCCGCACCAAAACTGTGCCAAATTCTCATTGAATATGAACTAAAGTGTACGTTTTGCATTCATTGCGCGGCGTCCACGTGTCTATTTTATTGTTAACAGTAGATACAGGTCAATGTATAGTGTGCAAGCTATTCTGTTGGTAATCGAAGGTACCTAAGCTCTCGTAAAATCACTTTTTACTATCTACAAAGGTAATTTCGCTGATCGTTTCGTGGGAGATTGTCTCTAAATGTCGTAGTTTTCTAAAACCGGGACCCTATTCCAAAGGATTAAGAATGGTTTTCGAATAGCACGCTTTTCTATGAATTTCAATTAAATGGCAGGATTAGATTATTTTTTTCATTAAATTGTGTCTTTAATTCGAGCTGTACCTGATGCTGCTGTATCTTTTGTAAGCTCTTTTCAAGGAAAGTTAAGTAAATATTTTTGATCATTTCTTTGAATTGCTTACGTAGTTATCACTATTTATATCGCGAGTGATCTAAGTATATCATAGCTCAGGATTTTAACGTATTTCTTATGAAATCTTTGAATAACTATTTCTCTTAATTTATTGACTTTTGGGGAAAGTGGTAGAACAAAAGTTATTCACTGTTATGAGTACCTACTTTAATATGCTTTCGGATTAGTATCCCTTTCTACCTTGTTGACACAAATCTTCACAAGCAAACACCGAGAACCCGAATCTGGAGGCCATAGAAAAATGTTGTTACTATTGCGGGAATCAAATCCGCGACCCTTTGCACAGCAGTCTGGCGCTTAACCACTGCGCCAATCGTAGCGTCAACCTACCAATACCTGTCTCGATTCATTATACCCTTTTCAACGTAAGGTGAGTATTACAAAACGTTACCATACAAAGAATTTCAACTATTTAAAAAAACAAAAGATGGATAACATAACTATTTTACGGTTTTTGATGATGTCGTTTACGTTTTTTCGATAGCAGTCTCCTTATACCGGCTCCCCACGGTGCGTGATATCGCGCACCGCGACACACGAGCTCGCACCGACGCACCATGGGAAGAGACTCGTCCGTGGTAACGAGGACGCGTGCGGAGCGGTGCGCCGTATCCACATCACACACCCCCATAATGTGGCTTCCCACGGTGCGTGATTTTACGGATGATACTACGCACAGCCGGTGCGCGCTACCACGCACCGTGGGAAACCAGCTTTACGGCTACAATTTACGAATTTACCGCTATGTTATTTTTCGTTAAACAGAGTGTAGTATTTGCCTCATTACGCAAAATCACTATTTCGAACAAAAAAAAACTCTAAAACCAAGTAAGTTACCAAGAAAAGGTAAGAAAGATAATTGTTTCTTTATATTTTAACAAACATTTCTTTGTGGGCACAACAGTACCTTTCTTTTAATTAGGAAAAATTTCGTTAAGGATTACGCATCTCGGGATTAATGTTAAAATTGTAATTATAAGGAGTGTCCTCTTAAGTGAAGTTTTATATTTTTGTTTTTATTAAAAGACGGGAGATTTCCTTTCTTTACCTTTTCCTTTAAGATTTGTTTGTCTATCTTTTCCCAATTATGTTGGGGTCAGCTTCCAGTCTAACCAAGGAGCCTACTCCCTAAGTCCGTCAACGAAATTAGTCGTCCGTCCGAAAGTAGCCCGAAACGTAGGAGTGAACAAAACAAGTGTCAAGTTCAACTTTTCGGACGGGCAAAAACACATCGGTAGTAGAGACAACTGTCAAATCGTGTTGTCATTCATTGTTGGTTCGGGCCCCGAAATAATCGGTAGTAGGTGATAGGGAGTAGGAAACGCTCGTAACTAAGGCTGAAACCACGGACTTCGTGTTTAGGAAGTAGACCCCCAGATGCGGCTGAATACCAGTGTTTTACACGGAGCGACGAGTACGAGACGGAGCGGAGATGTCTCTTGTAGTGCTGGACTTAAAGAATAGCACTACCCTATCTCTTCGTGGGTGTCGTAAAAGACGATTAGTTACGGTTTACTCACGTGCATTTTTCGGGATTGCCCGACTAGTGTACCGGCACTCAGTATAACAACAACACGGACACGAAAAGTGACGAAGATGCACGAGCAATACCGACACAGAGCGCGCCCCTCTCGTCGCGGGCGCAACGCTACGCGGCGCGGTGCAGCGCTAGTTCGACTCGCGACCTCGCCGCGTGTTCAGCTCATGATTAAGGACTCCGATTGGGTCCGAAACTAGTCGGGCAATCCCGAAAAATGCACGTGAGTAAACCGTAACTAATCATAAATATGAATGTGTCTTACGAAAGTTATAATAATAATGTCGTAAAAGACGACCAAGGGATTCACTAGAGGATGGACAGCAGCGTTGTCTGAGTACTTTAACAACCATACTGCAATCACCAACCCGCCTACCAAGCGTGGCGATTACGGATAATAACCCCCCTCCCCTTTTGGGGGAGGCCTATCTCCAGCAGTGGACGTCTTTCGGCTGAATGATGTTGACACGGCGCGACTGCCATCAGACCTCCGCAACCCATTTACTGGGCAACGCCGATATCCTAAAATTAGACCGGTTGTCAGACTTTCGGGCTTATAACTACCCTTAACGACTGTCATAGTTATTCATATGACACCCGGAACCAAAGGTTTAACGTGGTCTCCGAGGCTGACCGCAGCAAGCCCAGTTTAACCTTACAAATTATATGAATCGTGCGGTTGTTAATTAACCAGTAGCTCCTACATTCTAAGTGATGAAATAAAACGTTGGAGGCGGTTTTGTACGTAATGTAACTAATGGATGATTTACAATTTACCGTGTTAAAATTAAGACTTTTGTATCTTTACCAATAATGAAGCAAATACCATAGGTTAGGTTGTGTTAGAACTGTTACCACTCAACGCCAGAAACGATTCGCCAATCACTTTCCACCATTCGTTTTAATGGGTGCGTTCAGAAACAAGTGGTTTTTGATTAATTATAGTGCGATCCATTAATTTTGTTGTGGAAAGAATTAGAATATAGAATTATAGAATTTTTTGAAGTGTGCCTATGACATGTTTTGTTGTTTTTTTCTTTAATTTTAAAGTGCTCTCAAATACATCCCAACAATAAATGATATCATTGGTAAGGAAAGCGATTCGTTTTTGGCAATAGGAATCAGGCCATGTACTATACAATATAATACAATACAATACTCTTTATTGTACACAAAACAACCAAGAAACATTACCACAAAAATAGAGACATACAATAGGCGGTCTTATCGCACTAGGCGATTTCTTCCAGACAACCTCTATGGTATGTCTACACCAGTGCGCTTTCATGTTCACCTTGCGCTTTCAACTTTCAATTACTCTTGCGTCAAGCGCATGTAATATTGATTGCCATAGGACGCATGCAGCTTATCGTCTACACCGGTGCGCCTCGGTCAGTCGTCAATCGACATACAATAGACGGATTAGCGTGCACTAGGGGCATGCGCTTTTGTCGATCTAGTATTAAGGCATGCGCTGTGGCGCTTCACGCATGCTTCAGACGAAGACGCAAGATGAACATGAAAGCACACTGGTGTAGACATAGCTTTAGAGGGACACGATTTGCAAGAAAAAAGTGAGGGGTACGTACTACATTTGAAAAAAACCTCTTATTTCTAAAAGGCTGATCAATTTAGACAGACTTGCGCAAACTAACCAAGTAAATTCCACTCATATCACGGTGTTTTCCTTTACCTTTTACGTAAGTGATAATAAAATTTTGATCCCCACAACATTAATTCGAAGTCTGTGGTGCGGGCCAGGGTGCCTATTCCCTAAACACGAAGTCCGTCCGAGCGTTTCCTACTCCCTATCACCTACGGACATACGATTATTTCGGGGCCCGAACTAAGAATGAATGACAACACGATTTGACAGCTGTCTCTACTACCGATGTGTTTTTGCCCGACCGAAAAGTTGAACTTGACACTTGTTTTGTTCACTCCTACGTTTCGGGGTACTTTCGGACGGGCTACTAACTTCGTTGACGGACTTAAGGAGTAGGCTCCCAGGATCGAACTCAGATCCACATGGAAGGCGTTTAACCGCTAGGCTATCACATCCCTTTGTGTCAACTCCTTCATTCATTAGTTATTCGTACAGTACACAAAGGAAAACATTGCAGTTTTAAACAATCGGGAAACGTTAAAATGCATGAAGCTTTTGTTTCAAAATTGCAATAAAACCAAAAACAACCTAGTTTTTAATCACATTACGAAGTCAAAAGGCGACGAAGTGTTTCTAAATATAACAATAACAGCGACAAGGCAACACGGTGTTAGTCACAAAGGCCGTAATGACGCGTCACAAGCACGCGACGCCAGCGCGGCGTTGCGCGCGACACCGCAACGCCCGGATTGAAATTTATTTTTTGTTCGCAAATTAAATGAGGGTACATTTAAATTATGGCAGTTTGGAAAGGAGAGGAATATATTAGAGAAAGAGACAGAAACAACGAATTATACAGGGTGTTAACGAATTCGTGTAATTCCTTGAAATCGCGTGATCTACTGGTGACACTGATTGACCCTGCATAGGTTTTTTTCAGAAACAACAGAAAGAAGTTTTCAAAAATTTAAACATGGTATTCTTTATCTGAGTAATTTCAGCGTCCTGAGTTAACTAACTGCGTGGAGGGATATCGCGCTAGTCGTGCCCGTCATCTGTGTCGCCATACCTTCATTAATTTGTGCAAGGCATTGAAATTTTCTATCACTTAAAAAAATATAGTTGGGTAAAAAAAAAGTTTTTTTTTATTTTTAATCAATCTAAATCCCATGCCGGGTTAATCTATGCCATTTATTGATCCTGTGGTTTGAAGGAATTACACGATTTCGTTAACAACCTGTAGAGTGTTCGGAGGCGTGAGATATAATTATGTATTTCGTTTTTTAATTAGTTCTCTGTGTTTTCGTGATGAGGTATAAAATTGCTTAAAAATAAAACGCAGTTCAGACTAATGACGAGACTACTATAATATTATAGCATATAGCAAATATTGTATAGCCCAACGATATCGCTCAGCATACATTTTATATGGACACGTTCAAACAACGCTATGCTATAAAGTATTGGCTTGCTGTACGCGATAAACTTGAGCGATTCTCAGAACTACATAATATGTCGTACGATTCTCCGGTCCTTCTTCTACGCCGTCCGTTGTCCGACGGATCGCCGTCAAATTGACACTTACAATACTTAGTAGACCGGCTTGCGATATAGCATGTAGTGTGACCGTCGTACTATATAGTTATAGCTATACGCAATATGCTTTACAATTTAGTGAAATAGTGTAGCAAGATAAAAACCAGCTTTAAAAAACACTGAAAAAAAATTAAGTGAGTCGGTTTTATATATTTTTAAGTAATTTTATACTTTACCACGATAACAGTTAAAAAAACTATTATTTTTATTTATTTTAAGATTTCTAAGAATTTTAATTTCTCATAGAGGTGAACATTCTAACAGAGAAAATTTATTCATATATGTTACGGGTAAAAGCCGAATGGCGGTTACACCTAGGTTTAGCCGGGTACAACTAGGTGCAACCAGTAGCAGTTGGTTAGAACTAGGTGTAGCTTAAGTCGACGGAGCCCCGCAGAGCGGGGCTCCTATTTCTGTCTGCAGGGTTTAAAGTAACCTAACACGAAGGGGATGACGGGGGCTTCGTTCGCTCGCTTCGCTCGCTCACTCTAGCCCCCGCCATCCCCTTCGAACCTAACCTATCCGTGTCGGTGTTCCCCTTAACCACCGGTGTGCGGCTGCACCTAGTTCTACCCGCTATGATGAAGGGTAAACCTAGTTCTACCCGAGGATAAGTAGGATACATCTAAGTTTAACCGCATGTGGCCGGCTGCACCTAGTTGTACCCGGCTAAAACTAGGTGTAGCCACACTTCGGCTATTAGCCGTAACATATACACGTGACATAATTCTACGGAGCTTCGGTTTTCTAAGAAGTGCTGCGATCAGAAGGTATTAGCTCAGCACAAACAAAATAGATGAGCAGAACGTCCGCGTGCACTAATTAGTCAAAGACAAGTTCTTGTAAATTTTATTACTTCAACAAACAGATGGAAATCTTCTAGGATAAAATATATACGCGTGTTTCTAAGATGCAAATTAAAGTAATATTTATCTAGAAAATTAAAACCATCTGTCTACTTTTGTTTTATACATTATTATTATATTTTTTATCCAAATATACACCGTGGGTCCAAGATAATTTTCGAAACAAAATAAATCAATTAACTTTAGTACTTCCTTGTAAACACTACCTTAGGACGAGCTGGTAACGTAAAAATTATCGTGTGAATAGATAAGGGCGATATTACACTATCATAATTATGTATATCTATGAGTCATGTATATATGACAATGTAATAAGGACATATGAATCATTTCTTCATACACAGATATGACTCTAGAGGTCATATAAGAGATATGATCCTAGGTATATGATAGTATAATATCCCCCTAAGAAAACTTCTCACTTCACGAACCTCCCCGACAAAATACGACATACGGCGAGTGCAGGTTATGGTATGAACAAGGTATGACAAAAGTCGTAACGCCGCGTTCATAGGGCTTGTTACCGTAGAGATTTTTCGACGTGTGAATTTCCATAAATAATAAATATCTCGAAAATTATGCTTTCAAACTATATCGAAAACGATGGTTAAAAATGTTCGGGTTCCTCGGACCCACGGTGTGTATATGTTACCGGCAATCTGTGTAATCCGGTATTCTATACAATGCCTAGGCAATGTATAGAATGCCTAAAACGTTCAGGTAATGTATGAAATATTATTTATTTTATACTTTGCCTAGGCATTAATAGTAATAATAATAGTAGTAATAGTAATAGGTGCCCCGCGGCGCGGGGCTCCTATTTCTGTCTGCAGGGTTTAAAGTAACCTAACACGGAGGTGATGACGGGGGCTTCGTTCGCTCGCTTCGCTCGCTCACTCTAGCCCCTGTCATCACCTTCGAACCTAACCTATCCGTGTCGGGGTGCCCCAAATGAATGACCAAATCTATTCACTTCACACATTGCCGGTGGACCAGCAGGTATTCTATACATTACCTAGGCAAAGTATGTAATGGACAATAATATTCATAATATTTCATACATTGCCTGGAGGCCCCAGGCATTCTATACATTGCCTAGGCATTGTATAGAATACTTGTATTATACACATTGCCGGTAACATATATACGAATGTAAATACAAGTCACCTACTAGTTTAGATAAGTGCATTGTATCTAAAACGATTCCTGCGACTGTCCTAACTTTTTCTCACTGATGAGTTAATTAATTGAAGTTTCAGACTCAGCCTTTTTTGCTTAGTCAGGCGATTTTGTTCACGGTAGAAGTAATTGGTAGCTAAGATGAACGACTACTAACGAGACTGCAGTTCTTTTTTAAATATTTTTTCTAGTTTTTTATTATCTGATCTGGTTGTAAAAGAAGATTAAAATAGGTGCTCATCATCTCATGAAGGTCGTAACTAATAATTTACTGTGAAATAGTTGACTTGTTACCTTCCTAAACGATAGTTAATACCGCTTTTCCGCGGCTGACAACAGGACACGACAAAATATAGTGACGACTCCAAGCACCATATGGTATGTCTATACTCGTACGCTTTCATGTTCATCTTGCGCTTTCAACTTTCAATTCCTCTTGCGTCAAGCGCATGCAATATTGATTGCCATAAGACGCATGCACTTTATCGTCTACACCAGTGCGCTTTCATGTTCATCTTGCGCTTTCAACTTTCAATTCCTCTTGCGTCAAGCGCATGCAATATTGATTGCCATAAGACGCATGCACTTTATCGTCTACACCAGTGCGCTTTCATGTTCATCTTGCGCTTTCAACTTTCAATTCCTCTTGCGTCAAGCGCATGCAATATTGATTGCCATAAGACGCATGCAGCTTATCGTCTACACCGGTGCGCCTCGGTCAGTCGTCAGTCGAGATACAATAGACGGATTAGTGTGCGCTATAGGCATGCGCTTTTGTCGAACTAGTACTAAGGCATGCGCTATGGTGCTTCACGCATGCTTCAGACGAAGACGCAAGATGAACATGAAAGCGTATTGCTGTAGATATTATGGCTATACAACTTTTTTTAGTATACAAAAACATGTCAATCGATTCTCCTAGTGATTCTGAACAAACTAGTTTCAGGTTTAGTATACAGGGTGGTAATTTGAGATGGGGCATGAAGGGCAACTACCTTAACCATTGTAACTACAGGAAAACGTTCTTAGAAGACCACCCCTAACTTTTGGAATAATTTCAATCGGCATTCACAGATTTTGAAAAAAATGTACAGTCAGCGAGAAAAAGGGCTGTTTTCACAAATCTTTTTTATGATGCCAATCGACCCCATTTGCCATAAGGATCAAAAGATTCTTCCGGACCAACTGAGGTTCGAGTACTAGAAAAGTCAGAAATCGCAAAAAACTTATTTGAGATGGGGTTGTAATAAGGGCAGCTACCTTAATCGTTGTGGCTATAGGAAAATGTTCGTAAGAAACTGTCCATAATTTTTGAAAATATTTCGAACTGCATTCAAAGATTTTGAAAATAAAAATAAAAAAATTCGGCTTGAACGTAACTTTTAACGAAATGTTGTATTTCGTGATTTCTGATGTTTCTAGTACTCTAACCTCAGTAGGTCCAGAAGAGTATTTTGATCCTTATGGGAAATAGGATCGATTGGCATCATAAAAAAGTTTTGTGAGAACCGACCATTTTTTTTGCTGACTGTACCAATTTTTTTTTTCTTTTTTTTTTCGTGCATTTCGAAATAATTTCAAAAATTATGGCCAGTCTCCTATCAACATTTTCCTGTAGCGACAACGATTAAGGTAGCTGCCCTCATAACTAACCCATCTCAATTAGTGTTTTGTTATTTCTGACGTTTCTAGTACTCAAACCTCAGTTGGTCCGGAAGAGTCTTTTGATCCTTATGGGAAATGGGATCGATTGGCATCATAAAAAAGTTTTGTGAAAATAACCCTTTTTCTCGCTGACTGTACTTTTTTTTCAAAATCTGTCAATGCCGATTAAAATTATTCTAAAAGTTAGGGGTAGTCTTCTAAGAACGTTTTCCTGTAGCTACAATGGTTAAGGTAGCTGCCCTTCATGCCCCATTTCAAATTACCACCCTGTATACTAAAACTAAGTTGGCATATTTATTTGAAACGTTCACTTTTGAAACGACACGAGTCTATACAGGGTGTATACGAATTCGTGTAATTCCTAAAAACACATTATCTAATTACTCGTACAGATTAACCACGCACGAGATTTGGCACTTCACGAATCAATAAGGTGGCGAGAACAAAATTTGCAAAAAAAATGTTTGTTAAATAGTAATTAATTATAAATTTTATGTGATAGGTAAAACATTTCAATGCCATGCATAAATAAATGAAAGCGCGGCGACACTGCTAGCAGGCACGCCTAGCGAGATATCGCTTCGCGCATTCAATTAACTTGGGGCGCAAATATGACCTCTAAGACCTATGAATATATGTATAAGGCGACTGGTAATTAGTGACCGATACTTTAACACATGATTGTACTCATGATAACAAACAACTTTCCCAAAGAAACAGTATATATATAACAAAAAAAAAATATTTCCATATTACGAGCCGTATTCATTCCGTAACGGTTTATGAATAAAGGAGGTGGCCAACATCTGCCCCAGATAGTCGATAACACACTTATAATTGAAACTGAACTTGTACAAAGTAAAGTAATCAATGATAAAACGTTCTTTACATATTATTGTAAGACCTATTTTTCATTTTTTCTGTACAAGTCCTGGAAATTATGATGAAGATAATAAGATAGTATATTTATATTTTCCGCCCGTCGGCCATTATGCATTATTGATGGATGACATTTGAATTTCTTTTAAACTCTAAGGGCTGTTCATTTTGTGATAATCGATTTCAGTAAAAAAATCGTTATGCCTATAGTACAACTCACATGGATCGATAACATTCAGAATAAACGTACCTAAATAAGCCATTTATTAAACCTATTATTATTAATATTTTTCGTATTTTGTTATTAATTAAATTGACAAATAATAATTTAAGTACCTACCTAATAACTCAGGATTATTAACTACATTTAATGTCATTTAGTTTTTCACAGTTTAAGATATATTTTTTTCTTTCAAAAATTACTTAGGCTAAGGTTTTTAAAAATACGTTTCCCCTTTTTATTTAAATACGTTATTTATCGTGAGCGCGTTTACAAACACAAATAGTCATTTGCAAAAACACCAAACCGGAAACCATTATGTGTCTGTAGACCATACAGATATTTGATCAGTCCGGGAATCAAATAATCAAACCCGCGACACGTAACTCCCTAAAAGGCCGCTCAACCGCTGCGCCAACCACACAATTTTTTTTCTCTCATAAATAGACTTTATCGAAAGGAACACAAACAACTATTCAAGATGCCACTACTTACCCAGGTTCTCAAGCTACATACAGTTTTGTTTAGTTTGGGAACTACTGACAAAACCTTTAAGGATAAAATAACTAGTGACTTGTATTAGAATATTAAAATAAGTTTATGAAAACTGCAACAGTACCTACTTTGTAACTTGTAATAGAAAAATTAAACAATTATCGTTATTATTAATCAATTAACTACATAGAGCAATCGATTTACACGTTTGCGACCCCAGCACTAATAATTACCTTCTGACAGTGAAAATGTCATAAGAATAAAAAACCTTTAAAAAAAGAAAAAAAATGTAAATGGCCAGCATGATTTCGGCGGGCTGACTTAGAGGTTGGTTGTAATAACAGGTAAATAATACTTGTTATCTCTGTTATATAAAAATAACAGTACTAAATATCTGTCTAGCCTAGTATTTTTGTACTAGCTACCGATTAGTACCACTGACAAGGTGACAAGTTATCTGATCATTTTATAATATGGATGAATATTTTAAATCTTTTAATCATACAATATTCGTATTTTATTACAATTACGACTTGCGAACTACTGTCATGTATTTTTCTTATTTACTGAATCTTTAAACGTTTATTTCGAAAAATGGTATCAATGTATCCGAATAAATAACCGTGACACAGATTACGTGACCAAATAAAGGAGACATACATTTTTATACATATTGCTTCTTATGAACCTTGGTAGGTTATACAGGGTGATAATTTGAGATGGGGCATGAAGGGCAGCTACCTTAACCATTGTAGCTACAGGAAAACGTTCTTAGGAGACCACCCTTAACTTTTGGAATAATGATTATCTGCATTCACAGATTTTGAAAAATATGTACAGTCAGCGAGAAAAGGGGCAGTTTTCAGAAAACATTTTTATGATGCCAATCGATCCTATCTCTCGTAAGGATCAAAAGACTCTTCCTGACCAATTGAGGTTGGAGTATTAGAAACGTCAGAAATCGCAAAAAAAAAAACTATTTGAGATAGGGTAGTTATAAGGGCAGCTACCTTAATCGTTATGGCTTCAGGAAAATGTTGATAGGAGACTGTCCATAATTTTTGACATTATTTCGAACTGCATTCAAAGTTATTGAAAAAAAAAAATCGTACAGTCAGCAAATAAATTGTCAGTTCTCACAAAATATTTTTATGGTGCCAATCGATC
The DNA here is from genome assembly GCA_905220435.1 of Amphipyra tragopoginis. Classification (NCBI taxonomy): domain Eukaryota; kingdom Metazoa; phylum Arthropoda; class Insecta; order Lepidoptera; family Noctuidae; genus Amphipyra; species Amphipyra tragopoginis. The sequence goes on from HG992004.1 coordinate 26,555,933, forward strand.
AATTTTCTTATAAAGATCAAAATACTCTTCCGGACTCACTGTTATTAGAGTACTAGAACGTCAGAAATCATCATCATCAAAGTTACATTCATACCGAAATAAAACCCATATTTATGAATGCAGTTCCAAATATTTCTGACGTTTCTAGTACTCCAACCTCAAATGGTCCGGAAGAGTGTTTTGATCCTTAAGGGAAATAGGATTGATTGGCATCATAAAAATGTTTTCTGAAAACTGCACCTTTTCTCGCTGACTGTACATTTTTTTCAAAATCTGTGAATGCAAATAGAAATTATTCCAACAGTTAGGGGTGGTCTCCTAAGAATGTTTTCTTGTAGCTACAATGGTTAAGGTAGCTGCGCTTCGTGCCCCATCTCAAATTACCTCCCTGTATATATTTTTAGACTATTTAGGTAGATACATCTTTTTAGCAAGGTTATAATCATGCCGACAGTAAGAATGAGACAAAAACATCGTTATTTAACAGGGCGTTGTGTCAACCACGTCGTTATGTGAATGTTATTTATACTAACAGACAATAGTTACTGAAAGGAACAAATGTTATCTGGTATTTTAAATACCTGTTATTTTTATATTTTTTATCTATGTCATCTGTGTGTATCTATTCGTAATTTTCTGTAACGTTAGATATAATTTGAATTAAAAACGGATTTTCACAGCTTTTATTATGGACTAAATAATTGTGAAATGTGTCAATTGTGCTTTAGCTAGGTTCGATGAGAAATATGATTTTTTATTTTATTTTATTTATTTGGCTCACCAACAATTGAATACTAATACAAAGATTCAACGGACTTACAGACTAGTGTACCAATTTCTTACAGGTAAGCACAACATGCATTATATATTTATCAAACGTGTTGAGTGCCTACTTAAAATTAAAATTAAATTAATAATAATTACGCCGATTATTGCAAATTGTAATATCATGGAATTCTGAGCGTCGGGATAACATATTGTGAAATACAGGTGATATAAAAATCCTTTAATTTAATTTCAGCAGTTAAATGGTAGTAGTTGGTATTAAGTAGCAGTTTAGTATCAAAACGACTAAAAACTAATCGGGATAACTTGGAACATAGGTATAATACGTTTTCTGAAGGCTTTTAAACAATATTTATTTCAATGTTAACAATAAATAACACCTGACATTTAAGTTATAGTACAGTAAGAAAAGCTGCCCTTTAAAAAAAATACAGGACCTCTAGGCGCTTTTTGTTTCCATATTGTAAGTCTTGAGGTCAAACGCTTTGAAATGTAGTAATTATTTTTTGTGTACATGTATTTCGATGGTGGGGTAACGGTCCCTTAAAAAGTTGGCCACCTCCTTTTAAATGGAAAAAATAAAATTAAAATAATGTTTCTTTGGGAATGTTGTTTGTTATCATGAGTACAATCATGTGTTAAAGTATCGATCGGTCACTAATTACCAGTGATCGGAGTAGGTAGATTGAATTGGGGTCATTGATCCGAAACGTATATAATATTATGGACATTCCTCAGAAATTTCGTAATTTTCGGAAAATTTCGGAATTGTTGATTATAAAAAAAAACGGAACTTAGGCAGGAATTGTATTAAAATGAGCAATATTATATTCTCCATAATTTTTTTAACGGCACACTTTCACTATTTGACACAACCCGACGACCAATCAGAACAAAGGATCATGGGTGGTGCACTAACCGGTTATCAAAACAATGCGTACGCTCACCGACGACATGCCAGGTAGCTCACTCGTTTACTTCGGTTCGTAGAGTGCATAAAAATGTATTAATGCTTCGATCGGAATTCGATTGTTTTTATTATTCAACAGATAAATACTAAATTAATTTAGTTTTGATACCTTCCTTTAAATTTTGAATTGAGTAGTAATAATATCACTACCAACATTAACAATATTTAATTGAATCCGGAAATACCGGAATTACTTTCCGGAAAAATGGCTGATCCATGTTATTCTTTCTGTGTGCATTTATGATACAAGTACCAAAAATCAATCTACCTACTCCGATCATTGCTAATTACCAGTCAGCCTATATAATTAATTATTTATTATTAATTTTACCAAAAATGTTAACTTCATAATTTTAATGTAGTTTTAATTTTGTAAATTTAACTTAATTTATTATGTAATTTTAATTTTAACTTATTACATGTAATTGTAATTTTAATGTTAACTCTTTCTCATTTTAAATGATAGAAAAACAAATAACACATGTTACAGTATCATCTGCAGTATACGTTGTGTACATTTGTAATTGATATACATATAAGAACCTCTATCCTGATGCATGATTTGAAAAATGTATTGTGTGTATATTGTTAATATACCTTTAAATAAATAAATTACTCCGGAACAGAACACGATGTTTTCCTACCCGAAAGGCCTTGAAAATACTCCGAGTTTAACTGAAACCGAATGTGTAACAAATTGGAAGAAAGCCTTGCCACAGTAATCAATTAAAAAAAACCTCTTTTCAAAATTTAAACAAAAAAGCAATTAAGTTACCTCTTTCGGCTCATCTCATCAAGAAAGTATCAAACGACTTTTTGCTAAATTGTTTAATTTTAATTACACACAGCTGAAAAGTCTGAAAACTTTACGATTGTAAAACGCCCACAAACTCTTAAGAAGTTGTTCGTGAATGACAACAAACAACAATAAATTTTCGGACCAGTTGAAACTTGTTAATAAGTTCATTAAAGTATATAGATTGCTGTTTTCCAAGATAATCTGGGAATGTGGCCATTGTGGAATGTTCTGGGAAGTTTTCAATCTGAACAGATTATAAAATTAACATGACATAACCTCACGCTTGTATAGCCGAAGGGTTGGGCAGACACCCCCATTTCGCTGTCATGTTTAAGTTCCATGGAATAGGGGGCGAGCCTACTGCTACACACGCACTCACACGAACAAACACATAAATCCAGACTCCGGACTGCTACTGACAAACACACGGAAAATCCAATAACACTTTGCCCGACCTGGGGATTGAACCCAGGAACTCCCACTCAGCAGTCGCGCTTTCGACCACCAGATAAACGAGGCAGTCATATAGTTGTTACTACTATGTTCGCATAACTCGTCAAAATGTAGGGAACAGCAGATTTTTTTTTCGCGATTTCAAGTTTATTCTCATAGTAAAGGTTGTTCATAGTGATGAGTACAATCTCCCATTTCGGTTTGTCGATGTTTACAATTTCACCTTGTAGAAGTATATCGTAAATAAGAGGTTTAATAATTTATTTAGCACTTTTTAAAGATCTGCAAACTTCCACAATTACTCTACCTAACCCTGGCCAGCTCTGGAGTCCCGTAGGAGCTAAAAAATTCTGTGTTTCGAACAAAGTGGTGTCGGTTCATGCAGAATTCATTCGATGGCGCAATGCTCTCCCCAGGGCAGCCACAAGAGTGCACCGTGCATTTTGATCGCTATGTTTGCAGAATGGCGCACTAGAGGCATATATATTTCCTGAGGCCTATTTCGTGTTAAGTGCATAGAGCTATTACGTATAATTTTCTTGAAAGAAAGTGTATTAGAATGTATTTCGTCGCCTTAGAGTATGCAATTTGGTCATTTTTATTTAATCACAACGTTATAGATACCTACCACAGTCTACCTATATCTTATTCCTTACAGTCGGTCAACGTAGAACATTGTCGCAGAGCAATCGTGCGGGGGATTGCGGGGTGAAGGGGCGGAGGTTATGTCCCGAGTAGCCATACTGCCTACTTGGGACATCACCTCCGCCCCTGTATAATTTTGACATTTCATAGGAACTGTCAAATGTATGGGCGTTGCTCCACTGTAAGTAGTAAGTAGGTACACTGTGTACCAACTATAATTTTATGGGAGCCGCTCTATGCGAAATTAATTTTTAGGCACTGAAATTAAACCTTTATTGGTTAAATGACATCCTAACTATCCTAACTAATATTATAAATGCGAAAGTAAGTTTCTTTGTTACTTTTTCACGCTTAAACCACTGAATCGATCATTCTGAAATCGTGCATATACGTTGTCAGGTGTACAGAAACGGACATAGGGTACCTTTCATCCCGAAAAGGTACTGTTCCCGAGGAAAATAACAATAACGATAGTTGGCGCCACGTGTCTTTCAAATCATGTTAATAGTTTTTTCTTTTTTAATTTGAGTACCTACCTTCCGTTCTAAATTAACGCGAGGGAATCCGCGTTCAAAAACTAGTTCGTAGTAAATCTATGATCACAGGAACCATGCAAACCGAATATTCGAATTATAAAAATATTCAGAACTTCTTGAATTTTTATTATTTCCTTTACACTTTTGTTTCTAAATCATGTGGAGTGGTCATAAAAAATATATAGGTCGAGAAGTTCATGCCAACTGTTGTATGCTGAAGTCAGTCTCACGATTGGGGAATTCATGCCGAAATTAGTTCTGTACAGAGCAATTGAAAACGGCAATATACGGCACATTATGGCAATATGCCTGCACTACCGATTATTGCGTAAATTACATTTTTTTTTAACCTTTCTTTGCTTTGTCTGCTGTCGTCAAACATAGTCATAACCATCAAAATTAAACTAGCTTTCAAACAAAAAAAAAACATAATTTAAATCGGTATGTTATCGGTAGCGGGTAGCACTGGGCAATGTTGACAAAAGAAGGTAGTCGTCAATATGGATCAACGCACCCGAGGTTATAAAGGCGGTGGTCATTCGACGAAACGAGAGCATTCTGTGTAGATCAGCTGAAGAAGTCTGACCTTTTATATCTGTCTAGCTTGTTCTTATTTTATGATCTTGTAATAAATAATTGTGTAAAGTATTATATTGTGATCTAGTTCATGTTACTAATACTAACCCAAATACAAGTACTCTCAGTGGTGGAGAGTCTATGTTGGTTTTATTTACTACATTTACCTTGCTTGCAATCCTGACATACCGATATTAGCTATAACTGTAATGATAGAATCACCCCTGAACGATTATGTTGTTGTGTCTTTTACAGGTAGGTATATCGGTTTGGGAGCTACAATACCACGGACAGACACACAAAGGCATCAAAGTACACACCTCTTTTTACATCGAGAGTTAAAATCGACGCAACAAAATAGCGTCACAAATTATTTTATCTAATTATTTTCACAATTGCCTTAATTACATATGATAATACCTGTTAATATGACAGCTCAAATCCCTATCAACATGCATTCATTCTGCGTTGAATAGCAATTACATAGTTGAAATTGCAACTTAAATAACTTTATTTTCAAATTGAATTTGTTATTTGTTTGATTAAAAAAGTTTAATTTCGTTTGAAAAAGTTTGGTATCGTAAATTGTAAGCATATTACGGTATTGCAACTTACGTACATACGTGTTAATTGTAAGTTTATTTTTTAATAATAAAAAGAAAAGTATTTACCTGTATTTAAGGTGTTTTAAATAATATACAGCATGACTGGTGGAGGTGTAAAGTGAATAACCAGTCATGCAGTATAGTAATTTTAGGGTGGGTGTACTATGCCATATCGAATGGCAAATCATCGAATATCAATTGATCGAACACTATAAATCGAATGTCCAAATAGTCGAATGTTCATTTCATCGAATGGTTAATAAATCGAACATTCAATCAATCGAATACTCAATACATCGAGTGTTCAAAATATCGAATGTTTGTTAGATCGAACGTTCAAAATATCGAATGTTTATTTGATCGAACATTCAACGCATCGCATATTCATTTTATAGAAATATTAATATACTGACTGCATATTATATTGAATATTAGTATACATTTACGGCTATGTCGAAGGAATATAAAGAATTTACTGCTTCATAATTTTTTATTTGTTTTTTAATTCAATAAAATAAGTAGGCAGTATATTAATATTTCGATTTCGGTTACTATCTCAGAGACATTAGCTGCATTTGACTACATTTCTAACCTTTGGCAGGCATCTGACTAGCATAGATCACAGACGTGTGTTTGCCAATTTGCTGTAAAAAAGTGCATTCACACTAAAAACAGAATAATCAGAATTTGATTATCACGTCCGTTAACGATGAAGGAAAACATCTTGAGGACTCCATTTATTTTTTCTCGATGGTTTGAGTCGTCCGCCAACCCGCACCAAACTAGTGTGGTGGATTAAACCCTGAACCTTTTTGACTCTGAGAAGAAGCTCATGCCCAGCAGTGGGATAGTAATGCGCTACCTACCTATGCATACCTTTCTGTTTTGAAAACTCACTCTCCTCGTTTAGTTCATAGTATACTAGCTTTTACCCGCGCCTCAGCACGCGTTAATCAAGCTCAAAAAAACTCTTAACACACTACTAAAGTTTCTATAATAATATAATTCAATCATGATTCGAACGACACGTGGCGCCGTCTATGAACGTTATTGTTGTTTTCCTCGGAAACAGTACTCTTTTTCGGGATGAAAGGTACCCTATGTCCGGTTCTGTACACCTGACAACGTATATGCAAAATTTGAGAATGATCGGTTCAGTGGTTTAGGCGTGAAAAGGTAACAAACAAACAAACTTACTTTCGCGTTTATAATATTAGTTAGGATTAGGATTTCTAACTGCTACAAAACCATTTAAGGAAATACAATACGTACCAAAGGCAACTCCACATTCCCTTTATTTTCCAACAGAACTAAATCGCAATAACATTCGCAAGGAGCCATAAAATTTCAACATTTGAACGTCATAAATCCCGTAACTGAATAGCGAACAAACAAAAAGGAATCTGTGCCAACAAACTATGCGAAAGTGTTCGCAACTCAAACACTTAATGATGACGTATGGCAATTCGTTGGCCATCACAATACGTGATACGTCAGAAGGTTGGAAACGTAATAGAAAAACTTGTGCCGTTTGCGTGACCACTGCGTTGTTGGACCTAGTTCTGTGGAACTAATATTATAGGTCTATAACCTCATACTTTTTGTGGTCAGCAAATCGTTTATCAAGTGTGGTGACTATTTGGGATAGTTTACATTAATCAGCATCAATTAGTAAAAAGACCCCTATCTCACGTGATGGTACAGTACGCGTAAAATAAACGGTCTCAGTAGCCGTAGTAATGTGCCAATTGAAATTTTAACACATTAAATTAGTATTGTTGTGGAATTAATCTTGGCAAATAAAATACAAAAAACCAAATCTCAGTTGAATTCCCAATACAAGAATTCTCTAAAAATTGGTATTTTTTCAGTGTTTTGTTCGAGCTTTAACACAAAAATCGAGAAACGTGACTTTCGAATTTCGCTTGATTCATGACTGGCGATCTCTGGGGGAGGCCTACGTTCAGCAGTGGACGGCAATAGGCTGATATGATGATGATGATGATTAATTCAAACACTAAAAATAAATCTAAAATTAGTGCTTTTATCCATTAATAGGGAATATGCATGTAATTCAAAACTTTTTCATTATTTAAATATACATTGTACAGGAGTCAAGACATTATTTGCATATTTTTTTTACATTTTTAACGCATTACTTATTTTACAATTCATTATTTTATGTTACGTTTTTTTTGTGGAACGGAACGCAATCTCGAAACGCGTCGTCTTCGAAAATGCCGGAAGTGACATCAATATCCAAGTGAATAAATCTTTAAATAATCTTTTCTTAGCAAACTGTTTGATTTCTCACTGAGGTAAGATAGTAAGTGCGATTTCTGCTTGATTAAAGCACAAGAAATAATTTAATTTATATGATTTGTGGCTAAAAAAGAGATGTAAACAAAACAGTATTCTGGATTATGACGTCATATTATGGCCGCGACAATATATGACGTTTGAACTGTAGAAGAAAATTGTTGAAGTTTAATATTTGTTTTGAGCAACAAACAATAGTAACATTTGACTTTTAATACTTTTCTTGGGTTTATATTAATGAGCGTTATAGATTAAGAGAGAAAAAAAATTACATGCATATTCCCTATTGTTGGTGCGAAACCGTGTATGCGCCAAGTATGAATCCAAAAAACTTTAAAACTCATTTATTCAAAATAGACTAAGTAGTATTTAGTTCTTTTTGAACGTCAATGTTACAAAAGAACCCAAAACCCTTCACCGCTTCCTAGTATTATAATATTGTGAGAAGAAACTCGCAACAGACCGGTTTTTTTATAAATATATTAATAATCAGATAAATTGTATCTACATTATCATTGTAAAGCTTATCAGTCAGCCGATATCGATGGCAACATCATGATACAATTTATCACTGATACTCTGAATCATAGGTTTATCACGATTTTCATAGATAACTACGTAAAATAGTATACAGTAAACTCATATGCCTGTATTTATCGCTTCTAGTTTATATCTAAGACCAATTACAAATTGACGAATTATTTATAGCGTGTTGAATCGCACTACTAAGTTGTCAGAGTAACAATGTGTCACCAGCCTTAAGTGGGGACACGAATTGATTGGAAGAATTACTGGCCTACCTAGGCTGGGCCTATGGACTAATGATGTCATCAACATCTTATTAATTAACTAGCTTTTGTCCGCGACTTCGCCCGCCTGGATGTCTTTCAACACTTATTTCACCCCCCTGGAGGTTGAATTCCCAAAAACGCTGAACACGTGTGCACTTATTTCTAACCAGAAGCCTAAATATTTAATTCCGTGCTTCTTACTTCAAAAGTACCAGATTTCTCATACACACTTTCAACACTTATTTCACCCCCCTAGGGATTAAATTTTCAAAAACGCTCAAACACCTGTACATTTACTTCTAACCAGAAACCTTAACCTTGACCGACGACCCGGGTCGTCAGTGCCATTGTTTATCTATTGTGTCTATAATTACAGTACTTGAGTAATTTAATATTTAATTTCATGCTTCTAACGTCAAAAATGACGGTTTACATACAAACTTTCATCCCCTATTTAACCCCCTTAGGGGTTGAATTTCGAAAAAATATTCCTTGTCTAAATTATAAAGGGAACCTCTGTGTAAAATTTCAGCTTTCTAGGTCCAAGGATTTGGGTTGGGCGTTGATCAGTCAGTCAGTCAGGACTTTTCTTTTTATTCATATAGATTCATTATAATCACACCTTCTTCGAAGGCCGATAACAGTATCTTATCTCAGCATCTCGTGTAATAATGGACGAAATGTATACTATCTACCAGAGGGGCTCGTGGCTACTAACTACGAAGCTATTAACAACCGCGGCGATCATTCGATTGGCGAGGTTAAGCTGCGCTTGCCGCGGTCAGTCCGTGGATGGGTGACCGTTCATCACACATCGAGACCATTCCAAACTGTCGGTCCCGTTTGTCTTAAGAATACCTATGACCGTCTACGGGTAGTCAAAAGCCCGAAAGTCTGACAACCGGTCTAACCTTAGGATATCGGCATTGCTCAGTAACTGGGTTGCGAAGGTCTGATGGCAGTCGCTCCTTGTGAAATACTGGTATTCAGCCGCATCTAATTAGACTGGAAGACGACAACTAGTTGGGAAAACGCTAGGAGAAAGATTTATGCCATTTACCGGCCAAAACCAAAATTCGACCAAATCGAATTTTCTAATGGAAAAACCTAAATTTCGCGACCTACGAATCAAACTAGGGACCTCACGGTTCACAGATAAGCTCTAATTTCTTTTAAGGTTATAAAATGGTTGAAGCTGTTCTTTTAGCCATAAACATTTCTGTGTTTACACGAAGCAACCAAAATTAGATTAGTTACATTACAAATTAGACAATTTGGCAATATCATGCTGAACTAGGAAAATTGTAGAGATATCTACATATAATAAAATCGTAAGGATGCTAAAACTATACATTCAATATTTTGGAAGAAAAGTAGGTGCATCCTAAGAAAAATACTGTTACCAAGAATGACGTTTTTAGAATTTTTGTCTTCTTGTCCGTTTGAATGTTTGAGCTTCACTCCAGTGCAACTGGACAGATCCAGTTGGAATTTGGCAGCCACATCCGTTAAGGAGCGGGTCAGATTATAGGGTACAAATTATCATTGACAGCGGTTACACACTGCATCCGATCCGAATTCGTGAAAATACGTTCCGAAGTAGCCATAGAACTATTTGTATGGTACGCACTACATCCGGCATCCGTCATCCGATTTCTATCCGTCATCCGTGAGTTTCTAATTCGGAAGAACAATTGACGGACCGAAGTAGCCTGAATTGTTTGAATTTGGATCAGAGATCTGAATAGTGCGTAAGCAACATCCAAATTCGGTCCGAGATTTGCACGGATTCGGATCGGATGCAGTGCGTAAAGCAATATCCGAATTCGGTCCGAATTTTTTATATCCGTATTTTCACGGATTCGGATCGGATGCAGTGCGCAATCGCTCTGAGTGAGGGTGATGAACAGTAGGTAACCTTATATTTCCGTAGGCAAAGCCGCAAGTACAGCTAGTATCTATCTATAAATAAGCAAAGACATAATAATTTATTAAGCACCATTTTCTCTTCTGATTGTGATCCGGTTTTCTTTTGTTTATTAACCATTGAAGACAAGAGCTTTAGAGCCCAAATACACGTCTGATACTTGCCTCCGATAGTCGGTTCCGATAGTCTGAACGACTACCTGAAGGCCTCTGCGTCATACATTTGTTTAAACATGAATTACACGTACGATCAGACTATCAGATCGGATGTCAGAATCGTAAGCATCGTCCGGGCGTCGTCGTCGTCCAGAAAAAATCGGACACGAGAATCGTACGCGTATTTCATGAATCCGATCAGATAGTCGGATCCGGCTCCCGGAAGCAACTACCGGACGTGTATTTTGACCCTTAGTGTTATCATCAATAAAAAATAATTAGAAAAGAACATACGCGAGCGAAGCCGCGGGGATACAGCTAGTTAACATAAATACACTCCTACACAAAAACATTAGGTAGGTACCCTTCGTTTCAGAAATAAAGTACCTACAAAAGAATATGTTATTCCTAACTGCGGACTATTTCTTGCAGATAAATCATGAAGATTTATTGTATCATTGAGTTTCATAGCCAAGAGTTTTGCTCTAAGTACTAGCGAATATATTTCCTTGTTGATACCGGGGTGAAAGCAGTTTGTCTATTGCGAATTTTATTAAAGTAGACAAGAGATAGTGTGGAGATCAACTACGATAACATGACACGTAAAAATGTATGAGATAGAATATGGGAGTGCCTCCGCTGCCGGCGCCGGTTGTCATTACGCGGCACTCGCTTCCAAACTGGCTGCTGACGCCGCGCTGACTACATACAGTGTTGTTTTTACACCTTCAAGTCCTCTTCAAACTCTTCATGACACAATTATTCGTCACCCACTTTAATTTTCACAATAAAAACAAATGAAAAATTTAAGCGGATGTTTGTAAGGTTGTTTGGGCTTCAAATGCAGAGTCGACGGAGCCCCGCCGCGCGGGGCTCCTATTTCTGTCTGCAGGGTTTAAAGTAACCTAACACGAAGGGGATGATGGAGGCATCGTTCGTGTGAACGCAGCCTAAGGCCTAAACCCTTCTCATTCTGAGAAGAGGCCCATCCCCAACAGTGGGACATTAATGGTCTGTTGCTATGCTTATGCTACACACGTATGACTGCTTCGTTGGTCCAGTGGTCGCAAGCATGACTGATGAGCGTGATTCCTAGAATCGATCTCCAAGTCGAGCAGTGTTATTGGGTATTTCCGTGTGGAATTACTCAGTTCCCGGAGTATGAATTTGTGCCCGATTGAAGGCAATCGGCTCACCCCTATTACATGGGACTTAAACATAACGGCGAAGTGAGGATACGGACGTGTGGGGACGTGCTAGAATATAAAACTTCCTCACCACACGCTGGGAATAGACGCGTGTTGTAAGATTCAACAAAACCTAGCACGCTTGGTGGTAGGATCTTTACGGTCCGCCTAGCTAGCTACCATCCTCACATCAAAGTCCGGCGCCAAGCAGTTTACTGTGTTCCGTCGTGTGTATGTGAGAACCAAAGGGGTGTAGGGGAATCCCTCTATTGGTATGTCTACACACATGCGCTTTCATGTTCATCTTGCGCTTTTGTCTGACACATGCCTGAAGCGCCATAGCGCATGCAATAGCGCATGCCTTAATACTAGTTCGAGTCTTATGGCAATCAATATTGCATGCACTTGACGCAAGAGGAATTGAAAGTTGAAAGCGCAAGATGAACATGAAATCGCACGGGTGTAGACATACCATATACAGGGTGGTAATTTGAGATAGGGCATGAAAAATGGTCAGTTCTCACAAAACTTTTTATGATGCCAATCGATCCTATTTCCCATAAGGATCAAAATACTCTGCTGGACCTACTGAGGTTAGAGTACTAGAAACGTCAAAAATCACGAAAAACAACAATTTGTTCAAAAGTTACGTTTATGCAGAAAAATAAAATATTTTCAAAAACTGTGAATGGAGTTCGAAATATTTTCAAAAGTTATGGACAGTCTCTTTTCTTCTAGCCACAACGATTAAGGTAGCTGCCCTTATTACTAGCCCATCTCAAATAAGTTTTTTGCGATTTCTGACTTTTCTGGTACTCCAACCTCAGTTAGTCCGGAAGACTCTTTTGATCCTTATGAGAAATAGGATCGATTGGCATCATAAAAAAGTTTTGTGAAAACAGCCCTTTTTCTCGCTGACTGTACTTTTTTTTCAAAATCTGTGAATGCCGATTGAAATTATTCCAAAAGTTAGGGGTGGTCTTCTAAGAACGTTTTCCTGTAGCTACAATGGTTAAGGTAGCTGCCCTTCATGCGCCATCTCAAATTACCACCCTGTATATCTCTGCTACTTGGATTCGTGTTCTCCATCTTAGACCCTGCACTTACCATCAGGTGCGATGAGGGTCAAATGCTAACAAGTCAAGTAATAAATAATAAAAAAAGGAATACAGACGTGATATTATATTATGCTACACACTCAAAGTGATGGAGTAGTCTATTCGTCAAACAAGGTAGTACATGAATAGTTTGTTACTATTTTCACCTCTAAAACTAGAAACTATCAAAAACTACATTTGTATTCAGCGCTATATTCACGACACAGGATTTATTTCGTCAAAACAATGCCCAAACTTAGAACTTCGTGAAGCATACTACATTGTATGAGAATATTCGGCCAAGGATTTATAATACAAGGTTTTCTTAAAGACGAGTCGATACACTGAACTTAGGTTTAGACTTTTAGGCTTAGAAGTTAGGTTACATGAATTTCTGACTTTATTTTGTATACAGCGTGGCGCTACAATGGCGACATTAATTTAACACACGGGTAGGGCTAGTGGTCAGTAATCATAAAAATAATAATAAAATTAAATAGTTCGGGATTTGAAAAATTCTAATTTTCAAACATACTAAGTAATAAATCATCATCTCTCTGTCCTTATCCCACACAAAGTGGGGTCGGCACAACAGGTATTCCTCTTCCATTCTCCTCTATCAGCCGTCATCTCAGTATTCACTTCTTTCTTACCCATATCATCTTTCACACAATCCATTCATCTTTTCTTTGGTCTACCTCTACTTGTATATCCATACACATTCATATTTAACACTCTTCTGGTAACATGACTTTCTTCCCTCCGCATATGTCCATACCACGCTAATCTATTATTCCTCAACTGTTCAGTCGCTAGCGCTACTTTCAAACTTCCTCTGACATATTCATTCCTTATCTTATCCATTCTTTTCACTCCACACATTCATCTCAACATGCGCATCTCCGCTGCATGCCCTTTCCTTTCATCCGTCCCCTTGGTGGCCCAACACTCAGATCCATACAATACGACAGGTTTTGTGATCGAAACTAAATAATAAATAAAGTACTTAACTAATTTGGTCTCACTCTGAGCAAGATTCATTCACGCAGCTAACTTACCGCTCGCCGATAGAAGGCTATCTCTTTCCTACAACTCACGTGCAAGCGTCAAGTGTCTCATTCTAATAGTATTTTTTTTTATTATTATTTAATTTGTGCAATGTTATGGTCCGAGACACCGGCAATGGCCTCTGCGCTACAGTTTTTTACGTACAGGTTGCTCCAAAATGGTATTTTAAAAAATTGTAGATAATTCGATAAATTATAACGTTTAATGAAATTAAAATATATCTTATATAAAAACGAGAAACCGGATACATATGTTATTTAATGTTGCCATTAAAGAGCCACGTTGTATAATATTTTGTGTAGAATATTCTTGCTTTCTAATATAAACTTGTTTGTACGACTGATCTCATCATAATAGTTGAATTCGTAGGATTTACAGATAATATGATTTCCGCGGTTTTTAATTAGCCACGAGCTCCTCTTTAAAGGAACCTATGTATGTAGGTATGTTTTTTTTTTAAATCCTTTAACCCATTCTATTGTACTGACGTTCGAAAACAATTCGTTCATGTATTCTTTTTTGGAATAGCACTAACAAATACTAAAATGTAAACTCTAACAACACAGTAAGTTCTTGGCATGTAAAAATCAACGTAGAGGTGTACGAGTGCCAGTGCGCCTGGCATTTCTCGTTACTATGTACCACTGGCATGATCTGACGTGCGGTCAGTGTCAGTCAAACTGAGGCTTACTTACACCGTAGTGTAATATTTTTTTAAATCAGTGTTTATTGTAAGGCTGAGCATCCACCAGAGCTGTGCTAAGCTGCGTAGCGAGGAATGTGTTATGTAAGCACCAATAAAATCACTTCATTTACCTAGCTTCGCTCTGCGCAGCTCTGGTGGATATGGGCTTAGTGGAGCGAGGTTTTTATTCATACAAAACAAGCGAGAAATGCGAGCGAGGGATGTGTTGCGAGGAATGTGTTGTGAGGAATGTGTTGCTAGGAATGTGTGCGAGGATTTGGAAATATGCGCCTACCAGTCTGTCAATAGATGGTGTTTGGAAGAGGTAGATGATCATTTGTACACATTAACACATTACGCATTCCTCGCACAGCTCTGGTGGAAAGGGTCACACCGTTTCACATCTTCGCTACACATTTTCGCACCGCACATTTTCTTCGCACAGCTCTGGTGGATGCCAGCCTAAATCGGTGCCTCGGAGGGTACGTTAAACCTTCGGTCTCGGGTGTCATACGATTACCTATGACAGCCGTTACGAGAAGTCAGAAAGTCTGACAACCGTTCTACAACTTCAATTTCAAAACTCATTTACTCAAAATTGACTAGAGTTACTTGGTTCTTTTTGAACGTCCTTGTTAGAAAAGACAGCTCCCAAAAACCCCACCCTTCACTGCGTCCTAGTGTTAATGCAGTAATTAATGATACGCCTTGATTCATATCATTATTATGCAACTGCCTATGGGAATAGGTAGTATGAGTTCATCATGCTCACTAAAATGACCTGCTAACTGCGGCGTCGTGCATCTGATCGTTGAGTTCCCTGCACGTCATGCTCGTGAACGGGTGCCGTCTGTCGGGACTAGTCAGCTCTTAACTGCTATGGCAATCCCAAAAGGCGTATTTTTCTATTTGCTAGGTACTCTTATATGAGTTTATTTCTTACATTAACCTGCATTATTCTCATACTATTTTTCTCACGATACTGTAGTGAAATTTTCATGATCTATTATTTAAAAAGAGTATCCTTGGAGTTTCTTGCCGGTTCTTTTCCATGAGACCTACCTTTTGGAACCATGCACCTAGTTTTGACGTTTTAAAAGCACCTGTAATTTAATCTACTTGAAATAAAAAACTTTGACTTTGAATGCTGATCTAACCTTAGGATATCGGCATTTCCCAGTTACTGGGTTGCGGAGGTCTGATGGCAGTAGCTCCGTGTAAAATACTGGTATCCAGCCGTATCTGGTTAGACTAGAAGCTGGCTCACACATACATAATCGGGAAAAGACTAGGTAGAACATCTTTTGCTCGTTAATGCGATCAAATAAATATTGTTATCCATCCTAAGACGAAGTACAAAGATAAAGTTCCCTTCACGCTAACAACGAAAAGTTTTGACGTCGGATAACCCACTTACTTACTTCCTGGTTAACGAGCACGTTTTTACAAGTACATCCTACATGAGCACGAGCACGACATCAATACTAGTTTTAATATTCCATAAAAAAAAGTTCACAACTTCACTATAAATTTTTAAACTCACGAGCAACGAACATTCTATATAGTACATTACCGCAGCATTACGTGACTGTGTAACACACAGCCTAACATTAAATAAACCACCCTGTATGCAGTACAGTGAAAAATAAAATTTGTTTACGACGCAAGAGCAGGTGATCGTGCAGTGGGGCAACACTCAATAATGCAGTCCAGACCGAGAGCCGTATGCAGTTTGCCCGGTAATATCTGTTTGACCGGGCAATGTGCGAAATACCATGTCCTGTGAACGTGTGCCTCGTAGAGAATGTGTTTTATTTTCTGACTTAGTTTATTATGCAGCTGGTTTTAAAAGGTAATGTGCTGTGTTTGGCGGCATCGCATCAAACGTTTGGCAAATATTTGGGATAAGGACGTGTGAAAAAGTGTATAATAATCTGTGTATGAATAAAAATAATAAAATGTGTGGTAATAAAAAGTATGCGTGTAATAATCTGCTTCTCATAAGCTATGTCTACACAAGTGCGCTTTCATGTTTATCTTTCGTCTTCGTCTGAGGCATGCGTGAAGCGCCATAGCGCATGCAATAGCGCATGCCTTAATACTAGTTCGACAAAAGCGCACGCCCCTAGCGCACGCTAATCCGTCTATTGTATGTCGACTGACGACTGACCGAGGCGCACCGGTGTAGACGATAAGCTGCATGCGTCATATGGCAATCAATATTGCATGCGCTTGACGCAAGAGGAATTGAAAGTTGAAAGCGCAAGATGAACATGAAAGCGCACGGGTGTAGACATACCATTTAACAGGTGTTAAAGAATACTTTCTTGTGCCTATAAATAATTTTATTATGTACATTAATATCAGCCTGCAACTGTCCCACTGCAGGACAAACCTCCGGTTTCTGAATTGAGAATTCTAGGATGAGCAGTACTTAAGTAACATTTGAGTTTAGAGTTGTCAAAAAAATTACGGATTTTAAGGCATTTTTTTGACAACTCCGTACTCAAATATTACTTAAATATTGCTTATCTTGAATCCTCAAATCAGAAACCGGAGGAAAGCCTATTAAGACACAAACAGAGAAGAAACGAGCATTGATCACCACGCTTGCTCACGGCGGGTTGGTGATTTCAGACCATTAAGTTCAGGTTTCCTCACGATATTTTCCTTCACCGTATGTCAGTGGCATCTTATGCTTGTTTCCCACGGTGCGTGATATAGCACACCACGACGCACGAGCTCGCACCGACGCACCATGGGAAGAGACTCGTTCGTGGTATCGTGGACGCGTGCAATGCGGTGCGCCGTATCCACATCACGCACTCTCATTATGTGACTACCCACGGTGCGTGATTTTACGGATGATACCACGCACCGTGGAAAGCCAGCTTTAGATTACCTAAGAAAGTAGATATGACATTGAAAAAGTCACATTGGTCACAGTCGCAACCCGGTAGTTAACAAGCGGGTATGTAATTTCCGGGCCACCACGACTTATCGAATTCGTACACACCTATAACGAAATCTTCCATTCAAAACATTCTTACGTCGATACAAAAATATTCAATCTTATTTCCGTACTAAAAATACAACACTACGTACAAGACACTCCACAATATCGGGCCTATCCAGAGAATATTATAAAAACGCAAATTTGAACAAAAAGCAGACGTTCGTCGCAACGGCAAGTTTCCACTGCGGTGGCTTAAACTTGTTCGTTGGAATTAGTGTTGGGACGATCATATAAATCCCGGGACCGGGGTTTAAAAAGTACGGGACTTTTGGTTATGTGATGAGCGAATTAGGGGAATGTCATGCCATGTAACTATTTAAGGTATATTTAATTATGAATGCGTGTTTATGTAATGCCAGAATAAGTGAATTACTGACACTTTTATAATCTCTGTAACTAAATATTTAATTTAAATTATCCGTAATGTGTCGTTGCTGAAACTGTAATTGATTGTTATTCCGTTAATTCATTTAACATACATATTTAATACATTTTTCAATATTTCCAAAAAAAAATGCAAAAAAACCTTTTAAAATATTAAAAATTATTAATAAACTTTATTTATTAAGAAACCTTAATAAAGTTATGCGGCCAAATACTCAAATGCTATTAAAGTTTAAGTTGCCGTTTAGTCTCGGGTTGACACTGTCACTTCAAAGCGAAGTGACAATGGCAGCTCGGAATTAATGGCAACTTAAAATTAAGTAGCATTCAAACATAATCCCCCTTATTACAAAAGATGGTCTAAGAAAAACCTAAGTTTTCAAATAGCCCAGTCTCTTTTTGTTATCTATATATATAAAAATGAAACCCTATTTCCCTTGGTCACGGCATCACGCGTGAGCGGCTGGACCGATTTCGCAATTTTTTTTTTGTTGTGTTCGTAATTGTCCGTAGAAGGTTCTTATGAAAGAAAATTTTAATATTTAAAAAGAAAACGAAATTATCTCAGTGTGCCCATGTAGATAGTAGGTAAGTAGTAGGTAGGTAGTAAGTAGGAAAAACTGCATTGCAACGCAAGCCGGGTACAGCTAGTATGATATAAGAAAGTGATGGGTATATTTTAAACTCGGGTTTACCTTAGTCTTGGTTAAAACCATCTTTCGTAATAAGGCCCTTGGTCTTTAGTTAGTTAATCTGAGCATGTGTTATGTTACCTCTGGCAAAATATTAAATCGTGGCACTCACATTCATAAACCAATATAAATAATACTACCACCAATTCAAAAGAGCGATTTACTCGGGAACTCGTATCGACAACACATTGTCTAACTTATGCGTCAGAAATAAACATCAACATATACTGTCACATAAAAGTCAACACATCCCGCGTTTACGACAGCCGCTGCCACTAATCCCGCGGTTACAACCACACGTTCCCACACTAGAGCGGGATCTTCATTTTTTTAGCCGTTGTCGGCTAAATAAAGGGCCAACTTTTAATGGAGGCCCGCTATCGGCTAGAACTGAGAGTCATTGGGCCTATAACAAGTTTTCCCGGCTATTGTTGTTATGTGAAACGTGACAGCACGGGGCTCGTCTTTTAAATACATGACACCAACTTTAGTGATTACTGTAGGATGGAGAATTTTAGCATATATGTAATTAGATAAACGCAGATACTATACAGGGTGGGGGCATGAAGGGCAACTACCTTAACCATTGTAGCTACAGGAAAACGTACTTAGAAGACCACACCTAACTTTTGGAATAATTTCTATCTGCATTCACAGATCTTGAAAAAAAAATACAGTCATCGAGAAAAAGGGCAGTTTTCACAAAACATTTTTATGATGTCAATCGATCTTATTTACACTAGTGCGCTTTAATGTTCACCTTGCGCTTTCAACTTTCAATTCCTCTTGCGTCAAGCGCATGCAATATTGATTGCCATAAGACGCATGCAGCTTATCGTCTACACCTGTGCGCCTCGGTCAATCGTCAGTCGACATACAATAGACGGATTAGTATGCGCTAGCTTAGCTTTTGTCGAACTAGTATTAAGGCATGCGCTATTGCATGCGCTATGGCGCTTCACGCATGCTTCAGACGAAGACGCAAGATGAACATGAAAGTGCACTGGTGTAGACATAGCTATACTTTAAGTGACCCGCGGATTAGTACCCCCTTTCCGACTAACCTAGTATTTTGCTAAGCAGCATTGATTTTATTTTTTATGGAACAGCTGCTTTTTTTTCAAGTATTTTGATTTTGTCCCATAGTAAAAGTTGTACAGAATAATTAGCAGAGTTCATAGTTTTCGGATGTAAAATGACTAACCAATCATGTTGTATAAAATAAAACAGCACCCCATGTATTTATAGCCGAAACTAGATTTTGAGATATTGACATTTTCATTATTATTAAAAAAATACTCATCATGTTCAAAGGAATACATCGCATTCAAGTTCATCCTGTATGTTTAGTCTATAGAATTTTGTTGTTGTCTACAGCCACTAACTTATTGGATATGTCCGGCTAACCACAGAACATAATATTGTGTGCACTAAACTGTGTCAGTAATGGCACCCAACTAATTTATGGGCGGACAGTTAAGCCGAGTCAATGGTGTGTGCAGAGTTTAGATATAGCTTATATATTTGAACCCATTGAAAAGTCGTGCTCTACAAAAATTATGTAGATAAATGGGAGTCTAGAAAAGTCTAAGCCTGAATGCTCGAATACGGCGATAATTTTAACTAAAAGTATCGTGTGCATTGCAATAAAAGCCGTACTTAGCCCTTGTCCTAGCGCTCAAGTACATACAGGTGCTTCATTTTTAAAATAGTAAGGCGTTATAATTACATTAAAAAGTAAAAAAACCGGCCAAGTGCGAGTCGGACTCGCACACGAAAGGTTTCGTACCATTATCTATAAAAACGGCCAAAAAAATCATGTCTGTTGTATGGGAGCCCCCCTCAAATAATCGTTTTATTTTAATTTAATTATTTATTTTTAAAGTGAATATAATAACTAAATATTCTGTGAATATTTCAAGCGTCTACCTGTTGCCGTTATCAATATCGAGCAAAAACGACCAAAAAAAATCACGTTTGTTGGATGGGTCCCCTTAAATATTTATTATATTCTGTTTTTTATTTGTTGTTATAGCGGCAACAGAAATACATCATCTGTGAAAATTTCAACTGTCTAACTATCACGGTTCATGAGATACAGCCTGGTGACAGACGGACAGACGGACGGACAGCGGAGCCTTAGTAATAGGGTCCCGTTTTACCCTTTGGGTACGAAACCCTAAAAAACATAAACTGTACTGCGTAACGAATGACTGTCTCGTAGGTCTAGTGGTCGCAATCGTGACTGCTAAGCGTGCTGTCCTGGGTTCAATCCCCAGGTCTAGCAAAGTGTTATTAGGTTTTTCCGTGTGAAGTTTCTCAATAGCAGCCCGAAGCCTGGATTTGTGCCTGGTTGATGGCAATAGGCTCGCCCCTTATTACATAGGACTATAGGATACACTTCTGCCCAACCCTTCGGGGAAAACAAGCGTAATAAATATCTCTAGAACAGTGATGGGCTAACTACGGCCCGCGGACCAGGCCCGGCCCTCGAACCGTTTTAATCCGGCCCGCCAACAACCTACTCGTTGGAAACTTTCGAATAGTCTCTACAAACATAATTATTATCGAACACCCTCAATGTCCCATTGTAATGTGAGAACTGAGAACGAGGGAAACGCCTATGATAAATTGTATTACCGCAGTCTACCTATATCTTACTCCTTACAGTCGGTCAACGTAGAACATTGTCGCAGAGCAATCGTACGGGGGGTTCCGGGGTGAAGGGGCGGAGGTTATGTCCCGAGTAGTCATACTGCATACTTGGGACATAACCTCCGCCCCTACATAATTTTGACATTTCATAGGACCTGTCAAATGTATGAACGTTGACCCACTGTATGTAGTAAGTAGGTACACTGTGGTATTACCATGAAAAAGCTGTCATGGAAAACTCTAGCCCCCATAAGATTGTCTAGGTTTTTTCTGGCTCTTGATGAGAAAAATTTGCCCACCCTTGCTCTAGAACATAACATACAGATCTACGATAATATATGCATTTACATCAAAATCACACACTCATTTTAACACCAATTTCCCCAACATTCCATACGAACCAGAAAGCAAACTGAATAACAGAAACTCAATAACAAAAAGCGACATTTCCCGATGCAAATCAAGGTAAATTGACTAGGTAACACGAGGGGATTCGTCCAGGATACCAAAGCTTTCATCCCTTCAGTCAACGTCAAGTAATACACGGAATAAATGATGCACCACAGTAAAGGTATTAAGATACGATTTTGTAAAAAAGCATATTTAATCAGCGTCTGACAGAATTATTCATGTGCGGTTAGGCGAGGCTTCGTTGAAAGATGAGCGAGGTTTGTGAACTCTTTTGTGTCAGTTTTATCCGTAGGGCTAGAATATAAAACTTCCTCACACTGGGAATAAACGCGTAAACCTAGCACGCTTGGTGGTAGGATCTATACGGTCCGCCTGGCCTGTGAGAGCCAGAGGGGCATAATAGGGAAATCCCTCTATTTCTCTGTTACTTGGATTCGTATGCTCCATCTGTGACTAGGGCCAAAAGCGATGAAGTCAGATATTGAAAAAAGCTTAGACCAGCTCGCGAATTTTCTACCAAGAAAATAGAAAAAAAGGTTATTAATTGACCAAACAGACTTTTTTTTAACTTCTTCTTTCATGATAAAATGTTATAAAGAAAGATAAGAATCATCTTTTTTAACGTGGGAAATCCGCTTCTATTGGAAGAAGAGCGGCAGTCGCCTCATCCCCCTTTCCGCCACCTCAGTAGCAACCATCACCTCGTCGTAAAAGGAAGCGACTGAACAGAACCACGGCCGTAAGCAAGAGGTCACCACTGACTACCGCGACTAGGCTACGACGTTGCGTTGCCCTAGCAAGGTATGCTTGTAGTGTGCTGCGTTTTGTGCTTTGGGCAATACTCGCATTGGTGACAAGACGAGAGCGACCTGTGTTAGCCAATAGTATCCGTCCATGAAGAACAGTACCACGGCCACGTCACTACTGACTGTCCCGACTAGACCACGACGCGACGTTGCGTTGCCCTAGCAAGGTACAGTTGTAGTGTGACACGACCTGTGTTAGCAAATAGCACCCATCCCTAGCCTATACGTCACATCACAATGCGTCATATCATAATGCGTCACATTACAATGCGTCACGTCACAATGCATCACATCACAACAAAAGTATGATTTTGTAAATAAACTAAATTGTGTATTGTATTATGCAATTGTGTAATGTTTAATGTTTAATTATTCCTTAATTATTTTATTACTTTGATCTGCACTAATTTGATTTTATTGAATATTCTATCATTTCAATAGGTAATTGTTAATTTGACGTCAGCGGTAATGACGTCACCACAAGTTTAATTATTATATAGATACGTTAATGGTTAATCATAATTTATATAATTTCAGTAAATCAATATAACGAGGGTAGTTCACTCATTGGGGGTACCTCGTCATCAGAGTCCAAGTTCGACTTGGTGTAGGCAGGAAATAATAGTCACAACACTGATTATTGTCCTCTATTTATTCACTCTAGATAACAAAATAATAAAATCTCAAATGATCGAACCGATGGAAACTGATTAAAGTACGGAAACGCGGTAAGTTCGGTGCAGGCTGGCAAAACGACCTCTCGCCCTCGTGTCTCACTCCAAAGTGAAGTTCACTCAAATCAAATACATCCAATGTCAAAAAGAATGACAGCCGACAGCCGACAGCTGACAGCTTGCTGACAACCGTCAAACAAGAGATGCCACGCCCCGCACCGACCTCACCCAAGCACACTGCTTGACGTTTCCGACAAACGATAATAGATGGCGTCCTACTACATTAACAATAATCAATAGTCATTCTAATAGTTGTGCTTCTGTGTTGATTCTGCGACAAATGTAATTCTAACCTTAGGATATCGGCATTGCCAAGTAACCTGGTTGCGGAGGTCTGGTGGCAGTCGCTCCGTGTAAAATACTGGTATGTAACCGCAAT
Source organism: Amphipyra tragopoginis (assembly GCA_905220435.1). NCBI lineage: Eukaryota > Metazoa > Arthropoda > Insecta > Lepidoptera > Noctuidae > Amphipyra > Amphipyra tragopoginis. The sequence continues at coordinate 26,579,609 of HG992004.1, forward strand.
TGGTTGGATTGGAAGCTGACCCCAACATGGTTGGGAAAGGGGTAGGCAGAACAGTACAATACGAATCAAAATATTTAATCTTTTTAGGAATAGTTCGCAAAATTTCTTCATTTCGTCATAAAATAATTTCTAGTTCGTAAAATAGTATCCCGGAATTATCATAAAATGTATCTACGTAAACAATTTCCTTTTTAGGGTTCTGTAGTCAATAAGGGAGCCTATAGTTTCGCTTCGCCATGTCCGTCCGTCTGTCTGTCCGTCCGTCCGCAGCATAGCTCGGAGACGCTTAGTACTAGAAAGCTACAATTTGGCATGGATATACATTATTAATCACGCCAAAAAAGTGGTTAAATAAAACCATGAAAAAAAATTTTTTTTGTGTTCCTCCTGTACACTTAAAACGGGGATGTTTTTTTTTCTCGTCTACCCCATGGTGTGGCGTTTTGTTGGATAGGTCTTTCAAAAATATTGCGGGTTTGAGTCGACAATTTTTCGATTAAGGGAACCGTTTCTGAAATATTAAGCTTTAAAGTGCAAATTTTTGTTAGAGGCAAGTGTCCCCCGCCCCCCCGCCAGCAAAACTGTTAATTTTGAATACGTGAAAAAAATCAAGTTAGTAGTATATACAACGAACTTAACAGAAACACTATCAATGCTAAGTAGGCTTTACAAGTAAGTTTACGAGTAATAGTCGACCAACCGGAAAAGTAAAAATTTCGTACAAATTCCACTGAAAAATTACTAAGCCCTCTTCTTAGTCTGCATTATTGTGCAACTACGGAACCCTATTACTGCGCGTGGCCCGACACGCATTTGGCTGGTTTTAAAATTGTAAACGGCTCTTGGGACGTATAAAAGCCGCAACAATTATTATCTGTTCATTAAGCCATGGCGAGTGCAGGCAGGCCAAGGAGGCGCTTCCCACCATTGACGGTCGTCTCACTAAAAAAGCCCTCCGGCTGTCAAAGCAACAACTACGTACAGTCACAGCAGCCATCACTGGCCATGGTTCATTTAACAAACACCTCTTTGTCATTGGAGTTACAGACAGCCCACTGTGCAGAGCATGCATGGAGGAGGACGAGACAGCAGCCCACGTGCTACTAAACTGCCCTGAGGTCGCCACATACAGGGCCAAGTACTTCGGTAACCCAGGTACTCTCCGAGAGATCACCAGTAACATCAAGGGTGTGCTGGTCTTTTTCAAGGAGTTAGGGTGGATCGAGTAACTATACTTACCAATCATCACGCAAAATACGCGCTTAGACGTGGAGTTGCGGATACCAGCCCGTTATACCTTATACCTTACCTTACCTTATCTGTTCATTAATTATGTTAAACCTAGTTGTTGAAGGCGAAAGCTCTTCTCAAAAATATACCAAGATAAGTACCAAAGAACCTGAGTTTCATTGCAAATCTATCCTCACCTTCTGTTTCACCTGTTAAGGTCTAGTTTACATAATTTCGCGTCCGCTGTCGTGTTATGTAGCGTATGAGCAAACATTAAATCTTGCCTTTATTACATGTAACAGTCAAACTTTAGTGATTTGGAATACAACGTTATGACAGAAACACGATGTAGTTGCGTGTTTACTTTTTACCCGACTACGCGATTGCAAAGGTAGGGGTTATGTTTTTACTTTCCTTTTACGAGTGTACAGTTTTTTTTATGTACTTTTTTAACTTTTCCCCTCTTTCAGATTTCTCCTATATCGTGGGTGCGTTTACAGACACAAACCTTCACATGCAAAAACGCCCAAACCCAGTACAACTATCCACAGACATACAAATTTTTGTTCTGTGCTGGAATCGAACCCACAACAGGTAGCGCAGAAGCCAATCACTTAGCCAATGCACCAAAAGTGAGGTTTTTTTTTTTAATTAATTGCATTTAACAATCCGAATAGGGTTTGCATTCTCTCTCATTCAATCCCGCGGGATTGATATGCGGGATTACTCAATACCGCGCGGGAACACACGGGATCCCGCATCTTTGAAATTATGTTACAAAATGAAATTGAAACTACAGATTTTTATGTAAAAATCAACTTTTATTGAACATTTCTTACATTAAGCAACAGAAATTATTTCTTTTCTATTAATTAAGTATAATAAGTAATTAGTAGTCTGTTTTCTTAGATTCATCTTTAAATGTTTGGCATAGTTTTGTTTAATTTTACCCTTACTCCTAACAACAGTTTATATTTTTTAAGTCAGTCTTATTCATATAATGACTAATAATCAAATCACAACTTTCTCTTAGATGCTATTACTATGATATCAACCTATGGTGATAACTTTTGAAAATACGCTCTTAAGCAGCAAATGGCGATCGTGCTACTCGCGATTTACGCGAAAGTTTTAGCGCCAAATTTTTAATTTTTCGGGATCCGCGGATCAGCGCTTTGAAGGTGCGGGATCCAGCAGATTAATAAAAGCAGCGGGATCCCACGGGAATGCGTGATCCCGTTTTGCGGGATTGCAATACCTAAATCCGAAGGATTTTTCATTCCTTTCAACAATATTGAAGCGGAGGTGATCGGAGCATTATTAACATAGCCAGCTGCTAAGCAATCAATGACGTCAACATCATTACGTGTAAACTAAGCCTTATGTTATGACGTATTACATCGGCCACAGATAACATACCGGCGGCATGTATTAGTATTCCTAGTAACACTAAGCCATCACTAAAGGCTATTATTATGCAGTCCTTTGAGGCGGACGTTACTTAATTAATATGAAACACTTTGATGGTCCTCTGTTTGGGTATCACGTGTCCATATTACGATAGTAGTGGTCGGGAATTTCCCTTTGTGGACTGTTGTTGGGAACCCGCACCTGCCATCTGGCACGCACTATTGTGATATAATGGTTAACGAATTTTGGAAAATGTCTAATAGAATTCCATAAAATCCGTGACACTAATCTTTATACATAAAAAATCAGCTTCCGGATGTTTGTGTCCACAAAACTCAAAAATTATGTCTACACCAGTGCAGTTTCATGTTCATCCTGCGTCTTCGTCTGAGGCATGCGTGAAGCGCCATAACGCATGGAATAGCGCCTGCCATAATACTACTTCGACAAAAGCGCACGCCCCTAGCGCACGCCAATCCGTCTATTGTATGTCGACTGACGACTGACCGAGGCGCACCGGTGTAGACGATAAGCTGCATGCGTCTTATGGCAATCAATATTGCATACGCTTGGCGCAAGAGGAATTGAAAGTTGAAAGCGCAAGATGAACATGAAAGCGCACTGGTGTAGACATACCATATAGTAGTCAATGGATTTAAATGTTGTACAGTTGTTTTTGGTGTTTACGCGAATGTTTCTGACATACTAAAAAATTAAAAATTCTTACGCGAGCAGCGCCGTGAGGGCACTGCTAGCATAATAAATAATAATACGTGTCACAGAGTGAACGTATCACACTTTAAATTCGCAAAATTCTGACAAATTGTTTTCTATACAAAATTATTTAGTAAACATCCAGATCTAGAATTAGAATATGATGTGTATCTGAACTGAGGGATTAAAATATTAATTCCTTGGGATACAAAAGGTTCTGCTTTTTTGGTTTGTTAATAACTTAGACGTTAAGTTAGTAAAAAATAGTAAAAACCTGATAGAATACTCCAATTATTTTTAATGCGATATAAATAAATTTTGATCGAATAAATTGATCCCTCAGTTCAGACGCCCGTATTAAATGTTATAGCAAGAATCTCATAATACATCATACGAGTTTTTGTTTGTAACTATCTTGTTCAATATTTGTAAAAGCTTTCAACAAATTCCCAGTTTACAAGAACGTTGAACCACAAAATTATGGCGGTTTAACTGTATCCCTCGAATTTACCGGTGTATTATGTTCTAATAAAGCGTGTACTTATAAAAAATATCGTCGTCTCATCTTTCAATACCACCTCGCCTTACCCACGATATCGGAACATACATATTACGTACGTCGGTATTGGAGAATCTCCAGCTACAGGGTAAAGGAAGGTAGACTCAGGAAAAGGGACCCGTAATCCTCATTTGTGTTTCATAAAGGTTGCAGGCTCGAGCCAAATTCCGTCCTACTTTGTTCTAAGCTCTAGATTATGGCCAAATTATAATGGTGGATCGGTATTTGGAAGATTGACAGTATATGGGAATAAAAAATAATGTACTCTTTTTTTATTAACGTTTATCTTTAAAATGGATGATAGAGCTGTTTTTTTTGTATCTCTTTGTGATCACGGCTCATCTTCCGTGTGGAAGATGTCCGGCCCTTTGGGAGGCATACGGGGGACACAGGTCCAACGCGTGGAGGCCCCTTTAATCTAAAATGGGGTGGGGCACCAACCGGGGACTATCCACGGCTGCACTATTGGAGTACAGTCATGAACCGTCCCAGGTGGGTGCAAGACTATTGTAAAATATGGTGAAAAATATCTGGTCTATGGGAAGGGGTGTTGGGTGGACTGGAAAACTTCTATTGCCGGAAGAAAACGGCGTCTGCCTTTCAACATTTAAAATTGAAAAGTGTTGGCAGACGGTGACTCGCAGGCTCACTAGCTAGGCCCCCTGAAAAGCCGCCAGTACATAGGCGAAGAGGGCAACAAACGTGTGAGCGGCTAGGGGTGTAGAGAGGTGTGGTTTCGCCGTCGCGGGTCTAAAACACCCGGAGTGGGTTTCCCCGCTATTGCGGCACTAGACACTTCCACCACAGAGCTGTTTTTTTTATTATTAAACTTTGTCGCGATTAGCCCTAGTCGCCTGATTCCAAGCGCAGACAGGGTCTAAGACGAACTCTTTCGATCGACCAGTAACAGAGGCCCTACTCCCTAAGTCCGTCAACGAAGTTAGTCACCCGTCCGAAAGAAGCCCGAAACGTAAACAAAACAAGTGTCAAGTTCAACTTTTCGGACAGGCAAAAACACATCGGTAGTTGGGACAACTGTCAAATCGTGTTGTCATTCATTCTTAGTTCGGGCCCCGAAATAATCATATGTCCGTAGGTGATGGGGAGTAGGAAACACTCGTAACTAAGGCCGAAACCACGGACTTCGTGTTTAAGGAGAAGTTCCCGAGGCCAAAACCTTTCAGCCCCATCGGCCATCTATTCTACGCGCAATTGATTTAGGCACACAATATGAGTAATAGTCGAAGCAACGGGCCTTGATCTACCAAAAAACATTCGTTCTATTACAAAAAGTAAAATGGATTACCCAAAAAAGGCAACAATAAACAAAGCGATTTTTATAACAAACACATTATCATTTATAACGTTCGATCAAACGCCATTTTTAAAGCACTTTCCTTTAACCATTGGGCCATTATAGTTCATGGTGCTCCCATCCATTATAGGGGAATATTCCACCATGGTGTAATTTATGGAGTCAATATCCCATAGTGAACAATGGAAGTTAAAAGAGCTCTGAAGACATAATGTTTTAAATCGACCTTCACGTAGTAAAGATAGGAACAGTAGGTCATGTTGTACCGTCATTGAAATTGTTCGTTTATGTAAATAAATATAAAAAGGTAAATCCAAATCATAAGCCAACGATTTAGTTTTAAATGCTAATATTTCTCATAATTCTACAAAGTAAGGACAAATTAAATTCTCGGGCGCGTTTGCAATAATTATATTATTATTATTTAGCCATGTGCGTCTCACTGCAGGGCAAAGGCCGACCTTCGCTCTTTTCGGTTTAGGGATTTCTGCGGCCAATCCTTCCAATAAGTGACTAAGTTCTGGGTCTGCCGTAACATCTAACGATGTGTGGGCTTCACTTAGTGGTGAGTTGTGCCCACAGCTCAAGCCGGATCTTTTTACTAATTAAAGTTACATGCTAATATTACCAACTCATGACAATGCACTATCTGCCACTAACATCTTTCTACAATATTTCTTGATTTTATATCATACAGACAAAAACAAAGAAAGCTTACAACAAAAAAACTATATCAAATCACCCTAAATATTAAACTTGACCCACTGTTCTTCACTGTGGCATCTCGAAGCGGGGCCGGAACAGCCAATCAATCACTAGCTGACATAATGACGTCATCCATTATCAATTATTGACAGTACACGGATCGGATGCCGTCCGATTTTCCAAGTTTTATGCCTTACTCCCCCCATCCCCCCTCCCGGCTCACGATTGATCATAGTTCGAGTGGATTCATGGCATCCATAATCTAAGTTTGGGAAACTCTGTTTTATGTATAGGTTTTTTTGGTGTATTATGGTGTTTTATAGATATTATGTAAAATTATGCGCATGATTAGGTAGTGATCAAATGAGGCGGACACAGGGAAAGTGTCCACTTGTGTTCAGCCCATAATATGTGGGATAATTATAAGATTAATGGTTTGATTGAAGATCGCTGTTTAGCCATCTCGATTTTTCTTTGAGAAAACTGACCATATTGTTTGTAATTTAGAAAAAAAAAAGGCGTTTACATAACAAGACCAAGAGACATTATAAAGACAGAATATGTACACAAGATAGAAGGTTATATTAAGTAGATCTTAGGTTAATAAGCATTTGTTTCGCGTAAGTAACAAATCTGCAATGTTGTGACGGTCAACGACCAACGTGCAATGTGTTTCTCGGAGTTGTGAGAAATGGTTGTCTAACTCAAAGGTTCCCAATTTTATTTGGCTATAGAACCCTAATTGATCATATTTTTTTGGTGAAACCCTGTCTGTCTATTTTGATAACTAAAGTGTTTTACCTTGTAGTCTGAATATATTCATGTTAGACTCGAAGAAAGAACAAATTATAAATGAAAATTTATCATTATAAGTATTACAAAACATTTTTTTATTGTAACTAAGAAATACAATGTAGCGTAAGCTGAAAAACCAGTGTCGCATCGGTATCCAAAAGTAATTCAGATTAGACTCTTCTGACTGGAGTTTTGGCGTGGTAATGAGTCTTTTCCACGAACGTTTTATTTAACTCTCGGACAGATCCCGGAACCCTTGTGACCATTTGACGGAACCCCAGGTTTCCGCGGACCACCTTTTAGGAATTGCTGGTGTAACTCATTATAAGCCAGGCGCGATGATGGCATTCTGTTGGACTACAGTTACTGATCTGATTACAATTCGACTGAATTAGGCTTTTTTCCACCAGAGATGTGCGCTACGGATATATGTCAAATCCATCAATAGGATCGCTTGATTTTCAAACTTGTGTTTGATTTGAAACCGGTGCCAGTGTTTTCGCCGAAGTATTTTATATCGAATTTCATTACGAGAACAACGATTCGCTAACGTAATCTTTGCCAAAGCAATTTTTATCCTAATTTGATTTCGCCGAATGATTATTACTTATCCACCATAATTATTTGGCCAAAAAATCATTCATAAATTTTGTTTTAGTCGAATACTTAGGTATTTGGCTATTGTTTAATTTGCCAAATAAGTATACGCACAACATTATTTTTACACAACGGATTGTAATGTTAATCCGACTCGGAGCACCCCAACAACACGTGGGTCAGAGTGTTATTTAAAACCGTGGAGCCAGAAGCTCGCGAAGGAGGTCCTGCCCTGAGTGGCACGAGTGTGCGAGCGAAGCGAAGGGGCGACAAAGCGAGTCTTCTGGCGGAGCAAACCCAGAAACACTTGCATGCTTGCTTGCTTTCTTGCTTGCATGATGGGAAAATGAGCTATCTAACAGGTGTAAAGTGGCCAATAATACAGTTGACTAATGAAACAGTGGCCAGCAGACGAGTCGGCGTAACAAAAAATTACAAAACATAATTAGGGACTTTAATCATTCGGCGTTTAAATTATTCGGCGAAATGAAAAGTGGCGAAAAGTTGTCGGCTAGATAAGAATCGGCTATTAATATTTCGATACTCCAAGAGAGAACCGTTTGAAACACATCCATAGCACACATTTCTGGTTGAAAAGCAGCCTTATATGCTTGTGTTAGGAATGGATTTACGTCAATGATGTAACTCAATATCTTTGTTTGTTTTCATGGCTATTTTTCACCAAGTTTTTAATGTGACGCGGCTACATAAACCCAGTACATTAGTGCTTACAACTTTTAATAACTCTCTCTGCTTGGCCAGGCCTGCTATTTCCCCTTTAGATTAAATTTTAAAATCTTAAAATTCCTCTCCAATTCTAAGGTCATTGTAAAAATAATTTCAACAAACTTCTCTCAGAAACGTACCCAACTATTATTTCACTAAAATAAATTTTCCTAAATTACACATAGGTACCCGTTGGTCGCAGAGAGAAAATGCCATAAGTTACATTTTGAACTCCAGTCGGGGTATAAGGCAGGTTGCCAAGTGGACTTCTGGTCATCTTTTTGAGGCCATTCAGCTTTTTAAAGCACCTTATGTAAGAGCTATTTTATTGGAGTGGACATTGGTACGAGAACGATGCATCAGCGAATTACGGTATTATACCAGTGTATCGTGTGGTGCCGAACGTAAAGAATAGCACTACCCATCTCTCCCCATGGGTGTCGTTAAAGGCGACTAAGGGATTCACTAGAGGATGGGCAGCAACGTTCTCTGAGTATTTTAACTACCGTACTGCGATCGTCAACCCGCCTGCCAAGCGTGGCGATTACGGCAAACCCCCCCAACATGGTTTGGGAGAGGCCTATGTCCAGCAGTGTATGACTTTCGGCTGAATGATGATGATGATACCAGTGTAGTGTTTATATAGACTACCTCGTTAGTCTAGCGGTCGCAACCGCGACTGCTGAGCTTGAGGTCTTGGGTGCGATCCCCAGGTCGGACAAAGTGTTATTGGGTTTTTCCGTGTGGACTTTCTCAGTAGCAGCCCGGAGTTTGTATTTGTGCCTGGTTGATGGCAGTAGGCTCGCCCCCTATTACATAGGACTTAAATATAACAGCGAAATGAGGGTGTACTATACACTTCTGCCAACCCTTCGGGAAATAAGGCGTGATGTTATGTTAGTGTTTATAAATCTGCCTTATGACGTTGTCTCCAGCACGGGGAGCAGGGGAACAGTCACATGAGAGCCACAGATGAGATCTGACGTTCACTGGCCTACTGGTGTGTCAATTCCATGGTACAGTCAACATCAAATATATCGAGACGCACAGACTATTCATAATTACCTAAACAACTAAAGAAATTAAATTTTATATCAATGTGATAAAATTCTTGTCAGAAAGACATTTGTCATGTACTGTGTTCACTCTGAAACATCCCTTGCATCATTGAGATATAGTTTAATTTTCTTATTTGTTTAGGATCATTTTGATCAGTCGGTTTGCCTGGATATATTTGGCGCTGAATGTACTAGAAGAGGCTCATGGATCATACGATTTGCTACGCTTGCCGAGTAAGGCCATTCGTTACACATCGAGACACCTCCATGCCTCGGACAGCACGGTAAACCGTCGGGTGTCATACAATACCTATGATAATCGTTACGGGTACTCAGAACCCCGAAAGTCTGACAACCAGTCTAACCTTAGGATATTAGCATTGCCCAGTAACTGGGTTGCGAAGGTCTGATTGCAGTCGCTCGGTGTAAAATACAAGTATTCAGCTGCATCTGGTTAGACTGGACACTAACCCCAACACAGTTAGGAAAAGGCTAGGCAGAAAAGGATTACTACTTACTACACGTGGCTAGTACGCGATGCACGTTACCGCGAAAATTTACCATCGCGACGTTAGTTGTTGCGAAAGTCGGAGTGATTAGATTAGGGCACCTTGACAAGATAGGTTAGGTTAGAACTGTGACCACCCACACGTGCGCCAAGCGAGCGTGCCGCGTCAGCGGCCGACGAACGCTACATCCAAGTAACAACAACAGTGAAGATCTATCGCAGTAACGTACATCGCCATTTTGTAGCATCGTATTAGCATTTATCGATATTTTGTGCGTCGGAATTCCGTAGTACACTCCTGTTAAAATACGAATGTAGTTAACTTGTATACTTTTGTTGATTGTACATGCAGTTCAAGTATAAGTTAGAATAGTTAGATATTTTACAAAGAAAATAAAGGACTTTTGTGCAAAGGGTACAAATTGTCGACAATATCATACTATTAAGTATTCATATAAGTCTATATTATGTAATCAAGTGAATTTAAAGCTTACGTCGAAACAAACTTTCCTTGTGTGGTTATAACAAAACTGAAAGTTGAGTTTGTTTCAACCTATTTAATTAAAAACTAAGTTATACCTAGCGCCATTTAGTAATACATGAACTGCATGTAGTGTTTAACCTAAAATAATAATGGCCAGTTTCATATAACTGAAATACAGAACCAACAAAAATGACTCTTATTGTTATTTACTATGATATTTACTGGAGCACCTTTAGAACTTTGATAATGTTTTATCCATTTTCTGGGCAAGCACCTGGTGTGGTGACAATTTACAGGAGGTGCCTATACCCAGCAGTGATCTGCGGTAGAATTATTAGTATAAATATTAATTTAATTCTGTACTACACCGTACACAAACAGACTATTTTTCAAACATTGACCTTATTTTACTGGGTTCTCCCGGCGCCTAGGAAAAATAATTATCATTTAATAAAACTACCAGTTTCAGAAGTCGGTGCATTCAATTTGATTCAGCGTAGAACACCGACTTCTGAAACTGGTAGTTTTATTAAATGATAATTATTTTACTCCGTTTAGTTTTTTAAGTCGTTTTTTACTTTTTTAAAGTTTTTTTATTTTATACTTTTTAGTGCCACAAATTACAATTACAATAGTGTACAAATTCTCGGACCAGCACTACAACTATAACGTCGTCTACATACGATTTGTGTATTTTTTTTTGTTTTTGTTGATTTTTTCAAAAAGTGCTGAATCCATTTCAATAAAATTTATATGGGACCACCTCTGAAGTATGGCCTACTAAATAAAAAAAGAATCATCAAAATCCATTCATAATTGGCGGAGATATCGCGTAACAAACATACAAAAAAAAAAAACATTCAGACGAATTGAGAACCTCCTCCTTTTTGAAGTCGGTTAAAAAGATTTGCAGGATTGTTTAGGACATTAAGTGTGGCAAATACCAATACGAGGCGTTTCTATTGGTTCTGTTTTTTTTAACCATTCTCCTTTAAACAATTTATATCATAGCCTATATAGCATGACTGGTTAACATAACTTTATATCCGAAAACCATCAAGTCTGCTCATCATACTGTACAACCGGGGACTTGAAGTGTTTATCAGATTTCAAATTCGATTCCTTCTCACACTGTGTGCAATAATAAGGTTTAAGATGTCATATCAACTTTCATAAGTATTACTTTTCAAAATTGTGAAGCGTCGATTATAGCAAAAAGGTAAAACCACGTTTTGATGTAATGAACTCCTTTTTGGATGTGTCTAGTCAAAAGTTGTATAGAGCGAATTTGATTAAATTTATCTTTTTCTGTGCTACCTAGTGTAGGTATATCCTCTTTAAATCAACCTTTTTATGTCAATTAAGAAAAAAAATCTTTGCGACCGACCTTATGAAAACGTAATGTGCAAGCGATTATAGACCTTAAGGTGGTAAACATTTCAAGTCCGCGACTGTACAACTTTTACTATAATTATAATAATAATTAATATCCTTTGGACGGTTCATGACTGTACTCCAATAGTGTAGCCGTGGATAGTCCCCGGTTGGTGCCCCACCCCATTTTAGATTAAAGTTCTCAAAGGGGCCTCTGCGCGTTGGACCTATGTCCCCGTGTATGCCTTCCAAAGGACCGGACATCTTCCGCAAGGAAGATGAGCCGTGATTCCCAAAGAAATTAATATCCTTGTATACGATATCTTGTGGCGAATAAATGTATTGTATTGTATTGTATAGGACAAATAATGAATTCTCGAAAAGAAAATCAGCTGTTCACTACATTATAATCAAGGTTGTTTAACAAAATTTAAAGAGCAGCTGTTTTTATTTTTTCACGAATTTCAAAGTTTGTCCCATAGTAAAAGTTGTACAGAATGATAAGAAGACTTTATAATTTTCGGGTGGGAATTAACTAACCAGTCATTCTGTATACAGCGTAATCATTTAAACGCCCACCTTCAATAATAGATAGTGACAGGTTTAAGAATAAGAATTACCTACCATAAAAGTGCGCTAGTGCTTTCCCATCTTGTTGCCACGGTTTCTTTGCTAAAAATAAAAGCCGTTCTTAAGTGCAACAATGGTTTTTTCGCGAATAATTGAAAGCAAACAGAACAAAGGACCTTTTTTAAGTATATCTTTTTAAGACTCTTTTACAATATTTAGTAATGTAGGTTTTTTAGACTCTGTTTCTGTCTCTTAAAATACAGGTTATCCTAGTTTAAGAGGCAGGGTTATTTAAATTCATGTACGGATTTTGCAACTTTTGTAAATATTGGTTTGCATATTGTGATGATAAATCTGTAACTTTTGTTGGTCAATAAATTATTAATATTATATTATAAGTAACTCGAAAGGCTCGTGGCTAATTATCAATCGCAAAGGTCATAAAATTTTCGAGGTTAAGTTGAACTTGTCGCGGTCAGTCCGTGGATGGGTGACCATTCATTACACGTCGAGACCCCTCCGAAACTCGAAAAGTATGCTAAACAGTCGGTGTGACAATTGTTACGGGTATTCAGAAGCTCGAAAGTCTTACAACTTGTCTCATCTTAGGATTTCAGATTTCGGCATTGCCCAGAAACTGGTTTACAAAGATCTGAAGCCCAATTCTCGTAATTAATTTGAAGTAAGACTGAAGGTTGACCGAACTGAGATTAAATTATGAATTGAATAAAAAATGGTATTTTGGTACACTTAAAAGTTCGGTCCGGTTTCAGTATCATCTCAATCTATCTCGATATAATGCCAATTCAGTCAACTTAAAATCTACTACCGATAGCATACCCAATATCAACAGTCATAGACTAAAATTCTAGAAATAAATAAGAATTCCAACTTGTCAAAATGGCTCAGTACATAATGTAACCCAAGACCTCACGCTCAGCAGTCGCACTTACGACCACTAGACCAACGAGGCATTCAATACTGTTAACTGAGGGTAAACCGTAGAAGTCTACTTCACAATATAACCAAATTTTTGTAAATATTTGATGAAAAAGAGTAACCATGCAGTTTATTGCCCGTTCTTCTCCATAGGAATCTACACTTTGGAACACGGCAGTAACTTCTTTTTCTCGACAATTCAAAAGTGCCTATAAATGGTCTTATTGAGTTAAATACTTTGACTTTTACTCCTCAGCCGAAGAGCGGTTTAACGTACAAGAATTATCTCCCCCAAAATATATTAACTCCAGCTTTATACCAAAATACAACATCAAGCCAGTACGTCAAGCAACCGAATTTATGTACATTAAAGGTGCACAGTTCCAGTTTACGCCGGATTTATCCGGTTTCAACCGGCACGGGCCGGCCCGCGGCGGTATTTAACACCTCATTCCCGCGGTTGAAACAAGTTAGCGGGGTAGTTGCTTACGACCTCCCCAACTGGATTGTTTGTTGTAAAATTTAAATCTCAACAGTTCGGCTTCTGGACTATGTATTGGTTGTTTCTGTGTGTTTTGTAAGTGGTATACAATGTGTGACTAAGTGATGTTTAAATCAGGTGACTTTGTTTCGATCCTGTTTGGTATATCGTAATTATGTTGTCTTTATGTTCGTTCGTTCAGAGGTTTGTTTTGGGTTGTTATGCTATAAACTTTTTTTCATAAGGTTCCACTTTATGTGCACGCAATGTTCACCAAAAGATGAGTCCGACAGCTCGGTCATTTCGTAAATTGGAGACTACTATCGAAAGAACGTAACGACATCATCAAAAACCGTAAAATAGCTATGCTATCCTTGTTTTGTTTTTTAAAAATATTTGTTATCCTTTGTATGGTTAGGTACGTTTTGTTGTGAAACGTTAGGAATCAACTTACGGTGAAACGGGTATAGTAGTTATTAATAAGCAATGGAGAAAGGAGAAGAGATCAATAGAGAATCACAAAATTACAGAAACGTCTTATTATGATCAAGTGGCCAATTGCAGATAAAACGAGGAAAATAAATAAATGCGACTGCAATTTATCAGTCCATAACCTAGATACACCGTACATTACATCTAAGGGAGAATTCACACTTACCACAACTACACCACATTGCAGCTACAAAGTGGTCAAACTGTGGTTACGTGTGAATAGTGTCGCTGCTGCTTTGGCGACAAAAAGTGGTCCGTGTGAATTAAACTATTAATTTTTATACGAATTAGTGCCCGCCCACGTGTTGTTGTGTAACAAGCCTAAAAGCTGTTTTTTACAGCTTATGCGCAATTTAAATAAAAACATGTTACATGTAAGTTCCTTTCTCTTATTTGAAAAGGTTTAGTGTAAAACCTATGTACATACAAAATACAGCCTTTCAAAACTTAAACAGCAAATGCAGAGCACCGGATATTTCCCTACATTTTCTATTACAGTGCATTAAACTTACACCAAGTACTAGAAACCGGAGCGTTCCAGCAGCTTGAAGCGCTTTATGCCTGAACAGCGGCCCTTTGTCTGATTAACGGCTCCTCCCATACGTACCAACTTAGGTACGCTCGCTTTGAATCGAAATCTGCTGGTGTAGACTAGAATTATATGGAGTGGTCTAAATCAGGCTATATTGCTTTGGCAAGGTCTGGAATGTAGCGATAATAAGTATGTTATAAGTTTTCCAGTCATCAACCAGCGTGCTCAACATCGCAGGATTGACAACAGTCGAGAAGGATCTGAAGAAGAAATAGACACCGCAACCACTCTGGATCGACATAAACGGAGAAGGCAGAAAAGGAGAGCCAATCCCAGATAATGGGACAAGGCAACTGAAGAAGAACCAGCGTGCTCAAATTCAGAGTTTTTATTTCGAATAGACACAGTACATGCACTTAAGCAACGTCTCGACAATTTAGTTGCACGGTTCCAAAAAGTAGCTCCTATGGAGAAGAGCCGGCAAGAAACTCCATGAATACTCTTTCAAAATAATTTTATATACAATCTGGTATTGTTACAATATGGTGCTTAAAATTCAAATTATGTGAGAACAACGTGACGTCTTCGAAGCTTCTATTGGATAAGACCATAATATTATCGGAAGCAAAATGCGATTTGCAGATGATGATGGTACAATGAACCACTTCGTTGTCTGATCCATCCAAAGAGCGCATGAACAGAGACAATGTGCTTTGGATGGATCAGACATTGAAGATGTTTATTATACATTTATTACAGCATGCTTTGCCAACTTCAAAATCAAATCAAAGTCAAAGTTACGTTATTATATTCTGTTCACTCAAAGATGAGTTCTGACAGCTCGGTCATTTCGTAAATTGTAGCCGTAAGGAGACTGCTATCGAAAAAACGTAAACGACATCATCAAAAACCGTAAAATAGCTATATTATCAATGCTTTGTTTTTTAAAAATATTTGATATTCTTTGTATGGTAACGTTTTGTAGAGAAACGTCACTAATCAACTTATGGTGAAAAGAGTATAACAACCCGACTTCTCCACAACCATATACCACGCAATGAATATTATTGTATTGTCAAAATCAAAGCAATTGAAATTACGAACGTGATACGCAATTCGGATGCATGATTCGGATGGGTCAGACTGCGAAGTTGTTGACCATACTTATAACATAAACAACCTACATTGTTACATATAAATATATACATATTCATGAGCAGTGAGTCTGCAATGTTTACCCTCAATGGGAACGGGCCACGGTGGCACGCTGCCATCACATACGATTGATCTGCCTGATAAATGAGGCTTGCACCAACATTCTCCAAAGATAAACATGCCATTTTGGATGATCATTGATGATGTAAATAATTGATATTTTCTATTAACGTTGTAGGGTGGTCTGTCCGTTTATACCGGGTGTAACGTCCTACCGAAAACTAAATCAGTGAATAAAGGTTACAGCTCATTAGAACCACCCGGCACCCAACCCGCACCGCTTCATCGCTCGGCGTCCACTCGTTGTCAGCAGGTGGTCCACGAGTGGACGCCGCGTTATCACTAGTAAACGTCGCGTGGTCAACCAGAGGACCTCGCGCGGTCACTGAGTGGACATCGCGTGGTCAACCAGTGGACCTCACGTAGTTAACGAGTGGAAATCGCGGGGCCCATGAATTTCCGAGTAGTCTGTCAGCAATTGGCACCAGGTCTTCACGTGTTTTTGGTTATGTCAAATTTTACCAAAATTTTACATATATTTTTGAACTTCTCGATAAGTCTTTCTTTATTAATTTTGAAAGCAAAAACCATACGTCCGACATGTTAGAAAGAAGGGCTGGAAATGACGGATGGGTGGGAAGCGGCGCATCGCTGACGCATTGTCCTCGCGTCAACCATTTGCGGGCCGCGCGCGGTTCACTCAAGGCAAGCATGCGAGCAGCGAGTTGTCACCGAGTGGTCAACTCGTTGTCCGCGCGTGGACGGCATACGCCCGAGGCGATCCGGTGACGTTACGGAGTTGATGTAGTGAGCGCACATCCATACAAATTCATATAAAGCAGACGAACCGCACGAGGCAAGGCGATGCAGGTGTGGATCTAAAGAGCTGTAACCTTTAAACGTCACTCTGAATTGAAAAGAAAAACCGACTTTAAAGCAATATAAAAGAATTAAATAATTACCATATTATAAAATTAACAGTTTCAAAGTCGGTGCCTTCAATGTGATTCATCGTGGCTTAAAGTGTTTTTCAAACAAAAAAGAACCAATCAAATCGGTTCACAAATGGCGACGATATCGCCGAACAAACATACAAAAAAAAACATACACGTCGAATTCGGAACCTCCTGCTTTTTTTGGATGTCTGAAAATACTAAAAAATACTAAAACTAAACCCTTTTCAACGTAAGGTGAGTCATGACGTTACCATACAAAGAAAATCAAATATAAAAAAACAGGTATAATGTGGCTATTTTACGGTTTTTGATGTTGTTGTTTACGTTTTTTCGATAGCAGTCTCCTTACGGCTACAATTTACGATACAATCGATGATATGTCAGGAGTAATCTTTGGGTGAGTATAGTGTAATAATAATCATGTCATTTTAAGCATAGTACAAAGAACTATTGACCTGGAAGTATTAATAACGCATGGATTACACACGCTATTAAAAAAGTATGCCTTTCCTACTAGGTAGAATGCTTGTTTATTTTATATTTTTATTATGCTAGATTCGTTTACACGTGCTAATTGTACGGTACTATGTAGTATCTGCGTGAAAGAAGCATGTTTTTGTGCTACTGCGAAGCATGTGAATTCCAGGCCTAATCGATTGAAACATTTATCAATACATTTGTGTATTGATACGTGTTTTAATCGACTAAGCTTATGGAGCTAAAATTTTGAAAAAGGATTTTTTAATTTTTTTATCCTCACCAACAGAAATTGTAATAACAAACTTTTTTGGAGGTTACACTCGAGCGTCGTGCGCATGGGGCCGCATAAGTACGTAAGCACACGAGTGCAGCCCAAAAAGCCTAATTAAGGTGCACGAAATAAAAAAACAAGCGGAAGTGCCCATAAACTTCCTTAGTAGGTACGGAAACCAGTGTCACCAAACTGACATACAAAAATTGTATTGAAAGATGTCAAAGTTTTATACTTACACTTCTGTGAGATACATTTTCGTCCTGCTATCATTTTTACACGTTAAAATTGCACAATAAGAGCTTACGCACTGCATCCGATCCGAATCCGTGAAAATACGGATGTAAAAAACTCGGACTGAATTCGGATATTGCTTTACGCACTGCATCCGATCCGAATACGTGAAAATACAGATCTAGACTAAAAATCTCGGAACGAATTCGGATGTTGCTTATGCACTATTCCGATCTCTGATTCAAATTCAAACAATTCAGAGGCCATCTTTGGCATAACCGTTTGGCGTCTGATTTGAATTCGAGGTAATGCGAAAGCGTTCATACAAACAGTATTACGGCTACTTCGGTCCCTCAATTTTTCTTCCGATTTAGAAACTCACGGATGACGGATAGAAATCGGATGACGGATGTACTAGTCGCGCGCAGAAGGTTTGCCGATGACTGCCCCTCCCACTTCAGCGACCGCTACCCGCGCTCGTCTGGCCTACCTACTAATCGTACCGACCATCGACACGTGACGTCATGAGGCTACCGGCAAACCTCCGCGCGACTTATAGTGCGTAAACTACCATAAAAATAGTTCAATGGCTACTTCGGAACGTATTTTCTCGGATTCGGATCGGATGCAGTGCGTAACCGCTGTAAGGCATGATTCTAATATTTTACGTATGAATTCGAGACATCGTGTCACAGCGAGTAGCTACTTGCGTGAACCATAATTTGTGACGCACGCGCGATATCTGTGGCACTTCTACTTGTTTTTTCTATTCCGTGGTAACGTGGTTGGAACGCTTGCCTTCCATGGATGGGAGTTCGATTCCTCGTCTGCACTTCCGTTACCTATTGGCTAAGGAAAAACATCGTGACGAATACACACCTGAGAGCGCTCCAAAAATTTCTAAGCCAGCGTGGTAGACCAAGGTCTAAACCCTTCTCATTCTGAGAAAAGGCGCGTGCCCAGCATTGGGATAGTAATCGGCTAATCCCACACGGGATTTAGATTGATTAAACTAAAAAATATACTGTTTTTTCTCAAGTATTGGTCAGTCGTCAGGGTCGTCTTAAGTTTTTTAATGTGATAGAAAATTTCGATGCCATGCATAAATGAATGAAGGCACGGTGACACAGCTGACGGGTACGACTATCGCGATATTGCTCCACGCAGTCAGTTAACTTGGGACGCAAAAATTACAAATACAGAATACCATGGTTAATTTTTTTTTTTGATTCTGAAAAAAACCTATGCAGGGTCAATCAGTGTCACCAGTAATGAATAGAATAGAACAGATTTTTATTTTCTTACCACAAATTACAGCTTAAAGTTAAATTAGTCTACAGATACAATTTTATACTTAACTAGCTTTCGCCCGCAGCTTCGCTTGCGTGAAATTTTGAACCCGTTAAGTGACGATTTTCCATACAAACTTTCATCCCCTATTTAACTCCCTTGGGGGTTGAATTTCGAAAAATCCCTTCTTAGTGGATGCCTACGTTACAAAAGGAATCTACTGTCAAAATTTCAAGTTTCTAACCCCAGCGGTTTAGTTTTCTGTGCGTTGATAGATCAGTCAGTCAGCTTCTCCTTTTATATGTATAGATTTGTGGAAGACTGGTGCCTAAACTAAGTTTTTTTCAAAACCTATAAGTCAGTAGATCACGCGGTTTGAAGGAATTATACGAATTCGTTTACGCCCTGTATATTGAGCAATTGAGTTCTTCGTACCCAAATTCTGTATCATCGTTCACGACTTACTATCAAAACATGTTTACTATTCCTTTGTGATTCAACAACTAGAATGTATGTAGTATTCCACACCAACGCGTTTAAAAACTTGCCCACTTCCAACTTTGGAGAATACTTGTGATATTTCTGAAGTCATTGACATAGTTATAGTTTTGTGTCTACTGAATCTGTAACGTTGTTTCTATATGTCGGTTTTGTAACAGCCGTTACATTACAATAACCCTTACTTATAAATGCGTAAGTAACTCTGTCTTTCTGTTACCTAATCACGACTAAATTACTGAACCTATTTTGATGAAACTTGGTACAAAGATAGGATGGAACTCAGAACCCGAAAAACGCGGAATACGCTATAAATGCTATCCAAGCGGGCGAAGCCTCGATCGACCCCTAGTACGAAATAATATTGTCATTCGATCATATTCCATACCCCGTGTAGGAACGGTCTAGAATGTATCGATGGGTCCTATGTATAAGGGCTAAACTGGCATTTTTGTCATTCCAATGTGAACCTACATATATCTACAGTTAAAAGTCCAAATTGGAAATTAATAAAATGCCACTTCGGCCCTTATACATAGGACCCATCGATATATAAAACTTCCACACCGCACGCTCAGAATAGACGCGTGTTGTAAAATTCAACAGAACAGCACGCTTGGTGGTTGTGGTTAAATCTATACGGTCCGCCTGGCCAGCTACCACCCTCACATTAAAGTCCGGCCGCCAAGCAGTTTACTATGTTTTGTCGTGTGTATGTGAGATCCAGAGGAGTATAGGAGAATCCCTCTATATCTCTGTTACTTAGATTCATGTGTTCCATCTTCGGATCCTGTCTGCATTTACCATCAGGTGGAGACTAGGGTCAAAGGCGACGAAGTAAAATAAAAAATCTCACAATATTACTTACTGATTTTAAACGTATTATAATTTCGCTACACACACTAAGCGAAATTGTAGTTTGTTGGCTATTTGCATTTAGGCAGGCCACATACCAAACAATAACTGCAGCTACAAACAAATAGACATCAACTGCGTCTCCCATGTGCAATCAACCTAACCCTTCGTCCTAGCTGGCTAGTGCGTTGCATTGCGTCGAACATCGCGTCGCGAAAATAACAAACCGTATGCCTTCTACCTATACTAATGGCTAACGTAAGCAGTGCATCTAACATAGAGACGTGTATAGTTTGTTTTTAGCGGTTTGACTGCGGCAGTAATTTAAAAGCCTTAGAAAGAAAGAAGAAAGAAAAATCATTTATTCAGCACAAATTAATAACGTATAATAATAACATAATTAACACTACCTATTTATAATATAAATTGCGCTAAAAAGGCGCTGGTTTTCAACCAGACCCTAGTGGCCCACGGATGGTAAGCCAGTACAAAAAATAAAAATAAAATAAAATGAAATACTTAAATAAATAAAAAGTAGTAAAAATAATCCATAAATATAAATAAACTTGTTGTAATAAAAAATAATAATATATAAAATAAAATATAAAAATACATTGTGTTATTCGTTTGTGTTTGTGCGCGATTAGAGCGTTTGTCCACCGCCGCCGTCACCGAGAAACGAGATTATTTCTGACCGAGTTCGGAACGACGTGACGGCGATCGTGTGTCCACCGCGACCGATCTCAGTGGTTCTCAACACAAGATAGAAATCCGTGCACCGGCGCCGGCAACCTCGGATGTAGTGGACAAGTGCAGAGGTGTTTTGTATTGCCGTCATTTCGATCCGTCATGGTCTCGGTGGAGTTTTAGTGGTAGCGCCGAACTACTCACAATCTCGGTGGCCGAGATGACGGCGCTCGGATGACGGACGTGCGGTGGAAACGCAGCCATAGTAATGTATGTATCGCTACTTCAGCAACGTCATCTCGTTCTCGGTGACGGCAGTGGTCGGCAAACGTCCTTACTAACATATACTATAAAGACTGTATTATCTCAGCTGAATGCGAAGATGTGATGTAGTAATCATAAGTCCTAAATACATAATTTATTGTTTCTTTTTTTTAAAAAAAACGTTGCCCCACGTGTGGGAATCGAACCCACGACCCGTAGCGCAGAAGCCAATCGCTTAGCCACTGCACCAAACGTGTCGTCAGTTCGTCAGTGTCGTTTTAGATCAATAAATGATCAGTGAATCGACAGGCAACACTCGTTTTACTCGTCTTAAGTACTCACCATTCACTAGGACACGATGACTGCAATAAAACAACGTGCCGCACTGTCCGATGCAACGTAACGTAAGAATGAAGCTACACCGTTCTGTTGCATTGCGACGTCGCTTGCAGCACTAGATTTGGACCAATCTGTAGATTCCATATCTACCGCTGCGACCTCGCAACGCAACGTAACGGAACAGTGTGGCTTCACTCTAACGCGCTGCCCAACGCAACAGACTGTAACGCGCTGCCCGATGCAACGCAACGTAACGCGCTGCCCGACACAACGCAACGTAACGCTGCCAGCTAGGACGAAGCCACAGTATAGTTTTGTCCCGAGTAAAACAAATATTTAGTTAACAAAACTTAATCCAACGAACGCCGCAGCAAAAGCTAGTGTCAAATTTCACATCCGCATGACAATGGAGTCCAGTCCTCGCCTGCACAATTAATTCACTAGTTTTATCACCGAGCTGCATGTCCCACTAATCCGCCCCATTGTCTGTTGATGATATACACAGAGTGGGCTTAACTGGACAATGTCGACGCTGACAACATTAGCTAACTAAATTAATAGTTTGTCATTGGTTGCAATTAACCTACACTGTGACATGACGGGTGATGCGGTGTCATGTATTGTTATACACTCTGAGGATTAGTGCATGATAATGAGGTTTAAGAAAATATTAATTAATTATGGAGTTATTTTATGAACCGTACCGATAATCTATACATATAAAAGGAGAAGCTGACTGACTGACTGATCTATCAACGCACAGCCTAAACCGCTGGGGTTAGAAACTTGAAATTTTGACAGTAGGTTCCTTTTGTAACGTAGGCACCCACTACGAAGGGATTTTTCGAAATTCAACCTCTAAGGGAGTTATAGGGGATGAAAGTTTGTATGGAAAATCGTCACTTAACGGGTTCAAAATTTCACGCAAGCGAAGCTGCGGGTGAAAGTTAGTTCATCATAAGATAAGTACATATGGGACCCTGTTTTTCCCGAAGGCAAAAGCGGTTTCTGAGAACGATAATTAACATACCTATACCCTAAAATAAGATTGAGCTACACGATGGCTGATGCATGCATGCCATCAGTTGGGAAGTCCAACTCAAACCTTCTATAGCTCTTTCCCAAAATGGCGACGTTGCTCTTTATTGTTACACTTGCATAGTTTTTATACCACAATGTCTGGACCTTAAAAAAGACCTTGAAAATATTAATTAATTATACACCGTAGGCCTGAGGTACCCGAAAGATTTTAACCTTCGATTCCGATGCCTAATTGGAGAAGAAAAGCTAGGATATAGTTTGTTGAATAAAACTTAATTTTCGAAATATTCATTACTAGAGTTCGCTCGCGTCCTCGCCCGCGTCGATGCAGTTTATTGCGTATTCCGTCGTTTTATATAATAATAATAATAAATAATAATAAATAAAATTTATTAATAAACTTTTACAAAAAAGTGTACAGATAGCCACAGTATTATTAGTAAGGTCTTATAATAATGTTAATCTTAATGTCTAAGTATACAGTAGTGTATTACTTATATTAATTACAGGTGCAAGAAAAGCTAACTCCCATAAGGTGATGTAGCGACCTACCCGAACTAGGTTTATTCAAACCTGTGTTTCAGGCCATCACTTTACAATAGACTTTAATGGGACAGTAATTTATGTTACGTCAGACTAATTGAAAAATATATAATTGCAACTTGTTATTGCGAGAATAAACAAAGTGTAGGTAATTAAAAACTATAATATATACTATACAATTATACAAAATAAATACTTATGAAGTAACTATTTCAGAATTTCTAGCAATTCTTCTGTGTCTGTGTAATTGAGTTTTGCTAAGTATTAATAATTTAAAGAACTATTTGCATCAACTGAATTGTAAACTGGGTCAAAATTAATGCTGCGTATGTCATTATTATGGTTTGTCATATTGACTTTTGTATAGCTGCGAGTGCAGTTTTTTCTAGGTGAAGATATTTGCAATGTTAGTAAAACAGCTTGATGATCGGTGAGTGAAGAGTTAGTAACTAATGTTATGTTTGGTTTTTTTGTCTTAATAATGAAATGATCTAAGCATGGGCCGCTTTGATGCGTAGGGTGATTATAAGCTGGTAGCAGTCCATGAAAAGAGCAGATATTCAGGTAGTTATGAGCATGAATATCGGTTTTCCCGGAAGCAATATTAATGTTTATATCACCCAACAGTATTACGTTTTTTAAATTCTGTAACAACACTTCAAAACCGTTCATGTTTCTGTTTATGCTGCGAATATTTTGTGTGAGCAGAGTTAGCGTTTCTACCCCAGCTGGAAGTAGATGTTTACACTCATTGACATTACAGATTTTAACCTCAGACACAGAAAAACTATCTAGATCATAGACGAGCTGATTGGTCATGATAAATGCAAAACTAACGAATATAAATATAAAGAGGATAACCTAGTGGTTGTGTGCTTTACTAAAATAAAGTATTCGGTGACGCTCCTAGGCGCCTTCATAGTCTATTGAATTGATGTAGTTGTCCTCTGCGTATTTACGTGCCGGGCAACTTACATCACCAGTTTTGTGGTCACATTTCCTCTTGAAGCGTTTGCACGTCGCACATTGGGGGGTAGAAGATTTGTTGCTGCACTCTTTGAAGGAATGGCCAGTCTCTCCACAATGGTTGCAGATACTACTCGTTTCTCGGCAAAACTTAGCTGCGTGACCGAACTGCTGGCAATTAAAAGTTATAAAAGTAGCCTATGTCTTTCTCCGGGTTCCAGACTATCTCCGTACCAAGTTTCATCAAAATCGGTTCAGCGGTTCAGGCGTGAAAGCCTAACAGAGTTACTTTCGCATTTATAATAATAGTAGGGATTTACGGAAATTCACCAATTGAAAACTATCTATGGTAAAAAGTCCTATGAACGCGGCGTTGCGACTTTTGTCATACCATACCCTAATCGCCGTACATCTTATTCGTCGAGGAGGGTTGTGAACTGAGAAGTTTCTTATCCCCTCACACGATAATTTATAAATGTTGCCATTTCAACCTAAAGTATTGTTTACAAGGAAGTACTAAAGTTAATTGATTTATTAGGTACAGAAAAAATATGTCTAAATTGGACTTTTGTTGATATAACATTTGACTCATAATAACATCAGAAAGGCGTGGTTAAAATCTTTCGATTTCCTCGGGCTTACGGTGTATATTAAGAGACAAAGTTAGAAAGTCTCATGTGCCTGTAATTTCACCGGCACACATAACCTTCAAATTGGAACATAGCAATACTGCTTATATAATACATTGTCAAAAACGCATGTAAATGAAATAGATATTTTTAATTGTTCAAAGACGAATTATAAAAAAATTATAGATAAATTTGTATAACGTATTTTTAATCTTTCAATAATGCATTAATAATTCAATAAATTAAAATAGCGAATAAGTAAATTTCAATTTTATATAAGTAATTTTAGTTTAAATTTTATATTTTTGTACTGTTGTTTTGCATGCGTATAATATTTTCTTTATAATTGCAATTAATTTGTGCATGATGTGGCCTCCTATAATTAAGGAAGTACACTTACTAAATAATTATGTATCCTAGTTATAAGATTGAGCTGTGTATATTCTTTGTTGGAGGTCCAAAAAATAAATAAATAAATAGAGCCCAAATACACGTCCGATAGTCGGTTCCGATAGTCTGATCAGACTACCTGAAGGCCTCCGCGTCATACATTTGTTTGAACATGAATTACATGTACAATCAGACAATCTCATCGGATGTCAGAATCGTAAGCATCGTCCGGGCGTCGTCGTCGTACAGAAAAAATCGGACACGAGAATCGTACGTGTATTTCATGAATCCGATCAGATAGTCGGATCCGGCTCCCGGAAGCAAGTATCGGACGTGTATTTTGACCCTTAACGGCAGAAATTGGTATAGAGGTAGTATGTCCCTATGCGAACCAAAAAAAACAAAACTGTCTCCATACTTCATGGTACAAGTGGGCAATTGATCATGTAAATTTTCTGTATGTTGGCAGCATTGGTCAGCCAACATAGAGGGGGACATTTCAACTAGCGTAGGCTGTATTTTGTGGAAACTTGGACCTTTGCCCGTAACTTAGAAGATATTTGTAAGAAATACGTCCGGTCCGATTGGCATAGAGGTTAAATTGTTTGGTTTTCTGAGCTAAAGGTTGCGGGTTCGATTTCAGTACAAATATATGTGAAGATACTCAAGTACGTCTGGCACTGTTTTTTTCTTCACCGTTAATGCAAGTGATAGTCAAATTCTGATCTGTACATGAATTCGTAAAGACAGAGGTATTGGCTGGGATTGTACTTATACCTTCCTGCTTGAAAGGTAAACGTTTAACCACTAGACTATTACTACTCCTTAAGGGTGCATAAACAGAGATACTAATTACATCTTTACTCACTTTTAAGACATAATTTACACAACAAACAATAATAAAAACTGTAATTAATACTACTTATATAACATAACATCACGCCTTATTCCCCGAAGGGTTGGCAGAGGTGTATAGCACACCCTCATTTCGCCGTTATGTTTAAGTCCCATGTAATAGGGAGTGAGCCTATTGCCATTGGGCACAAATCCAGACTCCGGGTTGCTGCTGAAAAATTCCACTAGGAAAAACCCAATAACACTTTGCCCGACCTGGGGATCGAACCCCAGACCTCACACTCAGCAGTCGCGCTTGCGACCGCTAGACCAAAGAGGCAGTCTCAACGAGGTAGTTAATACTAGACACACTAAATATCAGTGCAGTACTATCTTAGCGGTTGAACGCCGCCTTCCATGTAGGAGAGTCAGAGTTCGATCCGGGCCCACACCTCAGACTATTCAAATTCATACGCGGCTCATCATCTAATTATCACGTATTACAGGAAAAAATCGTGAGAAAACTTACACAACTGAGGGCTACAAAAAATAGGCTTCGGTGGTGTGTGTACTCCGCCAACACGCACTAGGCTAACATGGTGGACTAAGGCAGTTGTCCCACCGCCGGCGAGGAAACGACTAACTATCGGCTATTTTCTCGCTCAAGTAACTTACAATAGATATACATTGCATGTAAACAAAAGAGATGCATATACAAGGTTAGTCGGAAAGGGGGTACTAATCAGCAGGCCAGTAAAAGTATCACTGATGACTGATTTAAAGCAAGTGTTAAAATTTCAAAATTCGATAATTTTTATATCCCTAAAAAATATTTTTTATTTTAGTTTTTTCAAAAATTCTGTTTCTGTGGTTTAGCTACGAATTCGGAAAATGGAGCTTCTAATTCGTGACCCCAAATATGACCTAAAATGTAAACACAGCTGATCATAGCAAAGGATAGATAGATTTTAGCGTATTTTTTATGAAATCTTTGACCAGCTATTTTTTTTAAACTATTGACTATTGGGAAAAGTTGTAGAACAAAAGTTACTCATTATTATGGGTACTTTAACACCCTTTCGGATTAGTACCCCCTTTCCGACTAACCTTGTATTAATAGTCGCTCGCTGACTGTTTACACTGCCGGCGAGGACTCGCTCCACTAGTTTGTCGCTGAGCGACAAGAGCCATCAAAGATAATACTCGCTCAGCGATACTTGCTCAGCGATGCTCGCTTGGCGGTCAGAAGTTCAGAACTCACGCCGAGAGACCAACCAGCTGTCATTTGCGATTGGTGCGAGTAATTGCCCGTCGCACTCACACACTCGCTTATAGGCCAGCGACAAAACTATCGGAACTACACACTCGCTTCTCGCTGCTCGCCAACTCGTTTCTAGTTTCTAGCTCTACTCGCTGCTCGCTCATCGTTCGCGGTGGGACAAGTGCCTTTAGCCGTAACCCAGCCTAAGCCCCTGCCCAACAGTGGGACAATAATGAACTGATAATGCTTTATCCAACCCAAATACCACAAATCAAAGTATACTTGTTAGGAAAACATTAGCCCATCTTACATGCGCCCCAACGAACCAATCCATCAACGTCGAGCAGCTATTGTATTGATAGCTGATTTACTGCCAGCCCCCCTGCCGCCAAGACTGGTGGACGAGAAAAAATATCCACGAACAAAGCTAGTGTGACCATGCCACAAGAAATTACAAGAAAATTGCAGTATTTTTTTAATAAATTGTTCAAGTAGTATAATTTTCGTGAGACACATTCATATTTATGATTAGTTACAGTTCACTAAAGTGCATTTTTCAGGATTGCCCGACTAGTCTAGGACCCAAACGGAGCCCTTAATCATGAGCTGAGTAAAGGTGAAGTCGCGAGTCTGAAACTAGTCGGGCAATCCCGAAAAATGCAAGAGAGTAAACCGTAACGAATCATAAATAAAATTGTTCAAGCTTTATCGACGCCATTATTGCGATATCTTGAAGATTTCAGAACTGTTAAATAAGTTGAGATAATTCAAAAATGTCTGTTCAAGAGTTATTTTTATCTGTCAAAATGATAGTAATAAACCCATGGGTTGGGAGCGCCGTCTTAAAGCGCTAAGTCTAGCAAGTTTTATTAAGCGAGTTATTTCAGCAAGTGCTCGCTTAATTCATACTTGCTGCATGTGTGTCGACAGTAAAACTTGCTAGAGAATTGGCACTTTGGTGCAGCCAGTTGTCGAAATATAAACTTCATCTGAATTAATAACATTTGATAACTTTTTTTTATTTAACCATTCAGCGTCAACAATATTTATACTAAAAATACAAATAAAGAAAAATATAAAACTATAAACTAAAATTGCATCAAAATATTCCTCCGCATCGCTCTCGACTGGTAACGTGCTCAAAAGACTCGCAGTATGAGCATCTCAAGATCTCAAGTGATATTAAAGATACTAACGGGTTTGTCAAATTAGACCTATTTTATACTCGTAGAAGGGGCCTAAATGTTTATATTATTAGTTTCTGTAAATATTGCGCTCCAATATTTTTAAACTAGCTTTTGCCTGCAGCTTCGCTTGCGTGAAATTTTGAACCCGTTAAGTGACGATTTTCCATACAAACTTTCATCCCCTATTTAACTCCCTTATAGGTTGAATTTCGAAAAATCCTTCCTTATTCCTTGTTTACATTATAAAGGAAACCTCTGTGCAAAATTTCAGCATTCTAAGTGCAAGGGTTTGGGCTGGGCGTTGATGAGTCAATCAATCAGTCAGTCAGTCAGGACTTTTATTTTTATTTATATATATAGATTTTAAGATCACTTATAGTCGACAATTCCATAAATAATGTTCTATTAAAATGTTTTAGAGACAGTTATTTTTTAAATATTTTAAACACACCTTACTAATTATATTCTGGTAAGTAATTTTGTCACAATTCAGAATATTCGTAGAACTACTAAATCCTGGTCACCGTAAAAGGATAACTTTGTAAAAAAACTTGAACCGCGCCGTAAGCTCAGTTTACGAGAAAAACATACAAAAACTGACTTACCGGCTTCCGTGATGCCTAAGCTAGACTCCATTAGACTGCCGCATTATTGAAAAAAAATCCTGAAACAAGAAAAAAACCTTTATTAGTTTTTTTTTCAAACTCATATTCAAACTACATTTTTCAAATTCATAATTCAAACTACATTGTATTGTACTGTATTTATTTGCACACTAAGGTAAAATAATACAGGTCTTATTATAGAGTAGGTACAGCTTAGCAACCTTTTCCAGGTATTGCAATATTTGAGGGCTCTAATTAGGTAAAAGTATATTTAGTGTCTACTCGGTACGTAGTTCCTAATTCTTGACTATTGTTATTCTT
This sequence comes from Amphipyra tragopoginis, assembly GCA_905220435.1. NCBI lineage: Eukaryota > Metazoa > Arthropoda > Insecta > Lepidoptera > Noctuidae > Amphipyra > Amphipyra tragopoginis. Next base: position 26,608,964 of record HG992004.1, read on the forward strand.
AATACAATATTTTTAATTAAGGATACTAGAACTAAAACAACATAGTTTAGTTACATAGTGTGACCATTTTGAGGGACTCGTGGCTAATTAACAACTGCACGGATCATATGATTTGCAAGGTTAAGCTGCGCTTGCCACGGTCAGTCTGTGGATGGGTGACCGTTCGTTATACATCGAGACCCATTCAAGCCTCGGAGAGCATATTAAACCCTTAGTTCCAGGTGTCATATTTATTATTTATTTATACAACATTTTACAAAAATACTCCTAAATCCGAAAGGGGATTAAAAGGTCCCTTGTAAAAAGTCTATTGGCAATATTTTAAAACAAAAGAAGGACCCAAAAAAAAATTAAGACAAATCATAAAATACAATCATCACTGAAACGCAACCCTGAAAACATAAAAGTAAAGAGTAGACTACCCAGAAAGTTATTTACATTCTTACCTAATTTCCTCTGAGAGGTAAATGTCAACAACCATAAAAGACTACTTGACTAACATTTTCTTTTTTAAGGGGAATTATTTATCACGCTGTATACTCTTTATTGTACATTACACCATGTTAACAAAACAAGGAAAAACAATTTCCATACAAAAATGCACAATGGACAGTCTTATCGTGCAAGGCGATCTCTTCCAGACAACCTTAGGATGGAATGTCATACCACCTACCACATACGACAGTCGTTACGTGTAGTAAGAACGCCGAAAGTCTGACAACTGGTCTAACCTTAGGATATCAGCATTGCCGAGTAGGTACCTAACTGGGTTGCGAAGGTCTAATGGCAGTCGCTCCGTTTAAAATACAAATATTCGACTTCATGTAGTACTGGCTAGACTAGAAGCTAAGAAAAAACTTTCAAATCCTACCTCTATATTGATGTGGCAATATCATTTGTAGCTATACCTGAACTACAAAACTCACAGTGCTAAACCGATTTGAGCTTAAACATCAGTAAATTACAGTTTACACACAGTCAGTACTTTAATTTCACAATGAAAATTAAGGATTTTTGTGCAAAGATAACATATTCACAGCACTATCACACTATAAAGTATTCATACAGAGTAAAATAATAAATAAACTACATAATTAAATGAATTTAGATTTAAGTTAAAACAAACTTATCTAATGTACGGCAAAACAGAATGCTTAAATAAAAACATTATTTGTGTTTTAAATTTCGAATTTAAAGTTACTTTTTTTTTTCAAGGCTACGATCGTTGTTGATTCAGCCAGCACCGCGCTGTCGTGATGACCAACAGATGGTCGCACAACCATCATACTAGACGCATGTCCACGCGCTAATGACTGCTGCATGGCGGCATGTCATTAAGGCAAGAAGTCTGGCTGCGGTCACCAAACTCTTGCCTAAATGGTGACAACGGGATTCGCCTCCTATTTCACGTAACACCTATCAGGGGCCTAATTCTCCTAAAATAAATTGTTGCCAAACGCAATCGAACCACAACTGTCAGTCAGTTTTTGTTTTCGAAAACTTTCAAAATGATTGATTTTGTGTTTTGTGTCAAACAATTCGACAGCTTTTGAAATTGAGAACTGTCTGAATGAACGGTTCGGCCTTGGTTCGGTTATGATTTTTCAAGATTTATTTTAGGAGAATTAGGCCCCTGGAATTAACTGTGATAGGCTGTTGATGACCGTTGATTCTCGACATAACTACAATGTATCTTAACCAAGTTGCCTTTTCTATAACAGATAGCAATTAGCTAATTTTAGTTAAATTGGTGAACAAGGGAATCGGTACCAATATTCTCTCAAACACCGTAGAAGCGACAACCAAGTCGACAGTGCGGGATGGTTTTTATTGTCCATATAAGATCATTCAAAATTTTAAGCCTTATAAGCATACAGCCCCGGATTCGAAATGTTTATCAGATTTCAAATTCAATTCCTTCTCACACTGTGCGCAATTAGGTTCAAGATGTCATATCAACTGACATAACGTCGCTTAGGTAACAATACCGCTCAAGTTAAATTATGACGGTTTTTATATTCATTGGATAACTCGTTTTATCACGCATTAAATCATCTTAGTGAGAATCACCAGAGTCATATTAATATATTACAGTTTGTACATAATTATAACACATATTACAGATACAGCTTAATTAATTTTAAATTCACTAATTTAGCACTTTTAAGACCTTTCTGAAAATGTATTAAAAGTTTGTTGCGCGGTATTGTTACCTAAGCGACGATAAGTATTAGTTTTTAAAATTGTGACGCGTCGATTCTAGCAAAAAGGCTATTAACCACTTTTTGATGTTATGAACTCCTTTTTAGGTATGTGTTCCTAATCTAAGGTCTAATCAAAAGTTGTATAAAGCGAACTTGATTGAATTTACTAAAGTTGATTTCTTTTTCCATACTCCCTAGTATGTAGCCTTTTTGAATTAACCTTTTAGACATTAAAAGGTTTTAAGAAAAAAAACTTTGTCCTGTCAATTCTTTGCGAGCAACCAACCGATCTTAAGAAAAAGTTATGTGCAAGCAATTATAGAATTTAGGGTGGTAAACATTTCAAGTCCGGGACTGTACATTTAAAAATGTCCTTATTTTTCTTGTAGGTATTATAACTTTTGTAAGACACATTAATATTTATGATTAGTTAAGAGGGCTATCGCATTTTCTCACCTCTCTCGCTCGCACAGGACCATATTTTTTAAGAATGTTAAATTAAAAGATGCATTTTTTAATAATGTATTCAATGGGTTCCCTTTAAAATAATATTAATTTAATAGGTATAATTATTAAAAACATTTTTATTGTGACATTTATTAAACTTATCTCAAAAACGGATCATAATAATTATTGAGCTGAGTTTATTAGGGAACACGATAGTAATGTGTTTTTAATAATTACCTATCAAATTAATATTATTTTAAAGGGAGCCCATTGAATACATTATTAAAAAATGCATCTTTTAATTTAACATTCTTAAAAAATATGGTCCTGTGCGAGCGAGGCAGGAGACAAAATGCGATAGCCCTCTTAAGGTTTACTCACGTGCATTTTTCGGGATTGCCCGACTAGTTTCAGACACAAACGGAGCCCTTAATCATGAGCTGAACACGCGGCGAGATCGCAAGTCGAAAACTCTAAACTCTCGAAATCTCGGGCAATCCCGAAAAATGCACGTGAGTAAACCGTAACCAATCATAAATGTGTCCTCAGCTATTAAACCTACACTAATAGGACCCTCCGGAGCTGTTTCGAGACAGACTTGGAAGTACACAACCTCCAGGTCATTTAGTTTCAAACGTCTTAACCGGTTTAAGCTGATTGAATATCTATACATGTCTGGGCAACAAGACAAAGCTTAGTCTACAATCTAGATGGCTAGTCGTATGAAACAAACATACATGTGGATTTTCAGTCATTACAAAGCAACTAAAAGTAATGAGGCGGTAACTTTAGTTTCTGTTTTGAAATTGATCTTCAGAGTTCAGATCTGTCAAAGTTAGCTAGGTGTTTACTTAGTATTTATAACATTGTAGATACTATTGACGTGAATGTTACTGTGTTGCCTGAATTTGGGACTAACGAGCAATTCACGCGGCGATGACGATTCAGTCTATTAATACATAAAATAATATATGCCTTGTTACGTATTAAACGTGGGTATCTACATTTTTTATCTTTTCACCGTAAAACCTTACATTTCTCTACAAAATACGAAACATGGATAATGTAGCTATTTATTTTTCGGTTTTTGGTGACGTCGTTTACGTTTTTTTCGATAGCAGACTCCTTACGGTAACAGTTTACGAAATGACCGCTATATCAGGACTCATCTTTGCTTTGGTTGAACAGAGTGTAGGCGCAATTTCATCTACTAAAGTACGAGCTAGAGGAAACTGACAAGTGCTAATGTCAAACAATAAAACCTGTCAATTTACACCTATGAATTAATAATAACTATAGGTGTATCCTTTTCAAATTGAAACGAAACTACGCCAACTTTTCGGAAATCAAAGATGTTTTACGCGGCATCCTACGTGCTCACGTCTCACGATCTAGAAGCGACGCGAAGCGGCGTGGTGCGACGCAGCGAAAACAACAAACAGTCGATACCTATTGAAGTGGCCTACGTGACCAAACGCACGTGGAGTGCGGTGCGGCGCGGCGCGAAACGAAGCGAACGCAATCAGTTGGCTTGATAGTTCGCGCGAACTGGATGCGGTGCCGTACAGTACTACTGAATGACGGCGGCGCGCGGCGGGTGGTTCACGAGCTCGTAGGAGAAAGCCGCCGCTTCGCACCGCATCGGATCGCTTCGCAGTTCGCGTCGTATTGAACCGCCTACGTAAGACGCCGCGTTAGGGTGTAAAATTTGTATAATAGCGATATGGAAATCCAGGTAAATACCTGGCTAGCCTTGGATTTACGATGTTATCAGTTTTAAAACCTCTTTCAATACAGACCAAAGAGATATGTCTCATTGAAGACATAATTTACCAAACACACACATACTAACATATTAAGCATCTTGACTCGAAGCGGATTGAACCACACATAGATAGTTAAGCCGATTGTGACACGGGATATCAAGCAAGGCGTCAAAGCTCATTAACACGTGTGACGTAATATAGATAACTGCAAGTCGATTGACGGCCGAAACTAAATAACCGTTCCAATACATCATTTCTGGATTGATGTAGGTTGTTGACGTAGCAAGCTGTTGTCCGTGGTTTCACTTGCATCTTAGGGGATACTTCATAGTCGCCCGACCAGTAAGAGCGGTTACGCACTGCATCCGATCGAAAATACGTTCCGAAGTAGTCATAGAACTATTTGTATGGTAGTTTACGCACTAGATCCGATATCTGTCTGTCATCCGTGAGTCTCCAATTCGGAAGAAATATTGACGGACCCAAGTAGCCGTAGTACTGTTTCTATGAATGCTTTCGCATTACCTCGGATTTAAATCGGACGCCAAATGGATTTGCCAAAGATGGCCCCTAAATTGTTTGAATTTGGATCAGAGATCGGATAAGTGCGTAAGCGATATCCGAATTCGGTCCGAGTTTTTTAGACTCTAGATTCGTATTTTCACGTATTCGGATCGGATGCAGTGCGCAAAGCAATATCCGAATTCGGTCCGAGTTTTTTATATTGATATTTTCACGGATCCGGATCGGATGCAGTGCGTGACCGCTGTAACAGGCCCGAGAAAGTGGCGTGTAGTGTTCCGCGCGCGCCTATCAGGAGGACGTGGGGCTAGGCCCCACATTAGGAGAGGTCCCCCAGGGGCTGGCGGACCGAGGCCTGCCATGATCGCGGTGCATGCAGCTGCGAATCCCGCAAACATGGCCAAAGGTACACCGAAAGAAGGAACACTGTGAGTTTTAGCCGGTAAGACTCCGGCATAATTAATATTACCTTTTTTTGTGTATAGACTCATTTATTTATTCACTTAACAGACTGAACTGTGTTGCTGGGGAGTTTGTTGCGCCGTTTCTTCTTCACAGCATAAACAATAGGAAGCGGTGAAGGGCGGGCGCTTTTGGGGGCAGTCTTATTTAAAATTGACGTTCAGAAAGAACTAAGTAATTTTTATTCTAGTCTATTTTGAATAAATGAGTTTTGAGTTTGAGTAACCCTTCGCCTTCCCCAGGCGAAAGGCACGCAAGAGGATTTTCAGATGACAAAAAATATCTTCATGTAACTACTCGGATAGAAAGTATCCTATGTCCTAATCCAAATAATGTCATGGTGGCCCAGAGGTAACAGACCCACTTGTTAAGCACCGGGTTGCGTGACTTTCTCAATTTCATATTTACTTTCTTATTTTTAATCTACGCCACTGACATATTATGGTGAAGGAAAACGTGGAGGAAACCTGGACTTAATGTTCTAAAATCGCCAACCCGCAGTGAGCAAGCGTGGCGATCAATGTTCGTTCCTCCTCTGTATGAGAAGAGGCTTTCCCTACAATGGAACAGTTAAAGGCTTTTTTTTTTTTTTATTTAACGCCTTAACCTTGGTGGATTGATTATCAAACTCCAAATTCCCAAATTCACCAATATCCAAACGTTCACCATCCAGATTTTGACTTTGCGTTTCATGATGCAAGCCGGTAACACTTATAAATAACTAGCTTTTGCCCGCAGCATCGCTTGCGTGAAATTTTGAACCCGTTAAGCTTTTTTGTACGTCCATGCCGTTAAGTGACGATTTTCCATACAAACTTTCATCCCCTATTTAACTCCCTAAGGGGTTGAATTTTGAAAAATTCTTCCTTATTCCTTGTCTACATTATAAAGGGAACCTCTGCGCAAAATTTTAGGTTTCTAGGTTTTGGGCTGGGCGTTGATGAGTCAGTCAATCAGTCAGGACCTTTCTTTTTATTTATGTAGATAGAAAAGGATTAATTTAATTTAACAATTAATTATACATATAAGCATAAGTATAATTAGCGTATAACTGTCCCACTGCTGGGCATGGGCTACTTCTCAGAATGAGAAGGATTTAGGGCTGAGTCCACCCCGCTGACCTGGTGCTGGTTGGCGGACTATACACACTATTGGAACTTTATGGAGCAATCTTAAATATGCAGGTTTCCTCCCGATGTTTTCCTTTACTGATAACGCACATGAATTACGCGTCATCCTACGTGAGCGATCTAAAAGCGGCGCGAAGCGGCGCGGCGCGATTCGAAAACAACAAACAGTCGATACCTATTGAAGTGGCCTACGTGACCAAACGCACGTGGAGTGCGGTGCGGCGCGGCGCGGCGCGAAGCGAACGCTGTCAGTTGGCTTGATATTTTCACGCGAACTGGATGCGGTGCCGTACAGTGCTACTGAATGACGGCGGCGCGTGGCGAGCGGTCCGCGAGCACGTAGGACAAAACTGCCGCTTCGCACCGCATCGCGTGGCACCGCATCGCAATTCGCGTCGCTATAAACCGCCTACGTAAGTCGTCGCGTTAGAGTTCGAACCCTCATGGAAAGTAGGAGTTCAACGGCTAGACTATGACAGCATAAGTACAAGAAATAATGATTAAAACGAACTGCCTCGTTAGACTAGTGGTCGAAAGCACGACTGCTGAGCGTGAGGCCCTGAGTTCGATCCCCAGGTTGGGCAGTGTTATTGGATTTTTCCGTGTGGAATTTCTAAGTAACAGCCCGGAGTATGGATTTGTGCCCGGTTGACGACAATAGGCTGTCCCTTATTACATGGGACTTAAACAATGACGGCGAAATGAGGGTGTACATCTCTGCCCAACCTTTTAGGGAATACAGGCGTGATGTTACGGATGTCTATTTCCTTTTCTTCCTTTTTTATATTCCTGTTTAGTATATTCTATCACTTGTAAATTCATATCATTTATCTATTTTTAATAATAATTGTTTGCTGCACCGAACGACGTCATACGTCGGCGCCGGCTGTCGCTGGAAACCAGCGCTGGGGCTCTGTCTTGCATAGGTTCGCAGCATAATGCTGAGCGAAAGCCGTTTTGCGTGGATGTGACGCATGTTTCCCTCAACCTTCTTATTTTTTGGTTTGTGTGTTTTATTTTCTTTTTGCGTCATGTTTACCGCAAATAAACGTATTTTCTTTTTTTTTTGTTCATGTTATGCTATGTAAATTATTAAAAAAAAAACATAAACAACTAAACATAAAAAGTGAGTTCACTTACAGGCCTCTTACAGTACGAAGATATTTCATCTCATTAAAAAATATTAAGCACTATCAAAAACTTATTCGTGAACTCATACAGTAAGAACAGCACATTATTAACAACCAGCTCACGTTTACGGCTCTCTTCAAGTAAGCAGCGGTTAACTGCGTCAAATTCGTTTCATGACCGTCTTACTGGACGTAAAAAATTTAGTTCTACCGTCTATCCCAAACGTGTGTACGTCAAATGTTAGCAGCTGTTCGTGAGGTAATAAAATTGACTATCTTTATTTATTTTGTACGTTGTTGTAATAAAACAAATAAAGATAAAATAGGATAATTTATTTGTTAAGTTTTTTGTATTACGAGGTGTTCGATATCACATTAAGGCATGTTTCACACGTACTAGAACTACACCACAACCACAAACACACGTGGGCGGGCATTTTACACGGACCATACTGCCGCCAAATTCAACCGTGTGGACGATACCGACCACATCACAACCACAATGCAACCACCAGTGACACCACGCACTAGCGGCCGGCCACCTCGCAAACACAACGTTGCGTCGACGCAACGACACCGCGCGCACGCCTGCGCCCTCCCACTAGCCATAACATTGCGTCCTGCTGTACCAGTGACGCCAATGTACGAGTCCCGGACTCCCGGTTGCATTACTCTACAAAGGTCGCGGAGATTGTAGAGTACATCAGTATCAAGACTAAGCTCACTCTGAGGGTCGAGCGGTTGGAGTCTCGCCACAGCGTGAATTTCAATTCGTTTGTGGTGAGGGTGCCGATTGAACATCTGTCGACCTTAACGAAGGAAGAATTTTGGCCGAGTGGTGTAGTGTTCCGGCGAGTCGTGCTGTCGGCAGTTGCCGTTGGCAGCTCAGTTCGGAATAGTACCTTTAAATTATCAGTTAACAATTGAGAAATTAGCCCTAGGTTCATTAAGCCGCGTATATCCGGGAAAGTGGACGTTCAACAATTTAGTCAAGTACTGCAGAAGTTTTAGAACACAAAACAGAAACACTAGAACTCCTGGATTCGAAGTTTTAGTAAATAATGCTGTAAACGGCCATTTTTGGTAGTAATCGTTAAAACTTCAAATCCAGAATCTCTAGTGTATTTTGTGCTCTAAAACTTCTACAACACTTGACTAAAAGGTTGAACGTACGAAATTTCAATGCGTTGTGTGTTAACAGAAATAAAGGTATTTTTTCTAAAAAACTTGCCAATACTGGAGTAAAAGTACATAATAACCTACCAAAAATAATAAATAAGTAAAATAATTACGTATCATTAACTAGTAATATTATCAAATAGGCAGATGTAGGACTGAGCTCGTGGCTAAATAATTACAGCCGCATAGACCGTTCTTCCGGGTTAACGAGTTCCGGCTTGCCGAGGTTGTTCTGTGGATGGGTGACCATTTACCATAGCGAGTTTCCTCCGTGCCTCGGAAAGCACGTAAAGCCGTTGGTCCCGGCTGTCATTTGTAGATCTTTGACAGTCGTTACTGTTGGTCAGAAGCCAGAAAGTCTGACAACCAGTCTCACCAAGAGTATCGTATTACCCAGTTACTGGGTTGTGGAGGTCTGATAGGCAGTCGCTCCATGTAAAATACTGATATTCAGCTGCATCCGGTTCGACTGGAAGCCGACCCCAACATAGTTGGGAAAAGGCTAGGCAGATGATGAGGCAGATGTAGGACTACCTCTTTGGTCTAGTGGTCACAAGCGTGACTACTGAGTGTGAGGTCCTGGGTTTAATCCCCAGGACAGACAAAGTGTTATTGGGTTTTTCCGTGTGGAATTTCTTAGTAGCAGCCCGGAGTCTAGATTTGTGTCCGGTTGATGGCAATAGGCTCGCCCCCTGTTACATGGGACTTCAAACATAACGGCGAAATAAGGGTGTAGGTACTATACACGTCTGCCTAACCCTTCGGGGAATACAGGCGTGATGTTGTGTTAGGTAGGTACTTTAAATTAAATGTATTACAATAAAATAAAATTAATGCATTTTTTTACATTATTGGTAAGTTACTAGCAGATATTAAGTTATTGGCCTTATTTATTAAATGTTTACTAGAAAAAATATGTTAAGTTCAAATCAAGAAAAACTTTTTTTCAAAACTTCCTCTATTTTAAAACTGTCGTAAAATAGATCGCACGCTCAAATACGGCCAGTATCAATCAAGATCAGAACGTATATAATTCTGGACCCACATTCAGGGATTTGGCGAATATTCGTGAAACAAAAAATACAAGCATCCGATTTTGCACGAACCTGTGGGTACAATTACTGTGCCAGCACAAATATTCAAGCGAAATCCTGCAAGTGTTCAGCAAAAAAATAAAAATATGTGGTGCACGTGTAAATACCTATATTTTTAAAGTTCGGTACAATTTTATTTGTAGCCCGAGACTTATTTAATATTCATCAGCTCTCTCGTACCATAATATCTTCCTATCACAACGAATAATAAAAATTGTTACGTATAGAAATGGCGATGACCAACATGTCGCGTTTTATGAGAATTTACGGTCTTTAAACTTAGCATTTTACTGTTAGACTGGACTTGTAGCCACAACCATGCATTTTGTATTAGGATATCAAGAATAAATAAAATAGGTTACACGTGAGAAGCCTAGTTATTTTTAGAGCTAGCGCGCACGGGTGACTTTTGTCTACGTGACAATTTCATTTCATGACTCTAATAACATCTAAAGTACGTTTGCCACAAAACGCTCGAGCATCGCAGCGGAAGCTCGAGCATGCGCCGGTAGCCGACCGCGTCCGCCCGACGGCTACAATCTGCTGGAACCCGGGCACATGCGCGCGCGTTTTCGCGTATCCGCTATCGCAGTCAATTTCTACCTGCGGTGTGGCCGAGCGGAGCCGACCGGACACGACGAAAGCCGAGCGCCGCCGTCGACGTGCGCGAGGAGCCGACCGGCTGCCGCGGCATACGCGAGGAGCCGACCGGCTGCCGCGACATATGCGCGGATCTAACCAAGTTCCAAGCAATGTAAATTCCATGCAAACATGAAACTTAACTATGGTATAGAAGCCTGAATTTCCTTTAGCACAGTGTGAAATGCGTTCCGGCGCACTCCGGCGCGGCCCGTTTGGTGGATTTTGTACATAAGAGTATGTATGGAGATGCACCCAGTTATCATGTCGTAACACACATACCAATGGACTTGAAAGAGTGACAAGATTTTCACGGTGACAAAAGCCACCCGTGCGCGATTTTAGAGTGATGATAGTCACGGTGACAAAAGTCACCCGTGCGCGCTAGCTCTAAAAATAACTAAGGTCTTAGTGTGGCGCCACACCATGCCGAAATTACGCGACCGAACTTCGGCGTCTATGTTTTTTATATAGGTAAAACGCGACGTAATTTCAGTATGGTATGTCGCGGGTAATTTAAAAAGTATTGCAGGCGTAATCATGCCGAACTTCGGTCGCGTATCTTCGGCATAGTGTGTTTAAACACGTAGGGCAATAAACAAAAGATGAGGTGTAATAAACAAAAGATGGTTTAAACCAAGACTAAGGTAAATCCAGGTTTAAAATATACCCATCACTTTCTTATATCATATAACAAAAAGAGACGGGGCTATTTTAAAACCTAGGTTTTTAACCGACTTCAAAAAGGAGGAGGTTCTCAATTCGGCTGTATTTTTTTTTTTTTTTTTTTTTATGTTTGTTACCTCATATCTCCGTCATTTATGAACCGATTTGAAAAATTCTTTTTTTGTTCGAAAGAGTATACTTCCTGATTGGTCCCATTTAAATTTTGTTATGATTAGACCATGAACTTCAGAGATATGGAACGGAACTCCTCATCGGATCAAAGCAAAATTCTCAAATTACTAATATTGCTTTGTTTATATTTGTTGTTGGGAACTGACTACTTGAAAAGAGGAGGGGGTGCGTGTCTCCCCCCCCCCCCCCCCTTTGGAATGTTTTCATTATATCGTGTAAGGTATCATTTGAAAGGACTTTTTATGCCCGACTATGTCAAAGCCAAAAAGAAGAGTTATGAAGGAGGGGGTTAAAATTATGACACTAAAACGTATTTAATAAAAAATAAACTTTAAAAAAAGTAAAAACCGACTTCAAAGAAATACTAAAAGGAGTAAAATAATTATCATAATATAAAATGAACAGTTTCAGAAGTCGGTGCAACTCTACACTGAAGCAAATAGAAGCCACCGACTTCTGAAACTGTTAATTTTATATTATGATAATTATTTTACTCCTTTTAGTATTTCTTTGAAGTCGGTTTTTACTTTTTTTAAAGTTTATTTTTTCTTAGATCATTTTTTGTAATAAGGGGGTTAGAGTCTATACTCGAAAGTAGTTGTGAAAGACTGTAAACACAGAATGTTAAATTTGCTCTAAGAATTTTGTAGGTTTACTTGGTATCGGAAATTGAATAACTTTCGTCGAACAACTTTTAAAATTCGCGTATTTTTTATTACTTTTTGTAAAATGAAATTCCCACAAAATTGTTAAAGGAACCCTTAAGATAAATGATGGAATCAGGCGTTACTTTGCGGAAATCCATGACATACATTCGCGTCCAAGCGGTCGACGAGTCAACATATCCTGAGAATGCCCCGTGCTGGGGCGAAACACGTGTCGTATTGGTTTGGTTGCATCGTTGCATGTTGCATTATTTTTTCACTCCTTTTGCATGTGCATATACTTGTGGGCGGGGAGGGTGGTGCTGCATACTGCATCCAAACTAGCGATCTGATATTGTATTTGCATATTTGTACCCTACATAAGTTTAAATATTTATTTCACAATAATTGTTCAATGTGTTCACAGTTACTAAACGCGGCCACTATGCTTAATGCTGGGGCTACATTAGCGGGCGAAGATTCGTGTCGCATGGACGTGCTAAAACATCGTATACGGGCATACGTGATGTTCTTGTCTACATTAGACGGGCGAAGATTCATCATGCCGGATTGTGCGGCCGAGACGTAGGCTGTAATTCAAAATGCAAGAAGTATTGGCGTTGCATTATGTGTCGGTAAATTATTATTTATTACAATTGTACGAGTATCAGTTACAAAATAATATGAAAAAGAGACGTAGGTGTAGCCACCCAAGCGAATATTGTCGCGACAAATCGTCGTGCCTCGATAGTACATCGTCTTCGCCCGAATACTACGCGTTGCAACGATCTACCCGGGCACACTCATCGCGTTAACACGAATATTCGCCGTAGCCCGCTAATGCAGCATTATAGATATACTTAACGAGGGTAGTTCACCCATTGGGGGTACCTCGTCATCAGAGTCCAAGTTCGACTTGGTGTAGGCAGGAAATAATAGTCACAACACTGATTATAGTCCTCTATTTATTCACTCTCGATGACAAAATAATAAAATCTCAAATGATCAAACCGATGGAAACTGATTAAAGTACGGAAACGCGGTAAGTTCGGTGCAGGCTGGCAAAACGACCTCTCGCCCTCGTGTCTCACTCCACAGTCACGTTAAAGATGGGCGATTGTGAATGACATTATTCGAATAATTCGATTGTAGAAGTCATTCAAATTATTCGAATAACCTAACAACTCATTCGAATTTGAAAAAAAAGCGAGAAGAAAATAAGAATGTATTGCGTCGTCTCATTCCTTCCGATTCAAATTTCATTATTACTAGTTTATATATTCGAATATCCGTAACCTCATCTAAAAGTAAACTCTATGTATGGAGAAAAATACCCAATTTCGTGTGGCAAATTGAATCATTAGACCATCGAACTTAACGAACATTACTAGTTTGTATTTGAATACTCGTAGTTTTTATTGCGCGCGAATAACGCTCTATTTTGATTGTAAAACCTAACATAACTAATTAACTTGTACGAGGGAATAAAAAGATAAACGAAAAAAGTGTAAGCTAGAAATAAATATAAACACATTTATTATATCAACTATAAGTAATCTTTATAGTACGAGAAAAAAGCTAAATTTTGTAAGTGTGGCAAACTAAATGAATGAACTAGCGATTTGCAAATCAGTAACTATTTACTTATTACTACGAATATCAATTAAAAGTAGACTTTATTGTACGAGAAAACAGCCCAATTTTGTATGGCATGTAAATGAATGAACTAGCGGTTTCATTCGATTTTGCGAACTAGCGATCGATTGTTTTTGTATTCGATTGTTAATATTAGTAGTATCAAACCAATTGATTATTAGAATCAGTAACAATCGCCCATCTTTAAGTCACGTCTCACCAATCAAATGCATCCAATGTCAAAAAAGATGACAGCTGACAACTGACAGCTTGCTGACAACCGTCAAACAAGACATGCCACGCCCCGCACCGACCTCATCCAAGCACACTGCTTGACGTTTCCAACAAACGATAATAGATGGCGTCCTACTACATTAACAATAATCAATAGTCATTCTAATAGTTGTGCTTCTGTGTTGATTCTGCGACATACTTTTTATACATCTTGTTAGATAAGCATAACCAGCCCCTTTCTATCCCACTGCTGGGCACGAGCTTCTTTTCAGAACAAGAAGGCGTGGTCCGCCACGCTGGCCTAATGCGGTTTGACGGACTACACACACCATCAATATGATTGTTTTTTTTCGCCCTCTATTAAGCAGGTTTCCTCACGATATCTAGTGACTTTTTGAATTCATTTAGCTATGTCTACACCAGTGCGCTTTCATGTTCATCTTGCGTCTTCGTCTGAAGCATGCGTGAAGCGCCATAGCGCATGCCTTAATACTAGTTCGACAAAAGCGCATGCCACTAGCGTACGCTAATCCGTCTATTGTATGTCGACTGACGACTGACCGAGGCGCACCGGTGTAGACAATAAGCTGCATGCGTCATAAGGCAATCAATATTGCATGCGCTTGACGCAAGAGTAATTGAAAGTTGAAAGCGCAAGATGAACATTAAAGCGCACGGGTGTAGATATACCATTTCGAGTTTGATCATCACTTGCGTTAAAGGTGAAAAAACCATTGTCAATCTCCACACCTGAGAGGGCTCTAAAAAGTTCTCGATGATGTCTTATTCCGCTAACCAGGCCAGCGAAGTGGATTAAGGTCTAAACTCTTCTCATTTTGAGAAGAAGCCCGTGCTCCACTATGATACGATAATGGGCTGACTATATTACGCTATTACTCTATTATTCAATTTCTAAGTTTATATAGAACTTAACTTCCAAGCAAAAGTTCTAAAAGCGCCATATAATATAATAATACTATTTCTGACAGAACGCCACTAGACACATTTGATCCTCCATAATTTTATGACGTAGTAAAACATCGTTGGAAGAGTGCATATCATAGCATGCATTTTACGATGTCGTCAGCAATTCAGTTTTTAGTTAAACACACGGGCGCTCAGTTGAGGCGGGCATACTGATAAACTTATTAGCTCCTTGCTTAAGGAGTTAGTAACCTGATTAGCTCCTCGCGTAAGGATGAGAAATGGGAACATTTTGTTTAGTGAATAGTATGTTTCATATACGCTTGTAGCATCTTTAGTATCCTTTAAAGTATACATTAAATTAAAATTCTGACTGTCGTTTGAATTGATGAGAAATGGCGATATGGCTCTGAATGAACGTGGATGTCGGAGCTGCTTGTGAAGGATGATGTCAAAAACCTGACAAATCTAGTACATTTCATGTTAGTTCTCTATTTCGCCACATTGATTTAGATCCATCTCAGACTGTAACCAACATATTTCCTAATAAAATACCTAATGGAGGTTTTGATATTAGTTTCATAATAACTGTACGATTAATCTTCGTATTCTATAGAAAAGTAACTACACAAACGCACGCTTGATGCTTCAAAAGTTACAAAAGATTAAGGTTGTTTTTAAGGCTGACTGCGGCCACTAAGTTGTTCGAGACACTTGTTTTTAGCTGCAATCCATAAACCAAACGGTAACTACTAGTGGTGGGTCGTTGTCGATATGTTTGAGAAACGAAACGCAGCCGTTTTCCTGAGGAAGAAAACTAGTCACCGAAACGGTTGTCGTTGCAACTGGTTTGAAGACGACCGAAAAGTCGAAATGTATCAAACGGAACAGAACACACGGATACCTTTCGTCGAATAAAATGGTTGCTGTTACTCTTAACTTGGTAGTAGGTCAATTTCTAGTAGGTTGAGTGGTATAATTATAGACTTTATTTCGTTGGGTAAAAGTTTCATTTTCATTAATCTTTAGAGAACTGTTTTGTGAACGAACGGAACGAAGATTTTCGACGATTGCTCCAACTGAATCATTGCATTCTTGAGTGTATTTTTTTAATTCGTAAGTACAAATTCGCATCACACAATTCGAAGACTGGTTTGCGCAACGAAGACTGTTTGACTCAGGACGTGAAAACGGTTCTATCGTCGCAGAACACGAAACGGTCTTTGAAAATGGTTGGTCTTTGCAACGCCCACCACTAGTAACTACAGCCACTAACAAATAGCAATTTGCTGTCTCGGGCAACTTAGTTTCCCATGTGCGGTCAGCTTAAG
The DNA here is from genome assembly GCA_905220435.1 of Amphipyra tragopoginis. Classification (NCBI taxonomy): domain Eukaryota; kingdom Metazoa; phylum Arthropoda; class Insecta; order Lepidoptera; family Noctuidae; genus Amphipyra; species Amphipyra tragopoginis. Next base: position 26,625,163 of record HG992004.1, read on the forward strand.
TCTGTTTAATTGTTTCTTCTGTATATTTAACATAATATAACATCACGCCTGTATTCCGCGAAAGGTTGGGCAGAGGTACACCCACATTTTTTTTTTAATAAATCTTTGCCCCACACTTAGATTTCTCTTGTATCGTGGGTGCGTTTACAGACACAAATTTCACATACACAAACGACCAGACCCGAAACAACCATCTGTAGGCCATACAAATTTTTGTTCCGTGTGGGAATCGAACCCACGACCCGTAGTGCAGAAGCCAATCGGTTAGCCACTGCACCAAATGTGCCGTCATTTTCATTTCGCCGTTATGTTTAAGTCCCATGTATTAGGGGGCGAGTCTACTGCTATCAATCGGACACAAATGCAGAATCCGGGCTGCTACTGAGAAATTCCACGTGGAAAAATCCAATAACACTTTCCCCTCAGAACCTAACGCTCAGCAGTTGCGCTTGCGACCATTAGACCAACGAGGCCGTCGAAATTCAAATTCAAAGTTTTTTTTTCGAATAGGCACAGTACCTACAGGCACTTAGGAAACGTCTCGACAATTTAGTTGCGTTCGTCCATTTGCTCTGTTGTCATTTGTCTGTATATTTATTATGGTATTTCTACACCACTGCGCTTTCATGTTCATCTTGTGCTTTCAACTTTCAATTCCTCTTGCGTCAAGCGCATGCAATATTGATTGCCATAAGACGCATGCAGCTTATCGTCTACACCGGTGCGCCTCGGTCAGTCGTCAGTCGACATACAATAGACGGTTTAGCGTGCGCTAGGAGTATGCGCTTTCGTCGAACTAGTATGCTATTGCATGCACTATTGCGCTTCACGCATGCCTCAGTCGAAGACGCAAGATGAACATGAAAGCGCACTGGTGTAGACATAGCTTTATAATTTTTGCGCCCGCCACACCTAACGTTCTGTATGTTTCCACCATGTGTATATGAATGCAAATTTTTATTAGCAATCGAATAACATTATAAACTTTATTTGATGCATTTAAAATTGAGAGCTCAATTTCGTTTATGTTCAGCTGTATATCAATTTATATTTTATTGTTTACAACAACATAAATATTAAAGAAATGGTGACCATATAACAAGTTTCTTTAAAGTCGGGGTGTTCATTAATAAAATTAACCAGATAACACGATTAAGGTACTATTCCGAAGCGAACTGCAACTGCCGACTGCACGTGCAGTGACTGCATGAAGTCGGCCGCAGCTGCACTACTGGTTTGTATGTATTTACATGAAATGGCTTCTAAGCGCCGCGGCAGCAGCACGTGCAGCCGTCGACAGTTGCAGTTGGCAGCTCGCTTCGGAATAGTACCTTTATACCAGATCAAATTATTACAATGAGTACATGTCTTTTGCAGTTTATTTTTATTGGTGGCCGGTTCTTATTAGCAAAAACTAAAAAGAGTAAAATAATTACCATAATATAAAATTAACAGTTTCAGAAGTCGGTGGCTTTTATTTGTTTCAGTGTAGAATTGCACCGAATTCTGTAACTGTTAATTTTATATTATGGTAATTATTTTACTCTTTTTAGTTTTTTTTGGAGTCGGTTTTTATTTTTATTTAAAGTTAGTAACAAAAAATATATTTTCTTAAAATAAACCTTTTAAATTATTTGGTGAATTTGTATGTCATATCGTTATACGTGGCTAACGTGGTTATACGCTTGCCGAGGTTGGTCTGTGGATGGGTGACCATTTACCCTAGCGAGTTTCCTCCGTGCCTCGGAAAGCACGTAAAGCCGTTGGTCCCGGCTGTCATTTGTAGATCTTTGACAGTCGTTACTGTGGGTCAGAAGCCAGAAAGTCTGACAACCAATCTTACCAAGAGTATCGTATTACCCAGTTACTGGGTTGTGGAGGTCTGATAGGCAGTCGCTCCATGTAAAATACTGATATTCAGCTGCATCCGGTTCGACTGGAAGCCGATCCCAACATAGTTGGGAAAAGGCTAGGCAGATGATGATCGTTATACGTGGCTACCTCGTTGGGCTAGTGGGCGCAAGCGCGACTGTTGTGCGTGAGATCCTAGGTTCGATCCTCAGGTCGGACAAAGTAGTAATGGGTTTTTCCGTGTGGAATTTCTCAGGAGCAGCCCTGAGTCTGGATTTATGCCTGGTTGATGGCAATAGGCTCGCCCCCTATTACATTGAACTTAAACATAACAGCGAAACAAGGGTGTATTTAAACACCTCTGCCGAACCCCTCGAGGAATGCACGCGTAATGTTATATTATCTGTACTTTGTAATACATAGTTTGTCTTAAGGGAATTATTGTACTCATGGGCAAAAAAGTATCTTAAACAAATGAACTGACGACACGTTTGGTGCAGTGGGTGAGAGATTGGCTTCCCACTACGGGTCGTGTGTACGATTCCAGCACGGAATATAAATTTGTATGGCCTACAGATAGTTGTTTCGGGTCTGTTGGGCGTTTGTGTATGTGAGATTTATTTATGTCTGTAAACGGACCCACGATACAGGAGAAACCATAGTGAGGGGCAAAGTTTAAACAAAAAAATATACTATTATTGCAAAATACATAAACTCACGCCTGTTGGCAGAGGTGTATACAGGGCTACTGGTAATTCGACGTATTCCTTGCACCACGTTATAGGGGGGCTACTATGCAACAAATTTAACCCCACATATGTTCTACGAAATTCAATGGATTTCGAGATATTGCAATTTTTATATTATTTTTAATAATACCCAGAATTCCTCCTTAAACATTATTTATCTATAAAATATCAAATTAATCGGCTTTGATCATGATATTAGCTTGTAGCTGATACCTTTACGAAGCTTTCTGTGTACTTAACTGTTCTTAATGACCATCCAATTGAAAGTAATCATTAAAAGTTAAATTAGTGTATTAGAAAATCATCGAGGTACACGATAAAGAATGATGTTTATCTCAAAAATTTACTATGACACTAAGTGTACAAAATGCAAGACAAACATCCTTATTGAATCAGCTATCCAACGAGGTATAGACGTTCAAAAAATATGTAGAAACTAATGTAAAAATGTCTTATAATACTGACAAAGGCGATTTCTGAAAAATCTCTACAAGCACGCAGGTGGCCCGTTAAGTGCAATTCATTGCATAATCCTCGCGTAGATATTAAACAGCAATCTTTCGGGCACCAACTGTCCTCTAAATGTCAGGATTAGATTAGGTCAGGTCGTTAGGTTATGTTTGGTCAGGGTTAGGTAGGTTAGGTTAGAACCTAAGTGTGCGAGGGAACACCGGGGTGGTTTTAGTCAGTAAGAGTCTGACAAACCCCTCTGCCCACCCCCAGGACGGAGGGCATCCATGAGGATATCCAGAAGGCAAAAAAAAATGGTCAGGTTAGGTCGTTAGGTTAGGTCACGGTTAGGTTTAGGTTAGGTAACAACTTCGATGCCCTGGGATCTGGAGGCGAGGGCCCTCGCGCTGAGATATCGCCAAAGCGAGGAGGCGCTTGAGCGGAGTGGTCTCCGCCAGATCCTAGTGGCTGTGGAGGGAACGACTTGCGCAACCCAATGCAGGGCACGCCGCATTAGTGGTGGTAAGACCCATAATGGAGGAGTGGCTGGAGAGGCGGCATGGCAACCTCAGCTTCCAGATGACGCAGGTGCAGATATCTCAGCGCGGGGGCCCTTGCCTCTAGATCCCAGGGCATCGAAGTTGTGACCTAAACTAAACCTAACCGTGACCTAACCTAACGACCTAACCTGACCATATTTTTTTTGCCTACTGGATATCCTCATGGATGTCCTCCGTCCTAGGGGTAGGCAGAGGGGTCTATAAGACTCTTACTGACTAAAACCACCCCGGTGTTCCCCCGCACACTTAGGTCCTAACCTAACCTACCTAACCCTGACCAAACATAACCTAACGACCTGACCTAATCTAATCCTGACATTGAGAGGACAGTTGGTGCCCGAAAGATTGCTGTTTAATATCTACGCGAGGATTATGCAATGAATTGCACTTAACGGGCCACCTGCGTGCTTGTAGAGATTTTTCAGAAATCGCCTTTGTCAGTATTATAAGACATTTTTTACATTCGTTTCTACATATTTTTTGAACGTCTATACCTCGTTGGATAGCTGATTCAATAAGGATGTTTGTCTTGCATTTTGTACACTTAGTGTCATAGTAAATTTTTGAGATAAACATCATTCTTTATCGTGTACCTCGATGATTTTCTAATACACTTATTTAACTTTTAATGATTACTTTCAATTGGGTGGTCATTAAGAACTGTTAAATACGCATAAAGCTTTGTTAAAGTATCAGCTACAAGCTAATATCATAATCAAAGCCGATCAATTTGATAGTTTAGAGATAAATAGTGTTTAAGAAGGAATTCTGGGTATTATTAAAAATAATATAAAAATTGCAATATCTCGAAATCCATTGAATTTCGTAGAACATATGTGGGGTTAAATTTGTTGCGTATTAGCCCCCCTATAACGTGGTGCAAGGAATACGTCGAATTACCAGTAGCCCTGTATAATAGTACACCCACATTTCGCCGTTATGTTTACGTCCCATGTAATAGAGAGCGAGCCTATTGCCATCGACCGGGCACAAATCCAGACTCCGGGCTGATCCTGAGAAATTCCACACGGAAAAACCCAATAACACTTTGCCCGAACTGGGGATCGAACACAAGACCTCACGCTCAGCAGTCGCGCTTGCGACCGCTAGACTAACGAGGCAGTCAGACAGCAAAAATAATTGTCAAAAATGGAAAGTTTACCTCAATATTAGAGAAATATAGGCAAACGAACTCTAAAATAACTAAAAGCCTTGTTAGATTTTTATTCATTAATATTTTCGCAAAAAAATGTACAGAGGCGGACTTAATGCCTTAGGCTTTTTACCAGTCGGTCTTAGAGTAATGCAGAGATAATTAAAAAAAAAGAGTAATGCAAAATAATCTTTATAAATCGCATAAAAAACTTCCAACCTCCTGGACACTTTCGCTCAATCACTTGAACCTCTGCTCACCCCACAGTCAATGAAGCTCGCAGATAGCCACATCACCGCAGGCAGTATATAAAACAAACAGCGTGTTCGATGTACACCGAGCCCCTATATTGTTTTCAGCTGTGACTGCCGGTTTGATTGATCGGTTCCGTGCCACGGGACGTGGAGCGATGAGGTTTGGATGCGGCAATTTGATGAGGTACTGTATTTATTGTAGGAATAAATTATACGCCTGGAATTTAGGGTTCGAAGAAAACCTTGACAGATTTAGTATACTCCATTAATAGGCATGTTGACAGCTTCAATAAATTGTAAATCTAATTAGTCCGCCAGTTAGAGTTTTTCACACGTATTTTTACTTTTGTTTAATCTATGAATATTTGGAAACATAAAACGCATCAAAACTCGAGAGTGGGGACTTGTGACGTCAGAAGCAAGTAAAAATTGTACTTGCTTGTGACGTTTTGCCAATTTTAAAAGTGTCGTATCTTCGTCAATTTTGGTTTACGTAACAAAAGAAAATATATGGGTTAAATATTTTTTGATAGTCTAACTGACGGACTAATTAAGATTTTTTTAGTCAATTATCCTATCACATTGGACTAACAAGACCCGTATTTTATCAAAGAAATGTATAGAAATAAACAAACATGTTTACTTCCAGTTGAAATTCAACGTAGTATTGTGCTTTTATGGATCTTAACGGTCAAGATGAGCTGAAGTTCTACTTGTTGAAGAGATGGTTCAAAAGATATTCGAAAGATTATAGTGGCTTCGTGTGCCACTTATGTATAATGTTAAATGAAATGAAGTTATAGTATTATGCAGGAAATGTGACTGGTATTTTTATGTCATTCATAGTAATTCACAAACTGACTCGTCCGCCTGCAAACTCAGCAGCTGTGCGTGAGATCGGGTAAACTATATATCTTTTTAGGAAGCTCTTTTTATCTATCTGGTTTTAGGTATTGTGCTAGGTGTATTACCTAATAGGTATCTTATGACACGGTAATGTTAATATAACATTACCGTGCTTATGACATGAGACTTCGTACTGTCATTACTGACATGTAGGTGATTTAGGTGTACAAGCACGTCTTCTACGCTTCAGCGGACTGCACTGCAAGTTTTTTACCCTTCAGGGAAATACAGGCGTATCATCATTACCATTAAATAACTACATATTTACAATAAAAAATTAAAGAAACCAATGCTATTGCCCAAACTATAAAAATCAAATGCTGTTCGTTGGTAAAGGCATCACTTGAGAATGGCTGGACCGATTTGGCTATATTTTTCTTTAAATGTTAGTAATTCTCCAAATAAAAGTAATTTTTTTGGAAAGAAATTTTTTAAAACTTGCCTGGAAAGTTGGCAAATCGGTCCAGCCGGACACGCGAACGGAGTCACGGGCCCAGCTATTTCAATAAAATAAATAGCTCACAAAAATGAATCTCCAACCTCAAACATGTCACCTCCACAGTTCCCACATCTCCGTACAAGAAGCCAGGCGCCGCAGCGGCACATTCTCTGTTTATCTACAGCGAACATACTAACCTCACCAAAAGGTTTATTGATCCGGACCTTGGGCACACAAGCTGCTGCTCCCTCTACAAACACACACATTATTACGTGTCACGTGGGTAACTGTTTAATTGATTTTGATATTTCTTGATTGGTAAGCAATATCACTACATAATATAAAACAAAGTCGCTTCCCGCTGTCTGTCCCTATGTATGCTTAGATCTTTAAAACTACGCAACGGATTTTGATGCGGTTTTTTTTAATAGATAGACTAATTCAAGAGAAGGGTTTATATGTATAATACATTGCACCCGTGCGAAGCCGGGGCGGGTCGCTAGTACATTATAATTATTATACTAGCTTTTAGCTGCGGCTTAAAAACTCTTAACACACTACTAAAGCTTCTATAATATTCAATCATGATTCGAAAGACACGTGGCGCCATCTATTATCATAATTGTTGTTTTCCTCGGGAACAGTACTTTTTTTCGGGAAGAAAGGTACCCGATGTCCGTTTCTGTACACCTGACAACGTATATGCAAAATTTCAGGATGATCGGTATGTGGTTTAGGCGTGAAAAGGTAACAAACAAACAAACTTAGTTTCGCATTTATAATATTGAGTTAGAAAGTTAGGATTGTCAAAAATAAATAACAGTGGCTTTATTCACTATGTCACTGCAAAAGGTAACACGCAAATAATATGGCCGCGTTATCATCCATATGTAGTGCAATCGGAAAATTGAGTATTTATTTTGTGTGTACTGATTTTGACATATATTATTGTTTTTTTTTTTTTTTTTTTTTTTCTATTGGACTGCAGTAGGTCGTCCTAGGGGACGGTTTCTACGTAACCGGGCAGTAATTGGCGAGACCTGAAGGGTCTCCAGCCAATGGGGGGAAGTAAAATACTTAACCTAAGCTAACTACTTGTACTACACTAACATCATGACTACCTGCAACAACAGCACTAAGGGCGACCCCTAGTGGGACTCGGACCTCGGCTTAGGGCGTTGCTGGCGTGGACATAGGGGGGGGGGAGACAGCTTGATGAGGGCTGAATTATCGGGGTGACTGCGGAGTCTGAAGAGACGACCGGCTCTACGACGGGAGAGCTCGGTGGATCGTGACCGGCGGCGGTGGGGCGTCGCGACGGGCCTCGTCGGCGAGGACGGTATGCCGGGCGGCGGCGTTTGTTGTGTAGTGTGCTGGTCGATTTACTCGCCTCCTGGAGGAGGGTAATTTCGTCATCGGGTTCTAAAAGTGTGTGCCTGGGACGGCGAACTTTACTTATGAGAGAGGGACTGTAGTCGGCCGCTGCGGCGACTAGGGGGTTCGGATGGCGGGGGGCAGAGTCGAAGTAACGCTTGGAAATGCGTTTGAGGTATTGCCTGATGGTTGGCATTTTTAGATCGAGATGGAGTTGGACGTTACGCATGAACCACGGGGCAGCCGCGGCTCTGCGCAACACTCGATTCTGGAGGGTTTGGAAGGATTTAAAGCGACAAGGCTTAACGTGTGCGAACACGACGCTAGCGTAAGTCAAGATGGGGCGGATGCACGTCACGTAGATTCTCAGCTTATTTCTAAGTGACAATTTACTGCGCGTTCTAAGGATGGGGTGGAGGCGACCGACAGCGAAAGCGGCGCGAGCGCGCACCGCTTTGATGTGGTCTCGGAAACTCAGATGGTGGTCGAGGATAACCCCCAGGTATTTGGCTTTCATCTCCCAAGGGATCTGTTTGCCGAACATGAGGACGGGACGGATGTGGGTGTGGGAGTCACCGTGTCTCTCGAAAAGAACGGCTGCGCTCTTTTCGGGATTCACCTCTATTCTCCATTTCCGGAACCAGACCCCGAGGGCGTTGGCTGCGGTTTGAAGGGTTCGAGAGATGCTATCGAGACTCCTACCGGAATAGTAGATAGCCGTGTCGTCGGCGAAGAGAGCCAACTTGGCCAAGCCACTTTTGGGAATGTCGCTGGTGTACAGCGTGAACAGAAGGGGCGATAGCACGGAGCCCTGAGGGACTCCTGCGCGAATGGGGTGAGGGGACGAGAGGGTGCCTTCTAGGCGATAGCGGAAGGAGCGATCCGACAGAAAGTCTCGAATGATGAGCACGAGACGGTCCGGCACGTTGAATTGGTACAGTTTGTATAATAAACCGTTGTGCCAGACCTTGTCGAAGGCTTTCGCTACGTCGAAGAAGAGCATGCCCGTTTTGTACGAGCGCATAAAACGGGAGCTAATGTGTTCGACAATGCGGTGCAATTGTCGAATGCAACAGTGCTGGGTTCGAAAACCGAACTGTTCGTCGGGGATGAGTTTACGGGAGTCAGCGAAATCCTTTAAACGGATATAAATGAGACGCTCATAGATTTTCCCAATTACATTGAGAAGACTAATGGGGCGATAACTAGTGGGCTCACTTTTGGGTTTGCCGGGTTTGGGGATACCGATAACGGTGGCTTGTTTCCAAGCTTGCGGAAAGATGTTATTACTCAGAGCGCCATTGAAGATGGCGGTCATGAGAACTATGAGCGGGGCGGAAAAGTGTTTGATCACCTTATTGGTGATACCGTCTGAGCCGGGGGCTTTCCTAGGTTTGAGATTCCTCACTATCGTGTGGACCTCGTCTACGGTGATGGGGGGTAAGGGATCGTCGGGGTCTTCATCGGGAGGGAGGGAGGCCCTACGTTCGACCTCGCGATCCACCTTGGAAAGATGGACCGGGTCTGCGGGTTGGGTGCTGGGAGTACATTGGGCTTCTAGACTGTCGGCTAGACATTCGGACTTTTCGTCATCTTCAAAGGCCGGCCTTTGGTTCGGACGATTGAGAGGGGGAGTTGAAGTTACACAATCGGATTTTAGATTTCGTTGTAATTGCCAGAAGGCCAGATGGGATGGCTCTAAGTCGCTCAACATCTTGTCCCAGCGGGCTTCCCGAACCTCCCGTACACGTTTCTTTACAGCACGCTGTAGAGAACGCATATGGGCGCGGTTAGCTTCGCAGGGAAAAGTGTCATAGGCACGGATGGACGCGTTCTTCTCCGTCAGCAGTTCACGCACATCGTCCGGCAGCTTCCAGCGGTGTTCGTCCACCGCTGGAACCTGCCGTGAACACTCGTTCACCACGGACTGTACGTGACTGGTAAGGGAGTCGATCGCGCCCAGCGTGTCGGCAATCGTAACGATATCGTCAGGGATGGAATCTAAGTGAACGGACGAGGAAGACTTGAGGCGCTCCTCTAGTTTACCCCAGTCCGTGACAGTTTTGGTCGGGGCGGGTTGTCCAGGATCCGGGGGACCACCCCGGGGACCTAGGTGAAGGACTACGGGGCGGTGATCGGAGTCTAGCTCTTCATGCGTCTCTATAGAGCGTAGACCGAGGTTTACGTTCTTTAGAAGCGCTATGTCAAGGACATCGGGCTGATGGTCAGGATTATGGGGGTAGTGAGTGGGACACATCGGGGCGATAACGTCGAATTCGAGCTCCGGGCTCAACTCTTCGAGGTTACGACCCGCGTGGTTGTTGGAGTTGCAGCTCCACGAGAGAATATATTATTGTCAAATGGCTTTTGCAAACAACGCCACAATGAACTGCATGGATATAAAGCTGGCTTCCCACGGTGCGTGGTAACGCGCACCGGCTGTGCATGGTATCATCCGTAAAATCACGCACCGTGGGAAGCCACATTATGAGGGTGCGTGATATGGATACGGCGCACCGCTCCGCACGCGTCCGCGTTACCACGGACGAGTCTCTTTCCATGGTGCGTCGGTGCGAGCTCGTGTGTCGCGGTGCGCGCTATCACGCACCGTGGGAAACCGATAAAATAGTAACAATACAGACTATTTTGATGGCTGACAGGCGAGAGGATTGATGTATCAAAACAACGACAGTATGAACTTAATCAATCGTCAACCAACAAACCATATTTTAATGGCGTGTGCCCCATTTAGAATGTGCACGAAGCAAAGATGCTCGGGAACAGGTCGTTTGCAGTTCACGAACAGCACACAATCACCTCGTAAATGCGTCAACAGTGTTTGAAGTGCGCACAACTAACAGAATCGTTGATCAATCGTAACCGAATCAAAGCCGAACCGTTCATTCATACAGTTTCCGTTTATGAGAACTGTCTAAGTGTGCGTCCTGAGTGACGGCGAACGGGCGTATTGCGGATTGCGGAGCGGCTTTACCGTGGCTTTACCGTCGGTACCTGTCCTTAGTGCACGCGGGAAAGTTGACACGTACGCGCGTGTTAGTGTTTCGTTTATTTTACTTTGGTTTTAATAATGTCGATATCAAAATTCAAACGATTCGAGCATTTATTTAATGCGCCATTCATTCCGCCTGCGCGATGCGCCGTCACTCAGGACGCACACTAACGGCCAGTTTCTTCATCTAATGTAACAGCCAAAGTCAAAGTAACAAACTGTACAACTGAAAGAAACAAACAAACTGTAACAAACAAATTTTACCGTTACTTTGACTTTGGCTGTTACTTTAGATGAAGAAACTGGCCGTAAGTGTTTGGTTTTGTTGTCAAACATTTTAACAGTTCTAGTTCGTTTGCGATTCAGCAACAATTTTGTTAGCAGAATTGGCCACAGTTAGCGATACGTCTGCTTCCTACACGTGCGCAAATGAGGACATGGTATAACAGTTTCAGAAGCCTGAGACTAACGAACGAAGTCCTCAAAACGACATTCCCTTCAACTTAGAACAAAACTATCAGAACCCGTAATTTAATCCCTCTAACATCAAACGGAAAAACACCATCTTCGCTTTTGTTCCAGAATTTTCGACTAACAACCAAATATGGCGTACAGCGGAACGTGCAAAGAGAACAAGCTAATACTACAGACGACAAAAAATTCCGAGTGACGGGTAAGGGCACTGTAAAAAGTCAGTGTTCGCTGCAAGCCAGGCTGTTATGAACAAACGAAGGAGCATTGGGGCATTTTGGGGCGTTTTTTTAGGCTTTTAGGCGTCAACGCCCGGGCTGGGGAGTGCTAAAACGGCTTTCGAGTTTTCTGTACTGTGAAACGTTATTTTTATTGGTCGGTGAATGCTTAATTTTTCGAAAAATTGGTTTTTATTAGCGGGCAGTCCTTTTGTCGTGATGTTCTTGGCGCCAGAACAATGTCTCTTGTTTTATAATTTACTAGCTGTACCGCGTTGCAATACACTTTTCCTACTTACTATATACCTACTTGAAACGAATTTGCTAACACTAAACCATGGACGCTATTCCAAACTTCTAAGGCGCAGTTCAGACTACGCTATAATATATAGATATATTGTATAGCACAACGATATCGCTCAGCATACATTTTATATAGATACGTTCACACAGTGCTATGCTATAAAGTAATGGCTTGCTGTACGCGATAAACTTGAGCGATTCTCAGAGCCATATCGTACGATGCTCCGGTCCTCACCTTGCCTCACTTCTACACTGTCCGCCCCTGGCAGATCTCCATCAAATAACTTGCTATACATAGTGTATAGACCGGCTTACGATATAGCATATAGTGTGAACGTCATTCTATATACTTATGACGTAATATGCTTTACTATATAGCGAAATAGTATAGCGTAATTTGAAATACGCATTACTGAAATTTCGACGAAATCACAACCTAATTCACTACACGTCATTCCTAATCTACTAAATAGGCTATAAATAATTCAATTCCCACATTTACATGAATAAAACTTAAAGTAATATTTATTCTTTCCGTCCAAGCCTCATTCTTTAACTCTGAAACTTCTTAAGCAAAGATAATATTTCTTTTTTTATCTTTTACATATTAATGCGCCAGCTTCCGTTTTAGCTTTCATTCGATTTGTTTACTTTCATAATTCACCTTTCGAAGCCCATAATCGTAGTTATCGTAAATCATTTCGTAATAATAATTATTGAAAATAATTCTTCTCTTAATGTTATAGGCTAGGTAGGTACTTAATCTTAAGCTTAGCGTCCACTAGGCTCGCCGAGTCGAGTCGAATAGGATCGCAATAATTCGCCTCCTATACATTTACAAGTACTATAAAATGCGTTGATCAGCGAAGAGCCGAGACGCGAAGAGTCGCATCACTCGCGTGCTTCGCTTGTCACGCGAATTTCTGTTTTAACAACTTGCGATTACCGACCATTTCGCCTCGATTCGTCTTCACACGGAACAAATGCGACTCGACTCGATTCGACGCGTTTCGGTTGTAGTCGACGCCAGGCTTAAGACGCCACTGACATACGGCGAATTTATTTATAGTTAATTAAAACGGTGCAACACCAATTACAATAATTAACATAGAAACAAGTAACAGGAAATGTAGAAAAATACAGGTACCTAATGTCGACAGTAAATTGTGTCATAAATAACATACTAAAGACTAACATGGGATAGTGGACACCCTCGCATACTGTCTCTCACAGAACATCAGACATACACGCATAATTTCACTCCATATTTCCGCAAACACATCACATTCAGGGTTGGCAGTCAGGAGGACATTGAGCATCCTTAGAGTACGACACACAGGGGATGGGACACGGGGGGGAGGAAAACATCGTGAGAAAACCTGGACTTAATAGTCTGAAATCACCAACCCGCAGTGAGCAAGCGTGGTGATCAATGCTCGTTCCTTCTCTGTATGAGAAGCGGCCTTTGCCCTGCAGGGGAACAGTTAAAGAATTTTTTTTATACATGATTTCAACGAATTCGTGTAATTCCTGAAAACCACTTGATCTTTTACTGGTATAGATTAACCCCGCATGGAATTTAACAAGATTAAAACAAAAATACTTTTTTTGTTGCGGTAGGGCTTAGTGGTCGTATCTAAACCATCAAATAAGGATACAATAAAAAAATAAGCAAAAAAAAAAACCTATTTTTGTGATGTAGCATTTCGATGCCACTCATAAAGCTAGACTAGCGCGATATCGCTCCGCACACTCGGGACGTTAAAATGACTAGAAAACAGAAAATCATGAATTCTTTATGAAACATTTTTTTGTTGAATCGGCACGATGAATCAGTGTCACCAGTAATCTACTGGTGACACTGATTCATCGTGCATGGTTTGAAGGAATTACACGAATTCGTTTACACCCTGTATACAAGGTTAGTCAGAAAGGGGGTACTAATCCGAAAGGGTGTTAAAGTACACATAATATTGAATAACTTTTGTTCTACAACTTTTCCCAAAAGTCAATAGTTTAAGAGAAAAAGATGTTCAAAAATCTCAAAAAAAAATCTCTAAAATCTATCTATCCCCAGTTATGATCAGCTGTGTCTACATTTCAGGTCATATTTGGGGTCATGAATTAGAAGCACCGTTTTCTGAATTTGTAACTAAAGCAGGGATGACGAATTTTTGAAAAAACTAAAATAAAAATTATTTTATTTGGAATTTTTTTTTATCGAATTTTGAAATTTTAACACTTGCTTTCAAACAGTCATGAGCGATACTATAAGTGGGCTTCGGATTAGTACCCCCTTTCCGACTAACCTTGTATAATTTGTTTAAGAATTGATCTAGATGGGGATGGAGTGGATGGTGGTGGTTTTTGGTCGACACACAAAAATATGACTGGTGTCATGTCAATTAAAAAAACCAACAACTGCAACTGTTCAGAGCTCACAGAATCTACATTTTCGTTATTCCATAAAACTCATAAGTCACACAAAAAAACTAAAAAAGAACAAAAGCAAAACACACCTTTTTCGTAGAAATTCACAAAACAAAATAGATACCAGAGACAATATCGCGTAGAGCGAACGAAACTAAAATCGTTTTGCATATACGCAAATTGAATCAATTTTTCGTGCAAAATTGTATCCTCCCCAAGTGAGGGCGAGCGAATTTTATGTAAAGCCGTCTCAGTGCGCCCGACAAATCGCTGCGATCAATCGCGATCTTGAACGATTCATTGCACGGTTTAGAATCGCAGTCAAATCGTTGAGCGATAACTGTCGGGAGAAATGATTCCGTATTGAATGAACAGGAATGTGATTGTGAATGAGATATGAATGCAGGTCAGGTATTTCAAGATAAGCAAATGAAGATGAAATGATTTTATTGAGCTGTATTAACTGTTTTTGTAAACAACTTGTCGACAATTTTTAAGGTAAAAACGTCAACTGAGATAATTTAAATATTGTGCTGTTTCGGAATAAAAATGGAGATTACATTGGATGGAGAATAATAAATATTATAGTATATAATAATACCTATCCTTTCTGGTTGTGGAGTTCAAATTGTATGCTTTATAACACCATATCAGGATGGGATATGCATCCTGGGCAGTTAGCCTCACTACCAACCCTGCTGACTAGCTAATCTTCTCACCACAGCATGAGCTGTTATCGTATAGCTCGTACTGACACGATACAAGAAGAAAGATGGGATGCCACGGATGTAGAAGGATGTAAAATAGTTATAACCAATGTAGTAATAAGGTTCTTATGTTAGTATCGGTATCAACCGGAGATCATGATAAAGGCTAAAAAAACTAGTTATACCTTCCCATAGTATACACGTGAGTCACGTTTACATACATAAGATTAAATATTAGTCATGAAAGTTATTAAGTATGTGAAAATACTAATAAGTAATATGTAAAAATACTAATAAGGTTACTTGCAGTCATGATAATTTACTGGAAATTCATCTATTGTTATAATTTCACTAAAGTAAATTGACCGGTCCAATTGTTATTTGACAGTAGTGCATTGTCGTTTGACATTAGCACCTGTCAGTTTCCAGGTTTCCAGTGAATTATCTTCAATTTCTGATTAAATTAAATATCTAATGATAACTTCTTTTTAGTTTTATTCCTTTTCTTACAACCCATCCATTTATATTCACTTTTCCTCCTTATAAATCTGCATGTAATTTGTTTCGACTTGTGTTTGTTTATTAACATAATGAATTGTCATTTTTCAGCATGCTCATCTGATTTCAACGCGACAAACACCGGTCAATAGTTTTTGTTTAGTGTAATAGGTACAATACGTAATTATCAGTGTCTTTTTCAACCTTGACGTTGACAGAATCATCGAATAACGATGGGGCCATAAAAATTAAATTTGAATTGAAATACCTAATGATTTTTTTTGTTTTTTTTTTTTACTTTTTAATTGTCGAGTCTTGCTCTGCGACAATGTATGCCTGTGAACAGACAGCCTAAGGAATGCGATTCTAACACTTGAAGTGACGAATACGGATGGGTTATATCTCAGAGGTCTCCCCCGGGATGCTGCGCGCGCTGTTTTACCCGGCTCTCAGAATATTCGTGTCTTTGACGGAGGTAGGATACCCTAAACCTGGGTTATTGTTTGAGTAATTACGTATCTAGGATAGTTAGGTAGAAGTTGAGATTTTGGGAATACATTTTGAATATCGCCAGTGAAGTTCTAACAATGCGGAAGTCAAAAATGGCTACTTTACAAGAGAGTGAAAAAACTATTTAAAACAAGCGTAACCTACGCTAAACGCAATCTTGTTTTTAATTATCATTACAAATAAACTCTTTGATGATTTAATAAACCTTTGAAAATCCTAATAATCTTTTTCATTTCAAGTAATATTGTGGCTTTCGCAGTGTTGTCTGTTTTTGTCACAAAATGACTTACGCACTGACGACATATCAGTTCAAGGTGATATACACAACTCTGGTTTCCAAGATACCTTTTTTCCCAAGGTCTTGGTCAAAGTCCTGGATTAGATCCTCAGATCAGAAAAACTGCATATTATAATGTTTTTCTGTTTTGGTACGTCCACACTAACCCAAAGAACGGGGTTCGATACCTCTTAAATCAGAATGGAACCGAATTCGTTCTAAACCAGCGGTTCTCAAACTTTTTTTCTCATAGACCACTTTCAAAATTTAGCTGGTTCCGGTGGACCCCCTGCAGCTGCAGCAAAATGTGATTTTTTTTTCACGCCTTTTTACTCTCCCGTCGAGTCTCCCGTGGACCCCTAGGGGTCCACCTGGACCACTTTGGGAACCCCTCTAAACAAACATAACATAACATCACGCCTGTATTCCCTGAAGGGTTGGGCAGAGGTGTGTAGTAAACTCTCATTTCGTAGTTATGTTAAAGTCCCATGTAATAGGGGCTCCCTATTACATTGCCAGCAACCGGGCATAAATAACAGTAGCCCAACTGGAGATCGAACCCAGAACCTCACGCTCAGCAGTCGCTCTTGCTACCACTAGGTCAAAGCGGCAGTCAGTCTAGTCTAGTTTTATACAAAGCTTTGTTCAAGGACGATGGCCAAAATTGTATGAGACATGTCCCCCCCCCCCTTGTAACAGTCTTTTTTTATGTGTGACTGACACATCGTTCATAAGGATCTATATAAAGACTAGCAACCAGTTTTAACTTCAAAATCGATGGGGAGTAAGGGCAGCTACCTAAACCGTTGTAGGACTGTCCACGTTTTTTGAAAATATTTTGCACTGCAAATGCAGGTTTAAAAAATAATGTACAGTCAGTGAAAGAGGAGGAGTTTTCACAAAACATTTTTATAATGTCAATCGATCCCATTTCTCATATGCTTAATCATTGTGGCTACAGGAAAATGTACTAAAGAGACTGTCGATACTTTAGAAAATATTTTGAACTGCACTCAAGGATACAGACAAAAAAGTTTTTTCTGTATAAACGTAACTTTATACAGTTTTTATTTTGCGATAACCGTCTTTTCCACCTTTTAAATTACACCAATTTGTTTACAACCTGTTTATAAGGCGAAACTTCGTGGAGACATCTCAGTACCAGACAGAATTCGGTAACGGACAATCAAAGCAAGGCATTCAGCTCTCGTGCAAGAATCCAATTAATTATATTATATTTATATTGAGCGGCTGTGTGCCGTGTTGCATATTTAATGTCTGTCTTTGACCGAGGTTCTGTCGACTAGTTTAGCTTGTTTGTTATTAAATACTAGCTGTGCCCGCGACTCCGTCCGCGTGGAAATAGGAAAATAATTGTGTTGCAATCTTCTTGATATCTTTAAATTCTAATATCTTTTGATTAAGTGAATCGATTACGATGAAACAAAAACTAAATGTTACTTCGAAATATCCACAATATTGTCTGTAAAAGTCAATCACATTGAGTTAGTACTTTCTACGTGATACGTGCACAAACAAACCGACAAATAGAAAAATATTCCGAAAATAATCTAAATTGATTCTATTGGTTACTTTAAACCCCCGCTATTTTTTTAAATATTTCCAATGAACAGACACGCCGTCTACAAATTTATTGTATGTGTAGATAGTATAGTATACATATTAAGGTATAGTTTTAAATTGGTTTAGAATAAGTTTAGCAAGTTATCGTTATGATACTCTAGGCACGTTATTTGGGTGTTTGTGTAGTTTGTCCACGTCTGATTGTAATTGTTTGATCTAACATACACACATCAAAAAAAGTTTGCGATCACCAGCATAATTATGTATGTGAAGATTCCGAATTCAATGTCCAACTGAAATCTGATTTATATTTATCTAGATAACTATCAATCTATATTTATCATCATAATTATCGCTTTGAATTCCGATAAGAAAATTCGGCTTCAAAAAGGCTACATAATTTTTCAAAGTGATCGCAAACTTTTTTTGATGTGTGTATGTATCCCGTCTTTTAAAGTCACTCAGTAAAATCAGAACAATATAGTCCTAACAGCGATACATACTACCTCTGCCCGTCCCAATAACTCAGCAGAGCGCCTCAAATCTGAACGACAAACGACTTTTATATCACTCGTGTTTTAACGATTACGACTATTGTTAAACTTATGATGCAACTTCCGATACATACAAATGAATAACAACTTTATTTGCAAGCTACTGAAGCGTAAAATTGGATACAAGTGCAGCCAGAATAATATGAGGTTCTTAACCTAGGAGACAATGTTGTCACTTTTTTTAACCAACTTCAAAGAAGGTTGTTTTATGATTCGTATTTAACTACAAAGAAAGACTTATGATGAGTTGATCTGCTGCTTTGATCGGTTAAAAAAAATCTGCGATATCTCGCTCTTGCATTCTTTTGCTACCTATGTACAAACGCCAGCACATCAAGCTACTATAATCAGTCAAAGAAGACTGGTCAAAATTTACCCAAAATTTGCATAACGCCCGGCGCTAAAGAAATGTATCTCAGTTTATGCATTACCATGAGTAAAAAATTACTGCATAGTTTTTTTTTTATTTCGATGGCTTTCATGTCAATTTTTTTATTTCTTTTTTGTATGGTGAAGGGGCGAGCGCGGCGAGTTGAAGGGGGAAGCGCGAGGAGTATTGCATTCCAGCGAGGTGCACAAAAGTTTTGACCGTGTTATACGTTAATAGAAGATAGAATAGAGGATCTTAATCACTTTCATAAATAATATGCACATGTGTGCAAATGCAATACATTTTCTAATGAACTAAATACATATTTATCAGTTTTCCTGACAACATATATATATATACCAATATTACAATGATAGCCACGATTTTGGGTAATGGTGACTACCAATTATTAATATATTAAAAATATACTAAAATGTGAGATATTTTGTTTCCGCCAGGCCTTTTTAAATTTTGCATGGGCCGTGACCCGTCTCCTTTCTTTAATAGATTTTCATCTTTATCGCGAAAGCATTAAGTTCAAGGTTGATTGGGAAAATTTGACAGTATTGGGTAGCTTGATGTGATGGCGTCTGTACCTATACCAATTTCATAATATAACATAATCAGGCTATTACTATCCCACTGCTGGGAACGAGCCTCTTCTCAGAATAAGAAGGGTGTAGGTCTTGCTTGGTGCGAGTTGGTGGACTACACACCATCGAGAACTTTTTGGAACTCTCTCAGGTATGCAGGTTTCATCACGATATTTTCCTTTACTGTGAACGAAAGTGATAATCAAATTCTGATTCAAAAATAAATTAGAAAAGTCTGAGGTGCGGACCGGGTTCGAACTTAGGCCCTCTTGCATGGGTGGCAAGTGTTCAACCGCTATACTGTAGTATCATCATCATTATTCAACCGAAAGACACACAACTGTACCCCAAGTGTGTTTTTTTACGTTACTACTGTAGTGACGTCACGCCAAAAATGTATGAAAATTTAGGCAGAGCCTCTAGCGGCGAATAACGTGACTAAAAACCGTAGCGTAAAAAACTCACACTTGGGGTACTGGACATATTGTGCCCTAACAAAATGTTGTACAGTCCGCGAGGCCTAAGCTGAGCTTTGCATTTGTGTGAGAATGAATGCAGACGAGTCCTTTGCTTGGTTTAAACCGGTTTATACTGCTTTTTGGTAATCGATTCTATGTGCACTCACACAAATCACACTCAGCTTAGGCCTCGCGGACTGTACCACATGAATGGCAAAATTTCCCTGATAAGTTGGCTTCCCACGGAGCGTGGTAGCGCGTACCGGCTGCGTGGCATTATGCGTAAAATCACGCACCGTGGGAAGCCACATTATAAGGGTGCATGATATGGATACGGTGCACCGCACCGCACGCGTCCGCGTTACCACGGACGAGTCTCTTCTCATGGTGAGTCGGTGCGAGCCGTGCGCGATATCACGCACCGTGGGAAACAAGCAATACAAGTTGAAGCGCATGTATTGGTACGTGCACACAAAGCCAACGAACGTTCTTCATTTGTTGAATTTGATCAAACTTTGTATAGAACGAATCATTCGGTTTTAGCTGTATCGTGCCCTGTTCTTTGATGTTCGTTGGGTAGGTGTGTATGCTACATGATACGAGTTGCGGTCCATGTATTGATATGTGCACACGAAGCCAAAGGAAGCCAACGAACGTTTGTCATTTGTTGAATTTTATCAAGCTTTGTATTGAACGAATTCGCTTACATTCGAATAAAAGCAGTATCGAATGTCGTTCGTTGGCGTTCATTGACGTTGGAAGGCCTTCGTTGGCGTTGGGTGGCCATCGTTGGCGTTGGTTGGCCTTTTTTAGCGTTCATTGGGCTAATGGTTACGTACCATATCGCAACATGTGCCCGTTGTGGACGAGCAATGACATACAACCTTTCTTCTACAAACTGCTATAAAACCTAGATCCTTATAACAACTGCTACAATTTTATATCCAGACATAGATACAGCCTAACAGTGTGCACGACGCCTAACTCAATTGTACCGCAACCTTTCAGATCCATTATCTAAGACAGTACGTTACAACTTCAAGGCGAGCATCGCTTGAGAGCCGCCTTATCAGACAACCTCTTCGACGCAGCCAGAATCAATGGGCCTCCCCTTCCCTCCGTTAAACAGATAACTTGTTACACCGCGGAGGGGGAGCGCGGTGTTGCGAAGGCCATCTTAAATTGGACAGTCGACGAGTGGTTTCTTCGTCGTGGACCTATCCCGGGCGACGGATTGGAGGAAAAGTGTCTTGTAAAAGGCAGAGCGGTGATGGTGGGCCACGCGGGCACTCGTTCGGCTCTTATCAAGTTTGGAGTTTAGAAAAATGGCCGCCGTGTTGTTGAATGAAAGGCACGGTTTGTTATTGATGAAGGGCAATAATAATGCTTAGTGAATTGAATTTGTTTTGTTAAGGTGCGTACGAATTAGAGGCAGCCTCGGGTTGAGGCTCGCCAATATGCTCAAATTCGTACGTGGCTCGCTATCAGTGTGCGAGCACGACGTCGCGAGCCACTCAGAGTCGGTTTTTTGGTCGTGCTCAAAGGTGCCTCGGTGCGCATGCTGAGCGTAATATGGACGTGTATCCGAGCATATTGCTGCACACAAAGTTGTCAAGTGACGACGGCTCGCCGCGAGCACGTTGCCTCAACGTACAAACTGAATGCGCAACTGAGCAGCTTCGCCGCACGCATTGCGCGCGGCGAAGCTGCCTCGGACTGATCGGCTCTAATTCGTACGCACCTTTAGACAAACATTTTTTACTATACATACCAAGTTTCCTATGACAGTCGCTACACACTTGCATAGGCAACTTCATACAATTTGCAGTCAGTCTGTGGATGGGTAACCGTTCTTTATACATTGAAACCCCTTCGTGCCTCGGAGAGCACGTTAAGTCGTCGGTCCCGGGTATCATACGAATATCTAAAGCTATGTCTACACCGGTGCACTTTCATGTTCGTCTTGCGTCTTCGTCTGAGGCATACGTGAAGCGCCATAGCGCATGCACATGCCTTAATACTAGTTCGACAAAAGCGCATGCCTCTAGCTCACGGTAATCCGTCTATTGTATGTCGACTGACGACTGACCGAGGCGCACCGGTGTAGACGATAAGCTGCATGCGTCTTATGGCAATCAATATTGCATGCGCTTGATGCAAGAGGAATTGAAAGTTGAAAGCGCAAGATGAACATGAAAGCGCACGGGTGTAGACATACCATAAGACAGCTCCGTTACGGGTAGTAAGAAGCCCGAAAGTCTGACAACTGGTCTAACTTTAGGACATCGGCATTGCCCAGTAACTGGGTTGCGGTCTATTGGCAGTCGCTCCGTGTAAAATAATGGTATTCAGCCGCATCTGAGTGCCTACTCCCTGAGTCCGTCAACGAAGTTAGTCGCCCGTCCGAAAGTAGCCCGAAACGTAGGAGTGAACAAAACAAGTGTCAAGTTCAACTTTTCGGACGAGCAAAAACACATCGGTAGTAGGGACAACTGTCAAATCATGTTGTCATTCATTCTTAGTTCGGGCCCCGAAATAATCGTATGTCCTTAGGTGATAGGGAGTAGGAAACGCCCGTAACTAAGACCGAAACCACGGACTTCGTGCTTAGGGAGTAGATAGACCCCCTGGTTACGCTGGAGGCTGACCCCAACCTAGTTGGGAACAGTCTAGGTAGAACAATAGATTTAGAAATTGACATCTCCCAATATCATGGTCCTGTAAAGAGAATAAGCACTTTACAAAGTTCTATTTCACCGCTCCGACACGTCTCCGTTCCTTTTCTAAAATATTCGCTTATACAATGTTTGGGCACGTGTTGTCCGTGATTGAATGTGGCGCGTGATTCGTGTGAGCTGCTATGGCTTTTTTATGCCCGATTCCAATGAATTACCGAATGTTATTGATTAAAATAAAGACTTATATCTTTACCAATAATAACTTTCGGGCTTCAGACTACCCGTAACGACTGTCATTAGATATTCGTATGACACCCAGGACCGACGGAGGCACGGAGGATTCTCGATATGTAACAAATGGTCACCCATCCACGGACAGACCGCGGCAAGCGCAACTTCACCTTGCAAATCATTTATTCCACGCGGTTGTTAATTAGCCGCGAGCCCCTCGCTATCAATAATTTCTGAATCCCTTTTATTGATTAGTCTTTTATGAGGCTATTAAAAACCGTGGTAATATTAGCACTATCTTACTAAGGCGTTTTTTTCCGCTGTTCTGGTCTCTATCGTCCCACTTTGATCAGCATCACATCACACTATCACACTAAGGAGCTCCACACAAAGGACGCGGTGCGGCGCAGCGCAGTAGTGTCAGCGGTCGCCGCTTTTGAAGTACATGTGGTCCTCCACATGTTCCTACAAGGTATGATATTCCTCCAACGAAAGGGAGACGGATCTTATGACTGACGGGCCACTGACCCACGATAAATGTTGGATGATTGTAGAATCTATTTTTTTTTCTATTGGACTGCTATAGGTGGTCCTAGAGGACCATTTCTACATAACCGGGCAGTTATTGGCGAGACCTGAAGGGTCTCCAGCCAGTGGGGGGGGTGTAAAATACTTAACCTAAGCTAACTGCTTCTACTACACTAACATCATGACTACCTGCAACAAGAACACTAAGGGCGACCCCTAGTGGGACTCGGACCTCGGCTTAGGCTGTTGCTGGCGGGGACTTAGGGGGGGGAGACAGCTTGATGAGAGCTGAATTATCGGTGTGACTGCGGCGTCTGAAGAGACGACCGGCTCTACGACGGGAGAGCTCGATGGCTCGTGACCGGCGGCTGTATAATCTATCTGCGTGTTACATTTTTATAGCGCGATGCAGGATTCTATGACGTCATCTTGAGAGTTGTCATTGTTGCTGTAGTCATCAACACAGACGCGGTCTTGCGTAGTTCGCATGTAGCGCGATAGATGCCGCTACATACAGTTCCATATTCGCCGCACCACGCCACGTTCAGATTGCATTGTCTCATATAAATGCATATATAATTCGGCAGCCGCGGACGCCGAACCGCGCCTCACCGCGTTTGTTGTGTGGAGCTCCTTTATATTATAAATGTGAAAGTTTGTGATGATGGATGTTTGTTACTCAATGACGCACAAACGGCTAAACGGGTTTGGATGAAATTTAGCATATTTAAAGACCATGTTCTAGATTAAAATATAGCATTTTTATCCGACATGCATTAGTTGGGATGATCTCCAAAGCGTATTTGGTTGACCTCTCTTTGTGCATTTTATACAAGGTGTAAACGCATTCGTGTAATTCCTTCAAACCACATGATCTATTAATGGTATAGATTAACCCCGCACGGGATTTAGATTTATTAAATATGAACTTTTTTTTCCCAAATGTTTTATTTATGTGAAAAAAATTTTCGATGCCATGCATAAATGAATGAAGGCACGGCGACACAGCTGAAGGTACGACTAGCGCGATATCGCTCCATGCAGTCAGTTAACTTGGGACGCTAAAATTACTCGGATACTGAATACGATGGTTCGTTTTTTGAAATTTTTTTCAATCAGTGTCACCTGTAGATCACGCGGTTTGCAGGAATTACACGAATTCGTTTACACCCTGTATATTGACATAAATTGTGTTCCGTATTTTTATTTCGAAAAGAAGGTGTCTTAATAAGTCTATTTTTATATTGGCTTCGATTTTAACTAAGCAGTTTTGTTTTCTTTTGTTATATTTAGATTTGAAATTTTCAAGACCAGGGGCCTAATTCTCCTAAAATAAATCTTGATAAATCACAACCGAACCAAGGCCGAACCGTTCATTCAGACAGTTCTCAATTTCAAAAGCTATCAAATTGTTTGACACAAAAAAAAAGGAGAATTGCGCCCCAGGGGCCTAATTCTCCTAAAATAAATTGTTGCCAAACGCAATCGAACCACAACCGTCAGTCAGTTTTTGTTTTCGAAAACTTTCAAAATGATTGATTTTGTTTTTTGTGTCAAACAATAAGACAGCTTTTGAAATTGAGAACTGTCTGAATGAACGGTTCGGCCTTGGTTCGGTTGTGATTTATCAAGATTTATTTTAAGAGAATTGGGCCCCTGAGCGATTTTTTTTTATTTTGTGCCAGTTAACCTATGATGCCAGTAAAACCATAGCCAATAGCTAGTTACAAATAATTTATCGAACTCTTATCTAATTTAAGTCAATATAACTTACAAATTAGTTGTCATAACGATATAAATCGCAGGTTAAACCGTTTGCCAATTACTTCTCAATTAGCAGATACCATGATTTATTCGTTTCCGAAACTAGCAAACGTGACGGTATATTAATTAGTATTTTACTATCTATCGAACGGCCTCCGATATTGTTTATATTGTGATTAATTGCTTAAGTTTAGTGCAGAAGGTATGGTAAAATGTCTTAATCACACCATTGGGTGTTTTAAATCGTCATTTTGAAAAAGGGTGGCTTATAAGTCGAACTATGGACAAAGAATATTTACATAATTACAAATAAAATTATGAACAAATACAGAAAAATGTATCGCAATAAAACTTTAAACTAAAATAGGGCATCATAATATAATTACTAATCAAGTTATTATATTTACGCCGTTTGAGGGCCCTCCACAGCTGCAGCAGCAGCGCCAGCACAGCATGCCGAGCTAGGAAGATCGGATGGCGCAAGGGTATCGATGCACGTTGCGTCCCATACCAGAGGCCTACCCATCTTCAATGGCATCAATGACATGCCATCGTCCATCCATTTAATTCTAATACAGTTGGAACGCCGCTGGTGACAAGAGCACAACTATGATCCTTTCAGTAATTTTGAAGTCTATTTGCCTATACAGGGTGTAAACGAATTCGTGTAATTCCTTCAAACCACGTAATAAGATGACGAGTGACGGTGACTGATTGACCCTGCATAGGTTTTTTTCAGAATCAACAAAAAAAAGTTTTCAAAAAATGAACCATGGTTTTCTGTATCTGAGTAATTTTAGCGTCCCAAGTTAACTGACTGCGTGGAGTGATATCGCGCTGGTCGTGCCCGTCAGCTGTGTCGCCGTGCCTTTATTCATTTATGCATAGCATCGATCTAACACAAAAAAAATATTTAGGAAAAAAAATAGTTTTGTTTTTAATCAATCTAAATCCCGTGCGGTGTTAACCTATACCACTAATAGATCATGTGGTTTAAAGGAATTACACGAATTCGTTTACACCCTGTATTTCTCTAGTAATGAGGTGAACTTTCCATTTTTGACAATTATTTTTGTTGTCTGACTGCCTCGTTGGCCTAGTGGTCGCAAGTGCGAATGCTGAGTGTGAGATCCTGGGTTCAATCCCCAGGTACGGGAAGGTGTAATTGGATTTTTCTGTATGGAATTTCTCAGTAGCAGTCTTGTGCCCGGTTGATGGCAATAAGCTCACCCCCTATTATCATCATCATCTGCCTAGCCTTTTCCCAACTATGTTGGGGTCGGCTTCCAGTCGAACCGGATGCAGCTGAACATCAGTATTTTACATGGAGCGACTGCCTATCAGACCTCCACAACCCAGTAACTGGGTAATACGATACTCTTGGTAAGACTGGTTGTCAGACTTTCTGGCTTCTGACCAACAGTAACGACTGTCAAAGATCTACAAATGACAGCCGAGACCAACGGCTTAACGTGCTTTCCGAGTCACGGAGGAAACTCGCTATGGTAAATGGTCACCCATCCACAGACCAACCTCGGCAAGCGTGGCTTAACTCGGAAGATCGGTCTATGCGGCTGTAATTATTTAGCCACGAGCTCATCCCCTATTATATGGGACTTAAATATAACAGCGAAATGAGGGCATTCTATACACTTCTGCCCAACCCTTCGAAGAATACGCGTGATGTTATGTATGTTATTTTTGCTGTCTTCGTCTAATTCAAGAAAACTTACACGCCATCTCTTAAACCTTAATTGACTTTGATTCGTATCAATCGTATTTCATAGAAAATACGGTACAATTACATACCTGAAAATTGCCTGAAAATTGGCAATAAGTTCGCTGAAAATTGGCGATGGAATAATAACGTAGGCGAAACGTGGGTGTACGTACTCCTGCACTAAGAGAACATCTCTGTTTACCTCTTTGGGGATTACAAGCGTGAGTATGTGTATATGTAGGCTAAAATAAATTTAAAACTAATGATGTTAAAAACTAACTCTCTCGCCATGTAAGCCATGTAAGTTTTATGTCTATGTATTGTGTGCAGTGTATATTTTGCAGCAATACACCACGGACTACCCCCCCCCCCTATCTTATTCATTGTCTTCCTGTTCATCCAAAGGTTGTCTGGTAGATATCGCTATCAGCGATAAGACCGCCATTGTACCCTTCAATGTATGATATTTTATAAGAGCTGTTTTACAATTTTGGTGTACAATAAAGAATATTCTTGTGGCGGCATCTATCACGCCACATGCGAACTATTCAAGCCTACATCGCGATATCAAGATTTAACACGCAGATAGTATATACAGGGCTACTGGTAATTCGACGTATTCCTTGCACCACGTTATAGGGGGGCTAATATGCAACAAATTTAACCCCACATATGTTCTACGAAATTCAATGGATTTCGAGATATTGCAATTTTTATATTATTTTTAATAATACCCAGAATTCCTTCTTAAACACTATTTATCTCTAAAATATCAAATTGATCGGCTTTGATTATGATATTAGCTTGTAGCTGATACTTTTACGAAGCTTTCTGCGTATTTAACAGTTCTTAATGACCATCCAATTGAAAGTAATCATTAAAAGTTAAATAAGTGTATTAGAAAATCATCGAGGTACACGATAAAGAATGATGTTTATCTCAAAAATTTACTATGACACTAAGTATACAAAATGCAAGACAAACATCCTTATTTAATCAGCTAGCCAACGAGGTATAGACGTTCAAAAAATATTTAGAAACTAATGTAAAAATGTCATAAAATACTGACAAAGGCGATTTCTGAAAAATCTTTACAAGCACGCAGGTGGCCCGTTAAGTGCAATTCACTGCATAATCCTCGCGTAGAGATTAAAAAGCAGTCTGTCGGGCACCAACTGTCCTCTAAATGTCAGGATTAGATTAGGTCAGGTCGTTAGGTTATGTTTGGTCAGGGTTAGGTAGGTTAGGTTAGGACCTAAGTGTGCGAGGGAACACCGGGGTGGTTTTAGTCAGTAAGAGTCTGACAGACCCCTCTGTCCACCCCCAAGACGGAAGACATCCATGAGGATATCCAGTAGGCAAAAAAAAAATGGTCAGGTTAGGTCGTTAGGTTAGGTCATGGTTAGGTTTAGGTTAGGTCACAACTTCGATGCCCTGGGATCTGGAGGCAAGGGCCCCCGCGCTGAGATATCTGCAGCTGAAGTTGCCATGCCGCCTCTCCAGCCACTCCTTCTTTACGGGTCTTACCGCCACTAATGCGGCGTGCCCTGCGCTGGGTTGCGCAAGTCGTTCCCTCCATAGCCACTAGGATCTGGCGGAGACCACTCCGCTCAAGCGCCTCCTCGCTTTGGCGATATCTCAGCGCGAGGGCCCTCGCCTCCAGATCCCAGGGCATCGAAGTTGTGACCAAACCTAAACCTAACCATGACCTAACCTAACGACCTAACCTGACCATTTTTTTTTATTTTGCCTTCTTGATATCCTCATGGATGTCCTCCGTCCTGGGGGTGGGCAGAGGGGTCTGTCAGACTCTTACTGACTAAAACCACCCCGGTGTTCCCTCGCACACTTAGGTCCTAACCTAACCCACCTAACCCTGACCAAACATAACCTAACGACCTGACCTAATCTAATCCTGACATTTAGAGGACAGTTGGTGCCCGACAGACTGCTGTTTAATCTCTACGCGAGGATTATGCAGTAAATTGCACTTAACGGGCCACCTTCGTGCTTGTAAAGATTTTTCAGAAATCGGCTTTGTCAGTATTTTATGACATTTTTACATTAGTTTCTAAATATTGTTTGAACGTCTATACCTCGTTGGCTAGCTGATTAAATAAGGATGTTTGTCTTGCATTTTGTACACTTAGTGTCATAGTAAATTTTTGAGATAAACATCATTCTTTATCGTGTACCTCGATGATTTTCTAATACACTTATTTAACTTTTAATGATTACTTTCAATTGGATGGTCATTAAGAACTGTTAAATACGCAGAAAGCTTCGTAAAAGTATCAGCTACAAGCTAATATCATAATCAAAGCCGATCAATTTGATGTTTTAGAGATAAATAGTGTTTAAGAAGGAATTCTGGGTATTATTAAAAATAATATAAAAATTGCAATATCTCGAAATCCATTGAATTTCGTAGAACATATGTGGGGTTAAATTTGTTGCATATTAGCCCCCCTATAACGTGGTGCAAGGAATACGTCGAATTACCAGTAGCCCTGTATACAACCTCCCAACATCAACTGTTGGGCAGTAGCCCGCCAGGCACAAGACTCCGCCTGGTTGGAGGATCCTCCCTTTGGTTGGAGGAACACCACACCTCGTTCCAACACATTCTATTCTATTATATTCTATTCCAAACCGTCTAAAACACAATTATCTGATACCATACCCTATTTTCTATTGATGAGTGGCTCGTGGCTAATTAACAACCGACCGGATCGTATGATTTGCAAGGTTAAGCTGCACTTGACGCGGTCATTCCGTGGATGGGTGACCATTCGTTAACACATCGAAACCACTCCGTGCCTCGGAGAGCACGTTAAACTGTCGGTTCCGGGTGTTATACGAATACCTATGACAATCGTTAAGGGTAGTCAGAAACTCGAAAATCTGACAACCGGACTAACCTTAGGATATCGGCATTACCCAGTAACTGACTTGCGGAGATCTAATGGCAGTCGTTCCGTGTAAAATACTGGTTTTCAGCCGCATCAGCAGGGCAATTGAGTACCGTAACCAACATCAATAATGACAGTTGATGTGTCAAAAACAATATTCATTGCGTGGTACACACGGCTACAGTCGTCAAGCTATACATTTCCAGTTTACACTGACCTCTCACTGTAAGGAAATCCTATATAATGCGAGATCAGCTTATACTGGAAATGTGTAGCTTGATCTGTAGCCGTGCGTACATAGTAGTGGAGAAGTCGGATTGTTAATAAATACGTTGCTATAGAAATTGTTGACCAGTCAAAATCAAAGCCATAGCGATTACGAGTGTGTTGCACAATGACGACATATTTGGTGCAGTGGCTGAGCGATTGGCTTCTGCGCTACGGGTCGTGGGTTCTATTCCCACACGGAACAAAATTTGTATGGTCTACAGATTTGAATAGATCAGTTTCGGGTCTGGGCGTTTGTGTATGTGAGATTTGTGTCTGTAAACGAGAAATCCAAGTGAAAGGCAACGTTTTAAAAAAAAAACAAAAAAAAAAGAATGTTGGTTAGACAGGAAGCTGACCCCCCCCCCCCCCCTCCCCCACCCCTACATAGATGGGAAAATTCTAGTCAGAATGTCCTATTTTCTATAATTCAATCTTTCAACAATTAACAAATGTAAATGAACCATTACACTCCAACCAGAGCCATCGTCAACCAACACCTCGAGACCACAATCCCTACGATTCCATTCTAAATTCATGGCCGCCATTACAGCTGATACCGCTACAGCCAATCTCGGGGAATTCACGACCCATAACAAAAGACATTTAGAACTATAGTGGGAAATTTAACCACTTTATAGCGAAATCCTTTTGAAATCTGTTACGATTTTGTTGTAAAGGTAATGTTGAAGTTTATATTTTAAAGTAAGGGTTTGTCTTCGTCAAAGTAAAGTTTTTATTATATTATAAGTCAGATAAGTTAATGGTTGGTTATGAAAGAAAGGGGTGTATTAGATTTTTGTAAGTGTCTAAACACACTATGCCGAAGATACGCGACCTAAGTTCGGCATGATTACGCCTGCAATGCTTTTTAAATTACCCGCGACACACCAGGCTGAAATTACGTTGCGTTTTACCTATATAAAAAACATACCTCCGGTTTCTGATTTAAGAATTCGAGATAAGCAAATACTTAAGTAATATTTGAGTACAAAGGTGTCAAAAAAATGCTTTAAAATCCGTAATAACAACTGCATACTCAAATGTTACTTAAGTATTTGCTTATCCTGAATTCTCAAATCAGAAACCGGTGGATCGACGCTGAACTTTGGTCGCGTATCTTCGGCATAGTGTGTTTTGACACTTATACCTTAGAACCAGGGCCATCTTAGAGTGCCTTTCCACCGGAGATGTGCTATGCAGCTATGCTGCGAAAATGTAAAAGCTATAAGCTACGAAACTATGTGACCGTTTCCACTGATGGTAAGCTATGTAGCGGAGCGAGTAAGATGTGCTCGATGACAAACGCGCGCCTACTGTAGGTACACTGCTCTGCACATAGCTACACCACTCGCGCCCATCCATAGCACGCATCCACAGCACGCATCCTTCCATATAAAAAACGTAGCTTAGTTGAATCAGTTTCCACCAGTGCTTTGCTATGTGGACCAATGAATATGATTGGTGGATATCAAGCGCATCCTATAGCCTTAAACTATCATTACAGGTCTATAACCTAATGCAATAGCCAAGTCACACACACACAACTAAAATTAAAGCATCAAATACATCTCAAGATCATTGTTTATAACACAACGTAAATAATAGTACTTTTGCGAATTCACCCCAGTGACATGTAAATATATCAATTTCGACTCTCTCGATATGAATGTAATTGATGGTGCGAATTGCTCGAGTCAGAGGGGTTTTGGCCAGCAAGTTGGTCCTAGCTGAAGGTACGCCTCCACACATGACGGTCGGGTATGATAAATACATAGGCACTGGGTTTCAGCATTTTGAGGCCCTCATCAGACCGGGGGCCTTGGTTCAAACGTACCTTTATGGTAAAGGCAGAATTGCATAGAACACTGAGGTTAAATCCAAACGCCAGTTAACTTAGCCGCGTATTCACTAGGGTAAAACGTCGCGGGTCATTTGTCACCTGATGTTCGGCTACATCGCTCGGTCGCCAGACATTTACGTGCTATGATTTACCTGGCATGTCACGCGATGTCCGGCATGTCGCCAGACGACGCTGGACACTGGTAGTAAACATCTCGGGACACTTTCCCCTATTGAATACGGAGCTTTACAGTTACTTCAATCTAAGATGACGCGCCTCTCTCGCGCGGTTGATGGCAATAGATTCGCCTCCCGTTATATTAGAGTTAAACATAACAGCTAAATGACGATGTACTATGCACCTCTGCCCAACCTATCGAGAAATACAGGCGTTATATGATGTTAAAAATTACTCTGCATGTTCTCAGTAATAACTTAATTCCACACTCGGATAAGTTTTTCAGTTATTTGGCCAAACATAAATTATGCATATTAGTGCAACTAGAGCTCTTACACACGAGCGGCCTGTTCCCAACGGCAGAGGTAACGGCAGCCTTCGACGCGCGTCGGCAGCAACCGTCGACGCGTCGACGGCAGCAGTCGACCTATAGCGACACTTGCAGTTGTTGCCGCTGCCGCTGATCTTCGAAGTTGAAATGTCGACGGCTGCCGTCGACGCGTCAACGGAAGCCGTCGATGCGTCGACGGTTGCCGCCGACGCGCGTCGACGGCTGCAGTTACCTCTGCCGTTGGGAACATGCCGTTCGTGTGTAAGCTCGCTTAATCTTTTTACCCGACTGCACAACTGCAAAGGCAGGTTTATGTTTTTACATTTGCGCCAACAAAACATCAACTCATACTAAATTCCTCCATCACGCCATAATAAGTTTAACATTAACCCGTCCTCATTCGGATTCTCCTCACTACTCACCCATTTCCTTAATCGCGTAAATTAAACAATGAATAATAATTATTCAAATTAACGAAACTAAATGCCATAATTTAATGTAATAAACAATGATATTCACCTATAAAATATTCCTCGGAAAAGCTATATTTCAGCCGGTGTTGGGGACATCGTAAAACCGGTTCTCGCGTTAATTAATCCATATCTTAATTTGTTTAAGCTTCTGCTATGAATGTTTGCTGGACTTGTTATCTTTATTTTAAAATAAGGTTTTAGTGTTTTTCGGTCCAGTTACACAGTTAGCCGTGCATTTCAGTTCACGGATTTTAACTTATTTAAGTATGCACGAGTTACTTAAATCTTTCCGACGATTAATTAATGTAAGTTAATTTCATTTGGAATATAGTGCTATATCACAACTTATAACCTAAATTAAAATTAAAACCTTATTCTGTTTGAGAATATTGAAATGCGTGTGATGAAAATAACCTCAAGTAAAAATATATTAATTATTTTTACATCATTCGTAAGCGCGGCTTCTGAGCGTGAGGTCCTAGTGTTATTGGGTAGTGTTATTGGGTTTTTCCGTGTGGAATTTCTCAGTAGCAGCTCGGAATCTGGATTTGTGCCCGGTTGATGGCAATAGGCTCGCCCCCTATTACATCATCATCTGCCTAGCCTTTTCCCAACTATGTTGGGGTCGGCTTCCAGTCGAACCGGATGCAGCTGAATATCAGTATTTTACATGGAGCGACTGCCTATCAGACCTCCACAACCCAGTAACTGGGTAATACGATACTCTTGGTAAGACTGGTTGTCAGACTTTCTGGCTTCTGACCAACAGTAACGACTGTCAAAGATCTACAAATGACAGCTGGGATAAACGGCTTTACGTGCTTTCCGAGGCACGGAGGAAACTCGCTATGGTAAATGGTCACCCATCCACAGACCAACCTCGGCAAGCGTGGCTTAACCCGGAAGATCGGTCTAAGCGGCTGTAATTATTTAGCCACGAGCTCGCCCCCTATTACATGGGACGTAAAACATAACGGTGAAAT
This sequence comes from Amphipyra tragopoginis, assembly GCA_905220435.1. NCBI lineage: Eukaryota > Metazoa > Arthropoda > Insecta > Lepidoptera > Noctuidae > Amphipyra > Amphipyra tragopoginis. The sequence goes on from HG992004.1 coordinate 26,658,789, forward strand.
GTGGGTGTACTATACCTCTCTGCCAACCCTTCGAGGAATATAGGCGTGAGTTTATGTTTTATTATTTTTAAAAACTTAATTCGCTTTTAAACTAGGCACAGCTGTTACTCCTATAATATTACTAAACAAACGGCGAAAAGTTTTGCACGTGCCATTTAATAAACTTTTACAACTTTGCGAATAGCGTGACACTATCCATAAAGAAAGAAAACAATTTAAATGAAATCATAATCACTTTATTTCAACGTTTCACACACAATTTTGCATGTTAAACACCAATTAGCACTAAGTTAACACTTTTATACAGCAAGGGAATTGTCGTAGCATATCGTAGCGTGCTACATGCTCGCTACGAAATCATCGTTTAATAGCTACGCGTGCTACGAAATTCGTAGCGTGACCTTGTGCTACGAACTCATTCATTATTTAAATCTTTATTTTTAGTCCTTATAGGATAAATCTACTAGACTTTTACAACTAGTAATAGTAGAGCTTATGAAAGAGCTCGTCGGGGGATACTAATACCTTTCTGCCGCCAAACAGTATTGCTATATTCCGAGCAAAACCGAAATCGCGAAAAAAAAAACAGCTGTTCCCTACATTTAAGTTCGCATAACTCGTCAAAATGTAGGGAACAGCTGTTTTCTTTTCGCGATTTCTTGTTTGGTCCCATAGCAAAAGTTGTTCATAATGATGAGTACCCCTTAAGAGGTTGTGCGTTATTTAAGTTATACCTTGTATATACTGTGCCAGCATGGTCCACCAGGACTAAGGCCTGATTTCTCATTATGAGAAGACACCCTTGCCCAGCAGTGGGACAGTAAGCTGATTATGTTATTATATTGCTACACAGCTGCTATTTAACATCTAAAACGCAATCACTAGCATCGTCATATTCATACATAAAATAAATCGATAACTCTCCACATGATACTCAATTAATCCCTTAGCAACTAAAGTACCCATAGAAACAGTTCGAAAAAGCTATTTTTAGGCGTAACACAAAAACAAGACGTCCATTCACTTCTCAACCGCAACCTTCAACTAGAAATCAGAGCCGAACCACTAAAATTAGCGAGAAAAACGTTTATAAATAGCAGAGAGTGAACTGTTTGAACTAAAGTGGTCAGGAGCTACAGAAGTTCAGTTGCAGTGTATGTCCAGTTAAGTTTCGATCAAAACAACGCTTTTTGTATTCTCTTAATCGGCGATCGCTCCAATACGCTCGCGTGAACGTAACTGCAGTGTCACTGCAACTTGATCGGCACGTCATGAAATTAAGTGAATTTCCTGACAGCTAAAACCTTGAAGTTGTGGCGGCATCTATCTCGCCACATGCGAACTATCCTACATCGCGCAATCAAGATTTAACACGCAGATAGTATATATACAACCTCCCAACATCAACCGTTGGGTCCATTGGCTGGAGACCCTTCAGGTCTCGCCAATAACTGCCCGGTTACGTAGAAACCGTCCCCTAGGACGACCTACTGCAGTCCAATAGAAAAAAAAAAATCAACCGTTGGGCAGTGGCCCGCCAGGCACAAGACTCCGCCTGGTTGGAGGATCCTCCACCAAGTTTCACCACATTGGTGACCCCGACGTGATCGTCACAGACAGTGTTTCCACACTGGTGACGTCACACACAACCTTCGCAGCCTCGGCAGCCACATCATCACTCCCTCAGCAGCTCAGCATTCAATCGAGCAGCAAAGCAGCGAGTCCCACAGCCAGCCAGCATCCTCGGCTTCAACAGGTGATGTGACCACTAGCCTGCAGCGAACGCGCAACCCTGGTCACGACCCTCAGCCCACTCCAGCATCATGGCGCATCATACTGCACTTAGGCCGGTCAACTAGCAGAGGCACTTCTCTCCTGGTCGACGCAGTCCACAGCCACCACTCACCGCTCACAGTTCCGACTCACTGCGAACTACGCGGCATCCAGTTTCGACTCAAAAGGAACCCCTCACTGGCAAGTTCTCAAGACTCAACGACCGCTGACTCATCAAGACGATCGACCTCCGGTCTCAGGGGGGGAGTGATGTGGCGGCATCTATCTCGCCACATGCGAACTATCCTACATCGCGCAATCAAGATTTAACACGCAGATAGTATATATACAACCTCCCAACATCAACCGTTGGGCAGTAGCCCGCCAGGCACAAGGCTCCGCCTGGTTGGAGGAACACCACACCAAGTTTCTCCACAGGGTCTTTAAGTCAAGAGTAAATAGGTTACTTCTAGGCAAGCGTGCTTCACCGTCGACATCACCGCTTACCATCAGGCGAGATAGTGGTCAAACGCGAGACTAAGGCCAGAGCTAAGAAATTTCACCGTGTCTGTGCAGATAGGACCAATTTATCATGTACACGACAAGAATTTTGTCGGATGTAGGCACGAAAACTTCTCGTGTCTACTACAGACAAGACGAATAGGAACGTATAAACGTTAAGATTGTTTTCGGGCAGTCGTGCGTCTACGTCCACGCAAACAAACGTACAAAAACTACCTGAACTACCCTACCCCGCCCCCACCGCACCGCAGCAACGTTCACGCGTCGTATCTAGCGCAGGCAAGATTTTTTTCTTGATCAGCGCCAAAGTAGTGTACACAGTTTGTGTGTAGAAACGACCATCGTCCTGGCTGTGCAGTGTATTGCGTTGTGAAGCGTCGGGCAGTGCAGCGCGTGTTAAAGCAGTGCGTTACGACGCAGTCGACGTGTTCTAGGGTCTTTTTTTTATTTGTCGTACTCGCTTTTGTCGCACCTGATGGCTAACGCAAACAAGGTCTAAGAAGGAGCACACGAATCCAAGTAACAGAAATATAGAGAGATTCTCCTATACCTTTCTGGCTCTTATATAAACACGACGGAACGTACTAAACTACTTGGCGCCGGACTTTAATGTGAAGCTGGAAGTTAGCTAGGACTGTATAGATCCTACCACCAAGCGTGCTGGGTTTTGTTGAATCTTATAACACGCGTCTATTCCCAGCGTGCGGTGAGAAAGTTACACGGAGAAAACACATATTTGTACATGTGCAACACTCAAACACAAACACACTCACATATTCACACACACACACACACACACGTAATAGCCCATGCTTTTCTCTAAAGTTTAATTTAAATTTCATTTCATTCTGTTATCTTTATCTAATAATGGTCTCAATATTTTTACTATGTAGAAAATAAGGGAAGAAGCGAGACAACACCAACACAAGTATTGTTGATTACTTACTGGGGCTGCCTAAATTTTATAATGTTTTGGAATCGTTTGAGAGAATAAAGATTATTTTGATTTTGAAAACACCATTGTGGAATCCGGTTATCATGTTATGAGCATGTGATGCGGAGGAATGAGGAACATGCCGTGAGGAAAGTTTTGAGTACGAATTTGGATGGTTATAAGAGTAGAGGAAGACCAAAGAAACGATGGACGGATAATGTACACGATGATATGTCTAGAAAGAAGGTCACTACTGAGATGACGACTAATAGAGATGCATTGAAGAAAAATACATGCTACGCCGACTACAAATAAGTTGGGATGAGGGCAGAAAGATGATGACCACATACAGGTTGTAAAAAGACCCATCACATAGCCAAAATCTACGCACTCTGTACATCAAACTAAACTACATTGACCAAAAATAATTGCTGGGAAACGACTTCTATTTTTTGGCATAAAAAAACACTTTTTTTTGTAGCTCGCAATGTGTGGTTGTGGCGATGCCGCGCGTTTGCATGCGTGCAGCGGCCACACAGCTGAACCAGGGCGGTCGTGTGCGTTTGATATTCGTTGCGTTTTTGTAACTTCAAATGCGTAATTTGTGAGGAAAAATTTAAAATTTTGATAAGGTTGTTTGGAAGAAAGTTTAGTATTATCACTTAGAATACGTTTTTGGAAAAAACTAAAAAAAAATGTATACTTTGACCTTCAATATCTCCAAAACCAATGGTTTCCCAAGTATGGTCTGGTAGAAAAAAATTATCCCAATGATGGGTAGAATATGTGGTTTTCGTTATCGTTAAGGGTCTTTTTACACCCGATATATGCAAAATGTACAAAACCATAATGACGCTAATAGTTTTTTAAGCATAGCCAACCCTGACAGTACACAACAAACTACGAGGTGAAGGTAGACTAAAATCAGCAATACTAAATCCGTCGGCCTGTAGTGAAAGTGCAGCCGTGAACTGTAACGACTATTTATAAAACCAAACAGACCGATTTACAAACATTCACGGCGGATAAACTTTTTAGCTGTATTTTTAGATTTGAACTTGTTGATGTTTAGGTTTTAGCGGCAATTGCATATCGATGCGTAACAGCCAAAAACGAATAATTGACAATTTAAAAACCTTTACAGGAGAGTGGTTTAAAGTTTGTTTACGACAAAGAAATATCGCCTAAGCGACTAAAAGTATGTCGTATAGTCATGAGATTTAGACCAATCGACGCAGAAAAAAAAGACGATTCCAACGATATATGTATACAACACTTTTTTTAGTATAAACAAAAACCGAGACATCCAACAAGATTTTAATCAGAATTACCGGAGTACATGTTTTTTCATAAATCTCCAAGTTACACCTTAGTTTATGTTGCGTCAAGTTCCCTAAAAAAGTGTGAAATGCCTGAAATGTGCTATGCAGGGGTTGTCTAATACACGGAAGCTGAACGAGCGGACCGTCTCAAGCCTCAAGGTGTCTATTCCCGTCCACTGTTATGCATAGAAACCTATTGAAACAAAACTGAAATTTATAAAAAAAATGCAAGATTTAACGTGGTATAAAAATATGTCAATCGATTCTTCTAGTGATTCTGAACAAACTAGTTTCAGGTTTAGTGTATACTAAAACTAAACTTGTTTAAGTGCATTTCGCAAAAAATGGCGCTTATCCTTTTTTGGCTGTTAGGCAGCGATGTACAGGATGAGTTGTTGTAATAGGGCTGCAAGAACAACTTAGATAAGGCTATTAGGAACAGAGGAGGCGTCAAAGGACTCATGCTACAATACAATAAAATGAACACAATAATTTTGATATATAGTTCATCCGTCGCCGGACAAGTGCAACCTGGCGCCATAATTGCGCCCGAAAAATGGTAATAGGCTCGCCACCTATTACATGGGACATTCTGCTTACCGCATCGGGAATTAAAAGCGTGAATTTATGCAGTTTAATTTGCAAAACCTGGGTTTTAAAAAAATACAACTCTACGACACTTCAACCTATTTCAAAGCAACCCTCACATCACTAGTAATTATGCAATCCAACATGACGTATTACAATCTGATGTCAAAACATGACCACGTAACTCAAACTGAAATAGGAGCGCAGGGCGTGCACAACGGCCCGCCCGCGGTCTATTTCCGGCCGTGACGTCACTTCCCACACCCCCAGTGACGCAAGCCAGCTGAAACTTTTTAAATTTTATTTTTTTTCAAACGCGTCTGGCATTGGCGTGCGGTGATGCGGTCGTAAGGTTCGTACCGATACGTAACCTACATTGCTTGACGTTTCGTTTGATAGTCGCGACTTTGATAAGTTTTGATTAAAGGCTTTCTATTTTTTTGACGTTAAAAGTTGAAGACGGTGAAGGAAAAGAACGAAAGAGAGCTTTAAAAAGTTCTCGCTTGTGTGTGTAGTCCGCAAACTCGCACCAGGGGGCAAATTCGAGTAACAAAATTGTTCCAAACGCAAACGTCAAAAATGTCAAAATGATTGGTGTTGTTTTTGGTGTCAAACATTTTGACAGCTTTTGAAATTGAAAACTGTCTGAATGAACGGTTTGGTGCAGTGGCTGAGCAATTGGCTTCTGCGCTACGGATCGTGGGTTCGATTCCCACACGAAACAAAAATTTGTATGGCCTACAGATGGTTCTTTCGGGTCTGGGCGTTTGTGTATGTGAGATTTGTGTCTGTAAACGCACCCACGATACAGAAGAAATCCTAATGGGGAAATGGGTATTAAAAAAAACTGTATTTCTTTTAGGAGAATTGGGCCCCAGGCCAGTCTGGTAGACTTACCTCCAGCTTCTGAATTGAGAATTGTAGGATAAGCAGTACTTAAGTAAAATTTGAGTACGGAGTTGTCAAAAAAATGACAGATTTTAAAGCATTTTTTTGACAACTCCGTACTCAAATATTGCTTAAGTATTGCTTATCCCGAATTCTCAAATCAGAAACCTGAGGTTAGGCCTAAAACCCTTCTCATTCTGAGAAGAGGCCCATGCCCAGCAGTGGGCAAACAATGAGGCTGATTATATTATAATTAAACATTATAAAAGTTGACCCAGTAGAACATTTTTAGAGTAACAACAAGAATTGGTTCAGATTCTTATTAATATAAAATTGAGCTGCAAAAAACAGAGATGTTTTCTGTTAGTATTTTTCCAGTACAATTCCAGGTCGCTTTGATTAAAAGAACCGGTTGTCCATTCATTTAAGAGAACACAAACAGTTTCTGCATTTCTAGGATTGTTTTTATTAAAGTAGTTAGTATCTATGTGCCATGCCAGAGGAAAAAGGCATGAGTTTATGTATACATACTGTTAATGAGAAAATTATACTCATTAAGTCTATAATAACATAAATGAAAATGAGTCACTGAAATGTATGTAGGTACGCGCATATCTTCCAAACGATTAAATTGTTTTTTTTTTTTTTTTGTATTTTCATTATTGTTAGGACAAGGTTTATGTAAAAGTAAATTTAAAAAAATCGACGAAATACTATTGCATTACGAAATTCACCGGGTCAGCTAGTATACAATAAATATATTAGAACTCTGATTACACAGTAATTAATAGTTTTGCAAACATTTCGGCGGGAAACGCGAACGTCAAATGTGTCAGTCGGTTGACAGCGACTAGTGTTGTCCCTTAGCCGCTAGGGATGGGACGCGTCATAGAAAAACCGCTTATCGTTCACTACAAAATAGTATTAGAACTGCCTGAATGTGTGTGTTTTTTTTTAAATATATCTCGATTTTATACCGTAGTTTATGTCGCGTTAAGTTCCCTAGTAAAGTGTGAAATGCCTGAGATTTGATAAGTAGAGGTTGTCTAATACACGGAAACTGACCGAGCGGACCATCTCAAGCCTCAAGGTGTCTATTCCCGTCAACTGTTACGCGTAGAAACCTATTGAAAGAGACTTGAAACTTATGAGAAAAAAAAAAGGAAAAATGTAATGTGGTGTAAAAACTATGTCAATCGATTCTCCAGGTGATTCTGAACAAACTAGTTTCAGGTTTAGTGTAACTAAAACTAAACTAGTATATCCTCAAAAAGAAAAATGGCGGTAATCTTTAGCCCAAGTACCAGGGCTCCATAACCAACTAAGAGTAACTCCTTACAAATGCAATGGACAGTAGGTTTCACCCAGAATAGGCTTCGAAGCGAAGGTCTGAGTGCTTTCCGCCATAGCCACGCCCCCTGACTAAGGTCGAATAAGTATTTTTGTAAAGGATAATGGTTTATTTGGCTATAAACTTATGTAGTACCTAATATACCTATGTGGTATATAAATATTTTTTCGGAGTAACCGTGAAATTACAAAGAAACTGCAAGGTAGGTTGTGTTTCAACGATAAGGTTTTTTGGTAATATTACCTACCTGTGATGTGACTATGTAAGTACCTAGCGCGCGCGTATGTGCGTATACACGTAGAAAGCAGGTTGCCGGCGTCGAACTGCCAGCGCTTGTCGGTGCTGGTCCGCGCAGGTAGTAGACATACTGTGTGGCGAACCAGCGCCGACAAGCTCCGAACTTCGCCAACAAGTTCCGACCTGCTCCAATCAGCGCTGGTAGGCCGTCATTTGTTGCTGTATTTGCAAAGACAAGGCGTATTTTTGTTAAAAAATGACAGCCCCTGCTTCTACCCGCTTCCTTTATGTAGCGGTTACCTGCACGGACCAGTATCGATAAGTGCTGGTAGGTCGGCGCCGGTTATAATACGGCCGACGTATCTTGGCGAGTCTGAAGTTAGCTGATTTGCTGCGCAGTAGAAATTTTGTTTCTAAAAGATTCATTGCGCAGCCAAACAACTAACTTCAGACTCCCCAAGATACGTCGGCCGTATTGTACTTGCTTCCTTTATGTATACGCCCTTAGACAAGATGTATGAACGTAGACGAATTGAAAGGAGCATGTAAGTATCGTAGCGTGTGACGTTCTATAGTTTCAACCTACCCTCATTCTCACTCTCACTCTCATTTACCAAAGTAGTAGTTCGTTCTGCCTAGCCTTTTACGTATGTAATCTGGCATCACTATGGTCCTATCTGAAAACCAGCGTAGCGTCATTTTGTTTTTTTTTTAAATGTCGCAGCATTATACTGAGATGGGAGCCTTTTTGGCCTCGTGCAGGTAGTTAAGTATCATTTGTTTTTTTTTTAGTATCTATCTGTTTTGTTTTTGTTTCTATAAGTGCCTGTGTAAGTCCAGAATAAATCATTTTTCTTTCTTTCTTCTTTCTTTTCCGAACTATGTTGGGGTCAGCTTGCAATTTAACCAGATGCGGCTGAATACCAGTATTTTACCAGGAGCGACTGCCATCAGACCTCCGCAACACAGTTACTGGGCAATGCCGATATCCTAAGGTTTGACGGATTGTCACAGTTCCGGCTTCAGACTACCCGTAACGACTGTCATTAAGTATTCGTATGACACTCGGGACCGACGGCTTCACGTGCTGTCCGATGCACGGTGGGGCCTTGATGTGTAACGAACGGTCACCCATCCAAGGACTGACCGTAGCAAGCACAGCTTTAGCTTGCAAATCGTTTTTTTAGCGATAGTCTCGCATTTGACCACTATCTCGCCTGATGGTAAGCGATGATGTGGTCGACGATGAAGCACGCTTGCCTAGAAGTAACCTATTCACTCTTGATTTAAAGACCCCAAGGTTTTAACTATCAAGAAACACAGACTCCGGCAGGGAATTCCACTCCTTAGCTGTGCGAACAATGAACGTGTCCGCAAAACGCTTTGTACGTATAAGTGGGATGTCCACCATGTACCGATGGCGCATTGCCGTACGTCTGGTAGTCCGATGATGGAAAAGGCCAGGCGGAATCAAATTGTGCAGTTCCATCGCACACTCACAGAAGTGTAACCGATAAAAAACCGACAGGGTGGCAACTCGTACGGTTGTTAATGAGCCACAAGCCCACACACCGAACACAGCCAAAATCTAGCCTCTCCAAGTGTAATGAAAGACAAATCAGACGCTCGGAGTTGAACCACAAACATGCCACGCTCAAAACAACTTATCTGTTTTCTATACCCAAAAAGACATATATTTACAAAGCAAAACACAGTAATAGAAGGGTCAAAATTAACACATGTGTACATAATACCCCAAAACAACATAATACTCCATTTCAAAATTCAATTACGTTTACACAACAAAGTTCTAAAACAAACAACAAATCTATAATTGATTTCCGCCTACCGCCATTGCCACCTGCAGTTCTAAACTCAAATGTTAATAATAATTAACGGAATTAAGGCTAATCCCTGGATACGGACGGCTATCGAAGTCTATAGCCCCCGCGAGAAACGTTACCCTATAAACAAATTAACTAAACATAAAAGCTAACATAAAAGACTCGCTTTACAACGCAAATGGTATAGTTAGAGCCCGAAGGTAGCCGATGTGTGCCGATGATTGCCGATGTTTAAATTTAACGGCCATTGTGGGTTAGATGTGGCGATATGGTTTTGTTTTTAAAATGTTTCAGCGTTTTACGACTGATTTAAATGGTTATGGATTATATGGACGATTTTATTTCATAATTTTGTTTTTATGAGTATATGACGTCGCCCTAAATGACTAAATGGCAAGCGGTCGCAGGACTATGCGACGCGATTGTACAAATGCTCGTGTATTAACGAATAAAACAATTTGGTCCTAAAAAGTCATTGTAAAGGTTACAATTAAAGATGTTACGAATAGTTATTATAGCGAATAATCGGTTAGCATTCCCTATGGAGTATAATCGAATTATTCGCCAAAATTATTCGACATCAAAAACGATACTATACAGCATGACTTTGATCGATAGTCGCTATAAGTTCGAAAACCTAGAGCCTCTAGTGGTCTCGAACCTTCCAAATTTTCTGTTGTTATATATGGGTATGAGTCCTACCGAAATCTCACGATTTTTCTACGATTTCTGAAAAACAATGAAATTGTCCAATTTCTTAATATTAATGATAATTGCTAAATAAATGATAGTTATACTTTATTGTAAATCGTACAGAATAAAACTTAACTATAGTTTGATTCTTACTGTAGTTTTTTTCTTTAAAAATGTATGTCAGACAATTTATTCGCCGTTATCGAATACACACTTTTTATTCGCTATTCGACGAATAATGATAAAATACGAATAATGTCGAATATCGAATAATAGCGGCTATCCTCGGCATCTCTAGTTTCAATTAGAAATTATTGAGATATACAAGCTGTAACATAAATAACGCGCAACCTCTTAAGGGGTTACTGTACTCATCATTATGAACATTTTTACTATAGAACCAAACATGAAATCGAACCAAAAAAAAATCTGCTGTTCTCTACATTTTGACGAGTTATGCGAACATAAATGTAAGGAACAGCTGAATTTTTTTTTGCGATTTCATGTTTGGTCCCATAGTAAAAGTTGTTCATAATGATGAGTACAGTGACCCCTTAAGAGGTTGTGCGTTATTTATGTTACAGTTTGTATAGATCATGCCTACGATCGCATGTAATGGTCGTGCGACCGCTGCCATTTAGAACAAAGCCTAAGGTTAAGTCTAGATAATCATCTAAACATAGGCTAACTATTATGTATGTTTCAATACCGATAGTCAATTATTTTTTCATATCGTCGGTTGGCACACGCAGGTCGACGGCCCACCTGATAGAGAATGGTTACCACCATTTATAACAACGAGAGGATTGCTGATGCGTTGCCTTAGAGATAATTCAATGCAGTTGGAAAATCTCATGTGCCTGTAATTTCACCGGCGCCCATACCTTTCAAACCACACAGCAATGCTGCTTGGCGGGAGAAATAAGTTCGATGGTAGAACTTCCCTGAAAGAACTCTTTGACAAGGAGGTTTACTGCTTTTAAAATTACTGTATTAATGCGCTACATTGTTTTTTTTTTTCATTTAAATCTATTTGGGACCAATTACAATATTTGAAGATTGAATGGAAAATACAATAGAAAGAAGATTAAAAAAAAACAATACTACTTAATTTGGACGCACAAAATATCGATAAATGCTATACGATGCTACAAAATTACGATGCACGTTATTGCGATAGATCTTTACTGTCGTTGTTACTTGGATGTAGCGTTCGCCGGCCGCTGTCGTGGCACGCTCGCTTCGCTCTCTCAGCTCACGCGTGGGTGGTCACAGTTGTAACCTAACCTATCTGGTCGGGGTGCCTTAATCTAGTCACTCCGACTTTCGCAACAACGGACGTCGCGTCGGTAAACTTTCGCAACAACGGACGTCGCGTCGGTAAACTTTCGCGGTAACGTTCACCGCGGTAATGAACTTCGCATCTATGATTTACACCCATCACTGACACCCATGTATAATAGTACCAAGTATTGTCTTTCTTTTAATTCATAATGAATATAAAATAAATTCCTTACTAGCTTAACTATTTGCTAGGTATCTCGTGTTATTATTCCTCTATTTAGTTAAAAAAATATCTGTATTATTAGTTCAAAATTGCTTCTTATTAAGCAAGTATGTGAAAAATGCATTTTGGTCGGGTAATTTATTTATACATAGTGGCAGTTAGTAGTAGCATTTACAATACCATGGAGACACCACTTTCAATCCCTTACGATGCTTCTGACGTATTGAAAGTATATTTATTAGTCCACTCATCCGCAAACATATCAAAACTCGGACATACATTTATTGACATGTTGAGTTGTAATTAATAAAATCATTGAAGATACCTAAAAGTTATTTAATTAATATGTGGGTGAATAAATTCCACAAAATTAATTTAAAAAGTCGCCACTGTTCACCTGGGTAATTTAATTCCAAGTTACAAACGACACCAAATATGTCGAATTACTTCACCTAGGATCACCCAGGTGAACAACATGGAATATACCTTAAAAACTACATTAAATCGTACTATTTTCTTTCTCAAAATAGTGCTAAATAAATAGCGGACGTCTAATAACCTACTCAGATCCAAAAAATAACATATTAAGCATAATAACATCGGCTATTCCGTCAATACACCCGTTTCAAATTATCGGGTGATAAATCACAAGCTGTGAGGGGCGAAAGTGGGAATTTTTACAACTCACTCGCATTTTATAGTGCGGTGTCAGGGATATGTTTTATGTGTCCGATTCACAGTGCCAATGTGTCGGCTATTTGCATTTCTTTAGGCGTCATACAAACTAGCAACTTTTTGGCGATTTGTTAGTTATTAAATTGTTTTGTTAGTTTTGCTATTGATAGACTCAATTAATTTATTCACTTGACAGACAGATATGTGTTGCTGGGGAGTTTGTTGTTCACAGCAAAAACAATAGGAAGCGGTGAAGGGCGGACGCTTTTAGTTATGTCTACACCAGTGCGCTTTCATGTTCATCTTGCGTCTTCGTCTGAGGTATGCGTGCAGCGCCATAGCGCATGCCTTTATATTAGTCCGACAAAAGCGCATGCCTCTAGCGCACGCTAATCCGTCTATTGTATGTCGACTGACGACTGACTGCGGCGCACCGGTGTAGACGATAAGCTGCATGCGTCTTATGGCAATCAATATTGCATGCATTTGAAGCAAGAGGAATTGAAAGTTGAAAACGCAAGATGAACATAAAAGCGGGTGTAGATATACCTATGACAGTCGTTACGACAACCCTTATTTTTCATTATTTTCGTTGATTGCTATTTGGATTATAATCTAAGCTGTAGCTTAAAATGAGTGCAGGTACTTAGTCAAATTTCTTCCAATAAATAGATAATATACATAAGCAGTTCATTCGCTAATTGCTGAAATCCAATGGTAAAGTGTAATAGAATTTGAACTACAGTTTTTCCATGAATATTGCCTTGAAAATTACTCAGAAAATACACACATCAAAAGTGTCTAGGGATCAACATATATTTTTGCAATAACTTTTCTCCTGATTGATATTAATTAAAATTTTCTTTAAGGATTCATCAAATAAAGTGTTTTCGTTTGTCACAGTAACGATAAACCAAGTCACCTTTGCATTAATAAAGAAATTTGCCATTTTCCTAATAAAGGGATTTTTGACATTTGAACCACTAACACAAAAGTTCGAAAAAAAGACTGAAATAACAGTTTTCTTTAAAATTTTATTGGGTAACTTAAACAATTAATAATCCGTGTTTCTACCGCGAACACTAACAACACAAGAACATCGGTTTGGCATACTCAAAATGAGTTCATCCAAATCACGCTGTGGAATGGCCGCCCATGTTCGTTGCAACAACAAAAAAAGGTCTTCTTGCGACTGGATACCCTCCATATTCGGCAGAGCTCTTCTCTGTAGCATATCCCATGCATGCTCAATCGGGTTCAAGTCTGGCGACTGAGCAGGCCAGGGCAGGACATTGATGTTAGCTGCGGCGAGAGTCTGTCTTACAACTCTTGCGGTGTGCGGTCGTGCATTATCATGCATTAACTGAAATAAGGGACCGATTTGCGCTTGTAGAGGAACGATGACGTCTGATACAATCGTTTCAGCATAAATTTGAGCGTTGAGGTTGCCTCTGATCCAAATCAACTCAGTTCTTCCGCCGATCCAAATACCCGCCCATACCATGATGGTTCCACCACTATAAGGATGGACTTCCTGGCAGGATTTTAATCGCTGTTGGCGTCCAGGGGTTCTCCAGTGTCGTATACGTCTTGTATCCGGTCTCATACCAAAACGAGACTCATCAGAAAAGCACACGAAACGCCATTGTTCTTCTGCCCAATTTCTGTGTCCAAGAGCCCATTGATATCGAATCCTACGATTGTGCATTGCTATAGGTGGTACCCGTAGCGGTCTTCGGGAATGAAGGTTCACTTCATGCAAGCGGTTTCTGACTGTTTGGTCGCTAATTAAGTTCCCTGAAGAGTGATGAAGCCTCACGGCTAACATCATGGCGGTTATTGTTGGAGCTCTTCGAGTTAAGATTTGAATGTATCGGTCTTGTCTCCGTGTGGTGCAGCGATACCGTCCTCCATGGCGCTCAGCCACGGTACCAGTGCTTCGGTAACGTGTCCAAAGTCGACTGATAACACTCTGACTTGTATTCAGAGCTAAAGCCACAGTACGTTGCCGGGAACCAGCTTCTATCATTCCCACGGCTCTGAGCATTTCTTCCCTGCTTAAATGACGTCGCCGCTCCATAATAACGTTGGTTTTAATCAGTAGTAGGGAAACAGTAGCACTAATAATGTCTTCAATGCGTTGTATGTTTTTATAGGGAAAATATTGACAGCTGATTTTCATCTTTTACTCGAATTTGATTCACAGTTCCTGATTCAAATTATGAAATGCACCAAAAAGGATCCATATAAATTTATAAAATCATAAATTTATTACAAAGCCACATCTCAATCTCAAGAAATCCGCATAAAAATGCTTGATCCCTAGACACTTTTGATGTGTGTATTAGAAACAGAGATTTTTTTAGTCACGGTATATTTGTCGACATTTTTAGAAACCTATTGTTGTAATATTACATGTACTGCAAACATAGCCATGTCGAAACCTTTTATTCGCCCAATGAATGCGCCATAGTTTTACGAGAAAAATATTTCATATGCATTCAAGTTATGAAATATGAATTCGTTTTAGTTTCAATTCTCCAAATATAACCAATGAATAAATAAAAAGTAATATCAAGGCGTCAATGAATACCGTGTTTGTACACGATTAAATAAAATATTTTTGTATTTAACTTTTTTGTTTGATCATAGTTTAATCGCAGTTCAATGGAATGTATCTTGGACTTTTTATATCCTATAATAATATATTCCTCTTATCTATACATATAAAAGAAGAAGCTGACTGACTGACTGATCTATCAACGCACAGCCTAAACCGCTGGGGTTAGAAACTTGAAATTTTGACAGTAGGTTCCTTTTGTAACGTAGGCATCCACTAAGAAGGGATTTTTCGAAATTCAACCCCTAAGGGAGTTAAATAGGGGATGAAAGTTTGTATGGAAAATCGTCACTTAACGGGTTCAAAATTTCAGCTAGTAGAATATATTTAATTCCTTTAAGTTCCCCCCAGCACCTTAAAATATTTATATATATCCTTAGTTGACTCAATACTGAGTTATTCTCTTGATTGTTATGGTTTGACGTTTAAAACTAATATACAGAAACTAGAATCAATTCAAATTAGATTTTTAAAATTATTAGTAAACAAGAAAACTAAAAACAGTTGTAAACGAGACTATTATAAGTTATTCAAAATATGTAAAATTCTACCAGTTAGCCTTAAGCATAAGTACCTATTATTGGTTAATAATCATGGCAGTCGAGACAGTGACTCACTAGTTTCTAACAGGTATACTACCAGGTCGATGACAGCAGTTAAATATGATGTACCCAGAGTTAGTAACTACTATGGCGACAGAACTTTAAAAAAACGCGTTCCCTATTTATTAAACACCTTGCCTGCTGACATCAGACAAGAAGATAATAAAGTTAAATTCGCACATAAACTCAAAAAATATTTATTAGATTCTATGTTAGTATAGGTATTAAGTATTTATAGGTTATTGATGTACTTACCTGATATTATGTTTTAATGTAAGAGAGACTCAACGATCTCACAGATAAACTGCGTAAGCAGTTTTGTGGGGCAATGTACTTAGCGTTAAGAAATTTTAAGTGAATAAATCATTCATTCATTCATTCATTCATTCATTCAAACTGCGTTATCTGCTGGTGACAGATTGACCAAGCAATGGTTATCGTGAGAAGAAACACAAAAAAAAACAAAAAAAAACTAGTTTTCTGTTTCTGCGCCTCGAGTTAACTGACTGCACGGAGCGATATTGAGGTAGTCGTGCCTGTCAGCGGTGTCAACCAAGTAAAATATTTTCTTGGCAAACTTTTTTTTTGCTTATTTTTTATTGTAACCTTATTAAGTAGGTGACTTAGATACAATCACTTACCACTGCAGGAAGAAAAAAAAAAGATTTTATTTTTTTATATTTAATCACGCTAAATCCCGTGCGTGGTTAATCTATAACAATAATAGATCATGTCGTTTTAAGGAATTACACGAATTCGTTTACACCCTTGCAATATTTTATTATCCACTGAAATAAATCTTCAATGAGTGACATCTCTAAATCCTCAACTAGTAGTACCAGTAATATTATTTATGTCAAATAACGCCCGCGCCCGTAGCTAATATTTCGTAGCGTGTCGTAGCGTCGTAGCCGGCAATAACACGTAGCGTACTACGAAGAAATACTTTAAGCGTAATGTCAAAATGATACCTACATTTAATAATTTCTGCGACTTTCTACTTTGTGCGTCTACATCCAGATTTATTATAAAATTATTATTTAATATTACTTAGAATATTATTCAGATTGCCTCGTTGGTCTAATGATTGCAAGCGCGACTGCTGAGCGTGAGATCCAGGGTTCGGTCGGGCAAAGTGTCATTGGGATTTTCCGTGTGGAATTGCTCAGTAATAACCCGGAGTCTGGATTTATACCCGGTTGATGGCAATAGGTTCGCCACCATGGGACTTAAATATAAAGGCCTTTACACACTAAACCGCCGGGTGAAGCCGCCGGGCCAGCGACTTTGGTGTGTAGAAGCCTTAACGGCGAAATAAGGGTGTACTACTACACACCTCTGCCAATCCCTTTGGGGAATACAGGTGTGATGTTATGACCTTTAATATTAATATGTGAAGCTGATTCGTTCGTCCAAGCTTATTAGGGAATAATATCGACTTTAATCACCAGTTAGTTTGCCAAGCGAGGTGATTTTGATACTATTCTGTTCATTCATTCATCCGAAGGACGTCCACTGCTGGACATAGGCCTCCCCCAAGCACCGCCACATCGACCGGTCCTGTGCTTCTCACATCCAGCGGATTCCTGCGACCTTCACCAGCTCATCGGTCCACCTTGTGGGAGGCCTAACCACGCTGCGGCTTCCGATACGCGGTCGCCACTCCAGAACCTTTCGGCCCCATCGGCCATCCGTTCTGCGAGCAATGTGCCCTACTATTCTGTAGCGACTGTTAATTGTATCTGTTTATAATCATTTGATGAGCAAGTGTATCAACTACTTAAATTCTCAAACAAGCCGTAAAACTCTGTATTCTGAGCGTAAAACCATGAAACAGAAAAAACAAGTGAAAGTGCCCTTATAGGTACTTCCATAGTACGAGAAACCGTGTCGCCAAACTAAAGTAATAATTACTTCTTTATTTACACAAACAATATTTACCTAATTACGAATAAAAGTATATACAAATAAAGAAAAATATATCCTAATAAAACTATAAAATAAAATAGAACAACAAAATACTCCTACGCATCGCTGTCGACTGATTACGTGCCCAAAAGGCTGGCAGAATTGCCACGTTGTGTGGTAATGCTATTCCTTTGACCAAAGTAGAGGCCAGCCTTTGGGTCACTGAAAGTGTCCGCCTTACATCTCTCTAGTATAAAAGTTGGGCACACGGACCCCACGACCCGAGTGTTTCGACCCCATATGGCGCCATATTTTTTGCTTGGCGTCTTGTGTAACAATAGTCTTGCAAGCCATTGTTTCTAATCATTGTAAAAATAACGAACAATTATTGGAAATATATTGTGAAGGACGGCACAGTTGACATCTGTCGGGCATGCCACTGTCCCAGTGAATCCATCCGACATATTATGCCTGGTTGTTCTCGTCTTGCTAACGGTGAGTATTTGTACAGGCACAACCTCGTAGCTAGGATTATCCACCAGCAACTTACTCTGAAATACAACCTTGTGGACGCAGAAGTACCATACTACAAGTATGTGCCCGACCCAGTTCTCGAGAATGATCATGTCACATTGTGCTGGGATCGATCTATCATCACTGACAGGACTATTGTAGCCAAAAAGCCTGACATCGTGGTGATAGGTTAATTAGAACGCCGCACCATGATTGCTGATATCACTGTCCTGCATGACGAGAAAGCTGCATCTCGTGAAAGCCGAAAATGATAAAAAAAGAAATATTTCGATTTGGCACACGGGGTTGTCGACATGTGGGATGTTGACTCAGCAGTCATTGTGCCGATAGTCGTTACAGTCAATGGTTTAATAGCCAAGAGCCTCAACCAACATCTGATGAGGCTCTCGTTAGGCGGCTGGTACAAGGGCTTGATACAGGACGCAGTACACCTGGACACGGCGCGTATTGTTAGGAAGTTCCTCTCTCTGAGGCCCTGAGCACCAGCAGCTTGGATCCTGTTTCCGATGGGCTACGTTTTTTTTTTTTAAATCCTTATTATTATGTGCATGTACGACGAATAAATGAGTACAAATCATATATAGATATCTGATTGAGATCATTACAGTAAACGTTTTCTTAAGCCCTATACTTCGTTCAAATAATTCAATGTAGCAACGTTATTACTATAGTTTTTACTAAAATTCATCCATAACTAGTCTCTATTTTATCAAAGATATCAATTATTGAACGAAACCTTCCCCATGTCCATTATCGAAGCCTCCCCATTGATTATCGGACCGAATAATTAATAATATTAATAATTTCGTTACATTTAGCCATGGCGGCCCATAATAATTTCATTCGTTATGTATTAATCTGGTTTTTAGATGATAGATAAATAGATTATTAGAATGAAATCATGCCTATGTGTGTGTGTGAAGCATTACAGTCCAAAACTGGTCATAAATTATTTTGTCTAGTGTCACCGAAAACCAGTCCAGCGTAGTAACTGGGGCATGCACTTCCCATTAAATTAGAAAGATCCATTAATATCTAGCTGCGATACATCAAAACATTTATGTTTAGTTTTCGTACAGTATTATAAAAATATTGGTTACATTTACCGTTATTCACGGAACGACGTACTTACGACGTTATTGAAAAGGACACGTGGTCTGAAAATAATGTTTTTAGCCTTGATAGTTTTATTTTAACGAGACTGAGACTCGTATCAAAAAGTTATATCTGCTAACACATTTTTTTCTAGAATAGAACCCGTTAGTGACACGTAATTTGGAAGAAAGAAGAAGAATTTATTTAGTTTTTCTTTGCATTTTGTTCTTACAATCAGGTGTATCCGAAGGCTTTCATTAGCTACCAGTAACAAAAGTCGTCTACAGCTCTACGACGCGCTACGAAGTGCTACAAAAGGCTACGAATTGCTACGTCTATACCTTTAGTAGTACACGGTATCTCTAAATGTTAATGAAGATATTAAGATGTTCCACGCTCACCGGCGCTCCTTACTGCCGACAAACTTTCCCAATATCGCCTTTAATTCAAGATGCTATCCCAAAATTAATTAGAAACTGTTTGCTTTATATTCTAGAGCACACACCTTGCCGTACACCTTTATATCTGTACCTTTCGGCGAGATTGGATTCCTTCGCGCGTAATCAGTACCCACCGTCCTAACCTAACATTTGAATCTGTAGCTGTAGGTACTATGTGTATTCTAGCTATAAGGGCGACGAAACCCAGCTCAAATTGAGGACGTGTGTACAGCGTACCTAAACGCCACGCGCATTCACCCGTAAATATTCACGAATCGAATCGCACCGTGTAAACGATCTGTTTTCAATCACGGGTCGGCAGCGCATGCCTGGCGCGCCGCCCGCATGTGGTGCTGGTGTCCTGCACGACCGGTCACATCACGATGACGGAGAAACACTATCACTGGTCTGTAATACTGACCGAAAGCTCAGGCGGCAGCGCCGCGCGTGGCGGCGCGGGGGAGAAGGGGGCCGGTGTCCACACCACAACACTTCACTCACACGGCTGCGCGTCGAGGCCGCTCGCGCGTGCACGCTTCGCGCAACATGGCCGTGCCCGTGCCAGCGTGCAGCTATCGACCGCGAGCCGGCCGCGCGCCGCCCAGCGACTGACGCGGGAGCCGTGCGCGCGCACCGGCCTCTCCACGCCGCCCGAACCTCGCACACCCCCGCCCCAGGCCGCTCGCGGTCTTGTGCGGGAGCGGGCGAGCCGTAGCCCGGCAACTTTGTACGCTTCTTGGAAAATCCCGCGTTAGAACTCACTTCTAACTGATACCGTTGACGTAAAGCAAACATTCGTGTAGTTTGTACTTTGTATCTAACCACCCTCACTGGCTTTCGTACTCGCATCTTTTCCCTACATTCTCATAACCTGCGCAAGATCGTTCTATAAATTACAAAATCCAAAATACAACCTATAGTAGTATGAAAGCCCATCGGAATAATCCGATACGTCTCCGGTGAAACCTGAAACGATAATTACATACGTCACCCGACGCACACCCCCGTAGCGCCCCAGTGGCGTGTCCCCTTGCTCCACAACAAGTCCGCGAGGCGTCGCTCTCGTGTTTATTTTCGGCTGCGGCCGCTGTGCCGAGAGCGCCGCGTGCCCGCCCGTTGCCATGGCAACGCGCCCCAGACGCCGCCGAAGCCTCCCGACGTTCAGCGGAACCGTACGAATGACGAGCTGAAGTATCAAGTAACTCTCATACGAATAGAGCTGGATTTTTGAATGTGGACCAATGTGAATTTACTGAGACTTTAGTGTAATCCATCAGAGGACGGCTGGGATGAGTTTGAACCTAGAATAATAAATAAACTGTTCTGCTGAGGATAAACTTAAGCCGTGGATGTCATTCGCCGCATTACCGCGAACTTTGTCCCGACAGCTTCAATACACTTTCGCGCTCGTCGCACGTAGCGAGTGAAGATTACTTTTTTCGGCATATCGTCTGAATGTTAAACCCAAACCGTATTCCGAATCCTATACTAAAGCCAATATGGAAAGAGAAATAAACGTTATTACTAATTACGCAATTATCAACTTTGACAACATGTTTTTAAGTTAATTTTAGAATGACAAAAATTAGCGAAAAGGGTTTAAAAGTAATTTGAATGTGATGGAAACTGAACTATTAAGCATTGAATTAAGGTTCATAATCCCAAAGCACGTTAATTATCACTTTAAAATGGACACAACATCACGCATGTATTCCTTGAAGTGTTACGCAGAGGTGTACAGTACACCCTCATTTCGCTGTTATGTTTAAATCCAATATACCTAATAGGGGGCGAGCCTATTGCCATCAATCGGGCACAAATCCAGACTCCGGGCTGCTACTGAGAAATTCCACACGGAAAAACCCAATAACACTTTACCCGACCTGAGGATCGAACCCAGGACCTCACGCTCAGCAGTCGCGCTTGCGACCACTAGACCAACGAGACAGTTCATATAATATACAAGGTGTAACATAAATAACGCACAACCTCTTAAGGGGTCACTATACTCATCAATAAGAACAACTTTTACTATGGGACTAAATCTGAAATCGCGAAAAAAAAAACAGCTGTTCCCTGCATTTATGTTCGCATAAATAACTCGTCAAAATGTAGGGAACTGTTGATTTTTTTTTTCGCGATTTTAAGATTTATTTATTTAATTTTGAGGAAAGCTTACAGACTAATAGGGGAGATAAATAGGATACAATATTTTAACATCGATTGCTAATTAAAAGCTTCCACATATACAAGGTTAGTCAGAAAGGGGGTACTAATCCGAAGCCCACTTATAGTATCGCTGATGACTGTTTGAAAGCAAGTGTTAAAATTTCAAAATTCGATATAATTTTTTTCTAAATAAAATGATTTTTATTTAGTTTTTTCAAAAATTCTTCATCCCAGCTTTAGTTACAAATTCAGAAAATGGTGTTTCTAATTCATGACCCCAAATATGACCTAAAATGTAAATACAGCTGATCATAACTGGGGATAGATAGATTTTTGAGATTTTTTTTTGAGATTTTTGAACAGTTGTTTCTCTTAAACTATTGACTTTTGGGAAAAGTGGTAGAACAAAAGTTGTTCATTATTATGTGTACTTTAACACCCTTTTGGATTAGTACCCCCTTTCTGACTAACCTTGTATATAACTAAGTACCTAAAGTTACACAAAAAAAAAGAAAAACAAGAAAGAAAAGAAAATAAGACTAATTGAATAAATAACTAAAATATTATATAAGTAAATCTAAATTATAGTGCTTGCTAGCTGCGGTCATCGTCGAAATAGTCTTTATTAAACATGCGTCTTACTGCATTTGAGCTGGTCCTAAACAGGTCAATATTTATGTGAGATGGAACACTATTAAAACTAACTGCGCTCCGTAAAAAATAGGCATTTTTTCTGTAATTGGTCGTCGCGAAGGGTACATGTAGTAATGGCCGCTGTCTAAATCCTAATAAATTAGTACGCAGAGCTATTTTAGCAAGAAGCTCAGGGCTATCAATAGAACTGTTAGCAATATTTAAAAGAAAAGTAATATCGTTTATCTGGCGTCTATATTCGAGTGGTCCCATATTGATGGTATAGTGGTCCCATATTGATATGGTCCCAAGATTGGTCCCATAGTAAAAGTTGTTCATAATGATGAGTACAGTGACCCCTTAAGGCCGCGTTTCCACTGACGCGGATCTGGGCGGAGAGGAGCTTAGCGGTGCACAAATTGACCAATGACTATGCTTGAAATCTCCGCTCCGCTTCAATGGAAACAGTACGAGCGGGGTGGAGCAGAGCTGAGCGGATATTCATACATCGAGGCGGTGCAGTGCGGAGGACAGCGAGCATTGGGGTGCAGAGCGGAGGACAGCGGGGCGGTACGGAGCGGTGCGGAGCGAGGCGGTGCGGAGCGGGGCGGTGCGTGACTCGCGCGCGTCTTCAAGTAGAGAAAGATATAAAATGATTGCTTTTTTCTTTTTAAGCGACAACACGTATGGTCTTTCCGAGAGATTGAGTGTAACTAAGTGCAAAAATGCGCGATTCCAAAAGTATGCTCCAGTCCGCTCTGCTCCGCTCACTGACCAC
Organism: Amphipyra tragopoginis; assembly: GCA_905220435.1. Classification (NCBI taxonomy): domain Eukaryota; kingdom Metazoa; phylum Arthropoda; class Insecta; order Lepidoptera; family Noctuidae; genus Amphipyra; species Amphipyra tragopoginis. The sequence goes on from HG992004.1 coordinate 26,681,902, forward strand.
TCACCGCTCTTCATCGCTCCTCTCCGCCCAGCTCGGCTCCTCTCCGCCCAGCTCCGCTTCAGTGGAAACACTGACCACTTTTCACCGCTCTTCTCCGCTCCTCTCCGCCCAGCTCCGCGTCAGTGGAAACGCGGCCTAAGAGGTTGTGCGTTATTTATGTTACACCTTGTATTTATGTTTCCTTAAAGTATAAGGTACAATGATTTTAACAAGCAACATAAGTACTTATGATAAGCTTATACTGAAACAAGATTTCAACTAATACACCTCAGTAGATATTTCCTAGAAACATTTTCCATCATTATTTTCAACATGACGTCACAGAATTATGTAACGATTCGGTTAGATAGGTACAGTCAACAAAAGAGTTAGGTATACAACCAAACAATGGATGTCAATGCACTACGCAGGCAATTGTCTTTGTAATTGTGCGCGTTTTAACTTTTTAAACAAGGTGTAAGGGAAGGTGTACCGAAAACTGAAACAGTGAATTCAACCTATTATCATATATTATTCTGAATTGAAAAGAAGTGGAAATTTTGCTCGGATTTTTCCGACTTTTCCGATTTTTCCTTTCACAAATGTTACATTTCTCTGCTGTAAAATAAACAATTAGGACAAACAGCACGTTGCAAAAATAAAACGTATTTTTAATAAATCGGAAAATTCGAAACATTTCGTTGATATTTTCCACGGATTTTCAATTCAAAATAATGAACTAAATTCACTATGTCAATTTTTGATAACCTGTCCTTTACACTCAGTTTATTTACCTGCCAAAACACTTATTGGCATACAAGAAAATATAGGCAAATTGGCAATTTTCAGGAAATTCGGAAAATTCCGAGAAAAATAAAATCGATTCTGAATAATGCGCTGAATTCACTGTATCAGTTTTCGGTACACTGTCCCTTACACCCAGTATATGTACAAAACACACTCAAACAAGCGATGGCAAAGAATTGGCCACTCAACACAGGCATCATTTTGTTACAATACGAATGTAAAATGTTGTCTGTATACTCATAATATATCGTCGGCGACCAGTGAAAACTTCGTAAATAGTAATTTTGGTCAAACATATTTAACAAGAAAACCTTGCAACCCATTTAGACTGGCCCGAGTTCAATTTGAATGCAAATAAAGAAGTGGATTATGAATAATGCACTTGTATACTGATGATAACCCCGTATTTAGCGACAAAAATCCTATTTTTTTTTAAAGAAAACGTCATTTTTCACATTTGACACCTTTCGAGAATTCATGTTCAAATATTAATTACATGATTTAGTAGGTATTGGTTAATTTATTTTTATTTGGCTTTCTTGAAAAGATCCTCCTCGAGTGATGATACTTCAGTACGTCCGGCGCACTCTAGGCAGTCAGCCCCGCTACCAATCATGCTGACTGGCTAATCTTTTCACCACAGTATGAGCTATTTTCGTATAGCTCGTGCTGACACGAGAGAGAGAGAGAGGTTTATCCTAACTAATATTATAAATGCGAAAGTAAGTTTGTTTGCTTGTTACCTTTTCACGCCTAAACCACTGAACCGATCATCCTGAAATTTTGCATATACGTTGTCAGGTGTACAGAAACGGACATAGGGTACCTTCCGTCCCGAAAAAAGTACTATTCCTGAAGAAAACAACAATAACGTTAATAGATGGCGCCACGTGTCTTTGTAATCATTATTGAATTATATTATTGTAGAAACTTCGCGAGACTTTTTAAGAAACGGTTTTTTTCATCTTCTGTTACGTTTTTCTTTTGGCAATAACGAGGTTTTCACTGGTGGCCGACGATATTGGGTTGACTGTACCTATTTTTACCAAAACAAAAATGTTATTCTCTGAAATTCCCTGGCCAATGAAGAGGTCAATGACCCGGGGGTCGGAATTCATAGCGTGCAAGCCGTAGCTGTTTTTATTAATTATTTCACAAGTACAAAAGCCACTGACATTTTGTAGGTTTTACATGGAATTATTTGAGGTATCACTTCGTCTATTTTATTCAGATTTTTTCTGGAACTACATTGACGTCGAAATGATTTATATAAATTACTCTTCGATGCAAAAAATCATCCTCGAATGACAGTACTTGAAAAAGTACGTCCGGCGCACCCTGTGCCGACAGCCCCAAAACCTTGCTGACTGGCTAATCTTTTCACCACGGCATGAGGTATTCTCTTACTCGTGCGGACACGAGAGAAGAAGAAGAATCCAAACCTAAACCGTAGCACAAACTCTAAGACTCAGGCAATATAATAAGTATAAACATTCATAATCATAATTTAAAGCATGACTGGGGGCTTACCATGACCTCTTATGAAAACGCTCAAATGCCAGCCAGTCAACTTCCGTTCAAAAGCAGACCTGCTTCTGAATCGGTAAAAATCGTACCATGACAGTACTAAAGGTGAACGACTATTGAACCAAGTTGAACGGTTATGCTTGTTCATGGTACGAAAAGTCTATACAAAACAAAGGTGAACGGATTTCGTAAACGTCAACGTAGCAGGCCTGCCACAGGGCTGCTCTAACGATGTCATAGTACACACGGCTACACATCAAGCTATACAAAACCAGTTTATCTTGGCGTCGCTTTGTATAATCTTTTCGCACAAGTAACGGTCAGCTTATACTGGTTTTGCATAGCTTGAAGTGTAGCCGTGTGTACAAAAAAGCAGGGCAGTTCAACTTCCAGGCAACTTCTGTCCTGCTTTAAGAGGTCATAGTAAGCCCCCTGGTTAGTCTACTTTACATCTGAAAACCATAAATTCAACTCATAATTCTGTACAACTTTTACTCTATGGAACAAATTATGAATTCGTGAAATAAAAATCTGTTGTTCCATAGAAAATAATCAATTTTGCTTAAAAAAATGTTATTCAAATTCATTTATTTCGTGAACACAGGGTACATAAAGTAGATATTATAATACTTATGATAAATAAGATCCGAGCTGAAAATATCAAAGTTTAAAACAAAAACATTTTAGAAATTCAAAATGTAACATCATCATCATAACATAATATGTTTAATAATGAATGAAGGAAATAAATCATGTCAAATTTAGATAGTTATTGGAAAGGGGGCTTACTATGACCTCTTAAAGCAGGACAGAAGTTGCCTGGAAGTTGAACTGCCCTGCTTTTTTTGTACTGTGACATCGTTAAATCAGGCCTGTAGCAGGCCTGCTACGTTGACGTTTACGAAATCCGTTCACCTTTTTTTGTATGGAGTTTTCATACCATGTCGTGTTATTTGACAGCAGTAGAGCGTCTATTGAGCGGCTGTAATGTCAAAATAAGCGATCTTGAAAAACTTACTATTTACGAGCTTAATCAATATTGTTTACTTTACACAATACCTAGTCGTTCACCTTTAGTACTGTCATGGTACGATTGTTAGCGATTAAGAAGCAGGCTTGCTTTTGAACGGAAGTTGACTGGCTAGCATTTGAACGTTTTCTGAGGTCATGGTAAGCCCCAAGATGTCAAGTTATGGAACAGCCGATTATTTTTTTCAGGACCTCACTTTTTGTCCCTTATTAAAAATTGTACAGAATTAAGAGCAGGGGCACAATAATTCTCCTAAAATAAATCTTGATAAATCACAACCGAACCAAGGCCGAACCGTTCATTCAGACAGTTCTCAATTTCAAAAGCTATCAAATTGTTTGACACAAAAAACAAAATCAATCATTTTGAAAGTTTTCGAAAACAAAAACTGACTGACGGTTGTGGTTCGATTGCGTTTGGCAACAATTTATTTTAGGAGAATTAGGCCCCAGGGTTTTCGGATGTAAAGTTACTAACCAATCATGCTGTATCAGTTTAAACATAACTTATCAGAATAAATACACTATTGTCACACGGGCCTCTTCTCAGAATGAGAACACCACGCTGGTCGCTGGCTTGCTGCGGGTTGGCGGACTAGACACACCATAGATAACTTTTTTTAAACCCTCTCATTTGTTCATGTTTCCTCAAGCTGGAGGCTTACCATAACCTCTTATGAAAACGTTCAAATGCCAGCCAGTCAACTTCCGTCCAAAAGCAGGCCTGCTTCTGAATCGCTAAAAATCGTATCATGACAGTACTAAAGGTGAACGACTATTGAACCAAGCTGAACGGTAATGCTTGTTCATGGTACGAAAAGTCTATACAAAAAAAAAGGTGAACGGATTTCGTAAACGTCAACGTAGCAGGCCTGCTCTAAGGGTCGTTCTCAAAAAAGTGGCACCGCTCGAATAAATTTAACAATTTTAAAAAATGTGTTAAATATTGAGTTTTCTGTACGGAAATCCATTGACAGTGTTTCTCATATATCGAATTGTTCGAAGGGAATGACATTTTTACATAAACAGACGAGATACAGCCTTTCAAAAAAACTGCCTCACAGGTTAAAGAGATATCGTACAGGTTAATGAAAAAAAACAATGTAACTATGCAAAATCAGCTTTTATTCTTATTAACAATAACAGTCATATTAGAAAGACGGGTTGAAAACTAAGAAAATATCGCCTGCTTAGGATACTAAACATTTCTTTCGATACGCTGAGAGAAATAAAACATTCATTATTAACAAAATCTGGAGTCCATTTGATGAAACTACTCTGCTAGTCTGCACCCCATATTTTTGAACAATTCGGCTGAATTTATATACCAAAGTAAAGAGTGCAGACTTGAAGAGTAGTTTCGTCAAATTCGTCCCTGATCTCTAAGAAATAAAATTTAAATTTTCTTCTTATACTTATTAATCTCAAATAATCAGTCCGTCAATAAAAAATAAAACATAAACATAAAGAATCTTCATAATAATATTTAACTTTTGGAATAAATACGTTTGGTTCTGGAAACCATCACATTAAATCAAAGCATTTTTGTTTAAAGGTGCAGTAATTGGAATCACTATCAATAACGTGCTTAAAACAGTTTGAAGGAGACTGTCACTTCACTATAGGAGGTCCTTCATTTAAAATCCTATTTAAAGTACTTTTTTGAAGTTCCGGAGGCAATTCTATTTAAGACAGTGCTGAAAATGGTGTAGATCTATGAAGGACAGTAACCGATTCACTTAGATTTAACGGGGGTAAAAAAACTGTCGTGATCTAAATCTTGGAGCTCCAAGCAAGACTCTTGAACTCGAGCCATAGCAAAAGCTGCTTTTTTGCGTTTTCCCTTTAATTTGCTGTCTTGAAGGCAGCAAAGACTTTCTTTCGAGATAGCAGGACTAACTTCTCTTGACCTGGAGTTAGACCAGGAAGTTCTTCTGCACTCAGAATTACCCTGTGCAGGGCTTGATGGTTCTTCTCCATGGCCGCCAATCATATTGTCAATATTACCCACGATGATATTTTTAATATCACTGGAAGGTGGACTGTGACATTCAATAAAGCGTTGTATTCTTGCTTTTGCTTCCTTTTTGCGTTGATAGGATTTTTTTGCATCTTCTCTCCACTTACTTCTTAACATTTTCTGATCTCTTGGTTTCAAACTATTTATAGATACTACTTTCCCGACATTTTTTAGTGTTTGGTATTTTGCCTTAATATTTTCTTTAAATTTTGCATAAAGCTCTGGATTATTTTTTATTCTTCCATATCTTTTTTTCTTTAATTCTCTTTCCCAACCTAAGATGTCTTCTCTTTTCTTACTGTTTGGCATTTTACCTTCTAAAAATAAGTAAATAGGTTAGAGTATAACAAGAATTACACAAAGAAGAAACATAAACTACAAAACTGTCAGAAAGCCCCAATCAAAAATTTTAACGAATTAAATTATTATTTTTTAGTATCATAGTAAATATCAAGTACATATTATTATTATTTATACCAAATTGTAACATAAAGTTTCTAGTAAAATGAGTTTTCTTAAAAAATAACAGGCAAAGTCTATTTAACCTGGTAGCAGTCTCATTAACCTGTGCATTCCAAACAGGTTAAACAGAGACAGGTTAATGAAAAAATGAAGGTTAGGACCTGATAACAACAAAACGGTTACGTTTGTGAGGTGTACACTTACAGAATAAGAAATAAGCACTAAATTACATATTTTAACGTTTTTATATGCAAAGCAGTTTAACCACAAATAAAAATATTAAAGACAGATTGTAGATAACATACCTGTTACAAACTCCGATTGCGGTGCTTACACGTAATTTCTAGAAAAATGGCGCAAAATTCTTAAAATCTTTTCTTGGCAGCGGTTAGCCAGATACTGCCTGGTCATTTTACGCGGGAATGGGATGTTGAGTACGTAGTTAGTATTTGTGTGATACGCGTTAATGTGCAAGTACAGGTTATGGAGGAAATCACTCCGGACAAATTTTAAACATGAATAGTTCGAAAATTATGTTGTTTCATAATGTATAATTTAAATGAAGTCAAAGTTAATGATATAAGGACCTGTATTTCAATGGTATTGAACCCCTATTTAAAATGGTTATTTTTTTATTTCACCTCAAAGTGTGACTCGTTGTGTTTGGACATGACAAGTTATTGAGAAATCGATATTACAAATTTATTTTGTTGAAAATGTATCACTTCAATCTGCTTATAATTACTCTGCCTCTGTGTGAAAAGTCTCTTTAAGTATAATATTGTACAGAATTTAATAAATTTCATTTAAAAAACCACACATTTCCACTAAAAACTGGCCGACAGGTTACAGAGCCACTTTTTTGAGAATAATCCCTAACGATGTCGTAGTACAAAAAAGCAGGGTAGTTCAACTTCCAGGCAACTTCTGACCTGCTTTAGGAGGTCATGGTAAGCCCCCTGATTTCTTTCACCGTTAACGCAAGTAATAATCGAATTCTTATTATTTATTGTTCTATTTACATATGCTCAGGGGTAAAACTTGCAGAGTTTTGGCGAATTACTATATAGTCGCGATTGCGCGAGAAATACAAGAAATTGATAGCGTTTTTAATACCGAATGTGTTGACCGCATTTATCACAACAGCTACTATCAAGGCGCGTCTTTTCTAGCAAGCCATAATAAGTCGCCAGCCAGGTTCTGAAGCAACGGCTGCACTATAGTCGATGGGTTAGCAAACCGATACTAATTAGAATTAAATACAACACAATTAACGATATCGACTAACAAACATTAACTTAGCAATAAAATATTAAACACTTTTTTTTACTTTATTTCTATTCTTCACTAATGAGACTTGCCTGCGATCGTACATTGAAGTATAAAATTAATGTCTAAAAACTACAATGTTCTTTAGTATTAAAAATTCAGTCCATGACTAATACGGTACAAACTTACCTGGAGGTGTCAATAAGCGCGGTGGTAGAGCTTCCGTGTAACTCACGATTTCAATTCCCGCCCGAAAATATTAGTATGGACTACAGACAATTATTATTCCGGGTCTAGGTGCTTGTGCAATGAGAATTGTATTTGTAAACGCACTCACGACACACGAGAAATACTACTAGTCTAGAGTTTAATAAAAAAGATAGCATCGAACATCGAATTGATAACCTCCTCCATCTAAAGGTCGGTTAAAAAAAACAAATATACTGAATGCGGCCTATTCGGCTCTACAGATCTCACCTCATTCCTATGCCATACATATTTGAGCTGGGGTCAAAATTCTAGCTGGAACTAAGCAAAAAGCAAGCAATTCAATCACAGAAATCTGAATAATAAGTTTTAGTAATATTAATACCTGCCATCTGTGGGAATTTTCAAATTCCTTTATAACATAGTGGCGCCAATAAAGCTTATAACAGTAACGCCATCTTTGTAATTTTGTTAAGATTGGCTATTGGTTACTTTGGATTGGAGGTCTTTTCTTTCTATTTGCGTTCTTCAAAATTCAATTTTTTTGGCCTTTACAAATTAATTTCATTTACACACAATAAATTAAGATGACCCGTTGGCTATGCAATATATTGTGATGTGAACATTTGAACGATTTCCGAACGAAACTCATAGTTTCACTGTCAAATATGCATTCTGCTGTTTATTCTGTGGCGCACCAATTTTAGGTTAAGAGAGGAATGTTTTATAAATTAAAAATAACTATTTATCTGTAAAAAGAAAACAAATACACTGTAACTATGGCTCTGATTAGAGCAGGCCTGCAAAGAATCGCCAATGTAATCAATGGAGCACAAGGTAATATAATTCAAAAAATTATAGTGAAAATTAAATATGAACTGTGAGCCTTAAGAAATGTTTTTTCGTTATATAAACCGTTTTTTACATTACAGCGGGAGTCCTATCAAGATTCATAACAAGCTTAGCTCCTATAGAGTCCAAATCTGTCCCCGAATCAACAAAAGATGTAATAGCAGAATGCAATAACCTTATCGAAAAGAACGCTTCAAGAAACTTCGCCATCGTTCACATATTGGGTAAACAGTGGCGCGTGACAGACGGAGACCTTCTCGTCGTTGAAGGATTCTGGCCTCCCACCATCGGGGATAAGATTAAACTCGACAAAGTTTTGTTAGCTGGTACTAAAGACTTCTCCCTCATTGGGCGACCTGTAGTACAGCCTGGACTGGTCGATGTGACAGCAACAGTTATATCTAAAGGTCTATCACACACAAGAACGCATTTCAAAAAGAAGAGGAGGAAGCAGTTCATGAGAATCAATTTTATGAGGGCACCACAAACTATTTTGAGAATAAACTCAGTTGAAATAGCCAGTAAGATCAATGAATCCCCTAAGAATGATTACTAGTTGTATATTTTTAAGTAGATAATAAATGTTAGAGTATTAAATTGTTGTATTTATTCTATAAAAAACTTCAAGTAGGTCATCACATTCAGTACAAAAGTAGCTTCACTAGTATATCTATAAATTAATTATTTTATCCATTTTAGGGTTCAAAATGTTTATTTAATGAAAAAAAGCCATTTTTAAAAGCCTGTTATTTTATTTCTAAACAGTATTATGTCAATATAAATTACAATTACATATATTATTACTTTATTTCTAAGATTATAAACCATTTAATTTAACATGATCACAATATTCTTGAAATGTAACCTTATGTTCCTCTTTCAGAAACCTCTTCATGCCTTTAAATAAATAAAACATCTTACTATTTTCAAATAAATTAGATAAAATCTTTAAAAAGGCTTCATAATCACCATTTTTCTTGTAAGAAGAAATGGACAGTTGAAATTCTTTATACTGATCAGCTTGTAAAAGCACTTTTATTTCTTTGACAAAATCTATCAATGATGTCGGAGGAACTTTCTCAACTATTCTTGATACTTCATCTTCGCCTGCTTTCTCACTGTTCAAATTTTCTTCAAAGCCAAAGGGTTTTATTTTCAACTTTTTCTTTTTTACTACATTATTTGCTATACTGACATCTTGTGAAACTCTTTTGTGGATGGTAACTAAAGACTGTGATGCAGACTGTTGACTTTCATCTTGATCTATAGCACTAAGGAGATCCTTTGTAGTATTAGGTTTGAATTCATTGACATAAGCAGAAGCTTTTGCATTTTTGTAGAAATCCATTGAAAAATCTGCATACACCTCATTTGAGTTAGGATATTGACTAACAGACTTTTTATTTGAAGATTTTGCCACCACTCTAGTATTAGTCATTGGAAATGCAACACCACTAGCATGGATTGGGCCTGAATCTCTATTTCGACTGTTAGACTCATTAGGGAGTAGTGGTTTAAGTCTGGGAGAAGGTAAAGTTGTTTCAGCATTTTTGAAAAACCTGCATATTTCACTGACTGTCTCCCCAAACTTATTTGAAACATTAATATGATCTCTCAACCATGCGGATAGCTGGTTTTTCAGTTTAGGACTATTGAATCTAGTATCACAGAGTAGAATTGCTCCATAATCATTTTTATGTCTTATTACTCTTCCAATAGCTTGGTTCACAGCTCTTGTTGCTTCTAAGGAGTACCAGTCATCTCCTGACAGGAACTGTTTATCCTTAGTCCTCAGTTCCTCCAAATATTTCTTCTTCAGAATTATTCTTGGATCTTTTAATGGTGGAAATGGTAATCCAGTTATGATTACTGCCCTGCCATTCATGTCAGCAAAGTCTAAACCTTCAGACACTTTCCCTCTGCACACAGCCATGAAACATGCTCCTCTAGTACTAGGATCACTTATTTTACTGTAATAGTCATTTATTATTGCGTTAAAAGTGTCCTTTCGCTGAGGTTCAACAAATATTGGTTTTATATTATTTATACTTGACCAAATACCTTCATTTTGCCACATTTCTTGACACTTGTTCATTATAGGGTAGGAGGGGAAAAATACCAACAAACCATCTGGAACTACACGGCAGAAGCTTAGTATTGTTCTACCTAAAGATGAAATATATTTAGGGTTGTCTCTGTTCTGATAATTTGAATTTAGCTGCACACCATCAGGACCTTGACTAATTATTTTAACACATATTTGGTTAGACTTCACTATGTGGGGATTTTCCAACTGGACTCCAATAGGGATCCCAAGTTCTGATGTCAATGGTTTCAATGGTGCTAGGGTTCCACTAGTTAATATTATACTTCTGACATTCTGTTCCATGAGTTGCTTCATCCCAAATCCTGGACTGAAGCACCAATAGCTTAAAACTCTTTCAGCAGTTTTTGTGTTGGTAGTTTTAAGAGCTCCCCAACTGTCAGTTTTTTTATTCTTCTTATCTTCTACTTGGACATGAACTTTGTAGCACATTTTAACTCTCTCCTTATAAGCATGTGTTGTTCCACTGAACACAACATTCAATAAATCTACAAACTTCTGCAAACCAACACCTTTACGCTGAAAGGGTGAAGCACTGGCTGTTGATAAGTATTGTATGAGATTCTCAATTAAAGTAATGACTGCCATTTGATTATGATCTCTGATCTCAGCCTTTGAAAGCAACTCAAATATATAACCACCAGGGTAAGTACTACCTTCATTGCCAACAGAAATCTCATCAATGGCTTTCTCTAAAGCCAGCATCATTTCTTTTAGAAGACACAAGTCATCACAAGTGAAATCTTTGGGCTGGGTGTCTACTGTCATGTCCATTTGCTCTTCACTGGCTGCTGCCTCACCAAATGATCTCATTACATGTGTTATCTCATCAATACATAAAGCAACATCTGTTGTGCGAATCTGCAAAGATGCAGACTCCTCACACATTTTCTCAACATTGTGTGCTTCATCTAAAATAATAATATTATTCAGGAGTTCTACTCCATTAGCTCTTCTTGATTTTGGATCTAAGATATAATTGTAAGGCATAAAAATTATATCAGCATCCTGTTTCAATTCTTTTGATAAATAATAAGGACAACACTTTAACTTCTTCCCTACAGTTACTAAATCCTCAATGTCTAATATTTCATCACCTTTCACAGCTCTATCTTCTTTCTTTGATTCAACATTGTTATAAAAGTGACAAGTTCTTGATTTGACCTTCAACTGACACATGTGTACTTTGTTCATATTATTTGTTTCTTTAGACACTTCTGGGTGGATGCACATTTGGTCTCTGGAGCCTAAAACCGTAGCTTTCACATGTCTGTAACTAGACCTTTTTAATTCCTGCATAGCCTGTGTCAATTGCGAGTGTGTTCTTGATGAATAAATAATTTTAGGCATTCCCCACGATGTGCTATCTTTTGCTTTGCCAGCACCAGACTTTAAAGTATCTCTTAGAGCTCCACTAAAATTGTTGTGTTCCGAAAAATTGCCAACTTGAGCATTCATTTGCAATTGAGCCTTTTTAACTAATAACCAGGCTAATGAGGAACATAGTAAGCATAAAGTCTTGCCGGTACCTGTGGGCGACTCCAGTAAGGCATTAGTATTATTCTGAAGGCTTTCAATCACACGTTCCATGTAGATCTTTTGTACTTCATACGGCTCGAATGGAAAGCTGACGGGTATACCACTTATCATTAAGTCAGGCATTGTTTTTGATTGGACTGAATCAATTTACACAATAAAACCTAAATTAAAACTATGCAGATTCACATTTCCTTCAATACATGAATACAATAAATACAAATACAAGAACTGACATGACGGAATTCAGTCAGCTGATTGAGATCATCATCATTTGCCGCGAAAATTAGGGAAGCGTTCGATGTTGAAAAGATGTTGGATAATAACAAAAATATTCTATAGAATTTTTACATACTCATTTATTTTATAATCAAACATCTAATAGTTAATAAATTTACTAATAATTCCAAAAATATATAATATTATAGCATATGAAAACCACACCAAAAATAAAAAAACTAAATCTTAATTCAAAACTACATTCTGTTAATACACGAACGAACGCATCATATTTACTAAGTGTCAATGTCAAACTTATCTGTGCGTCAAACCATATGTTTATTGTAACTAATATAACCTCAAAATTTGCATTCAAGTTTGATCAATTTTTATTGTTTATACACAACATCAAATGATAAAATAATGAAAGTTAATGTGAATCAAGTGTATACGTCCGTTGGGTGTAACCGCACTCCAGAGATAATAGACTGGAATGGCGAGGGACTCATTTGTTTTGGTGCCACTAACTCTGTTGTTATTTATGATACGGTAAGAATATTTTTTTCTGCTTGCATGAAGATTTTAACTAAACGTTAACCTGTGTAGTACTGTAATTATAGACACAATAGATAAACAATGGCACTGACGATCCGGGTCGTCGCGCGGGACGATGCCGGTTAAATATTATATTGGCTTACCTTTTCTGTTACCACACAATAGACATAGACAGTACCTGCTAATAGTATAAATGCGAAAGTAACTCTGTCTGTTTGTCTGTTACGCTTTCACGTCTAAACCGTTGAATCGATTTTGATGAATCTTGGTACAGAGATAGTCTGGAACCCGGAGAAGTACATAGGCTACTTTTATCTTGAAAAACGTGGAATACACGATAAACAACATACACGCGGGCGAAGCCGCGGGCGATATCTAGTATTGTATAGGCTCAAAATGGATTGGAACTGTTTTGTGTTATGTGTAAACATTATTGTTTAATGTGTACCTCGACAATTTTCTAATTCACTTAACTAACTTTTATTGATTAATAAATTCTACTGGATGGTAATTTTGAACATTTAGTGTCTGAACACAATATGCTAAAGATACGCGACCGAAGTTCGGCATGATTACGCCTGCAATGCTTTTTAAATTACCTGCAACACACCAGGCTGAAATTACGTCGCGTTTTACCTATATAAAAAATATAGACGCCGAAGTTCGGTCGCGCAATTTCAAAATTTTATCGCGCGCAAAAATTTATGGTGTGGCGCCACACTTAAATATGCAGAAAGCTTTGTAAAAGTATCAGCTACAAGCTAACATCACAATTAAAGCCGTTAAATTTGACATTTTATAGATAAATAATGTTAAGGAGGAATTCTGGGGATTATTCAAAATAACATAAAAATTACAATATCTCAAAATCCATTGATTTTCGTAGAACCTATGTAGGGTTAAATTTGTTGCATATTAGCCCCCCTATAACGTGGTGCAAGGAATGAAGGAAGGTGCACTGTATATTGGAAGTAATAAGTTATCAACACAAACACCTAACTAACTTTTTCATTTAAAAAATAAGATTGTAATAAATAACATCTTAAATTCCAGAAACTGAAAGGCAAGGATCCCCTTACAGTTTTAAGCCACCATCGCTCACAAGTAAACACTGTAAAATGGCTCCGCAAACCAGACAACACCTGTACGGAACTGATCTCTGGTTCAGCCGATAAGTCGGCTGCTATATGGAGCTTGGTAGATGGAGTGTGGAAGGTGACAAACAGTCTTACGGGGCATACGGATGGTGTAACATGTATACATGGTGCTTATAATGGAGATAAGCTGCTGGTCTATACCGGGTCTATTGACTCTACCGTAAGAGTTTGGGAGAGAAAGGATGGTAAGTATTATGTATTTCAAATATAGAACCTATACACACTAGATATTCTTGGCACTTAACCTGAGAGCCAACGAAATTCTACTAGCAGAAATGTTAATCAATTGCAACCAATCCGAAGCCAAACTGTACCAAAACTGGCAAATTGTTTGACCACCAAAACAAAACAAATATTTTGTTACTGACTGATAGTTGTGGTTTGTTTGTGGTTTCGCAACAATTTGGTTAAGAGAATTGGCTTGTGAAGACGCATGATGTGTATATTTTGTTGAAAACGCCTCAAAGAAATAGTCTATAAAAGATTTATAGGTCTTTAATTTGTCTTGTTTTTCTGGTAGATGTAAGATGTAAGTACTAACACTAAAAGAATTTTATTATTATTATTTATTTAATGAAAACACTAATCCAATATTTGATCAAGTGCCATAGTCAAAACATAAGACCTCAAGGGAAATAAAGTTTATAATGGCGACCATATACGTTAATGGTCCACAGAACGTGTGTTTTAGCATAAACCTGTGCAGCTTACAGTGAACTAAAGACCACAGCATACCAGAGCGCCTCATACACGCTATGGTATGTGGTCGACCTGCTCAGGGGGCAAACCTACATCGTAAACCTCTCTGGCAAACCATAATATGTATGGCTTACATTAAACCAACCCCAAGCAATCATAGTCATCTGTGCTATCACTAGTTCATGTGATTTCCCCTTATAAAAAAGTCTAGAATAATGAGCTCAAACTAATAATTTCAGGCGTAACAACCCTCAAACAAATAATAAGTCTTAACTCTGGTCTGTGTCTGACGCTCCATGCACACATATTACCAACATCACGTAAGCCCATCCTCTTCTGTGCGCTGGATGACTATAAAATACATGTGTTCGTTGGTGAAGAGTACCATAGGGTACATATGTTGGCTGGTCATGAAGACTGGGTGAGGGGGCTAGATGTCCAAGATGTGGGTGAGTAAACAGTATTATTTTCATGTGATTGTGAGTGTGAATGTAAGCCTTATATTTGCAGAGTATGAGACACCCATGGTCAGCTGCAAGTTTGTCTTGGTCCACATTCAAGCTGTTTCTTTGCATTATAAAGCGCAGTTCAGACTATGCTGTGATATATGGCATAAATAACAAATAGTGTATAGCACAACAATATAGCTCAGCATACATTTTATATAGACACGTTCAAATAACGCTATGCTATAAAGTATTGGCTTGTTGTACTCGATAAACTTGAGCGATTCTCAGAACTAGGTATATCGTACGATTCTTCGGTCCCTGCCCCGCCTCACTTCTACCCCGTCCGTCGCCCGACGGATCGCCGTCAATTAACTTGCTATACTCGTACAATATAGTAGACGGGCTTGCGATTTAGCGTATAACGTGAACATCTGCTATATAGTTGTAGCTTATGACGCAATATGCTTTACTATATAGCAAAATATAGCGTAGCTATCTAGCTGAACTGCGCTTTAAACTTCTCAAAACATGAAATCCTATTATACATATACGTATACAATATTTGTTAATTACTTTTCATTTTTCTTCCAAAACTAAAGCTTGACAGTTATTGAATCTATTTTTATTATTTTTAAACACTGCCGCGCTAACGTGCGCGATATATTTCGATGACATAATTATCTCCGCCATTTGTGCTGTTCTTAATTATATGTATTCCTTCCGTTTTATTTATTTAAGTGTACAATAAATTATATCTATCTTGTGCTGTGCATGTTAACTGGTCATCGCTTTGTCTCTGCCTGAATCAGGGAGCTTATAGAATGTAGACTTTCGATCCCAAGCAAACCAGCCAGTCTAACGTTACGTTATGTGGCGCTGAGCATGTTAGACTTTCAGATATTGGTAAATGCCAAACGATCTTAACACCATGAACAAGACATAGAGATCCACTACGATAGCATGGTACGTCCATTGACACTGCAAGTAAATATGTGTGAGAAAGAATATTTACAACGCGTCATTCGTCCAACGCAGACGTGTACATTCTGCAACTGTAGGCCAAACTTAAACGAAAACATGGATCAGTCGCTCGACAGATTTGACGTCATTAATTAACAGTGTCGTACCATTTGGAGGTTTGTATGAATGACACACGTGTGCCTTGTCGAGCGATTACTTTAATTATAGGGGATTTACACAGGTCGATTTTCGCCGTCGCCGAAAATCGACCATCTAAATAACAATTCGACTAGGCCGCAAGTGACTAAAATCGCAAGCCCCAAAGTTGGGTGCCATCCGACTTTTGCCGTGCGGCGACAAGCCGCATGCGGCGGGTGAGTAAAATCAACCGTGTAAATGATCAGTTGCATGCAGGCGATTGCCCGCCGCATGAGGTGTGTTTTGCGCTGTGTTCTTCCGCTAGAAATGAACAAGTCGCATGCGATTTTTGTCGCCCGATGTAAATGAGGTGGCAATTCGATTTTTACAAGCGATGCGACTGGTGACTCGCCGCACGGCTAAAATCGACCCGTGTAAATCCCCCATTATGTACTAATTTATCTCTACCTAAGAATCATTTCTTACAAAACAACTTTGCTAACATCACAGACGGCTCCACAATAATGCTAGCCTCCGCCTCCCAAGACACATACATTCGTCTCTGGCGCATCCAGAAGCATGTAGACCAGCAGGAAATCAAAGGAATCAAAGTGGAGCAGAAAGTGTTTCCGGCATATGGAGAAGACTGGTCTGTGAAGTTGGAGGCTGTGCTGGCTGGACATGAGGGGTGGGTGTATGGAGTACAGTGGCAGCCAGGACGGGTTCGAGGTTTGTGGACGCATAATAAATACCATGTTATACTTTTCCTTTAGAAAAAATATTTCTTTTCTTTATAGTTTGTTCAATTTTTTTTTGTATTAAGTATGACTTATCTTTTACCCGACTGATGTAGATATAGTATTGATATAATTATTGAATACTAGAGGTCGCTTGTGGCCTCGCCTGCGTGGATATCGTATATCGCGTATTCCGTATTTTTCGGGATAAAAGTAGCCTATGTCCTTCTCCAGTTTCCACACTATCTTTGTACCAAGTTTCATCAAAATCGGTTCAGCGGTTTAGGCGTGATAGCGTCACAAACAGACAGAGTTACTTTCGCATTTATAATATTAGTAGAGATGTTCCGACACTTCCGACTATGACTTTGGCCGACTAGCCGATTAGTCGGCTGTAAAGAGGCCGACTAGTCGGCCAAGCCGATCACGGTTTCGGGGGTATTCGACAATTTCCGTGACACTTCATTTACAGCTTATTCGCGCGCAAATCACTACCGCCGCGCGCCGCTTGCGAGCGTGTCGAAACATGTTTTGTTTACTTCGCATTATTGCTGTTCTATTCAATGTAATTCCTCCTATATACGTTTTATTGAGAAATACTAAAGGTGCTCCCACACCGGTGTTAAAAATGTTTACAAACATTAGTTAACATTTTCTAAACAAACATAAATAAAAAAATATCTGCAAAAATCTATTGAAACATTATCTAATAATCTATATTAGACTAATTAGATTAATTATTATCTGATATTTTTATCTTTTCGTAACATTTGTTAGTGTTAGAAATTGTTTGTAAACATTTTTAACAGCAGTGTGGGAGCACCAATACAAAATTAGAAGCCGGATAGTCGGCGCCCTTTGCCGAATAGTCGCCGACTAGTCGGACACTAAATTAGTAGGGATTATTTTTAAAAAAAGAACATATTTTGATTATGTTTGTTATTTATTTTCTCCGATCATGAGATTTCTAAAGTATGCAGCATCTCCAAAATATAGTAATTTTCTTTTCTCATTCAGAAACCAGCAAAAAGCCAATCTACCGTCTTCTATCATCATCTCTAGACAAGACGGTTATCATTTGGGAGCCAGAGTCGTCTCCTGAGAGAGGCGACGGAGAGGGCGCGTGGGTAGAACGTGTGAGGGTGGGCGAAGTGGGGGGAAATGGACTTGGTTTCTACGGTAGCAAGTTTGGACCTGACGGCAACTCATTCTTGGGACATGGGTATAATGGGTCTTTCCACATTTGGAGTCATTGTAAGGTTGGTTTTTCTTCAATATATTTGTTTTTTTTATTGCATAAGTTCTTTTTATTGCTGATAGCCTCCACGAGAGATGATCTTTAAGTACGTGAGGTGCAGCCTCTGCAGTCATCATACCTACCAACCATGCTGATTGGCTAATCTTTAGACTACGGCATTATCAGCTGTTTTCATGTAGCTCGCGCCGACACGAAATAAGATTAAATGCTGCTGGCGATTTGGCGAATATTTTTGTCATATCACGAGCACCAATAAGAAAAGGCTGCAAAAATTAACAGTTATGTGCGACAGACATGTTTTCCTTAACAGCCAATATTGTGGCCCATTGATAATATAAGCCCTTAGACGAGGGGTGGGCAAACTACGGCCCGTGGGCCAAATCCGAAACTCGCCAACCCTCTCTTTTAGAGCCATTACACACTGTCGACTGTCGACGGCGACTGTGACTTTCCATAGTTTAAATAGGTGTTTACGCACTTGGTCGCCGGTCGCCCGCCCGGACTATGCGTATGTTTTGGTCGCCGAGAGACCAAGTCTAACGGTGACCAGTCGACAGTGCGTAATTGCTCTTAGAGCAAGAATGTAGCTATGCCCCTCGGAAATATATTTTTGCAGCCTCATCAACAAATAGGTATAAATAAATACATAGATAATTATAAAATGCCGAAACAAATAGCCGTAATAATTTATTTACAGTAAAATGATAAAAATACATTTATTTTTTGGGATTCTTGCCGCCTGCTATATTCGGTGCGTTTTTCTGGCCCCTGCTGAAAAAAAATTGCCCACCCTTGCCTCAGACTATCAAATCCTCTTTTGGACTTATCCCCATGAATTTCTTCATGAGTTGATCGCCAATGTCGCTGCTCCAGCACTGCTACATTATTTTGCAGTTGTCTACTATGAAAGAATGCTGCACAAATGATGTACACATGTGTAGTGTCATATAAAACACCTTTAATGTAATGTTATTCAGGAAACAGGCCAATGGCAGCCATCAGTAGTATGCGGCGGTCACTTCAGCGCAGTTGAGGACGTGAGGTGGGAGCGAGACGGACGATACATCATGAGCGTCTCCGCTGACCAGACCAGCAGGGTCCATGCGCCGTGGAACACGTCTAACGGTAAACATACATGATCTGTAGACTACAAATTGTTGTCATAAGACAAAACAAGTTATTTATGATTAGTTACGGTTTACTCGCGTGCATTTTTCGGGATTGCCCGACTAGCGGCCTCGCCACGTGATCAGCTCATGAATAAGGGCTCCGTTCGGGTCCAAAACTAATCGAGCAATCCCGAAAAATGCATGTGAGTAAACCGTAACTAATCATAAATATGAATGTGTCTCACGAAAGTTACAATACAAAAAAAGTTATTTTCGAATTCATGTGCGGATCATAATTTTATGATCACTTGCGTAAACGGTGTAGGTAAACATCGTGAGGAAACCTGCACAACTGAAAGAGCTCCAAAATAATCTGGTGTGTTTAGTCCGTCAATCCGCTCCAGGCCAGCGTGGTGGATTAAGGCTTTAACTCTTCTCATTCTAGGAAGACGCTTGTGCCGAGCAGTGTGACAGTAATGAGCTGATTATGTTAAACACCCACAGACATTTTTCTCTCATTCACAAAATGGTTTTGGTAAAATCTCCCTATACGACACTATAACCGTATCTGCATCATCATCACCATCCTCCCCTTTACCCAACTTATTTGGAGTCGGCGCAGCATGTGCTTCCATACATCTCTATTAGTCGTCATCTCAGTAGTCAACCTCTTTCTAGTCATATCATCTTTTACACTATTTAACCATCATTTCTTTGGTCTTCCTCTACTCTTAAAGCCATCCACATGCATACTTCTCTGCGCCCTTTTTTATAAATTAAACATTTAAAAATATATATACATATTCACTCAATACATTCAATCAATACACGCACATCACTAGTTACTATTCACTCAATACGCGAGATACAATCCCTACTTTCGCTTTCCCCGCCCTATTTCGTCAATTGCCAAAAAGCTCAATTCAAATACGAGCGCGTGCGGTGGTCCGCTCAATAAACCTTCAAAATAATTACATAAAATAACAAAAATCCAAAATATGTGTTGTGTGTAAATAAAGACTGCTGTGGGTTGCTTACGCCAGTGACCATAAAAAGTGGCCATTCCGCTGCCCTCCAACACCAAGCTATCGAAGGACTCAACCACCCGTAAGTGCCTCCCCTTTTGCTCCCACAATAGTCAAAACTTTCCTCGCGAAATGTTCCTCATTCCTCCGCATCACATACCCATACCATGACCACCGGTTTCCACAAAATTTGTCAGTCACCAGCGCAACTTTCAGACTTCCTCTTATATCGTTTTAAGTAAAAACTAAACATACCCACCCTTGTTTAAAATAGTACTTTTTTGTCCAGGATCAGAATGGCACGAGATAGCCCGCCCTCAAGTGCACGGGTACGACATGGCGTCTCTCGCGTTAATCAACAGCACTACATACGCGTCAGCTGCTGAGGAGAAAGTGATCAGAGTGTTCAGAGCACCGCACAACTTTGTACACAACTTCAAGAATATCACCGGAGTCGTGTTAGAGGGAGATAGTGGAGGTAAGAGGAGACCTGACTTTATGAATGTAGTTTTTTGAATCAGGATTTAAAGAGAACAAGATTTGATGAAAAACTTCCCGTCGTAGAGCCGGTCGTCTCTTCCGACTCCGCAGTCACACCAATAATTCAGCCCTCATCAAGCTGTCTCCCCCCCCCCTTAAGTCCCCGCCAGCAACGCCCTAAGCCGAGGTCCGAGTCCCACTAGGGGTCGCCCTTAGTGCTGTTGTTGCAGGTAGTCATGATGTTAGTGTAGTACAAGTAGTTAGCTTAGGTTAAGTATTTTACTTCCCCCCATTGGCTGAAAATCCTTCAGGTCTCGCCAATAACTGCCCGGTTACGTAGAAGCGGTCCCTGAGGATCATCTACAGCAGTCCAAAAGAAAAAAAAAAAAAGATGAATAACTAAACTGTGGCAGGCCTGTGTCTCTCCACGATTTAGATATGAAACATTGACTTTTAGAAACATATCGCTTATATGCGACAAGAACGTGTCAAACTTCCAAAAGCGTTCTTGCTCGCTCTTGGTGTCGCACCTGATGGTAACCGCAGACAGGGTCCAAGATGGAGCACACGAATCCAAGTAACAGAGATATGGAGAGATTCCCCTATACCCCTCTGGCTCTCACATACACACGACGGAACACAGTAAACTTACAACACGCGTCTATTCCCAGCGTGCGGTGAGGAAGTTTTATATTCTAGCCCGTCCCAAAACGGGAAACTTTTTTTTTGTAATTATTATAAGTACAAGGTGTTTTTTTTGATATCCCATAACTCTACGGTATTATTGAGACCATATCAAAGAACCAACTGGCATATGAATTATTCTTCAATCATCATTTTTTTTGTTTTCATTTTTCATACAAAATGATTCGACAAAGTCACGATTATTAATGTAAAACACCCTTACGTGAAATATGACAACGTCACAGTTTCTTAGCTCTAAATATGAATGATTGGTTTGAATAAAAATGAATTACTCTTATTTATCAATGAAACTTAGATACCTATAATTTAATTATGATTGATTATATCTTCGAAACTATGCATTTTTGGACCACCTATTCTAGGAGATTGTGTGTTCTTTTTAGTTAAATAATATAACCCTAGAGTTATGGGATATCAGAAAACACACGTTGTATAGGTAATGGACATTTTCAGGACCCGAAGGTGCAGCGGTGCCGTCACTCGGATTATCAAACAAAGCAGTGTTTATTGGAGACGAGGATCAGCAAGATGCTGATGATGAGAACGATGGATACTTTGTACCGGTTGATATGACAGGTAACTACTAAAATATTGCATGTTTTTTTTACAAGCCGACGGCCCACTTGATAGTAACTGGTCACCGCCGCCTGTAAACAACACCCACAGGATTGCTGATGCGTTGCCAACCTTAGAAACATAGTTAGAAAGTCTCATGTGCTTGTAGTTCATCAGCATCCTTACCGTTTAAACCGGTGTATTATGTACAATAAAGAGAATGTAAATAAATAAATTATTTAGCTATTTTTATTATAGGTTTATTTAGAATACTTAATTTCATGTTGTCTTATTTATAATTGTATAGTTACACCGCGAACTACTCCTGTCTATTGTCCTGCAAGTCATGTCAATCCAAAGATTGTCTGGTAGAAATTGCCTAGTGCAATAAGTAAGTGTTTCTTATTTGTTTAATGTAAAGAGTATTGTATATTTTAGAGCCACCAACAGAAGAAACTCTAATGCAGAACACGCTATGGCCGGAAGTACAGAAGCTATACGGACACGGATACGAAGTGTTCGCACTGGCCGCCAGTCCTGACGGCAAGCTACTCGCCTCAGCTTGCAAGGCCACTACAGCTGAACATGCAGCAGTTCTTTTATGGTATGATAATTCACATCTTCCTTTGCCTTGTCCCATTATCTGGGGTCGGCTCTCCTTGTCTGCCTTCTCCATTTATATCGATCCAGAGCGGTATGGTAAAAAATCCCCAACTAGGTATTATCGTAGACCTCTCCCAAATATGTGTTGCTGGGGAGTTTATTGCGCCGTTTCTTCTTCACAGCAAAAACACTAGGAAGCGGTGAAGGGCGGGCGCTTTTGGGGGCTGTCTTTTATGTACCTAATGACGTTCAACGAGAACTAAGTAATTCTAGTCTATTTTGAATAAATGAGTTTTGAAGTTTGAAGTGATCGTATCTAAACCACTATATTAAGGATTCAGTAAAAAAAAACAAGTTTTTTTGCAATACTTTTTTTTATTGGTCATTTTGTTGCCACGCGTAAATGTATGAAATCACTGCGACGCGGCTGGCGGGCACGACTAACGCAATATCACTCATTGCAGTCAGATAACTCGGGGCTCTAAAATGACTTAGGACTAGAAAACCAAGTTTTTTTTTTTGAATTTTTTTTTTTACTTGATTTTCTAAAATACCCATTTAGGGTTAATCTGTGTCACCGGTAGATCACGCGGTTTGAAGGAATTACACGAATTCGTTTACATCCTGTATATTTACCTTTCTCGCAATCCTGACATACCGATATTAGCTATATCTGTAAAGATAGAAACACCTTTACACGATTATGTTGTTGTGTCTATTACAGGTAGGCTTGCCAACCGTCCCGCGAGAGCCGGGACGTCCCGTTTCTAGAGCTTAAGAGGATGCGTCCCGCGAAAGACGTGCGGGACGCCAATTGCCCCGTTTTATCGTACCTACGGCTAAACCTTCGGGCAGAAGTCTTAATTTAGTGAACGCACGTTTTGTTTAGCTAGAAGAGTGGAGATCGCGACCGCGAGTCTCGCGTCGAACGAAAGAAAAAATAATTTCTAATTGTATTTTTCGCCTCCCTATACTTTGACGGTTGGGTCCCGCTTTTTTTCGCCACGTCCCGCATTTTGACTGCCAAAGTCCCGGTAAATTCATATATAAAGGTTGGCAAGCCTAATTACAGTAGATCTAATTTGTGTGCTGTTAATCTTGATGTTACAACTATTCTCTTTGCAGGGACACTTCAAACTGGCAACAAACACAAAAACTCGTCTCTCATCAACTAACAGTTACACAGCTAGCATTCTCACCGGACAGTCAGCACCTCCTCTCCGTGTCCCGCGACCGACGTTGGACCTTATACCAGAAGAAAGAAGATTCAAACTCGTTCGACATGGTCGCCTGTACGGACAAGACTAATGGAGTACATACAAGGATTATATGGTGTTGTGCGTGGACACATGATGGGAAGGCGTTCGGTACGGGCTCTAGAGAAGGGAAGGTAAGACGCTTTTTGCAATAAAACTAGCTAACCTGACAGACGTTGTAATAACGTTGTCTTTCAGTTTTATCCCGAATTTACCAATTTTCCGGGCAACTTTTCATATTTTTCTTTCCATGAAAAGCTAATTAGGAATATTAAAAATTTTAATAACAAAACTGCTAATTCCGTCCAGTCTTTCTCGAGTAATGCGCTTACCAACGAATAGTATTTCATTTTTATTTATATAAGATAACGCTAAGAAGTTCAGATGATTACCGCTAGCACGCGGGTTTATGCAGACTGTTAATACGGCATTTATACAGCGACGTGCGTTTCCATTGGAACTTTTTAAAGTCAAGCGGTAATCATGATTTGAACTTCTAAGAAAATGAGTACGATGATGAATAGGCCACAGAATGTATTTTACTGAAATTGTTAAAAAAATATCGACAAATACAGGGTTTAAACGAATTCGTGTAATTTCTTCAAACCTCGTAGTCTAGTGGTGACACAGATTAACCCTGCAAGGGAATAACTTATATTTAGCGCCCCGAGTTAACTGATTGCGCGGAGCGATATCGAACTAGTCGTACCCGCCAGCTGTATTGCCAGGATTCCATTCATTTATGCCTAGCATGGAAATGTTGTATCACATAATTTATAGATATTTGCAATTTTTTTTCGTCTTCCTTAATCCCGTTCATCTTTAATCTATACCACTAATAAATCGTGTGATTTTAAGGAATTACACGAATTCGTTTACCCCCTAAAATATATAATGCATACACGTACGCATATGCGTTAATTTAATTACAGAAGACGTCACTGCTACATATCCATTCCACAAACAAATATCACCATAAATATTCCTAAATACATTCCAGGTCTGCATCTGGTCCAAAACTGAACCATCAGAGTCGTCCCTCGGTGAATACGGTCTGCTCGGCGTACCGCTAGAGTTGCCCAACACGTCCGTCACAGCTCTGGACTTCGCTCCGTACAGCGGAAATGGACGAGTGGTCGCCACTGGGTTTGAAACTGGAATAGTCAGGTTATTCCACTTTGTAGTCAATGGGTGGAATCTGTTGAGAGAACTGGATAATAGGTGGGTTTAACCAACTTGTTTGATTTCGTGATTTGTACACATTATAAAAATACTGATTAGAGTCTAATCTAATCGTTTTTATACTGCAATGTGTGGACTTTAAAAGAGACCTTGACCTCTGAGTTTGTTTCGGCTTTTCTTCTCAGAGCTAGTCAGATAAGAAAATCCGAAGCTATCTAATGTTAAAAAAATACATTACATTGACTTGTAAAAGTGTTTGTTACAGATTTTTTTACAGAAATAAATATCATTTATCATGATAATTATCATCATTTACAATACAATACTCTTTATTGTACACAAAATAAACAAGAAACATTATTTTAAAATAGAAATGTACAATGGGCGGTCTTATCGCACTAGGCAATTTATCATTTAATAGCGTAGAATATTTTAAAAGGCACAAAATACTTTCATCGGGATCAAAAAGGTATTTTGTGCCTTCTAAAATATTCTACGCGATTAATAAACCCGAATCAGTATTATTATAATTATTTGATTTGTTTGCTGGGTAGAAGATTCGATACTGTTGTCAGAAACATGCTTAACTGATGGAGATTAATCCATGCTTTTGAAAATTTTGCAAAGAGATTATCGTAGGCCAATGTTGACATTGGTGCTCTTTCTAATGTATAAGGCTACCTACACACGGACTACCCGCTGTAGCTACAAGCTGTCCATACATTTTGAGTGCCGTCAAACGTGTGCTCAGTCCCTGCGTAATGTAAAGAAAAGTTAGTTTAGCAGTTTTTAGCGACTGACTCGTGTGTAGGTATTCCTAAATGAATATAAAAAATGTGACGAAACGTGTAGCCCAATCTAACTTATAATTTCGAACATTCTTCCAAGCGGCTCGTTGGTCTAGGGGTATGATTTTCGCTTAGGGTGCGAGAGGTCCCGGGTTCAAATCCCGGACGAGCCCAAATCTTTTTGTGATTTTTATAACGTTTCTAATTTACTTTTCAGTGCTGCCCACCATCTCACAGTTAAAAGATTGACGTTCAAGCCTACTGAGGATGATAAAATGTTGCTGGCAAGTTGTGGCAACGACCATCTTGTTAGAATATACAGCGTTAATATAACTAAATAATAAATTAATTTTTATCTATGCCTTTATTTTAATGTTGGAATAACTTACCAATAGAAGTGAATACTTTAGCATTAATTATTATAATAATAATATGCAGGGTTTAGGCTAAGTTTCGTTTTTGGGGTTCCGTACCCAAAGGGTAAAACGGGAACCTATTAATAAGACTCCGCTGTCCGTCCGTCCGTCTGTCACCAGGCTGTATCTCATGAACCGTGATAGTTAGACAGTTGAAATTTTCACCGATGATGTATTTCTGTTGCCGCTATCACAACAAATACTAAAAAACAATAAAATAAATATTTAAGGTGGCTCCCATACAACAAGTGATTTTTTGGCGTTTTTATAGATACGGGATACGCATACCTTCGTGCGCGAGTCCGACTCGCACTTGGCTGGTTTTATACGTGTTTTCTTTCTCTATCTTATTCACCATGACACATAAAACATAACACGCAAATAACACTTTACCATCCGAATGTGCATTCTGAAAAATATGGTATTCATTTTAAAAGTACGACACGACTTTTTTTGACGACACTTTTGGTGCAGTTGCTAAGCGATTGGCTTTTCTGCGCTACGAGTCGTGGGTTCGATTCCCACACGGAACAAAAATTTGTATGGCTTACAGATGGTTGTTTCGGGTCTGGGCGTTTGTTTGTGAGATTTGTGTCTGTAAACGCACCCACGATACAAGAGAAATCTTAGTGTGGGGCAACGTTTTTTTTTAACCGACTTCAAAAAGGAGGAGGTTCTCAATTCGGTTGTATTTTTTTTTTTTTTATTTTTTTTTTTTATGTTTGTTACCTCATATCTCCGTCATTTATGAACCGATTTGAAAAAATCTTTTTTTGTTCGAAAGGGTATACTTCCCGATTGGTCCCATATAAATTTTGTTATAATTAGATCATGAACTTCAGAGATATGGAACGGAACTCCTCATCGGATCAAAGCAAAATTCTCAAATTACTAATATTGCTTTGTTTATATTTGTTGTTGAGAACTGACTACTAGAAAAGAGGAGGGGGTGCGTGCCCCCCCTCCCCCCCTTTGGAATGTTTTCATTATATCGTGTAAGGTATCATTTGAAAGGTCTTTTTATGCCCGACTACATCAAAGCCAAAAAGAAGGGTTATGAAGGAGGGGGTTAAAATTATGACACTAAAACATGTTTAATAAAAAATAAACTTTAAAAAAAAGTAAAAACCGACTTCAAAGAAATACTAAAAGGAGTAAAATAATTACCATAATATAAAATTAACAGTTTCAGAAGTCGGTGCAACTCTACACTGAAACAAATAGAAGCCACCGACTTCTGAAACTGTTAATTTTATATTATGGTAATTATTTTACTCCTTTTAGTATTTCTTTGAAGTCGGTTTTTACTTTTTTTTAAAGTTTATTTAAAAACAGAAAACAAAGTACTGGACCCCAATAATTCTCTTAAAAGAAATCTTGATAAATCGCAACCGAACCGGGGGCCTACTCCCTAAGTCCGTCAACGAAGTTAGTCGCCCGTCCGAAAGTAGCCCGAAACGTAGGAGTGAACAAAACAAGTGTCAAGTTCAGCTTTTCGGACGACACATCAGTAGAAGGGACAACTGTCAAATCGTGTTGTCATTCATTCTTAGTTCGGGCCCCGAAATAATCGTATGTCCGTAGGTGATAGGGAGTAGGAAATACTCGTAACTAAGGCCGAAACCACGGACTTCGTGCTTAGGGAGTAGACCCCCAGAGCCGAACCATTCATTCAGACAGTTTTCGTTTTCAAAAGCTGTCAAATAGTTTGACACATAAAATAAAATGAGTCATTTTGACAGGTTTCGTAAACTAAAACTGGCTGACGCTTTTGGTTCGTTTGCGTTTGGCAACAACTTTGTTAGTCGAAACTCCAGGAGTGAACTTTCAGAAACG
The DNA here is from genome assembly GCA_905220435.1 of Amphipyra tragopoginis. Lineage (NCBI taxonomy): Eukaryota > Metazoa > Arthropoda > Insecta > Lepidoptera > Noctuidae > Amphipyra > Amphipyra tragopoginis. The sequence goes on from HG992004.1 coordinate 26,709,821, forward strand.
AATGTTATGTATAATTCAAAAATAAAACTCCAATATAACTAATTATATCAATATATTTACAGAAAATATGACAAAAATATTTCATTGATTTACAAAAATGTACGACAAGTATATAAAATCACAACTTTTAATTGTTACGTTGTTAAATATTTTAACAAAATACAGGGTGTTAACGAAATCGTGTAATTCCTTCAAACCGCGTGATCTATTGGTGACACAGATTAACCCTAAATGGGAATTTTCGAAAATAAACCAAAAAAAAAATTTAAAAAAAAAATTTTTGATTTTCAATTTCTGAATCTTCTTAGAGCCTTGAGTTATCTGACTGCAAAGAGCGATATCGCGTTAGTCGTTCCTGCCAGCCGTGTCACCATACTTTTATTAATTTATGCGTGGCATCGAAATGTTAACAAAAATAAAATAATTTAAAAAAAAAAAAACTTTTTTTTTTTACTGAATCCTTTTTAGGTGGTTTAGATGATCGGTAACAAAGCCGCATGAAAAAAAAAGAATTTTATTTTTTTATTTTTAATCAAGCTAAATCCCGTGCGGGGCCAGTCTACACCAGTAGTAGATCATGTGGTTTTAAGGAATTACACGAATTCGTTAACACCCTGTATATTGTACAAGCACCAATTGACTTTTTTTCATATTAATCACAAATATTTGTAATGTGTTATTTAATTTACGTTTTGTATTATAAAAACGTGAAAATGCATTCTGCGTTTAAATTCATGATTGGCTTACAACGCACGATTCAATCGAACGCGTAAAGCACGTATTTTATTCCTATTCTATGTACGCGCGTGTACATATCTGCGCAAATCTAGTTCCATAAGGAAAGCCTGCCTAATTTATATGGAGATCGGCGTACAAAGTGGGTAGATTTGCACATATCCTAAGACATCATTATAACCCCTCGTTTACAACTAGATATAAAGCATGTATTAGCAACAAGAAGAGGCCAATTTTTCCAAATAGAATATTACTGAATGTTAAGCAAGCAAACATGCATTTAGATCTTTAAAACACTTGTTTTAAATATTTTATACATGTTCATTACGTGTAATAACAAGCAACTTCTTTTAAAAAGACCTTTACAACTTATTTTTCGGTGTAAACGACCGCACGGCACGAATGTGATACAATTATTACATAATTCCTGTAAAAAAGTGATCATTTAAATCTACAGAGTATAACTAATATAATTCTCTTGACTTAATACTATCGATCTAAATTAATATTAAAATTTCTAAAAAATAGACTCGATTTTTAATCACAATATAATTTTATAAATCTTCATCTCTATTTTTATTTTTTTGTTTCTTCTTCCTATGTCTAGTCACTTCCTAAATAATATAAAGCGATGCGAAAGAGTTATTGACTTTGCAAAACATTGAGAAAGTCTTAATATGTATGAATAAAGGACTAATCACATTAATTAGCATCAATTCGCAAAAACCAGAATCTTTTGGACACATAGGTATCACACATAGGTGAAATTGTGCTTACAGCAGCAAAAGCATTCTGTAGCATGCTTAACGTACTATAGGCAAATTCACGTAATTTCATGATGCGCCGATCAAATTGTAGTGACGCTGCAGTCAAGTTCACGCAAGCGTATCTAACAGCGCTCGCCTATTAAGAGAATACGACAAGCATTGTTCTGAACTTCTGTAGTTAGGTGAATCAGGCTCCAGATACAAAGATGATTTTCGCCTGATTCACCAACAATAGAAGTTCAGCGTGTACTGAATTTCTGTAGTTAGGTGAATCAGGCTCCTGATTGCTGACGCATGCGAAAGCAGATTCGTTGACAATGTGAAAGCATATGTACGCATGCCCATTTTCTATGAGAGAAATGCGAATTAATGCTGTTACGTGTATATTGTCCCTAAATCTCTTCTACTTGTCAATATCTAAATATGACATGCAGTGGACTACAGTACTCGTGAACTTTATCACTGCAGGTAGGTTTTATAAACCTTACTTATATTGTAGTTAATTATTATTTGACTTATAAAATACCCAGTAGTGTTACGTCAATTCCTATGAGAACCTTAACCACACAGAACCTTGTCATATTGAACTATTTTATAAAATGTGTTAGACTTATCTGTCATGACGTAATCAGGCCACTACTGTCCCACTGCTGGGCATGAGGATTAGCCTTAGTCCACCATCCCGGCCCAATAATCCTAAAGGAAATCTTAATAAATCGCAACCAAATCAAGGCAGAATCATTCAGACTGTTTTCAATTTCAAGTGTTATCAGTAGTGGGTAGCACTGGGCAATGTTGACAAAGGAAGGTAGTCGTCGATATGGATCAACGCACCCGATGTTATAAAAGCGGTGGTCATTCGACGAAGCGGGAGCATTCGGTGCTGAACAGCTGAAGAAGTCTGACCTTTTATATCTGACTAGCTTGTCCTTATTTTATGATCTTGTAATAATTGTGTTAAGTTTTATATTGTGATCTAGTTCATGTTACTAACACAAATACAAGTGCTCTCAGTGGTGGAGAGTCTATTTTGGTTTATTTACTGTATTTACCTTGCTCGCAATCCTGACATACCGATATTAGCTATAACTAATGATAGAATCACCCCTGAACGATTATGTTGTGGTGTCTTTTACACAAGTAATACCTAGTTGGTATGACAAAGTCCGAATGTGGTCAAGGTTTCCGTAATGCGATCGTACCATAAAATTAAAATGGAAAATCTACTAAAATCTCCGGTTCCTGAGTAATGTAACCAGTACCTACGTATTGAGCAATCTAAGATGGGATCATGAAATTTGAAGCTATACAGGGTGTCCCAAAAAGTAGTGTCAAACGGAAGTAGTAGTGCAACCTTAAGGCCTGTCCACATCTCCACGTCACGACGTCGTCAACGTGGAACGGTGCGGTAACGCGGCACGGTGCGTTGACATAACGTGAAAATTTACGTTACCGTATCGTAAAAATGCACGTCAGGATCATTGTTAGATTTATCGTTGACCATGTAGATTCTGAATTTTAATAAGAGAAACAGTAAGGTATGGTTTTAAAGCATCGGAGCACGTAAACGGTGACTAACTCGCGGGCGTGGAGAGCGCGGGCGGAGCGCATATACGTGTGCGCTTGCGGTTAGAGGCGGAACGTGTTACGATACGGTAACGTTTTGCACGTTATGTCAACGCACCGTGCCGCGTTACCGCACCGTTCCACGTTGACGACGTCGTGATGTGGAGATGTGGACAGGCCCTTAGAGGTACCGGAATCACCGCCATGTACGTTTCGCGATTTTTTGTAGTTTTCGAGTTATGATTTCTTTTCATGTCTTAAACAAACACTGACTTTAATTACATTTTTGATCATATTGACGTGAATAGTTTTTTCTTCTAAATTAGACATGGAGAATCTAATTTTAAAAAAACGCATGTCTCAATTGTTTTAAAATCCAAAGGCAATTTCAAGCAAGCAAGCCTGACTATAATACAAGCAAAATAAATATATTTTGTGTTCTGGTGTTGATTGAGTTTTATTGTTCTAACACCTTTATTTACCTTAATCTGAATCTCTAGGTTGTTGCAAACAATTTTGTTAAACACTTTTAGTTTTCTGTATGGGTTATTATTTTTAAATACCTGTTTAAAAATAACACACTTATCAACAAGCATATTAAATGCTCTCCGCTCACCTAATGAGCAACCATGATAGCTTTTTTCGATTTTTTGGGCTTCAATGTGTTTAGTATGCGCGTGAGTTTACTTGGCTTTTTCTTCTTCTCGTCGCTAGAGATGCTTCTCTGACTGATGCTGCTCAATGAGTTGCAGTCGGCTGTGATGGTGTGGACATTAAGAGAACTCAGTTCGTTTAGAGAGATGCTGTGCGGAGAAGATGGGAGGAAGAGATGGTCGTCTATGTAATCCTGGACGATGTTGCTTGAGGGCATTTTAACTATGATTTTTTGCTGCTGCTGCTGCTGTACTGCCGGTGTAGTACCGTTGAGTCTGGGAATTTTAATGGTAATTATTAGATATTAGAATATTAGATACTAGCTGACCCGGCAAACGTTGTTATGCCATATAAATAATTAGAAATTAAAAATTTTGTCTAAAAAATAAAAAATTTAGGGGTGGACTACCCCTAACATTTAGGGGGATGAAAAATAGATGTTGGCCGATTCTCATAGATACCGGATAAGCACAAAAAATTTCATCAAAATCGGTCAAGCCGTTTCGGAGGAGTATGGCAACGAAAACTGTGACACGAGAATTTTATATATTAGATAGACCTCTAATCCTCTCTGATTCTTAAGCGAAGTCTCTTGCTCGTGTTTTATTCTGTAACTACAATACGGCCGACGTATCTTGGCGAGTCTGAAGTTAGTCGTTTGGGTGAAGGGTGTTAAAGTACACATATTAATGAGTAACTTTTGTTCTACAACTTTTTCCAAAAGTCAATAGTTTAAGAGAAACAGTTGTTCAAAAATCTAAAAAAAAAACTCTAAAATCTATCTATTCCCAGTTATGATCAGCTGTGTTTACATTTTAGGTCATATTTGGGATCATGAATTAGAAGCACCATTTTCTGAATTTGTAACTAAAGCAGGGATGACTGCGCAATGAATCTTTTAGAAACGAAATTGTCTACTGCGCAGCTAATCAGCTAACTTGAGACTCGGCAAGATACGTCGGCCGTATTGTACACAAAACACTATCTCACTCATTAGTCCAGTCAAAATAGACTTTTTTACCTCGGGAGTAATTCGCATAGAGCTGAAAATTGGTACAGGCCTTATAACATGACAAATAAAATGTCAAAAGTCCCCATTTCCACTTGAAATGGGGACATGGGGAAAATTGCATAATCTACAACTTTGTATAAACTAAAGGGTGTCCCAAAATGAACGCAAGATTTGAATTAAATAGAAAACACAGTTTTTAGTCTTTTGTTTTTTTTTTTTTATTGAATCATAAAGTACATAGGATAGGGTTATTTATGGAATAACACATCGGGCAAATGGCCTCCACAGCTTTACATGCACATACGCACTCGTTTGTTGAAATTTTCCATGACCATTTTGCATAAATGTGGCTGAATTTCGTTGATGCAGCGTTGAATCTCCTCGTTTAATGCACGGGTGGTTGTAGGCTTGTTGACATAGACCTGTGATTTCAAATAACCCCATAAAAAGAAATCTAATGATGTAATTCACACGATCTAGGGAGCCAATTCTGATCACCGAAACGAGACAGTACACGACCTGGAAATGTCACATGCAGTAATTGAATTGTTTGACGGGTTGTATGGCATGCGGCACCGTCTTGTCGAAACCACATATTGGCCACATCAATATCATCCACTTTCGGCAGAAAGAACTGTGTTATCATGTCGCGATATCGAGCACCAGTAACAGTCACTGCTTGACCAGCCTCATTTCATTATTTTTGAAATATTGTTCAATAATGAAGACACGGTGTTCTATCGTGTAACGCTCCATTTGTACTAACTCTAAACTGTCAGCTGTCGAATTGTTTTTTTAAGGTTGTAAACACTTTACTGCACAAATGGCGACAAATTCAAATCTTGCGTTAATTTTGGGACACCCTTTATAAACCCTTTAACCGCTCAAGTCGGATAAATCCGACAAAAAAAATGTGTCCATTTCACCCATGTCGGATAAATACGACAAAAAAACTGTGTTTAAAATGTATTCATTTATTGACATAACATGTTTATAATACTCTTTTCATAGTAGTTATTATTTTGCCGATTCATGAGCTGGGCGCTAGGGGCACGGCAACTGATAAAAAACCAAGCGGTTAAAAGGTTAATGATAATAACGTTTACCGTTTCAGAAATATTTACAAACTAGCGACCCGCCCCGGCTTTGCACGTGTACGTTTTATAGCTTAAAACCTTCCTCTTGAATCACTCTATCTATTAAAAAAAACCGCATCAAAATCCGTTGCGTAGTTTTAAAGATCTAAGCTTAGGGATAGACAGCGGGAAGCGAGTTTGTTTTATACTATGTAGTGATAACAGTTTTTTTATATATTTGAAATTGAATAACTTTTTTGCAGAAGTGGGAAAGATGAAGACTTTTGACATTTCATTTGTAATGATATAAGGCCTGTACCAATTTTCAGCTCTATGCGAATTATTCCGAAATTTTACGGGTTTTTTGTCTATTTCGTATCCATAATGTTTTGGCTTTCCTAAACCTGTACATTGACGATCAAAAAGAATCAAGTAATTCTAGAATATTTGAATAAATGAGTTTTGAAGTTGAAGTATGATTTTCACATCATCTCCAATCATGGTTTCTTAGCAATATCCTCTCACAATCGCTAGCAATGGAGGTTTCACAGATTGATATGATAATGACATGCTACCAGTGGCGAAGGCTCCATACAACTCGATTCCTATCGGCTTCCCTTTCGAAACGAGTAGTTACTGGAATTCACGCATCACACTTGAGCAAGGTAAGCATTTTTTGGTCCAGCTTCCCTTTTAAGAAAATTCACCCTACGCCACTGCATGCTACATTATACCCACTGTCTGAGACAGGTGGTTGATATTGTATTAAATACTTGTATATGTATACCTGAGGGCAGGCATGGCATATTGCTGCCTCTGACTCCTGACCTGCTCGAGTGACTGCTTGAGCCTCAACCAGAAGTCATACATGGCGCGTTCTTCATCCTCGTTGTAGTACAGTTTGTGGTAGAAGGCCAGGTGAGATGGCAGCTGACATTCGCGGTACATGATTGGAATTATTTTGTGGTTACTTGACTCTGAAATAAAAGTAACATGAAGTTACACCTGTGCATGTGACTTTCCGCAATAATAAATAGTATAACAAAGTACATCGGGTGTAAAAAGACCCTTAACGATAACGAAAACCACATATTCTACCCATCATTGGGATCATTTTTTTCTACTAGACCATACCTGGGAAATCATTGGTTTTGGAGATATTGAAGGTCAAAGTGTACATTTTTTTTTTAGTTTTTTCCAAAAATGAATTCTAAGTGATAATTCTAACTTTTTTTCAATCAACCTTATCAAAAATTTATTTTTTTCCTAACAAATTACGCATTTGAAGTTACAAAAACGCAATGAATATCAAACGCACACGACCGCCTTGGCTCAGCTGTGTGGCCGCTGCACGCATGCAAATGCGCGGCATCGCCACAACCACACATTGCGCGCTACAAAAAAACCGTTTTTTTATGCCAAGAAATAAAAGTCGTTTCCCAGCAATTATTTTTAGTCAATGTAATTTAGTTTGATGTACAGAGTGCGTAGATTTCGGCTATGTGATGGGTCTTTTTACACCCTGTAAGTATAGTAATAACATACTGCCAAACTGTTTGGCAGGGGATAGAGAGACAAGCCTGTTGATATTATTTTTATTTTTTATTGTGAATGTGAGTGCCGTTTAGGCTAGTATCCTACTCGAATTTCATAAGTGTTTGGCGGTTTTGAGTGTTTCTTGTGACCTACGCAAATGTCTTGCTGATTGGTGGCGTCGTGCGTCGGGTCTTTGAGCTCCCAAAAATAAGTGAGCTTATTTCTCTAATTATATTATATCTTTAATAGCTGATACATGCGTACCGTCAGTTTGGACAGGTCGACTCAAACCTGCTATGGCTCTTTCCACAAAAGGCCATTCCAGACGTTGCCCTACATTGTTACACTCGCATAGTTTTTATACTACAATGTGTGGACTTTAAAAGAGACCTTGACCTCTTGAGTTTGTTTCGGCTTTTCTTCTCAGAGCTAGTCAGACAAGAAATTCCGGCGCAATCTAGTCTTAAAAAAAACATTAAAATGTACTTGTAAAATTGTCTGTAATAAATTTATTTAAAAATCATTTATAATTTAGCCATTCAGAGTGAGGTACTGAAATCCTTAGTTGACAAACATCTTAGGCTGACATCTATAGATCCAACTTGGACTTAGCTTAGACTTTGCTCAGACTTTACTTACATAATACTTTGCTAACTGTATGCTTAGCATAATCTTAGATTTGGAATTTATAGACGTATCACGTTGAGACTATGCTGAGCTTAGGCTAAGCATAAGCTAAGACGGTCGATGTCAAAATACAAGTTAATGTTTCGTTTCAAGCATTACATTCTTGATTTTTCTTTATAAATGTTTAACAATAATAACATGTAAATAATCTAGAACTATGCTCATATTTCTTCTATGTATTATTATTAAAAGAATATGCAGAAATTAGCATGCTTATAAGTGTTTTTTTTTTTTTTAATAAACAAACGCAATATTATATTTATTGAAACGGATCGCATCGTTTTGACATCTGGCCGCTGTTTGTGTCTGAAAACTGTCCATTCAGTGTTGGCAATTTGTCGAAAAAAACTAACTTTTAATTCATTTTTATACATTTTAAACTTAGAAAATCATTTTTATGTGATGTTTTAATACCTAATTGTTTTTATCTTAATTCATTCAGAATTAGTTGTCAACATCAAGGAAATCTTTTCTAATCTGGTATTACTGAGTTGAGTCTGGTTGTTGGAGCTTGTGATCAACACAGCCATAGACTATACACTATAACACAGCATAGGCTGAATGGAACACATTTTTTTTTGTTACCTGTCATCTGTCATAACGTTAGAATATGCACTTGCTAATTGTTTCCCGCCAAAAATACGAATAATAAAATTGTTCCCGCTAAATTAACACCGCATTAAAATTAATTGTTCTTGCACTGAGTATTCCTGCAGTTATTATTCCACTAAATTCCTTATAATTCCCGTACATGGTCCTTCGAGCCGGATAACGTATAATATAAAGAAGATCAGCGGTTATAATCAAGGAATTAAGAATTGTATTATCCACGCGTCGTGGAGGTTTGCCAGTGGATTGGATTGATCTCGAGCAAGCTATTAGCGGTGTACGGCGTTTATAATTAATTTAATATCGTCACCCAACACTCAGGTAGTATAAGTAAAGTAAATATTCATAAAAAGGTCAGTATATTACCTATTGTATTGTGTTAGATGAAAATCATTAGGTACCTACTTGTTGCATTGTGATTAGTATTTTATTCAACAGCCAAACTAAGTTTAAAATCATACAGATTACAGTATAGTTAGCTTATTTGCTACATCATTTAAACTTAAGTTAGGAATAAAGCTGTAACTAATTCACATAATTATCTACTTAACAATATTTGTTAAGTGTTAGCAGGTATCTTAACATAATACATGTAAGTTGAGAGTGTTTGATATTAGTGCAAGTCATTGTTAAAAATAGTATTCAGGAAGTGTATAAAACACAGTTTCAGGTGTGTATTAAGATAATATTGTTCGTGTTATAATTGTATTCCTGTATCAATTTCAGGTTGACAATACTCATTTCCCAGTATGTCCGAGGAAAGGGATTTAGTTAAAAAGCGAGGTAGCTTTAAAGGTCGTTTGACTGCGTTCATCAACTTTCTGGACTCACTTAAGGACAAAGAGTTATCAAACTCTGATGTGTCGGAATTGGAGTTGCGTATGGGCAAGATCGAGTCGTTGTACGAGCGGTATGATGAGGTACAGTTACGTCTGGAATGCATTGTAGATGATCTCAAATTACAATACTCTGAGCGTTCTGATTTCGAGTCTCGTTATTATCAATCCTTGTCCAGAGCACAAAATATTGTGAGTGATTTTAATAAAGATAATAAATCGATGGAAAGCTGTAAAAGTACACATGCTGGCATGCATAAGCCAGTTAAATTGCCAACGATTCAGTTACCAAAGTTTGGTGGATTATATTCTAATTGGCTAGAATTTCGCGACACCTTTACTAGTCTGATTCATTGTAACGACGACATTAACGAAATCAATAAGTTCCATTACTTGAGAGCATCTCTTGAGGGAACTGCTGCAGTAGTAATTAAATCCATTGAGTTTTCTTCGAGCAATTACTCTGTGGCATGGAAGGTGTTATGTGATCGATTTGACAACAAAAGATTATTGGTGCAAAATCATGTGTCCGCATTGTTTAATATTGAGTCCATCCTAAGGGAATCTTCTGTTGCAATAAAAGGTTTAATCGATCACTTAAATAAAGATTTGCGTGCATTGGAATCGTTAGGGGAACCTGTTAAATTCTGGGACACACTTTTGATTTATATTGTTACTCGCAAGCTTGATCAAAGGACCTATCGTGAATGGGAGGAGTACAAAGGTAGGATGGACAAAGACAGCACGATCACGTTTGACGCATTTATGCAATTCTTACGTAATCGAGCTGATCTAATCGAGACCTTAGAAATAGTTCGCAATAATAATTCCCAAACGTCAGGTAAATCAGGCCCTAAGATCAAGTCTATGGTAGCAACACAATCTCCTAACGGTTCTAGCACTGAATCAGCTCCTAAAGTATGTCCTAAATGTAATAACAATGATCATATTTTAAACAATTGTCCACAGTTTCTCGCATTAAACAATGACGATCGTCTCAAACTACTGCCCAGTTATAAAGTCTGTTTCAACTGTTTTCATTCAGGTCACTATGCTAATAAATGTAAAAAACCAGGTTGCAAACTATGCAAACGTAGGCATAACACACTAATTCACATAGATTCTAAAGGCACTATTGCGAATACACTTCGTGATAACAACAACTTGTCTGCATCGTTTTCTTCACCGTCTACTACCACTGATACAAATACCGTAGCCTTATCAGCTAACATTGCATCTCCCTGTGGTCATAAGCAGCAAGATGTGTTGTTGTCGACCGCCCTGGTCAAGCTGCGGGACCACAACGGCTGCGTGCATCTCGCTCGCGCGGTTCTTGATAGCGGTAGCACCTCGTCATTCATAACGGACAGGTTGTGTAAACAACTCAATTTAATAACTAGCCAAGTAAATAAATCTATTCTAGGCATCAACAATGTCACTTCGCATGTAGGCAAAACTTGTCGTGTTAAGGTGACGTCATTAGATGATAGTTTTGTTTTTGAACTTAATTGTTTTGTTCTGCCATACATTACAAGTAACGTACCGTGCCGTGAAATTAACATTTCTGATTTCAAAATACCATCGAATATTATTTTAGCTGATCCTACTTTTTATAAGCCCGCTAATGTCGATTTATTAATCGGCGCTGACCTCTTTTGGGAGTTGTTAGGATCGCAAAGACTAAAGCTAGGTACCGGAAAACCAATATTATGTGAAACCCGTTTAGGATGGATAGTTTCCGGTCCAATTACTCAAAATTATATTACACTGCTGTCGCATGATGTAAATTGTAATTTTTCTAAAATGGTTTCCGATGGCGATAGTGACTGGGAAAGGCTTAGAACAGAATTGACAAAGTTCTGGCAATTAGAAGAGGTGAATGCGAAATCTTCCAATTCTTACATGCCAGAAGAAAAGATGTGTGAGGATCATTTCGTTAAAAATACGACACGATTGTTTGATGGTCGTTTTTGTGTTCGGTTACCCCTTAAGAAAGATCCTTCAGTTCTGGGCAATTCTTTTAAGAAAGCTGCACATTGTTTACAGTCTTTAGAGCGTAGGTTAAAGGTTAAGCCAGACTTTAGTAGAATGTATCACGATTTTTTGTTAGAATACGAGTCACTTGTTCATATGACAAAAATTAATAAACCTAATTTGTGTACTGGTTATTTTATTCCTCATCACGGAATATTACGTGAGTCGAGTAGCACGACCAAACTTCGTGTTGTCTTCAACGCAAGTTGTCCTACTTCGACGGGAGTGTCTTTTAATGACCTACAGATGGTCGGTCCTACTGTGCAGGACGATCTGTTGTCTATTATTCTTCGTTTCAGGTTCCACAAGTATGTCTTATCTGCGGATGTGGAGAAGATGTATAGACAAATAGTCGTCCACCCGTCGGATAGGTATTTGCAACAGATTGTTTGGCGTGACACTGTTTGTGAGCCGATTAATGTTTATGAATTAAACACCGTCACGTACGGTACGGCTAGTGCACCGTTTCTCGCGACACGATGCCTTAAACAAATAGGACTCGATTGTAGGAACCCTAAAATATCTGATATCATCAGACATGACTTTTACGTTGACGACTTACTGACAGGAGGGAATGACTTAGACGAAGCAAAATTCATTCGCACTGAAGTTACGAAAGAGCTTGCGTCGGCATGTATGCCATTGAGAAAGTGGAAGTCAAATGAACCTCAACTAGTGTCGGATTGTGTTCCTGCGTCAGGCAACTTGCCGGCGTCATTAGACTTAAACATTGGACCTAATGAGCCTGACAGATTGCTTGGTCTTGGATGGTATGTCAGTGCTGATGAGTTAGGGTTTCCTTTATGTTTAACTAAGTCCTCGAATGGGTATACTAAGCGTGATTTGCTATCCGTGATTGCGCGAATTTTCGACCCCTTAGGTTTGTTGGGTCCTATTGTTATCACTATGAAGGTATTGTTGCAGAAATTGTGGTTAGACAAATTATCATGGGATCAACCATTACCTAATGAGATATGGAAACCATGGGATATTATAATTAAGTCTTTGCCTCTTTTAAATCATTTCCGTATTCCGCGAATTGTAGTCTGCAATTTATATACGGAGCTAGAACTCCATATTTTCACAGATGCGTCTGAGGCCGCATATGGTGCCTGCGTCTACATTCGCAGTGTTAGTGATAAGGGTGAGCATTTGGTTCGTTTATTGATGGCCAAGAGTCGAGTGGCTCCCATAAAGCCTACAACAATCCCGCGGCTGGAGTTGTGTGGTGCAGTAGTCGGTTCTCGTCTCTGTGAGAAGGTGATGAGCTCACTGCGACTGAAGATCAGCCGGGTCTATTGTTGGACTGATTCAACCATCGTGTTGGGATGGCTACAGATGATGCCTACCAAACTTCAGCCGTTTGTACGCAACCGCGTTGCTGAAGTTTTGGATAAGGCGGGTAACTGTACATGGCGGCACGTCCCAACCGATCAAAACCCAGCAGATCTCATATCTCGTGGGGTGGATATCAGTGTTCTGCAGGGATTGGATCTGTGGTGGCACGGACCTAAATTCTTAGAACTAGACCCGTCTGGCTGGCCTTCACAAATAAAGTGTCCAGGACTGGAGTCGTTACCGGAGACTCGACCTAATGTAGTGTTAAGTGCTGTCATTAATGATTTAAAAAGTGAGGTTTTGATTAATTTTAGTCGTTATTCTAATTACTCACGGCTGATACGTTCTATTGCTTATCTATTGCGATTTATTAAGTCATGCAGAAAACATTATCCAAAGGTTAATTATTTGTCACACGATGAGTTACAAGATGCACTAAATGTTGTAATTATTCAAAGTCAGTCTCAATCATTTCCAGAGTACGAATTACTTTTAAATAAAAGGAGCTTACCTAAAGGGAGCGCCCTTCTAAAGTTCAATGTTTTTTTGGACGACAAAAATATTATGCGAGTAGGAGGACGTCTCAATAATTCTAATTTTGCTTACAGTAAAAAGCACCCTATATTATTACAGTCCACTCATAAGTTAACAAAATTATTATTTCATTTCGAGCATAGAAGATTGATGCATGCTGGCCCACAATTATTGCTAGCTTCCATTAGGGAATCTTACTGGCCAATAGGAGGTCGCAACTTGGCAAAGGCCTGTTATCACAAGTGTGTTTTGTGCCACCGTATGAAGGGTAAGGTCGTAACTCCGTTAATGGGTAACTTACCACAAGAACGCCTTCGTCCAGGTTATCCCTTTGAGAGCACGGGCGTTGATTATGCTGGCCCTATTATGTGTGCAAGTCGTCAAGGTCGTGGATGCAGGCTAGTAAAGGTGTATGTCGCAATTTTCATTTGTTTTACAACCAAGGCCATCCATTTGGAGCTCGTTGGCGATTTAACTAGCAATAGCTACTTACTGGCTTTGAATCGTTTTATTTCTCGGAGAGGTAAACCCCTTGATATATTCTCGGATAACGGTACCTCATTTGTCGGTGCGTACAACGACCTTTCTAAATTTTTAAAATTACATAGTTCGTCCTTGGGTGAAAGTGCAGCGAACGATGGAATAAGGTTCCATTTTATACCCGCATATACCCCGCATTTCGGTGGACTCTGGGAGGCGGGTGTCAAGTCAACAAAATACCACCTTCTAAGAGTGTTGGGAAATTGTAATTTGACTTTCGAGGAGCTGTACACCGCACTAACTAAGATTGAAGCCATCTTGAACTCTCGTCCACTGACGCCGATTTCTTCAGATCCTGCAGATTATACTCCGCTTACGCCAGGACATTTTCTTATTGGGCGGTCTCTTACTTCCTTACCGCAACCTGACTACCAGGATTACTCTACCAACCATCTATCTCGCTTCCAACGAATCGAACAACTCCGCCAACACTTCTGGAGCAGATGGAGTAAGGAGTATGTTGCAGAGTTACAAGTACGGTCCAAATGGCGTTCCTGCAAAGATGCTCTAAAATTAAACTCGTTGGTCGTGATTAAGGAGGATAATCTTCCTCCTCTGAAGTGGAGACTTGGACGAATTGTGGCTGTGCACCCGGGAACAGATGGCATCGCTCGTGTAGCTGACATCAAGACCTCCACTGGAGTCGTACGGCGGGCATTCAACAGAATCTGCCCATTGCCCGTGTCTTCGGAATCTGGTTGAAACCGTTGCTTTCAACGCCCGGGGGCATGTTGGAGCTTGTGATCAACACAGCCATAGACTATACACTATAACACAGCATAGGCTGAATGGAACACATTTTTTTTTGTTACCTGTCATCTGTCATAACGTTAGAATATGCACTTGCTAATTGTTTCCCGCCAAAAATACGAATAATAAAATTGTTCCCGCTAAATTAACACCGCATTAAAATTAATTGTTCTTGCACTGAGTATTCCTGCAGTTATTATTCCACTAAATTCCTTATAATTCCCGTACACTGGTCACTTAATAATACTAAAAAATTAAAAAGTTGAGTAAATATAATGATGGTAAATTAAAGTTTGTATTGTGGCGGCATCTATCTCGCCACATGCGAACTATCCTACATCGCGCAATCAAGATTTAACACGCAGATAGTCTATATGTATACAACCTCCCAACATCAACCGTTGGGCAGTAGCCCGCCAGGCACAAGACTCCGCCTGGTTGGAGGATCCTCCCTTTGGTTGGAGGAACACCACACCTAGTTCCTCCACATTGGTGAGCCCGACGTGATCGTCACAGACAGTGTTTCCACACTGGTGATGTCACACACAACCTTCGCAGCCTAGGCAGCCACATCATCACTCCATCAGCAGCTCAGCATTCAATCGAGCAGCAAGCAGCGAGTCCCACAGCCAGCCAGCATCCTCGGCTTCAACGGGTGATGTGACCACTAGCCTGCAGCGAACGCGCAAGCCTGGTCACGACCCTCAGCCCACTCCAGCATCATGGCGCATCATACTGCACTTCGGCCGGTCAACTAGCAGAGGCACTTCTCTCCTGGTCGACGCAGTCCACAGCCACCACTCACCGCTCACAGTTCCGACTCACTGCGAACTACGCGGTATCCGGTTTCGACTCAAAGGAACCCCTCACTGGTCCTGGCAAGTTCTCAAGACTCAACGACCGCTGACTCATCAAGACGATCGACCTCCGGTCTCAGGGGGGGAGTGATGTGGCGGCATCTATCTCGCCACATGCGAACTATCCTACATCGCGCAATCAAGATCTAACACGCAGATAGTATATATACAACCTCCCAACATCAACCGTTGGGCAGTAGTCCGGCAGGCACAAGACTCCGCCTGGTTGGAGGATCCTCCCTTCGGTTGGAGGAACACCACACCAAGTTTCTCCACAGTATCATTATGTTTTGTTAGGATAATAGTAGCCTAAGTATTTGCTAAGTCGTCGATTTTGTGAACTTAGACTTTGCTAAGCATTTGCTAAGCACGCACTCAGATGAATTCAAAGACGGCTCTATAAATACTGACTTTGTCATAAATCTAAAGTAAAGTCTGAGCAAAGTCCAAGTTGGGCCTATAGATCTCAGCCTTAGTACTAAAGTATATTTCTTTAATTTTTACTGTCCAAATATTGACGTACCGATGCTGACGGCCTGTGCATAATCCCTGTAGAATGTATTAGCCTGGCTGCTGAGGAATTCTGGTGAGTAGACGAGGATGATGCGCTGGCATCTCTCCGAGATCAGCTGGGCGACCGGCGCGTACGGCGTCATGTGGCCCGCTTGCAAGTCGTCCTCTATGCATAACTGAAAATGGACATACAATGGTTAAGTGTTGAATTGACTATCACTTTCAGTAGCCTATTATGGGGCCGTCCATTAACATGATGTTTTTTTAGCATTTTTAACCCCCCCCCCCCCTCCCCCTTGGTGATACGTGGTGAGGTTTAAGACTAACCCCCCTCCCCCACTCAAAATCACGTGTATTTTTTAGTACCTAAAAAGAATCTTAATTTTTTTTAGAATATTATCTTTTAGGCATAAAGTATAATCTAATTTTATTCTGAAATTAAGGACCATGATAAAAATGTCTAGACAGAAAGGTTGCAGGTTGTTTATGACTGGCATAAAAATTTTCGCTTTTCGGTTTAGAAATCGTGTTTGACGAAAAAATAAATACACGTGATATCTTACTACACCCCCCTCCCCCCTTGTGATATTTCGTGATTTTTGCCAAACCCCCTCCCCCCCTTTCGAGCCTCACGTGATTAATGGACGGCCCCTATGTGTCAAAAGCCTCTATCTAGTGCCTCTTATGTTCTCTATTTTGTCCAAGGACTTTATATAGAACTGGACCGAGATCTTGGCAATTTATATTATCTAAAATAGACTTTATGTGCAGAACATAAGACATAATATGGCTTGGCAAACATTACGGTACACTTGAGATAGCAATAATTGTACCTTGTGTCCCTGTCTAATACACACTGTGTGTTGTCACGTAAATAGAAAATGCATATTCCTAAATTAGTAGAATTTTTGAACTAAATGTACAAATTCATAAACCAACTTTTTTCATCTTAATTTATCCCAAGAGACGCGATACAACTATCGGAACTTTTGTTCGTCAACGATTCGTTGTAAGAGGACTTTTTTTCGTCAACGTAAGGCCAGGAGGCGATTTTCATATAATGTGCTTTTATCTATAGTTTTTTGACAGCTTGATATTAAGTCAACGCATTTATTTCAATTAGACCATATAAAGACACTTTTGATTTATTAGGTATTTATAATAGGAAAAAAAAGAAGTTACTGCCGCGTTCCAAAGTGTAGATTCCTATGGATTAAAACGGGCAGTAAATTACATGGTTACTATTTTGCATCAAAAAAAAAAAATTGGCATTTCGACACATTGTCCATAGAAAAGCTGTCAAAACGTCAAACTCATTCCTTACATAAAAGTTATCTGACGATTGAAAAATCAGCCCTAAATATTATAAATTAAACGATTTGATTGGTACCTATAATAAATATTTTATTACTAATTTAACAAAAAAAAACTAGGTATTCTCTCTATCTGACTCGTAATGAAGATAAGAGAATTTGGGCTTTTCTATTTAGCTTCTTCTCAATGGTAGTAAAAAAAATACAAATGCTGATAACCCCATTTGCATTGACGTAAACCGATAATTTGAATTAAAAAAAAATAATAATTGGATTTATTACACAATTAATTTGGAATTTGCGTTGTAAATGCTTGCAAAAGCGAATATTACCCGGACTGTGGAATATCTTTTCACAGAAAGGGTTTTTCATTACTTGAATTTTCTTACCGTTAGGGTGACCATGATACTTCTAGTAGCAGTACATACAAAATCTAAATGTATAATATGGGATTATTTTTCAAAGATTTTTATTATTGTAACTCTAAGACCGCAATGATACTCATTTTCAAATTTAAATCAAGGCATTGATACATTATTTAATAGCTCTAAAAAGCAAAAGTTTCACGTTCAAAAGACCTTTGTGACTCTAAATAAAAGAAACAACGTGGTTATGAACGTACCAACGTGGATTAGTTTTGTCAACTTTTTTTAGCGCGTAAATTTAAAAAACATCTCGAGTTGTTTTGTTCCCCACTACATCGATGTAGTTATTAAATACTTTAGTTAATGCAGTTTTAAGTGTTTTTTTAGGTAAATTTGTTTCCGCAGCGTGATATTCTGTCATCATTCAGATATCTGTATCACAGTCAGTCGATCGAAGTTGTCAATGAAATTGTAAACTAGCATTTCGTTGTGATTTCATACTTTATTGTGAATCCTGTTTCAACAATGTCGTACGTTCGTTTACTTACCTTTATCAAAATATCGAATTAAATCTAGGCACATAGTCTCAGTTTTTTTTATTAAAATGTATATAAAATGTGATGCTTTTATTTTTAGTGAAACACAAACAAGACGTCGCCGTCGTGTTAGTATGACCAAACTGCTTCACCTGTGGGAATTTTTAAATAACTTTAAATAAATTGCATATAATATTGCAATAGGTACCTATATTGGTTTATAAATTTCCTTTCATCAATTTGGAATGGGTTATTTATTTCCCTAATGCGACGCTGTCGCTTTTTCTCCATACGATATTTACTCTCTAAATATTCAAATATCTCGTACTCGTCACACATTTACAAAAACAGTAAAAAGTGTGATCTAATAAACACTTGTAATTTTTATACAAAGTATCGAGTTTAGAAAGTCTTATCGACCAAATTTTAAGTGGGTCCTCACAACAGTTTACCTCTAATAACAAAAACAATGTTGAATAAGCTCGTAAATATTAACTTTTTCAAGATCGCTTATTTTGACATTACAGCCGCTCAATATACACTCTGCTGCTATCAAATAACACATCATGGTATGAAAACTATACAAAAGAAAAGGTGAACGGATTTCGTAAACGTCAACTTAGCAGGCCTGCTACAGGCCTGCTTTAACGATGTCATAGTACAAAAACGCAGGGCAGTTCAACTTCCAGGCAACTTCTGCCCTGCTTTAAGAGGTCATAGTAAGCCCCCTGACCCAAATAGGAGCGGCGGCGCGGCGACCTATAGTCCCAGCCTAACATCTGAATATAATTACAAAATGTACCTAAACAAAAAAGGAGTAGTATGTACCAGGGATGTTACGGAGGTGGTTTTATCGGAACCGAAGTCGGAGTCGGAGTTTTTAAATTTGGTTTGTCGGATTCGGAACCGGAATCGGAGTCCGAGGCGGATTCGGAGGTGTTAGCAGAAGAGAGATGTGTTAAGGACAGGCCTAATAAAATAAAATAGTATTTACATAATTTCAGTCAGCCTCTTTAATTTCAATTAAAAATAATAAACCTACATACTTAGTAAAGGCGCAGGCGATAAAAAAAATGCTTCGACCTCCTATTCAAACCTACGATTTAAAAGTATCGGAGCCGAAGTCGGAACCGGAGATGTAATATCAATCGGAAGTTCCGACTTATCGGAGTCGGAGTCGAAGCTCCGTAACATTCCTAGTATGTACAATAATCGTGTAAATGTTAGAAGACATTGCTAATTATGGTTATATCTTTTTCCGATTGGTTTAGTTAACTTGCGGTATAAAGATATTGTAATGCTTTAAAGGACATACAATATTTAGTAATACTGGGCAGGACTTATTACACCATAAGTCTGCCATATGGTTACCCTTGTGTTAGAAAGTGACAAGGCGTACACTTATACCTATCTCACGTGATTCGCAGAAATCGACAAGTACTCATTCCAGTTGTACGTAGTACTTATTACTTCTATGATTTTGTCCTGCCTGTCATGTCTTACTTTGACACATTCGAGTCCATCATACTTTTCATAGAGCTCATCCGCCATGCCGCCATACATTATGGTTAGTGGACCTTCCAGGAGGGTCATCGGCATTGCGTTTGCGCTAAGAGAGAAACCTTTGAGGGTTTTTGATATTAGGTTAAAAATTGGGATTTCAGGGGGACCTGTTGCTGATTTTATGACAGTGTATTTTTTAAGAAAAACCTACATTTAAAATGTGCCCTCCATGAAGGCATTGCGTTTGCGACTAGAGGGTGCCCTCCCGAGGACACCCGGCACTGAAGTGTTAACATATTTATGTACCTATCGGATTTTGAAAATTCGTGATTCATGCCTGTCAAGACTAACTAATGCAAGTAAAGCATCCAAAATTGTTATCTGACGACAATACATATTTATGTATGTAACTTTATTTCGAAATTGTCGTTTTTGTCGTTTATTTTGTCGCCCACACAATCTGATTCATTTCTCTTGGTCAACAGTTATCACAATTTGCGTGGGATGAGTTAAATACGTTTTTTCCAAGTCACAAGTAAAATCCTTCGGTTTTATTTACATAGGTAAACTAGATAAAATCCATGAAATCACTGTCGCTTGGTCAAACATGCTGGCAGTAATTTTTATTAGGTATTTAATTAAGCACAAGTATTTTAAACAATCTAAATCTTTCTTTTTTTTTTTCACTTTAACCAATACAGGCGCTCATGAAAAATCCAATTTAGGTGCACAGTTCCAATTACTTGTTTCTTATGGAGAAGAGCCGGCAAGAAACTACATAGTTACTCTTTTAAAAAGAATATTTTTAACAATTTCAGTGAATACAGTACTATGATTTAGGATAGTTATAAGAGAACAATGTAGCCTTGACCACAGACCAGTAATGTAGTACAGAAAGTTAATTTCCATAAGAACTAGTTATTAAATAACGTAAATAAACTCAAGCCTGTATTCTCCGAAGGGTTGGCAGTGGTGTAGGGTATACCCACATTACACCGTTATGTTTACGTCCATTGACCGGGCACAAATCCAGACTCCGGGCTGCTAGTGAGAAATTCCACATGGAAAAACACAATAACACTTTGCCTGACCTGGGGATCGAACCCAGGATCTCACACTCAACAGTCGCGTTTGCGACCGCTAGACCAACGAGGCAGTTATTAAATACTAGCTTTTGCCTGCAACTTCGCTTGCGTGAAATTTTGAACCCGTTATGTGCTGATTTTGCATACAAACTTTCATCCCCTATTTAACTCCCTTAGGGGTTGAATTTCGAAAAATCCTTCCTTATTCCTTGTCTACATTATAAAGAGAACCTCTGTGCAAAATTTAAGCTTTCTAGGTCCAAGGGTTTGGGCTGGGCGTTGATGAGTCAGTCAGTCAGTCAGGACCTTTCTTTTTATTTATATAGATTGTAGGTAATTGCAATTTCATGTTACCTGGAACCCTTCTGCCCTCATTCTCTTCAGAAGCTCATCAACAAAGTGCTTATCTTCCTTAGCATACAACACAAATGCATCGTAATGCTGCTCGTAGCCATGTCTGTCATGATATGTGATAGCATTGTACACTCTTTGCTGGCTATTGTTGTTGTTACTGTTGTTGTTGATGGCTATTTGGTTCTGTCTATTCACTGAAAAGAGGAATGTTAGGTGAATTAAATGCTGGACTACCTTGAACTGCTTACGACATGTTTAAATAATGTCTAGATGTATTAGGTGCCATCTCTACGAGCTAGTGTATAGCAGCGATAGTCCCGCTGTGCCATCAAACTGAATAGAAACTATTTGGCTGTCCCTTTTCAAAACCTGGTCCCAAGGGACACTTTTTACAAAAATCGTTTTATTACATAATCTTGCTAACCTAGTAAGTCCCTACCAAATACAAAAACACCAGCTTGAAATTTCACACATAAGCACCTCGTGACCACATTAAAACCTAGTGTCACTGACACCACATGATTTTACCTAACATAAATACTTTTTATAGGCTGACTGATTTTACGTTTATACACTCTCCTGTAAAATTTCGTTTTAAGTCCTCACTAGGTACTGAAATGGGAGAGCTGTATTGCTGCGATGATATTCCCATGTGGAGATTAATTCGTATAGTATATTGAATTTGATGGTACGGCGAGACTATCGCCGCGACATACTCGCCTGTGTAGATGGCGCCTAAGGATCAAATTTTAGTTACAATTTTGTAAATATAATTTTTAGGAACAATTGTTTGCTTCTACATGAAGTTGCTTTGCATGAATAAGCACACAATCCAAAATGTTCAAACTAGATATCTAGTTTCCTGACAGTGGAATCCAAAATAGACCTTATTTTTTGTGTAACATATATGTTCATATCGGCAAAAAATAGCAGTGGCATCACAAAATGTCAAATGCAATTGATTGATTTTTGGCACCATTTATCTTCAACAATGTAATCTTAAAAGGCTCTCCTCTAAAATAAGCTTTTTTGAATTGTGTCATTATTCATCTAAAGCAGCAATGTGTTTGTTCAAGCAAGTCTACTAGATTTACAAGATATAAGCAATAAAATCATTACTCTTAACCACTCAAGGGACAAAATTATAATAGAAATAATGAGTTATATCTACAACTTACCAACAAGCTCACGATTTCTAATTGATTCTCTGAGATCATCACACAGATCGTCATACACATCATAACGATCCAAGCGCTCCAAATAGTTTAGCAGCTGACCAACGGTTGCAGTGCGGTCTTGTTGCCAGATTTCCAACACTTCTGTAGTCTTGTGAGGAAGCAGTTGGATATATGCGGCTTTTTCTGATGACACATTGACTAGGTACGCCAGGCCTCGCCAGTCTCTGTGGTATTTAAATAAAACTATAAATACAGTCCTGTGTGTGTGTGGTGTCACGTAAAATACAGATGTGGAGTTGCGGACACCAGCCCATGGAGTTGCGGACAAGAGTCCATAGAGTTGCAGACACGAGCCCATGGGTTTGCGGTCACAAGCTCATGGAGTTGCGGACACCAGCCAGTTATACCTTATTATACCTACAGTCCTGTATTTAACTTTTAGTCCTGTGGTCTCTATTACAGAGATTTCTCTGTATTCTGTATTATTTGTAAGGACCTACCGAAGACATAGCCAGAACTGCCTTCAGGGAGTATAAGTAAGGAAACCTATTTTTTTCTGCCTAGCCTTTAACTATGTTGGAATCACTTTCTAGTCTAACCAGATGCTGCTGAATACCAGTATTTTATATGCAGCTAATGCCATCAGACTTAGGCAATTGCCAACTGGGCATGCTAGACTGATTTTCATACTTTCAGGCTTCTGACTACCCGTAACGACTGTTGTAGGTATTCATGACACATGGGACCAACTGCTTTACATGCTCTCCAAGGCACAGAGAAATGAAACCTATTATTAGATAAAAAAAATGCATATTTTGTGCATCAATAAGAGCCAGAAGAGCATGTGATGGGGACCATGGTTACGTCCATAGGACCTACTAGTACGGTCAGCAACAAAAGTAGCTGAACATTTGAGTTTTTAAACTTTGCATTAATTAGATAACTAATTGATAGGAAACAAAAACTTTAAGACATACTTAGAGCTGTATCTATATCTATTAAAGTTTTTGTTTTAAAACACCTAGTTTTCTAATTAATACCAAGTTTAAAAACTCAAATGTTAAGCTACTTTTGTTGCTGACTGTACACCCAATTTATTTAATAGATCTCATCACAAATTGTATAGCTAAAATGTTAACAGAAAGAAACCTAGTTCAGACTTCCCTCCAAATTGGAATTAAGTAGAGTGAAAATAATGTACTCAACTTCAATGTAGCATAGTCTCAACCAATAAATTACTTTAATAATTTATTGTGAACTAAAATAACTGTGTTTTCTTAGTTGTGTAGGTAGGTATAATGCAGGTCACTGAGTCATTGTTATCATTGGCAAAGTCTGGACTTTTACACATTTGATCCTGTGACGGGCTACATAACTCAAGGATATTTTGTTTCAAGTAAATAACCTTTGAATTAAAAATAATATACGACTACTATTAAATACTACATAAGAGGGTTTTAGCGAATTTCAGCTATTTTGATAAATAGTAAAGTTAACATATCAACAGGAAAAACTTTAAGTTTTTATGTGTATGAAATCATAGGTCTCACTTAAAAACAGTTTTGTGTGTTATTTTTAGAATAGAACAATTTATTCATGTTTTCACAAAAATAAATAGTCTGTTTTTTTTGTGTTATAATGGTATTCGTGGTTGTTGATATTTTCACTACGCATCTCAGTTATGTAAACGAAAATATAATTACCTGGGTAGCTTATCAGGATCATCATTTGGTATAATTTTTGGCGTATCCAACAAACATGATAACAATTCCCGAGTTTTTAATGGAAGACATGACAATGGCAAGGACTGTATATCAGTATCGTCTCCCATTTTAATCCCAAATTATTTATATTACACAATCATTTCAGCTGAATATATCACTCAAAACAATTCAGACTATATTTTTATGTCCAGTTTCCTTAGAAAGGCACAAAATATCAAAAATATCAAATCCAAAAATGACAAAACAGATACATCACGCAAAACTAGAAGTGAACAGATAAAAAATATTTAGTGAAATGTGGAATTTTATAAGGTTGGCAGAATATGTTGAAACAAAATAGAGTGCGCGCAAGATAACTCTGCGCGCGACTGAGGGCGTGCTACACGTTGCCATGATCGCAAAAGTTCAAATTACCGCTTTTTAAGCTTAACTTTCTTATCGCTAAACATATTTTTCCCGTTAAACATTTCTAGAATCAGGTAGTTCTACTATCAAAATTAATAAAACAGCACACACTTTGGTGGATAATGATTAGTTCCGATTTCGGCCGCGCGCAGACTTATCTTGCGCGCACTCTACCTCTTGCCTGCGAAATCCACAGACTAAATAAAGAACGAAATCTAATGCCTGCTCTACACTTACCAGCGTATTAGCGGTGCGGACTTACATCTAAAAGCCTCGCGTGAAAAAGACTTGCAAGCCATCAACATTCACGTTACATTTTTTCGCAGCGTGAATGTCGAAGTTCCTTGATTATGATTTTTTCGTTTGTGTTGCCGTGTGCAATAAGAAGGATGTTTGGAAGCTCTTAGTGCGAGTTGGTGGAATGGCAACTAGATAAGTATGGTATCTTGCAGTGCGTCTAGATGTCCGATGGTAGAAGGGGGCCGGTGGGATGAGGTTGTAGAGTTCTTGAGCACACTCACCGAAGTACAGTCTATAGAAGACTAACAAGCAGGCAACCTTGCGGCGATGAGCCAAGCTGTGAAGCTTGGCATGCACCAGTTTTACGTCGCCAATGAGTCTCTTAGCTTTGCGATCCACTGAGTCAAGTGCGGGAAGTTGGTATTTTGCTGAGCCATGCCAAAGGTGATTGCAATACTCCATGCAGGATCGGACTTGCTCTTCATATAGAGTCAACAACTGTCCAGGCGAAAACTATCGTTTCACTCCATTTAGGATGCCCAGTTTTTAGGCCGCAGTTTGGGGTTTGTTCTCAATGATGGTGCCGAAGTTGAGACTGGATGTCAACTCCATGCCTAGAAGTTCGAGCCGATCAGTTACAGGAACAGATGTACTCCGAAAAATAAGAGTTTGGTCGAAACGACTTCTTTTAGCGGTGATAAGACATGCCTGTGTTTTGGTGGGGTTAAAAGGGACCAGATTATCATCACCCCACTGGGAGACAAGGCTTAAGGTCAAATCTGTCCGCTCTACCATGGCCTCATTCAAATAACGAACTTTATCCCCGCTGGGTTTTGCGCTAGACAAGTACCTATCTCTCTAAAACAGTAGTACTGTGCATACCCAACAATACCAGGCTGAAGTAGGTCATTGATGTGGAGCAGGAAAAGAGTTGCAGAAAGAACAGATCCCTGAGGAACTCCGGCATCAATAGTCATAAGCTCAGGGGGCTTACCATGACCTCTTAAAGCAGGGCAGAAGTTGCCTGGAAGTTGAACTGCCCTGCTTTTTTGTACTATGACATCGTTAGAGCAGGCCTGCGGCAGGCCTGCTACGTTGACGTTTATGAAATCCGTTCACTTGTTTTTTTTGTATAGACTTTTCGTACCATGAACAAGCTTATCCGCTCAACTTGGTTGAATAGTCGTTCACCTTTTATACTGCCATGGTACGATTTTTAGCGATTCAGAAGCAGGCCTGCTTTTGAACGGATATTGACTGGCTGGCATTTGAACGTTTTCATAAGACGTCATGGTAAGCCCCCAGATAAGCAGCCGTCAACGACTACTCTGATCGATCGTTCACTAAGGAAGTCTGATATCGAGCTACAAAAATCAGCTGGGATGCCATAAACAGGAAGCTTGTTGAGTAGATTTCCATGCCCGACCTTGTTAAAGGCCTTCGAGATATCAAGCGATACAGAAAGTGCTTCGCCGTGTTTCTCGATGGCTTCGCCCCAACAATGCGTGACATACACAAGATCGCCAGTCGACCGATCCCGGCGAAAGCCATATTGACGGTCACTGAGGAGATCATTGTCTTCAAGGTAGGTGAGCAACTTACTGTTCAGTACCCTTTCATAACCTTGCACAGAATGGAGGTAATGGTGATTGGACGATAATGGGCAGGGTCTGCACGGTCGCCCTTTTTGGGCACTAATTGTACACAAGCAAGCTTCCAGGATTTTGGCACCGTTCTTTTTTCAAGAGAGAGGCGGAACAAGCGTGTCAACACAGGAGACAGTCCAGGCGCACATTGCCGAAAACACTCTAGCTGGAATGCTGTCAGGCCCGTTGGCCTTGTTCACATCTAGACTGCGCAATACTCTTCGGACCTCTTTAATACGAACTGCAATCTCCAGCATCGAAGAGTCGTAACGAGTTACAGGAGGTGGTTGCTTGCAGCCAGCGTCCAGGGGGCTTACCATGACGTCTTAAGAAAACGTTCAAATGCCAGCCAGTCAATATCCGTTCAAAAGCAGGCCTGCTTCTGAATCGCTAAAAATCGTACCATGACAGTACAAAAGGTGAACGACTCTTCAACCAAGTTGAACGGATAAGCTTGTTCATGGTACGAAAAGTCTATACAAAAAAAACAGGTGAACGGATTTCGTAAACGTCAACGTAGCAGGCCTGCCGCAGGCCTGCTTTAACGATGTCATAGTACAAAAAAGCAGGGCAGTTCAACTTCCAGGCAACTTCTGCCCTGCTTTAAGAGGTAATGGTAAGCCCCCAGATGTGAATTACTTACAAAGAGAGATGCAAATAATTTGCCTTCTCACTTGCAGAGTGAGAAAGCGAGCCATCAGGTTTCATCATTGGAGGTAAGGTGGGACGACAAAAATTCGTTTCAACTGCTTTAGATAGGGACCAGAACTGTCTACACGGAGGGTGCGATGCTAGTTTGGCCGAGATAGGTTCGACATGGTTAAAACGTGTCCCACGTAGGAGCCGCTTGCAGAACTTGGCGACCTAATTAAAGGCTCTTTTCTTCGCGCGAACCCTACGCCCTCTAACTTTGCGGTTGAGGGCTCCCAAGGCTCGGTAAGCAGACTGTTTTCGGGCCTCAGCGTGGGCGCATTCTGCATTTACCAAGGCCAGGATTTGTGACCGAGCGCGATGTCGGAGAATGGAATAAAATATTCCATCCCCTGCCTAATCACGTCCGCAACCACGTCAGCACAGCACGAGGGATCACCCGAGGAGAAGTACACACGCCGCCATGGATAAGAAGCAAAAAAGTGCCGCACCTCATCCCAGTCTGCTGACTCGTATCGCCATACTCGCCTCGAGCGGACTCTCGTCTGGAGGAGAGCAGGTCGATACGGATTTCACGAGACAGTGGTCAGACGTTCCCTGCAGGGCTGAGACCGATACTGAATGACTGTCCGAAAGATACGTCAGTAGAAGGTCCAAGCGATTGGGTGTATGGCCGTCAACATCCGATACCCGCGTTGCCACATTTACCAACTGGGTCAGATCCAGCGTTAAAGCAAACTTACGCGCCTCTAACCCAGCGTGGTTAGTTGTCTGGTACGGAAACAACCACTCTTTATGATGGGCGTTGAAGTCCCCCAGAAAAATGAGCTTCGCTGTTGGGTACCGTTGCTGGGCTACGTCAGCGCCGTTGTCTCCTGGTCGCCGCTGTGCGATCAGTAGACATATACGGTATACAGTGCGTGTCTGTATGAGTGTGTCCATTCAGGCGATTATAATAAATTATAGCAGTAGCTTTAGCTTATATATCTACTGTGGCATGATGGTGGTGGTAAATGAAAACGGACTGCGATAATTTGAAATCTGAATTCGAAAAGTCCAGAGATGCGTTCCGGAAGCGAGGAGCGAGCTTAGAGGCCTCGCGGTTGAATGCTTGCCTTTAAGTTGCCTTCCATGCAAGGAGGTCTAAGGCCCCTCGCCCACGGCGACTTTTTGTAGCGATGCTGTCGCGCATGTGTATCGATACAGCTGCGATGCTGTCGCTGGCTGTGTACCTTCGCCCAGATTATGTAGCCACAGTAGTAGTTTCAGTAGCGATGCAGAAGCGGGTTTACAAAACGCGCGACAGCATCGCTACAAAAAGTCGCCGTGGGCGAGGGGCCTTAGACCTCCTTGCATGGAAGGCAAGGGGCAAGCGTTCAACTGCTAGGCTATCACTGCTTACGACAGCGTATGATAAAAGTTAATTCAAACAAAAGTAATTATAATTTGAGACGCTTTATTGTCATTCACAAGTGCATTCACTATCTCACTACAATCTAATGTCGATACAAATGCAGAATAAGTTATTTTTTATTATACATAACAAAATTAATAATTATTCATACCACATAATGATGTTATAGGAACGAAAAGGCAAAAACGACTAAATATTCACTGGTAAAAACATAAATACGTAAATCAATAAATATTTCTGATTAAATAATTACTTAAAGATATTTGTAGTAAATAATGTTAAATATCCAATAACACCATTATTTAACAACACTTTCTCACGAGTTAAACACAGTAAAATTAACAACAAACACATTGATCTAAGAACAGTATTTACAATTTATTACTACTAGGTATTAAGCTCTTTTATAATGGAATGTTCAATTTTGACTTCAAAATACAAAGCGGATAATTCAAGGTAGCACCACACCTTTTTTCACACATACCATAAAAAAACACATTTGTGAATACAACGAAAAATGGATTCGTGGTTTTTATGAATTTTCTAAGGCTCCTATCACACTGGCAATCACGCGGCGCTTACATGTCGCCGTCCACATCGGGCGTTGTTCATAGAACGCCCATCTAACGCCAAACACACGTGTTAGGGGCATTAGTGAGGAATTAGTGTCTTGAAACAGTTGTTTTCGACTAGTTATCGGATTGTCTCATGATAAGCTATAATGTTGTACAATATTATCCAATATCAGAGTTTCAACACATATTTATGTTCAATCCGTTTTTTTTATAATTAAGTTTACATGAAAACACGCTATTTTTTATGGTAATTGGTAAATTCTTCTACAAAAGTCATCATTATTTACTAAGGATGTGTCATACAAATCGACCTGTAATCGGTTGAATAGTCTTTTTTTTACAAAAACCGAGACGACTGCAGTCGTCAAAAAGCCTTTTTTCTTTAATAACAGAGATATTGATTACGAAGAAATTGTAAGAGATACATTGAATCGCCTTTTCATATAAATTTTTGTTTCAACCATCCAATTGACTTTCAAAAATTGTATTGCGTATAAAAATTTGTGCTTCTTTTCACAGCCGGCCGACGACCTAAAGATATATGTATATTTTATAGAGAAAAAGTACTATACAATAACATATCTACTATAGATTGTATTGTCTCTAAGAAGGAAAGTCACTTGACAATTTAGACATTATTTACATTATTTTTGATACAATATTTGTATGATATGTATAAACTAAGACTATTGTATTAATTTCCAATCAACTAAAAGCAATATATTACTAAAATTTACGGAATTACTATATGATGTTTTCTGTTTTGAATCCTTGTAATATGTAACTATCTATTGCCTTATAATGTTGCTTCTACACAATTATTTTATTAGTGTCAGTTACAATACAAACAATAATTTCTTACTACAAAAAATGTCGTGTGAGTGGGGCTTTATACAATACATCCATAATTGTTGTGTGTATTTGTTTAAATTTAAATAACTAAATATATAATAGGTATTTTAATACATATAATGCGGCAAGATATTACGTATAATCTTTTGAAAACATTGAATTATATCATCGTAGCTGAAATTCTACCTCTAATTTACTAACTTCCACACGTAATTGGCTTCGAATAAGTTTATACAATATATATTTTTATACAATCTATAACTAAGGATTATATTTAGTTATTTGTCGTGGATAATAAGATATTTTGGGTTCAAAGCTTACTGGCACATATCGCTACAGAATGACTTATAAATAATACTGAAATAATTCGACAGTTTCACTTGCTTTGTGGTGATATGCTTCAGTGGCTTGTGAGAATTATAATTCTAAGTTGAGGCGCATTTGCGATCTTGTTACAAATGTTACAGCTAAAAGCCGTAGTGCGGTTACACCTAGGTTCAGGGCTTGGTTTAGGGTTCGAGCCGCCCCTAGAATAATATAAGCTTTGCGCACAGTAGTATTAGTAGTATTTATTAAAAGAGGGTTAGGTATTAACGATTGTTGTAATTTTTTCGACAATAAGCGTTCTGCGTTGGTAAAAAAACCACTAAGTGGGGAGTGATCGCGTTACAATCACACTAATTTTGTATCATCAATCTGTTGGCATAATTCTTACTAACTGCAACTGGCCTCATCTAGTTATGGCCGGCTAAACCAAGGTGTACCTAACCGCAATTAGGCTTTCAGTCGTAACATATACAAGACTTGATAAATATAAATCAGTATTTTGAAAAATAAATAGATTAAGTATGGCAAGACTTTTGAAAATCACTAAAATAAGATTTAAATAACTTGATAACATAACTATTATATATATATTTGTGTATTGGTATTTAGAGTTCCTAGTATACAACGTGTCACAAAGATAACCAGAAACTAAAATGTATCACTCTTTGTGCTTTCCTGTGTATTTGATTAAATTAATATAATGAACATAGTATTACAAATAACGTATATATATATTTTTATATAATAATCTGTTAGGCAAGCGCAACATTCATAAGAAAACAATTAAAACTTTATGATTATTTCTTTAAACATTAAATACAGTATCGAACCTATGTATAGTTTGATATGACTTTTAATAGTACATAATACGTCAGCGTAAGTCATGGAATTAAGACTTTTTCAATGTTCTCACTGTGGGCTATTACAGTACGATCAGATTTAAATAGATATTTTCCCCATTAAATAACTTATGGTCAAATATTCAAACGTCTCAATTTTAAGCTGTCGTTAAATCTCGTGCTTAGTCATCATCTGCCTAGCCTTTTCCCAACTATGTTGGGGTCGACTTCCAGTCGAACCGGATGCAGCTGAATATCAGTATTTTACATGGAGCGACTCCCTATCAGACCTCCACAACCCAGTAACTGGGTAATACGATACTCTTGGTAAGACTGGTTGTCAGACTTTCTGGCTTCTGACCAACAGTAAAGACTGTCAAAGATCTACAAATGACAGCCGGGACCAACGGCTTTACGTGCTTTCCGAGGCACGGAGGAAACTCGCTATGGTAAATGGTCACCCATCCACAGACCAACCTCGGCAAACGTGGCTTAACCCGGAAGATCGGTCTATGCGGCTGTAATTATTTAGCCACGAGCTCCTCCTAAATCTCGTGCTTAGTGACAGCACGAAATTTAACGGCAATTCAAAATTGATTATCGTTTGAGTAATAAGCCATTCGTTTTCTATAGTACCTACCATTCGTTTTCACCGAAGTTAACGCCGAGTGCAAATTATAAATAAAAGTAACTAATATTAAAATGCAAAAGGTAGCTTCAGCCGACAGACAGACAAACTTTTTGCATTGTCAGTACGTTTTTTTTATTTGTAAATATTACAAATTGTTTTTGTCATCAGTCTTCAACGGTATAATTTGATTAAATTGCTTTAAAAAATAATAAAAACTACTTTTTAAAAGAAAACATTGTCTTTGGGTTAAAAAGTCGAGCATAGTATTTTTCTTACTTTTCGAGACAGTATAGAGTGAAACTTATAAAGTAATAATACTAATAACTTAAGTAAAATGTATTGGCTCCAATAAGTTTACCTACATGTACCGTTGCTAATCAACTGCCAATCAATACGTAAATCGTTATATAGGGCAAACAATACCACTAGTACAGTCAACAAAAGAGTTAGGTATACAATCAACGGATATCAATGCACTACGCAAGCAGTTGTCATTGTACTTATGCTCGTAATAACTTTTTGTACGGAAGACTCGCTCAGACAAGCGATGGCAAAGACTTCACCACTCAACACACGCATAACTCTACTATAGGTCTAGCGCTTAACTGGGGCAGTGCCAGGGGTATGGGAGCGGCACGGGAGGGGTGACATGACGACGTGTCCGAACTATCTCGCTATACACGTGATAAATATAATGAAGATATCTCTTACGATATTTACGAATGTATACTTAACTTAAATTAATTAATCTAATTGTGCGTGACAATGTAAACAAAAAATTTGTTACAATAATTATATTATTTTATTTAATAAGTATTAATATTTTCAACTGAAACAACAAAAACAACAAAGAAATCCCGAAATCCCAAATTTAATTAATCAGATTCCTTATCGCTATATGTACCCGAATCATTGTATGAATGATTAACACTTTCATTATCTAGTAGTAGTAAAAATATCGTAAGCGATATCTTCATTATATTTATCACGTGGATAACGTATGGTACGTAACGTACGATAGTTCGAAAACGTCATGTAACGTCATGTCACCCCTCCCGTGCCGCTCCCATACCCCAAGCATTGACTCAGTTAAGCGCTACACCTATAAAATAAGAATGTAATAAGTTGCCTGTATACTTACATCTTTGGTTGACTGTACGAGTTTGGAAATTACAATGGTGTAGGAAACTGGGGAACTAATGGCGCCACCATCGCTGGTACCACAGCAATTTCATTGGTTAAAGTTTGTTTTACATTATTACTAAAGACAATAAAAAACTCATTCTGATTGGTTGTAATTAGTAGTAACAGAGGAGCTGCCATCTACTTTTGCGTTCGCCTCCCCCATTGCAATAGATTTCGTCAGCTTGCTTACAACCATCTCTCTTACACATCCGCAAGAAGAAGAGACAAAATAATATTCAGTTTACGGAACTCACGAAAACTATTGCCATTTTTGTAATTTGTAAACTCGTACACACGGCTAAATAACAAGCTATACACTTCCAATGTAAGCTGACCTCTCATTGTACGTAAAACCACGAAGCAAAAATAAAGAGGAGTTGGCCTAAGCAACTATGCACTTTGATACCAGCTAGGTCATGACGTCATCACGGTGGGCGTGGCCTTTGTCAGTCTGTCGGCACTCGTCCTGTGCACACTACGTTCGCGCTCCCATCCGATTTTATAATTTTCTTTGTTATTTGAAAGAAAAAGTTAAGGTGTTGTGTACTATCTTGCAAAAGCAATCATCACATTAATTTCACTTACAAGTAATTTTATACGTAATTTATTACATTTGTGACACTAGAGACATCTAGCGTAATATGGCTAAACCACGTGTTAGTTATCTATGAATCCGAATCTTTTAGTTTTTCCTATTCACCACTAGATGGAAAATATAGAAGTAGGCGGGGTGTAACGTTCCCCTCACCCCGCGAAATGTCACGCATAGTATTATCGGAAAATCACATTACAACATCCTCTTTATATTATCTCCGTGCTGACCGGTTGTATATCTGGTAGTATGAGTCTGTCATGCTCACTTAAATGTCCTGCTGATGGTGGCGTTGTATATCTGGTCGTTGGGTTCCCTACAATATGGTTGAGCTGAGCGAAGCGTATGTGCACGTCATGGTCGTGAACGGGTGCTGTCTGTCGGGACTGGTCAGCCCTTAACTGCTATGGCAATCCTAGAAGGCATATTTTTCTATTTGTTATTCTTATGTGAGTTTATTTCTTACATTAAGCTGCATTATTCTCATTCTATTTCTCACACTACTGTAATGGAATTATCCTGAACTACTATTTTGAAAAGAGTATTCACGGAGTTTCTTTCCGGCTCTTCTCCATAGAGCCTTCTGGAACCGTGCACCTAGTTTTGACGTTTTAAAAGTGCCTGTAATCTGGTCTATTTGAAATAAAAACTTTGACTTGACCACTACGGAAAGCCTATACAATAGAAGATCAGATCATACTGGAAATGTTTAGTTTGATATATTGCCGTGCGTACTAGATACTGAATGCCAATGAGATTTTTATTATGTTTAAAAATCTAAGAAAGTTAATAAGTAGAACAATTTCTTTTGCAGCCATATTACTTTTTGGTGGCGCTGTTAAAGAAGGTTATATGATATACTACTTCATATATATTTTTTACTTCATGATATGTAGGTACTAATGTTATTTTAAACATAATTTAAAACTTTGCCGTACGAATTTATTGCTTATTTAGTAGACCTATGCCTTATAGTAATTTTACCTGTACAATGTTTTTTATGTAGATATTTAAATTTCGAGGTACTTAGAACCTGATGCCTTTTTGTGTCTTTTTGTCGTAGAAAAATATTTTTTTGTTACCTCAGACATTATTTACACCCGTTTGAATCGGTCTCCTAAACTAACCATCATCTTTCATCTTTCTGTATACCTAGTCAGACAGTCTAAGAGCATTTTTGCTCAAATTCTCGAAAAACCAATCAGTCCAGTTACTTCTACATTTGAAGAGTAACGTCGGCAAATCTTCGGCTAAATTCGTAATAACAACGAACTCAAACATTTGAATTCAATTTCGGAGACCACTCTATTCGAGAATCTTCGACTAAACTCCGAACGTTCCATCGTAGAACGAACAGAGTTTAAAAATGGAATTATCGCTGAAGAACCAGCGAGTTCACAAACCGTACTCGAATGATTCGAAATTCGAACCAAGAACACAACCCTTCGGCACAAACCGAATCCAATTTAAATTTGGAATCAACACACCAATAACGTTATTGAATAACGTTTTTACCGATAAATCCTTTCTGCCAGAATCTCACATCAAGAGAAGAAAAACGAAGCAGGTTTCGCCTGCCGACATCTGATCTCAATTATGCGCAGCCCTCTTCCCTTGCATATACCCCTCCCACCGTTTAGCCGTGTTTATCAATATCGGATCATTGTCCAACCCTGCTAGAAGATACAATTGGTTAACATGCGTAGCATGGTAGTCCCACCTGGCAATATTAGGACTGACTCCAAGAGTAAAATGTCTTAGGTCGTAAAAACTCCCACTCCCGGTGTCAAAGAGGGGTAGAAGGTTTTTCAGTGACGTCATGCCGTCGTCGAACATTTTCTTCGCTAGGGAGATGGAGTTTTCGCCCTCAATGATGTGTAGGTCGTAAAGACCTAGTAAAGTGTAAATGAATCCGTTAAGCACGAAGAGAGGGGGTTTGGTCGGGTATTCTTCGTACCTGGAATGACAACAAGACATATTTAAAGACGTATTTACGAATCTGCTATAAGTAAACTGTTTTTCAGTACATTTTTCGATGAATCCGTAAAACTTAGCTAGATGTTATAGTAAGCTAAGGATAGACTACTCTTTTGTCTAAAAAAGTGGAGAAAATATTTTTAAATTTGACTGTTAAAATTTAATATAAATTTTTCATAGCCTCCTCCCACGAAAATACTGAAAACGGGGTGAGTTTCGGTACGAATAATTTAAGTTTTAATAAATAAATACAATACCATTAGTTAGCAGACATGTTTACCTAACAAAGGGGGAGAAAAAAAAAGAAAATGTTTGCAATATGAACAGGAAAAGAAATAAATATTTTTATTTGTTTCATATATTTTGCTAGACAGATGAACCTTAACAGTGGAAAAATAAGGCTGGTTGACCTTGTCGCGAGTGTCTGTCAGGGACCTTGACGCTAATATCTGAAAGTGACCTTGACGCTAATATCTGAAAGTGACCTTGACGCTAGGGTCTGAAATTGACCTTGACGCTAGAGTCTTTCAGTGACCATGACGCTAATGTCTGACAGTGACATTGACGCTAGTGTTTGACAGTGACGCTGGCTTCAGAGAGTGACTTTGACGCTAGACTTTCAGTGCCTTGACGCCAGTATCATAGTCACCTTGACGCGAGTGGCTGAATGTGACCTTGACGTTAGTATTTCAGTGACTTTGATGCTAGTGTCAGACAGTAACCTTGACGCTGGAGTCTGAGAGTGATCTTGACGGTTGTTTCCGACAGTTATCTTGACGCTAGTGCCAGACTGTGACTTTGACGCTAGAGTCTGACGGTGACCTTGGCACTAGTGTCTAACAGTGACCTTGACGCTAGTCTGTCAGTGACCATAACGCTAGTGTCTGACAGTGACCTTGACGCTAGAGTCTGAAAGTGACCTTCATTCTAGTGTCTAAAAGTGACCTTGACGCTAGTGTCTGACAGTGACCTTGACGCTAGAGTCTGAAGGTGACTTTCATGCTAGAGCCTGACAGTGAACTTGACGCTAGTGTCTGACAGTGACCTTGACGCTAGACTCTGGCAGTGAATTTGAAGCTAGAGTCTGACAGTGGCTTTAAAGCTAGAGTACGACATTCACCTAGACTCAAGTCTGAAAGTGACGTTGACGCTAGCGTTTAACAGATACCTTGAAGCTAGCGTCTGACAGTGACGTTGACCCTAAAGAAAACCTATGACAGTAAATAATTTTATAAAACTGGTACAGTAACTTACCACACATATTTATCCATCCACATGGCTTTCACTCCACCGGCGTGGCTCGGCACATCAAGTAGGTACAATGCTCGCTTCGCAGCTTGCAAGTACGTGGCGTCGCCGCTGCGGTAGTAAGCGCGCGACAACAGAGATATTGCATGTCCTTGACTCATGGCTGAGTGCCTGGAGACAAAAATTATAGAAATTTCTATATAACCGCTTTTGAGGGTACAAATTGTAAGATAGATTACTAGAAATGGCAAGAAGGAGTCTGGTTGCGCTGATTCGATAGTATTTTGTTGGTAAATATCCCTATTCCTGTCCCGCACTTTACCTCTCGTACCTACGCGTGCAAGCGAGACCACTACACGCAGTGGCTCCACCCCGCGTATCTTTGACACAACATATTCAAAAACAGTGGTTGCGCGCAATGTTTAGTTTTAATTTTATAATTATGTCATCTGCCGGCGACGGCGCACACTGTTCCACAACCCCAATATTGGGGAATTAGGCGTTGCAGTAAAATGCCAATAGATGGCGCTAAATCACAGTCTCATCAATTTCACCTTCCACGCGCCCTGTGATTGGCTGCACGCGTCGGTAATATGCATCGTCAAATTGCCGGTGCAACAGTTCAAGAGAAGAAAAATTTGAATCTTCACAACGCCTACTACTGCCCTCTTGAACGCACCTATTTTTCTTTGTTTTTTGTGAAAGTGCTTCACAGACACCCAGGAGTGCAGTTTTCCGGAGACTGGTGAGTTCAGTGTTCTGTTGACATATTTTAAATATTTAAACTATACATTGCCGCACCGCACCGCCATCAACTAGGACTGTTCTTTACTTCTTTCTCAGTCTCCAAACCCCTCCATCGGCTGGAGCTATTTACACGCTCCACCAAACAGCAATGGCCGAACTACCGCGCTCGTGATAGACAAGTACCGCGTAACTTCACATACTAGCATTGGAAGATATGTGAAACTAGATTGGAACTCTCTTGTGTCGTCGCTGCAAGCCACCACCTTAAGGCCGCGTTTCCACTGACGCGGAGCTAGGCGGAGAGGAGCGGAGAAGAGCGGTGAAAAGTGGTCAGTGTTTCCACTGAAGCGGAGCTGGGCGGAGAGGAGCGGAGCTGGGTGGAGAGGAGCGGAGCTGGGCGGAGAGGAGCGGAGCTGGGCGGAGAGGAGCGGAGCTGGGCGGAGAGGAGCGGAGCTGGGCGGAGAGGAGCGGAGCTGGCGGAGAGAGAGAGAGATTATAATTTCCCAAGCTGCATCTTTGGTTTCGTTGCATTTGTAGGTATTCAATCGCGTATCCCATAAACACGGAAATAGTCTAACAGTTTCAATGAACTTCTCATCCATTTTGATACGTATGCACCTAGTGACGTAACGAAGACAACTGAAAAACTGCACGCGAGTCACGCACCGCCCCGCTCCGCACCGCCCCGCTCCGCACCGCTCCGTACCGCCCCGCTGTCCTCCGCTTTGCACCCCAATGCTCGCTGTCCTCCGCACTGCACCGCCTCGATGTATGAATATCCGCTCAGCTCTGCTCCACCCCGCTCGTACTGTTTCCATTGAAGCGGAGCGGAGATTTCAAGCATAGTCATTGGTCAATTTGTGCACCGCTAAGCTCCTCTCCGCCCAGCTCCGCGTCAGTGGAAACGCGGCCTAAGGCGCTTCCCCCACCGAAAGTGGCGCCACTTCAGAAAAAAAGCATTATTTCTGTCAACACACAACATATTGAAATTTTGTACGTACAACATTTTAGTCAAGTGTTGTAGAAATTTTCGAACAGCAAAAAACAACACTTGACATACTAGGTTACAAGTTTTAGTAATTAATGCTAAAAACGGCCGTTTTTGGTTCTTTTCGCTTGTAGACGGAGTTGTAGACGGATAATGTTAAAAGTCATAGGTAACAGTACTTTTTGAAGCCATTTTATATGAGCATCTGTTGTTTCGCAGTAGTGTTATTAAAACTCACCATCCCGGTTTCAGTTCCGCGACGCCGGCGGCCATGCGTCGTCGCACAGGTATGGGCCAGCCGCCGCTGCGCGCGCGCTGGGACCTCACCAGCCAGCGCGCCGCCGCGTAGAATTGAGACATGTGCTCGCTGGAAGATACTGTTACGTTGTCCAAGATGCCACTGCCACTTAGAATTATGCTTGATATCTGTAATACAAGAATAATCAGAAATGATAAATAAGCACTGCTGTATTACCAACTTCGCCATTTTCTTCAGAAATAATAAGCTTTAGACCTGCGGTTTTTACCTTGAACTTATTTCTGGGTGATCTCCTCTTAGGTCTGTCTTGCAGAGCCCAGCCTTTCTGCATGTCTATAATGAGGTCCCTCGTAATGCGTCTCCACTGCTGGTCCACGCCTATACCATAGTATATGTGGTCCTCCTGCAGAAAGATTATAATATAAAATAGATGACAGTGATAATGTTGATTTGTTAGCACACTAAAAGGCAATTAATCAAATGCAATTTTAAGCTGCCGTTACCTTAAATCTTGTGCTGTCACAGTCACACAGTCACTGTCACTTTAAGGCGAAATGAGAGTGATAGCGCGAGACTTAGTAACATCTTAAGAGGGCTATCGCATTTTCTCACCTCTCTCGCTCGCACAGGACCATATTTTTAAGAATGTTAAATTAAAAGATGCATTTTTTAATAATGTATTCAATGGGCTCCCTTTAAAATAATATTAATTTAATAGGTATAATTATTAAAAACATTTTTATTGTGACATTTATTAAACTTATCTCAAAAACGGATCATAATAATTATTGAGCTGAGTTTATTAGGGAACACGATAGTAATGTGTTTTTAATAATTACCTATCAAATTAATATTATTTTAAAGGGAGCCCATTGAATACATTATTAAAAAATGCATCTTTTAATTTAACATTCTTAAAAATATGGTACTGTGCGAGCGAGGCAGGAGACAAAATGCGATAGCCCTCTTAAAATCGAGTAGCGTTTAAGTATGTAGCCATAAGGCCAATAAACGATTTTTATTTGAGAGCTCCCATACTCATTCGAAATTAAAAAAGGCAAAAAAAAAGATATTTTTCTCTATGGCCTTTTGGGAGCTAGCTCCCAAGCCCCTCCCCCCGCCCCTGTTGAAACTTGTTTATTAACACCGGCTTCAGATATTGAACACACAATTTACGATTGAAACTCACCTGAGCCGAAATCAACTGCATACTAGTAACATAATGCAGATAAACAGTCTCCTTCTTATCCTTATTCTGTAACACGACAGTCATCGAAGAGTTCGCCTTCATCTGAATATCCACACTCAACACAAAATCCTGAGTTATGTTCACCTTTAGCCACACCTGACTGGACACGTGGTCTGAGGTTGAAAACCTGAGCACATTGGACTGGACAGAAGTATCAAATTCCCTCGCCATGTACGCATCTTTGCTTATAATCCAATTTTCTAAATGTTTTTCTCCATCATCTATTATTCTTCTCTTTGGTTCATTCTCTGTTATGTGTTTACTGTAATGAGCTAGTCCGAATTGCGCTATTTGGGTTGGGTAGTAGAATCCTCGGGGTTCCCATTGCGTGCTGACGGGGACTCCTTCGATCCCGCTGATGCATTTAACCCTGTCTCTGACTTCCACGTTGTAGTTCTCGAAGGTGGTGAAGGTGCCTCGAGGGTCATATTTTTTCTTTGGGTGGTAGATCTTACCATAACTGTGTGACCATTCGAATTTTTCTACGCCGTCCGCTGTTGATATTTTCCCGTAGATCTGTGGGATTGAATGTCATGTTGCAGTTGGTACATTCTCAAATGTACAGTAGTTGGTGTTGATACTGCATGAACTTGAGTTCAGTAAAAAAAATACTTCAGTGTCATGAGGCGAAAATTACTTATTTATCTATAATTTTAGGGACTTAAGTTGTTTTTAATTGCTTTTGTGTCTCTCTTGCCGCTAATAAACTTAGTTTTTCCTATTTTTCTTTCATTTACTCTATCCATCATAACATGAAGAACAGATCAGAGGCTGTTGTAAAAATAATAGAAAGAAATAAATTATAGGTAATCATTAGTTAGATATAAAATAACAAATTGATTGGGCCAATTTATTACCAGTCAGAGTTGCGTTAAATGCTCTGATGAATCCCAACTCTGGCTTTAAGGCCAGGAGGAACATAGTGGTAGTTTTAGTTTAGCAGAACCCGGCTTAACTCACTGCGTTGTCCAGGGTGGAGCATAACGTGTAGATTTCCCCAAAAGCCAATTTACTACAACTAAGCAAGCTCTGGGCCGAATTTACTTTGGATTTGGAAGCTAAGATCAATATCTGAATGTAAACTAAATCCCTAAGTAACAAACCTCGAAGTACTTGTGCACCAACGAGAAGGGCACGAACACCTCGTCTCGCTGTCGGTCCCGGCGGCACGTGACGGAGTACTCGCCGTTGATGGTGCACTCGATCTCGTCCGCGCCGCCGACGCCGCGCTCCGAAAGTGCGTTTGATAGCACTGAGCCGACTGTTTGAGGAAGGTATAATTAATATTGAAAGAAAAACTTATTCTTAGCTTTCCCTTTTGAGAAGTCAAAGTACAGCAGCAGTCTCTTACGTCAGCGAATCTTGAAATATCACTGGTAGTGTGATTGTGAGGTATACTACGTCGACCGTTACAACGTAACAGCTATCGGTACCTGTGATCGGTACCGTTGACCAATGGCAGCGACGCTATCGGTACTAATCGTGTATCGCCGAGGGCGGGACACGGGTAGCGCGGCGGGAAGTAACGGCTAAGTCGAAAGTATTGAAGCACCTTCTCTCTCACCGGCTGTACGCTTAGTATTTCTTAATCCTGATGTTTATTTTAATGTACAAAAGAAAGATTATTTTCAGCCTTTAACACCTTCACTGCCAGTGTATAATGTTTGCATCGCTGTTAATATCCATGACATAACATGATCAAAAATTATACATTCCATTGCATTCAAGGCGATGTGTATAGCTAATGCACTATTTCATACTTTTTGTATGGAGAAAAAATTTCTGGCCTGGACAAATCTTTTGATGTATTTGGGTTTGAGGTATGAAATGTTATACTTTAGAAAGTATAACATTTTGAATATAAAGGTAACTGAAAAAAGTGTGATGTGCAATTTTGCTTGGCAGTGAAGGTTTTAAGCAACCTCAAGATAGGATTTAAAAGTTTAAAACAGTTGCCTAAAACTATCTACTAGTTTATTTTGTACATACTGGGTCTCCGCGAGAGATCCCCGCAGTGTCCCCAGAACAGCGTGAAGACGAGCACGGCGGCACACAGCGCGCCGAGCGCCACGCGCATGTTCATCCGCACCAGCATCATTCCGGCCACCTGCAGGAGACATCATCAACTATATACTATATATACTATGAATGATGGCAGTTCACAGCTGGGCTAGCAGTGCTATGATGACAGCTCTCAGATCCAGCTGACAAAACACC
Source organism: Amphipyra tragopoginis (assembly GCA_905220435.1). Classification (NCBI taxonomy): domain Eukaryota; kingdom Metazoa; phylum Arthropoda; class Insecta; order Lepidoptera; family Noctuidae; genus Amphipyra; species Amphipyra tragopoginis. The sequence goes on from HG992004.1 coordinate 26,751,965, forward strand.
TGTTAATAATAAACCAAGGGAGGCTGTGCGTGTGTAGCACATACACACGTAGGTTTTGGAATGTAAGATTAGATTGTAAGATAATATAACACGTATATAGCTTAGTATAAAACCTTAGTAATTAAGAATATTAAAAGAGAGTTCTATCGTGCCAGTGATGGTACGCTAGACTGTATATGACTATGTCCGTGTATCATTTCACGTCCCAAATAGACCCCACATTACAGGCTCAATTCTTGACTCCTAGGCTGAGACTCTTAGGTTTCGGCTACATTATACACCAAAAATCACTGTCAAGCAGTGGCGAAGGCTCCATACAACTCGATTCCTATCGGCTTCCCTTTCGAAACGAGTAGTTACAGGAATTCACGCATCACACTTGAGCAAGGTAAGCATTTTTTGGTCCGGCTTCCATTTTAAGAAAATTCACCCTTCGCCACTGCTGTCAAGTATAGTTTTTCTTTTACTTTTCTTTTTGACTTGGTCCTTTTCGACCTTAGTTGCACCTGATGATAAGCAAAGACAGAGTCTAAGATGGACCACATGAATCCAATTAACAGAGATAAAGGGGGATACCTATATACCGCTCTGGCTCTCACATACACACGACAGAATACAGTAAAATGGTTAGCACCAGACTTTAATGTGAGGTTGGTATAGCTAGCTAGGCGGACTAAATGTACAGGGATTAGTTATATCTTACAAAGTTACAACACACATCTATTTGCAGCGTGTGGTGAGTAAGTTTTATATTCTAGCCCATCATCACATGGGATAATATATGTTTACATATAATAGTATAGTGACTTGAATAATACATTTGTTGTCATTTTTCACTAACTGCTATCAAAAAAACATAACCAACATCATCAAAAACCATGAAATAGATATATCATAGATGTGCTGTTTTTTTTTAAATATTTGATATTCATTGTACGGTAACGTTTTGAAGAGAAATGTCTGGAATCAACTTACGGTGCAAAAGGGTATAGTCATGTTTATGAATGAGACTGAACATATTAAAAAGTCAACTTGAAGACAGATAAAATAAAAGTATTCTAATATAGCTAATTGCTTACACAAGAATCATAATTAAAATATAATTAGTTCACTGACATTCCAGTAAGATAACCCTAATGATACTAATAAAAACAACAAGGAAATCTGAATGATGTCATTGCTATTAACGAAGCTCAGTGTTAAAAGGTCTATAATTTATTTGTATAAATAAACATGTATTAAAATCTACTCAGGACTCCTTTTTAAACTTCAAAACATACTCAATATTGCTTTGAAATACTAAAAAAGAACTCTGTACACAGTGATGCACGAATGCGACATGAAAAAGAACCTAAAAGCAAAGTAAATACAAAAAGAATGCGCAAAACTAGTGGCCGAAGTCGCTAATTATAACTTCCAAGTACTTGGTTGCCCTACGCTCAGGAATTCGCGTGGGCGTTCCAAATTCTAAAGTTAACTACATAAAACAAGACAAAAAAACGAAAAAGGTTTAATACCCATCTTTTTAACACCATGATACATTATCATGCGGTCTAAATACATAAGTAAACAGTATTTTTATACAAATACTTACTTTGTACACAGCAGTAACATTCCATCCGTTCTTTAGATACGTGAAGTGGATCACACGGATATTTCTCATAAGAACTGTCACATCACAAATAATATCGGCGCGGAATTTGAGGTTTACACGTAAATACAACTTTTCTAAATATTTACACTGGAATGATTATTTTGAGAAAGTAATAAATCGGCCGAGACTCGGCTCGCCTCCGATTGCAGCTGACTTTTGACACTTTGACAGTTAGTTGACAGCTGATAATATTATTCGAATAGTTTAGAAACTCAATTCGATAATTATTATTTTGTTATAGAATTATTAGCTAATGAACATTCAAATTATTTATTAATTAATAATTGCATTTTTTCAGGTTGAACAGTTAATTGAAAATGATGCGAGAATATTATCCGTAATATGACAGGTACTTAAGTTACTTTACACATCGGTACTGAATAAACTGGCTTTGTGTTCACCATTACACAAAAAAATCGAGTCCAAGAAGCTTTCGTGTTTTCATGGTGTAGGTAGTCAAAAGCTTCTTGGGTGGATTATTTAATTATTTTTTCTTCAATGGTCCGACAGACAATAAAACTGTTTTGAATATTCTTCAACAAAATAAAAACAAAATTGAAAGCCAGTCCCTGTCCCTAGTTTGGGAAATCTGTTTCAGTAGCTAACTCAGTTTGTCATTTAAAATAATTATAATTTTGATATATTTACATGTCACTGGAGTGATTTCTCTGATCTCAAGATTGTATTTGGTGATATATTTTTAATTTTGTGTGTGACTTGGCTATTGCATTATAGACCTGAACCTAATAACAGTTTAAGGCATTTAAAGAAATAATGATGTATGGAGCATGAATGTATGAAGTTAGACATGGCCCATCTTGTTGGTGCCAGTAGACCATAATGGACAACAAATGACTTAATACACCATTCGCCAAAAAACTAGGCTTTTAAGTAGTTAGTTTGTGTTCATAATATTGAATTAACCACGACTCCTTTTATAAAAACAATGTATACCATCCACATCTACCTAGTTACGCCATAGAACTATAAGTATTCCTGCCTCTACACAATGCTCCAAGACGCGCTATACCTCACAATAGGTATTCGATTTTCTGGGGTTAATAAAAATTGTGAGGTACCTACGAGAACATACAAAATGTAATTCATTGGTGATACCCAAGTGACACGTAGTCTGTCTATCGACTGTGGATTTGTGGTTCCATTTTTTCGCAGTGCTTTCTAGCAGGATTATTTTAAGGATGGCCAACACATTTTACACAGTGGCCCAAGTTTGCCGGCCAACTTACTGAGAAGCTTTATTTATTCAGCCAGATCCAATCTAAATGCACTAAGCACTGAGCATGTTATTTTCATAGAAGTAATATGTACTACGTTATTTTAATGTCCAGGCAGGATTATTTTAATGACAGCCAGCACACTTTACACACTGGCCCTAGTTTACCTGCCAACTTGCAGTGGTAGGCTATATTCATGCATGTAGATGTATCGTAAATTCACCTAACAGGTAATTTTTCGAAAAATATTAATTATAATGCCAATTAAATTCTAAATAGATAAGTATGCTTTAGTACCTACTAATTTAAAAGACTAACTTCGTATCGTAAATTGGTAAAATTAAAACTGCAAAAAAAAAACATAATTAATTCAACACTAACTTATGTACTCTATCAATCTCTTTTGAAGAACCACCAACAGAATGAGTTCTCAAACATAGAACATGAAATGAACTTATGTCTAATTCAATGAAAACTGAAACAAAATCATGTCTAACTATGTTAGAGTCAGGCGCCCGACTTTTGACACGATTTCATGGCAGCCGAACTTCGGGACACTAATACGGCTTCTGGCCGCAAATGGGTTTATCCGTAATACGATTTCGCTCCTCCAACTAGACGCGACTAATCGGATTACCGTGGTCGCGCGACATCTACCTATTCCTTGATTGCTTGCCAGCAAATAGGTGCATGATCTTTCAAACAGAAAATATCGTGATTAGATTTACTTACGATACTTTTTAAAATGTTATTCAGTCCAGGAATTTTATTACATTGTTGTTTGTAGATAGGTAATTGGGGCCGGCCTACGTTCAGCTCTGGACTGTGATTGAATGATCTAATTTGAAGCTTGAGGCTAATTTGATTGATTGAAAGATTGGGGCCAATTAAAATGACTGGTTTACATTTATGACCTCTAGCTTTTGTATTCAATTTTAAACTATAATGATGGTCTAAATGTGAGTAGATATAAAATAAGTATGTATAGTTGACTAGAAGGAAACTCACTCCATAAAACAGCAACATTTCAACGAAGATGTTTGCCTTTACGGTTCGTTACAACATGCAGTACCGTACTACACAATAAATATAGTCCGGTATCTGTGCATGTTATCTAAATAGTGCAATCAGTGCACGTATGTGGAGTGTATCAGGGGCAGGCGGGCAGGCGGGCAGGTCGCATCCGAGCGATCGCTAACTCGCTCCATTGGAAGCCGGCGAGGGAAGCGAGGGAAACGGGTCAGTGTGCGCGGCAACTGGGTCAGGGCGGATGCACCACCGCGGCCGCGCTCGGAGACGCTCGGCGGTCGTCGGCTCGCTCCGGCGGCGCATGCGCGCGGCCCCCATCGATCGCCGCCCACGCGGCGCAGCGCCGCTCAAGTGCTCCGCGAGTCGCGACGCGAGTCCCGGGCTTGGCCCTCAACGATGGCGGCGTGAGCGCGCGCCGCCCGCGGCCTCCGGCGGACATGCCGCGATGGCCAGAGAGGTAACCGCGACGCGACCGGCGCCCTCCGCCGCCTCCGCCCTCTTATGTAACCGGTGATCGCTGACACGCCCGGAGACATGGTTACTATCACCGCTGACCGCACGCCCCGCGCTCTGTGAATGATCCGCATAGCCGCGCCGCATCGTGCCACGCTTGACCCCACGTTACCGTTCCCCTCGACTCGGGCTTTTAGATACCGTTACAGAAACCGTTACTGTCCCCCTAGAAAGCATAGAATAGAGCCTTCGTCCCAGTGCATCGCAGTGGTACCTAGTGGTGAAGACTGTGTGTTATATCTAGTTATGTATTGCGGCGGGGATCTGCCCTGATGTCGGCACAGGGGCACGTAAGCGTGCGGCAGTGCCGCAGCCGGCGTCCCCCTCGCTCGCGTGCCGCTGGCTATGCGTCCGTCTCGCTCGCTCTGCCGTACAGCGGCGCTGCACATGCAGCCTGCATTATTCAGAATCTGTGCCAACTTACACGGTGTCCTATACGAGGAATCCTTTAACACGAACATTACATGAAATCAATATATTTCTGTTATACCAGCTCCATGCCTGTTACCTATGTGATTTATAGTCTACATACACACTGCTCATACCTACGTGAATATGGTAGATGAATTTTGTATTAAAAGTGTAAAATAAGTAGTTATTTTTTCCCAATAATTACGTGACCAATGGTTGAGCACATGCGTAGCACACGTAGCAGGACGTAGCGACTCCGTAGCATACTACTGTAGCATTGCGTAGACCGTAGCTTAGTGGTGTTGTTTATAGATGTATGGTAGAAAAAACGTTTTTTTTAACCCTTCAAGTATTTATAACATTATGTGTTATATGTATGTCTTATATATTTACCTATATACATATATGTATGTGTAATATCCATTTAACATTTTCCCACATACAACTGTATTCACAAACTTACTTATACTTGGCTAAACCGTACACTTACACATATTTACTTAAACTAGTATTTTGGAAACACTTAATGAAAAAAAAACAATCATTTTATTGGTAGGTATTGTATCGACTTTCTGTTCCACCTTATAACTTCCAAAAAGCTTTCTTTTACAAAAGCAATTTCAGCAATTTTAAGCCAATTCGTGTCTTTAAATTGGGAGTCAACACGAACAAAACTATAAATAGTACTACATAATATCGCAAAATCTCTCGTCGAACTCTGCAACACGGTACTTTAATTATAATTAAACCTATTTCAAAACACGTCACACAACAATAATACGTTAGTCAATTATGCCATAGACAATTGGACCTATTGTCCATGATATACCACCTCAAGGAACCGGCCCGAACAAGAAAAGAAAGCCTCCCTTCAAATAACAGTTGTTAGTTTATTCTTAGACCAATTACCATTAACCTAATGACTCGTTAATTAGTAATCGCTCAATTTCTTTAAACTCGCAATCCAAGAAGGATTAGATAGAGTGTTAACTGGTAAACGTAACTGCAATTTAATACGTGAAACTAACGCAGCGTACACATATAGCCCACGAACTCCAACGAACGGGTTTCGGTACCGATAAATACAGAATGAAACCAGATTCTTTCTATACTGAGTTTGGTCAATTAACAACAAATGACAAACATTCGTGGGCGTTCGTTTTCTAAGTGTGTACACTGCATAAGAGCAAAGTTTACCAGCTAAGGAATATGGTATCAGACACCAATTGAGTATAGCTCTATCGCCATTAATTAAACGCAGACGCAACAATAATCTAACCTATTAAATTTTGCTTGACATGAGAATCCAACTGGCGATCTTGCGTTGTACAGCCATGCTAGTTCTCGACCTGATGCTGTTGCACAGTCAACATCAAAAATAAGTGATGATTGCTCAAAATTACAAAAGATTTTTATGAATGAAAACATGCCAATAATGTTATTTTTTGCAACAGATAACGATAGAATACAGAATTCTCTAAATAATAGTATTAAGGCAAATTGGGATAAAAAAATCTCCAGAGATTTTGAATTCTGAAATTACAAAAAAAAACATCGACTTTTGCTGTTAACTGTACTGCTAATATCTTGAAGTTTTAAGAGGCGTTCAGAGGAATCAGTTTCCTTATCAGAACAGGCATTTCGAAACTCAAATTATTATTATTGCATACCCTGTAACTTATGATGTCAGAAACCCATATATAAACCTCATAGTCTCTCTCTCTTTCTATCTCTCTCTCGTGTCAGCACGAGCTATACGAGAATAGCTTATGCTGTTTTTGAAAACATTAGCCAGTCAGCAAGGTTGGTAGCGGGGCTGACTGCCCAGGGTGCGCCGGACGTACTTGAGTATCGTCACTCGTGGAGGCTCTTTTAACGCACTTGGCTTATTATACAGTATCCATAAAGTGCACATAGTATATGAAATTAGGTGAAAATAGACATAATTTTATCGACGAGAAAAAACTTAAAAAACTTGCTTAAGACGTAAAGTTTTTTTACTGTTATTTTTGAAACAAATGGTCTATCACGTTGAAACAAAAACAGTAATGATTGTAAATAACACGTAATAAAAAGCAATACAATTCACCCAAAAAAAACACTTACTAAAAGAAAGGAATAATTTACGGAAAAATCGATAATTTAAAACAAGAAAAAAATCTTGATTTTTATTATTATATTTCCGGTCAATAAAATGATATAAAATACTAACTCGGATTTAATCGCGTAGTATAATTTTAAAAGGCACAATATGCCTTTCTTAGCCCGTTTCGTTTCGACCGAATTACACCGGCCGTGGTCACTGGTAGACTGAAGTGGAGGAGCAATTGTCATCTTCGTGAAGATCTTGATTTTTATTATGTTATCGTCGATACTTCGACACACCACACTGACGACGTCTTTACGATAAAATAATGTCTAGTTTCACCCAAAATCATATGTGCACTTAATGGAGACTCACTGTATCGTTACATGTCGTAACAATTGATCTCTTCTCCTACATCTTCTATTTTCCAGTATTTTTCAGGTTTATTGCTATGGTCCACTTTTCTTAAAAGAAGCTAATTTGTCTATTCAACTAAGTAGCAACCACATGTGTTCCTCCTTCCATAAAATGGCGAGTTTTGTTTTTAAATTGAACGTTGGCGTGGACCACACTTAGAATCACCTGATTATAGCTGTCTGATGTGATAAGAGGTAGACACACAGTCCCAGCCATGGCCGTATGCAGGAGGGCAGGGAAGGGCAACCTCCCCTCCTCCCCTTAGATATTCAGGCCATAAAAGTGAAAAATACACAATCTAAAACAAAAAATCGTATTCTGCTCCTAAACCAGAAGGTTGTGTTTTAATAGTAGTAAAGCTTCTTGTAAAAAAAATCTTCCGGAGATGTACTACCATATTTCTACCGCCAAGCAGTATTGCTATGGTGTCAATGCCGGTGGAATTACAAGCACAAGAGACTATTCAACTTTGTCTCTAAGTTTCCAGACGCACCAACAAGCCTATTGGTGTTGTAGGTGTCCGCTTTCCATTAGGTGGGCTATCAACAAGTTAGATAATCCGTTTCTTTTAAAAAAAACATGTAGCATTCATCTCTGTAACTGTGAATGGGTAGGGGATCACCAATCAGCCGATATTAGGCCTACCCGCGGCATGAAATGGGGTTGTTTATTCTTAACAGGTACCCCTGGGAAGTCTGGTAAGTCCTGTTAACATTTTGTTCTAGTTAAGCGAGTTGTTTAAAATTCAGTTGAACAATAAATTCTGGTTTAAACATTTCTCTAATAGGAACACTGTATCAGTTTGCAGTTGGGTAACTTTTGTGTAAAATAATGTGCATTTTTTGGGATTTTTGGACTAGTTTCGGACCCAAACTGAACCCTTAATCATGAGCTGATCACGTTTGGGTCCGAAACTAGTCGGGCAATCCCGTAAAATGCAAGTGAGTAAACCGTAACTAATCATAAATATGAATTCTCTCACGAAAGTTTTAATACAAAAATAATGTGGAGTGAAAACTAAAGTTATATGACAAGATATTTTTACGTGCATTTTACTTTTTATGTGCCTAAAAGCTGGTTGAGAATAAAAAAAACAATCCTTTTAGACATGCGGTCTCTAGCAATGACCGTAAACGTGATATGAGAACGTAATTTTGATAAGAAAAATTTGCTTACATTAATTTGCAAATTGCAGGTTACTTAATGGCTGTTGTAATCACCAAAATAGAAATTGATCGCACAGGGGCCCAATTCTCCTAAAATAAATTGTTGCCAAACGCAATTGCACAACCGTCAGGCAGTTTTTGTTTTCGAAAACTTTCAAAATGATTGATTTTGTTTTTTGTGTCAAACAATTCGACAGCTTTTGAAATTGAGAACTGTCTAAATGAACGGTTCGGCCTTGGTTCGGTTGTGATTTATCAAGATTTATTTTAGGAGAATTAGGCCCCAGGTCTCTAAAATTTCAAACCTAATTATTTCCAAAACAGCTTGGTTAAAATCGAGGCCAATATGACTATAGGCTTATTTAGACACCTTTTTTTTCTAAATAAAAATACGGAACACAATCACTACAAAGTATAAAACAAAGTCGCTTCCCGCTGTCTGTCCCTATGTATGCTTAGATCTTTAAAACTACGCAACGAATTTTGATGCGGCTTTTTTTAATAGATAGAGTGATTCAAGAGAAAGGTTTATATGTATAATACATGCATATCATAGTACCCGTGCGAAGCTGGGGCGGGTCGCTTGTTAATATTAAAATATAAAATGCACCAGAAAGGTCAACCAAATAATATTTTGGAGATCATCCCAATTACGAGTAGCGAAACTTACTTTTCTAAAGTAGTTTATCCTTCAATAATAAATAAACTGTATACATAAACTGCTATCATCACATGAACGAATAATATGTACTATATTTTAGAATGACATTTTTATATCTTCTACAGTCTAGAACAGTGATGAGCAAAGTACTTACGGCCCGCGAAACATTTTTATCTGGACCGCCAATAAGAGCAGTCGTAGGAACCTTTCAAATAATCTCGAAAATAAATGTGTCTAAATCAATGTAAAGAAATTCGGGCCCCGATAAGATTGACTCCGTTTTTTTGATCTTGATAAGGAAAGTTTGCCTTGGTCTAGAACATGGTCTACAATTCAAGTAAAGTCGGTTATCAACGGTAGTAGTAATTCCAGGGGGCTTACGGGCTTACTATGACCTCTTATGAAAACGTTCAAATGCCAGCCAGTCAACATTCGTTCAAAAGCAGGCCTGCTTCTGAATCGCTAAAAATCGTACCATGACAGTACTAAAGGTGAACGACTATTGAACCAAGTTGAACGGTAATGCTTGTTCATGGTGCGAAAAGTCTATACAAATAAAAAAGGTGAACGGATTTCGTAAACGTCAACGTAGCAGACGTAGTACAAAAAAGCAGGGCAGTTCAACATCCAGGCAACTTCTGTCCTGCTTAAGAGGACATAGTAAGCCCCCTGTTGGCAAGTGGGTTATACCTCCTAACCCGTTAAGCTAATCTAGAAAACTGTTTGTACCACGTCAAGATTTAAATTTAAATCCGTTGAGTGGCCAGTAGTCAAAAATGGAACTAAAAATATATCATAACGCTATATTTAGAGCACAAAGCTCGGCAGAAAGATAAGTACAATCTCCGTTCATCTCCTTTTAAACTCGGCCGCGGGACGGATTTAATTTTTCTTATCAGGATCTTTGCTAAATAATATTTTATCGCTCGTTTTCCGTTGGAAAATTTGTCTGGAAATACAATATTATTTTTAGCTGGTAATTCGTTTTCGGATGTGTTTATTATTTACATTTATGTTGCATTTGAGGTTCTGAATGGCCAACTTTATAGTTGTTAGTTAGTTTATAGTTTTCTAATATAATTTAAATAGAATTATGCTGTTGCACGCGTTTTCAATCGCATACGGGTTCGTCAATGGCGATATTATTTAAAAATGACATTAAATAGGGCAAGACTATGACATGTAAATGAGAAATATAAAATATGTAAGGTGTACTGGGGCCCAATTCTCCTAAAATAAATCTTGATAAATCACAACCGAACCAAGGCCGAACCGTTCATTCAGACAGTTCTCAATTTCAAAAGCTATCAAATTGTTTGACACAAAAAACAAAATCAATCATTTTGAAAGTTTTCGAAAACAAAAACTGACGGACGGTTGTGGTTCGATTGCGTTTGGCAACAATTTATTTTAGGAGAATTGGGCCCCTGGTTATTAGTTTTGGTTTCATGAATTATATCATTCAAAATACAAAAAACTACCCTTATTGTAAAGGTTATCAAATAACCTTTTAGGCGATATATGTTTAGAATTGATCTGTTCCAAAATACCAAAAATAATAACAATTTTATCTACGTGAAAAATAGAAGTGGCTCGATTTATTTGCTCCCAAGTATATACATATAAGGTGTACTGGTCAAACTTTTAGAGATCTGTTCTCATGAATATGAACAACTTTTACTATGGGAAAAAAGATGAAAAAAAAAACAGCTGTTCCATACATTTTGACCGTGTAAATATTACACTTTTGTATGGAGAACTGTTTTTTTTATATTTCAGTGTTGTGTGCCGTAGTAAAATTTGTTCATATTCATGAGTAGGTACTGTGATCTGTAGAAGTTTGAAACGTTTGAAAGAAGTTCGAAATATTTTCAAAAATTATGGTCAGTCTCTAAGAACATTTTCCTCTAGCCACAACGATTAAGGTAGCTGCCCTTATTACTACCCCATCTCAAACAAGGTTTTTACGATTTCTGACTTTTCTAGTACTCCAACCTCGGTTGGTCCGGAAGAGTCTTTTGTTCCTTATGGGAAATGGGATCGATTGGCATCATAAAAAAGTTCTGTGAAAACAGCCCTTTTTCTCGCTGACTGTACTTTTTTTTCAAAGTTAAAGTCAAAGTCAAAGTTTTTTATTTCAAATAGACCAGATTACAGGCACTTTTAAAACGTCAAAACTAGGTGCACGGTTCCAAAAGGTAGGTTCTATGGAGAAGAGCCGGCAATTTTTCGAAATCGTTTCGATTTCGTTATTTCGAATTCGCAACGCAACCGATTATCTTCGATATACTGATTTATGCTATAATAAGCTTTAGACATCAAAATGCTCTTAATAAATGATTTAAACTTTATATCCGGTAAATCAGTAATACTAGATGGTATTTTATTGTAGAACCTAACACTGTTCCCCATAAACGACTTGCTGGTTTTTCTTAGTCTAAAACCAGGTACTGTTAGCTTGTGTTTATTGCGAGTATTTATGTTGTGGACGTCACTTGTCTTGTTATACTGGGCAATGTTTTTTCGAATGTACATAATGTTACTAAGTATATACAGAGATGGTAGGGTTAGTATATTTATTTTCTTAAATAATTCACGAAGCGATTCACGGCAGCCTAGATTATAAATAGCTCGGACTGCTCTTTTCTGTAATATGAAAATAGTACCTACATCAGCAGCCGAACCCCACAGTAATATGCCATAAGACATAATACTGTGAAAGTATGCAAAGTACACCAACCTAGCCGTAGCTACATCAGTCAACTGCCTAATTTTCCTAACGGCAAATGCAGCAGAACTCAGTTTGCCTGCAAGTGCCTCTATATGAGGTCCCCATTGCAATTTAGAGTCTACTGTGATGCCCAGGAAGACAGTCGAGGGAACCGGATCTAACGCTTTCCCGTCAAGTTTCACATTTGAACTAATGTGGGGTACATTTGGGGTGGAGAATTTAATACATTTGGTTTTTCCTGCGTTTAGGAGAAGATTATTAGCAGAAAACCAAAATATGTGAATGCCGATCTAAATTAATCCAAAAGTTAGGGGTGGTCGTACAAGCACTTTTCCTGGAGCTACAATGGTTAAGGTAGTTGCCCTTCATGCCCCATCTCAAATTACCACCGTGTATCTGACTGCCTCGTTGCACTAGTGGCCGCAAGCGCGATTGCCGAGTGTATGGTCCTGGGTTCTATACCCAGGTCGGGCAAAGTGTTATTCGGTTTTTCCGTATGGCATTTCTCAGCAGCAGCCCGGAATCTGGATTTTCCCAGTTCATGGCAATCCCAATAATTACACGAGACTTTAACATAACGGCGAATTAAGGGTTTACCATAAACCTCTGCTCAACTCTTCGGGGAACACACGCGTGATGTTATTTTATAAAAATGTTATTTTTATCATAACTTCGAGTTAACAATACTCATTTCCAAGAACACAATAATTGTCGTATTCAGACAAGTATAACTAACACAAGCGTTTCGAAAATCCTCTAAAATATCGATTCCCAGGCGGCGAGGCGCACTGGAGATCCTTTTAATTCCTTCGTTTAAGCATTAATCTCCTCATAAAGTCCCCTCCCCGAGGATTTTTGAGGAGGACAGAGGAACCAACGTTGCTTTAAATTAAAATGATGGGAAATCGATGATTATTATCAGTTTTATGTCAGCGGGTGATCGCACTTCGTTATTAAATGGAGTTTTGAAAGTATTTTCATTTAGAACGTGATCTGTCTGATCTTTGTAGGTATTTGTAGAACTTGTCTGGGTGCAGGGACGAATTTAAAGCTTTGGAGGACCGTTGTTTTTTTTTACTTTAACCTTTAATCGCGCATAAGGTTTTAAGAAAAGTAGGTACTTAAATAAAAAACAATTTAGCAATTTTTAATAAAAAAAACACTCTTTTTAAGAAAATTATAAAATAATGATGCCAGGTTTAAAAATAAAAATATAACAATGAGGATTTCACAATACCTTCCAACAAAAGTTAGTTTGAAATATATTCCCATTGCCTTATTAAGGGTAGGTACCTCGTGAATGTTTTTTTTTTCTCTTTGTTAGAAACCGTGTACAAAAAAAAACAAAAACTTATAATGTGGAGGCCGGTCTCTTGTGGAGATCCCCTAAATCCGGCTCTGTCTCGACATCAGAATTGTTCAGCTGATTACTTACATTGTAACGTTGGTATACTGTTACTGTCACGACTGTGGTATTTGGGGCTTAGGCAGAAATTATATGTATTACGCCTACGTTAGAGCAACCACGCGTTCCACTAAGACGCCCACAATTCGCCTTTGCATTGCCTCCCACGAAAGAGAAGAGATTTTTCCCTTTAATTTACACCAAAATTATTCCTTAAAATATAATACAATACAATATAGTACAATTATTTCCCTACATTTATGTTCGCTTAGCTCGTCAAAATGTAGGGAACAACAGTACCCCAAGTGTGAGTTTTTTTCGTTAACTACTGTAGTTGCGTCACGACAAAAATGTATGAAAATTTAGGCTGCGTCTCTAGGCGCACCGTTCGCTAACTACAATTCGCGCGTAAATTAAACGGTGCGCCTAGAGACACAGCCTAAATTTTCATACATTTTTGTCGTGACGCAACTACAGTAGTTAACGAAAAAAACTCACACTTGGGGTACAGCTGTTTTTTTTCGCGATTTCAGATTTGGTCCCATAGTAAAAGTTGTTCATAATGATGAGTACATGACCCCTTAAGAGGTTGTTGGTGTTTTTCAATTAACCCTGTATAGAATCTGTGTGTTTAATCATGATAGCGCGATGTAGGAACTGTCATCTATGAGAGTTGTCGATATTATCGCTGTAGTCATCTACACCACCGGTGTAGTTCGCATGTGGCGTGGATAGATGCCGCCACACACCAACAGTTGGAAAAAGACTACTCAGAAAGTGCCTTAGACCAATTTTCTTTAATTTCCCATTCTTTTCGATTCGGCCATAAAACTACCTACAATGTGTACCAGGACAACACGCTAGTCAATAAGTAGTGTAGTTTCAATTGGTCTCTCATTATTTATGAATGGTTAGGTACGACTGGCTAAAACTGCATCAATTCCCGTGAGCTTAGAACCAGCATTAATTTAACAGTTGTTCCAATTTCCAAACCGGTCGATACTTAGATACACTGTATTATTTAAGTTACGAATGCTAGCATTGACCTGGCTGTTCGATCTTCTGGTCTGTTTGTACACACCCCATCGGGAACTGTTTTTTGGTGGCCTATACAGATTGTAAATGAATTCGTGTAGGTAATTCCTTCAAATCGCGTGATCTAGTGACACAAATTAAGCTTAACCATATGCGGCCAAGTGTACCGAAAACGGTACGGCCGCCATTGTTTATCTATTGAGTCTATAATTACAGTACTACACAGGTTAAGCTAAGTTAAAAAAAAACATTTCTTTTCTTTTCTATTTCATTTTAGCTCCACGATTGACTGACTACAAAGAGCGATATCGAGGTAGGCATACCCGCCAGCTGTGTCACCGTCCTTTCATTCATTTATACGTGGCATCGAAATGTTCTATCACATAATATTTACCACATCCTTTCTATGCATTTTTTTTATTTTGCTTAATTTTTGTTGATACTTTATTATGTGGTTTAGAAACGACAACTTGCCCCTACCGCAAGAAAAAAAAAGATTTTTATTTTTAATCGTATTAAATCCTGTGCGGGCCATCTAACTTCTAACTAACATTATAAATATGAAAGTTTGGATGTTTGTTAATCAACCACGCTTTAACGGCTAGACAGATTTGGATCTAATTTGCCTCAGAGGTAGACCATGACCTGGATTAGGACATAGGACACTTTTTATCCCGGTACATGAAGTAGTTTTACTAGGATGCAAGTGAAACCGTAGGCAACAGTTAAAATATTCTAACATAAAAAAAATGAAAATAAAAAAACACATAAGGCCGATTCCTATGATTTATCATGCGTTATTAGTTAAAATTAAAACTCTTGTAACTTTACCAATAGTGAAGCAAAGACTCCATAGTTTTTGCATAGGGGTCCCTCCCATACGTTAATAGCTATCAAATGCAGACTGACAAGGCGCCTGCTGCGCCTAGACAGGAGCAGCCTGCGAATGGTGACTGGTACGATAACCGGACACAGCTCACTAAACAAACACTTCCACACGATAGGCATAACGGACAGCCCTCAGTGCAGAGCATGTATGGGGGCCGAAGAGACAGTCGCACACGTGCTCCTGGAATGCACAGGGGTCACTCAAATACGAGAAACAACCCTTGGCGCACCGAAATCACTCTCGTAAATGTTCTGAGCGGACTGAGAGCCCTAATCTGCTTCTGGAAGGAGGTGGGCTGGTTGGAATGATGGCCACCATGGCCCACGTACAATGGTCCACTTAAAGGACTAAGTGCGGAAACCACATCTCCCAACATAGAACATAGCTATCAAATATTAAATAAGCTTACGAGGCCATTTCCATGCCAAGTTTGACAGTAAGAAATGCTGCCACTAGTAAACAAAACGACTCGTTCTTGGTAATAGTAACCGGGCATTTTTAATTTACCCTACAATTTTCTTTCTCATCTACACGTACAGCTTCGTATATCCCTGTCGGCATACCTTCAGGTATGCAGCAGTTCAATAAGAGGAGATCTTGTAAAAATAAACGGTCCACACGCGACTGCCGCTCCCACCTCGGGCTCATTTGTACCCCCTACTAAGGGAGGGGGTAGTCATAAACTGTTGCAGTTTATGTCACCCACCCTCTGCCGCCCTAATTTGTCTAATTACAAAAGAAATCAGTGTTAAGTTGTTTTATTGGGTAGACGGGTCTCTTGAGTACCCATCTTAAAAAGTATTTTACATATTTGCACTCTTTTTAAGTATTCGATAAATTATGTATAATTTTTATTTGATAAGGGTGTAAATGATTCGTGTAATTCCTTCAACCGCGTGATGTACTGGTGACACAGATTAAACCTAAATGGGTATTTTTGGAAATCAAGTAAAAAAAAATCAAAATTAAATCTTGGTTTTCTATTCCTGAGTCGTTTTAGAGCCCCGAGTTAACTTACTGCAAAGAGCGCTATCGCGTTAGTTGTGCCTGCCAGCCGCGTCGCCGTGCTTTCATTCATTTATGCGTGGCATCGAAACGTTCTCTCACATAAAATATAAAATTTGCAAAAAAAAAAACTTTTTTTTACTGAATCCTTTTAGATACGATCACTTAAACCTACCGCATAAAAAAAAAGAATTTTGTTTGTTTATTTTCAATCAAGCTAATTCGCGTGCGGGGCCAATCTACACCAGTCAAATTCAAAGTTTTTTTTATTAAACGTCTCGACAATTTAGTTGCAGGGTTCCGAAAAGTAGTTCCTATGGAGAAGAGCCGGTAAGATACTCCATAAATACTCTTTTAAAATAATTTATGTACAATCTGGTATTGTTACAATATGTTGCTTAAAATTAAAATTGTGTGAGAACAAAGCAGGTTAGTGTAAAACATAAATAGTAAAAAAAATATTATAGAGATGTTATGTATCGGCAAAATGAGGCTCGACCATAATAATATGGGAACCTAACACTATCATCAGCAATATATCTAATTAAACTCAAAGAAGTCAACAATTTTACAATAATGACTGCATTGTGCTCTCATTTACAATAGTAGTAGATCATGTGGTTTTAAGGCATTACACGAATTAGTTAACACCCTGTAGAGTACTAGAGGTCGCCCGTAGCTTCGCCCGCAAGCTGTCGTCAATCGCGTAGAAATTTCGCGGTTTTCGGGATAAAAGTAGCCTATGTCCTTCTACGGGTTCCAGACTATCTCTGTACCAAGTTTCATCAAAATCGGTTCAGCGGTTTAGGCGTGAAAGCGGCACAGACAGACAGAGTTACTTTCGCATCACTACATAGTATAAAACAAAGTCGCTTCCCGCTGACTATCCCTATGTATGCTTAGATCTTTAAAACTACGCAACGGATTTTGATGCGGTTTTTTTTAATAGATAGAATGATTCAAGAGGAAGGTTTATTGTATAATACATTACACCCGCGTGAAGCCGGAGCGGGTCGCTAGCAGTGGCGAAGGGTGAATTTTCTTAAAAGGGAAGCCGGACCAAAAATTGCTCACCTTCCTCAAGTGTGATGCGTGAATTCCAGTAACTACTCGTTTCGAAAGGGAAACCGATAGGAATCGAGTTGTATGGAGCCTTCGCCACTGGTCGCTAGTTTATAATATTAGTAGGGATTAATGCCAAGTTTTAACTATTTATCCTAACAGATAGGATAGGATGTTAGGATATAAATATCCTAGTAATATTAAGTTCTCACTGGTCGTGACGACTGTCAAACAATCATTACCTAGTTCGGCTGCATTTAAGTCATCATTTATTGAAATTGTGAACCATTTTTGTGTGAGATCGTTCTTTTTTTTATTAACTTCTTCTCGGGCTATTCCAACTATAGTCAATGTCAATTTAACCATCTATAAGGCAGAAAAAAAATTTGTGTGTAATTTTCAGTTGAAGACAATAGGTAAAAAAATGAATACTGCAAGGTTTAAAAATAAAATATAACAAGAAGGCTTTCGGGACATCTTTTAAGAAAGTTGGTGGTGAAAATATTGCAACTGCCTTATAAAGGTAGCAGTGGCGAAGGCTTCATACAACTCGATTCCTATCGGCTTCCCTTTCGAAACGAGTAGTTACTGGAATTCACGCATCACACTTGAGCAAGGTAAGCATTTTTTGGTCCGGCTTCCCTTTTAAGAAAATTCACCCTTCGCCACTGAAAGGTAGTAAACAATCCATTCAATTTAGAATCTTTTTATCTGAAACTGCTATTTTAAAATTAAGATATTGTTTAAATGAAATCAAACTTATCCCAATTGTTATCTACGTTATTATTTTTGGTATTATGGAAACGATCAATTCTAAACACATATCGCCTAAAAGGTTATTTGATAACCTTTACAATGAGGGTAGTTTTTTTTGTATTTTGAATTATATCATTCATGAAACCAAAATTGATAACCAGGACACGTGAAAAAAGGATTGGCTCGATGTCTTTGCTCCCAAGTATATTATTGACTTTTGTATTACATTGGAATAACATACACTTTAGTGAAGATTGCCCACCACACTACATGTTATTCAACCTTCATGTTCTTGCTAAATGTCATGCAAGAAATCACGTAAAAGGTCATAAGTAACACAAGTTTTGGTAACTTGAGTGATTAATCACGCGTGGCCGTGGAGTGGGTAGGTAGTAGGCGTCAACTTAACACAAGATATTTAATACAATAATAAACACTGTATGTTTATAATCTTGTTAATTATTGACAATAAGCAACTGTACATCAAAGGTGAAGATTAAGGTGTATTTTTGCACACCCACTGGTTTTGAAGACGGTTTAACTTATCAGTGTCTGATCGTCTACTGCTTATTAAGTTGACCACGTAAATTGTGGTAATAAACTTTTGCCCATAGCACCACGCTTGGATTATGGAGTGGTGGTCATGATTTAGCTTCTATCTATATTATACAACGTGGGCCCGAGCGATTTAACCACGCTTTTCTGATGGTATTATGAGTATGTTATATCAACGAAACTCCAATTCAGTCATTTTTATTTTTCGGTACTTAATAAATCAATTAACTTTAGTACTTCCCTGTAAACAATACCCTAGGTTGAACTGGCAACATTTATAAATTATCGTGTCAGTGGTTATGAAACTTCTCACTTCACACCCCTCCCCGACAAATAAGACATACGGCGAGAGGGGTATGGTATGACAAAAGTCGCAACGCCGCTTTCCTAGGACTTGTTAAATAAATAATAAATATTAGCCTGTAACTGTCCCACTGCTGGGCAAATGCCTATTCTCATACAGAGAAGGAACCGAGCATTGATCACCACGCTTGCTCACTGCGGGTTGGCGATTTCAGAACATTAAAGTCCAGGTTTCCTCACGATGTTTTCCTTCACCGTATGTCAGTGGCGTCTTAGATTAACTAAGAAAGTACTTATGACATTGAAAAAGTCACATTGGTACATGCCTGGGTTTGAACCCGCAACCCGGTGCTTAACAAGCGGGTCTGTAACCTCCGGGCCACCACGACATTTTATTACCATAGGACTATGTTACCATAGATATTTTTCGATTTGTGAATTTGCGTAAATGATGAATATTTCGAAAATTAAGCTTTATTCAACAAACTATATACTATAGCTTTTCTTCTCTAATTTCTCTAATCATTGGAATCGAAGGTTAAAATCTTTCAGGTACCTCGGGCTCACGGTGTGTATCTATACATAATTATAAAAAATCTGTAAACTTGGCGTGTCTGCACGTGTCTGATTATGGAAACAATTGAAACAAAAGTTGGGATTTAAAGGATAAACAAAAGAATCAATTTCAATCATTTTTGGAATATTTGAAGGTTTGTTTGTGCATGCATCACGTAAAAAGTCTCAAACTCAATGCGGTTGACTTTTATAGACAAATATTGTGCGTATATCGGAGTAATATTTAGTTTTTGTTTCATCGTAATTAGTTCATTCAATAAAAAAGATATTAGAATTTAAAGATATCAAGAGGAAAACTTAGATATTGCGAAACAATATTGGATTCCGACTTCCACGTGGACGGAGTCGCGGGCACAGCTAGTGTAAAATAAACTACATTTACAAGATAATTTTTCCTTAATTTTATCATCTGCCGAAAGTAGGATAAAGTATCGATTCCCTTTTTGAATAATCATTGCTCTTGTTAACTGTAGGCCAAATTACTTTAGGAAGGTTTTTTTTTAATCTACTTTCAAAAACGTCGTGAAGACAGGTCATGCTTAACTCGTGTTTTTCGGAATAATCATAGGCAAGTGCTTAACCTTTTATAAGGCAAATTTTACATTAAGGCACATATGCAACCATAAACTACTTGGCGCCACTGGCGATCATGATGGCTAAATTCAAGATGGTGGTCACGTTTGTTCGCTGAGTCTGTTTAAGGTCGATGCGTTTTTAGCATATGGGTGATTATTCGATAAAATCGACATTACGCGGCGTCTTACGTAGGCGTAGTAGGTTTGTCCTACGAGCTCGCGAACCGCCCCGAGTAGTACTGTACGGCACCGCATTCAGTTCGCGCGAAAATATCAAGTCAACTAATCGCCGTTCGCTTCGCCTCGCGCCGCACCGCCGCGCCGCGCCGCACTCCAAGTGCGTATGGTCACGTAGGCTTCTTCAATTGGTATCGACTGTTTGTTGTTTTCGCATCTCGCCGCGCCGCTTCGCGTCTCTTCTAGATCGCTCACGTAGGATGCCGCGTTATAGTCAAACTAGTTACAAGCGCTGTACAAAGGACAATGGGCAAAATTGTATGGGGCTTGTCCCATCGGCGGCCACTTCTGTACTATTTACTTTCTAGTAGGCAATTATGTATACAATAAGACTACAAAAGATTGTTTCTGTAACTTCCTTGGATAAAAAGTTATCATAGGTGGATTATATTAAAAAAAATATCGAATTAAATCATTTAAAGGAATTATCACAGTTTGTATCTTTCATACAATATTTTGTACACCTCGTGATGATGTTACATTGATGTAATAATTAATTTAAGCATATAATAATGATATTATTATATACGTAATATACAAATATAAGATAATGATAGGTTAAATAAACCTGAAGGTTTATTAAATACGTTGATTTATTGAAATGAACACATGTATACCGTATTACAATTAATGCAATATAGTGATTAACTTAATAACTACATTAATGATTGGGCTTTAATCATCATCACCGATTAATTCATTTAAAAAATCAGCTGCCAAAAGAATTTCTTCCTCTTGGTTTCTTGCCCACCTTATGTGGGCGCAGCAACCCGGAGTGCGCTTGGGGCCACAACAAAGACGATGCTTTTAGCATCAGCGATCGGCGATTTTGCGTTTGCATTGCGTTTAGGAGACTCGTTTGTGTGCGGAGTGAAGTGTTCAGTCGCGGCATCCAGCGACCAAAAAGCGATTAAATCGTCGATCGCCGATGCTAAAAGTATCGTGTCTGCAGTGGCCCTTACCGCTAAGGTTATTGACAAATAAGTATTTTACATTTACATTTAAGCCTAATATTTTATTAACATTATTTATTGATGCACACGTCAATAAAGTAAACAAAATGCAATGATTTGTCGTATGTTTTATCATTATAACAAACATTGCAGCATGAAAAAAATATGATAGTTCATTAAAATAGTATTTTGCCTGTATCTTTTTTCCCAAATAATATTTAACCGTACTCCTTGAACAATATTTGTTCTAAAAGCACTCGCCTTTCAAACGATACTAGTTTCATTGATGGCCGCTGATGGGCCAGAACGCCCATTGTCCTTTTGTTTCTGCCTTATAAAGGGTTAAAACCGTGTATAATTACCATAACATCAGTTTATAACCGTCCATTGCTAAGTATAAAACCAACCAAATATAGTCACAGTGAGCGATTCCGCAGGGACATCACCACGCTAGAAGTAGTACTGTGACCGCAGTGCAGCAGTCTGTCGTTAATAATAACTCAGGTATATGCTGTTATTGTCTACATATCTCTTATGCTCTATGTCACTCGCGGGACATATTCTATTTGCCTTGAGCCCGTGGCCTCGGAATACTTCGACAAAATTGCAGTGTCCATAGATTCAAAGATTTATTGCATAGTAAGTGTACGTAATTGGTTTTACATTATATCGTCACATCATCGGTAAACTTACGAATCTTATGATGAGGTATAGTTTTTTTTTTTTTTTTTCTTTATTTATTTAGGGACTTTTATAATCGCAATGCGTATGTCAGTCCCATCTTACCCTAAATACACATTGGTCATATCTGGGCCATGAACCTAAACAGACTCTTCGCATCTTCGCCATTTGGTTGAGCCAGGATTTTATGGAATGTGCCTACTTCAAGTCTGTTCAACCTCAAGACCCTAAACAAATCATTTCTCCCAGACTCATATCGAACACAGTCCATCAATAAGTGATGTAAGTCTTCAACAACTCCACATTCCACACAGTTAGGCGAATTCGTTTTCCTCATCATGAACGCAAACTTATTGCATGGAGAGGTATAGTTATGAATGTGCGTTTGTTTCTGATCCTTGTAAAATTTGGGACCCAATTCTCCTTAAACAAATCTTGATAAATTGCAACCGAACCAACGCCAAAGCGATTCAGACAGTTTTCGTTGTGGTTTTCGTTTTCAAAAGCTGTCAAATTGTTTGACACAAAAAACTAAACCAATCATTTTGACAGTTTTCGTAAACAAAAACTGACGGTTGTGGTTCGTTTGCGTTTGACAACAATATTGTTAGTCGAATTGACCCTCTGAACATCTGTTGATTGTATCTTAAAATGGTTACATTTTGAAAACCAAATGTACCAGAATAACGATAACCCAATAACATTTTTATTTTTATCAAATGAAATCAAATTCGGTATGTAAATATTTTTTTTTTGCATTTTTTTTTTATTTTTTTGTTATAGAAACTAATTTGAATTTTTTTTTTAAGTTTTTCTAGTGACGACGTCACACGATTGGAGGGGTTATGTATGGTCACCTAGAGATCAAATAGATTTCAAGTGAATTCATGCATTTCTACTAAAATAAACACCATCTTTTATTTTGAAGAGCTAAGAATTGCAAAATAAGGTTTACCAAAAAAAACCTCGAAACGGTTTTGGAATCAGCATAGGTTAACTTTTACTTAACATACCGTATTCTATGTTTGTCCCATAGTAAAAGTTAAGTATACAGAATCATGAGCAGACTTCATGGTTTTCGGATTTTAAGCGACTAACCAGTCAGGCTGTATAGTCCAACCATTAAAATTTTGTATTAAAGATTAACAAACTTTGGATCGTGAAAAAGATTCATTTTGCTTTAAGAATCCACTAATCACACACGTTTTTAGAAAACTTAACTTTTCTAAAGATTGATTTACACTTGATAATAATGATTCAACCAAAAGACATCCACTGCTGGACATAGGCCTCCCCCAATGAGAGAGTTTGCCATAATCGCCACGCTTGGCGGTGGCTTGCTATATTTATTTACACTTATTAAAAACTTATTGTTCAATCGTTTAATAATCTCTATTTTAAAACGATTCTAAAAACAAAATTAATGTTGTACGATCAAAGATTTGTTTGCCTTATATAATGGCTGTACTATTGATGATATTATAATAAATACTGCTCGAAACACGTTTCAAATCGTGAGAAAAGAAAGTTAACCTTCCAAGTAACTAAAGAGGCCTCAACAAACCTATTTTTAAACCGTGGCCTTGGCCACTCAGCTAGCCGCCGACTTTAAATAAATGTTCATTCTAAAACTGGTCAATCTACTTTTTTCTTTCACATTTCGACCTCGGTACCAGCAACATCATCATTTCTTCATCACATAAACCATAAACTTTCACTGCTGAACGTGTGAGTCTCACCACGCTGGAAGTGTAGTATCACCTTCATGATCGTCATCTTCACCGACTGGCCATTTCTATTTTTGCTATTTATGTACTAAGTATTGAATGCTCTACACATTCTTTACAACTGGTGTAGCAGACGTGCTCTCAGGAGATCCTGGGGCCGTCTGTTACATTACAGTTTTTACAACTGGTGTAGCAGACGTGCTCTCAGGAGATCCTGGGGCCGTCTGTTACATTACAGAAGATAACCACAATATAGTAGGGAAAAGGCTAGGCAGATAGGTCACTGCAGCTGCGAATCCCGTGATTTCGGCCAAGGGTCAGGAAAAGGAACTCCGTGGATTTTACCCGGTAAGAGTCCGGCATAACCCGTCTCCTGGCCCGGGCGAAGGGTATACATGGGGCTTTTCCCACGATAAAAAAAGACAGTTAGGTCACGCTTTCCATGATGAACAGATTTTCTTGAATCATTCATCATCACCCTCGATCAAGTCACCTTTCAAACAAAAAAAAATCAAAATCGGTTCATCCATTTAGGAGTTACAATGCCACAGACAACGCACGATACCTTATAACACCCCTCTTTTTGCATCGGGGGTTAAAAAGGCTAGGTAATAGGTTACGTCTTGCATGATGTTGCAAAACACGATTAGGTGATTACATCAAGAGAAGGCAGCAGCGTCCTCTTGTCGGTTAACATCATCATCATAACATCACGCCTATATTCCCCGAAGCGTTAGGCAGAGGTGTATAGTACACCCACATTTCGCTGTTATGTTTTAAGTTCCATGTAATATGAGGCCGTAACCGGGCACAAATCCAGACTCCGGGCTGCTACTAGGAAATTCCACACGGAAAAACCCAATAACATTTTGCTCGACCTGGGGATCGAACCCAGGACCTCACGCTCAGCAGTTGCGCTTGCAACCACTAGACCGACGAGGCAGTAATTGCCTTGTCTGCTAATAACAACAAAATCACCAGTCCGTCTGCTAAACGTGGTGATTATTGCAATTTCCCTTTCGACCAGTCATTGGGTGACCCACGTTCAGCAGTGAAAGTTAACGGGCTGTATGATGTAGTATGTTGACTATTAATCTGTGTAGTACTGTAATTATAGACACAATAGATGAAAAATGGCGGACGTACCGTTTTCGGTACACTTAGGCGGTTGAGATAAAATTAATATTAAATACATACATAAACTAACGCGCTTTTCCCATAGGAGTAGGCAGATACTGTAGAACGCCACATGCTACGATCCTTACATGCTTCTTTCGCTTCGTCCGCGTTCATACATCTTGTCATACACGCACGCCGATAGAAAGTACTACGCACCTGTCCTTTTTGAAGAACATCACTATTAACATCGATGTATGTCCTTCTAGGGCGTCCTCTATCCATATTAAATCATTTAATATTTGCAAAATAAACCTAACATACGTTAACAAAAAGGTAAAGAACCTTAAAGGCTTTAAAATTAGAAGGCACAAAGTCACGATATGACATTTACGTTAACGTGACAGTTCACGTGGGCCGTAACGCCGTAACTCCGCCGTAATTACGGTTAATCCGACGTTATTAACGCGTGTAACGCGTGCACGTCACGTTATTGTAACGCCTTCGTTATATTAAAGAAGTATTAAAAAACGATAAATTGTGCCTGAATGAGGGTAGATGAAACATGTTATAGGTATCAGATGTTTATAATCTAGGGCACGTCGTAAAAACCGTAAAAAAAATGTTTTCTGAATTAGGTGATGGTAAATTGTTGTAAATCCTAACTTCCTAATCCTAACTCATATTATAAATGCGAAAGTAAGTTTGTTTGTTTGTTACCTTTTCACGCCTAAACCACTGAACCGATCATGCTGAAATTTTGCATATAAGTGTCAGGTGTACAGAAACGGACATAGGGTACCTATCATCCCGAAAAAAAGTACTGTTCCCGAGGAAAACAACAATAATGATAATAGATGGCGCCACGTGTATTTCGAATCATGATTTTATATTTTTATACAAGGTTAGTCAGAAAGGGGGTACTAATCCGCAGGCTACTTAAAGTATCACTGATGACGGTTTTAAAGCAAGTGTTATAAATTCAAAATTCGATAATTTTTATTTCCATGTAAAATAATTTTTTATTTACTTTTTTCAAAAATTCTTCCTCCTTAATTTAGTTACGAACTCAGAAAATGGAGCTTCTAATTTGTGACCCCAAATATGACCTAAAATGTAAACACAGCTGATCATAGCTGAGGATAGATAGATTTTATAGCGTATTTTTTTTGTAATTTTTGAACAGCTTTTTCTCTTAAACTATTGACTTTTGGGGAAAGGTGTAGAACAAAAGTTACTCATTATTATGTGTACTTTAACACCGGTACGGATTAGTACCCCCTTTCTGACTAACCTTGTAGAAACTTCAGTAGTGTGTTAAGAGTTGATTGCAAATTCTAAATCAACGCGAGCGAAGCTGCGGGCAAAAGCTAGTGATTAATATCAGGCTCTTAGTGTCCCACTGCTGGGCATGGCCCTCTTCTCAAAATGAGAAGCGTTGAGGCCTTAGTCCACCACGCTGGCCTGTTGCATATTGACGGACTACACACACCATCGACAACTTTATGGAAGGCTTCTAAGGTGTGCAGGTTTCCTCACGATGTTTACCTTCACCGTCAACGCAAGTGATAATCAAGTTCTGATCCTCACATGAATTCGAAAGGTCAGAGTCAACATAGGCTGCACTGCTAGTATACAGGGTGTAAACGAATTCATGTAATTCCTTCAAACCACATGATCTATTATTGGTGTAGATTAACACCGCACGGAATTTAGATTGATTAAAATAAAAAAAAACAATTTTTTTTACCAAAAAAAATTTTATGTGATAGAAAATGTCGATGCCATGCACAAATGAATGAAGGTACGGTGAAACAGCTGACGGACACGCACGGTTTTTTTTTTGTTGGTTGAAGAAAACCTATTCAGTGTCACTAGTAGATCACGCGTTTTGAAGGAATTACTCGAATTCGTTTACACCCTGTATTATTAACTGCAACTTTTAAAAACTTTTATCAGTCACATTTAACTTAAACTAGTGACATACCCCGGCGTCGCTTAGGCACATTTTATAGCTTAAAACCTTCCGTAAGTAATTACCTAAATTAAAATGAAAACTGCATCAAAATCCATTGAGTAGTTTAGAAGTAGTAAGCGGACAAACAGACAGTCGCGAAAAGCGACTTCAAGTTATGCATAATACAAGCTTAGTTTTAGTATATACTAAACCTGAAACTAGTTTGTTCAGAATCACTAGGAGAATCCATTGATATATTTTATAAACCAGTTTTTATTTTCGTTTTTTCGATTTTATTTCAATAGGTTTCTACCCATAACAGTTGACGGGAATAGACACCTTGAGGCTTGAGACGGTCCGTTTCCGTGTATTAGACAAACCCTGCTTATCACATCTCAGGCATTTCACACTTTACTAGGGAACTTAACGCGACATAAACTACGGAGTAACTTGGAGATATATAAAAAAAAAAACACATATTCAGGCAGTTCTGATGAAAATCTTGTTGGGGTGTCTCGGTTTTTGTGTACACTAAAAATAACGCTGTAGAGATTGTTAGAGAAGAGAAATACAGTTAACTGTTCACCACTAACACTACTCATAACTCGAATTAACTTTTTGGATTATTGTAATTTGGTCACAACTGTAATTTCGTCATAGAAAATTTATATGTAAATCGGTCGGTTATGTTAAAAACCTTTGAAAAGTAATTCAAAAGGCCAATTTACATTCAATGTATGGAATTTTCAAAACTGTGACGAAATTACATTATCCCAACTCTTTCTGCACCAAACTCTGGTTAATCTAACCAAAATCAACGACGCTACGATCGGTACGTAGCACCGTAGCATCGTAGCACCGTAGCGGCGTAGCATTCCCGTAGACATGGCATATTGGTCAGTTATAATGAGATGCCTATCGAGTTGAGGTTACGTTAGGATATCGATGTTCGTGCTAGGTAGGCTGCAGGGGGTAGGCGGGAATTGCTCCCTTTATCACACTGATATGTACTGCATAGATTGTAACTCGACAAATCAATAATGTCCAGTATGACTGCTAGTCGCTTCATATCCGAAAACTACGAACGCTGCTCATCATTTTGTGGGATGATCTCCAAAATCAGCGTATTTGGTTGAAATCTCTGCTGCATTTTATATTGATATTAATTTGTGTTCTGTATTTTTATTTCGAAAAGAAGGTGTCTAAATAAAATAACTTAAAAAAAAAGTAAAAACCGACTTCAAAAAAAACTTAAAAGAGTAAAATAATTACCATTATAAAACTAACAGTTTTAGAAGTCGGTGCAATTTTATACTGAACATAATTGAAGGCACCGACTTCTGAAACTGTCAGTTTTTTAATACGGTAATTATTTTACTCTTTTTAGTTTTTTTTGAAGTCGGTTTTTTCTTTTTTTAATTTATTTTATTTTTCGATTTTTAGTGGCATTAACAATACACAAACATGCAATTACAGCAATCTCGGGTAATTTTTTATTGTAATCCGTAGTAAAGTATATTCTATTCTATTCTAAAGATAATTACATCATCCACATAGCAGTAATCAAAAAAATGCTCACAAAATAAAAAGTACTGAACCAAATTGGATGAAATTTTTTTGAGATTGAGCCTTGTACAACATTTACTATGGGACAGACTGTGAATTCATGGAAAGAAATCAGCTGTTCTATACATTTTGTTGTACCGTGTAGTACCGGACGTAAAGATATAGCACTATCCCATCTCTCCCCATGGGTGTCGTAAAAGGCGACTAAGGGATTCACTAGAGGATGGGCAGCAGCGTTCTCTGAGTATTTTAACTACCGTACTGCGATCGCTAACCCGCCTGCCAAGCGTGGCGATTATGGCAAACCCCCCCAACATTGCATGGGAGAGGCCTATGTCCAGCAGTGAACGTCTTTCGGCTGAATGATGATGATACATTATGTTAACCTTTTGACTGCTACGGACGTCTGTGGACGTCAAATTAAAACGTGACGCGACGTCTCCGACGGCATGGCACGTCAAAAACACCACTTACAGAAATGCAAATAAAATATCTAGATTTAATCCCGCTGAACAAGATCGCTCGTTTGGATGCAGTATGTACCACCCTCCCGTCCACAAATATATATATGCAGATGCAGAAAGAGTGAAAAAATATGCAACATGCAACCAAACCAATACACGACACGTGTTTCGCCCCTGCACGGAGCATCCTCAGGATATGTTGACTCCTCGACCGCTAGGATGCAAAATTTCGCATCCTAGGAGGGTGGTGCTGCATACTGCATCCAAACTAGTGATCTTGTTCAGCGGAATTAAAGCTAGATATTTCATTTGCATTTCTGTATGTCATAGATTTCCGCAAAGTAACGCCTGATTCCATCATTTAAAAACACCACTTTTTGACAGTTTAAAAGTTTGACGTCCATAGACGTCTGTGGCGGTCAAAATGTTAAGCAACATTGATTATTTTGTTTGGGACAGCTGTTTTTGTATCTAACAATTTTTTTTTGTTTATTATCATGTGCTGATTTAATGGTTTTCGGGTGTAAAATGACTAACCAGTCAAGCTATAGGTGTTTTAAAATATAGTTATAGAAGGTATATTTTCCGGTCCATTTATTATTAGGAAGATAGGTCGCTTAGGTTATAGAAATAGGAAGCTAGATCTTAAAATGTGCTAACTAAAGACTTGATAGTTTAAAAGTACCTCTTTGGGCCGATTTGCAAGATCGTCAAATAACGATATCTGTATGAAAAATAAGGATAAATAACACTTTACAGCTTTTGTATTGGAAATCTGTCAAAACGGCTTTATTCTACTTCTAAAATCCTTCTAAAATCTGTCGAAAATGGTCTAACCGTTTAAATTAGTAATTTGAGAAGGCACTATAGAATTTACAGTCAGCATCAAATATATCGGGACTACAGACTGTTCATAATTACCT
Source organism: Amphipyra tragopoginis (assembly GCA_905220435.1). NCBI lineage: Eukaryota > Metazoa > Arthropoda > Insecta > Lepidoptera > Noctuidae > Amphipyra > Amphipyra tragopoginis. Next base: position 26,781,653 of record HG992004.1, read on the forward strand.
AAACAACTAAAGAAATTAAACTTTATCTCAATGGGATAAAATTCTTTTCACAATGGCAGTTGTCGTTCACTGTATCCATTCTGAAACACACCTTGTAACATTGAGATATAGTTTAATTTTCTTAGTTGTTCAAATCATTTTGAACAGTCTGTTTGTCCCGATATATTTGATGCTGACTGTACGAGAAACATGTTGGGAGGTGTCTAATTTTGCTAAATTGCCAAGACTAAATTCTCATTATTAGAGCTTACGAACATGATCGATTTTTCATTGAACACGTAATTATAGTGGTATAAAATTAGTTCGCTACGGTGCTACGGTTTTCGTAGCAGCGTAGCATTAAAAATATCCCCGTGTCCGACGAGCTAGAATATAAAACTTCCTCATCGTACGCTGGTAATAGACGCGCGTTGTAAGATTATACAAAACCCAGCACGCGACGTGGGTATACGGTCTGCCTGGGTAGCTACCACCTAAAATTTTTTTTTTATTTTTAAAAAAACGTTGCCCCTCACTAAGATTTCTCTTATCGTGGTACCGTTTACAGATACAAATCTCACATACACAAACGCCCAGACCCGAAACAACCATCTGTAGGCCATACAAATTTTAGTTCCGTGTGGGAATCGAACCCACGACCCGTAGCCCAGAAGCCAATCGCTTAGCCTCTGCACCAAACGTGTCGTCAATTAAAGTCAAACAAACCAATCAGTTTACTGTGTTCCGTCGTGTGTATGTGAGAGCCAGAGGGGTATAGGGGAATCTCTCTATATCTCTGTTACTTGGATTCGTGTGCTCCATCTTAGAACTTTTCTGTGCTTACGATCAGGTGCGACTAGAGTTAACCACGATCAAGTCAAATAATAATAAAAAAACCGGTCAAGTGCGAGTCGGATTCGCGCACGAAGGGTTCCGTACCATCACTACATAGTATAAAACAAAGTCGCTACCCGCTGTCTATCCCTATGTATGCTTAGATCTTTAAAACTACGCAACGGGTTTTGATGCGGTTTTTTTTAATAGATAGAGTGATTCAAGAGGACGGTTTATATGTATAATAGAGAAAAATGCAGAATACGCGATAAACAACATCCACGCGGGCGGAGCCGCTGGCGACCTCTAGTTATCTATAAAAACGGCAAAAAAATTACGTTTATTGTATGGGAGCCCCCTTAAATATTTATTTTATTCTGTTTTTTTGTATTTGTTGTTATAGCGGCAACAGAAATGCATCATCTGTGAACATTTCAACTGTCTATCACGATTCATGAGATACAGCCTGGTGACAGACGGACGGACAGCGGAGTCTTATTATTAGGGTCCCGTTTTACCCTTTGGGTACAGAATCCTAAAAAAAACACTGCTTGCTGCAACTATTTTTAGTTACTTAAAACGTATTTCGTATTGATGTATATTCTTAAGCGCCAAATACAAGTTTTATTGCAGCAAGTACTCGCTTAGTTGGTAGAACTTGCAGAAAACGAATTGCTACCGGTGTGTCCATAAGTTGAAAGTCGGTTGCACAAGTCAACTTGTGCAGTATTGCTTAGCTAGTTCATTTGGGGCTTTACGATTCACATAGTCTTTCTATCTCACGAAGGTGAGTGTTGTAATGTTTATGTCTTTGAGATAAGGTTCAAATTGTAATAATTCACCCGCCTTCGTCAGATAAAATACCTCTACCTGTCAATGAGTTTACAACCTATTTAATAAAAATAAACGCAAATTCTGCGAATGAAAGAAGAAAGAAAGCTTTGTTGGTCTAGTGGCTGCAAGCCCGACTGCTGAGCGTAGGGTCCTGGTTTCGATTCCCGAGTCGGACAGTGTTAGTGGGTTAATCCATGTGAAATTTCTCAGTAGCAGCCCGGAGTCTGGATTTGTGCCCCGGCAATAGACTCGGCCTCTATTACATGGGACTTAAACATAAGGACGAAATGGGGTGTACTACACACCTCTACCAACCCTTCGGGGATTATAGGCGTGATGTTATCGTAATCTCAGCATAATAATAATCAGGCTTTGTTTTCCACACAACTACTAGAGTGCATTAAGAAGAACATCTTAAGTATCGTGAGAACAGTTTCTCTACAGGTACGAAATAAATACTGTCATATTATGACGAGTTTGTATCGATGTAAGATGTACCTATAGTTTATGATGCGACGTGCCCATTTCGCGTTATTACTTGGTTGTACTTGTACAATCTAACATCCAATTTCACGAGTAGCGGCTATTTCCAATACACGTAACCTACTTAAGTCCCAGCCTTCGAAACTAAATTGTACGTCTCGAAAAGGCTTTAGTATAGGACTTACTAGTATTCCTTCCAAAAGTGCATCATCGGCATCGCTAATTTCAAGATCTTACGGCATCAGGAGATTACGGGTGAGCGCTGCAGTGCGGGGCCCGGGCGGCGCGGGTTGCGAGGGGGCCACAGAGGGGCGCAGGGGGGTGAAGGAGGGTGCCAGGGGGTGAAGGGGGCGGGGCCGCCGCGACCCGGTCACGTCTCGCGCCCAGTGCGGCCGCGGCGCTCCGCCGGCGCGCACCGCGCCGCCCGCCACCCCCCATATAACTCAATATAACCTCTATTTGCACCGTGCGATATCCTAACTTCAAGACTCAAGTGATCATTACATATATATTATTTTTAATATTCATATTTGTTGTGGTGACGCGTGTATAAAAGTAAACTTTTTTACGTACCAGTGAGTGAGTGACGGAAACATGATAGTCGAAATACAGGAGGTATGTGTCGGATTCACTTGAAGCTATCGAGGGGTCGCATATCTTATCGTAATAGGATGATATCGTCGCGCGCCCGTACTACGTCTAATGGATTTTTTACGACCCGAAATATGTCGATAGGACGTTGCACCGGACGCAGCGGACGTTTAGTGCGATCGCGAATTTATCGCCACATTTTGGTAATACGTAAAAGAATTTGAGTAAAGAATTTGTTGGACGGTTAGTCAGCGAACGAAGTATTTGATGGTAATAACGAGCGAATGCTTGAGACGAAACTTTTTTAATGGCTCAGAAGTTCAGAAGTCCCTGTCTAGATTAAAGATCGTGCAGGGCGGTGATGTCAGTGGGTCAACGCACAGTGCGTGCGGGGCGCGGGGTGCGCGGGGCGTGTCAGTGGAGGCCCGCGGGGGTGCGCGGGGCCCACGGGGGGAGGGGTGGAGGTCGCTCGGGCGTTGCACCGCTGCAGCCAGTGCAGGCGCTACGGACGACCGCTACGCACTACGAAAACGTAGACGGACTACGCCGTAGCCCCTGGGGCGTAGCATAGTTTTTACTATTTTACTGTATGATGCGATTTAATTAGTTATTTGTAATGGATGATGAGTTTAGTGCTATTATTAATTATGTCATATGAATTTAATAAATACATGTGAATCATATTAAATTAATTGATAGAATTTCTATTCAATCGTCAGAAGAGCTTATAAACACGAATTAATAATGATGTATTTTGAGCACTTATGACAAATAAACTATGGTTCATACTAAAATAATGGAATCAAATGGTATGTATAGAAAACTCATGACTGTTAAAATACACTTTGAAAAATATTTTAAATATTCTGTGCAAACAACCACAATTTTCAAAACTGATATCCAAATTTTTCCAAAAATCGATATGTTTTTTAGTGTTCTCGTTTTCATTTTGAATTTTATAATTTTCAGGAGGTCAGAGGAAAGAGGCCTTTCAAGATATGGGACAGTTCAAGGAACGTGAGGAAGGGGCTCGTGGTCACAAGCTTCGAGGAGTTAATACATAGAGGTCAGTACCCTAGCTCACCCTAGTGACCTACACTGAGGCCTAGAGGGGACGGGGGAAGGACCTCCCCTCCTTGATCAGTTTAGAGGATACAACGTATTAGTAATATACAACATGTAACAGGAATAACTCAAACATCACAATTAGAATATTTAGTTATTATCTTTACATACACAGAATTTTTATTTTTATGTTTATTTCAGAAAATAATATTACTTTTTCATTGTTAACTGCATTTAAAATTCAGTTTTATAGCTTTGGCGTAAAGCTCAATTTTCTTTATCTCAATTAAAGAATAGATAAGCAAATAGGACGTTTAAAAAAACACATTAAAAATGGCTGATATCTATTCAGTTGCTGATTGACAAACTGCTTTCAGGATTTGCGTTTATTATGTTACTCGTTGTATATTACTATTTATTTATTTATTAATACATTAACACATACAATTACGGCTTTGCCCCACAAAACCGTGTTGTCGGTTTGACTGTGGGATCGAATCTCTGTACAATAGTACAGTTATACATAAATATATCTTATATTCATATCTAACACATAACTAGGTTTTTTGGCTTTCTCTTTTGGATGCGTTTGATACTTTTGTACCTTTTGTGTACCTTCGGTAGAAATACACCTTTACTTGTCACAAATTGACATCAGACTTCACATATAAAGTAAATCTTTATGAAAATGCTTCGACATTCATAGCCTCTTACAGTGGGTGACATTACTTGCATAAATTAACTACAATGATAATTAAGGTTTATATCGTCAGCTAAAAGTTTTAAACTGATAACTTAAAGTATACGATTTCATAGCCAATTAACAAAATTGTCTTTTTTTCGAAATCATTGATTTAAATGAAAATCACTTTTCTCGGTACTATTATAAAATTATTTTGTAACGTATTTTTAATTTATACAATCTATATCGGGTGTAAAAAGACCCTTAACGATAACGAAAACCACATATTCTACCCATCATTGGGATCATTTTTTTCTACCAGACCATACCTGGGAAATCATTGATTCCGGAGATATTGAAGGTCAAAGTATGCGTTTTTTTTTTTTTTTGTTTAAACTTTCTTCCAAACAAACATTATCAAAATTTTCATTTTTTCCTAACAAATTTCGCATTTGAAGTTACAAAAACACAATGAATATCAAACGCACACAACTGCCTTGGCCCAGCTGTGTAGCCGCTGCACGACCCACACAGGCACATTCGGTTACGTGCATTACATTTCGCGCTACAAAAAAACAGAGATTTTTTATGCCTAAAAATAAAAGACGTTTCCCAGCAATTATTTTTGGTCAATGTAATTTAGTTTGATGTACAGAGTGCGTAGATTTCGGCTATGTGATGGGTCTTTTTACACCCTGTATACTATGTAATAGACAGGGTGTAAACGAATTCGTGTTAATTCTTTCAAACCGCGTAATCTATTTTGAAATTGAGAACTGTCTGAATGAACGGTTCGGCCTTGGTTCGGTTGTGATTTTTCAAGATTTATTTTAGGACAATTGGGCCCCTGGTATTCACCTATCGTCCGTGTATTGCCGTGTTACGTGTGTATTCGTCCGTGTGGTGCTGGACGTAAAGAATAGCACTATCCCATCTCTTCCTATGTGCGTCGTAGAAGGCGACTAAGGGATTCACTAGAGGACGGGCAGCAGCGTTCTCTGAGTACTTTAACAACCATACCGTGATCGACAACCCGCCTGCCAAGCGTGGCGATTATGACAAACCCCCCCTTTTGGAGGAGGCCTATGGCCAACAGTGGACGTCTTTCGGCTGAATGATGATGATTCACCTATCATCGTCTTAGAGTGAAAAGATCGGGAATGCATTTTGGTCATTGCATGGTTCCTGTGGGCTTTCATGCGGACGACGTCGCGGGCAAAAGCTAGTCAATTGTATTTATTACGAATGTTAAATACCCAATAAAGGCTTAATTTCAGTGTCTACAAACTAATTTCGCATAGAGCGACTCTCTTCCTATACGTCATTATCAAATAAAAATGTCGAAAATTGCATTCCCGAGCTTTTCACTCTAAAGGCCCATTTAGATGGAGAGAGTTTCTCGACTCGATGATACGATTATCGAAAGAACATTTAAAAAGTTTCTCCGTGTAAACATTCACGATTATCGCCCTTCCCCTTGGGCGACAATTGCCTCGCAATAGAATATATCTGTCTCCATGTAAACAGAACTTAATCACTGAACTCGAATGGCAAAACTCGCACTCAAAAACGGTTCAAACCGATTTGTACGATACTCGTATGAACTTGAAAAATGTCATACGAGATCGTGTTTATACAAGTCGAGAACTCGTAAGCAAGAATCTTCTTACTATAATTTTCGCTGTGTAAACAGTCACAGTAATTTATCGCCTAGCGAAAAATTACTTGCGAATCTCGTATGACATAATCGTAGGCGAGAATTTAGTTCTTGCCTGTATGTAAACATTATGATACAATAATCTTATGGCGATTATTGCTTGCGATAGTAGCATACGATTTCTCGCCAAGAAACGTTCGAGAAACTCTCTCCATCTAAATGGGCCTTTAAGGCCCATTTAGATGGAGAGAGTATATAATCGCCATAAGATTATTGTATCATAATGTTTACATACAGGCAAGAACTAAATTCTCGCCTATGATTATGTCATACGAGATTCGCAAGTAATTTTTCGCTAGGCGATAAATTACTGTGACTGTTTACACAGCGAAAATTATAGTAAGAAGATTCTTGCTTACGAGTTCTCGACTTGTATAAACACGATCTCGTATGACATTTTTCCAAGTTCATACGAGTATCGTACAAATCGGTTTGAACCGTTTTTGAGTGCGAGTTTTGCCATTCGAGTTCAGACTTCAGTGATTAAGTTCTGTTTACACGGAGACAGATATATTCTATTGCGAGGCGATTGTCGCCCAAGGGGAAGAGCGATAATCGTGAATGTTTACACGAAGAAACTTTTTAAATGTTCTTTCGATAATCGTATCTTCGAGTCGAGAAACTCTCTCCATCTAAATGGGTCTTAAGCCTGCGTTCACATTTGCGCGATTTTTTTCGGCGCGAAAGCGCGCGCGCGTCTCCTTCGAGTCGCTTCATCCTCAGAAACTTTGGAATTTAATAGTTAGTCCCTTGTCTTAACGTACATTTTTTATCGATGTAAAGCACACGCACACGCTCAACGCCCGAACAGATATCGCGTAGTACACGCGTCGCAATCGCGCAGCGTCCGCGACGCCTCCACCCTCCGACTAGGATGGCAAATGCAATGTGAGATCTATTGACGTGTCATAAGACTCTAATTATATACAACAAATTTCAAAGCGAGTTACACGCGGGTGCGTCAGCGCGGTGCGAGCGCTTAGCGGGCGCGTGTCCTCTGAACGTGCCTTAAAAGCCATTACGCACTGTCGACTGATCGCCGGAGACTTGGTCGACGGTGGCTGTGACTTTCTATAGTTTAAATAGGTGTTTACGCACTTGGGCGGAGGCCGGGCGACTATGCTTATGTTATGGTCGCCGAGAGACCAAGGCGCCATCTCCACGAGCGCGTATCGCCGTGTGGAGACACGTTCTAAGAGAGTGTATAAAAATACGTGGCACGACGATAATATGCCGCGATTCTTTCGCTTGTGGAGACGGCCCCCAAGTCTCCGGCGACCAGTTGACAGTGCGTAATGGCTCTAAGACCTCGCTAAGTATGAAGGAATCCGACTCGTACGTCCGTTTTTTTTTTGTATGTATAAATAATTTCAAGTCCAATCGGGTAGTGTGTTAATATTAGGTTGTAGGTATTGGTAGTGCTTAAAATTATGTGAGAACAATGCAGATTAGTGTGAAAAATATACCAATCTACATTTTGATACTTACTAAAAATATCTAATAGTAAAATTGAGAGAAATAAAGAATATTAATTGGAGATTCCTCAATAGCACAGAACATTAAGCTAAAGCAGTACTTCAACTACATACAATCGTCCGAATTGACACACTCACACAGACACGCACTGCAACAAGACTAAGGGCCTTTTCACTGTCATGCGGGTTCGTGCCCGCATGCGTGTGTCACCCGCACCCGTGGCGCCTGAATTTCACCTTTTATTGTGATGCGTGAAACACGCACGAAAAGGTGAACTGCGAGCGCCACGCATGCGGGTGATACACGCATGCGGGCACGAACCCGCATGACTGTGAAAAGGCCCTAAGGTAAGTTCGGAATACAGTCAGTACAAAAACAAAAAACTACTCAGTACACCGTGCGTGTCTGTGTGAGTATTTCAATTCAGGCGATTATAGCACGGTAATTAGTAAGTTGAGGTACTGCTTTAGCTTATACAACGTGTTACAAAAATACCCCTAAACCCGAAAGTGGATTAAAAGGTCCCTTGTAGAGAGTCTATTGGCAATATTTTAAAATAAAAGTAGGACGCAAAAAAAAAATTGGATAAATCATAAAAAAAAAATCATAAATGAAACGCAATCCTGAAAACAAAAAAGTAAAGAGTAGGCTACTCAGAACATTATTTACATTCTTACCTAACTTCCTTTGAGAGGTAAATAACAACAACCATAATTATGGAGGTCAGTGTAAAAAATACATCTACCAATAATAATCTACATATTTTTGTTGCGATTTATCATAATTTCTTTTAGGTGAATTGGGCCCCCGGCCCCGCTTTTATCTTTTTTAGACTTGCTTTAAGATTGAACTGGGTTATTTAAAATTACAAAAAAGCATGGAGCATCGGTAAAAAATAGTCACTTAGCGGAGTGTGGCCGAGAATATTCTATGAGATAATTGTATTTGAGAACCAGATGTTCCGTTTTCTACGTTTCTTTTTAGTGCAATGCGGGCGTACGTCCTCGTTGTTTTTTGTTTGTATTGGAGATGCAAACAGTGTATTGTAAGCAGTGATAGCCCAGCGGTTGCTTTCTATGCAAGAAGGTCCGAGTTCGAACTAGGCCAGCACCTGCACCTCTGTCTTTTCGAATTTATGTGCGGAATAGATTTTTATTATCATTCGCAATAACGGTGAAGAAAAACATCGTGAGGAAACCTGCAAACCTGAGAGGGCTACATGAAGTTCTTGATGGTGTGTAGTTCGCCAACCCGCATTAAGCCAGCTTGTTTGACTAAGGCCTCATTCTGAGAAGAGGCCCATCCCCAGCAGTAGGATAGAAACGGGCTGATTAAATAATTTAAAACTAGATTTTGCCCGTAGCTTCGCTTGCGTGAAATTTTGATCCCGTTATGTGACGATTTTCCATACAAACTTTCATCCCCTATTAAACTCCCTTAGGGGTTGAATTTCATAAAATCCTTCCTTATTCCTTGTCTACATTATAAAGAAAACCTCTGTGCAAAATTTCAGCTTTCTAGGTCCAAGGGTTTGGTCTGGGCGTTGATGAGTCAGTCAGTCAGTCAGGACTTTGCTTTTTATTTATATAGATTGGAAATGCCTAATAAGTTCACATTGTCAGACTTCGTGTGCTCCATCTTAGACCCTATCTGCATTTATCATCAGGTGCAAGGATGAACATGACCAATCCAAATGATAAAAAAAACGAGTGTACCTGAATAAAGATATCTCAATATTACCATAAAAAAAATTCTTTGACCAGTTTTTTTTTATGTGCTCTATATTTCCAAAACAATGCATTAGGGCGTATACATAAAGGAAGCGGGTAACGGGCGCCGACCTGCCAGCGCTTGTCGGTACTGGTGCGTGCAGGTAATCGCTACATAAAGGAAGCGGGTAGAAGCAGGGGCTGGCGTTTTTTAACAAAAATACGCCTTATTCTCTTGCAAATACAGCAACAAATGACAGCCTACCAGCGCTGATCGGAGCAGGTCGGAACTTGTCGGCACAGGTTCGCCACACAGTATAGAGACTACCTGCGCCGACTAGCTGACAGATTGGCACCGGCAACCCGTTTTCTACGTGTATACGCACTTATACAACACTCACTTATTCGCGTAGCATTAGTTGTGTTGTATTTAAAACCTTATCCTATCCCATCTTTAGAGAGAAAAGGACTTATGATTTGTGTAATCACATAACTCAAAAATGATTTGTTTTAATGGGAAATTAATAGCTCATAGTTCTTCAGCTAACAGAGCTTTTTCATCTCGATCGAAAATCAGTATCTGAATTAATAAATACAAAACTAGCTCTCCCGGGAACTTCCAATTTAACCAAAAACAAAGATAGAATATTCCGCTATCGTAATCAAGCTGAGTTATCTGTTTCCATCGTCAATTAGCAGTAGGGCGCAGTTAGCCGTTCAGGTCAACTGTGTTAGCCGGCCGGCTGCACCCGCCTGACCCGCTTTCTGCGGACCCTAGCGCTAGTCTGGACTGGCTCTTGTAGAGATAACTCGTGTCTCTGGTTTCTGTGCCGGTTTTGTGTTTGGATAAGATTATTTTGAGTTTTTTTTTTATTCTGTTTTTTTTCGAGGTTTTTAATTTTCGTGACTATGGAAGTCTTGTGATTTTGCATCCTTCATTTAGGTCCATTTGATGGTGTTCTGGTTCTGAGTCATTTTAGAGCACAAAGTTAACGGACTGCGAGTAGCGATATCGCTCTAGTCGTGCCCACCCGCCAGCGGTTACGCCGTGCTTTTATTGATTTATCCGTGGCATTAAAATGTTCTACCACATAAAACACTTTTTTGGCAAAAAAAAAAATTTTGCTTTTTTTTATTGACTCTTTATTAGGTGGTTTAGATACGACAACTTACCCCTACCACAAAAAAAAAATGTTTATTTTGTAATGAATCTAACTCCCGTGCGTTGTCAATCTACAACAATAGATCACGTGGTTATAAGGAATTATACGAATTCGTTTATATCCTGCAGTGTGTGTTTACAATTATCCTGTTATGTTATTAATTACTGTCAGCAATGCAAACGAAAAAGCAAAGCGTTCCTCTTCGAAATTCAAAACATTTCCATGGACCGAAAATTGTTCATACAGGTCTTTTCCACAGGGATCAAAATTATGATTTGTTTATTTGCCATTATCCAGGAAAGGAGAAGCTATCAGTAGCGGCGAGTGAGCCGGTGCGGCTGGTCCTTGAGAGTGACGGCACCCAGGTAGAGGACGGAGAGTACTGGCGCACCCTCCCCCCCAACACTGTGCTACTGCTGCTGCGGCCCGGAGAGCGATGGTACCCCACGGGAGTCGACGTCATCAAGGCTGGTAAGTACAGCCCCCTATATTGTCTTTAACACATCTAGTATCTCAATTGCCAACCTCCAACAAAACTCTGTAAACTGTCATTTGGTGGAAAACTATTAAACTAACAACTACCAAAATGCACTAGACCAGAGATGGTTAGGCTTTGCGACCATTATCATTTCAATAAATTTTAGGAATTTGCTCCATCACGGAAAATGGGTGTGTCCAACCTTAGACCGCGATAGACTAAATAGATATGCAGGTGTTCAGATTGTTACTCTTGTCTGTTCCAGCAATATCGGCGATACCAAAGATAGTATGCGAAACTATTCACGCACTCGAGTTGCACGATGAGACGCCTTCATGGAAGATCATGGACAACAAAGGGCGCGTCACGGTGGTGCTGCACTGGGACCAGCGGCCGCAGGCGTCACCGGCCGCGCGGTCTCCCTCGCGCCAACCCAAGCCCGACCGGCGGCCTTCACTCGTCATCCAGACGTCGCTCGACAGGCCGCAGCCTGCGCCGCCGCACATCACCGTCGTGAACCACGACGAGCCCGGACCGGCTCCGCGCCGCCTGTCCCGAGCTCCCGGGTCGCTAGAGCAGCCGGGCGGCGTGCACGTGCACACGTCCGACTGTCGCGCCACAGCCTCGCCAGCGCCGCTTTCACGCCCACCGCCCGACGAGTGCGACTTCCATTGCTGCGCGCTACACGAGGAGGGCCGCCGTATAGCCGTGCACAAAAGCGTCGCCACCTCGCCCATACAGGACGCGCAGCCACGCGCCTCGCCGCAGGGACGACCCAAGGGACACGTGCGCTTTCTCGACGCAGAATCCGCGCGACGCGGCGACCGAGACTCTTCCGAGAGCGAAACAGAAAACACCCTCGTCGAGGACGAGGCAGTCACCTCCGAAAAATTTCTCCTGCTGATCGATCAGCTCAGTGTAGACCAGAAACGGCATCTCACCATCAAAGACATAGGCATCATCCTGGAGAGGCTAAGTTCCAAGATCCTAGACGTGGAGCGGTTAGATCGGGAGTCCGAGTCGGACGACTGCTACAACTGGACAATCAAGGCGACGATCAGAGGGGATGCACTGCGGGAACTGGGCGTCATCTACAATGGAAACTACTATGCGATCAGCGAGCACCCGGGGTACCGGGAGGAGAACGAGGAGGCCGGCGACGAAGGTGAAGAGGAGGAGGAAGAAGATCGGCTCTGATCGGGCCTGTGCGGCGCCGCCGTGCCCGCCGCCGCCGCCGCCGTGCGCACCGCGTTGTGTCGCATCGCCGCGCGCTGACCGGCCGGCCCGCCGCACTCCCGCAACACGCCAGAGCCGAACGCGTCAAGCGTGAAAGCAATATTCGTTACTAAGGTTTCGTCGTAGATCCGGGCGAAATGACACGATCGGCCCGCGAAGGATGACTCGGGCCCGCACGAGGGCGCCTCGCCCGGTCTGGCCCGGCCGAGACCTGGGTGCAGTAGAGCCGCGGGGCCGGCGCGCGCTGTTCCGGTGGCGACGGCGCGCCGCCGGTCGCCGAGGTTCTGAACGGATCGCCCGCCGAAGTGAATAATTAGAGACTTATATATGAAATTTGTCGCGGCCCCGCCTCGCGCCGTGACCCGAGAGACGCGTCAATTGGCGGTGCGGGGCCGTACCCTAGTTAATAAATAGCGGAATTATTGTAAGTAAAACTGACTTCCCATCGATTTCTAAGGTGATTACTTAAGTGTAAGCCGGTCGTGTGGCGAGGGCCGCCGCCTCGCTCGCATAGCGTAATGTGTGTTATAATATATGCGTCACCGGAACACAACACCCGCACAAATGTTTATCATCGAGGTTATTGTCAATGTTCTTAGGTAAATAATAAATTGTAGGTGCGCGCTCGCCGCCGCCGCTCTTCGTTTGTACCGCATTTGTTTTGTCCGCCGCGCGTCGCTCGCGTCGGCCTCGTCGGTCGCGTCGGTCGCACGGCTACACATAGTTCATTCAAAGTTGGCCTAATATTGGGAAATAAGTTTCTGTATAAACTCATCACCATCATCGACGCATCCCGTAGTCGGCGAAGTCTAAAATAAAAACACCGCAGTGTGAGACTCAATAACAATAAAATATAGCGAAGTAGTGTGTGTTTGAGGCGGATCGTGACCGCTGCACGTCACTTGCACACGGAGGCAAATAACTTGCTCATGTATTCAGTTAAATAAATATGTTATTGTATCGAGGAGTCGTAGAGCGATAGTGGAAGAAACTGTCGTGTGCTGACAGACCGTGAGGAACGCTAAGTTACAGGTGATCAGAGGCCGGCTAGCCCCGCGCAGTACCAGACACTTCTACGTCGCTGTGGGTCTGTCAAACACCTCAATCGCGTCGGTGGCTCGCCTCAAAGCGATAGTTCCAAAATAGCAATGACGATGTTACAGAGAGAGCACATTCATAGATATATTAAAATTATTATAATTAATAAAATGAATGTTAAAAATAAAAATGGTTGTATCTAAAATACGAATATACCTACCGTCATGCATCAATCATCTTGCTACATGGGTATTGGTAGTCGGTAAGTTGATTCTTGTATTTATTAGCTATATGGTATCGTAGTATTACTGTATAATGTTTTTAATTTTTGTATAGTACGGAGGTCGTGGTGGTCACGCGTATTAATGTATAATATAAACAAAAACAATGTGGTTTCATAAGTTTTACAGCCGGGTGGCTCTCATATTGTATAGTTATTTAAGGTGTAATATTAACGATTATTATTGGATATTATTGAATGAGTACGTGAATACCTGCACTTGTTTGTGATAAGGTAACGTTTAGTTGGGACGTCGTTGGCGTGTCGTGTTCGTTTCGCGTCTATGTTTGATCGGATCGCGGTTACGCGAGCTTTTTGGAACTTTTTTGGAACGAATCTCTGTCGTATGGAAAATATAATGAACAAACTGTGATTGCTAACAGTATTCTGCATAAATGTCGAATTAGGTATTAATACTCTCATCGTGTCCCAAATCGCTCGTGGGCCCACGGTCCGAATTTGATACTTGCGTATATTGTTTAACATATTTCAATCATACATATTTCTTAAAGGTTCATAAAGGTCCCGTTTGAGATACATTCCTAATTTAACTATTTCTCAGCGATCAATATATTTATGTATTCGATATATTATTATGAACCTATTTTCGAAAACCGAAAATAAAAATTTCGATGTTTTGATACATTATTGGATAGAATTTGATTTTAAAGTTTGATATTGTGACTTGTCCTAAAGTTACTTAATTTTCAATTTACTATCGCTATTAAAGTTTAGGGGAAGCTGTAAGTTTCGTTAAAAAAAGGTTTCATAAAATAAGTGGCCGGGTTTTGAGGTGTCAAGTTTTTCTGAGGTGTTCGTGTCTTCGTTTTCGGTCACACATTCGCATTGTGCATACGAGCGACAGAGAAAACAAGACACGAGTCATATTCTGCAATTTTGAGCGTGTTCTCGACGTCATGTTGTAGAATCTGACGTCAAATGTCATACATTCTGAAGTCGTTTTCGACAGTGTGACGTCAAGAACGCTGATAATAAAATTTCTTGAAGTTTTGTAAAGTAATACTGAGAGTTTGATCTTCAATGTTATATATGACTGCGATTTTCTTACGTTGGTTCTGTCTGAAGATGTCTGTTGGTAAATAAATAGTATTGTGACAGGTCACACGCTGCGACTTCAAATGTTTTTTTAAGAATGTCGATTTGAGAATATTTTACAGAATGTCTTTCTTTGATGGAATGGCATGTTGAAACTTTAAAATGAACGAATGAACAACATGTTAATTACTGACTCTTACAGGATTGCGATTTATAAGTACTATACTCCATTTTTTATAGTATTAGACAAAAGTGGCCCACTAAGGCACGAATATCTTTATAACTATTTCTCCAAATAGTGTTACAGGTCATCTTGATTGACCGTTAAGGTTCTTAAAAATACTATACTCTGCTGGAAACAAACACGTTATTTACATATTTATACACACATTTCCTTGTTAAAATTGATCTTATTTGTCTAATGAAGTCTGAGAATGTCTTTATGAAATAGAGTATGGTTGAATAGACTGATACTGAAACGAATTGCAAGTGTTGTATTTTGTCGCGTAGCATGTGATCTGCCTATAATTTTGCCTATCTACTTATTATATGTTCAATTATTTCTCATTTGTTTGTACAGCTAATGGTGAGTCTATGGAGTTACGGTCCGTTACGCACACAATATTATATCTAGTTAAAACGTTCTGTTTTAATATTTTTATGTGTATAGGAGTAATGATAAATTGTAAAAATGGTTTGTGACGCGTATGATCCGCGGTTGAAATTTGGGAGGCGGAGTTTAAGCAATGCAACTGTGTGACTATGAATGGCATTTTTGTGTTTAAGGTGCGAGTTTTAAAAAACAGATTTTTGAGAACTTCAGTTGCGTTGCTTAAAGATTACGACTTTTGTGAACAATGATATTGTTGCATTGTCCATTCAACAGTGGCATTTGGATCTTTTATAATTTAATTACTATCAATTTGCTGGTCGGAAACTGTATATTGGTAAAATATTTCCATGATGGGATTGATACTATCTAGCTTATCTAGTTGACTTAAGAAAATTGAATTCGTTCAAAATATATCATCAGAGTGGAGCTACTTTAAAAAATTGTAATGAGTATACAAAACATTAGTGTTGCATAAACACTATAAAACTCCAGAAATTACTTATAATAGGTAATAAATGGATGTGAAAGTAACGATTGAAATTGATTTAACGCAAAGTTTTGATGGAAAAACAAAAGTTACATCTTTCAATAGGTGTTACCTTTCAAATGATCTGATTCTCCGTCAACAAATCATGATAGTAATTAAATTATAGACTTCAATGCCAGTAGAGCACTCGTTGCCTCGTGGTGCAGATAATAGTTCCATGACTGAAATAATATTAAGTATATCATCTCTAACTGTTGGACTCGGATGTAACAATATTGTGACTGAGGGGACTGAGCAGGGCGAGCCTTGCAAATTTTCGACTTAAACGTCGTTTTGTAGAACTAATAAAGAATTAATGGTATCAACACGAATTAAGAATTAAATTGAAGATTTTATTTATAACAAGATTTTTTTGTGGAGCAAGACCAGCCCTCTCGGCCCCAGGTATACCTTCCCAAATTATATTTCATTCGAAATATACATACCTAAATAATGATTAGATAACTAATAATATATAAACGATAACAGGATTTTCGAAAAACACTTTCGTTTTCGTACCTCGTTTTTTATAGGCGAATAAAATAGTTACGTCATTGTTTTTTTTAAATGTCACTTATTAAGATGAGTATTGATTTGTAGCATTTCCTTGAAATCCGATTTATGCGAATAAATGTAATTGAAAAATTGATTTTTAGGATCATTGTAGGAAGTCAACTTTATACGCGTTGACATTGCAAACTTATACAATATGAAGACGTAAAATTTAAAAAATATAATTCCTCGCATATTAAACCTATGAAATCCAAACGTGGAATTGATATATAGCAGTGATTGCTTAGTCTATCTGGATTCTACGAGCAATTGTTACAAGTCAGTACACATTTTAACACGCCGTAAGCAGTCGTGGAAATACAAATACGTAAAATATTGAATGTTAGCTATTCATACACTATATAGCACCTAGGGGACTCGTTTTAAAGTTACGTGCCAAATCGTTCTTCTTTTACAATCCCATTGTAGAACTCTGACTTCGACGTCAAGTTGTAGAAATCAGCGTTGCAGAATAACACTACTGACATTTATCTAGTCTGTGGTAGCACCACAGACTATATAAACGTAAATAATAAAGCGTTGTCTACAACGTGACGTCGAAACTATAGCGTCGAACATTCGTTGTCGAGTTTTATATAAAATGTCGAATAAAACATAAAAGTAGCGAGTTTCGATAATACATAGGCTACTATGGACTGATGCCAAATCGTACACAAAATATGCCATAAGAATTGTTGATTTACAAAGTGCCAATTTATGAGTTGTAAGTAATATTAATTAAGTTAGATACGGCACGTACAAACATTATTTAAACATATTAATAACTGTATTTTGAAGTATGGGTGGTATGTGGTACATTATGGCGAGGATGGATAAATCAAATAGTCTTTTGTTCAAGATATAAGATGTGAAGTGTGGAAATTCGAGGTAACTTCGATGAGATAGCAGGGGAAATAACTTAAAAGAGCTTTTGACAGATTTAAAAGATAAAATTAAATCATTAATAAGTATAGTATAATGTGGTAAGAGATTTCTAAATCCACCACTTATATTGAGACTTTCCTTGCAATATATTGATTGACTGTAAGCGTAAAACATAAGTTACCAACTTTGCTTAAAATTTAAAAAAGACAACTTTTACTGCACAGACTTCAAAATAAAGTTGCCCAACCCCGAATCGAACCACGTAATGGCATCGTTCAATCGTATCATACGTAACCGAAAACATTTATTTTTGTATTCACTCGTCGAACGTGAGACAGTACCGGCTTATGTTCAACACTCGTAATACCCAAAAACTTCACTGCCACTAATTTAAAAATAAAAATAATGGAAACGAACTGTTGTGGTTTAATTTTTTTCGTCTATTTAGATCCTGTTGCACGTAAAGTGACTATGGAATTCAGTCGCGACACGAGGCCGTTTGACACTCAGTGCCGGGCACCCTGTAGTCGCATTCGCGACGCTGGGTGAAGGACTCATTTTAAAGGTACATACGGCTACACTTCAAGCTACGCAAAACCAGTATAAGCTGACCGTTCCTTGTGCGAAAACATTATACAAAGCGATGCCAAGATAAACTGGTTATGTATAGCTTGATGTGTAGCCGTGTGTACAAGTCCGAGACGGACTGCAAACTGCAGACTGCAACCGCGTCGCCATCGGAATAGTGCCTTTAAGGTGTGCGCTTTAAAGGTGCTATTCCGACAGCGACTGCTAAACTGCAACCGCAGACCGCAGCCGCGATCGCACCGCAAGCCAAGCGATACTACTTTTGCAGTTTGCGGTCTGCAGCCCGTCTCGGACTTGTACCTTAAATATAGGTTTTTCTCAGAAAATACACCGTCATAAAACAAGCAAATAGGTACCTATTTTACGACGTAATATCGTATTTTTGAATTATTCCTCTTTGCCCCTCCAGCCGCCCCACTGGTGGGGCAAAGTGGAAAAAATCTAATTTTGGAGTGGAATTTGCCCCACCAAATTTAATTAGTGGGGCAGGGTTGGCACTGGAATTTGTGTAAGTAAGTATGCTAGTATTTTATATTTTTTTGGAAAGAAATGTATATCTAAGTGAAATGTAAACTTGTGACTTAGTACATAGGTAGTGTTTTTAAATAAAAGTACAAAAATAATTGTTTCAATTTTTTTATTTACTTTTCGTTTCTGGAAGGAAAGTAGGAAGTACTTAAAGGTAAAATTTTAAAACGTGTACTTCAACCATTATAGTGAGCTAAGTAGTATCGCATACTTCCAGTTCATTTCTGTTTTCCTGGTACTTATAGGTATAGTATAGGACATGAAAGTTATAATAGGACAGTTTTAATTTAGACTAAACTTCTATCGATGTAGTGAAAATAACGAATACTTTATATTCATCTTTGTGTTTAAGCGTTGGTGCACAACTTAGTGAGATTGTTTAGGCGCATGTTTTTTGTACATTTCTGTCACCCTGGTACTTTTCAAAACAACAAATGATTCAATTTCAAAGCCTGTTTTTTTACCATTATTGAGCTAAGTAGTATCACATAAGCAGCTACTTCCAGTTCATTTCTGTTTTCCTGGTAGTTAAAGGTATAGGACATGAAAGTTATAATAGGACAGTTTTAATTTAGACTTCTATCGAATGTAGTGAAAATAACGAATACTTTATATTCATCTTTGTGTTTAATCGTTGGGTTGGAGCACAACTTAGTGAAATCGTTTAGGCGCATGTTTTTTTATATATTTCTGTCACCCTGGTACTTTTCAAAACATCAAATGATTCAATTTCAAAGCCTGTATTTTTACCATTATACCATTATTGAGCTAAGTAGTAAGTTGCTTTTAAGCACCTAGCTCCAGTTCATTTCTGCTTTCCTGGTAGTTTTAATAAATAAACAGTTTTAAAACGTATATCGATATCATTTTTATTATGTGTGTATCCTTTCATGCTCTTCTCTGTTTCATCAATTATTTTTGTACTTTTATTTAAAAACACTACATATGTACTACCTAAGTCACAAGTTTACATTTTACTTAGATATACATTTCTTTACAAAAAAATATGAAATACTTAGCATACTTACTTACTTACACAAATTCCAGTGCCAACCCTGCCTCACTAAAATTAAATTTGGTGGGGCAAATTCCACTCCAAAATTAGATTTTTTCCACTTTGCCCCACCAGTGGGGCGGCTGGTGGGGCAAAGAGGAATAATTCGTATTTTTCAAGGTTTTTAACCTAATGCCAAGAACCCTCCTTGAGGGTTCACTCTTAGCGCAAACGTAATGCCGAGGACCTCCTGGAAGGTTCACTAGCAATATGCATGGCAGTATGGCGTATGAGCTCTATGAAAGGTGTGGTGGACTCGAATGTGTTAAGCCCGGACGCTTATAATGCCTTGTACAAACCAACCGAAAGAAGGCGTACGAATCACTTTCGCCGATGGACACCGAATGCTCTCTCGCCTTCGTCGTTGTGTCCACACAAAGCGAATCTTTGACGTTCCGACACACCGGGGAGCACAGCCGTTCGCTCACCTTCGCTAAACCGTCCACACCCACTCGTTCACGTTCGTTCATTAGCGTTGCTTCATTCTGATGCGTGCGCGAAGGCCTTCGCGCATACATTTATATTAGAGCCCGCAGGCTGTCGGAACCGGCAAATTCTAACAGTTTGTGGGGTCTAGGGTCTAGTACAAAATGTAGCAGAGTCACGCGTCAGATAATTCTGACAGAAATTTCTGATAATGTGCGCCGGACTTAAGCAGGGTTTACACCGAGGCAACATCATGCTACAATTAAGCATGCCACATTAGTGGCAGGCGTCATCTAGTTGCATGCTACAAACGTCAACTTCGTATGACAGATGTAGCATGCGACAGTTTCTGATTACTGTTGTGGTTCTGTTAGTCAATAATACATTTGAATATTTTTTACCGAATTAAAGTTTATTGATATCAAACAAAAATTAACATAATAAAATAAATTAATTTGTTTTTTGTTGAATATTGAAAACTGGTTTTAATGAAAAATATACAGGAGCTTTAGGCATCCCTCATAGAAAGCCCAGCTACAAACTATAGTAAAAGCACAGTCTACCTATATCTTACTACTTACAGTCGGTCAACGTAGAACATTGTCGCAGAGCAATCGTGCGGGGGGTTGCGGGGTGAAGGGGCGGAGGTTATGTCCCGAGTAGCCATACTGCATACTTGGGACATAACCTCCGCCCCTACATAATTTTGACATTTCATAGGACCTGTCAAATGTATGGGCGTTGACCCACTGTATGTAGTAAGTAGATACACTGTGGTAAAAGTGACTGTAAGTGATTATCCTTCGGTTTCTGAATTGAGAATTCTAGGGTAAGCAGTACTTAAGAAACATTTGAGTACGGAGTTGTCAAAAAAATTACGGATTTCATAGCATTTTTTGACAATTCCGTATTCAAATATTACTTAAGTATTGCTTATCCCGAATTGTCAAATCAGAAACCGGAGGAAAATCTATTACTTTAAAGTGTTCAGCGTAGAGGGGGGATAAGTCCTCGGCGTATTTTTTTTGTTGTGAAAATAACGCACACGCCAGACTGAAAGCTAAGACTACCGCGTACATTCTAAGTTTTTATTTTCACGAACAAAAAAGTCTGCCAAGCACTGTCCCTCATCTGCGCTGGGCTTTATACTGTAAATAATATCTGTAATCAACTTACGAGATCTTTACGAACAACCGGTAGTTACTCCTTTCTTGGTCAAGGCATCTCATCTAAATTGCTTTTCAGAGATAAAACATAGGTCAATGAATCTTTCGACGTATACTATTAACACAGTCTACCTATATCTTACTCCTTACAGTCGGTCAACGTAGAACATTGTCGCAGAGCAATCGTGCGGGGGGTTGCGGGGTGAAGGAGCGGAGGTTATGTCCCGAGTAGCCATACTGCATACTCGGGACATAACCTCCGCCCCTACATAATTTTGACATTTCATAGGACCTGTCAAATGTATGAGCGTTGACCCACTGTATGTAGTAAGTAGGTACACTGTGCTATTAACCGATTCAATACAAAAATAGGAGATTCTACAGATTAACGGTCTATGTTAATAAATCGATACTCATCCAAAATCTATTGATTATTGTAGGTTTTGACAGAAATCAATACTAATATTATAAATGCGAAAGTAACTCTGTCTGTCTGTCTGTAACGCTTTCACGCCTAAACCGTTGAACCGATTTTGATGAAACTTGGTACAGAGATAGTCTGGACCTGGAGAAGGACATAGACTATTTTTATCCCGAAAAAACGCGATACACGACAACAACGCGGGTGAGGCCGCGAACGTCCCCTAGTTCAATATAAATGTCAAAAACCTACATCAATCCATAGGTTTAGAATTGAGATCAATTATTAAAAGGTATTCGAAAATGAAACAAGTTAAATACCAAAAAAAAGTATTCAAAAA
This sequence comes from Amphipyra tragopoginis, assembly GCA_905220435.1. Lineage (NCBI taxonomy): Eukaryota > Metazoa > Arthropoda > Insecta > Lepidoptera > Noctuidae > Amphipyra > Amphipyra tragopoginis. The sequence goes on from HG992004.1 coordinate 26,803,373, forward strand.
CCATATAAATCCAGTATCAGATATACGTTAAAATCGACTAAAACTATGTAACATAAATGGAATATTTCAAAATTACTTAGTTTCTCTCAATTTTGGGCATGCATCGTTTCACTATTATAAGACTAAACTACTATAATTATTGAGCATGCTATATCTATTTAAACGTTGATCTGTTCCGTCTGCATTTGGTCTAAGAGCTACTTGTTCTAAGCACATCCATGCCAGGTCTAAGGGAGAGTGCACGCCTCTAAACGCATTAAGGCCCGTTTTTCCGCCATCCTCATCTTGTCAAGCACGTCTGCCATTTCAGGCCATGGTTCATATCGTTGGTTGATGATCAACAATTTGTGGACTGATGGGTTGTTCAGGTCCATTGTGCGGGATATGTTCATACGACTGCGTGATGTAAACACAACGTCGACCTTGAACAAATACATTTTATAAGATAATTATAGTGATAAAGCTCCTTGTAAAAGAGCTAGTCCAGGGAAGTACTAGAAAGAAAAAAAATGTTATTCAGCCAAGGACACAATGACAGCATTAAACAATAAAAACATAAAAATAATTAAACATACACATTTTATACGGCTGTCCCATTTCAAAACCTAGTAAGGGACACTTTTTACAAAAATCGTTTTATTGCTTGCTAACCTAGAAAGTCTCTACCAAATACAAAAACACCAGCGTTGAAAACTCACATAATAAGCAGATATATTTAAGCATCGATACCTAGTAAGTGCCATTCACTGACTCTGATCATTTTAAAACCTAGTAAGTCACTATGGTTTTACCTAACATAAATACTTTTTAAAGGCTGACCGATTTAACGTTTATGCGTTCTCCTGTAAAATTTCGTTTTAAGCCCTTACTAGGTTTTGAAATAGGACAGCCGTGTTGTCGAACATGCCCATGCCGAAAGTGTCACCAACTCAGCATATGCTGGGCGTCAGACACCCAGCGCTGATTTTCAGTTGTCAGTCAGTTCTGTCACCATACCTATTTCTGCTACCAACAACGCATTACTGTGTTGCGGTTTGAAAGGTCCCGGTGCAATTACAAGAATATGAAATTTTCCAATTTTGTCTCTAAGGTTGGCAACGCATTAGCAATCCTCGTTGTATTGTATTGTAGGAAACCGCATAGACGGCGGTAACCACTTTTTAACAGGTAGGCCGTCGGCACGTACGCCAAAACATAACATAAAAAAACATGTCAAGTAATTTTCCTTTGAACTAAAATTACCCCATCTTTAAGCAAAAAAATGCATTATTTATTTGTTAAATATTTTATTTCGTATAAAATTTAAAATTAATGTAATTATTGGATCGATCTGGTCTCTTTGGCCAGACTAATTAATGCCGTAGCAATCAAAGAAAGTAACTAAGTCATCGATTCTGCAGAGATTTAAAACAATAGAAAGTTATCATTTCTACACAATAGGTGTATCACTAAAACCGTTCTAATTATTAAATTGAAGCATAAATGAAGAGAATGACAAATGATAAAATTGTACCATAGTGATCAAACATTTAGAAAACCAAAGCCAGAGGAATCAATCGTTTACCTCTGAGCTATAAATCGGCAGCTTGGCAAAGCAGGGCGTTCGTGTCCCTCTCAGTAGAAGGAGCACAGCTGATAACAGTGTGCACGGCGAAAACTGGTCGGCTAAAGCGTGAGCTAGGGATTCAGAACACGAATTCGTGTCGATCCAGAGCAATCAACGAAAAGTCCCGGACACAATGTTTTTTTTTTTATTTTACGCGAAACTATATATTAATTGTTATAATCTAATTTAGTTCTATTAAAATAAACATTTTATTATGTTAGATAAATAAAGAAGACGTCGTAATGTTTACATACAAAAAGCCTATGAACTATTTTCTGAACCAAACGAGAGTCAGGACAGACCAGAGCGATCAATTTTTCGAGCTTTCAGATTTTTTTTAATACATTTATGATAACGTTAGATACATAATTATGACTGTCCTAGGTAACTAACAGGCCAAACTATCGAACAAAACATTCATTAAAAATTAATAGTATACGAGGGGCTTCTCCTAGTAAGAGCGTTTTTTCACCGCCACTGTCACCGAGAGAAACGAGATTATTTCGGACCGAGTTCGGACTAACGTGACGGCGATCGTGTGTCCATCTCGACCGATCTCGGTGGTTCCCAACGCAAGACAAAAATCCGTGCACCGGTGCCGGTAATCTCGGGTGTAATGGACAAGTGCAAACGCGTTCTCTAATCCCGGCATTTTAGTCCGTCATAATCTCGGGCTGAGTTCTAACGGTAGCGCCGAACTAAGTACTCACAATCTAGGCGGCCGAGGTGACGGCTGCGTTCGGATGACGGACGTGTGGTGTACACGCAGGCATAGTAAGGTATGTACCGCTACTTCGGCAACGTCATCTCGTTCTCGATGAGAGAGATGATACAATGGTCTTGACGTAAGCGTCACTAAAACCGCACGGCAAATTACACTGATCATATGAATGACATACCTTATTTTTACACGCCCACAAAGTCGATAAAATCACAATTGTTATGCTGATGCATGTTGTGATGAAAAGAGGGAGAATTTCCCAGTAGGTTTTTAGGGTATACCCTAATTTTAGTTTCTTCGGGAACGGTATGTCATACTGAGAGGCTGGTAACATGTCTGCATATCGCACATTGGTGATTTTTGGAGTAATGATAATTCTCGTCAGTAGCAGTGCAGTCCTAGATTTATACGTAGTTCTTAAGAATTTTGAAAGCATTTTAAGATAAATTGAACTTATTCTTCAATTATGTATTTCCATATGTATACAGATGTCAACGTCAAAATCCTTCGTCGTCATTCTATAATCAAATAGTTATAGTAGAGTACAATATTTATGAAAAGTATGTCTAAAAAGATCTGACCCCATTTTTTTTGAGAAATGTATCCTCCTCCCGGTTATTGCAATCCTTTAATCATATTTAATCTTTATTTTGCTCAAAGTTCAACAACATGTTTTCCATTAATTACAAATAGCATAATCAACACATTACAGTTCCACTGCTGGGACGAGCCTCTTCTCAAGATGAGAAAGGTTTAGGCCTTAGGGAGAAGCCACATGATGCGGTGCGGCTCCGGCGCGGCGCCTGAGCGGTGCCGCTGCGCCGTAATACATACAAACTTCCACGGTATACCACACGGTGCGATGCGGCGCCGCGCCGCACGCTCGCCGCACCAAGACGAGGGGGGAGGGTATATGCGCTGGAGCGCCACCGTTCTGGCGTCGCAGACCGCAGATGTGTTGACGGAGAGCCGTTCCACACATGTGGCTCTTGCGACACCGCGTACTACGTGTGCACGCTGATCCGGCAAAATGGTCGCCGTGCGGCGGCGCACCGCAACGTGTGGCTTCTTCCTGAGAGCCTGTGCCCCCACACGATGCGATGCGGCGCCGCACCGCAAAGATTTCACCGTATCAGCGGGCAAACGAGCGGTGCGGCGCCGCAACGTTGTTATGACGCAGCGGCGCCGTAGCAAAAAATCGTAGAGAAAAAAAATCGATCCTTGTGACGCATAAACAACTGAGCGGTGACGCTCCGACGTCGCAACGCATTCACCCCTCCCCGCCTCGTCTCGGTGGTTGCAAGTCTGGTGCGGCGCCGCAGCGCATCGTGTGACATGCCACCTACAGATATTTCTATGAAAGACGACGCAGCGACACCGCTCCGGCGCCGCACCGCCGCCGCAACGCATCGTGTGCTCCCGCTCTTAGTCCTCCACGCTGGCCTGGTGCGTGTTAACGGACTGCACACACCATCAAGAACTTTTTGGAAATTTGGAGCCCTCACTGTTGTGCATGTTTCCTCACGATGTTTTCCTTCACTGTTAACGCATGTGATAGCCTAATTCTGATTCGCACATGAATTTGAAAAGTCGGGGGTGGAGATCGAACTCAGACTTTCGTGTATGAAAGGCAAGTGTCCAACTTTCAACCTTCTTCTTCTATCATGTAGACACGAGCTATACAAGAATAGCTCATGCCATGATGAAAAGATTAGGAAGTTAGCAAGGTTGGTAGCGACGCTGACTGCCCAGGGTGCACCGGACGTAGGTACTTAAGTATCGTCACTCGTGAAGGCTCTTTTCATGCACCCCACTTTCAACCGCTAAACTATCACTGCTATTCACAAATAAATCCTTAATAAAGCTTACTAATATCATAAATGCGAAAGTAACTCTGTCTGTCTGTTATGCTTTCACAACTAAACCGCTGAACCGTTTTTAATGAAAGTTGGTACAGAGATAGTCTGGGACTCGAAGAAGGACTTAGGATACTTTTATCCCGAAAACCGTAAAATATCTACGTGATGAACGACATCCACGCGGGCGAAGCTGCGTGTGACCTTTAGGCCCGGTATCCACCAAAGCGGAGAGGAGAGGAGACGAGAGGAGATATGCTGCAAAGCTGGCATGTTATTTCCACCAAAGCGGAGAGGATATGCGTAGCGGAGAGGAGGTGTGAGCTGTGCGTAGCGGAGAGGAGATGTGAGCTGTGCGTAGCGGAGAGGTGAACTGTGAGAGCTCGAAATCAGTCAGTTCGGGTGTGCGAGGCGCAGGGAGAAGGCATCGGGGAAAGGGGCGCGCAAACACGGCGCCGCCCGGCCGCCCGACTACACACATCTCCGCTCTGCCGCACCGCTTGCTCGCTCGCGGCACATAATTCTATAGAAAAATGAGACGTCTCCTCTCTTCTCCGCTTGATCCATTTCCACCAAGGCTAAGCGGAGAGGAGATGTGGAAATAACGAAATATGATTGGTTATTCAAAACATCTCCTCTCGTCTCCTCGCCGCTTTGGTGGAAATCGGGCCTTAGTTATTTATATAATCATCCTTCGGAACAACCAGCCAGCTCTTCTTTGGCTTAGAGCATATACGCATATACCTACAGTTCTTTGGTTGTCTTCGAGGTCTGGCTCTATGACAGCCAGGTCAAGCGAAAGGACTTTTTATGAAGTCTGTACCAAAGAGCATGTCACTACGTTTAGTCTCTACCTCAGCCTCATTGTATAACCTCACAGCATAACACTGGCTGTAAATGTATTGTCGAGGAACGAAAATATATTGACGCAAACGTCAGATGAAATTCAAAAGTCAAACGTATTTTTAATTATAATAAAATAAAATTTAATAATAAGCGTAATAATTGCTACTTTGGAATATTTTTTGGGCAAATATGGAATTTTTGAAAAATGGATCACCCCTGCAAAATTCATAAATTATTGTGTGTAGAAAAAGGTACCCGTAAATTTTGTTTTTACCTATCTACTTTTAACGTTGATATAGAGACGTCAAGTCACTCTATACAAGGAAGAATTTTCAAAACATAATCATATACTAATTGCGTTGTACATGCGGACAACAATCCAAATCTTTGTGACCGTGGAGAGATTTATACGACCACGTAGTGCGGCTGTCAAGTGACAGTGTGTCCACCACAGGTGTCCACTGAGTAAAATGACCGAAGGAAAACCAACCCTATTTCTACACGGTCTATAGTTTCATTTCTCTTACCAAAATAAGCGAAAATATTTTGTTAAATATTTTACCTACAACCATGGACGTACAAAAAAGATCGGACAGATTTTCGCTAACAAAAAACTGTGTCACTCAGAGTCAGTCAGTTTGCTGTACGTACAGGCTGGCACGCACACATTCACAAAAAAAGTCAGTCATTACACGCGTAAACGTCAACAGAGTCGGGACAAAAAGCGGCAAAAAAAATTAAAATATAGCATGTCTTGTGTGGTGAAATGGTGTAAAAACCGTAGTGATCGGAAGAAAAAAAATCCAGGAATCACGTTTCATAGGTCAATGAATAATTCAATCACTTAATTCCCAATTGTATACAATAAAATCAATGTATTCACCAGAAGAAAAGAATCTGTCACAAGGCCAGTGTTGTCAATATTCACGTGTGCAAATTACCCTAAATATGGGAAATTTATAGTTTTTTGTTCAATTCAATTTATTTATTACTAGGTATTTTATTTATATATTTTTTTACTAGATTTCCTAAAGAAAATGAAGTATGGAGAAATAATTGGATTAAAAAAATGAGAAATTGTAACGGTGAAAACGATTGAATTCCAAACAAATACAGTGTCATTTGCAGTCTACATTTTGAAGCTAACGAGATATATAATACAACTAAAGGAGGACTCCGGTGTGTTGTTACATATGCAGTACCTCAAAATGTAAATTAACAATCTAAGCTAACATGGCATTTATTTTGCAGATATTTTCATAGGGAGATTTGGTTCTTACCATTAACCTTTTCAAATGGCACGGTATAATTCTGCTGACATTTCCAAGAAATTTGTCTGCCAACCTGTATTTGTCTTAAAATAAAATGATAAAAAATGGGTAAATTTGGCTAACATGACAACCCTAAATTCATTCACACTTAGATAGCCGCCGCCATTACGGGACACAGTTTTGTCTTAGCGGGAGTTCCGTCCGATCTTTTTTGTACGTCCATGCCTACAACTACAGTCATGTTTAAAGTTTCAAATAAGAATTCAATAAATTTAAAAAGTTTTATTAAATTATACAGTGCTCAAAATAATGCTTTAAACAAACTTTTTTTTTATTAAAGTACACTGCTTCGGACCGAGCAAAGAGTTTTCAATTAAATTTTTTGAGCGGCTACAAATCTGTGGTTGCTAGGGCGCATGCGCGCCATATTATTGTATTTGTTCTAACTTTGGTTATTTACTTAAAATAGGTATCTATAAGTCGCGCGGAGAAGATTTGCCGATAGCCTCATGACGTCACGCGTCTATGGTCGGTACGATTAGTAGGTAGGCTAGACGAGCGCGGGTAGCGTTCGGTGAAGTGGGAGGGGCAGTCATCGGCAAACCTTCTGCGCGCGACTAGTACATAATGCATAAGTTATGTGCAGTTTCAGACACTACTTTATCTAAACTCATGCAATTTAAATAAAAAACCAATGTTAAAACAAAAAAATATTATAGCGCCCAAACCCAGCAGTCTACCGCGCATGCGTGTGCATCCCTATGGTGGTAAGAGTTAACAGGTCAGAGCCTGAAATGTTTTATCATGAAATATCCATTCATAATTATGTTTAGAGCTTTGTTCGCAGACGTCATAGGGGCACGGGTTGGTGATGACCTTGCGAACCCCTCGACGTCGCATCTCGCCCCGCACCAAGCGAAGGTACCGGGCCATACGGGAGTTCTTCCGGCGAGCATTAGGTAACTAAAAACCAATCATTAAGTAACAGGAGACAACCAACGACTGAAGGTGGCCATACACGAGGCGATTATCGAAACGATCAGATTGTCATGAATCGACTCGACGATCCGTCGGTCGATGACGTCCGTCAGATACGAACGATGTGATCGGACGATTTCTCAGTGTTCTTGCAGAGGGAAAGCGTGGTGCACGTGCGCGATGGAGTCGCAACTGCTTTAGCCGCATTGGCGCTCATTTTATACAAAAAAGAACTTGCAACATCAAGGAAAATCATAATCGCCTCGTATATGACACCTTAATATCTTTTGACGCTAAACCCCTGATCATGTTACAGGTAGCTCATCGCAACCGGATATTAAAATAAGTTCCAGTATAGCTGTTAATGTCACAGACCTAAAACGCAAGATTGTTGGTCTGGAACAACAGTTAGACGAAGTAAACAAGCACTGTCAGGACATCGCGTGCCTTGACTGTTCTAAGAAGGAGTCTGAGAGTTATGTACAGTCAGAAGTGAAGCTCGAAATAGAGTCAATTAAGGATCTAATTGAACAATCATCTAAGAAAAAGTTGGATGGCATCGAGACACAAGTTATATACAAATCTTCGGAGTGCAACTACGAGAAATCTGAAGAGAACGATTCCCCTTCAAAAACTCATGATGTAATTGAACAAACTCAGGATATGATGGATGAATACGAAAGACCTGTATCTAAAGTAAAAAACAAAAAGAATAAACTACACAAAATAACTGATTATGGCGCAAAATTACATAAACATAGAACAAGATCTGTCTACGAAAATTTATCGTCTGCATATTCTACCAGTAGTTTTCGTTCACTTGCAAACCCACGAATAAATGGTTTAAACGTTGGTTACTCAGGACATCGTAATGATAGAAAACATCACAAACAAGAGTACATAGAACAAATACCTTCACATCCACACAAAGATAAAAAGCACAAAGAGTGCATGAAAAGGAATAAGATTGATCATTATAAAGAAATATGCGAACAGAGACCCAATAAAATTCGTAAGCACAAACATAATCGAGAACTTGATCAAGATTTTATCGCTGATTTAATCAGAAGGCAATATAAGCCGGTGAAAATGTTTGGAAGGAGAGAATCTGATCTCAGCCAGTTTTCAGCACCCGTTTGCCGAGATCAAGAGTTTTTAATGCGCGAAGATATACAGGAAGGTGCCGAATTATGTTCATGTTGTTACAAAGAACACAAACATAAGGCAAGACACAGTGATCTCAGTGAAATGAGAAGTATTTGTGATACTCGCTTATACAGCTCAAAGAATCTTAAACGAGCAAAGCATCGCAGGATGCACATGGACATTTTCAATAACTCTGATCTTTACGACTTGATTCCAGTCAAAGAGAAGTCTAGTCCAAAAACTCGGAGAAAATTCACTGAGCATAATATGATACCACATCAATATTATAGGGAAGTACCTCCATCACCTAGAACTTTAAGACCTCAGCTTAATTTAAAAGCTCAGTATAATACAGAGTTCGACGATTACGTAGCTCACGTCAAACATTCATGTAGGAAAGGTTCACCACATAGGCAAAGGCGACATCGCGAGCGCATTGTCCTTGAATCTGACACAACGTCGGAACCAATTCCAAATTTAATTATAGAGAACCCACGCAAGACGCGTAGACACATGACATGTCAAGTAGAAAAGCAAGAACCATGTCAACAGGAGTTCGGCATCATAAGCAATTCACAATATCCACCATATGTGAACGAGCAAGCAAATGTTACAGTCGATACAACATTTAACAAAACACAAGAAACTGAAATAACTGTTGATAAAACGGACAAAGCACTCTGCGAAATAAAAGACATCCTACAAAGTTTTCTACACGAAATAAAAAAAGAGACAAATGTGTCACAATGCGATAAATCAGACATCACCTCAAAAGTTGGTGACATTGGAATTAACGCTATAAATGAAAATAGTGCTAAGTTAAACGGCAATGTATTGCCCAATAGTAGACATAGTTTTAACAATTACAGTGTAGGACAATGCAATGCAACTCCATTCATGGCACCAATCACAAACCCCTGTTGCTATCCAATTATGTGTCCCTTGAACTATCCCATGTCCATGCCGAACGGCTTCGTGTATCCCAACCCAAGCTATACATGTACAAATTGCGCCAATGCTGCTAAGGAGCCTGTTCATGAACATTGTTGCAGTAAAAATATAAATACAAATGAAACATGTCACACAGAAACCGAAGAGCTTATTAAAGAAATTTACAAATTCGTAGCACAAGGTCCAGTTAGAAGAAAAGATTATGATGGCAATTTTGAAAGACACGAAAATAAAAACGACAAAATATTGACATCAAGAAGTGTCGGTGGAAGTTCTAAGCTGTGCAAACATGATGCTAAAGTGGGAACACAGCCACTGAGATGTTTTTCTAAAAGCTGTGAGGCAATAGGTTCTAGAACGATTAGCGACCCGTATTCCAGCGGAACTAATGCTAGTTACTCGGATACCGTATTAGAAAAGCTAAGTGTAGGAGTATCGCAATCTACATCTGCTGAACCGGAAACTGACACTACCGAAGAGAAGGTACTAACTTTTCTTTTTGTATTATAACTTTCGTGAAACATATTCATATTTATTAACGTTTATTAATTTATTATATTTTTTTGATGTAGCCGTTGAATTCTTTGCCGGTAGATCTTGATCTCTAGGTCACTAGAATCATTTAAAATACCAACAACACCACTAGTGGTGTTGTTGGTTTTTTAAATATTGATTTTGTGGTTGTTGATCTAACGTTATTTCGATCGATCTCAATCCTGGTTTCTTTACAACCTATATTGAATGAATGACAGTTAATTCCTATTTTATTTTTCCTAGAAGCCGAATAATAAATTCTCGAAAGTTCTGCGATCTATGGGTCTTTTTAAGAAAAAGAAAAAAGATGTAATAGAAGAACTTAGCGAAAGTGAAAGTGCAATAGATGTAGAAATAAAGAAAAAGATACCATACCCACAGGAGTTAACGAATTATTTGATGCATCGCAGCGAGTACTATCAACAACCGCCCATACCACCAAATTGCCATCGACCAAATGAATATCAACCAGATTACCATCCGCCATACAACCCTGGGATGCCGCAGTACCCGCCACAACCCGTCGACGACATCTACTCACCGAGAGCGTATCATCCAAAGCTGCGTGAGCGTGCTACTGCACCTCCCTTTCATCCCAAACATAGACCTACAGCCCCACCATACCACCACTCTTACGACAATCACTATAACCAAATGCATCAGCCACAAGTACCTCTCTGCCTGAAAGAAATAGAAGTAAAAAGTATTGGCACGCAGAGCGAAAGAAAGATGTCAATCTTGTCTAAGTTGAAACTCAGGATCCAACCGTCGATAACGCCAGATGATAACTATAATCAGACTACTTGTTCCACGCAGACGCAGGCGGCACCAAGCAAACTGCCTAGCAAGCCGCTATTTAACTGGAAGAACCTCCAGGCAAAAGCGATGAAATTGGATGAGGGTATAGGTATAGGCAATAACCCAATGAAATTCAATTTCAAGCCTCCAAATGAGATAGCATCAGGTGGTCAAAATATTAAGAAAGTAGTGATGAAGAAATTGTTTTACAAAAGGAATCCTTTCTCTCCAAGGAATCTCATCGTGAGGACAATACTAGGGAAAGACAAGTCGAGTTTCGGCGATGCGCCAACCCAGTATAGACCGAGGATGTTCTTCTGAGTGTGCGTGACGTCTGTGTGTCAAAATTTATTGCGTTTTGTATTATATCATTGTTTTAAGAATGTGCTTAAAATGTTATTATGAGTTTTATTTGCTAATAGCTCAGATTATAAAACAGAAGGCAGATAGAGTGACAGGAACAACGTGAGTGCGGCCAAAAAAGCAAATACAAATTCAAAAGCGAATACAATCTCGAGTCAGTATGACACGAAGCGCCGCATTGTTAGGACGTCATCGATAATTTTAATATTTATGATAATAATGCCGTCTTGCGTTTTTAAACATTGCAAAAACTGTTCCTAAAAACAAAATAAAGAAGATGGAGTATCTTTTCATAGGTTTTATTGATTATTTATCTATTTGGATATTATTTTACGTGATTATTATTAGTGACATCTTGGAACACAAAACCTTAACAAAAATCATTCGGTGTTGCTTGTTTATGTTGAAACATTTACCCCCTAAGTTAGGAAATAAGTAAAGAATACAGGAATAACGATTTACAAAAATATTTATTTCGATTATACCTAGTGTTTTATTTATCGCGTTTTTTGGTTGGTATGTTTGTAGGTATTGTGTCCGTTTGTATGTGTCTTCGTAACTAAAACTACTTAATGTATTGTCTGTCTCTAATAATAATCATGTACGCCAGTCGATTTGCCAACATAAAGTAAATATAGTTTTCAAAAACATAATTACAACCATTCATGACTATACTAAATGACTGCCATAAATCCACAAAATATTTCTATTTATCATCTTCTATTCTGTAATCTGAGATTAATAAATTTCTAAAGTAGGTAGGTACTTGCATTAAAATACAATCTGACTCAATGGCAGAGATTCACTTTATATACATAATATGTATAACTCTGTATGTATCTGCATTTTTCGGAGACAGTAAATTGTTTATTTAATATAACTAAATATTATGGGAATTTTGTCATTATCATGGCAACCGTACACGCACAAAGAGGCAACGTGTTCTTATAGTGCTGTCAAGCACACATGTCTACAGACGTGCCTCACATTATGGTTCAGTACAGTCTATCTGCCTTCTGTTTTATAATCTGAGGCTAATAGTATGGCTAAAATAATGTTACTGGTGGGCCCTCAGTATACTGTGTATTGGTACTTTCAAAATGCAAAACAGACACCATTCTTTGGAAATTTTAAGTGTTCTATCCTCGGATTATAAAACAGAAGGCAGATAGACTGTACTGAACCATAATGTGAGGCACGTTTGTAGACATGTGTGCGTGACAGCACTATAAGAACACGTTGCCTCTTTGTGCGTGTACGGTTGCCAGGATAATGACAAAATTCCCATAATATTTCATTATATTAAATAAATAATTTACTGTCTCCAAAAAATGCAGATACATACAGAGTTATACATATGTATATAAAGTGAATCTCTACCATTGAGTCAGATTGTATTTTAATGCAAGTACCTACTTTAGAAATTTATTAATGTCAGATTACAGAATAGAAGATGATAAATAGAAATATTTTGTGGATTTATGGCAGTCATTTAGTATAGTCGTGAATGGTTGTAATTATGTTTTTGATAGCTATATTTACTTTATGTTGGCAAATTGACTGACGTACATGATTATTATTGGAGACAGACTATACATTATGTAGTTTTAGTTACGAAGACACATACAAACGGACACACATACCTACAAACATACCAACCAAAAAACGCGATAAATAAAACACTATAATCGAAATAAATATTTTTGTAAATCGTTATTCCTGTATTCTTTACTTATTTCCTAACTTAGGGGGTAAATGTTTCAATATAAACAAGCAACACCGAATGATTTTTGTTAAGGTTTTGTGTTCCAAGATGTCACTAATAATAAATCACGTAAAATAATATTCAAATAGATAAATAATCAATAAAACCTATGAAAAGATACTCCATCTTCTTTATTTTATTTTTAGGAACAGTTTTTGCAATGTTTAAAAACGCAAGACGGCATTATTATCATAAATATTAAAATTATCGATGATGTCCTAACAATGCGGCGCTTCGTGTCATACTGACTCGAGATTGTATTCGCTTTTGAATTTGTATTTGCTTTTTTGGCCGCACTCACGTTGTTCCTGTCAGTCTATCTGCCTTCTGTTTTATAATCTGAGGTTCTATCATACAAAAATTAGCATGCAAATACACACATGATAAAGAGCATCAAACATATTTCACATTACATAATTAAAATTTGTATACAATTGACGTCAGGGATTACAATCCGTGAATATATTGTAATTATCTTAGTAATTATATACTTACATATTCGGTCACGTTAGTTTAGATAAGCGCTTATTACACTTGGCTGAATTTAGGAATCCTAATTAGGATTTAGGAAAGTGTAATAAGAGTTAGGACGGTTAGGATCCTAACTAGCCAGTCAGAATGTAAAGTTACTTCTGAATTTAGAAGACTAAATTCAGCCAAGTGTAATAAGCGCTTAAGCAAGCTAGCATCCTAAATTCAGAAACAAAATTAGCTTGCTAATTGCGATTATACTTGACTAAATTCAGTAACGACTGAATTAAGACGACTAAATTCAGCCAAGTGTAATAAGCTCATTGCGATTATACTTGACTAAATTCAGTAACGACTGAATTAAGACGACTAAATTTAGCCAAGTGTAATAAGCCCATAAGCAGTAATTTTGTGTTAGAAAACCTGACGTGTGCGTTACCGCAGCAAAATAATGTCGAAAATAGTCATTTAAACCTTATAGATCGTTAGTTGCCCAGCTTCTGTAATTGTTGCGCACATTTTTAAATTTGTTGCACTTATAGTTTTTTAGTTATTTCACAAAATCATTTTTTGCTGGGGTAACGTTACCGCAGCAAAACATTTTTCTTTTTAATGGGAATATTGAAATAAAGACTAGCTATACAGTTACTTGTCTAGACGACGTAAATGTTGCACCTTATTTTGTGTTTGTGATGTCTTCGGCTGCGAAGTTATTCAAGATTTTGCTGGAGTAACGTTTGTGGTTTTGCTGGATCTCTGAAACGGATAAGCGGATTCTGATCATCTTTTGTACACAACTTCTTAGGAATTAGTTTTAATTAGTTGTGCAATAAAAAAACCAAAATATTGCACCGTTTAAAGGTTATTCAATTTAATATAAAAACACTTCAATAGGTCCTAACACTCTGAATAAGAGCTCTAAAGACTTGTTTTAAACGTCATTTTGTAGCTTGTAACTGCCTTCAAATGTTTGTGAAATTTCATTAGTATCATGCAAGTCATTAAAAAGTTATGATGATATTCAGTTCTCCATTTTCACGGTCACAATGCGCGCCGAGTTGTTTGGCCACTGATAAACCTGTATGTGGATATACAAACTGAATGTTATATCAATTTTCAGTTGCTTAGTTCAGCTTTATACCTGTAAAATTTCAGCGTAGTACATACAATAATTAACGACATAATAAAATAAAAGTCATTAGGAAGTGCAAGACCGTGGTAACCCGACCAAGTTTAGGTGGTTACAAAAAAGCGACCGCGTAGTACATTATGCTATCTTCTAAAATATGTAGGATAGTGTTACAAGTTTGGTACCGATGTGTACACAAGTGTTAAAAAAAACTTCATGTTTATTAAAGAATTTTTATTTACTTACAGGTAAAAAATTAATTTTAATTGAACTTTTAAAATACTAATTACTAATTACTCAAGCACCGTAATTACAGACAAAATAGATAAACAATGGCGGTGACGTCTTGAGACGACACACAAACAATTAATTAAAAACAGATAGCTATTTCGTTTTTATGGCCTTTTCCATTATTTTTTAAATGAAAGAAAAACACAGTTTAGACTTTTTCTTTAAAAATATAAATGTTAACTTTTTAAAATATAAAAACATAACATAACATCACGCCTTGTATTTCCCAAAGGGTTGGGCAGAGGTGTATTATAATAACACACCCACGTTTCGCCGTTATGTTTTAGTCCCATGTAATAGGGGGCGAGCCTATTGCCATCAACCGGGAACAAATCCAGACTCCGAGCTGCTACTAAGAAATTCCACACGGAAAAACCTAATAACACTTTGCTCCATCTGGGGATCGAACCCAAGAACTCACGCCCAGCAGTCGCGCTTGCGACCACTAGACCAACGAGGCAGAGGTTTAAAATATAAATTAAAAGGAGATCACCCATTTTGTTCGATGATTTGGGATAAAAAAAAAGTAACGGCAACCAGGAATGAATTATATTTTATTTAAATGGTGGCAGGAGTACAAACATTTCTTTGTATGGCGACAATGCTGTAATAATAATAAAATAATTCATAAAACCCCTAATACAAGTCGTCGTTTTAATTTTTACCTGATGTATACTTATCTCCGAACCCAAATAGTTTTCGACTTCGACGCCATAGTAAAAATAATGCGTTACACGTGTGCTTCAAAATTGTGTAACTTTAATGATGGCCGCCAAAAACCCCAATTTTATCCCAGAATGGGTGATCTCCTTTATAACAATCAGAGACAATAACAGTTATAGAGTGAATGTTTTCAGTTCACACTATACCTACTTATGCCTACTAATACCTATTTGTATCGTTTAAAAATTACAGATCAAAAATAATAATAATAAGCATTAACTTAAAGTTATACTTTTAACAAATTACAATCAAAAGTACATCAAGTGACAGTTGCATAATGATAGTCCCGGATAGAATAAAGGTGATCTCAAGGTTACGGTGAATGCTCCTTAAAACCATCAACAGAAATCATCAAAACCATAAAAATGGCACATTTATCTCTTACCTCTAACTTAGAGAAGAGCTAAAATGTGCCATTTTGCGACTTGACGTTTAGTCTCTTCTCTAAGTAGAGACTAGAGAGCCATCATCATTCAGCCGAAAGACGTCCACTGCTGGACATAGGCCTCCCGCAAGCATCTCCACATCGACCGGTCCTGTGCTTCTCGCATCCAGCGGTTTGCCGCGACCTTCACCAGATCATCGATCCAGAACCTTGAAGACATCCTCCAGTGCAGCGGTGAACAGTTTCGGAGAGATGACGTCTCCCTGCCTCACACCTCGCTGCAGAAGGATAGGTTTCGAGGTCTGATCCTGTAATCGGACTGACATAGTGGCGTTTTCATACAAACACTTCAGCACTTCGACATCGAAGTGCTGAACTATCGGTACATACCGATAGTCAATCTGGCAATCTGGTTTTGACGAGATGAGCAGTGTTGTATTTGAAGTCTTGTGGAACAGTATTATTAGCTTCTGCTAAAATTATTTTTGTAGTGATTAAAGAGCAAAAAGTGTATTTTTCTATCATATTGATAACATCCTGTTAAATCTGTTCCAAAGCAGCAAAAAATAATGAATTAAAATGTGTTTTCACGATAATGAAACAGGGGGAAGACGAAAGGGTGATGGGGAAAATTCGAAATAGTTTCTAAAATCGTTAAAATGAATCTCAAACGTTATTAATGATCACTGGCCTATAGTCTGAAGTGCCCTGAAAACTCAGATCTGCCCGTAGTGTGAAAATACCTTTAGTTAACAAAGATAAATAATTTTTTTTAAATCATATATTTCAATCTTACCCCCATCGAGGGAAGATTGAAGTAGAGGTTCTCAAACTTTCCACTTTAATTGCTTAAGATTATACTGAAAATAAAACATCACATGTAATTATATAAAGTGTAATTAAAAAATGTAAAAAAAAACTTTTTTTTCTTGACTGCTGTACAATGTATATTTAAATAATGAAAGAGTTTTGAATTACATGCATATTTCCTATTATCGGTACAATATGGCGAAAGTCATCCTATTCTAAGTTGAAACAAAGTATGTGCAATTGAGCACATAATTGATATCTACCTATTTATTAAGTAGCCGAAAGATAATAATAATAACGTTTTCATAGTAGGTAAAGATATAATATTGTTATGTCTATTTAACAGTGTACGCGTCTGTACCGAACTTGTAAGGTGTATTATACTAAACATTTTAGAAGGTAGCATAATGTACTACGCGGTCGCTTTTTTGTAACCACCTAAACTTGGTCGGGTTACCGCGGTCTTGCACTTCCTAATTACTTTTATTTTATTATATCGTTAATTATTGTATGTACTACGCTGAAATTTTACAGGTATAAAGCTGAACTAAGCAACTGAAAATTGATATAACATTCAGTTTGTATATCCACATACAGGTTTATCAGTGGCCAAACAACTCGGCGCGCATTGTGACCGTGAAAATGGAGAACTGAATATCATCATAACTTTTTATTGACTTGCATGATACTAATGAAATTTCACAAACATTTGAAGGCAGTTACAAGCTACAAAATAACGTTTAAAGCAAGTCTTTAGAGCTCTTATTCAGAGTGTTAGGACCTATTGAAGTGTTTTTATATTTAATTGAATAACCTTTAAACGGTGCAATATTTTGGTTGTTTTATTGCACAACTAATTAAAACTAATTCCTAAGAAGTTGTGTACAAAAGATAATCAGAATCCGCTTATCCGTTTCAGAGATCCAGCAAAACCACAAACGTTACTCCAGCAAAATCTTGAATAACTTCGCAGCCGAAGACATCACAAACACAAAATAAGGTGCAACATTTACGTCGTCTAGACAAGTAACTGTATAGCTAGTCTTTATTTCAATATTCCCATTAAAAAGAAAAATGTTTTGCTGCGGTAACGTTACCCCAGCAAAAAATGATTTTGTGAAATAACTAAAAAACTATAAGTGCAACAAATTTAAAAATGTGCGCAACAATTACAGAAGCTGGGCAACTAACGATCTATAAGGTTTAAATGACTATTTTCGATATTATTTTGCTGCGGTAACGCACACAAACCTGACTGGTAAAATTCTGGTTGAATGCAGTTGAATGTAAAAAAGTATAACAAATGTCAAGAGAGCCAAATGTGACAGTTTTATTTTGCTGGTTCATTTACGTTACATCCTGGACCGTTCAAAATGAAATTATTTGTTAACAATAGAGAGGCAGAGAGGGCATCTTTTTTCAGATAACATGTGCAAGTAAAATGCCCATTCAGAAAGGTAAGCCAACATAGTAAGCTCTGTACCTAGGGTTATTTATTACTTGGCCCTCAGTCAGACGGACCAACGATGAATGACGAAACTTGGGAGCTTAAAGTAGACTTGTGAGGACGAAATAACGACAGAGGTTCCGAAAGCTGAGGAAACGAATACTAAAAGTCCTATAAGGTTTTTTGAGATAACGAATCATATGATGCGTCGCCGTCGCCGCGTGCACAATAAACCACTGCCCAAACCACCAAATTATCATCATCATCGACCAAATGAATATCAAGCAAATGAATATCAACCATATGAATACGAACCAAATGAATATCAACTAAATGAATATCAACCAAATGAATATCAACCAAATTACCCTCCGCCATACAGCCCCAGAATGCCGCAGTACCCGCCACCACAACCGATCTACGAATTCTACTCGAGAACGTATCATCCAAGGCTGCGTGAACGTGCTACCGTACCTCAGTTTCATTCTAAACGACCTACAGTCCCACCATACTACTACAACTCTTATGAAAATTACAACTACCAGATACCACAGACACAAGTGCGCCATTGCTTGAAAAATGTAAAAAGTATTGGCACGCAGAGCAAAATAAAGATGTCAATCTTGTCTAAGTTGAAACTGAAGATCCAACCGTCGATGAAGCGAAATAGTTACCACAGTCAGAACACTTGTTCCACTCAGACGGATGCGGAAACAAACAAATATAGACAAAATATACCAAGCCGCTATACATTTGGAAGAGCTTGCAAGAATTTGCGACAAAATTAGATGAGACTTATGCAACGAATCAATCAATGAAGGCCGTTATCAAGGCTGACACGGAGATAGCTACAGGTGGTCAAAAACTTAGGAATGAAATTATGAAAAAAATGTTTAAAAAGAGGAGTCCTTTCTCTCCCAGAAACCTCTTAGTGAGGACTTTGCTACGGAGAGACAAGGCAAGATTCGGCGATCCACCGGCCGTGTTTAGAACGAGGACGATCTTCTAAGTGTGTGTGAAGTCTGTGTGTCAAAAATTGTTGCGTTTTGTATTATTTATTTGTTTTAAGAATGTGCTTATAATGTTATTACGAGTTTCTTTATTAACAGTACTGGATGGGTTGGTCTAAAAAATGTAAACTATAGTAACATGATAAACAAAAGCTGGTACATATCCTTAAATGGGGGTCCGTGTTTTTGTCGAAGTATTTTATATAGAATTTCATTACGCCGACAACGATTCGCCGGCGTAATCTTTGCCGAAGCAATTTTTACCCTAATTTGATTTCGCCGAATGATTAGGTATTACCCACCATAATTATTTGGCCAAAATTTTATTCAGAAATGTTGTTTTAGTAGAATACTTATTTGGCTATTGTTTAATTTGCCAAATAAGTCTTCGCACAACATTATTTTCACACAGCGGAATGTAATGTTAATCCGACTCAGCGCACCCCGACTACACGTGGTCAGACTCTGTCCTACCCCTAGAGTGTTATTTAAAAGTGTGGAGCCAGAAGCTCGCAAAGGAGGTCCGGAGCGGAACGAGTGCACGGGGCCGAAGTGCGGCGAGTGGGGGGAGGTGGCGAGCGAAGCGAGTCGATGACCTCCCGAGCGTAGCGCTGGTCGAGTGTGCGAGCGAAGCGAAGGGGCTTAAAAGCTAGTCTTCTGGCAGAGCAAACCCAGAAACACTTGCATGCTTGCCTGCTTTCTTGCTTGCATGATGGGAAAATGAGCCATCTAACAAGTGTAAAGTGGCCAATAATACAGTTGACTAATGAAACACGTGGCCAGCAGACTAGTCGGCGTAACAAAAAGTTACAAAACATAATTAGGAACTTTAATCATTCGGCGTTTTAATTATTCGGCGAAATGAAAAGTTGCAAAAGGTTGTCGGCGAGATAAGAATAGGCTAATAATATTTCGATATTCCAATAGAGAACCCTTTAAATGGTAACAGACGCCATTATTTGCAAGCAACAGAAGATATTACTAACCAAAGCAGTATTTTTCTTCAATATTCGTAATACTATTTTTCTGTAATATCACCTGTATTTATCTTCCTGTATCCCACTCTTAGGAGTGAATGGATGTTGAAATGGATGAGATGTGAGTGAGCGCGAATTGCGATAACTTGAGTTGGTTGATTTACGACCGAAATCAAAATACTAGAGATAGAAAGCTCCAAAAGTAATGTCAAGTTTTTATCTCTATTTGGGCAAAACATCGATAGATAGTTTATTGATTTCGTCAGTTAATGGGCGAGAGTTGTAATCTGCAATTCTGGATGTCAATATGTACCTACCACAACATCGTCGTTACGCCGGACAGCTGCGCTTGAAACCATTACCTAATTAGTTCATGCCGCTCATCGGGGATCCTGCTGTTTTTTCGACAAAGTTTTGATTGACAACTATTTGCAGACATTTTAGTTGAAATACTAATTGTATACTAATTTTGTTTGTTTACATTAATTAATTGGTAGTTAGCCTTAAAACGCACTAGCGGCCAGCCGCAATACGGCGTGCCGCTTGCGGTTGGCCGCACATCGATTTTTACATGAAACCGCATGATCTCAACCACAGAACTTATAATAAGAGGAATAGAAATGTTACTTCAGCTAAAAGCGCGAGGCGCCTATCTGGTTGAAAAGCCAGATGTTTGATTTACCGGGCTCAGTCTGAAACGAACCGTCGTCATGACAACTGTTCAATAAAATGGGTTATTGTAGCGTATCCAACTGTGGAAATTGTTCAGGAAAGGGTGACTGTGCTTCTAAAAGGATTACATTCCACTGGTGAATACCGTAATTTAAAAAATAACATAATATTATAAAAACAACAATTTTGCGGACTCATTTAAAAACAGCACCGAATGTTGTTACTACCAAGTAATTCGATATACATTGCTTGTTTAAGTTCGGAACACAAAGTAAGCTACGATTGAGACACCGCAATGGATTAAAACAATAAACGATATTTTCTCACCCACAACTATGCCATAGTACGGCCGCTGTTGGCAGACGTGAGTAAGTGCTGTGATATCAGTGTTTCCCAGTTATCGATATATTCACAGTAGTCAAGAAATTTTGATTTGTTAAAATTCCAGTGATAATATTATTTTATTTTCTTATTCCGTTTTTGGTGTCATTTCATTTCATAATTTATTTTAATCCAAATCTAAAGTCAACAAGTCAAGTCAAAAAATTTAAATGGATTTAAAAATACTACAATTGATGCCCAAACTATTTTATTCTTTACGTCCGTGTGGTAACGGGCGTAAAGAATAGCACTACCCCATCTCTTCCCGTGGGTGTCGTAAAAGGCGACTAAGGGATTCACTAGAGGACGGGTAGCAGCGTTCTCTGAATACTTTAACAACCATACTGCGATCGCTAACCAGCCTGCCAAGCGTGGCGATTATGAAAACAACCCCCAACATTGTTTGGGAGACGCCTATGTCCAGCAGTGGACGTCATTCGGGAGAATGATGATGAGCAAATAGGAAGAAATTTAGAAAAATTTAAAAATCATGTGTCAGCTAAAGCTTAGTATCATTTCGTAAAGAATCTATTGGCAATATTTTAAAAGAAAAGCAAGACGCAAAAAAAAAATTTGACGAATCATAAAATAAAATCATCATCGAAAAGCTATCCTGAAAACATAAAAATAAAGAGTAGACTACCCAGAAAGTTATTTACATTCTTACCTAATTTCCTCTGAGAGGTAAATCTTCTTCTCTATTTATATATGTATAGCTATTTTCGTATAGCTCAGGCTGTGGTGTAAAGATTAGCCAGGCAGCAAAGTTGGTAGCGAGGTTGACTGCCCAGGGTGTGCCGGACGTACTTAAGTATCGTCACTCGTGGAGGCTCTTTTCATGCACCCCGAAAGGTAAATGACAACAACCATAAAAGACTACTTGATTAACATTTTCTTTTTTAAGCGGAATTATGTAACACGTTGTATAGATATCCGCCTACATTACCTTATGAAAAATTCAACGCCAAAAATATTAAAAAGGCAACTTTTAAACAAATACCTTCACTTTACAGGGTAATAAGTATTTTTAAGCAACCCAAAACAGCAAATAGATATTAAAGCATTATTTTTAGTAAGCAACTCTAGTTATTTTGACAATTTTTGTAAATAATTTTGTGATTTGTTAATCAAGACTTCTATAACTTTATTTTTAATATAACCAGTGGGTGCCGGAAGACGGGCGTCGTCGCCGAGGAAGGCCTGGGAAACGCTGGCGTGATGATTTAGTCGTTTATGGGAGATTGGCCAGAGAAGGCAATGCATAGAGATGAGTGGAAGGCTATGGGGGAGACCTGTGCCCAGAAGTGGGACAACATAGGTTGAAAAAAAATGTAAATAATATTAAAAATAAAATTAAAAAGTTTTTTTTAATATCTTTCATCAAAGAACACAAAATAAATTAACACACAGTGCAAGATAATACACAGTACCATTGAAACTTATAATACTGATTTTCGTAAAGGATATCTAACACATTCTACAGATACACATACACACATCTTACATCATTCTTCAACACACGCAATTCCATAGACACAGCCAAACATGTCACATTCTAATACTATTGGACTATGATGTAAGTCGTCACTAATTATAATTATGTATCAACCTTCTTCATGGACTAATTTCCATCCACACCAAATAAAATAAATCCTTTAATATTAGAAATCCCCTAGCGACTGCATCTGCAAATTGTAACAATCGATAACATTTTATCTTGCGTCAAGTACTAGCGTAAATGTAAAATAATTATATATGTGTGAGTATAATATGCGGTAGGTGTTTATTCAACGCTCTTTCTTAGTCTTAAGGTTCATAATTGTAAGTAGTAAATGTACAAGTAATTGTGTGCGTAATTGCGTAGTTATGGTTCTAGTTTTTTCTATGTATGAGTTAGAGGTAAAAAAGCGGCGACATCGGTTCCCGAAGGAAAAACAATTGATACCATTTCTATTCTCTTATTATAAGTTCTGTGATCTCAACGCACTGGCGCACGACGGCTGGCCGCTAGTGCCAGTGCTAGTAGTTTTATTTATTCGATTATTTATCTGGTTAACCTGTCAAGTCAAGCGACAGAACAATATCATCGAAACTTACTTGGTCGACATATTAATTCAAAAGGTTTATATTTATACGATTGATAAATTAACGATTGCCTCGTTGGTCTAGTTGCCACAAACGCGACTGCTGAATGTGAGGTCTTGGGTTCGATTCCCTGGTCGGACAAAGTGCAATTGGGTTTTTCCGTATGGAATTTCTCAGTAGCAGTCCGGAGTCTGGATTTGTGCCCGGTTGATGGCAGTAGGCTCGTCCCCTATTACATGGAACTTAAACATAACGGTGAAATGAGGGTGTATTATACACCTCTGCCCAGCCCATCGGAGAATACAGGCGTGACGTTATATTATATTATAAATTAACAAATTGTTGAATTTTCTATTTGTCGACGTAAATATTAAAGAAATATAGTAACACGACATTTATTAAAATAAGTCCAATTGTTAATCCGACTCGGTGCACCCCGACGACACGTGGTCGGACTCTATCCTACATCCAGAGTGTTAATTAGAAGCTAACCGAGCGACAATGCAAGTCTTCTGGCGGAGCGCTCTCAGAAACACTTGCATGCTTATTTGCTTTCTTGCTTGCATAAACCTAGGTATATGCTCTAAGCATAAACTCAATGACACTTTGCCCAACCTGAGGATCGAACTTAAGACTCAAGCTCAGCAGTCGCGTTTGCAACCACTAAACCAACGAAGCAGTAAACCAGAAACCTATGCTATTTATTTAATTTTTTTCTCCTGATCTACTTATAAATGGTCCTTGTGGCTTGTGGTCTTGCGGGCCGTTTTTCATCTCCACGCAGTATTTGTGTCAGAAAACCTGACAGGTAAATTCTGGTTGAATGTACAAAAGTATAACTAATGTCAAAACAAATATGACAGTTTTATCTTGATAGTTCGGATATTTTACGTTACATCCTGGACTGTTCAAAATGAAATTATTTGTTAACAATAGAAGAAGACAAATCTTTTCAGGTAACAGGTGCAAATAACCAGCCCTTTCGGAAACGTAAGCCAACGTAGTAAGCCTGTACCTAGGGTTTATATTTCTTGGCCTTCAGTCATACGGACCAACGATGAATGACGAAACTTGGGACCTTTCATTGCATTCATCAATTAAACTTGTGAGAACGAAATAACGACAGAGGTTCCGAAAGCTGGTGGTAACGAATACTAAAAGTCCTACACGGATTTTAGAGATAACGAATAACATGATGCACTATCAACGCACGCCTATACAGCCAAATTACCAACGACCAAGTGAATATGAACCAGACTACCATCCGCCATACAACCCTGGAATGCCGCAGTACTCGCCACCAGAACCGATCCACGAATTCTACTCGAGAACGTATCATCCAAGGCTGCATGAACGTGCTGCTGCACCTCCGTTTCATTCCAAATATCGACCTACAGCCCCACCATTCCACTACTTTTATGACAATTACAACAACCAGATACAACAGCCAGAAGTACGACGAAGCCTGAAAAAAAGAAAAGTAAAAAGTATTGGCACGCAGAGCAAAAGAAAGATTTCAATCTTGTCTAAGTTGAAACTGAAGATCCAACCTTCGATGAAGCCAGATAATTACTACAATCAGAAGAACACTTGTTCCACTCAGACGGAGGTGGAAGCAAGCAAACATGCGCCTACCAAGTCTCTATTTACCTGGAAGAACCTGCAGGCTTTAGCAATAAAATTGGATGACACTAATATAGCCGAAAATTCATTGAAATCCACGCTCGAGGCTCAAAGGGAGATAGCCTCAGGTGGTCGAAGGATTAGAAACGTAATGATGAATAAAATGTTTAAGAAAAAGAATCCTTTCGCTCCGAGAAACTTGTTACTTCGAATTACTACGACTTTGCTAGGGAGAGCCGGAGGGCAGTCGAGTTTCGGCGATCCGCCGGCCCTATATAGACCGAAGATGTTCCTCTAAGTGTTCGTGAAGTCAGTGTGTCAAAAATTGCGTTTTGTATTATTTTATCGTTTTAAGAATGTGCTTAAAATGATATTATGAGTTGTTTGGATATTACATATTTTTATTAATGAGATATTCAAGTTGTAATTATTTTATCCTAAGATAGGCTGTAAACGAATTTATGTAATTCCTTCAAACCGCGTGATCAACTGAGGACACAGGTTGACCGTGCACGGGACATTAACAAAAAAAAGCAGAAAAAAATCTAAAAATTGTTAGCGACACTACAATTTAATCGTTAAGGAGTGATTCTATCATTACAGTTATCGCTAATATTGGTATGTCAGGATTGTGAGCAAGGTAAATGTAGTAAATGAAACCAACATAGACTCTCCACCACTGAGAGTACTTGTATTTGGGTTAGTGTTAGTAACATGAACTAGATCACAATATAATACTTTACATAATTATTACAAGATCATAAAATAAGGACAAGCTAGTCAGATATAAAAGGTCAGACTTCTTCAGCTAATCTACACAGAATACTCTAGACGAGTGTTCCGTCGTACGGTCCAAGAAGCAATTCCCCGGGCGCACCGAGCGAGCCGGTCTCCTCCCTCCAACGGGCAGTGGTGGTCCGATGTTGACGTCACGGTTAGTTAGGTGGCGGACAACAGATGGCGCTCACTCCACGAAGTTCCCGACACGGCCATCCTGCAAGGCGCATGCCCCAGGCGCCCCACGAGTCTAGGTAAAACACTGAAACAAAACAAGCATCAGAACTAGTTCTGCAAGTATGAACCGTAAGCCATAATACGGTTTTGAAACATCAGCAAATGCCCACTCTATTACAGCTAGGTCAATTGTACTTAAAGGGGCTATGTCACACTTAAGAGCCCTGGTTTTCCTAGAGCTTATCACTTGGAATCACTTGCATTTAAAGAGCTTTTCGCTGCACTTAAATGTACCAAGTTGTTTTCCAAGCTTTATTCACATTTGCTGGTGTTTCTATCCCGGGGAGGATTATGGTACATCAAGGTCTAACTTCAGTGACACTCCGGACCTTAAACAGAATCAAATAATACAGTACACATCTACGTTACACCTGATCACTCATCTTTGACTCATCATGTTACTCATGTGCATGTCCATGACCAAAGCAACATGAAAAGCATAAAAGAATGTTTGAATCGAATAGAGCCTGATATCTCATCGTCAGCCAACAAGCTAATCAACCCTAGGTTGAACTAGTTGATATTTATTTCCGTATCAACCTGGTTGTATATTCGTTCATAACTTTTCATAACAAATATCTTACAAACATTAGATTTCAACATTTTCACTTCCTACGAAGCATTTCACAATAAAATACGATCTCAGATGCCTATAAGAAAGTTATACTTGTTAAATATCAAATTATAGTTATTCAATAAATTATTATTATGCAACAATCATTTTTAGGGTTCCGTACCCAATAAACACTTAAAATATTTCTTTGTTAATATCTTAATGATTCACAAAGCCATAATACGCATTTGAACCATCAGCAAGTGCCCCTATTACTGCTAGGTCAACCGCACTCAAAGGGACTATGCCACACTTAAATCCTGGTTTTCCTAGAGCTTACCACTTGGAATCACTTGCATTTAAAGAGCTTTCGCTGCACTTAAACGTACCAAGTTGTTTTCCAAGCTTTATTCACATTTGCTGGTGTTTCAATCATGGCGTAGATTATGATAGAAATGTTTTATTTAGTTTCGCAAGTAAAATATAAGCAATAGGTACTATATGTGAGGCTGTGTGGCCACTTCATTTTATTTACATTAATATAAAAAGCACTGTATTTATTCATTATTTACTTTGAAGAGTCTTTGTGCCAAATTTCAAGTTTATAACCCCATGGAATAATGATTTTCATACAAACATTCAACTCTTATAAATTCACCCCCTCATGGGTTTAATTTACAAAAACGCTCAAACACGTACTTCTATTTCAACTAGAAACTTTAATATTCATTTCATTTATCAATTTATAGCATCACTCGCCTTGGATTTAGCCATATCATGGCATCACCCGCCTGGGTGCCAGACCTATAACAATTATCACCAATAAAAAATACTATTTCCGTTTTCATCTACAAAAATACATTTTAAACTTTTTTTTTTGTGTACCTTCAAAACTACTTTTTAATTTCAATAAACTATTTTGCACTATTCTGCAACAAGAATTATAGCAAAACCAATAGAAACAAATATGTATCAATATTTTCAAGCATTCATTTTTACTGCATTTTTATTTATCAATTTATAGCATCACCCGCCTTGGATATAGCCAACTTATTTGGCATCATCCGCCTGGGCTTTATCAACATAAATACATTTTAAACCATATGTAATAACAATCTACTTTTTAATTTCAATAAACTATTTTCCACCATTCTGTTACAAGAATTATAGCAAAACTAATAAAAACATATAGGTATCAATATTTTCAAAACATTAATTTTTTTACTGCATCTCATTTATTAATTTACAGCATCACCCGCCTTGGATCTAGCCAACTCATTTGGCATCACCCGCCTGGGATCCTGCTTTCTCAACATGGCATCACCCGCCTTGGATCTAGCCATATCACGGCATCACCCGCCTGGGTTCCAGCCCTATAACAATTGCTTCGTCATGTTCCAACCCCGGTTTGCCATACCGGGTGGTGCCTCAGGTCAACCCTGGTTGCATCTCACGACAAACTCTAATACGACTGCAACGCATTTATTTACAGAAACAAATATAGATATCATATTTTGTTATTTTACACGAATAAACACAGATATCATTTAATATTTATGTTACGAGAATAAATACAGATATCTTTTTTATTTTAGACGAATTAACACACATATCATTTAATATTTATTTTAGGGCCGATTTTTGAATCATCAGATAACTTTTATTTGAAGAATAATTTTGACATTTTGACAGCCTTTGTATAGAAAATATTTCAAACCGCTTTATTTATTCCTCAGATAAAAGTTATCCGACGATTGAAAAATCAGCCCTTACTCGAATAAATACCCTTTGATATTATATTTCCTTCATCAAACTCCCTTCACACATAAGTAGGTATAATAAAATGGTTGCGACTCACCAGATTTATCACCTTTTCTCGGTCTCACCATTGTAATCTCACTCGTATAATCAAGTTTTCGTCAGTCCGTCTACAGGGGAGTATAATTTACATGTGGGTATACAATCATAATGTGGACTGGTTTTTTCTTGTTCCACTTCTGATGTTAGCGACACTACAATTTAATCGTTAAGGAGTGATTCTATCATTACAGTTATCGCTAATATTGGTATGTCAGGATTGTGAGCAAGGTAAATGTAGTAAATGAAACCAACATAGACTCTCCACCACTGAGAGTACTTGTATTTGGGTTAGTGTTAGTAACATGAACTAGATCACAATATAATACTTTACATAATTATTACAAGATCATAAAATAAGGACAAGCTAGTCAGATATAAAAGGTCAGATTTCTTCAGCTAATCTACACAGAATACTCTAGACGAGTGTTCCGTCGTACGGTCCAAGAAGCAATTCCCCGGGCGCACCGAGCGAGCCGGTCTCCTCCCTCCAACGGGCAGTGGTGGTCCGATGTTGACGTCACGGTTAGTTAGGTGGCGGACAACAGATGGCGCTCACTCCACGAAGTTCCCGACAAAATTATAATTTATTTTCTATTTCTGAGTCATTTTAGCGGCCTGTTGTAACTGACTGCGCGGAGCGATATCGTTTCATTTATGCGTGGCAGCGAAAAGAAATATATTTTTTGAAAACTTGTTAGGTGGTTTATATAATATGGTCACTTAACGATTACTGCAAGTTTTTTTTTTTGTGCATTTATTTTTAATCAATCTAAATCACGTGTGGGGTTAATCAATACCATTAGTAGATCATGTGGTTTAAGGGCATACACGAATTCGTTTTCACTCTGTATACAATATGAATCTAAACTAGTATAATCTATAGTAAAAACTACCTGCCTGTGTGTTCGAAATACGTATAAAAAAATATACAGTTCAAAAGTAAAACAAATTAGAAAGTGCACAGGCGTCGAAATATTCATCCACATCACTGTCATCTGGGAGCGTGCCCGGAAGACTGGCAGCGTGGCCACGCTGGATGGCAACGCTAATTCTTTAGCCAAAGAATAAGCCAGCCCTCTGGTCACGCGAAGTTTTGACCAGCCTTTGATTATGATGATTGGATTAGTAAACCCGGGCTGGTTTACAAATAAAATCCGGAATTTTGGTTACTTGGTATACAGGCTGTAAGCACATGAATAAATTTATTTATTCATGTGCTGTAAGGGTAAACACCTTGAAACCAATGGTTTGGTTTCATTTATACAACGTAAAACAATGAAAAATAACAAACTTTTTCTTTTTTATAAAATTTTCATTTTTCCACGAAAGCCTAGACGAAAGCATTTCACCCTACGCGCGGGGGAAACAAGCTACGGAAGGGGGCGCGGGGAACTCGCCGCGTGGCCCAACGCACGGCCCCGCACAGTTCGCTACCCCACCCAGTCAGTCAGCTGTCTGGCTAGCGAGTGTTTGTACGCCGCGTCGTAGTGCCGCCGCGCCGCTCATTTCTCGCGCGTAAACTATTTTTTTTTTTACTCCGTCCTATGTTTTTGTGTTCACGTCAACTACCCATGGTTTGAGCTTAGAGCAGGTTTGAGTGATAACGGTGTTTACCCTTACATGCTGTATAAGTTGTTAAAAAATCAACTCTAAGAATTTTGTGGGATTACTCGGTATCGGAAATTGAACAACTTTTGTTCTACAACTTTTCGAAATTCGCCAATTTTTTTTATGCCTCTCCAAACAAATGTCCCATGAGTGCCTCGTTGGTCTAGTGGTCGCAAGCGCGACTGCTGAGCATGAGGTCCTGGGTTCGATCCCCAGGTTGGGCAGTGTTGTTGGGTTTTTCTGTGGAGAATTTCTCAGTAGCAGCCCGGAGTCTGGATTTGTGCCCGGTTGATGGCAATAGGTCCGCCCCTTTTACAATATGGTACTTAAAACTTGACGGCGACATGAGAGTGTAGGTATTATACACCTCTGCTCAACCCTTCGGGGAATACAGGTATGGTGTTATGTAAAATTCATTCCGAGGGCGTGCTATAAAGGTAAGCGTCCACAGGAAGCCAATTCTAATTCTATATAATATATAGAATTAGAATTGGCTTCCTAATCCGTTTCTCTTAGCAGAATTATATTATCATTCTGCTAAGAGAAACGTTGAATAATCGCAACCCAAAAACTGTTTTGGCCAAATTAATTCAATAATCTAATATTTTTCAAACCGCAACACTAATTAATTATCTGTGACTCTTATAGTCAAATTAACTTCTAATTTCCTCTAAATACGCCATAATTTGATGAGCTTTTGTCTATTTCCTGTGTCCTTCCCATTGCTCTAAGTTCCCATTCCCTCACATTACCCTGACCACTATGGCAGAGAGAGAAAGAACATGGACTTCGGCTGTCATCGCAAGTGGCGCCATATGCACTTGAGGAAGAAAATCAAACACAACTTCATGTTCTTTACGCGCCTTCGAGCCGGCTCCCGCAAAACTTTTCTGTATCCGCAAAGTTACTATTTTCCGCTTATAATAATAACGAGTGCAGTGTTTATAGACTCTAGTGAAGTGCATTACACTTAAGGAACCTTCACAGGACTGGACACTGCATATTAAAACTTCATACAGTTCATACTTCATACCTACGTACGCTGCCGATGAAGTGCTTGGTGAGTCCCATATCCTTTACCATTCCTACTCCTTCGGCGATTGCTCATCAATTTCATAGTGTACGTAAACACCGCTCATAACGGCTCGAAAGCATCCGCTCCACCGCAAACAGTTTACTATGATAGTTACACCGCTAAAAATCCTCCACCAACCGAAGCCGAATCGTTCATTCAGACAGTTTTCGTAAACAAAATCTGACTGGCATAGTCAGTCAGATTTTGTTGCAGTTCGTTTGCGGTTTGGCTACATTTTTTTAATAGAATTGGCCTGCTCGTCCGCTTGTTACGGATCGGACGGATCGCAAAAAACCTTAAAACGAGCATACTACCTATTTTAGTATCAAAAGAGCGTGTTTTTTTAATAGCATGTGTACTGCTTAGATAGGTATATGCTCTAAGGTGTACTGCAGGGACTGCAGGTCTTATACTCAGTAGTTGGCTCCGAATAAGGTTATTATCCAAAATCATCAGGCCTGATTTACACAGGGTAAGTAACTGACTTACCCTGTGTAAATCAGGCTTTAAATTCAACCATTTCATCTCCAAAAAGTACCTATTTGTGTCAGACAACCTGACTGGTAAAATTCTGGTTGAATTTAAGCTTATGATAGAATGTCTATTGATAGAAAAGTATAACAAATGTCAAGAGAGCCAAATGTGAGAGTTTTATCTTACTGGTTCGGTTACTTTAAGTTTTCTTGTTAAGTTACATCCTGGACCGTTCAAAATGAAATTATTTGTTAACAGTAGAAAAGCAGAAAGGGCAATATTTTTTAGGTAACAGGTGCAAGAGAGCTGCCCTTTCAGAAAGGTAAGTCAACGTAGTACGCTCTTTATCTAGAGTTCCTTTTAGCATATCCCTCAGTCAGATGAACCGACGATGAATGATGAAACTTGGGAGATTAGTTAGACTTGTGAGGGGCCTATACCTAGGGGATGAGGAGGAAATAACGACAGAGGTTCCGAAAGCTGGTGGAAAACGAACACAAACAGCGTTTGTCAACCGCCGCCGTCACCGAGAACGAGATGACGTTGCCGAAGTAGCGTTACATACATTACTATGACTGCGTGTCCACCGCACGTCATCCGAACGCCGTCATCTCGGCTGCGGAGATTGTGAGTAGTTCGGCGCTACCGCTAGAACTCGGCCCGAGATCGTGTTGGGCCGAAATGTCGGCAATACAAAACACGTCTTGTGAAGTGGACCCTAGATTGTCGGCGCCGCCGGTGTACGGATTTCTGTCTTGTGAGTTCGGTCGCACACATCACGTGTCGTTCCGAACTCGGACAGAAATAATCTCGTTTCTCGGTGACGACGGCGGGTGAACAAACGCTCTAAGGGGTACACTACAGGGTATTGTGATTCGTTCTACGCCGGAACCCAGGAGCGATGGTCTTGTCGGGCAGTTACTTTAAGGTGACAACTGGTTATTAATACAACATGTAAGGGTAAACACCGTTACCACTCAAACCATGGGTAGTTGACTTAAACATAAAAATATAGGACAGAGGAAAAAAAAAAAAAATATATATATACGCGCGAGAATTGAGCAGCGCGGCGGCGGCGCTACGGCGCGGCGTACACACACTCGCTAACGAGATAGCTGACTGACTCAACTGACTGGGGTAGCAAACTGTGCGGGGCCGTGCGTCAGGCCACGCGGCGAGTTCCCCGCGCCCCCTCCCGTAGCTTGTTGTCCCCGCGCATAGGGTGAAATGCTTTTGAGGAAAAATGAAAATTTTATAAAAAAACAAAAAGTTTGTTATTTTTCATTGATTTTACGTTCCATAAATGAAACCAAACCACTGGTTTCAAGGATAACGGTGTTTACCCTTACAGCCTGTATAATAAAGGCCCAATTCACTTCTGACCGATTTTACGAGCTGCTCTGCTTCGTTACACACCAGGTAGCACAAGTTCAAAGAATTTCAGCTTCCCGAAAAAACCAGCGTAGACCACAATCGTGTTCTGCCTAGCCTTTTCCCTACTATATTGGGGTGAGCTTCCTTGGGAGGAGCTCGTGGCTAAATAATTACAGCCGCATAGACCGATCTTCCGGGTTAAGCCACGCTTGCCGAGGTTGGTCTGTGGATGGGTGACCATTTACCATAGCGAGTTTCCTCCGTGCCTCGGAAAGCACGTAAAGCCGTTGGTCCCGGCTGTCATTTGTAGATCTTTGACAGTCGTTACTGTTGGTCAGAAGCCAGAAAGTCTGACAACCAGTCTTACCAAGAGTATCGTATTACCCAGTTACTGGGTTGTGGAGGTCTGATAGGCAGTCGCTCCATGTAAAATACTGATATTCAGCTGCATCCGGTTCGACTGGAAGCCGACCCCAACATAGTTGGGAAAAGGCTAGGCAGATGATGATTGGGGTGAGCTTCCAGTCTAACCAGATGCGGCTGAATACCAGTATTTTACACGGAACGACTGCCATCAGACCGCCGCAGGCCAGTTACTGGGCATTAGGCCCGGTATCCACCAAAGCAGAGAGGAGAGGAGACGAGAGGAGATGTGCTGTGAAGCTGGCAGGTTATTTCCACCAAAGCGGAGAGGAGATGTGAGCTGTGAGAGCTCGAAATCAGTCAGTTCGGGTGTGCGATGCGCAGGGAGAAGGAATCAGGGAAAGGGGCGCCGCCTGGCCGCCTGGCCGCCCGACTACACACATCTCCGCTCTGCCGCGCCGCTTGCTCGCTCGCAGCACAAAATTCTATAGAAAAATGAGACATCTCTCCTCTCCGCTTGATCCATTTCCACCGAAGCTAAGCGGAGAGGAGATGTGGAAATAACAAAATCTGATTGGTTATTCAAAACACGTCTCCTCTCGTCTCCTGTCCTCTCCGCTTTGGCGGAAACAGGGCCTTAGACCGGTTGTCAGATTTTCGGGCTTCTGACTACCCGACCTACCCGTAACGACTGTCATAGGTATTCATATGACAACCGGGACCGACAGCTTAACGTTCTCTTACGACCACGACAATCACAGATTCTACTAAACCATTTTACTTAATTCTATTATCAATCAATAGATAAAATCGATCAAGACCGTAAACTCTTCGATATTACCGAGCAAATCTGTAGACTAATTTATTGGGGTGAAATTTTAAAGATTGCAATATCTTGCAGTGTCTGGACAACATGAGCACAGAGGAATTCACTCCCGCAGCTGCCTGTAGACAACGCTTTAAGGGCATCGAAAACTTCCTGAAAAGGGTCGCTTTTAACTTAGGTAACGTATCTAATCTAAATATATAAAAGCGGAAGGTCACTCACTCACTCATCACGAAATATCGAAAACCGCTAGACTAATGAAGATGAAATTTGGCAGGGAGGTAGTTTATAGTTAGTAGACGTCTGCTAAGAAAGGATTTTTGGAAATTCAACTCCTAAGGGGGTGAAATAGGGGATGAAAGTTTGTCTGGAAAATCGTCACTTAACGGGTTCAAAATTTCACGCAAGCGAAGCTGCGGGCAAAAGCTAGTATTTTATAAAACAAATATGAGTATAAAGCCGTGTACGTACTTTCGAACACGAACATTGCGAACACGAATATCGAACACGCTGTTTGCATGTGCGTATCATTGTGCCACCAAACAGTGTGTTCCGCGAACACGTTCATAGTGATTCATGTTCCATGTTCATATTCGTTCGTGCGTATCCGTCTTAAGAAGACGTGTGTAACAGAAATAAACAGAAACCCCAGAATATGAATTGCTAAAATGTGGCTTTCTGATAAATAATTACCACAATAACACTACTTAATACAACTATGGCCAGCGCTCACTAACGGGATGGCTCGGCAAAAGATCTTTTCAGCACAAATAATTTTAAACCTTATTTTAATACCCCTTGCATTCGTGGTTGCTTGAACATACCGCGGGATGCTTCATCGTTTAAATACGAGTCCTAAGAGTATTGAAATAATGTTTAAAATTACTCTGCTCATTTCAATCAAAAATATGTTTCTGTTTTAGGCAACACACCATCACAAACCGAAGTTAAAATAATATCCTGTATACCGATAGACGTGACAGATTTGCAACAAAAAATAATCCAATTAGAAAGGCAACTAGGCGAATCCAAAGCGTTAGCAACCGGACCAGGAGCCCCACAACCAGGCAAACCAGGATGGACAAGTAAACTACCTGGACAGAAGAAAACGGCAGTGAACACAGCGTTATTAGAGTCAAAGTTTCCTAACGTATCAACTGCGATATCTTGCAAATCATTGGAGTGTGATCGAAGCACCAGCCCGGTATGTTTGAATTCGAGAAAGAAGAAGTCTAACGTCTCTTTCATATTTCCAGCTATAGGCACAAATGAAGGGCCTCTAATACACTCGAATGAGAACTCTAAAACAACCCCGTCCCAAGCCACTGAAGAAAATATTCTCATTATGGAACCTTACAACATAGACCCTCCACCAATGACGAGTGAACCCAAACCAAATGAAACTAAAAACTTCTTCAAAAAGAAGAAAAAGTTACTCAAAAATAAAAAAGGGAAATCACCGTATATCTACTACGCTCAAGCTATGAATTCTCCGTTTAATAAGTCCGATGTGACAGAAGAGTTTGCTAAAAAGGACCATGATGCTATGAGTCGTTCGTATTTGACAAAAATGATTAACAAGCAATACAAACCTAAACTATTAGGAGATAATATATCCCTGATAAGCCAGTTCTCAAAGCCTGTCTGCAGAGATGACCAGCCATACTTTGAGGGCTCCTGCCGTTACGAATCTGACGTATGCTCATGTTGCCACGGCCCATTTCATAATATTGACAACAACGTAACCAAATTTAATAATCCTCAGACTTACATGGTCAATCAGATGAATACGGGTAGTGCATATTATGACACCAATCACTACGACTTAGTACCGGTAAAGGAAAAGTCCGTGAAAATTAAAAAAGAATTTGAAATCCCAAGAAAAAAGGAACCAAGACCTCATATTGATATGAAATGCTGGCCGGAAAATGTCCGCTCAAAGTACCGTTACTGCTCAAACCCCCCTATGTTCAATTATCAGATTGCACGACCAAGGACTGAATACATCGTCAGAGAAAGAGTAGATAACTATGTGCGAGAAAGACTAGATGACTATGTGAGGCAAAGGCCCATGACAGTAAACAGAGCAGAACCAATTGCTAAGAGAGTTATAAAACGGAGAAGGGAAATTAATAAAAGAGATCGGCCAATTAGCATTGAGACATCAAAAAGCTGTTCTATTGACTTTGGAAATGTTTACCCTAAACCAGTGAACAAAAGACAAGAAATTTTACAACCTACGGTACCTATTACGGTACCCCGAAAAAACGCAGGATGTTTGACAACTGTTATAAATAATAGTGAATGTCAAACTATCACAAGCAATTTGGAGGGAAACTTGTCTGATGCTAAAACAGAAGCAACATTAAATCAAATCAAAAGTATACTACAATCCGTTCTAGCAGAAGTTAAAGTCTCCAGTCAAACAAGGAACCAGATACCAGAGAAGAAACCGAAAAAAGACGCAGTTGTTCAAAAAGAACCATCGCAAAACAACTTAGAACCGTCTTCTCTTATGAACAGCATTACTTACAGTCCTTACGCTATGAACCATAGCCCATATATGGCATCATGTTCGAGACAATTGAACCCCGCCCAGTTCTGTTACCCACAATCAGGATTGAAATGTTTCCAGAACTTTCCTCTTTTCATTCCACCCCCTGGGCGACATATGTGCTCCAGTTGCTATCGTAATAACTCTCACGTTAAATCCGCTTACATGAAACAAGCAACAACGATTGCTACCAACACTGATGAAGTAAGACAAGAACACAGCAAAGAAACAGAGAATTTAATTAAAGAAATATACAAGTCCATGGCACTGACTATGGACATACATAATAAAGATACTTCTGTCAGCGATTATGACGACACGATGAAATCTGTACATGGTTTTAGTAGTCCGTTGATCATGAAGAATGAGCCAAAAAAACAACCTAAAAAAATTAGGAACGTCGTTCAGGCTGTATCAGAATTGTTTATGAAGAAAGATATTATGGTAGACACGTCAGATACTCTTAATACAACTGTTGACAGCAAATTAGGGTCGAATGAAGCAAGCACGCGGTCTCCACTGGCGACCTCTGATACAGAGCGTAGGCAGAAGAATGAAAGGCTTCAGAAGTATTTGCGCACTAGGAACATGCAGGCAGCGGCTGAAGCAGAAAAACGCACGGAACGTATGATACACACCGCTACCACCATCACTGAGTCGGAGACGTCCAGCAGCGACGCGGAGAGTAACACCACTTTAATTCGGACGAAAGAACCAGAGGCACCTAAACTAGTAAGCGTTTAATTTACATAACCTTAGAGTATAAATTAGTGTAAGCCACTTCCTTCCGTTTACTGCATTTCGTTCTTGTATAGCGGTGCCAGCACGTAAAGCTACTACAATCTGTCAAATTTATTTAATAGATTTCCATGTTTATCGCAAAAGCATTAGGTTCAAGGTTGATTGGGAAAATTTGACAGTTACGGGGTAGCTTGATGTGATGGCGTCTGTACATTTGACGTTATAACAAAGCAATAAGGTCCACTTTAAAGTTTTACTTTTCTTTAAACTGCTGTAGATAAGATGATGCTTTACACTTTTGTATTTGCGGTTTTATTTGTATTGATAATTACTTCTATTGTTTAAGTTACAGAAAAAAGAAAAGCAAGGCCTTTTCAGCAAGATGTTCAAATCCGTATTTAAGCCAAAAGATAAGATAAAAAAGAAGGATGAAAAAACCGGCAGCGAGGGAGACACCTCTACCGACTCCGACGACTACCAAACGATATACAGCCAGAAAATAGCGAAGCCTCGGAAGCACAGGAAACGATCACACAACCTGCCCAAGCGCAAGACCCATTCAAAGATATCGTATAAACAAACTTATCAGAGAGACAGGAGTCCTGAGAAGAAGAGGTCGCCCTACATGGAGCAGGAATACCGAAGATACTGGAACGAAAAACTCATGTTCCACTACGATAAGCCAA
Organism: Amphipyra tragopoginis; assembly: GCA_905220435.1. Taxonomy (NCBI): domain Eukaryota; kingdom Metazoa; phylum Arthropoda; class Insecta; order Lepidoptera; family Noctuidae; genus Amphipyra; species Amphipyra tragopoginis. Next base: position 26,841,340 of record HG992004.1, read on the forward strand.
ACCACTCCTCGGATAGAATGTACTCCGAGCAGACATCTCCTCAAAAATCAGCTTATTATCGAACTTACGAAACCAGAAACGCATCAGTCGAGCCTGAAAACTTCATTCCGAAGACTGAACCAAAAAAAGGTAGAATGTACAGACAAGAAAATACAGAGACCAAAACGGACCCGAATTTAATGGACCCGAAGTTAACGACCAAGGGGATAGGATGGCTAAAGAAACATAACATGGGCATCCACTGTGGCGAGCAATGGATGAGGTTTTTACGTGAAGGTTGATTTTATTACGTGAAGGTTTAAGTTCTATTCACATTACAACGGCACGAGCACGGGCAGTGGCGACAAGTTCAATGTAAAATAAAACTTATTGATATACGCGTAGAGAATAGAATCCGAGAGCTCGTTGACCACGGCGATTGACGTCCGCGCCTGTCCGTACTGTTGCCCGTCGGCAACGAGCTCTCTTATTTATTCTCTATTTGTATTTAAATAAGCTTTATTTTGCAATGGCCCGCATCAGCCCGTGCCGTTGGAATGTGAATAAAGCTGTTTAAGCTGTGTTGTTTTGTGCTTTTTTGTGACCTTTGTATGAATTATTCGAAGGTTGTGTCGTTTTGTGCTTTTTGTGACCTGTATTTGTGAGTAACATTGTGGAAAATGTCTAATAAAAATTTCGTCTTGATATTAATATTTTATTTGATAATTTTAAAGGGGATATGTTTTACAATGTGTCCGGGATTGTAGTAATAAAACTTTAAGGGCGGTATACAAGGTATAAACGATTTCGTGTAGTTTCTTAAATCCACATGATCTACAGGTGTAGATTGACCGCACGGGATTTAGCTTGTTTAAACATTACTTTTTTTCCTGCCCTTCTTAAAAAAATATAGCTTTTTTTTTAGATTTTTCATTTCGATATCACGCATAAATAAATATGTATGAAAGCACGGCGATACAGCTGGCGGGCAGGACAAGCGCGATATCGCTCTATGCATTCAGTTAACTCTGAGCTCTAAAATGACTCAGAAATACATAGAAAACAGAGTTTTTTCTAGTTATTTTGTACTTATTTTCAAAAAAACCTGTTTGGGGATAAACTGTGACCAATATAAAAGTAGATCACACGGTTTGAAGGAATTACAAGAATTCGTTTACACCCTGTATAAACTCAATTTTATCTCATCATGCTCCCCAGACACCCAATCATCTATTTTGCTGTTTATAAATTCATATAACAATTGTTCGAAAAAAGCAGCCCACATATGTAAATTTCATAATTTTTATTACATAATTTTTTCTTTGAAAATTGTTCTTGTAAACTGGAAAAAGGAGTTTGGTGTAGTGGCTGAGCGATTGGTTTCTGCGCTACGGATCGCGGGTTCGATTCCCGCAAGTAAAACATTTTTATGGCGTACAGATAGTTGTTCCGAGTCTGGGAGTTTGTGCATGTGAGATCTGTGTCTGTAAACGCACCCATGATACAGTAAAAATACTAGAGAGGGGAAATGTTTTTTTTTAAAAGAGCTCTTTTGTATATTGCTTTCACGGTAACTTGATTAATTTGACAGATGTCAGTTCATGACATGAAAATAAATTGTTATGGCGCTTGTGTATGACAATTTAATTCAACAAGTATTAAATCAATTTAAAATATTAATAAAGCGTTACCCAAAAGGTTGTTTTAAAATCAGAAACATAGAAACAATATAGTTATATGTGTTTAACGCCATAATTATACATATATTACATAGATGATTTTGAAAAAACCCCGACGCGTTTTCAAACTTGCGTCAGATGGTACCAGTTGCCAGAGACGTGCGTATCGATAAAATAATTTCGATAAATTTATATTAACAGAATGAATATTTTGACTATCGTAATAATTATAGACGATAGGCTCAGTTGATTGAATAATTAAAATAAGGCTCATTATAGCCCAGTTGCCTTGCAAAAGGTCGGTCAGTCCTAAATTTTGGATACGTGATATGGATATGTGTTCTTATTGTATTTAATTTTTATTACAAATTTTGTGCCTTGAGTGACCTCGGCGCACTCTGCCATCTTGGGTTAAAGAACCCAAAAATGAGTTTTTATTAAATATCTCATGGGTTTTATGCCAAAAATTATTCACATCAATTTTGTAGAAAATTAAATTCTTATTTTTCATTCCCGACTCAAAATCAGAGGTATTTTATAGGTTTGAAGCCCATGTCTGTCTTTCTGTTTGGCTGTCTATTTCTCTCTCTGTCTGTGTGTCTGTTTGTGGGCTTTTCATAAAAACACCTAACATAACACATCCAAAATTCAGGACCGACGAACCTTTCGCAAGATAAACCTCTTTTTCGCGACCTGGCTACTGGGCTTATTATTGGTGATAAATAAACATTTATGTTCATTCATCCCATACCTGCTGGATTCATTATCACATCAGCACGTAATCGTCTATTGTTGAAGATATGCATGCTAATTGACTTAATCCTAATTACTTAAATCACAAGTATTTGAAATATGTACATAAAATCACATTACAATAATTTGTCAAATTCTCGCTGAAATTTTACAAATTTTATCGATAGTTGAATCGACTACAGTCACATGTCTAGCAACTCCTATTGACATGTGTCATTTTAATCTTCTTATCGTGAAAATAATATAATTAAAATTTACATCATTTGAATTTTGAGCATTTGAACTGTGTGATGAAAAGAAAAAACCGTAGAATTTTGATATCCAATTTAGTTGCCATGACAAAGATAAGAACCACAAAGTAAAAAAGCAATACATTGAGAAATTTAAATGTTGCCATATACTTGACGAAAGTAGGTCCTTCATAGCAGGTTTGTTAATCAGTATATACTACATGATAAACTGTGTTGGACTCAAGTCAGCTTCAAGTCGAACTTTTCCAATTCCTTTGACTGTAGGTAGCGCAGGTCGTCTATTACGTATCTGTAAACAGTAAAATTCATATACATAAAATACAAAATTACATTTTTAAATATTTCCATACAGAAAAATACAAAAACATATAAAAATATAGTAGCCCACCGGCATCGGGAACAGGGGCCCAATTCTCCTAAAATAAATTGTTGCCAAACGCAATCGAACCACAACCGTCAGTCAGTTTTTGTTTTCGAAAACTTTCAAAATGATTGATTTTGTTTTTTGTGTCAAACAATTCGACAGCTTTTGAAATTGAGAACTGTCTGAATGAACGGTTCGGCCTTGGTTCGGTTGTGATTTATCAAGATTTATTTTAGGAGAATTAGGCCCCTGGGTCCAAGCTACCGGTGGTCAGGGCCTCAGAGAGAGGAACTTCCTAACAATACGCGCCGTGTTCAGAAGTACCGCTTTCTGCACCAGGCCCCTGATCCAGCCGCCCAACGAGAGCCCCTTTAGATGTTGGTCGAGGCTCTAGGCTATTAAACCATTGGCCGTAACGACTATCGACACAATGATTGCTGAATCAACATCCCACATGGCGACAACCTCGTGTGCAAAGTCTTGATATTTAATTTCTTTATCTTTCTCGGCTTTCAAAAGGTTCTCGTCATGCGGAACCGTGATATCAACAATCATTGTGAGACGCTCTGATCGATCTATCACCACGATGTCAGGCTTATTGGCAACAATAGTCCTGTCGGTGATGATAGATCGATCCCAGTACAAAGTGACATGACTATTCTCGACAACTGGGTCGGGCACATACTTGTAGTATGGTAAACAGTAAAATTATTATTATACAAGGGTAGTAAGAAACGGGGTTCTAATATGAAAGGGTGTTAAAGTACCCATCGTAATGAATAGCTTTTGTTCTACAACTTTCCCCAAAAGTCAATAGTTTAAGAGAAATAGCTGTTGCTGTAGCAAAGATTTCATAAAAATACGCTAAAATCTATCTATCCTCAGCTATGATCAGCTGTGTTTAGATTTTAGGTCATATTTGGTTTCACGGATTAGAATCTCAATTGTATGAATTCGTAACTAAAGTAAAGATAAAGAATCTTTGAAAAAACTAAAATTATAATCATCTTGCAAGAAGAATCAAAAGATCAGTTTGACACTTACACTATATGGAAATATAGCTTCACAATAAAGTAATCGTTTTTTAATGTTAACTTTCTATAATTTTACTTTGTTTAATTGTACATTCAAGTTAACTTCGTCAAGGAGAGCAACACAACAAATAAAAATATGGTGGATCGAAATTATGTGAAATGTCATTTTGACAACTGTTGACATGTCATTGATTGGATTGCTTGGATTTCGTTATAATTATAATGAAACTAGCTGACCCGGCAAACGTTGTTTTGCCATATAAAATTTTTTTTTTTTTTTTTGCAACATTTAGGGGGATGGAAAATAGATGTTGGCCGATTCTCATAGATACCGGATAAGCACAAAAAATTTCATCAAAATCGGTCAAGCCGTTTAGGAGGAGTATGGCAACGAAAACTGTGACACGAGAATTTTATATATTAGATAGAACTACAGGTGTTTTACTCGATTGCGTCACACACACATCACGAAACCTAGGACTGTCAAAGTTGTCAAATTCATGTTAATGTCACACACAACTGTCATGGCTACCAGAAAAAAAGGGTTAACATATTAAAAACGTCCCCAAATAATAATTCCAGTACAATTGTACTCTTCTTCAAATTAATTTATTTGTATGTTTATGGTAATCCCCTATTTTTTTCCTATTTTTCTATATACTGTACATAGCGGTGGCCCAAAATCAAACATCTTCTTTTAACACTTGCTTTAAAACTGCCATCAGGGATAGGGCTTTCAAATACCGGACTTTTTCAATACCGGTATCAATACCGGTATTAGTGTGATCAATACCGTGATCACGTGATCACGGTATTGAACACAAGTTCAATTAGGACATTAATAAAACCTTTAAAATACGTGTTTTAATTTTCAAATCAGTCTATAGTATGGTTACTTTCTGAAAAGAATAATAAAAAACTCTCTTAGTAGTATAACAATTTGGTATTGATTGATTTAGGACTAGGAATTAGGAACGTAATCAAAACTTAAAATAAATCTAGTCATTTCGCACGTAGGCATTTCACGTAGACTTTATAACGTATATATAAGTCCGACGATTTCGGGAATCAGCTTAGGTGGGGCGCGGGAGGGTGAGCTAGAGATAAGAGCAAGCGCTTGCGCTGGTGAAAACATACATCCGTTTAAAGAATTTCGCTGACTCCCGTAGACTCATCCCCGAATGGTTCGGTTTTCGAAACCAAGCACTGTTGCATTCGGCAATTGCACCGCATATTCGAACACATTAGCTCCCGCTTCATGCGCTCGTACAAAACTGGCATCATATTCTTTGATGTAGCGAAAACCTTTGACAAGGTCTGGAACAACGGTTTATTAATCAAACTGTACCAATTCAACATTGACGTCTCGACAACGGTCGTGAATTGACCGTCTCGAGCCCATCATTCGAGACTTTCTGTCGGATCGCACCTTCCGCTATCGCCTCGAAGACACCCTCTCGTCCCGTCCTCTCGTCACCCCATCCGCGCTGGTGTCCCTCAGGGCTCCGTGCTATCGCTCCTTCTTTTCACGCCGTACACCAGCGACATTCCCAAAAGTGGCTTTGCCAAGTTGGATCTCTTCGCCGATGACACGGTCAACTACTATTCCGGTAGGAGTATCGATAGCATCACTCGAACCCTCTAAACCGCAGCCGTCACCCTCGGGGTATGGTTCCGGTAATGGAGAATAGAGGTGAATCCCGAAAAAAGCGCAGCCGTTTTTTTCGAGAGATACGGTGACTCCCACATGCATCCGTCCCGTCCTCATGTTCGGCAAACAGATCCCTTGGGAGATGAAAGCTAAATACCTGGGGGTTATTCTCGACAACCGTCTGAAATTCATAGACCACTTCAAAACGGTGTGCGCTCGCGCCGCTTTTGCTGTCGGTCGCATCCACCCCATCCTTAAAGCGCGCAGTAAGTTGTTACTTAGAAATAAGCTGAGAATCTACGTGACGTGCGTCCGCCCCATCTTGACTAACGCTAGCGTCGTGTTCGCACACGTTAAGCCTTCCCGCTTCAAATCCTTCCAAACCCTCCAGAATCGAGTGTTGCGCAGAGCCGCGGCTGCCCCGTGGTTCATGCGTAACGATCAACTCCATCTTGATCTAAAAATGCCAACCATCAGGTAATACCTCAAACGCGTTTCCAAGCGTTACTTCGACACTGCCCCCGCCATCCGAACCCCCTAGTCGCCGCAGCGGCCGACTAAAGTCCCTCTCTCATCAGTAACGTACAACGTCCCAGGCACACACTTTTAGAGCCCGATGACGAAATTACCCTCCTTAAGGAGGGAGGCGAGTAAATCGACCAGCACATTACACAACGTCCGCCACCATCCAGCTTATCGTCCTCGCCGACGAGGCCCGTTGCGACGTCTCATCGCCGCCGGTCACGATCCACCGAGCTCTCTCGTCGTAGAGCCGGTTGTCTCTTCTGACTTCGCAGTCACGCTGATAATTCAGCCCTCATCAAGCTGTCTCCCCCCCCCTAAGCCCCCGCCAGCAACGCCCTAAGCCCCCGTCAGCAACGCCCTAAGCCCCGTGCTCGTCCCACTAGACATCACATCGTAAATTGTACCACATAATACAATTTCCTACTACTTATTACAACAAACCGCAATAATATATATGAATGTTTGTAATACCGTAATCACGGTATTGGCTCGTCAATACCGTGATTAAAAAAAGACCAATATATATCCGTGATTACGGTATTACGGGATCCCGGAATACCGGTATTGAAAGCCCTAATCAGGGATAGGTACTTTAAGACTTAAAGTACTTAAAGTTTAAGTGGTCTGTGGATTAGTAGCCCCTTTCCGACTGACTTTGTATAATCTGTAATATCAATTCAAGCCTCAGGACTAACGACCGGAAAGAAATCATACCACCCAAGAAGATAAGGCCTACGCAAAACCTTTCTCACTCTCCATGCCAGTGCCAGATGCCCAGCAGTGGGACAGTAATGGGCTGATTATGCTATATGAACATTCAGGGGGTCTACTCCCTAAGCACGAAGTCCGTGGTTTCGGCCTTAGTTAATACTCAATACTTTTATTGCATACGTTTTTAGTTACATTTATAGTTACGAGCGTTTCCTACTCCCTATCATCTACGGACATACGATTATTTCGGGGCCCGAACTAAGAATGAATGACAACATGATTTGACAGTTATCCCTACTACCGATGTGTTTAGGCCCGTCCGAACAGTTGCACTTGACACTTGTTTTGTTCACTCCTACGTTTCGGGCTACTTTCGGACGGGCGACTAACTTCGTTGACGGACTTAGGGAGTAGGCCCCCTGGGGCCTAATTCTCCTAAAATAAATTGTTGCCAAACGCAATCGAACCACAACCGTCAGTCAGTTTTTGTTTTCGAAAACTTTCAAAAATATTGATTTTGTTTTTTGTGTCAAACAATTTGATAGCTTTTGAAATTGAGAACTGTCTGAATGAACGGTTCGGCCTGGTTCGGTTGTGATTTATCAAGATTTATTTTAGGAGAATTGAGTCCCTGTTCCGTGTGGTGATTGAAACTACGACTTGCAGCCACTGCGAAAGCGTTTTGCAAGCGGTAAAGGCGTGTCACAGGCCTCCACATCAAATTCCAAAAATCTGAACTCACCTATAAAACAACAGCGGCAACGGCGCAGTACTCAAGTGCCACAGCGCATGCGCATCCCACGCGCTTAGTTTGGGCGGGAAGTCGAAGAGTTCGAGTGTGAGCGCCGCGCCCGACAGCAACGTGAAGGCAACCATGCGCCACGCGTAGCGCCGCCCCGAGCGCCACTGCGTCCACGACACTGCCAGCCAGATCAGCGACCCCGACACACCTGACCGACATTAACAGGGCTCATTAACTTTACAACGGCTATAGAAAGAGATTCATTATTATGCATGCCTCAAAGAGCACGTTAAACCGTCGGTCCCGAGTGTCATACGAATACCTATGAGAGTCGTTACAGGCAGTCAGAAGCCCGAAAGTCTGACAACCGGTATAACCTTCGGATATCGGTATTGCCTAGTACAGCGTCTGCCGCCGTCCGGCATACCGTCCTCGAGGCCCATCGCGAAGTCCCACCGCCGCCGGTCACGGTCCACCGAGCTCTCCCGTCGTAGAGGCGATCGTCTCTTCAGACTCCGTAGTCACATCGACAATTCAGCCCTCATCAAACTGCACCCCCCCCCCCCCAAACCCCCGCCAACAACGTCCTAAGCCGAGGTCCAAGTCCCACTAGGGGTCACCCTTAGTGCTGTTGTTGCAGGTAGTCTCATGATGTTAGTGTAGTACAAGTAGTTAACTTAGGTTAAGTATTTTACTTCCCCACCATTGGCTGGAGACCCTTCAGGTCTCGCCAATAGTTGGGAAAAAGCTGGGCAGAACATAGAAAGAGATCAATTGGTCTTACCGAAGAAAATGTTGAGGGTCATATTGTAGTCATAGTTGATGACGCCGTCGTAGAGGTAGCGCACGTGAGTCACGAAGTAGAACATCGGGACCAGCAGGATGAACATCGTCAGCTTAGTTCTCTTGTAGCACACTCTGGTGATAACGATAAACTATCATGACACGTATTACTATGACCTCGTTTAAGGTGACTTATCAACATTGAGCTATGCTGTGCTTAGCTAACTTGCTACGTTCATTGTTAATGACACCACCAAATGAATAGTGTTGTTACCCTTCAGGGCAACAACGAGTATGTGTAAACTAACTCTCATATTATATTATTACTGATTGTGGCATCCCAACATTACGGTGGTGTCATTAACAAATCCTTTTTGGCAACCACACCTCTGGGGGTATCATTTGGTGGTGTCATTAACAAAGAATGACTTGCTAGTGCTATGTTTTTTCTACAAACAACTTTGAGCTGCGCGAATAACTGATAGACGGAAGACCAAGCGCGTGGGCAGTGCAGTGAGGAGCGAGTACGTATCTTAACACAAATCGCAGCGTAGTACTAATGTTTAGCGTAGTAGTAATGTTTGTTTCCACATTATTTTCTAATAGGAGCAAATTGACCATAGCACAGAGCGCAGCATAGCTCAATGTTGATTAGTCACCCCAATGGAGACGCGGAGCTTAGCGCGACAAGTGAATGATGATTGAATTGATAAAACAAGGCCGAAGTCTTTTTAAACGACACAGTTGTCAAAGTGTTCGTTAGAAAGCTGTTATAAGCCCGCGCCGGTGTAGTATGCCTGGTTTCTCAAACCAAAGAGGGGGTTCCTACCTGTTTTACATTTTCACTACCTTTTGAAAACTATCCTGCCTTTCGAATTTTCTTTTGAAATTCGTCACAGTTTCTGTGTCACTTGATAGTTTTGCATATGCAGCTACTTTGAGATACTAACTCACTATTTTACTACTATTTACTTTGTATACTACTTACTTACTATTTTTGACCACTGAGAAATCACAATTGATCCCAGATCCTATCTTACAGACGTTATATTGGTGGAAAACCCATTTCAAGGTAAAGAACTCCTTAGTCGTCAATTATGATACAACATTTAAGAAATTAGTAATTACTTTATTTTTACCTGACGATGGCCGCGACGAACAGACCCATGACCATGGACAGCGCACACGCATAGTCCATAAACTCAGTGAACGGAGTGTCTCGCATGTGGAATATAGTGGACCACACCCATGCATTCATGCACACCTGAGGATTTAAATATTATTAATGGCTACACAGCTTACTGCTGTTGTTGCTAGTAGTCATGATGTTAGTGTAATATAAGTAGTTAGCATAGGTTAAATATTTTACTTCCCCACCAATGGCTGACACTTCAGGTCTCGCCACTAACTTCTCGATTACGTAGAAATGGTCACATGGTACATAAAAAAAAAAACAAAAAAACAACACACTTCATGGACACTCTGAATCTAGTGCCAAGTGAGAGTCAGTGCTGGTCGATTACACTGTGAAGAGGTAATCCGTGCGCTCCAAGCACCCACACACACATACACGTGCATTAGGCGACCCTGGCTTCGAACTTCGAAATGAAGTGCACCCTGCAATCCAGTATCCATGGAAGAGGCATGTACAAAGAAGTATACGTAGAAAAACTAGGATGGTACACCGTTTTAGCAAATTAAAAAGCAGAAGGAGAATACTCACGATAGCAAAACTATGCCAGAATTTAATAATAGGTATTTTGTGACCCTTCGACAACGGGAGCTGTCGTATCTTCTTGAACATGTACACATTCGCCACGAAGTTCAGGACTGACGCGAACGCTGATGCTGGCTCCTGCATGCCCAGAAACCTCGTGAAAGGCCACTGTAAAAAAAATGTTCAGGTTGTCCAGCAATCACTTCTTTAAGATCTTAGATTTGGGTTTCAACATAGTTTCACAGCAGTGATGTGCCGAAACCACACGTTACTCGTACAGTGCTACCGCACCAATCGATCGATGCCATCGATCAACGTCAGTTGATTGGGATAAAGTGATCATGAACCGAATCCATCTTGATCGACGTGGATCTATCATCGATCGACCATCGATCCATCATCGATCGATTGGTGCGATGGCACCCTTGCCAAGAATGAGATAAACTATTATAGAAAAGGATGAGTCGCCCAAGAAGTGAAAAAAATAAATCTTTCCTGTAATAGGCATATTGACAGCATCAATAAATTGCAAATCTAATTAGTCCGCCAGTTAGAGTTTTGAAAAAGAATGGACACGTATTTTTCTTTTGTTAAATCTATCAATATTTGGAAAGATAAAACGCATCAAAACTCGAGAGTGGGGGCTTGTGACGTCAGAAGCAAGTAAAAATTGTACTTCCTTGTGACGTTTTGCCAATTTTAAAAGTGTCTTATCTTCGTCCATTTTGGTTTACGTAACAAAAGAAAAAATACGGGTCAAATATTTTTTGATAATTTAACTGACGGACTACTTAATTAGATTTTTTCAGTCAAATACCCTATTACATTTTTACAAGACAATATTTTAGGTTTTTTAGTTCTTGATCACTCTGGGATTTTGTGACTAAGTGCTCATTCACACGAAGACGATTCGTCTTTTTTCACGACTCGTTTTTTTTGACGGCGGCTATTCTTTTAAATGCCCGTGTTCACACGCATCACGAATCGTAAAAATGTCGGACACGTCTGAAATCACGTATCGTCTTTTAAAAAACACGTTCGTCAAAAAACACGAATCGTGTTTTTTTTGTGACGGATCCATCGTGTTCGATAGTTCATCCAAGACTAAGAATCACGAAAAAAATGTGAACATCAATTCGGATATTGTGCCGAATCGTGATAAAACACGATTCCGTATGCAATGTGAACGTCCATCCGTCATGACGTATCGTGTTTTATGACGAATCGTCAATGACGGAACCCGTGTGAATGAGCCCTTACTCTTCTGACAGCAAAAGATTAAAATAGGGTAATATGTCTCTTTTAAAACCCAGTAATATTGATGCAGAATTTTGTGAGAGTAGGGGTTGTCTAGTAATCACACTAGGCGCAGAGACAGTTCAGATAACCAAAGGTTACTTACTCTGTGCAGATAACGTTGGGGGGAGGTGGGAGTTGCGACTAGATTAATCATGACGTGTCTAAAGATTAATATGGTTTTCAGAATCTGTTATTATGTTAAAAATACAATGATGTTTTGTAGCCTAAGACCTCGCCACAGATCACCAAAAGTAGGGTGGGATAAAAAAGCGGCCTGGTAAACCTTATATGGTTATGATTAATGGACAATCCCATAGCAATGTTTGGGATGACCTTTTGAGGAAAGAGCCATAGCAACCTGCCAGCAACCGATAGTGTTAACCTGTCCCGGTGCACCTTCACTTATGAAGGGACATGTACTTACCCTGCCATGAAACTTAGGGGTTCCTTCACCAGCTCTCTCGAAGGTTTTCACGGTCTTCCACATGCACTGATAGCGACACTCATCCCGGCAGCTCCATCCTAACAGCTTGCTCCAGAAGTCCTGCTGTGTTGCTGCTTTACTTTTCAATCCTTGTCCATCTGAAAAAAATGCTTTTAAGTTAATTATTGTTATTGGTATACATTGTCGGGATGACATTAAATAATACCACTATTTTATACCCTTCTAGGACCAAACAAAATAAATTTGTTCTTTTCACTTATTCCTCTAGATCAGAAGTGGGCAAACTGTTTTCTTCAGGGGCCATGAAAATACAAGAAATTTAGAACACGGAGAGAATACCAAAAAAAATATATGTCATACACACTCTTGCTTTTGGCCAATACACTCTCGCTATAAAAGGGAGGGTTGGAAAGCCAGGTTAATTATTGAAAACCTTTTGTGGGCCACAGTTGGCCTTTATGCCGCAGTTCGCCAACCCTGCTCTATAATAGATGAAGGGATATATGTTGAAGTGAAAACTTATTCTTATTTTTTAGGAAGACATCAACAAACAGCACAATGTACTTAAATGATAACTTATGTACAAACAAATACACTACTTATGTCAGCTATATCTGTTCTACACATGTAAATAAACATCATTTTGGTTTGAACAGGTCACAGACTTACATCTTCACATAGCAATCTTAATTATTTATAAAATTATTCAATCATAAGAAAATCCTGTGACTAAACTATTAAATGTACTTGATTGATTTCTTAATCATAGAACATTTTGGTATCATTTAGTCCTAACTTCCTCCCCACTTTGTATAAAAATCATTTTTGTTCCCTTATTGATCCTGACCAACTAACAGTCTAGATTTTTATACCTACTGCTATTGAAAGCCACTAGCTGTTGTCTACTTGTGGGTCAAAGGCGAGCTGGTTTATTCTCTGCCCTAAGAAGATTATATCAAAAGATGCCAAAAGAACATGCCAGCTCCTTCCTGGGCGGTAATCACAACATCCTGCGATCACCAATCTCTTAGTGATTTGGTGATTATGATTATTTTTGAGTCTTAGGAGGGCTATATTCAGCAATAGTAGCGGCCGATATATAAAAGAAATAGTGATACATACCATAGGTACAATTGTTTGTAACACATTTATTCAAGCAGCTCATGTATATCTTGGACCGGTCCCCAATGCTGCATGATACCGAAGAAAATCTATCGCACAAAAACAACAGTGCGACAACTGAGATAAACACATATTTCATTTTTATTTAGACCTCTAATTACTTGTACTACTTAAACAATATATTTGTGTACAAAAATAATAAATAATACTGCAGTGCTAAGGCATTTTTAACCATAATACTCAAATCATTTTCAAAAAACGATTGTGTTGAGCTGACTGACTGATAACTTTGATAAGATTTGACGTATCACCAAGTGTCAGTGTCAAATTTTATTGACACACTGCATTACGCTTCGTTTCGACTGACAAAAAATATTTGGTAATTAAATTGAAAGAGTATAATGATTTTCAGCAAAATATTTGCATTTTGATATGTCTTTGGTACGTAGTAAGTTTTACTATTTAATTTGTAAATACTTCAACGATGTCGATCAAATTGCCATCAAAGTAACATAATTATATAGATTAAAAAGTTATAAGAAACAAAACGTATCTGTCAGACGAGACCGAAAAGAAAACAAGCAGAGATTTAACCTAAAATGTTGAAATGGTTGAATTCGTTTTGTTAAATCTGACTGAACAGTTTTTGTAGAATAATGGTGTTCATATTTAGAACGTTGTTCGCGGCAAAAGAACTAAAGAAGCCACGGAGTTACCTTCGCAGTAAATTCATTGATTCCGTCAGGCTTCATGTCAAAGGTGGTACAGGTGGGACTGGGCTCCCAAAGTTTGGCGGCTTAGGAGGACAAGGAGGTTGTGTTTACTGCGTCGGGAAAGAAGATTCAAACCTCAGGACCGTCATGGGCAAATATCGCGGCAAGACCCTCGGTGCTGGACACGGAGAAGACAGTCGAAAAACAAAAATAGTTGGTAATCCTGGCTCAGATATAAAACTTGAAGTTCCTCTTGGCGTTACTGTGTATAGAGAAGACGGCAAAGTCCTAGGATCAATTGACAATGAAGGCGAAAAAGTTATATTAGCAAGAGGTGGGCCTGGAGGCACTCCAGAAACAAATTTTCTTGGTCACTTTGGCCAAGCACATCACATACGATTGGACCTCAAATTAATCGCTGATATCGGGCTTGTAGGCTTTCCAAATGCTGGAAAAAGTTCATTATTGAAAGCCATATCAAAAGCTCAACCTAAAATAGCAAACTACCCATTTACTACAATAAAGCCCAATAAAGGAGTCATTGCTTACAAGGATCTTAGGCAAATATCTATAGCTGACTTACCAGGACTTATTGAGGGTGCTCACATTAATGTAGGACTCGGCCACAGCTTTTTAAAACATGTAGAGAGGACTAAGATATTGCTCTTCATAGCTGATGTGCAAGGCTTTCAGCTTAGCCCTAAACACCCCATGAGGTCATGTCTTGAAACTGTATTATTACTCAACAAGGAACTGGAGCTGTATGACCCTGAACTACTACAAAAACCTGCCATATTAGCTGTAAATAAAATGGATTTGCCAGACACTGATGGAATTCTTAAAAGTATAAAGGAAGCATACAGAGATATAAATTCAGTGCTGGATACAATACCAGAGGAGGTTAGACCAGAAAACATAATATCATTTGAAGATATAATTGGTATATCTGCACTCAGAAGAGGTGGTATACAAGAACTGAAGCAGCTATTGAGGAAGAGATTAGATGATTTTGCAGATGAGAATGACCCAGACATAGTGCATCCAAGTAAATTATTAAGACAATCAAAAGCTATTATGAGAGAAAGAGGGCCTAAAGTTACTTAGTACAATAAATAAAAAAGCCAATTGTTTGTTGCCAACAGTCCCTCGATGGAGGTCACTTCGGTAAGGGCAAGGTCCCCAAAAAATTATATTGGGGGGAAAATAAAAATGTAACAAAAAAAACATGAAATAAAAAACAATTCTGTGATATAATCTGTTGTCTCACTTTATTGTAAACAGACTTAACTAAATACATTGCTAGTGTTAAAAAGTTACAGTCACATAATCTAAAAAAAATAAAACCCAAAAAGTATTTGATATTTTTTATTAAACATAATATTATAAGCTCCATTAATGTTCTCTGCCTTAACACTACAATCACTATCAAAACTTATTACTCAACTAACTTGCCAATCAACCTTATCCTAAAATTTCTCAAACCAATTGGTTCAAAGCTTTATCACAGTGATTCATAAGTTATCATAGCTACCAAACTAGGGATAGAGTTTTGTAAGAAATAAAATAATGATGACCCTATCATTACATGCTTTCAACACATGGGTATTCTTGAGAATTAATATGGAGTGTAACAAAATCTTGCAAAATACATGCAAAGTTCTCTGAAACAGAACATACCTTGGAAGCCAACTGATCCAAATGTAATTTTTGGGAAATTGGATAATAGACTTAACACATTCGAGTCCACCACACTTCATAGAGCTCATATACCATTCCGCCATACATATTGCTAGTGAACCCTCGAGGAGGGTTCCTGGCATTAGGTTAAAAACCGTAAAAATATGCTACTACGTCGTAAAATAGGTGTTCGCTTCTTTCATGACGGTGCATTTTCCAAGAAAAACTTACATTAAAATGAGCCCTCCACGAGGGCACCCGACATGGAAAATGCGACTACAGGGTGCCCTCCTGGAGGGCTCCCAGCACTGAACGTGTTAAAATGCTTTTATGGAGTTGAAACTCAGTGTCACCAAAAATGTTACTTGGATCAGTTGGCTTCTACGCTATCCATATGGATCATTGTGGCATATCATAGTGAGCTCCGTATCTAGTTGTGGATGCCTTGTTTATCCTCTTATCGTATCTCAAGGTCGATTACCTCCGAGATGGAACGGACCGTATCGAGACCGCGTATCGTCGTCTATAGTGTCAAACAGACGATTTAACAACTAACTGAATAAGGTTTAACATTCACTTATACCAGTGAACAAGTTGATGCTACATAATATAAAGAAGATAGTTCTGATCCCTACTTTGTTAGCCAGTAACACACAACATCCTACCATATCTTATAACACTGACATAACTACAAGATATAAAATACAATAAACAATGCAGTATTACAATTATAATTTACAGATTACAATTTTTCAAAGTCTCAATCCTCCACATGTGAATAAAAGTTACAAAAAGTACACAAAATATACATTTTATTTATTACTTATTGAGACTCATACATTGATGGTTTAACTCGGTAACAGAATGTCGTACATTTTTAGGCTAAACAGGTATTGAATGTGGCCACGGCTAATATCAATTAGAACTGGATACCAGCTAACTTATTTAAAAATTATTACGCAACACGCGGCGGGGCATATTGCTCACAGAACGGATGGCCGATGGGGCCAAAGGTTCTGGAGTGGCGACTGCGTACCGGAAGGCGCAGCGTGGTTAGGCCTCCCACAAGGTGGACCGATTACCTGGTGAAGGTCGCGGGATTCCGCTAGATGCAAGAAGCACAAGACCGGTCGATGCGGCGATGCTTGGGGAAGGCCTATGTCCAGCAGTAGATGACTTTCCGCTGAATGATGATGAAGCTCAGCGGGCTCAGATCTCGTCTAAGGGCGGTGCTTGGAGAGACTAGGTCAATAAATCATGTCTATCCCAGCACGACAGCTACATCTTTCTTTTGATTGGATGTTAGAAGTTGCTGCCACAGTTCAGGCTAGCTCTAATTGGTTATTGTGACAAGTCGGTGTCGATCCGTTACAACCCTAAGGGTATCCGCCTGTGGGCTAGTTACAACATGTGTGTAACATAGCAATGAACAGTGCTGCCAGACGTCCCGTTTTTAAGCTCTCTCAAAACAACCCGCTATTTCATCTGGATAGGTAATATGGGCGCGGTAATTTAAAGCGAAGGAAGCAGTGCGAGAGACGAGCGGGCGGCGGATGATGGGCGACTGCAATGCGAGATTTCTACGTCCCAATTTTTTCGTCCCAATCCAGTTTTTCTTTTCATTAAAGTTCCGATATTTGTAAAAACGGATCTAGCAGCACTAGCAATGAACTCTACTGCCTGTTCTTTGCAACTTTGTATGAGTTACAGCCATGAGTTAGACACGACACTCCTAGTGTCGAAATAAGTGGTTTACAGAAAATGGCGTTTGGAGTCGTGAGCTGTGAAGAAACGACTTTAATTTTAACAAAAGCCGTGGCCGCACCAATACAAAACTAAAATTTATATGGAAGGCAAAGAGTGTAAGACTTTAACAATACTAACATGGAGAATTATAATTAATCCTACACTTAATAACAATATAATTTGGGCTAACTACATTTTTGCTTATTCCCAATCTATCCTTATCACAACACAGAACTTACAAATCTCCTTAAAATGTAAAGATAACATAACTTTGTGAAAATGAAGACTGCTTAAAAATCTATATATATAAAAGAAAGTCGTGTTAGTTACTTCACTTATAACTCAAGAACGGCTGAACCGATTTAGCTGAAAATTGGCAGGGAGGTAGTTTAGAGCCAGGAGAAGGACATAGGATACTTTTTATCCCGTTCGACATCATGTAGGTAGGTAGTAGGTAGGTAGTAGGTAGGTAGTAGGTAGGTAGTAGGTAGGTAGTAGGTAGGTAGTAGGTAGGTAGTAGGTAGGTAGTAGGTAGGTAGTAGGTAGGTAGTAGGTAGGTAGTAGGTAGGTAGTAGGTAGGTAGTAGGTAGGTAGTAGGTAGGTAGTAGGTAGGTAGTAGGTAGGTAGTAGGTAGGTAGTAGGTAGGTAGTAGGTAGGTAGTAGGTAGGTAGTAGGTAGGTAGTAGGTAGGTAGTAGGTAGGTAGTAGGTAGGTAGTAGGTAGGTAGTAGGTAGGTAGTAGGTAGGTAGTAGGTAGGTAGTAGGTAGGTAGTAGGTAGGTAGTAGGTAGGTAGTAGGTAGGTAGTAGGTAGGTAGTAGGTAGGTAGTAGGTAGGTAGTAGGTAGGTAGTAGGTAGGTAGTAGGTAGGTAGTAGGTAGGTAGTAGGTAGGTAGTAGGTAGGTAGTAGGTAGGTAGTAGGTAGGTAGTAGGTAGGTAGTAGGTAGGTAGTAGGTAGGTAGTAGGTAGGTAGTAGGTAGGTAGTAGGTAGGTAGTAGGTAGGTAGTAGGTAGGTAGTAGGTAGGTAGTAGGTAGGTAGTAGGTAGGTAGTAGGTAGGTAGTAGGTAGGTAGTAGGTAGGTAGTAGGTAGGTAGTAGGTAGGTAGTAGGTAGGTAGTAGGTAGGTAGTAAGTAGGAAAAAGTGCATTGCAACGCATGCGGGTACAGCTAGTACAGTATAAAAGTTGAATATTATGTAAGAACGTTGAAATGCTAGGGTTGATGCAAACAGTCGATATGTTTTAGTAAAAGGCCGAAACTTAGGTGTCGGTAAGGTAATCGTAGCCACCCGATTCAGAACCTTATCGATGAGTCAGCTGTTGATCGATTCGGTGTGATGTCTCGTGTTGCGTACGAGAATAAAGCTAAAAACTACTGGTTTATTGAAAAGGTCGGAAAATCGGGGAGCTAGTCCGACAAAAAGCAGAGAATGATTGCTAACGTGACACGATAAATAGGCTAGCCCCGCTCCTTTTTATAGTCCATACCACAAGGACCAAAAAAACTACCTATGATTGCGATTCAAGAGTAAAGGCTGATTTACACGACGACAGTTTCTTGAAGCAAGATTCGTTCTGTCTTTGTCTTTCTCAGCGAAAAAACAGAGATAGCATGAGAGTTGCTATCGTCGTGTAAATCAGCATTAAGAGTAGCGAAGAAATTGCGCTCAAAATACGCGCAATCATGTAAGAAGTGCAATCGGTGCATATAATACACGCGAAATATGTTCATGTTTTCATGCAAAGAATATATTAAGCCGATCTCTAGTCTGTTTTTTTTTGCATCAACCGTAGCCATTTCGCCAACACCACATGCTAGGGAATAGACTAGAAACATAAGCTTACACACTAAATAACTAAACAGGTTCTTTTGTGAATGGTGCAATGTGTTGAACTATTTATTGCAAGGATATACGTATTATGAGAAGCATAATTATATTTATATATTTCGTTCTGGCACTACATTAAGAATTATATAGGCGGGTAACACACTTGGCAGCCCATTGCCACCTAGGGATGGCGAAATCGAAATAATTTATGTTTACATGTTGTTGAAACAAAGTATTTTATTCCCAATTAAAATAATATCCCACTAAAATAAAGATTGCTTATTGGCACGATGGTCTAATAAGTTTCTTTTTTTCTTATTGGTGTGTGTATGACGGTTCGCTATCCCTGTTATAGCCGATATGGCTACATCCCGGCTACCTACATCCGTTTACATCTATTTGTAGGGACCAATCAAGCTTGTCAGCGTAATGCTTAGATGTGGGTGTGTAGGTGGAGTATAGCAAGTCAGGATTAATGAAGCTAAAGCAAAATAACATCAGTATCATACAACAAGCAAATACAAAGAGAAGTTGGCCTAAGCAACTGTGCACTGTGACACCAGCTAGGTCATGACGTCATCACGGTGGGCGTGGCCTTTGTCAATCTGCGCCACCACCACGTTCAAGCTTCCATTTTTATTATTTTCTTTGTTATTTGAAAGAAAAAGATGAAGTGTTGTGTGTTATCTTGCAAAAGCTACTCGGATAAGCGTTCTGATGCCATGGATGGCATCCCATTTCAGTTATGAGTAATTTTATACGTAATTTATTACATTTGTGAAACTAGAGACATCTAGCGGAATATGGCTAAACCACGTGTTAGTTATCTAACAACATATACTCTTTGTATTTGCTCCGTGGTGCAATATGATGAATAGGTTCCTCAAATCGAGCATTTCCTCGCTGTGTACGAAATGTCATAATTCTGAGTGAGATACGGATGTTTTAGACAAATGTGATTAGTCCCTTAGCGAACTGGTCTTTAGTTGTCTATGGAGTAAGTCAATTGTCCTGCTGAAGTAGATTATGTTTTTATTTCTTACAAAAAAAGTTAAAATTAGGTGCCAAGGTGGATCAATGATTCTTAAAATCTGCAACATGTCTAAAATGTTCTAGTTATACAAAAGTGTATGATATTTTTCTACAATTACACAATAATATACAAGTTATCAATCATACATACATTTTTACCCATACATATTTTATAGACGGAAACAGAATGTTATTAACTCACTTCAATCCTTAAATAAAGAAAATATCGTTGTAAAAACATTTTTAAATCAAACTTATTTGTTCATCAATCAATTAATTCGTTGAAAAAAGAGTAAAATCGTTAAATTATCGTGTACAGTACAATACGAGAAAAGTTTTATTTAAAAATCTCGGTTCATATAAACAGTCGATATATTCATGAAAAATTTGTTGAAATGGATAATTATATAACAATTCCAAAATGGCGAAGTTTAATATATTATTAAATTTAAACTGCCTTTACAATCTCGGTTCAATCGTTTGGCATGATATGCATTAACATATCGAGAGGTTCCTAGCTTCCACGCACTTCGATAGCTGTCTCATAACTATTACTGGCTTAGGTTGAAAATGTTGTCGTTATAACTTGTTTTTTTTTTATTTGGATTACTTGCATTAATAAACCATAATAGCTCATATACAACCATCTATTTTTGACACCGTTCGTTACTGCTTTTTAATATTAGAAGTCAACAGAAGTAGTTAAGAGCTCATCTATGAACATCGCTCAATGTAAAGGAGTAGCCGAGAGTCAACGAAATAATTTGATACAAATACAATTTATAAATACAAAATTTTAAAACTCTCCATCGGTCCATAGTAGCCACACTTTTACGTTCAAAATGAGTAATCAAGGGCCAGTATGTACAATTGGCAAAGGAGATAAGTGTGCAGGCAACGAAGTAAATCCGTATTTAAACGAAGTAAAGCCTAACAGTCTAGCAGTTAAACGCTTGCTTTAGTTTTGTCGTAACCGCGTAAGTTTATATCGACATTTACACTACTTTGTATGAATACTTTATACAGTACAATACAGCCGACGTATCTTGGCGAGTCTGAAGTTGTTGTTTGGCTGCGCAATGAATCTTTTAGAAACGAAATTGTCTACTGCGCAGCTAATCAGCTAACTTCAGACTCGCCAAGATACGTCGGCCGTATTGTAATATTGTTGGCAATTTGAACTCCTTGCACATATTGTAAAATTCAAAACAACACTAACTTATAACCAGCGCCATTTAGTAACGCATGTCGAACTGCATGGTACTATGGTGTTTAAAATTAATTTACAAATATTTTTCGTATAATTTTCATTTAAAGCTAATTTCAAAACAGAGTTAGATCCTGCACACTTAACTGCACCATATAGTAGTGTACATTACCGACAGGCTACAGCTACAAGCTACAGGCTACAGTCGCGCGGTGCTCAGTCGTCGTACCTCTCCTCGGCCTCCGTGGCGGTCTCGGCGGGCGGCAGGGAGCGCGTGCGCGAGGAGCCCTCAGACGCGTTGCTGCTCGCGTCCACCGAGCCGGGGGACGCCGCGCACGGGGGAGGAGACGACGATGTTGAGCCTGAGTAAAACAACATTACATTACTCCTGTATTCCCTGAAGGACCGTGCAGAGGGTTACAGGTTAAGTCGACCTAGATCCTTTAAGAGGTTTTAGTTTTCATCACTCCTAGCTGATTTGACTATGAAACACCTCACCCCAAACCTAACCCATATTGAAATATTGGATTTTGATTATTTTTTAAATAAAATGAAGATTTTTTGTGTAATTGTCCTTTTTTTCGGATGTTGTGCCTCTAATTGATAATGTTTTTGCTATTTTTGTGTAGTAGATTAGTTTGTTTATTACTCTCAACACAAAAAATAACATGTTATTGAACCAACTGGGTAGTAGTCGACGATAGAAAGTTTAAAAAATAAACAAATTTGTAAAAACATTTTTTTTCTTTTAAGAATATTTCAAAAAAAGTCTATGACAGTTATGCTGCAGATGTACTAAATAAAATCTACGTTTCTTTAGCTATCCAACAAGGTATAACAAGCTAGGGTATCATCATGATATTCAGAAAAAAACTGTGATGTAATGCTCTCAGGCAGTAGTAAAAAATAACTGTACTTATGGACAAAGTTATCACTTGGGTCAGCAAACGAAATAAAACAAACTAAATAGCTAAAACAACATTTATTATTATTTTTACAATTCATGTTCCACATGTCCGCCTCTGTTTCGCACACATAATCGCATTCTGTGCCTTAGTCCACTTTTAACCACGCCAGTCGTTAAGCCTCTTCTAATTTCGTTTGCCGCATCGATAATTTTCTGTCTTAAAACATCAACAGATGAGATTGGATGAGGTTCGTTATAAACTAAACTTTTCATATGGCCCCATAAATAAAAATCCATGGGGGTCAGGTCGCGACTTCGGGCTGGCCACGGTATGGGTCCACCTCTTCCAATCCATTTGTTGGGGTAATTAGTGTCTAGCCACTCTCTGAGACTTCGTCGGTAGTGTGCAGGGCAACCGTCATGTTGATACCACATATCTCGGATTAAATTGAGGGGTAAATCTTCCAGTAATTCGGGTAAATCGTTTCTTAAAAAGTTTTCGTAATGTTCCCCATTTAAATTGTCAGGCAGAAAATATGGCCCAATCAAATGGTTTGAGATTATTCCCATCCAGACATTCAAACTGAACCGTCTTTGTGATCCCTTTGGTCGCTTCTTATTGGGATTTCTGTCTTCTTTCGGAGCCCAATAATGAGCGTTGTGGTAATTGGTGATGCCGTCTTTATCAAATTTTGATTCATCTGTCCACAAGATGTGTCTTAAGAATGCTGGGTTTTCTAAATCTGCGTTGAGCATGAATCTGCAGAAATCAAACCTCCTCACAGGATCTCCTTCTTCGATAACATGTACCGGCGTGTAATGGTAGGGATAAAGGCCTGCAGTATTCACTGTAAACCACACTTTCCACTGCGATAGTCCAAGTTCTCGGGCAACAATATTAGTGGAAGTAGTTGGATCCGATCTAAACCGTTGCACTATTTCATTGTCTTGCTCTTCATCGTCATCATTAATACGAGGTCTGCCTAGGTCTGGAAACAGAGCCAGTCTCTCTTAGTCGTCGGTAAACTCCGTCAAAGACACTGACATCCGGTACTCGGCGCCCGGGATAACGTGCAATGTATTCATCCCGAGCTCGCGCGGATACACAGTTGCAGTACCCGTAACAAATTAAAATATCCGCATATTCCTCGTTCGTGAAGGTCGTCATCGTCAACAGTTCCAAATCAGAAGTACGTATCGAAGTCCAGTTAACAAGCACAGTCACAAATCGAAGGGGAAACAGTCCAGAAACACAAGCCAAGTCGAGTATGAATCCAAGAGCACTAAGTATCACATCTACTACGGACGAATCGCGTAAGCAGACTAAAACCAAACAGAATAACAACAAAATGGCCGAAAATAATCTATCTCCCTCACACCTACATAAATCGTCCCGCTTGCACGCACCACAGCTCCATCGAAGAACAATAGTACCGTAATTTTTGCTACTACCTGGGACCCTTTTATGAAAGTTTTTTCTAAGAATTTTGATAATACCCTAGCTTGTTATACCTTGTTGGATAGCTAAAGAAACGTAGATTTTATTTAGTACATCTGCAGCATAACTGTCATAGACTTTTTTTGAAATATTCTTAAAAGAAAAAAAATGTTTTTACAAATTTGTTTATTTTTTAAACTTTCAATCGTCGACTACTACCCAGTTGGTTCAATGACATGTTATTTTTTGTGTTGAGAGTAATAAACAAACTAATCTACTACACAAAAATAGCAAAAACTTTATCAATTAGAGGCACAAAATCCGAAAAAAAGGACAATTACACAAAAAATCTTCATTTTATTTAAAAAATAATCAAAATCCAATATCTCAATATGGGTTAGGTTTGGGGTGGGGTGTTTCATAGTCAAATCAGCTAGGAATGATGAAAACTAAAACCTCTTAAAGGATCTAGGTCGACTTAACCTGTAACTCTGTATATGTTACGGCTAATAGCCGAAGTGCGGCTACACCTAGTTTTAGCCGGGTACAACTAGGTGCAACCAGTAGCAGTTGGTTAGAACTAGGTGGAGCTTAAGTCGACGGCGCCCCGCTGTGCGGGGCTCCTATTTCTGTCTGCAGGGTTTAAAGTAACCTAACACGAAGGGGATGACGGGGGCTTCGTTCGCTCGCTTCGCTCGCTCACTCTAGCCCCCGTCATCCCCTTCGAACCTAACCTATCCGTTTCGGGGTTACCCTTAACCATCGGTGTGCGGCTGCACCTAGTTCTAGCCGCTATGATGAAGGCTAAACCTAGTTCTAACCGAAGATAAGTAGGATAGATTTAAGTTTAACCGCATGTGGCCGGCTGCAACTAGTTGTACCCGGCTAAAACTAGGTGTAGCCGCACTTCGGCTGTTAGCCGTAACATATATACTACACCATCATTTCGCCGTTATGTTTCAGTCCCATGTAATAGGGGGCCGTAAATCGGGCACAAATCCAGACTCCAGGATGTTACTGAGAAATTACACATGGAAAAACAACCTAATAACACTTTGCCCGATCTGGGGATCGAACCCAGGACCTTACGCTCAGCCGTACCGCTTGCGACGCGACGGCTAGACCAACAAGGCAGTCAATAAAAAAAAATTACACAAGTTTCGTAGTCGAATAAGTCACGCAATGTCGTAAACCAATATCAGAGATCATCATCTGCCTAGCCTTTTCCCAACTATGTTGGGGTCGGCTTCCAGTCGAACCGGATGCAGCTGAATATCAGTATTTTACATGGAGCGACTGCCTATCAGACCTCCACAACCCAGTAACTGGGTAATACGATACTCTTGGTAAGACTGGTTGTCAGACTTTCTGGCTTCTGACCAACAGTAACGACTGTCAAAGATCTACAAATGTCAGCCGGGACCAACGGCTTTACGTGCTTTCCGAGGCACGGAGGAAACTCGCTATGGTAAATGGTCACCCATCCACAGACCAACCTCGGCAAGCGTGGCTTAACCCGGAAGATCGGTCTATGCGGCTGTAATTATTTAGCCACGAGCTCCTCCAATACCACTCCAAATCCAAAACCAATATCAGAGATGAACACAGATAATAGAACGCAGATATGTCACTGTGCGCAAGGTGTAGGAACCTACACTTTGCCCAGTGTATTTTGGATCTATGATATTGTAATCTATGTATATAAAAATGAATCCCTATTTCCCTTGGTCACGGCATCACGCGTGAGCGGCTGGACCGATTTCGCTAATTTTTTTTGCTGTGTTCGTAATTGTTAGTAGAAAGTTCTTGTGAAAGAAAATTTTGATATTTAAAAAAAACGAAATTATCTCAGTATGTCCATATTCTTCATTTGTTTAGCGCATGCTGAAAATGGTTTTAACTTTTTGTTACTGTTTTGATTTTATTTCTGAAGGTAGGTAGTAGGTAAGTAGTAAGTAGGAAAAAGTGCATTGCAACGCATGCCAGGTAAAACTAGTCATAAGTACATAAAAATGTTGAGTACGTACGGCTACATATCAAGCTAAAGATTGCCAATATGAGCTGATCTCGCATTGTATAGCCTTCCCGTACAATGAGAGGTCAGCTTATACTGGAGAGATATAGCGTAGAAGCAAAATGATCCAAGTAAAAATTTTGGTGACATTGAGTTTCAACTCTAAAACGAAGTATTTTAAGTCCATAATCCAATTTACCAAAATTTACACTTGGATCTGTTGGCTTCTATGCTATCCAAATGTTTAGCTTCACTAGACTCGCACAAGTATCTTAGATCATAATATTTGTCCTAAGTCAATGGCTCTAGAATTGTTCTGCATGCTTTCAGGTTAGATTCTGCTAACAGTCACAAGCATTATATTGCAATTATTACCACAATATATTTTATGTCTTGGGTCAATTGTCTACAACTCCCTGATTCAGAACGATACAATAAGCAGTTGTCGAACGGTTTGGCATCACGACATCCTGCCTCACCACACTTCAACAATTGGGTACCAGGTCAGCTGATTTACAGCTGCTTTACTATCTCTTTTGTGACGGTGGTACTAGTGGCGACAGGCGAGGTGCGCCTATAAAAGGGCCGACACGCTGCACTTCGTCCTCTTGGCTGGAGACCCTTCAGGTCTCGCCAATAACTGCCCGGTTACGTAGAAACCGTCCCCTAGGACGATCTACAGCAGTCAAATAGAAAAAAAAAAAAACTTCGTCCTCTGTCGCGCCTCAGCAGCCGCCAGATAAGTTTCTACCTACACCTAAATACCCTGGAAACCACGGCCTGTAGTCTAATTCTATAACAATTATTAAAATATAATATTATATGGTAAAAGTGTTTTCATTATTCTTTAGTAGGTACACTCCTGCTAAACTTCTTAGTAGCTTTCTGATTTTATGTGCACATGCTCGCTAAGGGTCGAATCCTCAAGCCACCCTTAACCCGCTAAGTGAGACACTTTTTCTTTCGTTACGAGAAACGTAGACGAAGCTAGGTAACAAACCGAATCGATCGACAACTGCTTATCGGAAAGCTTCAGAATCGGTGGGATGGTAACATTTATTTATGGCCACTGAATGTAATGAGTTTCTCCCTCACACCATTCAATCAACTTGTTCAATGCAACTAAGAATCAAAGTAAAGTCATACCGTTGCTGGGGTTGAGTCTGTTGTCGTGTGCCGGTCTCTGCTTTTTGGCCGCAGGGTCATCACGAACCTCCTCCACCTGCGCTGGACACTCCAGGTGCACTAAGTGGAACACCTAGAAAGAACGTAGTCATTTAAAAAAAACCGGCCAAGTGCGAGTCGCACTCGCGCACGAAGGGTTCCGTACTAGTATCTATGAAAATCACGATCACAAAAATCACGTTTGTTGTATGGGAGCCCCTTTTATTAGCTTGTCGAGTTTTATTATTACAAAAATTTCAGTTTAGTTTATTTAGTTTTCATATTCCATATCCACATTCAAAGAGGTTACTGATCTACATACATAATATTACGCCTGTATTCCCCGAAGGGTTGGGCCGAGGTGTGTAAAACACATTCATTTCGCCGTTATGTTTAAGTCTCATGTAATACGGGGCGAGCTTATTGCCATCAACCGGGCACAAATCCAGACTCCGGGCTGCTACTGAGAAATTAAAAACCCAATAACACTTTGCCCGACCTGATACATCTCACGCAGTCACACTTGCGACCACTAGACCAACAAAGCAGTCAAATCAAGTCAGGCCAAGTTAAAGAGGTCAGTTTACTGATCTATAAATTTAAATTGGTGGCGTCGTGCATCGGGTAGTTGAGCTCCCTAAAATAAGGTTGAGCTACACGATAGCTGATGCATGCGTACCGTCAGTTGGGACAGGTCAACTCAAACCTTCTATGGCTCTTTCCTCAAAAGGCCAATCCAGAAGTTGCCCTACATTGTTACACTCACATCAGTGGCGAAGGCTCCATACAACTCGATTCCTATCGGCTTCCCTTTCGAAACGAGTAGTTACTGGAATTCACGCATCACACTTGAGCAAGGTAAGCATTTTTAGGTCCGGCTTCCCTTTTAAGAAAATTCACCCTTCGCCACTGACTCACATAGTTTTATACTACAATTTCTGGATCTTAAGAGAGACCTCTGAGTTTGTTTCGGCTTTTCTTCTCAGAGCTAGTCAGATAGAAAATTCCGGCGCCTTCTAGTCTTAAAAAAAACATTTACATTGACTTGCAAAAGTGTCTGTAACAGATTTATTAACAGAAATAAATATCATTTATAAAAACATCAGTACCTCATTGACAGAATTGTTAGTCCCAACGATGCGAATGATTGATACCGGGCGCGGCTTGAAGTATATCACTTGCCATGACCTACAAAATAAAGAACCTTATAACATCTACAATACAGGCAGAGATAATCAGCCGCCCTGAACTTCGTGCAGGTGGTTGCACATTAAATAGATTTTTAAAAAACCTTAAGACTTAGTGTCTCCACACACTAATAGGGGATATACACGGGTCGCACGGCTAGGCCGCACGGCGAAAACCAACCGTCTAAATGACAATTCGACTAGGCCGCAAGTGACTAAAATCGCAAGCCCCAAAGTTGGGTGCCATCCGACTGTTGCAGTGCGGCGACAAGCCGCATGCGGCGGGTGACTAAAATCGACCGTGTAAATAAATGGTCAGTTGCAGGCGATCGCCCGCCGCATGAGGTGTGTTTTGCGTTGTGTTAACCGGTATCGTCCCGCGCGATGACCCGGATCGTCAGTGCCATTGTTTATCTATTGTGTCTATAATTACAGTACTACACAGGTTAAATTGAAATTAACAAATCGCATACGATTTTTGTCGACCGGTGTAAATGGGGTGGCGATTCGATTTTTACAAGCGATGCGACTGGTGACTTGCCGCACGGCTGAAATCGACCCGTGTAAATACCCCATTACCGACGCGGAATAGGCGCGGCCGTCCGAGTCGAGGCCAGTGACATCGGTTACACCCTTATGCCCATGCTCGTAGACATAAAGCTTTATCCGATCGGCCTAAACCAATTCCGAGTCGATCCGATTTCGCGTCGATAAGTGTGGTGAGACTCTCATTCTTCAACCGTGTAAAAATGTGTATTTTTAAAACGGTTCTTGCAAAATGAATGTTTCACGATCAAAGTCTATTGTTGTTTAATTGTCTTTTGTGCAAAATTTTAATGGATGGAATAACATAGTAATACGACCTTGTACAATTTATCAGTGGCAATTTTCAATAACCTAACAATCGCCGGTTTGCCCAAGTAGAAGTAGAAATTTGATATAAGCTTAATTGTAATAGGGCAATGTCAAATCAATCCCTATTAGAGGAAACCGCCGATAGATAGGTTATAGAAACAGCCGTAAGTGAATCGTTACCTGCAGGACTCCCTCGTCCGATCGCACACCATCTCCCAGTCCCAGTAGTTGAGCGAGGTCTCGACGTAGTAGGAGTAGTGTCGGTAGTCGCAGTCCCACAGCAGCATGCGGATGGAGGACAGCAGGTAGGGCTGCGCGAGCTGCACCACGATGGCGCCCGAGCCCAGCTGGTGACACGTAAGTGAATCGTTACCTGCAGGACTCCCTCGTCCGATCGCACACCATCTCCCAGTCCCAGTAGTTGAGCGAGGTCTCGACGTAGTAGGAGTAGTGTCGGTAGTCGCAGTCCCACAGCAGCATGCGGATGGAGGACAGCAGGTAGGGCTGCGCGAGCTGCACCACGATGGCGCCCGAGCCCAGCTGGTGACACGTAAGTGAATCGTTACCTGCAGGACTCCCTCGTCCGATCGCACACCATCTCCCAGTCCCAGTAGTTGAGCGAGGTCTCGACGTAGTAGGAGTAGTGTCGGTAGTCGCAGTCCCACAGCAGCATGCGGATGGAGGACAGCAGGTAGGGCTGCGCGAGCTGCACCACGATGGCGCCCGAGCCCAGCTGGTGACACGTGTAGCCCTGGTCCCAGTCGTAGTGCTCCGTGTCGCCGTTGATCAACGCGTTACGGGAACGACTACATTAACATGGAGTTAGTGAACAAATGTCTCGTGTGGTGCTGGACTTAAGAATAGCTAAGACCTAAGACTACCCCATCTCTTCCCGTGGGGGTCGTAAAAGGCGACTAAGAGATTCACTAGAGGATGGGCAGCAGCGTTCTCTGAGTACTTTAACAACCATACTGCGATCGCCAACCCGCCTGCCAAGCGTGGCGATTACGGCAAACTCCCCCCTTTTGGGGGAAGCCTATGTCCAGCAGTGGACGTCTTTTGGTTGAATGATGATGATGATAGTGAAGAAAATAATGTATTCTAGAACCTGTTATGGCTTTTGAGAGATGCGGATCATTGGGGTCACCTCAGTCATGACTGCCGTGTGGCAAGAAGATTAAAACATGAAGAAAAGGTCATAATTGTACAAATGGTAAAACAGTCTTCTTATCTCTGCCGCCCTAAGTACGTAAGCAACGCTTAATACCATAAAGAGTTGATTATGATGTTTCAACGGGGAAATGCAGGGCTCTTGTGCAAAACTTTTTTTTAATAGTTTATTTTTATTCTTTTTTTTCCGGTTTACGGTTTTGTTGCTAAACAACGTGAACCCGCTGCTACACTGCCTAATCTTTGCGCGCTTGTTCGAGAAAAGTGCAATACCAGCAAGGCTATACAGGGTGATAATTTGAAATGGGGCATGAAGGGTGGGTACGAAACTCCCAAATACTCGGCGATTTGCGAATGTAGTTTTGATTTAAAGTGGACTGTAATTAAGGATGGCGGGTAATCGCCTAGAAACCAAAAGCTGATGATGAACGAGCGATTAAGGAACTGGGAACGAAAGGGAAGCACGCCTTACCTGGTTGTTTCTTCTCTTGCGTTGAGCTGGTCAAGAAGACTGGGCGCTGTCGTGTTCACGTTACAGAGCCCGATTCACATGAGTTCTTGTTCACAATCACACGATCACACCCGCGGGTGGTTTTCACAAAGGTTATGAGGTTACACTATCCAAATAGGAATCAGCGGTAACTTTTCGGCGCGGCACAGGCGGCACGCGCGCGATGCGTGTCCGTGAGCGCGGTACGTTAGCGACGCGGCTTCTTCACGGGACGATTCGTTTTTTACTGGCCGCGCGCCGCGCGGCGTGGACACAACCAGTATCTTAGGCGTGCGGGAAAAGAAAGGGCACTAGAGGGCGGTGTTATCGCTCACTCTGAATGATACTTTTGCATCATTGAATGGAATAAAGTTAATTGGTCAAGACAAAAAAGAGATGGCGCTAACAAAGGGCAACTACCTGAACTATTGTAGCTACAGGAAAACGTTCTTAGAAGACCACCCCTAACTTTTGGGATAACTTTAATCGGCATTCACAGATTTTGAAAAAAAAGTACAGTCAGCGAGAAAAATGGCTGTTTTAACAAAACTTTTTTATGATGCCAATCGATCCCATTTCCCATAAGGATCAAAAAACTCTTCCGGACCAACTGCGGTTTGAGTACTAGAAACGTGAGAAATAACAAAAAACTATTTGAGATGGGTTAGTTATAAGGGCAGCTACCTTAATCGTTGTCGCTACAGGAAAATTTTGATAGGAGACTGGCCATAGTTTTTGACATTATTTCGAACTGCATAAAAAGATATTGAAAAAAAAAAATTGGTACAGTCAGCAAAAAAAATGGTCAGCTCTTACAAAACTCTTTTATTATGCCAATCGATCCTATTTCCCATAAGGAACAAAATACTCTTCCGGACCTACTGAGGTAAAAGTACTAGAAACGTCAAAAATCACGAAAAACAACATTTTGTTAAAAGTGACGTTAAGGCTGAAAAAATTAATTATTTTATTTTCAAAATCTGTGAATGCAGTTCGAAATATTTTCAAAAAACATGGATAGTCTCTTAAAAACATTTTCCTCTAGCCACAACGATTAAGGTAGCTGCCCCTATTACTGCCCCATCTCAAATAAGTTTTTTGCGATTTCTGACTTTTCTAGTACTCCAACCTCAGTTAGTCCGGAAGAGTCTTTTGATACTTATGGGAAATGGAATCGATTGGCATCATAAAAAAGTTTTGTGAAAACAGCCCTTTTTCTCGCTGACTGTACTTTTTTTTCAAAATCTGTGAATGCCGATTTAAATTATCCCAAAAGTTAAGGGTGGTCTTCTAAGGACGTTTTCCTGTAGCTACAATGGTTAAGGTAGTTGCCCTTCATGCCCCATCTCAAATTACCACCCTGTATACCCTCAGAAACCAACATCAGGTACTAATTGTCTACCATTTATGCTGAACTGGACCTATTTGACAAAGCAGTTACTTAGGCACATTTTTATTTTTTTAATTTGTTTGTAATAAATGTTTCTATTCTATTTCTTGTATATACCTGATGCCCTCAATGACGACAGCCGACAGTTCGACGGTGGCGACGTTGTGTACCGGCTCAACGAGCCCGTTGCGCAGCGGCGGCACACGACTTGTGTGCTTAGCCTCTAACGCGACCGCGTGGAACACCTGCACATGAAAGAATGATCACATCAAATCTAAGCAAGACTAAGAGGTGGCCCTTGTAGTCTTGCAATTCAACGAGATGAAGAGTACATACTGGCTCTCTCGTTTCAATGCCTAGGCGTCTTCGGTCCGCCTCGCGTGTTTTAATAATTTTCAAAAAACGTTTGAAAAAGCGATCTAGCTTTCAAGAAACGACACCAAAAGCACAACGAACCTTCACACAAATAAAATGCGACACAGATGACAAACAGGGTTAAGTTTCAACACCCAGTCCTTCTGGTCTGGTCTTTGGGCTTCCTACCTTATTAACAGTGTTGCTGGTGCCGACCAGCTTGATGTACTGCACGACCCTGGGCTCGAAGTACAAGTTCTGCCAGGAGCGGCAGAAGTAGTTGCTGTGGTCGATCACTCGCACCCAGTCTTTCTGGTCTACTGATACCTCGATGTAGTATGCGTACGACCTGCGGAGATATCACGTATGTTGAATATTATGTACTAATAATAAAAAAGAAGGTAGCTAATGTTTTTATTATAAGATGACGCCTGTATCCCCCGAACGGTTCGGCAGAGGTGGGTACACCCTCATTTCGCGGTTATGTTTAAGTCCCATGTAATATGGGGGCGATCCTATTGCCATCAACCGGGCACAAATCCAGACTCCGGGCTGCTACTGAGAAATTCCAAACGGAAAAACCCAATAACACTTTGTCCGACCCGGGGATCAAACCCAGAACCTCACGTTCAGCAGTCGCGCTTGCGACCACTAGACCAACGAGGAAGTGTAGTTAATATGTCACCGACAAAATGAAAAGGGTGTGCAGAGCAGTCAGTCAGCACTGCACAGATAGTATACAGTATGTAAAATAACAGAGGGCGTTCCCTTAAAGCCGTTAATCTACATCATTAATAGATAAAAATAAGCAAAAATAAAACGTTTTTTTTTTAAACAATTCGTAACGGCCTTTTTAAAACCAAAATAGTAGCGTAGATAGATTAAATGCGATGCTGCTGTGTTTTCCATTTGATAGACAAGTACGCATCTACAATAAGCGTTGCTTTTACGTTTCAATTTTTTACTGTTTGTGATATGTTGTTTTATGAGCTATTTTCGTATAGCTTCGTGCTGACACGAGAGAAGAATTTTTTTTTGTGAATATTTTTTTAGTATCTACGGACGCTATAGTATTGCTGGTTAACGGTAACGCCTTTCGTTTGTTAACATGCTGTATAACATGAGTGGCCAACCCGCAGCCCACCGGGCCTCAACTTGAGGCCCGCGGAGCTGACTCATATGAAGAAAAAATAACTGCGTATCTTATCAACTACTTATCAACTTATATATGGTTACCCATTTTAAAAAGTACCCTCGCCGTCTGTTTTACTGCGATGAATAAACAATGCCTGGGTGAATATTTGAAATGACGTTAACATTTGGTCTTCAAATCATTATTGGTCTCGGTTGTTAACGTTATATTAGTTTCAGATTGTCATTATTCTTGGCTCATTACTTGATGGCAGTTTTCATAATCGTAAAGCCAAGTTTATACGAAGACAATTTTACGGTACCAAAATTTCGCCGCCAGCGCTAGCAAGAAATATAACACCGTATAAACAATGGACAAACATGCGTTAGCATGGAATAGAGCACGCTTCTATTTTTTTGGTGCTAGTGACCTCCGCTCCCTTCCCTGGCATTCCCCGCCTGTACCTTACACGAAACAAACTTACAAATAATACGCGGAAAACTGGCGCTGAGATTAGCACCGTGTAAACCACCGTCCTGCGGCGTGCTGCGACACCAGTCACTGGCGGCGAAATTCTGGCGCCACAAAATTGTCTTCGTATAAACTTGCCTTCATGGCCAAAATTGGAAGAAAAAATGGAATAGAGATGTAGATATTAGAGTCCGTACTTTACTTTATTTCAGACGGTAAATCTTACTTCGAAAAATCTGTTGAAACACAGAGTATTACGGCCATTTTCAATAAACTATCTATCGGCGGTTTGCCCTACTCGAGATAGAAATTTGACATTACTTCTATGGAGTTTGTGTTAAATTTCTATCTCTAGCAAGGCAGACCGCCAATAGATTACATACCTGTTATCTCTATCCCACAGCAGCAGCCGTATATGGTTGATGATGGTAGACGTGGCAAGTCGCACGATGATGCCGGGGTTGTCGGGCGCGTCGTTGATAGTGTGCCTCGTGTACCCGCGCTCCATGTCGTACGTGTCCGTGTCTCCGTCCAGGAGGGCGGAGCGCATGTCCCCGGATATGACGCGGGCGCCGCGTTTTGGCGTCGCGACATTTTCTTCCGGCACTATGAGAGGGGACAATGTAGTGGTATCCGATTGATTCAGCATGGTTGGACCTTTCGCGACTGAGCAGTGCAACGCTGACACCCCATTAAAGCGTAGCGGAGACGATAAACATCGATAAGATATTAGTATTATCATTTGCCGAAAGTGTAGGTAAACAGGAAAATTACGGGTTATTCCCATTGAGTCATACCTTTGTGTAACAGTGTGACCCAAAGGAAAAAGAAAACTTGGGTAACACTGTGACATTACACAAATATTTCGTCACATTGGGCCAAACTAAAAAAAATACCTAACCTAACCTACGAAACATCGCCATAACTTTTTTCACACTGCGACTGCGATTTGAAATGAGCCGCCATAATAGTTATTGCAGTATATTATTACTAGTCGCGCGCAGAAGGTTTGCCGATGAATGCGCCTCCCACTTCACCGACCGCTACCCGCGCTCGTCTGAATCGTACCGACCATCGACGCGTGACGTCATGAGGCCATCGGCAAACCTTCTCCGCGCGACTTATACAATACCTATCGAATGACATATGTGTGGTTGTTATTGGTCATGTAGACCATTTCGTCCGGCCCTCCTTTAGCTGAATAGTTCTAAAATATAGAATGGAGACTTACAGAGTAGTTTCGGTCAGTCTCGGATTGTCGATTGTAAACTAAGACGTTAATAAATAACAGTCGCTTCGTGTAAAATACTGACATTCAGCCGCATCTAATTAAACTGGAAGCAGGGGCCTAATTCTCCTAAAATAAATCTTGATAAATCACAACCGAACCAAGGCCGAATTTCATTCAGACAGTTCTCAATTTCAAAAGCTGTCGAATTGTTTGACAGAAAAAACAAAATCAATCATTTTGAAAGTTTTCGAAAACAATAACTGACTGACGGTTGTGGTTCGATTGCGTTTGGCAACAATTTATTTTAGGAGAATTAGGCCCCTGACCCCAACATAGGAAAAAGCAGAACACAAAAAAAGCATGACTTACAAAGCAGGCCTCTGTGCCGGAGCTCGGTGCTCTTGGTCTGTGTCTTCTCCTGAATGGCGTCGAGGAGCATGTCGGGAGTGACCAGAGAGAACGGACGAACAACTGTCAGTAGCTCCTCTAACGTCATCAGCGTTAGACGCACGCATTTCAGAATTTTTTCCTGTTGAATAATAATAAATCAATCTAATGAGTCCCAATAGGTGATGCATAATGATATGTAAGTAGTGTTTTGACATATTGTATTGACAATAGAAGCCAAATTCAGCAAATGATAATAACATAACATCACGCCTGTATTCCCCGAAGGGTTGGACAGAGGTGTATAATTATTATTATTTTATTATCTATGCCCTATATTTATGTTTCGTTATGTTTTCTTTTTCTTTTTTATTTCTTTTTAAAAAACCTTGCCCCACACTAAGATTTCTCTTGTATCGTGGGTGCGTTTACAGACACAAATCTCACAAACAAACGCCCAGACCCGAAACAACCATCTGTAGGCCATACAAATTTTTGTTCCGTGTGGGAATCGAACCCATTTATTATTATGTATAGTTAAGTCGCAAATATCCTTTTTTTTTTGCACCTCTTTTCGATGCTGTTCTCTTTGACTCAAAGGTTGACTGGTAGAGAATGCCTTGTGGCATTAAGTCCGCCTTATGTACCACCATTGTGCATTGAAGTATTAAATAAATAAATAAAAATAATGTTTAAGTCCCATGTAATAGGGGCGAGCCTATTGCCATCAACCAGGCACAAATCCAGGCTCCGCGCTGCTATTGACAAATTCCATTCGGAAAAACCCAAGAACACTTTGCCCGACCTGGGGATCGAACCCAGGATCTCACGCTCAGTAGTCTCGCTTGCGACCAGCGAGGGAAATGATAGTAATGTTTCTATTTATTTATTTATTTTTAGGGTTCCGTAGCCGAATGAATCGAAACTCTTTTTTTTCGTATCCGTATACCTATCTATCCACCTTATAGTATCAATAAAAAAAAAAATACTAATTAATACAAGCATCCCTAAAATTATTTCAGTAATTTTTTTAAAGATATAAAAATACTTATTGGATGCCGTTGAATGAATTCTGGTATTAAATAGAATAAGGATTTAATTCGTACGGAAGTATCGCAGAACCTTAAGTGCGTTTTGAACTGCTTCTTTACTAGTCTATCTATCTATACAAATACAAAAAAAATGCTGTGTTCATTGGTAAGTGCATCACTTGAGAATGGCTGGACCGATTTAGTTTTTTTTTTAATGTTCGTAATTTTCCGAATTAGTTTATATGGAAAGAAAAGTTGGAAAAATTGGCCGGAAAATTGGTAAATTCGGGAAAAACTGAAAGCTATTTTTTTATGGGATCTTTGTATGACAGGACAACGTCTATCGAGTCAACTAGTTGTTAATATAACTTATTTGAACTTACAACTTGTGCCTGCCCCGCTTCCGACTTGACCCACAGCTGATTGGCGTTGAACCAGTTGCACACCGCCTTGAATATCTCTGCTTCAGGCGCGAAGAATGAATCGCGCTCTAGAAGACCTTGCAGGGCTTCCTAAAAAACGTTTAATGTTGAAAATGGAACTGATACATTTGTCGATGGCAGGAGGGAGAAACTCGTGGCTGGACTCTGCCAACGAACTTGCCGTGAATGGATTAAGCTCCAAGCAATTTTTAGGGATCTGTAGTCAAACTATGAACCCTTATATTTCCACCATATCCGACTGCCGTTTAACTCGCAGTGTATTAGTGCTATAAAGCTAAAAGTTATCATATTTATAACACATACAAAGATATGCAATAAAAATAGTTTTTACATTATTTTTCAAGGTAGCTCCCCTACATGTGAAGTGAGGGCGAATATTTTTTTATCAGCGTACTCCATTCTTAACATAAAATAACATCACGCCTGTATCACCCGAAGGGTCACGCAGAGGTGTATAGTATATCCTCATTTCCTTAAGTCCCATGTAATGAGGAGCCTTTTGCCATCAACCAGGCACAAATCCAGACACCGGGCTGCTACTGAGAAATTCCACACAGAACAACCCAATAACACTTTGCCTGACCTGGGGATCGAACCCATGACCTTGCGCTTAGCAGTTGCACTTGCGGCCACTAGACCAAAGAGGTAGTCAATTATTAAATAAGTCTTTATTTTTTGCTGGAAGCATACGGTGTTTAATTGTATTAATGAAAGCAAATTGATGCACAACAGGAATTTCATAAACTATTGAAGCGTAAACTTACGACAGACAATTGCAGGAAAGTGTCGTGCTGCAGCACTTCAATAGCATTCCTGTCGAGGAAGTTGAAGCAATAGTCCATTAGTGCCTTCAGTCCGTACAGTCTGCAACAATGTTATAACGTTATTTTTAGTAATACAAAAACCGCGACACCCCAACAAGATTTTCATCAGAACTGCCTAAATATGTTTTTTTTTAATAAATCTCCAAGTTACACCGTAGTTTATGTCGCGTTAAGTTCCCTAGTAAAGTGTGAAATGCATGAGATGTGCTATGCAGGGGTTGTCTAATACACGGAAACTGACCGAGCGGACCGTATCAAGCCTCAAGGTGTCTATTCCCGTCAACTGTTACGGGTAGAAACCTATTGAAAAAAAAATGAAATTTATGAAAAAAAAAAAAGTTGTGTAAAAAATACGAGTATGTCAATCGATTCTCCTAGAGATTCTGAACAAACTAGTTTCAGGTTTAGTATATACTAAAACTAAGCTTGTATAATGCATGCTGTATATGTACATACATATACGGAGTGTTACTAATATAAACTTGAATCTTCCTTGAAATCTATGCTTAGCAAGACAATACTCGCGGTAGACTAATCAACTGGGCTTTTACGCGCATCGCGAGATAATTTTGCCGTCACATTTCCTCGTACCGAGACGAGATAATGTATATCTTAGTACGCGACTACAAAATTACCTCGTTCTGAGCATGTTAGGCTTGCAGGCAGTCTCGCGCTGTTCCGTTCTGACCCTTTGTATACGAAACCCTGAAAAGCATGATATTCGTGTTATAATATTGACGTTATTCCTTACCTGGCCGCATCCAGTATAGAGCAGACATTTCTCAGCGCCAGCACCTGCCTCAGATAGTCTGATATGGCCGTCTCCAACTCCTGGAAGTTGAACTGGTGCGCCAGCCCTAACATATCGAGCACTGTGTCTTCGCGCAGCAGGGATAGAC
The DNA here is from genome assembly GCA_905220435.1 of Amphipyra tragopoginis. NCBI lineage: Eukaryota > Metazoa > Arthropoda > Insecta > Lepidoptera > Noctuidae > Amphipyra > Amphipyra tragopoginis. Next base: position 26,879,979 of record HG992004.1, read on the forward strand.
CCATGTGACCTGGAATAAGGTGATTCAGTATGTCATTCGGTAGGAGCAATCCTCCAACCTGTTACGCTGCTAAGTCAGTTCTCTCACGACAGTTGGCGTAACCGCAAGCGTGAATGGTTGCAGGATGCGTGTACGTGACCTTTCACTGCGAGGACGCGCGAGGCGTGTGCAATATTTCCTTACCAGCACTAAATTGCTCTCGTTACATAAGTAGTTCGAACAAAAAATGTGACATATTTGTTTCCATACAATTTGACAATCATGCGTTATCTATTAACTCAATATCTGTGGTCAATTAAGTTTTCTTTTTTACGATTATGGCAAAACCAAAATATAGTACGATCGAAAGTGTCTAAAGTAGAATTATTAATTCATTGGAGTAAATTGAGAGGTTCTACCATAGTTGTTTGACAGTATCGCATTGTCGTTTGACAGTAGTGCATTGTAGTTTGACAGTAGTGCATTTCAGTTTGACATTAGCACCTGTCAGTTTTTATAGTGAATTTAAAGTGAATTTATAGTGCTACTACAGCGGGGCTGTCGCCAGTAGTGACAGTAAACAAAAACTAAATCTGGAGATCTGTAAGAAAATCGAATTAGTATGTGTTACGTCGATAATTACCTGAGTAAACATATCGCAAGAGCGCTTTGAAGGCTTGCAGTGGCGCTTGCAACTCCACTTCAGCCTGTAAAACACAATAGCACGGTAATGATAACTAACAGTATTGTGACTCGGCCCTATTTTTGAATTAAGAACCTACAGCCGCATGAAAACAAAACACGAGATAGGGCTGCCCGCCTACAGTATTTTAATTTTATCAACCTACATGAGTTTGTTTCTAGTTTTGAGATTGTAAATATGATAAAATTTATTAAAAAAAAAAAAAACGTTGTGAATGTAATAGGAAGAATTCATTAAAAATACATGGTGTTTTTTGTTTTTATTGACGAACTAGCTTTTGCCCGCGACTTCGTCCGCGTGAATGTTGGTTATCGCGGATGCAGACGAAGTCGCGGGTTAAGAAGTAGCCTTTGTCCTTCCCCAGGGATCGAGCTATCTATCTTCATGCCAAATTTAATCAAAATCGGTGCAGGCGTTGTGCAGTTAACTAATAGACTGAACGTTGGGTTGTTCGCTCACACCACGGCATTTTTTTTACATTTAGCACTTCTAAACGAAAGGTCCGATTCGAATAATTTAAAGAGCATTTTACATGTACCTACATAAACAACTTTGATTATTTATGAAGCTATTTACTTGGTTATGGGTTAATATCATGATAGGAATATCTTTATTTTTCGATTCTACTAGTGTTTTGATCAACCAATTTGAACAAAAAACGGTTGATGTGACTTAACTACCTATAATAGTTAAGCATATTCGCGGACTTTTTTGTGGATAATGAAGAGTAGGTACTATAAACATGTTGTAGGTACATTATTTTTATGTATCATCAAAATATAACCTGCCACTGACCTGCAAATTGCAAAATTCGCAAGAATATTTGAATTTCCCGGGGGGAGACCTTAGCGCATCCACCTTAAGAAATTTCTTACTGAGGAAGGAGAAATGAAAAGAAAAACTTTATTTTGTGAAATTTAAATTAACGTTTATTTTGTTGATTAATTTAGATTAATAAATATGAGCTGTGGATGCTGGATCGATATTTCAGGCATTTAATTTAATCCCTCAAAAAATAAGGAAAAATCGTTTTTTTTTTTTTTTATATCGATTATATTTATTTAAAAAACCGATTATTTCGTAATTGATTTTATGTTTAGGCAAAACAATCGGTTATTAAATAATCGATTTTTCATGTAGGTATAGGTACTAGGTACCTACTGTGACAGCCCTAACTATTTTTGTACCAAGTGTAAACCGAACTCGAGGCGCGTAGGTATGACTCGGGTTCCGACCGTTTGTATGAAGATAGAATACTGTTAGTATAACATTACCGTGACAATAGCGTCAAAAATAATATCTCTAGCTAAAAATTTGTACTAAAAGTGCTGTGGGTGTCTGCTCCGAACGGCGACAAACGGCGGTTTCATATTCAGAAACGCTGGTTTAAAATTGTTAAGGTCAGAACACAGATGTTCCTTGCAACAAAATGATCGTAGACGTGCTAGTAAACTTATGATCACCATTTTATTTGAACGAACATTTGCTACATACTGCACCCAAGCTCGATGAACTAGTTTGGCGAAATTAAAACTAAATATTGTAATTGCGCAAAGTAACACCTGATTCCATTATTTATCTTTTGAAACAGACTATACAAATATTATATTGATGAACAAGAAATGGTCACCTGGTTAGCCTCCCTCATGCCGCCATACAAGAGCGCTCTGAAGTAGTCACTGCTAGCAGCGAGGATCACCTTGTGCGCCGGTATCCGCTGCCCCTCCACGATTAGGGTCACATCCGAGTACTCCGACGACAGGCACAGGGACCCTATGTGTTCCGACAGGTGGCCTGGTAAACAAAATCATTATGGTGATGGTAAACCTACAGTTGTTAGTACGCATGCTCCGCAAGGAAAAAGAGATTTTTACGGTGAAAGGACACAAAGTTTCTAAAAAAAAACATTATGTAATTTAACTATATCGGTACGCGATGCGGGCGGGTCAGGGGGCCTACTACCTAGTCCGTCAACGAAGTTAGTCGCCCGTCCGAAAGTAGCCCGAAACGCAGGAGTGAACAAAACAAGTGTCAAGTTCAACTTTTCGTACGGGCAAAAACACATCGGTAGTAGGGACAACTGTCAAATCGTGTTATCGTGTTGTAATTCGTTCTTAGTTCGGGCCCCGAAATAATCATATGTCCGTAGGTGATAGGGAGTAGGAAACGCTCGTAACTAAGGCCGAAACCACGGACTTCGTGCTTAGGGAGTAGACCTCCTGAATCGGACTAATTTTATACTCTGTTCAATGAAAGATGAATCCTGACATAAAGGTCATTTCGTAATCGGAAAAGCGAAAATGACATCATCAAAAACCATGTGTTTTTAATATTTGATATTCTTTGCATGGTAACATTTCGTAGAGAACGTTAGGATTCGCCTTACGGTTCGGGTACGGGGTGCATGAAAAGAGCCTCCACGAGTGACAATACTTAAGTACGTCCAGCGCACCCTGGGCAGTCAGCCCCGCTACCAACCTTGCTGACTGGCTAATCTTTTCACCACGGCATGACCTATTCTTGTATAGCTTGTGCCGACATAATAGAAGAAGAAGCCTTACGGTTAGGTAAATGTATTACTATCGTTCATTTTACAAAAGCGCTGCTTAGCAAGCATCTAGATATTAACTTCCGTCGCTCAATTAGTGTATAGGGTCCATTAAATCTGACATTTGAAGGCATACGTAAGGAAAGACAGGATGCGAATTGCGACGCACATCCGGTTTAGCGTGGCGTGGCTACATTAAACATATATTTCTAATAGAATCCAATAGCACGCGCCACGCTACGGCGTGGTATAAGGTAAGGTATAAAATATAAAGGCACTCCACGCAACTCCACGTCTGAGCGCGTATTTTGCGTCCGCTATGGCGTGTTATGCCAAGGAGAGCGGCAATACTATCCCTATCCTGCGCTAATAAATACCCAAGTTATTACGCGATTTTAAACTGTTCAGAAGACTTCTGTCTTCAGCTACAGCACTATGGGGCGATGACGTCGTACCTCATGAACTTCATGGTAATTTCAGATCACTCCGTACAAAGTCCTTTTTGAGCTACAAGAACAGAAAATTACCCACTGCAAAAACTTTAAAAATGTTTTATTTCCTCCATTTTTTAGGGCTCCGTACCCAAAGGGTAAAACGGCTCGACGAAACGACTCCGCTGTCCGTCTGTCCGTCTGTCACCAGGCTGTATCTCATGAACCGTGATAGTTAGACAGTTGAAATTTTCGCAGATGATGTATTTCTGTTGCCGCTATAACAACAAATACTAAAAAAACGAATAAAATAAATATTTAAGGGTCTCCCATACAACAAACGTGATTTTTTTGCTCGTTTTTATAGATAATGGTACAGAACCCTTCGTGCGCGAGTCCGGCTCGTATTGGCCGGTTTTTTTTATCGATTTATCATTACTAATATTATAAATGGGAAAGTAACTCTGTCCGTCTGTCTGTCTGTCACCTCATCACGACTAAACTACTGAACCGATTTTGTTGAAACTTGGTACAGAGATAGTCTGGAACCCGGTGAAGGACATAGGCTACTTTTGCCTAGATCCTTTATTGTGCCGGTCTAGCGGGAGGCATATGTTCTGCAGTAGATATCCACTGGCTGATATAGTTTGATTATGCAGAGAAGGTATTAGCATAGCTCTATGTGGAAGAGATCGTCCGCGGAAGTACTATTACCATACCTATTTCTGCCGCCAAGCAGCATCGCTGTATTCCGGTTTGAAGGAAATGGGTGCAGGTGAAATTACAGGCACATGAGATTATCCTACTTTGTCTTTAAGGTTGGCAACGCATCAGCAATCGTTTTGGTGTATATACAGGTGTAAACGAATTCGTGTAATTCCTTCAAACTGCGTGATCTACTGGTGACACTGATTGACCCTGCATATGTTTTTTTTTTCATAAAAACAAAAAAATGTTTTCATAAAATTAACCATGGTATTCAGAATCTGAGTAATTTTAGCGTCCCGAGTTAACTGACTGTGTGGAACGATATCGTGCTAGTCGTGCCCGTCAGCTGTGTCGCCGTGTTTTCATTCATTTATGCATGGCATCGAAAGGACATGACCAGTTCCTGCCCTCCCGTTCGGAGCAACGCGCGGGATTACAGGTTTTACACAAAGATTTAAAAATTAAGATCTAAATTATTATGGTTATATTATCGAGATTAAGGCCGAGATTAAATTGTCTAAATAAACAGTAAGTGTAGATATTGCTTCCGTTTTACTTTTTGAAACATTTCTGTTTTTTTACGTTCCATTGATTCCATAATCATCCGGTAACCATAACCTATTTGAACAATAATTATTAGAAACGAGTTATTTTTGATCAAGCTAATGTGAATGACTATGAATATGTATGTTTTATTTATGTACGTAATTACGCTTACAATACGCTTTCAATTTCTGACACGTTTATAATTCTAAGATCAGACCACACACATTTTTTTAAATAATCGCTGCCTATACAAGGTTAGTCAGAAAGGGGGTACTAATCCGAAGCCCACTTATAGTATCGCTGATGACTGTTTGAAAGCAAGTGTTAAAATTACAAAATTCGATATTTTTTTTTCCAAATAAAATGATTATTATTTTAGTTTTTTCAAAAATTCTTATTCCCTGTTTAAGTTACAAATTCAGAAAACAGTGCTTCTAATTCATGACCCCAAATATGACCTAAAATGTAAACACAGCTGATCATAACTGGGGATAGAAAGATTTCAGCTCTTTTTTTTTGAGATCTTTGATCACCTATTTCTCCTAAACTATCGACTTTTGGAAAAAGTTGTAGAACAAAAGTTGTTCATTATCATGGGTACTTTAACATCCTTTAGGATTAGTACCCCCTTTCTGACTAACCTTGTATAGGAACGTTATTTTATTGTGTTATTCCGTTGCCATGGCATCTGACATTAGCTGCGCACGGCTGCGTAGGGGTGGTAAACGATTTTCAAAAAAATATCGAGAATTCAATCGATTTGAGTCAAATAATAAAAAATCCATTCACAAGAAAATCGATATGGTGCCAAATAGATTTTTGAACATGTTTCATTTTCAAATTGATATTTTAATTAACCGTGTTTAAAGTTACTTATAGTACCTTATGTGTGTGTGAAGAGTTATTTTCAATAGAACAGTAGATCTATTTTCATAGTAGTGTATTGATTTTACGATTTCTGATGTATGGTTTTTTGTAAAGGTGAGGGATATACAGACTATTTTATTTTCAATTCAATTCAATTCAATCATTTTATTTCAGATAAATTACAACAATTATAAATCATCCATACATTAATTAATTTTAAAATAATAAATAACAATAATGGAATATTAAGCATGCAGAACATGTAATTTTGTCCAGTGCTCCATGAAGGAGCAGTCCGTGTCCATTCTTTCTGCTATGACTTGCAGGAAACTGTTGGGGCTGCCCCGCAAGCGGCGCATCAGGGACGCTGTTCTTTTGCGATGTATTGCTGTAAAGCCATCTACTTGTGCATCTGCAAACATACCTGATGCGCTACAAAAACGTGGCAACCCCATCAACATCCGGAACGCGTTATTGTATTGGACACGCAGGGCACTATAAGTCTTCTGCGTATGCTTCACCCATAGGCTGCACGTATAAAATGACTGACAGAATGCCTTAAATAAAGTTATTTTCACCTGTGCAGTGCATCGTGCAAACCTACGGGCCAGCATATTAGCTCTAACTGACAATGCCCTGCGTTCCCTTTCCACATCCACGTCGTCTGTGAGGGCCTCGGTGACCCAGTGGCCCAAGTACTTGAACTGCGGTACTCTCTTGAGAGCACCGCCGCTCAATGTGACTTGTGGGACGGTATCGTAGCTCTTCGTACCAGCCTTAAAAACCATCATCTCGCTCTTAGTCGTATTATACCTGAGCCCATTTTCATGATAGCGAAGAGACTCTGCGCATCTATGAAAATGAAATGAAAAATGGCAATTTTTTTACTTGTCTTTCTTACTTCTTTCTTTACTTCTTTTTAGATACGTTCAAATAGTGAAAAAGCGATTTCATAAAAAAAAAACAAATGATTTTGATCTAGTGTGTCGAGGTCGATTCGAGAAAAATCTGCAATCGATTAATCGATGTCAGATCGCTCCACGTCTATCTGATCATGGCGTCAGGCAGGTGTCAATGGTGCCATTGAGTCAAAGAGTTATATATGCATCGAGTTCCTCGTCCTCGTTGTGTTTACGCGTTATTTGTGTACTGTGCCATTATTTTGTTATATTTCTAACGATCATTGCTATTCTATACGGACTGCTATCTTCAAAACCCGATTATCATTGCTAAAGGATTCATCTGTGCTGCTTCGATTTTCTTTTTGCTGATTTGTTTGAATGGATATTATGATGAGGTGCCTCAACTGTGAAATATCTGTGCTCCAAAGCCCCTTGGTTACCTGAATACGACCGCATCGCTAGTTATTCCATCTAATTGTACCTACATTGTTTATATTGCCTGTGTCTATCCTCTGTTTTTTCATTTATGTACATTAAAATAACTCATTTTTGTTTAAATTATGGTTTTATTATTCATTATAATTCTCTTACTGTACAAATAATACTATTAAGCTGTTTTTTTTTCTTTATTTTTTCCTGAGCCACGTAGCGCCATCTAGTGTCATATAGCAGAAAAGTAGAGTTATTCAGAGAAAAGTTCTTTCTTTTTCTCAGTTTTGCTGGCTTTCATTCTCCTGAAACTTTTTGATCTGTAAACTATAGAATACAACAATTGCAGAAACATAAAAATGTTTGCTGCACAGTGATTTTGAGACTTAGGCAAGCGCCTACGGTATTACTGGTCATGTCCTTTTCTATCACTTCATCATCATCTTCCTGCCCTTATCCCATGTTACTTGGGGTCGGCGCAACATGTTTTCTTCTTCCATTCCGTCCTGTCACCCGTCATGGTATCACTGACTCCCTTCTCTTTCATATCATTCTTCACACAATCCATCCATCTTTTCTTTGGCCTCCCTCTTCCTCTCCATCCATCCACATTTATATTCATAACTCTTTTGGTCACATGCGTTTCATCCCTCCTCTTCACATGTCCATACCAAGACAAACGGTTCCCTTTCAACTTTTCTGTCACGGGCGCTACTTTCAAACTTCCTCTAATATACTCATTCCTGACCTTATCCATTCTGGTCACTCCACACATCCATCTCAACATTCTCATCTCCGCTACATGCAATCTTTTCTCATCCGTCTTCTTCACGGCCCAACATTCCGATCCATACAGTACGACAGGTCTTATCACGGACTTATAGATTTTCCCCTTTAACTTGAGAGGCATCCGTGGGTCGCAAGTAATTCCAGTGACCTGTCGCCATTTCATCCATCCTGAGTTGATCCGGTGCGTTACGTCTCGGTCTACTCCGCCGTCCCCTTGGACAAGCGACCCGAGGTACCGAAAGTCGGAGCAGATCGGTATGGGCGTTCCGCCGAGAGATATTGGCTCAAGACTAGAGAGACCGCCAAAATCGCAAAACAAGTACTCAGTTTTTGTTCTGCTCAATTTCAGGCCAACACTCTCTAGTCTTTGCCACCACACCTCCAATCTGCTCTGGACCTCTAAGCCACTCTCGGCAACCAGCACAATGTCATCGGCAAACAGCATGCACCAGGGAGCCTCTTCCTGGATGTCCGCTGTCAAAACGTCCATTATTACCAGGAAGAGGTAAGGGCTGAGTGCCGACCCTTGGTGCAAGCCGACAGCCACATTGAAGCTGTCAGTAGTACCCACTGTAGACCGGACTTGGGTACTGCATCGACTGTACATTGCCCGAATCAACTGCACATACTTCCCAGGCACACCTTTCTCCTTAAGGGCCCACCACAAAACCTCACGAGGCACCCGGTCGTATGCCTTTTCGAGGTCAACAAACACCATGTGCATGTTTTTATGCGCACTTTTGTATTTTTCGCATAGCTGGCGGATAGCGAAAATGGCATCTGTTGTACCCCGACCTGGCATAAAACCGAATTGGTTTTGTGAAATTTCACTCTCTTCTCTCAGCCGCCTTTCAATAACTTTCTCCCAAGCTTTCATACTATGTGACATTAGCTTTATTCCTCTATAGTTGTTGCACTCCAGCACATCACCTTTGTTTTTAAAGATGGGCACCAGCGAACTGTTGCACCATTCATCAGGTATGGCTTCTTCCAGCAACAACTTATTGAAGAATGAAGCTAACCACGTCCATCCATCAACCCGTAATACCTTCCACACTTCAACTGGTATTTCATCTGGCCCTAGTGCCTTACCATTCTTCATTCCACTTACTGCTGTTCTCACTTCATCCATACTTACCATTCTCACTAACCCCTCATTCAAATTTTTTATTTGGAAAAAAAAAAGTTTTTTTAATTTTTAATCAATCTAAATACCATGTGGGGTTAATCTATACCATTAATAGATCATGTGATTTGAAGGAATTACACGAATTTGTTTACAGCCTGTATAGGCAGTGGTAACCATTTTCCATCAGGTGGGCAGTAGGCTAGTATGCAAACTATTATTAAAAAAATAGAACACTCCATCACGCCAGATAATTCCACGCTTGCCGTCTAGCGAAACCTTTGCATACTGTACCAGTTACTTATACGCTCAAAGTTACGAAATACAATAATTTGGTTAGCGTGATCTTTAAGTAACGTGCGGAACTTACATTCGTAAATATAAAACGGCACGCAAATACCACATTTTGCGTGATTGCGAAATTTATTCATAGTATTTTTGAACGTAAATATACTAAGGGCCGTATTCACAAACAACAGTCAACCGATCCTTTCAGTGTCGTAGCCAGGGTCTTGAGCGCCCAGGCCAAGTATCAAATTCTGCGCCCCCCAAAAATAGACTATACATATATTTTGTTGAAAATTAAGGCAGTAACGATTTTATCTGATATTTGGAGCTCTCAATCTAAAGACATAATTTGCATTTATCAACATCATATTTTAATGCGAGATCTACTGCGGATTTTTTCAGTTAAATACGTATAGAGCGGCCTGACTTGCGCCCCCCTAGGTCCAGCGCCTACCTATATCTTAATCCTTACAGTCGGTCAACGTAGAACATTGTCGCAGAGCAATCGTGCGGGGGGTTGCGGGGTGAAGGGGCGGAGGTTATGTCCCGAGTAGCCATACTGCATACTTGGGTTGGGACATAACCTCCGCCCCTACATAATTTTGACATTTCATAGGACCTGTCAAATGTATGGGCGTTGACCCACTGTATGTAGTAAGTAGGTACACTGTACCGTGCGAACGCACTGCTTTGATTGCTTTTATACTCGCAACATATATAGCCAGCCAATCACAGAGTCGTATTCAAACGCACTGTGAGATCTCATAGTAACGCTTCTGCATACGAGCGTAAGTGACGTGAGAAATACCAATTTATGTTTGTTGGGTAATATGAATCTAAAATGACTTTGAAAAGTGGGTCAAGCAACAACATCTAAAGTCTATCTTACTTAGTTGTCTTACTTAGTAAACATTCTTTATAGTTATATCCCTTTAATGTTAATTTTTTAAACAACTTCAAAGAATATATAGTTACTAGTTCCGCGAACGTAATTTGATTAAAAAAGATTATTTAGCACGTTTAATTATTTACATAATATCTTTCAATAATTATGAATGAAGAATTGCATTAAAAAGACTTGCCAAGATTGTTTACTAAATAAGACAACTAAGGAAAAACAGACTGTTCTTCTAACCGATTACTTAAAGAATGGTATTAGAAATGGCGACATTACTATTTTTGTAGTTATCTACCTCTCCCTCACGCACGTTCTCTGTGAGCGAAAAACAAGTTGTAGATCGGTCATTTCCAATCCCATTCTTTAAGTGTGTGGCCCAGGTGCCAGCGGGAACGTGTAGCGGGGCGAGCAGCAGGAAAGTCCTGGTGGCCCAAGTACCCTACCTGTTCCGCTCTATACAGGGTGTTAACGAATTCGTGTAATTCCTTCAAACCGCGTGATCTACTGGTGACACTAATTGACTCTGCATAGGTTTTTTTTCAGAATCAACAAAAAAAAGTTTTCAAAAAATGAACCATGGTATTCTGTATCTGAGTAATTTTAGCGTACCAAGTTAACTGACTGTATGGAGCGATATCGGACTAGTCGTGCCTGTCAGCTATGTCGCCGTGCCTTCATTCATTGATGCATGGCATCGAAATTTACTCTCACATAAAAAAAAATTTGAGAGTAAAGAAACTTTTTTTATTGTTAATCAATCTAAATCCCGTGCGGGGTTAATCTATAGCATTAATAGATCATGTGGTTTAAAGGAATTACACGAATTCGTTAACACCCTGTATAAGGACACAACAGCGTCTTCGCTGATGTTTGATTTGAATGCTACCCGGCCCGCTGCACGCTTCCGGCCAAACCTGGAACGAGCGCTAAGTAGCCTGGTAGCAGATCTGTTCAGAACAAACATGGTTGTCCAATGAACCATCAATTTACATTAAATTAATCAGCCGTATCCATCATTTCAGTCTACTGCTGGATATAGGGTTGTCATAAGCTACCTTAGTCCCTTTTCTGGCTGAGTATAACATAAACCATTGGGCTGCTTACAGCTCCCTGATTCAGAACGATTTGATTAGTCAGTTGTCGAACGGTTTGGTAAGCTCTCTCTTTTACTCTCATTACGAGAATCGTAAACGAGATAACAAGCTGCATTGGTAGACTACTGCTTACCGAAAAGATTCTGCAACAAGTTTCAATTAAGGTACGTATACACGGCGACACCGACATTCGACACACGGCAATCGCGACACTGAAATTAAAGCCAAACTCATGCGGAACTCAGTTTAACGGCGATGTACACACTACGGCACTCGGTGTCGACACTGGGTGTCGAGTGTAAAGTGTCGCCGTGTATCCTTACCTTTAGGAAAGCAATAAAAATCTATAATAAATAAAAATAAATAAAAATCTTACTAATGTGTTCAATGTCGCCAATGCGTGCACTTGGTGTGTTGTTCACGCTCATATACTGGTGCTGGCTACTCATTGTCCCAGGTTCGCATCAAGTGTGCTGCAAATTTACAATACAAGCTGTACAGCTGTATACTTATTGGAACAAGGCACACATAGTCAGCTTATTACTGTCCCGCTTCTGGGCACAGGCCTCCCTTAGTCCACATGCTGGCTTGAGAACTTTTTTGGAGCCCTCTTAGGCTCAATTTAAAAGCGAAGCGTCAATTTCGCCTCATGACGGGAATCCTCGAGAATACCCGCGCATTCCAGCTAATTCGCGCGACTGCGCCTTGAGGAACGTTCAGTTGTTACTACTACTACTACTCTGACCGTCCCGACCGACTCCCCGTTCGCGCCACTTCCCGCGGATTCCACAGACGGCGCCGACAGTAGCTAGGGGAATTCTCGAAAATGCGCGAGGATTCCTCGGAAGACGCGCGACCTATTTTTGGCTCGTATTTAGTTTGTACTTTATACAGTTAACATAGAGTTCATTATGCTATGTACAATTTCGTCGCTTCCATTCCATTCCGCGGCGGTGGAAATTGAGTCTTAGGTGTGCAGGTTTCTTCATGTACATTATTTTATTTATGTTTTTCCTTCACATTATCCAAACACATGAATTTGATAAGTTACAGATGCAGGCCAGTATCAAAGTCAAACCCTCCTACACGGAAGGCAAACTTTTAACTGCTAGGCTACCACTGCTTCGACATATTCCACCTTATTACAAAAGATTGTTTAAACCAGTGGTTCTCAAACTTATTTCGTCTACCACTTTGAGAATTAATGATTTTTAGCAACCTCATTTTTTTTAACTTTACCTCATCTTTACAATGGCAATCATTACTTTTACCGCCCCCCTGAAGGCCTCTAGCGCCCACAAGAGGGCGGTGTCGCCCACTTTGAGCTTTCTCAAGCTTTCTCTCTTCTTTCAGTCTTTACTGATTTAAACCTAAACTCAGATTAACAATAAACCCATCACTTTCTAACGTCATATAACAAAAAAAGATGGGTCTATTTTAAAACCTGGGTTTTTCTTAGACCATCTTTTGTAAAAACAGGGATGAAGTTTTAATTCATTAAATTTTGAATTAATTAGTATGGATATTTTATACATTTTTTACATTATATTCTTTTGAATTCTAATATCTACAATATAAATTTTAATTAAACTATAAATCATAACTTACTTTTGTACAATATGTACATATACATACATTAAAAATAATTTTAAAAACAAGAAACTATAATATTGCGCACTTAGATATTGTAATACTCCACAAAACAGACATCTAGGACTGTGCCCAAATCACCTAGATACTTTTATATATTGCCTAAGGTTCAAAATCAGATAAATTAATACCAGGTTCAAGCTTGCTTTGGTTCAAATCAATGTAATCATCATCAACCGTCTATACAAGATTAGTCATAAAGGGGGTACTAATAAGAAAGGGTGTTAAAGTACCCATAATAATGAGTAACTTTTGTTCTACCACTTTCCCCAAAAGTCAATAGTTTAAGAGAAATAGCTGTTCAAAAATTACACAAAAATTATACTAAAATCTATCTATCCTCAGCTATGATCAGCTGTGTTTACATTTTAGGTCATATTTGGGGTCACAAATTAGGAGCTCCATTTTCTGAATTCGTAACTAAAGTAGGGATGAATAATATTTGAAAAAACTAAAATAAAAATAAGTAATTTTACATGGAAACAAAAATGATCAAATTTTGAAATCATAACACTTGCTTTTAAACCGTCGTCACTGATCCTTTAAGTGGTCTGCGGATTAGTACCCCCTCTTTCTGACTAACCTTGTATATGTATATCATATGTTCCTTTTTTTAATGTAATAAGTAAGCACATAGTTCTCCTTAGTTCTTGTTAAGTCACCACATATTCAAGGCTATTCAATTGTGAAGAGGTATAATTTAGATACAACTGAATTAAAAAACAATCTTTAACAAATAAAACTTAACTTTCTTATTTTGAAATATTGTTTTGATTATTTTAAGTATATTAGCCATGCTTTAGGTACCCATCATAACTTATTTATATTAATTAGAACCACTTTACCGTGGGATGGAGTACTTTCTGAGCTAGCTTAACAGAATTTCCTTAAATACATATTATACATATACAAAGTAGTAATTCTTTTATAGGGGGCTCCCCTAAACAAAAAGCTACTCACTCTACCCAGTGAATTTCACTGATAAGGCATTGTTTAGATTTCAAACCAAAACACAATTGCATTTGCATCATAGATTTATTGACACTACTAAACAAAATGAATGCTTGAATCTTCTCCAATAGATGCCAAGCAATCACAGAACTTTGTATTTCTCTTTCATACTTGATTATTTCACGAAACTTGAGTTTTAATAGTGCACAAAAATTATAATAACCGTGAAACTAACAAAACAAAGAAATATCTAGAACTTATGTATATTATTTACAGATGTAGCTCTAGTAATTATTACAACGTGCACTTTTAACAATAAAGATTACTCATTACCATAAACATAAATAAAAACTTAGGAAAGAACTACGCTCTCGTAAATTCATCCAAGTCCTAAATAAATATTCGTATTCATTCATTTTTAAAAGCAATTTGTAATACATACGCATTAAAAGATAGTCCACGCCAACAAATAACACTAATAGCTCAATCTTGAACAAAAATAAACAAAATACTCCCGTTTTTTTGTAAGTATTTAGTTTTGTAAATATTATTTTTTACAACGAATAATATTTGCGAAATCCGCAAAGGGAAAATTTAATAATAATTTGACGTGAATGAATTGACATGACAATATTTTGACAAAACACTTTTTTTATTTTTTACCCAACTCAAATAATTTGGAGTTAAAGCCTTTTCAGATAGGTGCGAATTTGGATTTGGAATTATATTCAGAAAATAAAAATGGGCTTTCAATTAATTTGGGTTTTGTGAAAACTCAGTAATCTCAATTTCTCAACAAAACATCTTGTAGCAATCACTATTTAGCTTACGGTCAATGCGGTTTACGACTTACGACCTCGTTACTAATTAGGGTCAACTGAGGAAACTAGGTTATCGATATTTACCTTCTTTAAAGTAAGGAGGAAACAGCTCCTATTTTAAAATTTGACCTCATTCATATTTTACATTTCCCAGCGCAATGGTGAGAGATCATTAGAAGAAAATATGATGAATACTTCCTCGTCCCATCATTTTTAGGGGAGTCCTAAGGATGTTTAGTCACTGACTAAAATAACATTTCTTGATAAAATTAATATTTGTACGTATTTATTTTTTATTCCACAGTTTGAATAGAAGTTTTACCACGGCGAGCGTTTCGTTATGTTTCCGAGTGAATTTCTTCTATCGTGTCGGCCGGCACGAGTATACAAGAATAGCCGTGGAGAAAAGATTAGCCAGTCAGCAAGGATGGTAACGAGGTTGACTGCCCAGGGTGCGCCGGACGTATTGAAGTATCGTCACTCGTGGAGATCGTCCGAGCAGTGGTCTCGAACGTCATAGAGCGAGATCGGTAGATTTGCCAACTAAAATCGGTATATTTGTACCCAAAATCGGTATTTGACAAAAAAATACAATATTCAATCAAATTCATTTATTTATTGAAAAAAAACTTACAGACTACTTTATAACAATCACACTTAAGTATAATTATTTTTTATACCAATATATCTTTGGCCATAGTCGCGGTCATCTTCGAATTAATTTCAAAATCATAACAATTAGCTGTATTAAACAGTCGTTTGCATGTAATAGACCAGTAATTGATTCAGTAGACAGCGTATTTCGCTGGGGTATTCCCCAAAATATATGGAATTGAGGGCTTCCCCGTAACATTAAACATAAATGAAAAGGGTTGCCAACTTAAAAGTGTGAAATCTGTAAATAATCGGAAGAACCTCCGATTCTCAAAAATCGTGAGAAATTGTTTACATTTCGGTATTTCGGTAGAAGCGGTCCCACATCGGTAGAAATACCGAAAAATCGGTAGATTCGAGACCACTGCGTCCGAGTGAACTGATTATAAACAATAACTTTTCATAGACACGTTTCAAATGTCCCACTCTGTCTCAGTGTCCTGCATTAATGCGTTTTCGTGTTTTCATTCATGCTTCAAAGAATATAATGCTTAAAGGTATAATGTAATGACACTACGTTACGTATTTCAACTTTTTCTCCCAAAATAGATCCTATAACAAAAATTGTATAACAATTTCCGACTTGCCCCGCCAAAACGGACTTTTTTTTTCTGGGACCATTTTGTGAATATTGTATCCATCTTCACTTTGCTTTCAGCTCGATAGTCAATCGTTTGGGCATCCACATATTAACCATGATTACAAAAAGTTTATACTTTTCAGTGTAACTTCGTCCTCCTTCTTTTTAATTTTTGTTATACTTTTATTTTTCTTGCCCGATTACTAAATCGGAAACATAAATTGCGTATGGGAAAATTCGCTTTCCGGTTCCGGTAAATGCTAAAATCCTAGTGTTTATAAAATTATAATATGTTAAAACTAACTAAGAAAAAGCACTTAAAATGAATTTATCATGAAAACACTTAAAATTTCTATATACTTTCCAAAAGTATTTACACCACTTTCCAGTTCAATCATATTAATGAAAAATGTGCTCTATTCGAATGACATAAAGTTACGTTGACTGCATACACACTAATGCACTAAAGTACACGCTTGCGTAGCAACAATGCCAAAGGTAAACTAATAAACTCATAAAACATGATTTATGAAATCCTAAAAACTGCTAATACAATATCTACAGAAAATATTGGAAATCAAAAAATATTTAAGCCCTTACTATTCACATAACCATCGAATATCCTTGCATACCAAACTGTATAAATATAAACTTATCTGTTGACTTTTTTTAGCTGAATAATCGGGCGCGAAAGCTTCGTCATGAAATTGCGCGATTATGATTGGTTGAAAATTTTGTCAGTACCAACGTAACGAACACCTACAACATTTTGGCAATGTTGTCAGATTTATTACCAGTTGTGCTGGGCAGGTAAATATCGTCGCTTTATTGAGTATATTTTATTTTTCTTTAATGGTTTTCAACACGATAACGATGTTGTAATAGTTAGAAAGATACATGAAGAACTCATCTCTCTATTGAAACATTGAAATGTAAGTAACAAGTTTGTGTTCTACTGTTTCGTGAACTTTTTGGTAGAAGGTTGTGGTTCTGTAAAAGTAGCTGCACAATTGATAGAGTGCGATACTCGCAAAAGAAAAATGTGTGTAACGTATTTTGTATTAATTAAATAAATAGTGTCTTTTATTGTACTTATAGTGTTTATTTTTTATCTCGCAACAAAAACTTTTATCACTACACAGGCATCAACATACGCAAGTGGTGCGTCTGAATGATATTTCATTTCGCGATATTTTATTTTTAAATGCATTGCAGGTCATCAATAATGGATTGTAAAAGATAACCGAGTGTCTGTAATGAACTCGCTCACGTTCTCGGCACTGAGAAATGGAGAGACAGCAGTGTAATTCACTTCAAAACTTTGACGAACCAAAAACAGAAATTTTGAAAAAAAGATTATTGAAATCAGCGAACACGTCAGTCAGCACTAATTTAACACAAAACAGTTCGCAGCAGAATGTGCTACTGAATACATTACGCGTGAGTTTCTAATGTGTTTATTATTTTTTTATTGTGATGTTGTGTTATAATTTGACATCATTGACACACATTTGTCAAATTTCAGGCGCCAATATCGAGCAGCATGATCGTGTCCTCAATGCAGGCCTCGCAGAGCTCCTTGCCTATCACACACAATTTAGTTACCCATTCCATTGCTCCTGTTAAAATTCATCCAAACAGCTCCCCTTACCCTTTGCAACTTTCCACTGTGCATGTGCCAGTACAAATACCAGGCTCCACATCAAATATTAATGTCCCTGTGCAAATATCAGGACCAACAAATACAGTGCCCTTACAGATTGCACCTGTTAGTCTCCCTCTTCAAGTCTCTGGTACAACCAGTGTACCAGTTCAGTTGCCAGCTGGTGAGACTATAAACGTCCCCCTGCAAATACCGGCTGCCAGTCAAAATATTCAATTACCAACATTGCCTTCCATGCCAGTATTACAAAACCATACTCAGTCCATCCACAGTTCTATTATTCAAGTTCACATGGGTTCAAATCCAAGGTCAGCCAACATGGATTGCAACTCAGACATGACAGTGTCAAGTTCATCTCACCTGCAGATATCTGATACTTCTATATCTCAAGTTAAAGTTAACAATCCTCTCCCCCAAGTCCAAGTTGGTCATAACAATGCTGTGTTACAAATGCAAAATGCTGTGAATGCAAGTTCCATTCAAATCCGAGGGCCGCCTAGGCAGGTGCCACATGTACCGCATGTCGTCTATATACAAACTCCAACTGGACTGAAGCCTGTGACGAGTACCGACGTCATCACCCAAGCAAGTACAAGTGGAAACCCACCACAAATCATAGTAAGGAGACCAGTAAGTGAATCATCACCATTAACATGCATTCATGTAAAATTGGAACAGTGAGATAAAATATTTTTATTACTTTTAGCTAAAAAGTTCTGAAAAAAAAGTTGATAGTGAATGAATTCCTTGCTGGGAAATAATTATTAATGTGATTATGAATTGGCTTACCAAGTAACTATAATTTTTCAAAATTAATAAGTAACAAAAGATAAAAAGAAAACTTAATGTCATTAATATGAATGAATGCACTTTCACTCACACAAAAACAAACATAATGGTGGTGGTTTAATCACAAATCATTCTTAAGTTATGTCATGTTTCGGTTTAAAATTATTATATAATGTAAATTCGCTTGATTCTTGAAATAGCCTTCATTGTGATTACTAGCAAGGCCAAATATCACATTATAAAAAGATAACTAATAACTTTGAAGTATTAGACAGGAGCTGAGCATATTAATTTGAAATACAGTTATCATTGAAAACATAGAATATTTTCATACCAATTTCCTCAAGTAAATGGCTTCAGTGAAAGGCCTTGCAACAGAAAACTTTGAAATCTTGCTTTAAACAGTTGTTTTTTAGCAACAAATTAATATTAGAAGAATGCTAGAGTTTTACAAGAAATGGATATAACCAATATATAAAATAACTGACTCTTGTTATTCAATTCAAATCAATATTGTAAGCCTGCACAATCACTTAAAAACGATTGAGAATTCTATATCTAAAAGATTTTCAATGAGTTTTAGGAACTGTAATAGATTAAATTGAAATTGATTATTATTGATTGTTATCTAATATTGAATAGTTTAGACTTTGTACAAATCTTCCAAACAGTCTACAATATGATATTTTAGTTAGGTACACAACTACTGCATTTACTACATTAAGTTATTCTCTAATCTTACAGGTAACCAGCAATTCTAATTTGCATTTAATATCAAATGTAAACACGAAACCCAACATAGCTCCGAAGGTGCCTCCCCAGAACAAGTCTTCCATCCTCGCTCCAGTAAATGCTAGTCAGCCCATAGTCATACAGAAACCAAAGTCCAATGACAAAATGATTGTCCCGGTCAGCATTGCACCGGGAAACCCAAACAAACAGGCTTTAGCATACCTTGGGGCGATGAAGAAGCCCAACCAAAAGAACTTATCAGAAAGTCAATCCATCCTCATATCAAATAACCAGGCTAATGTTAATGCCAACAATCAGAAACTATTTATAACTCCTATGAATATGCCTAAAATTCAAAATACAAAGTTCATTTTACCTGTGACTCTGCCTGCAACAATGGCTTCGAAAGGCCCCATCATAAACTTACAAATAGCTAACGGACAAATACAGAATGATCCTCAAGGAAACATTACAGTCATGAGAGATACAGCAATGGAGTCCCAAGACATGCCACCTTTACAGCCACTTGGAAAAGTTCTTTTAAATGGCAAGGATCTACCTCTAAGTCCTAAAGGCGAGAAGGCATTTACGTTATCAATACCTGGTTCACGAGCAGAACCCACTGGTGAGCAAGGAGAATATACGCTCTCAATACCCGAAACAAACGCATCAATGAACGACGACATTTATACTGTGTCGATAGCGGACGAGGACGGAGCTCATAGGGAAAAGTCCTTCACTTTAGCTATACCAGAGAAAGGGAAAAGTTTACTGAACAGGACAATGATAGAGAGACACGACGTAGGAACAGTCACTATCGCTGCGCCTGCGATTCTGAGACGTTCGAACTCCGATAATAGTGACAGGAAAATTTCGAACGCCAGTATGAAGAGGCGCATCTCATTATGTGCTGAAAACTTATCAAATAAGAACTTGAGGCTATCACTACCACATAAAGCTGAGAAAAATGAAGAGCCACACGAGGCTGATGTCAACGACGACCATCGTGTACCCTCGCTGTTCTGTGATGAAAAGCTGGACAAAGATTTAGAGGCTAAACACTTAGATTCGGACCCTGAAGATTATAAGGACCCTAAATCTGAACCAATCAAAGAGAGAGGTCACCACGAGATATACATTAATAAAATAGAGGATTTTAGTAAAAACGATATTAAAGATGGTGTGTTAGAAGAGGATCCTCCAGGACTAGTATGGAGTAATGGAGTTGCACGATTACAAGGCAGCACCTTACAGTTCCAGACCAATGAATTTGGTCTCATAGATTTGTTAGATAACAGCGACCAAGAAGACTTTGTGAACAGTGCGAAATACCACACGCCTATGAAGCAACGCATTGACAGAAATAAGAAACCGAATTCCCCTGAAGATATGTACCGGTGCGAATGCTGCGGTTGCCACGGCATGGCGGCAGAGTTTATAACACCTAATTTCTGCAGTGCAGCATGCCAGAGCGAAGTTCAAAAAGCTTTACAAAAGAAGAAGGACAGGGAACGCATAGATTTGCTTAAGAAGAAGAATAAAACGAAGAAGTTATTGATGAGGAAACAGCTGTCGGAGTCTGATATTATATCTGAAGGGAAAGACGACAAAGTTTTGCTCAAGCATTACGATTCGTTGCCGTCTGACCAGTTATCTGAGGCAGCATTACTGAAAATAAGTGAAGATTTAATAGAGAATGAGAAATACCCCTGGATGTGTGGCAAGAATGGGTTTTCATGGATGCGGTATCTGGACAATTGCAAAGCGAAGGCTGCTCCTGTCAAGCTCTTCAAGAATCCGTTTCCTTACAACAGGAATGGCTTCAAAGTTGGGATGCGGTTAGAGGCAGTAGACCCTCAACATCCTTCAATATTCTGCGTGGTTTCCGTGGCCGAGGTTCAGGGGTACCGGATGCGGCTTCATTTCGACGAGTACCCAGATGTGTATGACTATTGGGTGAATGCAGACTCCGCGGACATATTCCCGCCGGGCTGGTGTGACAAGAACGGGCGCTCGCTCAAGCCGCCGGGTAACATGTCTGCGTCCAGTTTCTCTTGGCCGCTGTACTTAAAACAGATGAGGGCTGTCGCCGCGCCGAGGAATCTGTTCACACATATAACTGCTGCGGTGAGTTATACATACTTATATTTAAAACATCCTTAACATTTTGCAGCAGAAGGAAGCTAAACATTTGTTCTAATGTATCATTCTCAAAAGTACTATAAACTTCTCCTTTGATTTATCTTTAAAAAATGTTGTTTTGTGATGTGTATTGTTATGTTAGGTCAGTAGGTTAATTCAGGTATTTTTAAAGCCGGAAACGTGCAGAGCCCTACAGGTTTCATTAATCGTACAGTTTTCGTTTACAAAAACTTTTTTTTTCTTTTCTATTGGACTGCTTGTGGACGGTCCTTGCGGACGGTTTCTACGTAATCGGACAGTTATTAGCGAGACCTGAGGGGTCTCCACCCAATAGTGGGGAAGTAAAATACTTAACCTAAGCTACACTAACATCATGACTACTAGCACCAACAGCACTAA
The DNA here is from genome assembly GCA_905220435.1 of Amphipyra tragopoginis. NCBI lineage: Eukaryota > Metazoa > Arthropoda > Insecta > Lepidoptera > Noctuidae > Amphipyra > Amphipyra tragopoginis. Next base: position 26,901,668 of record HG992004.1, read on the forward strand.
GGGCGACCCCTAGTGGGACTCGGAATTTACTACGAAATTACTACGTTTACGAAAGCGGTCTACAAAGAATCTGCTAGTTGCAAAGTCGGAAAAGGGCGTCCCCGTAGGATATACCTACATAGGTCAAATTTGCGATTTTTTAATAAAAGGACGACGTTTGCTGTATTAAAAATAGACAACAGTGTATGAAATGGATGTAGCAGAGACGAGGGATGTATTTGGTGGTGGTTTTCTCTGCCTACTCCAGCGGAACAGGCGTGAGCTATGTAACACTTCGGTCAAAAATTCAAGGGACTAAATAATAAAAAATATTTTTTACATATCTTATATTTTTATTCATTAACGTAATCTCCTTCAAGAGCGATACATTCATTCCAACGGTTCTCTAACATTTCGATGCCTTTCTTAAAGATTGGTTTGTCGAGACCTTCAAAATATGCTTCAGTTTCCGCAATGACTTCATCATTTGAGCTAAATCTCTTTCCCTGGAGCATTCTTTTGAGATTTGCGAACAGATAATAATCGCTAGGGGCCAGATCTGGAGAATATGGTGGGTGGGGAACCAATTCGAAGCCCAATTAATTCAATTTTGCCATCGTAACCAGCGACTCTTGACAAGGTGCATTATCTTGGTGAAAAAGGATTTTGTTCTTCACTAAATGGGGCCGCTTTTTTCTAATTTCATCCTTCAGCCATTCCAGTAACGTTGTATAATATTCGCTGATGATCCTTCTTCCTTTATCAAGGTAGTCAATGAATATTATGCCTTGCACATCCCAAAATATAGAGGCCATAACCTTTCCGGCTGATTGTTGTGTCTTTGGCCGCTTTGGATGGCTTTCACCCACTGTTCTCCATTAAGCTGACTGCCGTTTCGATTTAGGAGTATAGTGGTAGATCCATGTTTCGTCCATTGTTACATATCGGTGCAAAAACTCCTGTTTGTTTTTATTAAAAAGCTCCAAACAACGCTTCGAATCACTAACACGTTGTTCTTTTTGTTCAGCTGAGAGCAAACGCGGCACCCATTTGGACTTCATCTTTCTCATGCCCAAATTTTCGTGCACAATATTGTACACACTGCCTTTAGAAATCTTTAGGGCGTCAGCAATCTCCTGCAACTTAACTTTACGGTTGTCCAAAATCATTTTGTGGACTTTTTCAATGGTTTCTGGTATCTTTACCTCTTTTGGACGCCCTGAGCGTTCAGCATCATCGGTGTCCGTACGACCTCGTTTGAACTCAGCAAACCACCGACAAATAGTTGTTTTCGACGGATCAAATTCCTTATTACACTTTTCAAGCCATTTTTGAGCTTGAACGGTATTTTTTTCCATCAAAAAACAGTGTTTTATTAACGCACGATATTCGGATTTTTCCATTGCTTTCAAAATGGCTTACGTAGCGTCAATAAAAACACAATAACTTATTAAAAAATGGCGGGATAGTCATGAAACTATGACAGGAATCCTTTGAAAGTATGTACTACCTATTAATGACATAAACTTTTCACTAGCGGCCCCATCTGATAGTCAGTCCCGGGACTTTTTGACCGAAGTGTTATGTGTGTATGTTCAGTGTTAAATAAATTTTCCAAAGCCATTAAAGGAAGTTGTGGTTTGACGTCATTGTTAATGTGGCCGACTGCCAAATTACGACATTAAAGTTTAATTTGTTCTTAAATAAAAATAAGTAGCACAATATTTAATATGGAACTTACTTACTACTTAAATTTAGTATAATTCCCTTATTATCTAGTATTTTCAATAATTTTCTTATACTTAGATCTTCAAACCAAACTGCTTCCGTATCGGCATGAAGCTGGAAGCTGAGGACCGCAAGAACGACTTAGTCTGCGTGGCTTCAATAGCCGACATCCTGGATAACCGGATGCTGATCAATTTCGACTCCTGGGACGAGATGTATGACTTCTGGGTGGACCCCACCTCGCCATACATACACCCCGTTGGTTGGGCTGAAGAAAATGGAGTGCCTTTGACGCCACCTAACTGTGAGTCCTTTTATTATGTTTTAGTTTTAAGGCGAACATGATAGCCTTGTTTGGAATAAAGAACTTCCAAGCCGCCTAATAGGATATTTGACTACTGTTAAAAATGTACAACAAATGGTATTACAATCATCATCTTCCTGCCCTTATCCCACATTACTTGGGGTCAGTGCAACACGTTTTTTTCTTCCATTCCGTCCTGTCAACCGTCATGATATCACTGACTCCCTTCTCTTTCATATCATTCTTCACACAATCCATCCATCTTTTCTTTGGCCTCCCTCTTCCTCTCCATCCATCCACATTTATATTCATAACTCTTTTGGTCACATGTGTTTCATCCTTCCTCTTCACATGCCCATACCAAGACAAATGGTTCTCTTTCAACTTTTCTGTCACTGGCGCTACTTTCAAATTTCCTCTAATATGTATACTCATTCCTGACCTTATCCATTCTGGTCACTCCACACATCCATCTCAATATTCTCACCTCCGCTACATGCAATCTTTTTTCATCCGTCTTCTTCACGGCCCAACATTCCGATCCATACAGTATGACAGGTGGTATTACAGTGAAACCTGGTTAACTGGGATCTCAAGGGACTTAGATTTTTTTATCACTTATAGAGCCTTTTCATTTACCCAGTGTCCCAAATAGGCAGGATAACATGACAGTTGTCTTATTTATACAGGGTCCCACTATGAGAGGTCGAAATGTACCATTTATCATTAAAGAGGTGGAAATGTTTAAAGAAATGCATATTTTATGTTGCACAATTGAATGAAAATGGAAGAAGAAAACGTGTTGCGGCGACCCCAAGAAACATAGGATAAGAGCAGGAAGATGATGATGGAAGAAGTTAGACTATTTGTAAACAATCTAAGTCAATGGTAAACAAGCGTGTCATGACTTGTCTAAAGCTGATAAAATGTCTCTTTTATATGGGTTATTGAGCTACAAAGCCCCAATTACATAGAGAGGGGTAACCATCGAATAAATCTATAAAATATAATCTCAGTTAACAAGCTTTGAAAATTCCCAGTACAATACGATACGGCCGACGTATCTTGACGAGTCTGAAGTTAGTTGTTTGGCTGCGCAATTAATCTTTTAGAAACGAAATTGTCTACTGCGCAGCCAATCAGCTAACTTCAGACTTGACAAGATACGTCGGCCGTATTGTAACAGAGGTATTTCAATGCAAAAGTGTCGGGACCTCATTGTAATTAGCAATAACAGAGGTTTCTCACATATCCAGCCCACCTAACCAGGTTTCATTGTATTTTAAAGGAAGTATAAAAAGAACACTGTGTAAAAATAATAAAAACGACGAAAAAATTCCACGTTTTCGAAGTTTATGGAGGGGGCATTTTCTGCCCTTGTCACACGAAACTGATATTGTACAGAGTGATGTCAAGTCACTATGAAGTTTTTAAGGTATGACGTAATTTTTAAGTAGTGTTGTCTTTGTCTCGTGAACAATTTAAACTTGTTTATTACTTGGGCATTTTATTAATTATATTTCATTGGTTTTTTCACTGTTGCTTAATATTTTTGTAATACTTGCGAGATTTGTAATAAAATAATAATAATAGTCAATACTCAATTGATAGCAGTTAGATTTTCTTCTCTCAAAATCATGGCCTAGGAATTGGATTGGGTGTTGTTAATGTCGACTTAAGAACAAGACCAACTCAAAAAGTCTACGTTTGAAACCTTTTTTCTCTTTATATTTATGAGAGTGACAATTATAAAAATAGTATAATGTTACTTCATTCTTTGTCTAATGAAAACATTGATTAATTTTTATATAAATCAAGAAAAGTTGCTGTAAAAAAAATTGCAGTTGCAGCAGCAGCATAGTTTTTTCACGCGATTTCAACGATTCTTTTTCAAAAGATAGGTTTTATTACGCTCTTGAGAATTGATTCATAATAATTATTTTGTATTACAATAATACATAAAAAAAACTAAGACGGCTCGCAGCACTCGTGCCGTTCGTATGTGTTATTTTCCATATTTATATAGATATTTTTAGTTCGGTCTTGTCCTTATAGCAGGTCCACATAATGCGTCATTGTGGAATATGGCCGACCGGAAGAAGGAACAGGGCGTAGTACGACCACAGTACGACTTTATAAATTACGAAAAGTTACTAGGCGTTTAGGGCCGATTTTCAAACGTCAGATATCTTTTACTTGAAGAATAATTTTGAAGTTTTGACAGCTTTTGTATAGAAAATATGTCAAACTGCAATATTTATTCTTCAGATAAAAGATATCTGACGATTGAAATATCGGCCTTTAGTCAAATAGTTTTCGTGAGCTCGCGCTACACTCTATCTCTCTTACACACGCGCAAGAAAAATAGTCATATATTTTTCAGTCTAGCATGCTCACGAAAACTTGTCGTTTTCGTAATTTGCAAACAACAGAGCCGCGGTGCGAGGTACAGAGCGGTGTATGGACCGCGTACCATCATCCGTCCGCACTACCGATCTTGAGAAGTGTCGGCGATACGGATGCGATGATCGTATCAGCCAAATGATGGATATAACGATTCGTGCCAGAATCGAACGCGTGCCTGGTGATAATGCTTGTCGACATCCTAGATCAGGGGTGGGCAAACTACAGCCTGCAGGCCGACTAGCCCGCGAAGTACTAAATCCTCCCTACCAACCCTCCCTTATAGAGTTGTGCCTATTATTTGTTCCAAATAATTACCGTCGGAGCAGAAAACATAAGCTGTTTGCTGTTCCGACATGTCGTACAGTGGCTTGTTCACGATCACCCATACCGTGAAGTCACACCGCGCTCATTGCCCTCCTGGATGCCAGATCGAATTTTGATATGTTTGTGGATGAATGGAGGGTGATTTTGTCGAAATGTCTGGGAGTACTGCGAGAGGAATGCATCATGAACGAGTGAAAGAATATACTGTCAGAAGTATTGTAAGGGATTTATTTATTTATAGGGTCGCAGCATAATGCTGAGCGATAGCCGTTTTGCGTGGATATGACGCATGTTTCCCTCAATTATTTATTTAGGACAACCAACAAAGCATACACCAAAATTACATGACATAGTACTCATATTATTTTTACATTTTATAGTGTAGCCTTAATTAAAGGCTGCCACGGCATGCATTAAACATGGGTGTAGCAAATGTATTTAAAGAACGGATTTTACTTATTTAGGTACATAAATACAGTTAAATTATAGTTAATTACTGATAATGTTATATAAATCTGACATACAAATATAAATGAATGAAAACTTACTAATCAATTAATTAGTGCTGGCTTGGATTGGTTCGATTAATTTAATACGAAAAAGAATACAAATATTTTCAAAACATTTTTTATGCGTGTGAAAAGGACAATAGAAACTACAATATTCCTTTTTCACTTTTATGTTATTGCCCTATGCAAGACAGACTTGACTTTATGTAAAGAGTAGGACATATCATTTATGAAAGAGTTTATTAGAATTATTAGAATATTTTTTAAATTTTTATTTTCTTTCCCTTTTATTGTATACTAGCTTTTGCTCGCGGCTTCGCTCCCGTTAATTTACGGATCCCTAATTTTTTGATCCCAAAATATAGCCTATAGCACTCAGGGATAACGTAGCTTCCTATTGGTGAAAGAATTTTTGAAATCGGATGAGTAATTTCGGAGATTACCTCCTACATACAAACAAACAAACAAACAAACAAACAAATTCTACCTCTTTATAATATTAGTATAGACATATCGTCTTCTATTACTATCTTTAATTATTGCAATTGGTCTAAGACCGTTTTAATTAAAGTAAATAAATAAATAGAGCAAAAGTGTATGGCCATAACAAATAGCCCTAATTATTTGAGCCAAAAATGTTAGTTTTGGCATAACAAAATGCTTTCTTTTTATTCTCCTCCCTTGCATAAATTCTTGCGTTCTTCTGGCTCCCGATGAACAAAGTTTGTCCATCCCTGTCGTAGATAATTGCACGCTGCTCAACTTCGGTTGTACAGACCTAGGAGAACAGAGCGCCTTTGACATCGCCTAGCTATAAGTAGTTCATTGTGTCGAGATCTTGCTTTAAAAACTAAAAGTATTCGAGTTGAGAGTAGTATAGATATGACTAAGAAAAAAAAAACAGAAGCGAATGTTCCTGATGACTGCGTCTTTCTTGGATAGCCAAGAATAATGAGGCATTTGAGGTCACCAATGAGTGTTTTAACAAGAAAAAATCGTGCCGTGTTGTCCCAAAACAGGGCAGTAGTAGGTGTCCCTAGAGGCGACGAACGATTGATGCTGATTAACTGGGATGGAACTGGCATTAAAGAGGATTTGTTGTAGACAATGAGTTGCCCCATACTGAAATTCATTTAGGCAGAACAAGTGGCAGCCTATTTTACCAAAACCGCTAGACCAACCTGTATTATGTACTTTTACAACCTGTATTATACCTACCGTATGTAGCTTTGAGCGTTCTGCTCCTCACGTCAGAGGCGCAAAGTTATTTGGTACTCGTAAAATACATTAGCTGCTCTGAATAGAGCCTTTGAGTTAGGCTTGCCAACCTTTATGTATGAATTTACCGGGACTTTGGCAGTCAAAATGCGGGACGTGGCAGAAAAAAAAGCGGGACCCAACCGTCAAAGTATAGGGAGGCGAAAAATACAATTAGAAACTATTTTTTTCGTTCGTTCGACGCGAGACTCGCGGTCGCGATCTCCACTCTACTAGCTAAACAAAACGTGCGTTCACTAAATTCCGACTTCTGCCCGTCGGTTTAGTCGTAGGCACGATAAAACGGGACAATTGGCGTCCCGCACACGTCTTTCGCGGGACGCATCCTCTAAACCTCTAGAAACGGGACGTCCCGACTCTCGCGGGACGGTTGGCAAGCCTACTTTGAGCGTTCTGTTCCTCACGTCAGAATGGCAAAGTTATTTTATGCGTAGTATTCAGACGGAAAAGTGATCTGCCTAGTTGGAATAAACATAAATGTATAAAACCTCAAAAATATTTAATGTCTTCCTTCTATCTGTACAATGATAACATTGATAACGTCATACTGCAAAACCCTTGGTTTTTGTATGTTTGTGGTCATTAGTTCATATCATATCACTAATGGAAAGAACTAATTGTGTGCTGCATAGTAACCTCTTATTTACATATTATTATGTATAAAACATGTATTTCTACATGAGTAAACATTTTCTTAAATTGCAATTGTAAATAGTGAGGCTCTTAAAAACACTTGGTTTAAATATGTTATAATTATGTGTTAAAAACAAGTAAATACTGTTAGCAAGTCTCACACAATTTGTTTTATAACTTGCAGCACTACTTGTTTTAAGGTTTGAACGAGGGGAACTCAAGAAACTTAGAATAAAAAAAAACATGTATAAAAAGAAATTGCTCTTCATATTGTGTATTTATAATTGATCTACACAACAATAAATTTATAAGAGAAAAACAGTAAACATGAGTACAAAGGTACTGCTTATTTCAATAGAAATTTCTGCCAGCAGACGAAAGGAGAGTTGAAATATAAACGTAGACAGCAGTGTGGACAATTGTCCTTCACTTAATGTTTCTCCATAATTTTATATTGAAACAATCATAACAATCATTTTTAAATAAAATCAGATTGTTTCACTTAACAATTAATAGACTAATGAGATATTCATATCTGACCATCACAAATTAATTCCAACATTATTCTTAATGGTATTAATTAAAAATTCAAATGGAGTGCAGACTGAGCGACAAGGATAACCGGTAGTTTGCTTACGTCGTTATCTCTTCTCTTAACTTCACGAATTAGTCATGTTCTATAGTTTGTGTGTGAATGTCGTACATTCTGTGTAAAATATTTATCACAAATCAAATTAGTAATTCATTTTAGTTCGTATTCAAATGTCAAATAGTTGGACATGTGGCTAAGGACAAATAAGTTTTATTACATGTTTTTATTGTTTACCCAATGAAAGTTTAACATATTGTTCGTCGTTTTAGTGGTGATAAAATTAATTTCACGGATCATTTTGCGCGATTATTTTTGCTTTACGTTTTATTGTAAATAAACTGAGATAATTCAGTGAGTATTTCCATGTGTATTGTTTCAAGTTTTGCACAATTTTCTGAGTGAACGTAAAGTTACTTTTTATAAAGTATTAGTAGCACTTTATTCAATAGTTTTGTACCATAAAATAACTTTTATAAACTGGTTAATATTCAGAATTTAATTAGTATAACATTGAATACTATATCTTCCTCATTTAAATGCATGTCTCTTATCACAGTCATATATTTACTCGTCGCCTGGCGTTCATCATTTAGAAGTGTTATTACTATAGCCTAATTCCTCTGATAACTGACAAGTTACTTATATATAAGTACTCCTTATATCTTTCCCATTAACATACACATTCTTCTGACAAAATCTAACTTGTTTGGTTAAGCAAGCTACTATGATATTTATATCTATCTATTTAGCCCGACTTTTGGGTTTAAGGCTCCTTTCTGTACCACCTTTCTTTCCAGTGCAGTGCTTTCTGCGAATTATCTTCAACATACTCATTCCTACATAATGGTGATGGCCCAATTTCTTGGTAACAAGAAAAACTTATATTATCTATGTTTGTTGATTCCCAGGCCAACGTAAGTGTGAGCGCCTCAAAGCCCCACTCGATGTCGTTGGTGCCAATACAAACACTTCCAGGCACAAAACAGACATCTGTAAGTCGAACGAATGCTTGTCCCGAAATTTCAATAAAATTTTCAAGTCTTGGCGCAACCTGTGACCAGTCCAGCCAATGATGAAAAAGCCTGTGATGAGTCAATTCAAGACGTAACAAGAGGTGTAGCTGTAACTTCACACACAGGCGTGAGATCGTCATTGGCTAATTGTGAGGCATTCTCACTGTTCGCCAATTATGGTATCGGGTGTTCTAAAAGCAGAGGCGGACTAGCAGTCTTGGCCGCCCTAGGCCCTGTAGTACCATCCGCCCTTGGTCGTGACCAATGCCGGCCCGAGGCAAGTTTTAGGATGGAGCGAGATCCAATTATGGCACCCCCCTTGCTTGCCCCTAATATATACCAGTTGACGGAGGCGCCTCCTGGGACATGGCGCCTGGAGCGGCTGCTCCGTTCGCCCTATGGTAGGGCCGGCCCTGGTCGTGACGTACCAGCCGCCCCTTTCTCAACTCCATTACTGAGCTAAAGTTTTTTGTCCGCGATTGGCCGCTCTTCTTATCTGGCTGGCCTGGGCCTAGTTGGCCTTATGGGAAGTCCGCCTCTGTCTAAAAGGTTTACATTAATTACTTAAGTACTCCGTTGGCTCTGCGACCCAAAATGTATCTTTGCCTTCGATACGAGAGAATGCCACTCAGTTTGACATTTTTGACGGCAGTTTCTCTTCAATCGTTACCTGGAAGCTTCCAAGGTGGCGTTTTTTCTGGCATTGCACATACAGCTTAAGAATGACAGGAAAGTGATAAGAGATGACTTTCCTTATAAATATAATGTTTGTTCGCAGTTTACAAAGACCCAGACACATTTTCGTGGGAGAATTACCTGGCTGAGACAGGAGCGTCGCCGGCGCCGCCGCGTGCCTTCAAGCCTCGCCCACCACAGGGGTTCAAGCCTGGCATGAAGCTGGAGGTCGTTGATAAGAGGGTGAGTTACAATGCGATAGAGATGAAAAATACGTCCAGCATTTGAAAAATATAACTTGAATCTAATCCTTACTAATATCATAAATATGAAAGTAACTCCGTCTGTCTGTAACGCTTTCACGCCTAAGACCCAATTTCACCATACTCTGTTAGTTATTAATGTCCTGTTAAACATTTTAACAGACTGTTTAACAGTACATTGAAATTGACATTGACAGCTTAACAGAACATTAACAACTAACATTGTATGGTGAAATTGGGTCTAAACCGCTGAACCGATTTTGACGAAACTTGGTACAGATGTAGTCTGGAACCTGGAGAAGGACATAAGCTACTTTTATCCTGAAAAATATGGAATACACGATAAACGATATCCAAGCTGGCGAAGCCTTGAGCGACCTCTAGTTTTAAATAATGATGCCATTTGAAATCATTATGTTAATGAAATATGCATCTTGTTTAACGTAGGTATTGTATATGCAGTTCACATCTTGATTCACAAATTATGTTTTGCATTACAAAAACAGTTCATTTTATAGTTTTTAATATACATGTCTCATACTTTAGCACGTCGAACAATCTTATGTCCACGGTTGTACATTATTAACTTGAAAAACACGTATTAACCTAACCGATGTATGGTAGGTGCCTTTCCTGATCCGCGTGGCCTCAATAAACGCGGTGAAGGGCCACCAAGTGCAGGTGACGTTCGACGGGTGGCCGGAAGAGTTGGCGTGCTGGTTGGACGACGATTCACCTGACCTGCACCCTGTCGGCTGGTGTCTGAAGACTGGACATCCTCTAGAGCCGCCACTGAGTAAGTAATCATGAAATATGAAGACCAACAAAAATCATTTTCTTTTCAAAAGTTTGTATTTTGAAAAGCAAATAATACAGTTTGTTTCCATTAGTTGTGTATCAGAATCGTTTGATACTTTTGTTTTGTATTTGTTCGATATAGGATCGACGAAGCGCTGTGTATAAATATTCAACGTCAAACATTTTGCCGATTTTAAAACAAACAACACACATAAAAGTAGTTTTAGTACACAGTTTAGTGTTAAAACGGATAGAAGCGAAAAGGACGCAAGTTCGACCTGAATAGCGCTTGATTTTGATGCATATTGATGACAATTGTGAGCGAACGCGTAATTTATCAGTGTTTGTACTGCGCGAGTAAGTTCTGTTCGCTGCGTTTTGTTTGCGTTGCATCCGGGTATTTGTATTACTGTGGTCTATGTGCAGCGGCAGAAGAAGTGCGCACAGTGGGTCCGTGCGGCGTGGGCGGGTGCCGCGGGCTGGGCTCAGTGCGGGGCGGTGCACACAAGCACCACTCGGCCGCGTCGGCCTGCCCGTACCGCTCGCTGCCGCCGCGCGCACCCGACCGCCTCGCGCCGCCGAGGGACTCCGATCAAGTGCTACCCAGGGAGCGCAGGTAAACAAACGAAGATCATTAACTAGCCGTGTGCCCGATGGGATTCCCCATACTTCAAAAATGACAAACTTTCATCCCTTTTTTCATTTTCAAAAATACTTAGTGCTCACCTACCTTATACAGAGTTATTGGTAAAACACTAACAATCCCTTAAGGGGGGTCATTGTACTCATCATTATAAACATCTTTTACTATGAGACACCTATTTTTGTCTGCAGCGTTTAACGTAACCTAACACGAAGGGGATGACGGGGACTTCGTTCGCTCGCTCACTTTATATAAAATAAGACCTGTATTATTTAACCTTAGTGTGCAAATAAATAGTTTGAGTTTGAGCTTTAGCCCCCGTCATCCCATCATCGAATCAAGTCAAAAAAGTGTTCAGTTCAACTGCACACTATTTTGTAAAACCTCCTCCAGCACCACTTGATCACAAAGGCGGCCCAGTTGACGCGAATTGAACACGGGCTAGTAGAATTCCGTAGTAAACGTGCGGATTTCGCGAGACCGGTGTCGCCAGTTGGACACGGAAAGGGAAATACGCCGCTGCGCTATTAGCTCTCCAGATCACAACTTACAAAAAAGCAATTCATACATATTTCCCAATAAGTAAACATAAAAATAAAGTGCTACATCATATCAACATTGTGCAAACAGCAACGTCGATCGTTTATCTATACGTATAATAATCTCCAATAAACATTGATATCTTTCGTTGTAGAGTGCTCAGCAAACAGCCCAAGACGAACTCACTGCACGCAAGTACTCCTACCAGCGATACTAAGGAGAGGTGAGATTAATATTCTTTATTATTTGCTTACTGTTATTTGCATTTTCGCCTTCCTTAGATCGATGGTCCATTACTGTTTAGCCCAGAGGTCTCCAAACATTTTAGCTTAAGGCCCAGTAAGCACGAGCTCTTTTTTAACTGGCGTTAAAAAAACGTTCAAATGACAGAAATGGACACCCATGTATTTACCCAAGTAACAAAATTTGATACTATAAAAGTCCTGAGAACGTTTTGGAGCGTGCTAATTAGTGTTTATTATTAGTACTATAATGGTGTTGTAAACGTTTACAGAATCCCAAATAGGCCCTAGTTTTATCACTGATTTATTGTTCAATGTTATTCGAACACCCTTTTGCTGATCTAGCGAATCAATTAGGATTTAGGCCGCAATGAGTGCGCGCCGAAGTCAGTGCATATTCGGACAGCAACCGGGTGCATTCGCCAGCATTTTCATTAGCCATCATTTTAGCGTAGCCTTTTATTCGTTATAAAATAAATGGTTTTTTAGCAAATTAAATACAGCGTTTTAGTAATCAATCCAATAGTCAATACCACTTAGGTCGCGACCCGAACATTTTGGTCCTTCGAGCCTTGGACTTCGCGTGTCAGTATATAGTGCGGTTTTTTTCTACTAAACGACAAGTGAAGTGAACTTTATCAGTGACTTTATAGAGTACAGTGTCCATTAGCTTAGCATAGCAGTGACGTTTGTGGTAAAGACTAGCAGCAGCGTACCGAGTTGTACTTAGTACATGTCGGACTCGGTGAGTTTTCATCTCACACTAGCAGAGCCAGCGAAACCTACCCTGTTAGGTTTCATTTAGCAGCAGCAAGCGGTACCTACTGAGTGAGGCACCAGTTAGCAGCATTGAGCGTACAGCTCTTACATATAGTACCAGCAGACGGAGGAGCAACTTCGTTAGCCAGCATCAGCAGCAAAGGATTTGGTCAAGTAAGAGCGTTCCATTTTATTTATAAAAAAACAGCAGCAAGATGGAAAGTTTATACATCAATCAAACTGAGATAGCAGAGAGTTTGAAGAAACTTCTCGTCAATTTCAAAAAAGATAGCGTAGAACGTAAGACCATCGATTATTGTAAACGAAGGCTTGAATTACTTGAGTCTTATTGGAGAGATTATCAGGTAAACAATGAAAAGCTTTTACCGTACGAAAACACGAATCATCAGTACTTCGTCAATTCAGAGTTTGAGCGCACTCAAGAGGTGTATTTTACGATAAAAAGACTGATTAAGCAGTTTTATGACGATTTAGTGCAGTATAGCGTACAAGCATCTCCCAGGCTGAGGGAGATTCCTCGAGCAGCACAGCAAGAGGCGACCGGTGCTACTACCAGCCAACCGGAACCGCGAACGACAACTTCAGCAGCTCCTAAGTTAGAGTCAACGGGTTCCAACAGCAAGCTTGACGATATGCTACATAAGCAGTCAGTCAATTTTAAAGCATTTATGAGAGCAGTCGACAATATTGAGATTGATACAATCGTCGACAAATGGGAGTTCGAAGATACTCTTCGAATTCTACAAAATCGTTGGACGGCAGTTGACAATCTTCATTGGGAAATCATCGGTGAGTCAGAAGAGAATGTAGCGTATGAGTCCCACTACAACAAATATGAAAAAATATTCAACGACATGAAAAAAGCCATCAACACTAAGATGTGGTCCACGTCATATCGTGAAAAGTCAACTCCAAAAATAGACATACCCGTTTTCACAGGAAATTATCACCAGTGGGTATCGTTTCAAGATTTGTTTAATGAAGCAATCCATAAGAATTCTGCAATATCAAACGCACAGAAAATGCAATTCTTAAAAAGTAAGGTAAAAGGTGAAGCCGAGCGCCTAATTCAGCATCTACCAATCAGCGCTGATAATTATATTATATGTTGGGAGATCTTGAATCATCGATTCGATAACAAGAAGTTAATTTTTTCATCACATGTGAATGTTTTTCTTAATCTTCCTAACATACAGCAGCAATCATTCCAAGCTATCAAGAAGTTGCACGACGTTACAGTAGAAAGCCTTCACGCCATTAAAAACTTAGGAGTAGACACAACAACGTGGGACCCATTGCTCGTTCATATACTGTCGCAAAAATTAGATACTGAATCTTATTCAGAGTACATAGAGTCTTTAAAGAACTCACGGGAGCTACCAGTACTACAAGATTTCTTAAATTTCTTAGAGAATAAGTTCACTAGCTTAGAGGCATCTCGTCGGCGACAAGACATCATGCCTAAAGCACATTCATCTCAACAGCAAAACGATTCATCAACATCTTACACAAATAATAATCGTAATTATAAATCAAAAGACAATAATTGGAAATCAGCAAAGCCTGTAACAAAGTCCATGCATGTGTCAGCAGTTCAATGTCCTCTTTGTTTTGCAGAACATCGGTTATTTAATTGCGACAAATTTATAGAAATGACGAGCGAATTGAAACTTAAAACCGTCAACCAATTTCATTATTGTAAAAATTGCATTTTTGATCATAATGGAAATAATTGTTTTTCAACAAAACGATGTCACAAGTGTTCCGGAAATCATCATACGTTATTGCATGAATGTTTTGATCAGCAAAAACCTAATTACACGTCCGGTCCTACAAAACAAAAATCACGTTTTAATAAACAACAAGAAAATGTATCGTCAAGCAATAATAATGGAGCTCACGCATCGCAGCAAGATTTTTCGGAAATTTTATTAGCTACAGCGTTAGTGAAGGTGACGTCAGCGGACAGTACACAGCATGTTCTGAGAGCACTCATTGACCAAGGGTCACAAATATCACTAATTAGCGAAAAAGCAGCTCAACTGTTACAATTGAAACGCCAGCAATGTAAAGGAGTAGTTTTTGGAATTGGAGAGAAAGAAAGCAGCGTAAAGGGCATGCTGAGTATCACATGCCAGTCAATTTATACCGATTTCAAATTCACTTCCGAAGTTATGATAATGAATAGCCTTATCAAAAACTTACCCAATAGATCCTTTGACAAGCCTACTTGGGCACACCTACAACACGTTAGCTTAGCAGATCCCGACTTCAATACAAGTCGCCCAATAGATTTATTATTAGGAGCTGACGTCTATGCTACTATCATGCTGGATGGTATGATCAGAGGTCCTGACTTATCATCGCCTCTAGCCCAGAACACCCATCTCGGGTGGCTACTATGTGGCAGTGTAAACACGTTTCACTGCAACGTAGTGCTCAACAACATGGAAGATACGATAAATCAATTTTGGAAAATTGAGGACATTTATGAGCAAAACGAATTATCAGCAGAAGACCAAGAATGTGTCGAATATTATCGTACTACAACCAATCGTTTGGAAAGTGGTCGATATGAGGTTAGGTTACCAATGCGGCCACAAGCGCACGAAAAGCTAGGATCATCAAAAGAAATGGCGCTAGCACAATTTAGGAACCTGGAAACAAAATTCAGCAAGCAAAAGGATCTAGAAAAGCAATACAAACAATTTATAAGCGAATATGAGCAATTAGGACACATGACGGTAGCCAGATTCAGCAACAACGAACTGGAGTGCTTCTTACCTCATCATGGCGTACAGAGAGCTGAGTCTGCCACTACCAAGCTAAGAGTCGTCTTCAATGCGTCGGCCAAGACGTCTACGAGCTATAGTCTTAATGATCTTATGTATAAGGGACCTAATTTACAGCAGGACCTGCAAACTCTATTATTAAAATGGAGACAGTATCGTTACGTGTACACAGCAGACATAGAGAAAATGTTCCGCCAGATCTTAGTGAACAAAGATGATCAGAGGCTGCAAAAAATTGTGTGGCGTGACAACAGAGACCATGGACAGCCAATCAAAGCTTATCAATTATCTACTGTGACGTATGGGACGAAAGCAGCGCCCTATTTAGCGATGATGACGCTTCGTCAACTCGCAGCAGATGAGCAATTTAATTACCCTAATGCAGCAAAAAGCCTGAGAGAAGATTTTTACATGGATGATTTGGTTTCCGGGGTACACACAATTGAAGAAGGGAAGAAAAGAATAGCAGAACTAAACTTGTGTCTCAGCAGCGGAGGATTTTTGTTAAGAAAATGGTCTGCAAATGAAAAGGGACTATTAGAAAATATTAACATATCCAAACAAAATACACAAGCGTCAGCATTTACTTTTAAAACAGAAGATACAGCAAAAACTTTAGGTCTGCGGTGGGACCCAGTTAAAGATGAATTCACATTCCAATATTGCTTACAAACAGATACAACAAAACTTACGAAGAGGGTGTTACTATCTGAAATCTCGAAGATATTCGACCCCTTAGGTTGGTTGTCCCCACTGACAACTAAAATGAAGTTATTATTCCAAAAGGTTTGGCTGGAAACAAAATTACAGTGGAGTGATGAAGTCTCAAATAACATCAAGAACGAATGGGCCAAATTAAAGGAAGATTTGGGCAGCATCAGCCAATGTAGAGTTCCTAGATGGTTGCAGAGCAAGGAAGATGATGCCATACAACTACACGGATTCTGTGACGCATCCATAAAAGCATATGCATGTGTGGTTTATGCCAGAATCGTATCGAAAGACAAAGCATCAGTTGTACTAATCGCAGCAAAAACTAGATTAGTGCCAAACAGCAAAACTGTGTCGTTACCGAGACTAGAATTATGCGCCGCAGAGCTACTATCAAGACTTATGGCGAAAATTATAAGCAGCATTGACACAAATAGCATGGATTACAAAATATACGGTTGGAGTGACTCGAAAGTTACTCTTAGCTGGATACAGGGTAACCCAGATCGCTGGAAGCT
This sequence comes from Amphipyra tragopoginis, assembly GCA_905220435.1. Classification (NCBI taxonomy): domain Eukaryota; kingdom Metazoa; phylum Arthropoda; class Insecta; order Lepidoptera; family Noctuidae; genus Amphipyra; species Amphipyra tragopoginis. Next base: position 26,918,396 of record HG992004.1, read on the forward strand.
ATTCGTATCCAACAGGGTAAAGAAAATTACCGTTTCAATGTCACCAGACACTTGGCATTACGTATCAACTAAGGAAAATCCAGCTGACTCAGCAAGCAGAGGGTTATCCTCGTGTCAATTGATGGAGCACTCGTTGTGGTGGCAAGGCCCAGCCTGGTTATCTAACCCTGGCTTTGAACCTGAAAAGCAGCGTCTGAGGTATCTTACTGAAGAGGACGTCAAAAAACAAGTAGCTACCGTCCAAACTAGCATCCCGGAAAACAGCATCATCACAGAGTTATTAAATCGTTACAGTTCATTCGTAAAAGTAACGCGTGTAATGGCTTGGTTATTACGTGCATTTGCACCGACAAAAAAACAAATGCCTAGATATATCACGTTACAAGAGCTCAAAAAAGCAAAGTTGCGTATAATCAAAATCGTTCAAAGCATCGAGTCTACAGCGGATATTGACAACTTATTACATAAACAGCTTACCTCAAATAGCAAACTTTTAAAACTCATACCATTTTTAGACAAAGATGGGACACTAAGAGTCGGAGGACGGCTTGAAAACGCCAACATCAGCATGGAGATGAAAAATCCTATCATTATTCCTTACAGCAGTCGTTTAACCGAGCTTCTAATAAATCAAGCACATGAGTTAACGTTCCACGGAGGAGCTCGACTTACCCTGTCATGGCTTCGACAGTACTTCTGGATCATTAACGGTAATCGAGCAACAACAAAGCAGCTTCGTAAGTGCGTGACGTGCAAGAAACAAGAGCCTAGGAAACTACACCAGATCATGGGGAATCTACCTGATTGTCGGACTAACCCGGCACCGCCATTTTACCATACTGGAGTGGACTACACAGGATTCATTAAAGTAAAAGCCAATAAGGGTAGAGGAATAAAAACATCGAAAGGGTATATTGCCTTGTTTATTTGCATGGTCACCAAAGCAGTGCACATCGAATTAGTGTCTGATCTAAACAGTTCTTCATTCATAGCAGCATTACGCCGCATGGCGGCACGACGAGGAACACCAAAGCACATCTATTCCGACAATGGCACGAATTTTGTAGGTGCCAATAGGAATCTCCAAGAGGAGTACAAACAATTACAGCAAACATTTAGCGACACATTCCACAGAGAAATAGCAGAGATGAGCATAGAGTGGCATTGGAATTGTCCTGCTTGGCCAAGCGCAGGAGGGATCTGGGAGCGACCCATTAGGAGTCTTAAGCAGCATTTAAGAAGAGTTGTTGGTGAGCAAGCGTTGACATTTGAGGAGTACAGCACGATATTAGCACAAATCGAAGCAAGTCTAAATTCAAGACCATTGTGTCCTATATCAGAGGACATCAATGACATCAGCTTCCTTACACCAGCACACTTTTTAACGAGCCGTGCTGGTTTGACTGTCATAGAAACAGCTCAGGACGCTAGAACGAGATGGTATATGACAAACAAAATATTCCAAGACATTTGGAAACGGTGGAAAACGGAATACTTAAGCCAGTTATCGGTACGCAGCAAGTGGTTAAAAACCCAACAAAATATCGAGATCGGAGATATGGTGACCATTCAAGACGATAACTTACCTGCGGGAAAATGGCCAGTCGGCCGAGTGGTAGAAGTCCACCCAGGTACAGATGGAATTGTCAGAGTGGTAACGTTAAAGACTAAGAACGGCTACATTAAGCGCCCAATAGTGAAGCTATCTATCTTGCCTATCCAAAAAGAGGAAGAAGACAAGCAGCAAAAAAGTGGGGCGGCAGTACAGAAAAGTACTGAAATCACACCAGAAACTAAACAAGCAGGAAAGAGCAAGCAGTCAAAGAGCAGTCCAACAATCGCTACCATGATGCTTTCATTATTGTTTTTTATGAGTATAATACTTTCCACTGAAGCATCTTATAGTTTTACAAAATTCGACAGCAATCAAAGCTTGTACTTTGATCCACTTGGAAAAATGCATCTCGTTCGAAATGAGTGGAAAATTGTAACTTATTTCGATATGGCTCCATATTGGCAAGGAGACAAAGCAGTAACAGATTTTTCAAAATATCTCGAACATACTTGCGAAAAGATAAAAGACTCGAGCTATTGTCGCATGATCCTATTACAAATACAACATGAGTACAATGAACTACAATATAACAACCAGCTGTTGCTAAATCAGCATTTTGGAGCGTCCTTGCGAACCCGACGCGGACTTATTAACGCAGTCGGCACAATTGCGAATACATTGTTCGGAGTGCTCGATCAGGATTTCGCAGAAAAATATAAACATGACATTGACCTAGTACACAGGAACATAGATCACGTAAATCAACTATACAGGAACCAGACATCGATAATCGAGGCAGAGTACAATATTCTAAAACGGACCGAAGCTACTATTGAAAAGCAGCACAAAATAATCAATAAGCAATTGAATTATTTAGACAGCGTTACCAATACCATGCAGCAGGAAATCAATGTGATGACTATTCAGCAAGACTTCACGTTAGCAGCGATGGCAAGCATTAATATGGTCCATAACTTAAAGCGAATTCAAGATACGTTGACTGATACTATGACGGAAATCTACAAAGGTCAATTTAACTTGCATCTTTTGACACCAAAACAACTGCGTTCCGAGTTACAAATAATTTCGGGACAAATAGGCAAAGAACTTGCTTTACCAGTAGACAACATTCAGTTGAACCTGTATAAAATCTACAAGCTATTAAATGTCAGAGCAAGGGTAACGGAAGAATATTTCATATTTGAAATCACATTACCACTAATCAGCAGAGATACCTTCGAATTGTATAAATTGATTCCGGTACCACATCAAATAAACAAGAGCATGATCAGTGTTAAAGCAATTTCGGAGTATCTAGCCATCAACCTAAGAAGAGACGCCTACCTATTAGCCACCATCAATGATCTTCAAAGATGCCAGCATCAGGAAGACACCTACCTTTGTCGACTGCAAGCTCCTATCAAGAATATTGGCACCGAAGAAAGATTTTGTGAAACCGAAAACCCAAACGACGCTTGCAAATTCGTCAAATCTAGCTGCAAAAATAGCTGGGTTCAATTAAATGACTTTTCCACCTACCTGTACTTCTGTTGTGATTCCTACTCTTTGAGAATCATATGTGACGATGAAATACAAGCGCGTCAAGTCAGCAAGGCCGGACTTATACACCTTACCAAGCAATGTATGGTTAAAGGCAGCGACGTAACACTTTATTCCTATCAGCAATTAAAGAATACGCTCACTCTGAAACCTAACATACTGGAAACTAAATTGACTCCAATACATCATTTGGTCAACAATATTACGCTACCTATCCAAAACTCAGACGAATTTGATAACGAAAGGGCTCAGATTAATAATTCATTAAAAAGATTAGATGATCAAATAAAATCCATGAAGGAATCAGGGCAAGAAACTGATGACCTGACGTCACATGATGTCCACCAATATGCGTTATCATATGGACTATTAGCAGCAGCAGTCGCCGTGTTCCTGTGGTTCCTGTGGAGGCGAGGAAAGCGAGCGGCCAGCTCGTCCGACCAACAGCGCGACGAGAGTACACCCACCAGCGTGAGCGTGTGCATCAACCAATCCGAGCCTGAGCAAAGACCTAAAGTGAGTGCGCGTAATCAGCTACTGCCCGAGCAGGGAGATAGTGAGTGTAGTGATAATGTGCGCGAACCTAATGCACCCAAGCGCTGGGCAAGTTTGCATTTAAAAAAGCGAGACTGCTCGACGTCTCCTATCGCGAAAAAGCAATCGGTATTTACTATCGAAGACACAATCGTTTGAGCCGATATACTTTAGCTATTAAGTAATATTGTTTATCATCTTGTTAATCATCTCTCATCAAATATTGTACTAATCCTCACTAGCATTTAAGTTCACAGCTTCACGTAACGTAAAGTTTTGTATCCCTTCTCATCTTATCACTCTCCCTCGGGAGCATGTTCAATGTTATTCGAACACCCTTTTGCTGATCTAGCGAATCAATTAGGATTTAGGCCGCAATGAGTGCGCGCCGAAGTCAGTGCATATTCGGACAGCAACCGGGTGCATTCGCCAGCATTTTCATTAGCCATCATTTTAGCGTAGCCTTTTATTCGTTATAAAATAAATGGTTTTTTAGCAAATTAAATACAGCGTTTTAGTAATCAATCCAATAGTCAATACCACTTAGGTCGCGACCCGAACATTTATTATATAAACATTACATACAGGCTCTCACGGTGATAAATCAGCTCTATAGTTGAAAAGTAAAAGTGTCGAGAAACGCTTTTTAGTACTAAAATAGTGTTTCTGCATCGTTTATGTCACTTTGCACTATAAAAGTAACCAAAACATCTTTATAGTGCTATTTTGCACCGTAAACGATTCCAGTGATCTTTTTTATCACACATTTTGTTCGTGTTGTGAAAATATATCGGTAATTGTTGCTTAACGTAACATGTAATAAAAAGGACAACTTCAAAACATTCATGGATCGTAATTCTGCCATAACTTGCACTTGCGAAAATAATTGTATCGATAAAATAATTATGCTGATTTCAAATTTGACAATGCGCCCTCATAATTTTCGTGTTTTAATTAAATTTTAATTAATAAAATAAGGACTTGCCCCAACTATGGCTGCTATAGTACACATTGGCTCCAGCCGTGCTGCTAATGTGCTATCATGGCAGAAAACAGCAGCCATTATTTCACCGAAAACGAATTAGTCCATTAATTATTAATTTTAGTGCTTTTATGTCACGCTTTAGTACCGTAGCAGTAACACAAACTCACTTATAGAGCTATTTAGAATTTACGTTATTTAGCAATTGCATTAGGAGTCGCTATGGTACTATTTAGTACTACAGAAGAGTTTTCATGACTTTTACAGAATTAGCGCCATAGCGATGTTAAGGGAGCTTTTAAGGAGCTAAAAGGTTACGTAATGGTTGTGCAAGGTAATTTTATAGTGCAGATTGATACTGTAATAATGTTTTCGATACTTCTACAATACTAGTACTGTAAAAGTTATTTTTACGCATTATTAGTGCAAAATAGATACATAAAAGTGTCAGAAAGGTCGTCTATAGTACTAAATAGTACCATAATCGCTTTTTTCATATCTATTACAGTGCAACACTTTAAAGATTCTTTTGTATGGTCCTGTAAGCGTTCTAAGAGCTAAATTATAGAACTTAAATGCTCTTTAATCTTATAGAACCAAAACGCTCTTTTAAAAACCTTTATAGTACAAGCAGTCACAATGGTTACCACTATAGGCCTACTATATCACTATTTGGTGTTATAACACCCTGGTTATAGAAGCTTTTGTTACTTTTGTAATTTTGTTTTGTTGAAAAAACGCTTTCATGTTAATATATTCCCATGAAAGCGTTTTTAAGCGCGGCGCTTTTTTATCGAGCACTGTTGGATTTTCGACGTTGAGCGTTGGACGTTAAACCGAATTGAGCATACGGAACTCCAAAATAGCGCCAACGTCGGGTTTTAACACGACGCTTTTTAAACTCTCGTGCGAACCGGGGCTAAGGGCCACACTGACTCCACTACGTCCCAAGGGGTCAAGACCTAGTTCGTTCATCATACCAACATACTGTAGTTTTGATGAGCACTACCAATCTGGTCCACTCCCGCGGGCCGGATTGGTGGTGCTCGCGAGCCAGTGATGGCCCGCGGGCCATAGTTTGGAGACCCCTGGTCTAGCATTTTCCCAACTATGTTTGGGTCAGCTTAGAGTGTAATCAAATACGGCTGAATACCAGTATTTTACTCGGAGCAACTGCCACCAGACCTCGGCAAACCAGTTAATGGGTAATACCCGACATCGTAGGTTTAGGCCGGTTGTCAGACTTCTGGGCTTTTGACTACTTGTAAGGACTATCATAGGGATTTTTATGACACCTGGGACCTACTGTTTATCATGCTCTCCCGAGTTACGGAGGGATATCGACTTATAACGAACGATCACTCAACGCTAAGCTCAGATTAACTTCGCAAATTGTATGATCTGCGCGGTTGATTATATGCCACGAACTCCTCCACGATGATTCATTGTCTAAACTAATAAATACAATTACAATATTTAACAATTGTTTTATAATTTGTTGCAGACCACGAGGCAGACCGCCTAAACACAAGAGAGTAGAAGAAGTCGTCAAGAATGATCCGGTATGTATAACTGATCTAAAGTTTAACAGTTCAATAGTGTTAGTTTCAATTGTAGATACTGTAATGATGTCCAACACAACAACTCTTTACTTTGCAACGGAACTGTGTTCTAAGTTCCAAACAGTATTTTTTGGATTCACTGTGTTAATATAAGTAGTATTTGAGTTTGGATGTGTAGAGATTATTGTGATATAGCTAGTGTTGTGTTTATTATTTTTGATAACTTAAAAAATTGTAGGACCACCATAAAAAAGTGCGCACATTTACTCATTGAAATCGTCCTTTTAGCGTTTGTCCAGCATTTGCCAGGTTTCACTTGAGCTAGAAACTGAAAGTTACTACTTTTAAAGTATGACGAATTGCGTGAATCTATTTCATCAACCATTTTGTTCCAGGCGTCAGATGACGAGTCTATCTCGAGCGGTGGCGGCAAGCGTTGGCGCAGCACGCGCGGGTCGGACACGCGCACACTGCGCACGTACTCGCGCGCGTCGCTGGCCGCGCCCGGCGCGCCGCTGCGGGAACACCTCGCCTCACATCTGTCGGCGCACCTCACCGCGCTGGCACTGCCGCACGACCCTACTTCTTGGTCTCAGGTAACCGATGAATCTTCTATACATTTTAAAAGTGCATAAAACTTTAGGAAGTATAAGGTATGACAAAATACTAGAAAATATTTCTGACTGCCTTGTTGGTCTAGTGGTCGCAAGCGCGACTATTAAGCGTGAGATCATGGGTTCGATCCCCAGGTCGGGCAAAGTGTTACTGAGTTTTTAGCAGCCCGGGCTGCTAAACACAAATCCAGACTCCGGAGTCTGAATTTGTGCCCGGTTGATGGCAATAAGCTCGCCCCCTATTACATGGGACTTGAAACATAACAGCAAAATGTGGGAATACAGGCATAATGTTATGTACGTAGAAAATATTGAACTTATTAACCAATGAAAACAATAATTTCAGAGCGACGTAGCAGCGTTAGTGAGTCGGATAGCGGGCAGCGCGGCGGGCGCGGCGGCGGCGGCGGCGCGGCTGTCGGGCGCCGAGCTGCTGATGGCGTCGCGCGACGAGCTGGTGCAGTGCGTGCGTCTGCGCCTGGGGCCCGCCGTCAAGGTGTACAGCGCCGTGCGACAGCTAAGAGACAACTACACGTGATCGCGCGCCATCGCTAGGGCCATCCTCATGCTCATATGAAGTGTACCTCTAGTGAAGTGCCATCCTGTTTCTTGTATATTACAGCACTGTGCTACACTCCACTGTGTTTCCAAAGCCAAACTCGTGCTCATGCAGTGTAAATACCACTTTAAGTGAAAACAAACCTTCTGTCAGGTGTTCAGGTTTTATATTCAAATATAGTGTTGTGCGTTCGTCAGTTACTTTTTTCGGGCATAATTTCTATGTAGTTGATATCTTTACGTCGTCGGTATTATTTTGGTTACCGGTAGTGGGATTATTTCAAGGATTATGAATTTGATTTTATGCGAATTCGCTTATTTGAGCGTTGAATTGAGTGTTTCGTTAATGGACAGTAAAAATTATGGACTATATTTTTACTTTGTTCTTCAAAATCGAACATGTTTACCTATATTGGCCAAATTATATTTATATATAAGTTACATAATGCTTGATGTTAGTTTATTTTTGTGACTGTTGTAATATTTAAGATTTGTGTTGAGTTATACCTACTAATATTATTTAAATTATTCTCAACTAATTCACAAATCTGAAAAGATTATGAAATCAGACAATACAAGCTAAAAATTATTGTTTGCATCAAGCAATACTGTATCTAAGCACAAAACGCACTAAATTATAAATAAGGCTTTAAATGCGGCGGTTGTGATTGTATGCAATCTTAGTGTCGTGATTTTAAAGTAGGAAATATATAAGAAATCGAAAATATACAGAAATAATGTTTGACCCCTTTTCAAATCGAAAATGTTTTGTTTTCAAAATCATAAATGCAATTCTTATTGTGTAGTAAATTTTAATAATCGATGTGATTTTACAACTTAAAATCTGGCTTCACGTAAGCAACTAAAAAGCTTTTGATATCTGGACTCTCATGAAAACATAAATGAAATCTTATAAACCTTGTAACTTGAATGTTTAGAAAGATATCCATTCTGTGTTAGTTGCTTGTAGTTTATTTGAAATCACATACATGGCTATGAATCCTTTAATCAAAAAGCCAAACAATTAAAGCCTAAAAGGTATTCTGTTACTTCTGATAGGTTATGAAACGGCTGCTTTAGAGCATGGAGTAGTAAGTCAATTTTTCAATCCGATCTCAACGACTATGTCGTGTGTGATCATGGGCGCGGCGATGTGAGTTGAACGGTCCGCATCATTGCAGAATAGCAGATGGTATCGCGCCACAGTCCACATATCACTCTGTTTACTGTATTTCAGGCAAGTGCAACATGAACTAAAACATGCCTAAGAAAGAATTATTATTTGTTCTTTAGTCTCCGAGACTATCTTAAAAGGACACTGAGAAAATGTTGTATTTGTAAATATTAAGACCATGTAAATAGCTAAATATTTTGTGCAATCTAGTAATTAAACAATGTAACCAATAATTTGTCACTTCACTTTTGAATATTCATTTACTGAATTTTTAGAGTTCAATTTACTTGAATATTTTCAATAGTCAAGTGGCAATAGTATTAGTATCTTAATTTATGAAATTTTCTTTATCATAATTAACTTTTTTCCTTAGATTAGTTGCGAGTTAAGAATGGGATTTAGTTTTGTGAAAAAATCACGTTTATTAGTTAATTTCTGTTTAAATTTTGTTAAAAGAAATGATGAGTTTAGCAACAATGATTAAATAATCATAAATTTAGTTCAAAATTACATCCGCTTTTGGATGTATTTTCACAAAAGATGTATTTACAAAATGGAAATGTGTAAACACTAGAAATGTTGGCAATATTTTAAAGCTAAATTATATTTTTAAATTAAGTGAAGAAATTTGATTTCCTTTGACTAAGTTTATATTTTTCGTTAAGAGTGTCCTCATAGTGTTTCCAGAAAGATCATAAAATTAAGTAATTAAGAAATTGTTACTTATTTTGTGATTGTGTAAATATATTGTATTAGGCTGCTAGAGTATTTTTATAGTGGCCGCGGTTGTACATAGTTCTATGTACGATGTAAGTTTTTACACGACGACTAGTTAGTACTATAGTGCCATTTCGATTGGCACCAAATATTTTATTGTTACTCTGTAATTTAATAAAAATTGTGAAACTCGAGTGCTCTTATTTATTTCATCTATATACTAGAGGGAAACGCATGTGACCAAAAGAGTTATGAATCTAAATGTGGATGAATGGAGAGGAAGAGGAAGGCCAAAGAAAAGATGGATGGATTGTGTGAAGAATGATATGAAAGAGAAGGGAGTCAGTGATATCATGACGGTTGACAGGACGGAATAGAAGAAGAAAACGTGTTGCGCCGACCACAAGTAACATGGGATAGGAAGGTGATGATGAAAACTAGAGGTCGCCCGCAGCTTCCCCCAGGTGTATGTCGTTTATCGCGTATTCCGTATTTTCGGGATAAAAGTAGCCTATGTCCTGCTCCATGTTCCAGACTATCTCTGTACCAAGTTTCATCAAACTCGTTTCAACGGTTTAAGCGTGAAAGCGTTACAGACAGACAGAGTTACTTTCGCATTTATAATCAGAGTGGGGATTATTCTAGAAAAAAAAATCGAAGGGTTCAGTACCGCCTCATCGTTCTAATGGTTGCGGAGCGTACGGCCCTGAGATCGATACCCAGATTGCGCAGTGCTTTAAAAGGTTTTTAAGAAATACGTGAATCAAAATTGTTTTTATCAGTTAGTAGTCAGTAATGTGAAAGGCGGAGAGCGGTTATTAAGGCGCAGCTTTGTGGGCAAAAGGCCAAGTCAAATAGTGGGTTGTGTTGGTGTATATTATGAACATCCTCATCTATTCCTCACTGCTATGACCTTGCTTCGTGGATATGACCTCATTTAAGGTCTAAAGTTTAGAAAATACCCTTGTCCCCCGCTTAAAGAACTTTACTGACGCCGGCGATGATAGGCTATTCGTAAGCATGTGAATATTATTATTCCACCAAGATATCGTCATGAACGGATACTCCACCGAGATATCGTCATGGAATGAACGGATAGCGGGAAACAGACAACCGCAGTAGATAAAATTAATGATGTTCCTGTCGCATTGCCCGATGTGATACGATTAACGATGCCAAGTATAATAATGTAGTCTTCGATACGATACAATCCGCTGCTGCCTTAGAGCTTAGCCGGTTGCTGTCCAGCCGGGCTAACCTGCGCAGCGGGACAATGATGACATCATTTTGTCGTCGCATCTTATGTACCGCTACAAGATAATATATGGCTTATTTCGTCTCTCGCGCATGAGGCTTGCTGATATGGCGAGCGAGGCCTTTTACAAATAAATAGTAGGCTTCTTCATAGTTATAAAGCTGCAAAGCTGCAAAGTTTTTTTATCTATGGAAGTATTTTAGTCGACTCGTTGCAAATAGGCGATTTATCCGCATCTCTGGCTTGATAGCGTTTGCTGGGCCCTCCTCTACTATTGTCTATGAATTTGACTTCTGAAATTCTTTATTGTTGTCTGTGGTAGAATATTGTTTGGCTGCTGATTTTCATGAGTTTTCTAGTGTTTTCTGAAAATTGTAGCTAAAATATCTTACAATAATGGCTCTATATTGTGCAAGTAAGCATCGAATCCACTTTGTTACTATAAGCTATAATGAAATATTGAACTTATGGGAAGGCGCGTAACTACTAGCTACCGGTTGACGAAACTATAGAAATATCTTAGTTATACAATTATTTTATTAGTTTACAAACCACCTATCAAAGCTAACTTATTGATAACATGTTAATTTTTACCATACATCATGGAATTTATGAAATATTTACAAAAACTTGTGTTGATAACCTAACTTTGTGATTGTAGTATCTAACGAAGTCCCCGAGTTGCCTGTGGTGTCCCCCACGTCGGGTGCCGTGTTTGAGAAGCGCGTTATTGAGAAATATATCATAGAGAATGGAGTGGATCCTATCAATGGCAAGGAATTGCGAGTTGAGGATCTTATTGAAATAAAGAGTAAGTACCTATACCTTGTTACAACCATAATATCATGCTCATGACCCTCGAGTAGTAAGGCAGAGCTCTTCTAATACCTATGACTGATAGAACAGTTGCTAAAACTGTAGCTGGCAAGTAAATAGTGGATTAGATTGCACACAATTCAGTAGCAAAGGCTGATTTGCGTTAACTTTTAGCATAGAAGTGGCCCTGTCCGTCAGTCTGTCGCTCTTTGGGCTGCGTAGCAGCAGCTGGTTAGTTTATGGCCATAAATAATTAATTTTCTGGTTAGTATAATCTAAACTATATTGTTAAGATTTCTTAATTATATATAAAGTAAGGTCCATAGTCCACAATCCTTGTCAACAAGTGTTTCTAGTGATATGATTATTTATCCATAAGAAGGCATGAGATCTCACAAGGCCTAGTTAAACTTGTGTGAGTTATTACAATGTTTTCTTTCATTTTTATACTATCTACATTTGTATAGTAAAATAGATCCTCATTCAATCCAATGAAAAATTGACCTACTTTGCCATCTGATAATATTGGCTTTAGCTAATATTCGATTTTATCGTTCATTGTTAATCTAACCACCACTGGTGTTGTGGTGCACCACTTTTAAATGTCCCGTTACTTCCATTCTTGGCTTTGCTAGGGGTGGCAAAGATCAATGGTCCGGTGCTGACAGATGGAAAAAATGAGTTCACTTGCCCCCGTTACTGGGTGTGTAGCTAATAGTGAATATAAAGCAATGTGGTATCAAATGTTTATCACAAATGTCATTAAAAATGGGTGACATGTATTTTTAACGTTTATTTATAAAATTCATGATGAAAACATAAGACAAATTAAAAATAAAAGGATTATATGATCACTTATTATTTGCCTGCATTGCATTGCATTGTCCCACTGCTGGGCAAAAGTCTCCCCCATAGCCTTCCACTCATCCCTAAGCATTTCTTTCTCTGGCCAATCCTCCATATTTGCCTAGTTGATAAAAATACCTAAACCTTTCTAATTTTTAGAAAAGGCTCATGCCGAGTTGTTGGACAGTAATGTGCTGATTATGCTATGTTAAAAACACCACTTTTCCACAGCACCACCCATAGTAAAACCGAAGCCTCCGAGTGCCACATCAATTCCTGCTACACTAAAGAGTATGCAAGATGAATGGGATGCTCTCATGCTGCATGCATTCACGCAGCGGCAGCAGCTGCAGACTGCTCGACAGGTAAGATATAATCTGACGATTTGGTTGGTGCAGTGGCCTTTGTGGCGATTGTCTTCTGTGCCACGGGTCGTGGGTTTGATTCCCGCATGGAACAAATATTTGCATGTCCACAGATAGTTTCTGGGCAATTGTGCATGTGAAGATTTGTCTGTAAACAATACAAGAGAAATCCAAGGAAAGAGCAGTTTAAAAAAAAACTTAATACAGATCTCCTTCATTTAGAACAAATAAATGATTAAAACCTAGAATATTTGATTATTTTGATTTCTTAATTCCACTACGAGTCTGTTATTTATATTTATAGGTATAGATATTTGTTTTTATGCTTACTGTTTGGGTCTACAAAAGGGCCCTAATTAAACTTGCCATTTATTTTGTATACAGGAACTAAGTCACGCTCTCTACCAACACGACGCAGCGTGTCGTGTGATTGCGCGTCTCACCAAGGAGGTGACAGCTGCCAGAGAGGCTCTCGCCACACTCAAACCACAAGCCGGTATTGTCGCGCCGCAGCCTACGCACCAGGTAATTTTGACATTCGACATAAATATGTGGCATCAGTTAGAATTAGGGCTTGGAATATATTTCTGCATCGATTTTTTAAGCTGTTGTGAAAGCATAACATTGAGGGTAGGAATTTCAACTTTCTAATAGAGAGAACTGATAAGCACAGGTGTATCTCATTGATAATAACACTATGCTGGCTAGTTTTCTAGCTCTAGAAATTCTAATTGCAGTCGCCATGACGCAATTTGATTTATTTTAAATGAATACCATGTGTTTATGCTTCCTAAGCATCATTCCTCATTGTGTTTGCAGGCGGAGGCGGGCGCAGCAGGCGGTGGAGGCGCGACGCCGGTGGGTATGTCGGGCGAGGTGGTGTCGCGGCTACAGGAGCGCGCCACAGCTCTCACACAGGAGCGCAAGCGTCGCGGCCGCACCGTGCCCGAGGGGCTGCTCGCGCCTGACCAGATACGAGCCTTCCTTACGCTCGCTTCACATCCCGTGAGTATTGCATTAGTGTACATTTTAAAGATGGTCTGCAACTTCAGAACCTTTAATTGAAATTTTCAAATAACATGTTTTTACCTTTAAGGATGAACAAGTAATTTAAGTTGTATCTTTGTTGTTCCATGTCATTTTATTTCTCTGGTCTTCAACCAAGCTTTTCATGCAGTTTTCGACAGATCAATAGTCATTTTAGTGATCCACATTACTTCATCAGCATAAGGCAAGATCTTTTTGTATTCTCTCAGGGTCTTCACTCAGCCAGTGTGCCCGGCATCCTGGCCCTGGACATCAACCCGTCGGACCACAGCAAGCTGCTGACCGGTGGCAACGACCGCAACGCGACCGTGTTCAACAAGGATACGGAACAGGTCGTGGCCATCCTCAAGGGTCACACCAAGAAGGTCACCCGCGTCATCTACCATCCCGACGAGGACACCGTCATTACTGCATCTCCGGATCATACTATTCGTGTTTGGAATGTGCCTACGTGAGTATATTTACATTCGAGATACTTTCTATAATAAATAGGTATTGGCTGTCAGTGCCAGAGGTGTCAGAGGGACTAGAGACTGTCAGAGTCCGAGAGCCCCATTAATTTGTATTCAGATCTTTGTTTAATAACGCGTGTGTTCAAAGATATGGGAAAGATTTCGGCAGTAGAATATTATGAGCTTTAAAGACTAGTCTGGAAGTAGCAAGGTCAAACATTTTTATAAAAAACTCCACTATTCTATCATAAAATATTATATTTTTCACAGGTCTCAGACAACAGTCATACTTCGCTCCCACGACGGTCCAGTAACTGGACTGTCCCTCCACCCTACTGGCGATTACGTGTTGTCCACATCTACGGACCAGCACTGGGCCTTCTCCGACATCCGCACCGGCACACTCCTCACCAAGGTCAGCGACTTCTCTGGCGTGAGCCTCACTACCGCACAGTTCCATCCTGACGGGCTCATCTTTGGTACTGGAACTGAGAACTCCCAAGTCAAGATCTGGGATTTGAAGGAACAAAGCAACGTAGCCAACTTCCCTGGGCATGTGGGACCAGTTACTTCAATCTCCTTCTCAGAAAACGGTTACTATCTTGCCACGGCAGCTGAAGACGCGTGTGTGAAGCTATGGGATTTGAGAAAGCTGAAGAACTTCAAGACGATTCAGCTAGAAGAAGGTTATGCGATTAAGGAGCTTTGCTTCGACCAGAGCGGTACATACCTAGCTATTGCTGGTACGGACGTGAGGGTCTACCTGTGCAGACAGTGGCAGGAGTTGAAGGTGTTCAATGACCACACAGCGTCGGCTACAGGTGTCAGGTTCGGTAAAAACGCGCAGTACATTGCGTCAACAAGTATGGACAGGACGCTCAAGTTGTACGGCATAGAGTAAGGATAGGATAGGTAGGACTAGTCTATTATTATGTTTGGTATCAATAGATTAAGCTGAGTGACTTTTAAAAGTATGAGCGGTTTAAAGGTAGCATTAAAGATAAAATATAGGTTAAAAATTGAGGTGAAATTGTTGTTATTGATTGAGTTATTATTTGAAATACTGAGGTAATTTTTTTGTTGTTCTCCATACAACTTTTTTTAATTTTAGCACTTGTCTAAATTCTTCTTTGTCTAGTGCCATTAAATAATACTTTTTAAATGTGCATTTTTTTTTTACTGCTATTCACGGCCTATTTTGCTACCTTTAGAGCGATCATATCCATAGCACAGTCTACCTATATCTTACTCCTTACAGTCGCTCAACGTAGAACATTGTCGCAGAGCAATCGTGCGGGGGGTTGCGGGGTGAAGGAGCGGAGGTTATGTCCCGAGTAGCCATACTGCATACTTGGGACATAACCTCCGCCCCTACATCATTTTGACATTTCATAGGGCCTGTCAAATGTATGGGCGTTGATCCACTGTATGTAGTAAGTAGGTACACTGTGCCCATAGTGAGGTAACTAATCACAAAACACAGATTTGATTAACCAGTGCTTAAGTGGTGCATCCAACATAATGTTATACTATAAATTATTAATGTATTCCCTGGACACTAATAATAGTTCATTAAGGTAACGATACACGGTGACACTGACATTCGACACACGGCAATCGCGACACTTTTTTTTTTCTTTAAAAAAACGTTGCCCCACTCTAAGATTTCTCTTGTATCGTGGGTGCGTTTACAGACACAAATCTTCACATACACAAACACCCAGACCCGGAACAACCATCTGTAGGCCATACAAATTTTTGTTCCGTGTGGGAATCGAACCCGCGACCCGTAGCGCAGAAGGCAATCGCTTAGCCACTGCACCAAACGTGTCGTCAAAAGCCAAACTCATGCGGAACTCAGTGTAACGGCGATGTACACACTACGGCACTCGGTGTCGACACTGAGTGTCGAGTGTAAAGTGTTGTCGTGTATCTTACTGTACGTGTATCTCTACCTTTACACTGGTGGGTCCACACTTGTTACACGCAATGTCATCTAAAGATAGCTAATATCGAACTTTAGTTGCATTACACGTACAGTCACTTGTTTTATAGCATGTTGCACATGGAAGCTGTTTTTTTTTATTTTTATAAAATCCTCATGGATACCCTTCGCCCGGGAATGCGCCGGACACTTACCGACTAAAAACCCACGGTGTTTCTTCTCCTGAACCTTGGCCGGGGTCGCGGGATTCGCAGCTGCTTGCTCCGCGACCCCGGCAGACATGGATAAGCCCTGAAGATCACGCCTTTTTAATAATTTATCATGAATTTACTTGAAGAAACCAATCTTGTATAGTGATGTATATGCAGCGTTAAATAAGTAACTCAGACTCATTTATTCAAATTGTACTTATTGTTAGAAAAGACTACTAAACAAATACATTTTTCAATGAGAAGATTGCTGATAAGTGCTGTGAAGGGTGTTATTAGTCTTAGTATGTGGCCTTCAAGAGTTAAAATCTGCCACAGCCCACCACTAGTGGTGGTTAATAAAACGTATAGCGCCAAAATATAACAGACTATGTGTACATAGCGTATAGCGTTTGCTATAGCGGCTCTGACTTCGCGCTATATTATAACGCCTCAATCTACTCAACAAATAAAAGTCTAAACGCGCAAACCGGGGCCAGAATGAGATAGCAAGATAGCGTAGTGACTAGCAATAGCGCGTAATGGAATGAAATATTATTAAATTCTTTAGTGTACAGCGCGTTGCGAGATAACATTTACCGCGCATAATCAAGTTCGTTTAGCGTGTTGTTAAATAAAATTATCGCGTCTCCGCGTTCAGACTGCGCCCGAGTTTTGTAACACCGCGTTATAATGATGACTATATGAATATATTTTATAGTTTATAACACGTCTACAGTTTATAGCGGATTTGAACATCACTACCCACCACACGTTGAAATTCATGGATGAATAGTCTGAAATCTAATATTTTGAAGGCTGGTTTCCTTTTGGTCTACAATACGGCCGACGTATCTTAGCGAGTCTGAAGTTAGTTGTTTGGCTGCGCAATGAATCTTTTCGAAACGAAATTGTCTACTGCGCAGCTAACTTCAGATTCGTCAAGATACGTCGGCCGTATTGTATCTAACCGCGAAACTGTCGCGCGCACTATGTTTTGTGAATCGCTAGAATTCACCAGAGTGATCGAGTGCGTATAAATAATAATAATTGAATCATTTTTGCGCTAGTAGCATTTATGACATTAACAGATATACTTGACCTGCGACTTTGTTATTAGAAATAAATATAATATTGAAGAGTACATACCCCTTTATTAAGTTTATATGTATAGGTTAGTTTCTAGCTGATAATCTTATTGTAAGTATATTCTTAAAAGCGTAATAATTTTTTTTGTAAGAACATGAGAGCTGACGAATTGTGAAAGTATTTCATTTCTTTATCAATAAAGGGAATGAATTTATTTATGGTTTTTTTTTTCAAAACTAATTTTGCTTCGGACTAGTGTTAACATACTCCGCCTGTATGGCAATTGTTGTGCTGGGTCACTGGGTGGAGCCCATTCTAAAAGAAACACACTGCCCTCCCAACTCCAATGAGTTGATCTGATGATGATTGAATTGTCTGCGCTTTCTCCAGTGTAAGTTTTAATCTCTAAAATGTACTGCATGAAGCAAAACTTAAAGTGCTTTTTTCAATGCTCTATTTTAAAGCAAGGCAGTGCTGCAGCGTTACATTAGCGATGACCTAGTGTTGCCTAACTATCGATAGGTCGATAGTTAGGCTATCGACAGAGATTCTAGTAAAATCAATACTATCGATGATATCAGTACCCAATAGTATCGATAATATCGGTACCATCGATAGTATTGTTAAATTCCAATACTATCTACAACCCTATCGATATTGTTACTAGTTTTCGAGGTCACGATAGTATTGACAACATATCGATATACATTCGATAGTTGGGCAACACTACGTTGAGCTAAATGCACCTCGCCTACTTTAGTGTAATTGGTTAGATCAGTATAAAGGTTTTCAGAAATAAACACGCAACTCTGCATCATGTATCTTTATTTTCAAATTTACAATTAAAACAAACCCTCCCATCACAACGTAATTATTTTGATATACAATACAATAATTATATATACACTTATCATTACAGGAATATTAACATAAAATCTACCAATTCATATAATATACGTCTTTCCGAGTATCCGCAACGCCTATGCAAACTATCATACAATAATAGTCATGCCTCCACGATAAAATAAAATTTAATTTAAATTCTTTAAGGACAATCAAAACCTAGTTTTGTGTACAGTTAACCGTTAATATAATAACAACTATGATGTTGTGTACAAAATACACAATATAAATGTTACTGGCATGTGGCGCAGTTATGGCAAAGTTGTGCAAAGTAAGATAATGATTCCTAGTCTTTGTTACTTGTCGTCAAGTGCAAACTGAAGATTAACAACTCGTTTTCGATAAAACTATCAATTTAGTTCTTAATAAATAAATCAAATGTGGAAAGGTCGAGTTGATTTCAACAAGGCTGGGTTTATGCGAAAACGGTGTGGGGAAAGAACGGCGCATGGCGTTCTAAAAACTTTGGTCAGTAAGTCAGTTTCATACATCGCCACGCACCTTCGCATAAACGCAACCCAAAGAAGTATGTGTAATTTGTACACAAGTATACATCTTTGCATACAGCATTGAATCTTGCAAGGACTTCCTAACTAACCTATATGCGAACAGAGTAAAACTGAACACCCCTGTAACGTTAACACGGGTTTATATACAAGATGGCTTACATAGCACTCACTATTTCTATAACAGATAAGATTCGTTAAACAATCCACCAATCGCAAGCCTCCATACATCGATGTAAAACGAAGCGATTAGTTTTAGAAACTTTAAATATTGTCTAAAATTATCTTTACTATTTATCAAAGTCAATACTTAGTAACATTGGATATCATGATTTGTTGCTACAACACTGATATATCGACTCCATCTATGTATTGACTCCAATAAACATGACTATCGACAAAAGCATGTATCGAATGATTATATCGACGTAGAGGTTTTATTAAGTTATCGATATAAGTGCACATTTAGTCGATATAACTACTCGGTTTAAAACTAAGTTGAAAGCGGTACTAATAGTACCTATCTAGTGGCCGATTTATTCGTCGAAGGGAATGATTGGTTGTCATCTGACACAGACTACTGCAATACATGTTTTAGATAAAATACTTTTTATCAAAATATTTATCGAATGTTTTATCGATATTTTAAGTGTAATATCGTCAAATTAAGTCGTTTCAAAGTACAGTCATGTGGTAATATCGTTTTAACAGCAAATATACTAATTAACATCTGTAACTTTTAAATTTTTATGTTATTAACCGATAATGAGAAATTTATCGACATTCGATAAATACTAAGATTCACAAATACCTTAAAAGCAGTACTGTTAAGGTACAAGTCCGAGACGGGCTGCAAACTGCAGACTGCATCCGCAGACCGCAACTCGTCGTCCGAATAACACCTTTAAGGTGCACACTTTAAAGGTAGTATTCCAACGGCGACCGCAAACTGCAACCGCACATGACAGCAGCAGACAAGCGACATTACTGGTCATACAAACCAATGTGACTTGTTTGCGGTTGCAGTATGCAGTTTGCAGCCCATCTCGGACTTGTACAGTCGAGTTCATTAATATATTGGCCCTTCCAGGCTTCCAAAATATATGAACGTTAAAAAAGTTCATAATATTGTGACAACTCTAAGCATCATTAAATTGTGGTCAAGATTTAGATTCATTAATATGTGACTGCTATTTCTCAGTCTTGTGCCTTTGGCTATACATGTTACTGAAAAAAAGCAGTCACATATTAATGAATCTAAATCTTGACCACAATTTAATGATGCTTAGAGTTGTCACAATATTATGAACTTTTTTAACGTTCATATATTTTTGAAGCCTGGAAGGGCCAATATATTAATGAACTCGACTGTACCTTTAACTATTGGTTAAGCGCTACGTCGACAGACATCAGGAGCCCAATTCTCCTAAAATAAATCTTGATAAATCGCATCCGAACCAAGGCCGAACCGTTCATTCAGACAGTTTTCGTTTTCAAAAGCTGTCAAATTGTTTGACATAAAAAACAAAACCAATCATTTTGACAGCGTTCGTAAACAAAAACTGACGGTTGTATTCGTCTGCGTTTGGCATCATTTTTTTTAGTCGAATTGGCCTCCATTATGTGATATTTAACGACCGATATAATGGGCAGTGTGGTTTTGTAACAAGGTATAACCTGAATAAGTGTGGTGTCGATATGTTTACACTTGCGAACAATAATTTATGAGTTTTTAAACTGACATGGTCACTAACACAATCATTAGAACTTAGAACGGGATATTTACCATGTTTATTATTTGTTTTGAGTTTCCGATATTTCGGCACCGTTACACGATAAACATGGTAAATATCCCGTTCTAAGTTCTAATGATTGTAATAATTTATGATATATGTTAATGATGTTTTTGACAAAACTTTCAATTTTAGATGTTACGTGGCTACTCGAAGTAGAGGTTACTTCTACTCTATTAAAAGATCTCCTAAAGGTTCATTTACACGTTTTTAGTCTCTAGTAGAGTACGTGTCTGTAGGAACTAAACTATCGTGACTGGAAGTGTGTGGACATCCAGTTAAGTTATTAGTAGATTCTCAATATTACAATATACACTTCTTAGCAGCTCATTGATAACGTATTTATACGTTAACTAAATAAGTGATTATGTGAAGTCTACATTGCTCTCTCATAACTATTCTAAGTCATAACTGTACCCATTCAAATTGTTAAAGATATGGATTTTAAAAGAGTAACCATGGAGTTTCTTGCCGGCTCTTCTCCATAGGAAACGACTAATTGGAATCGTGCACCTAAATTCGACTTTTCATAAGCGCATGTAATGGTTTATGTGAAATAAAAAAAATGATTTTGAAACACTAAACCCGCACTCTACTAAAGACTGGATACGTTAAAATGAGTCTTTACAGCTTTATTCTAAAGTGTTTTTTGAGTTTATAATTTTATTATCATTGATGATAGGGAGAGCTATTTATTATATTTGCTTTTGACTTTTGCGTATTTTGTTACTTAAAATACCGTTCGTATTTTGTATTGCAATTGTTTTGAGCAACTTAATAGGCTTTCAGGGGAAATGTGCAGCATTGTGCCTTAAGGTGTGCTTTAGCTAGCTTTGTAATTTTCAAGTATGTTTTATAAAATCATAACTACCCTCTAAATAGGTTTTATAAGGAAAATGCGTAAATAAAATAAATAATTATTTTTAGGACACTAACCCCCGGTTTCCGAAAGGGTGATCAACGCGAATCTAAACTAATTGGCGGTTGTCAAATCTCACGTCAAGTGTTGTGATTGGTTGTTTGTATTTTGGTCGACCAATCACATTCGTTGACATGAGAATTGACCACAGATTAAATTGATTCACCATTCAGAAACCGGTGGTAATTGTGCTTATAAGTTTATATGCAAAACCCATTGTTTCAGTCCTCCTTTTAACATTGAAACACCGTATAAAAGGCTTTTAGCGATAAGTCCCTAACATTGAGAATTCCTAATACATTTTTAAAATGATCAGTTTTTTTGTTAAGGGGACTTAATCAAAACAAAATCTCACCAAATTTTGAAATTTTAGGAATCCCTTGTCGTTATTAACTTGTTGGTTAATTCGAGCCTGTGCGACACGACGAAGAGTACTGCTAGATGTTACTGTAAAAGTCTGATCAATGAAAATCCTAAGATATTTCAGTAAATCTTAAGATTTGTCAATGAATGTTACTCATGATGTGCTACTCAAAAGCGTTCGAGATAATGATACCGATTCAGTTGCAAACCAACAACACTTAAATAAAATATTATTATGTTTTATTAACAGACAAAACAAGAAAGATACAGAATTTTCTTTCTGCTGTCAAACTATTTTACTTGTTGAAAATCCCCGTGTTTTTAGGCGGCATATAAGCTGAGGTGTCGTCTAAATCTGATTGGAAATTGTTCAACCTGAATTTACAGCTTTTATCATCTTCCATCTCTTTCTTGTTTTATCTGCAAGTAAAGGATGGCGAGATTTTTAAATATATTTAGTCGGTGGTTAACAGAACCGGGGCCATTATTTCAAGCGCCTGTGCAGCTTCAAAAAAAACAATAGTACTGGCACAGTCTACCTATATCTTACTCCTTACAGTCGGTCAACGTAGAACATTGTCGCAGAGCAATCGTGCGGGGGGTTGCGGGGTGAAGGAGCGGAGGTTATGTCCCGAGTAGCCATACTGCATACTTGGGACATAACCTCCGCCCCTACATAATTTTGATATTTCATAGGACCTGTCAAATGTATGGGCGTTGACCCACTGTATGTAGTAAGTAGGTACACTGTGGTACTTGTTATATCCCCCTGATTCAGAACAATTCGATTAGTCAGCTATCGATCGATTCGGTAAACTATCTCTTTTTCTCTCGTTACAAGAATCATACACGGAACAAGATAAAAAACCGAATCTGTCGACAACTGCTTATCGAACAAATTCTGGGGGCCTACTCCCTAAGTCCGTCAACGAAGTTAGTCGCCCGTCCGAAAGTAGCCCGAAACGTAGGAGTGAACAAAACAAGTGTCAAGTTCAACTTTTCGGACGGGCAAAAACACATCGGTAATAGGGACAACTGTTAAATCGTGTTGTCATTCATTCTTAGTTCGGGCCTCGAAATAATCGTATGTCCGTAGGTGATAGGGAGTAGGAAACGCTCGTAACTAAGGCCGAAACCACGGACTTCGTGCTTTAATAAATTTAAATAATAACATGTATTATTTCCTTTCATTCCTAACATTGGGGTGCATGAAAAGAGCCTCCACGAGTGACGATACTTAAGTACGTCCGGCGCACTCTGGGCAGTCAGCCCCGCTACCAACCTTGCTGACTGGCTAATCTTTTCACCACAGCATGAGCTATTTTCGTATAGCTCGTGCTGACACGAGAGATGATTCCTAACATTTACTAATTCACCTTAGGGGGATTGATCGTCCTTTTACAGTATCAGCTAAATTAAATAATATATTAAACTGCTCATATTAAATAATATATTAATCTGCTCATATACGACCTACATCTACGTTATACTGATGTTTATGTCAAGATTGTATCACAGAATATGGCGCTTACGGCGTTTTGAACGTCCTAAAAAGCAAGAACGTCGTAAGCGACCTGCAAGTGACACGTCATCTTAACTGAAACATTCAAATGCATCCCAAATCCCTTTACAAACTTTATATTTTATACATTCCCACCGTTTCAGGATGGAAAAACTACCAAAAATTTCTTAAAAATACTTTTAAAGGAAATGGGGAGAATTTGGGGAGAATCGCGACCAAAAGTGTAAACATACCGAAGCGCACACTGGTGTCGGAGGCAAGTCAGTAGGGATGCAGGATGCGGCCCGTGGGCTGCGGGCTCGTGTCCGGCGGTCATGCGAAGATCAGCCACAGCACGAACAAGATGGCCACCCACAGGAATATCTTGGATAAGAACTGCTCTTCTTCGTATTGCGCGGTGCCGCGAGGTGCTGGAGATAAAGAACATTTAAAATTTTAATGTTTGGACTAGATTACTTAGCTAACGAAATGCTGTAAGGAGCAGATTATGTTGCGTATTATTTCGTTTGATTTACGCTCATTGTTTCAGCTGTCGAGCGAGAATCTCGGTTCAATATCCGGGTCGGGGAAAAGTGCTAATTAGGTTTTTCAGTCAGGAAATCGGTTAGTCCAGGTTTGTGAATTGTACCTACCCAGTAAGTGGAAATATGATCATTCAGATAGGATTTCATCATACGAGTTTATTGCAGATGTGCAACCCCACCTACTCCCTGGAGGGATTCAGGCGTGATGTTATTACTTACGATCAATACAGTGTTGCTTTGGACATCACGGCTCATCTTCGGTGCGGAAGATGTCCGGTCCTTTGGAAGGCATACACGGGGACACAGGTCCAACGCGCAGAGGCCCCTTTGAGAGCTTTAATCTAAAATGGGGTGGGGCACCAACCCGGGACTATCCACGGCTGCACTATTGGAGTACAGTCATGGACCGTCCCAGGTGGGTGCAAAACTATTGTGAAATATGGTAAAAATAAAACTGGTCTATGGGAGGGGGTGTTAAATGGACTGGATAACTTCTATTGCCGGAAGAAAACGGCGGTGTTGCTTATTGTTACGATGTTGGTATTTGACAGTTTGTCAATCAATAAAGTAATATTATTAATACATCGTTTTCTGTAGGCCATATTTTGGCCTTGCCTAAAGTGATAAGAAAATGGTCGTTCGATGTTTGTCCACCTCGATGAAAAATAACGGATAGGTAAACTTGACCACAACATACTTTTATGATAAAACATGATAATTTTTAATGTACCTAGCAATTTAAATACAACCGCAAATGACCGCAATTATATTCATATGAACAGACTTAAATTAAATTCTATACTATTCAATTTCTTAATAAGCTAAGTAGTTACCAAATTCACAAAAAGAAAACGGTATAATTGTTTTCGTCAGTTATCGAAATTGGTCATACCATGGGGTACACTACAATAATACGAAAAACTAAATTCCGATATTCTTAATCCCGATTTTCATAATTCCGAATGGTTTAAAACTCCTAATATGACAATTCCGATTAATCATAAAACCTACTTTTATAAATCCTAAATTACAAAACGCCTAACGTTTACAATTACGAATATCAAAATGCCGAGTTTCAATACACCTAACAATAAAAAGTCAGATTCAACAATAATCCGAAACATCAAAAATACGAATTCCGATTATTAAAATACGTATTAATTAAAAGTCCGAAATTAAAACGTAAACCTAAATAGCAAAACAGATTAACACACAATGGTTCAACTTTATCCAAAGGGAGTAAGTTAATTTAGGAAGGTAGAAAAAGAAACTAATAACACAATCACTTTCCCTACTTATAATAACATAATTATGAGAAAAATATTTTTTTCTCATTTAAATATTTTTTTCTTTGAACTCACCATTACGCAAACGCATCGAACCAACTGCTCACCATTACGCGCTTTTTTATTAAGTTTATATAACTAATCGGTTCCAGCACTCGCCGGCCGCTGCCGCGGCACGCTCGCTTCGCTCGCTCGGCTCGTGCGTAGGGGGTCACATTTCTAACCTAACCTAACCAACTGCTCACCTTTCTGTGTTATGTTTAATACTTTATTGCTTGACTTAATGTTTATTGTTTTCGGAAAATTGCAAATCGGAATGCTGTTTTTCGGGTCAAGAACACATTGGATGTTTAATTCTTCGTACTTTTGAAAGTCGGAAAACAAATAAATCGTATTTATGACATTCGGTAAAATAACTTTCGTGTTTTTTAATAATCGGTATTTTATTTTTAAGGAATTATGAAATTCGGATTTTTGAACATCGGAATATCCAAATTCGGAACAAAATATTTCGGAATATTTGGGTGTTCCCCATACCATGGCTGATTAGTAAGAGCATAACCATTTACTACTATTTAAAAACAATATGAAAGTATGAAATACAAAACCTGAAATCGCGAAAAAAAAATCAGCTGTTCCCTACATTTTAACGAGTTATGCGAACATTAAGTAATGTAGGGAACACCTGGTTTTTTTTTTTCGCGATTTCAGATTTTGTCCCATAGTAAAAGTTGTTCATAATGATGAGTACAGTGACCCCTTAAGAGGTTGTATACTTATTTATGTCAAATCTTGTATATTCAACCACAAGACAGATTTTTGTATTATAACTTTCGTGAGACACATTCATATTTATGATTAATTACGGTTTACTCACGTGCATTTTTCGGGATTGCCCGACTAGTTTCGGACCCAAACGGAGCCCTTAATCATGAGCTGATCACGCGGCGAGGTCGCGAGTCGAACTCAACTCAACTCGACTCGAGGTTCGACTCGCGACCTCGCCGCGTGATCAGCTCATGATTAAGGGCTCCGTTTGGGTCCGAAACTAGTCGGGCAATCCCGAAAAATGCACAAGACAGATTACAGGGGGATGCCAATAACCAAAGTTTAGATGACTGTTCAATCCACAAGGTTAATACATACCAGCACTAGGTCTCGGATCTCCAAAGTTGAATGAGGATGTAAACACCCCGAAGGGAAAGGCGCCGATACCGAAGGACATGTGGAAGCCTTCGCCAAACCCGAAGCCGGGGAAGCCGCTGGTGTTCTCGGGCTCCGTGCGCTGCCCCGCCGGCCGCGGTGGTACCTGTAGCCATTGTGTTATTAGAGGTATGTTGCGTAAGACGCTTTTGTTTTTCGGTTCTGTGTGGTCAGTCGTCGGAGCCAGGAAAGCCGCTGTCCATCTTATTGCTGCTTCACCAACCGCGGAATTACCTACATTCATGTTATCCAATATGATCATATATACAACGTGTAAACAGAAACGCAAATCCTGAAAGTAGTTTGGTAAGAATCGGCTTTTGAATAGTTTTCATTTCAGTCTTTTAATTGAGATAAAGAAAATTGAGCCTTGTTTCAAGGATTTAAGACTGAATTTTAAATGCAGTTAACGAAAGTCCGCGACTGTATATGTACAAGGTTAGTCAGATATGGGGTACTAATTAGGGTTTTCGCATTCCCGGCCTATTTGAGTTCCCGGGAATCGGGAATTTTTTCTCATAATTCCCGGGAATTCCCGGGTACCCGGGAATTTTCATGTTTTTTGTATAAATATAGTTTTTCTCGTATATTTCAACATTAAACTTGTGTACGTACTTTAAACATGATAAATTGTCTAACATACCAAATTGGTATGTTAGATTGTTAGTTATTGGTATTACCAATCGACTTTTCTTATCAAAATAAAAAATCTTACACTAATTTAAAAATTGAACTAGGAACAGTCACAGTCATTTATTATGCGAGCGACGTCGCGAGTTTCTTTTATGAAAAAAGTCTTCTCTTCATATAATATGGAAAAATATTACGGAATAACAGTAGGGTGAATGTCTATAAAGGGTGTTACCAAATTCGTGTAATACTTTAAAACCACATGATCTACTACTGGTGTAGAATGACCGAGCACGGGATTTAGCTTGATTAAAAATAAAAATAAAGTTTTTTTTTCTTGCTGTAGCGATAAGTGATCGAAACATAACCAGCTAATAAGGTACAAATACAAAAATTAAAATTGCTGAATTAAAATTTTATTCGTTGGAACATTTCGATGCAACTATACGAAATCGTTCTTTGCAGTCGGTTAACTCGGAGCGCAAAAAGGGCTCGAAAACAGAACAGTTTTTTGAAAAAAAAAAACTATTTTGTATTTAAAATAAAAACCATTTAGGGTTAATCTGTGACCAGTAGATCACGCTGTTTGAAGGAATTACACGAATTCGTTTACACCCTGTATATTTTCATTATAAATCTCGAAATTACACAAAAGATAAGCATTGTGAAAAGTTTCTACAAATGAAACATTTACAAAAAAAAAATCAAGCGTTTAGAATTTGTTTACTAGACAGAGACACCAGTACTGTGTGCTGACATCACGATACATTTACCCCATTCTAAGTTCACACCACGCAGTACAATGTCAGTTTCACGCGAGTGAGACAGAAGACGCTCTAAAATCTTCGGAAGCGTGCAGACCCTTCATTTTTCATCATCATTTCTTCATTTCAAATAATTCCCGGGTACCCGGGATTCCCGCCAAATAATTCCCGGGTCCTAAAATCCCCAAATTCCCGGGAATTCCCGGTTCCGGGTACCCGGGGCGAAAACCCTAGTACTAATCCGAAAAGGTGTTAAAGTACCCATAATAATGAGTAACTTTTGTTCTACACCTTTCCCCAAAAGTCCCCAAAAAAATAGTTTAAGGGCTGATTTTTCAATCGTCAAATAACTTTTATCTGAGCGATAAATATCACGCTTTGACAGCTTTTGTACAGAAAATCTGTCAAAACGTCAAGATTATTCCTCGGATAAAAGTTAGCTGACTATTGAAAAATCAGCCCTAAGAGAAATAGCTGTTCAAAAATTACAAAAAAAATACGCTAAAATCTATCTATCCTCAGCTATGATCAGCTGTGTTAACATTATAGGTCGTATTTGGGGTCACAAATTAGAAGCTCCATTTTCTGAATTCGTAACTGAAGTAGGGACGAAGAATTTTTGAAAAAACCAAAATAAAAGTTATTTTACATGGAAATAAAAATTATCGAATTTTGAAATTTTAACACGGGCTTTTAAATCGTCATCAGTGATCCTTTAAGTGGTCTGCGGATTAGTACCCCCTTTCCGACTAACCTTGTATAGAGCGGCTTAATTTGCGCCCTTGGCAGCCGCTCCTATGGTCAGACCCTAGGGGCCGTTCAAGTATTACGTAAGCACTATGGGGGGGTGGGGGGTCTTTGTTTTGCTTATTTTGGATGACATGGGGGGTAGAGGAGTCTAGATGATGATTACGTCATCGGTAGTTATTTACTTTTTTACACGAATGGCAACCCTCACATTGTCTATGCTTGAAAAGTTTGTTATGTTCGTAAGGTTATAATATTTTTGTCCCTTACTCTATGTTGAATACTGTGTCAGTAAAATCTAATCTCTATCCTAAAACTATTTTCTTATTTTTAAAATTATAATTTTAACATTATAATTAATATAAAAATAAATACATTTATAATTGAAAAATGTTTACGTAAGCATGGGGGGAAGGTGTAAGAGCTTTGCTTACTTTTGCTGACAAGGGGGGGGGGGGTAAATGATTGTAATAAATCTGCTTATGTAATATTTGAACGGCCCCTTAGATACGACACTGGATTCGTATGTTCCATCTTATACCCTGTCAGGGTATACTATACCATCAGGTGTGACTAGGCTCAAAAGCGAACGAGTCAAATAATAAAAAAGCATACCTTATTCCTAGGGTCTTCCTGTTTGGTGTTTCCCCTGCCATATAGAGGGATGACTTTGTCTCGGCTGATGGCTGCCTTGCAGACAGGACACACTTGCCGGCTCGGCCGTGTCTCTAACCACTGGTGCAAGCATGGCCAACTGTGGACAAACGCATGTGGTAAACGAACACAGATATTGTACAAAATAGTAAAGATGATATAGGCAAAGTCGGCGGCAAGATAAGCTTATTCACTGCTCATCACCAGCATGATAAAAGACAATAGGAACACACTGCCATCTGTTTCCTATCATGTAAGCTGTCAACGCCATGTCATATGTAGAAAAAAAAAATTGCCTGCAACGGATTTCCTTGGTCACTATACTCTGTTCAACGAAATATGAGTCCTGACATAGCGGTAATTTCGTAAATTGTAGCTGTAAGGAGACTGTTATCGAAAAAACATAAACAACACCATCAAAAACCATGAAATAGCTAAGTATATGGTTAGTCAGAAAGGGGGTATTACAGGGGGCTTACCGGGCAGAAATTGCCTGGAAGTTGAACTGCCCTGCTTTTTTGTACTTTGTCATCGTTAGAGCAGGCCTGCGGCAGGCCTGCTACGGTGACGTTTACGAAATCCGTTCACCTTTTTTTGTATTGACTTTTCGTACCGTAAACAAGCATAACCGTTCAACTTGGTTCAATAGTCGTTCACCTTTAGTACTGTCATGGTACGATTTTTAGCGATTCAGAAGCAGGCCTGCTTTTGAACGAAAGTTGACTGGCTGGCATTTGAACGTTTTCATAAGAGGTCATGCATGGTAAGCCCCCAGGCCACTTAAAGTGACGACACGTTTGGTGCAGTGGCTAAGCGATTGGCTGCTGCGCTACGCGTCGTGGGTTCGATTCCTTATATCTTATAGGAAAAGCCTAGGACTCGCCTTACGTTGAAAAAGGTATAAATATTAACGCCGTCATATTCATATACAGACACTGAACTGATTTTTACTGAGCAGTCATACACCGAGTTGCAAGAAAGATACCATTAGGTGATCATTAACTAATCCGTCATTAAGAATAATGTTTCCATTAAATTAATGGCTATTGCGTGAACACTAATTAGGTCGTAGTTCGTTCTTCATTTACTAATTATCATAATTATATTGAAATCATGGGGAGTTTGACACATCAAAAATTATTTTTAATGGATAGTTAATCAATCCATTAAACCTAGCTTCTTGCAATGGACAGAAGAGGTTAATGGAGCATTAACATTCTAATGAGAGCATTAAAATTTAATGGACCTTTCTTGCAACTGAGTGATAGTCTTTATTTGTTTATGAAGGTATATATTAGGTGATCTTAAAATTATGTTATATTCCAGATTTATGGCAACAGAATGTGAAGAAATTGGTTTATTTCTACATTATTGAAATAAAATTAATTAGGTAGCATAAAATAAAATTTTAATATCAAAAACTAAGTGTTAAGAAGTTGAACTAAGAAATAAAGTGTTTATGATGGCTTGAAGGCCCAAGTCATACAAAACAAATTTATCTTTTCGTCATCATGACTATTCATTTATTTGCAACTACACTCTTAAAATGGGTATTAACTTATTCATCTAGATCTTCCAACTTACTTTCTATAAATAATTCAGAATCTATTTTAAGAATCAATTTAAATAGTACTAAGTAACTCTTAAAAATGCTGTCATTTCAAACACAGTACAGCTTGACCTTATTTGTTTGGAGTATATAGGTCATTCAATTATGATGTTGCATAATATTTTCCAGATTGTGTAAACTAGTATTCTACACAGTCATATAAATATATTAACAGCAGGTATATATATAAGCATAGTCCATGGGATAAGGATTCAAAAATAAATATCCTAATAAATCTATGATATTTCCCAACAGTGGACAAGGTTTATTTTTCTTGGGCCTACTTGTGCAACATGACATATTTGTTTAATAAGTCTGAGCTTGAGCTAGTCAAGTTTTATGACCACTGACAGAGTTTTTTTTGAATATTCCGGTCTGTCCCCCTGATCTGTCACCTTCGGGGGTCAATCAGGAATAAAACATTTGATCTGTTTCCCTGTCACCAAGACAAACAGACAGATCGAACAAATTATTTCTGGTCTGTCCCCTGCTGTTCTTTAGGGGGACAAATAGAAATAAGAAGTTTCGATCTGTCCCCCTGTTACCGACGAGGGGACAGATCGGAATATTCCGGTTTTTTTTTGGGAAGGCTGATATTCCACTTATCAAATATCTTTGTCCAATGTTCGTTTGAGCAAAGAAATTGTGCATTTGATCAAAGAAATTGGATGATTCCAATTAAGAATTTCAAAGAAAAGAAATTTTAGCAAATATTGGATACTGATATTGGACAAAGATATTTGACAAGTGGAATACCAGCCTTAGTACTGGGTTATCCCTTTGAAGAAGGTTGCACAAATTAGCTGTATTACCAGTATAAGTCAAATCTTCTGGAATAAAAAACCAAATGAAAAACAATCTAGTAGTACTACTAGCTAGTATCACATCTTAGATAAGTGCATGTGTAAAAGACCTTCAAAATTTTTTTAGACATTTTTTGCCAAGGTCTACTTTATTGCAAAAAAAATTATAAGCTTCTTATTATTAAAATTATTACATTGCTGCTACAATTTATTCATAAATTCAAGATCTTACTTAATTGTTTTTACATATTTATGATCTTAAAATGTCAGGTCAATAAACTGTACAGTCAGCAAAATAATAAAATTTATAAATTTATTTTCTTTGATTTATTATTTAAGGGTGACGTTATCACCCCAATAGTCTTCATCCAGTGATGATTTAGTGAGGAAATACTTAGTTTAGCGTTCACCAACAAAATTCTTTAGTTAAACAGCTGTTTACCTAAAACAACATGTACCAACTAGGGTTTTCGCCCCGGGTACCCGGAACCGGGAATTCCCGGGAATTTGGCGATTTTAGGACCCGGGAATTATTTGGCGGGAATCCCGGGTACCCGGGAATTATTTGAAATGAAGAAATGATGATGAAAAATGAAGGGTCTGCACGCTTCCGAAGACTTTAGAGCATTTTCTGCCTCTCTTGCGTGAAACGGACATTGTACTCCGTGGTGTGAACTTAGAATGGGGTAAATGTATCGTGATGTCAGCACACAGTACTGTTGTCTCTGTCTAGTAAGCAAATTCTAAACGCTTGAATTTTTTTTTGTAAATGTTTCTTTTGTAGAAACTATTCACAATGCTTATCTTTTGTGTAGGTAATTTCGAGATTTATAATGAAAATACAGGTGTAAACGAATTCGTGTAATTCCTTCAAACAGCGTTATCTACTTACTGGTCACAGATTAACCCTAAATGGTTTTTATTTTAAATACAAAATACCTAGTACATTTTAAAAAAAAAAGTTCTGTTTTCGAGCCCTTTTTGCACCCCGAGTTAACCGACTGCAAAGAACGATTTCGTGCTAGTCGTGCTAGCCAGCTGTGTCACCGTGCTTTCATTCATTGATGAGTGGCGTCGAAATGTTCCAAGGAATAAAAATTTTATTTAGCAATTTAATTTTTTTATTTGTACCTTATTAGCTGGTTATGTTTTGATCACATATCGGTACCGCAAGAAAAAAAAACTTTATTTTTATTTTTAATCAAGCTAAATCCCGTGCTCGGTCATTCTACACCAGTGATCATGTGGTTTTAAGGTATGACACGAATTTGGTAAATGATAAAATGACATTTATTTCTGTAAATAAATCTGTTACAGACACTTTTACAAGTCAATTTTATATGTAACAGCCTTTATACTTAGTCATTCACCCTATTGTTATTCCGTAATATTTTGCCACATTATATGAAGAGAAGACTTTTTTTCTCAGTAAAGAAACTCGCGACGTCGCACATTAAATGACTGTAACTTTACCTAGTTCAATTTTTTAAATAAGTGTAAGATTTTTTATTTTAATAAGAAAAGTCGATTTGTATGTTAGACAATTTATCAATTTATCATTTTTAAAGTACTTACACAAGTTTAATGTTGAAATATACGAGAAAAACTATATTTATACAAAAAACATGAAAATTCCCGGGTACCCGGGAATTCCCGGGAATTAAGAGAAAAAATTCCCGATTCCCGGGAACTCAAATAGGCCGGGAACGCGAAAACCCTAGTACCAACCTTAGACTGATGTTGATAACATTAATTCTCTGAAATTTTAAAATGTACAAGAATGTAGGTAAGCAGATGTTGAAGCGGAGTCCTAATGTTGGTGAACACTAGCCTTACTCCCCCTTATTACAAAAGATGGTTTAAACCAAGACTAAGGTAAACCCAGGTTTAAAATATAACCATCACTTTCTTATGTCATATAACAAAAAGAGACAGGGCTATTTAAAACCTAGGTTTTTCTTAAACCATCTTTTGTAATAAGGGGGACTGGGTTTATAGACTTGGTAAACTTATCTACAGAAATAAGCTCAGGCTATGTAATCGGAAGCACTGTCCAATATGACCCATCGCTTTTATATAGTAGCTATTTTTTTTTGGGTAGAATATGGTGTTTTTAGTGTGTTTTTGAAAACTAAAAGTTGCGGAAACCCATAGGTTACGAGAAAAAAATCTCCAAAAGTGTCATTCGGGATTGGTGGGATTGTGGGAGTATTAAGGGTGGGGGGTCGGGATCGCGGCCCAAATTTTATGTCAAAGTAAGAATTAGGTCAAGGTCACCTCCAAGGTCAAGGTCAAAGGTTCAAAAGGTCAAGGACATACAAAAAAAAATTGAAAATCGTGGAAACTTGCCTCAAATCGTGCTAAATGCCAAAGGTCAAGGTCATATCAAAGTCAAAGGTCAAAATTCTAAGGTCAAGGTCATTTTTTTTGTCTTTAAAAAAAAAAAAACTCTACCATACTTACATCATATTCAAGGTCAAAGTAATTCACAGAATACAGTATTAAGGTGGAGTCGACGGAGCCCCGCTTCGCGGGGCACCTATTTCTGGGTAAATGGTTTGAAAAAACCTAACATGAAGGGCATGACGGGGGCTGCATTCGCTCGCTTCGCTCGCTCATTCTAGCCCCCGTCATCCCCTTCAAACCTAACCTATCCGAGTCGGGGTGTCCCAATTCCCGAGTTCGCTGCACTCGCTCATGCATTGTAGGTTCATTAGCATTCATTAGTATCCAGGTGCAGTCGACGGATACACGCTTCGCGAGGCACCTATTTTTGTGTAAAAGGTCTGAAAAATAGGTGCCCCATATGTGTGTTAGTGTGGTGTGTAGTTTGATAGGTAAACAACAAATAAAAAGCTCAAAAATATATGACTACACGAAGACTGACAACTGTCAAACGCGTTATTCACATCAAATTGATCAAATTCCATAAATTACGTTCCGTTATCCACAATTATTAATAAGTACAAATAAAACTATTTCATTTTGAATCCTAATAATTACATTATTCACATAATATTTTATTTAATAGCGTTAACAACAATTTAAAATTAAAAAAATGTTAAAAACTGCTTTATTAGTATCAAAAAACATTTAAATCCGCTGTCACTTAGTCTGAACGTAGAACGAAACGACCAATTAGTGAAATTTTTACATTATCTGTGGCAAGTTATGTCAATTTTATACGTAAATTAATTAGAAATTATTGAAACTTTAGGATTTTTTTTCTCGAAAACTGTGCGGCTCTGCAGTAAAAGGTTTTGTGAAAAGCTTTAAGAAGTATGAGATCTACACGCAAAAAAATTGTGAAGCTCCAAATCAGCGGGTCATATTGTACAGTGGAGCCATGTAATCTACTGATGCAATTCAAGTATAAAAATTTGAAATATTACTCAACTTAGTTTCAATTTGTACTTGACATATAAAGAGCATTTCAATGACTATTATTAACTCAATAATGCTCTTGAAATTATAAATCAGAGGTGAATTATAGGTATTGTTTAGAATAAATTTCAGTCACAGTAAAGTGAATGAACACAAAACATGTCAATTTGCATTTCAGAACATAATTAGCATACTTAATTATATGATAATGTTTCTACTTATATATTTTCCAGAATGTATGAGGGGGGCGTGATAATGTCGTACCAGAACAGGTGGCCACACATGCTGACCACGGCGTCGCGGGCCGTATCCAGGCAAATGTTGCACTCCAACATACGCTCGTCATGTTTGTCCTCCTCTCCGCCAGCGTCACCACCCGGGGGCGATGCGCTCGCCCGCGCTTCGCTCGTCTCGGCCATCGCTCTGTCCAACAAAACACTCCACAACTGATCACGTCAATTACACATAAATATTCAACTAAAACCTTATCACCACCAGTGACGTTCCCAGTGTGACACGACAAAACTTCAAAGACCTTACTGTAAACTAATCTGTATAGAATTTATTAACGATTTAGACAAGAAAATCACCTGACACTGTTAAATTTGAAATAATACCCAGCTTATCCACACAGAAAATTATAAAAATAAATAAATCAGGTCCCCAATCCCGTGGTTTTATGATCTGTCATATTTTTTTGGCATAGACTATACAGAAAACTGTCACTACATCTTTAATTTTTGGCTACTTCGACGTGGCTAAAATATTTTATTTCATGATTTTCATGTCTATCCAAGTTATCTAATAAACTTTACGAGTATTATCAAATAAACAACTAAAAACTTAGTAAATGCCTGAAAGTTACTGCAGTAAATTGTAACAAGCGTATCGATTTCATTTGTTTATAAACAAATCTTATCTATGTTCTTTTTGTCATTTCTGCTAACCTGGTGCTGCGTTATGATTGGCCGTTCTTTGTCTTTTCGTCTCTGATCGTAATTGATATTTTACGCAGTCGATAAACTTGTACAAGGAAAACAAATGTCAAGTTTTTCTCTGTCTGAACTAAATATTGTGTTAAAATTTTTTTCATTGCTATCTAAGCGTATGTGCTTATTGAATTACGAATTCTTACTGGATTTGTGTTAATTGTGATCAATTGGAATCACTAACTGCAAGTGCTGGTCCCAAAAATATGTTGAAAAACATTTGTGACGTCACAATCCCAATCAGCTGAGGCGGTGTGGAGGGAGGGTTGAAGAAGATAAGTGCAGCAAAACAAACAAGATGGGTGGTGCGGTGAGCTCGGGGCGGGATAACAATGAGCTGATAGACAACCTAATGGGCGGCAACTACATTCGCACTCGGACAGTGGAGCGGGTGTTCCGCGCGCTCGACCGAGCTGACTACATGACGCCCGAGGCCCGGGACCAGGCATATAAGGACTTAGCCTGGCGAAATGGGCCACTGCACATGTCCGCACCATGTATTTACAGGTGGGTAGCTCCAGCACTGAAGGTAGATGCTAAAAATGTATAATCAATAGTCAACTTCACATTTTGAGATACTAACTATGTCATTGGAGAGCTGTAAAGCATGTTTGAAGTACAAAACTGGGTCAGTGTCATCCAAGGGTGGTTAAGGTTGTCACTGTGAAGTTATTGAGGTGCACTGTACCTTCATAGAGTCTAATATTTAAGGATTGGGAACATAAATAGACTTAATTGCCAACAAATGGCCAGTGTAATTTATATATTTTATCACAGTATGTTTTATATTTAACTAGATGACTGTGATAATGATATCTTAGGTCCCTTGTTGTGGTATCCTCTGTTATAGGTACATTAGTAATAGTAGATATGTATATATAAAGAGTGTAGTATCTAATATGTTTTACTATAGTATTGTTTGTGGATTTCCTAGAACAGAGAATCTTAACATCTGCAAAGGCTTATGTTTATGTATTCATAGTGTAGACTGTAGATACACTTTAAAGGGGCTTGGTTACTCTGAATAACTAACAACTCTTGGTTTTAAATTGTTCTCTTATCTTGAGTGTTTAGGTAATAACTACAATCATATTTATATTTTGAATTGGGGTCAGATGGTTATTACAACAATAGAATGGCCAGCCAGCAACCCATTCTAATGTACAGTAATGTAAAATAATGTTGTCTCTTTGAATTCAGGAACATAATGCTTAAACAGGCTGTTTTCAAGCAGCAATGTTATTTTAGGAGTACCAAATAACGTTGCCTCTCTGAAGTGAGGAACAGAACGCTCAAAGCCTGGTATCAGAGAGGGAAACTTATTTTACATGCACTATTTGTATCTCAGTCTACCAAGTGACTGCATCTTCTTGATAACACTTGGATCAACATCCATTTCATTGAGAAATCTGGGATATCTGGGGCTGGAATTCCAAAATGTGATTGTTATTGTGTGGAAAAATCTTCAGTCCATTACTGGTTTTCTATTTAACACAATAGTGAAGCATTAATTTACGTAATACAAAACTTAATAAAAGATAAGTCAATTAGGACCATAGCGTACGAAGGCACTGCTTA
Organism: Amphipyra tragopoginis; assembly: GCA_905220435.1. Lineage (NCBI taxonomy): Eukaryota > Metazoa > Arthropoda > Insecta > Lepidoptera > Noctuidae > Amphipyra > Amphipyra tragopoginis. The sequence continues at coordinate 26,955,832 of HG992004.1, forward strand.
TTTCTTAAAGATATCTCTTCTAGTAGAGGCAAGGAGAATTCTATTTTTATAGTGCATTGGTTTTTGTATTTACTGTGCTTGAAAAAATTAATCAATAAATCAATGCAGGCTATCAGTGGCGATGGGTGAATTTTCTTAAAAGGGAAGCCGGACCAAAAATGCTTACCTTGCTCAAGTGTGATGCGTGAATAATATATAAATGAATTGTAGACTGCTTGTAACATTGCTCACGATAAATTTTAAATGAAGTACTTAGGTAATGAAATTAAGGCCTTTACATTATGCTAAGTTAAATCAGTGTGTACAGAAACCTTACTCCCTGACTAATGTATTTAATATCTATTATTACAATTAAGATCAAACCGGGGTGCTCATATAGCACTAAAAGCAGTTTGTCATTTAAATGAAGCGTAATAAATTGGTTTGCAAGAAGTATGAGAAATGTTTTAATTTAATTTGTCCAAAATAATGTTTGACCTGCAATATCTTATTATCAATAAGTAACAACCATGTAGTGTGACAAGACAAGTTTAGCAGCATAATATAACTGTATTAATCATTTCTTTCTTAAAATATCCTTTCCTGTTTTTAACACAACACACTGTTACCAACTAAGGTCCCCGTCACGAGAAGCTATAAATTTTGTAAATAAAGAACTTCTACAAAGTTACGTAGCGACAATTCAATCAACAACAAATAATCCCAAATTCAATCAACTCAAAGTTACATACGTGTAATACGAAACTAACGAGCAATTTCACTTAGTCGGGTTATATTTTAGCGATATAAAGCGCTATCGTCTAATGTTTTGTGGTACCGGAACGTGTCTGACTCATGGAACGTCAACATTTGGCCCGCCATTTTGAAGTAAGTTCACACTGACGCTGTCAATGCTGTCATTTGAGTTTTGCATGCGTTTCAGTTTGTTTGTGTTGTTTTCGTAGATTATTATTTATTATTATATAAATAAAATAAAAACCATTATATAAAAATAAAAATCATTACAAAACTGTTTTTTTACTTGTTCCAAAGGTTGCGAACCCCTAAATGTGTGTTTACAAAATTTATAGCTTCTCGCGACGGGGACTTTACTGATACCAATAAAACAATGAAAAATCCACTACAAATGTAAACAAATGTAAACTTTAATAACATGCGAATTAAGTTCGGGTATGATTTAAGCTGTCGTCAATTTAATTGGTTTTGAATTTCTTAAATAATAGGGTTTGTCGGCAAAATAGTAGATCTGTCGCCAAAATGTAGTTGCCAAACAATATAAAAACAATTCTATAATAAATCACATATAATCATCGGGATATACTATCAAGTATCAAATAAACAGGTTTCGATTTATTATAATAAGTTTGTCCTGATAACTGTATAATCAATTTATTCAAAACGATCATTAAAAAAATTTTATATAGCACTTCAAAAATTCATAAAAGTCCCAAAAGTAGTAGCATCATATTTGCAAATGAAAAACTTAAGGGGATGTTTGTAAGGTTGTTTGGGTTTCCAAAGCAGAGTCGACGAAGCCGGGGCTCCTACTTCTGTCTGCAGAGTTTAAAGTAACCTAACACGAAGGGGATGACGGGGGCTTCGCTCGCTCGCTTTGCTCGCTCACTCCAGCCCCCGTCATCCCCTTCGAACCTAACCTATCCGCGTCGGGGTGTCCCAAATTACCGAGGTCGGAGGCACTCCCTTAAAATAATAATGTCATAGCGCGCCAATTTGGCTCCGACCCTTTGATAAATTTTTCATTAAATTTATAAACAGAACTATTTAATTAGTAACGAATAGTATTATTTTGATAACTGAACGAAATAAAATGTAACTACTGCACTGGTGACAAAATAACAAATAAAAACAAGTCGCAATCTGGGGATAATCATCGATTTATTTGGCGACAGATATACCATTCTGAGTACGAAGCTATTATTTAAGGGATAAACCTATTATTTTGACAACAAAATTTTTATCCAAGGAATGAACTACGATTTTATTGATAACCCATCTCATAAGTTAGATACATATTGACATTAATTTGGTAATTCATAACTGGCGACACTTTAATTTATCTGAGAATGAAAATATTTCGTGGCGATAAATCTATTAATTAGATGATGCAAGTTGATGACAAATATAAACTTTGCTGACAAAAAATATAGTTCCCATTAAGTTCATTTGAGGTTGACAAAACCTTGAAAGGTTGTAAAACAATTACTTGCAATGAAAACTGAACTACGAATTATGGATCCTCCTGTTTTTTAAATTCAATGTGGCTGATATTACCTAAGTGCAGAATATGTGATTATGATTTCATTATTTTAATATTATTGATAAGATTATCGTTGGTGCGCTTGTCAAAACCCTTATTGTGGATTTTATTAACTTTTCAGGCAGTGGACTGAATTATCTGATAACTATTAGAGCTCTTACACACCACCTTTTTTCAGGCGCCGTCGATGCACGTTTCCCTATCGCGCGTTGTCGGCGCTGCTAAACTTGAAATAGGCAGATTACTTGCGATTGCATCGCTGCAAACTCAGACTACAGACGCGCGTGAGCAACTCTCCTTGCAAAGTAAAACGCGTGTAGCACGCGCGCGGAGGAGCGTGTATCGCGCTACAGACGCGCGTGAGCATTAAAACGAGCTGAACGTATGTGTTTGCAGCTAAAGAGACGCGCTGTGCCAGCGCGTCTGTATCGATGTAACTCCGCGCTACTAGCGCATCGACAGCTCGCGAAAAAGTCGTCGTCTGCATACTATAATTTTATGAACGTGTGAATAGGTAAATTGGTTGCGATAACATCGCGTTTGCAGCGCGTTATAGTTGCGTGAGACGCGCGTCGACAGCGCCTGAAAAAAAAGTGGTGTGTAAGAGCCCTTAAGTTTAAGAGAGATCTAAAAATTCTAAACGCTAGCAAAACATCTTTTTTTTATACAGTGATGATTTTTTTTGTGTTTCTTCATTCTCTCAAAATATACGTTTTTTTGTATTTTTCGTGCACACGTCCGATTTTTTACGCCGTGCTTAAATGGGTTTTGGCAAGCGCATCGACGTTATATTAAAATTTTCTGTGACATAAGATCTGCTTGTTGAGTGCAAATCTTATCAGCTGTTGACCCCGTCATCATTATTATTGACTAACATTGCCTGCAACTTTGTTATGATGCTCAGATTGTTAGGTTGGCTGTGAAAATTACAAAATAAAGTAATTGCTACAGTCAGTATATGCTATAATAAGGTAGTAAACAGAGAAAGAGATTTTGATTAATTTTTGTGGAGCGGTCATTTGTTTCCTGGAGAACGACATGGAACATTCAACCTGGAATATTATAAACTGAGGAGCTCAGTACACTTTTGGGTCGTCACGTTTTTTTTTCTCATTGGACTGAAAGCCTTAAGATTTTATGACTTTCTGAATAGATTTGGTCGAAAAAGTGCCATTTTTTAAGACAAAGGAGCATCTCGCAGTCGCATTCTTATCAAAAAGTGACATTTACAAGGCAAACAGTCCTGCTCGTAAAAAGTTTTTTCTCTGATTTCTGAACAAAAACGAAAAGTGAAATTAACCCCTTTTGTTCCTCCGTACCTCCTCAACTTCATGGTCATAGAGCTGCTGTGGACACAGCTATGAGGTGTACCTAAATCAAGGATCTTGAATATCGGAACATTTGTTCGCGTGTTACAAATGTCCACAAATAAGTATTAAGCTAGGTTGCACCCTTATCTCTATCTGCCTAGTATTATTTAACAATCAGACTTTCTCGAAATATAATTAATTTTTTGTTATTCAATTCTGTGTGTAAAACATGTGTTGAAAGATAAATAATCCATGTTATTTCGTATTTATAATGCTAAAAGATAAAGAAAGAAATCTTAGTTGTTGCAGATGTCTATTTATCTTTAAACTCTATATTTATTACTGTGATAACAAACACACACGCAAGTTGCTTTCCCAAATCCTCACCCCCGTCCTCCCTACCATATGATACCCTAGGCAGAGGCTATAGCAGCCAAACTAAAGTACATTTGGTTTACTAACACAACCTAACTACTTACTGCAATCGTATTACTTGACGCTACTATTGTTCATCGTAGCACATTTTCAAGACGTTATTTGCAAACATGTCTACATTGATATCTCCATTTTCTAGTGAGGTGTTGGAAGGCCTAGAGCTAAAGCCGGGGCTGTCGTTCTTGAACGTCGGCTCCGGCACGGGTTACTTTAGCACGCTGGTGGGACTGATCATCGGCTCCGGCGGCATCAACCACGGCATCGAGGTCCATCCCTACGTCATGGAATACGCCGTCAAAAAACTCGGACAGTTCATCGAGAACTCGCCAACTTTGGACGAGTTCGACTTCTGTGAACCTAGGTTTTATTGTGGTAAGTGTTGATTTGACTTCTTCATGTATTCGTTTGCTGGCTAAAGTGTATGACTTTGTGTGGAGTTTCGCTCGTATTAGAAGGCACAATTACCAGATTTCCCAAATACCGACCAGTATGACTTTGTGTGGAGTTTCGCTCGTATTAGAAGGCACAATTACTAGATTTCCCAAATACCGACCATATCCTTACAATCTACTACTAACGTTTATTTATGAGAAACATACGGAAAAAACTGATTTTTAGAATTTCGGGGGATAACATTTTTTAAAATTTTTTTTGGCATTACTACTAACGAAAAAAGCTTCACTACGCTTCACTACTATCCACTACTAATCGAAATCTTCCGAAAAACCCTAAGGGTCTTTTTACTGTCGTGGCGCCTGAATTTCACCTTTTCATACATGTATTTATTGTGATGCGTGAAACACGCACGAAAAGGTGATCTGCGAGCGCCACGCATGCGGGTGGCGCATGCAAGCGGGCACGAACCCGCATGACAGTAAAAAGGCCCTAAAAAACTTATTTTTCCAAAGTCGGGTGCCAAGTTCACACAGGTCATCTCCTTAAGCTGTAAGTACACTATGCCGCTACCTAACAACGCTCTGGCGACCAATGGATGTCCAAATAACTATCTCAGAAGCCTGGCCGGACAGCAGCGTAACCGATTCGAGAGAACTGTTCGTTTGCGATGACCAGCGCAATACTTACTTGAGAGAGGTGTAAGTCCAGTAGTGGACTGTGTATGACTAAATGGGGCTGACCAACTAAAATCTGGAGATACGTTTTGATGGTTCATGTCTTGGGATCAAGGTTAAGTTGCACTCTTTCGTCATTGCACTTATTCAGTTCGGAGCTTTTAGACCAGTTAAAAATAAATATAAATACACATACTCACGTCTGTAATCCCCGAAGGGGTAAGCAGAGGTGTCTATTACAGGTGTCTGTACACCTACGTTTCGCCACTGATGTTTTAGTCCCATGTAATTGGTGGCGAGCCTATTGCCATTTTCCAGGAACAATTATGGTTCAATTGGCCTGTTTAAATGTTCCTACTTTGCAAGACTGCACTGCATATTTTGGTACATAAATTCAGCTGAATAGTTCCAGGATATGGAGTGCAGGCTTGCAGAGTAGTTACATCAAATAGGCCCTAGGTTCATCGTCTTTTACGACTCGCTTTCTCGACTCGCCGACGGAGGGGAATTATAAACCTGAACATTAATTCCATACTTGGTTTTACATTGACATTCTTGATTGTGAGCGTACAATGAAGGTCAAGGTCAATAACTAATATTAATTTCTACCCAGTCTTGACCACTTTCTAATCACGGTATTTTTTGTACATTATTTTCTTTGTTTCATATAAACGCTATAATGCAATAAACTGAAACTGAATAATTTCATAAGAACTCATACATAAAGATATCGAAGGCACTAACCTCATCATACAGAGATCTCAAGCGTAACGGTTAAGCGTAATTTTATTAATCTGTACGCGATTATGTTATGCATTCATACTTATCTGCAGGAAAATGTTGTTGTTCCTATGAAACGTTAATTATATGTGAATATAATATTTCATTTCACCGTGCCTCGAAGAACACGTCAGAGAGACTGCTGTTACGCGATTGTAAATGACACAACAATATAATCGTTCAGGGGTGATTCTATCATTACAGTTTTAGCTAATATCGGTATGTCAGGATTGCGAGCAAGGTAAACACAGTAAATAAAACCAACATAGACTCTCCACCACTGAGAGTACTTGTATTTGGGTTAATATTAGTAACATTAACTAGATCACAGTATATTACTTTACACAATTATTACAAGATCATAAAATAAGGACAAGCTAATCAGATATAAAAGGTCAGACTTCTTCAGCTGTTCAACACGGAATGCTCTCACTTCGTCGAATGACCGCCGCCTTTATAAGCTCGGGTGCGTTCATCCATATCGACGACTACCTCCCTTTATCAACATTGCCCAGTGTTACCCACTAGCGATAACACGGCCCTCCTGCAAAACACACGTCCTCGTGTGTTGGTGGTTGGTGGTCGACGCACCATCAACCCCATCGTCAAGATTGTACATCAAGGCCCAACTTCAGTGACACCTCTGGACCTTAAACAGAAACAAATAATACAGTACACGTCTCGGCCACACCTGATCACTCATCTTTGACCTCGTCATGTTACTCATGTCTTTGACCAAAGTAAAATGAAAAGCATCCAAAGAACGTTTGAGTCGATTAGAGCTTGTTATCCCATCGACGGCCAACAAGCTCATCACCCATGACTTAAACTAGTTGATATTCATTCAGTATCAACCCAGTTCTATATTCGTTCATAACTTCTCGTATCAAACTTACTTACTTACAAACATCCACACATTAGATTTCAACATTTTCACAATAAAATACTATCTCAGATGCCTATTAGACAGTTCTACTTTGGTTAAACATCAAATTTTAGTTATTCAATAAATCATAATAGGTACATAAACACACAATCTCATTATACACAAATTCATAAAATCATTTAAATACATTTACAATATTTTTCAGGGCTAAATATCTCATTATAGTTTTTCACAAATTCATAATACATAAACACTTAAAATATTTCTTGGTTAAATATTTCAACGATTCACAAAGCCATAATACATAAACACTTAAAATATTTCATTCGTAAAAATCTCATACCTAATTATTCACAAAATCACAACATAATATTATCTCAATAATTTACATTTTCATAGTACATTTAACACTTAAAATATTCCATGATTAAATATCTCAATTATTCACAATTCATTGTACCAGCATATAAACACTTCAAACTCATAGTACGTTAAACACTTAAAATATTTCAAGATTAAATATCTCATTATTCACAAACTCATAGTACATAACAACGATTAAAATAATTCACGATTCATTATCTCATTATTATTCAGAAAATCCTACATTCTTAAATATCTCAATTCTTCACAAAATCAGAAAACAAACATCCTAAATGTTTCATGGTTAAATATCTTATAATCATTATTCACAGTATCATAGTACATAATTATAAACACTTAAAATATTATCTCAATTATTCCAAAATCATAATACTTAAGTATCATTTTTCATGATCAAATAGGTATCTCAATTATTCACAAACTCATTTTACAAAACTGACATGATGTTTTAAACATAACATTTCTATATTGCGCTAATAATCCAACCTTTTTACAACAATACAATACATATTAAACACATCTTTAACGAAATTAAGTCAAATTATTTTTTTATTTAAAATAAATTTGACAAATTAATCTTTAACGGAAGTCATCATAGTAATTATCATCAATAATAAATACAATTTCCTGTTTTCGTCTACAAAAAATACATTTTAAACCATAAGTAATAATAACAAACTACTTTTTAATTTCAATAAACTATTTTGTACCATTCTACAACAAGAATTATAACAAAACCAATCAAAACAAATATCAATATTTTCAAAACTTTTTCAAAACATTAATTCAAAACAGAATCTCATTTTCACTGCATTTTCATTTATCAATTAATAGCATCACCCGCCTTGGATTTAGCCAACTCATTTGGCATCACCTGCTTTATCAACATGGCATCACCCGCCTTGGATCTAGCCATATCATGGCATATCCCGCCTTGGTTCCAGCCCTATAACAATTGCTTCGCCACGTTAGAGTTTCAGTTTTCCCCAGGCGAAGCCTTTGGCCAACCCCGGCTGGCCAAACCGGGCGGTGCCAAAGATCAACCCTGGTTGCATCTCACCACAAACTCTAATACGACTTGCAATGTATTTTCCTACACGAATAAATACAGATGCCGTATTTATTTTCCACGAATAAATACAGATACCATCATATTTATTTTATACTAATAAACACAGATATCATCTCATTTATTTTACACGGATAAATACAGATAACATCTCTTTTATTTTACATGAATAAGCAAAGATATCATTTAATATTTATTTTACACGAATAAATAACCTCTCATATTATATTTCCTTCATCAAAATTCCTTCACACATAATAAAATGGTTGTGACTCACCGGATTTATCACATTTTCTCATTCTCACACTTCTCACCATTGTAATCGAATAATCAAGTTTTTGTCAGTCCGTCTACAGGGGATTTTTTTAGCAAAATATTTACATGTGGGTATACAATCATAATGTGGACTGGTTTTTTCTTGTTCCACTTCTGATGTAAATGACACAACAATATAATCGTTCAGGGGTGATTCTATCATTACAGTTTTAGCTAATATCGGTATGTCAGGATTGCGAGCAAGGTAAACACAGTAAATAAAACCAACATAGACTCTCCACCACTGAGAGTACTTGTATTTGGGTTAATATTAGTAACATTAACTAGATCACAGTATATTACTTTACACAATTATTACAAGATCATAAAATAAGGACAAGCTAATCAGATATAAAGGTCAGACTTCTTCAGCTGTTCAACACGGAATGCTCTCACTTCGTCGAATGACCGCCGCCTTTATAAGCTCGGGTGCGTTCATCCATATCGACGACTACCTCCCTTTATCAACATTGCCCAGTGTTACCCACTAGCGATAACACGATGTAACCTAAAACCTAAAGTTAAAATAGTGGGTTACATCATTCAGCCGAAAGACGTCCCAGAAGGGGGAGTTTGCCGTAATCGCCACGCTTGGCCCTGGGTTGGCGATCGCAGTATGGCTGTTAAAGTACTCAGAGAACACTGCTGCCCATCCTCTGGCTAGAGAATCCCTTAGTCGCCTTTTACGACACCCGTGAGAAGAGATGGGGGTAGTGCTATTCTTTAAGTCCGGCACTATACGAGACGCCGTATCCCAGTAGTTCCATTCTCTAGTTCCATTATGGGACTACTGGGATTTTTTTCTCCCAGTAGTTCCATGGAACTAGTGGGTACTACACGAGTAACTACACTACACGAGTGGGCGGGACAAGTGGGTTTACACGGATCAAACCTAGGGGTCAGGCACCTTGTGGGTAGCTAGACTAGCTAGTCCCCGCCAAGCTGGGCTAATTTGGCAGTCATTCAGATGTACTCCCACCAGGGTAGTAAATTCACAATTCGTCAGCCTTTTCGAAGTGCACCATGATTCTCACCGATCAAACCTCAGGATACCATGGTATTCCCCAGAAACTGGGTCCCGGAGTTCAGATGGCAGTCGCTCCGTAAAAACCATACCTATTTCTAGCAGCATTGCTGTATTCCGATTTGTTGAAGGATATATGTGCCAGTGAAGTTTGCACATGAAACTTTTCAACTTTATCTCAGGGTAGGCAACGCATTGACCAAGGAGGGAGCGGAGAGGGAGAGAGAGGCGACGGCCACTCTCCCTTCCCGCGTCAGACGCACCAGGCGCCGCCGGAGGTCGCGCGACGATCTCCGGCCACCCTAGTGTGTGGCCTGCGGGCGACGGGTTAGGGGACCCGTCGCCCGACCAGTAAGGGCTTGCGCAGACGAGGGACAATGGCGCAGTACCCCATGTCGCCTGACGGTATACGCGGACAAAGAGCAACCTAATGACAGTAACAACAAGAGCGCACCGCGGACATTTTGTCCGCTATTGTTTTGTCCGTCTGCGCAAGCCCTTACAGGCCTCTCAGGAGGACGTAGGGCAAGGCCCCACAGAAGGAGAAGTCCACCAGGGGCTGGCGGACCGAGGCCTGCCGGGGTTGCGGTGCATGCAGCTGCGAATCCCGCGACCCCGGCTAAAGGCCAGGAGAAAGAACACCGTGGCTTTTAACCGGTAAGAGTCCGGCATAACGGCATGAGGATTTTCCCACGATAAAAAAAAGGGTCGGCAACGCATCAGCAATCCTCTTGGGGTTGTAGGTGTATAGGCGGCAGTAACCACTTACCGTCAAGTGGGCTTCAGCTGGTTTCAATCGTTCCTTATCGGGTCGGAATGGAAGTCGACCCATCATAGTTATGCTCTGGGGTCGTTGGGGTGTTGTTTATGAGTGACAAGAGATATGAGTTGGATAAAGTATGATACTATGTTTCTATTTTAGGTAATGGGCTATGCGTGGTTCCCCTACAGGCGCCATACGACCGCTTGTACTGTGGCGCCGGGTGCCCTGAACAGTATCAGAATTATTTCAAGCAACTCATAAAGGTAAGCTCTAGGTTTAATCAGAGTTGGTAACACCATTTTATATTATTTATCAAATTTTCTGAAATTTTCACCCAAAGATTTCACCTTCGGGTTGCTGGTATGAGTAGATTATACAAGGTGTTGATCAAATCATGCCATATTTATAGAGCAAATGTTTAAAAATGTGCTTGTTCATCGAAAAATACAATAATTCTAACATAACATCACGCCTTGTATACCCCGAAGGGTTGGGCAGAGGTGTATAGGAACACCCACGTTTCGCCGTTATGTTTAAGTCCCATATAATACGAGCCTATTACTATCAACCGGGCACGAATCCAGGCTCCGAGCTGCTACTGAGAAATTCCACACGAAAAAACCCAATAACACTTTGCTCGACCTGGGGATCGAAGCCAAGACCTCACGCTCAGCAGTCGCGCTTACGACCACTAGACCAACGAGGCAGTCTATATCCAATTCTACTGTTATTAAAAACCAAATTTTCACTGAGAAACATTAGAGAAGATTTGCGAATAAATCCCGAAGTGCCCCGAACGACTTCGAGAAAGTCACCAGTGACACGTACAACGCGCCGAATTCTGCCTATTTTTTTGGTGGATTTACTCGCGTCGTTTTTGTGCCACGCGGGGGGCGTTTGTTTGTTTACAAATATTTAAAATTTGTATTTTTTTATTCGTGTTCAATATCTGTGGCATAGTCACCTCCTTAAATATGGCACGGATACAGATCAACACCTTGTATAATTTAATATAAATTATACACCATACCGCTGGATATGTGGTTGAGGTATGGAAGACACAGCGAGAGGACCGATTCCGCCCTCTCTCTCAATGTATCTCAATCTGATAGATGTTGTTGTTTATCAATAGGACCAGTGCCTCGTAAGACACCCTTTTCTTAGATTTTATTTGACTGTCTTCGTGTTATCAGGCCTATCGAACTCTGCAGTATAGGTACGAACGCGGCACGTACTGCAGGTGAGCCTCGAACAATGGGTGAAGTGATAATGACTCGCATGACTCCATGTATGTTATGGTGGTCGTTACAGTTTGAGCTCTCTCGCGCTTAGTGTAAGGTTCAATATCGTTTGGAATGAGTGATCTTTAGGTATGTATACAAGATACATAAATGTGTTTTTACTTAGGAGCGAATCTTTTGTATGTTAGAACTATTATTTATTGTCTTAGTAAATAATACAAGTCTGTTAGAAACTTTTTCCATAATTATATTTATTTTATTTTTATAAATAAAATAACTGTGTCTCAATATATGCCTAGTGTTTACGTGGTGGTGTGTTTGTGGCAAGGTGGGCGGCATCCTGGTGATGCCTCTGAACGACAACCTGGTGCAAATCAAGCGCACCGGTGTCGATCACTGGTCGTCCAGGAGTCTGCTCAACGTGTCCTTCGCGACCCTCAGGGTGCCCACAAAGGAAGAATCGGTAGACCTCGTCAGACTTGGTAAGATATTCTTAGTACTGTGCCAGTTAACATACGTCACGCGCTGAGCGTGCCGTTACAGTAATTATTTATAAGTAAAAAAAAGAAAGAAAGGAAAGAAAGAACGAGCGAATAAAAGAAAAAAAAGAAAAAGAAAAATAATCAATTTATTCAACATGCAAATCGATACGTTACCTAACATAATGCCAATTGATGTAAATTGACAGATATTAACGCCTGGATTTTGCCACAGTGTACTGTGGCAAAATCCAGGCTCGAACAACGTAATAGGTCCGATTTTACGTTTGCGTAAAATCACAAAGTAAATGTGTACAGAAGTTGCACGCCTTCGATCTTAAAGAAAGTCGCTTTTTTATTTATCTGAACATATCGAACCCATGATAAAATGAAACTAAACACCACGCATTGGAATAATTATTACTAGTGTTGACATTACTCTTAGTATTTTGACAGGTGTCATATCGGACCTATTAGATTGTTACAACTATAGGACCCAATCTTTTTCTCCGAACAACCTAATCAATGTACCACGGATAAAATAATGTTATTTTCCCCTCAGAGGATCAATGCCCCGCTCGTCTGCAAGTCCTGTCCCGCGCAGTGGTGCGCAGCGGCATGCGCGCGTCGCTCCTGTCGCGTCACCCACATCTGCGCGAACCGCCGCCGCGTCGTCCACAACCCGCCAACACCTGTCCACGACGCATCTGTATACCTATTGAGGATGACAGCGATGTTGGTATGTATACTATATTCTGTTCACTCAAAGATGAGTTCTGACAGCTCGGTCATTTCGTAAATTGTAGCCATACGGAGACTGCTATCGAAAAAACGTAAACGACATCATCAAAAACCGTAAAATAGCTATATTATCAATGCTTTGTTTTTTAAAAATATTTGATATTCTTTGTATAGTAACGTTTTGTAGAGAAACGTCACTAATCAACGTATGGTGAAAAGGATATAAGAACAATATGAAAATTAAATAGCATTCGACGGCACACTAGGGCATTTGACTATTATCTTTTTATTACAAATTTCGAAAGTATTACAAAAATATTAAGAAACAGTGAAGAAAACAGTTAAATATTTAATAAAATGCCCAGGATATACATTTTTTTAAATTGTTCACGAGACAGAGACAACACTACTTAAAAATTACGTCATACCTTAAAAACTTCATAGTGACTTAGCATCACTCTGTACAATATCAGTTTCGTGTGACAAGGACAGAAAATACTCCCTCCACAAACTTCGAAAGCGTTTATCTCCTCTATTTTCTCTTTTTTTTTGTTCACTTTCCTTGTTCTTTCAATACTTTCTTTAAAATAAAAAAGTAATACCAAATTGTTGTCGATATATTGTATAGTAGTAGTCAAATAACCTTTTGGCACTGTGAAGTAAAATCTGATCATCTTACGAAGACTTGTCTTCAGAATAGGTTCATTTGTGGCCAGCAAATAAAATAATTGAAGTCAATAATAGATGATGTCCTTTTTTAAGTGGTATCAAAACAACACAACATATCGCTCTAAAATGAGAGCAATTTATTAATACGGGCCTTAGATCCGAAGCTCCTCATACAAGAATTGATTTTATTACAGAGGGGTTGAACGCGCTGCACGATCTGGACCACGTCAACGGAGCCAACGAGATGAACGCACTCTTGAGCCTCGTGCTCAGCATGGGGCAGAACCGCGTCGCCGGGGCGCTCCGCTTTGATTCCCTCGACTCGCCTTCAGACTCCTCAGGGGACGAGGGCGACGGTGATGGTGACGGTACTGGCGATGGCGGAGACCAAGATGATGGCGATGACGGAGCCGACCGCCCCGAACGACCACCTCGCCCAGAAAGACTGCCCCGCCCTGAAAGATCGCCCCGCGTCGATAGGTCGCCACCCGCTGAGAGAACTGTCCGAACCGCAAGACTGCTCCGCCCCGACAGACCGTCTCGCCCCGCCCCCTCCGACCCGCCCTCTCAAAGTGAAGACTGCTCCAAACCAACGCGCTCGTGTCGCGGTCTTCTCACCTTCGAGTTCCAGGACGACCACAGGAACTTGGCCGGCTCCGTGCGTCACGACCTCCCTAGCACGTCAGACGATTCATCAAAGACAGACTCGGACACTAAAAAAGATCCTATTAAAGTGCCGGCAGAAGTGGAAATATACTTGGGTAAAGAGACTGCAAGCACGTCTCGTGACATGGACTGGGAAGGTTCAGTGACTGAGCAGAAGCAGGACTCTTCCAGCGAGGAGGAAACCACGGAAACTTCGAAGGAACAGAAGCGGAAGAAACTGGACAGTGGCATAGGGGAGGGGACCACCACGTCTAGTGGGTCTTCACCCGCTAAATCGGAGTCGATTGTCTGTGATGAGTCTGATCCCGATGCGGTACGTTCAGATAATCTGTCAGATGATATCGACGAAGAAAATATTGGAGGTAAGACTTATTTGATAGCATTTTATTGTTTTGACGATTTTACACTAAATATATTTTTGTATTTTTCCTACTCTCGTGTTCATTAACGTGATATAGGCTATCTAACAAGGTAAGTTTTGCATCATTGCACCTTTTAATTTCGTTGGTATATGATAGCAAACAGTGGATATCCATCAAGTTTTCCAGTTCAAATTGGTCTCAATTTATTTTTTGGGACGTACCGTTTGTATGTCGCGTCATCACGCGAGACGTTTCGATTTAAATAAAATAATGTCAGTGCTAAACTCATTGAAATAAGGTCGAAAATCATTTGTCCACGACAAAATCCTTTACCACGCCATGTCATGCCGTGTGGTCACTGGGCGCCAGCCCTTATAGTACAAGATCCGGTCTAACATCGACCTTCCCTCATCTGTTTTTCTAACGAAAGGTATTTTATTTGAAAGATTTTATATAAATAAACAAATCCCGCATGGGTTGCCTAGTCAAAAAAGGTCCAGGCTACCCTTAATTAAAATTCATAAAAAATAATTACTCCTTCCCTCATCTGTTTTTCACAAAATATTATTACCAATCGAAAAGACAAGATGTAAGTTAACAGAAAAAAATAGGTTGCCTAAAAAAAAGTGGTCCAGAGATAGGGTTGCTGCGATTTAAAGTTTCAATATTTGAGCAGGAAAGTTCAGCGCGACAAAGAAGCACTACACGTAGAACTCTGTACAATAGAAAGATACAACATGGCAGCTGCTAGTAAGCCCATTGCCGAGTAAAAGTGAACACGCATGCGCAGAGAGTGACCACTCTACTCCCCAGATTTTTTTTCGGAGTAAATTATACAAGGTTAGTCGGAAAGGGGGTACTAATCCGAAGCCCACATATAGTATCGCTGATGACTGTTTGAAAGCAAGTGTTAAAATTTCAAAATTCGATTTTTTTTTTCCAAATAAAATGATTTTTATTTCAGTTTTTTCGAAAATTCTTCGTCCCTGCTTTAGTTAAAAATTCAGAAAATGGTGCTTCTAATTCATGACCCCAAATGTGACCTAAAATGTAAACACAGCTGATCATAACTGGGGATAGATAGATTTTAGAGTTTTTTTTTTGAGAATTTTGAACAACTGTTTCTCTTAAACTATTGACTTTTGGGAAAAGTTGTAGAACAAAAGTTACTCATTATTATGTGTACTTTAACACCCTTTCGGATTAGTACCCCCTTTCTGACTAACCTTGTATAAAAGTCGTGGAAAATAAAATATTTTACAGAATAATTAATGTACATCGTGTATCCGAATTCGTGCATTTCCTTAAAACCCCGTGATCTATTTGTGAGATAGAAACATAAAACAAAAGATACAACGTGAGTCATTTTAACGCCCCCAAACTATCCGCGCAGTCTGTTAACTCGGAGCGCTAAAATGACGCAAAAACAGAACATCATGTTTTCTACGGTTTTTTTTTGTTGCTTTTTAAAGAAAAATGCGCATGCGAGCTCACTTTTACTCGGCAATGGGCTCACTAGCAGCTGCCATGTTGTATCTTTCTATTGTACAGAGTACTACGTGTAAGTGCTTCTTTGTCGCGCTGAACTTTCCTGCTCAAATATTGAAACTTTAAATCACGGCAACCCTATCTCTGGACCACTTTTTTTAGGCAACCTATTTTTTTCTGTTAACTTACATCTTGTCCTTTCGATTGGCAATAATATTTTGTGAAAAACAGATGAGGGAAGGAGTAATTATTTTTTATTTTTTATGAATTTTAATTAAGGGTAGCCTGGACCATTTTTGACTAGGCAACCCATGCGGGATTTGTTTATTTATATAAAATCTTTCAAATAAAATACCTCTCGTTACAAAAACAAATGAGGGAAGGTCGATGTTAGGCCGGATCTTAGATTATTAGGATTATTAGTAAACCGTTTACGAAAGAAATCAATACGGCTTGATGCGTAAACTTGCCCTGCAATAACCTAATAGGTATGTCTGTGTCATCAGCTCGTCGGCGACTACAGAAGCGTGGACGCTGCGCTCTGGGTCCTCAATCTTCCTCGTCCACTGAGTGCGAGAGCGGCGCGGACGACGACTCGGAGTCAGTGGGGCGCCGCCGCTGCAAGCGACGCGCCGCCGACAGCGCGCGTGCGGCAGACGTGATGCGGCCGCGCCGCGGGGGAGCCGACGCGCGCCGCGTCAGACTCTCCATACTCATGAAGCGAGGAGTCAAGGAACTACCACTGCCCTATGCTCTAAAGAAGTACGTCAATCTTGGCCGCTGTTTCGAGTTCTAAGTCTGTGTCGCTACCGGCTGAGGTTCTAAGGCGATGTGTTAGCTGAGCATCGTGTCGCGAAAATATCAAACGGTCATCACTTTCGATGTCCTCGTACACAATATGTGATGCGATTATTCTCAACTCGCCGTTTTGTGTCAACACACTGTCCAACGAGGACACTATAGAAAGTTAAACACCAAAATCGATCTGTTTATCTTGACAAATAATAATAATATTTATTTAAAGTGTTTATAGAACAAAAATTGCGTATATCAAATACTTGGTTATTGAAATCATAGTTCTATGCACACTCAAATAAGGTATGTTATAATTTGTCGATGAGACTGAATGCAGTAAGTGAAGACGTTGCGTTGGTCAATGTCTCTATCTTCCAAAAATGACTCTCCTGCTTCCAATACGACTCAGGTCGGCAAAACCAGTATGGCAACAATTTATTTTGAAAATAACTGCGTATTTAAAGTAAATTATTATATTAGTCTATTTATCGATAACACACCTAGTCGATAAACCCAACCTGACAGGGGCGACTCGTCGGTGTCATTTTAAAAGTAGATTGAGACAGTTATTTTCAATGTAACACTATTTGCCAATACGTGATAATATACAAGTTACTGGATGCGTAAACTGTACAGTTGGGCATAATTAAATTCGGTTCAATTTCAGTGACTAACCCAGTAAGTGCTCTTACAGACGAGCGGCACTTTACCCATGATAGAGGTAACCGCAGCCGCCGTGCATCGATGGCAGCCATCGACAAGCGTGATAGCTGTAGATACCTGTCTGCGGCAAAGTGCTGTTCGTCTTTAAGAGCCTTTACTCAGTACTACACCTATCTACTGTATCAAAAATTAAATGCAACTTGGACTTTGTATAGAGAACGTTGATAGAGTTTGGCCAAGGAAAGTTGACCGTGAATATTACCGCGAAAAAAATAACTAGACACAAAACACTCATAACACTCAATACCTACTTTTTTATAAATTATTTCATATTCATTTCTCATTCATTAAACTAACTAATTTATAAAAAAAAGTCAGTATTATGAGTCAGTATTTTTGAGTCAAGTTTTTTTGAATGTAGTGGATTAATATTCACGATCAGCTTTTGTTGGCCAAACTCTAGTTTCCTAGTACTTGCCAGAGTACCAAATTTTCGTTGTTAAACAAATTTGGAACATCATCATGTACGGTAGATGGGTCAAGTCAAATATTACTGGATAACCATAAAAATATTGGCTAGACATTGAAATTAAACCGGAATTAATATAAAGTTATAAATGTTTTAGAGCCATATACAGTTTAATATTAGTTTTGTCTCTCGTTACTTTGTATACTCATAAATTACCCTAAGCATAGGCAACAATAATAACGCTGACTGTACCATAGTGTTACCATCGTTAAAAAAGATGGAAATAAAGGAGCATGACTAATATTAAAAAAGTTACAGCCAGTCGCTAGTTCTCTTTCAGGGCGAAACCCTTTTAATTGTAAATAACCTATATTTAGGCTAAGTTCGGGCACTTCCATGGATCTCAGATCCATTGCGCGAGTTACTAAATGAGCGCCATTTTGTTGTACGCGACCGAGACTGGCAATCGAGAAAATAAAAACTTTAGTCTTGTTTCTGCCTTAAATCTCTCTAAGAGCACCTGCAAACCACAGACTTTCTATCGGCCGATAGTTAGGTCGGTTTCTTAGTTAGTATGAAGATGATTTTTTTATCGGCCGATACCGAATCGTTATAATGTGCGCAGTTGCATACATCTTCATTCTGATTAAGAAACCGACCAAACTATCGGCCGATAGAAAGTCTGTGGTCTGCGGGGGCTCTAAAGGCAACATGACATACATGACTGTAATCTTCCATAATATATAACATGCATTTCTATTGGCTAGGTAATTGATAAGGGGTAAATGTACTCGGTAGGCAAACAACTTTTATTTTAGGATTTGAATATAAGACAAATAATAAGCCCCTAAAAATTTCCTAGCGACTAAAAATGCTTTTTCGCGTATCTTTTGGCCGTTTTTCTACGCCTTACGACATGACACGACAAAAAGTGATGAGGATCCGAGCACTCAGAGTTGTCACCATATTTTGTGTTGTAGTGTCGTTAGCCGTGGAAAAACGACTTTATACTGATTGATACACGATTGCTATTCGCTCAGTCTCGGTCGTTATTCTCTGCCCTTATAAAATAGGGACGTTATAAACAATTTTCTACGCCGTTCGTTGGCGAGTACTGCAGTTATTGTAGATTAGTTGTTTATTATTAAGACTGTCAGTGCGCTGCTGTTCAAATGGTCTTGAAACTTTAGGACAAGGCGTGGTATTGTTACATCTGTGTCATATTTAAGTTCGTTTATACCGGTTAGATTTTAAACATATAGTTAAAATAGGGAACGAAGTATCCGTACATTATAATTCTTTATTTTTTCTTGTGTCTTAAGAGTATTTTAATTCTACTCAGCCGAATAATCATGGTAGTTAAGATTGATCGCAGCCTGCTACAATGTGTTATGAGCCTTACATTATTGCCTTAAAAGAGTAATTAAATTAAACTGCATGCCTATGTATATGACTCCAATAATAACTTGTAATACAATTCAATGAAGTTTATTTTAGAGGAGTCTTTTAAGATTACATTGTTGAAGAAAAATGGCGCCAAAATGCAAAAGCAATGGCAAATGACATTTTGTGATGACACTTCATAATTCTTGCCGATATGGATGTGAGTTTTATTTACAAAAAAATACGGCTATTTTGGATTCCGCTTTCTCCTTATCGAGTTTCAACATTTTGGATTGTGTAGTTATTCATGCAAAGCAGCGATATATTATTACAGTAACCTCCGATTTCTGAATTGATAATTCGGGATAAGCAATACTTATGTAGTATTTGAATACGGAGTTGTCAAATAAATGCTTTATAATCCGTCATTTTTTTTACAACTCCGTACTCAGATGTTACTTAAGTATTGCTTATCCTAGAATTCTCAATTCAGAAACCGGAGGTAAGATTCGCTCTGTTCAAGACGCGAACTTAGGGGCCGTCTCCACGAGCGAGAGAATCGCGGCGATATTATCGTCGGGCCACGTATTTCTATACATTAATATCGCCGCGATTCTCTCGCTCGTGGAGACGGCCCCTTAGTGGACCCAACATTTGGCAGATTTTGCCAAATTATTCTTTGTTCCTTATCTATTTAGTGTTTGTTTATTTCTGGTTAATTCACAACGGATACCCGACGTGTCGGACCTAGTCAGTGTTTAGTAACTCCTCGTTTCGTTCACGCGTCGAGATCATTTGAGAGGGCAGCGCATAATATGTGTCATAATAAATACTTTAACTTTGGTAGAATACTTCGCAATGTTGCTGTACTGTTATATGAAGTTTTTGATGAGGAAATGAGTAATTTTTTGGATTACGTGTTACTTAAGGTGTTAGTCACTACCTGGCCTGTGCAGTTGTTGGCTGTAAGTTGGTATTGAAGCCAATGTGTGGTGCAGTAGTTGGATCCAAAATTACCCATCAAATCTTGGGGCCAAGCTTGGATGCAAAGTTATGTCCAATGTCTGGCCGCGGTATAAAGTTAAAAGGAGTTTCTTTTCTAAGATAAATGGTGACTCCATTCTGAACTTAAAGCAATTGCTTTAAGTTCAGAATGGAGTCACCATTCATCTTTTTAAATATTCTTAGAGTTTTTAAACAATATTGAACTCTGTCTTTTGTTTAAAACTCGGTACGATCAACGACCTTGATCAGGTTGATTAAGATTCATTGTAGCGATGTATGGACTCTGATCAGGGCCAATATTATGATCAGAATGCTCAACGGGCGAAATGGCAACGTCAAGGCAAAATGAAACCAATATAAAAGCTATACAGGGTGGAAACGTTAAGTGTCAACAGGATCAGTCCCATAATTCGGAATGAGAACGGTCCAGCAGTGCAATTCTGTAAGAATCTCACCTCGATTGCGACTGTCAATTGGACACTTGTCGTGACACAGTGTGGATAACAAGACTACGCGTTATTGATTATACTGTCGATTATCTGTATGTTATTTGCTTCTATTATCCATACTGTGACATTATGGATATCGAGCTAACCGTCGATATTGAGGTGGGTTTCTTACATAATGACACTACAGGCCTTAGTCCACCACGCTGAGCTGGTGCGGCTTAGCGGATTACTACCTACAATCTAAAATTTGTTTTTGCTTTCTCCTAAATCGAGCTCATGACTCCTGTGACCACTTTTCTCTGTTACTTATAGTATAGGCTAGGTATAGCCTGTCAAAACTCAGCTTGCATATTTATGTTATTTTATTCCTTAACCGGTTGCGTACCGCCCGTCGTCCCAGGACGACACTTAATTGTCTCATCTATTGTGTCTATAATTACGGTGATTGAGAGTTTAAACAATAGTCGGGACGTGAGGTGACTTAAGTGAATCAGATCAAAGTTTTTCAATATCCAAAATATTGACGAGCTAATCTTTCGTTGACACTTACCCCCTTATTACAAAAGATGGTTTAAACCAAGACTAAGGTAAACCCAGTTTTAACTTATCGAGTACTGTAATTATAGACACAATAGATAAACAATGGCACTGACAATCTGGATCATCGGTCGGGCCGCTAGCGGTTAAAATATACTAATCACTTTCTTATGTCATATAACAAAAAGAGACGGGGCTATTTTGAAACCTAGGTTTTTCTTAAACCATCTTTTGTAATAAGGGGATTAACGTTTCAACCCTTTATATAATTTGTTAAAATCTGTTTATCCAATAATTATTCGCACTCAGAAACGATAACCGTTTTAAACAAAATAACTGATTTAAAAATAAGCATAATTTAAAATAAATAAATACTTATTATTTAATTAATACGAAATCACTGTATTTTTTTATCAATTTTTTATTGTAAGTTTAGATTGAGAGAAATTTTGGCTGGCATTTTTTAAATTTGTCAAATAACGCACTAACTATGTTACTCAACCTGGCGGGCGCAGTGGATTGGCTGCCGGAGACTGACTGCCGCAGACTACCTAGTGCGTTATGTGCTGTAACTGAGTTCTTTGATATGATCGGCATATCTTTTTAATTACTAAAAATCTAATTATAGAATGAAAACAAGCGTCTTATTCAACCAAAGTTGAGTATTTATGTCGACTTAAGCTAGGTGCACATACAACTGAGTAGTTACATTTATTTAAATAAATAATGCTTCCAAAATATCGAAGAATAGACGTATGACGTAATGTAGGATGCTATTAACGAAATTGTATTGTCAGTAGTATGTGCACTCGGCTTTGGGGGAGTTATGATAAATGTTTATACGATATTAATTGGTGTACATAATAATGTCTTTTGTTTTTGTTGCTAGTAATAATAATTATAATGATTTTATTATGATATTTGTCGTTTTATTTCGTATTTGAGCGTATTTTTAGGGTATCTTACTCAAAGGGTGCTAATGAGACCCTGTTACTAAGCCTACGCGTTGATCCGTCCGTCTGTCTGTCACAGGGCTGTATCTTATTAACCGTAATAGGCAATCAATTGAAGTTTATGTCACAGAATATGTGTTACTATGGCCTCTACCATGGCACATATTTTATTTATTATAAAAAGTAAAACCCAACGTAATACTTATAGAGTGCGCGCAAGATAAGTCTGCGCGCGGCCGAAATCGGAACTAATCATGGTCCACCAAAGTGTGTGCCGTTTTATCAATTTTGATAGTAGAACTACCTGATTGTAGGAATATTTAACGGGAAAATTATGTTAAGCGATAAAAAAGTTAAGCTTAAAAAGCGGTAATTTGAACTTTTGCGATCACGGTAACGTTTAGCACGCCCTCAGTCGCGCGCAGAGTTATCTTGCGCGCACTCTACAAGAAACCCCGAAAACAAGTAATTTTTTCAACGTTTTTGTTCACGCTCTATCTTAAAAATGGTAATATATACAAGCGTGAAACTTGGTATGATTGTAGTGCATACTGTAGGTACAGTTGAAAAAAAAATATAAACTGTTATTTCAGAGCATTGTCAGAGGCATATGTGCTTGTACGGAACCCCTAGTGCGAGCGTCCGACTCGCACTTGGGCGGTTTTTTATACCTGCTTGAACCTGACTTATCGGAAAAGTTTAACTACATGAAATTATACATATATTTAATGATATACTATAAAAATAAGCCTTCAAACTAAACTTTGGGTTTATTTACCGCTCTTTTTTGACTTGTGTGAAGGTTGTTATTTCAATAAATGAACACGTAAAAGGCATAATACGTTTATTGTAGTATACACATCGTAGCCTATTAACAAACTGTCTTAAATAAATACGTTACGTTAGGTGAGTATTGCGCGGTGGGTGCTTACATACTGTGTATTTACATTATTAACTATATTACCCATATACTATACACTGCTACATGATAAACTTCTCTGTAATGGTTGCGTTTGTGTCATCAAATTAAATTGTAGATTAAAAATAGTTTGTAATCCCTGGAGACCGTGGCAAAAGCCGGGGTTAACTACACCAGGTAGATGACGCCTTTTACAAAATGTTTCTAAAAGACAAATATCTAAATTCAAGATTTATTCATCAAAATATAAACGATTGTATAATTTTCAGCCTCGTTATTGCCATTTACTTATATCATTAGCCTATTCCTTTAACAGCCGATATTACATAATCGATGCCAATCCAAAATAATTTATGGATTGATGTAGGTTTTTGACATTATTTATGTAGAATTTCTGTCAATAACACTCACAGCAATAAATAACACAAAAACCTACATTAAGGGTTTCCCCACCTTATCAAAGTGGAATCAGAAGTGTAGGGAGACCCTTATCTATAAGCTGCGTCTACACTAGGAGAGCAGAGCACGAGCGGAGCACAAGCGAACGAACTTAGGAACCTCAAAAGAGCACGCCTCGAGCGTTTGGCTCGCGTTCGACTGGGCTCCGCCAATTGTCGGTGTTTTGACGAACACAAAGGAATTTGTTCGTAGTAGGGTTGTTGTACATCCACACTTAACGCTGCAAACAGAACGGCTCCGCTCGTGCTCGGCTCTCCTAGCATAAACCAGCAATAGATTTTGGATTGGGATCCATTATACATCGGCCGAAGATGGATCTATTTATACTGGACAGGAGCTAGCACCACTTGCCAGTCCTACCATTAATCCGTACAGGCATGTGTGTGTTCTCAGGGTACAGGTCATCAGCCGCCGGCGCCTCACAGGCACTAAGTCCGTTGATGTGTTTCCTCGTGGGCCTCGGCGTCGCTCGACCAGCATCTCGGATCCTCTCCCGCGCCCACTTGTCCGCAGCATGGGTCCTCTTAACCGGCCTCTTATTACAATCAGTGTCAGTATGTTTAGCTTCAGAAGCCGGTCTACTTGGCGTTTCAGATTCACTGCCGTTTATCAAGGAATGCGCACTTCTAGCTTTATGAAGGGATAGCCGTAAAGGTTTCCGAGGAGGCGTTGGTCGTGACTTGGCGTCATTATCTTTTCGGTCATCGTTCTTTTTGTAATGACTCATTCTGGAACAAGTTTCAGAACCGTAATCTATTCTTGGCGAGCTGCTGTACATGTCTCCGTTAGGAAAGTCTGACTCCGACTCGAATTCCGAAGATTTAGCACTTCGAGAATGCAGTTTTGATGTTCTTCTGCTGGACTTGTGAGCGTTCTCCAGAACTTTTCCGTCTATTCTGTGATACATATAATGTCTTTCTGATTCTAGTTGTATATCTTCTGAGCTGTCGTTCTTCTTCATTTTCCGTAAGCGTTGGGACCGTTTCAGTTGTTCGATGATGGAAAGCGTTTTCCTCTCAGCCCAGTTGGTCTTCTTGATGCTTTCTTCTATTCTGTCTGCTGCTTTCTTTATCTCGTAGTGTCTTGGATCGACACTGGCGGTAGAATGCGTTTCTCGCATGTCCAAATCGCTGTCTGACCTGAAGTAGTCCTCACACTTGGACCTGCTCAGTCTCTCGTTCTTCATTCGTTGTTTCTCTATGTGTCTTTGGTTCCTCTCGATCATGCGTATCGCTGCGTCGGTTTCGGCGCTGTAGTCGATCCCTCCGTGAATGCAGTGATGGGATAGAGAGTGACGCATTCGTTCTGCTTTGTGTTCTAGGCTATGGGAGCTGTGAGACCTGTGGTTTAGAGGTGGTGATGCTCTGGGGGACACAGCTGCTCTAGAAGATGCTCCTGAAGCATTAGACCTTGGCCTTATCATTGGTAGATTGTTCTCAACGCCGTCCAGACCCGGGAGTTTGGCGACGATGGCAGTGATGTCAGGTCCTTTCTGGAATACTTGCACTTCAGACTTGGGACTGGGCTTCGGTTGAGGTTCCGTTGTGATGTTGATGTTGGTCACGTTCTTCTTTGTCTTGTTCACTGTTATGCAGCTGTCGTTACTGCTCACGGAATGCAACTGTAAGAGAAAGGCACAAATGAGCTACAAGTTATAAATATCTTACGTAATGCTTTAGGTGTGAATATTGTTTTTGAGATTTAATTGCAAGATGGCATTATAAAACTATAATGTTTTGGATGCTATCAATGAAGTATCTGACCGAGCATGAAGTTTCCAGCAAATTTTAGATAGCTTAATGTTAAATATCATGGTTTTATGGGCAATAAACTTTTAACGGCTAACTCAGAAATCAGTACTAAGTATGTGTCAATTGTATCCATTTACCTGCGTATGTCTGCTGAGCAGCTCAGCAACCTGTTCCTCTAGGTAGGAGATGCGATGCGTCAACCTAGTGTTGTCTGAGCGGAGCCCTTCTTTTGCTTTCTCAGCGTCTTCTGCTGCTGTTCTTAAAGCACCTAACTCCGCTCGTAGTGATGCAGCTTCATTCTGCAACAAAGTTAAAGTGTCAAATGAGATATCAAGACAGGCAGTGTAATACATAGATTTTATCGGCCATAACCTTAGAACAACGCGGTCCAAGACTCGGTTATCAATGGCCGCGTTGCTTTATGGCCATAATGTTCTGGAGAAACAGTCTTGGAAATATTGAGCTGTTCAGAGGAATTCGAGAAATATCTGTGATCAAATGGAATTGCAATAAAGTCTAAACAAAAATATTATACGTCTTCAGAAATTGCCTGCCCCAACCTTTCTCTTGAATTATACCTAGTCTTCATACGCACCTGTGTAAAACCGTTGGGTGGTTGCGGCGCCTGCGCGGAGTGTGCAGTGCTGCGCAGGAGTACGAGTCGTGCAGGATTGGCTGCACTCGTAGCGCGCTGCAGTTCCTCCTGGTTGCGGCACGCTAGTACAGATGTACCGTTCACTTCTATCAGTCTGTGGAGGAATAGAATTGACTTTTGGTAATGCTCTAGTATAATTTCGGGGTTGACAGGACTTTTCACTGTCATGACCCTGACAGCCATTTCATTCAGTCAACCGTAAGACGGGGAACTGATGTTGTGGCGCATTTCAGAGCTGCCTATGTTTAGCAGTTGAGTTTTCGGCTAGCTGATGCTACTCTGTCCAATGAAGATACAGTGCTCGTCGTCACCACGGTGGGCTAGGTTGGCAAACAGGTCTAAAGCCCTCCTGATTGTAAGTTTTTACCGCCGCTTAATATACATCTAAAACATCAAGAGTATTGCTGATGCGTTGCTACTCTACAAAGTTGAAGTCTCATATGCCCGTAATTTCACCGACACACCTTTCAAATCAGAACACAGGGTCATAATAGGCGGCAGTACTTCTCCAGACGAACTCTTGCAAGGAGCTCTAATCGGACTATACTCTGTTCATCCAAAGATGAGTCCTGACATAGAGGTCATTTCGGAAATTGTGAGGAGTTTGCTGTCGAAAAAACGTAAACGACATCATTCTTCTTCTATCGTGTCGGCACGAGTATACAAGAATAGCTCATGCCGTGGTGAAAAGATTAGCCAGTCAGTCAGCAAGGTTGGTAGCGAGGCTGACTGCCCAGGGTGCGCCGGACGTACTGAAGTATCGTCACTCGTGGAGGATCTTTTCTTGCACGTTCACGACATCATTAAAATCGTAAAATAGCGTTTAAATATTTGATATTCTTTGTATGGTAACGTTTTGTAGAAAAACTTCAGGACTCACGGTGAAAAGGGTACAGGTAAAGGCTACAAAACTGAACCAACATCTTCCAACAGTGTCACTCCTGCTCGTCATGGTCTTGCGGTTTTTAATTCTAGCAAGTTTGACGGCTATCTCGCTATCAGAAAGTACTGCGAACTGCTTCAAATTAATGTCAATCGTTGCTGTTGAACACGCACATGACTATTTCCATGAAAATTACTTTCGTATACCTAACTGTATACAACACTAGCGTGTATCAACCGAATTAGCACATTTGATTTGCTATAATTGGTTAATTGTGTACTTAAATTGCAAACTATCACCGTAACATAGTGGTAGATATGCTTGTAGGTATTTGTTAAAAAATGCTTTCTAACTGCTGCGTGTAACTGTTGTGGTATGTTGCTCAGTTTTTGTATAAATAACTTTGGAATTGGTCTATTATGTTGTTACATGTAAATTCTTGTTGGTTGTTAGATCGCCCTGTCGTTACAGTAGGTAGCTAATGTTTTTATTATAACATCACGCTTTTATCCCACGAATGGTTGGGCTGAAGTGTGTAGTACATCCTCATTTCGCCGTTATGTTAAAGTCCCATATAATAGGGGGCGAGCCTATTGCCGTCAACCGGGCACAAATCCAGACTCAGGACCGCTACTGAGTACACACGGAAAACTCCAGTAACACTTTTCCCGACTTGGGTATCGAACCCAGGACCTCACGTTCAGTAGTTTCGCTTGCAACCACTAGACCAACGAGGCAGTCATTATTATAATTATAAAAAGCCTATCTGAGACAACAATTTGTAAAAAAAATGAATTGTTGTCATGTGTGTCTTATGGGACGTGCAGGAAAATGACGTAGATACGGTAAGATCAGTATTCTAATTGCGCAACATACTCGTAATCACTATGGCTATGATTTTGACATTTCAACAATTTCCGTAGCAACGTATGTATTAACAATCCGACTTCTATTGTTTTTGACACATCAATTGTCATGATTGATGTAGATTACGTTACGCAATTTCCATGTAGTTTCTCATTCAGTTGTGAACTTGTGATTCTTGAATAGAGAACGTAGAGTTATAATTTATCTACCAAAATCTACATCAGGTAATCTTTCTATATTAGAGCGGGTGTTGTACGTAATTCTCTTGTTCGCTGGATAAAGTGTCGAGTACCTACAGCCTCTCAAAAACCTGCTCTTTGTGAAAATTTATCACAGCGTTCCAGACTAATTGTAACATTTTATCTATTAATATTATGCTCACCATTTAGTATAGCTTTGAGCGAAACATTAATAAGATCTATGACAGCATGTACGAGAATTATGTTCGATTGACAAATGCGCAAGAGTGGACGGTCGTTAGAACCGATAAATCGTGTAGAATTAATCGTTCGACTCCTTATACGTCACGTTAGAGCAATTCACATATATAAATATTTATCATAATAGCCTCAAGGTACATGTCCGAGAGCTTTCCTAGGATTGCGAATGCAGTTAGATGCTGAGAATTTAAACTAGATCGATTATATTGCAAACTCGGATGGAAAAAGAAACTCATCAATTAACTAAGCGTATTGCAGATTTTTGCTAGCCATAAACTTCTCTCAAAAGGATTCCAGACGACACTACGCTGCGCAAGCGACGCCACGAGTTGTGGAGTGATAGTAAACAGTATACAGATATAACTTTTTTTTAATCTGTCTCCTTTCAGGCGATGTTTAGAGTTTAAGGATTTGCTAACAGCTTATCGATGGACGCCTCTTGGAGGCCGAAAAAATATATTTCAGAATCAACAAATAGTATATTGTGTGATCACCAGTGATCGGAAAAAGGTGAGTCAATTTACCTAAACTTTAAAGAACATGGACAAAAAGTGGAGACTTCCTTACGACAACATTTGTTTTTCGGGAAAATTATTCCGGGTTTATGACTGCCTCGTTGGTCTAGCGGTCGCAAGCGCGACTGCTGAGTGTGAAGTCCTGGGTTCGATCCCCAGGTCGGGCAAAGTGTCTCTGGGTTTTTCCGTGTGAAATTTCTCAGTAGCAGCCCGGAGTCAGGATTTGTGCCTGTTCGATGGCAATAGGTTCGCCCCCTATTACATGGGACGTAAATATAAACGGCGAAATGTGGGCGTACTATACACCTCTGCCAACCCTTCGGGGAATACAGGCGTGTGTTCATGTTTATGTTTATTCCGGGTTTCGGGACATCACTAAAGTACATTTAATATTAATGTTATTAATACAGAAAACAATTGAATTCGTTTCCTGTTTTTGTTTCCTAAAATTGAATTGTTTTCTGTCACTGATCAGTGATCACGCTTACTTAGACTGATTTTAGAACGTAAATCGTATTATGATAACATCATCAACCCATTACTGTCCCACTGATGCGCATGGGCCTGTTCAAAGAACGAGAAGAATTTAAACCTCAGTCCTCCACGCTAGCCTGGTGCGGGTTGGCGGTATACACACACCATCGATAACGTTTTGGAGCCCTCTCAGATGTGCAGGTTTCCTCACGTTGTTTCACCGCTAACGCAAGTGATGATCAAATTATGATCCGCAGATGAACTCGAAAAGTCAGAGTTGCGGGCCGGGATCGAATTCAGATCTCTGCATAGAAGGCAAGTGTTCAACCGCTAGGTTATCACTGCTACCAGTAATATGATTACAGTTTAATTTTTATACAAATATGCAAATACAATATCTAGCTTTAATTCCGCTGAACAAGATCGCTAGTTTGGATGCAGTATGCAGCACCACCCTCCCGCCCACAAGTACATGCACATGCAGAAAGAGAAAAAATAATGCAACATGCAATCAAACCAATAAAATTGACGCCTCGACCGCTAGGACTACAGCGGCTAGGACCTAGTGGTCGAGGCGTCAACATATCCTGAGGATGCCCCGTGCAGGGGCGAAACACGTGTCGTGTATTGGTTTGGTTGCATTATTTTTTCACTCTTTCTGCATGTGCATATACTTGTGGGCGGGAGGGTGGTGCTGCATACTGCATCCAAATTAGCGATCTTAATGAGCGGAATCAAAGCTAGATTGTATTTGCATATTTCTATGTCACGGATTTCCGCAAAGTAACGACTGATTCCATTATTTATTTTAGTTTAATTTTTAAGACTGCCTCGATGGTCTAGTAGTCGCAAGTGTGACTGCTGAGCGTGAGGTCTTGGGTTCGATCCCCAAGGTGGATAAATTGTTATTGGATTTTTCCGTGTGTAATTTCTCAGTAGCAGCCCGGAGTCTGGATTTGTGCCCGGTTGATGGCAATAGGTCCGCCCCCTATTACATGGGACTTTAAATCTCTGTAGTGGGAGTGCCTCAGTCCGCCAACAGGTGTGAAGTCTTCTACGAGTACGAAACGATCAATCGAGACTTCTGCTGAATACATCATAGTCAAGCAAAGCGTTCGTCTTATACAAATGTCTCAAGTTCACCCATTCAATCAGAAACTCGAGTCGCGCCAGCACAAGGTAGTACTGAAAATTTACTCGCTTCTGTGCTGAACCAGCAACTGTTACTATTTACCAAACTGCTTAGCATGCAATCAGAGGAAAATCATAACGGCGAAATGTGGGTGTACTATACACCTCTACCCAACCCTTCGTGGAGTACAGGCGTGATATTATGTGTTTAATTTATTTCTAGAGTCAATTAGTTAGTGCTTTATGGCTTAATTATCATTAACCTAAGCAGCCGTTCATCACTTTCGTGACTTAATGCATACTTGACTTCTCACACACGTTAAGTAACGCAAACGCATGTTCGCATCAAGCTTATTGAGTTCAATTAAATTAACATGCTATTTTCAGTGTGCGAACAAGTAATATCATAATATTAATCTTTGATGATCAGAACCCGTTATCGACAGCTCGTCAATTACAACACTTGCGTAGATTGATAAGCATTTAAGTGACTTCTGTTTAACATAGCAAGTTGATAATGATCTACAGATCAGCAAATGTATAGTTGCAAGGTGTTTTTTTGGTTCCAGCGTTTTTTTGTCGTTTCTTTATCTAAACTGCCGCACCGTAAGCTAAGTAACCAATCACCGCCTGCAGTGATAGATATCTAACAGCGGACTGGCTAATTGGTCGAATCATTCCCTTCCCACGCCCCGCAGACCATCGGGAGGGCCAAGCTTACGGCGGTTTACCCATAAGTGACACACCGTGCCTAAATTACGCGACTAAACTTACGGCGCGATTAAGTGTGCAATGCTTTTTAAATTTCTCGCAACATGTACAAAAAATATCAGGGGTATCACTCCGAAGTATGGCTTCGTAATTTGAGCATTCTGTGTTCGCTACACTTAGTTTTGTTTGTCTTATAATTGTTAGTGGATGTCCGGCTTTTTCGTTGCCTGTACGATCTTTTAAAAAAACGAGATTGTCAAAGTGACATCTGATATCAAGATGTGCAGCTTACGACAACTTAGGTTGGGATGTTATGTCGGCAACTAAGTACATAGCATGTGCAGATAAATACTGATATCATATAGGTACTAATAGGTGGATGGACTTACTTAAAACGTATTTGTGTTTAGCCCGATTTATAGTCGCTACTGTTAAGTCGGTAAGTTAACTTGTCGATAAGGCGAGTTAAGCAGAAAACCTCATTTGAACTTATACCTGCGAGTTAACTTCAGTCCTTGCTAAAGTAATTTTAAAATCGGCAAGTTACCTCGCTAATTGACTAATGTGTGTGTAAATCGGGATTTATAGCCAAGTTAACATTTTGCAGTATTTTAATTCCAACGTTCATCTAGAACTATAAAGTAAAATAGCAATAAAGCGCCTAAGCGTAGTGAAGCTATAGAATTTCCCACATTCTCTGTGCTGAGGCGGCAATGTTATCTGTGGGCATTCTAAAGGGACGTATATTGATGGTCTGTTGGCGTCGCGGGCGCAGTGTTCCCCGCTTTAGTAACTACCTACCTACTTCTTATACGTACATTCCTTATGCAACTTTACTTCATAAGTCACACGTATTTTTTATTCATTTTTTGCTACTTTTTTATAACTTCCATGGTCGTTGTAAAGTAACTGAGGTCACAACTGCGGTGCTTCTATGTAAGGTTTGATTTCTCAGATTTAAAGATAAATAAGTTTGTATTAAAGTCTACTGTTGAAAAAAAACGCTGTTGTTAATAATAATCACAAGTTAGATTCATTTGTAAATCACATAATCTTCACAATCCCATGATTCCTAGCATGAAGTTTGGTAATTGTTGTTCACCTGCAGTACACATAGTGGGTAGGCCTCCCACAAGGTGGACCGATGACATGGTGTAGGCCGAGGGAATCCGCTGGATGTGAGAAGCACAGGGCCGGTCTCTCGGCTTGGGGGAGGCCTATGTCCAGCAGTGGACGTCTTTCGGCTGAATGATGATGACACAAAGTGCAGTGTACCTACCTACTACTTAATTGATTGGGATTACAAACTGTATTTTCTTAGAAATATGTAAAATTATGGAAGTTATTTATTCAAATATTCTATTATTTTAAACAAAATAAAGAGATAAAGCCCACCAGAGATCGCATATCTAGCGAGCCAACCAGTTATTTGGCGCGGTAAGCACGGTGTGTGGCCGTCACAAACTGCCAAGAAATTCCAAGCACTAATGTAAATTACTTCGACAGTGTTTGCCCACAGTCCGTGGCCCATCGTTGCCCATCTATGGGCACAGATAGCATCGCGATCGGCGTGATTGCGGGCCGCTGACCCGCTGCGTTTGTACAGATGCGCATGCGCATTTGCGTAGTTATTGCGCGCTATAAAATGTTGAGTGCTGAGATTGCATCGTAAAGGCGTTTTATGCGAGTTTTGGTGTTTTGTGAATGGATGTTATGACTATTTCTTCGAGTTCAATGGTTTCATGTAGACAGAGTTACTCGTTTCCGTACCTATCATCATTTTCCTGAGTAACTTACTTTGAATTCCGAAGAGGTAAATAAAATTGTAATGACCATACAACTTACACACGGTTAGTGAGAACTAGAATTAGTCACTTGTATCACTAACATAAAGGCCTACTTTGTAGTCTAAGGCTGGCAAGGTCGGATTTGAACGTTGAAATGTTTTTAAAAAAGTTCTTCGTGAATGTGTTTTTCTTTCTCTTTGTTAGAACAATCTATATAAATAAAAAGAAAAGTCCTGACTGACTGAATGATTGACTGACTCATCAAGGCCTGCCCAAACCCTTGGACCTAGAAAGCTGAAATTTTGCACAGAGTTTCCCTTTATAATGTAGACAAGGAATAATGAAGAATTTTTCGTAATTGAACCCCTAAGGGAGTTAAATAGGGGATGAAATTTTGTATGGAAAATCGTCACTTATCGGGTTCAAAAATTCACAAAGCTAGTTGTCAATATGTACGATATCAATAAAAAAACTCATATTGTGGACAACATTGTCAACAAGAGAGGGGCTGAGGCCCCAGGATTAACGCTCCTGTTGCCCTCGTCTAAATTCGGCCCTGAAGGCTGGTGTTCACCAACAGTAATTCGAAAAATGTACTAGAATTTTAGGTGAATACTTGTTTAACCAGTGAATTAATGTTGGTGAACACCAGCCTCAGAAGTCTATAATCGGGCACCTACGTTATAGACCTTATAAATAATTAACCAAACTTGTAACATATACAGACTGTCCCTGGAAGTATGGATCAAATAGAATAGGGGCGTGGGCAAGGTCATTTCAAAACTTGTAGTAGTAAAAACTTGAGTAAAATTTTTGCCAGACCATAAAAGCCTTTGCAGTAAATGTTTTTTTCTTATTGAACACCTGTTTTCTAGCTGCGTAAAGGTATTACCACAAGAAAGGCCCACTGTTTGCCAAAGTCCTGAAAAAAAAAATGATAGCTCTGATAGTTTTTTTTATGATTTTTTTCTATGCGAAGTGATTGAAAAAAAAACAATAATTGGTCATAATTTTTGAACCGTAAAAAATTGCACCGACATTCTCAGGGTTAAAAAGTTTGGAAATGACATTGCCCACGCCCCTATTCGATTTGAATCATACTTCCAGGGACACCCTGTATAGGTAATTAAACTGAAGTTCCAATCTCATTCTTCCGACAAACCAATAACCAAGTCCAACATTGTGTACCAACCTGTCTCCGGCCTTAAGTCCAGGGTTGTCTCCGGGCCACTCGACCAGCATGCCGGCGCCCCTGGGAGCGGCGCCCCACGTGCCCTCGCGCACTTCCGCCGTCACCACTGAAGCGCACCCGCCGCACTCTCGCACCGCACTGTACAAATAAATTATTTTATAGTTACTAGGTATGTTATTTGCACAATATATGTATAGAGATTCAAATGTTGCCGCGAAAAACGGAAGCGAAGGCGACATTTAGGGCCTTATTACAAAAGATGGTTTAAACCAAGACTAAGGTAAACCCAGGTTTAAAATATACCCATCACTTTCTTATGTCATATAACAAAAAAGAGACGGGGCTATTTTAAAACCTAGGCTTTTCTTAGACCATCTTTTGTAATAAGGGGGCCAGAGTCGAAGCTAGGGTCATCAGCGTCCAGAGCAAGGATAGAATTTTGCGCATCCCAGAAAAACACGGTACATAGAAAGGCACTTAATTAGGAATTCTGTTAAAAATTAACACTTCGGGTTTTTTCCGAAGCCAAGTCAATTACATAGTCAAAATAATTTATTTCGTCAAAATGATATTCATTCAATTGAAAGACTAGCAAGATTGCTTAGATTAGCTGATCTGCGATGTTAAATAACTTTTTATTAATTTTAATTTGCTAAACGAATTCGCAACTGTCTTATCCCTCCTATGCAGACGGAGTCGCTTGCAGAAGCTAGTTTTCGTATAAAAATGCGCCCACCCAGATCCTGCACCCCTGACAGCCGCCCTTATGGCTAGCCCATAGAGGCGGCTAGATACGACACTGACTAAATCTGCGAAGTATTTATCTATTGGCATACAAAACAGAGAACACATTAAATACATGTAAAAGACACAACAGCATAATCGTTTAGGGGTGATTCTATCATTACAGATATAGCTAATATCAGTATGTCAGGATTGCGAGCAAGATAAATGTAGTAAATAAAACCAACACAGACTCTCCACCACTGAGAGTACTTGTATTTGGGTTAGTGTTAGTAACGTGAACTAGATCACAATATAATACTTAACACAATTATTATAAGATAAGATCGTAAAATAAGGACAAGCTAGACAGATATGAAAGGTAAGACTTCTTCAGCTGATCTACCTACACAGAATGCTCCGCTACGTCGAATGATCACCGTCTTTAAAACATCGGGTAGGTTTATCCATATCGATGACTACCTTCCTTTGTCAACATTTCCCAGCGCTACCCGCTACCGATAACATACATAATACCAATCAGTAGATTGCTGCAAGTTCATTTCAAGAAAGTATTCTACAACATGTGTAGATCAGTAAACTCTGTTCATTTTTCAGTAATATTCATTCAGTGGTCATACATACACAGCATAACATAATGAATTCAAGTAACTGACAGTACCTATACCTAATGTGTATTAGGTAGTTCCCCGGTCCTAGTAAATCTAATAACACCTATTAGATTTACTAGGTAACACCTATTATTTATATGTATAGAGTCCCGGCGCCCGGCGCAACAGTGACAAGTGACGACGTGCGACTAGTCGCCTGCTTTACCGACATTCGTTCATTCTCCGAACGCTGGACGTTACGATCAAATATTCTTTAAACAATTATTGTATCTACTAGTTCCCTACATTAATGTGTAATATTGAAAATACACCGTTACAATTTGGAGTCACAGTTATAATCACACAAAACAGATAGTGTACGATATCAAACTCATATTCTTAATTACGTTTAAAACGCATGCAAACTGTCAATCTGACCCACAATTTTTCGTCATATTTTTTTGTTCTACCCGCAAGTGTCGCCCCGCGTCCCTTGTCCGTGGAAAGTGTATCGAAATCGAACTCGTATTGTTATTAAGTTGCTGTGTGTGAACTTTCGTAGCCAAAACATAGGTGTGTAGGTAAAATATTCGTCATAGTGCAGTGAAGTGTTGTTGGACAATCGTGAGGCTGCTGTTCTGCTGGTCCACGTAGACACCACGTGGCGGCACTATCACTTGCAAGTTAGTCCTAGCTTTCTATAAACGATTCTGCGTAACTTCCTTACATAGGCTATTTTTAGGGGAGTTAAATAACCTAAAAATATACTCCACTTTAATTTTACCGCAAAATTGTGATTTCCCTAGCTCAAAAGCTGAACAGATATCGACAGGTTGCAATTCAATTAAATAGAACAAAACAAGCTATCTCCCTTAGCGGTTTTTCTGCCATATCGAGATCCGCATGGAAATTACTGTATCAACACAATATAACAAAAAACTTTAATTGTAAGATGTAATTCCACTAGTTACGTACACGTACCGGATCTATTTCACATTACGACACGTGAAATCGATAAAAACTTAACTTTTAATTAAATGATCGACATTATAAAGAGCTTAGAGATCTTGCATGATACAATTTTCACGTTGTATCGAGGTTTTTGTTACATTATTGTTGTAGAGAAATGCAATGGATATCACTAGGTATTGTTTTGTCATAACCATAACTCATGTATTTGGAAATTAAAATTATTCTAATAATTTCTAACGCTGGTTCCCACCCTACTGTTTCTCGCTTACGAGATCATCTCAAACTTTTTTCTTGGGTGGATATCGCAAGAAGACAAGTCAACTCTAAGAAAAGAAAGTATGAAAGGAACTGATTTATTGGCACAGTAGGTACCATAAAACACATGAAAAATTACAAAAAAAGTGCCAAAAGTGTCATCAGCTCAGCATAATGTCAGGTGGTAGTACAGATTCTACCACCTCACGCGGATTTTCAGCTCCAACCCACGAGTGCCATACGCTCAAAACTAGTAATTTAGAATGTAACAAGTAATTTGAACGAAAGATGATAACATGTAGATAGACATTGATAAATAAATAAAGTGTGTAAGAAAATGAAGACGGAAATTTAATATTTATGATTAGTTACGGTTTACTCACATGCATTTTTCGGGAATGCCTGACTAGTCCGTAGTGATTAAGGGCTCTGGGGGTCTACTCCCTACGCACGAAGTCCGTGGTTTTGGCGTTAGTTACGAGCGTGTCCTACTGCCTATCACCTACGGACATACGATTATTTCGAGGCCCGAACTAAGAATGAATGACAACACGATTTGACAGTTGTCCCTACTACCGATGTGTTTTTGCCCGTCCGAAAAGTTGAACTTGACACTTGTTTTGTTCACTTCTACGTTTCGGGATACTTTCGGACGGGCGACTAACTGCGTTGACGGAGTTAGGGAGTGTTTGGGTCCGAAACTTATCGGGTAATCCCGAAAAATGCACGTGAGTAAACCGTAACAAATCATAAACATAAATGTATCTCACGAAAGTTATAATAGAAAAAAAGGAAATTTAAATAACCGTAAAATAAAGAAAGATATATTGTAAGTTGTAAGGGCCTGCCAGATAAGTGTATTTTCCTAAGTTAATAACATTATACCGCAAAGAGCCTTGCTTGTTTAAAGGTGACGTGCCTTCTGAACCCGAAGGTCAGACGGAAGTCGTTAGGTACGCGTTTGACAAGAATCTCGCCATCACGGGATGGCACAGTACGCTGCCTATGGCACGGCGCGACAGTTCATCAGCGATTCGTATTTTAACAATTATCTCCTACCAATAAGCCGGCAAAAGTTATGCTAACCTACTCCTAGGAGATAGGAATGAAGACTAGAACATTTGTTTGCAATAAGTCGCTGACACAAAACAATTATTTTTACACAAATTGACAACCTCATTCGCAACATGCAAATTGATTAAACATTCTACAATGTGTCCGGTTATGGACTATCGATATTCTAGGTACTTATAAAGCAACTATTCTAGTACACAAATACACTACACCTCCACTACACTAGGGTCCAAATCCACGTCCCCGCTATTTGGCAGCCATTTTGCTTTTTTGTTGAGATATTCTCTATCTTAAAGTTATGAAAATGTGAACCCATTGTATCGTAATGTAAACGATAGACAATATTGTTGCCTTCCGAATAAGCCTACTTTTATCTTAGTAGGACCAAAACTTTAAGAGATAGGACTTTTTTTTTTCACACGTACTGAATATCTCAACAAAAAAATGGAAGTGAATTGGACCCTAGCGTATAGTGTATTTGTGTACTAGAATAGTTGCTGTATAAGTACCTAGAATATCGCTAGTCCATAACCGGACACATTGTATAATATTAATTCGGTACCCATTATGTTGTGCTACTTAACTGTAGGACTATATTTTCAGTACGAATGTACTGGTTATTTAGTCTGTTGTTGCTATATCTACTAGCGCGGAGGTGAAATATGAAACCCATAACATTCCCGGTCGGACTGGTTGTAAAAAAACTAACATGTCGAACGCTCGCGAGTGTTGCGCTTGACCAGAGATACAGGCATCGAGACAAGTGGAAACACAAAAAGCTTAACAGACAGCTGATCCAGAAGTTTAAAGCCGGGTTTACTCGTCGTACTGTTGACAGTACGAGTATTGACGGGCACGCACTCCTAGCACAAACATAATTAGGCAAACAGAGGAGTACTCCAGGTATAATTTACATTACTAAGTAATCTTAAGAAAATCGTAGCCTCTCAACGATTGTGTCCATCCATCGTTCCATTTATGAGAAGTTCCAAGAAGTTGAGAGAGATTAACTCTCTCAACTTCTTTGTAGCGTTGTTGGAAAAAAATATTTGGACGATTAGGTACCTTGAATTTCTTTCGCTAGGATTTTATCAAAAGTCTATTTCGAAAGCGCTATTTGATTTTTCGTAACTGTAGGAAATTCTGTAATGTTTTAAATGAATGATGAATCAGAATTTTGCCTACGACTGTACCATCGACGCTGTTACAAGTCGTACGAAGAGTCTACGAGGTGCAAGTGCATTAATGTTGTATACGCGTGTATATTTTACATATAATAGCCCGGAGTCACGGGTGAGGCCGAGGGCACCGGTCAGTGCGCTTATCGTGATCAGACATCAACATTTTTTACTGATAGTAAAATATTTAAGAAACTTTATTCGTCAGACATAATGTTTCTTAACATAATACTTATATTATGAGCGATGGGATGGCGGCTTCCTTCAGTGCTTTCACCAACAAATCCAAAAAGGGTTTAGCTGTAGTGCTATGTTCCGACACCGAATTACGTCCGTGCGTTCACACAGCCTCCTTGCAATTACAGCCTCTGTTAATTTCTTTAATGACGCTTCATTGTAACTAGCTCTCGATATACAGGAATAGACATTAATTGAATAGCTCGTAAAGGTTTTAACGATGTCTTTAACTGTCCATCCGGTTAAAATAAGAAGCTTTATTAATTTTATAAACTTGATTGAAGATCCTTCAGGTCTCGCTAATAACTGAAGGGTTACGTAAAAACGTCTGCCAGGACCATCTACAACCAGACCAAGAAAAAAAAGAAGAAAAAACATATTCGCAGCTTTATTTATTTTTTATTTATTCAATAACCAACTTATATTTACAGTTTACACTACACATACAAGTTTTAACTTTCTACGCACTTGTTCAGTTTACAGGATTAGAGCTGACGTTATACAGTGCTACTGCACTGTAACGTCAGCTCTAACAGGGGGTCTACTCCCTAACCAAGAAGTCCGTGGTTTCGGCCTTAGTTACGAGCGTTGCCTACTCCCTATCACCTACGGACATACGATTATTTCGGGGCCCGAACTAAGAATGAATGACAACACGATTTCACAGTTGTCCCTACTACCGATGTGTTTTTGCCCGTCCGAAAAGTTGAACTTGACACTTAATTTGTTCACTCCTACGTTTCGGGCTACTTTCGGACGGGCGACTAACTTCGTTGACGGACTTAGGGAGTAGGCCCCCAGTACAGTACAGGTAAGTCAGTACAGTAAAGCCTTATTGATTTGAAACAGCTTCACATTACCTACCACACGGAGAAAATTGTGGTTAGGTTATATGTTAGTGTAACAATCTCTTCTTGAAACATAATGCACACAATATGGAATTACATAGGTACATTCATTGCGTGAAACTTATATCCGTCTTTAAAGTGCTACTCCTTGATCCTGACCACTTCATTAAGCGGCATAAGACATAAGTTCTTGTAGACATTTTTCCTTTCGACAAACATTGTAAATAGAGCATTAGCAAAATGAATAACGGGACGGGAGTACATCTTAGTTATTTTAAAAAATCTTACGTTAAATTCTGGCTTGGAAACTTCAGTAGGTATGGTGAATTATAACAGACAAACACAATCATTACGGGCGAACTTTATTAATAACGTTACAGTGCGACACAACTTACATGTAGCTCCAGTAAACTTCGTAAAACCGATGACTTCCGATCTTATTAGTACTGCAGTAAAAAATGATCATTATCCTGACTTGTACCTATAGGTGTGAGTGGCGCGAAAATGAGCGACTACCATTGGTTGTTCGATCAGATACATCGATGTAACTTATTAGTTGTGTTGTACTGTAGTTACTCTTCGTTTCGAAAACAGCTGTTATGTGTTTGGTATATGGAAGAACCAACAAACACTCATTTCTTTTTATGTTGCTTAACCGTTTCCCTGTCCCGTGAATCACATATTATGATTCAAGGCATTGTTTAACTATAGTGAACCTGCTAAGTTTGTTTGAGTTGGTCAGTTTATTTTTATGGTCTAGATGTGTCTAGAAGTGTAGTGATAATTTCTCAAGTATGATAGGATCAGCTTTCAGCCTAGAATATTTACCGTGCTTTTTGAATATGATGAAGATCAAACGTTAGCATGACAACTAAATGATGAATTGACGACACGTTTGTTGCAGTGGCTAAGCGATTGGCTTCTGCGCTACGGGTCGTGGGTTCGATTCCCACACGGAACAAAAATTTGTATGGCCTACAGATGGTTGTTTCGGGTCTGGGCGTTTGTTTGTGAGATTTGTGTCTGTAAACGCACCCACGATACAAGAGAAATCTTAGTGTGGGGCAACGTTTTTAAAAAAAAAAAAAAAAATATATATTTATTTCTGACATCTCATCTCTCAACTAAGCCACTTTTACAAATCAATGTAAAGTTTTTATTTTAAGACTATTTCGCCAGCATTTCCTATCTGCCTAGCTCTGAGATGAAAAGCCGAAACAAACTCAGAGGTCAAAGTCTCTTTTGAAGTCCAGACATTGTGGTATAAAACTATGCGAGCGTAATAATGTAGGGCAACGTCTGGAAAGGCCTTTTGAGGAAAGAGCCATAGCAGGTTTGAGTGAGTTGACCTGTCCCAACCATGGCTGTCTGTCCACGGCTGGCTGCATAATAACTTTGATATGCTTTAGTATCCAGGATTGCTTAACGTGCTGTCTGAAGCAATGTATTTGTTTGTTAATTCCGAAGACATAAACACTCCATCATTAATGTTTTCCCTTATTCGGAGAGCATCAAACAGTACAAAACGACGTGCTTTGTCAGACAGAGTTGCATAACAATCATAAATATTTCGCATAAATATTAAAATATTCGTATCCAGTCGCGATACCAATAGTTCCTGAACTGCTTTATCGTTATCCAATTCTATGCTGAGTCGAGATTGAGAACAGATAAGGAACACTTATACCAAACTGCAATACTACTTGACAACTAGTAGTCGAAAGAAGTTATTTATAATAAAGGTTACACCACTGAAAATCAGCGCTATGACACAGTAGATATATAAGCTAAAGCAGTACCTGAACTACATATAATCGCCAGAATTAAAACACTCACACAGACAAGCACTACAACAAGACCTCGTGAGCTTCCAAATGCAGTCAGTCACGGCTGTCATAGAGTAGGTATATTATACTCGGTATGCAGAGCGTGTATGTGTGAGTGTGTCAATTCAGGCGATTATACGTAGTTGAGGTACTGCTTTAGATTATACAAGGTTAGTCGGAAAGGGGGTACTAATCCGAAGCCCACTTATAGTATCACTGATGACTGTTTGAAAGCAAGTGTTAAAATTTCAAATTTCGATTATTTTTTTTCCAAATAAAATGATTTTTATTTTAGTTTTTTCAAAAATTCTTGATCTTTGCTTTAGTTACAAATTCAGAAAATGGTGCTTCTAATTCATGACCCCAAATATGACCTAAAATGTAAACACAGCTGATCATAACTGGGGATAGATAGATTTTAGAGATTTTTTTTCGAGATTTTTGAACGACTGTTTCTCTTAAACTATTGAGTTTTGGGAAAAGTTGTAGAACAAAAGTTATTCATTATTACGTGTACTTTAACACCCTTTCGGATTAATACCCCTTTTCTGACTAACCTTGTATATCTACTGTGGCTATGTTGTGGCTCATTACAACACAGCATCATGCTGAGCGGGAACCTCATTGTCGCAGCTACGACGCACGACTGCCAACTGCGTAATAGCGGTTATAAATAAATATTGTATTGGCTAGCCTTTTTTCAACCATGTTGGTGTCAGCTTCCAATCTAACCAGGTGCGGTTGAATACCAGTATTTTACACGGAGCGACTGCCATCAAACCTCCGCAACCCAATTAATGGGCAATGCCGTGACCCTAAAGTTAGACCGGTTGTCTAGCTACCTTTTTTTTTGTTTTCGTGGTGAATCCTTCATAAGGCACCCGGTTCTTGGGGGTAAGACCGGGGAGTGTGGGATTCTTACCTCACTAAAACCACCCGGTGATCATCATCAGCACGTGGAGAGGGTACCGTTTCCTCTTAAGACACCGCACCAGAACCCTCCCTGTGCCCGTTAGGGCATATCCCGTGGGAGACTGTAAAGAGGTCTCCCCTAAGCCTCGCTGTTCACGGCAGCACGTAACCACTGTGCTACCGCCTTCTCTAGGATCACTTTGGTGGGCGGCCAGAGTCCCCGTTCTGGGCGCCCGTTCTGGCTAGCTACCTACCGCCTGAACGTTAAAGTACAGCGCCAAGCAGTTTACTGTTTTCAGCTGTGTGAATGTGAGAGCCAGAAGGGTATAGAGGAATCCCTCTATATCTCTGCTACTTGGATTCGTGTGTGTGTTACTTAGACTATGTCTGCGTTTACCATCACGTGGTTAAACGCGACCAACTAAAAGAATAAAAAATAACTAGTCCGCCATCTTGGATGATGCGCTATATTAGAATTAGATTGACGCCACATAGCTAAGCATGCATTGTCGTTCAAAATAAGCGTGTATACTTTTCAGCTAAATCGGTTAAAGATAACTGATTTAAAATTCAGTTGCAAGATTCCACCCAGACAAACATACATACATTGCAAGTTAAAATAAAAGCTTGTAATAACAAAAATTACTTTAAATTTCCACATTGTGGAACCTAACTACTTTTCCACTAACGTAACGTAACTCCAATTCTCTGTTTAATGGCAATATAAAAGGCGACTGCAATCAATCCGCTTAGAAACTCTAGCGTAAGATTGCGCTCCATATCGGGCTCAAATAAATAAAATATTGCCCGTTATTGCCCGGCCCAGCACGTGAGCCGACTCTTATGGTGGCCGATTTATTATACACTCTGTTTAAACCTCTTATGGGATAACAGGAATCAAGCATTTAAAGTTGGTGCACATTGCGTTAAGAATAGCCTTATAAAATTAATAGCTCTATTTTTAGTACGAGTTCATAAATGCTAAATTAGTTGGTCATTAATGTGTGTTGTTCATTCTGTAAATTCCTGTTTTCCTTACAAAGTAACTAAAGTGTGCTAGATTCAATAAATAAAGCGCAAAATTCACGAACAAGTTTATTAAGAAAGCCCAGAACTATGGTAAGAAAATATTATACAAGGGAGCAAGACTTTACAATGAAATAACAGATGATGTGACTAACTGTAACAGTTCAGTACATTTTGACGAGTTATGCGAACATTAACGTAGGGAACAGCAGTTTTTTTTTGCGATTTCTCGTTTGGTCCCTTCGTATTAGTTGTTCATAATGATGAGTACAGTGACCCCTTAAGAGATTGTGCCCTTATTTATGTTACACCTTGTATATCCATCTACATTCATATTTAACACTCTTCTGGTAACATGACTTTCTTCACTCCACATAACATGTCTATTCCAAGCTAACCTATCACTCCTCAATTTTTCTGTCACTGGCGCTATATTCAAACTTCCTCTGATATACTCATTCCTTATCTTATCCAATCTTGTCACATCCATCCATTCACACAATTTAATAAATAAATAAAAAATAAATCACCTTTACAGTGCTTTGTCTCTTGGCCTTAAGATCCCTATGCGTTTTGCAACGAGTGGGTTCACGAAGAATTTACCTAATAAATTAAACTATGTATGTAGTCATTAAACTGTTACAAAATATATTTAATGTACAGCTACGTCACATAAACTTGTTACAGCGTACTATATACATTGCCGTGGAGCCCATCCGATGCGTTTGACACGATCATAATAAGCCAGCCCACTCAATATTTATGGCATTCCATCACCGTCTGTGCACTAACACTGTGGTAACAGCTAACTTATCACACATTATGCTACAACACGTAATAACAATGTGCGATGAGGTACAACTGGCGAAGCGTAAGCTGAGATTTGCATTTGTGTGAGTGCACATAGTATCGATTGTCAAAAGCAGTATCATCATTCAGCTGAAAGACGCCCACTGCTGGATATAGGCCTCCCCCAAGAGCGGGGTGTTTTCCGTAATCGCCACGCTTGGCAAGCGGGTTGGCGATCGCAGTATGGTTGTTAAAGTACTCAGAGAACGCTGCTGCCCATCCTATAGAGAATCCCTTAGTCGCCTTTATGACGTCCAAGGGAAGAGATGGGGTAGTGCTATTATTTAAGTCCGGCACTACACGAAAAGCAGTATAAACCAGTTTAAACCAAGCAAAGGACGCGTCTGCATTCATTCTCACGCAAATGCAAAGCTCAGCTTAGGCCTCGCGGACAGTACCTACTTTGTTTCATAGAAGAACAAGATTTATAGCGGGAGCTTCCCGAC
The DNA here is from genome assembly GCA_905220435.1 of Amphipyra tragopoginis. NCBI lineage: Eukaryota > Metazoa > Arthropoda > Insecta > Lepidoptera > Noctuidae > Amphipyra > Amphipyra tragopoginis. The sequence continues at coordinate 27,000,787 of HG992004.1, forward strand.
TAACATAACATAATCAGTTCATTACTGTCCCACTGCTGGGCATGGGCCTCTTCAAAAGAAGAGGCCCATGCCCAGCAGTGGGAAGGGTTTAGGCCTTAGTCCACCTTCCTGGCCTGATGCGGGTTGACGGACTACACCCTCTATCGAGATTAGGGTACACGGATTACCTTGGTGAAATAAATTGTATTGTGTAGCAATTTACTTTTCGAGACTTTTATGCTGGTTTCCTCACCATGTTTTCCGTCACCGTTAACGCAAGAAAGATAGGAAAAGAAGACGCAAATAAGACAGAAGCACATTCTGACTAAGAAAAAAGTAAGTTCAAAAACAAAACCTGACTAAGTACTGAAAAATTAACGAAACAAGAAAATATTATCATCTGAAATTTTTATGTGCAGACTATTCAATCGTCTATTAAATAAACAACTAACACGTAATATATTTTAATGTATTTAATACGTATGCATAGTGATGTTCAGAGGATAGCCGTGGTCCGTGGACGTATGCCACTTTGCCCTAAAGCTTATGATGACTTACTACTGTTGGAATGTATTATTTATTCTCGTCCTTTTTGCTTCGCCGTAGTCGGATAAAAAGAGCATATTTTGCAGTAGGTGCCATAAAAGACTACTAAGGTAATGTTAGGAAAAGTAACTAAAATATTCAATTACTAGCGTAGGTAATTTGTTTTAAATGTTGCAAGTGCAGGTGGTTGCAAGTTCTATAGCATTCCTTTCCCTTGGTCCATCTTGATAAGGTATAGGGTGCAACGTTAATTATTTTAATTTAAGGAAGAGTTACTGTCTATATTGTATACGTACAGTGTATATATATTTAATTCTGTATATCTAGTTCATAGAAAAGCTTGTTTATAACAATACTAGTAGCTACGCAGAACAGCATCAGCGCATGCGATCCCACGGCGCTCGCGCACCGCACGACGTTGATACGCTCAGCTAATGTGCGTCTGACACGCGCATAACTAATGTTTGTTACTCCTACTGTTCAGGTTAGTTGACTTCTATATACAGAGTTAAATTAAACGCATATATGGAGAGATAATATAAAACTAGCGTAGGTTATTTCATCATCATATCAGCCTATTGCCGTCCACTGCTGAACGTAGGCCTCCCCCAAAGATCGCCAACCATCCCGGTCTTGGGCAGCCCGCATCCATCCGCTGCCAGCCACCTTTTTCAAATCGTCGGTCCATCGTGCCGCAGGGCGTCCCACACTACGTTTGCCCAAACGCGGTCTCCACTCTAACACGTGTCTGCTCCATCAATCAATCAATCAAGCGTAGGTTATTTAATTTAATTGAAATATCAACCGTCAGCCGGGTACAAAATCAGATTCCGGGCTGCTACTGAAAAATTTCACATGGAACAACACAATAAGACTGCCCGACCTGGGGATAGAACTCAGAACCTCATGCTTAGCAGTCACGCTTGCGACTAGACTTGCCAACCGTCCCGCGAGAGCCGGGACGTCCCGTTTCTAGAGCTTTAGAGGATGCGTCCCGCGAAAGACGTGTGCGGGACGCCAATTGTCCCGTTTAATCGTACCTACGGCTAAATCTTCGGGCAGAAGTCGGAATTTAGTGAACGCAAGTGGAGATCGCGACCGCGAATCTCGCGTCGAACGAACACCGCTCGCCCGGCTCGCTCAACGTCGTCCCGCTCCCTTTCCCTCCCACTACTTTTCTCTATTAAGTTTTATTATATTTCCTAATTTTTTCACTTTCGTTATGTGGTAACTTGTTGTAAGTCTTGTACTTGTATGCCAAAGTAAAACATTAAAAAATAAAACTATTTAAAATAATTTCTAATTGTATTTTTCGCGTCCCTATATTTTGACAGTTGGGTCCCGCTTTTTTTTGCTACGTCCTGCATTTTGATTGCCAAAGTCCCGGTAAATTCATAATTAAGGTTGGTAAGGCTACTTGCGACCACTAGACCAATGAGGCAGTCTCGCTCCCTATTACATGGGACTTAGAACCATTACGAACTGTCGACTGGTCGCCGGAGAGACTTGGTCGACGGAGACTGTGACTTTCTACAGTTTAAATAGGTGTTTACGCACTTGGTCGCCGGTCGCCCGGGCGACTATGCTTATGTTTTGGTCGCCGAGAGACCAAGTCTCCGGCGACCAGTCGACTGTGCGTAATGGCTCTTAAACATAACCCCTTCGGAGAATACAAGCGTGATTTTATGTAAAATCCGCCCGACGGCGGAAACGTATTGCAGGGGGAATTGACCTCAAGACATCAATTTTAACGGGGACTAGCCCAAAGTGACATTGCTTTAATTGTCAAACAGTAATTAAAGTGACGTCACATCACACGACGGAAGATGTTCTCCCGTTCTTAATAGTTTCTTAACGACTTTATTTTTGGCATAAATACCCTGAAACGAATCTCTGAGAGTGTTCCCACGCTCAGCGAAATGACTTGTTTAAATACCTCGACGTTTGATGAGCATACTGTTTCAAACAAGTTAATAACTAATAAAAGTAATGTCTTAATATTAAATGCATGTTTAATTGCCCATTGTTAACCAAAAACAAGTTGTGACACAAGTTGTAAACAAATTGTGTGACAAAAAGATCTTTTTGAAAGTTTTTGACGACACGTTTGGCACTGTGGCCAAGCGCTTTATGCGCTACGGGTCGAGTTAGATTCCCGCACGGAAAAAATACATTATCTGGGTATTTGTGTCTATAAACTCACCCACGACACAGGATTAATCCTAGAGGCAATGTTTTTATAAATAAATGTACTTGTTTTCAACATGTAATGAACTTGTATAAAAATGGTTGTCTACTTGTTTTAAAAACCTACTTACATACATAATTGCTACTTCTAGTATGCATTTTTTTTTACATTTGCTCCTACATGCTTACTCGTGTATTATGCCTTGGTGTAAACGAGGGGGCCTAATATGACTATGTCTACATCTAATTAATATTCACGATACGTAGAGATACGCGAACGTAAACCATTAAATACACTTAAAAGTTAAATTGCGGAAGTGACTGAAGCAAGTGCTTGTTTATCTGTCTACATTAAAAGCATGTTTTGTTAAAGCCTTCACGGTTTGCGTTTCAAGTCAGGCAAGTCGGTAAAACTTGGAGAAGTCGACTTGCGCAATTTAACCAGCTATGAATATAGCGCTTTCGAGATTACCGTAGTTTCTCGATTGATTTGCTTCATGTATTTTACCCAATAAAATGAAAAAACATTACCATTTCACTTCTTATATGCCTAGAATACACATCAACAAAAGTTCCCCATAAAAAATATCGTGCAACAAAATGATTCCACAAAGTAAGTAAACAATCGGTTCGCGTGGGTGTCGGGCAATCATTACCACATTACTGAGACGTCGTTGCGTGTGCATTACTGAGCACGCACACCGCTATCTATGTCTCATTACAGTTTATCGAATTAGACGACGATTTTCACGGTAGATGGATACAGGAAAAACCGCTGTTATTTACAAATTGGGCCATTGTAATAGGCTACTTTTGACTTAATAATATGAAACGATGTTCAATACTGTATTGTTTGAAACTTTTACTTGAATGGTATTTTTACAAAGATTTTTCATTATAAGTAAATCAAAAATTATGTGGAATAAATGAAGAAAAAAAGAAGTGATTTGCCCTATTGAAGCCCTTGCATATGATATGACACTTGACTTGATAACCCCACTTTAAAATTTCAACCCACCACCTCGGTCCTTATTGCAATGAAAATAAAAATACTTTTTCGATTCTTTCACTTGCAACAAGGAAAAGCATTATTTAAAACTATTCCAAATTTCAAGTCGATAGCATTAGCTGTTAAGTCCACGCGAGTTTCTGCATTCGCAGAAGCTCGCGTGGACTGCTTTTACGCGGTCATGCGAAAGCGGTGCGCATCCTTGGTCCGTAGGGTGCGAGCCAGCGCTAACAGCATCCTGATTATGATAGCAAGCATACTAGATTGCTTGTATATGAACCACTGCTGCAAGGTTTCAGCTGGACCTATGACCTTGCGGTAGTGAGGTCACAAACAAAATGTATATGGTACTTTAATAACATAGCTTGTACTAACAAAGTCTTTTGACTTGAAATAAATGATCATCATTTCCTATATTCATCCATACACATATTCATTACATTTTTAAATATTTCTCTAAAAACAAAAACATTTAAAAATATAAAAAATAGTAGCCCACCGGCATCGGGAACAGGATCCAAGCTGCCGGCGGTCAGGGCTCCAGAGAGAGGAACTTCCTAACGATACGCGCCGTGTCCAGAAGTACCGCTTTCTGAATCAAACCCTTGATCCAGTTGCCTAACGAGAGCCTCATCAGATGTTGGTCGAGGTTCTTAGCTATTAAGCCATTGGCTGTAACGACTATCGGCACAGTGACTGCTGAGTCAACATTATTATTAGTAGTTCCTGAAATAAACAGCTGTGATAGATGGACGGACGGACAAAGTCACACCATAAGGGTTCCTTTTTTACCATTTTGTTACGGAACCCTAAAAATGCTGGGCCTTAAAATACTGTTTCACTTTGTTTTGATGCAATTTAGTTTGATTGCTGTCAAACGTGGCCTATTAGAATGGCCCAACTTGTAAATAGCAGTGCGGTTTTGTTCGTCATTCGGTTTTCGTTTTCAACACGTATTTCGGTCTCGCAATCTACAGAAAGCATGCTAGAAAGTGAAAAGCACATGCTTTCGTAGACCGTTTAAACTTTTACTCTTATACTTATTCAGAAATAATGAACTGTTGGTGTTTTGTGGCTTCTGTCAGCCATTTTGACAAAAAGCTTGCAATCACAGACATCTAATCTTATTATTTAGATTGCTGTGGTTGCAATGCAATATGTTAGTTGATACACGAAAAATATTAACTGTGATAGCAGAAAGTGGCGATGCTTGGGGGAGGCTTTTGTCCAGCAGTGGACGTCTTTCGACTGAATGAATTAATGAAAAAAAAAACATACATTTATGTTAGACAAGTGGTAGTAAGATGTATCGCGGATTTTGAAATCATTAATCTCCAGGTCAAGTAATTAGGTTTTTTTGTCAGCAATATCATAAGCATTCAATTAATTTAACAATACATATAATCAGCCCATTACTGTGCCACTGCTGGGCATGGGCCTCTTCTCAGGATGAGAAGAGTTTATGCCTAAGTCCACCCCGGTAGCCTGGTGCGGGTTGACCGACTACACACATCATCAAGAACTTTATGGAGTCCTCTCAGTTGTGCAGGTTTCCTCACGATGTTTTCGATCATCGTTAATGCAAGTGATAATCAAATTCTGATCCGAATATGAATTCGAAAAGTTAGAGGTGCGGGCTGGGATCGAATTTGAATCCTCATGCATGGAAGACAACCGTTCAACTGCTAGGCTATCACTGCTGGCAGTCAATTATTTGAATTAAGTTGCGGAGGTATGACTAATTTGTCTGTTAAATACATGTTAACGTTAACATCAAATAGGTCATATTCTTCTTTTGTGAGGTTCCTGTATTGTAAGATAGGTTTACAACTAGTCTGTTATACGATCGTCATGCAGCGTTCCCTTACTGTAAATCAGAGCAGAACTTTATACAAACAATAATGTGATAGCACGTCGGGTTTGCATAGCAGAGGTAACCCTGATTCCCTTAATTGCGCCTTGACTGGTCGAACGTTCATTAGCAAGTTAATTATTAGTTCCTCCACTATACTATGTAACATGAAGTTCTATAGCTGTCTGATCTTGTCAACGATTAGATGAGTTATCAGGGATCATAGCTTATAATAACTACCCCTACTTGCCTCTCATGACTTCCTGACTCATAGGCTGAGATCTATAGACCCAACTTGGACTTTGCTCAGACTTTACTTTAGACTTATGACAAAGTCGGTATTTATAGAGCCGTCTTTGAATTCATCTGAGTGCGTGCTTAGCAAATGCTTAGCAAAGTCTAAGTTCACAACATCGACGACTTAGCAAATACTTAGGTTACTATTATCCTAACAAAAAATAATGGTACAAACTTTACTTTACCATCATTATATTAACACAACTTTTTAATTCAGTAATACCAGATTAGAAAAGATTTCCTTGATGTTGATAACTAATTCTGAATTAGTTAAGATAAAAACAATTAAGTATTATTACGTCACATGAAAATGTTTGTCTAAGTTTAAAATGTATAAACAGCGGCCAGGCCATCAAAACGATGCGATCCGTTTCAATGAATATAATAATTTGAGTTCGTTTAAAAAAAAACACTTATAAGCATGCCAATTTCTACTTATTCGTATAATAATTATTAATACATAGAAGAAATATGAGCATAGTTGTAGATTATTTACATGTTATTATTGTTAAACATTTATAAAGAAAAATCAAGAATATAATGCTTGAAACGAAACATTAACTTGTAATATACATATTTTGACATCGACCGTCTTAGCGTATGCTTAGCCTAAGCTCAGCATAGTCTCAACGTGATATGTCTATAAATTCCAAATCTAAGATTATGCTAAGCATACACTTAGCAAAGTATTACGTAAGTAAAGTCTGAGCAAAGTCTAAGCTAAGTCCAAGTTGGATCTATAGATCTCAGCCATAGAAGCCTCCGAAAAAAAGGTCGCGGGTATCAGAGTTTTTTTTTTATTTGACTTAGTCGCATTTTACCCTAGGCACACCTGATGGTAAACGCAGACAGGGTCTAAGATTGAGTACACGAATCCAAGTAACAGAAATATAAAGGGATTTCTCCTTAACCACTGGCTCTCACATACACACGATGGAATACAGTAAACTGCTTGGCTTGACTAGCTTAATGTTCAGGTGGTAACTAGCCAGGCGGACCGTATAGATCCTAACACCAAGCGTGCTGGATTTTGTTGAATAATAACAACACGAGTATATACCCAGTGTGCGGTGAGGAAGTTTAATATTCTAGCCCCTCTTCACACTGGATAAAAAAGAAGATGTTATTGAGATCAAATTAGCAGGATTGCAGCAAGTTCTAACAACTTTTTTTTATCTTAGTTTTCCTCTTTAACCTAACGACTACTACGTACCTAACTTACCGATTTTAAACATCTCAGTGCACCTTTTCAACAACTTTTTTCTCTCTCCAAGTTCATTGGTCTTCTAATGACCAAATGCACATCTAATCTCCTCCCGTCCGCAAACCGAAATGCTACCACTTTCACTAAAATTATTCACATTCATAAATCAGTCGAAATTTCGTACACTATTGTGAACATTCCCACGAGAGAAATCACAAGTAATGTAAAAATTATAAAATTCAGAATAGAGGCTTGTTACGGCATGATATATGATGAAGCATGTGTCTATTGTTGTATTATATGCTTTTCATTAAGTCATCGCGGTTTCGACGATTTCTTACAAGATAAGGTAAGAGATCTTTGCGCGTTATTGAGCATTGTGGCTGTTTACTTTCGTTTAAGATGAACTGGGAATTTAATTAAGTCATTATGTATTATAATTAAGAACACGTGGTTATCACGCGGATTACACATTTCTTTGTCAGCTTACTCACTTTCATTGTAAAAGAGAGTTTATGTTGCTTTTATAATAATATTAAATACATTTATTTTCAAGTAATCATGACTCATATTAGTGTTTGTAACAATATACAAGGTTAGTCGGCAAGGGGGTACTAGGTAATCCGCGGAAGTTGGTATGATGACTGCTTTAAAGCAAATTTTAAAATTCGATAAATTTTATTTTCTTTGAAAATTATTAGTATTTTCGTTTTAAAAAACCTTTATGCCTGCTTTAGTTACGAATTCAGAAAATGGAGCTTCTTACCCGAGCCCCCAAATATGATCTAAAATGTAAACGTCTGATCATAGCTAAGGATTGATAGCTAGATTTTAGCAGATTTTCATAAAATTTTTGAACATCGATTTCTCTTAAGCTATTGACTTTTGGGGAAATTGTAGAACAGAGTTATTCTTTATTATGGGTACTTTAACGCCTTTTCGGATTAGTACACCCCGACTAGCCTTGTATACTTATAACTATGATAGTAGGTAATACAAAAGGTAGGTTACGGTATATTTAAAGTTCAAGTACAAATAATGAATCATTGCTTCAGTATTCCAGCCGACATTCTGGAGGAACTATTAATAATATAGTAGTCTGGTCTGTCTGCAATCATGTCCAGGATGCTATTGGAGCTGGCTCATACCCTCTTCTTGTTCGCATTAACGCGAAAAAGCAATCAACATAACTTAAGCTTTTGAAGCGAGATGCAATTTTCGCTACATATTTATTGTTTTATAATAACATTCGTTAGTCAGAAGCAGTGATAAGCTACAGTTTGGATGCTTGCCTTATAACAGGATGGTCTGAGGTCGGGCCCGGCTCGCACCTCTGATTTTCCAAATTGAACAGAATTTCAACCGTTTGGAATAAAAGGGTTCCAACTATCATTTTTTTTTAATTTATGTTATGGCGTAAAAGGTTTCATAGGGTCACATGAAACCTTTTTACGTTACAAACAGTCGATTTGATTTGATTATGACTTACATCAATAGTGAAAGAAAACATCGCGAGGAAATCAGTACAACTGAGAGGGCCCCGTAAAAATTTAGTGATTTTGTGTGTATCATTCAATCCGCATCAGTAAGAGGCCTGTGTGCAGCAGTGGGATAGCAATGGGCTTATTATCTAATGATTAAAACGAATGAATGAACGAAATGAATAGAAGGAAATAAATAATAATAAATGCTTAATATCTTGAAAGGCAGACGCCGTTTTCTTCCGGCAATAGAAGTTATCCAGTCCACCTTACACCCCTTCCCATAGACCAGATATTTTTCACCACATTTTACAATAGTCTTGCACCCACCTGGGACGGTCCATGACTGTACTCCAATAGTGCAGCCGTGGATAGTCCCCGGTTGGTGCCCCACACCTCTGCGCGTTGGATCTGTGTCCCCGTGTATGCCTTCCAAAGGACCGGACATCTTCCGCTCGGAAGATGAGCCGTGACGACAGAGAGATACATAATGCTTAATATTATTTATTTTAATTGTGGAAGATAACAACAGAAATCTAAATATTATTATTTAGATTTCTGTGGCCATAACGGTTCACTGCAAACTTTAAACCCTCCATATACCACCATACGATCGTTTGTATGCGTGTTTTGAGACTAATTTTACTACTACTTAACCTGCCAGGAATCATCTGAGTGATTTCAATCATGACTCAGGACTGTATAGCCGTCTCCTCTCTACAATATATAGGCTGTTCCAAAAAGAAGTGTCAAGCAAAAGTACAGAGGTAGAGAATCCTTAGAATCACCCGCATGTATGTATCGATTGAGATAGAGCAACTAATTAAAAAAAAAAAACACACCTTTGCCTCAACTGTTCATGACACTATGATCAAAAATGTCATGTCATGAAAAAAACCAGCCAAGTGCGAGTCGGACTCGCGCACGAAGGGTTCCGTACCATTATCTATAAAAACGGCAAAAAAATCACGTTTGTTGTATGGGAGCCCCCTTAAATATTAATTTTATTCTGTTTTTTAGTATTTGTTGTTATAGCGGCAACAGAAATACATCATCTGTGAAAATGTCAACTGTCTAACTATCACGGTTCATGAGATACAGCCTGGTGACAGACGGACGGACGGACAGCGGAGTCTTAGTAGTAGGGTCCCGTTTTACCCTTCGGGTAACCCTAAAAAATAACTCTAAAACTATAGAAAATCGCGGCATATACATGGGCCTACTTCTAAGGATGCTCTACATCTGTACTTCCACTTGACACTATTTTTTGGGACACCTTGTATTAGCAGACAGTTATCGTATGTACCCGTCTTTCGCGGAAACGATGAAATTATACTCTCATGTCATGTTTGACAAAGGTGTGAACCAATTAGCCGCGCACGCAGTTTTTGCGTTTATCAAACGGTACATGACACGGTTCGGATGATGCGTTTTATAGCCGCTCAAAAAGCTCTCATAGCTTGGAGTATGAATGAAATAGAGCGCTGATGTTTTCGTTGCTAATGAAGTTACGCTAACTCATTGTAGTTTAGAGTATGAATGATATAGAGTGCTGGTGTTCTCGTTGGTAACGAAGTTAAGCTACCGTTGGGAAATTTTTCAATTTTGAATATATGTACAGTCGCGGACTTTAAATGTTTACCACCCTAAGGTCTATAATCGCTTGCACATTACTTTTTCATAAAGTCGCTCGGTTGCTCGCAAAACATTGACAGGGCAAAGATTTTTTTTTTAATTGAGGATATACAATTATACAGGATGTTAACGAATTCGTGTAACTTCTTCAAACCACATGATCTATTAATGGTATAGATGGATGTCCCCACACGGGATTTAGATTGATTAAAAATAAAATTAAACGTTTTTTTTCGCAAATATTTTTTTTATGTGTTAGAATATTTTGTTGAATGAATTAATGAAGGCACGGTGACACAGCTGACGGGCATGACTAGTGCGATATTGCTATTCAGATACCGAATACCAGGGTTCATTTTTTGAAAACTTTTTTTTGTTGATTTTAAAAAAAACCTATGCAGGGTCAATCAGTGTCACCAGTAGATCACGCGCTTTGATGGAATTACACGAATTCGTTTACACCCTGTATACCTACTAGGTAGCTAAGAAAAAGAAATCAATGTAAATACATTGATTTTTTTAAACTAAATAGTCAATTCAATCAAATTCGCTCTATACAACTTTTAACAAGACACACATCCAATGAGTTCATAATATCAAACAGTGGTTAATAGGCTTTTTGCTATATGAGTAACAGACGCTTCGTAATTTAAAAATAATAATTTTCAACATTATTTTATCTATTAATCGGCTTATAGACTATAGCTGCTGAGTCTTGCTTGTTTTACGAGAAAAGAAGAGTAGTGTACGCACAAATTATTATTATACTTTGATTCTTCACACCTTGTCTTATTCATACTAGAGCGTCTCCTCATTTACTCCATCAAGAGTTGTATCCACACCGTGTTTATAGTAACAGTACCAGTTACTTTCCAGGAAACGTATTAGGGCGCCTAATTTGCTGCTTTTAAACGAGAGGCCTCGGCAATTTGCGTAATTTCAAGTATCTCTAATTGTATGTTATTATATGCAGACCTTTTGATTGTTTGGCAAGGATTGCGAGAGAATGCTGGAGAAAATAGCGTGTGTTTAAGGATCGTCTGTTTTGATGAGCTGCGCCGTTTAACTTCACGCGAATTGGTTTTAGAATCATAATATTACAAAAGAACAGCTGAGTAAACAATACAATTATTCGTTACTAGTTGTGCCCGCGGCTTCGCCCTCGTTATAATATATAGCCTATATCCGTCCTGGAGGTCTATCTATACATATAAAAGGAGAAGCTGACTGACTGACTGACTGATCTATCAACGCACAGCCTAAACCGCTGGGGTTAGAAAGTTGAAATTTTGACAGTAAGTTCCTTTTGTAACGTAAGCATCCACTAAGGGATTTTTCGAAATTCAACCCCTAAGGGAGTTAAATAGGGGATGAAAGTTTGTATGGAAAATCGTCACTTAACGGGTTCAAAATTTCACGCAAGCGAAGCTGCGGGCGAAAGCTAGTTCTAAATATTGGTGAAAGATTTTTTAAATCGGACGAGTAGTTTATCACTTTATAATATTAGTGTAGATCATAATTAGAGATCGGATATTCGGATGCATATTCACCTAAACTTGGAATGTTGGCTAATATGGAATGCGCTTTTGTATCGAAAAAATCCCGCGGTTCCGGGACAACAATTTTAATTATGTTTTTTTTTATTTATCTAACACACACCATTCCTCTTCTTACACTCTACATACACACATATTTGCGTCGGGGGTTAAACATTAATTTTAAATAATTATGCAATCCAAGAACCCCGTTTTTTTTAATAAATCGTTTGAAGAATTCGCTTCTACACTATACACCCGACTAGTTACGCATTTCCGGTGTTCCTGCGATTCCGGTTTTTTTTATAAAAAATATATTTTAAATAGCCGCTTCCATACTTTCATAGAAAAAATTCACTTTAGGTAAATATTATACATCCGAATATCCGATCACTAATCATAATCCTTTGGCTTTCATCAATGCACAAGATTGCCATTCGTATGTAAGCGCCATTTTATCGTCGTTTATAGACACGATTAAGCAATTAAAAAGTGCTGAGCGCATTTTTAAACTTGAACGCGACGCACTTTCCTATGTCCCAGAGAGGCACTAGTTGGCACCAGCTCCGTTTCCGAGAAAGTACTGAACTTAGGCGACATAACAAGAGTTATCATCTCGATATTATAAAATTATAGAATTCACGTTATCTGTTAAAGTTTTGGATGGATAACCTCTTTTTATACTGTGAGACTTTTAGACCCCAAATACACGCCCGATACTTGCCTCCGATAGTCGGTTGCGATAGTCTAATCAGACTATCTGAAGGCCTCCGCGTCATACATTTGTTTGAACATGAATTATACGTACGATCAGACTATCAGATCGGATGTCAGAATCGTAAGCACCGTCCGAGTGTCGTCGTCGTCCAGAAAAAATCGGACACGAGAATCGTACGTGTATTTTATGAATCCGATCAGGTAGTCGGATCTGGCTTCCGGAAGCAAGTATCGGACGTGTATTTTGACCCTTAGACTGTGTTCACTACTCTCGTGCAATTATCTATGGCAGGGCTGGTCAAACCAACGGTGTGCGGTTCGCGAAGCGACTTTTCGTTATCTTAACTTTGAAGGGTTTTTTTTGCTGTTGTTGAAGATAATATTTAGTTTCTACGGGCCATCAGTCCATGTTTCAATTTGTTTTGCTCCGTAAACGTCTCATATAACTATCGCAGACAATTAAAAACCCTGAAGCTCGTTTTGATAACTTGTTTAAGCCTGAGCTTGTTTATTTCAAATGCATCTATATTTAGTTACTTAAATAATTGAGTTAATTAAAGATAGTAATAGAAGACGATACATACAATAAAGGGAAAGAAAATTAAAAAAAAAAAAAAAAAACTAATATACTCTTTCATAAATCCCTTACAATGCATCTGACAGTATATTATTTCACTTATTCATGATGCATTCCTCTCGCAATACTCCAGATATTCCGACAAAATCACCCTCCATTCATCCGCAAACATATCAAAATTCGGTCTGGCGTACAGAAGGGCATTGAGCGCGGTGCGACTTCGCGACTTATTATACATATACTATAGTAAAGCGGAAAGCTTAGGTACTCGGTAGCTTAGCTACGTAGATTGGGTGCACGTTTAACGATGTAATTGATGTGTTTACTGCATACGAAAATTAGTTCTCGTGGCTTCTTAATAACTGTGTCTGCGAGGCTTAGCAGTGCTTCAGTCAGTCCGTGGGCCCTGACCGTTAGTTAACACATCGAGACCTTTTCATGCCTCGGGCACGTTAAACCGTTGGACCTGAGTGTCATACGAACACCTATGACCCATGACAGTCGTTACGGGCAGTCAGAAGCCTGGAAGACTGACAACCGGCCTAACCTTAGGATATCGGCATTGCCCAGTTATTGCGGAGATCTGGTGACAGTCGCTCCGTGTAGCTTTGCAAAGTAAACCTAGCTATTACAGGCACAGTCGCAGATAAAATCAGCTTACGAGTCTATTTACATGCCTAATGCCCTAAAATAAGGTTGAGCTACACAATGGCTGATGCATGCATGCCGTCAGTTGGGACAGTTCAACTCGAACTTTCTATGGCTCTTTCCTCAAAAGGTCCTTCCAGATGTTGCCCTACATTGTTACACGCGCATAGTTTTATACCACATTGTCTGGACTTTAAAAGAGACCTTGACCTCTGAGTTTGTTTCGGCTTTTCTTCTCAGAGCTAGTCCGATAGGAAATGCCGGCGCCATCTAGACTTAAAAAAAACATTACATTGACTTGTAAGTGTCTGTAACAGATCTATTTACAGAAATAAATATAATTTATCACTTAATTTGGCAATTAAAATTGCTACCATTGGTAAGCAAAACCAGGAACCGAGCATTAGTCACTAGGCTTAATTCACATGCACACAACATCGGAACTGCAGTGTAATTCTGTAAGAATCTCACCTCGATCGCGACTGTCAATTAGACACCTGTCGTGACACAGCGTGGATAACAAAACTACGCGTTATTGATTATACTGTCGATTATCTGTGTGTTATTTGCTTCTATTATCCATACTGTGACAGTATGGATATCGAGTTAACCGTCGATATTGAGGTGGGTTTCATACAGAATGACACTACTGATGGCAGTATGATACGTAATTTGCAATGAAAACGCATCTCTTGATTCTACGGTCCATGTCTCCGAGTATTAAATTGATTTAATTTTTATTGGCAACAAGAAGTCGTCTGGCTGTAGAAGGAAGCTGTTCTATGTCGTTACGTGTCCGCCATATTAACTGCTGAACATAAACGACTCGTGGTTTATTACTTGATTATTATTTATTGGTTATTTTATGTACACGTTTCTTATAGAAAACAAAGTTATTGAACGAAACGACGGTTTCTATCAAGTTTGATTTATTATTCAGGAATAGGTAATAGTAATGAGGTAGTTGTACAGAGATTTATTAATATTTTGATTTATTTATTAATATGTGTATGTTAATATTTTCTATAGCTTACGCGTATTGTATGTACACACATCATAAAAAGTTTGTGATCACTAGCATAAATTGATATACTTAATTTTTTAAATTGAACTTTATCAAGAAAAATTCTTTGTTGTGTGTTTTCTTTAAATAGAAATACCCAGTTTTAAGAATCTAAAAATAAGAAGAAATCATAATATAATCTACCGTAACAAAAAAGATTGCGATTTTTCAAAGTGATCGCAAACTTTTTTGATGTGTGTATATGCATCTGCCCGTGATAATTCACTGCAAAGTGTCTGAATCGTCGGGTTAAACCATTTTATTTTATTTTGTATATTATAACTTTACATGCATTTATTTCTACTTTATACAGTAGTGTATACTTTAATGGTGTAATTTATTAAAACCACATGGATTAACCTCGCACGGAATTTAGTGTGACTAAACAAAAAAAAAACTATATTGTTAAGTGATCATATTTAAATCAATTTATGAGGCTTCAATTTACAAGCAACAAATTTCATTGCCAAGCATAAATTAATAAAAGCACGGCGACACAGCTGGCAGGCACGACTAGCGCGATATCGCTCCGCGCAGTCAGTTAACTCGAGGCGCTAAAATTACTAAACAACAGAACGTCATGTTTTCTATTTGTTTTTTTTTTTTTTGTTAAATCTGTTATTGTCCCTTGCATGGTCAATCTGTGTCACCAGTAGATCATGCGGTCTGTAGGAATTACATGAATTTGTTATCACCCTGTATATTTTTTGTGGATAGGAGATAGAACCTTTGTGGCAAGCCCCCCTGCTGCCATTTTGATTTTTTTTTCCAAGTTGCGGCGCACGATGAGACTAACATATGGGTAGAGTTTAGTAGGTAAGTAATTAATTAAAGTTGTTTTTTCATGCACCTAGTTTGACTCTCTTCTAATAAATAGTTAAATCAACATTGCGTCGCTTAAGTTCTAACACCGCGTAACTCAAAATGTAGTAGTTTTAGTTAGGCACGGCATTGAAAAAAATATTTTTTTTGTTTAAAATACGACCATAGATCCAACAAACAAAATATTGTTTAAGTCTTGGTAAATAAAGATAAAATATATGAAACAATTATATCATTATGTGATACAGAAAGAGATAATTATACCTTTTGCTGTCCTAAAATTTAACTGTTTTGAGATACGCGGTGTTAGAACTTAAGCGACGATTGGAATTATTATTTGAATACAAAAGACAACATAAAGATGTAATAATAATAATAATAAAAAACTTTTATTAAGATAACTATGATCCAATTGGTTAGTAGTACAATAACTTATAACTAGTGTTAGTAACAATACAACCTTAATCTACTCGCCCCCTGCCCGACCCATGAATCGATGTATCAATAGTCATGTGAGCAGTAATACATCGATTCATGTACCGACAGTCCAGTCTACCGGCTATCATACTTAAAACGCTGTTGCGACTAGCCCGCACTCTGCTCAGCATCGACGCGCACCGCTTGCGCAGAGTAGCGTAGAAGCAATCGATGCGCGCCTCAGCAAACATACGTGAAGCACTACAGTGGCGAGGCAGCCGCAACATCGTTCTAAGCGCATTATTGTACTGTACGCGCAGGGCACTGTACGCTCTTTGAGTATAGACTGCCCACAGGCTGCAGGTGTAAAAAGATGTACAGAAAGCTCTGAAGAGAGTGATTTTTACCTCATTAGTACATCGCGCAAACCTGCGAGCAATCATGTTTGCTCTAACGGACAGTGCCCTACGTTCACGTTCAATATCCGTGTCGTCCTTAAGGTCTTCGGTAATAAGATGTCCCAAGTATCTGAACTGATGTACTCTAGCCAACTCATTTCCATTCAGTTTTATAGGGGGCACTCTAGAGGGACACTTAGTACCAGCCTTAAAGACAACATACTCGCTTTTCTTCACATTATACATTAAGCCGTGACCATCTGCGTAAGTTTCACAAATTTGTAACAATTTGCTAATGCCACAAACCGAGGCGCTCAGCAACACCATGTCGTCCGCATAACTCAGATTATTAACACATACATCATCTATGCGACAACCGACATGCCGGACGCTGAGCTCCTCAATTAGGGCATTTATATACAAATTAAAGAGTCTGGGAGAGCTCAAGCCACCCTGCCTAACGCCACATTCCAATTTATATGAATCTGAAAGGGCGCCCGCCCACCGTACACTATTAATTTGATTGCTATACCAGTACTTGAAGATATTCACTAGTTCACCAGGTAGCCCTGCCTCTTGTAATTTTCTCCACAGAATATCATAACAGACTAAGTCAAAAGCTTTGCTCAGATCGAGGAAACAGGCATACACAGGTGTGCCCCTGTGGGTATAGTACCTGACAGTATGCTTCATGCACAATATGGCAGTTTCCGTTGACAGCTGTGATCTGAAACCAAATTGATTGTCATGCAGAACTATAGATTCAGCCAACTGTGCATCCAGCACACTGTCAAGCACCTTAGCCACCACAGTCGCTAAAGATATCGGCCTATAGTTATTTTTGTCGGAGATGTCTCCAGTTTTATTTTTAACGATGGGCACTACAATCGTTTTCATTAACTGTTCCGGCAAGTATGAGTGACCTATACATAACGAATAAAACATAGCCAGTACTCGTGCAATGTGTGGTCCGGCATGCTGCAAATGCTCAATACTAAGTCCATCGTGGCCAGGAGACTTTCCCCTTTTCATTTGTCGAATCGATTGAGCTACTACTTTCGCTGAAATCTTTAGGTTCAACTCCACCCCCTTGGACTCAGTATTGAGCACCGATGCTGATGGACCAAGTGGTGACCTAACAAAGAAGTACTCTTTAAACGCATTGGCTATGTTCCTAGGATCTGAATGGCCCCCAACACTCACGGGAAGGCCAGGCTTACAGTTCAATTTTCTAGTGTCTTTCCAAAAACTAGAGAAATTCTTATTTGTACACGATGTCGCTAACCTATCCATTTTAATTTGTTCTTTATGATCTTGACACCACTTCAAGCGTGATTTAAAAATCTTTCTGCTTTCGTACATCGCCTCATATATTATTCCTGACTTTGGCTTGCCATGATCAACCCAGTCCTGAAACATTAGCTTAGCCGTCCCGTGAGCTTCACTCACATGCCTGTTCCACCCTATTACACACCTACCTCTATGTTGCCTGCTTCCCCGATATGTAGCCCTTGCAGATTCACGGAGGGCGGCCACTATATTACAATACATATCATCCAGTAAAAGTTTATGATTCTGGTTACAACATTGTTTGTCCCCACACTTAATGAAGTCATGTGGAAAATCAATAAATCTCAATTGGTCATGACAATATTCCCTGTAATCATGTATTTGATTCAAATTCCTATTGCCCCACCTTACTTCGCTATTTACATCATATTTATTAGCATCATACAAGTTAGATACAGGACTAATGGCGTCAAACTTACACTCTAGGTGTAGAGGAAAGTGATCAGACCACAGTGTATCATAATTAACACGAACATCAATGACAGCCTTAAATGCAGACTTTGTGACCAAGCAATGGTCTAACCAGCTTGACGTCCCATGAGCGTCACTTATAAAAGTATAGGAGCCTGAATCCACACCTAACTTGTCCACATCTACACAAACCAGTTCGTGCTCGGCACAAAAAAGAGACAATTCGCTGAAAAATAATCCACCAGGGTGGGCATTAAAGTCACCTAAGACAAAAACAGATTCAACAACCTCACTGTCTATTATAGCACTCACCAGTCCCAGGCATTCCGTAAAATCCAATGTATTTTCAGCCTTCTCAGTAGGCATGTAAACACTCATCACTAATATGGTCCTATTATTAGATAAGATTTTGATAGCACAAACCCTTGGATTAACACTGTGTATCACTGATACCTCACTGAAAACACTTTTCCGCCACAATATTGCTACTCCTCCAAATGGCCTCCCGACCAGCATTCCTGCCGAGGTGTCCATTGCAGATGTTCCAGTGCTTCCGAAATTTCCATCTATATTGCCTAGGTACGCTATCTCCTCGGGCAACAGCCATGTTTCCTGTAAGGCTATAATATCACAACTTCTGCACAAATCCGTAATACTTTCATTTGACCGCTTGACATTTTTGCAGTTAAAACTAACCATATTATATGTATTGTCACTATCCATTAGTTGGTTGTTTATGTTCCTTCTCCACAAAAGTATTCGGCTTAAAACTTACAAAACGCCGGAATAAAATACCTTGCGGCCATAGTTTATCTTCCAGAAATACTTGCAATTTATATTTGGGCACGAGCACCTTGTATGCATTATATTCAGTATCGTACATTTTATTTATTCTATGCAGGGAAACAGTCTCCCGCGTTTTCTGTCGAATATACTCAATAATGTCACTTTCAGTGGTGTCCTTGTGTACATGACTGATAAATAGGGGTACTTTTAAATCAGCCACTTTAAATCGCCCGTCAATATCACTAGACGTACCCAACACACTAATCAAACGTTTTTTGAATTTTGATTTACGGCTTTCTACGGTTTTCCACTGCCCGTCACCATTCTGCTGACCCCCACTATAACAAGGAAGCGAAGATAGCCCTTCCGACATCGTTATTTCATTATGTTCGCTACAAGTAATAGACTTCTCGGCGCAGAGCCCCGTTACCTCGCGTGACGTCACATCAGCTGATAATGTTGCATCCATCTGTGTTTCGCCTATTTGTAACGTTGCGGCAGTGTTTATTTTATCACTATTATTGCACTCAGGGCGGTTAGAGATTCCATACGACATTAATTTTGGCGATCCCTGAGGTGATAGTTGGGATATTCTGGGTTCAGATTCATTATCAATGTACCCACCACGTTTAGAATTTAAGTTGGTGGCATCATAGATCAACGGTACCGATTTAATCGTATGAAGTTCCGCCCTGAGCCTTTCTAACTCCTGTTGACTTGCATACCTACTTTTAATATCTTTGACCTCTGATTGCAATAAAGTTATGTCCTTGAGCAATTTTGTCACATCGAGATGATCAAAAGTGATCGGGGGTAGTTTGTTCAAGTCCCGTGCTACAAAGACTGGTATTTTATCAGGATCCGTGCTCTTAAGAAGGGCCACTATGTCTTCCAGATCACGATTTTCCTTTCCTTTGTTCTTCCTTGTGATTTTTTTTCTATCCGTCGGCACACAGTCAAATAATAGCGATTTCGACTTTTTTATTTCGGCCGGCGCAAACGCGGATACACATATTCTCGTTAAACTGTCCTCGTCAATCACTGAGATTTTATTACTTATGTATGCTAACAATTCATCGATCACGATGTTACAATAATTACACTTTAAAGTGTCCGTCATTATAACGTTCACTCGATAGCACGTAATTGGGTCAAGTACACGTCCGTCCCCATTAAGCGCGCGCGCAGACTTAACGTAATGACTTAGTTTATTTTAATTATTGTCATTGCTCTCATATGGCGATCTTACCTCCAAATATCTCGGTAACGTGACACTTTAGGTCACCGATTTGGTGACGTTTTTTGTTTGTTTGAGTGTCCTCTACCCATATTACCCAGTTACAAAATGCGCTGCAATCTTGAAAAAAATCTTTAAGTCCAAATATCTCGGCAACGTGACAGTTTAGGGCACCGTATTGCTGACTTTTTTTGTTTGTTTGAGTGTTCTCTACCCTTATATTATGTTAGAAAGACCGAGCGCCGCAATCTTGAAAAAAAAATTTAAATGGCGGCAGGGGTAGCCCCCTGCCGCCATTTAAATTGCCAGCTTCCATAGAAAAATGTTCGAACCCCTTTGTTTAACTATTTGTTACAATGTATGTAAATCCATACAAAACCCCCATAAAGTTGAAAATAACAAGAAGCAGTTTCTAAAGCATGTAACTCAAAGCGAAGCCTTATTTAGGTCAGTGTCTCAACGATCAGGACGCAACCACTGGAGCTGACCGCATCAACCACACCACAGGCCGTAATCACGAGCCGTGGGAAACATTACATTACTGTCACGGCTGGGTTACCCGGAGGGTTACAGAGGTGTCAGACTATGACGATAAATAAGATAGGTAGTTGTTTTATTATTCTGGCATAGGACCTATGTGATGAGAAGTAAATCGCTGCTTCTTTGACGCAGTTAGAATTCAGCTTTATCTAAATCACTGTCTTAATTTGCGTTCCGTAGGAGAGGAAGTTAGGAAGTTTGAAAGTAGCGCCAGTGACAGAAAAGTTGAAAGGGAACCGCTTGTCTTGGTATGGGCATGTGAAGTGGAGAGATGAAATGTATGTGACGAAAAGAGTTATGAATATAAATGTGGATCGATGGAGAGGAAGAGGGAGGCCAAAGAAAAGATGGATGGATGGTGTGAAGAATGATATGAAAGAGAAGGGTGTCAGTGATATCATGACGGGTGACAGGACGGAATGGAAGAAGAAAACATGTTGCGCCGACTCCAAGTAACATGGGATAAGGGCAAGAAGAAGAAGAAGAAGAATTTGCGTTCAGATGTACTTCTATATACAAACAAAACACTTAAAACTGATTTAAAATAACTTAGTTCTTATTGAACTTCAATGTTACAAAAGACAGCCCCCAAAAACGCCCGCCCTTCACCGCTTCCTAGTGTTTATGCTGTGAAGAAGAAACGGTGCAACAAACTACCCAACAACACAGATCTGTCTGTCAAGTGAATAAATTAATTGATTCTATACACAAAAAAATAAATAATATTAATTACAATAATAAAATTATGCAAATTGAGGATGATAAAAAAATATATACACCGTGGCCTCGAGGTATCCGAATGATTTTATTAACCTTCGATTCCGATGCCTAATTGGCGAAGAAAAGCTAGGATATAGTTTGTTAAGTAAAGCTTAATTTTCGAAATATTCATTATTTACGGAAATTCACAAATCGAAAAATATCTATGGTAACAAGTCCTATGAACGCGGCGTTGCGACTTTTGTCATACCATACCATACCCCACTCGCCGTATGTCTCATTTGTCGGGGAGGGTTGTGAAGTAAGAAGTTTCTCACCCACTCACAAAATAATTTATAAATGTTGCCAGTTCAACCTAAGGTATTGTTAACAAGGAAGTACTAAAGGTAATTGATTTATTAAGTAACGGAAAAAAAAAATTGTTTCAATTGGACTTTCGTAGATATAACATTTGACTCATAATACCATCAGAAAGGCGTGGTTAAAATCTTTCGGGTACCTCGGGCCAACGGTGTATAAAACAATTATGGAACGCCTTGTTCGCGACATTCTTGTAAGAAAGTACCTATGTATGCATTTTAAGATTTTTACTACTGCTAGGACTAAATTGTCAGGATGTGAGGTGTACAACATCGTGATTCTGTTATTTTCAACATGAATACACCGAAGCCCCAGTATTTGTAACACTAGCCTAACAGAATAACCCATTTTTTCTTCCGCGAGGATTGAATCCATACCCTCAACAACCGCAAGCGTCGCTACCACACTGTTCCGGAGGTCCGTGGGAAACCAATACCAATAATATTTCACGTATGATTGTGTTCTAATGGGGTATTGTTTGTGTTCGCTGAGCGGTCGTGGGAGTTAACTGTGGGTTACTGGCGGATTACTTGTTGCTTTACGGTATGGAGCAATAAAGAATGGAGTGCTAATATTTAGATTTCCAAACGTTGAAACAGGCGTCGGACGTAATGTAAAATCAGTGTCAAATATATCGGGGCGAACAGACTGTTCATAATTACCTAAACAACTAAAGAAATTAAACTTTATTTCAATGGGATGAAGTTCTTGTCAGAATGACAGTTTGTCGTAAACTGTGTTCATTCTGAAATACCCCTTGTTTCATTGAGATACCTATAGTTTAATTTTCTTTGTTCTTCAGATCATTTTGAACAGTCTATTCATCCCGATATATTTGATGCTGACTGTACTTTATTAGGCGATCGCTTTTGCATTGTAACGTGCATCGATAAGACGCTCTTCAAGTAGGAGTCAAGTATCCGTTGACCGCGGCAGAAAGATTAAAAGAGGCTTCACGAGTGATACTTAAGTACGTCCAGCGCACCCTGGGCAATAAGGCTCGCTACCAATCTCGTTGACTGGCAAATCTTTTCACCACAGCATGAGCTATGCTCAAATAGCTTGTGTTGATACGATAGTAGAAGAAGAAGCGGCAGAATTACGAACTATGCATTATTTATGCCAACGTCGGCTGCTAATATTCACTCGTGCATTAGGGCTAAGACACACTTAGCGTAGCGTAGCGCCGCGTACAACACAAATTTCGCGACAAAAAATACACTTAAGTGTGGCTGCAGCCGCTAAAATTCCGCCAAATATAGTATACTTAACGACGATCACACGCAAGAGGCGCATGAAACTTCTAGGCCCTATTACGCTCGGGGTATTGACGTATAAAAATAATAAAATAAAAATAATTTAATTCAGACCTTTACGGTCCATAAAAGTTACGTAGGTAATAAAAAAATAAATAACAGAAACCAGAATTTGTAAGTATAAGATGACTTATTAACTATGTTCGTAGGTATACACACACGCACTTGAGCGTATAATACGCATGGTGGGGCCGCGCAAGAGAATTGTATATAGCGTGATACATGCGCGTAATGCGACGAAATATGAGCCACGTAAAATACGCTCAATGTATCTGCAGCCAAAGTCAGCACTCCATTTGTACTTTACTCCATGTCTGTCGGGCTGTCGGCAATAGAATTAAGATTGGTACGGTGGGAGTTGAAGGTGTTGAGTGGGTGCAATTTGTTGGCTAATTGCTTTATGTTAATGTGGTTCTGTCTGACAGATTAGAACATAACAGATAAGAGAATTAAATAGGTTCTTAGGATGTGAACGTGCACGTCTTAAATTAAAACGTTGCCCAAAGAAGACGTTAGAAAACTGGTATTTTTTTCGGCTGATTATGTCGCTTATCCATCAGATATCAACGCCAGCTGTCGCTGAAAACCAGCGCTGTGGCTCTGTCTAGCACGTGAGTCACAGCATTATGCTGAGCGATGGGCTTTTTGCGAGGATAAGACGCATATTTTTCCCAATGATAGTTTCTTTTTGGTTTTGTGTATAGTTTTATTTTTGTGCGTCATGTTGGCGCGAATAAAAATGTTTTCTTTCTTTCTATATCATCTTTACCAATCGTTAGATCAGCGATATTGAAATCACATAGGATTTAGTAACTTTTGCTTCCAAACACTAGATCAAAGATAAAACAGTTTATAATGTATTTGGAAAGTTTTTTATCATTTAGACAACAATATCTATTAGGTACTGTGAATTCGGCCCACCTCTCATAGTCCAGCGAATTCTATCACCTCTTAATTCAACAAGTTCGCACGCGCTCCAACGCCTCTTTAATTATAACATGCAAATAACTAAATCAGAGCGTCCAGAACTTTCCCTATTGACGGCCCCACATTTCGGCGATATTTCCCACAGATTGCGATACATTACTCCTCAACTATAGAAAGTATGCTGTTGAAACACGCCCAGGGGAACAATGGATGGCGTAATGATCGTAACAGACTGATCTGGAGATGAGATCGCTAGTTTCCCGTTTAGTGTGGAAACACAGGAAACGATACGATGCGCAGGCGCGTTGGCTGTTTAATTTGAATAGATGTTATCTGTGTGTGAGTGTTTAATGGTTGCAATTACTTCACCCTTTTACGGAATAAATTAACTATACGTGTTAGCACATTCAAATACGTGTCATTGGCTATATTTATGCAGGTAAAGTATATGCTAGGCGGTGACACTTGCGTTAGGTTGCATAAAGGAAGATAAGATTTGAAATGATTAATTAAGTTAACTAATTGAGGCTCCGTGTGGTGCCGGATGTAAAGAATAGCACTATCCCATCTCTTACCATTGGGTGTCGTCACAGATTTAGACTACTCTAAATCTATGGGTGTCGTAAAAGGCGACTAAGGGATTCACTAGAGGATGGGCAGCAGCGTTCTCTGAGTATTAACAACGATACTGCGATCGCCAACCCGCCTGCCAAGCGTGGCGATTATGACAAACCCCCCCCCTATTGGGGGAGGCCTATGTCCGGCAGTGGACGTCTTTCGGCTGAATCATCAAAATTGGGGCTCTGCTTAATTTAGGATTGTGTTCATCTACATTAATTGTGTGGTTGAACAACCTTTTACGTAAAATTCTAGTTCTATTTGAGTAAACGGTTGTTTAGCTAGATAATTAACGTTGGTGAAAACCAGCTTTAATCATTTAAAGATGTGTTTTATATATTTTTTTTTGTATTTAAATTCAGGTTAGCAAACTTGGTGATCAATGCTCGTTCCTACCTGTATGAGAAGACGCCTTTGCCTTGTAGTAGCGCAATAGGGTATTTAACTGAAAAAATCTAATTAGTCCGTTAGTTAGATTATCAAAAAATATTTGACCCGTATTTTTTCTATTGTTACGTAAACCAAAATTGACGAAGATACGACACTTTTAAAATTGGCAAAACGTCACAAGCAAGTACAATTTTTACTTGCTTCTGACGTTACAAGCCCCCACTCTCGAGTTTGGATGCGTTTTATCTTTCCAAATATTCATAGATTTAACAAAAGAAAAAATGTGTGTCCATTATTTTTCAAAATTCTAACTGGCGGACTAATTAGATTTGCAATTTATTGATGCTGTCAACATGCCTATTACAGGACGGTATCATGTAAGTTCAGGTGTAAGAAATCTTTAGTAACTTACATTTTGGACCTCAATTTCTAAAATCACATACACAAATTCCTAATAGCATGGGTTTGTGGCTAATTAACAACCACGCTTATCACATGATTTACAAAGTTAAGTTGTACTTGCTCCGGTCAATCCGTGGATGGGTGACCATTCATTACCGACGAGACCCCTCCGTGCATCGGAGAGCATGTTAAACCGTCGGTTCCAGGTGCTATACGAATACCTATGACAGTCATTACGGGTAGCCAGAAGCCCGAAAGCCGAACAACCAGTCTATTATCTGCTATCGGCATTGCCCAGTAACAGAGTTACGGAGTTCTGATGGCAGTTCCACGTAAAATGCTGGTATTCAGCCGCATCTAGTTAGACTGGAAGCTAACCCCAACATTTTTGTTTTATTTTTTGTTGGGAAAAGACTCCTATAAACATCGGTTCCTAAACTAGGCAAGCCTGTATTTAGGAAACATGAGATTACTTTCGATTACTACAATTATCAATATAAATAAAAAAAAACTACTGCTAGCGATTTAATGATGTCATGGAGGTAGTCGTGTTTACTTCGCGATGTGTCAAAGCGGTCTATAAAACAGTATGTGGTGTGCTACTCAGGCCCCTCACACCGATAATTCAGCCACCCCCAAGCCCCCGCCAGCAACGTCCTAAGCCGAGGTCCGAGTCCTACTAGGGGTCGCCCTTAGTGCTGTTGTTGCAGGTAGTTATGATAGTGTAGTATAAGTAGTTAGCTTAGGTTAAGGATTTTACTTCCCCCCCCCATTGGCTGGAGACCCTTCAGGTCTCACCAATAACTGCCCGGTTACGTAGAAACGGTCCCCTAGAGCACCTACAGCAGGCAAATAGAAAAAAAAAACTCGCGTCCCCATTTTTGCATCGACCTTTGAGTCTGATGGACGTTCACAAAATTGTTATAATTGTTGGTTTGTTTTGTTTAAAGTTTTTATTATGCCTGTGGTCGATTTTCCTTCATTGAAATGGTAATTGACCGTAATAAAGGATTCAGTTCATACGTACTATTCTTTTTATTAATAAATAACACCTCAGAAAGCTAAAAAGCTATCATCACTATCTTCGAATTACTATGGTTATTATCTTCCATGTTCTGTCTTTCCTAAGTCTGTCAGCTCGTCTATACCACTGATCTGGTTCCATGTTTGGTAGTACATCGCGTGCGACACAATTTACACGCGCCTGATCCGATGAGCGACGGTCGCAACCTGTCAAGTTTCAATGGACTCGTAAAAACCTGATGATCCAGCCACTTGTGTATAATTTCCCATCGTTAGTGGCAGAAAGTTTTGTGTTGGGGAAATTTATACTAACATATGGGATATAGTCATGGCTAATTAATAAATGAGCGGATCATATGATTTGGTGAAGCTGGGCTTGCCGCGGTCAATTAATGGATAGGTGATCGTGCGTTAAACGTAGAGACCCACACCTCGGTGCTTCGGAGAGCATGAATACCTATGACAGCAGTTACGGGTAGTCAAAAGCCCGAGTCTGACAACTGGGGCCTAATTCTCCTAAAATAAATTGTTGCCAAACGCAATCGAACCACAACCGTCAGTCAGTTTTTGTTTTCGAAAACTTTTAAAATGATTGATTTTGTTTTTTGTGTCAAACAATTTGATAGCTTTTGAAATTGAGAACTGTCTGAATGAACGGTTCGGTCTTGGATCGGTTGTGATTTATCAAGATTTATTTTAGGAGAATTGGGCCCCTGGACTAACCTTAGGATGTATTTCCCATTAGCTGGGTTGCGGAGGTCTGAGGGCAATCGCTCCGTGTAGAATACTGGTATTCAGCCTCATCAGGTTAGGTTGGAAGCTGGCCCCAATATATGTAGTTGGGAAAAGGCTAAGCAGAACAGACATGGGATATAGTCATAGTATACGGTCTGTGAAACTTGAATGTTTTCTTGTTTGGTAATTATTGTCAGTTGCAGATTAAGAATTTTAAATTGCCGTAAATGAGAGTATGGTAAAACCACAATATATATAAGCCAAAGCAGTACTTCAACTACCTACAATCGTCTGAATTGACACACGCACACACACACAGACACGCACTGCAACAAGACCTCTAAGTGAGCTTCACAATGCAGTCACGGCTGTCATAGAGTACATTACAAAGAGTATGTTATACTCAGTATACAGTGCGTAAGTGTGTAAATTTTTGACGACACGTTTGGTGCAGTAGCTGAGCGAATGGCTTCTGCGCTACGGGTCGTGGGTTCGATTCGATAGTTACTTCGGGTCTGGGCGTTTGTGCATGTGAGATTTGTGTCTGAAAACGCACCCACGATACAGTAGAAATCGAAGTGAGGGGCAAAGATTAAAAAAAAACTTCTGTGGTAAAACTGTCTAATGTTTGACAACAAAAACAAAACCTAACAGATTGACAGTTTTCGTAAACAATTGACGATTCTAGTTCGTTTGCGATTTGGCAATTTGTTTTTTTGTAGAATAGTCCCCCTGAACTTCTGCGACGACGCTTTGAGAAGTAGAGGCGTCATATTATTCCTAAAAAAAACTTGTAAGTGTCAGATCACACATATTGTTCCTTATATCCATTAGAAAATTAAACAAAAAGCCAGTAGAAGAACAAGGCTTGCGTTTCAGAGATCGCGTTCCTCCTGACAATATAATGTCATCTCATGCGCGTGCGCACGCGATAATGCAATAAGATAACAAACAAAAAGGTTCCCTGGCTTTCTTTTCACGAGTGATAAATGGTTTTGAGCACCTCTGACACGTACTCGGAGCTCGTGTTGATGGAATCATGGTGATGGTCGAGTCAGTCGTTGGGAGATTTTGACAGTGGAGGAACGAGGTGTGGTGTTCCTCCAACGAAAAAGAAGGATCCTCCAGCCAGGCGGAGTCTTATGCCTGGCGAGCTACTGCCCAGCAGTCGACGGTTGTGTATATGTCGTGGCCAGATCATAGAATTGATCACTTCATGATGTGGCCAGCCATTTCATGAAATGGTTGCATTTCATGAAATGGCCAATACCCGCTGCCCACATCATGAAATGGCCTGGCCAGATCAATGAATAATCAGCGTTTAACGATATGATCAGCTAAACGCACGCCTACTTCATGATATGGTCAAACATTAGTGATCATATCGTAAAATAGTTACATTATTCACCGTTAGAGGCGCTGATATCGTTTTGTTTTTATGATGCATCATGGCGGCGGACAATTATTCTGACAAAAAAGCTAATAATAATAAGTAAAGTAGGGTGACCACGCAACGAAAATTAATGGACTATTATTGGATTTCAAAATATGACTTCATGGTAAGTGCGGGTGAACTTTTCATAGAATTTTATTTGTTCGATTATTTATCTGGTTAACCTGTGAAACTACAGCACAAAACATCGATGCATGTTACTGCAAACATTTACTATTTAGTATATTGAATCATTTGGGTTAGGTTAGGTTAGAACAGTGACCAATAACGCGCGAAGGCGAGCGAGCGAAGCGAGCGTGCCGCGGCAGCGGCCGCCGAGCGCCAGATCTCCTTTAATTGTTGGTGAATCATACTATTAAACTTTCGCGGTAACGTGCATCGATATTTTGTGGGTCGAAATTCCGTAGTCTACTCCTTTGCTTGCATGGTACGTGCTTCCTTTATTTAGATTTTTTATTAAACCTTTGATATCATGGAAACCCTACATTAATGATATGGCCAAACGTGGATGGCCATATCATTAAACGTTGACGTTTCAACGATATGGCCAATTTCAGTTGGCCATTTCATGAAATACAACCATTTCATGAAATGGCCGGCCACATCATGAAGTGATCAATTGTACGATATGGCCACGACATATACAGGGTGTAAACGAATTCGTGTAATTCCTTAAAACCACATGATCTACTACTGGTGTAGATTGGCCCAGTGAATAAGCCTGATTAAAAAAAAAATAGAAGTCTTTTTTGTCATGCGGTAGGGGTAAGTGATCGTATCTAAACCACATAAGGATTCAGTAAAAAAAATAAGTATTTTTTTTTGCAAAGATATTATTTTATCATATTGAAAATTTTCGATGTCACGCATAAATGAATGAAAACACGGCGACGCAGCTGGCGAGCACGACTAACGCGATATCGCTCTTTGCAGTAAGTTAACTCGGGGCTCTAAAATGACTCAAATAAATAGAAAAGTAAGATTTAATTTTGAATTTTTTTTCCGTTCTTTTTCGATAATTCCCTTATATGGTTAATCTGTGCCACAAGTAGATCACTCGGTTTGAAGGAATTACACGAATTCGTTTACACTCTGTATACTATCAGCGTGTGCAATCTTGATATCGCGATGTAGAATAGTTCGCATGTGGCTTGATAGATGTCACCACAATCTGCGTATTTCCCATGTGGCGTGATAGAGGTCGTCACATGACTATGCATCATCATCACACAGCGTACAGTGATGCTGCCCAGCTGCATGGTTCTTACCTGTACATGGTGGCGCGGTGGTTCCTTTGCGCAGCGGCATCTGCTTGCTCGATGAGCTGCGCGAGCGCACGTGCCTGCTCGCTCAGCGTTAACAGTTCCAGGTCCTCGCGGCCCAGCTTGTATTGAAGCTCTGCT
Organism: Amphipyra tragopoginis; assembly: GCA_905220435.1. Classification (NCBI taxonomy): domain Eukaryota; kingdom Metazoa; phylum Arthropoda; class Insecta; order Lepidoptera; family Noctuidae; genus Amphipyra; species Amphipyra tragopoginis. The sequence continues at coordinate 27,030,825 of HG992004.1, forward strand.
TGCTGGATCCGCGTGTCGATGTTACTGGGAAAGCGTAGAATGGCATAAAAATTGCGATCATTCTAATCTTACCAGGTAAGTTTTTTTTCAAATGTAGGTACAGTACTCACAGCTGTTTAAATAATCGCCATTTCATAAATTATTTCAAGGACTGCCTCGTTCGTCTAGTGGTCACAAGCGTAACTGCTAAGCGTGTGCTAAGGGTTCGATCCCTAGGTCTAGGAATTTCTCAGTAGCAGCCCGGAGTCTGGATTTGTGCCCGGTTGATGGCAATGGGCTCGCCTCCTATTACATGGGACTTAAATATAACGGCGAAATGAGGGTGCGTTGGAGAAAATAGGTACGCGTGATGTTATGTTATATTAATTGATGGATCTGTTTGTGAGTTAATGTGAAGCACAACTGGACATGTCGTGGGAAGTTTAATAACAAGTGAAGAAAGATTGCTACCAGTACCACGAGTATGAGTTTGCAAATTACGAAGTTAACAACGCAAGTTCGCTTAACTGAATAATATATTTGTCCCTTTTTCTTTCGGTTGTGTAGAGAGAGATAGTTTTGCGAGCTTACGGAATCTCAGTCTCTATAACCCTTGGAAACATTTTTTGTCGTATTAAGATAAATTTTAGGCGAATACTTTTTTTTAATGTAATAGCAAACAAGCCGACGGTCCTTCTGATGGTAATAAGTGGTTACCATTTACCGTCGGATCATCAGCTACACACTTACAATACCGAGATGATTGCAGATACGTTGCCAACCTTAGACACAAAGTTGGAAAGTCTTATGGCTTGTATTTTCACCGGCACATATATCCTTCAAACCGGAACATAGCAATGCTGCTTGGCGGCAGAAATAGGTATGGTGGCAGTACTTCCCCCGACGAACTCTTTTACAAGGAGTTCTACTACTTTTAAAAGCACTACTGCTCCCTATTTTACTTTATAGGTACAACAAAATAGAGTACCCGATTTTTATCATGCGAGTTCAACTTACTCAGTAACATGTGTCTTCTCAAGCCGTCTCCTCAGCTCCTGTATATTAGCTTTTCTTGCATCCAGGTCATTCCTGACAGCATTAGAACGTTCCTCCAGGGCTCTTCTCTCGTCTGCTGACAGGGATGTGGTGTGGTCCTCGTGGGAACTGGCCCGGGAGGCGGTGGGGGAGCCCGCCTGGGCAGCGAGGCGGGCCGCGCTTAGAGATGCGCTTAGCTGCTTCTTAAGGCTGCGGAGGAAGTATGAAAGTGTGAGTGTTATTGTAGGATAAAGTTAGATAATACATAACTATTAATTTTGTTTACCAGACCTCTTTTAAGGGTGCAGGGAGAGGTTCGTGCCTACTATCAACCGCGCGAATCATGTGATTTGCAAGGTAAAGCTGCGCTTGCCGCGGTCAGTCTGTGGATGGGTGACCGTTCGTTACATATCGAGATCTTTCCGTGCCTCGGAGAGCACACCTTGGTCCCGGGTGGCATAAGAATACCTATGACAGTCATTATGGGTAGTCAGAAGCCCGTCTGACAACCGGTGTAACCTTAGGATATCGGCTTTGCCCAATAACGGGTTACGGAGGTCTGATGGCAATCGCTCCGTGAAGAATACTGGTATTCAGTCTGGTTAAACTGGACCTCAACATAGTTGGACGTTGCGCGCAAACGGTTTTACGAGGCGCACGTCTTATTCGGCCGTGAACGTTAGCTACTTTGCTATATCTACCCACATTAGTTTTTTTTTTCTGTTAGTTGTCTTAATGTTGTTTTACTATCTTGATAATGGATAGTTTTTTGCGATCGTCAAGTGTTACTTCTAGTGTATCAGATGGTAATGATGGGTGTGAGGAAATTGAAACAAGAGGACAACGAGTTAAAGAAGTTATTGGAACTGTAGAAGAAAGTATGATGATTGAAACCCAGAAGGGTCCCGAAAAGAGGTTAAGACAGGATAGCGAGGAAGAAAAAGATGACGAATTTATCACCATAAACAGAAGACCCAAGCGGTTATTACGTAGTTTCTCTGGTAACAATAACCAGAATGAAAATATGTCGGGAACAGATATCGAAAAATCGGAAGGTTGTGTTATAAGTATATCATCTAAGGATGTTCTTCCTAAACAATTTGGCATGGCTAAGCTTCTGAAATCGGAAAATATTATCAACATATTAAGAATTAAATACAGAAGCCCTTATAAGGTCAATATATTATTCAAACATAAAGAAGATGCAGAAAAACTTTTGTGTTGTCAAAAATTCAATGAGCAAGATTATAGATGTCAAAATACAGACGAAGTAAACCTTTCGTATGGTGTAGTAAGAGACGTAGATTTGGATATCGAAGAGAAAGAGATAGTTGAACAGTTTAAATGCGAATTTGAAATTGTTTCTATGAGAAGACTACAACGCTTAGATGAGGAAAGAAAGTGGGTAGACAGTGCTGTAATAAGATTAGCGTTTAAAAGTTCTACCTTGCCCTCGTATATATTTGGATACGGGTGTCGGTTCAAAGTAGAACCATACGTCTTTCCTGTTACCCAATGCTCTGGATGTTGGAAGTTTGGACATGTAAGAAAACTATGTTCTACTAAGAAAATTAAATGCCCCAAGTGCTGCCAGGACCATGAAAATTGCCAGTCCACACAATTTGTGTGTATCAACTGCAAAGGGCCACATATGGCCCTCGATAAAAGTTGTCCGGTATTTATCAAAGAAAAGAACATAAAAAAAATAATGAGTCTAAATAACTGTACGTATAAAAAAGCCCTAATATTGTATCAACCAAGTAATGTGCAGGAAAGAATTATTATTAATCCTCAACCAATTAATATAAATACGGATGACAAACAAGATTATACTCCTTCTTATTCATATAGAGATATTTTATTGGCAAGTAATAGAAATAATCAATCCATGATGAGTTTTGAAGAAGAAAATAATGAAAAAGAGGAAACTATTTTGAAAGAACCCACTCATTCGAAGTCAATTATTAGGAAGAAAAATAAGACAAAGAAAAAGAAGAATCAAGTGATGAGCGAAGAAGACACAGAAGAAGAAGAGTTATTACATAACCAGCAGCAGACAAGGACACCTATATCAGAAGACTGTACAAATAAAAAAGATAAGTGGTCAAGAATTATAAAGATTTTTTATAGAATTCGAGAAATAGTTTTATCTAAAAAATCTCTAGAAGAAAAAATTTGTTTATGTGTTCAGTATATCATAGAAGAAGTAACATCGCTATTTATTGGAAAACTTAAAGATTGGGATATAATTAAGACTTTATTTAGTAACTTTACAAATGGATAAAATTCAGGAATTTAACATAAATATAGTTCAATGGAATGCACAAAGTTTAAAACCGAAATTAGTTGACTTTGAAATTTTATTAAACAGAGAGAAAATACATGTTGCAATAGTTAGTGAGACATGGCTTGAACCTGACTCGCGCATGAACTTAACGGGATACAATATTTATCGGCAAGACAGGTCAGATTGTTATGGTGGTGTGGCAATTTTATGCCATAAATCTCTAAGAGCTTATGTTATTCCTTTATGTATGGGTAATTCTGGTATTGAAATAATTGGCATAAAACTTTTAAACTGTAAGTTGTTACATAATGTTATCTCCATTTATTGCCCATCGTCTGTTCGTACTTTACAAACAGATTGGGATAGTATATTTTCACAATTTCCTAACAAAACGTTAATTGCTGGTGATTTTAACGGCCACCATAGCAACTGGTCCAACAGGACTGACACAAGAGGTATTCAGTTATTTGACGGTTCTCTTGATAATGGGTATATCTCACTCAACGATGGCAGACCTACTAGGGTTAAACTTGTTAACGGAATCCTTCAGGAAACCTCACCTGATATTTCGTTTTGTTCTACAGATATTGCTGTAAATGCTGAGTGGAATATAGCCAATGATAGCTTAGGTAGTGACCACTTAATTCTTAAGATTTGTTTTAAATATCAGGATTCATTACGTTTTATTTGTAAAAGAAACTTTAAATTAGCCAAATGGTCAAAATATAAAGAAAAGGTGACAGATTTACTGTTAAATAATGAAAAATTTTTTGATAACGCTCAGGAAATGTATGATTGCTTTTTGGAACAAATTCATAAGGCTGCTGAAGAAAATATCCCCTGTAGAAAGATATGTATAAATCCTGTTCGTAGATTTGTGCCTAAAGTTTATTGGAATCAGGACCTTTCAAGGGTAGTGGCCCAACGTCGACTGGCATTGAAGCAATTCCGACGAAATCCTACTCCACAAAATTTGGACTGTTTAAACCTTAAAATATCGGAAACTCAACGCTTGACAAGACAAGCCAAGTCTAAAAGCTGGTATAGCTTTTGTGATAGTATCGATGAGTCAACTTCTTTATCGGAAATGTGGAGGAGAATGAGGTGGATGAAAGGGCTCAGACAAGCCAAAGCATATACTTCCGACCTAGGTAAACAGAAATTGCTAGCTTCGTTAGCACCCGATTTTGTGGCTGACCCTCCTCTTATTTTTAATTCATCTAACCCCAAGCTTGACGCTGATTTTACATTTCATGAAATGGAAAACTGTTTTAAACGCAAAGATACTTCTCCAGGACAGGATGGTATCTCCTATTCCATGATATATAATTTACCTGAGATAGGTAAACAGTTTTTACTTCGGTTGTACAATCTCATATTTAGATCTGGATATGTTCCTGCTCAGTGGAGAAACATACAAATTATACCGATTCCCAAACACAGTAATAATTCAAGTTCCAAACTTCGCCCTATCGCCTCAATGTCCTGTGTATGTAAGATTTTCCATTTGATGCTGGCAAGGCGCCTTGAGTGGTTTGTCGAAAATAATGAGATCTTATCACCAAATACTGTTGGATTTAGAAGAGGTCAGTCTTGTGGGGATTGCCTGGTTCGTCTTGTTACCACTATTCAGATTGGTTTCACTCAAAATAAGCCAACCTTGGCATGCTTTTTAGATATTGAAGGTGCATATAACAATGTCTTGGTAAACAAGGTAGTATGTATTTTGGAAGAGTTACAGGTTGGATCTAAAGTATGTACTTACCTTTGGGAGTTCTTAAGAGAAAGACATCTTCAAATTAGGTGTGACGAAGAAGATAATAACATGCTCACTAGATGGACGAATAAAGGAATCGCTCAAGGCGATCCCATATCGCCTTTACTTTTTAATATTGTTACTTCAGGCATATGTCAAAACATAAATCGGGTATTTATATGTCAATATGCAGATGATTTTGTTCTGTTTTCGCAACGTAACAAACTTGAAGACAGTGTATCAAATATGCAAATATCTCTAAATTGTATAGTCACAGTATTGGAACATCTCGGCTTAGAATTATCAGCTTTTAAATCTAAATATTGTATTTTCAGTAGGGCTCGTAGAATGCAAAGGGTACAAATTTATGTTAAGGGTTCATTACTAAATTCAGTTGATTGTATCAAATATTTGGGTTTTTGGCTAGATCGATCTTTACGATGGGGGAAACACATCAACGAATGTTGTGAAAAAGCGTTGAAATTTTTAAGTTTGTTAAAGGTTTTAGCAGGCTCAAGCTGGGGTATTCATCCTCTGCATCTTCGTAGGATTTATATCGCCCTTATTAGAAGTAGGTTAGACTATGGCAGTTATTTGTATGACAACGCGGCTAACTGTCACACATCAAAGCTAGACAAATTGCAGAATCAGGCTCTTAGGGTTATTAGCGGATTTATTAAGTCGACTCCTATTCACGCCATGGAGAGTGAAATGGGTATTCCACCTCTGTGTATAAGAAGACTATATTTATCATTTAAATTTGGCTTAAAAACTGGGTCATGGGCGAATAATATTAATACAAAGCTTTTATCGGAACTTAATAGTATTTGCAATAATAGATATTGGTTAAATAAAAAGAAACCTTTGTTAGCAACATGTTATACTGAAATTCAACAAGATGTATTATCTTCTTCTTATCCACTTGAAATGTTTAAGTTAAACACCTGGATAACCAATATTAAGTTAAAAGGAGTCATAAATTGTAGTTTAGATTGCATAAAAGGGGCAAAATCGCAATACCTGAATCATTCTTTAAAAGTAGAAGTGTTACAGGAAATACGTGAAAAATACCATGGATACTATACAATTTACACGGATGGGTCTAAAACGCCCGCTGGTCTTGGTGCTGCTTACTATGACCCTTTCACCAAAAATCATGGTATTTACAAATTGAATAGGCATATCTCTATTATGACGGCAGAACTTTTTGCGGTGTCACAGGCTTTATCCTACGCTTCCAACTTAGATGTAAATAAAATAGTAATATTAACAGACAGTCAAAGTGCTCTTCTTCACATTGCCCGTTGCGCCTCTGGCATTAGAGGCGTTTCGATAGCATATAAAATTTTGGATCAAATAAATTCAGTTAATGGCAAGGATATATCTTTGGCATTGCAATGGGTTCCGTCTCATGTTGGCCTGGCTGGAAATGAGGAGGCTGATAGTTTCGCTAAAAAGGCTGTATCTGAAGGAACTGAAATGAATATTTTGCCTAATTATTCCGAAGTCCTTTCTAAATATAAATTAATATGTTACTCAAAATTTAAACTATACTTTGATGAACGGTCTAAATGCAAGGGTATATGGTATAAAAGTATACAATGCGAACCTCCTCATGTCCCATGGTTTCTAAGCGTTCGGTTAAACAGACAGCAAATTGTGACCGCATGTCGACTGCGTTCCGGACATATTCCTAGTAGAAGCTTTGCCTTCTTAATGAAAAAAGTGAACTCACCTAATTGTGAGATCTGTGGAAAAACTGATGATGTGCAACACCGACTAATGGAATGTGTCCGTAATGCTAATAAAAGAGACCAAATGTTAAGGCAATTTAAATTGAATTATATGGATGTTGGTGCTTTTCATAGCATTCTTGCTGAACCAAATTCTGGTGCAGCAAGAATGCTATATTCTTTTAAATTTAGCTAAGGTTAAGAATTGTAGTTGTAAGTAATTAGGATAAGGTACGATGGGATTGTCATCGTCATTTTTATGTACAAAAATCCCTGGTAATTTAATAAAGAATTTAAAAAAAAAAAAAAACATAGTTGGAAAAAGGCTAGGCAGAATAGGCCTCTTTTGAATGTATGGGGGCACTTTTGAAATGACGAACGAAAAGGTTGACTGATAAATAACTCGGACACGTAATTCATTTTATGTTTTGAAATTAAAGTCCCTGACTAGCGTTACACGGTCAGTTTGGATGATGATTGAAAAAATCTTGTTTAATTTCTATTCCGTTTCTTTAGAAACCAAACCCTGAAATCGTACAATCAAGTTGGAACACGTATCTTTTAGAAGTATAAATAAAACAATAACAACGTCAATGTATCCAGTAACCTTTGTATGAGGCTGTCCTTATCGGTGAGCGCGGTGCGCAGCGCGTCTAGCTCGCGCGTGACGTCACGTGCGCCTGCGCTGCGGCGACGGGAACCAGCCAGTGACACCTCGATGCTCGCCATCTGTGCACACAAAAAGATTTTATAAAGCTTTCCTTTACTCAGAAGAACTACTTTCAAAAACCATACCACGATGGTTCAGACGTGTTATAGGTCCTTCAAATGAGATAATTACCTAGTAATATTTATTAGCAAAATGGATCTACTGACAGCAAGTTACTAAGGTTTAATAAACATAAGATAAGTAAAATAAGAAACATTAAAAAACATAAGAACATTAATAAACAACTCTCAACTTGGCGCTCTGAGAGTTGGTTCCCAAAAGGCGCGGCATAGAGTAGAATTTATTACATTTGACAACTGTTTTATTAAGCTGCCTCAAAATCATCTCGAAACGATGATAAAGAAGGAGCAGAAGGTCAACCTTCTACCCAAACGAGTTAACCAAAAAGTTGGGGCGTTATTTGCCCTCGAATTCTACAGGTAACCCGAAGATAAAGTGGACTAATGGCCAAATTCTCAAAAGTTACCCATTCAAATTCATTTTCACTCAACTAGTGACAGCATGAGATTTAACGGCAACTTAATGTTTAGTAGCATTTGAGAATTGAGCCATAAGTCTACTTTATCTTCGAGTAACCGAGAGAATCCGAAGGCACATCACGGGCCAACCTTTTGGACAACACAGTCAAGTAGAGGATTGACCTGCTACGTGATATAAGCAGTTCACTTCAACCATTGTGTTGTCGACTAATTTGTATGAACACTAGCTTTTGCCCGCAGCTTCGCTTGCGTGAAATTTTGAACCCGTTAAGTGAAGATTTTCTATACAAACTTTCATCCCCTATTTAACTCCTTTCGGGGTTGAATTTCGAAAAATCCTTCTTTATTCCTTGTCTACATTATAAAGGGAACCTACACACATCAAAAAAAGTTTGCGATCACTTTGAAAAATCGAAATCTTTTTGTTACGGTAGATTATATTACGATTTCTTTTTCTTTTTAGATTCTTTAGACACGAGTTTTCTTTATCAAGAAAACACACAACAAAGATTTTTTCTTGATAAAGTTCAATTTAAAAAATTATATCAGCTTATGCTAGTGATCGCAAACTTTTTTTGATGTGTGTATGTGCAAAATTTCAGCTTTCTAGGTCCAAGGGTTTGGGCTGGGCGTTGATGAGTCAGTCAATCAGTCAGTCAGTCAGGACTTTTATTTTTATTTATATAGATAACCCAAAAAACTAGTAATGATCACAAAAAGTCACTCTTCAACTGTGAACATTTCTTTCTAGATTCAAATACCTTGCCTTCCTCTGTAAAGCCTTCGCCATAAACTTGCAAGTCTCCTAAGCCATAACTCGATGGTACGACATGTACCCAAACAAATGTCTCTCTGATATATATTGCACTTCGTTCATTCGTTCACTCATTCAGTGTACATTTTATGTTCTTGTTTCACGTCATTCGGCTTTACTAACTTAATTAAGCGGAGTTGGTAACTTATGTTTAAGTTGGAAGTATCTAAGTTTATGTTTAACTTGGAAGTCGTTGGTCTATCGTAATTGAAAGGTTTCTTGCATGATTATTTTGTTGTCTAGGCTTACTTGAATTTTATTTTAAAGCGTTGTGAGCATCGATTATGTTGTAAAATGTTAATTTATTTGATATTTTGTACATACATAACGTAACACCTGTATTCCCCAAAGGGTTGGGCAGAGGTGTATAGTATCTACATCCACATTTCGCCGTTATGTTTAAGTCCCATGTAATAGGGGGCGAGCCTATTGCCAACAAGCGGGCACATATCCAGACTACGGGAAGCTACTGAGAAATTCCACGCAGAAAAACCCAATAAAATTTTGCCCGATCTGTGGATCGAACCTAGGACCTCAACGCTCAGCAGTCGCTCTTGCGACCAATAGACCAACGAAGCAGTCTATATTTTGACATTTTACAATGTTATTTTTTTATATTTATGCAATTATATTGATAGAATTTTATATTAAGATATACAGGGTGAAATTGTAAACAGTCGACAAATCAAAATGGGAGATTGTACTCATCACTATGAACAACTACATTTATGTTCGCATAACTCGTCAATATGCAGGGAACAGCTGTTTTTTTTTTCGCGATTTCAGGTTTTGTCCCATAGTAAAAGTTGTTCATAGTGATGAGTACAATCTCCCATTTCGTTTTGTCGACTGTTTAAAATTTCACCCAGTATTATGTACGAAACGTACATATACACAAATACTGCCCATTATCTCTTTCCGTTCTTTCAGTCCATCTTAAGCTTGTCGGGAAAAAATTGCCTAAAGCGATAACACTGCCCGTTGTACGAGTAGCTACATTATGTATGAATCGTTGTATACCTTTTTGTTCACCGGTGTATTGTGAATACAAAAAAGAGTAAATAGATAACCAAAAATACTAAATGTAGGTTTATCTTTACCTAACAAGTAGCAGTTATAAGTTTAGTGATCATTACATTCGCACTTAGTTCGTTAACTCGGATTTTATTACACATGACCGTTATTGACCGCTTGATAGTAAACACTTAAATACACACTTTTATGTGGAATCTTAACGAACATACAAAATATAACGTTAGTTAGTAATGTTATACCATGCAATTTAAAATTAAGTGTAGAGAAGACATCATTTTAATGTTTAGTGGTCAGGCAAGGATAGCTACGTAACGTATACTTTATATGTTAGTTATACAGTAGTAAAATTAATACAAGGTTACTCGGAAAGGGGGTACTATTCCGCAAGCCACTTAAAGTATCACTGATGACTGTTTTAAAGCAAGTGTTAGGCCGGGCGCTTATTGTGACTTTTTGTCACGGTGACTTTTTGTTATACAAGTCGAATGCTATGAAGATAGCTCACTATGATAACGTGACATTACGGTGACAAATATATCTTTTCACTTCAAATTCGACTTGATAACAAAAAGTCACCGTGACAAAAAGTCACAATGAGCGCCCGGCCTTAAAATTTCAAAACTTTTTTTTTTTCCATGCTTAATGATAATTCAGTTTAATATTTTTTTTTAATTCTTCACCCCTTTTTTAGTTACGAATTCGGAAGATAGAGCTTAATATGCTTAACAACCCCAAATATGACGTAAAATGTAAAAAGAGCTCATAGCTGCGGATAGATAGATTTTAGTGTATCACTACATAGTATAAAACAAAGTCACTTCCCGCTGTCTGTCCCTATGTATGCTTAGATCTTTAAAACTACGCAACGGATTTAGATGCGGTTCTTTTTAATAGATAGAGGAAGGGTTATATTTATAATACATGCATAATATAGTAGAGAAAAAGGCAGATTACGCGATAAACGATAACCACGCGGGCGAAGCCGCTGGCGACCGCTAGTTTTTTATGAAACCTTTGAGCATCTATTTCTCTTAAACTAATGACTTTTGGGAAAAGTTTAACTCCTAAGTTGAACCTTTTCGGATTAGTACCCCTTTTCTTTTAACCTTGTTTTTTTAGACATGTATGAGTGAGTTTTTCTATTTACAACTTTGACGTTCTTAAAATACGAAGGTGCTACGCGTTAAAGTCGTTTGTTCCTGCGACTTCCTGCGCGGGCGCACGCTTCGTTCCACACGGCGGAGTTTGTTTCAAGTGAACGCAAGACAAAGACTGTGCTTGACGTTTCAATTTAAACAGATAATGGGTTTTACGATTACTGATAGTAATAGTGTATTGTAGCTATATTTATATTTGTAGTGTTAATTGCTAATCTTGCGAAGTATACAGGGCGTTAGCTAATTTTCATTTAATTAATTCGAGATTTTTGAACAAGAGAAAGGGTTTGACCGGTTTCAAAATAAAACTTTCTTTGTATTTTTTCTTTTTTAAAACGTAGTCTAACACATGGATTTCTACAGTATCGTGGGTGCATTTACAGAAACTAATCTTGACATACATAAACACCCAGACCCGGAACAACTATCTGGCGGCTATGTAAATATTTGTTACGTGGGGAAATCCAACCCACGACCCGTAGCGGAAAAGCCAATCGCTCAGCCACTGCACCAAACGTTTCGTCAAAATTGCAAAACTAAAACGTTTGGATTTTATAGGATTGATGAGTTCCTAGAAATTAGGTAGGTATTAATGTTTAGACATCCGTGGACTTTTATAGTATACTTTTATGACATATTTATTGATTAAAAGAAATGTGTAATATTGTGTCGTTTAATTTTAAACAATTATCAATAAAATGTTTATCGGTTATGTCCACTAGAAGACTATTTTTATTAGAACTTAGAACGGGATATTTACCATGTTTATTATTTGTTGTGAGTTTCCGATATTTCGGCACCGTTACAAGCGCCATGATCACGGATGAACTCCTGAATGATGATGAACTGGCGCTTGTAACGGTGCCGAAATATTGGAAACTCACAACAAATAATAAACATGGTAAATATCCCGTTCTAAGTTCTAATGATTGTGTTAGCCATGTCAGTTTAAAAACTTATATAGACTATTTTTAGTTTAGTTTTAGTTAACATACAAAAAGGACTATTGTTATATTTTATGAAACACCAATAATATGAAACGTGGCTCTAATAAGTGATTTTTATGCACAAACATAGAATTAAACGACATTACTTTTGACTGTGTAAAGTGCAGGACCGTTACTTTATAAACAAAACTGAGTGAACCTCCACAAGCGCACTGTAATCACGATTTATTACATGTACCGATGTACGTAACAGTTATCTATATAAATGTTTCCTTTACGACCTAGTCCTGTAATCATGTGATTATCTCTAACTTTATAAACTCACGCTACATTGTAGATACGCATGTGAACGTCAACTTAGTGGGAATGCACAATTGCACATAAGAATATAATGTTGCGCTTGCGTTGCAGTAACGCATCAAAAACTAGACGCACTTCTGTACTACGCCTGAGGAGCTCGTGGCTAAATAATTACAGCCGCATAGACCGATCTTCCGGGTTAAGCCACGCTTGCCGAGGTTGGTCTGTGGATGGGTGACCATTTACCATAGCGAGTTTCCTCCGTGCCTCGGAAAGCACGTAAAGCCGTTGGTCCCGGCTGTCATTTGTAGATCTTTGACAGTCGTTACTGTTGGTCAGAAGCCAGAAAGTCTGACAACCAGTCTTACCAAGAGTATCGTATTACCCAGTTACTGGGTTGTGGAGGTCTGATAAGCAGTCGCTCCATGTAAAATACTGATATTCAGCTGCATCCGGTTCGACTGGAAGCCGACCCCAACATAGTTGGGAAAAGGCTAGGCAGATGATGTGACTTCTGTACTACGACTAAGTGGTCAATCAGACTGCACTAGCGGGTTCGGCGGCGGGCGCGGGCGCTCGGGTCTTGGCGTCTGCGTGTTCACAGTAGTGCCGAACGAGCTTTCGTACGACGCTTCGGCGGGTGAATCAAAAACCACACGCGCATTCACCTAACAGACGCTATATTACTGTGAATGATACGAGCGGACTGAGCCATTAGAAACACCCGCGCCACCGCGCCCGCGCCCGCCTCATGCAAGCGCGTGACTCGCAGGCGCACTGTGAATGCAACTGGCGTCTACATACATTTGATTTACGCGCGCCCGCGCTAGCACCCGCGCCCGCGTCCCCTCTGAAATACGGCTTACGTTATACGAGTACGCCTCGGCAATCTTCGTGTTTCCGAATTAGTACGAGTACGAATTATGCGTGCAATTAACGGGAATTTGTCCAAAGAGGACTGAGCCGGAGTTATACATCATGACTGGTTGGTCACTTCACGTTCGAAAACCATGAAGTCTGATCACCATTCTGTACAACTTTACTACGGGACAAATTCAGAATCCGCGAACAAAAACAACTGTTCCATACATTTTGGTAATCAACATTGATTTTGTATGGAACAGCTGATTTTGTTTTCACGAATTTACAGTTTGTCTCATAGCAAAATTGTACAGAGTGATAATCAGAGTTTATGGTTTTCGGATGTAAAGCTACTAACTAGTTATCACTACATAGTATAAAACAAAGTTGCTTCCCGCTGTCTGTCCCTATGTATGCTTAGATCTTTAAAACTACGCAACAGATTTTGATGCGGTTTTTTTAAATAGATAGAGTGATCCAAGAAGTAGGTTCATGTGTATAATACATGCATAATACAGGGTGTTAACGAATTCGTGTAATTCCTTAAAACCACATGATCTACTACTGATGTAGACAGTCCCCGCACGGGATTTAGCTTTATCAAAAATAAAATTATTATTTTTTCATGCGGCTTTGTTACCGATCGTATCTAAACCACCTAATAAGGATTCAGTAAAAAAATAGATTTTTTTTTTTGCAAAAAAAAAGTTTTTTTTTTGTGAACATTTCGATGCCACGCATAAATTAATGAAAACACGGCGACACGGCTGACTGGCACGACTAACGCGATATCGCTCTTTGCAGTCGGATAACCGAAGACTCTAAAATGACTCGGAAATAGAAAACAAAAATTTTTTTTTGGAATTTTTTTTTAGTTTATTTCCGAAAATTGCCATTTAGGGTTAATCTGTGTCATCAGTAGATCACGTGGTTTGAAGGAATTACACGAATTCGTTAACACCCTGTATAGTAAGCCGCGAGCGACCTCTAGTACTGTATATGTATAACAAAGACACAAAGAAATGTTGACTGGGTCGCATAATTCGTAAAAAATCGGAAACATAAAGATTGCCGACAGAGAAGATTACACATAACTTATGTCGAGTACTGTACTTCTAAGGGGAATCGCAGTACACTCTAAGTGTGCGTATACTGCAACATCCAGCCTGTGTTTTAATATAATTTTATTACCAACTAGCTGCGCCCCTGACTCCGTCCGCGCGGAAGTCGGAAACCAATTTTGTGTCGAAATAACTAAACTTTCTTCTTAAGAATATGAAGTTATTCAACAACTTTCAATTCTAATATCTTTTGATTGAACGAACGGATTACGATGATACAAAAATTTTATGTTACTCCAAGATACGCACAATATTTGTATATAAAACTCAACCGTATTGAGTCAGTACTTTTTACGTGATGTGACAAACAGATCAACAGGCAAATATTCTAAAAATGGTCGAAATGAATTCTATTGTTCATCCTTTAAACCAGGGATGCACAGATTTATTAGGACTTGTGGCCACTCGAACGGACTATGAGCTAAAGGCGGGCACCACAATTAACAACAATAAATTTTTTTTAATTAGAGATCTTAAAAAATATAAGTATCGTAGGCTTTTGATAAAATTCAAAATCTTTATTCAGAAGCTAAAGCTGGCCATTACTAGTAGAATGCAGTATTTTCATACAAACGCATAAAAGAGTTTAATTCGCTGGCGGGCCGCATGTACATCGACGGAGGGCCGCATGCGGCCCGCGGGCCGCTGTCTGAGCATTTAAACCAATCGCATTTTTTTTTCAATATTTTACGTCCACACCTAGTGCATAGATTTATTATATGCATAGATTACAAAGGCACTGGCAACTCTTTGGTCAAGTTGCGTTAACGCACCGCAATGTTGTGTGCAATGACCGTTAGTTTGAAATACATCCATCAGGCTGTAATTACAACTACATATTATATAGTACAGATTATCTGCTTGTGGGAAATGTTGGCAGATCATGCGTGAGATTGGCGCATCAGTGGATTTATGTCCGCGCATGCGTAGTCTGATCTCGCACCGATTAATGTAAGGTACTGCGTACATGGACTTATGGAGTAAGTCGCGATATTTTGAATATCATAACGGATGGACATATCCATAAATTCAAATACCTAAATGTTTCTTTATCTTTATTATCTTTAGATCACGCGAATTAAGAAAGTTGGCATATATGGTTATTGTTGCGTTGTGTCTTATTAGGTACATCAGCGGATCCTGTCCACTGCTGGACATAGGATTTCATAGATTCAGATTCAGAACCTTTTCAACAAGTCAGTTCCTCGACTGATTCGGTTTGTTATCTCGTTTTTCTCGTAAACGAGACGACATTGTAAACAAAATCGATCGACAACAGACTTATAGAAAAGGTTCTGGGGGCCTACTCCAAAAATCGAACTACGTAGTTTTGGCTGACGGAGTTTTCCAACTACGAAAGTCTTTGGTTCACCCTACTTCCAAATGTTAATTGACATCTAGTAGTTCGTTACTTAGATGTTCGTCGTTGTTTCGTTCCCAAACATCGATGTTCGTTTTTCGGAGTGGCGTCTTGAATCAGATATCATAGTTGCTTTCATCTAACGTGTTACTGTAATTGAAATATGCTTTTCGCTCAATCTCCAAAATTAAAATTAATCGCTCTGTACCCCAAGCGTGAGTTTTTTTACGTTACTACTGTGGTTGCGTCACGTCAAAAATGTATGAAATTTTAGACAGAGCCTCTAGCGGCGAATAGCGTGACTAAAATTTTTTTTGGGCTACTGTTCTCTAAAATTTCAAACCTAAACATTTCCAAAACTAATTGGTAAAAGAGGCCAATATAAAAATAGGCTTTGTTCACACACAAACATAAGAATGACGAGCGGCGCGGGGACCGGGCGACGCGACATCATCGCGCGCAACACTGCATCGTCCGCCACAACCGCGATCGCACCTAATCTTTGTAAAACTACCGAATACATTTTGATATACAGTCCACTTCTCTCTTAATTACCTGGGCCTATCTATGATTCTTCGAGCTGATAAAAGCCGGTCGGTTCGGTCGCGAGAAAAAAGCTACGCCATCACAGTACACACAGCGTCCAGAATTCAGCTGGAGGTCAAACAGCGGTCATCGCAACAGCGAACGCAGCCTAATAGGATCTGAGAGAGCAGCACAATCAAGCAGCGTCGGCAGCATCAGTCGCAATAACGGACGAAAAAGGGTTTGGTAGCAGCAGTTTCGTGTGTTCGACCAATTCATTTCTCTCCAATTTATCACCCAATCTCATTCAACATTCAATGAACTTACTTAATTCTCTTCCATACCATTTTTCAAGCAGAAACTCAAACATATTAGTCCATTTCACCCATTCATTTTAACAATAACATTTAAAGCTTCTTTTTGATGTTGGTCGTTATTTAGAGACTTTCCTTTCGAAATAAAAATACGGAACACAATTAACATTAATACATAAAATGCACCAGAGAGATCAACCAAATACGCTGATTTTGGAGAATACATATTACCAGTTCATGATAAATAACGACCACAAATTTCCTTACACAAGGTGTTTTTTTTGATATCCCATAACTCTAGGGTATGATTGAGACCATATCAGATAACCAACTGGCATATGAATTATTCTTCAATCATCGTTTTTTTTTTGTTTTCATTTTGCATACAAAATAATTCGACAAAGTCACGATTATTAATGTAAAACACCCTTACGTGAAATATGACAACGTCGCATTTTATTAGCTTTAAATATGAATGATTGGTTTGAATAAAAATGAATTACTCTTATTTATCAATGAAAATTAGATACCTATAATTTAATTATGATTGATTATATCTTCGAAACTATGCATTTTTGGACCACCTATTCTAGGAGATTTTGTATTCTTATTACTTAAATAACATAACCCTAGAGTTATGGGATATCAAAAAACACACGTTGTATACAGCAACAAAATTACTATTTCACCGCATTGCACGCAATACGCAAACTTCCTTACATGCCTGTCTGTATTTATAGTGTAGTACAAGTTATATTTATAGCCCAGCTATCAGTAAGTTCCCACCATTGTGGTTGGAGTACCGCAATGGTATACCGCCCTTTTTTCTCACAAATTACCAACTCATATGATACATAGACTTCGATAACGTTAGAGATTTTACTCGCTGATTGAATATTATATGCGTACTGTGTAGATTAGTTTAGAAATCTATTGTTTTTATGTAGGTTAATGAACTTGAAGTTAATGTTAATAAAGGAAAAGGGTTTATTGTTAGAATGCATTGGAATCTTATCTTATTTGTATCAGATTTTCTTCCAACTTCCAATAGGCACAATCAGAAAAAAATATCTATAATCTAATATGATAGCTTAGTGGTTAAACGTTTGTTTTCTATACAGGAGGTTCTTTTCGAATTCATGTGCTGATAAAATTAGATTGTCAATTGCGTTAACGGTGAACGAAAACATCGTGTGGCAATCTGCAGACATGAGAGGGCTAAAATTGTGTGGGTATACCATCAATTAACACAAGGCCAGCGTGGTAGACTAAAGGCTCAACCATTCTCATTCTGAGCAGATGCCCGTGCCCAGCAGTGGGACAATAGTGGGCTTATTATGCTACAAGTATAAAATAAAAGTTATTAAGCCTCTATCAATTCATCCAAGTGGTCACGACTTTCTCGAAATTAAACCATTCTGCTTTTTCTTAACACAGTTTCAAACATCTGTTATCGGTAGCTGGTAGCACTGGGCAGTCTTGACAAAGGAAGGTAGTCGTCGATATGGATCAACCTATCTTATGTTATAAGCGCTGTGGTCATTCGACGAAGCAGAGCATTCTGTGTTCATCAGCTGAAGAAGTCTGACCTTTTATATCTGTCTAGCTTGTCTTTATTTTATGATCTTGTAATAATTGTGTAAAGTATTATATTGTGATCTAGTTCATGTTACTAACAATAACCCAAATACATGTACTTTCAGTGGTGGAGAGTCTATGTTGGTTTTATGTACTACATTTATCTTGCTCGCAATCCTGACGTACTGATATTAGCTATAACTGTAATGATAGAACCACCCGTAAATGATTATGTTGTTGTGTATTTTACACATCTTACAACATCACGTGCCATGGACCACATCTCTCCAATTGTTTCGTTTCCATCAGTTCCCTGAGTCTAATAAATTTTCCGTAAACCAGACCGGTTGAGGGCCTAATACTCATGGCCTATGAACGATCCGGAACCGGTCCGTGGCGTGAACTTATAGTGCCGGGTGCGAGATAGACATCGGAACGATTTCAAATGTTATGGCTTTGTGCGTGGAAGTTCTTTATGGTTTCGTACTTAAAGGGTGCATAGAATGCGAATTTCTGCATAATCAGCCTATTTATTACTACCCTACTGCTGGGCATGGGCCTCTTCTCAGAATGAGAAGGGTTAAGGGCGTAGTCCATCTCGCTGGCCTGTTACAGGTTGACAAGCACATAATTCGTCACCATCCCCGCTAACTGTCGTAACTAGCATTTGATAATTTTTCAGAGAAATTCTCAGAGAGTGACGTATCTGCTTTAAATGAATAGAAATAAATAAATAGATACCTTAGGGCTTTAGGGCAACTACTAACTTAAAAGAGGAAGCCAAGAGCAATACAACGTTATTTTTAGTATATTCAAAAACCGAGACACCCCACCATGATTTTCATCAGAACTGCCTAAATATGTGTTTTTTTTAATAAATCTCAAAGTTACACCGTAGTTTATGTCGCGTTAAGTTCCCCAGTAAAGTGTGAAATGCCTGAGATGTGCTATGAAGGGGTTGTCTAATACACGGAAACTGACCGAGCGGATCATCTCAAGCCTTAAGGTGTCTATTCCCGTCAACTGTTATGGGTAGAAACCTACTGAAACAAAATAGAAATTTATGAAAAAAAAAACTTGTGTAAAAAATATGTCAGTCGATTCTCCTAGTGATTCTGAACTAACTAGTTTCAGGTTTAGTATCATTGACTTAGAATAAGTATGGACCTCGGGTCATCGCTCAAAAATGTCCGAACCGAAAGTGAGTTAAAACACGATGAATTTGAAAAGAGCTACACTTGCGCGCGTCATTCTTCTTTTGGGCGAACAAGCAGCTACACCTCAATGTCACATGTCAACAATGCCGTTCTGTGTAGTGAGATCGTGTAAAAACTACTCAAAAAAGTGAAAAAAGTTGATGGTGTATCACATTTTCAGTAGGTATATTATTGTTTTACAATTTTAAAGTATTATTTTGTTAAGGAACATTGTATTTTGCTTAAAATTGAATTAATTGCAAGAGCAAAACACACAATAATCCAACTAAACAAAAAGTATCTTATTTTCCTTCCTTTGTTTGACCAATTATGTCAACTTCATTTGGTTGGATTACCATAAGAAACTTGACATATTTGTCAGACATTAGAACAAAGATTCCAAAGAGTCGTTATTTTTACGCGATGTTTTTTTGTATTGCGATTTTGAACCAATTGCAATTTGTTTTGTTCTATTCATTTAAACAAGTTAATTTTAAACTTGCATTGTATGCAAACATATTATGTACGAAAATATGTATGTTGTCCTTCCGTTTCAAAATTGTATTGGTTTTTCGGTCACTACCAAGTTTCCGATCGAGCTGAAATTTTGCAGGTAGGTATGTGCATCTTAGATCATTAAAATGTCATTGAACTAATTTGATGATGGAGCCGAAGATTAGGCAGGCACAGGAACAAATGGTAGGCTTGTCGAGTTTCAGCTCATGTATTTTGTCATTATAAACACTTTTCATTACATAAATAATGACGTAGGTCCGATAGTAGAGCCGGAAAACGGGCTCTGGAACTCCCTAATGGCAAATAGTGAACACGTGACGTTTGGGCTCGTTTGTTTAGTTATCATAAACTCTTTTAAATACACATGACAAAAGATAGTTTCATTCAAAAAAAAAAAATGTGCCTCTGATTTAATTTCAGTTTTCTTTGAGATCAATTAGATGATGATGATGATGCTGATGCTGATGGTGATACTTCAGCAAAGGAAGCGAAATCGCGTTTTTGAAAATGACGATGTTGTAATTTTGCAAGAAATGTTCTATGCTCTTTCAGTTGGTTTAAATATTTAGCGATCGCAATAAAATAATATAACAAATAATAAAATCTTTTAAAAATTAAGTTGCTCTATTACTCCTATGTTCTCCAAATTTTCGTTTAATATTAAATTAAGTTTCGAAATTTGAAAAATTGAGCAGTGCTGTCATGTTTTCGTATGGTAAAAATTGTTGCAAGCAAAATTAGGCACTACGATAACGACATAGGAATTCGTACATCGTAAATGAGCTTGTTGGTATTTCTAAGTTTATAATATGTCAATTCAGGACACTTTTATCGTGAATTTTGTACTACACTCGTTGTCCATACTTATTCTAAGTCAATGTTTAGTATATACTAAAACCACAGTCTACCTATATCTTACTACAGTCTACCTATATCTTACTCCTTACAGTCGGTCAACGTAGAACATTGTCGCAGAGCAATCGTGCGGGGGGTTGCGGGGTGAAGGGGCGGAGGTTATGTCCCGAGTAGCCATACTGCTACTCGGGACATAAATTCCAGGGCTCGCACTTTTTGATTTCAAATTTGATTGATATCGTTCATAGAAATTATATTAATTTATTATTGATATGTGTGTGTACCTATTACATGCAAACATCATAATATGCTACCACTGGAGAACAGACGTATGATTCTGGACATGCTATTTCTTTATAATGTCTGTGGTAGGAACATCGACAGTACCGTTTTAAATAATTTAGTTATGAGATTCAGTGCTCCGTCTCGACGGACTAGGCACACGCAGTTATTCGATGTACCACATAGTGGTACAAACTACGCTCAAAATTCAGTGATTGGTAGGATGCTAAATAATTTTAACAAAAAATTCTCTCATCTTGATATATTTAATACAAAAAAAGGTATTTTCAGGAAACAATTAATAACGGCAGTATGTGACGAACTGACAAATAAATCTAAATCTCTCAATCACCGTAATTATAATTATAGACACAATAGATAAACAATGGTGGTGTCGTCCTCGGACGACACGCGGGATTAAATAAATATAATTATAATAGAAGGTATACAGACTATCACCACACACCACTATAGTACATTCACACACCCATTTGCAACTCCTCATGCACTCTTACACACTCACCCACACTGTACACTTAGCAATGCATTATGGTTCTAGCAGTTCACTTCACTCTGTATGTTCGTTTCTGCTGCATGTATTATATGTATAGATATTAAATTGTAAATCCGTAATTGGCTGTAAGACTAGTTATATGTTATAGAATAAGATTTCAAAGAGCTGTGGATTTTGTGAACAATAAATAAATAAATAAATAAATTACGAGAATTTTATTATAAAGTCTGTTTACTAATCCAAGATGGCGGCATACATACATTTTCAAATGATTGTTCGTGGGAAGTCATTTCCACGGTTTTCGAGGTCACTGATGCCGAAAATGACATCAAAATCCAAGATGGCGGCCATGAAAATTTTCATGTAATCATCCTGGGTGTCAATTTCATGGTTTTCGGGGTCACTGATGCCGAAAATAACGTGAAAATCCAAATTCAATATGGCGGCCATCAACATTTTCATCTAATCATCATGGGTGTTATATTCATGGTTTTCGGGGTCACTGATGCCGAATATAACGTCAAAATCCAAATCCAAGATGGCGGCCATGAAAATTAGTAAATTAGTCGTCATGGATGTCAAATCCAAGGTTTTCTGGGGTGCGGATGCCGAAAATGAGGTCTAAATCGAAATCCAAGATGGCGGCTACAAAAATGTCAAATTCGTCGTCACGGGTGTCATTTCCATGGTTTTCGGGGGTACTGATGCCGAAATTGAGGTCAAAATCCATTTCCAAGATGGCGGCAATAAAAATGTCAAATTAGTGGTCATGGATGTCATTTCCATGGTTTTCGGGGATGCTGATGCCGAAAATGAGGTCAAAATCCATTTCCAAGATGGCGGCTATTAAAATTTCAATTTAACCATCATGGGTGTCATTTCCATGGTTTTCGGGGATGCTGATGCCGAAAATGAGGTCAAAATCCATTTCCAAGATGGCGGCTATTAAAATTTCAATTTAACCATCATGGGTGTCATTTCCATGGTTTTCGGGGATGCTGATGCCGAAAATGAGGTCAAAATCTATATTCAAGATGGCGGCCATAAAAAAAATCAAATTAGCCGTCATGGGTGTCAAATCCATGATTTTCAGGGACGCTGATTACAAAAACAAGATCAATTCTCAAACACCAAGATAGGGACCACGTTTTACCTGGCAAATCTCATTTAACTGGTAAATTTTTTTGACCACCTTATATGATCGAGGAATACTTAGGCTTTATTTCCGGCATCAGCACCCACGAAAACCATAGAAGTAATAACCATGAATAATAAGTAATTTTCTATGACTCCATCGTAGACTTGCGAATAATTTATAACTCTTACCTACCCCCGCAAGCGTTAGCCACTGCGACTGTAACCTCGACAAAATTTGTAGTTTTAAATATTGTTAGAATATTCCAGGATAAGATGGCGAAACTGCTGCTACATACCTTTACATTATTTTGTCAATCGTCAAAATTACGCATGCGTGGTTTACTTTTTGCGTATCACTGTTTCTATAAAACGTTAATTAATTTGGACGTTTGTTTGATAAAGTTTGTGTAATTTGTTTTATGTGACAACCCTTTGACAAGTGTTACCAATTTTGACATTTCATAGGACCTGTCAAATGTATGGGCGTTGACCCACTGTATGTAGTAAGTAGGTACACTGTGCTAAAACTAAGCTTGTATAAAAAAGTTATTAATTCATTAAAATAAAGCCACAGCTAACGCAACTACTGAAAAATTATCAATTGCTAGTTACGACAGTTAGCGCGGAGGAACCGCTGTTACGCACTACATCCGAGACAAATCCGTGAAAATACGTTCCGAAGTAGCCATAGAACTATTTGTATGGTAGTTTACGCACTACATCCGTCAACCGTCATCCGATTTCTATCCGTCATCCGTGAGTTTCTAATTCGGAAGAACAATTGACGGATCGAAGTAGCCGTAGTACTGAATTGTTTGAATTTGAATCAGAGATCGGAATAGTGCGTAAGCAACATCCGAATTCGGTCCGAGATTTTTACTCTAGATCGGTATTTTCACGGATTCGGATCGAATGCAGTGCGTAATCGCTCTTAGGCTATCACTGCTACTGTTGTGAAATTCTCAGTAAGACAAAAAGCATTACAAGATCATTCGTCATACGTTACATACATAACATACGCACCAGACAAAAACATTAACATTAAAAATAAACAAAAAGGGCACTAATTCAATAAATGTCGTGCGTGAAATCGATACTGGAATATAATCAATCGAGCATAATCGATTCGGTATAAAAAGCCCGCGGCTGCGCCTGCGCCGGTCGCGCGTCGCATAACAAATTGTATAATTGAAAGCGACCCGATCTGACGTCGCCACTGAGAACCGATGCACAGAGATAAAATTGTCCAATATTTAATACACACTAATTATGGTAGTAAGCAATAAGTCATCATCATCTGCCTAGCCTTTTCCCAACTATGTTGGGGTCGGCTTCCAGTCGAAACGGATGCAGCTGAATATCAGTATTTTACATGGAGCGACTGCCTATCAGACCCCCACAACCCAGTAACTGGGTAATACGATACTCTTGGTAAGACTGGTTGTCAGACTTTCTGGCTTCTGACCAACAGTAACGACTGTCAAAGATCTACAAATGACAGCCGGGACCAACGGCTTTACGTGCTTTCCGAGGCACGGAGGAAACTCGCTATGATAAATGGTCACCCATCCACAGACCAACCTCGGCAAGCGTGGCTTAACCCAGAAGATCGGTCTATGCGGCTGTAATTATTTAGCCACGAGCTCCTCGTAGTAAAGTAAGTCGTCGTCCACGGTAGTAAGCAATAAGTACATCGTTTTATTAATCTCCGCAAATCAACGCAAAGCCACGGAGATATTGTATGAATTGACGTAGTAAGCCAATGATATTTTAACAGTCGATCAAGTGTGTTAAAATTTTTAATGTTGATCTTGTGATTGTTGCGCTTGCCGCGGTCAGTCCGTTCGTTACACATCGACACCCCTCCGTGCCTCGGAGAGAGCCGTCGGTCCCGGGTGTCATACGAATACCTGTGACAGTCGTTACGGGTAGTCATAAGCCTGAAAGTCTGGCTACGGGTCTAACCTTAGGATATCAGTGTAGCGACACTGCTGACGCATAAGTGTTGTATACTCAAGCGCACCATTGTATTAGCGCGGCGCAGCAGTCGTCTCCCCGCAGTCATACAGTTAGGTTGATTAATATGTAGTTTATAATTAATCATGTAGTATAAAGTAATTATGTATTTGGACACTGGTACCAGTAAAATTATATATCCTAACTTGTGACCTTCATTGAATAATCATGCAACTTCCTTTCGTACCCCTACATCAGCATTAGCCAGTAACTGGGTTACGAAGGTCTGATGGCAGTCGCTCCGTGTAAAATACTGGTATTCAGCCGCATCTGGTTAGACTGGAACCGAAACATAGTTGGGAAAAGGCTAAACAGAACATCTGGTGATTATTGATCTGATGTATGTATCGCCTAGAACAGGGAGCAACAATTAATCCCTACGAATATTATAAATGCAAAAGTAACTCTGTCTTGTCTGTTACGCTTTCACGCCTAAACCGCTGAACCGATTTTGATGAAACTTGGTACAGAGATAGTCTGGAACCTGGAAAAGGACATAGACTACTTTTATCCCAAAAAATACGGAATACACGATAAACGACATCCACGCGAACGAAGCCGCGAGCGACCTCTATCTATCTATATAAATAAAAAGAAAAGTCCTGATTGACTGACTCATCAACACCCAGCCCAAACCCTTGGACCTAGAAAGCTGAAATTTTGCACAGAGGTTTCCTTTATAATTTAGACAAGGAACAGAGAAGGAAATTTCTAAATTCAACCCATAAGGGAGTTAAATAGGGTATGAAAGTTTGTTTGGAAAATCGTCACTTAACGGGTTCAAAATTTCACGCAAGCGAAGCTGCGGGCAAAAGCTAGTTTCTACATAAATTAGATTCGCCGATGTCACTGGAACCTAAATAAGCATAACAAACTGAGCCAAGACTTAACAGAAACAAGTTCAGAACTCACTAGTAGTTACTTGTTTATCGTACAACCTACAGTGATAACCTCGAATAGTTCCACATTCTCAACTTGATTACAATTTGGATTACCGCAAACAATTTACTGTACCACACTTGAATATCGAACATCTCACCGGAGTATCGCGTCGGAAATCTCATTTATCTCTTTCACTCTTTCCGCTTCATCGTAAGGGGAGAAAAGGACGGGGTATTTGCATCGCAGTGACAGCCAGATGTAGCGATAAAACGCAAAAACTATTGCTGACAATAAATTGGCGGGTAATTGCATATGCGAGCTGGTGATTGCATATGCATGCAGAGCCTTAGCATGCTGCCTTCTACGTATGTGAGATTGCTATGATATGTAGTCAGATTGTTTTGCTGAAGGCTTGTTGTATTTTTTTTGTTTTTTGAGTAGTGTAGTCATATGGATGGAAGTAAAGATGTTGTCTTGTGATAAGGTAGTTTTTATTTAACTTTCAATTACAGTGTTGCATTACGCAGGATTATGTGTTTATTTTAAATATGGACGTAGCCATACAAAGTATAACAAAGTAAACAGGACCTCTCATTTTCTATTTCGTTTTAATACTTTTATTAGAGCTTGTGATACTGAAGTTACCATCACGCGTTATTAGTTAAAAACTCCTGTATCTTATATGCATCTGAACTGAGGGATCAAGTCTTAAATCCTTGCAAAAGGCGGAATTAGTAAAAAAAATCCTTTTATTAATACTGAAGCAAAGACCCATATTGTAGAATCTCCTATACGTTAGTCATGTACGTCAAGCGTGGGTAAAATTAACTTACGAGTCGATTTACAAGCCCAGTTTGGCACTAAAAATCGCTACCATTAGTATACAGAACGAATAGTTTTTGGCCATAGAAACGGGCGTAATAGGAGTTACCATAATGTAGAATTCCATTTTTTTTTTCCTTTTCTTTTATGTCAAAACGACCCTTAACGAGGGTTCTTTCAAATGAGAGTTGTTTATTAAAGGGCATTTGCGACCATTTGCTGTTCAAGCTATTCCTAGACGTAATAGATAACTCACAAGCAATGCTGGCGGCTATCGACTCACCACCTCAGCTTGCTACACTTTCATTCTTGTAAATGCGCCGATTATGAAGCCTCCTGCCCCGCCTCTCAGTACAGGTTCTTTCATCGTGATAGGTTAGTGTTTGTCTCCCTGGGGCATGTTTTCTATTATTATATTGTTGATACAACGAGTATTTATGATGTTTCGATGGAATAAAGTAGGAATGGCCAATAAGCACTATAAACGTCAATGTTTAAAGCCTTTAAAAAGTTGCAAGAAAACCTTTGCTTGAGAATGATTTATATTTTCAACTCATAAATTGTAGGAACATTTGTCAGCATTATTATTTTATGTGTAAATGCTTTCACGCATAAATAGCGATATTTATGAATATATAATTTATAATTTTGGTGATGTTCTTTAAAAAGGACAGGTACACAACCTGAGTGCGTTTATGACAAGATGTATGAACATGGACTAAGCGAAAGGAGACTTTAAGGATTGTAGTATATGGTGTTCTACAGTTTCTGATCACCCCATGAGAAAAAGGCGTGAGTTTATGTATGTATATGTATGAATCATCATTCAGCCGAAAGACGTCCACTGCTGGATATAGGCCTTCCCCAAAAGGGGGGGGATTGCCATTATCACCACGCTTGGCAGGCGGGTTGGCGATCGCAGTATGGTTGTTAAAGTACTCAGAGAACGCTGCTGCTCATCCTCTAGTGAAACCCTTAGTCGCCTTTCACGACACCTATGAGAAGAGATAGAGATAGGGGGGTAGTGCTATTCTTTACGTCCACACGGATGATGTATGCATATTTAAATATATTAGGTTGTGCTGTTAAAAAAAAACACACACACGCTTCTAAGAAACCCACTAACAAAGAGCGAATAAATTATTTATTTGGAATTGGATATCGTGAAACAAACCAGATGTCTCTGTACCTAGCGATTGACCATGCCGTGCGTTTTAACGAATACATTAAATAATTAGATCTATATTTGTTTCATCGAAATATGCATAATACGCAATTTGTTCCGTTTTAGTTTTTATAAAAAATGACTGTTTTTGTATTATAACTTTCGTGAGACACATTCATATTTATACATAAAAAAATGACTTCTTCTATAACAGTTAGCCAGCGATGTACTTTTAAATTACGCACTTTAAAAAAACAAAATGTAGATAGGCGATTAGTTCTACATTAACTCTAATTACTTATCTATTTTTTACTTATAAAATTCATTACTTTAAGTTAAAAAAGACAATACAAATAGTATAGATTATTTAATGTATTCGTTAAAACGCAGGGCATGGTCAATCGCTAGGTACAGAGACATACAAACCAGATAATATAAAACATGCAAATATTATCTATTAAAAAGTCTTTCCTTCCCAACTCAACACGGAAAGTACACTTCCCCACAATTCCCAAGCGCGTGTTAATCAGCTCATCTTAATTAGCGCTTACTAATCTATTCGCAAACGGAGTGGAAACAGAGTGGTATCGCGGCGTCGCTATAAATCGTGTGTCGTGTTCTGTCGCGCGTGTCGCCGTGTCGTACTGTCGTACTGTCGACAATTTGTCGCCAGGAAACGTGTCGTAAAGTGGAGCTAGTAATGTATTGGTGTAAGTTTATGTTACTGGAGTGTTAGAGTACAAAGGAATTTTAATTAAAATTGTATTCTTTCTTTGAATATACAAGCTGTAAAAAAAATTAGTGTCAAGCGGAAGTCCAGAGGTGGAGTACCATTAGAGGTACCCGAATCACCACCATGTATGTTGCGCGATTTTTTGCACCCTTAGAAGTACCCCAATCACCCCCCTTCCGTGATTTTTTGTAGTTTACGAGTTAATATTGACTTTCATGTTTTAACCAAACTCTGACTTTAATGACATTTTTAACCGACTTCAAAAAGGAGGATGTTCTCAATTCGGATGTCTCAATTCTTTTTTTTGTTTGAAAGAATATTATACTGAGGTGGTCCCATTTAAATTTGGTGAAGATGATGAAAACTCGGAGATTGAAATGGAACTCTTCAATGGATAACAGCAAATAACTCGGGATTGCTGTAATTGCATGTTTGTGTATTGTTTATGTCACTTTAAATAGAAAAGTAAATTAACTTAAAAAAAAGTAATTAATTCAAAAAAAAAAAACTTAAAAAGAGTTAAATAATTACCATTTTATAAAACTAACAATTTCAGAAGTCGGTGCCTTCACTTTGGTTCAGTGTTAAGTTGCACCGACTTCTGAAACTGTTAGTTTTTGATCACAGTGACGTCAATACGTGACTACCCATAACGACGGACATAGATACTCGTATGACACGCGGGAACGACGGCTTTACATGCTCTCTGAGGCATAGATAGATCTCGATGTGTTACGAATGGTCACCCATCCACGGATTGACCGCGGCAAGTGCAGCTTAACCTTGCAAATCGCATGATTCGCGCGGTTGTTAATTAGCCACGAACCCCATTAGCGCACTTTTTTTCTTTGCTGATGGTTTGCGTATATTTTATTAACTAAAGTTAAATGTTTGTGCTGAAGGTGGATTTACGTTAACAGTGTAATATCGACTATGTACTGATGTACTGGTAGGACAAAAAATCAAAACACTACACATAAAAATCAACTTGCAAAGCAATATAATTCCAGAAAAATAGATACAGCGTTTTCTTTTTTTTTCTTAAAAAAAAACGTTGCCCCACACTAAGATTTCTCTTGTATCGTGGGTGCGTTTACAGACACAAATCTCACAAACAAACGCCTAGACCCGAAACAACCATCTGTAGGCCATACAAATTTTTGTTCCGTGTGGGAATCGAACCCACGACCCGTAGCGCAGAAGCCAATCGCTTAGCCACTGCACCAAACGTGTCGTCATTAATTGTTTAATTGAGGCGCCTTTGTTTGAAACTTACATCTTGTTATGATGAATCAAAGTACCACTGCACTTTCATATTCAGGAAGCAATATTAGAAGCAGAAAGCCAGACTCTCAATACATTCACGCAGTTAATAATAATCCATACATTTATCAGTTCATCTTGAGGAGGATGTATCTCCCGGAACACGTAACTTTATCTATCAGTGAATTCATTACCTGTAAAGGACTTAACACATTGTTCAAGAGGCTTTGTCGAAAACATATTAAATTACAAATAAAAATAAATTTAAAATTTCTAAATACCCCTGATATTGTTATGCGGCTGTCGATTCTTATTATACCCTTTTCACCGTAAGTTGATTCCAGTCCCGTTTCTCTACAAAACGTTACCTACCATTCAAAGAATATCAAATATTTAAAAAATTAAATAACTTGGATAACATAGCTGTTTTACGGTTTTTGATAATGTCGCTTAAGTTTTGTTGCCTGCAATTTACGAATTCTTACTAAGGCGGTAATCTCACAGTCAAACCATGACTACGGTTTTGTGGGGCTTAGTTTATAATTTATTTGCTATATGTGAACTTAAATAAAATAAATAAAAAAGTGCTTTCCATAACGAATCATACGAGCTCAAACACAATGGATTTAAAACTGGTCATTGCGGAGGGCCGATTACAACCGTGAACCACCTTCAAAGTCCTTCTTGTCAAAATAAGTCACAAGGCAAATCTATGGGTCTGCCTGATTATTAGCTATTTGAAGTAAGAAGTGTTAACAACTTTCCGATCTAAACCCTCAATAATATGAGCTCAATGGTACACTAATTTTGTATTGTCACTAAGTTTGTGTTAAAAAATAAAACAAATACGGAATCCATATCCATAATTAATTAAAATAATATCAATGAAAACGTTACCGTGCGGGTGACAGTTCAGCGGCTTTTTAAAAAACCGTTTGACATCTGACACAATTAGTTTGGGATTACATTACGATTGCATGCAGTATGGTAAGTAAGATTTATTTAACGCAAAATATAATTTCTACAATGTTTAGTTTCCACCCCAATGCGTTGTGGGCCGTTCTATACAAATGTGTTTGGACCTTTATACATACGAAATTAAACCTTATCATGTGAACTCGAGATAAAACGCTCCCTTAGCAATATTTTATAATTTTGACATGTTTAATCTATGTAGTTTTAATTTTATTTATAGCTTCCTACAACGATTACTTCGTAGACTCAGAGGTACTTGCGCGTTGATGTCTTTTGTATTAGCAAACGGAAATTGAATGAAAGTGTGTACTGCAATCAATTTAATCAGTTTTAATCGTCATTTATTAGTAATATATAGCTTTTCTATGTATATTCAGCTTTCTAAGAAGTGTGTGAAAGTGTTGGTAACATCGATAAAGTCCAGTAGTTGCGATAATTACTATATTTCAGACAGTCATGGTTTCTCTGCATAATATATTTCTGTCATGGGTTTTTATGAGCAAATGCATTTGTTTATGGTCCGGCTACATGCTCAAACGGTTTGTGCAAACTTTGCGCAAACGGTATTGTCGGTAGCAATACCGTTTGCGCAAACTTTTTCCGTATTAACGTACATGCTTACTTATGCAATTAACATTGAGCGTATAGCCGATCCATAAAAGTTATTTTCTCTAAAGGAATGAATGTTATAAAATAATGAGAAATATTTTTATGATTAGTTGTATGAGATAACTAGATAAATGAGATTTTAATGAAAATAGAAAAGATCAGTTAGAAATTAGTTTTCCCTGAGCAATTTCTATTGGTTGTTAGTCTAAAGTTTATTTTCAAAATTAAATGTTGATTAGAATCAAACCTAAAAAATGTAGACATTCATAATTACTTCTGTATAATCTTAAATCCGTCGTATCCTAGCCTTTTCCTGGCAGATTGCTACGAGAAGGCTTGCCTTCTTACTTTGCCAAAACACTCTGTTATTGCTTTCGGTAAATAATACGGTGATATAGAATACATAACATCACGCCTGTATTCCTCGAAAGGTTGGAAGGGCAGAAGTGTATAGTACACCCTCATTTCGCCGTTATGTTTAAGTCCCATGTAATAGGGGGCGAGCCTATTGCCATCAATCGGGCACAAATCCAGACTCCAATCTGCTATTTAGAAATTCCACGCGAAAAAACCCAATAACACTTTTTTTATGGTATAGTAAGTTCCTAATGTAATATGTGAAATAAATTAATATGTTCAAATGTCACCAGGGCCTGTGGACAACATGACAAAGATCGCTAGATAATACAAACATCAATGAGATAAATTGGATTGATAAGCTTTTGACCGGTCAAGCGATCTGTACGGTCATTTCTATACGTTGCCCTACATTGTTACACTCGCATAGTTTTATACCACAATGTCTGGACTTTAAAGGAGACCTTGACCTCTGAGTTTGTTTCGGCTTTTATTCTCAGAGCTAATCAGACAGGAATTGCCGGCGCCATCTCATCTTAAAAAAAACATTTGACTTGTAAAAGTGTCTGTAACACAATAAATGTCTGTACAGAAATAAATATCATTTATCTTTTAACTAGTGTGAATATTTTCTAGCGATCATCATGTCATGTTATCTAAAAGCCCAGTTTCATTTTTATTTGCCTTATTCATGTTAATATTCGTTTGAATATAAATGCGTCTCAAATGATGATGACGTAATACACATCTGCTGCTCCACATACAAGCTTCCGGCGTGTGTGAATGTTTGTTATTATGAGAGGTCACTGACCTTGGCCTCCAGGCTCTCTAGGTTGGCGACCCCGCCGCTGCCCGCCTCCAGAGTTTGCTGAAACAAACCAACGGTTTAATGACTGTGTTTATCAATCATGCGCCGCGTATAGTATAATATGATGAAAATAATTTAATCATTTTTTTTTCTTCAAAGAAAAACGTTGTTCCTCACTAAGATTTCTCTTGTATC
The DNA here is from genome assembly GCA_905220435.1 of Amphipyra tragopoginis. NCBI lineage: Eukaryota > Metazoa > Arthropoda > Insecta > Lepidoptera > Noctuidae > Amphipyra > Amphipyra tragopoginis. The sequence continues at coordinate 27,063,161 of HG992004.1, forward strand.
GTGGGTGCGTTTACAGACACAAATCTCACATACACAAACGCACAGACCCGAAACAACCATCTGTAGGCCATACAAATTTTTGTTTCGTGTGGGAATCGAACCCACGACCCGTAGCGCAGAAGCCAATCGCTTAGCCACTGCACCAAACGTGTCGTCAAACATATTCGTATCAAAAACGGTAAAAAAGTTAACAATGATGACTATTTAGCTACAAAGTGGGGTAGTCGTGTAGTCCTTGGAAAAATATTGGTCTTACACAGCCTCTCCGTGGAGTATTAAGAATAAAATCGATGGGCCCAGCTATGACCATATTCTGTGCACTTAAGACATCCTAATAAAATTAGAATATGTTTTTAATTATTGCAACTGGTGTACCTTTGTAATTAAAATAAAATAAATAAATACAACAAGAAATTAGCCCAGGAAGCGTTTTTTTATTCTATTTTTGTCGAGGCTTATTGGACTTTACGTGACTATGAAAGGGTTATAAGTACCTCCTATTTTATAACTTAAATACAACATTTATAGTTGTTGTAGGTTTTTACTACAAGTAAAAACTATTTAGCAGTTCTCTATTCGGTTATTCAGGTTCGTGTATAAGATGCAATAATCCACAAACTACAGTTACATTAAGAGATTCATACGACCTCACATTTATCAATACCACTTAATATGCAGTTTTGCGTCGTGCACCCCGCAACGACCACAGCTGGGCTGATAAGTATGTATGTATTATGTATGATCCCGCCACACAGAGTAACTGATCACGATCGATGCGCAAGCGCACGTGTGCCCTAAAAGTTTTCACCAATTATATTGGTATGCACAGAAGGACTGCTTCTTTGTCATCACTTCTGAAATCATAATGATGATACATTTTATGCGATAAATCATTTCATTTTATTTTATTACTACTTGGAAAACTTACAGCTAGTACATTTAAATAAACAATACAGTAAGCAAATATGGCCAATTACAAGTTTCCACTTATAAAATTAATTATAAATTGATATTGATTGAAAAATGATTAAAGAGTAACTAGGAATAAAAGTACTGCTTAAAAGAAAATGGGGGCTGAAAACTTGTCATTACAATGCTCAAATAATGATCGTGTTCAATCCATCGAAGTGCGAAAGAGATTCTATGTCAAATGCCTGCTACACATATCGATCAAACCATGTCAGGTCAGTTCAGAGATGGGTTCTTACTCGCATAAATACTCGAAGTCGAGTAACACTCATAAACCCAAAGGGCCTTATTACAAAATATGGTTTAAACCAAGACTAAGGTAAACCCAGGTTTAAAATATATCCATCACTTTCTTATGTCATATAACAAAAAGAGTCGGGGCAATTTTAAAACCTAGGTTTTTCTTAGACTATCTTTTGTAGACGGGACGGTTTAGGCGAGTGTAAAGACGTCGTTAGTGTAGTGTGTCGAAGTACCGACGATAACTTAATACAATAAAATAAAAATCGAGATCGAGTGAGGGTATATGAAAATACTTTTGCTTCACGAAGATGACAACTGCTCCGCAACTTCAGTCTACCCGTGACCACGGCCGGTGTAATTCGGCCGAAACGTCGGGATAAAAAAAAAAGAAGGTATTTAGTGCCTTTTAAGTTTCTACGCGACTAGACCCGAATCTGTATTTTTATAATATCTTTTGTAATAAGGGGGACAGAGTAAAACGAGTCTTTACATAATATACACAATATAATCAGCTTATATCTGTCCTACTGCTGGGCACGGGCCTCTGCACCACGCTGGTCTGATACAGTTTTGCGGATTACACACACAATCGAGAACGTATTTTACATTATGGAATGCAATAAAGAAATTAAATTGAACGTTTTGGAGTCTCACACGCTTTGACACCTTTCAGGTGTACAGGTTTCGGTTTCCTCACGTTATTTTAATTTACTGTTATCACAAGTGATAAATAATCGATGTTGATCCGCACGGAATTCGAAAAGTCAGAGGTGTGAGCCGGTGTCAAAGGCCCTTCTGCGTGGAAAGCAAGCGTTAGGCTATCACTGTTTAAATGCAAAGCGACAAATGTATTTACTACTTTTTTATTATTTATCAAGTATCAAGTATTTTGTAAGAAGAAAGAAAATAAATTTTGTTTAGTCCATGACACATTGAGAGCATAAACAATAAAATTATAAAACTATATATCATAATTATGATTAATTACGGTTTACTCACATCCATTTTTCGGGATTGCCCGTCTAGTTCGTAGTAGGTAGTTAGGAGGTTCGACTCGCGACCTCCCCGCGTGATCAGCTCATGATTAAGGGCTCCTTTTGGGTCCGAAACTAGTCGGGCAATCCCGAAAAATGCACGTGAGTAAACCGTAATTAATCATAAATATGAATGTGTCTCACGTAAGTTATAATACAAAAACATATCATAAAACTAAAATAATTAATTATAGTACCTAAATAATAGTACCTAAATAATAATTATATTGTTGAGCACGTAGCATGCCATGCAGAAAGGGTCACCAACGCAGCATATGCGGGTGTTTTGTATTTATCCACATGCCCATTTCTAATCGGACGTTGTTAAGAGTAGGTTTTCTGCCCCCTCTCATTTATTGGTGCAACCAAAGGTATAACGGTGATCATTTGCATATCGCCCTGTGAGGGAGGCTGCGGGGTGCGGGAAGGGACCTAACGGGATGGGGCGTGATGCCGAATTATTGGCTCGAGATGGAAACTGGAAACTGAGTTTATGATGCGGTTGGTTGAAGGCTTTTAAGGGACTTGGTTGAGTTGTTTGTGTTGATTTTAATGTAATTATGGTCTGTTGCAGTTGGAGGACATTGCTTTTAATTTAATATGGAGGTAGATTAAAATTGAGTTACAAAAAACAGTTGATTTAAACTTACTGCTTGGTGCTTAATTTACGTGCTTTTTCACGTACTTTTAATTGATGGTTAATACATTTTTTTAAAATACCACATTTCGGTCATCTGGCACTTGTTTTTTTTTTTGCGTGGGGAAATCCTCATGGACTATCCCCCGTCTGGGGAAGACGGGGGGGTGTGCCGGACTCTTACCGGCTAAAACCACCACGATGTTCCATCACTTGACCGTGGGCCGGGGTCGCGGGATTCGCAGCTGCATGCACCGCAACCCCGGCAGGCCTCGGTCCGCCAGCCCCTGGCGGACCCCTCCTTTGTGGGGCCTAGCCCCACGTCCTGCTGAGAGGCGCGCGTGGAACACGTCGCGCCGCCTACTCGGGCCTGTTACTGATCGAGCGGTGGGTCCCCTAACCCAGCGCCCGCAGGCCACACACTAGGGTGGCTGGAGGTCGTCGCGCGGCCTCCGCCGCCCGGTGCGTCTGACGCGGGAAGGGAGAGTGGCAGCTGCCTCTCTCTCTCTCCGCTCCCTCCTTGGTCGCCATCACCTCCTCGCAGAAGGAGGCGACGGCTTACCACGCATTCTCGCTCCCGACCATGGACAGAACCACGGCCGGAAGCGAGAGGTTACCACCACCGACCGCCGCGATTAGCTCGCGGCGCTGCGTCGCCCACGCAGGAGACGCTTGCAAAGTGTTCGGTCATCTGGCCCTCGGCTAATCTCTACTAACATTGTAAATTCGAAAGTAACTCTGTCTGTCTTTCTGTTACGCTTTCAAGCCTAAACCGCTGAACCGATTTTGATGAAAATTAAGTACAGAAATATTCTGGAACCTGGAAAAGGACATAGGCTACTTTTATCCCGAAAAATACGGAATACGCGATAAACGACAACCACGCGAGCGACCTCTAGTTAAGTATATAAAAATAATGTGCTGATGTCGGATGTAATAACGATACTATTTGTCAGCGTACATACGCAGCATTTATCGAATGCTGCTCCCTCGCCACATTAGTTGTTCTATTTATACAGGATTATTGGTAAAACACCAACAACCTCTTAAGGGATCATTGTACTCATCATTATTAACAACTTTTACTATGGGACCAAACCTGAAATCGAAAAAAAAATCTGCTGTTTTTGACAAAATTTTGACGAATTATGCGAACATAAATGTAGGGAACAGCTGTTTTTTTTCGCGATTTCAGCTTTGGTCCCATAGTAAAAGTTGTTCATAATGATGAGTACAATGACCCCTTAACAGGTTGTTGGTGTTTTACCAATAACCCTGTATTGGTAGCTTTTTCTAGTTAGGTCGAAACAAAAAAGCTGGCATGAAATCAGATTTATAGCATGAATTAAGCTGGAAGGTGGATACTGGCAAAGTCGGGATGAAAAATGAAATTGGTGTAAATACCAGTAAGTAGTGTTTCTTTTGCTATGTGCATTTTACGTACTAACTAACCTTCATAGCAGGCCTTCCATTCCTCCTAACTATAGTTAGCACAATTATCATCAAGTCCTAGTTTCATATAACTAGATCAATGTTAAACTGCCGAAGAGCACGAGCTTCATTATGAAGATTATCAGCCCGTAGTAGCTGACAGCCTACGAGAGGCGAGGCTTCAGTGTTGGCGGTGGAAGTGATGAAAGTTTTGATCGGAAGCAATTTTGTATAGTGTTCAGTTTTAATTGTTTTCAGGACCATAGAAAGAAATATTTTAGTATATTTATTTATACTTTCGCACAAAATTTGTATAGAGGCGTACTTAATGCATTACGCATTTTCTATCAGTCAACCTTAGGGTGATGCAGAGAAAATATGGTAGGTGCATTAAATAGAGTTGTATATGTGATGCGATACAATATTAAAAACAAACGCAAAGATTACTGTAAAGCATTTTTGGCACTAATTTTAAGTTCTTCTTCTTTTTGTATCGATGATACGGTAGTCAAATAAGTTTTGCCCAGTTGGTGGCCACGCCAATTGGGTTATCACTGGCCTGATTAAGGTCTTCCGTGGTGTAGACGTAGGGACACAGTAGGCACTAGAGCAGATGGATCGTGAGTTAGATACTGATTTATGTTTTTCTAGTGCACACACGACATCCCTTAGAACGGTAGGTGGTGCGATTCCTGCATTTGCATTGTAATGTTTGCTAGAGTTCTCTCTTTATTTTGAAATGATCACAATCAATCTAACATTTTGGTAAAGCTTTTCAAATTTTTGATACTACCTGAAGACAAGAACTGCGTCATGAAAAGAATCCAAACATTTTTTTTTTAATTTTTGCCCCTCACTAAGATTTCTCTAGTATCGTGGGTGCGTTTACAGACACAACTCTCACATACACAAACGCCCAGACCCGAAACAACCATCTGTAGGCCATACAAATTTTTGTTCTGTGTGGGAATCGAACCCACGACCCGTAGCGCAGAAGCCAATCGCTTAGCCACTGCACCAAACGAGTCGTCAATTCAATTGTGTCAATTGTGTGTACTGATGGAAAAAGAGATTTTTCCAAAAAACACAAATCGCTGTCCGCTGTCACCCAGACCGTCGCTTGCCCATCGACTACGCATGCGCATGCCATACCGCGGCTTTCTATTTCACATGGCCGTCAATTTCACGTTATTAGCAGCAGTCCCATTGTTCACCCCATGACGTGACTGGTGCTGAAGGGAACAATCCTATTTCATTGTCAAACCTTTTATAGCTATACCTGAATACTAAGATACCGGCTGGAGGCTGTGTTCTTTACTTAAAGTTTATTTATGCCTCTGTTTCTTTTTTCGAGTCTGTTGTCTGATGGAGATGTTTGTTGTTTTATTTTTAAATTGTTCAAGATATTATTGTATACGCATTGAAGACGCATACCAAAGTGCGGATAAGAGCTCTTACACACGAGCGGCATGTTCCCAACGGCAGAGGTAACTGCAGCCGTCGACGCTTCGACGGCAACCGTCGATGCGTCGACGGCAGCAGTCAACCTATAGCGACACTTGCAGTTGTTGCCGGTGCCGCTGATCTTCGAGGCTGAAATGTCGACGGCTGCCGTTGGGAACATGCCGCTCGTGTGTAAGCGCTCTTAGCTATAGAAATCAATTGCAGTTACAATACGGCCGACGTATCTTGGTGAGTCTGAAGTTAGTTGTTTGGCTGCGCAATGAATCTTTTAGAAACGAAATTGTCTACTGCGCAGCTAATCAGCTAACTTCAGACTTGCCAAGAAACGTCGGCCGTATTGTAATTTTATTTCTTCAATTTCAGAGTGTAAACTCTTCTCATCTGTAGAAAGTTATGCTATATTGTAATATAGCTAGACATGTTTTACCAATTGTTTTGTTCCTGTAGATAGATAGATAGATATACTTTATTGTACACTAAAAGAAATAAAACAGAAGTACACGTAATCAAGAACAGTACAAATGGCGGTCTTATCGCTTAAAGCAATTTCTTCCAGACAACCATTGGATGGAAAGAATTGTTAAGAAAAATGTAAAGGGCAATTAAACGCCTGTAAAACAAAGTTATTGAGGTAATGTAATTATTATAACATTTTTGATTATATACTACCTTTATTTAGGACCTACTCTAAATTATGATGTTGAATTTACGAGTACATAGTTTTATACTAGTTTTTTTTTATTTGTATTTTTAATTATGTAAACATTATTTGTGTAAATAGTTCAAGTACATGGGGTATAAAAACCTTTAACACTTAATAAGGCAAAGGGAATATATTTACCACCATTTTGGAAGATGTCGCAAAAACCTCTTTGTTATATTTTTATTTTGAAACCTGGCAACATTACAATTTTATTCTATTTTCATTGATAGCAAAAAAATAAAACTAAATGATAACGTAATTATTTTTGATTTTTTTAATATTTTGAAAAATTACCAAATTATTTGTTATTTATTGTTTCTTAAAATCTCATTATATTAAGGGTTAAAAAATAGCTACCAAAGTCTTCTTTTACATAACTTGTTAATCTTCTAGTTTTTTACGTCATCCAATCTTAAAAGTAGCCGTAAGCCAGAGATTATTCTTTATTGACTTTAATTATTGGAATCTCGCGTCTTCACTCAGACTTTCTACCATAATGAAAATCATTAATATCGGTTGAATAAGTTTTAAGGTTATAACGCAATTATACACTCTCTCTTAGTTAATTATAGTGCAGATTAATAAGTCACACTAATGAAGCACATTGTTGCTTACATTACATAGCTTGAATTTTTGGTGCTTACGTAAATAAAAGAAAGCTTAGGTATAGTGTGAATCCAATCCAATTACGTGTCACACAGATGTCGTATTCTGTAATTGGGGGCGTGCCTATTATTATATCAGGCACATTAAACACGCCTATCTAATAATATGCGCTTGTAGTATGTCTCTTCTTTATTTTAATTCCTTCTCTTACAACTCAAACATTTATCTCTCTTTTCGTCGTTTTAAATCTTCATGTAATTTGTTACGTCTTGTGTTTGTTTATTAACATATTGTGTTGTCCTTTTTCAGCATGCTCATCTAATTTCAACGTTACAAACACCGGTCAATAGTTTTTGTTTAGTGTTATTCATTACGTACTTATCACACTATCTTTTTCAACCTTGAAGTTGGCAGAATCATCGATAACACTGGAGCCATCCTAACTAATATTGTAAATGCGAAAGTAAGTTTGTTTGTTTGTTACCTTTTCACGCCTAAACCACTGAACCGATCATCCCGAAATTTTGCATATACGTTGTCAGGTGTACAGAGACGGACGTAGGGTACCTTTCATCTCGAAAAAAAGTACTGTTCCCGAGGAAAACAAAAATAACGTTCATAGATGGCGCGACGTGTCTTTCGAATCTCGATTGTATTATATTATTATAGAAACTTTAGTGCTTAGTGTGTTAAGAGTTTTTTTGAGCTTAATTAACACGAGAGAAGCCGCGGGCAAAAGCTATAATTTTTTTTATTTGAATTGAATTGAAACATGTCTATGACCGGGGTCATGATTCGCAACTGCATTCCTCCCAACCTTGGCAAGACGGTACCCCTGATGATTGTACTTAATTATAACTGTTAACATCCCCATTTACAATACAAACATACTCCCACTAAGTTTCGGAGCGCGACGCTGTTCAATTAACTTCACGTTACACTTGTTTTAATGATCACCTCCGATAATTGCACGTTTGTAGGACGCCGCCACTTGTCCTACAGCGCGGTTAATGTCGGTAATTTAGCTGTTAGTGTTACAACAGGCAAAGTGGCTACAGGTGTGGTCCGAAGCTCAGGGTAACTTACGTTTTATAGTGTCGTAAAAGGCGGCTATCTAGGCAATCGTGTTACAGTGTTTAAAACAGGACGTAACTTTCATGAAAGGTCGTTATTCCCGAAGATATGACACTGGGTTGTACATGAACGTGTTATGCGTCATGTTCGTGAACGGGCGCAGTCAGTTGGGACTGGTCATCTCTAATCTACCATGGCAAATGAATTATAGGTACTCTTATTAGCGTGGCATATCTTACATTGTTCTCACATTTATTTTTCTTATTCACAATGTAACCAATTTTTTGTAAATAACATCACGCCTTATTCCCCGAAGGGTTGGCAGAGGTGTATAGTACACCCACATTTCGCCGTTATGTTTGAAGTCCCATGTAATAGGTGGCGAGCCTATTGCCATCAACCGGCCATAAATCCAGACTCCGGGCTGCTACTGAGAAATTCCACACGGAAAATCCCAATAACACTTTGCCCGACCTGGGGAACGCACCCCGGATCTCAAGCTGAGCAGTCGCGCTTGCGACCGCTAGACCGACGAGGCAGTTTTTGTAAATATTTGATGTAAAAGAGTAACCATGGAGTTTATTGCCCGTTCTTCTTCGTAGGAATTTACACTTTGGAAGGCGGCAGTAACTTTTTTTTCGACCTTTACGAATTGCCTGTAAGTGGTCTAATTGAAATTAAATACTTTGACTTTGAGCAAGCGACTTGATTCATCATCATCACCATTCAGTTGAAAGACTTCCAGTGCTGGACATATGCCTCCCCCAAGCCTCACCAAATCGACTGGTCCTGTGCTTCGCGCATCCAGCGATTTGATTAACGTAGACTAACTTACGTATTTGGACTGGAAAATAGGAGGATTATGTTTCAACATCCAATGATAAATGAACTGACAACCTAGCGGTTGAACACTTGTCATCCATGCAGGAGGGTCTTTGTTCGATAATGACGTTCACCTCCGATTTTTCGAATTCACGTCATTCATCAGTTTGATTATCACTTGAATTAACAGTGACAGCGGTTACGCACTGCATCCGATCCGAATACGTGAAAATACTTTCCGAAGTAGCCATAGAACTATTTGTATGGTAGCTTACGCACTACATCCGGCATCCGTCATCCGATTTCTATCCGTCATCCGTGAGTTTCTAATTCGGAAGAACAATTGACGGACCGAAGTAGCCATAGAACTATTTGTATGGTAGCTTACGCACTACGTCCGGCATCCGTCATCCGATTTCTATCCGTCATCCGTGAGTTTCTAATTTGGAAGAACAATTAACGGATCGAAGTAGCCGTAGTACTGAATTGTTTGAATTTGAATAAGAGATCGGAATAGTGCGTCAGCAACATCCGAATTCGGCCCGAGATTTTTACTCTAGATCGGTATTTTCACGGATTCGGATCGGATGCAGTGCGTAAAACAATATCCGAATTCGGTCCGAGTTTTTTATATCCATATTTTCACGGATTCGGATCGGATGCAGTGCGTAATCGCTCTGAAGGTACAACATCGTCAAGAAACCTGCACACTTGAGAAGGTTCCAAAAAATTATCAATCGTGTGTGTACTCCGCCAACCCGCATGAGGCCAGCGTGTGGTTGTCTAAAGTCTAAATCCTTCTCATTCTAAGAAGAGGCCTGTGTCTGTTGACATGGTCCTCATGGACTACCATATAAAACAAACAAAAATGCTATGATGAAGGATCGAGTCTTGCGCTTGCACAGCGCACGGCTAGCTTGTTGAGGCATATTTGGTGGGTTATTTATTGAGCATAGCAGTTCCCATACAGGGTTTTACTAGAAAATCACTAGCATTTCCCACAGTAGATTTTTTAAGACTTACCTTCTATGACGAATTGACAGATTCTATATTTAACTTTTTACCAGATCACGTGGTATCTCACTAGGAATGTTAATTGGTCGTCGGACGGAGTAATGTGGTAGTTTCCCTGATATTCTTCGAAACATTTTAAGAATCGCAACCACTTCCGGGTCTTAACGATAGTTGGACCATTAAAGACTTTTTTTTAATCCGTAATGAGGTTTTTTTCTTAGGTAATGTGTTTAGAAATCTGAACGCGTATATGGGAAATGTCTAACGATGTCTGTTTAGTTTGTAGTTAATGGTCAATCAAACAGCCGCCTTAGGTCTAGTGGTGGAGAGTGCAGCTGCAAAGCGTTAAGTCCTGGGTTTGATTTTCGGGTCAAAGGAATTATTATCAGGGTTTTCTTTGAGGAAATTTGTATTGATATGTCCGTGATCGGAATTCTACCCGATAAAACTTTCTAATAAAACTCATGTCATAGACAAAGTCATTATGATGGAACAATTCTCAATTTAGGGAGATTCTTTTTTCCTTATTTTTGAAGGGGAACTTTCTTATGGCTGCCGGCCTCCCCGGGGGTCCTATATAGTGTAATTATAGTGTTGTGTTACGAAGCAACTTCGAAGACCTACTTAGCAGCGGACTACAGTTTGACTGAATGATACCTACTCATTCAATGCCTACAACTATCATTTTGCAAAAAGAAACAGAAATAAATACACCGTCTAGTTAGTCAGTCACCGATCCTGGTCATCACAGTCAAACAGTCGGGCTGTTAGCTCATCATATAATACTTGTAATTACTGCGGGCTAATACATGTAGTACACTTACAACGGTAATGAACTATGAGCCACGCCTGCTGGTCGTATGTATGGAGGCTTTAATGACTATCATGCTCCCCAGTGAAGTATTTTGTAGTAGGGTGGTGAAGTGTGTGATTGAGTGGTAGTGGGTTCAGTACGAATGAAAATAAAGTTCTTAAACTAATGGAAATTAAACAATATTGATAGGAATGATTGGGGTTGATGGTTGTTGTACTACATTGGACCAAAGGGATTTGTCATTGTACCTATAGATGAGAATTAGCGCTGTTGGTGTTACATGTTGGTAAAATTAGTCCCAATGCTGCCACAACACAGCATTATGCTGAGTGATAATATTCATAAATGCGACGCATTTCTATATTTTTAGTCTACTAATATTTTTGGTGTACTATACATGGTGCTTGTTAAGTATTTTATTTAGGTAACTTTGGCATTTTAGTATGTATTGTATGGATTTGATTAAAATCCCTAACTTTATTTTGTGACTTTTTGTTACGCCGAGTAGTCTGATGGCCACTGTTTCATTAGTCAACTGCATTATTGGCCACTTTACACTTGTCAGATGACTTATTTTCCGATCATGCAAGCAAGAAAGCAAGCAAGCATGTTTCTGGGTTGGTTCCGCCAGAAGACTCGCTTTGTCGCCCTTTCGCTTCGCTCGCACACTCTACCAGCGCTACTCAGGACCGGTAGGATTAACATTACATTCCGTTGTGTGACCAAATTAAACAATACCCAAATAATTATAACGACTAAAACAAAATTTTTTGGCCAACCAGTTATTGTGGCTATTAATTAATCATTCGGCGACATCAAATAAGGCACAACATTGCTTCAGCAAACATTACTTCGGCCAATCGTTGTCCGCGTAATGAAATTCGATATCAAATACTTCGGCCAAACAACGGGCACCTATTCTAAGGATATATCATTAAATTATTACCGCATCCACACCCACACGATGCATGTGGGGTGCTTGGGGTGGTCTATTAATATCACGGACGATATCTCAGTCTAACATATACACAATTAATCACCAGTACTGACATGATGTATGATCTTGACACGATTACTGACAATGGATCGGTGGAGCAGCGTGGGTGCTGCTACATGCACTTTGCATTATTACTAGTACATCTTTACTAGGGTTGATCATCCTTTATTCATATCTATTTTTATGTGTAGCTTAGTAATGATGGTCGTTAATTCAGTAGCTGTATGTTCAGCTGCTGCGCGACGGGTCGCGGGTTCGATTTCCACCCGGAACAAGTATTTGTTTGGCTTACAGATCATTTTTCCTGGTCTGGTTGTTTGAGCAAGTGAAGTTTTGTGTCTGTAAAGCGCCCACGATACTGTAGTATTCCTAGTGCGGAGCAGCTTCCTCGGGTCAAGCTGACATAGCTTGGTAGGGTAGTCTCTAGCTAAATATAGATCGGACTGTCTTTCCTACCGTTGTACTGTTTGAGTAGGGAATGGGAAATTTTACAATATAAAAATTACACATAAAGCAGCAGAAATCTGTATAGAACTACATGACGGTACGATAATGCAGCTGTGTTTTACAGTTCACTAGTAGAGTATAATAATACATATACATACATAACATCACGCCTGGTTTCCCAAAAGGGTTGGGCAGAAGTATACAGGGCGTCCCACGACTTTGCCACATGGAGGGGAAGTACCTTAAATACTGTAGATAGAAAAATTTACTGAATGAAGACTTCATTTTTATTTTAAAAACAATACGAACTGCATTCAAAGAATTTTAAATAATCACCTGTCTGAACCGGGAATCGAACCCGCTAAATGTGAAAATAAAAAAAACTGTAATTTTATTGTACTAATCGAAAGGCTTAATCAGATACATTTATTTCTTCTAAATAACATAGCATCTAAAATAATAGGAACACCATGAAATTTAACATTTAATTTAAAATTTTGTTCAGAATAATGAATAGCATTTTCTCTATGTCGTGCTTATAACAACTGACATGTAGTACATGTACTACTTTCTGCTTTATTACTATATCGAAGTATTACTTCAATATTCACCATGAAAAATAAATAAACCAGCGATAAGCGAGATTATTAAAAGAGTTACAATTTGTATACAATAGGAAGGGACACATTTTGAGCATTTAATAAATTAAATTGTTTGCATGTAAGTTGCTGTTAAACGTGTCTTATTATTTCAAATAAATGTTAATTTCATGGTGTTCCTTTTATTTTAGATGCTATGTTACTCAGAAGAAATAAATGTATCTGATCGAGCCTTTCGATTAGTACAATAAAATTACAGTTTTTTTTGTTTTCATATTTAGCGGGTTCGATTCTCAGTTCAGACAGGTGATTATTTAAAATTCTTTGAATGCAGTTCGTATTGTTTTTAAAATAAAAATGAAGTCTTCATTCAGTAAATTTTTCTATCTACAGTATTTAAGGTACTTCCCCTCCATGTGGCAAAGTCGTGGGACGCCCTGTATAGTACACCCTCAATTCGCAGCTATGTTTAAGTCCTATGTAATAGGGGGCGAGCCTATGCCTTCAACCAGGCACAAAACCGGACTCCTGACTGCTACTAAGAAATTCCAAACGGAAAAACCCAATAACACTTTGGCCGACCTGGGGATCGAACCCAGGACACCACGCTCAGTAGTCGCACCAACGAGGCAGTCATATATAATTCATACTTTTTACATATTATAAGTATTAAGTTTTATCAAACACACGTAAGTTCAACGTACCCGTATAAACATACAGGTTTAATTAGTGCTTAAGGATCTCTAGCCACCAGTGTCTAGGACCAGTGACAGCCCTATCCGTCTGAGTCAGAATCACACCGCGATTACACTATGATTACACGGTGTAAACAAGCTATTAGTGCTGTTAAGCTGTTATAGCTGTCCGAAGGCCGATAGCTTTAATTACAATTCCTGGTACAGCGCCACAAATCTCTGTGTTTTATTGCCTATCACCGACTTATCGCTAAGCACTCGGTCTGTGAGAGAATTAATATGAAAGAATAGAAGTTTATAGCACGACTTTGATTGAAGAGGAAGCGCTTGTGTGAGTCGTAAAGTACATTCTTCTATTTCATTGATGCATTGTTGTGATCTAAATTACTCAATAAAAACCACTGGCGGCCATATTTTATTAATGATCAAGCCATGAACAGACTTTCTCGTCACGCCACGCCACGAGTGACGCGTGCTCATTAACACGCCATCGCCATGTCATCGCTCCTGGCTTATACTGTTCACGCATGATATATCCTAAGATTTTTCTACAGAAATTAACCATGCAACGAATGCTTAACACGTTCAGTGCCGGGTGCTGTCCAGGAAGGCACCCTGTAGTCGCATTCGCGGCTTAGTAGGCGTTTCGGCCGCTGAGTTTCGTCCGATCCGGTCGAAACAGGAATTTTATTATTATTAATATTTTTGAGTGGTGTTTCGGACGAATCCTTTTTTAAAGGCAAAGTCGTCAGACACAGTCGTGAGACGTCAGAAACATTATTAAATTATACCTATTTTACATTGTGGCCAAGGATAAATCGAAAAGTTCAATCAAATAAAAAAAAACTTATTTTTTTACTGAATCCTTATTAGATGGTTTAGATTCGATCACATAGCCAAATGGAAAGTTTTTTTTTTTTTTTTTTATTCATTCTTATTCCCCTGTGGGGACAATCTACACCAGTAGCAGATCAAGTGGTTTTAAGGAATTACACGAATTCGTTAACACACTGTTTAAGACTGATTATTGTTGTTTACATTGTGTTCGAAAATTTCTGCAACACTTGACTAAAATGTTGTACGTACGAAATTTCAATATGTTGTGTGTTGACAGAAATAATGCTTTTTTCTGAAGTGGCGTCTCTGTCGGTGGGGGAAGCGCCTTAACAAAAAAAACTCACACTTGGGGTTCAGGTCGACTTCTGCAAGTTTTACCAACCAAGCGAACGATGGAGTGCAATTACTTGCGCAGTAAAACTTGCAAGTGAATTTAGCGCTTAAGCGTCGATGGTAAAATGTGTGCTAAATCTGTTTCCGGCTGTTTTCATTAACGGCGTATACGCATAAGCATTTACTATCTGTTGTACATGAAAGATTAATTACATACAAAGTATTGCAACGGATATTATTAAACTTATTGCTTCAGTACAGTGCTGTGTGAGAATAGCCTAGGGGTTTCTTAAGTGCTAATCAGAATTGATTTATTATTTCAGTTGGCCAATAATAATAGTAAGTAATTGTAACAATTGCTTGAGGTTAAATTTGTCAACTGATTAGTGCAGTTGTTGTAGTAAATGCAGCTTTTTAAATAGGTTTCTGGTGTGGAATTCGACAGCTAAGAGCGCATGCGCTCTGCATTTGATCCGAATCTGAGAAAATATGTTCTCAAAGTGTGGTACAATTTTTATGAGCGTTTGAGTGCTACATCCGCTCCGAATTTCATAGATTTGCAGCCGTTTCTTCGGATCGTATTTTTTCGGATTCGGATCGGAAGCAGTGCACATGCGCTCTTAGAGCGGTCCGATCCGGATCCGTGAAAATATGGATATAAAAAACTCAGACCGAATTAGGATATTGAAAAATTTATTTCGTGAAAATACCGATCTAAAGTCTAAAAATCTCAAATCTAAGCAATTCAGGGGCCATCTTTTGCATATGTCCGATTTGAATCGGAGGTAATGCCAAAGCGTTCATACAAACAGTACTACGGCTACTTCGGTCCGTCAATATTACTTCTGAATTGGAGACTCACGAATGACGGAGAGAAATCGGATGACGGAGGTCGGATCTAGTGCGTAAACTATCATACAAATAATTCTATGACTACTTCGGAACGTATTTTCACGGATTCGTGCAGTGCGTAACCGCTCTTAGCCTGTCATCGTCATCATATCTCGCCGTAAACGTCTTAAGCTGAACATGATCATCCGATCTTGTAGTAGGATTTACAACTCTCTGGGAATTCCAGGATTCTTAAGGAAAATGAGGCATAACTATTGAAAAAGAAAACAATTTTTAATGTACATTTCAAGAGTAATGTTTTGTTGACATGGTTTTATAAAACGTTATTGATTTTAGTTGTTTTCTTCTTTCACCGGATTTCTAATCTTTAGTTGGCAACCCTTGGCAAATCTGTATTTAGATTTTTGTAACCTTTAAACGCCAAGCATTCAAAACCATAACCCACGACCCACGCCCGGCAATTTTTCAGAGACAGAGTTAAATGAAAAGTTAGTGCTGAGCTTAACTTATCGATTAATACTATAAATGCGTACAAAAAATGCCAAATGAGGGTTTTTAGAGTTGGAACTTAAAGAACATTAATTACATTATACTACTTTTATTCTATACTTAGAAATATCCGTCATCGGCGCTCGAAAGGTTAACTGCCTTGGTCCATCTTCCCGAAAGCTCATTTTCTACAATTAAATAAACCACTATCCCTTTCCTCTTGATACCCATTATGGAAAAACCACAATTATTAAATGAAAGTAAAAGCAATGAAAGCGTAAACACAAACATGCGCGTACGCAAGTCGCTGCGTCATCAGTAGTCATCACGTACATACATATTACTATTGTCGACAAGTTGTCAGGGTTGTTATTGATACTGTTGTTAATTGTTACTATTGTGTTGCGTGTACAATGTTGTAATTACGACATTCGTATTTGCTTATTGGTATCAACGTGCAATTCTGATGGCAATAATGATGGTACGTTTTGAAGCGATAATAGGACAATGGCAAACTTAACTGCCCATGAGAAGATGTTAGTTTTAATCTTTGAAATAGGGCTCGAGACCAAGTTGTAAAGAAGATAGTCTCTCTTCATCTTAAATGAAAGGCGCTGGCTTTTTGTAACATGAGGCTTATTTCAAAGTCAAAGTCAAAGTTTTTTATTTCAAATAGACCAGATTACAGGTACTTTTAAAACGTCAAAACTAGGTGCACGGTTCCAAAAGGTAGGTTGCATGGAGAAGAGCCGGCAAGAAACTCCATGAATACTGTTTTCAAAATAGTACTTCAGGATAATTCCATTACAGTGGAGTGAGAAATAGAATGAGAATAATGCAGGTTAATGTAAGAAATAAACTCACATAAGAGTAACAAATAGAAAAATATGCCTCCTAGGATTGCCATAGCAGTTAAGGGCTGACCAGTCCCGACAGACAGCACCCGTTCACGAGCATGACGTGCACATCCGCATCGCTTAACTCAACCATATTGTAGGGAACCCAACGACCGGATATACAACGCCACCATCAGCAGGACATTTAAGTGAGCATGACAGACACCTTCGAATTCTGAATCGATCAAGCATGATCCGCGATACTGTCAATTTTTAATCTTTAAATCGACAAAACAGCACGACGCACGCAGGTTCAAATAAAAATTAACTACATAATGTTAGTCGGAAAGGGTGTAGTAATCCGAAAGGGTATTAAAGTACCCATAATAATGAATAAATTTTATTCTACAACTTTCCTCAAAAGTCAATAGTTTAAGAGAAATAGCTATTTAAAGGTTTCACAATAAATACGTTCAATCACCAGCCATGATCAACTGTGTTTGCATTTTAGGTCACATTTGGGGTCACGGATTTGAAGCTCCATTTTCTGAATTCGTAACTAAAGTAGGGATGTAGCATTTTCAAAAATATTTTGCATGGAAGTAAAACGATTCAATTTTGAAATACACACATACAAACTTGCTTTAAAACAGTCAACAGTGATACTTTAAGTGGCCTGCGGATTAGTACCCCCTTTCCGACTAACCTTGTACACACGGCTACTGATCAAGCTATACATTTCCAGTATAAGGTGATCTCGCATTGTATAGGATTGCCTTACAATGAGAGGTCAGTGTAAACTGGAAATGTATAGCTTGATGTGTAGCCGTGTGTACATGTTCGTGCATTTATGTCGATTACAAGAGTAAGAATTGACACTAATTCGAATCAGACTCGAACGATTCAGAACTCGAAACGGACGTAGTTCAGATCATGGAACACTAAATCTTAACGACAGCGACGTCCAATGTAGGTTTGGCGAAAGCTGAAATCCTATGAATTTTCATATATTGAGACATGCTCGATAGCTTTATACACAACATGTAGTATGATAAAGACACATCAGCCCAACAAATTGCTCCATCATGCGAATAGCAATTTAATATATTCGTATTACAACACGCTTTGTCTCAAATCCCTTACGAGCGGCGATTATGCGGCCTGTCGAACATGGCGGCAATACGAATGACGTTTAATAACCGCTTATAATACCGATGGGAGTTATTGTTCCACTTTCATTTGACGAGCAGAGCCGTTAGTAATAGTAGGCTTTATCAAATAGATGAGAGTGACGTGCGATCTTGATTAAATTGACGGGCATTGAAGTGGAGATACCGTGAACCATTTTACTTGCAAATATGTCCGTCCTAACGTTGTCTGTTAGAAACCGACTATGCGATAAGACCGCCCATTGTACATCTTCATTTTTATAATAATGTCCATATCTGTTTTTTTTTTTTTGTGTACAATATAGAGTTTGCTTTATTGTATTATTATATTTTTTGGCTTTTATCTGTTCAATTCTAGGTAATGATGACATTGATGCTTTCTAGATTTATTATTAGTTCTACTGTAGATTTCATATAAGATAGAAGAAGAAGTGCATTAAACGAGACGCTGAGCTACAGTTATATACAAGGTGTAACATAAATAAGTGTACAACCTCTTAGGGGGTCACTGTACTCATCATTATGAACAACTTTTACTATGGGACAAAACCTGAAATCACGAAAAAAATATCAGCTGTTCGGGACATTAATGTTTGCATAACTCGTCAAAATGTAGGGAACAGCTGATTTTTTTCTCGCGATTTTACTTTTGGTCCTATAGTGAAAGTTGTTCATAATGATGAGTACAGTCACCCCTTAAGAGGTTGTACACTTATTTATGTTGCACCTTGTATATACGGCTTGAAGTAGATCTTATGTAAGAGAAAAAATATCCTGTGACGTGGCGTGACGTCAACTTAAGAGGAAGCAGGAGCATCCACAACATATTGCTATCACCAAACTTCTTTGCCAAGCGTGGTGGTTATGGTATGACCGGTCATTTTAGCAGTCATTGGGAATCCCATTTTCAGAAGTACCTGCACGTTTACAGCTTGGTAAGGGAGATAGCTAAGTTCCCATTAACCCCTCAAAAATCACTGGCTAATAATGTTTCCTATCTTAAGATAAATTTAACATCATCACAATACCCTCATTTATACAATCAAAGGGAACTGAACTATGGTACAAAGCCCCGCAGTCCATACGGGTCCGAGCCGTCAATTACGATGCGATCGAGGTGCGCGCGCGCCGGGGGCGTGCACCGTGCGCCTACGCACGACAACAACAATAGACGTCACCACAACATAGATCAGTATAGAAGGTCCATTCTTTAGAGGACCTTCCATATACCACACGCTATCCATATTTCTGTGCCTCTAGTGAAAAAGGGTGTAGTCCTTAAAGGGGTATAAGGACTTGTACCCTTTTTTCCTAGGGGCAAAGGGTAGGATGTAAAGTCCTTATATAGGGTATAACGACATAAGCCCTTTTTCACTAGGGGCACAGATTTTAGGATCCATTTTATGTCATGCATATATGTAGACGCCATTTTTTTCGATCGGTCTATCTCAGTCCTGTTCTGCCTAGCCTTTTCCTAACTATGTTGGGGTCAGCTTCCAGTCTACCGGCAATGCCGGTATCCTAAGGTTAGATCGATTGTAATTATTTCAGACTTCTCACTACCCGTAACGACTGCCATAGGTATTCGTATGATAACAGGGACCGAGAGGTTTACACATAGACACCGAACAAAAGTAATAAACCGTTGAACCGCAGGTAATGTGCAGCTGTAATGGTTATTATCGCGCGCTGTTAAAAGCAGACTTACTGTCCCTACTTGTTCAACGTCGTAATGTTCATTAGGCTAACGGAACAGACCCAGAGCTGAAGCACAAATTATAGGGAACTGGATGCGCAATGCCTTATTATCGGAGCTTTGGTTGGCAGAAGGAGAGGAATAGTATAATTAAAAGCTGTATAGCTAGGGTCTCATTAAACTAATTAGTGGCAGACGGTCCAGGGGTCAAGAGATGTAAAGGGTTAAGTATCATAATACCTAAGTTTATTATAACTATTTTCAAGATAACTACGGTTGATTCACATATGTTCATAATGCATATTGGTCGACTCAACTACTGTTTAACTTACCTAATCTTGATTAAACTAAAATTAATTGCACTAACGAACGATTAATCTAATGATCTTTTAAGATATTGGATATTTCAACTATGTATGAAATACCTAATCGACGACTCGCCTACAGTTTATTAATACTGAGCGCTTTTAACTTTTAACAAACACCTTTACTTTTCTTTAATAATTCCTGTTTTAAGTTCAACTTAATGACCTAATTATATGTAAATAAACTATGATTCAAAGATTTTTGTGTTTTCTTAACTTTCTTTTTAACGGATAATTAGACAATGGTGAAAACATTTCTGCGAGCAACTTGGAAATAGCGCTCGCCGGCCGCTGCCGCGGCACCGCTCGCTTCGCTCGCTCGGCTCGCGCGCGGTTGGTCACAGTTCTAACCTAACCTAACCTATTTCACTCAGTTCAAAATGATGAATCATACAATCTGCCTGCGACTAGATAATTAGACAGTGGTAAAAACATTTCTGCGGCAGATTGTATGATTCGTCATTTTGAACTGGGTGAAATAGGTTAGGTTAGGTTAGAACTGTGACAAACCGCGCGCGAGCCGAGCGAGCGTAGCGAGCGGTGCCGCGGCAGCGGCCGGCGAGCGCTACTTCCAAGTTGCTCGCAGAAATGTTGTCACATATACAAAATCACCAGTAAGACAAACACAAGACCACAGATAAATCAACAGTAGGTGAATCGTCCGTTAGTTTAATCAACGTTAGGTGAATTAATTGTAGTCGAATAAACCGTAGATGAATTTTCCATTATGAATTTCGTCCATTAGTTATTACAAAAATAGGTGAAACGATCTTTAGGTGTTTTAAACGGTGGGTCTTTTGACCGTAGTTATCTTGAAAATAGTGGGAACAAACTTAGGTATTATGATACGTAACCATGTAAAGTAGTGCAAATGCTATCCTAGAACGACCATACAGTAAGTGTAAAATAACTTTGCCAATCTGAAACCAGGCTTTGAGCGTTATGTTCCTTCTTGAGGGGGCCTACTCCCTAAGTCCGTCAACGAAGTTAGTCGCCCGTTCGAAAGTAGCCCGAAACATTGGAGTGAACAAAACAAGTGTCAATTTCAACTTTTCGGACGGGCAAAAACATTTCGGTAGTAGGGACAACTGTCAAATCGTATTGTCATTCATTCTTAGTTCGGGCCCCGAAATAATCGTTTGTCCGTAGGTGATAGGGAGTAGGAAACGCTCGTAACTAAGGCCGAAACCACGGTTTTCGTGCTTAGGGAGTAGACCCCCAGGGAGGCAAACTTATTTTACGCGTACTGTACCTGTATTTCATTAACATTGAGCGAATCAATACAAGCATAGCAGAAAAATGCGTTCTTCGGATCAATTATTTCCACCATGTCCAGTAATGTCCAGTCTGCAAGATCCTCAAGGTCAATCCATTGGCCCACCTATTCTATTGTTTCGTAATGCTCAGAAACTGACATTGTTATACGGTCAGGGCTGAAATTGCCGAAGGCCTAAGGAATCTAGTATGGTAACCATCAAGAGTGGATACACGTGACCTTTCTGTTAACCCCGGAAGGCAATTAAAGCGCAGCAGTATTCACTAGCGATGCTGATCACCGCTGTTTGATAGGTCAATCTGGTTGTAGAGGCAATCCAAATAGAGAAACTATTTCATCATCATCATCAGCCTGTAGCAGTCCAGTTTTGCACACAGGCCACTCCAAGTGCACGCCACTGTGAGTTCGATCCTCGACTTCTCTCATTCGTGCTACCAGCTGCCTTGCAAAGATCTGAGGACGTTCCACACTACGTTTTTCGGTTCGCTGTCTCAACTCAAGAACCCGTCTACCCCAACGGTCATCTGTTCTAAAGGCCTCTACACACCAAAGCCGCCGGCCCGGCGGCTTCGCCCGGCGGGTTATTGCCAGCGGATTAGTGCGGCCAACTAAGCGAGCGAACATAACTCAAAACAAGCCTGGTGGACCTTACTAATTGTTTTGCGTGATGTTCGCTCGCTTAGTTGGTCGCAATAACCCGCTGGCAATAACCCGCCGGGCGAAGCCGCCGGGCCGGCGGCTTTGGTGTGTAGAGGCCTTAAGGCTGATATGGCCGGCCCATTTCCACTTCAGCTTGCGTATCTGTAGGCTCTGTCAACTACTTTGGTTCTCTGTCGGATTCGATTCTTCAGAGAGACTCCTGAGCAGTCCTTCAGAAAACATTTATGTTTCGATAATCGTATAGAACCTCTGAAGATGAAATAAGCTTGTTACTCACCAGAGATGCTGACCGCTGCTGCTTGTTGAGGTCATGCTGACTACGGGAGCGGTCCTCCCCGGCGTCAGAGAACTGACCAGACTTGCGGCTGCTGACAAACATATGAATTAGTTGACGGATCATTATGATGTCATTTCAAGAAGGAAGTACAACTGGCGAGGCGTAAGCTGCGCTTTGCATTTGTGTGAGTGCACATAGAATCGATTATCAAAAAGCAGTATAAACCAGTTTAAACCAAGCAAAGGACGCGTCTGCATTCATTCTCACACAAATGCAAAGCTCAGCTTAGGCCTCGCGCACGGTACACATTTTAAAATGTTAGATAGAATGAAAAAATACCAGAAACCTTAAGCATCAAATCCACTTGCAAGGTTTATTGTGCAAGTTATTGCATGCAAGTGATCGCTTAGTTAGTAAAACTGGCAGAAATCGATTTGCTGCGGATGTGAACACAGTTTCAAAGACAACTTATGCAGTATTTGCTAATACCCTTTTCAAAGTAAGGTGAGTTCTGAAATTTCTCTACAAAACGTTAAAATACAAAGACTATCATCATCATTCAGCCGAAAGACGTCCACTGCTGGACATAGGCCTCCCCGAAAAAGGGGGGTTTACCGTAATCGCCACGCTTGGCAGGCGGGTTGGCGATCGCAGGATGGTTGTTAAAGTACTCAGAGAACGCTGCTGCCCATCCTCTAGTGCATCCCTTAGTCGCCTATTACGACACCCACGGGAAGAGATGGAGTAGTGCTATTCATTGTAAGAATATCAAATACTAGCTTTTGCCCGCGGCTTCGCTCGCGTTAATTGAGCTCAAAAACACACTACAAACATTTCTATAATAATTAAATTTAATCATAATTCGAAAGACACGTGGCGCCATCTATTATCGTTATTGTTGTTTTCCTCGGGAACAGTACCGTTTTTCGGGATGAAAGGTACCCTCTGTCCGTTTCTGTACACCTGACAACGTATATGCAAAATTTCAGGATGATCGGTTCAGTGGTTTAGGCGTGAAAAGGTAACAAACAAACAAACTTACTTTCGCATTTATAATATTAGTGAGGATTTAAAAAAAAATGGATATTTTAGCTATTTTACGGTTTTTGATGATGACGTTTACGGTTTTTTCGATAGTAGTCTTCTTACGGGTACAATTTACGAAATGACCGCTACTTCAGACTCATCTTTCGTTGAACAGAGTATAGTGAATTGCTAGCTATGTGCGTATACACGTAGAAAGCGGGTTGCCAGCGCCGATCTGCCAGCGCTTGTCGGTGTTCGTCCGCGCAGTTAGTCGGCGCATGTAGAGTGCGCGCAAGATAACTCTGCACGCGACTGAGGGCGTGCTAAACGTTGCCATGATCGCAAAAGTTCAAATTACCGCTTTTTAAGCTTAACTTTTTATCGCTAAACATAATTTTCCCGTTAAATATTCCTACAATCAGGTAGTTCTACTATCAAAATTGATAAAACGGCACACACTTTGGTGGACCATGATTAGTTCCGATTTCGGCCGCGCGCCGACTTATCTTGCGCGCACTCTAGTCGCTATAGTGTGTGGAGAACTAGCGCCGACAAGCTCCGAACTTCGCCGACAAGTTCCGACCTGCTCCGATCAGCGCTGGTAAGCCGTCGTTTGTTGTTGTATTTGCAAGGGAACAACGCGTATTTTTGTTAAAAAAATACCAGCCCCTGCTTCTACCCGCTTCCTTTACGTAGCGGTTACCTGCACGGACCAGTACCGATAAGCGCTGGTAGGTCGGCGCTGGGTACCTGCTTCCTTCATATGCCCTGTCGATGTAATTACTATGAGTATTTAAAATTATACAAACATTATTGTTCTTTTGTTTGTATAATTTTAAATATCCGTTCACGATCGGATATTTACGAAGGTCGACTTGTTTATAATAACTGACATTATTTTTGTTCCGGATTTAAATGAACATTTGTATGAGTGGATTCAGGGCCGTATTTAAAAATAGGAAGCAGAAGAGGGCCCAAAGAAAATTATGTGTAAAATTACGATATGGTATTTTCATAATTGAAATACAGTTTTTTTTTGTTAATGTTTCTTGTTATTTACTTTAAATATTATTCGTTTCAATTTTAATATGTCATTTATTAGCGAATTTACGATTTTAACCCCCTCCCCGCCCGGTAAGGAGGCTAACATCACAAGTTAGCCAAGGGGTCTACAGAGAAACTACCAAATATTTTATCTTATTACAACTACATATTAACAATTTCAAATCTTATGATTTTTTGCTCAAACCACCTTCTAAAAAGGTTTCATCTCAAGTTATTACGTAGTTTGATGTAAGATTCTTAGTAGAACAGGTTGTCTGGTAGATATCGCTATCAGCGATAAGACCGCCATTGTACCCTTCAATATATGATCACGACATATTATAAAACAAAGTCGCTTCCCGCTGTCTGTCTGTCCCTATGTGTGCTTAGATCTTTGAAACTACGCAACGGATTTTGATGCGGTTTTTTTTAATAGATAGACTGATTCAAGAGGATGGTTTTAAACTATAAAACGTACACGTGCCAAGCTGGGGCGGGTCGCTAGTATTGTATAAGAGCTGTGTTACAATTTTGGTGTACAATAAAGTATATTTTATTCTATTCTAGAACAGAAACAAATCTTTTAACATTCGTATGAATGTAAGAATAGTTCGTAGATTTTTTATAAGAAAACAAAAAAACTAAATCATATTACGGACGCAATAGGTGACACATAGACTAGAAGCATAAAGTATCACATTTTGATCACAATCCGGTTGAGAACCTTGAAACTGTAACTCAGTTACGTTATAAAGTAGTTATGATGAATGTCATACAAAAGCAGTGTCCAGTTACACTATTATGTGATTGTTGGAAAACGTTGTAACAGCTTATTAGATACATACATATAAACACGTATGTATTCCCTGAAGGGGTATGTAGAGGTAGCTCCTATTATATGAACCCGTACACCCACGTTTCGCCTCTGGTATTAAGTCCCATGGCCAGCTTATTGCCATTTTCTGGGAATAAATTATGGGGCTAGGTTCGTCGCAACTTACGACTCGTTTGCGGGCGACGGAGGGGAATTGTATTGTTAGTCCGTCCCCCCGCAGACTTATTGCTAATTATTAACAAATAACGTAGGAATGACTGCCTCGTTGGTTAAATGGCCGCAAGCACGATTACTGAGCGTGAGATCCTGGGTTCGATTTTGTGGAATTTCTCAGTAGCAGCTCAAAGTCTGGATGTGTGCCCGGTTGACGGCAATAGGCTCACCCCCTATTGGGACTTAAACTCGGCGAAATGAGGGTATGCTGTATACAGGGTGTTAACGAATTCGTGTAATTCCTTAAAACCATTTGATCTACTACTGATGTAGACAGGCCCCGCACGGGATTTAGCTTGGTTAAAAATAAAAAAATAAAATTATTATTTTTTCATGCGGCTTTGTTACCGATCGTATCTAAACCACCTAATAAGGATTCAGTAAAAAAAATAAGAATTTATTTTTTTGCATAAAAAATGTTTGATTTGTGTGAACATTTCGATGCCACGCATAAATTAATGAAAGCACGGTGACACGGCTGGCAGGCACGACTAACGCGATACCGCTCTTTGCAGTCAGATAACTCAAGGCTCTAAAATGACTCAGAAATAGAAAATCAAGTTTTTTTTTTATTCTTAAAAATTCCCATTTAGGGTTAATCTGTGTCACCAGTAGATCACGTGGTTTGAAGGAATTACACGAATTTGACTCGTATCTATGCATTATTCTCATGATCAACCTTCAATCTATGCAATTACCTTGTACACTAGGTTAGTCGGAAAGGGAGTACTAATCCTACAGGGTGTATAAGTACCAGTGGCGTAGGGTGAATTTTCTTAAAAGGGAAGCCGGACCAAAAAATGCTTACCTTGCTCAAGTGTAATGCGTGAATTCCAGTAACTACTCATTTCGAAAGGGAAGCCGATAGGAATCGAGTTGTATGGAGCCTTCGCCACTGATAAGTACTCATAATAACGATAAACTTTTGTTTTACAACTTTCCCCTAAAGTCAATAGTGTAAGAGAAATAGCTGTTCAAAGATTAAAAAAAAAAATTGCTAAAATCTATCTATCCTCAGCTATGATCAGCTGTGTTTACATTTCAGGTCATATTTGGGGTCACAAATTAGAAGCTTCATTTTCTGAATTTGTAACTAAAGACGGGCCGAAGAATATTTGAAAAAACTAAAATCAAAATCATTTTGCATAAATAAAAATATCGATTTTTTTATACTTGCTTTGACACGGTCATCAGTGATACAAAATTTTAGTAAATGGCCCACGAATTAGTACCCCCTTTCCAACGAATCTTGTATAAATGTGATAAATTAAATATTTGCACTCCTTTAAAGTTTATATTCTTGACAGTTGGAGATTTTCATTATCTGTGAAATTAACTGTGTGAATCAAAGTCATGAAAACAATTGAGATTCAAAATTTCTAAACAATATCAAATACTTTGTTTTTGTAAGTGACAATTCTGTTGCCAAACACCTGTGTGTGCCTATAAAAGTTTAACGATTCTAAGACAATGCTGTATTTTATAAAATCTTAACAATGTTTTAATGCTTTATTTGTATAATGTCACCTCTGGGATGTTTCTCACAGTTGACATTAGTTTTATTGACATTTGTTATGTGAGATTAGATTAGATTGTGTATTGTCTTATGTGTTTTGTTTTAATCTAATTAGATTTAGTTCTTACTACATCGTACTTGAAGATTTAAAAATTTTGTTGGAAATAGATTCGAAATTGCACTTCGACAAAACTTGACGCCGTTCATTTATCAAAGGACGATGCAAAAATGGATGGACGGTGTCCTGTGTAGAAAATACAAAAACATAAAAATGGTGTCGATGTGTTCAGAATAACTTACTGTTACTGTTATAGCCAATTTCAGTTGCAAAAGCCCAGGCGATTTTTAACTACGTTAAAAAAAGTGGCAAGTTTTAACCATCATTAGAACTTAGAACGGGATATTTACCATGTTTATTATTTGTTTTGAGTTTCCGATATTTCGGCACCATTACAAGCGACATGATCACGGATGAACTCCTGAATGATGATGAACTGGCGCTTGTAACAGTGCCGAAATATCGGAAACTCACAACAAATAATAAACATGGTAAATATCCCGTTCTAAGTTCTAATGATTGTGTTAGTGACCATGTCAGTTTAAAAACTTATAAAGTTTTAACCATAATTGAATACTTGAGTCAAAATATAAAAATCTGTCAATTCTAAATCACTCTTAAAGTATAGTTCCGTTGTCGTCAACCATTGTTTGAATTGTTTGGGGAACGAGATCCTCAAATACCATGCCACAAAGTTCGTTTTTCAATTGCTCAGGAACAGCTTTTCATTTTGTTTGTTTGTAGAGCTAACTGATTAATACCCTAATATTTTACTTTAGTGCACCATAGAGAATTCTACGAGGTATGTCTCTGAAACTAATTGATTTCTTAGCTGATCTGAAGTCGGGCGGGCATATTCAGCGTTAAAATGACGCGGAATATTCTACATAATATTCAGGGTGGTAATTTGAGATGGGGTACGAAGGGCAGCTACCTTAACCATTCTAGCTACAGGAAAACAAAACGTTCTTAGAAGACCATCCCTAACTTTTGGAATAATTTCTATCTGCATTCACAGATCTTGAAAAAAATGTACAGTCAGCGAGAAAAAGGTCAGTTTTCACAAAACATTTAGCTGTAGCAACAATATTTAAGGTAGCTGCCCTTCATGCCCCATCTCAAATTACCACCGTGTATACCTATTTAAAATCAACATTAATTCGATTATTTAATTAATTAGTCAATAAATTTGATAGCAATTCATTCTTACATTTAACACTGAATTAATGTTCCCTTTTTTCCTGTTTTCCGAGGCCGTTCACTCGGGGTTTTGACATTCTTGGCGATTTTTTTTTTCTACTTTACAAGAGCTTTCGATTGAGTTATAACCTTAACACAAAATATTTATATTTAGGATGCTATGCTATTACGCATTGTTCTTTAAAAAGTTTTACTTAAGTTCAGTTCTCTAAACAAAATAATGCTTAACTTTTTTCTATTAAAGTAGGCGTAGGCACACTTCGGATCGAGCAAGGAGTTTTTAATTAAAGGAGGATGGGCGTTTTGGTATTCATGTCCAATCAAAATGAATTTAACATCGTTGGATAGCTCTTTTCAAGAGTACAAAAAACTACTCTGGCAACAAACCCGTATCAATGGTCCGTTTTGAAATATAGTCTTCAGAAGATACTGGATATTCAGTTCGAAATAGAATTTATAAAAATCATATCGCCGGTTTCGCTTGACCGATTTTGATGATATTTGCACAGATTTTGAGCTAAATAAAATTCAGTTAACGGATGAAAATCACAACAAAATCGGTTTAGTATGTTTTCAGTTATAGGGGTGATCTATCCATTAAAAAATCGGACGCGTTTTTTTATGCTTAAAAATAAAAGTCGTTTCCCAGCAATTATTTTTGGTCAATGTAATTTAGTTTGATGTACAGAGTGCGTAGATTTTGGCTATGCGGGTCTTTTTACACACTCGTCTACACACTATATACTCGTCTACAATAAATGATAAAACTTACTTCGAACTTGTTTTATTTACCTAGATAATGAAAAATATTAATAATTATTATTGTAATACCATGCTAAAATGGAGAAAAATTACAATAAAAGTATTTGTACTTAATAGGATGTAACAAAAATAAATAACTTTCAAGCAGGATTACTTCGATCGGACAGTGAATTGGGACTAGCGCTATAGTTATTCATAATCTACACAAAAATACCTTTCCAACGGTGTATCAATCATTCCGATTGGAGCCAGTACCAGACTCCATACATTTGTCATCATCATCCTTTTTTGAGCGGCTGCACATCGTCAGGTTGCGGCGCGGCGTTGGGCGCCATATTATTGTATTTGTTATAACTATGGTCATTTATTTAAAATAGGTATCTAAATATCGCATAAGTTTAGATACAGTAGTGAATGAAACTGCACATAACTGGGTACTAGAACACTCGAACACTACTATTAACATGTTTTCATAAACTACTACGAGTATTCCCCATAATTGGAACTTTATGACACTCATGCATTCACTCATGTCATAAAGTTCCAATTATGAACTCAAAAATTGTACCATAATGACATGTTTTAATCACGTGCATCTCTAATAAAAAAAAGTATTTATGATGCTTTAAAATAACTTTTTTAAAGTACACTTCGGACCTACCTACCAAGGAGTTTTCAATTCAATTTTTTTAGCAGGTGCACTTTGTCTTTCACGGCGCACTAGAACGCATGCACGCGCAAGCAGACGCATGCGCGGTAGCCTGCTGGGTTTGGGCGCCATAGTATTGTTTTTGGTTTAATTTAGATTTTTTATTTAAATTGCATGAGTATGAAACTGCACATAACTAGGTATTAAAACACTCGTGTGATACTATTAAAAACCTCGTGTACGACTCGGTTTTTAAACTCACACTCGTGTTTTAATAGCCGCTATTATGTAACAGTTTCATAAACTACTATTGTATTCAATGAAGAAATCAATCAGTTATAATGATAACTAGGAACTTAAAAAAAGTGCAAGAAACGTTTAGATTTCATTTAATTATCAATCAATCACTCAATTCGCATTAAGATTAAGTAATTTTAGGTGTAATTATTACAATAACATGAATTTAACATTACACATATCCTGATCAAGCGTTATTAACTTTATACTTAAACATACGTATTTGATTTGAATCGATAGATTTATGTGTATCGCTTACATTATGTTTAATTGTTGGAATCACACTCGATTGATTTAAAACTTACGGTTGTGTTGCAAGTTATTATAATAAATGGTTAATTAAATGGTAGTTTTTTTTAATAAAGAGGATGTAGCAATGGCTTCTTCTCCACAAAGTAGGTACAGGAAACAATAAGAGTGATTATGTGAATGATACAAGTATTATTATTGTTTAACATTTTGAAATAGACAGAGTGCGCCGGGACTATTAGAGAACCTCGGGACTAATTGGGGCTTAGTAGGCGTTTCGGCCGCTGAGTTTCGTCCGATCCGGCCGAAACACCCATTTAATTATTATTAATATTTTTGAGTGGCGTTTCGGACGATAAGTTTTTTGAAGCAAATTTTGTACGGTCAGAATGAAAAATTTAATATACAATTACAACAATCAACAGTAAACATGATAAATCACAATAATCGGTCTTTAAATATCAAATAAAAAGCGTACAATAAGAATTATAAATGTAAACAACAATAATCAGTCTTATAATTATATCAATTAAAAAGCGTACATTATGAATTATAAGGATCTGGTACATTTGCGCGAAAGACATTTCCGCGAAAGACACTTGCGCGACTCCCTTTGCGCGACTAGACAAATGCGCGAATGGACTTTTGCGCGACTGGACATTTGCGCGACTAGACACTTGCGCGACTGGACGTTTCCGCGACTAGACTGTTGCGCGAACCCACTTGCGCGACCGACACTTGCGCGACTGACTTTTCCGCGAAAGACATTTGCGCGTATATACTTCCGCGATAGGACACTTGCGCGACATTTATTACGCAAAGGATTTAGGGCAAAATCCGAGAAATGAGATTCCATACCATCACGCCTGTATTCTCCGAAGGGTAGGACAGAGGTGTAAACTAAGTAAAGATGAATGAAAATGTCTAGATGAACCCATTTATTACTTTATCTAGATAAAATTCATAAAGGCTAGTTTAAGTTGTTTAAAGTTTTAATATCTCACAAGTTTTCCCTCCAGAGGGAGGGGTTGGTCAAAATAAAAATCAAGATGGCGGCTGTAAAATTTTACAAGATATGCGTCATGGGTGTCGTGTCCTTGTTTTCGGGGGCGCTGATGACGAAAATGAGGTCGAAGTCAAAATCCAAGATGGCGGCTGTGAAATTTTACAAAATATGCGTCTTGGGTGTCGCGTCCATAGTTTTCGGGGGTGCTGATGACGAAAATGAGGTCAAAGTCAAAATCCAAGATGGCGGCTTTGAAATTTTACAAGATATGCGTCATGGGTGTCGTGTCCATGGTTTTTGGCGGTGCTGATGACGAAAATGAGGTCGAAGTCAAAATCCAAGATGGCGGCTGTGAAATTTTACAAGATATGCGTCATGGGTGTCGTGTCCATGGTTTTTGGCGGTGCTGATGACGAAAATGAGGTCGAAGTCAAAATCCAAGATGGCGGTTGTGAAAATTTACAAAATATGTGTCATGGGTGTCGTGTCCATGGTTTTCGGGGGTGCTGATGAGCCGCCATCTTGGATTTTGACTTTGACCTCATTTTCGTCATCAGCACCCCCGAAAACCATGGACGCGACACCCATGACACATATTTTGTAAATTTTCACAGCCGCCATCTTGGATTTTGACTTCGACCTCATTTTCGTCATCAGCACCCCCGAAAACCATGGACGCGACACCCATGACGCATATTTTGTAAAATTTCAAAGCCGCCATCTCGGATTTTTACTTTGACCTCATTTTCGTCATCAGCACCCCCGAAAACTATGGACGCGACACCCATGACGCATATTTTGTAAAATTTCAAAGCCGCCATCTTGGATTTTGACTTTGACCTCATTTTCGTCATCAGCACCCCCGAAAACTATGGACGCGACACCCAAGATGCATATTTTGTAAAATTTCACAGCCGCCATCTTGGATTTTGACTTCGACCTCATTTTCGTCATCAGCGCCCCCGAAACCATGGACGCGACACCCATGACGCATATTTTGTAAAATTTCAAAGCCGCCATCTTGGATTTTTACTTTGACCTCATTTTCGTCATCAGCACCCCCGAAAACTATGGACGCGACACCCATGACGCATATTTTGTAAAATTTCAAAGCCGCCATCTTGGATTTTGACTTTGACCTCATTTTCGTCATCAGCACCCCCGAAAACTATGGACGCGACACCCATGACGCATATCTTGTAAAATTTCACAGCCGCCATCTTGATTTTTATTTTGACCAACCCCTCCCTCTGGAGGGAAAACTTGTGAGATATTAAAACTTTAAACAACTTAAACTAGCCTTTATGAATTGTATCTAGATAAAGTAATAAATGGGTTCATCTAGTCACATAGTTAGTTTACACCTCTGTCCTACCCTTCGGAGAATACAGGCGTGATGGTATGGAATCTCATTTCTCGGATTTTGCCCTAAATCCTTTGCGTAATAAATGTCGCGCAAGTGTCCTATCGCGGAAGTATATACGCGCAAATGTCTTTCGCGGAAAAGTCAGTCGCGCAAGTGTCGGTCGCGCAAGTGGGTTCGCGCAACAGTCTAGTCGCGGAAACGTCCAGTCGCGCAAGTGTCTAGTCGCGCAAATGTCCAGTCGCGCAAAAGTCCATTCGCGCATTTGTCTAGTCGCGCAAAGGAAGTCGCGCAAGTGTCTTTCGCGGAAATGTCTTTCGCGCAAGTGTCCTGATACCGAATTATAAATGTAAACAACAATAATCAGTCTTATATATCAATTAAAAATAAGAATTATAAATGTAAACAACAATAATCAGTCTTATACAGGGTGTTAACGAATTCGTGTAATTCCTTAAAACTGCATGATCTGCTACTGGTATAGATAGATTTACACCACAGGGGAACTAGTGCCAAAAAAAAAAACTTTCCGTTTTCCTTAGTGATCGAATCTTAACCACCTAGTAAGGATTCAGTAAAAAAATAAGACTTTTTTTATTTGATTGTACATTTCGATTTATCCATGGCCACAAAGTAAAATAGGTATTATTTGATTATGTTTCTGACGTTACTTTGCCTTTAAAAAAGAATTCGTCCGAAACACCACTCAAAAGTATTAATAATAATGAAATGGCTGTTTCGGCCGGATCGGACGAAACTCAGCGGCCGAAACGCCTACTAAGCCCTAATTGGAATTCAATTAAGGAACGTGCTTTTTAAACCGCTATGGTACCAGGTACTACGTTGGCTGAAGACCCTTCAGGTCTTGCCAATAACTGTTCAGTTATGCAGAAACGGCCCGCAAAGGCACTTTACAAGCAGTGAAACAGAAAAAAAAACCCGCTACTTCGATTTCAATCTTATTGTATCACTACATAGTATAAAACAAAGTCGCTTCCCGCTGTCTGTCTGTCCCTATGTATGCTTAGATCTTTAAAACTACGCAACGGATTTTGTTGCGGTTTTTTTAAATAGATATAGTGATTCAAGAGGAAGGTTTATGGGTATTATACATTGCACCCGTGCGAAGCCGGGGCGGGTCGCTAGTATTTAAATAATTGAAATATCATATTAAGAGGTACCTATGAGGCTTCCATAGACACAATAAGGGAAATAACGCCTCGTAAAAAATACGAAAAAAATGTAAATTGTTTAAAAAATATGTCGATAAATCTCCTATGCTATGTTAATGCCAATTAGCAATTAGTCCCATGATTCTCAAATAGCCTCGTTTATCCGGTAAGTTACATACTATTGCTTAAATGAACCCCGCCAGGTTCAGCGTAATTACATTAATTACTAAAGCATTCCTATTAACGTTTGGTTAATTAAGTGTCTTTGGATTGACAAGCCAACTATGTGGCTAATGGCTCCATCATTCATAATTAAGTTCATAACTCCAAGTAACAAATTCTTGAACGGATGAAAAAGGTTCCAATCTTTTGTGATTTCGAAGAAAAACACATTAAGGTAGAAATACGAATATGCACATACAATATTTAGATTTAATTTAGCAGGGAAAAGGGAATTTAAAAAAAATGCAACGTTTCTACTTAAGCATTTTGTTTTTCACTCCTGCATGTGCATATATTTCGTCACCCTCCCCGCAATTACCAACTAGCAATTGATAATTTTTCAGAGACATTCTCAGAGAGTGACGTATCTGCTTCAAATGAATAGAAATAAATAAATGGAAGATACCTTAGGGCTTCAGGGCACCTACTAACTTAAAAGAGGAAGCCAACAGCAATATAAAAAAGTTATTAATTCATTAAAATAAAGCCACAGCTAACGCAACTACTGAAAAATTATCAATTACTAGTTACGACAGTTAGCGGGGAGGGTGACGATTTGTGTGCGGAGGATGGTGTTGCATACTGCATCCAAACTAGCGATCTAGTTTGGCAGAATTAAAACTAAATATTGTATATGCATATTTGTATGTCATGGATTTCCGCGAAGTAATGCCTGATTCCATCATTTACATTAAGGTAATTTCTAGTTTGTTGTAAGCAAAAACCTTTTTGAACCTCATTTCGAACCAGTTTATCAAGAACATTGCCCAACGTCTTTTCATACAATGTTATCCCAGGGTATCAACAGGGTAACAAAGCCTCCACAATATTAGCGTGCTCGTTATGAGCTTGCGCCCTGCGCCCACGCAAGCCGAGTCGCGTCGCCGACTCGTGGACGATGCCCGTTCGGGTATGGTAATTGAATTGCTCGATACTCCGCATTCCGAGACGGTCCGCCACCCATATCGCAGGTATGGCTGAATTTTGTACTCCTTGCGGTTTAATACAAGACATTGAAAAGTACTTAAACTCTCTTTTTAACTGGCAACATACGTGTGTCTTTAGTAATAAAAAGTATGAAGCATCAAAGGGGGCATAAAAAGAGCCTCCACGAGTGACGATATGCAAGTACGTTCGGCGCACCCTGGGCAGTCACCGTCGCTATCAAACTCGCTGACTGGCTAATCTTTTCACCGTGACATAAGCTATTCTCCTATTGCTCGTGCCGACACAAGAGAAAAGCATGAATTGATATTATGTGGGTGTCAAAATAGACGACTTCAGGATTTATAAGAATAGGCCACCTTCCAATCTTCCTGTACTTATTGTCAAAGGCCCGTAATAATATAAGTGTCAGTTTGATATAACTTGAGATGCTATTAGATAAATCAAAAAATAAATGCTGCAAATGCTGCTGAGCTGGGTTCGATACCCAGATCGGCCAGTGTTATTAGGTTTTTTCCTGTGGTATTTCTCAGTAGCAACCCGGAGTAGTGCCTGTTTGATGGTTATAGACGTAACGAGCATGGGACTTAAACATAACGGCGAAATGCGGGTGTACATACACCTCTGCCCAACACTTCGGGGAATACAGGCGTGATGCATTAAATCAGGGTTACTCAAAGTGGGGTACGCGAACCCCTAGGGGTTTGCCATTCGACGGAGGTTCGCGACAAGATTTAGGTACGCAATGGTGGCTTGCCATTTGCGACAAGAAACAAGCACACCCATCTCATTTCTATTGGCACTTTATTTGTTACTTTTTATGAAATAAAAACCTTATTTTCTTCAACAATCAATTTTATTATTTTCTTTGGGGGAGGGGGGATTTAATTAGTTGGTTAAGGGGTTCACTGTCACCTGGAAACTTTAACAGGGATTCGTGGAGCCGAAAGTTTGAGAAACCCTGCATTAAATCTATGAAATCCCGACGGCAGAACGCGATGTTTACATTTTGACAGCTCCACCTGGGACCAGACCGCCGTGTTCAAAGTGGTTTATTAATACGGAATACAGATCTTAGAAACTTTGACAAGGGAATAGGCACCTATTGGATACTGCACGCTTTAATCTATACGTTGACCAAGTGTAGTGATTATGGGTTCATCCCCACAGTGCATTACCTGCATGCGAGCTTGCGATGCGCGCGCCGCGTGCCGCTGATCATAGACAGCGTGCTCATCACCGCGGACATGGCGCCCGGCTGATGTGATCATGTGATCTGCCAACAAAGAAAATATTATGTTATTAAGTTGTACTGGAATTTGAAATAGTAAATTGTATGATAGCGCAATTTTTATGAGTCATCCATGGGAACGAAGAACATGGCCATGACCGTCGACAGGCAAATTGCCGTTGAACTCTTCATGAATAGTCGGCAACTACAACCTACTATCCATAAAGAGACCGTATAACACAAAAAGCGCTATACTGATCGCCTGGACTTACTATTCTGTGCCTGGACTGCCCAAACCATCCAGCTGGTGAACCGCTGGATACTACTAAAATAGTCGACCAGCTAAAAAAACCAAATACGATGACTGGGTAGCAGAGACAGTAGTCGCTGCATCCAAAGTTCCAATCTAATTCACCCAACTGGTAATTGTCCAAAGAAGACTGATGGTGGAGGTTCAAGAAAGCAGAAAAAATAATGGCCATTGAAACTGACGAGTCCTCGAGGGTATCAGGACACTTGCGCGAAAGACATTTCCGCGAAAGACACTTGCGCGACTTCCTTTGCGCGACTAGACAAATGCGCGAATGGACTTTTGCGCGACTGGACATTTGCGCGACTAGACACTTGCGCGACTGGACGTTTCCGCGACTAGACTGTTGCGCGAACCCACTTGCGCGACCGACACTTGCGCGACTGACTTTTCCGCGAAAGACATTTGCGCGTATATACTTCCGCGATAGGACACTTGCGCGACATTTATTACGCAAAGGATTTAGGGCAAAATCCGAGAAATGAGATTCCATACCATCACGCCTGTATTCTCCGAAGGGTAGGACAGAGGTGTAAACTAACTATGTGACTAGATGAACCCATTTATTACTTTATCTAGATACAATTCATAAAGGCTAGTTTAAGTTGTTTAAAGTTTTAATATCTCACAAGTTTTCCCTCCAGAGGGAGGGGTTGGTCAAAATAAAAATCAAGATGGCGGCTGTGAAATTTTACAAGATATGCGTCATGGGTGTCGCGTCCATAGTTTTCGGGGGTGCTGATGACGAAAATGAGGTCAAAGTCAAAATCCAAGATGGCGGCTTTGAAATTTTACAAAATATGCGTCATGGGTGTCGCGTCCATAGTTTTCGGGGGTGCTGATGACGAAAATGAGGTCAAAGTAAAAATCCAAGATGGCGGCTTTGAAATTTTACAAAATATGCGTCATGGGTGTCGCGTCCATGGTTTCGGGGGCGCTGATGACGAAAATGAGGTCGAAGTCAAAATCCAAGATGGCGGCTGTGAAATTTTACAAAATATGCATCTTGGGTGTCGCGTCCATAGTTTTCGGGGGTGCTGATGACGAAAATGAGGTCAAAGTCAAAATCCAAGATGGCGGCTTTGAAATTTTACAAAATATGCGTCATGGGTGTCGCGTCCATAGTTTTCGGGGGTGCTGATGACGAAAATGAGGTCAAAGTAAAAATCCGAGATGGCGGCTTTGAAATTTTACAAAATATGCGTCATGGGTGTCGCGTCCATGGTTTTCGGGGGTGCTGATGACGAAAATGAGGTCGAAGTCAAAATCCAAGATGGCGGCTGTGAAAATTTACAAGATATGTGTCATGGGTGTCGCGTCCACAGTTATCGGGGGGTGCTGATGACGAAAATGAGGTCAAAGTCAAAATCCAAGATGGCGGCTCATCAGCACCCCCGAAAACCATGGACACGACACCCATGACACATATTTTGTAAATTTTCACAACCGCCATCTTGGATTTTGACTTCGACCTCATTTTCGTCATCAGCACCGCCAAAAACCATGGACACGACACCCATGACGCATATCTTGTAAAATTTCACAGCCGCCATCTTGGATTTTGACTTCGACCTCATTTTCGTCATCAGCACCGCCAAAAACCATGGACACGACACCCATGACGCATATCTTGTAAAATTTCAAAGCCGCCATCTTGGATTTTGACTTTGACCTCATTTTCGTCATCAGCACCCCCGAAAACTATGGACGCGACACCCAAGACGCATATTTTGTAAAATTTCACAGCCGCCATCTTGGATTTTGACTTCGACCTCATTTTCGTCATCAGCGCCCCCGAAAACAAGGACACGACACCCATGACGCATATCTTGTAAAATTTTACAGCCGCCATCTTGATTTTTATTTTGACCAACCCCTCCCTCTGGAGGGAAAACTTGTGAGATATTAAAACTTTAAACAACTTAAACTAGCCTTTATGAATTTTATCTAGATAAAGTAATAAATGGGTTCATCTAGACATTTTCATTCATCTTTACTTAGTTTACACCTCTGTCCTACCCTTCGGAGAATACAGGCGTGATGGTATGGAATCTCATTTCTCGGATTTTGCCCTAAATCCTTTGCGTAATAAATGTCGCGCAAGTGTCCTATCGCGGAAGTATATACGCGCAAATGTCTTTCGCGGAAAAGTCAGTCGCGCAAGTGTCGGTCGCGCAAGTGGGTTCGCGCAACAGTCTAGTCGCGGAAACGTCCAGTCGCGCAAGTGTCTAGTCGCGCAAATGTCCAGTCGCGCAAAAGTCCATTCGCGCATTTGTCTAGTCGCGCAAAGGGAGTCGCGCAAGTGTCTTTCGCGGAAATGTCTTTCGCGCAAATGTACCAGATCCGTCCTCGAGTGGAGACGGCAAATCGCAGAAACCGAATCAAGGAAATGCAGCCTAAAACGCGTAGCTACAAAAATTTACAACCTCACGAACGTACTGATGTAGAAATACAAGCATAATTGAACTAAACCAAGAATGGAAAACATTGGCACGAAAAAATCTCACCCATATCAACTACCAGGAAAACCTAACATAAGATACATATACATAATCTATTCCCATAGTAGACAAGTTCAACACGTCTAGTATGTAGACTACAACCTGTGTAGTGTATAACCATAAACAAATGCAAATAAATCGGACAAGTAGGACGCCTGTCCCGCCGCAAATCATGGTGACAAATTGTGAAACGATGTAGCGCTTAACGAGTCGCCGCAAAAACTGCGCGTGCGCAGATGTACGCTTGAATGGAGATAAGACAAGATGGTTATAGGATAAGGTTCAATACAAAGTGTTGCAACGCCTAAGAGATTTTGCTTTATTTTGCAAGCTTAAAAAAGCAACTCGAGGTTGTAAAATTATATGCTGTCTATTACAAATGAGTCTGTCAACGATAATTAGAAACACAAATCTTTGATAAAACTTTCACAGATTGTAGGAAACCTTGTATCTTACTCGAATAGAAGTGATGGGCAGACCTGTAAGCTGGCTCTTAGCTGACACGTTGAATACCGATTATAAGCAGTCGACTAATGGCCGATTCCTATGATTTACCGAGCGTTATTGGTTAAAACTAAGACTCACTTCTATCTTTACCAATAATGAAGCAAAGACCCCATATGTTTGTACAGTAGTCTAAAAGACACAACAACATAATCGTTTAGGGGTGATTCTATCATTACAGTTATAGCTAATAACAGTATGTCAGGATTGCGAGCAAGACAAATGTAGTAAATAAAACCAACATAGGCTCTCCACCACTGAGAGTACTTGTATTTGGGTTAGTGTTAGTAACATGAACTAGATCACAATATAATACTTTAAACAATTATTACAAGATCATAAAATAAGGACAAGCTAGACAGATATAAAAGGTAAGACTTCTTTAGCTGATGAACAAAGAATGCTCCTGCTTCGTCGAATGACCACCGCGTTTATAACATCGGGTGCGTTGATCCATATCGACGACTACCTTTCTTTGTCAACATTGCCCAGTGCTACCCGCTACCGATAACAGTAAACTCCTTCATTTGTTAGTAGTTGTCGCACTTAAAATTAGCTTACGAGTCTATTTATATGGCAAGTTTGGCAATGAAAAATGCTACTATTGGTAAGCAAAACGATTTGTTTTTGGCTATAAGAACCGGGTGTTAAATTGTAAGATTGTAACTCTTCCAGTCCAAGATTAAAATACCGTGTCTGTCT
The DNA here is from genome assembly GCA_905220435.1 of Amphipyra tragopoginis. Taxonomy (NCBI): domain Eukaryota; kingdom Metazoa; phylum Arthropoda; class Insecta; order Lepidoptera; family Noctuidae; genus Amphipyra; species Amphipyra tragopoginis. Next base: position 27,103,305 of record HG992004.1, read on the forward strand.
TCAATATTTACTTTGCGGGCCGTAAGTAAAAAGTCGCGTGTCTGGCACAGCGCGGCTACCGCCACGACGACGGGCGCAGGCGCACTGTAAGACGTTTTTGCACTTCTGCGCATTGCGCGTGTAATAAAGCCGTTTATATTACCTTCTTCCAATTTATTTTATTATGCACACGGTTTTGATTTGAGTAGTGATAAATATTCGACTAACGAAATGGTCTATCTATGTGATTTAATTATTAAAAGCATGAGAGAGTGGTTTGGGAGTAGTCTGAAACCTTAGGGTAGCTGTAGGGTTACAAACACCCATGGTCGCGGTGCATGCAGCTGCGAATCCCGCGACCTCGGCCAAGGGTCAGGAGAAGGAACACCGTGGGTTTTTAGCCGGTAAGAGTCCGGCATACCCCTCCGCCTTCCCCGGGCGAAGGGCATCCATGAGGATTTTCCCACGAAAAAAAAAAAAAAAAAAAAAAAAAAAAGGGTTACAAACACCCATGACCCGTCGCCCTACCGGAATGTTTAAGTCATGTGGTATAAAGGAGTTATCCGAATTCGTTTACACTCTCTTTATTGAGATCTATAAAGTTGATGCGTCGAGTCGGGAGACATAGGCTCGGGGTCCGGAGTCCTAGCTGTCTTAACAGGACTACCGGCCTAAATGCTAGAAGCGTGGACCAGCTCGCTAGATCCAACTGTCGACTTCAGGCAGATATGATGGCCATTAAACGTATTATTATGGGTTGTACGATAGGTTTGAATGGGATGCACCAATATTTTGCTTCTGAGAGTAATAATAAGTTAATCACTTAGCATTTCAAATCTTATCCGCTATCAATGCTATTTATAAAATAGAAAATAGGAAACAATAAAAAAGGTGTAAAGTTTTATGGCCGGACTCACAAAATCAATTTATTCGATGAAATTAATTTAACATAAATGTTGTTAATGATCGTAATTTGTATTCATTCTTTTTTAATTACGATAACGAAAGCGTAAACTTGTCGTATTTTTTTTCGATTACATAAATAATTTATTCGTCGATAAAAATAATTTATGGATTTAATACAAATAGTAATATGAAAGTAAAATTACTTTAATAAAATAATAGAGTGTTTTTATAAAAATGCCAAAACTTCATCTTGATTTAGCTAAACCGTGTCAAGTAATCAGTGTTGTTTTTTTATTGTCCATAAAAATATTTTTCGTGAAACTATAATTGCAAATCTGTTGTTTTTCTTTCTTTCTTTAAAAAGTATAAAAACGCAGTAAAAGTAGGTGTGGTATGCAGTAAAAGTATTTATAGAATCAACGAAGCGGCAGACCGAGACGTGATGATCATAGGAGATGGAGATAAAAATCCAGTAAGTATGCAGCTAAGAAAATCCATCGAGATCATAAGGCTCAATATACACCGCCGCGGAATGGATTGGAAGCGACTTTTTGCAACGAAATTGTACATAGCATAATGAACTTTATGTAAATTGTATAAAGTACAAACTAAATACGAGCCAAAAAAGGTCCCGCGTCTTCCGGGGAATCCTCGCGCATTCTCGAGAATTCCCCTAGCTACTGTCGGCGCCGTCTGTGGAATCCGCGGGAAGTGGCGTGAACGGGGAGTCGGTCGGGACAGTCACAGTAATGCGGTGCCAAGCATTTATGATGATGATTCGCTGGAATGCGCAGGAATTGACTGACATGCGTCAATGATTCATGACATGCGTCATGAGGCAAAATTGACGTTTCCATTCCATTCCGCGGCGGTGTAAATTGAGCCTTACAAAAATCGATTTGGGGCAGGACAACTCACTGTATCAGCATGCTTCGATAAACCAGTTGTCGACTGATTTGGTTATATAGTTCGTTTTGTCTACGAGAGAAAATGAGATAACAAACCGAATTGTTCGATAACAGACTTATCGAAAAGTATATACTACATTTTTTTCCTTTTTATCTTCTTGTTGATGGGTCTTGCGAGATGCTTGTAAGAGATGGCGCTAGAGAGCTGTCTAGCGCTGTCACTTTCCCACTCTCGGAATAATATTAAAACATTCCTGCTCTAACAGATCATGGTAACCCCCCTGAAGAATGTCCAACCAGTGGGGGGGAAGTAAAACACTTAACCTAATCTAACTACTTATACTACACTAACAACATGATTACTAGCAACAACAGCACTAAGGGCGACCCCTAGTGGGACTCGGACTCGGCTTAGGGCGTTGCTGGCAGGAGTACACACTAAACAAAAGAGGCCGGGTTTTTTTTGGAAAACAGAAATCGTAATTGCCAACCAAAGTTGATGTAAATTAAGACAATCGTATCACAATTAGAGATGGGCCGAACATGGATTTCACCGAATACGAACATTCGGCCGAATGTTCGGTAAAACTTTTTCCGTACCGAATATTCGGCCGAATATTCGGCATAGTTGATTCCGTTACGTAAACAATACAAGTCTGAACGCGTTTACGTAAAACGCGCGGATGGGCACCGGACCCCGCCCCCTACCCCCGCCCGCTACCCTCGCTGTACCCGATGTTGTCATTGCATCATCTAGTAAAGAGTAAAACTTCACCACGTCCGTTTGTTTTGGTTATTTTTTATTTGGAAAGTCCATTTTATTGAGTTAATTTTGCTTGGTTTAATTGTTGTGTGCCAATCATACATGTGATCACTTGTGATCAATCATACACGGCTCAATACAGTAAAAATACTTTGAGTATCACTTTGCCGAACGTTCGGTGATTTAGCCGAATATTCGGCCGAAAACGAATATTCGGCCCATCCCTAATCACAATACCTCGTTGCTCGTTACGATCGTGCATCGATTGGCCACGGGTCTGCTCATGCCGCGGTGTTTACCGGCGTGAAGTGCCGCGACTAATACTTTACACAATTAACAATAAAACGAGCTTGTACGACTTGGTAAACGTTTGCTTTTGATTGAGTAACTATTGATGATTGCAGATTGATACGGAATTATGATTGAAGGTATCAATTTAATATGCTTTTTGTTCTGCTTTGTTTTGTTTATTGATTTTAAGATGATGAAATAAAGAGGTATATTTGGCAATTTGATTGAAAGTAAATATAACGAAATGGAAATATTCAAACCATCACTACATGGTATAAAACAAAGTCACTTCCCGCTATCTGTCCCTATGTATGCTTAAATCTTTAAAACTACGCGACGGATTTTGATGCGTTTTTTTTTAATAGATATAGTGATTCAAGAGGAAGGTTTTATAATAAATTTAATTCCAGATCAATACAATCCATTATTGTTAGTAGAAACATAAAACTTACAAACTAGTGTTAGTAGATACACATACAGAAATAATAACACATTCAATAAATTCAATAAATATTCAATAAACATGTCAAGGTCTATAATAATAATAACAACAAGATTCATAATAGCCACACACACACAATGACAATGCAGATACTACTTCTGGGCACGGTTTGTCGGCAACACTTGCGTCCTCGTCCAGTGTTTCCAAATGAGGCCATCCGTCCTATCCGCTACAGTCATCAAGAGACTGTTGGTGCTGCCCCTCACCCGCCACATCAGGGATGCGACACGCTTTCGTATGATAGCATAGAAGTCATCTATACGTGCCTCAGCGAACATTCCTGATGCGCTGCAGTGACGTTGACGACGATGAGCTATAAAACGTACATGTGAGAAGCCGGAGCGGGTCGCTAGTTACATTTAAGATACAAATATGCAAACAAAATAGTTAGTTTTAATCCGCCAAACTAGATCGCCAGTTTGGATATAGTATGTAGCACTACCCTCCCGCCCACAAATAGATGCACATGCAGAAGGAGTGAAAAAAATGCAACATGCAACCAAAAGCGATTTTGTATCGCTTTGGTTGCATGTTGCATTTTTTATACTAGTGGGCTGGGGACGGTGGTGCTACATACTGCATTCAAACGAGAGATCTAGTTTAGCAGAATTAAAACGAAATTGTATTTGCATATTCATGGATTTCCGCAAAGTAACGACTGATTTCATCATTTATATTAATTACATTTTAAAGTAAAAGGCTGTAAACAGTAAATTAAAATTTTTAGAAATTACTAAGGCCACCCATCACGACTTCACCCAATTCGAATCTTTGTCAATCCGTGACGAATCATAGAAATTGCACGCAGCGGCCGCTGCCTAACCTTCGAAGTCTAATAAAACTGCAAAGACCTTAATAACGGAAATACGACATAAAACAACGTAAAAAAATGTTCGTCAACGTCAAATATGAAATACATTATAGACATACGGCTCTATGATTTACTGGGCGTTATTTTAAAAGCAGTTAGTGTGTGACCTGAGTGACGGCGCACGGGCGTATTGCGGATTGCGGAACGGCTTTACCGTGGCTTTACCGTCGATACCTGTCCTTAGGCCACCCGCACACGGGCCACTCACTACAGCCACAAGTGGCCGGCCACGAGCTGTTTCCATATAATTCGAGTGGCCGCTACCGGCGTCACGTGTGCGGCGAGTCCCTGTAAAATGTATGGAAAGGTCAGTCCGCAGCTTGAGGCGAGTAGCCCGTGTGCGGGCGGCCTTAGAACACGCGGGAAAGTTGACGCGTACGCGCGTGTTTAGTGTTTCGTTTATTTTACTTTGGTTTTCATAATGTCGATGTCAAAATTCAAACGTTTCGAACATTTATTTAATGCGCCGTTCATTCCGCCTGCGCGGTGCGCCGTCACTCAGGACGCACACTTATACATATATAGCTTAGCAGTCGAACGCTTGCCTTCCATGCAGGAGTGTTCGAGTTCAAACCCGGCTCGTACCTCCGACTTTTCAAATTCATGTGTCTGTCAGAATTTGATTATCACGTGCGTTAACAATGAAGGAAATCATTGCGAGTAAATCTGCACACTTAAGAGGGCTCCATAAAGTTTTCGATGGTGTGTGTACTGTGTACCTAGTCCGCCAACCCGCACCTGGCCAGCGTGGTAGACTAAGGTCTTAACCCTTCTCATTGTGAGAAGAGGTCCACCATGCCCAGCAGTGGGACAGTAATGAGCTGATTATGTTACATATTAGTTAAAATTAAGACTTAAGTATTTGTTATAATTGTTGATCGAAGCTTACAAGTCCATCATTATACTGAGTTTGATAATAAAAAATGCTACCATTGGTAAGCAACACGAGTAGTTTTTGGCCATAGGAACCGGGCAATAGACTAATGTAACTATCAAATTGCATACAAGAACAGTATTAGCTAGGTGGATTGTACACTCATGCAGCAATTTGGATAAACCACGAAGGTCAAACCAACGACAAGACCGACGCAAACAGTTTATATTTGAAACCTTTTCTCTCCATATTTACCAGACTAAAAATTCTAAAACCAATTTATATGATGTTACTTCATTTTTTGTCTAGTGAAAGCGTTGATTTATTTTATTTAAATCAAAAAATGCAACGGTAAAAAAAATGCACCGTTTTTAACCTACTTACTTAAACTCTCTAAAGCTAATTTAATGCGATTTCAGCGATCCTTTTTTAAAAAGATATGTTTTATTATGCTCTAGTGAATTCGTTAATAATATATTGTTATATAATCTATAAATAATACAAGGTTAGTCGGAAAGGGGGTACTAATCCGAACCCCACTTATAGTATCACTGATGACTGTTTGAAAGCAAGTGTTAAAATTTCAAAATTCGATAGTCGTTTGATTCTTCGACACGTTTGGTGCAGTGGCTAAGAGATTGGCTTCTGCGCTACGGGTCGTGGGTTCGATTCCCACACGGTACAAAAACTTGTATGGCCTACAGATGGTTGTTTCGGGTCTGGGCGTTTGTTTGTGAGATTTGTGTCTGTAAACGCACCCACGATACAAGAGAAATCTTAGTGAGGGGCAACGTTTTTTTTTAAAAAAAAAAGAAGTTTTTTTTTTCCAAATAAAATGATTTTTATTTTAGTTTTTTCAAAAATTCTTCATCCCTGCTTTAGTTACAAATTCAGGAAATGGTGCTTCTAATTCATGACCCCAAATATGACCTAAAATGTAAACACAGCTGATCATTACTGGGGATAGGTAGATTTTAGAGTCTTTTTTTGAGATTTTTGAAAAACAGTTTCTCTTAAACTATTGACTTTTGGGAAAAGTTGTAGAACAAAAGTTATTCATTATTATGTGTACTTTAACACCCTTTCGGATTAGTACACCCTTTCTGACTAACCTTGTATAAAAATGAATCCCTATTTCGCTTGGTCACGGCATCACGCGTGAGCTTCGATCAACAATAGCAACGTGAGTGGCTGCACCGATTTCGCAATTTTTTTTTTTTTGTTATGTAATATTTGTCAGGAGAAGGTTCTTATGAAAGAAAATGTTGATATTTAAAAAAAAAAAGTTATCTCAGTATGTCCATATTCTTCATTTGTTTACTGCATGCATGAAAATGGTTTTAACTTTTTGTTTCTATTTTGATTTTGTTTCTGAAGGTAGGTAGTAAGATATAAAAAAGTTGGCAGCAAAATCTAAAATCGCACGCAGCACTCGGGCCGTTCGGATATCATTTTCCATACTGACATTTTTTTTGGTTCGGTTATTTCCTTAGTTTGATTAATTTAAGTATCAAAGACCACCAACCAATAACTGAGCCTGTCGTAAACTTGAACATTACCTACAATCAGATGCTGAAAATTGTTCCTAAAAGACAGGCATTGCCGCGGGATGCTGCTATGCAAGCGCTCATCAGTAATTACAGACGGTCCGTCTATCTGTCCGTTACGGGCTCGGCAGTACAATCGGAAGTGCATTTATTATAAACACAGCGTTTTATGACTTAATCAGAGCAGCTGCGGCGAAGCTGTAGGGTTACAGATATGACGACGGAATATTAAGTAGATTTCAACATTAAGTTATTATTTACAATGACATCTAGACTTCATCGTTTTGGTAAAGAATTTAATTCTTGTAAGTAAGTATTTATTTTTTCCTGTCAGGACACCATCGATTGATGGATTTTTTGGTCGAACTATTATGTCAAATAGGTGGGAAATCTAATCGATTGAAAAGAACTTTATCTTTTTATCATACAGCTTAACTGGTTAGTAGCAACTAGTTCATGGTTTTCGGCTTGAACCAGGAACTCGGACATATATGGAACAGCTGTTTTTTTTTTCACGAATTTAGTACACCTGTTTCTTTTTCACGAATTAAGAATTCGTCCCATACTAAAAGTTGTACAGAATGATGAGAATGATGACAAACGTGAACACATGTTTCTTATTGAGTTCTGTCTATGTTCAGGTCAGGGTTCACTTCCGACTGAGTGTTTTGTACTTTGCTCAGTATGTTCTGTATTTTTATTAAAACCATTTAAAATAAAATCGAAACCGAAACACACTCTTCGATCATTCCATTTCAAGAGCCATGTCGGATCATGAGGTGACTGATGATAATAATCATAGTTGTGTCACATAATAAATAATAGTTTACGTTGGTTTTCACAGCCCTATCACCATTATATCATAGCATCGTCCGTGTCTCTTGAAGGATAACATAATGAATGGTTACTCAAATTGATTTTTAGATTGGCAAGCTTAATAGTCGGCGTAATGTGCGATAGCCTTGTCAGATCGTTAGATGACTGATGATTATCTTAATTAAAACGAACTGCACTCTGATCACTAGTGTTATGAGAAAAAAGTCTAAGGCAATGTCTATCAGTATATAACTTTGTATACAGCAGTGGCGAAGAGTGATTTTTTTTAAAAGGGAAGCCGGACCAAAAAATGCTTACCTTGCTCAAGTGTGATGCGTGAATTCCAGTAACTACTCGTTTCGAAAGGGAAGCCGATAGGAATCGAGTTGTATGGAGCCTTCGCCACTGGTATACAGTATGTTAAATAACAGAGGGCATTCCCTTAAACTCGTTAATAGACTAAAATAAAAATGTAAAAAAAAGAAAAATAATCAAAAAAAAAAGAGAAAAAAAAATTGATAACAATTCGGTACGGCCTGTTTAAGACCAAAATAGTAGCGCAGATGGGTTAAATGCTATGTTGCATTGTTTTCCACATTGCAAGTGCGCGTGTACAGTAAGCGTTGCTTTAACGTACCAATTTTTTATGTTTTATTTTTGAATTTTTGTTTATTTGTTCGGACGCTATATAGTATTGCTGGTTAACGAACGCTTTTCGTTAGATAACATACTGTATATTCGTAGAAAAACAAAATGAATTGGTTATGAGAACATTGCTATTGTATTATAACTTTCGTGAGACACATTCATATTTATGATTACGGTTCGCTCACGTGACGTGACTCCCATGATTAAGGGCTCCGTTTGGGTCCGAAACTAGTCGAAAAAAACCGAAAACTGCACGTGAGTTAACCGTAATCTATACATATAAAAGGAGAAGCTGACTGACTGACTGACTGATCTATCAACGCACAGCCTAAACCGCTGGGGTTAGAAAGTTGAAATTTTGACAGTAAGTCCTTTTGTAACGTAGGCATCCACTAAGAAGGGATTTTTTGAAATTCAACCCCTAAGGGAGTTAAATAGGGGGTGAAAGTTTGTATAGAAAATCGTCACTTAACGGGTTCAAAATTTCACGCAAGCGAAGCTGCGGGCGAAAGCTAGTTAATCATAAATATACTATTTCATAGAACCGTCCGCGAGGCCTAAGCTGAGCTTTGCATTTGTGTGAGAATGAATGCAGACGCATCCTTTGCTTGGTTTAACTACTCAAGTACTGTAATTATAGACACAATAGATAAACAATGTCACTGACGACCCGGGTCGTCGGTATGTGCACTCACACACATGCAAAGCTCAGCTTACGCCTCGCTTGTTATAGATGACTTAATTATTGTATTTTGTTAAACATTTAATTCAAAAATAAAATCCCGAAATGGTTGATTCCCTAAAATTCAACATACTCTCATTTTCTCCTCCATACAAAGATATTATAAGTTCCTTACTATCCTCAAGTGCGTCGCCCCTGGCCTACGGGGACGGGAATGACGGCGTGTGCCCGGTAATGACTGATGAGTGGACGTATCGTGTGCTCCGTGACTTACTCTTATTACAAAGGCATGCTATGGATAATGTTAGCTCCCGGGAAGCAGAGTTTATTTGTGAAAATAAAATGAATACTACAAACATACATACACACAATTTTGGTGTACAATAAAGTATATTCTATTCTATATATGAACTTACGCTTTTTTCCCATGGGGGTTGGCAGAAACTGTAGAACGCCACATGCTACGATCCTTACATGCTCCTTTCGTTTTGTCCACGTTCATACATCTTGTCATACCAGCACCCCGTTTGCGAGTACGTGTTTTTTTTAAGGACATCACCAATATCATCGATATGTTCGTCGGGTTGTTGAGCTCCCTAAAATAAGGTTGATGGCTGATGCATGCGTGCCGTCAGTTGGGTCAGGTCAACTCAAACCTGCTATGGCTCTTTCCTCAAAAGGCCATTCCAGACGTTGCTCTACATTACACTCGCATAGTTTTATACCACAATACAGGGTGTTAACGAATTCGTGTAATTCCTTAAAACCACATGATCTACTACTGGTGTAGACAGGCCCCGCACGGGATTTAGCTTGATTAAAAATAAAAATAAAAAAATCTTTTTTTTTCATGCGGCTTTGTTACCGATCGTATCTAAACCATCTAATAAGGATTCAGTAAAAAAAAAAGTTTTTTTTTTTTGCAAAAATATAATTTTATTTGTGTGAACATTTCGATGCCACGCATAAATTAATGAAAGTACGGCGACACGGCTGGCAGGAACGATTAACGCGATATCGCTCTTTGCAGTCAGATAATTCAAGGCTCTAAAAAGACTCAGAAATTGAAAACCAAAAAATTTTTTTCGAATTTTTTTTTTGTTCGATTTCGAAAATTCCCATTTAGGGTTAATCTGTGTCACCAGTAGATCACGCAGTTTGAAGGAATTACACGATTTCGTTAACACCCTGTATACACAATGTCTGGACTTTAAAACAGACGTCAGTTTGTTTCGGCTTTTCTTCTCAAGCTAGTCAGATAGGAAATGCCGGCACCATCTAGTCTTAAAAAAAAAACATTACATTGACTTGTAAACGTGTCTGTAACAGATTTATTTACTGAAATAAATATAATTTATCATTTATGTCCTTTCTATGCGATCATACTAGATACAGATTTAAAATATTAAAATGACCAGTATTTTTTTATCAATTTCTAAACACCACGCGGCTTGAATCTTTAAACCTCATTATCTATGTACAGCCCATAATCTGTCGAAACTCTATGGTTTTTGTAAAACTTTTCCCATTCGGAGCGTTGGCTATAAATTGCTTGAGAAACACATTAGCCCGGTTCTCGCTAGTTAGTAGTCAGGCGGAGTACAGTGATAGAACTAACTCTAGTTTATACGTGAACTATAACCATGGCAAAGAAAAGGCCGTAAAAATACTTGGAATTTTATGGCGTGCTTGGTGGTGATTTTTCTTAGCAACCTCACATAGGTTATCGTAGGTAGAGTTCCTTAGAGTCAGTTCCGTATCTAGATGCTGGCTTTAGGTAGAGGCGATAGATAGGGGCGGGTGCCAGGAAATCAGGACCTAAGGGTAGGGGGGTGCAATTTACACCGCTCAATATATGTATAAACCACCCGCAAAAAATCCGCAGCAGATCTCGTATTAAAATATGATGTTGATTTAAATGAATTATATCTGGCTGGAAATTGAGAGCTATTAATATCAGATAAAATCGTTACTGTCTTATTTTTTTGCAAAATTCTTAATCAAATGCCTACCTCACCGCGTACTTAGCTCATGATTAAGGGCTCTGTTTGGGTCCGATACTAGTCAGCCGAAAAATTCACGTGAGTAAACCGTAAATCATAAATACAAATGCGTAGTTTTGTAACCAACTAGGTAAAGAAAAAAAAAATTGTGTCTCCCTATATTGGATCCTTGTCCTTGGCGCTCATGACCCTAGCTATAACACTGCTTACAGTATCAATAAGTTGAGCACTATCACAGTATTGACCGCTTAACCTCACACCTGCTTACACTTGTGCGTAGGTGACAATGTCATTGCCCTGTAATACGATAGTAACTTGCAAAACAAGTCGATATCTAGTTTAATTTAAGTGGCAAAGAAAAAAAATCACATCTATCTTCTGGCACATAGGTAACCGCTCTTTTCGCGTGGTTGTCACAGTAGTGCCTTAGTACATCAGTAATGTACTCTCTAGATTTTAAGATGTGCATCTGGACTGAGGGATCAAATCGTAAATCCTTGCGAAAAAAAGAGAAAATTTGTAAAAAAAATACTGTAGGTTTTTTTTTGTATTATAACTTTCGAAAGACACATTCATATTTATGATTAGTTACGGTTTATTCACGTGCATTTTTCGGGATTGCCCGACTAGTTTCGAATCCAAACAGTCAAACAGTTCGACTCGCGACCTCGCCGCGTGATCAGCTCATGAATAAGCGCTACGTTTGGGTCCGAAACTAGTCGGTCAATCCCGAAAAATAAATAATAATAAACCGTAACTAATCATAAACCTGACGGGATACTCCAAAAATTTGTTAAACGCGATTTAAAAAAAGTTATTGTCGAAGAACGCGATCCCTCAGGTCAGACGCCCGTAGTGAGTGTCGTAGCATGAATCTCAGTACAGGAATGATGCTGTCACTATAATACTGCCACGAGGGCTGATAGCATCATCCTGAAAACCACATCCATGTGCCAAGCTTAGTAAATAAAGCTCTTAACTCAATAGTAGACAAATACATGTTTTTAAACTTTCGCGATTTGTACACATTATAAAATACAGTAGGCCTAGCACGAATATTTTGACGTATACACCCAGTTTCTGAATTGAGAAAAGTAGCAAATCTTAACTGATTATTCTCAAGTATTTAAGTATGCCCTTAAGTTTTTTACGTTTCACTAGTCAGAATCAAATTTCGTCAAACCGCCATCAACTGATCATTTACCTAAGTACCATTTAAGTATTTCCAGCCAAAGCTGTCACGTTCCGATATACATACAAAAACCGGTACTTTTCGAAAATTCATAATATTGCATAATATTATTATTATAATTTTGATACAGATTTAAAAAGTTAGTTAATGTTACAGTAAGTTTAACATATTCCAGTGGTTAAAGTTTCTAATGCATATTATGGCATTTTTTTTAAATATTTATCTTATATTTTGAAGTATGAAACGGATCGTGAAAGTCAAACTGTCAAACTGTGAAAATAAACATAACCTTTCATTTACATAAATTACGTTTCTATTCTTTTCTATTCTATATATATATTTGAGTGTAGATAAAGTACATATTTAAATAATGGATAAAAAAAAGAGATCGCCGAACTATACTCTCGAGGAAAAAGAAAATGTTCTTTCAATAATAGCAAAGTAAGTACAATTAATCTATTATGTTCCACTATTAATCAACAGCACATAGGCCTCAGTCCCCGGCGGCTCTGCTAGCCCTGGTCAAGGCCTCCCACAAGATGGACCGATGACCTGGTGAAGGTCGTGGGAATCCGCTGGATGCGAGAAGCACAGGACCGGTCGATGTGGCGATGAGCAGGGGGAGGCCTATGTCCAGCAGTGGACGTCTTTCGGCTGAATGATGATGATGATCATAATTATTTTTCACGAATGTAGTTATGTACTTATCTAGATGCGTGTTATTATGTTTGCTCCAGATATCAAAGTATTATAGAATGGAAACGGACAGAGGCATACTACATTAAAAAAAAACAAGAAGCCTGGAAGGCTTTCTCTATAGAATATAACAGCCTCTGCACGTCAAGCCCTAGAGACGAAACTATGTTGAAACATTTTTATAATAACATCAAACAGCAAACAAACAAACAATGTGTAATAATGTGAATAATATTTAAGTACTACAACTTTTATTTTCCAGGAGAAAAAAATGAAGAAATTCCCGAAAAGTCAGTGCCAGAGTCTAACCCAGAACCTAAAATAAAACCAATACGAGTGCCTCAACGAAAAAAAAAATAGATAACATATCACTCATTAAGTATTCAGCAGAAGCTTTAAAGAAAATTTATTTTAAGAAAAAAATTGAATTAACATACTACCAGAAAAAAATGAGATGCAAAAATTTTGATTTGAACAGAAGAAGCATGAATTGGAGATACGAATTTTAAAAAAGCAGTTGGAAGTGGTATAAAGGGATTTGATGTAGACACCTTCTACATCAAAAGGATTTGATGTAGAAGGTACATTGCCTACGACATCAATTCCTTTTCAGCCTTTTCCAACTACTTTTTTATGCCAGCCTTTTCCATGCTTCTTCTGTTCGAATTCTTGTCCAAACGTAGAATACGTCCAGAGTCTAGTACAAAATTCACGATAACAGTGTAATTTATTTTATATTACCTCAATTATTACGAATAGCCGTGTTTTTTAAATGTAACCGATTGCTAAATAAAACTGTACTTACCTGTTTATTTTAAGTTACAATAATTATTATGAATTTCTGTGATTTCTACTAAAATATAAGTCGCGCGGAGAAGGTTTGCCGATAGCCTCATGACGTCACGCGTCGATGGTCGGTACGATTAGTAGGTAGGCCAGACGAGCGCGGGTAGCGGTCGGTGAAGTGGGAGGGGCAGTCATCGGCAAACCTTCTGCGCGCGACTAGTACATATAAGTGTAAATTAGGAGTAATGTCATTAAGCGCCTTTGCACTAGCTGTTATAAGATGGTTTCCTATTTAATGTTATGAAAATGTACCACAGTTTAAATAAAAAATAATAATATTTACATTCCGTTTATTCATTCAACAAAATATTTCTATCTAAAGCCAAAAAAACATTTAAAATATAAAATGTAGTAGGTAGTCCACCGGCATCGGGAACAACCGTGATATCAACAATCATTAAAATACAATACCACTCGTTTCACGTAAATACCTAAATGATTACAGTTTGAGTAGCCGAATACGGTCGCTCAACTTTCAACTGCTTATCTTTACGTTGAGAATGCTTTGAGCATTGTCAAACGCGATTTTTTTAGTTGTGAAACGCAAATAACGATCCTAAGTATGCGATAAGCACGCTATTTGTCAAAATTGAGTAAAATACTCAAATTTTGATTACAGTTTAAGAAAACTTAATTCAGAAACAAAAAAATGTTTAAGTAATACTTAAGTAGAGTTTGAGACGTTCTCAACGTCAAATTCTCAATTCAGAAACCGGAGGATAGTAACGTAAACGTAACGTTAATGTGAGTGAATTTTAAATCGAAAATTCAACTATTCTATAGCATTTTAGTTTAAATTTATGCGACAGCCACAATTTGTATAGACATAGATATGAATAAAGTTTTCAATTCGATTAAATAGGTATTATGTGCGAAACGAGTATTTCCAATTCAAAATTCACTCGCATTAACGTTATGTTTACGTTACCATACGTCACAACATTCGTGCTAGGCCTACAGATTCGAGTCTACTCGCGTAAAAAACTTTAAAGAGGCACAATACCAAACGGGGCCGGTGCAATTCGACCGAAACGTCGGGATAAAAGGTATTTTGTGCCTCTTAAAGTTTTTTATGCGAGTAGACCCGAATCTGTATTTTTATAATCAATAGTAGACAGTTAAGAGATGTTTTTTAATAAGTAGTTTTAAAAGTAGTAGAGCTACTTGTTGAGTTCGTCTGGAGAAGTAATACCTCCATACCTACATATTTCTTCCACTAAGTAGCATTGGTGAAATTACAGGCACATGAGACTTTCCAACTTTGTCTCTAAGGTTGTCAACATATCATCAATCCTCTTGGATTTGTAGGTGTAAATAGGCGGCGGTAACCACTTACCATCAGGTGAACCGTCCGCTTCCGCTTGTTTGACAAAATAATACATAAAAAAATGTAATTAAGAGACTTTTATAAACGTTATAGCTGTCGTTGTGGCCCGGAGATTACAACCCGGCTTGTTAAGCACCGAGTTGCGGATTCAAACCCAGGGATATACTAGTGTTAGTTTTCAATTTCAAATGTACTTGCTTAGTTAATCTAAGACTCCACTAACATACGGTTAAGGAAAAAATCGTGAATAAACCTGGACTTAATGATCTAAAATTGGCTGAGTGGGACAGTTCCAGGCCCATATTTAATTTTATTTATTTAAGAAACTTTTATAAACAACAACATATGCTGTCCATAATAGCTCTCTATTATATTTTCTAGTTAAATGTGCTATGTTAAACAAGACAGTAATAAGGCAGTTAACATGCTAGGAGCTTGCAAGTTAACCGCGTGTTACATGATATAACTTACACTTAACACTTAGGTCATGGCTAAGTTTGCATTACATTATATTTATGTGCTTGTTTACTGCAGTATGGGTGTGGTTTTTCACTTGTATAACATTTTGTTGTGGTTCCAGGAAAGAAATAAGTCAACCCCCTCTACCGTCACGGGTAGCAAAAATGCTTAAAGTAACTCACATCCTTCTATTCTGCTATCTATTCATGCTGGTATGCATTACGCTGAAAATTAATGGGCTATCTCGCCTACTACCATGTTTCCCTTTTCTTCTTTTTGTAGGGGAAACCACGGATTTTACCGCACCGAAACCTTCCTCCCAGGCAGCCATCTTCAATACAGCTCTGGGGGCTAAGTTATGCTTCCTGAGACCCCCCACTTCAAAGGAGAGACATTTTCGTTTCCTTCTACACCTTGGCCGTGCGGTGCGCACGCACCACGACTTGGCCACTCCGTGCCGCAGCAGGGGGTACAGTGTTTAGCCCTGATGGTTTACGTGCATTACTATGGGTATGCTAAACCGATAATTGATTGGATCCCGTAAGTCGGTTTAGAAGCTACTTTAGGTTTTTAATTTAATTATTTATACATATAACATCAGCAGTTAAGCAGTGATAGCCTAGCGGTTGAAAGGTTCCCTCCCATGCAGGAGGGTCCGAGTTCAAACCTGGCCCGCACCTCTGACTTTCCGAATTTATGTGCGGATCCGAATTTGATTATCACTTCCGTTAACGATGATGGAAATTATTGTGATGAAACCTGTACACCTGAGAGGGCTTCAAAAGTTCTCGATGTGTAGTCCTACAACCTGCACCAGCATGCTTATTCTGAACCATCTATGGAACCATCACATAAGTTTCCGTGTTCGAACGGAAAGTATTCGACGGATTCAATTGCAATCCGACGGATTACAAAACGCTGTTCACAAATAAGGAAGGCGTTTCCAAATCCGATAAATGGTTTTTGTAAGGTGTGTTTACTGGGAATGCTACGCAATGGTAGAACATTGATTATTGTGGTAGAAAATGTTAACGTAGGATTAGTTTCCGTAAATTGACGTCTTCATTCCGAATAGAACTGTCAAAAGTTTTTGAATACGAATTTGTGAATAGAGTTTAGCGGACACTGTCGGATACTTTCCGATCGGATACGGAAAGGGCAGTTTCCGATGGTTGATAACAAGCTTGCTGGCCAGAAGAACTAAGGCAAAAACCCTCCTCATTCTGAGAAGAGGCTCGTGCCCAGCAGTGGGACAATGGGCTGATTATATGAAGATTTATAAAACAACATTTACGCAGCGTAAACTGTATTTATCTTTTCCTTTTTCACTATATCGATATCTCTTGATAAGTTCGCTAGGGGTGGCAATAATGAAAACGCAAGTAATCGCGTCATGTGCGGACAGTTGCGGCAGATTGATGGGTTGCGGCGCGGCGTTGCGGCCCCGCGACGTAATTATACGTAACTGATAGGGCTGCCAGGCTTAGTAATAAAGACATTGTTTTTTTGTTCTAGGTATCATGTGCACAAAAAAATGTCTGATGGATTGAGTATCTAGCAGATAAGATCGACAGGCGTTAATAGGGGTATGTATGGTGTTCATTGTAATTGCTTTTAACTTTTTTTGTACAATGTAAGTACACTTTCAGCAAGTATTGATATTTTTAATCTTGATGTAGAAACATCAAGGTTATTCTCGTGCTTTGCTATTAATAGGTACGGCATTATACCAACCAGAGTCTAAAATATGGACTGCAGACTTGCAGAGTAGTTACATAACAATAAAGACATCAGCTCTCAGAAAAAATACCTCCGTATCAAAGACGAATTGGGGTGCATTAAAAGAGCCTTTACGTGCCGATACTTAAGTACGATTGGTGCACCCTGGGCAGTCAGCCCCACTACCAACCTTGCTGACTGGCTAAATCTTTTTATCATGAGATGACAAGAGAAGATGGACGAATTAAATTCTTCAGCGCTCATTATTTAAGTGTGTAGCCCAGGAGTCGGCGGGAGCGTTTAGCGAAACGGGCACCGGTACCGTCTTGGCGGCCCAGGTGCTACCCGCTCCAATCTGTATAAGGACACAAAAGTGCGTCTTCCTTATAAACGAAGGTGAACGCCGATGTTTAATTTGAAGGCTACCTGCACCGCTGCACGCATCTGCCTACACATGAGACGAGCACTTAGAGCCATACAGTGGCGGCGTAAAGCGGGCGCTATGGGAGCGGTCCGCCCCGAACGCCAAGCTCCACAGGGTGACAGTCCGTGCCTGCGGAGAGCCACTACGCACTTTGACTAAGGAAATTAGGAAATTCGTCACAGCACAGCACAGAAAAAATACTTGCTCAGCCACATTTAATATTTGTTGTTTTATTTTGGGGGGTCCTCAATAGAAACCAAGGCGCCGCCCTTGGGGGCAACCCATGCTACGCCGCCACTGGAGCCATAGTCATCATCTTTGCCTTTAAGATAAGGTGACATTTTAGAAAAAAAATACCCGTAACTTATCGAGTACTGTAATTATAGACACAATAGATAAACAATGGCACTGACGATCCGGATCGTCGTCGGTGGGGCCGCTAGCGGTTAAAGTATATTTAGTGAGAATGAGAATCACTTGGCAGCCCTACATTAACTGCGGACAGATGACGCTGTAAGTTCTGTCTTTGTTAAGTTATAATAATACCACTTAATGGAGCCCGACGTGCTATCCAGCTCAGATAAGATATGTAACGGCTTTTATACTAAACCTATGGTTTAACTTAGAGAAGATTATACGATTAATTCTAAGGACTTGGATACACGGTTGATTATTATATGTAGATGTAAGAGGCGAGTTAATTAACTCAAATAAACTATATTAAGTAATAGTAATGTTATCGGTAACGGGTAGCACTGGGCAATGTTGACAAAGGACGTCGTCGATATGGATCAACCTACCCGATGTCATACAGACGGTGGTCATTCGACGAAGCGGAGCATTCTGTGTTCATCAGCTGAAGCAGTCTGACCTTTTATATCTGTCTAGCTTGTCCGTATTTTATGATCTTGTAATAATTGTGTAAAGTAATATATTGTGATCTAAGTAGTTCATGTTACTAACACTAACTCAAATACAAGTACTCTCAGTGGTGGAGGGTCTATGTTGGTTTTTTTTACTGAGTTTACCTTGCTCGCAATCCTGGCATACTGATATTAGCTATAACTGTAATGATAGAATCACCCCTGAACGATTATGTTGTTGTGTCTTTTACAGTTGTGTGTAATAAATTATTAAATAAATAAATGAAACCAGCTTATTACTTAATTTATGAATTATTTTGCATTAGGCGAAAAATACCCTAAAAGGCGTGGAAAAGTGTAAATATTAACTACATTATTGCTTCTAGCTGCGGTTTGAGACCATTTAATTTATTATTATTTAATGTGTCTATTAATCTGGTAGGCCAATTTTAATAAGCTGAAACTCTGCATGGAGAAGTGAATCAGACGATATTCATGCCCTTATTAAACATATTTGTCTAATGCTGTCATAAATGAAATATAGTTGAATAGAATAGTCAAAGGACTGTGTGGGCGCTATCATTCACCTCCCGGCGTAGACAATAGAATAAATAAATAACATGGGTTATTTTTTGTTTTGTAAACTGAGGCTTTTGAACAGAAAAAAACCCTTCCGATTTTATTTAATTTGGGTACAGCTAACAATAAATGATATAATAGTGGATTCATTCTCGACAAGCCATTTACAAGTAGGCTTGCAAACCGTCTCGCGAGAGCCGGGACGTCCCGTTTCTAGAGCTTTAGAGGATGCGTCCCGCGAAAGGCGTGTGCGGGACGACAATTGTCCCGTTTTATCGTACCTACGACTAAACCATGGGCAGGAGTCGGAATTTAGTGAACCCACGTTTTGTTTAGCTAGTAGAGTGGAGATCGCGACCGCGAGTCTCGCGTCGAACGAACGAACAATAATTTCTAATTGTATTTTTCGCCTCCCTATACTTAGACAGTTGGGTTCCGCTTTTTTTGCCACGTCTCGCATTTTGACTGCCAAAGTCCCGGTAAATTCGTAAATAAAGGTTGGCAAGCCTATTTTACAAGCCTCTGGTATAAAAATTTTTGTATTTACGATTTAGGTTGTATTTAATTAATACACCTCGGTAGTATAAAAGACAACACGTTTGGAGCAGTAGCTGAGCAGTTGGCTTCTACGCTACGGGTCGTGGGTTTGATTCCCGCACTGAGCAAATATTTGTATGGCCTGCAGATAGTTGTTCCGGGTCTGGATGTTGGTGCATGTGAAGATTTGTATCTGTAAACGCACCCGCGAATCACGATACAGGAGAAATCCCAGTGTAGGGAAAATAAACTATTAAAAAAAAATACATTATCGATCTAAAACTTTTATTAAAGAAACCAAATCATAGACTAACTTAAAAATAGGGGTGAGGGACATTAGCTAGTGTTGCCCCTCTATTAGTCGTTATAACAAAAATATTGTTATTAAGCTTGTTATCGGTAGTGGGTAGCACTGGGCAATGTTCGTCGCCGATATGGATCAAACTACCCGATGTTATAAAGGCGGTGGTCATTCGACGAAGCGGAGCATTCTGTGTAGATCAGCTGAAGAAGTCTGACCTTTTATATCTGTCTAGCTTGTCCTTATTATATGGTCTTGCAATCATTGTGTAAAGTACTATATTGTGATCTAGTTCATGTTACTAACACTAATCCAAATACAAGTACTCTCAGTGGTGGAGAGTCTATGTTGGTTTTATTTACTATATTTACCTTGCTCGCAATCCTGGCATGCCTACTGATATTAGCTATAACTGTAATGATAGAATCACCCCTAAACGATTATGTCGTTGTGTCTTTTTACAAGCTTATAACTAGATTTGTAGGTGTTACATAGGCAGATTTCCCGATCTTGTTTTAACCGTAATACTTATTGCTGTTATTTTCGATGCTAAAAGATCAATATATTTCATGTGTGACGCCGTAACGGACACACGCCATATGTTCTCAAGATTCGATAAAAGTTGAAGTCAGGATGTTATTAAGTGATGATAGCGGTATTTTGTCAATAGGGTCGGGTTGTATCAAGAACAGCTGTTGTTTTTAGCAGACAAACAATGTAGTTAAGGCATCCAGGATAGTGCGACATTAATACAGATGTTTACTTTAAAAGTATTTCAAAAGCAGAAATTGCTTTTGAAATACTTTTAAATCGGTAAATCGGTCGGGTGTAGGAGTTAGGTCGTCTTTCCACTGCTGGTCACGATACGAACAAATATTTACATGAACCGTTTACTTACGAAACGATACTACCAGTGTCGTACTGTCGCACTAACGAAGAATACAAATAATACAATAACTCGAAAAAAAAAACGCGCTCTAAGTTTTGAAGTGTTTCAGTTATTGCATTCTTGCTTACTGAAAAACCAAGTTCCTGAAGTATTCCAAAAAGTTACTTAGAGAGAGTTTATAGATCTTGTTGGGATCGGGTTAGAAATTATAAATTAGCTGATTCAAAATATATATTTAAATCAAAATCGTCCAAAATCGAGTTATTGTATTCTTCGTTAGCGCGGCAGCGTAGTACCTAAGCGGTTCATCTATACATATAAAAGGAGAAGCTGACTGACTGACTGATCTATCAACGCACAGCCTAAACCGCTGGGGTTAGAAACTTAAAATTTTGACAGTAGGTTCCTTTTGTAACGTACGCATCCACTAAGAAGGGATTTTTCGAAATTCACCCCTAAGGGAGTTAAACAGGGGATGAAAGTTTGTATGGAAAATCATCACTTAACGGGTTCAAAATTTCACGCAAGCAAAGCTGCGGGCGAAAGCTAGTAGAAATATAAAGCGCTTGGAGTCATCACATCATTGTGTCGTGTCATGTCGTGTGCAGTGGAAAACCGCCTTAAGCGAATGGCACCAATTCACCACGCGGCGACGTTCGGCAATTGGCTGCCAAAGGATCAGGATTTAGCGCATAATTTCCGTATGATTGTTCGCAAGGTTCGTTCATAGTCAATGTAGGTTCATATCCAATAAGATGTGTCATTATAAAATAGTTAAGACCAGCTACTGCCTGAACTCATAAAATTAAGTAAATAAAATCATCCCAATATAGATATGTTACTATTTTACATATCTGCAGCATTCCAGAAAGGAATGGTATTCTTTAAATGATTCAATTAATTTGCGCGTTTCTTAATTGAGCCTTCGGTGTATTTCGTTCTTAATTGATCACTTAATAATGCAGATTATTTACATTATTTATGTGGCGATCGCCTAAAGGCATAACTACACGGTTGGATCGGATAAACGATTTGGTCAACGAATAAAAATTTACAAAGCTAAAACAAAATTGTTTAAAATCGCAATCGAATCGCAGCTGAATCCCGGCCGTTGGTCGTTATCCCTATAAAAAATCATGTAGCCTAAAGACACTCTCAATCAAGATCAATCCAAGGACACCTCATTTATTTGTTGAAATCGGTTCAGTCGTTTAGGCTATGCGAGGACACAAACTTACATACATACATAGCCAGTGAGATTCATAACTTTTCTGCAGTAGTTGGGTAAAAAAAACGGCCGTGGCCCGGCTGCAGTTCGATTGCAATTTTGAACAATTCTGTGAGTATTGACTTCTGGATATAAACTACCATTTTGACGGGCATCTGCATCGGTCCCTAAGCGCAGTTCAGATCAGACTACGTTATAATATATACAGCAAATATTGTATAGCACAACGATATCGCTCAGCACACATTTTATATGAACACGTTCACACAACGCTATGGTGTAAAGTATTGGCTTGCTGTACGCGATAAACTTGAGCGATTCTCGGAGCTATATCGTACGATTCTCCGGTCCCCGCCCCGCCTCTCTTCTACCCCGTCCGTCGCCTGACGAATCGCCGTCAAATAACTTGGTATACATAGTAAACCGTCTTGCGATATAGCGTATAGTGTGAACGTCATACTATACAGTTATAGCTTATGGCGCAATATGCTTTACTATATAGCGAATAGCGTAGTCTGAACTTCGCTTCACAGTGAAACTTCTTCCTGCTATTTTACTGCTTGGTATATCTCGCTTGTACAACAAATAGACGTTCGTCGTTAATTCAAAATGAAAATGTACCAATTATGTCCTTAAACACTTTATTGTTACTCGTACGCGACTACATATCAAGCCATAGTCCAGTATAAGCTGATCTCGCATTGCATAGCCTTTCCGTACAATGAGGGGTCAGCTTATTCTCGAGTTTGGACAACAGGGACAACAGCCGATTGGGGTTTAAATTCTCTGTTACTGGACAATTTACTTATATCTTATTATTAAGAACCGGTTTCGAGTTCTGCAATTTATGGAATTATAAATATCAGATACACCCCAAGTATTCTTTTAATGCCATGTATGGAAATAACATTTACAGCTTTTTTCGTAGCCATCTCATTTATTAGTCGATTACGTTAACGATTATAGGTATCGCTAGCAATCGGCGCCGTATTAAGTTGCTATAAAATACTAGATACGGGAATATCTCTACTAATAATTAAACGTTGCGTCTATCTTTGTGTTCACTAATAACTGAATTAGGTTCCTTCTACTTAAAAGAACAATTTTATTTCATGTTTTCTGTGTTCCGTAGCTGGTCCTTTTTCATCCTGTTACAAGGATAATTTGTGCTGTAAGCGGGCGTTGATACATGCTAAATATAAAGTGCAAAATAAACAAGCAAGTTAAATTGCGCAAATTAAAGTGCGTAAGTTAAATTGCGCAAATTAAATTGCGCATATTTAATGTATCATGTTAAATTGCACAAATTAAATTGCGCATATTCAATTTCTCAAGTTAAATTGCGCAAATTAAATTGCGTATGTTAAATTACGCATATTAAAATCAAGTTAAATTGCGCATATTCAATTTCTCATGTTAAGTTGCGCAAATTAAAATTCGCAAGTTAAATTGCGCATATTAAATTGCACAAATTTTTTGAAGCAAGTGTTCGTTTAGTCGGTAAATCTTCCAGAAGTCGACTTGCTGCGGATATCTACAGTAAAAGTCAATTGCAAAAGTCAACTTGCGCAATTTAAATTGCTAGTGAATTTAGCGCTATTAAATGGAACAAAAGTTGTAATGATTATAAATGTGTAAAGTAGGCAATACAAATGAAGCCAGCCAAGTATGGTGATGTTTGAGTCAACATCTGCCGCTCCAAATGCAAATGTGTTTATAATTCACGAGATTACCTCAGCGTAGGCATACTGAGGTGAATGACGCACTAGGCAGCCATGGATTTGGTAACATTTGATTCAAGATCGGTTCCTAGTTTATTGAGAAATGGTTAAGGCTTATGTTCACTTACGTTAATTATTTGGTTAAACAATCGTTTATCGCGTGTGGGGACGGGCTAGAATATGAAACTGCCTCACCGCACGCTGAGAATAGACGCGTGTTGTAAGATTAAATAAAATTAAAGAAAAAAAAACCTTTTTTAAAACCATGCTTTTATTACTGGGGAGTAAAAAGAACTAAAAAGTTCAAAATAATTTAATGTATGTATGAGTATGTAATGCTGTGTATGTATTTTTACATAAAAGCGTGTTACACCTTCTTTAGTGTTCTTCTTTAGTTTTTTTTTCTTTATTTTTATTTTTAACTTTTTAGTAGGTGTGTTAAGAGCCTAAACTCGATGGGGTTATGTGGTTTTATTACGGAGTTCCTATGGCCACCTTCCAGTTCCATCATCAGATCAGCTCCACTTCATCATAATATTGCATTGTCATGCAATTTGCATGTTCGTGCAAAATTTCAGCTCAATCGGAAACCGGAAAGTGGGTCAAATTTAAGTTGCAAAATTCCATTACAGACAACGGGACAGGTGAAACTAAATAAAAGCTTATAAAAAGTCCCAGCAGGCGTGGTAGGATCTATACGGTCCGCCTGGCCGGCTGCCATCCTCACATAAAAGTCCAGCACCAAGCAGTTTACTGTGGTCCGTCGTGTGTAAGTGAGAGTCAGAGGGGTATAGGGGAATCCCTCTATATCTCTGTTACTTGGATTCGTGTGCTCCATCTTAGACCCTGTCTGCGCACCATCAGGTGTGACTAGGGTCAAAAGCGACCAAGAAAAGTAATAAAAAAACTAAAAATGTTGTACTATATAATATAGCCAATATGGAAAGAGAATTAAACGTTATTACTAATTACGTAATTATCAATTTTGACAACATGTGTTTAAGTTCATTTTAGAATAACAAAACTTACCGAAAAGGGCTTAAAAGTAATTTGAATGTGATGGAAACTGAACTATTAGTCATTGAATTAAGGTTCATAATCCCAAAGCACGTTAATTATCACTTTAAAGCGGCTGATGTATAGAATGTAAGGCTGTTCAACCAAAGAATTAATGGTGGTGAACACGAGCCTTAGCTTTTTTCTTAATAAATTAAAAGCCAACCCTAACTTAACTCAAATGTTACCTTGATCATGATCTTCACTTTACACAAAGCGACTGCTTGACTGCAGCTGCAATTATTTTGAAAATACAGGTATTCTATGATCAGTTTTCTGACTTTTGATATTCATAATGACTGTCATATAAGGTATGTAAAATAATAGGCGTTCCCTTAACCTTTTGACCGCCACGGACGTCTATGGACGTCAAACTTTTGAACTGTAAAAAAGTGGTGTTTGCCATGCCGTCGGAGGCGTCGTGAGCACGTTTTAATTTGACGCCCATAGACGTCCGTGGCGGTCAAAAGGTTAAACTTTACCATTATTAGATTAAAATAAAAATAAGCAAAAAATGCCCAAAAAAACCATGAAATGAAAAACAATTCGGAACGGCCTAAATACTCGTAGTAGCGTAGATAGGTTAAATGCGATGTTGCAGTGTTTTCCACATTGATAAACAAGTGCACACGTAGGTATAGTAAGCGTTGGTTTTTATATTTTTTTGTGTATTTTTTATTGTATGTTTAACGCTGTCGTATTGCTGGTTAACGGGAACATTTTTTGTTAGTTAACATACTGTATATTCACTTTAAACATTCACAGATCCAACAAGAAGACCGAAACCTGAACAAAGACGTGCGTGTGAGTCGACGCTGTTTACCTAGTACGTTACCCACCGATGTTTCACTACTAGATTAGACACGCATGCCAACGATAGATATAAATTACTAATATTTTATCGCAATATTTGCATAAATAAACTATTTAAAACTCTTATATGCACGAACGATCGTAAAAAGACTATTTTTATTTACATACTCGCAGATATTAAATTATATACTAAATCTACGTCTATTATACGAGCCATTTTTCTGTGACTTTGAATTAATGCTTCTCGTAAATCTAAAAGACATGAAATTAACACCTACTTCTGTATATTTTTATAGGCAACTTGTTAGTAACTTTTATTAATTTAAGGTAGCAATAAAAATAATAATTAATGGGTAATTAAGTACACGTATATGTATATCTCTGTTACCTACTCGGATTCGTGTGCTCCATCTTAGACCCTTTATGCGAATAGGGTTAAACGCGACCAATATAAATAAAAAAAGTAATGTGTTGATCGCCTGCATCGTTGGTCTAGTGGTGGCAAGCGCGTCTACTGAGCGTGAGGTCCTGGGGTCGATGATGTCGAGGGCCCCAAATCGGGCAGTGTTTGGGTTTTCTGTGTGGAATTTCTCAGTAGCAGTACGGAGTCTGGATTAGTGCCCGGTTGATGGCAATAGTATGGCCCCCTATTACATGGGACTTAAACATAAGTCTCGCGTCTCGCGAGTCTCGCGGTAGCGATCACCACTCTTCTAGCTAAACAAAACGTGCGTTCACTAAATTCCGACTACTGCCGAAGGTTTAGCCGTAGGTACGAGAAAACAGGACAATTGGCGTCCCGCAAACGTCTATCGCGGGATGAATCCTCTAAAGCCCGAACGGTTGAGCAGAGGTGTAGATAGGCTTGCCAACCGTCCCGCGAGAGTCGGGACGTCCCGTTTCTAGAGCTTTAAGCCTCGTCCCCACTAGGAACATTTATCGAGCGACATGTGTCCCCGGTGACATCGGGCGATGTCGGGCGACGTCGGACGACATCGCCGCGACATTGTTGAAACTGTTCCTTGTCGCACAGTCGATGAAGAGTAGTGATAGAAGCCTCGTTCCCACTAGGAACATTTGTCGAGCGACATGTGTCCCCGGTGACATCGGGCGACGTGGGGCGATGTAGGGCGACATCGCCCGATGTCTCCGGGGACGCATGTCGCTCGACAAATGTTCCTAGTGGGGACGAGGCTTAAAGCTCTAGAAACGGGACGTCCCGACTCTCGCGGGACGGTTGGCAAGCCTATCTACACCTCTGCTCAACCGTTCGGGAAATGCAAGCGTAATTGTAAATTAAAATAAGTAAATTGTGTAATTTCTTGATTTTCGAAAAGCTTACTCACTTTGTATACATTATTGCTATCAAACTGTGTCTTCCCTTTGAGGTGACCAACCATAGAATTCCTACCACGTTTGGTCCGCGAATAACTTCTTCGTAAATACAGTTGCAGATGATCCCACTTGAGACCACACAAGCTATACCGCTATAAAACATAGCTTAGAAGCTGTTTTTCTCTAGGTACATTATTAATAGTATGTCGCAAGCGTGTGGCTGCGTTTGCGTCACTCTCGTAAATCACTGCGCGACAGGTAGCCATGTTTATTGCATGAAACGCTCGATAGCCAAGGGATTAACTTCTTTGTCGTATAGCGGGGACATCCGCGTGATGTATCGGTTTTGTTACTTTATGAGATATGGGAGAGAAATATGGAAGGAAGGGCGACGATTTGTCAAGAATTTTAAACGATGGAATCTTAATTTAAGTTGTTCGGTGAAGCAAGAAGCGATGCATTCTACTGCTTGCAGTGTTCAAACCAAGGGTCATACAGGGGACAGCGGGTCGTGTCCCCAAACTGTGGGTTGCCCTGTGAGTCTCGAGCTCGGATAATTTTTCCCTGTGCCTCTCTAAACTCCTCTGAAAATCTGAGACGGGCTTCATCCCCCGCCCCACCTTCCCCGTAAAAAGTAAGTATCCAGTGGATCGTGGGGCTCGTGACTAATTAATAACCGCTTGAATCTTATGATTTGCGAGGTTAAGCTGCGCTTGCCGCGATCAGTATGTGGATGAGTGACCATTCGTTACACATCAAAACCCCTTCGTGCCTCGAAGAGCACGTTAAACACTGACAATTTTGTTTTTTTCCCAGGTGACAGAATACACAGGAGTCATAAGCCCGAAAGTCTGACAACCGGTCTAACCTTAGGATGTCGGCATTGCCTAGTAACTGGGTTGCAGAGGTCTGATGGCAGTCCCTCCGTGTAAAATACTGGTATTCAGCCGCATCTGGTTAGACTCGAAGTTAAACCCAATATAGTTGGGAAAAGGCTATGAAGAACAATCCAGTGCCTTTATCTAGGATACGTGGAACCACGGGCGTAGCCAGGTTTTAGTACCGGGGGGGGGGGGGGGGGGGTTCAAGAAAATAAAACGACTAAAAGTAGGTACATAAAATAACCCTTCTATAAGAAAAATATTAAAGATGTGAAAAATACATACAGAAAAAATCAGCGCGTGAAAAAAAGCGCGTGGGATATGAAAGGGCACGAAAACATACGAAGATTACCGAATACGATCCGATAATCGACGGTGGCGGAGGAATCCAAACCACCGTATATTTAAATGTAGGTAATAGTTAGTAATCAATGAGATATGCCGCACGCCTGTTCTTATTTTAATTCTATGAATGTTAGAATTGAACCTTTCGGGGGGGGGGGGGTTTGAACCCCCAAAACCCTCCCCCTGGCTACGCCCGTGCGTGGAACGTCTACTGTCTCTCCTCTGCCTATATCTTAATAGAGCTAACCAGCAGTCCCTCAGTAACGATATATCTCCTCTACAATAATCTTACAAAATATTCAATAGCCCATTAGCCCACATTGATTCACAGAGATTAAAACTAAACCTATCAATATCGTTTACTCAACTAAACTAAAACAAACATTAGTATCTAGTCATTTCAATTTTCTGAACGACGTCGCTCCAGATAGCATACGGACTATCGAAACGGAATAATTCCGTACGGTATTAAGAGAAATTATTCAAACGTGCGCCGGCGCAAACCGGTCCTGGCAAAGCGGCCGAAGACAAGAAAGTCATTTTTTAACCTTTTTTGTGAGTAATTCTGAGGCCCTCTGTTAGGATGATACTCCGCGGTGCGCCATGTGTGGCTTGGAGATTGTTAACTCTGATTATTACTATACTAAAATCATACGAAATGATGTATTAATTTTCCTTCTTCTAGCTCTTGATCTATCGGCATAGTCTCAGTATCAATTTCACCAAAATTAAACATTACATAAATAGAAGGCGAGCCTATTGCCATCAACCGGGCACAAATAAATAAATAAATATTTGGAACATTTTTTACACAGCACCATCTAGTCCCAAACTAAGCAGAGCTGCAGAAATGCAGACCCTGGGCTGCTACTGAGAAATTCCACACAGAAAAACCCAATAACTGCCAGACCGGGGAGTTGAACCTAGGACCTCACGCTCAGTAGATGCGCCTTCGACCACCATACCCTGGTTATACAACCATTTACTTGACTTTACTAAAATCGGTTGTTTAACCAGAGAATTCATGATGATAACACGTCTTAAACTTTTCTCGATTTAACGAAACTGACTGATTAGCTGTTTTTGAAATAATAATTAAGTTTTTAACCATGTCGAGTTTCTGTCAATCCAAATGAAATTAGTTTATACGTTTTACTTCGCTTCGTTCGTATAATCTAACCTCACTTCCGAGCGAGCATTATCGACTTGAATTTAATTACTTTTAAAACTCATGACATGAATAATTCACATAAATAAACATAGTTACGAACTGTTGGGTTCTAACTGATAACTACTAAACATTTGTGCTTATTCCCTTTAAGGAGTTACAAGTCGTGGGTGTTTTCAAACGCTAATTTAATCGAGTGCGATATCGATTGTGATTTAGTAAGACTTGCTGATTTACTTATATTATGTAGAAATACTATTTGATTAACTAGCTAGATTAACTTGTGTGGTCCCTAGTTAATCGAGTAATAATAAGCCCGTAGGTGTGTAAATTACGTCTTGTGTAACAAACAGCTTGTGCCGGTCACATGTGGCTGTCGTGAGTGGCCCTTTGTGGGTTGCTAGGCAGCAATTCCTAACACGAAGCTCATTGCAACCTATTTCCAAGCAGTAACTTATGAATAGGTTATTCTTAAGTGTAGTTTTATATATGTATGTATCTATATTATTTAGTAGTTATTATTTAGTAGTGTACTTAGTTATTAGATTTTGTCTCAATTCATAGAGAATTGTTTTATATACTTTTTATTTTATTAATCCTTAACTTTATTGTTATTGGGTTTTTCCGTGTGGAATATCTCAGTAGCAGCCCGGAGTCTGGATTTGTGCCCGGTTGATGGCAATAGGCTCGCCCCCTATTACATGGGACTTAAACATAACGGCGAAACGTGGGTGTATACTATACACCTCTGCCAACCCTTCGGGGAATAAGGCGTGAAGTTATGTAATCCTTAACTTGCACAATTTTATTATTGAAAACAATATTTTGTTTTTCTTTGTATGGACTCAATTTATTTATTTACCTGACATACAGAACTGTGTTGCTGAGGACTTTGTTGCGCCGTTTCTTCTTCACAGCACACTACGAAGCTGGGGCTGTCTATTGTAACATTGACGTTAAAAAAGAACTGAGTAATTCCAGTCTATTTTGAATAAATGAGTTTGAGTTTGAATACTCATAGGTAGGTATGTTGCTGTTTTGCCTACAAACATTTCATTTATAAGAATTTCACTCAACCGTAACATTCACGTTAACCTTCCATCATGCTCAACGTCCAATGTCATTCATAATGAACGGAAGCGCAGACCACAAACCACGCAGTAGTTAATTACCTGCGACCAGCGACGTCGCCGCTCCGGAGGAACACCGGTGACGTTCCAGCGACCATGATGCTCCCATAAATCGTTTCCTTTTTACATTTCCTCCACTATCACTCTTCCTCATTGACATTGAGGTATAACTGATGGTTTGATGACATGAATAGTGGAATTAATTAAGTTACAACAATGCTTGTTGATAGGCTGGCAACAATAGACTGACACGTTCTTATAGCACTACAAAAGTTTTATGAAAATTTTAACAACTACAGTAAAGTTTTGTATTCTATTAAAATATTGGTTTAAGAGAGCAGTAGGTACCTACTCCTTGACGCGTCACGTATAGCGCGAAGTTTCCTTTCTCTGGAGCCCTGTTCGGCGGCAGATTGGACCCATTTCCCGATGCCGGTGGACTACTATTTTTTAATGTGTACTGTTTTTTTATAACATACTAGCTTTTGCCCACGGCTTCGCTCGCGTTAAGATTACCTCCTACATACAAACAAACAAATTCTACCTCTTTAATTGAAGTATAGGTAGATAAGCCAATTTTTGATACCTTGGGTTACATTAGTGTAATTTATTTAAGGATCCCTAATTTTTTTCATACTAAAATGTAGCCTATAACACTCAGGGATAACGTAGATTCCTTTTGGTGAAAGAATTTTTGAAATCGGATGAGTAGTTTCGGAGATTACCTCCTACATACAAACAAACAAACAAATTCTACCTCTTTATAATATTAGTATAGACTAGCTTTTGCCCGCGGCTTCGCTCGTGTTAATTAAGCTCAAAAAACTCTTAACACACTACTAAAGTTTCTATAATAATATAATTCAATCGTATTTCGAAAGACACGTGGCGCCATCTACGAGTATGAACGTTATTGTTATTTTCCTCGGAAACAGCACTTTTTTTCGGTATGAAAGGTACCCTATATCCGTTTCTGTACATCTGACAACGTATATGCAAAGTTTCAGGATGATCGGTGCAATCGTTTAGGCGTGAATAGGTAACAAACAAACAAACTTACTTTCGCATTTATAATATTAGTTAGGATTATAATATTAGGTAGGATTTATTTAAAAATATCATTTAATATTTATCCACAACGAATGAAAGGAATAAAACTCTTTCATTTATCTAAACAGCAAGAATTGCGATTTATTGTAGTAAACAATACGAGTAGCACCGTGGAAAATATTAACGTATTATAAACATCAATGTTTAACGTTAACGTTTTGTGAAATATGAACGAACGGTATTTTGTTCGCTAGTTCCTTCATCAGCAATACTGTTTCCTGTATTGGACATAACCTATCGTTTTTATGAGACCTTGTGCTGTCACCTATCCGCTTGTCCGTTGTTGATTCCACTCCTACACTGAAGGAACAGTCCACAACTAGACAGTTACAAACAAGTCTATTACCATTGTGAATCGATTTAGGATCGATAAAACTGGAATTTTGATTTGTCTGGTCCAAAATAATGTAACACAAGCGTGAGCGTATTTTGTACAGTATACAATTTTATAATGTAATGTTATCTATTGTACTTAATTGTAAGTGCCTGTATGTCTGAGTTGTCACCAGTTTGAGGATGAGTTTAAGAATATACTATCAACATGTCGGAAGCATTGTGAGGGATTTATGAAACAGGCATCGAATAGTCACATTAAAAAAAAGCTTTTTTCTATTATATTGTATGTCTTTATCTCTAATGATTATAATTGGTCCTAGACCGTTTTAATTTAATAAATAAAGAAGTGAGGCTATTTTACAACATTTGAAAGAAAGAAAAAGCATTTATTTCTACGCCCAAGCGACGTACGAAGCATATTTCGATGTCTATTAAACTTTTCAAGCGGTTACCAACGCTTAGTTTGTATATATACTTGGGAGCCAATAAATCGAGCCACTTCTATTTTTCACGTAGGTATAATTGTTATTATTTTTAGTATTATGGAACAGATCAATTCTAAACATATATCGCCTAACAGGTTATTTAATAACCTTTACAATGAGGGTAGTTTTTTGTATTTTGAATTATATAATTCATGAAACCGAAAATAATAACCAGGACACGTGAAAAAAGGAGTGGCTGGATTTCTTTGCTCCCAAGTATACTTTACTCTCTATTCTTGTTCTACTCTCCTTAAACTTTAAATACCTCTGCTACACAATATTAAAACCAGCTCCATTTCAATGCCATATATTACGCACATTTCCACTTGTTTCTCCAAGAAATAGTACCAATATCAGTAGATCTCAAGTGCGTGATAGCGGCTTAACTCTCACAGCGGGGGCTCTTGGAGTCGCGGCTGACTTTAATACATTCTGTTCTGCGCCTGCGCACAGCCAATCGATGAGGCACGCACGTTTTCATACCATTGATCTGTTGTAACGCAAATAGTTTGAGTTAAATTGAATCTCAATTACACCGTAACTCACTGTTTGGTATAGTTTATTTGTAAGTCGATTAGGAAAATAACAAAGAGTGACGTCTTAGGTCTAACCAGCTAGACAGCATATTACGTCATAAGCTGTAACTATATAGCATTACGTTCACACTGTATGCTATATCGCAAGCCGGTCTACTGTTTATAGCAAGTTATTAGACGGCGATCCGACGGACGACGGACGGGTAGAAGTGAGGCGGGCGGGTACCGAGAATCGTACGATATAGCTCTGAGAATCACTCAAGTTTATCGCGTACAGTAAGCCAATACTTTATAACATAGCATTCTGTAAACTTGTCCATATAAAATGTATGTTGAGCAATATCGTTGTGCTGTACAATATTTGTTATATGCTATGTACCTATTATAGCGTAGTTTAGACTACGTTGGCTAATCAACATTGAGCTATGCTGCGCTGTGCTGTGCTTAGCTAAGCTAACTTTCTAGTGCTATGTTTTTTCTACAAACAATTTTGAGCTGAACAAGCACCTGATAGACGGAAGACCGAGCGGCCAGTGCGATGAGGGGCGAGTCAGCCCGTATCGCGTGATCCATGTATGTTTTAAACAAAGCGCAGCAAAAAACAACGCATCGCAGTACGTTTTGTTTGTTTCCTCATTATAATCTAAGATGAGTGAATTGACTAAATAGAGCATAGCAGAGCGTAGCATAGATCAATGTTGATAAGTCACACTGAGAGACAAAATAGTACCGTTTCGAGAAACTTATTTGCTGTAGTAACATCATCTGACAAAATTGTGCATAAATGCCTATTATCCATGCTCAATGAATCATACTTAGGTGCAGTTTGTTTGTTAATGAAGACTCAGGTTAACACATCAATTATCTCAGAAACTTTAAACCTCATTTCCTTAACTGCAACATTCCAGTACCTTTTGCCGAGATGACTCACGGCTACAGGTTAGTTGGAAAGTTAACATTTTCACTGTACACCTAACAGCTAACTGGTAGTAACACTTGTCCCTAATTAATTAAACAAGATACCAGCAGACAGATATCTTGCTAATTATCCCGTAAAGACTTTATCACATTGGCAAGTTTATAGTGTAGGCGAATGTTGTGGTTTTGCTAAGTTTCTACCAAGTCTGTGAATCTCACCCTGAGGGCTTTACCCTTAGCTAATAATACTTGATATAAAATTAATGTTCACATTTCTATGAAATGCGTAGTCAGATTCGCTTATAATATGAACATTATATGTACTTACTAGCTTTTACCCGCAGCTTCGCTCGCGTTAATTTAGAAATTTAGGTACAATAATATAATTCAATCATGATTCGAAAGACACGTGGCGCCATCTATTATCGTTATTGTTGTTTTCCTCGAGAACAGTACTTTTTTTCGGGATGAAAGGTACCCTATGTCCGTTTCTGTACACCTGACAACGTATATGCAAAATTTCAGGATTATCGGTTCTGTGGTTTAGGCGTGAAAAGGTAACAAACAAACAAACTTACTTTCGCATTTATAATATTATATACCTTAATTCCAGAATTCAGATAATTTATGTAAACAAAGAAATGTCATTGTCAAAGTGACAGGTTAGTGGTATAAAACATTTTATCATTAAATGTTTACTAAGTAATCATTTAAAATCAAGTTAATTTTAAGAACAATGCAAACAAAATACCGTAGCCAAACAATGTCTTGTGTAGTGTGTCGGAGACGCGCCTTATAATCACTTTAATCAGTCCTTATACGCATTCATCACCATAAGTTTTTCTGTGGCACTCATAGATGTTCGAGGCCGCTTTTTAACAGGCGACCAAAAGTCGGGGGCGGCTGCCTTCGAGGGCCCCGGCTGAGGCTCCATTTGTCAAATAACAAATAAAACTTAACAAACGAACTCAACAAAAACAAGGAAATATAACAAACACCAACAAGATGAAAAACTTAACACGATGATACTATAGCACAATAACAAAATTAACAAACACGCAGCGAAAACGGGAAAAGAAAACGAATGTATTGTTATGTCGCTAAGACAAACAATACACAACTTTGACATTTTGTTAAACGAAATTTGAAAATGTTTTGTACTCCTACAGTGTTACCAGTATCATAAAATACTTTATACCAGAAAATCTCCTTTTTGTAATAACTTTGTTGAAAACTGAAAATTTATAAAAGTAATTACGGTATGATATTTTTTAAATTATTATTTCTAAAATCAGTACATAAAAGAGAATCTAACCCTTTTTCCGGCATTTTCAGTAAATTACCATTAATAAAATATTTTTTTGATCTGTTATCCCCTTTGTTTACATAAATTATCTGAGTTAGGAATTTAGGGTATAGTTAGGATTAGGAAGTTAGGATTAGGATTTGTTTTCGGGGAATACAGGCATGATGTTATGTTATGTATATTGTAACCCGTAAATGCTTGAACACGTTCTTTGATAAACCCGAGGAACATTTTAGTGTTAAGATAAAGCTTTGTAAAGTCTAGTTTATGGAACCTTGACACTACTATTGAATTAATCTGTGGAATTAATAATACAACCTAATGTCATTGCACTTGTTACTTGCCACAGTTGCCACATATTATCGGTCACGTGCAGCGAGCGGAGCGTAACGGACAGGTGCGCGGGCGCACAGGGCGGAGGGCGCGCGCATGCGCCGTGACGCTAAGTTCCCATGCACCCATCACCCGTGGCGAAATGTGTAAGGAGGTTTAAAGGGGAAAGGAATAATAGTGAAGACTGTGTAAGAAGTTCACTCAACAGTTTAAAGAACAAAGAAATAAGTAACGTATCGTTGGTAATCGTGTGTGTTGGTAACGTATGGGACACCTCATTATTATTGATTCTAGCTGTAGGAGTGTAGGCATTCCTATGTTCCAAAGTCAAAGCATTTATTTCAATTAGACCATTTACAGGCACTTTTGAGTTGTCGGAAAAAAAAGAAGTCACTACCGCGTTCCAAACTGGACATGTAGATTCCTATGGAGAAGTACGGGGATTAAACTCCATGGCTAATCTTTTTTTTCAAATATTTACGAAAAAATGTTTACGAGTGTTAGATATGCTATGCTAATAAGAGTACGTACCAGTGGCGAAGGCTCCATACAACTCGATTCCTATCGGCTTCCCTTTCGAAACGAGTAGTTACTGGAATTCACGCATCACACTTGAGCAAGGTAAGCATTTTTGGTCCGGCTTCCCTTTTAAGAAAAATCACCCTTCGCCACTGGTAGGTACCTACAACTTTAACTATGGATGTGTACGAACTGTTACTTAGATGTGTAGTGCACGTTAATAATATTTTGCGTGATAAAACAGAGGACAACTCAACCTAACGTCTAAAGGCTAACCTTAAGATATCACATCTATACATATTCTATTTATTATAGAATTACACAAATAAGTCCTATTTCAGTAAGGAAATGTGTGGACGTAAGCAATATGTTAACTTCCGGCAGGGATTCAACATTGTATTATGCTTTTAATAAGTACCATAACGGTCACTCAAGATGAGCTGAAACTCAAAGAAATGGTTCAAAAGATATTCACGCGTTGGTAAGCCATTTTTGTGTAAAGTTATATGAAATGGAGTATAGTAAAGCTGCGTATAAGTAATAATAATAAATATCATCCTGTAACTGTCCAACTGCATTGCAAAAACCTCTTCACATACATAGAAGGAACAAGCATTGATCACCACGCTTGCTCACTAAGGTTTCCTCACGATGTTTTCCTTCACCGTATGTCAGTGCAGCCTTAGATTAACTAAGAAAGTACATATGACATTAAAAAAAGTCACACTTAGCTTAACAAGCGTGTCGGAACCTCTGGGCCACCACGACTTAGCTTAGCTGTATTTGTAAAGACAAGAAGTTACAGCTGAAGTCGCGTATTCATTGTAAAGTCTGGCGTAGACTACAGCCGAAACGCGCCGAATCGAGTCGAGTCGCATTTGCTCCGTGTGAAGACGAATCGAGGCGAAACGGTCATAATCGCAAGTCGTTAAAACAGAAATTCGCATGACAAGCGATGCGTGCGAGTGATGCGACTCAACGCGTCTCGCCTAGTCGCTGATTAACGTAGTTTTATATTAAATGAAGCGAATTTTTGGGATTCTATTCGACTCGACTCGGCGAGCCTATTGGACGCTAGCCTAGCCCCTAGTAGGGGACAAAAAATGTCACGTATAATCGCACAACGTCGCGAGCCATCGCGTGACATGTCGAGCGACTAGACTAGTCGTCACGGAAATGTCGCGAAAACATATGTCTGTTGACGTCGAGCGATTTTGCCGGACATCACTGGTGACATAATATGTGTCACGGGACATTTGTCCCCTAAGGAAGGCAAGACTTAAAGCTCCACAGAATTTCGAAGCCGAATTATTCGGCAATCTATGCCGAAACTATCTAACAACGTAACCATTGCAATTTGTCTGTTTTTGCACCACAACGTTCACATGGTCGTTAATCTTTCCCACAAGATTACAAATAAACCTCCTGGTGCCCTGAATCCCACGGGGGTGTGGTCAGGTGCAAATTGTCAACCATCACGGAGAACGGTTGTGCGCATGCGTGGAGGAACTGTAAGAAGCGATGAGTCATCGATCATTCAACTGTCTTCATGAACGTCGATGAGTTTTTGTGATTGAGTTATTACGTTACGATGTTTTTTGATTGGTTTTTAATGAACAAGTGAGCGCTTTGTCGTCGAACCTACACGCGATAAATGATTACCAACACTTTCCTGGAGGATACCTCATGGGTACACTCGTGGCTATGTTACCATGTCGGAAATCGAAAATCGACAAAATTGTGCCAGTAGTTTCTAAAATTAGCTTCAATATACAGACATAAAGCGCAGTTCAGTCTACACTATAATTTAATTAGAGCAAATATTGTATAGCACAACGATATCGCTCAGTATACATTTTATATGGACACGTTCACACAACGCTATGCTATAAAGTATTGGCTTGCTGTACGATTGAGCGATTCTCAAAGCTATATCGTACGATTCTCCGGTCCCCGGTCCGCCTCACTTCCACCCCGTCCGCCGCCCGACGGATCGCCGTCAAATAACTTGCTTGTAGTAGACCGGCGATATAGCATATAATGTGAACGTCATGCTATACAGCTATAGCTTATGACACAATATGCTTTACTATATAGCGAAATAGTATAGCGTATTCTAAACTGCGCTTAAGGAATTCATTTTATAATAGACTCATTTAAGTTATCAAGTCTTGTGCCATAAAGGAATTTCTGTTAGACAGCCGTGAAATTTGGCACTTGTCCAACTGCAGGTGTAAGAACTGTGACATGCACGTGTCCAATAGAAACTTCATATTTATTTAAAGAAGCATTTGCACGAAGAATTAATGAATAAGTAGACACCTGATTTATTTTGTTAACATGACAATTGGACAGGTTTATGAATGCATAGTGTGTTCATACATATAAGCAGAGTGTACCCTAGAAACTTTGACCTTATACATCGTATTTCAATAAATTGGTAATTATAACAAAATCAATTGTTCTCAAATAAAAACAAACTTATTACCAAAGACACTTATTTTCCAGTTGCTACATTTTAGATCGATTTTTCAATGGTCAAGTAACTTTTATCTATTGATATTTTGACAGCTCCTGCATAAAAGTTATCTGATGATTGAAAATTCGGTTCTAAATATCATACCGACCGGTATTAGTTACTAGCTGTGCCCGCGACTCCGTCCGCGTAGAAGTCGGAAACCATTATTGTAATATACCTATGTATAGATAAGATACCTATTAACTATTCGTGCGTCATGTATCTATTAGTTACGAAAATCAAACGTATTATAACATGCATATAACGTTACGATGATAGCATAATGTCAGTAATCTCAAGTGAAATTGACTCCTTCATAGAAACAGTTTAGCATAACGGTTAATTGCAAATTGTTTAACAAAACGTTTTTTTAGGAAGAACATAAATCGACTTTCAAGATTTCCGGGTGAGCGCTCAACACTAACACTAAACTGTCAAATGCTTCATTTTAACTAAAGAATGTCGCAAAACTTTCGTTTCCAATCAACGTTACCACTTTCCACCACCTGCCGCGAACTACCGTCATCATTCGCTCTACTGAAACTGAACAAGATAATCTGACCACTTTAGGTCACCTGGTTAGCGGAAGGAAACAGGTGATAATTGGATAAAATACTATTAAACATAGTTACCAGTTTTTATGACAATTACATTTTAAGAATGTCGAAGAAAGATTTATAGCTCTCTTAAAGGCATATTTAGCGATGCGCTGCAAAAACTTGGCGTCCATGAACGGACGATAAATCTTGATTATAATAGTTGTCATTTCCTTCGCAATAAAATGTTATATCAGTTTTTTTACTGAACACTTACTGTACGTTTATGTATCAGTTAAATGTCTGTACCTAATAAACAACTCTAGATACGGCAAGGCAATTTTCTAGTACAGATTATTATGTGTACCAACTTTTTCTTTTTTTCTCAGTGAAACCCATAATAGGAGCTACTTATCTAGTTATCTTCGTCGTTAGCTACAACGCGAGCGGAACAAACGCTGCAAAAAATTAAAGCGCTGGCGATTTGAATGAAATGCCTAAGGCATTAAGTCCGCCTCTGTACTATTTTTGTGCATAAAGAATAAAATAAATAAATAAATAAATTTATCAGCGCTGCAGCGGTGGTAAGAGCGAATGACGTCACGGACGCTAATGAGCGCGGGATGCCGCGCGTGCGCACCGCTCTCACGCCGCGCAATGCGTACGCGCCGCGCTGTTAGGCTGACTGCAGACTTGGAAGAAAAGTTCAAATATTATAATGATCCTGAATCATGATGGCCAAAGTGTGGAAAATTAAACGATTTTTCTGCATCGTGTTTGTCGATATCAGTGACCCTTCGTCTCTAGACAACGTCACTTTCATAAAAATACACATTCGGGTCTAATCGTTCAGTAATCGCGTAGAAACTTTAAAAGGCACAAAATACCTTTTTCATCCCGACGTTTCGGCCATGGTCATGAGTAGACTCAATCCCCCTTATTACAAAAGATGGTCTTAGGAAAACCTAGGTTTTAAAATAGCCCCGTCCCTTTTTGTTATATGACATAAGAAAGTGATGGGTATATTTTAAACCTGGGTTTACCTTGGTCTTGGTTTAAACTTTCTTTTGTAATAAGGGGGATTGAGTCTGCCCGGGACCACGGCCAGTGTAATTCGGCCATTTCAATCATCAATCGGGTATTTTTATGTGTCCAAATCGCGAAAGTTTAATTAAAAACATTTATAACGTCACTTTCTTATTACAATATAGTCTATGAAATGTATGACTTTGACATGTCAGATCACGACAATCACGTAACTTTTTGTCAGTTCCCTTCTCTTCTATTCTCTTCTTTCTGGAGTATGTAACTCCTCCCCAGATCTATTTGTGGCGATGATGATTTTCATCCGTCACAATAATATTAGATTGTGAGTTTTTACTACAAATATTTTTTGTCTAGGCTGATGTGGTATTTTTTTACTGTCATAACAATTATAATATTTATATTTTTTGTTTGTTTCAGTTTTGTACTAACCCAACAAGTCTTCGTTGAGTGCAACTGTATCAATCGAAGAAATTTAATTATTTTTTTTGCCCACTTTCTTTTCCATTTCACTTTCGATATTGGCAGAATTGTCGACATCGGCAATAATTGCTATTAAGAAAAATAGAATAGAATAGAACTTTTTAGCAGATTATATCTATCCTATTCATATAACATCCCACTACTTTTTACGATTTTGGTTGCAGGAAGTATCAGTGGTCATTGTCAGAGCCACGCAACCCTGCGTA
Organism: Amphipyra tragopoginis; assembly: GCA_905220435.1. Taxonomy (NCBI): domain Eukaryota; kingdom Metazoa; phylum Arthropoda; class Insecta; order Lepidoptera; family Noctuidae; genus Amphipyra; species Amphipyra tragopoginis. Next base: position 27,143,934 of record HG992004.1, read on the forward strand.
CGGTCGTTCGTGTTGTCCAATGTAAGTAAATGTAATTCAGTTAAGTATGTACACATTTTCCTTATTGCTTCTGGTCAGGAGATCAAGGCATTAATATGTTGAAAATTTGTCCCAAAGGATTCATATAATGGGCCGCCTGTTTACTCGTTTGTAGCCAGCCTTTTATCCTAATATTTTTAATGGTGATTAGTATTGTTTGGCGATATTAATGGTGCTGTCAAATTGAATGGTTTTGTAGCACTTTTTGCATTAACTGTTAATAAACTTGCCTCTTATGGTAAGTATCTTATAGTTAACCTGCCTAGCTACCTACTTAAAACAAACCGCGACTTTACCGTTCGGATTTTGGGCGATGAAGATTACGTTATAGTTTTCAGGTCAATAAATCCATTAAGATAATGGGAAGTTTACTACTTCAGAGTTAACTAATGATATAATTTATGAAACATGAACATGTTACAACGTGCTTATAATGTACTAGCTTTTGCCCGCAGCTTCGCTTGCGTGAAATTTTGAACCCGTTAAGTGACGATTTTCCATAAAAACTTTCATCCCCTATTTAACTCCCTTAGGGGTTGAATTTCGAAAAATCCTTCTTAGTGGATGCCTACGTTACAAAAGGAACCTACTGTCAAAATTTCAACTTTCTAACCCCAGCGGTTTAGGCTGTGCGTTGATAGATCAGTCAGTCAGTCAGTCAGCTTCTCCTTTTATATGTATAGATGTGAGATATGTAGGTATGGATGTGAACTCTAAGGTAGCAGCATTTAATCTTTATATTTGAAATAAATCTAAATTAATAAAATCTTGCCCAAGCCATCGGTGCCTGTAGTTATACAAATACCAATTACAGTCGTTACAGGTAGTCAGAAGCCCGAAAGTCTAACAACCGGTCTAACCTCAGGATATCGGCATTGCCCAGTAACTGGGTAGCAGAGGTCTGATGGTAGTCGCTCCGTGTAAAATACTGGTATTCAGCCGCTTCTAGTTAGACTGGAAGCTGACCCCAAACATATAATATAAACACATAATATAATAAAAGATAAACACGTTCTAATCAATGACTTTTCTAAAATGATTTAATACATGGAACGTTTGATAAGTCAATTGTCGACCGGTTCGGTGTCTTATCTCGTTTTGTCTACGATTCTCCTAACAAGAGACATAAGAGATAACAAACCGAATAATTTGACAACTGACATATAGAAAAGTTCTGAATTAGAGGAAGCTCATTCTCAAGCATACTTAGTCAAAGTTTAAATAAAAGAGCACTTCAGACTACGCTTTATTATTTCGCTATATAGTAAAGCATATTGCTTCATAAGCTATAATATAGCATGACGTTCACACTATACGTTATATCGCAAGCCGTTCTAGTATGTATAGCAAGTTATTTGACGACGATCCGTCGGGCGACAGACGGGGTAGCAGTGAGGCGGGGCAGCAACGGAGAACCGTACGATATCACTTAAGTTTATCGCGTACAGCAAGCCAATATTTTGTGGTAAAGTGTTGTGTGAACGTGTCCATATAAAATTTCTACTGAGGGATATAGTTGTGCGATACAATATTTGCTGTAAGCTATATAGTATAGCGTGTCTGAACTGCGCTTTAGTCAAAGTTTAAAATAGAGTCAACATTTTAAACGTATCTTCGCAAACAATATCAAATAACTAGGCATGAACATGAAACCAGTCATCATTATATCCATTAGGTATATCGTGTGGAGTGCAAATGTTTCTGAGACGGAAACGAGCGGTGTTAATCCCATGATCCCATGGTATAAGCGGTCAATAGCGAGCACGCCTGTCCGCGGCTTAACTGACACTCATTTTATAGTTATTAAGCCTGAGAAGGACTTGTTTATAATGTTGACGGAAGAAATTTAAATTAATAAGGTACGAATCATTCTGTCGTGTGCCCCGAAGCAGACCGGTAGTCTTGTTCTCACTCAGTGCAACTTAAAACAATAACAACTTAGTGTGCGTAACAGTGCGTGTGTGACTAATTATACCTATCGGTGTTTGTGCCCGTGCGCTAACCGTTCTACCTGCATTGACACAGAGTAGTGTTGCGGACAGAGACTAGCAAACTTCTTACTCGTCATGAATACTAGAAACAGCACCTTTGATCGAATCAGTGACGTCGGCGACCCACCGAGATCTGGTGAAATGAGTATTGACGGGTCTCTAATTGAAAAGGAGTCTCCTCCTCCATACGTCACATTTCGTAAAGGTGTGCCATGTAATAACGACGTAGACTGGCGTGATGAGCTCAGAGATTTCCAGGCAAATATGAAATCTATGCTTAACACTTGTTTGACAAAGCAGGATGAAAAATTTTCAATACTTTTATCCGAATTTGAAGAAATTAAATCATCTATCAAGTTCATAAGCGACAAATATGATTATCTGTCAGAAATGTCGAAAGATTTTGCCTCTCGCGTTTCGAAACTTGAAGAAAAAGTTTCTTCTCCTCAGGCAGTTGAACAACGAATTGCTACACTAAAGGCAAAATTGGAAACCGCAGAACAAAAATCTCGCAACTGTAACATCGAGATAAGCAATTTGCCTGAGAAGCGCGGAGAAAATCTAATGTCGATCCTCGAAAACATTGCCAGATTAATCAAGCAGCCGTTTTCGCCCCGTGACGTCATAGCTATTCACCGTGTTCCTCTAATGAATCCAAAATCTACAAAGCCAAAAAACATAGTTGTCAAACTTTGTAGCCAAATATTACGTGATAACTTCATTGCGGCAACACGTCTTAAAAAGGGAATCACGTCTGAAGAGCTGCAATTGAGTGGCAATCCACAAAAAATATATATAAACGAGCATCTTACGTTGCAGAACAAGAAATTGTTTCGTCAAACCAAAGAGATTGCAAAACAAAACGGACATAGATTTGTTTGGATCAAACACGGAGTCATACTCGTTTGAGCCGACATCCCCGACGCGGCTTTTGTTATTCGTTCTGAAGACGATTTTTCGAAAATTAAACCCAAATTATCTGGATAATCTCTTTGCTATGTGTAATAACGTAAAAGTGCGGTTTCATTATAGTATCATATTTTGTAATTTGTTATTTTGTTTACCATACAGTCTGCACTCTCTAACTCGTTTACTACTCTGTGTTGTTTACGCTATATCTACTAATGAAGCGAGCGCGAAATATTTTTCATTGACCCTCGCGTATCTAAATAAATGTGCAACTAACTTAAAATTCATTTATTTTCTGAATATTTTTGTGTTAATTAACTGTAAGTATGACCATAATAATGCTGTAACACTTGTTAATTTTACATCAAAGTTAAACTTTGGCATTCGTATATACTGTTACTATAACATACATAAAATAATAATAATACTGTCAAAATCTTGCTTACATCATTACCGATTGTATTGGCAATTGTTGATAATATTTAATATGTCGTGTTACTACCACATCTGCTTTACGTATTCTATTTTGCTTAAGACGTCCGTTTTAATTGAACTGGGCTCCAAGCTTTGTTTTTGTAACGTCTTTGGTATTTCTTCTGCTTTTGATGGATAAATACAATTTAACTGTTTACTACCAAAACTGTCGAGGACTGCGTACCAAGCTACATACATTGTTTATGAATATTTTGTCGTTTTCCTATGACGTAATCATTCTTGCAGAGACTTGGCTTATGCCTAACATATCTGACGGTGAGTTCATCGATGATCGTTATTTAGTATTTAGATGCGACCGCGACCGCTGTGCCACGGGAAAGCGTGACGGTGGTGGGGTACTGATAGCCGTTTTACGTACATTACGACCAACTAGCATTTTGATGCGCTCCTCTCACGCTGAATTCGAGCACGTTTTGGTGCAGCTGGCGGCGTCGCATCCTGCTAAGCGCCATATCATAAGTGCAGCCTATATACCGCCGCTTTCTGCGGACTACTTGTACACATCACACTTAGATATGTTGCTAGATGTCATTAACGACACTAATACTGACGCATTTTATATAACAGGTGATTACAATTTGCCAGGCATTAAATGGATGGACCGTAGTGGATGTAACTATGTTGTTCCACAACAGACTGATAATGTGGGCAGTTATTTATGCAATTTTATTTCTTTAACTAATATCTTTCAATATAACACACTGAGAAATAATTTAGGGCGCATTCTAGACTTGTTTTTGTCAAACGTTGACTGTGTGAATGTAACGTGTGCACCATTATTACCGCCTGATACTTACCACCCTCCTTACTCGATAGTAACATCGCTTGCTACAAATTTTATACCAATGAAACGTCACTTATCTAAAAGACATAATTTTTTTAAAGCTAATTACGATCTAATTAATGAAGAGTTACGCAACTTAGACTGGAATCAATTGCTTTGTGATCTTTCTGCTGAACAATCGGTTAATGTATTTTACGATCAAGTTTATAGTATAATTAAAACGCACGTTCCGCTCACTCGTCTCAAGAACTCATGCTTTCCCTTATGGTTCTCCCCTTCTCTCATTCGCATTTTCAAAACTAAAGAAAGGACTTGGCTAAAATGGAAAAATTACCGTAATGTATCGGACTATGTCAATTTTTCAATTCATCGAAAACGTTTTAAAGCTGAATGTGTCAAATGTTTTGAAAGATACATGAAATCGGTCGAAGACAGTATTCCGCTTAGCATTAAACATTTCTGGACTTACGTCTCTAACCGGAAGGGTAGGGCGGAGATTCCGGCAATCATGTATCTTGATAATGTAAACACAAATAATCCAACTGAAATATGTAACATGTTTTCAACCTTTTTCACCTCTGTTTATGAACCTTCGAACTTTGACCCCGCTATGTGGCAGCCACCTGGCACATATGAAGATAATTCGCCCTGCATCTCTGACATTTATTTGCCAGTGGATGTTGTACATAACGCAATTAAGAAATTAGACTTAAATAAAGGTCCTGGTCCTGATGGCTTGCCACCCATCTTTATAAAGAGAACTGCAGAAAGTATTATTCTTCCACTCCATATTACACTTAATAAATGTTTACGCGAAGGTACTTTTCCCGATATTTGGAAACGCGCACATATCACTCCAGTGTTCAAGAGTGGTGATAAAAATAACATACAAAATTATCGTCCTATCTCTATCCTGTCCACCTTGTCGAAGCTTTTCGAGAGTCTTGTGCACGGTCAGCTGTACTCTCATATTCACAACCTCATTATTCGTGAACAGCATGGATTTGTTAAGCGTCGTTCGACCAATACCAATCTCATGTTGTTCACGGACTTTCTATTCAAAAATATGGATGAACAAGTCCAAGTAGACGCTGTGTACACGGATTTTCGGAAAGCTTTTGACAGGGTGGACCACAAACTGCTTTTAGATAAAATCGCTTACAACGGCATCCGTGGCAATTTGTTACGGTGGTTTATGGCTTATATATTCAACAGGTCACAAAAAGTAGTTATTAATGGCTTCCAATCGTGCTCGATTATCGTCTCTTCTGGGGTGCCCCAGGGCTCAATTATGGGGCCCCTACTCTTTGTTCTGTTTATTAATGACATTAAGAAATGCTTTATTCATTCCCAATTTCTTATGTACGCCGATGACATTAAAATTTACAAGTCTTGTAAAAGCACACTGGATTGTCTACTTCTACAAGAGGACCTTGACAGACTTTCTCGATATTGTTCAGACAACAAACTTCAGCTCAGTTTACCTAAGTGTAATACAATCACCTTCACAAAAAACAAAAACTTTTTAACATTTGATTACAGTCTACATGGTGTCAGTCTACAGAGAGTTGACCACATTCGAGATCTTGGGGTTGCAATGGACTCGAAATTGCACTTTGACCTTCATGTTGATAACATTGTTAACAAAGCGTATCGTATGTTTGGTTTTGTCATGAGATCTTCAAACGACTTTAAAAGACCTTCTACTTTCCTACTTTTATACAAAGCTTTGGTCCGCTCCCAATTGGAATTCGCGGTACCGGTTTGGAGTCCTATTTTTGATGTTTACATAAAAAGAATAGAAATGGTTCAAAAAAAATTTTTACGTTCCATGCACTACAAATGTACTAAATCTAGAATACCATACACACAATTATTAGGACGTTATAAACTTCAGAGCTTGGAGTCTAGACGCAGATTACTCATGGTCATGATGCTTCATGGTCTGTGTAATAACAGGTTCGATTGCACTGATATTACTAATAACTTATGTTACATTGTACCCAGAACTGTGATGCGTCGGGAGGCGCGCGTGCCCAAGCTGTTCCACACCGCAAGGTGCAGAACTCATGCTGGAGCACGGGCGCCTCTCCGACGCATCGTAGATACGTATAACACACACTTTATTGACTTGGATATTTTCGCGCTTTCACACTTGAAATTCAAAAGAATGGCTATTGAAATTCTAAATTAATGCTATTGTTATCGTTAAGATACCTATGAGTAGGTACTTACTTCTCTGCTTAATTAACGCACGCATTTAACTATATATTTAATATTATTCCGCGGACATTGGTGTGGGTTACACATTTACCTAGCTTATAATAATCCTGTCATATTGTAACTGAAATGTGTAACTGTTTTATGTCCCAATAAAGTAAAATAAAAAATAAAAAATCATGTTTCTTCTCTACACTTGATACTTATCCAGTTATTGTAATGGCCTCAGATGACTTATTGCGTTTAATAGTTTACGCCACTAGTACCTACGTCATTTGAGAATTTACAGGTTTTAATGAAACAATACCTAACCTATACATGTGTCCTAAAATTCAACGATAAGCGGGCACCAGAGGGAAGACATGCTACCCTCTGGTGCCCGCTTATCATTGAATTTTGGGACACGTTGTATATGCAGTGATAGTCTAGCGGTTGATCGATTGCCTTCCATGCAGGAGGGTACGAGTTCGAATCCGGCTTTAACCCTTGACTTTTCGAATTCATGTGCAGATCATAATTTGATTACTTAAGGCGTTAACGGTGAAGGAAAATATTGTGAGGAAACCTGCACAACTGAGAGGGCTTCAAAAAGTTTTCGATGGTGTGTGTAGTCCGCCAAACCGCATCAGGCTAGCGTGGTGGACTTAGGCGTAAAATCCTTCTAATTGTGAGAAGAGGCCCATTCTCAGCAGTGGGACAGTAATGGACTGATTGTGTATTATGTAGTGCGTAACTTTGCAAATCGTATGATTCGCGTGGTTGTTAATTTGCCACGAGTCCCTCTGACTCACTAATAATAACGTGTAAGGGCAGCAAATGTATTCAACTGTTTATGTAAAACAAGAATGAATACACAAGAGAAAAAACAGCTACTTCAATTTAGGAGTATCTGATCAAAAGTCGCTATTTACATTTTCAAATATATATTTATCTTTTTTTCTATACATAGGGATAGATTTTTTTAAATCGTATCTTTTTTCGATCTCAGAGTGTACTAAAAGTGGCTAATTCCTAATAAAAATGTCCCTGGAATGCTTATTTGTCAAAACACTACAAAAATGTAATGCAACTTATAAGTTTTTGGTAATTTCTGAAAAATTGATTATGACGTAAATAGTCATTTTTAACCGACTTCAAAAAGAAGGAGGTTCTCAATTCGGTTGTATTTTTTTTTTTTTTATGTTTGTTACCTCATATCTCCGTCATTTATGAACCGATTGGTCCCATATAAATATTGTTATGATCAGACCATGAACTTCAGAGATATGGAACGGAACTCCTCATCGGATCAAAGCAAATTCTCAAATTGCTAATATTGCTTTGTTTATATTTGTTGTTGGGAACTGACTACTGGAAAAGAGGAGGGGGTGCGTGTCCCCCCTCCCCCCTTTGGAATGTTTTCATTATATCGTGTAAGGTATCATTAGAAAGGACTTTTTATGCCCGACTACGTCAAAGCCAAAAAGAAGGGTTATTGAGGAGGGGCTTAAAATTATGACACTAAAAACGTATTTAATAAAAAATAAACTTTAAAAAAAGTAACAACCGACTTCAAAGAAATACTAAAAGGAGTGAAATAATTACCATAATATAAAATTAACAGTTTCAGAAGTCGGTGCAACTCTACACTGAAGCAAATAGAAGCCACCGACTTCTGAAACTGTTAATTTTATATTATGGTAATTATTTCACTCCTTTTAGTATTTCTTTGAAGTCGGTTTTTACTTTTTTTAAAGTCTATTTTTTTTGATCAAACTCTCTTCAATTATTTTATACATATATAAGCTACTTTCACGTGCTGAAAAAGGTTGGTCAACAAAATAAGCTAAGTAGAAAAGCAGTAAAGTGTTTTGCGATAGTGTTTTTAAATTGTTTTTGTCCATAATTTCGAACCCCTCCTAGCGTAGCAAAGGGTAATTGCGAGTCGTGACCGCGAGCGTGGGAATAATCGACCACTCAGTTTCATATCGATAAATATGGCTAGCATCAATATGTTAACTAAAACATTAAAAAAAAACAACTCAGCTAAAAATATTTCCTATGGACATAAAAAACTAAAAAAAAAAAAAAACAGACTAAAAAAAAACTGAAAGGAGTAAAATAATATAAAATTAACAGTTTCATAAATCGATGGCTTCAATTTGTTTCAGTGTAGAATTGCACCGACTTCTGAAACTAATGTCATGTGTGTATATTATAATTTTTGTTTTTGTTGTTTTTTTTTTCAAAAAGCGCTGAGTCATTTTCGATAAAATTTTAAGGGTCCTCTGAAGTATGACCTACTAAACAAAAAAGAATCTTCAAAATCAATTCACCATTGGCGGAATAATTGCGTGACAAACATACAAAAAAAACATACATTCGAATTAAGAACCTCCTCTTTTTTGAAGACGGTTAAAAAAACATACAGTTCGTTTTTACAAAAAAGATTTGTTGCAAATAAATTGCTATCATCAAAATATCGGGTTGCTGACCCTATAGTCTACTATGAATATATTAGAAAAAGTTTGGAATACAAAGGGTTGTTTTAGAAATAGCCCTGCATTGTGCTTACCCCCGTTGGTGTTCGGCGTGAGTGATATAAATGAGCTGCCGCCATTGTAGGCCGGGGGCCCGAGGCCTGCGACCGGCTTTGTCAGAAACCTGTTCTGAATTAAACATTTCTAACGCAGTTCGGCGGGGAAATGCTATTTTTTATTGGAGTAACTTCATTTATTTATGTCAGAAATGTTTTGTTAGGAACGATTCGTTTCATTTTATGATGTCTGTATAAACGGGAATTCAGAGTACTTTTAAGAGGTATTCCATCTGACAAAGGCGGGTGAATTATTACAATTTGAACCTTATAGTAAAGACATAAAAGTTACAACACCCGCCTTCGTGAGATAGAAAGATTACCAGATTTTAATTTTTAACAGCATGAAAGCTTTTGACATTCTCTTTAATTTAATTTGGAGTAGTACATCGGTGATTTTAGGCTTTGTTATATTTTAGTTAAATATTGTTAATCAGCTTTATTATGTTCATTAGATAAATTCAATAAGAATATAATTTATTTATCAAACAGCTTTATCAAACACTTCTGTTAAAGATTTAACATGTATAAAAACTTTTATCGGATAATGTTTTAAAATATTTGTTATATATGCTATCACTGCCTGACTCTCTCATCCAACATTAATTACAAATGTTGTCAACAGATGCTTTACTCAAGAGCCAACATCCCCAAGCCCTAACATACATAATGTTTGTATACTCAAAACAATTTGAAACACAATGTACTCACTCAAATAATTCACTCATTCAAGTATTCAACACAATTCACAAGTTCCCCCAAATATTTGCAATATTGCGTCCCTAACATTCTAAATTCAAACGCAATAATCGGAAACGCGTCATAACTCAAGGTGCGCTTGACATGACGATCAAAAACGATCGAGATACATTGTCAGACTACTTAAATGCGCATTGCACATGCGCGGGAGCCACATAACAGGGTGCTCTCAATAACATGTGTATGGCGCAGTTCAATCAATGCATTAATAGTTCGAGGGAACGTTAAATGAAGGTGGGTTGTGGTGTAAACGCATAAGCGGCGCGGATTCATACAATACAATTTCATACGCTGCTGAAAATGGATATAAGATCATTACATATAAATGAAATGAAAAGTTTTTTTTTACTTTGCTATTAGTTAAATTCAACTATGCTCCCATTCTTCTTCTCTCGTGTTGGCACCCACTGTATACTCTGTATGCTCATGCTGTAGTGAAAGGATTAGCTAGTCAGCAAGGTTGGTAGCGGGGCTGACTATCCTGGGCGTGCCGGTTGTACTTAAGCATCGTCATTCGTGAAATAGCTTTTAATGCACCGTTGTTGCCAAAATCAACACATGTGGCAAATTAATTGATAATCGTTATAACAGTGGTTCCGAACATCCTCTTGATATCTCTTAATCATCCGCGAATTAGAACGAGGGTTCTATTCTTTTCCGAACCAGTTCTTAACCGTTTGATTGATTTTTCAATACTCAGAATATGAAATGTTCACGTCATTGCAACGCTACTTCTCGTCACTTACGCCACGTCAAACAACTGCATCTCCACAATACGTTTGTTACGGCGTATTTATATCGGTAGTAAACGTCCATCTGACGCGATTGTCGCGCTGAGGTGCGTTACGATTGCTTTGTGTCGCACTGACGCACCTCGCCCGCTGCGCCGGAGACAATGATTTGCGATTATTTTGTCGTTATAATTGTAGTGAGCCTATAGTGGGGTTGGAGAGTGTTGATACTTGAACAAATGTCGATGATTCAATTATTTTTTAATGGCGGTTTTCTAATGTAGAATTTTTCTGACTTTAAATGGGTAATATTGGTGAATATATTGTCCCTGGCAGATAAAAGACGCTGCTGACTGCTTTGTCGCCTTATTTTGTTTTAATTTTTTGACTTATGTTCGTTTGGCCCTAGTTGCACCTGATGGTAAGCACAGACAAGGTCTAAGATGGAGCACGCGAATCCAAGTAACAGATATGTAGAAGTATTCCCCAATACCCCTCCGGCTCTCACATACACACGACAGAATACAGTAAACTGCTTGGCGCTGGACTTTAATGTGAGGGTGGTAGCTAGCCAGGCGGACCGTTAAGATCCTACCACCAAGCGTGCTGGATTTTGTTGAAACTTACAACACGCGTTAACTCCCAGCATGCAGTGAGGAAGTTTTATATTCTAGCCCGTCCCCACATGGGTTATCGTAAGGAAATCCTCGTGAATACGTTCTTCCCTGGGGAAGGTGAAGGGTTATGGCAGACTCTTATCGCCTAAAACCTCCACGGTGTTCCTCCAAGGAACTATGGGAACCGGGGGGGGGGAGGGACCGGGATCGCGGAATTCGCTACTGCATTCCCGCAACCCTGGCAGGACCTCTACGACCAGAGACCACAAGATTCACCACGGTTGAGAGCCAAAGACCACACGACACAGCGCCAATGTTATTGGCTAATTTCAATTGATGGGATTTCGCGTCCGATGTCAACATTACTTATACATAATCGTTTGGACTAATGTAAAACCGGTCATAGCATTAGTCATAGTATAATCACAAAGGAAACCAAGCAACAATTATTTCCGGCACAAATTCAAATACAATGATTGAAAGAAAGCCCCATTGTTGCTGCAATGCTCCCGTTGCACAAACAAGCAAACAAACGAACAGGATTGAGGAAATCGGTCGAAAGTAATCGGATCTTGTGTAAACGGCGCGTGCGCCGGACGGCTCTATTGTTGCCGCGCAATGGTAAGTTACCAACGCTGTAACCCTGTGGTTTTAGGGCTATCAGGTTAATTAACAATCATTCTGTCTAAGGGCTTAGATAGGCGTTTGTCCAGCAGTGGACAGTATAGCAGTTCACTGCTGGCCAAACGTCTGGCTGATGATGATGTCCAAGAGGATAGCAGCATCCTCCTATGTGCTAATAACAACTTACCTGCTATCACCAATCTATTTGGCGAGACTAATGATTATTAGAATGTACCTTCAAGACCGTTCATCGTACATTTACAGGCTAAAATGATGATGATGATACAGCCTTAGCATCCGTCTACCATTACCGAACACCATTACCAAAGAAAACCGAACCTCGGGTTTAAAAGCTTAAAGCAAAGCCCTCGCTATAATCCGATTCCAAACAATACACAAAACAACACTTTTTTTTTGGGTTCGTGTCAACCCTGCGCAGCGTCACGGGCATTGTTCGGTGCGCCGGCGCAGCTAGTAGCTTGCCCATTAACAGTGCCATTGTTCCTCCGACCGCCGCTGTGGAAGGACCACTAAATAATAGTGTAGAGAAGACCCACTCCTACAAACCAACAATTATGTTTAAGATGTTGTTTGTTTAAGAAGTTGACTGCCTCGTTGGTCTAGCGGTCGCAAACGCGACTGCTGAGCAGGTCCTGGGTTCGATCCCCGGGTCGGGCAGTGTTATTGGGTTTTTCCGTGTGGAATTTCTCAGTAGCAGCCCGGAGTCTGGATTTGTGTCCGGTTGATAGCAATAGCTTCGCCCCCTATTACATGGCACTTAAACATAACGGCGAAATGAGAGTGTACTATTCACCTCTGCCCAAGCCTCCGGGGAATTCAGGCGTGATGTTATGTTGTTTGTTCATATTATCATCTGAGCAGCCGAGCCTTTGAGATAGTTATGGTGACCGCCGTTACCGGCCGAGGAAACTCAGCTACAAATCACACAACTGTTCATACAAATAGTACTGCAGTTAATTTGGATCATACTTTCTTTGATTCGGATTGGACGAAATGTACAACCGCCTTTAGGTCAGCAAATCGGATAATTATCCCGCCATCTAATAATCGTTAGAGCTTTGTTGTTATGTGACTGGACTGCGTGTAATTGAGGATATTGTTTGAAGGAAATTGGTGTACCAAACAGCGATAAAAAATGATTCAGCATAAGATGGAACTTATGGAACAATCTCAAACCATTAAGGAGCTGGTCAACGATCAACATTTTACGGCAATGCGTAGCCGGTAATACCTAGCAACCAGTAACTATTTACTGCATCATAATGAGTCACTTGATGATTACCGTTAATTAATTGCTGTTTACTATAGCCATACTCTACAACACACGACCGTACCACCAAATTTGAGGCATTATTGCCGGGTAACTTGTGTATGCAAGCATAGAATAGAGTAAGAATAAAGTTTATCAAAAAAGATTTCTATAATTAATTCCTTAAATCTAACATAGGTGTTGATGTTTGGCTTCCACACTAGGTCGAGCCTGACTCGCGTAAGTATGTTTCCCTAACATTGGTGGCCACATATGTATGTGCAAAATACAGGTTGTTAACGAATTCGTGTAATTCCTTCAAATCGCGTGATCGACTGGTGACACAGATTAACCCTAAAAGGGAATTTTTGAAAATCAACTGAAAAAAAATTGAAAATAAAATCTTAGTTTTCTATTTCTGAGTCATTTTAGAGCCCTGAGATAACTTACTGCAAAGAGCGATATCGCGTTAGTCGTGCCTGCCAGCCGCGTCGCCGTGCTTTCATTCATTTATGCGTGCCATCGAAATGTTCAAGAGCATGAAAATTTATTTTTGCAAAAAAAAAAAACTTATTTTTTTACTGAATCTTTATTAGGTTGTTTAGATACGATCATTTACCAATATCGCATGAAAAAAAATTTTTTATTTTTTTATTTTTATCAGGCTAATTCCCGTGCGGGGCCAATTTACACCAGTAGTAGATCATGTGGTTTTAAGGAATTACACGAATTCGTTAACACCCTGATATTGCCGTAAAATGTTGATCATTTACCAGCCCCTTTCGACTGTAAAGTAGTATGTGCTTTTCTTTTTGTCCGATATGTGTTTCATATCAAACATTGTGTACACTGTACCTTCTGCATCTATTTATTGTATGGTAAGGTCACAGAGACGTAAAAACGATTCCTTGACTGTCTCTCACAATGAGAGGATTGCTTGGTCCCCAGTTTGAATATTCTTAGATACGATCTGTTGTTAATTAAGAGGGTATCAAACTCTGTTGGGTAATGCTTTAGAGCTTCTAAGTAAAATCTCTTCTTTAAGTTCATTAGAGTTTGCTTTAACTAAGGTGTTTGACTCAAGCCTAATGATTTTCGATTCAGCTTTATGTGGATTTACGGCCAATATTAATCGATTTTAATTCAGAAGATTGACGAATGATATGGTAACACAAAATTGCGGTTTTAAAGATGATGTAGTGACAAACATTGAACATTACACATATTGAACATTGAGGATGCTTAGGTAGTTTGGTCATTTATAAAAATATATTAGGCGGATTGTGTGGTGAAGGACACGATGTAAGTGGAAACGCCCGTAGAGGACGTCCTAGAAGGACATACATCGATGCTCAGACCAAATAAAAAACCAAGACAGAACGCTGCGAACAATACAGTGAAGCATACCAAAACTACACCTCCGCTCTATGCACACACACACACACGCACACATTTACAACATTTTTCAATCAACCTACAATCAAACTACACCTCACTAAGTGCACACATGTTTACGAAACCGGCCTCACGTCACTGTTGACAGTATATTTGATCTGAGCATCGATGTTATTGGTGATGTTCTTCAAAAAGGACAGGTGCGTAGTACTCTCAACCAGCGTGCGTGTATGACAAGATGTATTAACGTGGACATAGCGAAAGAATTATGTAAGGATGTGGCGTTCTACAGATTCTGCCTACTCCCATGGAAAAAAAGCGTGAGTTTATGTATCTTAATCCAAAATCTCTGGATGTAAAATGATTTAAGTAGATGTAAAATCGCTATACCTACGTTTTACATAATTACATATAATCTCTAGATTGTACATACAATGGGCATAAAGCAGAACAAGAATTGTCAGGGCCAGCTTTGCTGTAATATTTTCCAAGTTCTTTCTCTGATCAAAAAAGGATTTGAAAAAATTTTGTACACATGGCTACACATCAAGATATACATTTCCAGTTTACACTGACCTCTCATTGTAAGGAAATCCTATACAATGCGAGATCACCTTATACTGGAAATATATAGCTTGATCTGTAGCCGTGTGTACATAAAAAAATGCTCGTATTTTTATTAAATTACTGCTTTGTTTCAACCTAACAGATAGAACCCCAATTCAGAACCCATACGTACCAAATTCCTCGCAATGTATTTGATTACCTAGTTTTTGTAACTCAACACTCCACAGTACCCAGCTCATTGTCATTAAATACTAATACACTCAAATTACATTCTGTAACTCGATTCTTCTAACACCCTGAGGCAAAGCCTCGAAACAAATCAGCTCGAACATTTTTTATTGAAACTTCATCATTCAAAATTAAACCATAACTCCTAGAAACAAAGCTTACTTTTGAATGTATGCAGGTAATTTGTAAAACATGATAAAAAAATAATCGTAGGTTAATTCTTTGATATGATCAACGGTTTCTGTACATTCGTTGCGGAGGGCGTTGTCAAGGGCTCGAGGGTAACGGTACGGTGTTTTTTGTTCACATTCTTTCCCTTAACGTTAGGGTTCAGATATTTGCATTTTGGAATTTATAAAGACATGTTTACGGCAATATTTTAACACATTTTTATTGACTGTTAAATATGTTGAGTAATTTTTTCAAGAGATGCATTCTGAATAAAAAACTTTTTTTTTAAATGAAATATTGGTAATCCATGTTAGACGTAATGATACGTCTTATTATAGACTACTTCGTTATCTGAATGATAGGTCAGAAATCCCACCATTCGTTCATTCACAATATTAGGTAACATTTACAACGCAGGCGCAATACGCATGATTATAGATGCGAAGCCGGTTGACAACGTTGTCAACCGCGCGGTTGACAACCACATTTTTGGATAACAACCGTTGTCTACGGTTGTTTACCATTTTCGACGGCTTGAAATGGATAATAACCTGTTTTTTTTAATGGAATCAGTTTTTGTCCTTAGGTAATAGATAGAATAAATAGCCCCACTTTAAGGGAAACGATTGTTTTTTTTTAAATGAATTATAGATTCTTTATTTTAATGTAAAGTAACTTTTATGAGAGATTTCTTTTAGCGTAGGTACCTTAATTTTGAAATTATTACTTCCGAATTGAGTAATTGGGTAGTAGTGGCAACGTCGCTCAAGGTCAAGTGACGACCCGCGCGCAAAATAGTTTGTAATGAAGTAGGTAGGTACCTACCTAATTATTTTCGAGTTTCGTATAACGTAGGTAGGTATCTACCTATCGGATAAAACGGGGTAAATAGAGACCCACGGGTGAATAGATACAAAACTTTAAACGAGTTTCTAAGGTTGAATTACGAAATGTATGTGTCAGTACTAACAAGGTAACAAAATTCTTAATTTTAATTCAGTAAAACATTCGAGTCCTTCTAGGCAACAAACAACATTTTCAGTATCGTGAAAAACCGTTTTGAAAGTTACAAATAAAATATTTTAGGGTCAAAACATAACCAACCTTTTAGCTTGCAGTCGGATAAACGACCGGTAGTCAACCGTTGTTTATAGGTTGCTAACGGCTACTTTGGATAAATATCGGTTGTCAACCGCTGTTTTACAACTATACGCATGATTGAATACGTAGAACAAAAGACTTCAACGCGCCGTGTACACGCGCTCTCGATGTTTCAATGTTTACGAAACAATTAATCATTGTTCTAATTATTACAACAGAACTGTTGCAGTATAATGTATACACAAAAAAAACTATGTACACCTCCCACATGTCTACACTTATTAGTCTTAAGGGGGATGTGTTTCGTCTCATCCCTATACACTCTATACATTGCTGCATTGTCATTACCAACAATTATTGCATATTACGATTCTAAGGTCCGGTTGCTCGAAGCTCAGTTACGTTAACTTTAGGGTTAAGTTATGGTTAAAGTAAACTTAACCGGCGGAGAAATTTAAAAAGCGTTTTTGAAGTAGCGGTTACTTTAACGAGCAATCAAATTACTGATTTAACGGCGGTCAAAATAACCGATAGGGTGGGGGTGGTTTAAATTTTGACATTAGTAAATTGTAGTTATCGGTTACCGTTTTTAGGTTATTTACTAAATATTTCTTTGCGAATACACTTTAAAATGGGATCAGAGCGTTTTGTTTTGGATTTAATTAATGAAGACAGTTCTTCCGATGACGATTTCATATTTGAACAAGTAGTCCGACAAAGACAGAGAAGTTTTCGTCCACGAGCTGATTCTTTTTTATGGGAGGAAATAGATTTCAGAGCACGCTTCAGAGTGTCGAGGAACTTGGCTAAGGTGCTTGTAAAGAAATAAAAAGGATTTATTTTTTTATCAGTCTCTTTCAACTTGACAGCTAATACAGTGTTGGCCGTCGAAAAAATTATTACCCATCGAAAATTAAGGGAGGTAAATGAAATTGTACTGACAACACTTTAAACCGGCCTATGGTCATCAACCGGCCACAAATCCAGACTGCAGGCTGTTACTGAGAAATTCCTCACAATAACACTTTGCCCGACCTGGAGATGGAAGCCAGGACCTCATGATCAATAGTCGTGTTTGCGACCACTAGACCAGTACTAGAAATAAAATGCCGCAAAGATAGTAACTGCATCTTAAGCAAAACACTTCAAAAATCAATAAACAACGTCTGGAACTGTAGAAAGCTATTAAAAACATAACATTTCGATCTCGTTATAATTAGCAGCGGATTGTTAGACCGAACAAACTATTTGATCGCAATCAAACAATAGAACAAATGCTATTCCCATACTATTTCTATGTAAAAAATAGTGGAATGTGGCGTGTGGAGTACGATGCTAAATACCTAAACTAATCGAGTTTTTTATGACAAAGTTTGATAGGGAAATACTTCACACTGGTTTTTTTTTTGTGCAAGTTTTGATTTGCTTCGTTATTTTACATCTTGTATTCAAGATATCAATTTAATAACTTTATGAGGTTGTCGACATGTGGGAGATTGACTCAGCAGTCATTGTGCCGATAGTCGTTACAGCCAGTGGTATAATAGCCAAGACCCTCGCCCAGCATCTGAAGAGACTCTCGTCAAGCAGCTGGATAAGGGCTTGATTCAAAATGCGGTACCCCTAGATACGGCGCATATTGTAAAGAAATTCCGTT
Organism: Amphipyra tragopoginis; assembly: GCA_905220435.1. Lineage (NCBI taxonomy): Eukaryota > Metazoa > Arthropoda > Insecta > Lepidoptera > Noctuidae > Amphipyra > Amphipyra tragopoginis. The sequence continues at coordinate 27,162,067 of HG992004.1, forward strand.
CTCTGGAGCCCTGACCTTCTGACCTTGCTAGCTTGGACCTTGGACCCTGTTCGCTATGCCAGGGGGCAACTATTTTTATTTTATTTAAGGGGATGTATAAAAATATACTGAATAAATGACTTTATGATAAATTATAATCGATACAAATAAATGTATTTCGCTCAATCAAATCGTGACAGTCAATTTTGATATCATCGTCTCGGTTCTGTTATTTAATTACGTAATCTACGGTGCATCACAGAAATTTACTACACTTTAATGAAACTAGATTTTCATACATTTAATGAGAATCCAGTTTTTGGACAAATCATCACAGCTAACGATGTTGTCTTTCCACTTTTGTATCTCCAAAATAATATATAACAAACAGCTCTTCCAACAATAATTCAACAAGTCACAATAACACTGTTGTGTTTTTTTTGTTTTTCTGTTGTCCTTCTTGTAGATGCTCCTTGTCTACATAACCGGCCAATTATTGACAAGACTTGAGGGGTCTCCAGCCGTTGCAGCAATGGGGGGAAGTAAAATACTTAACCTAAGCTAACTACTTGTACTACACTAACATCGTGACTACTAGCAACAACAGCACTAAGAGCGACCCCTAGTGGGGCAAAGTCGGCTTAGGACGTTGCTGGCGGAATTTTGGGAGGGAGACAGCTTGATTAGGGCTGAATTATTTATTTATTTATAATTCTATGCACTATGGTGGTACATAAGGCGGACTTAATGCCATAAGGCATTCTCTACCAGTCAACCTTTGGGTTAAAAAGAAAAGCATTGAAATAGGTACAGCAAAAAAAATGAGTTGACAATTTCGTACTGAATATACTTAGTACGAATTCATAAGATAAATATAAGTTACCTACATAAAATACATAAATACAAATGTTTTGAATTTATCAGTGTGGACTGTACAGTCTATTTCACTTAAATAGTAATAGATAAATGGCTGCGTCAAATAATATCGTACAAGAGCTGTTACACGATTATTTTTGTTTTATTTGATAATTTTGGTCCTAGGTACCTACTACCTACTTAGTATTATGGTATTTTTTCACCAGTTATCTATATAGTCCGAGAGCCGGCTGCAAAAATACCTACCTCATCGGCTACCCCAATAGGCTATGTTTAGATCGTTAACCGACACTTAAACACGTCAAAAAAATCAGGTCTGCCAGAGCCGATCCTGCCGGGTCATAGAAATAATCGATACTTTTTGACGTAATTTTTTAGTAAAAATTACGTCATAAGATACCCGAATGAAAGTGCTGGCAGCAGTTAACCATTGATTAGTTATGTAAAAAAAAGTGGGTCTGCCATTGCGCACCCTGCCGGAAGTACCTGGCAGACCCCTAAAATATGCCCTTCTGACACACTAAACCTACCTCATCGAGTACCCGGATGGGACCAACGCTAAATAATAACCAAGATGCCCCTGATAATGGATCAAAAGGTCTGCCAGGTCTAAGCTTGCCGGAACTTAGTGTTCAAAGCGTTTGAAGTTGATAGGGAGCATACTTTCACCTGAAGTCAAAACAACATTATTTTGTTTCTTTTATACAAATTTATGAATATTAACTGCTTTTCTTATAACAACATGAAATAATAATAAATAGACCAAGAAAACCAAATAGGTACATAAAAACCATCGCGCGAAAACGAGACAGCTATAGTTCAAATCAAATCAAATCAAAAAATTTTATTTCACATAAACCAATACAGGCGCTTATGAAAAGTCGAATTTAGGTGCACGGTTCCAATTAGTCGTTTCCTATGGAGAAGAGCCGGCAAGAAACACCATGGTTACTCTTTAAAAAAAAAGGGATATCTTTTACAATTTCAGTGAATATAGTAGGTACTATGAGAGAGAACAATGTAGTCTTGACACAGGCCTTGGAGTATAGTACCAAGTCTTGAGTACAAAATTTAACCAAAAAGGGAAAAAAAATGTAGAAGAAAAAAAAAATACAATATGAATAATAGTAATTTACACAATTATATGTATAGGCAAGTCCACAAAGTTCTCACATTTACAAAAAATAAAATGAAGCTAAATTATATAAAACAATTGACATACTTAAATGTCATCATAACTTAAACAAAAAATCATTATAGAGTAAGATAAAAGATATCTTGAGAGTAATGATAGCAATAAAAATAAAAAATAAATAATCATAATTGAGGATAGTAAATAGACATACACATACGTCGTTAATGAGGTACCAGGGAAGCCACATGTGCAGGAACTAGAGCCAAACATCTCTGTCCTCGACGTAGTCCTTAATCTTGTAGTATGCTTTTTGAGTGAGGACACGTTTAATATGGGTTTTGAATTTTCCCTCGGTAAGATCTGTTACAGATTTCGGCAGTTTGTTATAAAAACGTACGCCATTGCCCAAAAATGACTTACTAGTTTTGCTTAGTCTAAATTTAGGTATCACAATTTTATGTTTATCCCGTGTATTTTTATCATGAAAATCACTCCTAACATTAAACAAATGCAAATTTTTGCGTACATATAAAATATTTTCTAAGATATAGAGTGACGGCAAAGTGAGTATTTTAATATCATTAAACACGTTTCTAAGGGACTCGCGGGAACCCAGGTTGTAAATGGCACGGATTGCTCTCTTTTGTAAAATAAAAACCGATTCGACGTCAGCTGCCGAGCCCCACAACAGAATGCCGTAGGACATAATGCTGTGGAAATAAGCGAAGTATACTAGCCTAGCTGTAGCCACATCAGTCAGCTGCCTAATTTTCCTAACAGCATATGCAGCAGAACTTAACCTCGCCGACAGGGCAGTAATGTGAGCACCCCACTGCAATTTTGAGTCAATAGTTATACCTAGGAATACGATTTCATTAATTGTATCAAGTTTGTTGCCATCAAGCATTAAATTTAAACCTACTTGGGGTACATTTGGTAGAGAAAATCTAAGGCATTTTGTTTTATTTGCATTAAGTAATAGATTATTGGCTGTAAACCATTTGGAAAGAACAGTTAGGCTCTCATTGACATGTAAAACATCCCTATCTTTCCTATCTATTTTAAAAATTAGGGAAGTATCATCAGCAAATAAAATTATATCAGATAAATTGGACATCATAAAAGGAAGATCATTTATATAAACTAGAAATAGAAAAGGCCCAAGAATTGAGCCCTGAGGCACGCCCATCTTAACCAGAGACCAAAATCAAAATCAAAAGTTTTTATTTCACATAAACCATTACAGGCGCTTATGAAAAGTCGAATTTAGGTGCACGGTTCCAATTAGTCGTTTCCTATGGAGAAGAGCCGGCAAGAAACTCCATGGTTACTCTTTTAAAATCCATATCTTTAACAATTTGAGTGGGTACAGTTATGACTTAGATATGAGAGAACAAAGTAGACTTAAGAGCAGGAACCACACAAAAAAACAAAATGAAAAATATGGTCACAAATTAACTAGGTATCCAGGCATCTAGCAAGTCTACAAAGCTCTCACATTTACAAAAGGTAAAAGGACGCTAAACTATATAAAACAACTGACATGGTTAATTGTCATCAAAACACATTACAAAGAAAATCACTGTATAGTAAGATAAAGATATCTTGAGAGTAACGATAGTAATAAAAAAAAAGCTAATCGTAATGAGGTTAATTAATAGACATACACATACGACGTTAATGAGGTACCAGGGAAGCCACATGTGCAGAAGGAGTTACTTCCAAACACCTTTGTCGTCAACGTAGTCCTTAGTCTTGTAATATGCTTTTTGAGTAAGGACACGTTTAATATGGGCTTTAAACTTTCCCTCGGTAAGATCAGTTACAGATTTCGGTAGCTTATTATAAAAACGCACGCCATTTCCTAAAAATGACTTATTAGTTTTACTCAATCTAAATTTTGGAATCACAATTTTATGTTTATTACGTGTATTTTTATCATGAAAATCGCTTCTAACATTAAACGTATGCAAATTTTTCCGAACATACATAATATTTTCAAAGATGTAGTGTGACGACAAGGTAAGTATATTAATATCTTTGAACACGTTTCTAAGGGATTCGCGGGAACCCATATTGTAGATTGCACGGATTGCTCTCTTTTGTAAAATAAAAACAGAATCTACGTCAGCTGCTGAGCCCCACAATAGAATGCCGTAGGACATAACGCTGTGGAAATATGCGAAGTATACTAACCTAGCTGTAGCTACATCAGTCAGCTGCCTAATTTTCGTAACTGCGTATGCAGCAGAACTTAACCTAGCCGACAGGGCAGTAATATGCGCACCCCACTGCAATTTTGAATCGAGAGTTATACCTAAAAATACGGTGTCATTAATTGTATTAAGATTATTGCCTTCAAGCATTAAATTTAAACCTACTTGGGGAACATTTGGTAGTGAAAACTTAAGGCATTTAGTTTTATTTGCATTTAGTAATAGATTATTGGCTGCAAACCATTTAGAAAGAACAGTAAGGCTCTCGTTAACATGTAAAACGTCCCTATCTTTTCTATCTATTTTAAAAATAAGGGAAGTGTCATCGGCAAATAAAATTATGTCTGATAAGTCGGTCATCATATAGGGTAGATCATTTATATAGGTTAGAAACAGAAAAGGTCCAAGAATTGAGCCTTGAGGCACGCCCATCTTAACTAGAGACCCCGAAGATATCGCACCGTTAGCACCAACTTTTTGCTGTCTATTAGATAAATAGGAGAAAACAAGGTCAGCAGCTCGGCCACGAATTCCGTAATGGTGTAATTTACAGATGAGGGTGTTGTGGTCAACGCAGTCAAAAGCCTTGGAGAGATCACAGAAGATGCCAATAGCATCCTGAGAGCTCTCCCAGGATTCCAAAATATGAGTGACTAGTTTCACTCCTGCGTCAGTAGTCGACCTACCTTTCGTGAAACCATACTGGCGACTATGCAATATCCCGTTCAGGTCAAAATGAGACATCATCTGATCAAGCATGATTTTCTCAAAGATTTTACTAAGTGCTGGAAGCACCGAAATGGGTCTGTAATTTGAGGGGTTATTCTTGCAACCTGATTTGAAGATTGGTATTACCTTACTATGCTTCATCAAATCAGGAAATGTACCGCTATCTATACATTGGTTAAATATGTCTGTAAGTAAAGGGGTAATGGTGTTAATGATAGCTCCAAGAACCCTAACAGAAATGCCCCATAAGTCTTCAGTATTTTTTATATTTAGACTTTTAAAAGCTTTTATAATCGAGGTAACAGAAATGTGCTTAAATTCAAAGATAGGTATATCTTTACAGAAATTCTGTTTAAGTAAGGATTCGGCTAGTATAGAGGACGAAGCAAGGGATTTCGTGACCTCTATCGGGATATTCGTGAAAAAGTTTTCGAGTGTCTGAGCGACTTCAGACTTATCTGTAATTAATTTATTATCTGATTTTAGAATTAGTTCGTTATCCCGTTTTTTTGTGTTTCCGGTTTCTTTATTAATTACCTGCCACACAGTTTTTATCTTATTATTAGAGGCACCTATTTTGTTACAAATTAATCTAGATTTAGCTAGAGTACAGACCCCGACGATATAGCACCATTGACACCCACCTTTTGCTGTCTATTTGATAGATAAGAAAAAACGAGGTCAGCAGCTCGTCCACGAATTCCGTAATGGTGTAATTTACAAATAAGTGTATTGTGGTCAACGCAGTCGAAAGCCTTGGAGAGATCACAGAAGATGCCAACAGCATCCTGAGAGCTCTCCCAGGATTCAATTTGAGTGACTAGTTTCACTCCTGCGTCTGTGGTCGACCTACCTTTCGTGAAACCATACTGGCGACTGTGCAATATCCCGTTTAGGTTGAAATGAAACATCATCTGATCAAGCATAATTTTTTCAAAAATTTTACTTAGTGCTGGAAGCACAGAAATGGGTCTATAATTAGAGGGGTTATTCTTGCAGCCCGATTTGAAGATTGGTATTATCTTACTATGTTTCATCAAATCGGGAAATGTACCGCTATCTAAACATTGGTTGAATATGCCTGCAAGTATAGGGGCAATGTTGTCAATTATAACTCCAAGAACCCTTACAGAAATGCCCCATAAGTCTTCAGTATTTTGTATGTTAAGACTTTTAAATGCTTTTTTAATCGAAGCAGGAATCGGCCTCCAACGTGTCTCGTGATACTAATAACAAACAAACTATAGCTGTCTCGTTTTCGCGCGATGGTTTTTATGTACCTATTTGGTTTTCTTGGTCTATTTATTATTATTTCATGTTGTGATAAGAAAAGCAGTTAATATTCATAAATTTGTATAAAAGAAACAAAATAATGTTGTTTTGACTTCAGGTGAAAGTATGCTCCCTATCAACTTCAAATGCTTTGAACACTAAGTTCCGGCAAGCTTAGACCTGGCAGACCTTTTGATCCATTATCAGGGGCATCTTGGTTATTATTTAGCGTTGGTCCCATCCGGGTACTCGATGAGGTAGGTTTAGTGTGTCAGAAGGGCATATTTTAGGGGTCTGCCAGGTACTTCCGGCAGGGTGCGCAATGGCAGACCCACTTTTTTTTACATAACTAATCAATGGTTAACTGCTGCCAGCACTTTCATTCGGGTATCTTATGACGTAATTTTTACTAAAAAATTACGTCAAAAAGTATCGATTATTTCTATGACCCGGCAGGATCGGCTCTGGCAGACCTGATTTTTTTGACGTGTTTAAGTGTCGGTTAACGATCTAAACATAGCCTATTGGGGTAGCCGATGAGGTAGGTATTTTTGCAGCCGGCTCTCGGACTAATAATATAATGTTAACTTCGAGTCGTTTGTGGAGCGGTTTTCAACTCAACATCAAGATATCTTCATGAGGAAAGACTTTTGGCCGAATGGTGTCGTATACCGACGTTTTCACGGAAGGTTACGTGACACCACGCAGCGCAACACGACGTCGCACTATGGAAAATCGAGATCTGTTTCTGATCAAAAATCGATAACTTTTTTATTTTTAAACATTATGTTGTAAAATTTTGGACAAAATATGTTAGTGTATATAGCTTCAAATGGGATGTATTTTAATATGATTTAATTTAATACCATACATTAAAAAAATAAAACAAATTGAAAAGTATTAAAAATGACAATTATTTATTGTTTTAAAAATCAATACATATTATAATGTCTAGAAAAACCAATTATCTTATAGTTTATCCCAAAATATAAATCAATATATAATAAAAAAGTAAAATATATAGTAAAAAAAAGTAAAAAATATTGTGATGAAAAATTGTATGCAGATTAATTAATTAATTGTAAATTAATGTTTTCTATATGCTATTTTTGCTGGATTGTGACGAGTCTGTATAATATACCTACGCACGGTCTTCCACGTTTTCCAGAAGAAGTAGATAGTGTGGAGTCGGTTGTAACATCTTCAGAGTTCGGTAAAGTTACTGAATATAGTAATTCCAACCAATTACTGTTTATATTTAAAGATAATTTCTTTTTCCGTCTAGCTTCCGTCCATCGTTTATTAAAAGCGGGAATAATATGTCTTTGAAAATCACTGAGGATGAAACAGAAGTTGTCTTCAGATACATGATAATTTTCTTTCAAAACTGTTGATAATGCCTCAAATGTTTTTCCTCCTTCGATATAGGAAAGTATTATTTCACGTTTAGATCACTTGAAAGTAGACATTTTGAAGAGTTAACAAAACACGTAAGTGTATAGAATTAAAAGTAACAACTGTTAATTTACTATTTGAAATATTAGGGTAGGGTGCATCTTGTTGATTAAATTTTTCACACGTAATACGAGTGCAAACAAGATAAATGCCCTAATATCAATGCATTGTTAATAGTGAATTACAAAACATACCGCAAACTATTGACATAATCAGTCTACATTTGAAATTGCAATAGTTAGCGGTTTTCCGTTTTCTGACTTTTTTCACATTTTTACCAATTACTTCGAAAATCGCAAATATCCGCAGATGATTTTTATTGAATAATGTTTATGAATAGCCTGGCTATAAATCAACATTAAATGTAAAGCGGGGGTAGACGTGGGTAACTGTCAAAAGTCTCGATGAACTTAAGAAAAACTTTTTTTTCATCTTATTTTATTTCGCAATTATTTTAACGTAAACGTTAACATAATATTACATACATATTAGTTGTTCCAAAATCTACAGAAGATGAGCTTTGCAGAAATATATAATACCTTATATCTATTCCTACAAAGTTTAACATTAAAATCACTTTGAAAGTGATGAAGTGAACAGGCTTGACATGGACGTCCGTCAAAACTATAAAGTTTGTGGCATTGTAAAAAATTCATTTGACATAACATATATAATTTGTTGACAGTATAGTTTAATTTGATCCTTAAACTATTGAATAAAATTAAAAAAGTACGTCAGTAGCGACATTGGTAAAAACCATTTTTGATCTGCCGTTGTTCTACCATTGTCCATAGTGCGTCGTCTTCATTTCGTGTACAGTAGTTTTTTAAGTAATATTTTAATATGTATTAGGTACTTAATAGTAGTTTCACCTAGCTTCCACGACACAGAGAAACCTAGTGTGGAAGCTAGTGCCAAATGTAAGTTTATATAAGTAAGTTTGTTTGAACAATAAAAAAATAAAACATAGTTCAAGTATTATGAAGTTTTCAAGTTATAAATAAATAAATATTCATTGTTCACTCAATGTTCTTGTACCTTTAAACGTTATATTTCTAGTGCATGTTAAACCTGCTTTAATCCGGAATTTATAGATCAAGTAATAGTTTTAATATTTACACAGATAATGAATGCGATTACATCTTACGTCTATAATTACGTCGATCAGGTTTATCGACTATCTGCTCTTCCCATAGACAACTCCTTTACGTAAGGTTAATAGGAAGAGCGCACACATGCAATAATATCACGCGACTTTTAATAGAAGTCGTAAAGTACAAAAAATGCCTATTGTATACTATAGAGATATTAAAGATAAAAGTTTTATGTAATACTCTTCCATACTTAAGTAACGTTATTTTCCCATAGCGGAAGTAACTGTAATGCTAGGATATAATGAGCGTAGGGATAGTTTATTTATTTATTATTTACAAGACTACATTGTTCTCTCTTAACTATCCTAAATCATAGTACTATATTTACAGAAGTTGTTAAAGATATCCTTTTTTAAAAGAGTTTCTTGCCGGCTCTTCTCCATAGGAAACGACTAATTGGAACCGTGCACCTAAATTCGACTTTTCATAAGCGCCTGTTTACGGGAAAAAAATAATGATTTATTTATGTATTCATCTTGCATCTATCATTACAAGGTTTTTTTTACCTAACGCGATTGTGTACTTGTCTAAATTTTATCCCCACTAACGTATACAAATTTCGTCATTATCTACTCGTATTTATTTTTGTAACTGATTACGAACATTGTATTCTTTGTGAATTCACTCAGAGAGCAACAAACAGTTCTTATAAGCAAAGTGAGCCATGTTGATAGGACAAAAAATGTAAAGACAAAAAGAAGTGTACTGTCAAATTAGCAGGTGCAATATCAACCCAACACAACGAGAATTAGATAAACAGAAGTTCTAATTACGTTTTGATGATCAACCAAACCAAAATTGACGACACGTTTGGTGCAGCGATTGGCTTCTGCGCTATGGGTCGTGAGTTCGATTCCCGCAGGAAAAATATATTTGGATGGCTTACAGATAATTGTTCCGGGTCTGGGAGTTTATGTATGTAAAGATTTGTGTCTGTCAACGCACCTACAATACAGGAAAAAACAAAGTGCAGGGCAAAGTTTTTCTCAAAGTATTTTCTAAAAAAAAAAAACTAAAGCCCGTACCCTTATTTTAGAGATGTCTCAAGAGGAGCTACCGTAAAGTAGAATTTCATACATCTGACAACTTTTTATTTTACTCATAACTAGGGACCCGGACCGGCTTCGCACGTGTACGTTTTATAGCTTAAAACCTTCCTCTTGAATCACTCTATCTATTAAAAAAAACCGCATCAAAATCCGTTGCAGAGTTTTAAAAATCTAAGCATACATAGGGACAGACAGCGGGAAGCGACTTTGTTTTGTACTATGTAGTGATCATACCACATCAAACTCTATGTAGTTACTCAACCAACACACATTTAAGGGCGATCTCTCAAATGAAAGCCGTTTATTACAAGCCTAAATGTCTTACGACAAATCGCAAGTGCGTACAACCTGAAGTTTTTGTACCCTTGAGTTCAAGTGAATAACTTAATAAGTTCGACACAAGATAGACGTTACGTGTATAATACATGTATCGATGAGATGAGGCAACAGGCTTGAAGCCTGAACCTTTTTATTACCCTTACGTAATGATCGAGGTGTGTACCGCAGATGTTCTATGAGAATTAAGTTTTGTAATAAATCCCTCGTAAACTTCTTTAATAGCCTTTAAAATAATCCGATAATGTATTGAGAAGATAGCTAAAGTATTAATAAAACGCATAAAAAATAAACTTTAAAAAAAAGTAAAAACCGACTTCAAAGAAATACTAAAAGGAGTAAAATAATTACCATAATAATATAAAATTAACAGTTTCAGAAGTCGGTGGCTTCTATTTGCTTCAGTGTAGAGTTGCACCGACTTCTGAAACTGTTAATTTTATATTATTATGGTAATTATTTTACTCCTTTTAGTATTTCTTTGAAGTCGGTTTTTACTTTTTTTTAAAGTTTATTTTTTATTAAATACGTTTTAGTGTCATAATTTTAACCTCCTCCTTCATAACCCTTCTTTTTGGCTTTGACGTAGTCGGGCATAAAAAGTCCTTTCAAATGATACCTTACACGATATAATGAAAACATTCAAAAGGGGGGGAGGGAGGGTCACGCACCCCCTCCTCTTTTCCAGTAGTCAGTTCCCAACAACAAATATAAACAAAGCAATATCAGTAATTTGAGAATTTTGCTTTGATCCGATGAGGAGTTCCGTTCCATATCTCTGAAGTTCATGGTCTAATCATAACAAAATTTAAATGGGACCAATCGGAAAGTATACCCTTTCGAACAAAAAAAGAATTTTTCAAATCGGTTCATAAATGACGAAGATATGAGGTAACACACATAAAAAATAAAAAAATAAAAAAAAAAAAAAAAAATACAACCGAATTGAGAACCTCCTCCTTTTTGAAGTCGGTTAAAAATACAAAATAACTCCACACAAGATGAAGAAAAACAAGGCTCCTTGAACCTTCATCGGGCTATAGACATTTAGTAAACTGTTTAAGTGTTGTTTTTTAACCGACTTCAAAAAGGAGGAGGTTCTCAATTCGGTTGTATTTTTTTTTTTATTATTTTTTATGTATGTTACCTCATATCTCCGTCATTTATGAACCGATTTGAAAAAATCTTTTTTTGTTCGAAAGGGTATACTTCCCGATTGGTCCCATTTAAATTTTGTTATGATTAGACCATGAACTTCAGAGATATGGAACGGAACTCCTCATCGGATCAAAGCAAAATTCTCAAATTACTAGTATTGCTTTGTTTATATTTGTTGTTGGGAACTGACTACTTGAAAAGAGGAGGGGGTGCGTGTCCCCCCCCTCCCCCCCTTTGGAATGTTTTCATTATATCGTGTAAGGTATCATTTGAAAGGACTTTTTATGCCCGACTACGTCAATGCCAAAAAGAAGGGTTATGAAGGAGGGGGTTAAAATTATGACACTAAAACGTATTAAATAAAAAATAAACTTTAAAAAAAAGTAAAAACCGACTTCAAAGAAATACTAAAAGGAGTAAAATAATTACCATAATATAAAATTAACAGTTTCAGAAGTCGGTGCAACTCTACACTGAAGCAAATAGAAGCCACCGACTTCTGAAACTGTTAATTTTATATTATGGTAATTATTTTACTCCTTTTAGTATTTCTTTGAAGTCGGTTTTTACTTTTTTTTAATTTTTTAATCATCCCATTATTTCCAAGCGTTGAATTTGCTATTAATTACTACACCCTACACGGAACTACCTTCAGAGCTAATGCATAGGTAATTATTATCATAATTACGGCATTAATAAAAATGAATAAAGGCTTGTTCGAAACAGTGTGGAACAAATAAACAAAGGACCGTTAATAAATAGAAACATATCGTATCGTAGGTTTAACGGAAGTGAACATTTTGTTATAAACACAATTGCAAAAAAAAAACAAATCGAAAGCGGTGCACATGTACAAAATCATCAGTTTAGACGCAACTTCTACCTCGATGCGTTCTAACGTTTAATTATGCAAGCTGGATCATTTACCCACATTAAGTTTTAAGTACTGAGCTCGGTCCCACATTCAATGCAATGATATGTATGTATCATTCAGAAGTATTCAGAACTTCTGGACAAAAAGTGAGCCTTTTATGGTTAGACAACTTACTGGCGCGCACTACACCGTTCGCAGCGTAAGGAAATGTATCTTCTGTGCATAGGAATAAGTTAGATTGACAAAATAGTTAACAATTTTCTGACTCGGACCTGGATTCTAATTGCGCAACACACTCGTCATCGCTATGGCTTTTATTTTGACACTACAACTATATTCATTGCGTGGTACATAGTTGTGGAAGTCGAATTGTAAATACATACGTTGCTATGGAAATTGTTGACCTATCAAAATCAAAGCCATAGCGATTACGAGTGTGTTACAAGATTAGAATGCTGGATTTTATTAACTGATAGAGATGGTTTCTGTTATTGTAGTCACAAGTATTTAGACAGTTCTCCAAGTCTTTTGAAACAGTATTTTGCGTGTCATGTGTAAAACAACGTTTTCGTTACTACTAACTACGTAAATAATAATAAAATACTTGGATTTCTTAAAAATAGGAAAGAATACTCTATTTGTACTTCATCGAGTACTTTAAGTGCTTGACGGCTTAGCTTTGTGCCATGACGCCAATGTTTGCTCAAACATGATCTGTTCAAATATTTGTAACCATGTTTCTCCACCAAACAGTTTTTTTTTTTCTATTGGACTGCTGTAGGTCGTCCTAGGGGACGGTTTCTACGTAACCGGGCAGTTATTGGCGAGACCTGAAGGGTCTCCAGCCAATGGGGGGGAAGTAAAATACTTAACCTAAGCTAACTACTTGTACTACACTAACATCATGACTACCTGCAACAACAGCACTAAGGGCGACCCCTAGTGGGACTCGGACCTCGGCTTAGGGCGTTGCTGGCGTGGACATAGGGGGGGGGGGGGGGGGGGGGAGACAGCTTGATGAGGGCTGAATTATCGGTGTGACTGCGGAGTCTGAAGAGACGACCGGCTCTGCGACGGGAGAGCTCGGTGGATCGTGACCGGCGGCGGTGGGACGTCGCGACGGGCCTCGTCGGCGAGGACGGTATGCCGGGACGGCGGCGGACGTTGTGTATTGTGCTGGTCGATTTACTCGCCTCCTGGAGGAGGGTTATTTCGTCGTCGGGTTCTAAAAGTGTGTGCCTGGGACGGCGAACTTTACTTATGAGAGAGGGACTGTAGTCGGCCGCTGCGGCGACTAGGGGGTTTGGATGGAGGGGGGCAGTGTTGAAGTAACGCTTGGAAATGCGTTTGAGGTATTGCCTGATGGTTGGCATTTTTAGATCGAGATGGAGTTGGACGTTACGCATGAACCACGGGGCAGCCGCGGCTCTGCGCAACACTCGATTCTGGAGGGTTTGGAAGGATTTGAAGCGACAAGGCTTAACGTGTGCGAACACGACGCTAGCGTAAGTCAAGATGGGGCGGATGCACGTCACGTAGATTCTCAGCTTATTTCTAAGTGACAATTTACTGCGTGCTCTAAGGATGGGGTGGAGGCGACCGACAGGGAAAGCGGCGCGGGCGCGCACCGCTTTGACGTGATCTCGGAAACTCAGATGGTGGTCTAGGATAACCCCCAGGTATTTGGCTTTCATCTCCAAAGGGATCACCAAACACAGTTACCTTTTAAAAATATTATATTTCAAAACCGTTGCAGCGGTCATGGTCAAGAAGTAAGAAATACTTTTAGCTTGTCTTCCTTTGTTTATAAAAACTAAAATAACAGTAATTTGATAATAACAAACTGGTTGTAGTCACGATTCATTTCTTGTTTTAAACGAGGACTGCAATAAATAAGTTTCTTTGTGCTCTATCCGTCTAAGAAATTCGAAATGACGACGCGTGTTTCAATTTTAAAAAATTTAGACAAAATAAAAAGATTTGATCCACAAACTTATACTCAAAATTCAGCGAAGTTAAATGTTATTGACCTTTGAATCTTATGTCTAGTAGGTACATACTACTACCATATGTATACAAGGTTTTCCGAAACTCAACGTGAAGCCGGGAACAAATGATAGGGCAGTATAAAATATGACAAATCAACAATAAAAAATAAATACAGGAAAAAAAAAACAAAGCAAAAATCCTAGTGCTTGTTGCCAACAGTCCTGCGACGGAGACCACTTCAATAAGGGCAAGCTCCCCGAGAAATAATGACGGGGAGAAAAGTAAAAAAAAAAAACTTAACAGAAGAAAAAAAGTTTCATCGTTTTCGAGTTTAAAGTTACCATGAATAAAATGTTGTCTCATAAATAGCTATAAAGCGTGTTTTTTTTTAAAGTTCAAAATTTTTTCGCAGCATAAACCATAGCGGGCCTTTCTGGTGCTTTCTTTTGTAACATTAACGTCAAAAAGAACTAAATAATTCTAATCTATATACATAAATGAGTTTCGAGTTGGGTTTTCAAAGCGATCTAGAAGTATGACACGTATTCTATCTGCCAAACTGTCAAAAGTATATTCTCAAGCAAAACTTAAGTAATGAAATATCTAAATATACGACTATTGTTACAGCGCACTAGGTTGAGACAAACTTACACTGACCATTTAAATGTTTTCATGGTCCATGACCATTACAATCTAATTAAAGTGCCCGTCGCCGTCGCCATAATGTTCAGTGAGTCTGCGCCGGCGCACTTTCTCTCGCTCTCATTTGAATACATCTGCTTATCTCTATCTGCACAATTATGGACATTTTCTCCGGACGATGCGTGAACGAGATAATTAGCAATTATATATGAAAATTGAGTTTTATTTGCATTAGTGGTGCATTCTTGGGATGGTCGATGTATTTTTAGTAACACAACCACTTAAAATTGTTATAGTTATAGCAATGTATGGCGAGCAGTAATAGGAAGGTTTTGTTACTGACCTTTACTAAGAATAGAATATAACTTTATTCGCTAGAGATATGCTAACAGAAGTTTTAGATACACGGTACTGTTTCAGGCTTCATGGACACAATAGTCTTACGCTATAAATTTTATACAATAACTAGCTGTTCCCGGCATGCGTTGCAATGCCCTTTTTCCTACTTATTACCTACCTACTACCTACCTACTACCTACCTACTACCTACCTACTACCTACCTACTACCTACCTACTACCTACCTACTACCTACCTACTACCTACCTACTACCTACCTACTACCTACCTACTACCTACCTACTACCTACCTACTACCTACCTACTACCTACCTACTACCTACCTACTACCTACCTACTACCTACCTACTACCTACCTACTACCTACCTACTACCTACCTACTACCTACCTACTACCTACCTACTACCTACCTACTACCTACCTACTACCTACCTACTACCTACCTACTACCTACCTACTACCTACCTACTACCTACCTACTACCTACCTACTACCTACCTACTACCTACCTACTACCTACCTACTACCTACCTACTACCTACCTACTACCTACCTACTACCTACCTACTACCTAAACAGATTAAGAATATGGATATACTGATATAATTTTTTTTTTTTTAAATATCAAAATGTCGAACGGGATAAAAAGTATCCTATGTCCTTCTCCTGGCTCTAAACTACCTCCCTGCCAATTTTCAGCTAAATCGGTTCAGCCGTTCTTGAGTTATAAGTGAAGTAACTAACACGACTTTCTTTTATATATATAGATATCTTTGATTTCTATGTCATTTAATTTCTCAATTACATCATATATACAAGTATTGAATATTTTTACATAAACATTTTAATTTAAAAAAATATAAAAATATTTGATGCCCCATTTTAGTTTATAGTTTTATTAAGATATATTTTTCTTTATTTGTAATTATGTAAATATTGTTTGTGTAAATTGATTTAAAAAAACTAAAGAAGCATATAATTCGCATTAATAAAACTAATGCACATTTAGTTTCTTTATTAATCTCTGCAAACTGGTTTATTAGCATAATATAACAATGTAACAAGTAATAATAGTTAAAACAACCGAGTTTATGGTGCATGACCTGTGATCCATCATTACTTGTACACACATTTAACGACATTTTACATCATTTGTCTACGGTCGAGTTTCTTAATGCACATTAAATTAGATAAATCTCATGGTCTTCTACATTTTGCGTGTAGCACGAAATTAATTGGTTTGAGTTTGTAGCAAATTACAGAAGGGCATGGGGCTTTGTGAGGCACAGTCTTGCGATCATTATGAAAGTGCTGATCCTATTGTAAGAGCATCAAAAAGAAGCCGTTAAACGTTCTATCTTGGGTGTCCTGTCCTGTATACGAATACCTATGACAATGCTTACGGGTAGTCAGAGGCCCGAAAGTGTGACAACCGATCTAATCTTAGGGTCAATTCATACTAGCTTATAGTCGAAGCGCATCAAAGCGTTAATCTGAAACCTAACATAGTAAATTCACCCAAGTCTCCACAACGTAATGCACATATTTCTTCTTCTTCTTGATCGCGCTCAGACGCGCGAATTCCGTCGAATGCGCTGGAATTCGCGCGTCTTCTTTTAATCTCAGAAGAAATATGTGCATTACGTTGTAGAGATAAGGGTGAATTAGCTATGTTAACTACCTGGGTTGGGAAGATCTATTGGCAGTCGCTCTGTGTAAAATACTGGTATTTAGCCGCATCTGATTCGGCTGGAGCCTGACCCCACGTAATTGGGAAAAGACTACGCAAAACCAGAGCATTAAAAATAAACTACGAGTATAATTTTAACCCGTCCAATAATTTCTCTCGTAAAACTTTCTAGTCATTCATTATAAAGAGCTGCATAAAAGAAAACAAAGTCACAAACATTACCAAAAATAAATTAAATGTAAGTATTATCAATTAATTTTATCTTCGCGTCCGTCCGTCCCCCGACCTGAGATCGTATCGTTACATTTATATTGTTAGGTTAGGGAGATTAACATAAAAATGTACTTCTGTTTTAAGTATTATATACACAAGTGTTTTGTCTGTTGATTCTATGCGTGCCTTTCATTTTGGTCTAAAGACAAATAGTCACTTTCAAGAGAACAATATTGATCACAACAAAACAGCCATAAAGTAATTTCAAGAACCTTTAAAAAATATATTTGAAGAGACAGGTATCTATTTTTTTCTCTTGACTTAACTCCCATAAATTAAAATGTATATAAAATACTTTCGCGTTCAAAACGAGCTAATGTGGTGCTGATGTGAATCCTATTAACGGCACCTATGATAACAACAAAAATACATTTGAAGACACCTCAATTGTTTTAATTCTGTTAAGCCACGGATTCACAGTATACAACTACCTGATTACTACTAGACTACAGAGTTACTATTCTGTCCATGTCCGTGTGTCACTGCAAGGGTACCATTTGAAAATCAGCGCTGGGTGTTTGACGCCCAGCATATGCAGAGTTGGTGACCCTTTCGGCATGGGCATGCTCGACAGCATAAAATAGGTAGGTATGTTCGATTCTTTTATGGTTTTATTTTTTTGCTTTTTAAATTTATTTTTCTTTCTGAAACCAGAGTTCAAATCACCTAATAAATGAAAACAACAACACTAAGAGCGATTACGCACTGCATCCGATCCGAATCCGTGAAAATACGGATATAAAAAACTCGGACCGAATTCGGATATTGCTTTACGCACTGCATCCGATCCGAATCCGTGAAAATAGCGATCTAGAGTAAAAATCTCGGACCGAATTCGGATGTTGCTTACGCACTATTCCGATCTCTGATTCAAATTCAAACAATTCGTCAATTGTTCTTCCGAATTAGAAACTCACGGATGACGGATAGAAATCAGATGACGGATGCCGGATGCAGTGCGTAAGCTACCATACAAATAGTTCTATGGCTACTTCGGTCCGTCAGTTGTTCTTCCGAATTAGAAACTCACGGATGACGGATAGAAATCGGATGACGGATGCGGGATGTAGTGCGTAAGCTACCATACAAATAGTTCTATGGCTACTTCGGAACTTATTTTCACGGATTCGGATCGGATGCAGTGCGTAACAGCTGTAACAAAGTGTTAACTCTTCAATCAGAAGCTCCGACACCATTGACGACTTAAATCAACACACTTATAAGCCAGTTACGATGATACTCAAGTAATATCTATTTGTTCTCACCATCAACACCAAAATGGAGGTGTTATGCGTATTTGTACTGCTAAGTGTGAGATTTAGGGCCGGTTTCACACTGCCCAATAAACACTTAGTTAAAGAAAACACAAAGTTGACCGGTTATGTAAAGGTGGTAAAGGGCACGACTTGACAGAGATAGATGGAGTAACGGAATTCGGAACGGACGGAATGCTATACAGAAATTACGAAATTTCTTTTGGAATTAACAATTTATTAATATCTAGCTAACACTCGTGGCTTCACTTGCTTGATATGGCAATGAATAGTATAAGGAGAATGATCATCAAGTATGAAAAAAAAACCCAGAGCGAACAGACACAGGATGTAGCTCAGAATTTTAGTGATATTTAGTGATATCATTCTGTAAATATTTCACTATAAGTTTCGATGGCTAAATGTGTGATATTGTGCTATTTGTTTTTCATCAGGAATGTTTTTTTTTCTTTAAGATATCTTCGGTTTGGGTATACCCGACGATATAATTACATACATAAATACATACAGTATGTTAATTAACGAAGGGCGTTCCCGTTAATCCGCAACAGTATAGCGTACAAACAAGATACAAAAAAAATTATGAGTACGCGAAAAAAAAACTGCTGTTCCCTACATATAATATATTACATACTTATTATGTTCGCATAACTCGTCAAAATGTAGAGAACAGCAGTTTTTTTTTTCGAGTACTTTTACGTTTTTTTTTTTGCTTTTTTGGACGCGAAACGAAGGGCGTTCCTGTTAACCCGCAATAGTATATTGCGGGTTAACGGGAACGCCCTTCGTTAATTAACATATCTACAGTAGGTATGTAGTAATAAATAAACTTTGTTACATCGTTCCGAGGACAGTAGTGCGGAGACGATTGCGTCCATACCGGCTACTATCTATCAACACCACGCACGTCTGTAACTCCAATGCTGGCTTTCGCGCTCCTCTGCGCCAACTTGTAGATTCTTACAACGCTAGATTCGAAAACATTGATATTTTTAATCTAACAGCACATCAATTTAGGAAATCTGTAGTCGATTCTATTCTATCTTAGCTTTAAGAATTATTAAGTGGTATATATTACTTTTTTCTCCTTTTCTCTTTTATCTAACCCATAAATTTAGTTATTAGAAAGCATTAATTCAACTGATAACTCCATTCACTCATGTATTCTGTTTTTGCTTTTATTATTACCTCACGTAGCATTAACAATCAACATTTTAGTAATAAGTGGATAATGTTGCTAGTAGTATAATAAGTATTTTGTTTAACTATTGAGATACCATGTATAACATTTAATTGTACTCCTGTTTTTTATCCCGAAATAAATAAATAAATAAAAATAAAGTATGTATGTATGTAATTATATCGTCGGGTATACCCAATTCGAAGATATATTACAGAAAAAAAAACATTCCTGATGAAAAACAAATAGCACAATATCACACATTTAGCCATCGAATCTTATAGCGAAATATTTACAGAATGATATCACTAAATATCACTAAAATTCTGAGCTACCTACATCCTGTGTCTGTTCGCTCTGGGTTTTTTTTTGAGCATTCTCCTTTATAGGGATGTTCTGACTAGTTGGCAAAGCCGACTATCCGGCCACTTTCGTAGTCGGCAACTAGTCGACGACTATTGGGCAAAGAGCGCCGACTATCCGGCTTCTTACTTATGTATGTATTTCTCAATAAAAAGGTAGGAATTATATTAAATAAAAAAATAAACAATTCCGTTCCGACACGCTGGCAGACGGCGGTTGCGAATTGCGCGCAAATAAGCTGTAAACGAAGTGTTACAGAAATTGACCAGTACCCCTGAAACCGTGATCGGCTTGGCCGACTAGTCGGCCGATTAGTCGGCCTTTTTACAACCGATTAATCGGCTAGTCGGCCAAAGTCATAGTCGGCACATCTCTAATAATTTATCCTTTTCCGGCTTTCAGGCTATCTCTGTGTCAAGTTTTATTGAAATTGGTTCAGTAGTTTGGTCGTGAAGAAGTAACAGTCAGACAGACAGATAAACACACTTTGCATTAGCATTTATACTCTGTTCAACGAAAGTTGAGTCCTGATATAACGGACACGAATAGAAACGAAGATTTTTTTTAAAACTAAAATTATAATTAAATCGTCTGGAAATAAAAATTATCGAATTTTGTATTTTTAACACTTAGTCTTGCTTAAATAAATACATTCATCAGTGATACTTTAAGTGACCCGCGGATTGGTGCCCCCTTTCCGACTAACTTTGTATAAACCATGTTTTGCTTTTTAAAATTGTTTAATATTCTTTGTATGGTAACGTTTGGCAAAGAAAAATCAGGAGTCACCTTACGTTGAAAAAGTGGCATAACACTTTTAGGTATCATCGTCTAATAAACCCATAGACATAAGCAAAGAGTACAGTATATCTGGACATAAGCAGGTAAACTCGGGTATCTTTAAGGAATATTCACATTTAATATGTGTCATAATGGCAGCATGGCGAAGAAACACTATCCCAAGCCAACAGCTAAGGCGTTGAGAGGCGATCCAGAGGTCGTGAGAAATGAAATCCTACCCGCCGAACTGTTGTGCAATCTACCTCCCATTTCTGCTTTAACTAGACTTGCGTTGTTCTATTGGGCTAGAGGTGGATTTACTGAGTAGTATTTTAGTTCTGATTCCTAGATGTTGAAAACTATGATGAAGGAAAATGCTACTTAACTACTGGGTTTTTGTTTCGAGATGTATTATACTTGGGAGCAAATAAATCAAGCCACTTCTATTTTTCACGTAGGTATAATTGTTATTATTTTTGGTATTATGGAACAAATCAATTCTAAACATACCTATATCGCCTAAAAGGTTACTTGATAATCTTTACAATGAGCGTAGTTTTTTGTATTCTGAATTATTATTTTATCTGAATTATTCTGAATGTTATTCATGAAACCTAAACTAGTAACCAGGACACGTGAAAAAAGGAGTTTCTCGATTTCTTTGCTCCCAAGTATACTTTTATTCAACTTTATACCCAGTTTGAAATTGGTAACCATTAGTAGTTATGTCAGAAAGTAGGTGTGGATAGCTCGCCTCATAAAACATTGAACTTTCAACCGTCAACGACGAACTATAGGTATATAAACTGTACAACACTGCCTTCTCCTTCGAGGCAGGATGGCGTGATGTTCTAATATTACGACTTTATCAAACAAATGTCTCTTCGAATAAATAAATATCAAAAATTCTAATCATCATTTTGCTTTCAACTCTGCTTGTACCAAAAGGTGTATTAAATAATTCTCAAGAAATATGTTTCTTGACATTATTATTACTACATCTCTTTGGACATCACGGCTCATCTTCCGTGCGGAAGATGTCCGGTCCTTTGGAAGGCATACACGGGGACACAGGTCCAACGCGCAGAGGCCCCTTTGAGAGCTTTAATCTAAAATGGGGTGGGGCACCAACCCGGGACTATCCACGGCTGCACTATTGGAGTACAGTCATGGACCGTCCCAGGTGGGTGCAAGACTATTGTAAAATGTGGTGAAAAATATCTGGTCTATGGGAAGGGGTGTTAGGTGGACTGATAACTTCTATTGCCGGAAGAAAACGGCGTCTGCCTTTCAACATTTAAAATTGAAGTTATTACTACATTATTATTATTACATTAATTTTATACAAAGTTTTATATTAGTTATGACTAATAAACGACTTTGTATAAAATTAATGTCGATCGCTTCGACAACCGTTACTCAATTAATATCGACGAAACTCCCCGACTATGTCAGTTCGTTAAGCCAGAAGATTGGTTTAACTGCTTCTATTTAATGAATAGTTATGTGTTATGGCCTTATGGCTATAAGATATTTAAAATTTTATTTTAAGTGTATAATTTCACACGCTAACGTAGCTAGTTAGGCAGTGAACACGAGGTATTAAATCTACCATTTGTACTACTAGGC
Source organism: Amphipyra tragopoginis (assembly GCA_905220435.1). Classification (NCBI taxonomy): domain Eukaryota; kingdom Metazoa; phylum Arthropoda; class Insecta; order Lepidoptera; family Noctuidae; genus Amphipyra; species Amphipyra tragopoginis. The sequence continues at coordinate 27,184,480 of HG992004.1, forward strand.
ATTTCAATATGAATACAGTTGCAAATAAAACTTTAAAGAATCCAATCTCTCAAAAATAATTTCACATAAGAAAACCACAAAATGTACAAAAAAAAAAACTTACCAATAAAAACCAATTCGAAACCCAATCCGTGTTCAATGAGATGTAAACACAAACACACACATTGTCACACACAAAAACACAAACAATGTAAGTCAACACGAGTTACGAGTACTAGCCGAACAACTACGAGGTACTACGAAGTTATGCGAACGAGCGGACGTAAGGTGCGGCGTGCGGACGCGACGCGACTGGCGGCCGCCGGTTGTAGGGGCTGCGACCGTAGCCCGTAGGGGCCATCTCGCGCCAGCGTACGTGGGGAGATAGGGAACTTAGAATAGGTGGATGCATCATGATAAAATATAAATCCAACTTCAAAACAATAATTACCATATATTATTATAAAATTAACAGTTTCAGAAGTCGGTGTCTCCAATTTGGTTCGGCGTGAATTAGCACCGATTTCTGAAACTGTTAATTTAATAATATGGTAATAATTTTTTTTATTTTTTTGAATTCGGTTTCATTTTCTTTTCTTTCTTATTTTGGCCTTTAAAACATGGTAAGACCTATTTACTAAAGACGCTGCTTGTGACCCAATCACACTATGTGTACGTCATTGAGGAATTCCATTCTCTTTCTCTGAATATCTTCATCAAATCTTCACCTTTAAATGGGACTATCTTAAAGTTTGTTTCAAATAAACAATCTTCCAAATCCGTACATACAATTTCGGAGTTAAGCAAGAAGAGGTATACAGAAAAAAACATACCAATTCTCAATTGGTATGTTCTTTTCCCTCCTACCTCCTTCTTTTTGAAAACGTCGGTAGTATCTTCTTGTGACAGCAAAATTATGTGACTGTACCACGTCATAGCTACTGACGAACCATCCATGACGACACGATTGGTGTAATGGCTGAGCGATTGACTTCTGCGCTATGGGTTCGATTCCCGCACGGAATAAATATTTGTATGGCCTACAGATAGTTGCATGTGAAGATTTGTCTGTAAACGCATCCACGATACAGGAGAAATCCTAGTGAGGGGAAATACTTTTTTTTAAAGAAAAATCTTTTGGATCCTTCGGCTTCTGTTGTCAAACTTTGTTGTTATTGGTAAAAATATATCACAAATAGTGACGTAAGGTATTTCCTACGATGACGTCATCTTTGGAAGAGAATACCTTGTTCTATTATCCCATGGGTAGATGGATAGTACAATGGTGGTTACGAGGATGGTGGTTACGTTGTGTTAGGAGCTGTTTTACTTTCTTCTTTAAACAACCTTTAAAGTAGGTAAACAACGGCTTAGTACACAATGGCTTGTAATACGCGTCTGTATTCAATTCAATTCTTTATTGCAAACAATGTTGTTTATAGATTTTCCTTATACACAGTACAAACCAAGAAATCCTAATCAACCTTGAACCTAATGCTTTTGCGATAAAGATGAAAATCTATTAAAGAAATTTGACAGATTGTAACAGGTTTGTGTGCTGGCATCTGTACATGCAACGTACACGTAGTCCCAAACATGCTTATTGTATGGATTAAATTGTTATAATTATAGTTGTCGAATCCTTCTCGTTCTCAGCTACTTATGCCGATATATATAGACAGCTCTAATTTGATAGATCTTCCAACAGCCACACACAACAGCAACCATAAAGTAGAATTCAATAAGTTTAAAAAGGATCTCTCATAAATTCTTTTATCGTTTCGGCTTTTTCTGTACGAAAATAGCTCATGCCGTGGTGAAAAGATTAGCCAGTCAGCAAGGTTAATAGTGAAGCTGACTGCCCAGGGTGCGCCGGGCGTACTGAAGTATCGTCACTCGTGGAGGCTCTTTTCATGCAACCCATATTTCTCAAATGAGAGCTGTTTATTAATACGGGCCTTAGATGGCTAGCAGCCTAGTTTATCCAACAGACTTTACGACTTTATTATTACAGACACGGCCAGTTCGACTTCTCCTAAGACTTAAAAATAGTTATGCAAGCGTGTTTGAAAAGACTAGAAAACAACATACCTAGCATACCCTGTCTCCGAGCCTATAATGTGACCCCTTAGGGCCGGATCCCGCGTGACGGTCGGATGCGCTGCGCGTGCGCCGGCGTATTTTCTTCGCGCGCCGTCGCCCTTCGCCCTTCTTCGCCCGCTGCCCGACGATTGGCATGTTGAAAATTGCCAACCGATAAATTGCATTGTAGAAAAATGCAAAAAGTTATCGCGAGCTTTTGCAAGTTCGTGTAAAAGTTCGAAATAATTTATTAAGACATCACGATTGGATATGTTGTGTCCTAATCTATAAATATAAAAGGAGAAGCTGACTGACTGACTGACTGATCTATCAACGCACAGCCTAAACCGCTGGGGTTAGAAACTTGAAATTTTGACAGTAGGTTCCTTTTGTAACGTAGGCATCCACTAAGAAGGGATTTTTCGAAATTCAACCCCTAAGGGAGTTAAATAGGGGATGAAAGTTTGTATGGAAAATCGTCACTTAACGGGTTCAAAATTTCACACAAGCGAAGGTGCGGGCGAAAGCTAGTACGAGTATGTAGATACAAGCTCATACCTACATCAATATCTAAAAGCAATAGCAATGTTTAACTCCATGCAAGAATTAAACCTCCGAATTTTATCATAAAAAATAAACTTTAAAAAAAAGTAAAAACCGACTTCAAAGAAAAACTAAAAGGAGTAAAATAATTATTTATATAAAATTAACAGTTTCAGAAGTCGGTGGCTTCTATTTGTTTCAGTGTAGAATTGCACCGACTTCTGAAACTGTTAATTTTATATAAATAATTATTTTACTCCTTTCAGTTTTTCTTTGAAGTCGGTTTATACTTTTTTTTAAAGTTTATTTTTTATTAAATACGTTTTAGTGCCACGAATTTAACCCCCTCCTCTTCATAACCCTTCTTTTTGGCTTTGACGTAGTCGGGCATAAAAAGTCCTTTCAAATGATACCTTACGCGATATAATGAAAACATTCCAAATGGGGGGGGGAGGGGTGGGACACGCACCCCCTCCTCTTTTCCAGTAGTCAGTTCCCAACAACAAATATAAACAAAGCAATATTAGTAATTTGAGAATTTTGCTTTGATCCGATGCGGAGTTCCGTTCCATATCTCTGAAGTTCATTATCTAATCATAACAAAATTTATATGGGACCAATCGGGAAGTATACCCTTTCGAACAAAAAAAGAATTTTTCAAATCGGTTCATAAATGACGGAGACATGAGGTATCAAACATAAAAAAAAAAATAAAAAAAAAACATACAGCCGAATTGAGAACCTCCTCCTTTTTGTAGTCGGTTAAAAACGGGCGGCCTTTAAACGGCCAACTAAGTACCTTTAATAGGCACGTACCAATATGGGGACTTCCTAAATCCACATGTTATAAACACACGTTTTTAGAAAGTTTCTCTGGATCTAAGCTGCCTTGATCATCACTAATCCCTCCATACATTACTCCAATGAAAAAAGACTAGGTAGTTTACTTACTTACAATTTCATTTTAAAACGTGTTTTATCTAGCACGGAATACAGTAAGCACTAAAACTTACCTATTAACCAATTGTGAGTAGCAAGCAGTAATAACATCAATTACAGGCAATAATAGCTATAATATGACTCAAGTTAGCGGAATTGTCATCGTACATTGTATCTTAAGATATAAAAGATATAACAAGAAACGATTAGTGCGCAGGCGCCGTGAAATTACACGACGGATCACTGTCATGACGCTGACTCATGAGGACTTGTAAATAACTAACTACGGAACTTTAAATAAAATATTATTATCTTTCTTAGTTAACCTACATACGGTGAAGGAAAATATCTTGTGGAAACCTGGACTTATTACGGTCTCAAATCGCCACCCTACAGTGAGCAAGCGTGGTGATCAATGCTCGTACCTTCTATGTATGAGAAGAGGCCATTGCCCAGCAGTGGGACAATGACAGCCCAATTTTTATTTTATTTTACTTAAACAGGGTGTTAACGAATTCGTGTAATTCCTTCAAACCACATGATCTATTAATGGTATAGATTAACCCCGCACGGGATTTAGATGTTTTTTTTTCCTATAAGTATATATTTATTATGTGACAGAATATTTCGATGCCGTGCATAAAAATGAATGAATGCACGGCGACACAGCTGACGGGCACGACTAGCGCGATATCGCTCCACGCAATCAGTAAACTTGGGATTGGGACGCTAACATGACTCAGATACAGAATACCATGGTTAATTTTTTAAAAACTTTTTGTTGGTGATTCTGAAAAAAACCTATGCAGGGTCAATCAGTGTCACCAGTAGATCACGTGGTTTGAAGGAATTACACGAATTCGTTTACACCCTGTATATTATTTTGTTGAAGTTATAAAAAAACATCAGAAAGCCTACACGGGTTTTCGTGGAGAAAGTTATTCTTGCAGAACTATTGAGGGAATAAATTTTATTTTATTATCAACCTAGTCTTTTCTCAAGTTTAGTGAGATGCTGCTTAATATCATACTGCCATCTCCAGACACGCGCGACAATTAACTGAGCGTAAGGCCTTGGGTTCGATCCTCAGGTCGGTATCAAAGAGTTATTAGATTTTTCCGTTTCAAAGTTCTCATTAGCAATTCGGAGTCTGGATTTGTGCCCGGTTGATGTCAATTAGTTATCATTACCGTGTCAATAGACTCGCCGCCTATTCCATTGACAGACTTTTATCTCTACGCACTTGCGCAGTAGAGCGCGTCCTTATGTGCCAATCTTCGCACTATTCACAACTTCAAAAATCTTTTCACTAATACTGTACAACAATAAAACAAACAATATAACTTACAGATTTCCACACAGAACTCTAAAACATTAAAGCCAATATAAATACGTAATTAGCATGTCACTTATACTGCAGTCTGTCTGTTTGTTGAATTGACATTACGATTTCTAAAACCTTTATGTTGAATGGTACATTGATTTCTATGATTGTGGGCAACGGCTGCGATTGGCTCATAAGTGGGCTAATGAAGACGTTTGCTTTTAATTAAGTGTTATCGTATATCGATCCGCCCCGCTCGACTGCACAATTAACTGCGCTTTATAGATTAATTGCTGCTTATTTTACAAATGTAGTTATTGGTTTTATTAACATATATTCACGCCTGTATCTCCCAAAGGGTTAGGCAGAGGTGTAAAGTACACCCTCATCTCGCCGTTATGTTTAAGTCACTATTAGTGACTCACTAATAGGGGGTGAACCTATTGCCATCAACCGGGCATAAATCCAGACTCCGGGTGGCTACTGAAAAATTCCACACGGAAAAACCCAATAACACTTTGCCCGATCGATATCGAACCCAGGTCCTCACGCTCAGCAGTCAAAAACAACAACAAGAGTTGAAGTTGAGTTAACAAAGGTTGAGTGAATGTAAAAGTTGGTAACAAGAAAATAAGAAGATATGTGATACCTATAGTGGCATTTGGATTGCCAAAGAGTTCTTAGTATCCTGACAAGTTACGCTCAGTTAAAATCGTTTGAGCGCGTCATCATTTTCATAATAAATATCAGCCTGTTTCAGCCCACGGCCTCCCCTATACATTTCAGACTCGGACACCAAAGATCCATTTCTCACAATGTGGGACATTTAGGTATGCGAACTCATGCAACAGTAAAATTAAGAAAAAAAAACAATAAAATTATACATTTAGCGAAAAGGACATTGTGAGAAATTGACGTTTTGCGAACGGTAGACATTTTGAAAGTGGTTCTTTTGCGCCTGAGCCACCACAGCCTTGGGGATACCATAACAATCCATACCATTAAATTGCTCGACTTTACGCTCTTTAGCCCAAAAGTAAAGATGCAAAGTGAAAAACAAAAACCTTATTGAACTGAGTTATTAAATCACCTTTGTAGTTCTTAAAGGCCTTATTCGGTAGATAACTTTACGTTACGACTTTTACCAAAGTCGGCTTGCCATTATTATTAGTACGCCTGACCAGTTCTTTGCCAAGTTCAGGCAAGTTCCTGGATTCACGCAGAGCGGCACGTCGGATCATCCCGACTCCAGTTTTTACAATACTACATTCTCAGAGCACAGATCAATCATCATGTAAAATAAACTGCAAGACATCTTTTTTTTTTGTTCCCAGATCACATATAAATATTAATACAGATTCCTACTTAGATATAATTAAATGAATTCTCCAAGTAACACGATATTGTCCGTGACAGCAGCGCATGAGCATCGCGGGCGCGCGTCACACTCCCATTGCGTACGCGCACCCGTTCCATCGCTAAACACACAGCTACTTGGAAACCGTCTAGCATTATACTTTTTATCATTGTATCACAAAATATACGAGGTAAAGAAGATTCACTTCTACCAAAATAAATAAAAAAAGGTTTATTTCAGAATCTTGTACACTTTTGCAGTAAATCTTACACAGGGACCTCCTTTTAAAGTAAAAAATATACCTGTGCTAGGAGCCCCGCTTTTGAATATCAAATAAAGTGTACCAAAAGAAGATAGAATTTAAACAAGAAACAAAACAAATATAAAATTAACAAGAAAATAAAAAACTTAGAGATATTATCTAAATTAGTGTGTGTGTGTGCATGTGTGTAAGTGTATGTGTGTGTGGGTATGTGTGTGAATCTTATCTACTTATAATGACGATGCTTGCAGCAATAATTCAATGTCATCATAGGTCTTCAGTTTTAGCTATTGAACTATTGCCTGTTTGCAGTCTTTAGTAGTCATGGGATAGATGTTAATTATTTTATTATAAAGCCAAAGTCTGATAAGATAAATATTGTCGCTACTGAGACTGACGCTGCAGTCAAACAGAGGACAGGCAGAAAGAAAGGATCATACGGTCTATATCACAAACGCAATCCGTCGCTTACGTAGTAGGTCACACATAGGTACGCCGTTTGTCAGAAACGCAATTCGTTAAAAACGGCGTTCGTCATACACATAGTTCGTCAAAAACGGCATTCGTCACACGCAATCTCACTGCGAGACGATTTGCGTACCTAAATGACTAAATGCCTTTGTAACATGGAGCGTATGATCCGAAAGAAAGAAGACGTAGATTGCTCTATCAGACTGGGTGTGGATTAATGTTAACTGGACCTTCTTTACAAATGTATGTATTTTGTGATTATGAGCTGAATCGCACTGTGCAGATCTTTAGTGAATAGCCTTTATTAAGATATGAGTCATAGCTTCATGAGTCTTTTAAGCGGTCAAGCGTTTAGGTTGATGAATCTTCATGAGGTTTTAAAGCTTTTCCATTAAATTAATTTTCTGTTTTGATGAATACTACATAAATGTTGACCTTTATAGCTCATGCAGATTTCGATTCATTCATGTAAACTTTTGAAACCACGACCTACTTGTAACAAAATAAGACTAGGTAGGTACTCTCTACTTTTTGATTATTCTTGTTTAGATATGTATGTCTTCTGGAAAGATCGTGGTGCGCTTTGAATTTAAGCTATTAAATTAGATGTCTCTTTAAACCTCTCTTCTTCTCTGTTTATTTTAACTACTTAAATATTTAAATAAAATTGATAAGCTACTCGCAGGAACGCAGAAGTTCAGTTTCTAATTATTTTTGTACGTATTACAAGTTAAATAAAAAGGTACCTACATAATATACACCCAGTAGCTAAGATGTATCTAACATAATATTTTACATCTACAACGCATTTCTACGTCAATGTACGTGACTTAATTAAGACATAAAGCATTTCCGACATTCTGCAGTAGATAATTCAATCAGTTTCGATAAATGTTAATCATGCGAGATGCCGAGAATCGATACATATTTATCGATCGATCAGAAATCACAAATATCTGCATAAACGATTAACTTTCTCGTTCATTCATATGTACAAAAGTTGTTTTTACTTTATTCATCGTAAATTCCATGCTGGTGTGATTGCGAAAGAAAAACTTAGAGAGTGTTGGATGGTAATAACAAGTATAATATCTCGGCATGTGGGATGTGGACTCAGCAGTCATTGTTCCGATAGTCGTTACGGCGAATGGCCTCATAGCCAAGAGCCTCGATCAACACTTTATGAGGCTCTCGTTGGACGGCTGGATCAAGGGCTTGATACAGAAAGCAGTACTCCTAGATAGGCACGCATAGTGAGGAGGTTCCTTTCTCTGGAGCCCTGACTGCCGGCAGCTTGGACCCTGTTCCCCATGCCGGTGGGAAACTATTTTTTATATTTTTAAATGTTTTTATTTTTTTATTACAATATTTAAAAATGTAATAGAATATGTTTAAAAATGAATAAAGGGAAGTATAATATAACAGTCTGGCTGCAAGGTAGACTGACCTCATGGAGTTGCATGTAAATTCGTCTTACCAGTTCGCATCATTTCGTTCAGGAGAAAAGAGGAACAAAATTAGGATAAAAGGAGGATCTACTCGAGGATAGTTTCGCGAAAAGAGACTCGTTTTGCCTTTGTCTTTCTCTACGAAGAAAACAGAGATAGCATGAGACTCGCTTCGAGACACTATATCCGTGTAAATGAGCCATAAGTAGTTACGTCTTCTTCTACGTATCGATTTGAGAATAGCTCATACCGTAGTGAAAAGAGTAGCCAGTCTGCGAAGATGGTTGCGAGGCTGACTACCCAGCGTGCGCCGACGTATAACTACTTAACACTCGATATCTTCTAACTGCGTGACGATTAAGTTAAGGTAGCTTCTTATCTTAAGCTAAGGTACATTCATCGATAAAACGCCACAATCCTTATACTAATACCTTAATATTATAAATCCGAAAGTAACTCTGTGTGTTACCTAATCACGACTAAACTACTGAACCGATTTCGTTAAAACTTGGTACAGAGATAGTCTGGAACCTGGAGAAGGACATAAGCTACTTTTATCCCGAAATACGCGATAAACGACATCGGGCGAAACTGCGAGCGACTTCTAGTTGAACATAACATGGACCTACGCTATAACGAATCTGCACGTAAGATCCTAAGGAAATTGTGACAACTTTGTTACTCCTATAATGTTAATACCTTACAGTTTGCCATGCATGATTCATACATACATAATGTTAATATTAAACAGTGCTCTACAAACCGTGGCGTACTCTTTAAGTTATTATATTTGCTAATTCTGCGACGCTCCGCTGCATTTGACGAGACAAGATCTCTTTTAAATTTGCTGCAATTTTTTGTGAGAACATTAAGAGAACATTTTGAGAGAGTAATGAACTTTGAGAAGTATCTACTATCTAAACGTTAGATTATAATGTGTGTACGTTGAACGCAGCGGTGATAATTTGTGGTTTGGTCCATTATGCGGTCAGCTATACAAGGTTAGTTTTAGTATATGCGAAACCTGAAACTAGTTTGTTCAGAATCACTAGGAGAATCGACTGACATATTTTTTACACCACATTTTTTTTTGTTTTTCATAAATTTCAATTTTGTTTCAGTAGGTTTCTACCCATAACAATTGACGGGAATAGACACCTTGAGGCTTGAAATGGTCCGCTCAGTCAGTTTCCGTGTATTAGACAACTCCTGCATATCACATCTCAGGCATTTCACACTTTTTTAGCGAACTTAACGCGACATAAACTAAGGTGTAACTTGGAGATTTACTAAAAAAAAACACATATTCCGGCAGTTCTGATGAAAATCTTGTTGGGGTGTCTCGGTTTTCGCATAAAGAAAAAATAACGTTGTATATTGATCCATGAAAATTGTGTTTATGATAACAAAACGTGCGCCTAGTAGATAACGGATTGATATATTTACTCACTACGGGAAATTATAGACGTAAATGTATATGCTGGAAGAGATGGTGTAGTGACAAAAATTGGAAGTAGTATGCTTAGATGATTTGGTCATGTTGAAAGATGAACGGCGATTAACAAAAGGAATTTATAAGGCGGATATCAGTGGAAACGCCAGTAGAGGACGCCCTAGAAGGACATACATCGATGTTATTGGTGATGTTCTTAAAAAAAGACAGGTGCGTAGTACTCTCAACCAGTGCGACAGCGTGCGTGTATGACAAGTGGACAAAGCGAAAGGAGTAGTTTAAAAGGACCGTAGCATGCGGCATTCTGCAGTTTCTGCCTACCTCTATGGGAAAAAGACGTGAGTTCATGTATGTAGGTAGATCTGCTCCTTATACATCTGACATCACACCTCAACATTTTCTGCATATGATCGATCAACCTACTAAAAGCCACTACTCGGGAAAAACTTGAAAGATAGATACTAATGTTTGCAAGAGTTAATAAATGTTCCTTGACTGCGATATGCTGAGCTGATAGACTGATTAACACACGGTAAAATTAACAATATAAAACTGATGTAGCGATAAACCGTGGCAGGTTCAAACCCAGGCATGTACCAATGTGACTTTTTCAATGTCTGTACTTTCTTAGTTAATCTAAGACGCCGCTGAAATACGGTAAAGGAAAATATAGTGAGGAAACCTGGACTTAATGTTCTGAAATCGCCACCCCTCAGTGAGCAAGCGTGGCGATCAATGCTCGTGTTCCTTCTCTGTATGAGAAGAGGCTTTTGCCCTGCAGTGGGTCAGTTACAAGCTAATATTTGTGTTATTTATATGAATTGATTACAATTTGGAAACATTACTTTTCAATAAAATAAAAAACTTTGACTCAATAAAAATTGTTTATTTTTCTACTTTAATTTTCTTATTAGGATCGTAAACTTCTCCAGAAGGTCTATCATAATACCTATCATACGTTCCTTGTATAATAGTCTTTTCTGAACTGTAGCTATCATTACTTCTACCTCTATAAGACCTATCATTTCTTCTGTCATTACTTTTACGTCTCCTATCTTTTGCTTTATCCTTCTTGTAACTTTTATCTTGTCTTGTAGCACTATCTTCTCTTTCTTGCTTAACATGTATTCTTTCGCTGGATCTCTCTTCATGCCTATGATGTTGTCTTCTTTCGCTAGATCTCCCTCTATCTCTACGTCGATCCTCATCATGTCTTCTTTCCGTAGTTCTGTCTTTCTGTTTGTAAATTTTATCTCTATTTTCATCACCTCTTCTTTCCCGATGACGGTTATTTCGATCGTCATCAAGCCCTGGTTCTTGCTTCACCTGGTACATACGATCAATTTCGCGATGTTTATGACTTTTCTTTTCAGCTTTAGATTGTATGTCATCATCTTTTTTCCTTTCTTTAGACTTTTGATGTATTCTTTCCACAGTTCTTTCGTTATACTTATAATCTTTTTCAGAATCTTCTTCGTACTTTCTCTTTCTAGAATGCTCTGGATACTTTTGACTTCTTTCATCGTTTCTCCTTTCCCTAGATTTTTCATTATATCTATGTCTTTCGAGACCTCTGTCACGAGTATCTCTATGTCCCTCTTCATATCTAAAAGCTCTATCTGCTCTTTCTCTACTATAATCTCTGTTTCTATTTGTGGAATCCTCTTTTTCTGTTTTTATTTCTATGGGTCTAGGAATAACCCTTGTACGTCGTTCATGACTATATCTATCATCATCTTTGGATCCCTGTCTAGAATGTCTACTGTCATTATGTCTATGTGTTTGATTATTTTGTTCATCAGCAGTTTCTTTTGGTGTATTCTCACTATGTCCATCATTGAAGTGTTCCATCTGTTGAAATAATTTTAATTAATAATATTTAATAGTATAATAGCATTGTACTTGAGATAACCTTGCAGTTGCATTTATTATAATAACACAAAACTTATTGGACCGTGAAAGACAATGTAGCAGATGTTCAAATAGACAAAGTAAATAAAACGGTATGCGACGTCTGAAATTATTAACAACAGAAATGAAACACATTACTGAGATTGAATCGATCAATATCACTGAATGTTTACAATACACAATACAATGTTTGTGCAACATATGTTTTTAGCCTAGAATCTTAATGTGAATGTATAGCCACCAGAATCCATGACCGGACTTTATATTAGGGTCATACGTTTACAAGTATATTTCCGAATATTGCCAATTCCCTACAATCCCAATAAATCTATAAGTTCCCTAGGTCACAGTCACGTACCTGGGTCTTGATGACATCACGCAAAACATCCGAGTAGTTGCGCGACTTGGCGGCGACGCGGTACTTGGTGCGGCGCCGGCGCATGTTGCGCAGTTCCACCAAGATCTCCGTGCGCGAGAGAATCACCTTCGACTTCTGGTCATCACCGCCACTGCGAAGAGAACGAGTTTGAGATATGTTGATGATAAAATAATGTAAGGAAAATAAGGAAATTGTCCGAAGCGCAGCACATAAAAAATACTTCCTTAACCACGAGCACGCGCAGCAAGTGGGTCGCGTAAGCACGTTTAGTATCTGTTGTTTTATTTTGGGGGGTGATCAATAGAAACCGGGGTGCCGCCGCTGGGGGCAACCCATGCTACGCCGCCACTGAATAGATCTCCAAGAAATGAGAGCTTTTTCCATGCAAACTATGTGGAACAAGCTTAGGTAAGTTTGAGTCAACTCGAGAACTCACCTGAGCAATGCCAAGTCAGTCAGGTCATGGCAGGAGGGCACGGCGCTGACCACAGCATCGTGTATGGCGCAGCGTTCGTCTGCTGAGTACGAGCTCTGAAGGCGCTCCAGAGACATTGGCTCTGCTCCACGACAACCCACGCCTTGTGTTGAGGAAACTTATTGAGTTTAGACAATGTTTCAAATACAAAACATCACATACACATCAGAGAATCGCTATATTATAACATATATACTACTATAATAGCTATATTTGACCAGTCATTATGAATGTCTAATATTTGTATTTTTATAATCAACTTGTTGACATACAACATATGAATTAACAATATTTTGCATCTTAGCCTTTTTACAACAGTTGGGATCAGCATCCTGTCTTACCAGGTGTGGTTAAATATCAGTGTTTTACATGGAATGATTGCCATCAGACCACCGCAGTTACGGGACACTACCAACACCCTAAAAAGTAGACCAGTTGCCACAATGTCATATTAGTAACTGACTGTCATAGACATTCGTATGACAACTAGCAACAATGGTTTCATGACCCTTCTGAGGCACATAATATTGAGGTACGCAATTGATAAGGATTACAATTTTTACAAGGTATTACAATTTGCAAGATGATCCAACAACCTGACCAAGGTGGCAGGAAAGGTCAAGCTGATTTAGAATTGTGTGCTGATGAATAGATGACCTTCATCCAGCATTGGCAGGCATCGAGTTGAAGAAGAACATACAATTTTTACACTGTCTATTAAATACAGTGAAATTTTAAAAATTCTTTTAAATATTAAAATATTCTACATAGGAGTTTTGATTACAGCTCAAAAAAATACAGACTATTTTGATATTGTCTCACAAAACAGGATATAGAATAAATCTATGTAATTGTTTTGTAAAATTGATACTTCTATATTATAAAGGATACAATATTATAAAAGAGATGTGGTAGTTCAGACGCTTGCACAGTATTCCTATAAACTGTAAAGATAAAAGGTTTAATGGTTTCTATGTGATATCTGTCTTCATCTTCTGATGAATTGAAGTACTTGGTAGTTACAATGTAGGTAAATTTTTGAAAATCTATAATATTTTTTATCATACCTTTTTTAAATAACGGATTTAATCTGGAAGCATTTCCAACTATTTGTTCAATTTCTTCTTTACCTGAAGAAAATAATTAAAATGTTAATTACATTAATCTCAAATAATATGTAAAATTAACATTAAATTATTTATTAAGTAATTACTGAGTTTAACAAGTGTGTTTGATTCTGAATCGACTGGATCCGGTAAAAGCTGATCATCTTTGGTGTATCCATTATTTCTCAAAAAGCATTCCATCTCATGTTCTTCAGTTTTATCAGGTGGTACTTTGTGGTTAGAGTCATGTCTACATGTGACCATCACAGGGTTCTGGAAATACATCTTAGGTTAGATACAAAATAAGACACTTGGGTTTGACTGTATAAAAGAATATTAGAATTGTCGCTATTAGATTAGCAATTAAATCAGGTACATGGATTAGGCAAGGCAAAAGGTTACCGCCTCTAAGACGACCCTCTGACCTTACTTCACGGTTATGGGAATTAACTCAGACAGAGAACTAATGATGATAATGACAAAGATAGTTGAAGTAACTTATAATGCACTACATATTAACTGTACGATTCGTTCTTCTTAGCTTAAGAGGGAAGAGGGCTATTACAAAGGCCGGGAGTATCTTAGATTTGGATTAAACAGCTATTCTAACCAAGTGAAAATTTATAGACCTGCAGCAGATGTTTTCTATCCCATTGAAGGCTTTGTAAGATCATTGTTAATTCGTTGTCAATCCCTTCCGTGTAAGACTTTAATTTCGTTAATTCTTCGCGTCTCTTGTCCATTTTTATAACCAAATAAAAATAAACATTTACAAGAATTTATGTAATTAAATGACATTACACTTGACAGTTGACAATGACAGATGACATTGTTATAGATAAAAGACAAGCACTAGTGCTGCTCTTCTATTAGTCGATTATTTTAGCGCAAAGGCCTTTTACCCAATCAATAAAATAAAAAAAAACTAGTCTATGTATCACTTGAGTTGGCAACCCAGAATTTGACAGCTGTTTGATACAAAAATTCTTTTTAATCTGTGATTCGTTTAGCGAGACGTGTGTGCTTTTTTCAAAGGAATTTTCTCAATAAATGTGTGTAGAAAATGGCAGATTCCGAGGTAATTTCACCACCATTTATCATTTTACTGAAACGAAATTATAATCACATTCATTACTGATAATTCTATTGGCAGGTATTAAAGAAATTGAAGGATATACCATTTAAAATCCAGACCGCAAGTTTGAAAGGAAGACGTGAGGTTGTAGAAGAAATTCGGAATGTATTATCTACACCCGGTAAGTAAGAATTAGGGGCTATGGTTATTCATAATTTACTGTAGAAGTGTTAAGTATATTATTTATGTGCTAATTGCATGTATTTTCATAGTATTTGTAGGTTGGTTGTCCAGCTGTATTGATCCATACACCCCTGGATATAAGCTCAGATATTGTGCTCTCACTTGAATGAGTTTTAAATGTGCCAATCAGACGACGCTGTATGCAACGTAGATTGCATCTATATATAAATTATGGGCAATCAATCCATCAATACCTGTGCACAGTACATTTTGGTAGCAGGTTATTAAAACAGTTTGATGAAAATGATTGAGAAATTATAAATTGTATGCACACTTAGAAACTTAAGCTATTATTTTGAATGAAACTTGTAATAGATGCAGTTTCAGTCAGAATGCAACAGGTCTTGTTGTGATTTCATTGATAATCTTGTGAAATATTGGATCTGTAACTAGGCTGTTTATTATTGTGCAATAGTGTGATAAAAGTTGCATTCTGAAATATTTATGTTTTGCATGTTGAAAAACCTGAAATGAGGTAACAGTTCATGTAGTTTAGGACTCTGGAATAGCAAAATAGGTAGAGTTAACAGCTTTGTTCATCCACAAAAGGATCTTTGTTTCTTAAATACACCTGGACAATAAAAAAAGTACAAAAATTAAGATTTATTGATTTGAATCTTGTTGTATTAGAATATTTGATTTGACTACTTCCTACGTCTAATCTAATATAACAAAACAATAGAACAAAAAATTTATAAACAGCCATTTGCTTGACCACATGTTTTTTATAAAATATTAAAAGAATATCAGTTTTTTTTCTCAGATTAGTGTGTACCATTTTGATAGCCAAATTAATGAAGGGTTATGGAAATAAGGACCGTGTGGTATAGAACTGTGGCATGACTGGCAAATAGCAAATTTTGGCCATCACCTGCATTTGCATTAAAACTTTCGTGCAACAGCAACATATTTATGATAAGTTATGGTTTACTCACATGCATTTTGCAGGATTGCTCGACTAGTTTCAGACCCAAACAGAGCCCTTAATCATTAGCTGATAATGCGGAGAGGTTGCAAGTCGAACTGTTGAGTTTTAATCAACTCTAACTAATCATAAACATGCATTTGTAATTGTTCTTTGATTTTTATCAGGTATCACAGAGCCAGCAGTGCGATTTGTGTGTCGCCTGCTCGTGCTCACACTACACAGATATCGGGACTCCACCTCCCAGTCGTACGTGAAGGGCTTGGTGGCTTACCTCGCTACTAACCATGGGGAATGGACTCTGAAAGGCCTGGTGCCCGTCCTGCTAGAAATATCAGAACAGCTCAAGAACACAGCTTCATCGTGAGTAGTCTTGATCTCTATTTGTTTTGTTGGAAATGCCAACTCTTGGCCCCAAAATACTGTCTTACTGTGTAATTAACCAATTTTAATATATATAGACTCACTGTTCAAAATATTTTACAGTAAAAGCATATGCCAGAGCGGACTGTATGCACTGCGCTGGTCCACTGTCCTTGTTGATGGTACACTCAAAGCTACTGAGGAGAGTGGAGTGGACTATAATGCTCTTGTACTATCCCAAGCCAATCTGCTTGCAGCCATCACCGCATACGGGGATAGTAGGAAGAATGACAAGGCTTATTCTATGGTGAGTACTTGTTTTGTAATGTGTAATAAGTTTAATTTTGTATGTGGATTAGTATTCTTCAATGGGATAGAACTTTCGAATATTAAATTAAACCTGATGGTGCCAGTAGCACTTTTTTTATATTAGTTAAATCCCTCATTTATACCCTTCATTTGTGGTAGGCTAAGGGTTAAGACCCTTACCAGCTAAAAACCCACAGTATTCCTACTCCTGACTTGTCAGGGGTCGTAGGATTCATAGCTGCAAACCCGGCAGCCCTCAATCCGCCAGCCCCTGGCAGACCTCTCGTTCTGTGGGGCCGTTCCCCGAGTCCTAAAGGCGCGCGCGGAACAGGGCACGCCGCTCTCTGGGACCTTTAACTGGTCCGGCGATGGTTCCCTTAACCCGCCACTCACTAGGGTGGCTGGAGATCGTCTAGCGCGAGAAGGGAGAGTGGCAGTTGCCTCTCTCTTCGTCTCCACTCCCTCCTTGGTTGCCATCACCTCTTCGAAGGCAATGGCTTCCTCGGCTTCCAACCACGGCTGGAAGCGAGAGGATCCTGAAGCATTTGCCTGCAGGTATTTATATGACTTAACAGGCTCTCCAAGGCAAAGAGGGGTCCTGACCCTGTACAAAACTGTCACCCATCCACAAATGCAAGTCCCAAAGAATCCTTTATCATCTTTTTTTTTCATGATTCTTGTCGCCTAATACACAACATGTAATGTTTTTAGCTACATACATCATGGGTGTCCATCGGCAAAGAGAAGCTATCCAAGTGGTTAGAAGTGCTGCTCGCGACCCCTGCCGACTCTGGGCCGCACATCTGCGTCACTTTCTCCACGCTCTGTCGACACCTCCAGCAGATCGGTGATGATGCCACCATTGAACAACACAAGGTAATGATAGCAGATGGATAGGGAACAGAACAGATCATATTGCAGCACAAACATGCTGGCCAAGAATTTTTATTATATTTGTTGTGTGACATACAAATCAAAAGCATGTTACTAACTCATTAGAGCCTTTAATGGTGGAATTGGTGAGATTTGTCACACTTAACTCATACCATTTTTGACCTAAAAACTGTATTATGTTACACAATAAGTTAGAATCAGTCAATTGGAACATTTTACGAACTTGATTTCAATAAAAGATCTATTAATGAGGCTATAATCACTACTAATATAAGGTATAAACATGAAAGTAACTCTGTCTGTGACGCTTTCACGCCTAAACCGCTGAAGCGATTTTGATGAAACTTGGTACAGAGATAGTCTGGAACCTGTAGAAGGACGTAGGCTATTTTTATCCCGAAAAATACGGAATACGCGATAAACGACATTCGCGCGAGCGACCTCTAGTGTTCTATATAGTCTTCATTTACCATTTTCTAAATAAAAAATTGTGTTAACCCAAAATGGGTCAGCAATGTAACCTCAAAATATAAAACAATCAGTGTTTTATTTTTATTTTAAAGGAACTAGCAAATGTTACATTATATTTGTTGCTAATTTCTACAATGTAACATTTCTTCACAGACAAAAATGCTTGAAAGCTTCACCAAGAGCGTGATCAGTGTGAAATGCCGTCCAAACGCAAACTACATCAAGGGTTGTCACGACCTGCTACGTCAGCTCGGGCCTGGGGAAGTGCGCGACGCGCTCCTGCCAGCCCTGCACAAAGCCATGCTGCGCAGCCCTGAAACTATCGTGCAGGCTGTAGGGGAGGTCTTCGCTAGTCTCAATGTGGACTTAGATGGATTAGCTGTTGATATTGGAAAGAGTTTAATAGGTTAGTATTTGTCTTAATCCTAAAGTTATTTTTTTATTACTTTTTTTTTTTTTTTTTAAAAAAACCTTGCCCCACTCTAAGATTTCTCTTGTATCATGGGTGCGTTTACAGACACAAATCTCACAAACAAACGCCCAGACCCGAAACAACTATCTGTAGGCTATACAAATTTTTGTTCCGTGTGGGAATCGAACCCACGACCCGTAGCGCAGAAGCCAATCGCTTAGCCACTGCACCAAACGTGTTGTTTAAGGATAGTGAATTTTACCATGTAGACTATCTAAGAACAGACTATGCTATCTCTTTCTAAGAGACAAGCTGCCCGTTCAGAATGATTCGATTAGTCAATTATCGAACGATTTTGTGAGCTATCTCTTTTGCTCT
This sequence comes from Amphipyra tragopoginis, assembly GCA_905220435.1. NCBI lineage: Eukaryota > Metazoa > Arthropoda > Insecta > Lepidoptera > Noctuidae > Amphipyra > Amphipyra tragopoginis. The sequence continues at coordinate 27,203,279 of HG992004.1, forward strand.
CGTTTCGAGAATCGTAAACGGAAAGAGATAACAAACCGCATCCGTCGACAACTGCTTATCGAAAAGCTTCTGAATCGGGAAGCTTGACACACCTACCAAATCCAGTGTCACATTGACTATTACTAAACCCATGTTTAGCAGTGGGTAACATTTTTTTTCTAGTTTTATTGTAACAATAGCCCAATAAACTCAAAAATAATGTCTTTTTTTATAGTTAACTTGCACTCCAAAGACGAGTGGGTACGGGGTGAAGCCTTATGTGCATTAGAGCGATTGGCAGCGCGCTGCTCACAGGTGACGGCTGCGCGTGCACTGCTGACGCACGCCTTCGCGGAATACAACGGTGCCAGCGGTAAACTCACCTCCAGTGAGGACAAGATTGCTGTGCTCTTGGTGAGTCGATTACGAAGTTAGAATGTCAGCCTATTGCAAATAAAAAGAAGCTTCTTTTTAAAAAAATATGCCCGCAGCTCTAAGTAAGCGCATCGATAGCGCTGTTATTTCGACTAAACTAACATATTGAATGGTTGAACTGCTATGCCTCGGTCATCAGATCAAACTCCTCCACAAGATGTGCTACTCATTTCTAGTTACTTAAAACATAAATAAGTAGATCAAAACAATTTATATACAGCATGTAACAAAAACCCTGTCCCATCCTTAAGAGTACTACTTGGCAGTGGCGAAGGCTCCATACAACTCGATTCCTATCGGCTTCCCTTTCGAAATATGGCAAATACTAGTATATATTATTTTCAATTATCATTTAAACAAATAATTGGTCCGGCTTCCCTTTTAAGAAAATTCACCCTTCGCCACTGCTACTTGGCATCGTACTGTGTACACGTATACATAACCATTTAATGGATTTGAGATTATTATTTTTCCGCAGCGAGTGTTGTCAACTTATGAAAATTTGCCATATTCAGTGTTAAATTTCGCATGGATTATAGAAATAAAAAATCAATAACTTTTGGTTTTTATTTACATTTTTATAACAATTTTTTCTAGTATGTATGTTGAACCAGGAATACAGTTTTATTGGATCGGACAGGGTTTTTGTTACAAATCGTATAGGGGAATCCCTCTAAATCTCTATTGAGTTGTGCTCCATCTTAGACCCTATCTGCGTTTGCTATCAGGACCAAACAGCGACAAAGTTAAAAAAAAAAAGTATAATATTCATTTCTCCATACACAATACTATAACCAACAACAGCTTTAAATAAATAATTATTTTCCAGGGTGTCAGCACACTGCGCGCGTTACCATTGCGAGGCGCGGATCGCATGTCGTTATTCAACGAAGTGGCGACACAACTGTCGCGTGTGTTAGACAGCGAATCTCATGAGCGCACGCTCTGCGTAGCGTTGGATACGTTACAGCGGTGGAGCACCGGCCTCGACGCTGCCATGCCTGATAAGATACAAGATATATTTAAGGTAAACAATTTAGACGACACGTTTGGTGCAGTGGCTAAGCTATTGGCTTCTGCGCCACGGGTCGTGGGTTCGATTCCCACACGGAACAAAAATTTGTATGGCCTACAGATGGTTGTTTCGGGTCTGGGCGTTTGTTTGTGAGATTTGTGTCTGTAAACGCACCCACGATACAAGAGAAATCTTAGTGTGGGGCAAAGTTTTTTTTTAAAAAAAAAAAAAAAAGGTAAACAATTGCAAATGGAATAGTGTTGTTGACATGACGGCGGACTTTTTATTTTCCACTGCAAAACGTGTGAATGATTATGTTTTAATAGATTTTTATCTTTACCTTTTTTTCCAGAAAAATCTGGCAGCGAAAAGTACAACTCAAGCAGTACGTACGGCATACGTGAGCATGGTGGCCGCCTGCGTGCGCAGCTGCGGCTCCACTCCTGCGCAGGCCAGCGCGCTGCAGCCTGTACTATTCAAGGCTGTGGAGAAAGCGACACAGCAGCCACTGCAGGTAATATCAGTCTACCGCACGAGCTTTCACAGAGCATGCCAAAAAAAATGCCAAATGCTTGAAGCCGAATGCTCTCTACGCGCAAGTGCTCACAGTGACGACACACCTTGAAGTGAAATTCAAAGTAACCCATTTTCGTTATTCCAGCACCTCGTAGTGAGCGAGGGTATCTGCGCGATGCTGGGCCTGGCCCTGCTGGACGAGTCTCGCTCGCTGCCCAACAAGACTGCCGTGTGGGCAGCGCTCACGCACACAGACAAGCACGTGCTGCTACACGACAGAGTGCTCACTGCTACCACTGATGACGGTAACTATCATGCTGTAGTTATTACGTTTTTGAGACGCGCGCAGACAGGGGGTGTACAGTATGTTAAATAACAGAGGGTGTTCCCTTAAACCCGTTAATCTACATCATTAATACAGAATAAATTCGGTACGGCCTGATTAACACCAAAATAGTAGGATAGATAGGTTAAATGCGAAGTTGCCGTGTTTTCCAAATTGATAGACAAGTGCGTATGTAGTTATGTACACTAAGTGTTGCTTTTACGTATAATTTTTTTTGGTTGGGAATGTTTCTTTTAGTTCGGATGCTATAATATTGCTGGTTAAGGTGAACGCCTTTCGTTAGTTAACATACTGTATATGTATTTAAATATTTGTCATAAGTATAATCTGCAAAGAGATTGGTTTCCATTAAATTGAATGGATTGCAACTCGCAAACGTGCTCCTTGATTCAGAATGATTCGATTAGTTAATTGTAGAACGATTCGGTAAGCCTGCTCTTTCTCTCGTTACGAGAATCGTAGACGGAATGAGATAACAAATCGAATCAGTCGATAACTGCCTATCAAATCGGTCGACAACTGCTTATCGAATCAGTCGACAACTGCTTATCGAATCAGTCGACAACTGTCTATCAAATCGATCGACAACTGCTTATCGAATCAGTCGACAACTGCCTATCGAATCAGTCGACAACTGCCTATCAAATCGGTCGACAACTGCCTATCAAATCGGTCGACAACTGCCTATCGAATCGGTCGACAACTGCTTATCGAATCAGTCGACAACTGCCTATCGAATCAGTCGACAACTGCCTATCAAATCGGTCGTCAACTGCTTATCGAATCAGTCGACAACTGCCTATCGAATCAGTCGACAACTGCCTATCAAATCAGTCGTCAACTGCTTATCGAATCAGTCGACAACTGCCTATCAAATCAGTCGTCAACTGCTTATCGAATCAGTCGACAACTGCCTATCGAATCAGTCGACAACTGCCTATCAAATCGGTCGTCAACTGCTTATCGAATCAGTCGACAACTGCCTATCGAATCAGTCGACAACTGCCTATCAAATCGGTCGACAACTGCCTATCGAATCAGTCGACAACTGCCTATCAAATCAGTCGTCAACTGCTTATCGAATCAGTCGACAACTGCCTATCGAATCAGTCGACAACTGCCTATCAAATCGGTCGACAACTGCCTATCGAAAAGGTTCTGAATTGGGGGCTGTTCGGCCGGTCTGGATGCAGTTAATTACATTTATGAGCCACATGTAGCTGTCGTAGGTTGTCTATTGGCTTAAGGGCTGACCTGATACCTGACTAAACATATACCACTTATCCTGGATATAACACAAGGTTTGACATTGACATGAATAATAAATATGCTCGAAAACAAATCAAATTCAAATACTGAAAACTATTACACCATCTAACAATGTTCTAGGAGCACCAGACTTTTAATATATGCATAGTTCCCATGAGTAATTTAATCAACATTATTTTAAAAAAAAAACACTATTATTTGTTTAGACTGCCTCGTTGGTCTAGCGGTCGCAAGCGCGACTACTGAGCGTGAGGTCCAGGGTGCAATCCCCAGGTCGGGCAAAGTGTTATTGAATTTTTCCGTGTGGAATTTCTCAGTAGCAGCCCGGAGTCTAGATTTGTGCCCGGTTGATGGCAATAGGCTCGCCCCCTATTACATGGGACTTAAACAACGGCAAAATGAGGGTGTACTATACACCTCTGCCAACCCTTCGGGGAATAAGGCGTGATGTTATGTTATTTTGTTTAGACATATCCAAATGCTAATTGCCTTTGCTAATTCATTTTAAATTACTATTACACCATTTGATTTTAAATTATTGAGTGTCACTATAGCATTTACCCCTTTATAGTCCTAATACAGGTGGTGTTGCTATGCAGAACAGTGTTGGAAAACTACCACAGTGTTGCCAGCGAACAAAACTCGCCGATTTACAGAGCCTTCATACTAGTTCTACTATCGCCAATCAAGACTGTCCGTACGACCGCTATAGAGGAAGTTAAATCTCTACTTGCCAAGGAAGATAGAGTCTTATTGGCAAGGTATTTAGCGCTAAAGTTGAACGAAGTGCTGGAGGAAGGGAAAGTGCTTGGAGGCAAGGAGAAGACGCCGACTGAAGAGAAAAATGTTGGCGAGGTGACCGGGAAGATGATCCTAGACTGTATTCACGCGCTGTGTTCATTTAGAAGTGAGTTGCCACAATTATTTACTGTATTTCATAGTGTATTTATATCCAACTTCATACAGTCGCAGTCGGTCAACGCAATTGCTTCTGCAGAACAATTGTACGGGTGAAAATGAGCGCGAACTATGTCCCGAGACGTAATATGACAACTCGGGACTTCTGACGATCGGTCTGGCACGTTCTTAGTTTGAATATTGTTGGCTGTTTCACTTGGTTTTTAAAGCTCTACATAGTCAGACGCATATCGACAAAAAATATGGTTTATTTAAATAAAACTAACATGACAATAAAACTTTCGTGCCTTCCATGTACAGATTACCCAGAAAAAGACTCTCAAGAATTAGCAATAGCCATCCTGCCGAGTTGCCATCACCCCCTGGCGGCTGCAGTGAACCGACGCGCTTGGGTCAAAATGGTCGTCTATCTGGGACACGACCCCAAGAAACTGGTCGGACTCTACTCCAATAACCTCAAGAATAAATACATTGCTGGATACTCGCCTAGTGAGGTATGGGTTTAGAAAATATTTTGTGCAAAATCAGATTAAAATCGAATCTATTTTCTTGACTAGGACTTTGACGACATTGCTTTCTTGATTTCAAATTATAAAAGAAAAGAAATGCAAAAAAAGAAATCTTTTTAACTATGAAATATACTATTTTCTTACGCTTTGGTGACCTGACAGTAGTATTTCAAAAAACGTTTTGTCTTACGCTAATTTATCGCAAATTCCAAGAGGTATTTAGTCATTAAATGTTATTGTTTTCTATAGACCTTATCGAACGTGGTAGCAACATTAGTAGCAACGAACGCAGAAGTGTTGGCAGGCAGTGCAGTTCAATGCGCCTTAGATACGTTGCTCGATCCCGAGCTGCTGCGTGTAACTCGGGACGAGTACTTCACCTACCTCATGCCTGACGGAGAGCTGTATGACAAGAGTTCAGTGCCCGGGTGAGTCACCGTGGTTACAACAAGCATGTATAACAATAATATCCCCCCTAATTCAGACCCCACAACATCCTCCGAGTCAAAGCAAAATGTTAGACGTAAAGAAAAAACATAACCTACATATTACTGTCCTATGCGGTAAATTTTTGCCCAGCAGTGGCACAGTGGTACAGATAACAAAAAAACATTTTTGTCAGCAGATATGAAATTAATGCCCCAAAAAATAAAACTAGAGTGACAGTTAAAAAAACTGACTACTAACATCATACGCCGCTTTAAAAAAAACCTAAGCAGCCAATTTATAACAAACCAACTAGGTATACAAAAAAATGAGATTTCCTTTTTTATTTGTCTAGTAATGAGGACAGCAAGGAAATGAACTTGAAACGTGAAAGCAAGGCATATAGTTATAAGGAGCAACTTGAAGAGTTGCAGTTACGTCGCGAGCTTGAGGACAAGAAGCGACGAGAGGGCAAGGTTAAAGAGGTCAGTATGTAACATAACATCTAACATAATCTAACAATAAGGCCAGACGTGGGTTTCAGAGGGTTTTCACACAACTCTACCAATACGCGTCTCCACAAACGCTCCAAACTAAGCCCGTATCTCCATTAACGCGCCCATAAGTTTAGGTAACTGTATACTATCATATACCACCAGATGGCAACCAGAAAAATTTGTCACTGGAAGAAGAGTGCATGAGATGTACTTTAATCGAAACCGAATCGGTCGACAACAGATTGTCGAATAGATTCTCAATCGAACTCTTTAAGATTCGTGTTTTTACATCAAACTGTTTTCTTTTAGACGCCCTTATCAGCTAAGCAGAAGGAAGCTATCAAAGCGCAATTGGCAAAGGAGAGTGCTGTACGACAAAGACTGAGCGCGGTAAGTTGATTTTGTTATAACATTACTGTTCTTTATAACGTTTTTATAAACTTCCGTAGGTTTTATGAAACGAATAGTTCGTCCTTAATGGCTACTGTAATGTAGGTAACTAAATTATGCTGTATTTTTGATGATAAAGGTTATTACAGACCCCTTAAATTCGTCTGGAATTCACCACTCATAAGATTCCTACCTTTTCCAAAATAGTCTATTAATCAACTCCACCTATCGCAGTTCCATGGATATAGACCTATTTGAAGCAAAGCCGCACCTAGGTCTATAGCTTCTACATTTAGCCTACACCTAGCTTCTTCAAATAGTAGCTTCATCTAGCTAGGGTCTATCTCAACGACTTTGCAGATAATCCAGAATTTTAACTGGCACGCATTTGTTCCAGCTAAACTTGCGTGTCGTAATAGCGGTGCGCCTTCTAGAAGCGGTACAGCGAGGATCAGCTCCTGCATTATGTCGTGGAGCCCGACGAATTGTATCAGCCGTGTTGGGAGCCCTACGAAGCCCCCTCGCCGCTCCGAGACTAGCTGACGCTTATAGTCATCTTAGATTTGCGCTACTGCCAAACCACTTGGCTTTGGGTGATATTCTGGCCAGACTTACTTTACGGTAAGTTTTTTATCAAGCAATGGCCGCGGTTACATGAATTTTTGTATATAAAAGTACCATATCTTCGGTGAGCTTGCCAAAACCCACATGTGCACAGTCAAAAAATATGGCATGTCCAATGAAAAATACAAAAAAAGTATATGTTGAGGTGAAGAAGTAACACTAAAAAAAAAATTTATCACATTACAAAAACAAGGTGTTTTGCTAGCGTTTAGAATTTTTTGAAAAGTTGATAAAATCCACATACGGGTTTTGGCAAGCACACCAACGAAATGTGCTGTTCCAGGATACATTCTACCTAAACACCAAATTCCAGCCATATAGTTTAACCTATTACGGCGTGATTGTATACTATTAGTAGTATTGTATCGTGTGGGCAATGACCAGCCACTGCGTTTGCGCATCTTAGATACTCTTTACTACCGAAACATCTCGTGATATTATAGCCAACTTATGATAGATATCATGAGTGGCTTTTGTTCTACGCTATATGCGCTTGCTCAAGAAAATATGTCAGTCCAAAAAGCCGCACTTCTAAATTCACTCTGGAGTCTCTGGACTAAAATTCCCCACCATTCTCCAGCCTCCACAAGCCACAATGCGACTTGGAACCCAGCTGGGAGGATGAGGAACTAGAATCGGCGACTGCCCGCACCATCTACCTGATGCACGCCGTCACCTGCAGCAAGGGGTCCAGTGATGATGAGAAGGACACCGCTCACAAGACTAACCACTTCACTGCGCCAGGGTTCTGCTATGCCTTCCCGTTGCTGAAGCTGGGTAAGTTATAGCTAACTTTTATATCACCCACCAACATTTAACTCTCTCAATCTGTACGTACGTTCAAACCAATCTGTAAGTGCTTTGATCAAAATACCTGTGACTGCCGGTATTATTCCTATTTTGCGAAAAGTTTACGTTACGCTTATAGCTGTATGGGTATATTTATTTATTCTTTCGCACAAAATTAGTACAGAGGCGGACTTAATGCCATAGGCATTTTCTACCAGTCGACCTTAGGGTGGTGCAGAGAAAACATGGTAGGTGCACTAAATAGTAATGTTGGGCGTTATAACATATAACAGCTAATATATTTCATTATACATTTCTAATATTCTAACCATTATTTATTTGCAACAAAGACTGTTATAATACAGCGTGTCCCAGAAAGTAGTGTCAAGCGGAAGTCCAGAGGTAGAACATCCTTTGAGGCACCCAAAACACCCCCATGTATGTTCCGCGATTTTTTGTAGTTTTCGAGTTATGAATGTTTTTCATGTTTTTTAATCAAACTCTGACTATAGCGACATTTTTGATCATAGTGACGTGAATAGTTGAGATACATGAGTATTTTTTTTTTCTAAATTAGCTGGTTAGTGACTCTATCGAATGCATAAAAATTTGTAACCATAGATGTAACGGATGCGTTACAAAAAAATATTGAATTCTCATAAAGTTAAAATCCTGCATGTTTCCTAAATCTTTGTGGGTGATTTAAAAATAAATCTCCCTAAACTTTTTTTGTCAGATGTATTTTAAAAACTTATCCATTTTATCAGCTATTTACCCTGTAAATTTCATCGAGCTATCTTTACGACATCACAATAAAAATTTCATTCAAAGCATACATTAACGAAAATTCCAGTTGTAAAAGGGTGAATGAAAAATTGATTAAAACTAACTAATAACGTCTTTTTTAGTAACCCTCGACGCAAAAAGAGGGGTGTTATAAGTTTAACGTGTGTGTCTGTGTGTCTGTCTGTGGCATCGTAGCTCCTAAACGGATTTTGATTTAGTTTTTTCTTTTATTTGAAAGGTGACTTTATCGAGAGTATTCTTAGCTATGATTCAAGAAAATCTGTTCAGCCGTTCGAAGGTCATCAGCTCTTTTCTGGTTGTCGAAGGGATATGAGCAACTTCTACTGATCTGATCGTTTCGAAATTTACTATCCTGTGACTTCAATGATATTACAAAAACATAGTAACCTTGACCTGATACTCAAGCATCATCTGAAACAGCATGATACCCAACATACAGTAGAGGTATTGTGTGCCTATTGATTCTTTAAGTTTATGATAACTTGTAATGACCTCCTTCTTGTCACATGTCATCAATATCATTGAAGTCACAGGATAGTAAATTTCGAAACGATCAGATCAGTAGAAGTTGCTCACATCCCTTCGACAACCAGAAAAGAGCTGATGATCTTCAAACGGCTGGACAGATTTTCTTGAATCATAGCTAAGAATACTCTCGATAAAGTCACCTTTCAAACAAAAGAAAAAACTAAATCAAAATCCGTTTAGGAGCTACGATGCCACAGACAGACACACAGACACACACGTTAAACTTATAACACCCCTCTTTTTGCGTCGAGGGTTACTAAAAAAGACGTTATTAGTTAGTTTTAATCAATTTTTCATTCACCCTTTTACAACTGGAATTTTCGATATTGTATGCTTTGAATGAAATTTTTATTGTGATGTCGTAAAGATAGCTCGATGAAATTTACAGGGTAAATAGCTGATAAAATGGATAAGTTTTTAAAATAAATCTGACAAAAAAAGTTTAGGGAGATTTATTTTTAAATCACCCACAAAGATTTAGGAAACATGCAGGATTTTAACTTTATGAGAATTCAATATTTTTTTGTAACGCATCCGTTACATCTATGGTTACAAATTTTTATGCATTCGATAGAGTCACTAACCAGCTAATTTAGAAAAAAAAATACTCATGTATCTCAACTATTCACGTCACTATGATCAAAAATGTCGCTATAGTCAGAGTTTGATTAAAAAACATGAAAAACATTCATAACTCGAAAACTACAAAAAATCGCGGAACATACATGGGGGTGATTTGGGTACCTCAAAGGATGTTCTATCTCTGGACTCCCGCTTGACACTACTTTCTGGGACACGCTGTATATATTATTGTCTATAGGTAGTAGTCGCCCGCCACTCGCGTCGAGTCGTTAACTCGGCCGAAAGCGTCACACAATTATGAACTTTAACCCACAAATAACAAGAGCAAATTTTTACCACCGTTAAAATAACATAAATATTTATATAATATTAGTGTGAACTTGTTTCATATTACTGGCAAAATAATATTGTCGTACTTTACATCGTATTAAAGCGTCACACAATTATGAACTTTAACTCACAAATAACAAGAGCAAATTTTTATTACCGTTAAAATAATGTTATATTATATTAGTGTAAACTTAGTTTCATATAACTGCAAGTCTTCTGCTCTATTGATAATTAGTGTTCCTTCAATACAATACAATTTAATATATATTACAACAGTTAAAAACAACAGTTTGAAAATTATAATATAATGTATAATGCATTAGGAAAATATATCAGTTACGCCCAACATTACTAAATAGTATTAGGTGTGTGATGCGATGGGATGAGATTTTTGCTAATAATAATATTTACAGCGTATATTATATATATTATTATATTTACAATATTTACGTGTACATTGATCACATAACTAGCTCATTACTGTTCAACTACTGAACACGGACCTCTAATCATAATTAAAAGGGTTTACCTTAGTCCACCACGCTCGCCTGCATGCTTATTCTCAACCATCGGATGAGTTTCCGTATCCGAACGGAAAGTATCCGACGGATTGATTCCCGATCCGATGGATTACAAAACTTCATTCACAGTTCCTATCGGAAGGGAGTTTCCGAATCCGTGAATGGTTTTTGGAAGGTGTGTTTACGGTGTATGCTACGCAATGGTAGAAAATAAATTACTGTGGTAGAAAATGTTAACGTAGTAAATATAATACTATTATTATGTGTTTCGCAAATAATCTTAATTGCAACTATACAATATACATTAATACATAAATTTCATCATTTTTTAAATAAAATAATGAGTAATTTATGCGATCGTTTCCTTATTTCAAAACATGCTTTGTAAAAAAACAACTTTTATCATCTGTCAAACCAAACGGGGAAATAGACAATGTAAATAAACAAAATGCCGTATTCATTTAATTATTGATAAATATTCAATCAAATTATCAACCGAAAACGTGTGAAGTTCAGTGTGATCACCAAACAAAACTCTAGCGTGTGATGGTTCATAAAAATGAATGTAAAAATGTTATCAGTGTCGTATAATTGGGCATGCCAAATTTTATATAAGGCGTGCTAAAGAAAAAACCATTTGGAGATTTTTTAATTTGATGCTATATTTTGTTAATTTCGGCTCACAGAAGTAAAAGATTACAAAGTAAACGGCAAAAATAACTATTGGCCTTCATTTGACCTGACGTGACGTCACAAGTTCACATTTTTCATTATCTGTGGACTAAAAATATTAACGGCCGTAGCACACTTATAACACCCGACGCCACCCCACGAGTGTTCATTGGTCAAAAATGACGAAACGCGGCTTTACGAGATGAAATGTGGCCTATGAGCAGGCTACATTGACGTCGCGCGGCATGGCGTGTTGTAAGTGTGTCCGGTCCTTAAGAATTTTTAGTGCTGCCAGGGGCAGCAGTCTCGACATGTATCGCTATCACATAACGACCGAAATCGGTAGTTAAGTGATAGTGATGTATCGAGTCAGTTTAACTATAGATAGGTGATTGTGTCATCGAGTTATAGAATTGAAGTATTCGAATGATCGCAACTCGAGTAAAGATTTCGATTATTCATAGTTGGTACGCGAATACTGAACCGAGTACTTAAATCGCGACCTTATGTTGTTGCCGGGACCCCTCTCTTCCGAAAAATGCAGGTTGTTGTTGTGTACCTGTTTGTTTTTCTTGTGATCGCGAGAGTTTGATTGTCAAGTTGCGTTTTAAGAATTATTGGTGCTTACTAATCCGAAAGGGTGTTAAAGTACACATAATAATGAATAACTTTTGTTCTACCAATTTCCCTAAAAGTAAATACTTTTAAGGAAATTGGTAACCTGTTGGTGGACCTGTGTCCCCGTGTATGCCTTCCAAAGGACCGGACATCTTCCGCACGGAAGATGAGCCGTGAGCTCCAAAGAGATACAATAATAACTTTTGTTCTACCAATTTCCCTAAAAGTAAATACTTTAAAGAAAAATAGCTGTTCAAAAATTTCGCAAAAATACGCTAAAATCTATCTATCCTCAGTTATAACATTCAAACATTGTAAGTCATATTTGGGGTCACCAAATAGAAGCTCCTTTTTCTGATTTCGTAACTGAAGCAGGAATGTTGAATTTTTGAAAAAACTAAAATAAAAATTCATTTCCATGCAAAATGATCGAATTTTGAAATTTTGACACTTGCTTTAAAACCGTCATTAGTGATACTTTATGTGGCTTGCGGATTAGTACCCCCTTTCCAACGAACCTTGTATATTAACATTAAAGTGACATTCGTTTCGAAGCGATTGATCTGTTAAGTGTTGGACAGTGGTAATAAGTATCGTAAATTTGCTTTTTAAATAGTTAATTGAATTGATTTAATTTTGGCCCCTAGAAATCAAAAAGAGAATTTGTTTATGATTATACAGTATATCAGACAGTAAGAATATGATTTCTAATTATTTAAAACGTTTACTTTTCTTTTTATTGACTTATCAATAAAACTGATTTGTATCTTATGTTATGACCCATATTTTGTATTTTTGCTTGTATTTTTGGAAGTGAGAAACATTAGAGTAGTCGAATCCTATGAAGTACTTGAGTACCTGACGCAATAATCGCTACTAGATTCGAGTCAGTGACTCGAGTTTTGAATCGATTCTCTTTTTAACGAGTACTAATTTATTCAAATACCATAAATGGCCAACTCGGCACATCACTATTTATGTCATAATGACAATTTTTTTATTGATTTTTGTCGGAAACCTAGCGAATTCAACTGTCAAGTTTACGATTTAACGTCATTTTAGCGAATAACTTTGCGAGCAAATTGGAAAGCCCGCAAAGTATTCATTACGATCGATAAGTTGTGCAAGAGTTTTTTGATTTGAAAATAAACGTTTATCTGCTTATAAGGTGTTGTAGTTGTAGCAGTAGTCTCAGGCTTTGTCGGGTATCAAAGGAGATGTTTAACAAGCTCGTAAATAAAAAATAAAATAAAGAAATAACGTTTATTAGCAACCAAAATGAACTACGACCATCTCTTCAACGATTTTCCACGAAATCACAAGCCAGTGCCTCTGTTTATTTTATTTTATTGGGCCGTTTCAAATATTGTTCAGCTCTGCAGCAACTTCCTTCCACGCCAACTCAAAATTCACCTTTCCTTGATGAACAGTAAATCATCTTCTGGCTAAAAACGGCCGAGCATCTTATTTAGCCAGCAACGCTTCTATATGGTTACTTGAAGGACGTGTTGTACGTCTACGTCTAAAACATGAATACAAACGTAAACATTATTAAGGTACAAAGTATACAACAAACGAAATTATAGAGCGCTTTAATTAAAAGACGGTTGGTGTCGGACTGCAACCGTGCCGCAGTCAATGATATTTTTTTTGTTTATAATATCATTTGCCGCTGCGGTGCGGATGTCGTGCTGCGGACGGGGGTGGTTGTGTTTTTTTATACAGTTGACGAGACGAGAGAGCAGTGCGTAGTCCGTACTGCCGCCGTGCGTGCACGGTACAGACAACACAAGCCGCCGACTGCAGTCCGACACCAACAGTTTAAATTTAAAGCGCCCTTAGACTCTACAATAGGTGTTGCATTGCAGGTACCTACTTACTTTCTTACATTCTACGACAACGCACCCGTGTGCTGCCGTGAGTCGGAGTGACTATCACCCATTGTCTATTTTGTCTAATAACTGTCTAAACTATAACAATTTTCAATAACTAAAATTCACAAAAAAGAGCACATGACACTTAACAAATAACAACAAAGTGACAATTGACAAATACTGTGACATTTGCTAGTGTTGCAAGGAAAGAAACTTTTATGTCCATTTATAAGGTATTTTGTACTTCAAACGATAAAGGAATATAATTTCAATGTAAAATAGGTGTTGCAATTATAGTTTTATGTATTTTATTTATATTTTTAAATATTTATTAGGATAAAATCATCTTTACCAATCTTCCTTAAAATTTTGGGAGATTTTACAACAGGCATCATTTCCCTTTAAGAATACTGCACTATGAATACCGTTTTTCGGAAGCTTACCGATCGCTATCTCATGTCGAGACTGCAGCCCCAGACTCCGTAAAAGGAAATATTTTAAATTCTGTTTATTTTGAAACTTATTTAGTAAACTCGCACTTCACGTTACGAATGTATATTGTTTCCATAAAGTTGTATTAAAATATAACCACGTAGCTTTTTAAATATGTATAAATAGATATAATTATGTACCAACAATAAAAAACCGCCCGCTTTTAGTTTACAAACCGTCCAAATTTGACTATCAAAACTGACAACACTGGCTGGTCCGTTTGACGTTTGTTCGTTGCTTGAGCGCTCAGGAAGTTTGTTTGTTTTTGTGGATTGTTTCTTATGTTTTACTACGACCTGGCCTATTTATTGGATTTGATTTGACTGCATACACGTTGACTATCGCATTGTTTAATTGGACTTCGACCGAAATTGCCTATTGTTTGGAAAATGAATCCTGGTACAAGTCGTGCTCGTGACTCGCCCGGCTCGGGCCAAACCGCTTCTAGTGGTTTTGTGCAAGCAGATTCTAGTAATCTACCTCACGTGGACATGTGTATGATATTAGAATATATGGCAAACAGCAGTCAACACAATATTGCTGAAATTCGTGGGGCTAAAACACTTTTGTAAGTATGCATTGTTGTGGCACTTACCTGTACGTTTTATTGCATTTCCAGTAATTAAAAATATTAACTGAGATTTTATCGTTGTTGCAGGTCCTCTAGGGATTCCTACCTGGAGTCAGCTGTGGGATATGTTGAGTTGCAGAGAGCAGGTCAGGAATGTGTTATACGAGCCAAAATAACACCTGAGCATAGAGTCACCAATAAAAACTACATGGTCACGGTCAATTTGCACGAAAAGGACAAAGAAATAAAAGATGCAGCATGTGATGGATGTGCGGCTTCAGCTGGAGGATGCAAGCACACTCTTGTGTTTTTATTTTGGCTCAGTAAAAGGAGTGATGAGCCTTCCTCAACATCTGTTGAATGTTACTGGAAAAAGCCTAAGCTATCATCTGTGCGTACCGAGCCAGTTGAAGCAGAAAATGTGTTTAAAAATGCAAAAAAAATTAACTTAATGCCTAAAGATTCAAATATATTAAGAAAATTCCGTGAAGAGTCTAAGAAACATGACTGTGCAGACTCATTAATATTATTATTTACCGGACAAAACAGAAAAACATACAATTTATTTGATATGTCACTGGAGTATGTGCAATCAGCACAACAATTTGATTTTAAAAAATATAAAAGTGATTTAGATAACAAAATTACAGCAGAAGTTATCAATGAAATAAATGAAAATACAATGCTGCAAGCTAACTCAAAGATGTGGCATAATATACGACAAGGACGTATCACAGCATCAAAGATTTATGAGGCTGCTCATTGCAATGTTGATGGCTCACTAGTGCAGCAAATTTTGGGAGGCTATAAAGTCCCAGAAACCAGGGCAATGCAAAGAGGCCAAAAGCTGGAAGACAATGTCTTAAAAGAAGCAGAAAAAAATCTGAAAAAAAAGATTAACAAATCTGGATTTATTTTAATAAACAGCTTGATTGGGGCTTCACCAGATGGTGTGGGGGAAGATTTTATAGTGGAAGTGAAGTGCCCCATGACAGAAAAAAATATAGAGAAATATGTCACTCAAAATAGAATAAGCAAGAAATTTGTAGCACAAATGCAGCTTCAAATGTTAGCTGCAAAGAAAAATAAGGGATTGTTTTGTGTAGCAGATCCCTCATTCGAAACTAATAAAAAAATATATCTGCACTGGCTTCAGTATGATCCAATTTATACTCAAGAACTAATAGAAAAAGCCACAAATTTTTGGGAAAAATATGTTTATGAAAAAATTATAAAAAGTGCTTCATGAAAAGAAGAATTAAATCAAGAGGAGTGGAAGGAAGGTAGGGAGGCCTTTGCCCTGCAGTGGGATGATCACGGCTAAATAATAATATAACATCACCTTGTTTATACTTTGTATGTTTTAAAATAAAAGATGTTACTATTGTATACTCACTCTTTATATTTTTTGTTCATTGTAAAAACAAGTTATTTCCGAATAAATGAAGTAAATAAAAGAAAAAGCTATTTTAGTAAATCACAGTCTTGTTTATTTTAATAAAAATAGCTTTACATTTTTATAATCAAACAAACTATAGACATTAACACAAAGTTTGATCTCTACCTTTTTATTATTTCATCTTGCAAGTTAATTAACCCACAAGCAATTAATACTACCTTATCTAAGTAGCCTACATGTTTATGGCTCACTACTGAGTGAGGTTTGAGTAGTCTAAACTCCCTTATTTTCCTAATCACTCTTTCAACATGTATTCTAAGGCTTGCAATGACTTTGCTTTGTAAAACTTCTTGTTCAGTTGGTTTAGTGGAGGAATATACACTAGGAGGGCGAAGAAGTTTTATGTTTTTTGTCATTAATAGAGCTTCTATTTCTTTAAATCCTCTATCAGCCATCACTACGGCATTTGGTGGCAGAATTTCTATGAAATCACTTATCTCGACAAGTGCTTTGTCTGAAATCCTACCACCATAGCCTTTAGATATAAAACTTATAAAACCATTTGGCGTACAGCCAACAATATACTTGATGGTATTACAATGTTTATATTGTGACCAAGTTTGCGCTTGTTTTTTTGGATCCGTAGGTTTTTCTATTTCTACCTCAAAGGCATCTATAATGCATTGGACATTTGAGTACCTAATTTTAAAAACTAAAGGTAAATTTTGTTTGATTTCTGCAGGTGTAGGCATGAATATAAAGTTTTGAAAATAATTTGCTAATACTACCAAACCACCATGAAATGATGTAGTTATTGTAGATTTTGATAGTTGGAACAGATCTGCCAGTTGTATCATTGAATAATTCAATTTGATTTTCATGAGAGTAATCAAAATGTCCAATTCCTTGCCACGCATCTGCTCTGCAATCACTTTAATAAGCCACAGATATTGCTTTGGCAACCCAATATACATTTTTGGATTTTTATAAATCAAGTTAACAATATGCTTTCTAATATTTTTTTTATAATTAACTTGGACATCCTTGTTTGGTATCTCTGATTCAGATGTACAACCATACATCGACGGGCTTGCACTCACAGTTGATGTGTAATTTGAAGATTCTACCCTTTCTGTTATCAAAGGCTTGGTTTTTTTGATTACATGTTTTTTAACCATTGTACTTTTGTCCACCATTTTAATAACTTGGCACTGCGTAGCCACATCAATCTAAAAATAATAATTGAAGTTAACATATTAAATCTAAAAACATGGTTATTATAAATATTCATTTGGAAATATAATACCTGTATAGGGCATGTACAAGTTGACGAAGCAGTAGGACGGTCAAGGTCTTTGGCTCTTTGTACAGGCAAATTTTGAATTGGCTGTAGTAACATCCTTTCCAATTCACTGGATTCATCCATTGCTTCAGTCTATGTAAAGGATTTAAAAAATAATAATATAATGTTAAAACTCTAGTTATTATTAGTACTGTATAAGAAATTCAAAACAAAAAAACAATATCACTTTACCTCAACAAAATTCTCAATTTTTGTTGAAACAGCTTCAACTTCTGATGACGTAGGTTTTGCACTATGATACACATTCTCATTTGGATATTGTAGACAAGCTGTTTCTTTCAGTTTTGGTCTAACTTTCATAAATTTCCACTGATAGTAATTTTCCAAGTCTTCATTCAACTGAAAATTGAAAATAGGAACGTTTAAAACTACGCTAACTAAGCTAAGGCTTAAGGGCCCGGACTCCACCAAAGCGGAGATGTGCGGAGATGTCCCGATCAACCAATAGGATTGCGTTATTTTCAAATCTCTCCACTTAGCTTCAACTCAAAACTAATTCCTATTGGTTGTTTACGAGACATCTCTGCACATGTCCGCTTTGGTGGAGTCCAGGCCTTAGTCACTTCACTATGTACGCAAGCGGTGGTTACATATTTGTGTTTGATATTTCGCGCCCGTCTAGCTAGCTGCTATTAACTAATCTGTGCGCCCGTCGTCGCAACCGCGCTAGGCTGGCAATGTGGACGCACACAAATGATGACTATGTTGGAAAGTTCAAATAAAATACAAATTTTAGGACAGTATACTTACATCAAGATGATCTTCACAACAATATAATCGCTGATCTGGATAATATGTTACATTTATTTGCTCGCACCACCGTCTTTTTAATTTATCATTCACGTGAACAAACACCTTGTTCGGTGTTTTTGACACAGAGTTCCGACAGTTCGGTATAAAACATTTAAATCTACGACTCATTTTTAATTTAAATGAGTACTTAAGATAATCAGTATCTAAATATTCTAAGAAGTTTATATTGGAAAAAATATCAACGAACAGAAAATGACATTATGACATGACAGTGACACTGACAGCTGTTTGTTTTGTTTTGAGTCGTTTAGAAACTAAAAAGGTGAACTTGTGACGTCATCAGGGACTAATTTTCAAAAAAATATAATTAAATCAATAATGATCTAAAAATTAAAATAGCCAAATTAGATTCTTAAAATAGCTTAAATTTACGAAAAAAAATTAAAAAAAAATACACTTTTTTTTTTAAGCATGCCCAATTCTTGTTATTAAATTTTTTGATATGTAAAACGTAGTTGAGCATAATTCGATTTTGTAGAAATGGGTTAACACAAACTCATTATTACTTACGTGTGTCTAAGTAACCACCTAAAATTAAGTATACTTTGATACATCGAGCATTTAAAAGCGGCGGCCAAAACATTCTTAAAACTTGTTAAAAAATAGGTAAACTTAGCTCAAATATAGCTTAAAATGATTAACATTCCTTATAATATAGTTATTAAACAGTTTTTAATTCATCCCAGCAGAAATTGTATTGTTTTATTTAAAATCGAGTGCTTTCCGACAACAAATAGCTCTCGGATTAGTTTCCGTGAATTGGCGTCTTCGTTCCGAATAGAACTGTCAAAAGTTTTCGATTTCGGATTTGTGAATAGAGTTTAGAGGGCACTGTCGGATACTTTCCGATCGGATTCGGAAAGGGCAGTTTCCGATGGTTGAGAATAAGCATGCTGGTGCGGTTTGGCGCATTACTGGTGAGTGACCATTATTAAGAATTGTTTGGAGCTCTCAGCTGTGTAGGTATCCTCACGATGTAAACCTTCGCCATCAACGTAAGCGATAATCAAATTCAAGAAAATCGAACTATTTAATTTCGGCAGACAGATCACACGTTTCCCAATAACGATAGTGTTTCGGATCCGACGATCGATTTCACGATCTGAAATTTTGTCTTTCGTTCACCCTATTACCAAGTGTTAATTGACAATAGTTCATTGTTTGACAATACTTTGATCGTATAAGTTTGATGTTCGTCGTTGCTTCGTTTCGATCCGAAACTTCGATGTTCCTTTTTCGGATTAGGCCCCCAAAGAAAAGTACTGGCCACAATCTACATAATCGGCAAGTGTTGAACCGCTAGGCTATCACTGCTATTTAAATAGGCCGAGATGATTATAATTGTGTTCTCTTCGCAGGTCTATCTGGATCGGCAGGGCGGGCGGACGAGCAGATGATGATGAACGGGCTGGCAGTGATCGAGCACCACGCGGCCCTGCGGATCGACAGCGACATGATGCACCCGGCGCTCTTCCCCATAGACCACATGTTTAGACTGCTCATAGACCTTATCAGTTAGTATATTACGTCTTTGTGTTGATCTTGAAACTCAATTATAGTGCGTTGGGGCAAATCCGGATATGGGGTAAATTCGGTCAAATAGATTTACAGTAAAATGTGATGATATTTTAATTGTTGCCAAGAATAGAATGCGACGCCATTTTTTTGCCCTTCACTTCAGTCCGCGTCGTAATATTTTGACAAGACATTCTACGGCAAATTCATTAGAACGAATTTACTCCTTATCCGGATTTGCCCTAACGAACCTTATGTGTATGAAATTTGGTCAGTGGTTATATTATGTAAATTCGTTCACAGGTAGTACTAGTGGTCGCGTTCAGGCAGCGTGCACAGTATCGTTGTTAGAGACGGCTCAGTGCGTCGCACGCGCAACACTATCGCTTGATGACGTCACCTGCCTACTTGCTGGCTTGCAAAGCCCACTTGAGGTATGTGTCTCCTCACTTACAGAAATATAATTATTATTTATGCAATTCCAGAAATAGGTCCTTAGTCGTTGTTCTACAACAATTGACGTCATTCCCAGGTTGTCCGTGACGCAGCACTCCGCGCACTACTGTGCGTGATAGAATGTCTGCCGCCTCTGCTCGAAGACCCGGAGTATGCTCTGACGCTCACCAAGCGACTGCTCATCGCCACCTTCGACATCTCGGAAGACAACAAGTGAGTGATCATTTTACCAAATACATATTTAGTGAATATAGTTGTTATATTTCATGACGTGTTCTGATTTATAAACCACAATCAATATGAATAATTATATAAATACATATGATTGCTACTAAAACAAATTGAAACTTTAAATACATATAAACTAAGTTCATTTCAGAATGATAAAATTAAAAAGGTCAAATATTTTGATTGCAAGAGAAACTGAACTTTGTTGTACTGGAAATAAGGTTGCTAATCCCAAGGCATGCTTATTCTAAATTCGAAGTCGCTGGTGTATTCTATTTCATGTTAATTTGAATCTTATGTCGAGTGTCAGCAGATGTTTGCATGCCATTGTTGGAAATTAACGAATTTACGACTAGCATCATAATCTGTTGAAATTATGGGCTTTTTATTTTCGGTGGTTGCGTTCGCACAGTTCATCTTGAGACACCGAACTCCATATTCATAGCATAGTCATTATAATCATATATTTCATTCAGCATAGTCATATTAGAATTCGAATCGTAAATTTACTAAGCGACTTCAAGTGTGTATTTTTATCATACAGAAAGTTAGCCGAAGACCTCTGGTCCAAACTTCCGCTAGCTCAACAATGGAGTCGCGAGCCGGAACTAGTAGAACTACTTCTGGACGAAGCGCAGCATCCCGCTGAACCTCTGCAGCGCGCCGCCGCCGCTGCGCTCGCGCATCTTGTGCAGCGCAGCACCGACCCCAACGCGGCTGAGTATGTGTTGGAGAGGCTGCAGGATATTTACTCTGAGAAGTTGCCCGTGAGTATATTGACAATAAACGATACTTAGTACGTATGTACGTTCGAAGTACCCTGGTCAATTAGCCCCGTTACTAATCTGGCTGCGTGACTAATTTTTTCATCACGGTATGAAGTATTCTCGGAGACACGAGAGAGAGAATATACTTTCTCCCTCGTTTCGGCAGCGAGTCTTCATTGTCCAAAATTCACTATTTTACCACAAAATCGTTCTTAATTTTGGCACAGTTTAGGATAGAAATTAAGAAGTAAATTGTAGTAGGAAAAAAATCAGGTTTAGATTACCTTGAATAATTTTTGTTTTTATATCAAAAAAGGTAGGTAAACAACAGACTGCGGAACAGTCATTGGCCGAGTGTTGACTCTCACTTGCCAGATTTGTGACATTGGTCAACTTTGATCACAGATGATCCCAGCCAAGCTGGACCAGTTTGGGCACGTGGTGTCGGAGGCAGTGGACGAGTGGGGCGCGCGGCGAGGCTGCGCCCTCGCGCTGCGGCAGCTGGCCGCGCGGCTGCCGGCCCATGCTGTGCCGCCCGCCATGCGCTTCTTTGTGGAGCGCGCGCTGGCCGACAGGAACGACCACGTGCGCGCCGAGATGCTCAACGCCGCCATGGCTATCGTCGACCTGCACGGAAAGGTACACACATACTTGATTAAACTTTACTGTGTGTCTTTTTAGGTCAATAACTCCATATACTACTCTGTCACTCATACCTTTGTGAACGTATGAACCGACTGAAAAATCAACGACAAAACATCACATAAATATGAATGACAGAGTCGGCGCTCTACGAAACTGAAACTACCCGATATCTCTTTCTAAAGCTCGACGTATAATTTTTCCTGCCAAGTACTATACGTGATTGATTACACGGTCATTTTTTTCAGATACGTTTGAAACGCAATACCCTGATTTTCTTTTGTATAACATAATATCTTCACGCCTTATTCCCCAAAGGGTTGGCAGAGGTGTATATACAGGGTGGTAATTTGAAATGGGGCATGAAGGGCAGCTACCTTAACCATTGTAGCTACAGGAAAACGTTCTTAGAAGACTACCCCTAACTTTTGGGATAATTTCAATCGGCATTCACAGATTTTGAAAAAAATGTACAGTCAGCGAGAAAAAGGGCTGTTTTCACAAAACTTTTTTATGATGCCAATCGATCCTATTTCCCATAAGGATCAAAAGATTCTTCCGGACCAACTGAGGTTTGAGTACTAGAAACGTCAGAAAAAACAAAAAACTATTTGAGATGGGTTAGTTATAAGGGCAGCTACCTTAATCGTTGTCGCTACAGGAAAATGTTGATAGGAGACTGGCCATAATTTTTGAAATTATTTCGAATGCACGAAAAAAAAAAAGAAAAAAAAATTTGGTACAGTCAGCATAAAAATGGTCCATTCTCACAAAACTTTTTTATGATGCAAATCGATCCTATTTCCCATAAGGATCAAAATAATCTTCTGGACTTACTGAGGTTAGAGTACTAGAAACATCAGAAATCACGAAAAACAACAATTCGTTAAAAGTAAGGTTCACGAAGAAAAAAGTTTTTTTTTTATTTTCAAAATCTGTGAATGCAGTTCGAAATATTTTCAAAAATTATGGACAGTTTCTTAAAAACATTTTCCTGTAGCCACAACGATTAAGGTAGCTGCCCTTATTACTACCCCATCTCAAATAAGTTTTTTGCTATTTCTGACTTTTCTAGTACTCGAACCTCAGTTGGTCCGGAAGAATCTTTTGATCCTTATGGGAAATGGGATCGATTGGCATCATAAAAAAGTTTTGTGAAAACAGCCCTTTTTCTCGCTGACTGTACTTTTTTTTCAAAATCTGTGAATGCCGATTGAAATTATCCCAAAAGTTAGGGGTAGTCTTCTAAGAACGTTTTCCTGTAGTTACAATGGTTAAGGTAGTTGCCCTTCATGCCCCATCTCAAATTACCACCCTGTATAGTACACCCACGTTTCGCCGTTATGTTTAAGTCCCATGTAATAGGGGGCGAGCCTATTGGCATCAACCGGGCACAAATCCAGACTCCGAGCTGCTACTGAAAAATTCCACACGGAAAAACCCAATAACACTTTGCCCAACCTGGGGATCGGACCCAAAACCTCACGCTCAGCAGTCGCACTTGCGACCATTAGACCAACGAGGCAGTCAGTTTCTTTTGTATCTAATTCCTAATTATGGAACCTTTCTTAACTCGTATTCAACTCTAGAACACTCGCGTTGTTAGAATTTGATTCAAAGTTTAAATCACTATTTACTTTAACTTATACCCATTTCCGCATCGCAAAAAGAATTCCAGAAGATTATTCCGAAACTAATTTCTTCCTTTCCTTTATCGCAGGAAACCCTAAGCAGCCAGTTGCCAGTATTCGAGAACTTCCTCGACAAAGCACCTAAGTCTGGCGGTTACGATGCTGTTCGACAGTGTGTGGTACTGCTGGTGGGATCACTGGCGCGTCACCTGGAACCCAAGGACGCGCGCATCAAGCCTATCACACTCCGACTCGTTGCCGCGCTTTCCACACCCAGCCAGCAGGTAACGTTAACAAAAAAACCCACAGCAAAAAATAGAACTTTTTTTTTTATTTAGCGATCGGCTCGCGTTTGGCCGCTATCTCGCCTGATGGTAAGCGACGATGTGATCGAAGGTGACGCTTGCCTAGAAGTAACCTATTCACTCTTGACATAAAGACCCCAAGGTTGTGGCTATCAGGAAACACAGACTCCGGCAGGGAATTCCACTCCTTAGCTGTGCGAACAATGAAAGTTTTCGCAATACGCTTTGTATGTATGAGTGGGATGTCCACCATGTACCGATAGCGACTTCCCTATGTTTACTTCTCAACCTGCATAATCTCTCATAATCATCTTGCCCTAAATTCATGTAATTTTATGTTACAGGTGCAAGAAGCAGTGAGCAACTGCCTTCCCCACCTGGTGGGGTCTCCAGCCCTGGAAGACGAGATCCCGGCCATCATGAACAAGCTCATGAAGCAACTGCTCACCGCTGAGAAATATGGAGACAGGAAAGTGAGTAGACTATCATAAAAACTGTGTTTTTTAGCATTCCACACTATTTGTGCTGAAATCTCTTTCAACAAGGAACATAATATAAGGTGCTTAGAATCTCTCTCAAACATAGTGATATTAATTTGATTGTTCTCTTCCAACTAATTCAGGGTGCAGCTTATGGTATTGCCGGCATCATCAAGGGCCTCGGTATCTTATCACTGAAGCAGCTCGATGTGATGGGCAAGCTCACTGAGGCTATACAGGAGAAGAAGAACTTCAAGTACCGTGAAGGTAAACTATAGTTTCACGTTACTTATGTCGCCCTCAATTTACATTTGTGTAACTTATCTAACGCATCGTCCTAGATTAACGATTCCAAGGGATAAAACACGATACAATAGAACCGTATAAAACATATAAAAATACAAATTCCCACTGCGTTGCATTGTCGTAGTTGAGTTTGCAGACCAATCTTAACTTAACGATTATTTCGTATCGCATTCTCGCTTACCAACGACGATGGAAAATGTTATAGATTAGTTTTATCCCACGAAGACGCCTCGTGTAACTTGTTACAAAGGTATAAGGTTCATATTGCAATGATTCACGCGTCTTCGTGTGATAAAAATACTCTAGCAGTGGACTTCATCCAGCTAATACCATAAACCTTTCTCTCCAGGCGCTCTCTTCGGCTTCGAGATGCTCTGCTACAAACTCGGCCGTCTGTTCGAGCCGTACATAGTGCACGTACTGCCTCATCTGCTGCTCTGCTTCGGTGACACGTCGCAGTACGTGCGGGCAGCTGCCGATGACACCGCCAAGCTCATCATGAGCAAGCTCAGCGCGCACGGCGTCAAGTTGGTACTGCCATCGCTGCTACAAGCTCTGCAGGATGACAACTGGAGGACTAAAGCGGGTCAGTACCTCAAAACAAATGAATAAGGTGTCTGTAAAACGGACAGTTCGTGAGCATCGAGTGCGTGCGCGCTTGTCAAACGAAGCACGATTAACATGATGTGTGTTCAGAGCAGCGCTGTCGTTGAACACAGGCATGTTTTAAAAAATCACATAAAATTTAACCTGTTACTTTGAACATTGATATTTCAATTTCTCGTTCACAAGGGCGCAAAGACTTGCTTGAAAAATTCAATTCTATTAAAACATTAAACTCCAAAAAACATGTCATTAAAATGTATTTTAATTTCAATAAATCAATCGACGATAAACACTTTTGTAATAGGCATCACTTCGTAGCTCTTCATCACCATTTTCCATGTACAGGTTCCATCGAACTTCTGGGTGCGATGGCGTATTGTGCGCCGAAGCAGTTATCTTCATGTCTGCCGTCCATCGTGCCCAAGCTTATCGAAGTGCTGAGTGACTCACACATGCGCGTGCAGGAGGCCGGCGCAGAAGCTCTAGGAGTCATCGGCTCCGTTATTAGAAACCCTGAAATCCAAGGTATGTACTCCATACAAATTCTCAAATGTGAGAAATTATTGGAAAATTACTATAGTCAATAATGTTCAAATTAAAATGGGAAATCTTTTGGAGAATATCTGAATGTTGCTAAAATTTTTCAGTGACCAAAAAGAATTTGTACCCCTGGTGGGACTCGAACCCACAATCCCCGGCTTAGGAGGCCGATGCCTTATCCATTAGGCCACAGGGGCTGCATATATTAAGTTGAAATTGTGTATAACATTGGGATACCATGTTTGTGATTTTCAAGCAACTTGAATCTAATGTTTTTTTATTTATTTATCATTTCAAACTAAAGACAGCATGATCTCGAAGTCATGTACGGTCGCGGACTCGAAATATTTTTCAGATTTCAAATTCGTTTCCTTCTCACACTGTGCGCAATAAGGTTTAAGATGTCATATCAACTTACAAAAGTGTTAGTTTTTAAAATTGTGAAGCATCGATTCTAGCAAAAAGGCTGTTAACCACTTTTTGATGTTATGAACTCCTTTTTACGTATGTCTAGTCAAAAGTTGTACCTTTTTAGCGAACTTGATTGAATTTACTAAATAGTTTGATTTCTTTTTCTATGCTGCCTAGTATACATAGCCTCTTTGAATTAACCTTTTTAGGTCATTTAAAAAAAATCATTACCCTGTCAATTCTTTGTGAGCGAAAGAGCGACCTTATGAAAATGTTGTGCAAGCAATGGGCATTGTGCATTTTTTTTAAATCTGTTAAGATATGTAAACCATTTCGAGGAATAAGGTTACTGATCACATCTCTCTATTTAGAAATGGAAAATAATCATGGATTATTAGTATTTCGGGTTATATGTGAATGACCTTAATTTATCCTCCAAATGACGTCATTGCTGGCAGTATGGCAGTAATACCTTTGCCTACCCTACGATTGCAAATAAAAAGAATGATAGACGTGGTCACGTGACGTGAATGTCATAAATAATAAACAATAAACATAACCTCAATCCTCAACAGAAATTCAACTTTTACTATTATAGTGTTTTATTGAGACGGTCAAGCAATAACGATGGAATATAGGAAGTGCTTTGTTCCTACCTGCAAGAACGACACTAAAAATAGCCCAAACAAAATTTTTGTTCGTGTTCGGGAACTCAACTTTCGGAAGGTTCCGCGAGTCAGCTTTGATAAAAGTATCACTCATGGCGATTGGTTGGTCGGTAAATAATATGAAGGGCGTACGATCGAGATTAATTGCAATAGCGGCATAATGTGGTATTTTGTTTGTTATGAATTAAAGGCAAGGAACATAATAATCTAAGGTTATTATTTCATTGATTTGACAGTTGACACTATTGACATTTGACATCACTGTTACAGTTTTTAGAATATGGATTGAGGCAAAGGCCCAAAGATTTTATGCCACTGATGACGTCATAGATCAGAAATGATATTGAATTTTAAATAATTAATAAAAAAATAATTACAATGAAAATAACAAAAGTATTTAAAATGGTTTCTTAATTTACTCTATATTTTCAAAATCTAAAACAAAAAGTTGTGGTCAAGAATTTTGCTTCATCCCCATTATAGACCTTAGCGTGGTAAACATTTCAAGTCCGCGACTGTACGTGCAATACGATAAACTAGTTTTAAAAATCTTTTTGATCCATTTTTATATCGTTGGAAAAATGAGG
This sequence comes from Amphipyra tragopoginis, assembly GCA_905220435.1. Classification (NCBI taxonomy): domain Eukaryota; kingdom Metazoa; phylum Arthropoda; class Insecta; order Lepidoptera; family Noctuidae; genus Amphipyra; species Amphipyra tragopoginis. The sequence goes on from HG992004.1 coordinate 27,230,703, forward strand.
ACAATTCGTAAATCGACAAGCGTAACAAAAAATATTTTTGATCCATTTTTATATCGTTGGAAAAATGAGGACAATTCGTAAATCGACAAGCGTAACAAAAAATATTTTTGATCCATTTTTATATCGTTGGAAAAATGAGGACAATTCGTAAATCGACAAGCGTAACAAAAAATATTTTTGATCCATTTTTATATCGTTGGAAAAATGAGGACAATTCGTAAATCGACAAGCGTAACAAAAAATATTTTTGATCCATTTTTATAATAATATAATAATTTATTTAATTCCAGATCAATACAATCCATTATTGTTAGTAGAAACATAAAACTTACAAACTAGTGTTAGTAGATACACATACAGAAATAATAACACATTCAATAAATTCAATAAATATTCAATAAACATGTCAAGGTCTATAATAATAATAACAACAAGATTCATAATAGCCACACACACACAATGACAATGTAGATACTACTTCTGGGCACGGTTTGTCGGCAACACTTGCGTCCTCGTCCAGTGTTTCCAAATGAGGCCATCCGTCCTATCCGCTACAGTCATCAAGAGACTGTTGGTGCTGCCCCTCACCCGCCACATCAGGGATGCGACACGCTTTCGTATGATAGCATAGAAGTCATCTATACGTGCCTCAGCGAACATTTTTATATTTATATTACATTTATTTTATATTACATTTTTATATCGTTGGAAAAATGAGGACAATTCGTAAATCGACAAGCGTAACAAAAAATATTTCGTGTAATTTATACAAAAATAACTACAGCAAATCCAATATAATAATGTGTTCAGGGCTCTGTTTCGGCTCCCTCGATATTGCAGTGCATCCGGCATGTTTACTGACGCCAGCGTAGATGACTTCTATGCAATTATGCGTAAAAAAGTTGCGTCAGTGGTGCGACGAGTACGGGGGAGCCCGAATAGCGTCCTAAGGATGATTGGCGAGAGAACCGATACTGTTCTGCTCAGTAGGTTCACTGAACTCCATGTGTTGCGAGACCGATGAGCCTACTGTGCAGGGCTAGACTGTGTCTAGGTTCCTCTTTGTACTGTTTAATTACTAACATTAGTTATAAGCAAAATTCGTGTTACTAACAACCCTGCCTTGTATATGGACTTTTACTGTCTGAAATAAATGATTTTTATTTTTATTTATTATTTCCTTTATTCACATTTTTTTACATATTTACTTACATTTTTAAATATTCTAATATAAAAATAAAAACATTTAAAAATATAAAAAAACGTATTTATTATTATTATTAAATCGTATGAAACTTCATATTTATCTGTGTAACTCTCTATAAAAACTGTTGACCCATTCTCCTCCAGCAATCGTACCAGTGCTGCTAGAAGCCCTGCAGGACCCGTCCAACAAGACGTCGGCGTGTCTGCAGACCCTGCTGGACACCAAGTTCGTGCACTTCATCGACGCGCCGTCGCTCGCGCTCATCATGCCGGTGGTGCAGCGCGCCTTCCTGGACCGCAGCACGGAGACGCGCAAGATGGCCGCGCAGATCATTGGCAACATGTACTCGCTCACTGACCAGAAGGATCTCATGCCGTATCTGCCGAATATTATACCGGGGCTGAAGAGTTCGTTGCTGGATCCTGTGCCTGAGGTAAGTGGAGTCTGCTTATCATTTGTTTTTGGAAGCGGCAGGCTTATTATGCGGCACTCCTTTTTATTTATTTTTAGTTGGTTAAATACTTATAATAACTTCATTTATTTTGATTTCCAATGGTGACGAAGTTATGGAAACCCTAGTTTTCGCTGTATTTAATACAAGTACTGATTCTTTAAAAAAACTGACTTTTTTAATCTGTGAAATTACCTTAAGGCACAGTAGATATACACTAACCTCAACTTACTATAATCACCCGAATTTGACACACTCACACAGACATGCACTGCATACTGAGTATAATGTACTCTTTGTCATATACTCTATGACAGCCGTGACCAACTGTATTCCGATTATACCTTAGAAGTCTTGTTGCAGTGCGTTTCTGTGTGAGTGCGTCAATTCAGACGATTGTATTGTAGGTAGTTGAAGTACTGCTTTAGCTTATTATATATACTGTGCTTAAGGTATTGCTGTTAGGTAATTTAAATTCCGTCAACATCCATCTATTTTTAAATAGACCATTTTAACGCCACAACTTTTGTCACTAATTTCTCATGAGTAATTAACACACTATCGTGTGATGTCATAGGTGCGCTCGGTGTCAGCTCGTGCGTTGGGTGCGATGGTGAAGGGCATGGGTGAGAGCAGCTTCGAGGAGCTGCTGCCGTGGCTGATGCACACGCTCACGTCGGAGTCCAGCTCCGTGGACCGGTCCGGGGCCGCGCAGGGCCTGTCCGAAGTGGTGGCCGGCCTCGGAGTACACAAGCTGCACAAGATTATGCCGGGTATGTTATATTAATACGACTACTTTTAGTTCAGTTACCTGAATCCATATTTCCTTTTTTTTTGTAACGACGTGGCCATTCGGCACGATAGGTTTTATTGAATTTTCTAGACATATTGCAGAAATGTGTAAGGTAGCAGATACATAGAGAATTTAAGCAGAGTTTGAACAAGAGGCTTCAGAATTACAGGACTTCCACATTGGCGCCCCTTGAACAGTGATATCGCAATTCTGTACAGACAGCAAATAGAACGCATTGTTTAAGCAAGCTATTATTCAATACGTTTATTTAAAAAAATGGGTATCGCCTTTAACAGTCCTATTTATTTGCTAAATTATAGACGAGCAGCAATATTGCTGATATGTCTATTTCACACGGTGTTGAAGTTTTATAGTTCACAGTTAATCGTACACAATATTTTGACGAGAGTTTATTCGTTCGTAGTCAGTTGTCGAGACTGTTTTTATTTGTATTTGATTCCTTACTAACTTTTTCACACAGATATAATCGCGACAGCCGAACGTACAGACATCGCACCACACGTCAAAGATGGCTACATAATGATGTTCATATACATGCCCGGCGCCTTCACCGACGAGTTCCTGCCCTACATCGGACAGATCATCAACCCCATCCTCAAGGCACTCGCAGACGAGAACGAATACGTTAGGGAAACCGCCCTGAAAGCGGGACAGAGAATAGTCAACCTATACGCTGAATCAGCCATTACACTACTCCTACCAGAATTGGAGAGAGGACTATTTGACGATAACTGGCGTATCAGATACAGCTCAGTTCAACTGTTAGGTGATCTTCTTTACCGTATTTCTGGTGTTTCTGGCAAGATGAGTACGGAAACGGCGTCGGAAGACGATAACTTTGGTACTGAACACTCTCATAAAGCTATCATTAACGCGCTGGGTCCTGAGAGGAGGAATAGAGTGCTGGCGGGATTGTATATGGGGAGGAGCGATGTGGCGCTCATGGTGCGACAGGCGGCGCTGCACGTGTGGAAGGTGAGACTTGCTTTTGTTTAAGAAATATAGCAAAAATATACCGGATAACGTTTTTCACCATCTGGAATTCAATTGGGTAAAATATGTGAATGGAGTAGAACACCGTAGCAGTTTTTTTTTAATTGCCTGTACTTAATTAAATTTATCCATCAATAAAATTAAATACTACTAATTTTAAGTAAACTTTCATACTAAATCAATATAATAGAAAATTTTAAATAAATAAATCGAATAAATAATATCTAAATTCAAATCATACACACCTGCGTATTATTTGAATATTTACAGATTTTTCAATTTCATAATAAATTAATGAAAAAAAAAAACAAAAAAAAAAAACATGCCCGGGGCTTCTGCTCTGTTCCACCTATTATAGGTACTGTATTTTTTTCCAGACAGCAAAACAAGTCATTCAGTATGTACAGAATACTTTATTAGTCTTACAGCTATTGTCATCTGTTGAACCTTTCTCTTCAGCGGTCATAATGATGTGTTTTCCTCAGGTGGTGGTGACCAACACGCCAAAGACCCTCCGCGAGATCTTGCCGACGCTGTTCGGTCTGCTGCTGGGTTGCCTGGCCTCCACCAGCTACGACAAGCGACAGGTCGCCGCGAGGACACTTGGGGACCTCGTGCGCAAGGTAACTACTATTATTTGTATTCCAGTCGTTTTAAATTTATAATTATTATGCTTTAGGATTAGAAACCCTTGTTTCGTTATACACACATAGTTCAATATCTATAGCAACTTAAATTGGTTTATGACCCTTTCCATTCTTTTTATCATTCCGAAATTAACTTAGTTTACTTGTACTTAAAGTTGATATTTGTGTAAGTTATAATTAAATGTCATACCTACCTATTTTTTTATTTGTAATTATTTTATTGGGAATGAGCCTTTCAGTAAGATAGAATCAAGGATAGATACAGGCAAAAATGTTATGCTTAGCTAGCCATATATTGGAATTCGAAAATAATTGAGATTTGAGATCGAAAATAAAAACAGTAAGTAAGAATTGTCTGGTATCAAATCAATTCCTAACATCGAAAATGATCGATCAAGCTTATCGGAGCCTACGATTAGGTTATGGGTTACTGTGTTCCTAGAGGTATTAAGTAGCAAACTAAATTAAATTTTTGGACAAACTTCTTTGTTGCCATGGGCTGTTATTCTGAGTTTACAACACGTATTGTTTCTTCCCCTAGCTGGGTGAGCGCGTCCTGCCGGAGATAGTGCCCATACTGGAGCGGGGGCTGCGCTCGGAGCGTGCGGACCAGCGCCAGGGTGTGTGCATCGGGCTGGGAGAGATCCTCGCCTCCACCTCACGGGACGCCGTGCTCAGCTTCGCCGATGGACTGGTCAGTGTCACATGTTTCTTCCCCTAGCTGGGTGAGCGCGTCCTGCCGGAGATAGTGCCCATACTGGAGCGGGGGCTGCGCTCGGAGCGTGCGGACCAGCGCCAGGGTGTGTGCATCGGGCTGGGAGAGATCCTCGCCTCCACCTCACGGGACGCCGTGCTCAGCTTCGCCGATGGACTGGTCAGTGTCACATGTTTCTTCCCCTAGCTGGGTGAGCGCGTCCTGCCGGAGATAGTGCCCATACTGGAGCGGGGGCTGCGCTCGGAGCGTGCGGACCAGCGCCAGGGTGTGTGCATCGGGCTGGGAGAGATCCTCGCCTCCACCTCACGGGACGCCGTGCTCAGCTTCGCCGATGGACTGGTCAGTGTCACATGTTTCTTCCCCTAGCTGGGTGAGCGCGTCCTGCCGGAGATAGTGCCCATACTGGAGCGGGGGCTGCGCTCGGAGCGTGCGGACCAGCGCCAGGGTGTGTGCATCGGGCTGGGAGAGATCCTCGCCTCCACCTCACGGGACGCCGTGCTCAGCTTCGCCGATGGACTGGTCAGTGTCGCATGTTTCAATACACGCACTTTTTACAGGTTCACTCAACGCACATTCAACATCTAATAGAAAAATGTACTTACGATGTACGAGACGCGTTATAAAATTCAAATAATTAAAAAAAAAAAAACATCTTTGATGACTGCAAATACGTATCTTCTATTCTTCGGCGCTTGACAACAGAAGTATGTCGCCAGATATTTATTCCTTTCTAGAAAAAAATGTGTCGCAATGAATGTGACTATTTGTTCTAAATTATTTAATTAAAGTTATATTTATTCAACAATTAGAGTGTTTGTGCATTGCGTCTGATCCGAGCAAACTCTGCTGGAAATCTATGAAATTCGGATCGCATGAAGTGCACTACCGTTCATACGAATAGTATGATAGCTTGTTTGGGTCTTTTACTTGCGAGTCTATTTTTGTCTGATCAACATGTATTTTCAATCATAAATATTTTAACCTGTTTCTATGATAGGTGCCAACAGTTCGCACGGCTCTCTGCGATCCTCTGCCAGAAGTACGCATGGCGGCTGCACGTACCTTTGACAGCCTGCACGCCACCATAGGCAACAAGGCACTGGATGACATCCTGCCGCAGATGTTGGATGGACTCAAGGATCCCGATCCGGAGATCGCTGATGCCACGCTTGATGGACTTAAGCAGGTATAGTAGAAGAACTTTGGGATAGATGTTGTATTTTAGAATGAAATCCTTAACTCCCGATGTAATGGTGGTTACGTCATAAGTCATAAACCTTTCAGTTCAGGTAAAATGCAAAAAAAGTTACAAACATTTGGTGGAACTTCACAGATAATGGCAATAAAGTCCCGCGCAGTCCTGCCATACCTGGTGCCCGTGCTGACGGGCGGCGGTGCCGTGGACACGCGCGCGCTGTCCGCACTCGCCGCCGCCGCCGGGGGAGCACTCGCGCGACATCTGCCGCGCGTGCTGCCCGCGCTGCTCAACGCGCTGGTGGCCGCGCGCGGCGAGCCCGACGAGGCGCGCGAGCTGGACCACTGTCGTGACGCACTGCTGCCCGTCGTGGACCCGCCTGGCGTTAGGAGGTACTACACTACATCAACTATTATATCAGCCGGTACCCGCACACTGCGCGTACATTATTTACTGGACCGAAATGCGTGCAAGGTCAACAAGACAAACGGAAAAAAGAACCCTGATACATTCTTTGCCAAAAACCACACAACTGTCGTATTATATCGAATCGCATTATTTTAACACCTACGACAATAGGAAATCTATACTTTTTTTTGTATCGAGCAGTCGATAAGTACATAATTATGAATACAGCGATAAAACTGTTCATAGGCAAAAGGCCTATTATTTCCATAATTATAAAATGAACTCTTTTTTTCTCTACAGCATAATCGACACCCTCCTAGAAACAATCAGAACAACCGAAGGCGAGAAACACTGCGCAGCCGCGTCCCTCCTCTGCGCCTTCGTGTCCCACACACGAGCAGACCTTACTCCCCACGTGCCGCAGCTCATCAGGGGCCTCATCCTCCTGTTCGGAGACCAGGACCATGACGTGCTGCTGATGGCGTGGGAGGCTCTGGGAGCGCTAGCCAAGTCGCTGGACCCTGAGAGACAGATCGCACACGTGTCCGATGTACGGCAAGCCGTCAGATACGCCACCGCTGATCTTAAACCTGATGAATTGTTGCCCGGATTCTGTTTGCCTAAGGTGAGGAAAACTGATTTCAAACTGTTATATTAGCCCTTATCGACTAGGTCACTTTCTGCAATATCTTATTTTAGAACCATGGATAGAACAGTCTATAAAATATGGGATTTAAAAACGTCAAACGGGAAGAGACGTTGTCTGAGCCTAAAATGCTACTACTTAGAAAAAGACAAATCCAAAATTTTTATACCTAATAATTCTTTGATACAAAATAGGGCCAATATTTTTATAAAAATAAAATAGTAGATTGTATCACAAGGGAGCAAAATAATATTTTTACGGCGAGGGCGCTTTTTTGAATCCAGAGCAAAGTGAGGGATTCTAGAGTAGAATCCCGAGCGTAGCGAGGGATTCTTTAGTAGAATCCTGAACGTAGCGAGCGATTCAAAGTATATCGCCCGAGCCAAAAATAATTTTGCGCCCGAGTGATACACTCTACTTTTCATCACCCACTATGAGAAAATAAAAGGCGCCTCATATTTTGTTGTAATATTATTATTTAATAAAACAGAGTAACAACTAAATTGAAATTAAATAGTATCTAATAATAAAACAACTAAAAACTTATATTTACATTTGAGACGTTTTCGCAATTATGAAAATAATTTAACGCGCGCTAGCGCTACGTTCTCATTCTTTTATTAATTTATTTTTATAATCAGCATTCAGCAGGCGCGCGGTGCCTTAGAATAAGTACTAAAGCATAGAAGGAGCGCTACTTAGCATATACGAATCAAAATATAGCCATGCTATTTACTCATATGGCGGACTCGCTGTTGTCAGAGCGGGAAAGATAAACTTTTGACAGGCCGTAAAAAAAAAAATTGTAATCTTTTGTACGGAGACTAGGGATGAGGGTATTCACACTATCAGACTATAGCTATCGATAAAATAAAGTCATCGTATAATGTATACGAAATATCTGAAATAGTATTGAATGGCCGAAAAAAGGTGACTATCATTGTGTTATCCAAATAACAGCCATGCCGTATATTGCCATAGTACATATAAATACTTACTTCTTAGAAAGTTATAATGACAAAAGTAAAGTTCTAATATCATCATTATTCAGCCGAAAGATGCCCACTGCTGGACATGTTAGTGGCACCAAATGCAAACTGATTGAGAAGTAAGTTAATCATCGTTCATTGAATACGTTAATTTTGTTTTTTGTTCTCCTAATTATTTTATCCATCAGGCTTGAAGATTGCGACTGTATTAAGATAAGCAAGACAATGAAATATTATCTGAAATAGTATATTGTATGAATGGCCGAAAGAAGATGTCTTACGTAATGTTGCAAGAAAAAAAAGATTTTCATTTTTTTATTTTCAATCAAGCTAAATACAGTGCGGGGTTAATCTGTACCAATTTTTTTAAAGAAATTACTCGAATTCTTTTACTTCCTGTAGACATGCAATTCAATAAGAATTTAGGCTTTTAAATTTAGATTGAAGGTATAATGTTGGTATAGAGTTCTCCTTCAGTCTCTGCCATTTGCCAGAACGAGTAAAAGAAGATATAGTGCTTTCTTAGAACCCAACCAATTTCGTGAGCTACCACGGCAATCCATTTATTTCGAAAATATTCGTCTCAGGAAAACCTAAATGAAAAAAAATGTATAAATACCTAATTAATTAAACCTAACACAAAAATTACGTTGTCGATAGATTTATCGATAAAATTTTCGCACCCCTTTAATAATTTCTTTGGCGATTATTCATATTGATAAATAGATAAGATTTAGATAGTTTAAACTTATTTATTTTACTTCTTCTAAAAGGTAATGTCTTACTTTTACTTATTTAATGTATAACGAAATATATTTAAAGGAAAATCTATGAATAAACATAAAAATACTACGTACTTGTGGAAGCCGATATTTTCACTTTGATTTTTTGTACGTCCCTTGCGAGATTTACATTTTTTTACTATTCAGGACATAGCGCACACTCTTATTTATAAGAACAATATGCACTTACACAAAACACAATTAATTAAATATAAATTCTTGACTAAAATATTTTTTCAAATCACCGCGCCACTGTCACAAGTATTATACGACAAAATTTAAAATGTCGTTGTCGTTTGACAGGCGGTACTAGTAGCGGGCTATTTAATTTGGTAGCGTTAGAATGGGCTCAAAATCTCGAAATTGCTCTTATTTGACAGATGCCCCTGTACGTTTTTCAAGTACCGAGACGGCTTCTATGCTTTAGTACTTATTCTAAGCGCGGTGCCGGCGGCGCGACTATGGGCCGTCGTACCAGCCAGTCTTCAAACAATATTTGCGTTCGATTTCTTTGGCGCTGAACACTAAAATGTTCCAAATTCAAAAAGTGCGCGGCAAAGATAATTGCGGCGCACTTATTTAATAAAGAGGATTAAAAACTCATTCCTGCCCGCTAAAAGTGCGCGGCAAAGATATTTGCGGCGCACTTTTTGAATTGAATTTGAAAATAAAGAGGATTAAAAACTCATTCCTGCCCGCTAAAAGTTTCTTATAGAAAACACCACCTTTGGGCGCACTTAAAGGCGAACCAAGTCGTCCTTTTCGAATAGGTGGGATGAAAACATATTTGGACCATAATTCCAACGACTTATTGTTCACTTTGCCAATATTTTTTTTTTGTATCTAGGGTCTAGCGCCAATCCTGCCTCTATTCCGCGAGTCGATCCTCAACGGTCTTCCGGAAGACAAAGAGAACGCAGCGCTGATGTTGGGCGAGATCATCAAGCTGACGTCAGCGGCCGCAATCCAGCCGTCCGTCGTACATATCACGGGACCGCTCATCCGTATCCTGGGAGACAGGTTCAACTCCAGCGTCAAAGCTGCAGTACTAGAGACTTTAGCAACTTTGTTAACAAAGGTATGTACTCATGTAGCTGTTATTTATTTTCGTTGAAGTAAGACAAGGAAACATGAATATGAGGTTATTTTTGATGCTGGGTCATCTCACATGAATGGATTCAAAAGCAATGTCACACCAAGATATCTTTCGAAAGTGAAGAGTTGTTTAAACTTTCTCCTTGTGACGGGGTGCTAAATTGTTCGTCGTTTCCAGGTGGGCGTCATGCTGAAGCAGTTCTTACCGCAGCTGCAGACGACGTTCCTCAAAGCTCTGAACGACCCCAACCGTCCTGTGCGCATCAAGGCGTGCCTCGCGCTGTCCCAGCTGGTGGTGATCCACTCGCGAGCTGACCCGCTGTTCCTAGAGATGCACAACACCATGAAGAACATCGAGGACCCGCTCATCAAGGAGACGATGCTGCAAGCCCTGCGCGGCGTCATCACAGCCGGCGGCGACAAGATGACGGCCAGCACCGCGCTCGTCATCCTGCCCACGCTCACCAGCGCAGCCCTACTGGCGCACCCCGACGACCCTCCGCGCAGCCAGGTGGCGGGCTGCCTCGGAGCCATGCTGCACTGTGTGCCCGACACGCACCGGGACGCGGCGCTCAGCCACCACATCCTGGGGCTCAACGCCTCCAGTGGGGACTCCGACTGGCTCCTGGCTCACGGACGCTCCACGGCGCTGTTCGTGGCACTCAAGGAGACGCCCGACGTCGTCTACAAGGACGAAGAGAAGGTGGACAAGGCGCTGCTGGCGCTGCTCGCTAACGATAAGATCCCTATTGCGTGTAACGGCATCAGAGGCATTGGCTACCTGATGCGGTACCTCCTGCAGAAAGGACGACCAGTACCGCCCGCTATACTGTCGCAGTTTGTTAGAGTGAGTTTAACTTGTACCTATTCTTTAAACCCACATTTTATGTTAGCATCCTACCTAGTATCCTACGCCTCGTCTATCGTGTAATTTATGATAGTTGGACTTTAAAAGTAGCTGTTCTGCATTTCGTAACTACGATAAATCATCAATTATACAAGATAAATATTTACCAAATCGAATGATAAAACATTGAGTGCAATATTGTGTTAGGATTTTATCGAAAATCAAATCGGTAATGGGCATTGTGAAATTTATCTGCGCTAAACCAATCTGTCATGGAGAAAATAATATAATGGACGAGGTATAACAGACACATCTTACTGCTGCTTCTCAATCTGATGACTGGTATACCCACAGTACTGGTCTAATGCTGGACTGGATGAGTAGTTTGTTGCGCCGTTTCTTCTTTCCAGCTTTAACACTAAGTAGCAGTAAAGGGCTGGTTTAGTAACTTGGACATTAAAAAAAAATCATTGTAGTAATTATACATAGCTTTCGTGAGACATTCAATATAGTCAGCTATAGGCTATCCCAAAAAATGCACTTATCTAAACCGTTAACAATCATGAATACATCTATAATCAAGTCAGGTTTTTTGCAGCTCCATTGCTGACCAGACTTACCTATATAGTGTGCATTTTTTACGTCGTCAGTCCATTTAACTCGGTGCCCCATTCGATTGATTTGATACAAACATGGGACATCCCACAGAGTATGAACCACGCAAGCAACGAGGTAAAGCAGCTGATGGCGCGCGCAGCCACCATGCTGGGCCGGGAGGCGCCACTGTCGGCCAGTGGACCCTCTGCCGACCTGCTGCGAGCACTGCTGCCCGCGCTCGTTAACGGCACCAAGGAGAAGAACACCTACGTGCGAGCCAACGCGGAGATCGCGCTCCGAGCTGTGCTGCGACTGCCGCAAGACGACCAGTTCCACCTGGTGAGTTATATGTTACATATAAAACAAGAAGAACACATACGTGCGCTCCAATGCGGAGATCTCGCTGCCGCACGGCTAGCAGTGCCACTAGGTCATATTATACTAGTTTATGAATAGGTAACAAATGGTGTCGGACAATTATCAACAAATCCAGTAACCCGAACGTCAACTTTATCGACGCAAGAAGTTAATGTGGTCTATGTGCAGGACTGCAGGTACAGTGTGAATGAGCACCTAGATGCACACTCCATGAACTTCCCTATAGACTACTATAGCCAACGATTTTACAGGCATTATACTATAGTCTCCACGCTTGATAGACGTCACATTTTGGGTACAATGGGGTGTAGTGGTAGGAGCAGAAGAGTCTTCATCTGTCATGACTAGGGATCGGATATTCAGATGCATGTTCTATGTTAGAAGATGTGGTTTCCGCACTTAGTCCTTTAAGTGGGCCATGGCGGCCATCATTCCAACCAGCCCACCTCCTTCCAGAAGCAGATTAAGGCTCTCAGTCCGCTCAGAACATTTGCGAGTGATTTCGGTGCGTTAAGGGTTGTTTCACGTATTCGGGTGACCCCTGTGCATTCCAGGAGCACGTGTGCGACCGTTTCTTCGGCCCCCATACATGCTCTGCACAGAGGGCTGTCCGTTATGACTATCGTGTGGAAGTGTTTGTTTAGTGAGCAATGTCCAGTTATCCTATGTATATCCTATTCGGATGCATATTTACCTAAAGTTAATTATTAGCTACGAAATTATGGAAGCGGCTTCTTAAAATATATTTTTGTTAGAAAAAACCCGGGATGCCAGGAACACCGGGATTGCATAACTAGTCGGGTATATGGAAGCGACATCTTAAAATGATTTAATTAAATAAAAACTCCGGGATTCTTGGATTGCATAATTATTTAAAATTAATGTTTAACCCCCGATGCAAATATGTGTGTATGTAGAGTGTAAGAAGAAGAATGGTGTGTGTTAGATAAACCAAAAAAAAATACATAAAATAATTGTCCCGGAACCGTGGGATTTTTCGATATAAAAGCGCGTTCCATATTAGCCATCATCTCAAGTTTAGGTGAAAATGCATCCGAATATCTGATCTCTAGTTATGACATAACAGCAGAAGTGGTTTTATACCTTAAAACAAGGTATCCCGAAACTCAACGTAAAGCATGCAACAAATGAAAGACCAGATAAGGAATGACCAGAATTTTTTTAGTCATGGTATCTTTGGTACTCGTAACAGATCTTTTTTTTATCTGTACCGTCCTCTCTCACTGTCCAAACTCTCCTATTGATAATATGAAATAACTAGCCCTTCGAACAGCAAATACTTGGGAATCTTGGGATATCAAAATTAACTTCAATTTCCCATTCACGTGAAGAAAATATAAATCATTGTATTCGTTGTTTACGTTGGCTTACGTATGTTACGTTGGACGCACCGGACGTGCGGACGGACGCCCGGACGTGCGAATAATCATGCATCCAAATATTTAGGTAACAATGTCTAGCATTACTCAGAACATCGGACATCTTTTTAACATAGCAAAAGCGGCATTAACATTTTACATAAACACTTCAAAGAAACATCAGATCAAGTGATCGTTATCAAGTTATCACACGATCGAGAAAGATAACGCTTCTTTTAATAGCTTCTTTGTTTGATTAGATTATATACAACTAAGTTATGGGATGTTGTTATTAACTCATCCCGCCATAGGCAATTTAAACCATTTTTCTATCTTTAAAATTATGGCAGCCATACATTTCTTGCCTACGCTCTTTTAAAAAAGGAATGCGTCAACTTGAAAACCAGCATGGTGCAGATTAAAGTGGGTTACTCACACACCTGCCGCAGGGGTAATCTAGGGCGCACGGCGGTCGCGGCAATATCGGAATTGTCTCTACACACATGCCTACCGATCAGGTATAAGTTGATGTGTGTTCGGGTATAAGTTGAGCTAAACACACGCGTTGAGAATGGCATCAGTATTGGTATAGCTCTGGCTCTTTTTGTGGTGCTACCGTAAAAAAAAAGGAATATGAGATGCAGGGTGGAGAAGTGGCTACAGAAATGATTGAGAAATCGCCCCGATCGCACTACACACGCGGCAACGTAGCAGGACGGCAGGGACGATCTAGGGACCAAGGATGGTCTCGCTTAGTTGAGCCAAATGCAAACTTAATTTAGACTATTGTCATCTTTTGTACTCTGATAAAATAAGAAAAAGACGGACGTAAATAAAAGCTGTCAAATATAGTTGAACTATTTCCATACAAATTTAGACGTGTCTACTAAAAACACGGTGAAGTTCAAGGCGTAAACTATTAGACATCTCTAACTTAGTTGTTATCTATCACCGTCCTTTTCTCTCACTATCTGTTAGTAAAAGATAACAATTCTCTTATTTTAGTTTAGTTGGTGAACAAGAGGATCGGCTCCAATGTTGTAGTTTTATTTAATAACATCAAAACTACTACTTGGAGAATGTCATACCATTAAAAAAAATTGCATTAGCGAAACGTTTGAACATAGCCATGAATGTATTTGGAATGGCAAGGAATAATAAAACATTGTACTTAACAAAAACTATTGTCAACGGTATTTCTAACATTCTACCGGTAACCTAGTTTACTTTTTACTAGCTCGTAAAACATGCTCGCAAAATCTTTATGTATGCCAATTATTTTGTTGTTATAGTGCTAATAAAAAATGTATTGGTATTTGTTTACCTTTTAAAACGACACTTTTTACTGTGTTGCTTCCAAACATTAACAACTTTAATTTTGTTTGTCAGATAAACAGTAAAAGTTTACAAATACACACATAAGTGCAATGCCTTAATGGGTATGCGCAAATAATACACAAAGTCGTCGTAAAGATGTTCATATTTTACGTTAAGGATGCATTTTGTAAAAAGCGTGTAGGTAAAAAGTCAAATTAAGATATGCTGACTGTTCACACTCACACAGCGTGGCCTTTACCTTCATCTTCAAGTTAGGTCAATTCAAATCTTTATGACCGGAGGGATCTATTTGACCGCATATTTCTGCTATCAAGCGACTCGAGTCCACTCAACATAATGGCCGACTGTAAGGTAACAGAGGGAAACCAACCTTATTTTTAAAGCGTTAAGGTTCATCAGTCTAGCAAAACATATTTACATATTTCTTCACATTTTAAAGTTACATTATATCTGCTAATTAATGCTATTGTATTTATTAACCCTTGCACTCTTAAGGAATATTTACCGAAACACGTAGTGATTTTCTTTGTTTTGGTCATGGTCAATCTAGTCTAGGCCAATGATTCTCCCTCGAAACTTATATTAGGTACTCAATCAATAACTGCAATCTAAATCGACTGAGTTACGTGCACCTTTGAATGGACCGTTGCTCTTGGTTGTCTATAGCAAAATCGATCTTCTGTAGACGACATATTTACCACATCTCACTTACTCAACCCAAAACAACATAATATTCCCATGAGTACAATAATGAACTGTTTTTGTTTGTGTGTGCAGCAATGCATGGCGTTGTTGGAAGAGGGCGCGCGGGAGGCGCTGGGCGATGTGGTGGCGCGCGTGCTGCGCAGGAACCTCGCCGACGGGCGCGACGAGGACCTGGACTGCACGCTGCTCACCTGAGCCCCCCTCAAGTGCCTCAACGCTGCGCCACGGAGCTGCGGACACGCTACTGATACTATCAACTCGTTACTACACTTTGTTTCCTCCCTCCTTGTAAATATCTGTCGGCCACATCTATGTGCTGTTATTTTTTATAACAAATTGAATGAATGTTTTATAAATAATTTAACTAGACTGGAACTGTTAATTTTGAAATGCAATTATTATTGTATAGGACAGATATACCGGGTGTTCCGAATCAAGTGGTAATGTAGGGAAAGTACTTTAAATATTAAAATTTTACTTAAAAAGAGACTTCATTTTATTTTTTCAAGTAAGAAATTCTGCAAGCTATGATTTTTAAAATGCCTCTTGCCGCACGGCTTCTAAACCAACAAACGCGATAAAATATCACCCTGTATTTTTATGCCACCATTGACAGGGTTAATAATAAGGATCACTCCCATAAATAAACATAAAACTCACGCCTGTATTCCCCGAAGGGTTGGCAGAGGTGTATAGTACACCCACGTTTCGCCGTTTATGTTTACGTCTCGTGTAATAAGGGGCGACCCTATTGCCATCGACCGGGCACAAATCCAGACTCCAGGCTGCTACTGAGAAATTCCACACGGAAAAACCCAGTGACACTTTGCCCGACCTGGGGATCGAACCCAGGACCTCACGCTCAGCAGTCGCGCTTGCGACCGCTAGACCAACGAGGCAGTCTAAAAATATTTTGTCTTAATTGAGGGAAGACCATGAAATCTAATAATAACTCTATTATGTACATTTCAATTTCCGATCACCATGGCGGTAAACTCAAAAAACCAAGTTATTTTATTTGTTGTTAGTTTTTATTTAATGGACTTAGTTTCATTTTATACGCTAAATAGCGTGATAGTCAATAATGTTATTGACTATCAAGAGGTGCTATAAAATACAGTAACAATGGTACTTTTCCCAGTTTTCTCAGTAAGATACCCAGCTCAGGTAAAAAATCTATGAAATCAAAAGTATATAAAACAAATATAAATGAAGAAAAAACAGTATTGCTTACTTTAAAAAATAGTCTCCTAAATGAAGCAAAATTTGCTATTTTAATATTTAAAGTACTTTCCTTTATAACCTATTGAATTGGAACACCCGGTATACTTGCAAAAAATTGGTGTTCATGCATATCTCTCAGTTGGTCAACTGCACATGAAAATGATTCAATGGAACGTATTATTATCAGATAACAATTGTTTTATGTGAAAGCATCCATGGTAATAAAACAATATATTAAATGTCTGTTAGTAATAATTTACTTTAAAATGGCATGCAATTGCATTGCTGTCTGGTAAAATACAATAAAAACTATAAATTAATTACAAACAAGATACATGTTTTTCTCAATGAATGTCTGAAATGGTAACCAAATATTTAACATAGCATTCCATATAACAATCAAAAGAAGATTTAATTTCCAAACATGTGTTATCTTTGTAATGTGTAACAGAACACGTATGTATGTAACTGAATAAACTTAATATAAAATATGGGTGTTTGACATGTTTTATCATAAACTAACATTAACAAAGTTTGTCATGATTCAGCAACAATTTACAGCAAGACGAGTTGTCAGAAATAAATTATGTTTAACCAAAAACGGTATATCAATATGTTACAAATGCAAATTTGTTCTCTTACGTAATATGAATTGGAATGTTACATTAAATGCGTTTTTACGTAAAGAATCTTAATTACACCACAGTTATTTCTCAACCAAGAACAAGATTACAGTTCCTTGTCTTTGTTTTTCTTTGTGAATCCTCTCTCCTGGACGAGTTCGTTGCACTCTTCGCGGGAGAGCTGAGACAGTGGTAGGCGTTCCAGCTCGCGGTCGTGTTCACCGAGCAGTACTAACTCTGGAGGTGCTCCATTGATAAAAGTTACCTCCAACCGGTCGTATTTCGGTGCGTCGTCCAACACAAATCGCTTTACCTCAGGGAGGCGATTTAACGAACATCCTCGGCAACTCTAAAACAGGAATTTTATATAAAATAATAAAATTCTAGGCTGTTAAACATCGGTACGTAGGTGTAGGACTACTAACCTCAATTCTTGCCGATAAAATGTCTGAATTCTCGTAAGCCGCGGATGTGGCCACGGCCATGATAATGCAAATAGCTAATAATAGGAGCTTCATTATGGTAGAAGTTTGCCTTCAGACTGAACCGAATGAGAAATAAACTGAATTTCGGATAAATACACAAAAATGTAAACGACAGACAGATTTCAGTTGACGTTTCGTTTCACATGACACCTAGGGATGAAACGATACGAATAAATACGAGTACATACTCGATACTTTTCTTTCGATACCAAGTACTTTTGGTATCGATACTTTGGAACCGAGTACCAAGTAGGTATCGGTCAAAAGTGCTCGTATCGGTACTCGGTAGCGATACGAATACTTTTCTCCTGATTATTAGTCTATTCGGTAGAACATTAATATTTTATTACTTAGGTACTTGTGAGAGATTGTTTTTCAAAGCTAGCACGACAGTAATTGCATCAAAGAATCGTTTAATAGGCAAACATCTTAAAAAAATATTATTTTTGGGGAGCACATTAAAAACCGACTTTATTTCTGAGTCTTTTTTGTTTATCAATTAACATACTATCAGTACTTACTGCTGTTTTTATTTGTCTTTAATTCTACGAATAAATTGACCGATACGAGTAAGTATCGATACTTTTCATTCGATACCGAGTAGATATCGATACTTTACGACCGATACGGTATCGAGTAAAAGTATCGATACCTCAGTGGTATCGTTGCATCCCTAATGACACCATGACACCAGACACCACCAGTGTTACCAACTGTTCAAGTATTTAAAGTAGTGACCTCGTAATCGTAAATCTCTAAGCTAAACCCACTAAAAATTTTTGGTTAGTAATCTTATTTTTTTATAACTAAACTGAGACCTAGTTTATTTTTTAATTTTAACTCTTCTCTACACTACACAAACGTCAAATTTGAATTGTTGTGTGCTATCTAGTCTGTGGTTGTGTGTCACAATCACAACTGTCAATGTCCGTCGCTGTCGCTGCCTGTCGCTCTGCAAATAACAGCTTTTCATTTCAATAACATTGCGCGTTTTTCTAATCTCAACGAAGTTTTTCCGTCTCGATATTTATTTCTAAATCGTACCAACTAACGTAATCATTACATATTAACTATAAGGGACGTTATAATAATATTTCACCGTTATAATGGAGCAGGAACATAGAGAAGCCATTCAAAGTAACTTTACTTCGCTGGTGGAGCGAACAGACCTCGACTCCGTGGTCACAGCTTTGTATGAAAAGGGTGTATTCTCCGAACAAATGATTGAACCATACAGGGTAAGTTCCAATATTTAATTGACGGGACCCAATCTTGTCCAATGTCCCTGATTAACAATGACCCTACGTTATGAGTCATAGGGTTTTCGCGTGTTACTTTGCTTGCATAAAGAAACAGTTTCCCGGTACAGACAAGTCGCTACGGGTCGGTACCGATAAATAGGAGTAAAGTAGCCCCATGTTATTTTATGTGCTTCCACAAAGAAACGAAACTTGTTGGTACCAACTACCTGGACTATTCATACGTGCTTAGGCCGGTTTTAGTGCTCGACCGACCGTCGGTGCGTACCATCGTTCCTGACGATACGCATAACCGATCGTCAGTTTTTAACGTTCAGTGCTCTCCTGACCAACCAAACTGGCCGGACTGGTACAGTCACAAACACGTACACGAAATGAACTCGTTTACAAATTGTTTAATTGCTGCTTACTATCTTCGTAAACGTAGAAGGAACAGAAGACGTAGATACCACGTACACCCAATCTAGCTTGCTACATATTAGTAATCTGTGGGGTTCTGTGCCGTGGCAAAATAATAGTATATTTTGAATTTGTTTCTGTATCAAAATAAATAAATAAACATGAATATAAAGGTCTTTCATTTTTTACTTACCTACATGTTTTCGTTGACTCGGCGACTGTTCATCGAAATTTGAACACAAAGCTGTACAAACTTCTTCCCATGCCTTTAACTTGGCATCACGGTCTTTGTATAACACGTGGCCTTTGTCCCACAGAAGTTCACGAAGTCGAACTTCGGTAAGTAGGCGTTCGGTGTCAATATATGCCATGTTTGATCAAAATTAGGTACTTAAATCATTAAAAGGTAATGATAGCAATAAAATCAAACAATATTATTGAAGTTTTGAACTAGTACGTTTCATTCTTTTTACGATGATACGTGCATCCGTACGGTCGGTCCACCGATCGGTGTAGCACTGAACGCGTTAATATGCATCCATAGCGCGTCGGTCGACCGACGGCACGCATGCGGACGCGCTTGACCGACGGTCCTCGTACGCAGTGCTTAGCAATAATACGCGTGCGTACTGTCGGTCGAGCACTGTTACGACTAGTGAATTTTCATACAAATGACAAGCGCGACCGACGTACGCACCGACGGTCGGTCAAGCACTAAAACCGGCCTTAAGGTTTTTGAAAGAGCTGTGTCCACTAGCAAGTTTTCTTGTGCGCATTGCTCGCAAGGGCAGTCCATTGCTTGCTTAGTTTGTAAAATTTGCAGAAGTTGTGCAATGTGCCCACATGTTGCAAGTGAACTAAGCAACCTAACGACTTACGCACGCAACTTGCTCAATTTGCTTGTGGATTTTGAGCTTAAGATTTACCTGTTTTGTTATGTAGGTTGACCTGCACTGATTAGTATCGATCTACACCAATAAGTCAGGGCCAGAAAATGTGTTTCTTTGTACAAGCACCTTTATGAAAAGTAATACTTGTTATCAATTCTTATCATTTTAATGGTTCATCAAATATTTTTGAATAGTGCGTGGCCACTTCAATAGGGTTACAAGTGGCTGCACAAAAATCATCCCTCGTGCAGGTGTTCAGGCACAAAGTACACCCCAGCAAGTGTGACATTGATTGCTCTGGATCACCGCAGAAACATTTCGTAAGATTGGGATCCCAGAACTTGGGTGTTTGCACATATTAACTCTACAGTGACAGACATGGGTGCAAAGTTGTTTTAACTACTGTCAACATAATGGATCTTCTCATTATCAATTAATCAATTCAATAGCAACAATGTTTTAATCCTTTTTATAAATTTGTACTGATTTGTATCATGTTCTATCTAACAAGTAATGCAAAAAACTTCCAAAATCCAGCAATACTTATTATATCATAAAATTATTATGTAAATATAAAATGTATTCACACTGTCTTAATGAATGATGCAATATATCTGAATGTGTCTGTGGTAGAAGTTAGTTCTACCAGTAGTGCTAAGTAGCTACCTTATGTGGCAACCGGAGTGTGTGTGTTTTCTATAGACCAAATTAAGGCAGGCACTTATAAAATGTCAAAACTAGGTGCACAGTTCCAAATAGTAAGTAGGTCCCATAGAGGAAAACAAGCAAACAACTCAAATGGTTAACCTTTGCTGAACTATCAACACACCAATATAAAAGGTATTTTCAAAAAAGCATTTCTGACCTCACCCCGATAATTCAGCCCTCATCAAGCTGTCTCCCCCCCCCTATGTCCACGCCAGCAACGCCCTAAGCCGAGGTCCGAGTCCCACTAGGGGTCGCCCTTAGTGCTGTTGTTGTAGGTAGTCATGATGTTAGTGTAGTACAAGTAGTTAGCCTAGGTTAAGTATTTTACTTCCCCCCATTGGCTGGAGACCCTTCAGGTCTCGCCAATAACTGCCCGGTTACGTAGAAACCGTCCCATAAGACGACCTACTGCAGTCCAATAGAAAAAAGAAAAAAAAAAAAAAAAAAAAAAAAAAGCATTTCTGACTTTTATGGTTTTCATTTACTAATTCATAGTACATAATTACATGTATTTTCGAGTGGACTTTTATGAATAAGAAGAGTAAGAAATAAGTGGAGCCATGGTTTTGACTTGGAAACAACAGTAGCATAAATATTCTAAGATCCAAAGGTTGCAAGTTTGTTGCTGTAACTTTTTTTAAAGTAAAAATTATTTGTATTAGTTATTTTTATCAGTAATCATGGTGTGTCCGGCGCACCCTAGACAGTCAGCTCCCTTAACAATCTTGCTGTCTGGCTAATCCTTGTACCACATCATAAGCTGTTCTCATATTCCTTCTACTGACACGAGACAAGATGAAGACCAGTAATGACATACCCTTATTCACAGAACAGTAGTGAGTTAGAAAGGGATCGTAAAAGGAAACTCTACATGGATGTAACTCGTCGAGGCCCTGCTGCGTTCCGCCATCTGATAGATGCGCTCGGTGAGTTGGGCTACTGGGACCTGGTGCGGGATCTAGACCCAGATAGCCCTTTCTCATACGCAGCCCCTCGGACTTTTAATCCAATCCCAAGTATGTTTTTTCTTTGTTAATTATAATGTACATATCCAGGGTTATTGGTAAAACACTAACAACCTCTTAAGGGCTCATTGTACTCATCATTATGAACAACTTTTACTATAGGACCAAACGTGAAATCGCGAAAAAAGTTCAGCTGGTCCCATAGTAAAAGTTGTGTGTCCCATACTAAGTGTGGTCCCATAGTAAAAGTTATTCATAATGATGAGTACAATGACCCCTTAAGAGCGTTTGTCCACCGCCGCCGTCTATGTTCTATGTTAGGAGATGTGGTTTCCGCACTTAGTCCCTTAAGTGGACCATTGTACTTGGGCCATGGCGGCCATCATTCCAACCAGCCCACCTCCTTCCAGAAGCAGATTAGGGCTCTCAGTCCGCTCAGAACATTTGCGAGTGATTTCGGTGCACCAAGGGTTCCCTCTCGTATTCAGGTGACCCCTGTGCATTCCAGGAGCACATGTGCGACCGTTTCTTCGGCCCCCATACATGCTCTGCATAGAAGGCTGTCCGTTATGCCTATCGTGTGGAAGTGTTTGTTTAGTGAGCAGTGCCCGGTTATCGTTCCAGTCACCATTCGCAGGCTGCTCCTGTCCAGGCGCAGCAGGCGCCTTGTCAGTCTGACATCCATGAGTGGCATGGCCTCCTTGGACTGCCTGCAGCCTAGGGCTGAAGTCCACCAGTTCTGTGCTTGTGTGTGGGTAAACTCCTGGAGCCACCTATGTAGTTCACCGCCGCCGTCACCGAGAAACGAGATTATTTCGGACCGAATTCGGAACGACGTGACGGCGATCGTGTGTACACCGCGGCCGATATCGGTGGTTCTCAGCATAAGACAAAAATCCTTGCACCGGCGCCGTTAATCTCGGATGTAGTGGACAAGAGCAGACGCGTTTTGTATTGCCGGCATTTCGGTCCGTCACGATCTCGGCGGAGTTCTAGCGGTAGCGCCGAACTACTCACAATCTCGACGACCGAGATGACGGCGCTCGGATGACGGACGTGCAGTGGACACGCAGCCATAGTAACGTATGTATCGCTACTTCGGCAACGTCATCTCATTCTCGGTGAAGGCGGCGGTGAACAAACGGCCTAAGAGGTTGTTAGTGTTTTACCAATCACCCTGTATAACATTGCGGCACACTAGCAGTTCTCCTGTTTCGAATAATTGTATTGTAGTCATCATCATTATTATTATTTTTCAGAACCAAACCCTCGTCCTTCAGATGATGATAATTTTCGCAGTCTCAGCACATTAAACAGACCCAAGGGCGAAGCAAAAAGTGAGTGCTCCTCTGCATACAACCAATAAAAAACATTATTATTGATAATTCAAATATGAGACCGCAAACTCAATGCGGGGGCGGTACGCTGACCCGGCAACCGCTAGACGCATGCCCCAAATTGTGGCTCAAGATCATAAAAAACTAAATAGGTACGTAAATCATGTCGCGGTCAAATGTGACCCAGAGGACAAAAGTGCATGATCTGGAAGCGTGCAAGTTTAGCGATACCGATCTCCTCGCAAAGCCCTATCGGTACAATTTCTATTATCATATTTAATTAACTAATGTCCGATTTGTAGACGGTGCGCGAACATCGCCGCCGCCGCAACCACCGCAACCTCCCTCTGAGAATGACAACGCGGCTGGTGACGTCACGGTGGTGCCACAGTTCACTGTTAAGAAGTGCACTAAGTTCATGGAAGACGACGACACTAAAGGTTTGTGACATAATTATCAATTACTAACTTTAGCCCGCGACTTCGTCCGCGTGAATGTCCTGCCCTGCACGTGCTAGCACATGCTAGTGCCCTGCCCATTGTCTTGACATATCATCACTTCTTTAACACACCTAATCCACCGGTAATTTTTTAAGTAAAACCTACCTGAACCCTATTTCTGAAAGTTTGAAGTAAAATTACCAGAAGTCGATTTGCTGGGAGTGCGTCCACAGGGAAAGTAGGTTGCAGAATTCAACTTGCGCAATCAACTTGCTCCGTGTGTTGCCGGACGTAAAGACAAGCAGTACTAAGCACTACTCCATCTCTTCCCATGGGTGTCGTAAAAGGCGACTAAGGGATTTACTAGAGGATGGGCAGCAGCGTTCTCTCAGTACTTTAACAACCATACTGCGCCAACCCGCCTGCCAAGCGTGGCGATTATGACAAACCCCCCTATTGGGGGAGGCGTATCTCCAGCAGTGGACGTCTTTCAGATGAATCATCAATCAACGTGCTACTAGATTTTGCGCTTTTGTCGCCTTTTACGACACACACTGAAAGATTTAGTGTCATTAGCCATTTTGTTATGTTACAGACCTGAAGTTGTATCGAACGCGTGGGCGCAACCGGGGGGTTCTTTTGGACTTCGCGTACATGAAGTTTGACAACGACATCGAGGAATATCGTAACGGCGTAGAAGAGGACTGCAAAAACCTCAAGTACCTGTTCGACGAGCTGGGCTTCCGGGTGCTCAGATACCTCAACCTCACCATGGCTGTAAGTGCTTAACTTCTTTAATGTCATTCGAAAATCAACTCAGTTCACATGTACTTACAGTTGAAAATTGTGTGACTTTCAATGAAATGCATTCCTGTGCAGCAACAGCAACAAACTGACAGACTGAAAAAAAGTGGTCAATCCTTATTGCTTGCAAATGTTTGTTATGAAAACCTGACGGGAAGGTTTTGGTTATAATTATTATTCCAATGTACAGACTTTTTCTCGTTAAGAAGATTAGATATAAGTAACCATAAGAAAATACCAGGACAACTACAGGTGGCGGTTCGGTGTTACTTATACAAATAGATATTTACATATTATATTCTTCATTTTGCAGGAAACAACAAAAACCCTAGAATCTCTAAACGACGTGTTAGTAGACACCGAGTGCGTATTCATAGTAGTCTCGTCACACGGGTACGAGCGCGCGCACTCCTCCGACACCGACGTGCGCTGCAAGGATGGCAAGCTGATCAGTCTGTACGACATCATGAACTACTTCAACAACAGGAACATGCCCGGACTCATCGGGGTGCCCAAGGTCTTCGTATTCCAAATGTGCAGGTCAGTGGCACCATTTTTCCAATGTTTTTTTATGTGTGGACTATCAATGTGGGTTAAACATATATTTTATTTGGTAGGGGTAGCAACGCGGACTACGCGTGGCAAGGTGGGTCGTCGCACGCTCCGCTCCAGATGCCCATGCCTCAAGGCGACGTTGTGTACGACGGACAACCCATCGCTCCCCAGGCGCGGGCCCCCGCCGGCATGATCAGCTCCCACCGACCCAGTCAGACCCCGCTCTAC
Organism: Amphipyra tragopoginis; assembly: GCA_905220435.1. NCBI lineage: Eukaryota > Metazoa > Arthropoda > Insecta > Lepidoptera > Noctuidae > Amphipyra > Amphipyra tragopoginis. Next base: position 27,255,806 of record HG992004.1, read on the forward strand.
TCCGACATACTCATCGCACACTCCACGCTGCCCGGTAACATAATTATTGGCGCACTAAGTGCTTGCCCAGATGTCATTTATCCGCTTACATACCCTCTGTGGGCACACGAATTTTCCCGCATTCTGCTTTGTGAGAACCATTCAAGAAGCACTCTTTCCCATTAACTACCGGGTACACAAGATGATAATGTCTGTATGTCCATCAGGTCTCGTGGCCAACCGCGACGCCAAGCTGGGCTCGTGGTACATCCAGGTGCTGTGCGAGGTGTTCGCTAAACGTGCGCACGACTGCCACGTGGAGAAGCTGTTCACGCTGGTTGACAAGCGCATGCAGGACAAGTTCAAAGTGCAGACCTCCTCTGTTGACCGCTGGGGTTTTAACAAAAGGCTCTACCTGCATCCTGGCTTGTATGAAGCGTGAAGATACGATAAGAATTAACGGCTGTTCCTTTACTGTGTACAGTAAGCGTAAAGTAACTTTGCCTCTCTGAAATCAGGCTTTGAGCGTTCAATTCAGAGGTGCAAAGACCCCGTAAAACGACTTTGCCGCTCTGAAAGCAGGCTTTGAGCATTTGTTCCTCACTTCAGAGGGGTAAAGTTATTTAAGCGTACTGTAAGACATTTTAGGGGTATAGAGGGACAGTTGGAAAAGTGCAATCTAAATTTTTTTAAATTACTTGTCACTGCTTTTCTTAAATTTGCTAATTCAAGATACTCTATAGTAAATTCTCGTCAGTGATTGATCCGCCCAACCGTCAAAGTTTTCGCATTATTATGAAACAAGATAATTCCATATAGTTTTCATACTTAGGAGAGGTAGAATCTCAAAATAACAAAACTTCTTACGTAATGGATGAATGGTTCCTCCACCACACTGCCTTAAACCTGGCTCAATACGTATGTAATTAATTGTAGAAAATAATAACTTAGTAATAAATATGTCGGTTCAGCGTAATTCTTGGATAGGTCGATAACCCCTGGTTTCTGAAAGGCTAATCAGTTTAATCTGTTGTCAACGAGTGTGATTGGTTTACCGAAATACTAACAATCAATCATATCACTTGACATAAGATTTGAGAGCTGATTAAGAGGAAGGTTTGCGAGCGTGAGAACTTATTTTTGAACCCACACTTCGACATTTTCTACTAATACAGCTGCATCACACAATGTAGTGTACACATACCGAAAAACAAAAGCGCACCGAAGGTTTATTTTGTGGCGCGCCGGGTTAAATAAACCTTCAGTGCGCGTCCGCTTCTGAAGGACTAGTAAGTATGTTGCAAAAAACGCGCAATGTATTAGCTATTTATTCACCGCACCGGGAGGCACGCGTGCCCATAGTATTGGTGTCGTGAACAAAGGGTGGGGTCACAGTGTAATCGGTATTGACAGATTTAAACTTAGAATAATTATTACTGTAATATATTATTGTCGATTTTCTGTGTTTCTATTTTCGAATATAATGACACATAATTTTTGTTTGGGAATATTTTAGGGTATGTAAATATTGCGAGGGAAGATAAGAGCCAACATAAAAATTAAAACGAGATAATGTGTGATTGATTTGTAATGAAAAACAAATAATATATATAACTCAATTACTGGGTATAGTAACATTTTTTCATCAGTTTGATATTTTAAAATTATATTTTATTATAAAAAAATTATAGGTACATCTTAGTACCTACATACAAAAATTAATGCTTGATAAAATTATTTTCTTTAATTCATTTATTTATTGCTTGGCGCTTGGGGCTGCTGACATCAGATACAACATTTTAGCTGTTCCGTTTCTTTGATTTTCTTTCAGATTCTCGTTTTTTAATTGCACCAATCAAATAATTGGGCTCATTTATTTCCATTTTACTGTCTAATCTTGAATCTGTTATTTCCGGAAGCATACAATCAAGATAAAACTTTTGTAATTTTCTTTACGTTTTCCCATTTCTATCTGAAATAGTAATAATATGCAGAAAAATATATTAACAAGAAATAGAGAACCCTTTAGCTGACAAGCTATCAAACGTCAAAATTGGCAAGTCTTGGTAACTTATTATTTTTCATTTTCATCCAGTTCAATTGATTAAAAGTTTAATTAAAAAATGTTGCCGACTTTAACAATTACAAGAAAGAAATATTATCCATTTTTTTTATCGAGTTATTATTAATCCTGTCATTCAGTAAACAATTTAGCTCGAATGAAAAATGCAAAAAAATTATAAGCTTCTTGAATATCTCATGAACAAAATGTCATACTAAATGTACGGAAGTAGGTAAAATCAAAATTCTCGATACATGGCGGTTATTTTATCAAAAATATTTATGTTATTTCAGTGACTAGGCGCCCTAGTTCTGATATTAGCCATAAGTTCTGAAATATTTCCTAAACTGACGGAATAATCGCCTGTTGACACTTAACGATTCCACCCTGTATAAAATTCACAATATATTCGGACACAGTGTCCAAATTGACATATTTTGATTTTAATATTTTTTTCACTGATGATTCGGACTCCAATAAAAAAAGCTGTTTGTACAGTCAGATAAAAAAACTTTCAACGATACCTTAATAATTGTGGAAATCCGTCCTCCGCCCAGCCTATAGTTATAAAAAAACAGTTTTTAACCGGATTAATAATTAATACATAGATGATACGCGCCTTGGCAGTCGTATTCCTTGAAACCCACCAACGATGAAACATATGAGCACGAAGGATTCGTGATAAATTATATCGATAGACGTTTTAAAATTCAACTGTTGTTTATTTATTAAAACTACCAGGAAAGCAGAAATGAATTGGAACTAGGTGCTTAAGCGACTTACCTCCGGTTTCTGAATTTAATTCAAGATAAGCAATACTTAAGTAGTATTTGAGTACGGAGTTGTCAAAAAATGCTTTAAAATCCGTCATTTTTTTGACAATTCTGTACTCAAATGTTACTTAAGTACTGCTTATCCTAGAATTCTCAATTCAGAAACCGGAGCTAAGTCGCTTAAGCACCTAGTTGCAGTTCATTTCTACTTTCCTAATAGTTTTAATAAATAAACAATAAGGGCAGCTGAATTTTAAAACGTCTATTGATATAAATTCACTACGAATCCTTCATGCTCTTCTCTATATTTCATCGTTCGTGCGTTTCGAAGAATACTTTTTTGGTGCAGTTCAAAGTGGTGAGCCCACAAAGTTATTTATTACCGAAAGATGCCACCTTAAAGCCACAAATAGTTATGGTAACGCTTTTTTTGCCACATTTTAAGACTTTTTTATCTGACTGTACTAAAAAGCTTCAATAATTTGATGGTGTCCGAATATTCAGTGAAAAAAATATTGAAATTAAAATGTGTCAATTCGGTCACTGAACGAGTCGTCTGTCTTATTGTTCGAAGAGTGAAAAAATGCAGTCATGTCACGACACTCGCAACCCACCCTTATGCCTTGTGCGTAGATGTTTTGAGAGCTCGGCTCGAATTACAAACGGACGTGCTGTCACCTTGAATTCTAGGATGGCACTGAAAATTTTTCGCGTGCGTACTCTTTTATAAAACAAATTACGGGAGAGTATTGCTCCATACTAAAATGTATGGGGAACGGAAAACAATTTCCGTAAAAAATTAACAATGTTGAGACGTAGATTACTCTCATTTGGTTTGATTTATTAAAATAATAAAACGGTAGACGTGTTATTCATACTTTCGTGTCACGATTGAACGAAATAGATTTTTATATATTTCTTTAAAATTAAGTAAATTCTGCAAATAGAAAAGGTCGATTTAGATGTTTTTGAGGGAATTTAACATTTTTTTTTCTCGAAATTAATGATGATTTCGCAAATATCTCGCGGTGAAACTGTTGGCACATCTATTAAGGTTCTTCATTATTTTTTTTACGTAATTCCATGCGGAGAGTTTATAGAAATTTCGAAAACAGTAAGTGCCTTTTCAGGTGTTTCTTAAGGACTCTCCTCTTAATAGTCAGAAGCCGGGGTATGTTTTATAATGTGTTACATATCAATGGTTGCGCACAATTTTACATCTAAGAATAGTGCCAAATACGTAGTCAATACTGTAAGGTTGTAGCAATGTAATAAATAATGAATTTATTGAAAATATTAATTAATAATAATCGTGTTCATTGTCGGTGGGGGGACGGATTATAATACAATTCCCCTCCATCGCCGGGCAAGGGAGTCGTTACAGGAGACAATCCTGCCTTTGTAAATATTATTTTACTTAGGGCCGATTTTTCAATCGTCAGATAACTTTTATCTAAGGAATAAATATTACGGTTTGACATAGGTATTGTCTATACAGAAAACGTCAAAACGTAAAACTTATTCCCCTAATAAAAGTTATCTGACGATTGAAAAATCAGCCCTAATACATAGAAATATAGATATAAAATTTAGAGCCAAATAGTGTGGATTCTTATGCCATATTATTTGGGTCCAAGTATTAATTGACCCTGTTATCCCCAAAATAATAATAGTATTTTTATAACCTGTTTCTAGTATAATCGGTAAATAACATTAATTAAGAACAATATTATACGTAAAATATTTATGAACAAGTAAACTGCCATTTTTTGTATCGAATTATTTGGTAAAAGTAGTTATAATTAGCTTCTTTTGTATCTCAATTTAATTTCCTCTATAACATAAAGGTATTTATTGATAGCAAAATGTGAGTGTACAACAGTGCCTACACCTATGCCTTACTCTTCAAGGAATATACGTGATAGGATCTGTTTGGCCTTGCCTTGCTGTTTGGCTCTTTTGGGCCGAGAAGGGTCCGGGGACAGCAAGTGCTAGGGTCCTTTATCGATGCCCCTTCAACCTCTCGTCAGGGGCCAACGTATGCTCAAGGGCTCGGATCACTGCCCCGGTGGTACCTATCTACCTGCTAGTTGGGTCATAAGTCATAACTATAAGAAGACAAACTCGTGCTGGTTGTTACCTTGAGACTGTTGCGGTGCTATAGATGTTAGTTAAAAGAGAAATATGGCCTGATTAGAAAAAAAAATACAATTCTTATTTTAACTTTCGCAAGTTCTCATGCTTCTGTACTTAAATCTTTCCAACGTTCCTTAAACGCATTTATTTTCTGTTTATTGCGGAAGTCACGCACTCGATCTACTAAGTTATTAGCAGAAAAAGAATTTCTTAACCTGGTAAGCAATTTTACGTTCTCAAAACAATTATTTGAACCGTTCTGCGTCCTGCGTCGTTGAAACTTCTGTTGTCCGTCTATGACTGTGCTTTTAATTATTACACACTTCTATCATTTTAACTCTGAACCACGGAACAAATTACCAACTATTTAAGAAATGATAATTTATGAAGTTTTGATGCTTTTTATGTCTAATAATGTATTGTATAAACGACAAATTGTGATAAGTGTAGCCAATGCAAGTTCTATAGAAAATGCAATTATTTTCTCAAATCATAATTGACTACTCATTAGTTTAAGAAATAATGTAATATTTTTTACAAAATAAAACGTATATTTTCATTGCTCATAGTTTTAATACACCACATCACATACAAAAATAGATAGAAATATTGATAGCACAAGAGCGATACTGTTTGGAACCCGCGCAAATTTTATTATGTCGCGGACAAGTCTTCTATAAAAATATATATAACAGGTGCTGTTATGTACACAAATGTTCACGGATTTACAGAAGTATAGTAAGAGCATGTTTTCCAATAGCCAAAGTACTTTTTATTCAAGTAAAATATTCATTAGTTCATTGTTATATTGGAAATTAAATGTTACTGTTTTTAGAAGTTGCGGCATAGTAACAAAACGATTAAAATTACAATAGCCCTTTCCGTTTCATGTGTACGTTTTATTTTATCTTTCACTCCAATAGATCAGTGTACATTTACTAGTTCACAATGTGTGCTTTTAACAATGTACGTTATAACTCACCGCGACATTCGCTGCACAACAAACAAACAAACGGGTCCGTGTTAAAAAATATATATTTCTCTTATTTAGGAATGGTTTACATAAAAGGATTTTTAGATCCGAATTGGATCCTTTCAAGTTACTACTCGTATAATCTCGTTTTTTTACAATATGCTACTGCATGAAACCTCTTTGTTAGTCACATTTGATATTAGTCAGTAGTCACAGAAGGATGGAAGCTTGAATTGTATTAAGTATTTTAAATTAACATTGCTCACGAGACATTTTACAACGCATTCATATCACCACATTAAATAAACAGCAACAAACATAACTGAAGTCTGAAAAATTAAGTCACAACAAGTTATTTTAACAAGGTTTCTGCACCTCAACGCTTACGAAAATAAGTTGGTAAACAAAAGAACCACATTTGAAGGCTATACTAGCAAACAATGGGAGTATGTTTACTCTTAATATCATAGATTGTAATAGTTCCTAATATAATATTGTAGGTGTTGTAAATTGCCCTGTGAACCTGGCATCACTCATTATCCATATTATCAGCCTTGTTCGTCATAGTGTGCGCTCTACCGGTCCGACACGGAAGCCACGAGAGCGCCCAGCTTGCTCAGGTTGAGCCACTGACGCACGCAGCGCTGCGGCACACCAGCACGCAGCGCGCCGTCACAGCGGCCCAGCGAGGACGACTCGCTGGTGAAGTCTCGCGCCACCAGCTCCGCGTACTCGTTGAGCTTGTCTAGCCAGCGCTGCATGGGGTTCACGAGAGAGCTCTGGTACAGCCAGTTGAGGACGGACGTCGTGGACCACCAAGGCTCCAGCGACTTCCAGTCGTATACCACGATGGCATCGTACCAGTTCCTCTTGCTCGTCGTACTGTCCTGGTACTTGGTCCACTTCGTGCAACACTTGAAGTCTTCGGGGACAGTTTCTTCAGTGAGTATATCTAAAGTGGACAGGTCTAGAGTAGAATTGTTTGTGTAGGGGGTCAGTTCCGGTTGTAAACTGTGCGTTATAATATTTGTATCAAGTATGTCGAGAGGAGCCAGTGGTGAGAGTGTAGAGAGCGAGGGCCGAGTTGCCACGTAGTGCAGCGCGGGCAGCCAGGCGTGAGAGATAACCAACGTGGACGTGAGGAAGGTGACGAGGCTGGTGACGTAAGCGAGCGCGAGCGCGGCGCAGGCGGAGGCTAGGCTGCGTGCGAGCGGCGGTAACAGGGCGGCGTCGCACGCGGCTGCCAGGTCACCGTACGTGAAGAACCCTCGCAGCTGCGCCTGCTTCAGCGCCACCCGCCGCTCTAGCCACGTCAGTCCGGCCTCGAACGATTTATGATTCACGAACACATTCCAATCCTGAAGACGGAAAACAGTGATAAGCAAAAGGCTAGAGATGCGATACTTCAGAGGTTGAACCTCTCAAGTATATTTTTACGTTTTATTTTTACCACTTTTTTATCACTCACTATTGCATTGAGGAATTCGATTTCAAGCTTCTTGAGCTGGTTGAGCTCCAGTCCACCGGATGCGGCCCACTCAGAACATATCACATCGTCGTCTTCTCCATCGTCTTGCAAGAACTTGTTACCTACCATCTGGAATCAATAACATTGTGTAAAAATAACATGGAAATAATGTATGATCTCATCACCTAACTTCATAGATAAATAAAGAATGGAGTCACTAGAATTCAAGTCAGTCAAATCGATAAGATAAGAGTTATAAAGAGTATTATGTAAGATTCTTCCAAGAAACATTCTATCTTCCAATACTCTACTTTGTATTTCTCACCAGTGAAACAAGGAAGAGATCAGCGGGCGCGGCGGCGGCGAGGTAGTCGGGGTTGCAGGAGTTGAGTCGCTCGAGGTACAGGATGGCGAGCACGAGCGCGCACGGCGACACGCACGCGCTGCGAGCGATGCCGGCTGCTGCGTCAGCGTGCAGGCGCCGCAGGGAGCGCCCGCGCTGCGATACCGACCATAACTCGCAAGATATCTCTGAAAATCATATTGATATTTTCAACTCTGAATATTATGACACAATTTGCTATATTGGTCATTTGCACTATCAAATTCCGGCTGATGAATTTTGACATCTTTATTTCAAATCCTTCAGTATTGAATATGATTGTTTTTTTCCTTATGGTGTGTCATTTGTAGTCTGTGATTTTGTAAACAATCCATATATATTGTAATGATCCCTATCTATTTATATTTTCTATGATGTCTATTTTAAGGCATTACAATCAGGTTAATTAAAGTATGGAATTTGAAATGGCAGTGCTACTATTGTTGTTATTTGCTTGGTCACCCATATTCTGCATGAACAAAAGGAAAATACTGGATCTGTCATTTAAAATCCCATTCCCTAGGTATAGTCCTATATCATCACCCTCACAAGCAAGTTGGTGAATAGAGAGATTGCAACTTGCATCAGATCTGTTGCTTTTATTTATAGCTAGCTTTGTCCGTCTGCAAGGAAGTTGGAAAACAACATTGTGTCACAACAACAAAACAATGCAATGGATTTTTGACGTTTATAGTACTTCAACCTCAGGTGGTCCAGATGAGTCTTTTGATCCTTATGGAACATAGGATTGATAGGCATCTAAAAATGTTTTGTAAAAATTGCCCTTTTTCTCATATAGGTACATTTTTTCAAAATCTGTGAATGCAGATATAAAGTATTCCAAAAGTTCTAGGTGGTCTAAGAACATTTTCCTGTAGATACAATGGTTAAGGTAGCTAGCTGCTCTTCACGCCCCGTCTCAAATGACCACCCTGTATAATTTTAAATATTTCATGTATACTTTTGTATTATTGCAGTTTTGTATCATACCAGTGACGGGCAGGCTCAGACAGGGCAGTGTTGGCAGCTGTCCATAGTACAGGGTCTTGGTAATACGCTTCAGGAACTCTTTGTGGTCACCCATGCTCTGTTTGAAACAATTACATCTTAACTCATACCATTGTTTGTGTACTAGTTCTATTACATATCATAGGTACTACAAAATCGCATTGGGGACATTCCTGTAATGATATTTGTAAGTTTGGTTGAAATAAATAAATAAATAAAAAAACATATTTGAAAATAACATTATAATTATAAAGAAGTTTGGTTTTATAATTTCATTAATAAAACTTGACTGTAATTCCAAGTGTCTAATTTAATATTCAAAGGAAAGACTAATAAGTACAGTACAGCAGTAGTGTAAATAAAACCATTGTAAAATATATGATATTTACATAGGTGTGAATTTGCTTTGCTAACAATATTATATGTGATCACAAAGGAACAACCATTTGCCCCTTAAAATAAATATGTATTTAAAATTAAATAACCCTGTTCATTTTATAGAATTCTTAAATTTTGTTTATCAGTTATTGTTAGCATAGTGACACAAATTTAAAAGTTCATTATCTGCATTTGTTATTATCAATGTGGTACAAACAAATTATCGTGACCTTGTCAGTCAGCCCATGATAGATAACTTGTTAATAAGTTACATGATGATACAATGTCATTTAAACATTTATTTCAAGCTTTGCTAGAAGAATATTATTAATACTTTCTTTGTTTGCAAATCTCGCAAGTTTACTAACACATTTGGAGGCACGTGCTTGTTTTTCGCGCGTTAAAAAAAAGTTGTGAGTGAGAAAAACATGTTAACTGTAATGAGTAAATCATGCGGAGCTGATTAGCTGCTCAAGCTTGGTACCTATTAACATTAGTCATAGTGCCAACTAGTTTTCGTCATTGGGATATTGAATGATGACCAATTTTAGGAGTCTGTAATGTAATATATAAAATTAAGAATAGAAATCATGCCTCGTAGGCGCCGTCAGGCTCTCGTGAACGAGTAGGCCACGACATGACCTCTTTCCGTACCTTGATCTTGGTCCTCGAACCCTCTTTTCTCCTTTTTGATATACTAGACATATTCACGGTGATTTTAATGATAATCTAAAATATTTGAATTATTGAATACAACTATTATAACGACAATTTACATAAATAATACCGGATTCTTCACGACTCAAGACGACGTCGAAGAACCCTTTTTTATTTTGTTTGGTGTTTCAGATAAACACAAAAGAATTAATGCATCAATTAAATCAAATATAGTAGGTATGCCTCAGCAAAACATAATGAGTTAGACAGAGAGAACCAACTATTTTTATGCACATTAAATCAAATTTTATTCGGAACGTGATCTGACTGATGACATTTATTTGGTCGTTTTTTTTCTTTTTTTTAACGGCATTGGATACAAGTCCTTAAAGACAACTTAAATATTTGTAGTCCAAAAGTTATGAAATACGGGCATTACTGTCGTGATACATTTCATTACTTCTTGGAGTTGTTTCTGACGCCAAATCTATCCAGTTATTTCACTAAGGGAGGCACTTTAAGGTGGCCTATTCCACTATCGAATTCTCAATGGCACTCCCTGCGTAGGCGATTATTTCAATTATTCCACGTTATGTTCATTAATGCAGACACATAAAATGACACAAAACTACACCAATTTTATGTAACAATATCCACTATGAGTTATTTTTTGAATAATTTTAATAATCACCGATCCTGACTGGATGATTTCCCGCCAAGAACTTCAGAAGTCGTAATTGTTCGTTGAGGGGCTCATGGCCAATTAACAACCCTATGCTGTATGATTTGCTAGGTTAAGCTGCGCTTGCCGCGGTCAGTCCGTGGATGAGTGACCATTCGTTACACATTGAGACCCCTCCGTGACTTGGAGAGCACGTTAAACCGTCAGTTTCGGGTGTCACACGAAAAAGCCCGAAAATCTGACAACCGGTCTAACTTTAGATAGGATATTCGTATTGCCCAGTAACTGGGTTGCGGAGGCCTGATGGCAGTCGCTCCGTCTAAAATACTGGTATTTCGCCGCATCTTGGTAAACTGAAAGCTGATTCTAACATAGCTGGGAAAAAGCTACGTAGAACATTATTTTTATAAAAAAGTAAAAGATAAAGATGTGATCATCTGTTCTGTCTGTCCCCAGATAGAGATCAACGCGTGGTATGAAGATAAAAAGCAGGTTTATCGAAATAAAGTTCAGATAAATGGCATTAGAAACTGTTTTTAAGTCCACATTCATGTCATTTACACTAAAAACTGTTTAAAATCTCATTGCCATGTAAGCATCGCTTAAGGAGACGCAGATAAGTTTGTATTGTTCTCTTCATGCTCTGCATTATGAGGTCTTACAGTTAGCCATATGTCTGATAAACAACTGTATCGTCTCATTTCTTCATTCTTCCTAGACACAAGGAGAAAACAAGAAACAAGAAAGCAAGGAAGAATAAATTTTACAACCCTTGGATTGTTTAACATTTTTTAATTTTGTTACTTGGCCAGGAGGCTTTTAATCAAGTCGACTAAATGCAAAAATTGAACAATGCGAAAGCTACGTTACGCAGCACTAGGCTATAGACTACCCGAATACATTACTTTCCTCTATGCTATAGACTACAGATCTCCTTCGTTGACAGCTGTCAAACAAAAGCAAGAAAGACAATCGAACGCTTTTTTGTTCAGTGGATTGCTTATTCGAAAATAATTATACGGCAACATGAAATAATTAAATAGCGGCATCCGTTTAAATAATTTATCGTGTCTGCGGTATAGCATTGTGTTAACGTTAGCATGTGCGTACTTGTAGTTTAGTGTCAGGCGCGTGTGGGTTTTGCGGTGACTCGTGTCATTGATATTGATTTCTTTTATTTTCTGAGAGAACAATTCGAAAATGATTTAGCCGGATCAGTGGGAGCTTCGGACTATTAGTTTAGCGTGTGAGGGGTGGAAGCAATGTTTGGAGTCGAATACTGTGTGTGATAATGTGCGGACAAAATGAAAACTAAGAGTTTTTTGCTGTTTTCGACGTCGGTGTTTGCAATAAGTATATTTCTGATAGTATTCCACTCGCAGCCACCGCAGTCTATCCAGAGTATCGTCACGCAAACACATCAGCACATTAAAGATTTTCAGGTTTGTTGATTATCATTAGCTTTATGTGATAATAATCATTCCTAAGTTATATTTTTAGTAACAAGATAAGTAATTTGTATTTCTAATAAGATTCCGAATCGAAAACAATAACGCTGAAAAAAAATCATATAATGGTTCTTTCTGTAAAATAAAAGTTTTTATCAAATTATACTTCTAATTCAATCTCCTTACATCTTTGTACTCTGTTGCACATTGTTTATATGATAATTTGATGCATTTATATAAACAAAAGAGTTCAGCAAGAGTAACCACTGTTTATAGTGGAATGTAAACAATAAGATCAAAGTTTACAATGTAACCTTTATCCTGTTATGACAATGGCTTTAACAATAGATCTAACAGCATTTCACTTTATTGAGAGCCAACAACTTTGCATTAAATAATTCATATATTTATTATTTAAAACCTGGTATTTAGCATAAATTAAGGTATTGTGTTTGGCATATCTGTATGACAAAATAATATTGATAAAAATTGGTTTTATATGTTAAAAGATATTGCTAGACTTTGCCCAGCAGTAAAAATAATGAACAGTAGTATAAATTATTAATAGTTTTGATGAATATTATTTTGTAGGCAAACTATCCCTAGTACTGAACTCATCACCTATAATGTAATCATTAAAATGATAAGGAAATGCTCAACTCTGAATGTAGGATGTTGTGGATTAAATATCCAGTACACTTTGGAACACATTCTATGGTCTATACTGTCTATGAAATAAAAGAATCTCCTTTATTATGTATCTCTTAACAAAGTAACATGTAGTTTTTGGTACCGTTGGTATAAAGCTCTGTAGATAGGGGCCAATTATAGCATCCTGTTACAGAAGGAACCTGTGGTATTATTAGAGTACAATGAGGTTATAAACTATACTGAATAGTAAATACAAGTATGACCATAAATCAAATAACTTTATTAATGAACAATACAAATTAATATTCAATAAATTTTATTATCAGATGCAAAGGACAGCAATAAAATGAATGTGTTTTACAGTAATACTTGCTACTCACTCATATAATACTAAATTGATTTGTTTTTCATTATAATCAATCAATAAACTTGGTTTGCTGCAGTCCATTGGACATCGGCCTTTCCAAGTTAATAAATAAATTACATAGTACAGTTTGAAAAGTAAGCATAATTTTAAGATTCTTTATAACTGTTTGTATTATCATAAATTAAAGTTTAATTCAACACGAAACAGGCGTCGTTGTCCCAGCAGGAGAACCTCCGCGATGTGGAGGAGAACCACCTCGTGCAGGAGGAGCAGTACTCCCGCCTGCTGGGGCTGGACGGCCGGCAGGAGCTCTGGCACAACACGTCACTGCCCGCGCTCGTGACGTACGCGCGTAATGACGCGCACGCGCAGGCCGTCAGCTTTATCCGCGCCGCCGCCAAGCTGCCCTACACTGTGCTGCTCTACAATCTAGGATTAAAGCCTTATTCTTTGGCTGTCGTGAGTAGAATTTTTAACTTGATTTACATAATGAGCTTGGCATTTAAGTACCATTATTTGATTATCATGGTAATGGATTTTAAAAGGCTTCAAACTAACTTGCGGCTTATACTTAACTACTTATTTCTGTTTTGATGCCGAAATCGATCTCGCGGCCCTGAAGTGAAAACAGCCGCAGAGCAATTTGCTACGACCACCGACCATGGGCACGTTTCATTTCACACGATTATGTCTTGATGTAGAAGTATTCATGCATCCGGATTTCAGTACTGCTTAAATGCGGCCAAATGACGAATGCGCTGATGCTATGTGACACAATTGTATAAAAGGAAGACATCAGTCATTGGTAACTCTGTCACAGGTATCAAACTACTGCAACTCTTCGAAATGTGCCATCATCGACCTGGACCTGGACGTGTTTCCCTCGCACGTGAGCGACGAGAGCATACACGCAGTGCGACCGATCATTATACAGGTGAGGAGATCTTGATCAAGCTTGGGGTGCTCACAGATTTACTCTATTATTTTTGATCAACACGTTATAGAGCGTACATACCTTGCTAACGAACGCCAACGAACGTGGCTGGATACCGGTAAAAACCGACTGAAACCGAATTCGTTCACAAAGTTTACTTAAATTCAACAAATGATGAACATTCGTTGGTGTTTGTTGACTAGGTGTGTACGCCGTTAATTTGTAATCCAGCAAATCTGTTGGGTAATCACAGGTCTTGCTATAGCTTAATAGCTAACGACAAAATCGATCGATAAAGTTTATTGATAAAATTGATTACTTAATTATTATCTTTTTAGTTACTGTCGTAGGCGTAGTAGTATACATATTCTGCCCATCTATGTATAGCCAAAATAAAAAGAGATTCAGGCTCCAAAGAGTTCTGAAATCTGGGGCACTTTACCCAAAAAATAACCGTACTATAGCGTAGACGTAAAAATGTTGATCACCTTGGCTTCTCAACATAACAAAAAGTCCTACTTCACGCGAAAAAACAAGATCGCAAACAATTGGACTTATGGCTATTGGATCTTCGACGAGTATGATTGAAATCTGTCGCAATTTCTTATGCGCATGCGTCCGGCATTAATAACCGAATGTTACGTTTGACGCCAAAAATAACGAGATGCCGACTTCTAAATGGGCAACAGAAATAGTGTTTCTGTGGCCTTGCTGTTTTTTGCTTAACGCACTTAGTCCGTCATCTCGCAGACGCATACACAATAGACTCATTAAACAGGTTTAATATCAGGATATTTGGTAGCTAAGGTGGCGGAACTGATCTGAGGAGATACACTAACTACGCCTGATGAGGTAGTCATATAAACATGATAGCTGGCTTAGCTACATTGAAATCGAACACGTCTTGCGATTCGTTGAGCATTATAAAAACATAACCATGCCTTGGCTGCCGCGCAGTCGAGTAAAAAGTATTTAGGTAGTAGTAGGTCATCTCCTAAGCTTTTGATTTGACTTGGTTTTCTAACTCAAACCTTCTTTACGCTCGATTTACCGATTCTGCATGCCAAAACGCAGCTATCCTACAATCAAGTTCCTCTGAAGTTTGCAGGTTTGTAGCATTCAGACGTCAAGTTGCTTTCACGAATAAAATAATTTAGCCAGATTTCTTTGCAAACAAATCTTGTCTTTTGAGCGGACCCTGGGTTCCTTCCTGGCCATACTCTGGATATTCTGAATTATAAATATTGGACGGATTTAGTAAATGCTGTAAGCATTCCGATTGCAAGCCAAATTACAGTTTGGATAGACAAAATATTTAAAGCGCCTCATCCAGGATAGAGCAATAGAGCTAGGGGGCTTAGAGATCAGTCAAATATATTCTATCGCATTTCTACGTACACGTAGAAATTTCGTCCACGGCGCCCTCCGACTGTGTCTATTATAGACTCCATAGACGGTAGGGACGCCCTAGCTAGGCTAGTCTCGGTACTATGTACACGCAACGTGGTTTTAATCTATCGTGACGTTCTCACATAGTCGTTTCTTTACCTGGCATGCGGTGCTGCACTAAAACTACGTTTTACAGATAGCTAGGTGTCAATAAATATTAAAACTTTAAAAGGAATTTTTAATTATCGCAACGCCACTCGCTGGTAATGTAATAATAACTACTATAGCTAGATCGTACGTAGATTGCTAGATTGCATGCAAGTCTGGACAATCTGCATTTCCGTCACAACAAAGGTTTTACGTCAAAGAGTTTTAATATTTATATTTTTATATGACGCGGTCGGTTCAAGTTCGTCTGTAATTATATCACACCTATCATTAATCTTCATATACGTACAAATACTTGTGTAGGTTATAAATTACATTTAAGCTATTGCTTTTATGGATGGAAGAACTTCAAGCTACTATAATTTGTTAATTCACAGATTAAGACATAAATCACAGTCACCTTAAGTAACAATATAATATTATCATAATTTATTTGGTGGTACTCCCGAAAACCTCCTTATCCTTGACCGAGATACTTAACGAGAATGTATGAGCTGTCTACAATTACTTATTCGCACTCTACAACCTCCTTCGAGCATATTAAAACGAGTGGCTCCTACAGATTGCATTGTATTATTTGTTTTATAGTGCGTAGCTGGAGGCTACTTTGGCATGCGAGTTGTTTCCTGTTCAGTCAATTTACTGATAGATATCAAAGGTCCCTTTCGAAAATGTATGATTGAGGACATTGGGATTCAAACTCCACCCTGCAAAGGGGTTGCGACACTTGCGACCGCTCTACTAAAACAGAATCAGAATAATTTAATACCCCTTTTGGCACTGGATTATATGCCGCGTTAAAACATACATAGGGTTCACAAGTTTTCCATGTAACTTCACACCTTAATAGGACGTCAAAGCGGCCTTAACAGCCGGAATAATAAGACGTGTTGTGTAGTAATTAGCGGCGTTGCGGCCAGGCGGCGGCACGTAAGCCGCAGCTTATCACGTTACAAACAGACAGACGTACCCTACTGTCGGTCTGGCCGTCAGTCTGCCGCCCACTCTATTGTTACAGCGTATCTCGCATGATTAATTCAGAGACGCATTTGATTTCTAGGCATTAAGTAAACAACGATTCGTTTCAGTGATAGGGGAGCTGTCTTAGCGATCATGAATATATCAGAATTATTGAATGTTAAGTATAGACAACACGTGCGCAAGTAATGCACTTGGCAGCCAGTTTCAATCAGACTGCGTGTCTGAACTATGCGACGTGCGTGCCTAACTTACACACAACTAGGGTTATCATATCTCAGATTTTTAGGCTCTTCTCAGGATTGCGGCCGGATTTTGGAAATCTCAGGGTTTTTAGAATTTTCAATAAAATATACTAGATTTTTCAGATCTTTTATTAAAAGTTTACAAAAACAAAAAATAATCTTCTTTAAACACGTTTTTGTTTTTTTATACATAACGCGGGGCGGTGCGTGGACCCTCCCACTACCAGAGTGGGTGGATGATATCCATTGCACAAAACCAATACTTAATAATTAGACTTTTCCCACAAAGATGTAAATTACGTTTGCGAGAAAATTCGCAAAATGCGACCAAATCTCAGGATTCTTCAATGGAAATCAGGCTTTTTCTCCGAACTTTTAAAATTTCCATCAGCCTTCTCAGTCATTCGTTCCAATCAGTCATTTTAAAATTTCAACCCTACGCACAACACAACTGCGTTGCTTGAATTGCTATTTGCCTTTTAAAATCACACACGTGCACAGATTATGACAAATCACCGTCCTTTGTTAAACAGCGCGTCTTCACTTTTTTTCATTGGTCTACTTCCGTACTTTTATCACGGATTTCTTCAGATATCAAGGTACCCCAGAGAGCAAAACGATTTAAGTGGCCGAATTAATTTAACGGGAACAGTGTAATGAGATAAAATGTAACTCCATCTACTAGAAACAAGGTCCATAGTTAACCTGTAGGTCAATTGTGTTAGAACGTTGTTTTCGTTAAATTAAGAGCTTAATACTGAAGGCTAAGGGTTAGATTAGTGCGGTGTATAGGTGGACGGTCCTCCGAGTTGCACCTATTTAAAAGGTCATTGCGTATTAGAGATGATCTCGGTACATCGGTAATCCAATGAAACGTAAGTTGTTTTCTTATAACAGCTTTTTTTTATCATAAAATCCTGTCCTGTTTTTGCTAGAACCGAAACTACAACGGTAGTCTGGTAATGAAATATTAAAACACGTACCTGCAATGAAGAAAACGTTTACAAATGTACTAATTTTTATTTGGTTGTTTGAAAATAATGTTATGAGTTATACTTGTTTATCTGAAATAGAGAAATCTATTGTCGAAAATACACGTGATAACGTTGTAATCATTCTCGTTCGAATAATGTTAAAAAAAAACGTAGATTAGACAACATGTTACAGAAATAAAGCAAACACCCAAATTATTAAGTCCCACCCAATTTGATTTTTTGTTAGTCTTATTACAACTATTGATAAGTTTCTTTAATGAATGTTATCGGAAAGACTGAATCCCAAATTACATGCAATCTCGCCATCCTTCTATGCAAACACCTAACCTATTTTCAGGAACTTACGTGTTCAGAGCGTGTAGCGCGTTGGTGCCAGCATTACAACTGCATTACTAATACAATATTACACCGTACTTGTGTCAACACTCCACCTGATAAGATATCAACAGTCATCGCGCCGCCACGCTCGCTAATTACCATCGATGAATGACTGTACTACGCAATATTGCTAGGAAAATAACAAATTTGCATAACGTGCTAGTTTTAGTTAGTCTGTGTATGGTAAACAATGCTAGGCTTGTTATATTATTATGGACTTGGGAGGGGAGTGGCCAAAATCTTCAATATACGGCAGGGACATCACTATTAAAGAGTTCTTTGTTAGAAACACGTTGCTGCCCGGTCACGATCCACCGAGCTCTCCCGTCGTAGAGCCGGTCGTCTCTTCAGACTCCGCAGTCACACCGATAATTCAGCTCTCATCAAGCTGTCTCCTCCCACTAAGTCCCCGCCAGCAACGCCCTAAGCCGAGGTCCGAGTCCCACTAGGGGTCGCCCTTAGTGCTGTTGTTGCGGGTAGTCATGATGTTAGTGTAGTACAAGTAGTCAGCTTAGGTTAAGTATTTTACTTCCCCCCCCCCCCCCCCCATTGGCTGGAGACCCTTCAGGTCTCGCCAATAACTGCCCGGTTATATAGGAAGGGTCCCCTAGAACCACCTACAGCAGTACAAAAGAAAAAAAAAAAACCTTGATGCTGCAGCGCTGCGGTGCGGACTTGTAAAAATTAAAATTGATATTTTTATTTACGGAAATTGATTTTTTTATTTAAGTAGTTTAGATTTAGATGTTTGAAATATTTTATGATAGTTAGCGAAGCAGCTGTTTCGCAATGAATTGTGATTTAAAAAATAATTGTATCTAGAAATTCTATGGAGTTTTTAATGATAATACGATTTACAGAGCAATTTTTGGGCTGAATTGATTGTTAACTTAGTTAACATTTATATTGTTTCTGAAGCGTGGTTTCAAGCAGTCGTGACCTGAATTTCCACGGTTTATACAATATCGTTTAGCAAATATTAATTTACAAATGTCGTGTTCTGTTGATACACGACTGCGGTCGGTGCGTCCTTGACTGTAGTCGCTACTATTATCACGGAGTATGGCGAACCACGCCAATATCATTTAGAATTTCTAGTACTGGTTTAAACTAATAGGCTGAAACTGATAATATAATTTGTCTCAAAAATCTACATCACTCCAGAGATTTTGGATCGAGCTCGGTTGTTGGTTTCAGCCGTTAGATAACCGCTTTAATCGCCAACACGCAGTGAGCAACCGTGATCAATTCTCACTCTCTGTATGAGAAAGAGGCCTTTGTTCTGCAGTAGGAAATTACAGGCTGGTGTTATTAGGTTAGGCTTAGGTTTTTGCGGTAGGTACCTATGAAGACGCAGGGCAAAATGCTATGCTTGAATTGGTCGGACTCTCGCAATACCTACTGCCCAAATAGCCAAAGAAACATAATTAAAAGAACAGTATTTATGATTACAGTCAACCAAATCTAAGTAATAACTTTTGACAGCTGTCACATTTTCAGTTCGGTGCCGTGATTGGCCGCCGAATTTGACCACTAGCCAATCGGATTGCTCGGCGAGCTTCCTTTCAGATACCACTGGTCGAATGTGAAGCGTCAAAAGTTATTTTTTGGTTTACTCACGTGCATTTTTAGGGTTTGCCCGACTAGTATCGGACCCAATCGGAGCCCTTAATCATGAACTGAACACGCAGCGAGGTCACGAGTCGAGCATAAACAGAACAGTGCCTAAGTGAACTTAGCCACCGTCGTCCCCTTCCAGTGGTTTTTCTTGTGTCCATACCACTTAGAAATAGGAGCGCAGCGGGGCTCCGTCACTTTAGTGGGCAACATGTTTGTCAGTGAAAAATTCAACGTAGAAACCATTTTCGGAGATTGATTTCAGAATCGAACGTTAGAGACTGTAGGTAATTGTAATACAGTGAACTTAAGATTAGCCAGAGGTCTGTGCACTCTGACTCGGTTGGGTTAGAAGTGGAAAGTGATCGCGTAAGGCACTTGTCCCACCAGCAACGATGAGCGAGAAGCGAGTAGAGCCAGAAACTAGAAACGAGTTGGCGAGCAGCGATAAGCGAGTGTGTAGTTCCGATAGTTTTGTCGCTGGGCTATTTATAAGCGAGTGTGCGAGTGCGACGGGCGATTACTCGCACCGCTCTCAAATGACCACTGGTTGGTCTCTCGACGCCAAGCGAGCATCGCTGAGCAAGTATCGCTGAGCTAGTATTATCTTTGATAGTCCTTGTCGCTCAGCGACAAACTAGTGGAGCGAGTTAATAAATATCGGGTGTAAAAAGACCCTTAACGATAACGAAAACCACATATTCTACTCATCATTGGGATCATTTTTTTCTACCAGACCATACCTGGGAAATCATTGGTTTTGGAGTTATTGAAGGTCAAAGTACCTATACATATTTTTTTTCGTTTTTTTCCAGAAACGTATTCTAAGTGATAGTACTAAACTTTCCTCCAAACAACCTTATCAAAATTTTAAATTTTTCCTCACAAATTACGCATTTGAAGTTACAAAAACGCAATGAATATCAAACGCACACGACCGCCTTGGCTCAGCTGTGTAGCCGCTGCACGATACACACATGCACAGTCGGTTACGTGCATTACATTGCGCGCTACAAAAAACAGCGTTTTTTTATGCCTAAAAATAAAAATCGTTTCCTACCAATTATTTTTGCTTAATGTAATTTAGTTTGATATACAGAGTGCGTAGATTTCGGCTATGTGATGGGTCTTTACACCCTGTATGTATCTCTTTTGTTTACACGGAATGTATATCTATTTTACGTTTCTTGAGCGAGAAAATAGCCGATAGTTAGTCGCTTCCTCGCCGGCGGCGGTGGGACAACTGCCTTAGATATGGCATTTTTTACCGGGCAGAATATCGTGTGACGTCGAACTAACGTTCAATATAGCGATGAAAAACCTTCCAAATTAATTATATCGCTTTATCACACTATCGAACTAACGTACATACTCCTCCTGCTCATAGCAACGTACTATTCGGAATTCCGTAGTAAAGTCATTATTGACTCAGCTTGTAAATTATCGATTTATTGTTATTATCGATGTTTATCACATATCCAAATATTGCATCATGTAACACGCACAGACATGGATGATGTGTCAAGACGCATAAGGGCTAGGTATTATTAATCGGTAATAGGCCTATTGTTTGTGGGCAGTTAAAATGCCAACACGTTATCAACAGCGATGCTTATCGTGAATAACAGCATGACTAGGTAGTTGGTCGCATATAAACCATGAACTCTAATCATTTTGTACAACTTTTTCTATGGGAAAAGCTCTGAAAACGTGAAAAAAAACTGCTGGTCCATATAAAACATAGTGGAGTCTGCTTATAACGACGACGAAGGGACATGCGATATTTGGTCGTACTAAGCGGTCGTCGCTATAAGCATCAGTAGATGTTCAAATACCGTGTAACTAAAGGAGATTCCCCATTTTGTTCGATGATTTGGGATAAAAAAAAGTTGGCGGCCAGGAATGAATTATATTTTATTTAAATGGTGGCAGGAGTACAAACATTTCTTTGTATGGCGACAATGCTGTAATAATAATAAAATCATTCTTGAAACCCCTAATACAAGTCGTCGTTTTAATTTTGACCTTGTATTTATATCTCTGAACCCTTAAAGTTATCGACTTTGACGCCATAGTAAAAAATAATGCGTTACACGTGTGCTTTATAATTGTGTAATTATTATTGATGGCCGCCAAAAGTTCCAATTTTATCCCAGAATGGGTGATCTCCTTTAGGTATATAAAAACATTTTCCACCATATATGTCTACAAATTGAATGAAAATCGCCATTTATAACACCGATTTAAACGTAAGTAATTCCTTGAAGTGATGCTAATTTACTAGTACAAAATAAAAGACTTGTCGATAAAAACAGAAGAAAATTCCTTTTTTCCCTTGAAATTACGTCGCTTAAAGCAGTTGGGCGCTATATCCGGAGTTGTTTGGTCGTTATAAACGGACTTTTCTCTTAACAATTTCAATGAAAACCAAAATAAATGGTGTTCGTAAGTTGCTATAAGTGATTTGAAGTCGTAATAAACGGTTTCCACTGTAAACCATGTTGCAACAAAATGTATGGGAAAGTTATATTTTTTTTAAAGAATTCTGTGTTTGTCCTATAGTAAAAGTTGTACGGTCTGATGATCAGACTTCATGGTTATATCATACGCAGGTCTAAGATATGAAACTGATAGCAACACCCGCCGCCGCCTCGTTGGTGGTAATCGCAGGATTAAGCAATGATTTCGTACTTATCTTGATAAGAGAGAAATCAGTGACACTTATCCAAATCTATTGGAAGAATCCACAAGTAGTCTGCATAATGACCCTTGGCCGAGGTCGCGAGATTCGCAGCTGCATGCACCGCGACCAAGATATACCTAACCCTGCCATTTCTTTCGCGGTAAAATTGGGTTAATACTAGTTTGTATTAGTCTCAATTTTATAATAGTTTACGCGTAGGTTCATTTTGTCGGGTCTCGCCTACGTATTTATTTAGGAAAGTGGACTTCACTCTTTCCAAAGACACGGCCTCGACTTTCGACGATATTGCACTTACCCAAACGGCTGTTCTCGACCTAAAAGGTAATAAAAAGAGTCTGAGAGACTCTTTATTTTTTTGTTAAGTCGCCTGTAATTGCGATTTCGGAGTTAAGTGTGTGAATTAATAAAAGTTTCAGTGCCTATTACCAAACGCGATTGTTTCTTTATGGGAGTTTTTTCGGCACTAGAGTTGCTACGCCAAAACGTATCCCGTCACGCAATGGCCACGCAGGGAACCATAAAATTGTGATTAGTGGCGTGAATCCATTGTACGGGGACAGCCCTGGGTGTGACCGTGAAGTCTGCGTCTGCGATGTGTCGTCTGCGTGTCTGGGTCACTAAACGTTGAAATAGTTCTAATGACCCAATATTTTGGGTGTTCTATTTATTTAAGTGGTTTTGCAGAATGAAGAGCAGACTGCTTTAAAGCTAGATGCAGAATCTAGGTATTCTAACTCTTTAGAAAATATATCCAGGAGGATGCTAAAATGAATTTACTGTTATTCCAGAATTATTGTAAACGTAATTGTTTAGTAATTTGTCTTCAGGTCACACAAGTATCAGTGTTTAGTAAAGGTCAGTCAACTATAGCCCAACGAGATTGAATTACGATCCGCAGATCGTAATACTGAATACGATACGTTGCTTCTCGCAATGTTCTCGAATTCACTCGTTCAATTTACCTATAGTTTTTGTATCACCTGTCTTTTTATCTCACGACCTCTGTTTTTTTGTGGAGGCTCAAAAATTAACCTGTAAAGGACTCGTAAAAGAATCAAAATGTTTCGCTGACCTTTCACTGACTGACATTTCCTCGGTATGGACCGGAAAGCAGTTAACCAAGCTAAAACAATTTATAAACTTTTCAGTTCTACTTAATTAGATATTTGCCCACTTACAGTTCAGCTCCAGTGAATTATTGTGTGTCATAACCATATCACAATAATTCAAACTCAGGAACGTAACGAAGACAAGTATATAATGTACAAATATTTGACCCTGTTCCGGAATTGTGTTCCCGACCGCGAATATATCCGGTAGACGTGCCGCTACCGTTTGTTTGTCATAATACAAGTACATGAATTCGAGAGATTTCGGCGAGAGCACTAAACGTGTCTCAATGTTATAGTATATTCGGGACACATGTTCCGAATCATTAGTCTTATGATTTGTGATACGATGGCATCTAGTTTAGTTTTTGTCTAACGATAAGTGCTCTTAAAATAACTCTGAAGCTTATCCTGTCTAGCTGCTCGCTTCAGTATGTTCTGAAAAAGATTAATTATTATAAATTGTTTTGTATGTTGTGTTGAATATGATGATGAATTGGCTTGTCAATCTGATATGCTATTAAGGCAGCTTTATAAACAAAATTCTTTCTATTCACAATATTTTTAACGCACGAGTCGGACAATAACAGGGTGTGATTTAATCAAAAGAACTTGAAGGAACATCATTTTAGCAATAGCAGAACGTAGGTATTAAATGTTTCAAGCGCATTATTTCTTAACCCAGATAACCAATAAGAACGATAAAATGACGTATTTTTTTAAGGAGGTGGATGCTTTCTTACTTGTGCATCTTTGAGTTATGTACTATTTAGTGTTGTTTAGATGCAGATTTTTGATATTCTCTGATTAAAGAAAGTAAATAGACGATCATTTATTGTGAATTGGCACACGATATCCTGTTAGTAACTATAAATCAGCATTGTCTCCTCATAGCCATAGTGATATGATGGGGATCGTTATCGTACGCGGATATTTAATGTAGATAGAGCCAAGTCAGCGATAAGTAAGGAATGGAATATTGACTAAAACGGTCACTACTCTAATAAATTGTTGCTACTGAACAATTAAGGCCTATAAAGTTGTGTAATGATTTAGCTTTGTCGGGCTAGATGGTTTAACTGTACGACTAATCTGACGGATTTGGTGTGAAGGCTAGGCTGGTTACAAATCCCTGCAGTAATACTTATGTGTTACATGAGTTGGAATAGGTATATTATACAACATGTAACATAAATAACGCACAACCTCTTAGAGCGATTACGCACTGCATCCCATCCGAATCCGTGAAAATACGGATATAAAAAATTCGGACCGAATTCGGATATCGCTTTACGCACTGCATCCGATCCGAATCCGTGAAAATACCGATCTAGAATAAAAATCTCGGACCGAATTCGGATGTTGCTTAAGCACTATTCCGATCTCTGATTCAAATTCAAACAATTCAGGGGCCATCTTTGGCATATCCGTTTGGCGTCTGATTTGAATCCGAGGTAATACGAAAGCGTTCATACAAACAGTACTACGGCTACTTCGGTCCGTCAATTGTTCTTCCGAATTAAAAACTCACGGATGACGGATAGAAATCGGATGACGGATGCCGGATGTAGTGCGTAAACTACCATACAAATAGTTCTATGGCTACTTCGGTCCGTCAATTGTTCTTCCGAATTAGAAACTCACGGATGACGGATAGAAATCAGATGACGGATGTAGTGTAGTGCGTAAACTACCATACAAATAGTTCTATGGCTACTTCGGAACGTGTTTTCACGGATTCGGATCGGATGCAGTGCGTAATCGCTGTAAAGGGGGTCACTGTAATTATCATTATGAACAACTTTTAATATGGGACAACAGCTGCAATTGCGAAAAAAATATCAGCTGTTCCCTACATTTATATTATAACTCGTCTAAATGTAGGGAACAGCTGATTTTCGCAATTTCAGATTTGGTCCCATAGTAAAAGTTGTTCATAATGATTATTATAGTGATCCTTTCAGAGGTTGTGCGTTATTCATGTTACACCTTGTATACCAGTAGTAGAAGTTCGTTTTAATAAAATGTATGCTGCCTCAGGCTCTCGGTTCTCAGTCCGACTTTTGAAATGTCTGTAAATGAACCGACACAACTTTAGTTTGAAGAACAAAGACTAACAAAGCGATGCGCGCAACTAAGCTAAGCTGGGCTTTCATACTAATTGCCTACATCTTTTCATTTTAACCTACATAGTGAAAACTGATGGTCTCCCGTGACTTTGTCCGAGCTGATTTTATATGTAGGTATATTCTTGGTAATCTGGCCACGAAAAATTCGTTTTCTAATGTTAAAAGTTTTGTAAAGTGTGTAGGAAATTTAATAAAAAAAAAAACAAAAAAAAAAGGAAAATATTATTTCTTGTGCAGTGACACCGGTGACTATGGGTCAAAGTCAAAGTTTTTTATTCAAATAGACCAGATTACAGGCACTTTAAAAAAAACGTCAAAACTAGCTGCACGGTTCCAAAAGGTAGGTTCTATGGAGAAGAGCCGGCAAGAAACTCCATGAATACTCTTTTTAAAATAGTAGATCATGACTATTCATGACAATTCCATTACAGTAGCGTGCGACATAGAATGAGAAGGGTAGTACCTTACGCACATTGTAACGTATGTTTTGTATATCTGTTCCAGCACGCATTAAGCCGCGTGGGCGGCGTGGTGTTCTGCGAGGCGTCGCAGCGCTGGGCGGGGTCGGCGGGCGAGCTGGCAGCACTGTGGGCGCGCGCAGTGGCCGGTGCTGGTGTGCTGGCCTGGCCGCGCCGCGCCGCCGTCACCAGCCTCACGCACCCGCGCATGTTCCACTACTTCCACGCCAGCACCGACGACTTCCTCTTCGTGCAGATGATGGACGTCACCCGGCTCATCGTGGTCAACAAGCCGACCGTAGTCGAGATCATGCGTCCGTGGATACAGTGCGCACTCACGCTTGATTGCATCATGCCCATAGGTGTGTACAGATACTAAACCATTAATCTATACATATAAAAGGAGAAGCTGACTGGCTGACTGACTGATCTATCAACGCACAGCCTAAACCGCTGGGGTTAGAAAGTTGAAATTTTGACAGTAGGTTCCTTTTGTAACGTAGGCATCCACTAAGAAGGGATTT
Organism: Amphipyra tragopoginis; assembly: GCA_905220435.1. NCBI lineage: Eukaryota > Metazoa > Arthropoda > Insecta > Lepidoptera > Noctuidae > Amphipyra > Amphipyra tragopoginis. Next base: position 27,282,398 of record HG992004.1, read on the forward strand.
TTCGAAATTCAACCCCTAAGGGAGTTAAATAGGGGATGAAAGTTTGTATGGAAAATCGTCACTTAACGGGTTCAAAATTTCACGCAAGCGAAGCTGCGGGCGAAAGCTAGTTAAACATTATTTAGGCCCATAATAGTAAATAGCTTTTCACTGTCGTTTTGTCAGCTCTTCTTGGTCTACTCCTAGGCCTTCATACTGTCTTTCAGGTTTATTCGTAGAAGATAGGAAGATAAACATTTATTCCAATCTTGCACAGATTCAACGTTACATATAAGTGTTAAGGATTTGAGCTTTAGCTTAATTTTAGATACAAGTCCATTTAATGTATTATATTGACTTGTAACGTTAATTGACTTGGGACTTGTAACATCTGAAATAAAATAAAATGTGAAAAAAAATACGAACTCGAAAGCCCAAAAAAGGCCGAGGGGCCTTTAGCTTTTCTTTGTATAAGCAGAAAGCGGTTTCTGCTTATGCAGACATTTATTTACTATTTATCTATGTAATGACTGCTAGGGTATCACACATGATTACGTTTAACAATATTTAAATTGAAAATGGTAAAGAGCAGACTGGTATTATTCACAGGCTAGTCCTATAAATAAAAATTTGCAGTACATTAAATATTGTTTGCGTACAGGTGCACAATCAGTGGGGTGTCGCTTCGACAAGAAGCCGCAGTACCGGTACTCGGGCTGCCACGGACAGGACGCGTCGGCGCTCAGCATCGTGCTGGGGCTCCGCTCGGGCTTCGAGGAGGCCGCCTACGTGGTGCGCGCGCACCGGCCGCGCTGGCGCAGCGTGCCCGACGCCGCCGCACGCGCAGACCTGGCCGCACTCATGCGCAACAGCACCGACCCCGACTACCGCACCGACCGCACTGACCGCACCGACCGCAGCGACCGCAGCGCGGACCCGCTCACTGCACACGCCACGCCCTGAACACAACAGTACTGTGCTACTAGTGAGTGACGTATGAACGGTAGTCCTACCTACTAATATATTTATTGATTTGTAAACTTTGAGACGACAATTTATATTAAGATAATAATTCGGATGTGTTAGTGAGACCAAAATTTAATTATTTAATATCATTCCATTTGTTAAAATTACGCCAAAAAGTAGACATTTTATTGTTTGAATTTTGAAAATTCGTGGAGTGTTAGAAGTTAGTTAAATAATTATTAGTCAAATAAGTACAAGAAGTATATTTGAAAGTTAAATAGCAATCTTAGATCATTATGAGAATAATGAAACAAGTAATTTTATTAGCTAACTACTTATTTGCCATATTGGGTACAAAGTAACAATGTTTTATGTTTAGTATATTTCGGATCCTGCGATATAAATGTTACCTAAGTCAATTGTTTACATTGACATCTAAATTCTAAATGTTTATAACAGTATTATTTGTTACTTGACTTGTTTTACAAGAACTATTATATTTGCTGCCTTTAAAAGGTGCGAAGTGCGTCGTGGATCGATATGAGATTACTTGTCGCTTACCATTTATTATGTAGTTGTAGTATTATTTATTCATTTGCAAATAATACGTAACTGTGGGCGTGGGCGTCGTCCTACTTGGCACTAGTTCTAATGACACAAGTATTTGCGCTAACACCAACATTTGAGAATATCAATAAATCTAACATTGTCGTACGGTCGCGGACTGAAATGTTTACCACCCTAAGGTCTATAATTGCTTGCACATTACGTTTTCATAAGGTCGCTCGGTCGCTCGCAAAGATATGACATCTTGAACCTTATTGCGCACAGTGTGTCAAGGAATCCAATGTGAAATGGGGTAAACATTTCGAGTCCGCGGCTGTACAATGTTACTGCCACGGCATTCCTTCTTTCATGTGATGACGTCACGCAGCGCCGCAATTTGCCACGCGGCGACTTTGAAAACTCAAATCAAAAGATCAAGTACAAATTAATTTTACGCGATTGAAAATCGATGTTCAATGGTCAATGCGCGTCACTAGCGTTCGTGAGCGCTCGGCGTCACAAGCGTTCGTTAGGTTTTGAGTTAGAATAGGTATCGGTTATCTACGAAAAATTCAAGACGAACGAAAGAAATTCATTTGGAGTTGTCGCCAGCTGTGAAATTATTTACTAGACACCTACTTTTGTATTATGTATGTATATTAATTTGTACATAGCAATTTGTACATTAGACATTAGTGTTTGTAAATGTAGTGCTACATTTTTCGTAATAATTCTTAGTTAGCTGTCGTATGTCGATCGTGTAACGGTCGGCGTGTATGTAGCATTTTTATTGCTATTTTTAGCGGTTAGTGCATCGATACTCATTAGTCATAATTTTATATACGAGCCTTTTATCGAGCAATATTATATTTTACATTATGTACACAAAATGACGCATTATACCTTTCAAGTTATTAGTTATTCCTGTCTTTTAAACGAAAATACGCAAAATTTTAATTACAACAAGCGGACTAAATAATTAAATTAAATCATCATCAAAGAATTACAGTTTAACTGCCATGTTTTTCAAATACAGGAGCTGGTCACGTCAATCATGTAATTTTGATACAGTTTCGCCATACAGTCAATATCTTACGACTTGTGGCGCCCTAGTACATACAGCTTTGCTGGTTTACAATAAATACCTCGACCAGTGGGCTAATTCTGCTATACTTGAGCCATTACAAACGTGCGAACTGAATCATAAATCATTACGTTAAAGGAATGTGACAATGCTGCGCAAGTCGTTATCGATACTAAAAAACACATCTTAAACAATATTTTGCATTATTTCCTTAACGTCTCTGTCATTACCTTTTATCGACTATCGACAAAGGCTTTTTTATGTTACACACAACACCGGGGCAGTTCCATAAGGCCTATAAGTGTGAGCGAGAGGTCCGATTAAAATGATTTACGACTCAGTTTGCACGTTTGTAATGGCTCAAGTATACCAGAAACGTATATCAATCGCAACCGACGCGAAGCTGAAACGTACAATCAGAAAGAAGGACCAAAAAATCAGAAAGCTGTCGCAAACTAAAACTAACAGTTATGGCCGATTTACACGAGGATAGTTTTCTCTACGATGAAAACAGAGATAGTATGAGACTCGCTTCGAGAAACTATCTCCGTGTAAATGAGCCTTTATAGTACTATGGCGGCTTGGCAACACTTTTGTTAGTAGACCTTTCCTCCAGCTCCCTCTGCCTCTTTAACAGGGTTGATAGAAGCTAAAAATCATGAAACTAAAATACTGTTTGAAGGAAAAATGCGTCAGTCAATGTGTAAGGAAGGACTATAACGAACGGTGCATATCGGTGTTTTATTTTGATAAATTTATTTAATAACACCAGTTTTGGTTGTGAAACTGTTATCAAATCTAGCTATGTATGCACGACCTACTTAGTTCGCCGCGTCCAATGTGATATACTTAAGTATTTAATAGTAAATGCGAGTGTCTGTGCGCATGCGCATGCACTGCGCACGTTTGGTACGTGTTGTACTAGTAACGTAATAAAACTGCCCGACGGTATGCCACATAGATTATGTTTAACAGAATTTTAATAATCTCGTTCCTTAGCCAAGTGTGTAACAGTCAAAGTTATAGTGAAAACACCGATTATGTAAATAAGATAGGAACATTATTTTTAAATTTCTGTCAAGCTTGACCCTCAAATTATGAGTATTACACCATTAAAACATTTATCTACTAATAGCACATCTATCATAGCTGTATCACGATTTTGTAAAGATCTATACATATTTATTTTGAGAATGATCGCATATATAGCCTCTAAATTTAAGGATCTCATCGTTACTTAACGCAGCTTAAATTAAGTTTATCTGTAATCATGACCAAGCTGTACAATGTACATAAGATTATATGGTTTCCACATTAAGTTAACAATTTGGATCAAAATTTGTATACCTATACTGTTAAACACAGTAATTTTATGCCATCGTACATTTTATTGAAATTACATCAAAGTTTGTGATAATTCCGTTTTTTAAGTACAACAAAAATTAAATCTTCTATGCGCCATGTAATTAAACGCGAACTTTAGAGTTAAAACTCATCAAATACTTTCTAGTAGTTAATGTACGATCAAAGATTAGATAGACTCACATTATTGCAGCTATGTTATATATTATGATAAACCTGTACTTCCCTGTATTATGTAATGTTACAGTTAGCGCGAGCGCTCACTGGTAACTGATAGTTGAGGCAACTGTCTAATTAATTCATTAGCATAATTCCTTTGATCTGATGACCACCTTTATTGTTGTTATCTACGCTCGACAGTTGGAACGTTTGCCACAAATAGTTACCAGTTTGCGCTTACCCGTAGTAGCGCATCGCACATCGTATCACGTTAGTTAATATGAGATCTAGTCTTTATGGTAATATGTAATAAGCGTTCGTTTAAATTTTTAGTAATTTTGTAAGTAATGCGGTAAGCTCGCGTTACGCCACCTGAGCCAACTTAGCGTTAATGCAAATAAGCTATAATTATGTTGTGATTTATGATACGTTTACATATATTTTGATGCTTTACACGAGCATTGAAGCTGTTTAATTGATTTTAAGTAAATTATAAGATTACGTACGTGAGTTGTGTTGGCACAACGCGCATGTACCGTGCTTGTAACATAGAAAAGGGGTCATCCATACATTGGCCATTATTAAATGTTGGCTCAGCTGAGTATAACGCATAGTAAGTAATACATGCTAAAAACCAATAATATATACTGCTTAACAACTCTTTTGACGTTTATAACTCCTAATGGATAGGATACGTATTGAATTTATACAATTTTATCAAAAAATACGACCACGTTTGAAATTAGTAGTCTGCCAAATGCATCACATTGTTGTGATAATTAAATATTAAAATTTAATTGTTAACTGTAAGAGTTTCCATGTAAATTACTTTAGTGAATCTCACAGTCTTACAGAGTCATAAGTAGCGTCGTTGCAAAGCGGAGTATTTGTATCATTTCCTCGCACTCTAGGTAGGTTTAATTGTAAAATTATATTGTAACGCAACTGTTGTGAGTGGTTGATTAAATAAACATGTGATACTCAACCTAAGGCACGTCCGAATTTGCTGATTGGCCAAAATATGGACGCACTGTCTTTTCGTGATTATTACGGTAAAAGTAAGAAAATGACAAAATGTTAAACATCTCTGGTGTTATAAATCAATGAATGTTAATAGGAGATTGTCGAAGCGAATTCAATCGTAAAACATGACGAGAATCGACGCACCTCCTTTTAGCAAATGAATAGTATTAAAAATAGCGGCAGCTGCCATGCCCTTCTCCACAATAATAATAATAATTTGTAATAATTTATTTATTTGTATAGAATGCAGGTGTTACAATAATAGTGTTAGTTTCAGATATAATCCCAGTACATTCTGCCTGTTGGCATACAAAAATACAAGGTCAGTCGGAAAGGGGGTACTAATCGGCAGGCCACTTAAAGTATCACTGATGACGGTTTTAAAGCAAGTGTTAAAACTTCGAAATTCGGTAAAATAATTTTTAATTTACTTTTTTCAAAAATTCTTCGGCCCGACTTTAGTTACGAATTCAGTAAATGGAGCTTCTAATTCGTGACCCCAAATATGACCTAAAATGTATGATACAGAGCTGATCATAGCTGAGGATAGATAGATTTTAGCATATTTTTTATGTAATTTTTGAACAGCTATTTCTCTTAAAATATTGACTTTTGGGGAAAGTGGTAGAACAAAAGTTACTCATTATTATGGGTACTTTAACACCCTTTCGGATTAGTACCCCCTTTCTGACTTACCTTGTATAGTGGTTAACTTACAGATAATTTAGAAACTAGGTACATAAATTCAAAATGAGATCATGGATCAGCTAAGTCTAAAATTATTTACATAATATATGATATAAAGTGAAGAAAATATTACAATTCATTATTTATAAAATCAGTAACAGAGTAATAACATTTCTCTGTCAGCAGTGACGACAGAAGTTTCTTGAATTTTATTGAGGGCTGGTTATTAATACAATTTTTCAATTTGTTAAATATGATAGGTGCCATACCAACGTTTTTTTTTAAGCAATGTTATAATCTACCCGTACACAATAGACTCTGATATTTTGATCTCATGTCAGTAGTTCGCAGCCTCGTATCATTTAATGCAGGAAATAGATGCTTGTTAGTTTTAACGAAAATAGCTACTTCGAGAATGTATATACTAGGAAAAGTTAGTATTTTGTGCTTTTTGAAAAAAGGAATGCAACTATCTGTAACCTTCAGATTGAAAATGGATCTTATGCACCGTTTTTGGGCTTAAATATAGACTCCCTTTCGGAACAATTACCCCAGAATACTACACCAAACCCTAGAATACAGACCACCAAACCGTGATAAGCAACCATTAGCGTATCAATGTTAACTTTCCTGGACAGATTGTAGAGAGCATACGCAGACGTACTTAATCTTTTGCAAACTTCTTCAGCCTGCGGTTTCCAAGTTAATTGACTGTCAATCAATATACCCAGGAATTTAGCCACATTAACGCTATCAATAGTTTGTCCTTTATAATAAATTTTTAGGTTTAAAGGAAGATTTTTTTGATAGAAATGCAACATATTTGTTTTATTGAGGTTTATGATAAGATTATTATCGTTGAGCCAGTCTATTATTAATTTTAGAGAATTATTTATTTCATCTTCATAATGCTCTTTGTTGAAGCAGTCTATTAGGATCGTACTGTCATCGGCAAACAACACAAGGGTATGAGATGTGTTGGGGTAGATCATCATTTATATACAGCAAGAATAATAATGGCCCTAGCACGCTGCCTTGCGGAACGCCATATTTAATTTCCCTAGGACTACATTTTAAACATTTAACCTCACGTTTTAATTTGACGCATATTTTAGATATTTCTGTATATTGAAGACGTCTACTTAGATACGATTTTATTAGACGAAGAGCATTCTCTCGTATACCGTAAGCATCAAGTTTGACCAAAAGCGTTTCATGGTTCACGTAATCAAAAGCTTTGGTCATATCGGTAAAAATGGCACAAATTGGTATTTTTTTATCCACATAAACCATTATTTTATTTATTAGATCGTATATGGCTATATTTTTATTTTTACGAAAACCTTATTGTTCCTCACATAATATATTCATGAGACTTGCGGGCTCTTTGTATGAGGTATAAACTTTTTCGATGGTATAAACGATTAAGTTCATGCAATGCGTTATAAAGCTATCGATCGTGCTAAACGATGCTTCGCACAAAGGTTTATTTATAATATAGCCTACTCGATCAGATCCTACTAGAATAACTTCGTACCTGGAATTCATGTTATCGACGATAGTAAAGTTCCATTCCTTTGGCCCATACTCTGCTGCATTCAGAGAATTGAAAGCTACGCGTATTTCCGCGTGCGAGCTTTGAATGTTCGCGATTGCGCTTAGAACATCGATCAGGTTCGCATCGCTACGTTCTTTCTTCTCTTTTGCTACTTGTAGGCGTCGTGCGTTCTCACTTTTATCACTGTTTTCGGGGTCCATCGTCGTCTTCTTTCTCAGGATACCTTCTGTTTTCATGCGGTATCCGTCTGTAATGACAAATTTTACAACTTCCGTGCATTCTTTATACAATTAACTGTACAAATTAAGATGCGTAATTTGTAAGAGGAAAGGTTACTATAAACAAAAGTCATGTGTATTTTATTGTGTTTAGGTAGATATGAGTCAGGCGAACCATGTTTTTATAAGCCTAAAATTACGGATACACTAAGTGACATTTGCTCTCATCTTATGCTGTTGCATATTTTATATATCGTTTAGGAAAAACAACATTGCCTACTGATAAAACCTATGTTCACTTTTGTGTCGCCAAATATTGCCCAATTGAAGGCTCCGCCGTTCCAAACGTGGGTCGTGAACGTGGCTTGTCGTCTGCGGGCCTGCTTTAGTATATATTCAAGGCATGGCATTACTATGAATACGTGCGCGGGCTGGCGTTCTGTGTGGCGAGCTTTAGTATTTATTGTAAGAGACTTCCCTAGCACAAAGTAATTCCCTCGCAACAGTTGCGTTTATTCGCGTCACGGCTGTTATTACCAGTAAACGTGTGGTTGTGTGCGTGCATGTGTCGTAGTGTATAACGTGCCCCTACTATATGACCTCTGATCTTGTTTAGCGTATTTTTTAAACAAATGCAGCTTTTACATACGCATATCTTTATCGACAAGTGATAATTATTTATTAAACGATGATTACGACATTATTCGTTTGTTTTATTTATTTTGATGAGTCAATGAAGTACCTAAGTTTGGTTGTGTAGTAGTATTAGTGCGTAAAGTAGACCTGTAACTTACTGCTCTGAGGGTAGACCAAAAATAAATTGTTGATTAAGATGTGTAGATTGGCAATGTAAATAACAACGAAGATAGGATTGACGTGTGTTAGAGTGAGATAGGTTGATACACTTAAGTAAGATTTTGCTGAGGTACTGAAGTACGATATCGGCCTGCATACCCTCCGGCCGGGCTTTCGACGTGAGCATAACAAAATAAATGTTATTTTACCTTTAATACATGATGTTGATGTGTGCAGTGCTTAGGTGTGGCTGATCCAAGCAGGAAAACCTGCAAACCCTCACCACATTTCATATGTAAGTACAAAAGGCATGTTTTTGTTTTCGTAAACCTTTCTTGAAGTTACCTTACAACTTTTACGTAGAAATAGAGTAAAATGTCATTTGCAGAATGCGTAGGTAAAAAGTCGTATTACACCTCATTCGGACGGTTCACAAACCCACAGTGCATATCTTTATCTTCAAGTAAGATCAATCCAAAACTGTGTGACCGTGACCGTGGAGGGATCTATTCGACCGCGCCTTGCTGCTGTCAAGCGACTCGAGTCCATCCACTCACGATGGTTGCCGACTGCAAAACACAGATGGAAAACCAACCTTAATTTCAGACAGTTAAGGTTCATCTTTCTAGCAAAATATATGAAAATAATGAAAAATACATTTTCTCATCCCGTGAAAATTTCAAACATTATCGTATTTTATCTCCCACCGTTTTAACTGCTGGTATTGTTTTTATTTATAAAAACTAGCGATGTTGGTAAATATGTACCGAAACTCATCCCATTTTCCTGGCAGGAGGCTACGGAAAATTTATATTATTGGAATGATACATAGTCAAATTTAAAAATGTTTTCTCCACCTTTTTAACAAAGGAATAGTCTATCTCAACCTTACTATAACATCTAGCTTAGTTTCACGGATTGATCGGAAAATGTACCAAAAAAATAACTTACAGGCAGATTTGAAAATACGTGTCTCAAAGAAAAAATGCATAAAATACATGAAGTTTACGTACATTATGATAAATCATTTTTGGTCTCACCTTTTCGTTATCTCTACGTAGTAATAATATTATATGGGGTATGCAGTACGATTGGTGCACCTCAATGCTCACCGATGTGGTTCTTACAATCGAACGAGGACAGAATAAATAGGTACTCAACTTGTCTGCCCAAATACGTTGTCAGCTGTTTGGTCTCGAAAAAAGAAAAGCAATTCAAAATTGAATTATAACTGTTTATTAATTTCACCCAGAAACGACAGTCATAGAATAAAACACGCACACATAAAAATGTTTGATAATTACAACATACCTATAAATATTTTTTTACATAACATTTTAATACACTTCATTTTGAATTTAACATCGTGATTAAAGTACTACCTACACTTCTTTACGATACCAGACCTGTAGTTCACACTACTTCATTACTTGGGTTCAACCCTATGGCTATGTTCAGATGACAAGCGTTAAAAGCGCGTTTTGCCAACGGGCGTCATAATTATAATAACTACACGAATTTTATTCAAGGCATCCACATGCTAATCCACGTTAATTCATGTCGTTTTAAACGTAACACTCGCTTACAGCTTGACATCTGAATATAGCCTTACAGCGGTTACGCACTGCATCCGATCCGAATCCGTGAAAATACGTTCCGAAGTAGCCATAGAACTATTTGTATGGTAGTTTACGCACTACATCCGGCATCCGTCATCCGATTTCTATCCGTCATCCGTGAGTCTCCAATTCGGAAGAAATATTGACGGACCGAAGTAGCCGTATGAACGCTTTCGCACTACCTCGGATTCAAATCGAAAGTGGACACACTCATTCGGTAGTAATTATAAAATTTGCTTTCATGTTGACGCAGCGCTTCGTGGTGATTGTAAAAAGCTCCTATTAAATGTCGGTTCAGCAAGGGTGTACCCAGATTTTTTTAGTTCCTTTGCGTCTTCGTAGGTACGTACAATAGCAGTGCCAGAAGTTGACGCCGATTGAAAGAACACATATTCAACTATGTAAACGCTCTCCTAAGCTCTGCGTAAGAATGACATAAATATGCCAAAGATGCCTGACATGCTTGGATTTGAACCAGAGATCGGATTAGTGCGTAAGCAAAATCCGAATTCGGTCCGAGATTTTTACTCTAGATCGTTATTTTCACTGATTCGGATCGGATGCAGTGCGTAAAGCAATATCCGAATTGAGTTTTTTATATCCGTATTTTCACGGATTCGAATCGGATGCAGTGCGTAATCGCTCTTAAACATTTATCATTAGGAACATTTTGTAATTTGCTTTCATACTGTTGTTACATATTAACAAAATAGGCAAACAGTTGTGAAGGAAACCACAATATGATAAGGAATTTGAAGGGCTCACGGTACGGCAAAGCATTTACAAGCCGTTGATGTAGCACCCAAACGGCGTCACATTGTTAAATTACAGAACGCTTTGGGCGATATGCATCTAACCACCAAGGCGTGAGCAATTGCTTCAACACTTGCATTAACTTTTAACTGTAGGCAAATCGTAAAGCGCTAAATCCACTAGCAAGTTATTGAAGCAAGTGTTTACTTAGTCGGTGAAACTTCAGAATACTTGTTGTGGGTTGTGTTCCTCAGTGAAACTCGGTTACAGAAGTGAACTTGCGCAATTTAACTTCCTTATAGAATTAGCTCTTAACAATGGAGATAGTCTAACAATCCCAAAAAGAGTTGAATATGAACGCAGAATTTTAACCATCGTATAATACGTAATTATTACACTCTAATAGAACATGAAAATTTTGTCGTGTTTTTACCCAACCAGTGCGAACTTTGTACTAATACAATTCATTTACAATACAAGTATATACAATTTCACTGTGCAATGACTAGATACTACTTTGAGCTTGATAATTAGCTGCGAATAGCTTACTACAAGATTTTTAATATAATTATTTTGGGGCAACAAGGGCGTTATAGTAATATCAGAAGAATGCACATCTCCATAGATTACAACATAGCGTAGGGGAGATACTTGCGATGTTTTCAATAAGTTTTATATTATTTTGACCATTAACTTGTGAGTACCATAATGTATTCAAAAGGTAACTTAAACTTTCTGTCAATACTCTTGCTCACTGATGCACTTCCCTTTAGGCGTTGTTGTCCGCGAGACGGACGGCCGTTAGTCAAATTACTTTCATTCAAAATATAATTGTATGAATATAGAATTTTATTGAATTGGCGAAGCAGTTATAGCCCAGAGTACCTTTTGTATAGGGGTGGAGATAGTCCGGCGCACAGACGGGTATTAGACCCTAAAACGTGGCCATAAGTCAATTTTAAAAAGGTCCCGCTACCTAGAAATTACCCTTACCTGCCGATACTCAAGGGATTAAGGAACAATGGGCGGCCATATTTTTTACCTGATTTTTGTCAGAACACACTTAGTCAGACGTGTTTCGACTGCGCTGTTGGTTGCACGTTTATTTTTGTAGTGAGTGTTTGCAAAGTTTCTAGTTTTCATTAATTGATAAAATTGATGAATGCAGTTTCCACCGAAGATTTTCAACATGGATATTGTAGAACCAGGTATGTATTATTCAAATAAATTGTTATTTCTAGAATAATTTGTTTTTATCTAGAGTTGTGGTGTTTTTCTAAAACTGCATTATTTTTCATTAATAATTTTCTCAATCAAATTTAGAAAAGAGTAAAAGTAAGATAATCGGGCATTATTGGATAATATCTAGTATATCGTTTGGTAGGACAGATATTTGTGATATATTATATAGAAAGAAAAATTGCCACTTTTTGCCCCTTTTATGGATTTCTCTTATTTTTATGTTTTAAGATCTCCATAAAACAAACTTTGTTTTGCGGCTGTGATTATATTTTTGGATTTTAATTGTTCTAGGAACGTCAGGGGCTCGAGTGTTGACGCGAAGGAATATTTTCAACATGATCCATAGTTCTTCTGATGTATTTAGAACTAAAAAACTTGATGAAGTTGAAGAAGAGTTAATAAATGACTCTTCTTTTAATGTCGAAAAAAAAGAAGCTTTTCGTCGTAAATTTGCGACATTCAAGCATGATTTTAAGTCAAGATGGCAAGCAGCAAACAGGACTAAACATAATTTTTTAAAAAACAACGAACAATGGCTTCAAGGCACTCTTGAAATACCTCGGAAAAGACTCTCTAGTGGTAATACAGGGCGCCCAGAAAAAAATTTCGACGATTTGTCTGAACGAAGCAAACGCAGAAAAACTGAAAATCTTCGTGAAAGCCACGAAGCTCGAGAGCTATTATATGCAGGTCAAATGCTACTTCGAGAGCGTGGAGATACTGATGGAGCAAATGTTGTGAAGGAAATTACAGAATCATCGACACGTGGCCATGGACATGAGAACCGCATCGCCTTGCACAAAAGTGACACGTCATCATTACCAGCAACACAAATAACACCAACTGCAGCGTTATCCATGTTCGTCGAAGCTAATTTAACAAGGAGACAGTACGATATAGTGCGCGAGACAAATAAAAAGTTCTATCCTTGCTATACCATCCTCCAAAAAGAAAAAAAGCAATGCTATCCAGATCCTGAAAGCATTACTATATCTGAGACCTGTGCTGAAATAAAACTGCAATCATTACTGGACCACACAGCTAAGCGATTGTTACTGTATTTAGAGGAAGTTATTTCTACTTTATCAGTAGAGGAGTTGTCAACACTTGAACTTATATATAAGTGGGGATGTGATGGATCACAACAAACTGAATATAACCAAAAGTTTGAAAACTCAAGCAGTACAGATGCTAATATATTCCAGTCAAGTTTGGTCCCTGTTCAATTGGTTTGCAAACGCAACAATGACCCTAGTTCTGACAAGACAAATGCAAATGTCATTTGGCGCAACAACTCTCCGTCTTCATACAGATTTTGCAGGCCCATGAGGATAAGATTTATCAAAGAAACTCCCGAAATAACGAAAGAAGAAATTAAGCATTTTGAAGACCAAATTGAAGATTTGGATATTACCAAATTAACAAGTGCTGGACTCGAAGTTTCTGTCAAACACACCTTATTATTCACAATGATTGATGGTAAGGTGTGTAATGCTGCCACAAATACTAAATCTACAATGAGGTGTTATATCTGCAAATTAACTTCAACAGATTTTAACAATCTCGATAAAGTGAGGAGCTCAGAGGTAGCCAAGGAAAATTTTAAATTTGGACTTTCAATTCTTCATGCAAGAATCAGATTCTTCGAAAGCCTTCTTCATGTCGCATATAAGATTCCTGTAGGAAAATGGCAAATTAGGTCGCAAATGGAAAAAGATATCGTAAAAACTAAAAAGCAAGAAATCCAAGAAAGGTTTCGAAAAGAACTTGGTCTTTTGGTTGATATTCCAAAAGCTGGTTTTGGAAATACCAATAACGGAAATACGAGTAGGAGATTTTTTGAATGTTCTGCGGAAGCTTCCGCTATAACTGGCATCAATGAAGAATTGATAAAAAGGTTCGCAACAATTTTAGAAGTTATTTCAAGTGGATATGATATAAATTTTGAAAAGTTTTCTTCATATTGTGACAATACAGCAGAACTTTATGTTAGCTTATACAGCTGGCATCCGATGACACCCACTGTACACAAAGTGCTGATGCACGGGCCACTCATTGTGAAAAACGCTCTGATCCCAATCGGAACTTTGTCAGAAGAAGCAGCTGAAGTTAGGAACAAGCATTTTCGAGATTATAGGGAAAATTATTCGCGAAAGTTTTCCCGTGAAGATTGTAATAGGGATATTCTGTATAGGCTACTGCTCACATCAGACCCGTATCTTAGTTCAATTAGGCCTAGACCTAAGAAAAGTTCTAAGCCTTTTTCCTCCTCGGCAAAAGAAATGTTACTGCCATTTCATGACAGTTGTGACTCGGACGAGGAAAATGAAGAAGATTAAGAGTACTTAACATACCGTTTTATAGTTGTTTTTTAATGTTTAATAAAATAAAAATGTAAGAATTTGACATATTTTTTTTTACCTTTTTCCAAATGCCTAGATTCCTTTCCAATTGATATTTTACCATCAAATAGGCTTTGAATAATGATTTTTCGATAAATTAGGCAATATAAGCACCGAAATATTAAAAAAATATTGTTTAATAGTTTTGGCCACGTTTTAGGGTCTAATACCCCTCTGTGCGGCGGTTGAATGGTTGCCGCCCAAGCAAGAGGGTCGTCTGACTCAAATTCACGTGCGAATAAGAATTTGATTATCACTTGCGTTAACGGCGAAGAAAAACATCGTGAGGAAAGCAGCACATTTGAGAGGGTTCCATAAAGTTGTCGATGGTGTATGTACTCTGCCAACCCGCACCAGGCGTGGTGGACTAAGATTTAAACTCATCTCATTCTGAGAAGAGGCAGTGGGTTATTAATGGGCTGATTATTTGCTTATGTTTATTGTGCTATAGAACTTTATATTATTGAAGGTAAATAAGCGTGAAAGCGATTTATTGCTGCCCAAAGCTGCAAGCGGAATTGTGTAATCTTTGAAAGTTCAGATAGTCTCACTAGAAATACAAACTCTTGTATAATATTATACTGAATGCCAGAGAGCTACCCATGGCAAGATAAGTTCATAAACATTGAAACTCTGTTGTATAGGTTGTCCCGAAACTCAGCGGCAAGCTGTGAACAAATGATTGGGCAGTTAAAGAAAGCGCAGAAAAAAAATCTTTTTTAGCTAGATTTACGAGGTTAAATTTTATTTATGGTAACTTTGAAACTCGAAAACCATTAACCTTTTTTTTTATGAACAATCCTTTTCTGTCTTATCATTTTTCTCCGCTTGACATTGAGTTTCAGGAAACCCAATACCCTACATATTGCAGAAACAATAGCTGTTAAATAAAATTATCACACATCTTATAAATAAATTAACTAATTAAAATTATCGACATTCAAATACAATTCATAACTTGAAACTTGTTGTAAATAACATTATACCTACTGCCACATGCATAGCTGTTGGTAATCGACTTATCTATATAAAATAGTAACATTTTGTTATTCATTAATATATATGATTCGAAATATTATATTTTATTTAGAAACAAGCTTTATACAGTTCGATATAAATTATAAAACATAAATTGTGGATACAAGCGTAAGGAACATACAAATAGTCTCAATTTCTATACATAAACTATGTTCTCTAGTAGCTATATAACATTCAAAAAGTGGTATACTTGAATATCAAGTTATACTGTGCCCATTTACTAATACACATTTAAGCCGAAATTGTGATATGAAGCTATTAATAGTAGGTATACATATCATGAAGTTTAATTTTATTATGACTATAAATTCGATTATCGATAGATACTTCTGTCTACTTTAATACTAAGAAAGTATCGAATAGTTTATCAAGTTACGAACACTTTAAAATTATGAAACTTCATGAGACGCGTAGTACGCAGTACGCACGCATTTTACGCACGTTAGTATGCAAAACACACATGCAGGCATGAGTGCGGTTCATTGTAGTCGGCAAATTTTATAATATAGTATGGGATTTTAGTAGGTATCTTTGTTTATAAGGGAGGTTCCTTCCCTGGCTATGCTCATGTGTATAGGTGTGTACTTTATACGTAAGCTATTTAATATTGTGCAGCTAACTTATGTCAACGGGTGATATTAGAGTTTTGTGCGTAGTATAGTGTTATTTAAGTACCTACCACATATTGGCTAGTTACATAGATATGTGCTGGTTTACAGAAAATATAGCACAGTATTCTTGTAAAATAAATAGTTAGAAAATTACTTATCCTATTTGCTAGGAAGTCGAATATAAGATTTGAAATTGAAGGTTTAAGGGATTACATATTATTATTGAGAAAGATACGTCAATTAGTCCGCCTAGAGAAACTTAAGTTGGGCCTATGTAGTTTCTAACTCAGAACAATTACTAAAGCATAGTGACCATAAAAAAATAAGTTTTAGCCAAAATGTACGGGAAAATATGACCATTGTCATATCGGTGTGTACAACCTTTAGTTTTTCGGAACTTGAACATGTACCTAGATATGTTTAACCTTTTCGTTCCTTGAAGTGTCATTTTATGAGTGAGCCGTTTTAGGGTCAAAATACACGTCCGATACTTGCTTCCGGGAGCCGGATCCGACTATCTGATCGGATTCATGAAATACACGTACGATTCTCGTGTCCAATTTTTTCTGGACGACGACAACGCCCCGACGATGCGTACGATTCTGACATCCGATCCGATAGTCTGATCGTACGTGTAATTCATGTTCAAACAAATGTATGACGCGGAGGCCTTCAGATAGTCTGATCAGACTATGGGAACCGATCATCGGAGGCAAGTATCGGACGTGTATTTGGGCTCTTACCTATACGATATCTTATTTTTTTGCGGTCTCCATATTTTATCAATTGCTCTAAGGTATATCTATAATATTTCATTCTTATAATTTTCTTATCAATAGCTATAAATATTCTACAAAATGGAGTCTTCAACTTCAAGGACGTAAATATTTTATAGGTAAATTACATGTGTTGTAAATATAGTATACTTCTTTATAAATATTTACATTTACTTAAAGGTCTCCCCACACTTTTCTACGCAGAATCGGCTTAGGCCGGTTATAAGGGGTGTAACCGACATCGTTCACCTCGGCGCGGTGCGATCGTCCGAGCCGAAGTGTGGCGAGAACAAGTGCAGGGGTACCCTAAGAGGTAAGAGTAATAAATTTATCTAAAAGAGTATGTCTATACTAAGAGTGTGTACACAAGCGTAGCTAGGGAAATAAAATACCTATCAAAATCCAAAATACACATTGCTCCGTGTGCGGCAAACGCGCATGCGCACCACATACGCTGAGCCACGCACGCGTACGACTCACTGCACCCGTACGGACTGCGAATGCAAAAGTTAACGAGATTGATGTGCAGTCGATGTGGGTACGATGGTGACGGTTGCGGTAAAAATTTATGTAACAATACTAGCAGGTTCAGGTTTCTTTGGATCTTTATCTTTAGGCTTCGACTCTTCATCCATAAAGAGAAGCGGCGTCATGCCCAGGATGCAGCCTATCGTGATACCGACCACGCGTCCCTGCAATCAACATCTTGAGTCATATATCTATCGTATAATTCCAAACTGAACTGAATCTCGCGATCCAGAGTTAATGGCTTCTCGATATAATTCACGCGCTACTCTCGAACTGCGTGATAGGAGAACAGCCAACGAGAAAATAACGGTGCCTGCGCAACCTATACATCCACCACATGTAGAATGGACGCAACGCTCACGTGACGTGAGCTAGTATGCCCGCAAGATGCGCGTGTGATCAATTATTATATCCGGTATTCCTGCGCTATTAGGTATACAGGGTGTAAACAAATTCGTGTAATTCCATCAAACAGCGTGATCTACTGGTGTCACAGATTAAGCATAAATGTTTTTTTTTTGTTTCAAAATTAATAAAAATAAATTCCAAAGAAAAACTTTGTTTTCTATTTCTTTCTGCAAAGAGCGATATCGCGCTAGTCGTGCCCGCCAAATGTGTCGCCGTGACTTCATTCGATTACCTATTTAGGCGTAACATCCAAACCGTGCATCACATAAAAAAAACGGCATAATCTTTTTTCCATTTTTTTTGTTAATCCTTTTTAGGTGGTTGAGACACGATCACTTACCCTTATGGCAAGACAAAAAAGGTTTTTTTTTATTGTTAATAAAGTAAATCTTGTCCCAGGTTCATTTACATCAGTCGTAGATCATGTGGTTTTAAGGAATTACACGAATTCGTTTACACCCTGTATAATTATTCTCTGCTACAAATAGGGTATTTGATTGAAAAAATTTAATTAGTCCGTCAGTTAGATTATCAAAAAATATTTGAGCCGTATTTTTTCTTTTGTTACGTAAACCAAAATTGACGAAGATACGACACTTAAAATTGGCAAAACGTCACCAGCAAGTACAATTTTTACTTGCTTCTGACGTCTCAAGCCCTCACTCTCGAGTTTTGATGTGTTTTATCTTTCCAAATATTCATAGATTTAACAAAAGAAAAAATACGTGTCCATTATTTTTCAAAACTCTAACTGGCAGACTAATTAGATTTGCAATTTATTGATGCTGTCAACATGCCTATTGGACAATATTATATTGTCATCACATATTCATCTAAGAATTTAGAAGTAGTAGAGCTGCTCTTTGTGAAACAGTTCGTTCGGGGAAGTTTGTACTTCCACCATACCAATTTCTGCAGCCAAGCAGCATTGCTGTGTTCCGGATTGAAGGGTACGAGTGTCGGTAATAGGTACATAAGACTTTCCAACTTTGTCTCTAAGCAATCCTCTGGGTGTTGTAGGTACACATAGACGACGGTAAACACTTACCATCAGATAGGCGTCGGTTTATTTGCCAACCTATTACATAAAAAAACCTGTCACAATATTATTACGGAGAAATTTTGCTATATGATAGCAATGTCTGATATACGAGCTATCAAGCATTAAAGAACAATGGCAAAATCATTGCTGAGATTTAAATAAGCGTCTAATGGTAAGAGGTATATTAAAAAAAAACTATTTTTTTTCTAGATATTCTTGTAGCTTTAACATTTAAAAACGAACTCTCTGAAAAAAATATATTACATTTCAAAGTTTTACTGATATTCCCGTTAATTCGAATAATTTTTATTTGTTCTCCATGCTTCTTTAATTTTGCAACACTTTGAGAGATGCCCTTATAATTAATTTCGAAGATTTTTTACCAGCTATGTTAATACATTTAATGCTTAATTATTTAATAAGATGTTTTATTTCGATTAAAGAATTATTATTCAATAATTCGTGAAACAAATACCAAAATAAAGACAGCAAAACTTGGCGTATATTAGGAAAGAAATAGATTTTCTATAATCCTGTTTACCTAATAGAAGTATATGAAAAAATAAGTATAGCAACACAGACATGACAATGCTTTCTTTCAAAAACTGTCACTGTCAATCCTAGAGTTGTCAAATATCAGTATATTATTAAGCCCCTAGTAGACGAGATCGAGGCACCGGGTGAATCCCGGCCTAACTCGTAGACGATATGGTTTGTACCCGCTAGTTAGCCGGGTTAAGTGCCACTTACATAGGATGCGCCGTGCATAAAACCGGCTTCCGCAAGGAGTGCACATAGGCCACCGTACCAGTTTGAGCACAGGGTAGCCACGTCCTAACTGATCACGGCGGCAAGCTGGGCCATCGCTAGCAACGGTGTCGTCAAAATAGCTCCATACTGTCCCATACATATCCGACATCCAGACTTACTACGGTTTGAAACTGTTCGTAGCCGGTAGCCACGGTCCTAAAAACAGTGTTGTCAGCAAGGAGCCTAACTTTACTGCCTACACGGCTACTACGCTTTGTCGTTGGACATAATTATTATTATTATATTATATTCGGTGATAGTGCTACGGCTTCTGACAAATATTTAAAACTTCTACGTTGCGTTAACGTTACGTTTTACTACTCATTAACGGACTACGATTTCACTCCTAGATTTGGAGTTGAGAAGTGAAAAGTGGCACATGGATTTTGTGGATTTTTCTGTGTAGTGATTGACCAAGTGAATTTCTCTGAGTAGGTATAGTCTCAGAGGGAGTGGAAATACTTCTTTAGTAAGAGGGAGAATAGAATCATGGTACGTGTCATCATGGAGGAAGTAAATTACTAAAATGTTCATTGCCATGACATTGGTGTGTTACAAAGGAACCAAGGCATCAAAGAAATAAAGCAACACCAGCAGAATTGTTGTGTTACTTATTAAGAAGAGAAAAGATAAATAAATATAATAACACGAAATCTTTTATTTATACCCTTCATCTTACAAAGTAGATTTTTTTAATTTTTACTGAACTCTTACACCTATGTTCATACAAAACTATAATACAAAACTATAACCGAGGGATGTGCTCACAAATTATTGCGTAGGCTAGGGTGTTTATATGGATTTCATTGAATTCACAACATTATTTAGAATGATGTTTTGTTGTTTAGGGCATCAGGCTTGCATCAGGCATAATGCTAGGCGGCTAGACTATCAAAGTGATATTCATGGGATTTTTAATAGAGAGATCTGCTGCACTGATGAAAGATAGAATGAAATTACCTACTTAATAAAAAATATTATTTGTTTCGTATAATCATAAATATTCTAACCTAAATATACTTTATGAGCTATTTTCTCAAATTCTAGGGATAAGTGGCGAATCGCTCATTTCATCAGAAATGGCTCAGTTCATTAAGAATTAAAAAAATAATTGCGAATACACAAAGCCTACGATGACACGAAGACTTTACAATTTATTTATACGGAGAAAGTGATGTATCAAAGTTCGCCATTCGCCATTGTTCTTTCCATTTCTAGTTAAACAAAACTTCAAACTAGAATATCTTGAATTCGAGAGTCTCTTTAATAGTAAGCCTGAAGACAAATCTGTTCAGGGATTCAAGCTCTATACTGTTACATATGTTTCAATAGCAGACGCAAAAGATTATTTCAACAATAGTTTGTTTGGGAGTTTGCCGTTGTTCTTTAGAGTTACCATGTTAGAGAACTGCCTGCAGACGACCATGTCGAGCTGCACGGGCGACAGCTTGGGTGCGCCCAGCCCCACCAGCGAGGCGGCGCGCTCCACGTAGTACGCGGACCCGATGCCCACCACGTCACTCAGCGTGTTGCCCATGGCGGCCGCCGCCATCGTCGACAGCGTGATGTACGCACTCATCGAGGTCTCTATACTATCGCCCTAAGAAACATGTCACAGGTTAACTTAGTAGACGAGCACACAGTAGTAATAATATAGCACATAAATAGTTAACCGGCGAATGACGGACATTTCTTTCCACACATGAACTTGCCATGTCTCTGTGGAGTAGTGAGTTTATAGTACGCCTATTTAGCCATAGAATCACAGTTATCTAGTTTGGGAGCAGTGGCTTATCTTGCCTTAGACTCGCCCTGTATCTAAAGGAGGATGGGCGTTTTGGTAATCATGTCCAATCAAAATGAATTTACCATCGTTGAATAGCTCTTTTCAAGAGTACAAGAAATTACTATGGCAACAAACCCGTATCAATTGTCCGTTTTGAAATATAGTCTTCAGAAAATACTGGATATTCAGTTCGAAATAGAATTTAAAAAAATCATATCTCCGGTTTAGCTTGACCGATTTTGATGATATTTGCACAGATTTTGAGCTAAATAAAATTCAGTTAACGGATGAAAATCACAACAAAATCGGTTTAGTACTTTTTCAGTTAGGGGTTATCTATCTATTAAACAAATCAGACGCGTTTTTTTATGCCTAAAAATAAGTCATTTCCCAGCAATTATTTTTGGTCAATGTAATTTAGTTTGTACGTAGATTTCGGCTATTCGGGTTTTTCGGCTATTCTTACACACTGTATACTTACATACAATAAATGACAAAACATACTTCGAACTTGTTTTATTTACCGAGATAATGAAAAATATTAATAATTATTATTGTAATACCATGCCAAAATGGAGAAAAATGACAATAAAAGTATGTGTACTCAATAGGATGTAGCAAAAATACATAACTTTCAAGCATGATTACTTCGATTGGACAGTGAATCGGGACTAGCGCCATGGTTATTCTTAATCCACACAAAAATACCTTTCCAACGGTAGGTATATCATTCATTTCGATTGGTGCCAGTACCAGACTCCATACATTTGTGCCCATCATCCTTTGTCGGAGGGCCCTTCTATCCGACTGCGGTGAAGCCCTAATGGAGGGTAAATATTTTTAACAAAAGAAATAAAAAACTTGGTCTATGATTTTATGGAGTGTCTGGGGTGTGCTGAGTTTTACGTTTAAGAGGTTGTAGTTTGGCATAAGGTCTTGAGTGAGGTTATGGATAACATTTTACGAATTTTTGGCTACACACGTCGAGGCTGTCGAGGGATACAGGATCCCGGGGATCCCGTATCATTGATACGGCGGTAGCTACGCCCCTGTTTAGGAGGTAATATGTATAAACACCTCACAAACTGGACAGGGCAGTTTGCAGGCCCGCCGCTAGCTGTTTAGTAGCCCGCGTGCAATACCGATTATGCCGCCCTACGACTACTTACGCTGAGTTTTGTCAAAAAAAGGCTGTTTAATGTTTTCTCATTATGGTGGGAAAAAAGAAAATTTTCCGTGCGATGACATTTCTTATTCTGTAGGTGGGGTGGGTATTATGACAATAATTTTGAATATTACGTGATGAGTCGCTCGATTTGCCGCCCCCCTGGACGTGCCGCCCGCGTGCGGTGCACGCCTTGCACGCCCGCTTACGGCGGGCCTGGCAGTTTGTAATAAGTTTTTGTTTTAAATAAGCTTTTACGGGACCTTGTGGAAGGTCAAGGACCCCAAATGGCGCCAATCCTTTATTTTTGGTCCTAAGGATTGCGAATAAAGGTTTCAGCGATATGTTTGTGGCTGTAATGGATGTCGTGTAATTCCCAACAGGAAATAAGCCATCTCTTTTCATGTCATTAAATGCGAATAAGAATTCAGAGAGTAATATTTTTATTCATATTAAAACAAACTCATGTCTGTATTCTCCGAAGGGTTGGCAGAGGTGTATAATACACCCACATTTCGCCGTTATGTTTACGTCTCATGTAATAGGGGGCGAGCCTATTGCCATCGACGGGGCACAAATCCAGACTCCGGGCTGCTACTGAGAAATTCCACACGGAAAAACCCAATAACACTTTGTCCGACCTGGGACCTGGACCTGGACCTGGGGGACCCAGGACCTCACGCTCAGCATTTGCGCTTGCCGACCGCTAGACCAACGAGGCAGTCAAAATAATATGTTTATTGTAGTATTTAATTCCATTAAAATATATTTAAAACTACTTAGACAGGCTACTGCCTGGGTAGTGGGTTGGGTACTCCCAAAGTAATACTTACAGCAATAATCATGATGAAGTTGTCTAAGAAGCCGAAACCAATGAACGGTATTGCATTCGCTAATGATACTGTAAACAATAAATGTGTTTAATGAACATTGATGATAGTTTACAAGAGAATTGAATACAAATGTTTCAGTGTTATTGCAGGTAGAAGAAAACAAAAAATACGAGGAATCTTATTTCATACAATGTGTTAGGTATTGAACTACTGAACATTTTAGGAAATGTTAAATGCATTTTATTACCTACCCTCTTTTGTAATACCATACAGTCTCATCTCTGAATAGCAGCCATTTTGATTTTTAATCTGCCCAGTAATGTAAGTTTGTAGGTGTTCATTAAAAATGTAATTTATCTTTGGATGTACGAGTACTAAAGGCTTGAATTTGTTATTTGGAAGCTGACAATGGCTCGTCTATTTTATTTAAAAAATGATCTTGGTCATCTCAATTATTGACTAAAACTATAAAACAAAAATCTTTGCTTTTCATTAATTTCCTTTTTAACCAACTTTTTGCCTTGCCAAATGTTTAAAAATAGTCACTGAACCAAATGTAAGTGGTTATCGTGTTGTTAAATTTCCTATAGTGCAATACCTAACACACTGTATACAAAGGGAGTAACTATATTTGGTTCCTTTTAAAAGTTGAATGGTAATAAAAAATAAGTTTGCTTCCAAACCCATCCTTTTTAGTAACATTAGAATCTTGATATTATTATTGTTCAAAGATATAAGATATTTAATCAAGTCTTAGTAGACTAAGGTAGACCTTGAGAAATAGATAACTTACAGTGTAACAGCTCCCTCGTAGTTGGTGGAGGCACCTTAGCCGCTGCAACAGACATCAACTGTTTGTTTATACTTATCTGTCTCATTACATGATTATAGATATGATTAGATAGCCAAATTTATCGTGACTTTAAATGGTAGTTTAAAGTACATGATGTATATGACCTATATATTTAAAAACTAGAATATTTAAATGAAATTAGAATTAAAATACATTGAAAAATTGAAAATTTGTCTTAGTTATAAGCCTATAAGCCATGTTTTTGAGTAGCTGAAGGCAAAAATGATAAAATAAGGTTGATGATAAATTCAGTAGAACATTAAATATCCGAATTAAAAGGTAAATTGGAAGCAAGGTGTATAAAAACTGCAAATGAGTAATCTATATACACAAGAAAAACAATGACATCATCTTGGCAACTGGTTTAAACTGGATTTAGTTAATTCAAGTTCTAAATTAGATGCTCACCATACTTTTTCTTCAGCCAGTCATCTGGCACCGGACAGTACGAGCCTGTGGGGTCGACGTCACCTAATGTAGGCACTTTACTCGGTCTGCCTAACTTACTTCTCCACCTGCGACCAGCTAACTTGTCTGTAAATATGTTAAATAGTATTTTAGATTGTTATAACTTGATATTTGTTAAAGTAACTATAGCTCTGTATGACTTACCTTCATATTCCTCTTTAATTCTCTTAGATTCATATTGTTGGAGGGCATCGGTGAGCGCTTTTCTTTCTTCATCGTTCAGGTGAAGCACTAGTTCGTTTGCATGTAATTTTGTGAGGGGACTTGTTATTTGTGGCGTCTCGTCGAAATCCTTCGAAGTCGGTCCGAGCCCTAAACTCCTGATTTTCACCGCTACAGGAGCTAATAATTTAAATTGTGGATTGAATATAGTGGCACTATGTCGGACCTGTAGTTTTGTTAAGTTTTCCAGGCAACATGTATTAAATCTGCTTAGAGGTGAGGCACGAAACCTGCTTACAGCCTGCGCTGCTTTCATGTTTATTGATATTTGTAGAAAACCAAAGAAATTACTTAAAATATGTACAATAAACAAATTCTAATTCGGATACCAACGTTACGTTTCACGAGATTGAGGTCTTCTGTCAAACAAATGTCAAATGTCAGAATTTTATGTCATCCCAACAACTATGTACGTGTAAAGGAACTACGCCACACCTTCCGATCCGATAAACTGATGGTATTATAAACAGTAAAATTAAATGAAGGGGTCGTCATTCATCATCGATAAATAAATACTATGGATAACTTCTGATTCTATCCCAATTATTATCCAAAAAAATGCATGAAATCTGAAATGAATGACATACTCTGGTGTTACGAAACGATTATTGATTTATTACTTATCTGTGTTTCGTTCTCATTGTCATTGACAGCTGTTCCAAACTCAGGTTCCAAAATTTTTTTACAGGATCTGTCATATCATACTGAATCTGACAGGACCATGAGTTGCCAAAGTTTGAGTCTTTTCCCAAGAAAAAAGGAGTTTTCTTCAAATTTGCAGTGACATTTTACTGTGTTCTTTTTTCAATAATAATAATTGAAATATTTGCTAATGATTTTATATGCCTTACTGTAATAGTCCACCATATTTTTTTATTATAGTAGTTATAAATGAATGCAAGTAGAACCTAGGCAGGAAGTTTTCCCACAGCGAAATGATTCCACTTTTGTCTCGTTTTTTAATCATGATAAATAAATGCAATTTCTATTGCATTCATGTTTAATTTTTTTGTATACTCAATTGTGAGGCCTAGTTCGTTGAACTTATTGTGGCAATACTGAAAATTTAGCCATCAAATCACATCAAATTAATTTGTCCCGTATCGTGGAAATTGATAACTACCGATTTTTTCTAGCTCATAGAGCTCCAGAAAATATACAATTCCTGAATAATATTTGCTAGATGAGTGAGTACATTGCGCAATAAGCTAATAAATTGCCGGTCAAAGAATAAATACTGCTGCTCGTGACATAATATCACCGATAAAGGACGACAACAATAACAGAGGTGTTAGGTCAATGACAAACATTGGTGTGTGTTTATAGGCGAAAGTGTACTGCGAGAGCGTGTGAAATAGTGAAACAAACAGCAGAGACCACGATGCATGATGTTGGAGGGTCTAGTGGCATGGGTTCTGAACAACTATCTGGGGAAGTACGTGGAGAACCTGAATACGGATCAGCTGAGCGTAGCTCTCCTGTCGGGTACGTTTCTATACATATAAATACTGCTAGTACTGCGTAAATGTGTTTGCCGAAATCTTGTATGTATTTAAATGTTACGTTACTAAGTTGAAATGAGTGTTTTCTAATAAGAAACTATGTAATGTATTGTCTATTGATAAACATTGAAACTTATTGAGAGTATTCACTCTATGTTGTTACTTCAAAATTCAAACAGAAAACACATTTAAAGAATTCTTAAGTTTGAATTTATACTTTTAGGGATTTTACTTGAATGTTGCTTTAATTCAATTCAGACACAAGAGTATGGTAGAAATAACAAAGAGACAAACAACTTTTATGTTTTACGGTCTATTACTAAAGTCTAAAAAGTCCGAGTGTCTAATTGAATGTTGTTGCCCGTTGGGGCAACACTAGCTACTACCTACTGCCCATTGGGGCAACAACATTCAATTAGACCATTGGCCATTGGGCCATAGTTGAAAAAGTGCCTCTTGATTAGCTGCGTAATGAATTATTCTCACTAATGTGTTTTTTTAAACATTAAAAACATTTTAAATTTCCCATGATGAAATGTGCAGTTAACCTGGCGTAACAATGAAGAGCTTATCCCTTAGAGAGGTTTATCCCTTGCCTTTTATTGCTGTCATGTTGAAGTTGTTAAAGTAAATGTAATTAAAAAGTTATCATATGATATTATCTACTAGTATATCATACATTTATAGCTATTATACAGCGGTACTGGTTGTTGGCCATGATCCTGTGGCAGGATCTTAGGACGCGTTATCCACTATCTAATAACCCAGTAATGCTTTATGCAACAGTGAATCATTTCCATGATAATATTGCAAAGTTGCCAACAACTACAAATTGCCCCTTAAAAATAATATACAAGGTGTAATATAAACAATGCACAACCTCTTAAGGGGTCACTGTACTCATCATTATGAACAACTTTTACTATGGGACTAAAAACGAAATCGCGAAAAAAAATCTGCTGTTCCCTACATTTATGTTCGCGTAGCTCGTCAAATGTAGGGAACAGCTGATTTGAAAATTTCAAAATGGGTTCTTAGATAGAGGATAACATGTCCCACAACCCTGTAATCCTGTATAGTAATATTTTACATCCCCCATAGAGAAATTTACCATACTTAATAACCACCAACAGGGAAAGTGGAGCTAGAGAATCTCCCTCTAAAGAAGGATGCACTCCGCCACCTGGGCCTCCCAGTGGAAATCAAAGCAGGGTTCATTGGGAAAGTACAACTCCAAGTACCAGTGCGGCAGATCCGCTCAGCACCCTGGCTGATAGCCATCGAGAAACTTTATCTAGTAGCCGCACCAGTCAATTTGGATGAGGTTTGTAAAATACTATAACATAAAAGTTGCTATGAATGCAATTACACTTATTTACAAACCACAATCTTTATACATAATATCCAATAAATATGTAAATAGTTTTTCCTGATACAAAATAAAAATCAGAACTTTGCAAGAAGGCAAAGTCCAGAAATGTTTGTCATCAATATCATTTTTAGTATGGGAATCTTGAAAATCCTAATCTAAGTTAATGATAAATACTCCTTATCAGTTTTATCTAGAATATTTATATGCTGATATTGAGATGGCATTAAAATTTTATACAGGACATTCATCACTGTCATACTAGTTGTTTCTGTAATATCAAGGTTGTTTTCTTGTAGACTCATCCTTTTTAGCATCACCTATCTAAACAGATTTAATATGGTTTTCAACTGCTATCTGGTGACCACAACCTACCTTTTAGGAGATACTGGTTTATCAAGCATAGGCCATAAGCATTAATATTGAGCTTAGATGAGTTACTAAGATGAGTATTGCTAATAAAAAAAAAAAACTGTAAAAAGTCTAATGTTCAACCAATATAATTAAGGGAAAGGCCACACGATGCGGTGCGGTGCGGTGCGCCGCCGCACCGCAACCATTTTGCCGCATCAGCGTGCACACGTAGTACGCGGCGTCGCAAAAGCCACGCGTGCTGAAAGGCTCTCCGTCAACACATCTGCGTTCTATGACGTCGGAGCGGTGCCCCTTCGGCGCATACACCCTCGCCCCTCGTCTTTGTCCGGCGAGCGTGAGGCGCGGCGCTGCACCGCACCGTGTGCTACGCCGCAGCGGCACCGCTCAAGGGCTGCGCCGGAGCCGCATTGCATCGTGTGGCTTTTCCCTAAGTCCGAAATAAATTATCGGACGCGACCTATGATCGCGACGGACGGTCGTTGTCGATGGTGGTCATGCTAGGCCTGCAGAAACATTATCAGGCGCGACTGGCAGTCGCGACCGGGCGACCGTAAGTCGCGAGTCATAGTATGTTTCGGGCTTTAGAGTCTAAAGCTTAGTTTAGGTCTGAAGTCTAAACTTTTGTCAATTAACATAACGAATCGATGAATCGTGTCTCATTGATGGGCCAAGGTCGTCTGACTTAGATAAACAAAAAAAGTTTTTATTATGAATATTATCTCCAGTCATCTTGTTACTACGTAATATTATATTAAACTCATATCTAATATATGATTGTTTAATCTCTTAGGTGAACTTTGTGTTTGATAAAACAGTTTTCTAATAAAAATATTGTACAGAAGATCTACGCAATGCGCGATGCTTACGCTCACATAGACGCCACAAGGTACAAAAATATCGATGACCCGCGTACAATCCGCGACCGTGACATTATAAGTACTACAAATGTTCTGCTGCTTAGTGACTATCTTTTTATCTACAAATACCTCTTTATTATGATGTATTGTTCGGAGATGACTTTCTGCACTTTCTTTTTCCTTGATTGTCTGCTGTAATAGATAAGAGATAACAGAAATATATGTAGTGTATGACTTAATCGTTTCTTATCAGCTTCTTTAAGGAAAAAGTTATTTAACTCAGAATCATACTGATTAGGTTATTAGGGAATATAATATATAAAAAGATGACCCAGAGGTTAAATCTGGGAGCCCCTATGGCTATGGAAATAAGCGCATATACATATAAAATTAACGACTAGGCGCAAGAAGTATATGCCCCATATGTGATTCCAATACTAGGACAAACGATCATTGAATGGTCTCCAACAAAATTACGTGGTTTATTTATTTATAGATTTTTTTTTATTAATTTTTCAAATATTTGTTTAATTCCGTCACACTTGGAGATAAATTGAATACATAGTGTGAGTCATTTTTCAAACAGTATAATGACGAAGCAGTGTTTTAGAAATACAGTTGTCATCATTCGTCAGTAGTAATTTAAAATATGCGATACCCACACATATTTGAAAATCAGCCCAGGCAATCTATCGCTATAATGTCGTCAAATGTTCCTAATTATATATTCACTGGTTGATTATTACATACCTACATAGGAAAATAAAAAACAAACAAAGAATAAATAAATATTAATAAAGACTTCCTCAATTATTAATATTTCAGGTTTAGAATACCTACATAATGATGGGTTTTTGTGGAATACTTCGCACGTTAAATTTAAGTAATATATACTACAGAAAATTGCTAGTATGATGATGACTTGTAAATGGCGGTAGGGCAACCTCGTATCTTATAATGTGACGTCATATCACTAATACTCCGAAATCAGGAATGGCTGGGAAAATTTAATAACAAATCACATTGTTCCATAGTGGGACTGCTCGGTGGAAGCGTCGATAGCGCACGAGCGCAAGACGGCGCTTCTGGACGCGCTGGAGGCGCAGTGGAGGGCGGAGCACGAGGCGGCGGACGCCGGCTACTATGCCACCTCCTACTCATCATGGCTCAGCTACGGCACTGGCTTGCTGGCCAACATTGTGGAGAACCTACAGGTAACACACTTGCCAGTTATATTGTAGCGAAAAATTCGATTGAAAAGACGTAGACACAGTCGGTGTGGCTACTTCGTAAGTATGCAAATATAGCTTATATCTATCTAAAAGAAAAAGAAAGGAAGGAGTCGATAGACTTGCTATTTTCAGTCTTAAAGTTAGTTCTAAATTTTCTATTAATCCTACCAATATAATTCTCCCTATTTCCCCCAGTTGAAGTTGAACGACGTGCACATCCGCTACGAGGACGCGATAACGTGCGCGCGTCCGTTCGCGTGCGGTTTGACCGCGGAGTCTCTATGCGCGGAGTCGTGCGACAGCGAGTGGCGCCGCGGGTTCACGCTGCTCAGCGACCCCGACGGCTGCTCCTTCAAGCTGCTAGAGCTGCAACACCTCGCCATTTACTGGGACCCCATGCCCGTCCCCACTGGCATGTTCGCCAACTGTACCATCTCAGAACTGACGGTTAGTTACGTAGTGGATTACAGGGTTGTTTTGTAAAGATATCTGCAATTCCTTCTGTACGCTAGGGCACATGAATGTAGACGATTTTTCCCTTTCCCGTTATAGGCATGTTGACAGCATCAATAAATTGCCAATCTAATTAGTCCGCCAGTTAGAGTTTTGAAAAATAATGGACACTTATTTTTTCTTTTGTTAAATCTATGAATATTTGGAAAGATAAAACGCATCAAATCTCGAGAGTGGAGGCTTGTGACGTCAGAATCAAGTAAAAATTGTACTTGCTTGTGACGTTTTGCCAATTTTAAAAGTGTCGTATCTTCGTCAATTTTGGTTTACGTAACAAAAGAAAAAATACGGGACAAATATTTTTTGATAATCTAACTGACGGACTAATAAGATTTTTTCAGTCAAATACCCTATTGTAAGTATCAATCAGCTTAATCATTCGTAGCTCCTCCCTAAAAGTTCTCTTTTACTGGATTTCCAGGCTGTCATAAAACTGAAAAACGACAATGAAATTTATGATAAGTGGCTTTAAAGTCTAAATTATTACAATAGTTTTAACTGTTTCTGTGATGTTCTGTTTAGACCCGCATGTCCGAAACATGGCGCGAGCCACATCGCTACCTAGTGCGTCCAGCGTCGGCTCGAGCGCGCGTACGTCGCGAGCGCACCGAACAGCCGCTCCGCTCGCGCGCACGACCGCGACTGGCCGCGCACCTCACGCTCGACACCGTCACACTCAACCTTACGTCGGTGAGTTACTACGAGAAGGAGGGGAAGGAAGACGTTACCACGTCACATATATTGAGTATTTATATTTGAATTCCATACAGCGTCAGTACAACGAGGCCGTGTGCTGCGCGGCGGGTCTGGAGCGGCTGGCACGAGTGCGCGAGTTCCGCGCGCGCCGCCCCGCCGCGCCCGTGAAGGGGCACGCGCGAGACTGGTGGCTGTACGCGCTGTCCTGCCACATACCTGACCATCCCTGTCAGTATACCTATATTATTCTGCCTCTAACGCTTATAAGCCATGATATTAAATAACGGATATACATGTCGTAAAACAAGTCATTCCCTTTCACTCATATTGTGTCTATCTTTGTTTCACACCTTTATTTTACGGTGTGTACAAAAACTGTTGGAAAAAGTAATTCAGTTTGAATCTCTCAAACTTTATCATTCAAAATTAGAAGTCTCTTTAATATGCTTGAGAAAATTTAAATTTCAAAGTTTATATTAGATGCTTTTATGATACAAGCCAATTATTAGAGCAAAACAATTTGCTAAAAATTTGATGTAGTACTATTATTTTGTTAACCATACCGTGCGTTTCATAAGTACAAGCGTCAATTCATATTATCCGTCTTCATTGGCCCAATTATCTTATGTAAAACTAATATTTCGTCATTTTATTCTTCAGGGACGGAACCGAAGCCGACGTGGGAGTCGTGCGTAGAGCGTGCCCGTCAGATGCGTCAGTACGTGGACAGCTGCCTGGTGACGCTCAGTAACCCGGCGGCCACGCTGCCGGCGGAGCGCAAGGCCGCTAAGGACGAGTTCGAGTGGCGCACGCAGCTGCATCTGCTCAAGGCTTTGAGAGAGGTTACATTATACCAGCTGCTAACTTAACGAATAACAGTGCTTTGTGACAGATTTCAGTGCTGCAACAGTTCGATAGCGCCATCAAATCGTCACTTCGTGCAAATTTTGCAATGCGTCTTTGGAAACCCTACAAAATCGTTGTAAAACTGCATGCAATGACAGTTTGATGTGGCGATCACGCGCTGTTGTCGCGCTGTTACGCTTTCTTTGGCTCAATTTACACGGCCGCGGAATGGAATGGAAGCAACGAAATTGTACATAGCATAATGAACTTTATGTCAATAGGGAATATGCATGTAATTATTTTTTTCTCTTAATCAATAACGCACAGTAATATAAACCCAAGAACTTTTTTGGTTCGCATTTAGTTTGTACTTTATACAATTGACATAAAGTTCATTGTGCTATGTACAATTTCGTCGCTTCCTTTCCATTCCGCGGCGGTGTAAATTGAGCCTTTGTCGTCCAATTAGAAGCACCTTAAAAGTTTAGAAAATTTTTGACTTGTGTCGTGACACTTACTATCTTGTCATCAGGTGGCTATACGGAAAGTGCCAAAATCAACTCCAGTGTCAACCCCTGACAAGCCAGCAAGCTCGGGGCGCAGCATGCTGGTGCACTGGTTCCCGCAGTGGTGGGGCTGGTACGGCGCCGCCTCGCAGGAGCCCGTGCCCACGTTGCCCACGCCCACGCCTACACCCGCCCCCGCCCCTGCGCCCACGCCCCACACTCCCGCTGACTTAGAAGAAGAGATTCTAGATGTGATAGCAGACTCTTTAGATAATAATACCATGTTGAAGAGAGATACTGTGTTTGGGAAGTTCGAGTTTATACTAAATAAAGGATCGTTGAATTTGTGTATGGAGACTGAAGCTGATAATAATAAGTGAGTGTTTTTTTCTGCTTTAATATTCATTTGTGATACTAATAACTGCAAACACCTTATTGTAAAATGTCAACAATATTTTTTAAGCCGTTTGATTACTGCCCATGGCCACGCTACGCAACTTTGCTTTGTATGAAAATGTAGGTGGGATCATCCACTGCGATGCACGAGTAACTTAGCTACGAATGCTTTATGACGTCGCAAACAAAATCGAATGTGACGATAAATCGTATAAATACCATTTAAATCGGTTGGCAATACCCGAACTTATTCGTGGCCGTGGGCGGGCTGCGCCGCATGGCAAACTAAGATACGCGCAACCAATCAGTAAGCTACCGCACTTTGGGTTTTCGGCTTTAAGGCCGGCTCCACATACTGTCCTCAATTGTTTTGTCGAACAGTTATAAACAGCCATCGATGCGCTTGCACGCGCGGTATAGAGTGGTTTAAAAATAAGGCATTGGAATTCCTAGAAACTGCACGACCAATATAATGTAATGAGTTGAGTGTGAACTTTCTGTACTTGTCTGACAGAAACGTGCAGACGGACAGTGCGTCAGAGGGCGCGAGTGGCGTAGAGCTGCAGTTCTCGTGCGTGCGCGTGGGCATCGAGTCGCGACCCCGCGCCGCGTCGCACGCGCTGCACGTGTCGCTGGGCTCCGTGTGTCTGCGGGAGCGTATTACCCCCAACACGCTCTTCCCTATACTAATTGCGCCACAGGTAACTCACAACAATCATAATCAGGGAGCGGAATCTAATGGCAAAACAATTGAAAGATGATAGAGACGGGTCATTATTTTTTATCGAGTATTCAAGCTATCGATACTTTTTAACAGCTGAGAATACAGACGGACGGAAAAACATATTAGGCATTTTTAGAAACACAAAATAATAGATCAACATGAAATGTCAAATTGAAATAGATATAACGTAATTAATTTTTCATTTACGATCAAAAGAGATCAAATATCATAGTAGTGTCTATAGGGTAAACTTTCCGAGTCGCGCTAGTTACGAGTATCAGAATTTTTTGATAGATAAGACGGTGTTTTATGTGTCATTATTTTTTTATTTGAATTTAAATGTGTAAATAATAAAAATTAAAAGTATTTGTTAAGTTAATTAAGCAATAAAGTTCAAAACTAAAAAGTATCGATAGCTCGAATACTCGATAAAAAAATAATGACCCGTCTCTATCACCTTTTAATTGTTTTGTCATTAGATTCCGCTCTGGTCATAATACACCACTCAGACAGTAAGCACGAATTCTTAATTTTTTAAATACTAAATTCACTATTCAGCAATATTTTGATTTGTTTGTTTCTTTCACTTTGGTCATTTTCACCGATTAGGACAACTTCCCGAAAATTTTATAATTTTGTCATCTTTTTTTGTATTATAACTTTCGTGAGACACATTCATATTTATGATTAATTACGGTTTACTCACGTGCATTTTTCGGGATTGCCCGACTGATCTGATCACGCGGCGAGGTCGACTCGCGATCTCGCCGCGTGATCAGCTCATGATTAAGGGCTCCGTTTGGGTCCGAAACTAGTCGGGCAATCCCGAAAAATGCACGTGAGTAAACCGTAATTAATCATAAATATGAATTTTGTCATCCACGCTTTTTAGCTCTGACCACAAGATTATTTATTGTCCCAGGGTGTTATCCGCGAGGGTCTCAGTGCACTGAGTGCGTCGGGCGCGGCCATGTCGTGGTGCCGCTCGCACTCGCAGTCGGGCACGAACACTACGCATGCGCAGCACGAGCCGCTCTTCCAGCTCACCTACGAGAAGAAACCCTTCGGTATCAACTGTGACTACAAGTGAGTAGCTAGAAAATTATGATTGTCATTATAAAGCAGCCTCATATCACCCCGTAAACATTCACTTAAAATTCCGAAATTCCAGCCATATTAAATTTCGATTTAACTAGCTTCGGTATTAGAGACCTTAATTCCATTTCACACAGTTCAATTTCTATTACAATTTAAACTGTTATATGACCTTTTCCAAAGTTTTTGTCATTGTAAAATCAACTTAGTTTACTAGTTCTTAAAGTTGATATTTGTGTATGTTAAAATTAGCATATTGGCTTACGCATAAGCATAAAACAGCCAACCGTCACCATGTTGCGCAAGCGGATTGAACGGTTCCAGGCATCTGTAATCTTAGCTATGTCAGTTTCGTCAATGTTTCGTCATTCACCGGCAGGTTGCCGCGTGTTTACATATATGTGGCTGACGTGGGTGTTTTCTTCAAGTGGACTGTATTGGTTCTCGCCACACACGTAGATTACCTAGGGCTTCAAGAAAGTTCTACTTCTACCTGTTACGGGGAATATAAATAAAACACTTATTTACCTTGTATAGGCCGCAGGGAGGTAGGCAGAGAATGTTCTCGCTTCTAGTTTTCGGTTCGTGTTCTTCCTTTGGAGTCTGATTCCTGATTGGTCCGATCGCGGCGATCGGCCCGCTTAATATACTCATATCCACCGATATCTCTAGAACATTCTTTCACATTCCATGCCTCACCCCCTTAAACCTATTTTCCTTTATTATTTATTTTATATTCATTTTACATTGCTAATCTTATTCCTAGGTCTTAGTCTACCTTATTCTAGACTTATCTAGGTAGGTGTGTGCCCCCGACGTCGCTTAGTTTGGGAGTGGCGGCGCGTTTCCCGATTCGCGTATTTTATATTACCGCGTCCCCCGCTTCACCTTAGTATAAAAGTTGCCCTCATTTGTGCGCACGTTGCAGTTTCTCTCTGGACGTCGGTGCGTGCACATACCTAGTTCCAAATGCCTTAACTATGCTTATCCTAAAGGGTATAACACTAATTACACGCCTCAAAACGTTTCTGATAACAATAAATAAATTATTACAATTTTTACGTGGTTTGTTTACCTTTTTTGAACCGTATTATCTTTCAAACTAATAAGTTAACATTCATCCCGTTTTCACAGGGGGTTAGTACGGTTCGTAGTCTTACCGATACATACCATGATATTAATCTTAGCCTTCCCAGAGCCGAGGTTAAAACCATGTAAGCGCACGGGGAAAACTGACCATATAAATTTACGTTATCTACGCTTTCTTGCTGCTTATCACGGTATGTAGCGTTATTTACAACGTATTACGTTGCGTACATGATAGAAGGTTAAGTCTAACAAGTTATTTAAAGTGGTTAACATCTAAATAAGTATGTCTCCTTACATATTTCTACGCAAATATACAAGTATGACCTAGGTATTCTAAACGAAAGGACTTATATCTATTAACTAATGTCCAAATTTGCTATTATTTACATTGAGGCCGAGTATGAGCCGTCTGATTGTTTGTGGTACTGCTTGTACCTGTGTCATTTTTATGCTGTCGTGCACAATATATGCCTTTTTACGTATAAGTGCCAGAGGTTACGTCTAGAGCGATGCTTTCTGTCGTACGCTAATCCTCCCTTACAAGTATAGCGAGAGCAAAAGCGCGCATCTGTCTTACAAAATGTAGCGAGACTTATTGGAGATCCTTTCTTTAAGATCCGATCTTAGTGGTCACTGCTTCATTACTGAAGGTGGATGTGTTTGTCCAGGTTATGGGTGAAGTCAGCATCCCTGGAGGTGGTGTACAACGCAGAAGCTGCGCGCTGGGCGCAGCAGTGGGTGTGCGCACCGTGGTCACATGCGTACGCGCACGTGCGCGACCAGACCAAGGCGCGCCTCATGACGCAATGGGAACACATGATGCACGCGCACGCGCACCCGGTATGTATACATGTAGCTGATCGCGACAGGCCTTCATTTTTTGACCTCATTCTGCCAATACTATTTGTTTGGACTTAATTAGGTTAATTTTTATTTACCCTTTTGCTTGGCAGGGTGAGCGTCGAACATGGCAAGTGGAGCTGGACATCTCAGCTCCTCAGATCCTGTTCGTAGAACAACTGTGTTCACGTGACTCTGCTGTGCTCGTCGTAGACTTCGGTAGACTTCGACTAGCCAATGCTAATTTAGCGGACTGTGCGCCGCATACACCGCCGGACGATGAAGGTAAATCATAGCCAGGGCACATTCAATAACATCTGAATATAGCAAATAAATACACGGTGCTACAAGCTTTTTTCCCTTATTTCCAAAAGCCATACTAAGCGTTCATTGATGACAGCATTTCGCGACTATCATTTTTGGATGCTCTCTTGCTTCGGTTATTCCTTCCAGTTGTTTTAATGTAATGGTTTGTTGATATTGCGTGGCAGAGATGTTCATGACGCCGTGCTCGACGCCGCCGGGTAGCCTGCTGTCGCCGGGCTCTCCACCGGACCCACCGCCGCAGCACCACCTGGCGCAGCCGGCGCTGGACGCCGCTAACCTACATAACAGATTATATGACAGGTACTGATACAATACATTTGTTACTATTGTGTAGCAGAGATGTTCATGTGCTCGACGCCGCCGGGCAACCTGCTGTCGATACATTTGGAACGATCGATCAAATTACTTCAGTTTTTAAAATTGATTAGGTGAAATAAAAACGCAGTGGTCCATGACGCCGTCACAACTTGCGAGCAAAACCCATTGAGGACGCGGGCCGCAGTGTATGCTTGTTCCTATATACATAATATGGATGGCAAAAAATGGAGATCTCATACCACAATACCTGCAAGCATCTCCTGCATTTAGCTGCAGTATAATGGTGGGTGTATCTAAATAAACGTGACTTTGCAGATACAAGATAGAACTGAGCGACCTCCAGATCCTGGTGGGTCGCGCGCGTGACAACTGGAAGTACGCGCACACCAAGAGTACCTCCTCGCTGCACCTGCTGGACAGGTTCAGCATCTTGCTGCAGGTGAGCAAGATTGTTACGGAAAGATTCACACTTTGAATTAAAGTTTGCACCATGCTAAGTGTCGTAAAGACACGTTGCCGGTAGAGTTTGGTCATTATGAGCTTTCGTTTTAATTCTATTTATGTTTTTTTATGAATGGCTTGTCGAAATACTGTCAGCATTTTTCCTATCGGTCTCTGATCGTTATAATTTGATGTGTGCAGGCGGAACGGCGTGTCGTTCACACCAGTGACCCTCAATACCCTACAGCAACTGTATGTGGTTCTCTACCTGCACTTGTGGTACATTTGAGTGAACAGAAGTTGTTCGCCGTGCGCGCTGTGCTCGCCAACTCAGCCCTTATTGGAACCGTCAAGTAAGTATGCTGCATGAGAGTGAATGATTTTGCTATTGGAGTATAGGACTCACTCCTATACATTTTTTTTCATCTGTCATCCATCTTCTGATATTGGACAAATGCCAAAATGTCATAAAGCGTAGTTTTGCTGAAGAGTTCAGAATGGCAGTAACTAGAGGTAGCATATCGACTGTCGTCGCGACAAATATGCAGTGTCTGCAGATTAGCATATCCATTGATTTTGACTTCTGTTTCTTTTCGATCATTGTCGAGCACTTTATGTTATATGTTATTGTTAATCAATATTGTTTGTGTAGTGGTCGCGAGTCTGCGAGTCCCATGCAAGCTGCCTCAGATGACATGGAGGAGACAAGCGTCAGCTCAGAAACAGAACGCTCAGAGTTCTCGCAGCACCAGAACTCTACGCTGTTCATGTTGCAATTCGCTATAGAGCAGATGTCGCTTGAAGTGAGTAGTAAACTAGTACCCTTTTTATTACATAAATATTTCTTGAGGCATTCGCTTAGTTTGGTATTTTCATATAAGGTATTTGCAGATGTTACGCCGTGTCTGATTTCCGCACGTGTACCTTATGAATGATATTGATGTACCGGACGCCTGAAACTAGTTTCATGGGTAACTCATTTCATCAACAATCAATGAAAATTAAACCTTTTTGTCAGAAGTAATAAGGAATTTGATAAAAAAATATTGTACATGTTTTTGCATGGCATCTATTTATGTCCAATGTTTCTGACCTCAAACAATTAGTTGGTTTTCTTATTGAATGGTTGGTTACACATGATAAAACAGGTGCAGTCAATGGGTCGCAGCATCGCAGAAGTACAAGTGTGCGGCGTGAAGGCGGCGGCCACGGCGCGTCCTCGCGACCTGTCCTTGTCTCTGTCAGTACATTCGTTACTGCTAGTCGATGCGCTGCAGACATATGGACCCGACTTCGAGCTGCTCGTCGCTAGTCATAAGCATGTCGGGTATGATGACATTTTAATAATAATTAATTGATTCATTTAGTATTTGCGTATAAAGTGATAATATTTTGATATCAATAGCTTCATTGAACTGTTTTATGGTTTCCGATTACAGTGGTGGTATTTTCGCTGCTTCCGAAATTATACCTTAGGCGTGTTTGCAACCGCAAGAAAATGATATTCCACGTCAATTCTTTACGGTACGCGTTAAAAGTTGTTCTGTTCCAGCATGGACACGATGTCGGGCAGCATCCGCGGGTCGGAGCCGACGTCCCCAACGTCGCCCACATCGCCGACGTCTCCGATCTGCCCGTCGTCGCCCGACGCGCGTTCCACGCACTCGCTCGCTCACCCGCACGCGTTACATCAAGCGTTGAACTCGCTGCACTGCTCTAACAAAAGTAATTATTGTCTTAGCAAATGAAAAAATCATTTTGCCCTGCACTAAGATTTTTCCGTAATCGTGTGTGCAGTTAAACATACTAATCTCATTTGGAAAAACATTTTAGGGTCGTAAAAATATTTATGAAAATTTATAGCAGTTTCATTTATAGTAAGGATCAGAAGCAGAAAGCAGATATAGCAGGTCTAAGAAGGCTAGTAAATAAAATTATAGGTCAGGTCCTATTTACACGAGTATTTAACAAATGGCGATTGTCACTAATTTCGATATGCTTTTTACGCCACATTATCTCAACAATTGCAATGTTAATATTTATCAAGAGCCTTCACCTTTCTAATTTGTTATGATCAAACGTACTGTATGTTGTATTATTTTAGACCCGTCAGAAGCAGACCGCACCAGCCCAGCCCCCAGCTGGGTGTCCGGCACAGGGTTTAACTGGAACGGCAGCGGCATGTTCGGCGCCGGCTGGGGCTCCGGCTGGGGCGCCGCCTGGAGCGCCGTCAGCTGGGGCCCCACGCCCACCGGCTGGGGCGCCGCGGGGCTTGTGGACTCCGAGGCGCTCATCGCTGTGGAGCTGTGTCTAGTCAAGGGGGACGCCGATTCGGAAGACTTGAGGATCGCGAATATACTGTTTAACAATCTTGATATTATTGGTAAGTAGAAGTGTTGTTTTTAAATTGAAAATGAATGTTACTAAAGCGTAATCATATCATAATTTTTGTTACCTATTTTCCTACTTGTTTTTGCTCCTTGTACAAGAGCAAAAAGGCTCGTAACTAAAACAATTTGGTCGTTTTGTAAGATTTTTACAGTGTTCATTGTTATGTTATCTAGCAAACCAAGAGACCATAGTTGAGTTAATTGGCTTCACGCAGCGGGTGCTGGGTCCTAAGACAGCTGCCAAGAAGCCTCCCAGTGATATAGGACTTAGTGAACCAGCTGCAACTGCTACCTACTCTTATCCAGTGCCTGAAGATGAGCCCAAGGTAAGGAAACTATGTGTTGTGTTGCATTGGGATGTTGGTTAGTTTCATGTACTGTACAGGCATGCGGAAACCAGCTATTAAAAATGAATCGTCTCTTCCCGTAGGTGTTGAGTCACCATTGAATGTCACACTTTTGTTGCTTTATGGCTATGATCTGTGCCGATAACCGTGTCCAGACAGGTCGAGCGGGGCACCCGGTCTGTTGGTCGCGAAACACCGCCGTGTCTCACGAGACTACTTCTGAACGTACCCTGATTGTTTTATTTATTAAATATATTTCCAACAACTCGTTGAGTCGTGGCTTGGGATATATTGAGGGCCTAAAGCGCCAGATTTACTAGCAAGTTTTACTGTGCACGTTAACTTCTGCAACCTACTTACAAACTGTAAAACCTCCGCAGCAAGTCGACTTCTGTTAGTTTTACGAACTAAGCAAGCACTGTGTGCAATAACTTGCACAGTAAAAGTTGTTAGTAGATTTGGCGTTGTGTGCTGCGGTGTGATTAAAATATGAGGGTGTAAATGTGCAGAAGGAGGTCCGCACGGAGATCACGTTCGACTTCCATCGGCTGGGCGTGCTGCTGCTGCGCGCGGCCGTGCACGAGGGCACCGTGGTGGCCAGGAAGATCGCCACCGCCACCATCAGCGAGGCTAAGATACAGGCCACCGTAGGTATGTGGAAACTGACACAGATTTCAAGATTTATTAAATTGGGGTTCCAATAACTCAACCCAGACAACTCGACCTTGACAACGTAACCCCGACAACCTGACGCCGGCAACGTGACCCCGACCATTCATCACCGAGACAACTTGACACTACGATAACTGGACTCCGACAACATGACCCCGATAACTCAACCCCGACAATGTGACCCTGATAACTCATCACCGAGACAACTCGACCCTATGACAACTTGACCCCAATGACTCACCCCGGAAACTCGGCCCCGACAACGTGATCACCACCACTCATCACCGATATAACTCGACCGTACGATAACTAGACTCTGACAACTCGATCCTAACAAGTCGACCCCGACAAATCGCCACCGAGACAACTCGACCCCAAAAACTCAACCCCGACAGCGTGACCCCAACCACACATCAGCCAGACAACTCGACCCTACGATAACTCGACTCCGACAACTTGACCCCGAAATTTCGACCCCGAAGAATCGCCCAAGTGACAACTCGACCCCGAGACAACACGACCCTGACAATTCAACCCCAATAGCTCGACTATAACAACTTGACCTCAACAACTTGTCCCCAAATGTCGAACTTGACAACTTGATCCCAATAACTCAACCCGTCCTCGACAACGTGACCTCAACAATTTGACCCCAAGTGTCGATCTCGACAACGTGACCCCCAGTGGCGTGCACTCCATACATGCAAATAAGCTCTGCATACCCTGTAGTTCCATACATACATGCCCCTCTAAATGATAACTATAATTTTAAAAAAACATGGTAATTTAGCTTACGCGCCATCTATTACTTTATTTTGTTACGCGCCATCTATTAGTTTATTTTGAAAC
Source organism: Amphipyra tragopoginis (assembly GCA_905220435.1). Lineage (NCBI taxonomy): Eukaryota > Metazoa > Arthropoda > Insecta > Lepidoptera > Noctuidae > Amphipyra > Amphipyra tragopoginis. The sequence continues at coordinate 27,324,715 of HG992004.1, forward strand.
TAACTCGATGGCGGCGAACATTTGCGCCCCCGCGCAGCTCGTGAGCATAAGCTGTACTACGCCTTGCTTATTCTTCATACAACGCATCTCGTGTAGTACGCAGCAAAAGTATGACTGTGTGCGTGAAAATGTTTGCGCGTGTTGGAGTTTTAGAAGCATAGCCTATATTGTAAACCGTCCAAATTGAGAACACGTAAAAGCACCGCTGAATTGTTCATTGCAGAGGGTCGACTTATTTTAGTCGGATTAACCAAATTATTCATTCATTCGTATTATTTAATTCGTTACGTCATATATGGCAAAGTTCTTTCGCCGTATTGTTTTTTTTGGCGCAAGTGATTGACTGTCGAGTAATAATTTAGTAAGTTTATTGTAAAAATGGAAAATTATACCTGTGAGATCTGTGCTGGCGAAATGTGTTTAAATAAATTAAAATCGGCCGCGTTTTCACGATATCTTTTGAGGAAACAGTTAAATTGATTGCAAAGGGAAGGCGTGTACCCGGGTTGGATTTAACTCGAAGAAAAGGTAATAAATACTACTCGTTATTTTCATAAAATGTTTTATGCTGACTATTACTGGCTAATTCGTTGTTTACACACAAATACATTGGATTGTTTCCCTTGCATTTTGTTTATAAATCAAGTTAAAAATAATGTTTGGACCTAGCGGATACTCAGATTTAAATAATTTTCACAAAGCGGCTGCTAAGCATGATTCTTCAGAAAAACATCTAGAATCCTGCTTAAAAGTTCCAAACTTTTGGTAAAGGTAGAATAGAGACTAGTTTGAATAGCCAGTTACAGTTAGATATTGAGAGGCACAACGCGAAAGATGACAGAAATAGAAACATCTTCAAACGGTTGATTGATGTATGTAGTTTGTTTTCTAGGTAAACCTGAATTAGCATTCCGTGGTCATGACGAACTCAGCTTTTTTTTGTGCATACCCTGTCTGAAATCTCTGTGCACGCCACTGGTGACCCCGATAACACATCACCGAGACAACTCGACCCTATGACAACTTGACCCCACCATCTTGTCCTCGACAACTTGACCACTGTAACTCAACCCCGACAACTCGACCTCGATATCTTGACCCCGGCAAATCGACCCCGACAACTCGACCCCGACAATTCGACCCCGACAATTCGACCCTGACATCGTGATTCACCATCATCGAGACAATTCGACCGTACGATAACTCGACTCAGATAACAAATCGATCCTGACAAGTCGACCCCGACCAATCGCCACCGAGAAAACTCGATCCCAATAACTCAACCCCGACAACGTGACCCCAACCACACATTACCCAGACAATACGACCATCCGATAACTCGACAACTTGACCCCGATATGTCGACCCCGAAGAATCGCCCCCGTGATAAGTCGACTCCGAGACAACACGACCCACAGTGTGTTAAGAACCCGATTTTTGTGTCATTGTGTTTTTATTCAAGTAATCGATAGTTTCTATCATTTCTAGTACTAGAGTTCAACTCCGGCGTTGCTACGACTTGTAACTTTTTTTTAAAAAATCATCAAAGTTGCGTGATATCCGCATCATGAAAAACGAAAAAAAAATCTTATTTAAAAATCGGAACTACGTATTCCAGTTTTTATTTATTCCATTAACTTTACGTACAGTAACCTACCCTTCCACCGATTTCTGTTGCTTTAGTATGAATGGGACGCGAGATATGATTTTTTTTATCATTTTTCTTATTTATTTTTTTATTCACCTATAACACCGTATTAGTTCGTGATTTCTACATCAAAATATTGCTTATACTTTCTATTATGTGTAGTATTAAAACCACAACATAATTCCGTGTTATCCAAGAGTTATTGCTAATTTAAAATTTTCTTCAGGGTTGTCACATTTGTGGATCCGAAAAAAATTCACTGTGATAATTTTTTTATCCAACAAAAAAAAAATTGGTTCTCGAATTTATATTAATTGGTTAACTGTGCTATAAGTCATCCTCATTATTAATAACAACAAATATAGTAAAGTCATTTAAAAAAAAAAACTTTAATTAATACTCAACTATATGTTATTACAATTGTACATCGCGCTGTAATTGAGTGGCTGTATAGAAAGTTGGAACATGGTTCAATAGAAATGTGAAAATAGAACTACTTAGTTTTTGTTTTATAATTTGACAGCTGTCAGTTGAAAACTATTCTCCCTAGGGCTGAAAAGTATTACTTTCAACCCGCTCCTCAGGCAACTTCAGACCTACTTTCCGAGTATGAGTAATGAAAAAATCATATTCACTCGCTCAGATAACGGCAGCTGTCTTGCTTTACCCTTAAATAGCTTAACCGCTAGCGGCTCGACCGACGATCCGGATCGTCGGTGCCATTGTTTGTCTATTGTGTATAAGTTAAAGGCCTCCAACCGAGTTAATATTTTTGTATCAGAAGAATGGCTTTTAGGGCTCTGTTGATCCGTCGTAGATATCATCTGAATCGGTGCCAATTGGCAATGCTTTAGTCGTCTGTGTTAAGATTCCAGGTTCATTTGTTTGTTTTTGATTATTCTCCATTATTTTTCCCACGAGTAGGGTTTATAAAAGGTCCACCCCCGGGTGACGCCCATTCCGGGGGCAAGGTTATATACTAAGGAGCTCGCCAGGTGTCCGTAGGTTTTAACGACTTCGCTGTCGAGTTTTATAGAGTATTCCTTCTCGTGGGCCGGCCAGTTAAGGCAAGCCCACGGCCGCAGTTCTGCACGACGCACCTCAGTCACGCCTTACTGAGGATGTTGAAGTGCTGAATACGGTTACGGTTTAAGGGTAGACTGGCGCTCAGTTTCCCCTGACGTTGTTCTAGCATCGTCTGAAACAACTATTGATTTTGCTAAAAATCAGAGAGGAGCATGAGGGGAAACGCCATTATATTTGCCTATATCATATTAGCTACTAGTTAAGTCCTTTGAATCTAGAATTTATTGACTATTGCCCAAGAAGGTGTACAGAAAGGGCCATTAAGGCGATTCACACACTGCACCGCATCACGCAGCGTAGCGCGGGAGTGCGTGTTCTTATATTGTTTGCAAGTACTTGTGTTTGTATAGAAAACACGCGTAGTACAACACACTGAAAACGCATTCACGCGCAGTGTTGCAGATCACGCATCTACATGCGGAGAAACACGCAGGCCCGCGCGTGGCTACGGGGCAAGACGCAAGGTATGGCACACCGAGTTCTGCAGTATCGTGCGTGATTTTGATAGAGCTAGACGTAGTATTTCGAAATGGATCTCGATATCGATCTCTCTTGATTTCTTCTAATTTGATTATACAAAAACCAAACGGATAATATACGAGTAACTGCAGCATCCTGAATGAGTTCTAAATGAATAACCATTTTTAGTATAAAAAACAATGCTCTGCAATGTACTATCACCACCGCAAGCTGCTGTGAAATGAGGCCTAGGCTTGTTGAAAAAATATCAATACATCGATGTATCGTTATTTTTGATTCGTTAAATCGATATTTTTTGCCGATTTTAATCCGCGATATCGATACAAAATATTCAATATCGAAAAGATAGGAACAAACGGAAAAAAAGGAACTGTATTGTCTATGACTAGCACTAGCTGCTGCAGTCAGTAAGAGAATGCCGAACGAGTTGAAACAATTCCTAGATGCTCCAAATCTATCCCATAAGGAAAACCCGATAAAATTTTGTATAGACACAAGACATTTTACCCCAGTTTTTTCGAATCTGGCACTTAAATACTTGACACTTACTACTTCCTCTAGGCCTTCAGAGACAGTAGTGCCTGCCGTAAATCTAGCGGTTCATAATAATAGGAGCCGGCTAACAGCGGAGCATGTGAAGAGCAGAGTTTTTCTACTTTCGCTACCGGACAAATACTGGTTTGCCTGAAATAATAAATTGGTCTTAAAAAATATTAGAAGGTTGCTATTTAGTTTTTGATATTTTCAAATTTTGCCTAATCTTCTTCTTCTCTCGTGTCAGCACGAGCTATACAAAAGTAGCTCCTGCTTAGGTGAAAAGATTAGCTAGTCAGCAAGGTTGGTAGCGGGGTTGACTGCCCAGGGTGCGCCGGACGTACTAAAGTACCGATTTTGCGTAATAAAAAGGAATAGGTAAAGATTAAAATACCTTCGTTTTTATTAAGATTCTCAAACATTAAAATAATGTGCATTTTGTATAAAAATACTATTATTATTTCATTACTGAGCCAGACTGAACTAAATACATTATTATTTTAAAACCGAGAATTTCTCCGAAAATTTGACCGATATTTTTCCTCGTGATATCGAGGTCGACATTGATATCTTAATAAATATCGATACGATGCTCTAACGAAGCCTCTAAGCCACCGCATGACTATACTGAAGATCCGCGCGTTTATCCGGAGAAATCTACATGATGATGCAGATCTACACTCCCGCACACGCACGCGTGGCTCCGTCTCCACGCACCCCGCAGCGTAGCGCGGGGCAGTGTGTGATTCGCCTAACCGTTGAGCAGTCGTGGAGGGTCTCAACCAAGATTTAGACCGTAGTTTTATACCGTAGTCATGTCATTGTAGTTTGATGATTATCTTAAAACTTGGTTGTTTTTTTTAATTTTCGTTTACCATTCATACAATTTTAGCCAACCTAACGACAAAATAAGTGTATCTAGTCATCGGCGTGATAAATAAACTAAAACATTATAACGTAAAAAAAAGTATCTATATTTTGGTTTAAGTGGCAGCCCTAAGTGCGTAATTTCGGATATTACTAAAATTTGCAATAACTTTTGGATAACACGGAATTATGTTGTGGTTTTAATACTACACATAATAGAAAGTATAAGCAATATTTTGATGTAGAAATCACGAACTAATACGGTGTTATAGGTGAATAAAAAAATAAATAAGAAAAATGATAAAAAAAATCATATCTCGCGTCCCATTCATACTAAAGCAACAGAAATCGGTGGAAGGGTAGGTTACTGTACGTACAGTTAATGGAATAAATAAAAACTGGAATACGTAGTTCCGATTTTTAAATAAGATTTTTTTTTTCGTTTTTCATGATGCGGATATCACGCAACTTTGATGATTTTTAAAAAAAAAGTTACAAGTCGTAGCAACGCCGGAGTTGAACTCTAGTACTAGAAATGATAGAAACTATCGATTACTTGAATAAAAACACAATGACACAAAAATCGGGTTCTTAACACACTGTGCGACCCTGACAATTCAACCCCAACAACTCAACCCCGATAGCTCGACTCCGACAACTAGACCCCGGATGACGACCCCGACAACAACTCGACCACGACATCTTGAATTTACACATACGACTTTTTGAATTTAGCTAGAAAAACCGACAAAGGTTTGCTCCTCATCGATCCGCCCGATTTTTAATGGGGATATCATGATAATTATGACAACTAGACATTCGTCATTTCGAGGAATAGCGCTGTTTCATGATATGCCCAGCCCAGTCACATCACGATGTTCCCATTTCTACGATCGGACGACGACATATCCACCGCCATTATCCTCACGTTAGCCAAACTCAAACTCAAAACTCATTTATTCAAAATAGACTAGAATGACTTAGTTCTTTTTGAACGTCGATTTTACAATATAGACATCCCCCAAAAAGCCCTCCCTTCACCGCTTCCTAGTGTTTATGCTGTGAAGAAGAAACGGCGCAACAAACTCCCCAGCAACACAGATATGTCTGTCAAGTGAATAAATTAATTGACTCTATACAAAGAAAATCATAATATTTTTTACAATAATAAAATTATGCACATAAAGGAAAAGTAAAAATGAAAATAGTACATAAGTAGGTATATAAATCAATTCTGTATGAATTGAGATAAATCAAAATCGTATCTAAATAATATAGATACTTATCTAAACAAACACATAAAAACTAATGGTTTCCAGGGAAGCCACATGTGCAGAAAAGAACTAGCGCCACACGTCCCTATCGTCAACATAGTCGTTTATCTTATAGTATGCCTTTTTAATGAGAACTGATTTAACGTATGATTTAAATTTGCCATCGGTGAGATCCGTAATTGTTTTGGGAAGCTTGTTATAAAATCTAACACAATTTCCTAGGAATGACTTATTCGTTTTGGATAATCTAAATTTAGGGACTACTAATTTATGTTTGTTCCTAGTATTTATATTATGAACCAGATGCCAGATGTATAATATATTGTGTACAGACGGCAGTCGCGTGGAGGTGGGCGGGTCGCTGGGCGGCGTGGGAGTAGTGTCGCTGTGCGAGGGCGGCGGCCTGCACACGCGCGTTCTGGGCGCGGGGCAGGCGCTGGCCGACACCAGCCACGACCACGACGACGGCAAGGCGCTGCTCTTCACTATACACCGGAAAGTCGACACCTACGCTGAAGCTGATGCGCCAGGTATGTGTGTAATATTAAAACTATCCCCGGCTGATTGGTAACGTCGTGCGTGGGTCGTTGAGCTCCTTAAAATTAGGTTAAGCTACACGTTTCTTATACATGCGTGCCGTCATTTGGGATTGGGACAGGTCAACAGTTAACCTGTTACTGAGTTACTCAAACCTACTATGGCTCTTTCCTCAAAAGGCCATTCCAAACGTTGCCCTACATTGTTACACTCACATAGTTTTATATCACAATGTCTGAACTTTTAAAGAGACCTTGACCTCTGAGTTTCTTTCGGCTTTTCTTCTCAGATGAGTTTCTTTCGGCTTTTCTTCTCAGAGCTAGTCAGATAGGAAATGCCAGCGCCAGCTAGTCTTTAAAAAAACATTACATTGGCTTGTAAAAGTGTCTGTAGCAGATTTATTTACGGAAATAAATATCATTTATGTTATTATCGATACTTTTCAAAAGTAGGGTTTGTGTCAATAAATGGAAGTTCTAGTTTAGGCATGATATTTTTTGTCAACTCCATGTCCAACGGAGGGTCCGTTTGACGTGGAGGTGACACGTCGATGATGACGGTCAAAGTACCTTAAGCTGTTCTATTCATTTTGGAAGATGTGCTCTCACTGTTTGTATTCCGCCAGAAACATCGTTGATATTTTAACTACCCATATTGGAGTCGCCAAAATATGATAATGTAGACCACACACTAGTCCTACCGCCTATAAATACACTGCATCATTTATTTGCCCATCATATACTTTGAAGTGGCAACAACTTACACTATTGTGTTTTTATACAGTTGTCGAAGCAACAGTCAGCTTACACGTAGCCAGCGTGTGGTACACCCACTCTGGACCGTTACTGCGAGAGCTCAAGTCTTGCCTCACGGAGTTCAAGCAGTACCTCGCCAACCTGGCGCGCTCCATCCGCGCCGCCGCCGCTGACATGGCCATAGGACTGGTGCACCCCAGGTACTATGAGAATGAGCTTTCAAGCAGGTGTTTGAACAATAAAATGCTAGAATCATGAAGAACTTAAAGTTTGAACATATTTTCACCTCAGGGGAGAGTCGTTATACGCGAATCCGAAGCTGTCACAGTCAACAGAAGGCGTGTCACCTCGTCGTCGCACCGTCAGCATGGGCAATTCGCTAGACGAGCCCGCTTCGCTCAAGTCTGACAACATTGTGCTTAGGTATAATGTTTTCTCAGTATTATGAGACATTAGTGTGAAATTGGCTGTTTATTGCAAATGTTTGTGTGCAGTGTAAACATCGAGCTGGAGTCTCCCGTGGTGGTGGTGCCACGTAACCCGCACAGCACGCAGGTGTTCGTGGCGCACCTGGGCCGCATGAGCCTCGCTAACCGGCCCGGCCCGCCGCACCATACGCTCTACAAAGTGCGCGTGCGAGACATATCGCTGGCCTCCGTGAGTACATTACACTGTAACGTACCAAGTACTACTGAACTGACCCAGAAATGGCTTACTTGGAGGTCGACACGTTAGTTTTGGTGGGAACAACTCTAAAAACTCTTAATTTAAATGACATTTTGTGCTTTTAAAGGACGTCATTTGAGACTTCAGAAGAATTACTGTCAGTAATATTACCTCTGGGAATATTACTATAGGCAACAGTATCAGTCGCATTGGCAATTAAACAATTGACAATATTACCTATGGCAATATTTCCGTTGAGAATATTACCAGTTCGTATTCACAATGCTGCCTTTGGATATCTTACCTTAGACTAGTATATTTTACCTTTGGCAGTATTACCATTGGCAACATTACCACTTGCAATATTACCAAAATAGCAATTTTTCTATTGTCAATATTACCGTATGCCACAATTAACAATATTATTATCTAGGACTAAAGTAACATTGGCAATATTAACGTTGCCAACATTTATCACAGTATAGGTCTAGAATACCAGTAGCAATTTCCTTTGGATACCTCTGATAATTTTACCTTTATCAATCTTACCATTGGCAATGTTACGAAGGTCTAAGTTGTTACCATGTATCTTAACTCAGGTGGACGTAGCAGACAAGTTGAAGATACACACGCTATCAGCCGAGAACATGCAGGATATATACGACGTGTCAGCCGGCAAGCCCGTCCTGCACAACACGGCGCTGCGGTTCACCATCAACTACTGTGACACTCAAGCTGATACTGACGCTGACTTCCAAAAACTTGCTAAAGAGAAGGTAAGAGTTATAAGCTCTACGTTGAATAAACTTGAAAGCCAGCTCCTCGCAAGACATGCGAGGAGCTTAACTTTAGCTGATAGTGATAGTCCTAAAAAGAAGTCCAACAGTGGGACCATAATGGGCTCATTATGTTAGCGATTACCGCCCTGGAGTATATGAGTTGGAAAAATCTTATGTTCATTGCGTTATCTGAGTGAAGTCGGTCCTATCAGTTAAGAGTAGGGTACACTGCGTGCAGGTAAGGTCTGAAAAATCTTGTGCGTCTTCCTTTTATCCACATTTTAAGTTTGTACATATCTTTGTGTATCTTATCTTTATTTGGTATGTCGTAGTGCGAGGTCCGCGGCAAGATAGTGGGCGGTCTGCACGTGTCGGCGAGACGCGAGCAGTACGAACAGTTACTAGAGACTCTACGCTGGATCACAACCGACAGCCCTGTCGACGTTGTCGATAGCTCTGGACCTCATAATCCGCCATCTCCGCACACTCAGGTACGTCACATAATGTCACGACTGCAGTGATACCTAATGTTGAAAACGGTCACATTATAACATGTTCTGCGTGGTAATTTAACGTCCTTTTTCTGAAAAGAAGTCTATTCAGCACTTATGTCATGTTGATACGTCTTAAGAATATACAGGGTGGAAAAAATCAATGGGCCCTGAAGGAAAACCACTTTAAATCCTTAAGATAGATTATTTCACCTGAAGGAAACATTCCTTTATTTTTAAAAAGAAACCAAACTGCATTCACAGATTTCTCGACAACCTTACCTAAACCGGGAATCGAACCATCTAAAAATTCAAAAAATTAAACACTCGCTATTTTATTCTACTAATCGGTAGGATTATTGTCAAATGGAACGTTCTATTTTTTAACTTTTCGTCAGAACGCCTCGTCTAAAGCCTGGCGTCGACTACAGCCGAAACGCGTCGAATCGAGTCGAGTCGCATTTGTTCCGTGTGAGGCGAAACGGTTAGTATTGGCAAGTCGTTAAAACATAAATTCGCGTGACAAGCGATGCGCGCGAGTTATGCGACTCGGCGCGTCTCGGCTCGTCGCTGATCGACGCAGTTTTGTAGTAAATGTATAGGAGGCGAATTATTGCGGTTCTATTCGACTCGACTAGGCGAGCCTAGTGGACGCCAGCTTTAAGAGGGAAATGTGCATAGAATTATTATTACCAATTAAACGATTTTCTTATCTAAGTCTTCAACAAGGTACTTAGAGATAAATTAGCAAGCTTGTACTTCATAGAATGTCTATAAAGGTAAGAGTTAAAAAAAAAGTGTCTTTTACTTATTAAAAGTGAACAGTTCTAGTCTAGGCAAAGTTGATTAAAGCCCTTGTGTACTAAATATTAGATTTAATGGATATCTTGTACGACAGACGAGTGTAAGACCTAATGTTTCTTGGAGAAATTTTATCTTTAACATTGACTGTATCGACTAGTGAAATAAAATAGCGAGTATTTATTTTTTTAATTTTTAGCTGGTTCGATTCCCGGTTAAGGTAAACTTGTCGAGAAATCTGTGAATGCAGTTTTGTTTCTTTTTAAAAATAAAGGAATTTTTCCTTCAAGTAAAATAATCTATGTTAAGGATTTAAAGTGGTTTCCCTTCAGGGCCCATTGATTTTTTCCACCCTGTATAGTTCAACAATTTAAAACGTTCCGTCTGTGCTTTTGAACTGGCTGGAATGCTTAAAATGATAGGTCCACAAAAAAGGTTAAATGTATTGAGAGGCATAATATTTCCCTTTGGTACCAGATGCGGTCGGGGTCGGGCGCGCTGCTGGAGGGCGCGGTGCCCACGCTGCAGCTGGACCCGGCCATGCGCGCCGCCGTGCTGGCCGTGCCGCCCCCTGCGCACGCGCACGCCGCGCCCGAGCCCGCGCGCGCCGCGCATCACATCGCACCGCTCACCGGTAACACGACTCTCTAATAGCAAATACACGCCTTAACGAGACCCAATCTAAATTTACGTATGTTTTATCATTTATTTCGATGTTGCCAATAACTTGCTTATTGGGTGATTTCGATGACCCACTGTTACACGAACTTAACTAATGAAAAAAGCGTCATGAGCTGGAAATCAATTTTACTTCATTATTGTATACATTTCGCTGTATCCTCCGTCTTACAATTTTCATTCATTAAATTACAACCTTTCAAAAAATATTATGCGATGTTTATCATGTGACAGTGAACTTCGAGCTGCCTACATTCAGCGTGGAGCTACGTGCTGACTTGGGCGAGGGTGAACGCAGTCTCGTGGAGCTGTCTTTCAGAGAGTTCAAGCTGAACTACCAGAAGACACACCCCTACGAAAATACGCTGCAGGTGAGAAATTATTCATAGTTGAAACTGCGCCATGTTACTAATACGTCGTGCTATAGAAATTACTTTTATATCTAATTCTAAATATCAGTCGCAGTAAGAATACGGAGATTTTATCTAAATCTTTAGTAAAATTGGTTAATCTCGGAAAATAGTATTTAACGCCATCTTTCTGTGCTCATCTAAAGGGCGGGGCTCGTGTCCCGAGCTGCCTAACTGCAGTTCGGGAGATAAAACTCGGGACGTCACATTCTGATTTAAAATGTAATCGAAAAATGTTACAAAATAAAGCATCTTTTAACATTTTGCGCAGAGAAAACGCCTGTGTATTGGTTTATCTCCTATTTCCGCCCTCAGGTATCGCTGCATTCAATAACAATGGAGGACCTAACTAAAGAGCCGGATTCTAAGCACCGGATGCTGATGGTGTCCCACACGCCCCAGATGCCTCCCAAGGCCGTGTTCGTGTCCAAATCGTGTCCAGACTTCGTGACGGAGTACGCGGACGACATGTCCAGCGTCAGCTCGCTGCAATACATGAAGTGGTGTTCGAGTTCACTTCCGAGTCAGCTTAATGTGGCTGCTAAAGAGGTGAGGCAGAGTAGAAACATTATAAATAGCGAATTCGCATGTTACTCCTGGAATACAGAAATATTCATGTCGCTGTGTTTCCACATAATTGGTATAGCTTGGAGTTACGCGATAATATTTGCCAAACCTAAAAGTGCCTTACGCATTAAACTGGTCGATATACAGTAACCATTTTCTTTTCACATGATTTCACTATCAGTAGGTAATCATTTCATATAGTACGAAATGATGGCTTGTTTCTGATAGCCCTCGCGCTATTTGTTTTGTTTTAGAGCAAGGAGCGTCGTAACAAACGTGACAGTAAATGCGGCGTGACCCCACCGTGCTCTCCTGAATGCGACGCCGGCCCCGACGCCGCAGGAACCGGCGCACGCGGTGCGGGGGACCCCGATGACAACCTGGTGTGGCTATCTGTGCATAACAGGGACCCACATCACCCGCACTTTAGCGACAAGTATGACAAGGTACGATTGATAAAATGGCTGCTTACTATCGGACATTATTTAGAACTGAAACAGTCGAAATTAATTATATTTCCAAGTAGAACTTTCACCATCAGAATATTGTGATGTGATCATTTCTAAAGAATAAACTCTTGACATTTGAATTGTGCGCAGATATCAAAACTGACCAAAGTGGATTTCAATTGCCTAAACTTGGTGGTGAGCATCGACAGCTGGGTGGCTGTCCTAGATTTCTTCGGCATCGCCGGTGATGACTTACCTGACAGCGAGCACGGTCCCGAGCCGCAGCAGACTGGTAAATATGATCAGACTGTATTTAGGGCTTTTTCGTTCGCCATTAATTTATTATAATAATTCTAATCCAGTGATATTGTAAAGAATTTTTACAATAGAAAAATCTAGATTAACTCCAAGGTAAGTCTTGCTATCGAAGTCAAAACATTAAACTTTGTTGTCGTACTTTTTGATCTATCTATACATATAAAAGGAGAAGCTGACTGACTGACTGACTGATCTATCAACGCACAGCCTAAACCGCTGGGGTTAGAAACTTGAAATTTTGACAGTAGATTCCTTTTGTGACGTAGGCATCCACTAAGAAGGGATTTTTCGAAATTCAACCCCTAAGGGGGGTAAATAGGGGATGAAAGTTTGTATGGAAAATCGTCACTTAACGGGTTCAAAATTTCACGCAAGCGAAGCTGCGGGCGAAAGCTAGTAAATTATAAAGCATGTGGTATTTGGTTGTTCAGCTTCGCACAGCATGTCAGGTTCGGGCGGCATCACGCAGACGGAGGTGTCGGTCCGGTCGCTGAGCGTGGTGGTGGTGGCGGGGCGCGGCGAGGCGTGCCGCGCGCTCGTGTCGCGCGCGCGCACGGTGGCTCGCGCCGACGCGCACGCGCACACGCGACACATCCAGGGCCGCCTGGGAGCCATATCGCTCACCGACCTCACGCCGCACTCCGTGCTGTGGCGGGATCGGTTCCGCACGCATGGCGATCACGCGCTCACCTTTCAGTACCAAAGGTTAGTATGCGATTCTAACTAAAACAGAACACTACTGGGGGAGGTCTTGGCATTAGATTAAAAACCATGTTATGAAACTCGCTACTACGTAGCACAAAAGTGTTTGCAGGGGGTCTTGTTGCTTGTTTCATGACGGTGTATTTTTAAGAAAAACATACATTTAAAATGAGCCCTCCACGAGGGCACCCAGCACCGCGAATGCGCCTAGAAGGTGCCCTCAAGGTGCCCTCCTGGAGGGCACTGAACCTGTTAAAAGAAGCAATGCAAGTCATCTTGCTTGACAAGATACTAACCACAGAGCCAAAAAATCTTCTCGCCGAACATTTTTGGGCTAAAATGTAGGATATGGCAGGGTCCACCACATATGGAGGGAACGACTTGCGCAACCCAGCGCAGGGCACGCCGCAATAGCGGCGGTAAGACCCGTTATGGAGGAGTGGCTGGAGAGGCGGCATGGCGCCCTCAGCTTCCGGCTGACGCAGGTACTCTCGGGACATGGTTGTTTCGGAAAGTACCTGTGTCGCATAGACCGGGAGCAGACGCCCGGATGTCACCATTGCGTCGACTGCCCCGAGGACACGGCGCTGCACACGCTGCAGGCGCGTCCTGCGTGGGCGACGCAGCGCCGCGAACTAGTCGCGGCAGTCGGTAGTAACCTCTCGCTTCCGGTTGTGGTTCTGTCCATGGTCGGGAGCGAGACTGCGTGGGAAGCCGTCGCCTCCTTTTTCGAGGAGGTGATGGCGACCAAGGAGGGAGCGGAGAGGGAGAGAGAGGCGACTACCACTCTCCCTTCCCGCGCCAGGCGCACCGGCCGCCGCCGGAGGGCGCGAGACGATCTCCGGCCACGCTAGTGTGTGGCCTGCGGGCGACGGGTTAGGGGACCCGTCGCCCGACCAGTAACAGGCCCGAGAAGGCGGCGCGCCGTGTTCCACGCGCGAGTCCTCTCTGGAGGACGTGGGGCAAAGGGGTAAAGCCCCACAGAAGGAGAGGTCCGCCAGGGGCTGGCGGACCGAGGCCTGCCGGGGTCGCGGTGCATGCAGCTGCGAATCCCGCGACCCTGGCCATAGGTCAGGAGAAGGAACACCGTGGGTTTTTAGCCGGTAAGAGTCCGGCATAACCCTTCGCCTTCCCCGGGCGGAGGGTATCCATGAGGATTTTCCCATGAGAAAAAAAAAAAAAAGGGTCCACCACATACATATGTCTTGCTCTGGCTTCTTTACGAAAGCAGAAATGTAATACATCTCTTGTGAAATATCACTTCAGGATATCGATCCTTTTGAAAGATCCTACTTACTCCAGTACACAAAACTATACTATACATTCCTTTCTTTTCATTAAACCTTTTATAAATTGAAATAAATACTTGTTATGTCAGATTGAGCACTGTAGAGGCAGCATCAGCGGGACACGAGACGAGCCTAAGCATCGAGATGGGCCCCGTCACCTATGTGCACACCAAGCGATTCGTGCAGGAGCTGCAGGCCTTCGCCCGGGACTTCAGTCTGCTGCGGAGAGTCATCCTGCAGGCTAGGCTTAAGGTACATACGTCATATATTATATGACTGTGTTTATAAGTGGACTCATACAAGAAAAGACAGCGAATAAAAAAAAAGAATTACGTCATCGAATCCTAAGATCACGCTAGAACAATGCGCAACATGAAACGCGCTTGGTCGGTAATCGTTCCGTCGCAGAAACATCACATGTTGTCCTTTCACAAGTATTCTTGTCAATGATGTGTACTTGTAACAGGTGTCAGTAATCTCTGGAGGCGCCCGCGCGTCTCGCATGAAGCTGCGCCTGCGCTGCTCGGCGCCCGTCATCGTGCTGCCCGTGTCCGGCAGAGCTCGCAACGCACTCGCAGCTCACCTGGACCATCTGACACTTGATAATAGCTTCATGTATGCCGGGGATGAGGGGACCGTCAGCACCATGACTGATCCTAACTGTGGTGAGTTCTCAGTAATTCAATACATTTATTGGAAGCTATCAACAATGTTTTCTTATGCAAAATCGTTGATTCAGTCAGATACAGCAAAGTAGAACTGGGAAAAAATGCTTATGTTCTACTGACTACTATACTGCATGGTTCAAGCAATGTTTTAATTGAATACTGTGCATGTTTCTGTGACAATAGCGACGCGTGAGCTGCTGGACGTGCGGGTGGTGCGACTGTCGGGCGTGTCGCTGTGGTGCGCGCGCGGGGGGCGGGGGCTGCGCGTGCGCCGCGTGGGCGCGCCGCTGCTGCACGCGCCCGCCTCGCTCGAACTGCACATCGAACACAACATGGACCACACGCACACGCACAACGGTATTATACGAAATTATGTTTCATCATAGGTTCAAATCGTTTGACGGCCGTATCAAACTATCCGACGTGTGTGACTGTGACGTGTTCATCTCGAACGGTACAGATTCGCAAAACACATGCTTAAAAGCTTGTTGTACTTATAAATACATACCGTGAATGTGAATGTGAAAACATCTCACAGATAAGCAAATTGTATTATAGCCTTACCGTCGTAAACGTGGCCCATCAGATGGTCTGCGGGACACAGGGCGACGAGTACACACGCGTACTCGCTTGTTCATAGATAGAAACGCGCGAAGTATCGGTCGGCAACGGACTGGCTGTTTGGCCGGACCCTTCCCCACCCTCATCGTGGAAAGCTATATGATGTATGTTTGAACAGTGGCCGACATGACGATCCAAGGCTCGCTGACAACTCTTCAGTGCGCGTTGGACCCTTCACAATACCGGCTCGTGCGTGGTGTGCTGGCGCATAACCTGGCCGAGTGCGTGGACGACCTGCAGCCGCGCGACCAGGCGCCGCTGCACCCGCCCACGCACCACCAACAGCAGGACGTAAGTATATCATCTAAATAATCTAAAATATTTACTATTATCAGCCAATCAACAAAACAGAGTGATCGGAATCGGGTAGCAAAGAATATCTGCTGAATAAAAGTAGTGCGTGCTGACTATGACGTTGCGATGCAATGATTTGTTCCAAAGGCACAGACGCCGCTTTCACAACCATACATGTTTTGAACAACATCAAAAGAAAACTATAAATTGTCATCGACATGTTTCACATAGATATTTCTAATGGAGAGTGCTTCCGCTGCCGGCGTCGGCACCCAAAAATAACGCCATTAGGAACCGGCACTACATTACTGCCGGCAGCCGAGATTAAAAACATCGGCTGTCGGCACCCAAAATGGACACCGGTGGCGGTAATAAGTTGTTTGGTAGGTATGTTAGTTGAAAGGTAGGTTAGATTTTAGGCCAAACATTGGAACTTGTCTTCCAACTGACTAATTTCAGGAGTAAGCGAAGCAAGCTCGGTAATTTGCAGCATTCCGACACGAATAGGTTAGGCTCGAAAGGAATGAAGGGGGCTAGAGTGAGCGAGCAAAGCGAACGAACGAAGCCGCCGTCATCCCCTTCGTGTCAGGTCACTTTAAACCCTGCAGTCTGCGCGGGGCTCCGTCGACTCTGCTTTGGAAACCCAAACAACCTTACAAACATCCCCTTAAGTTTTTCATTTGATTTTATTGTGAAAATGTGTGTGACGAATAATCGTCTCATGAAGAGTTTGAAGAGGCCTTGAAGGTGTAAAAAAACAGTGTATGTAATCGGCGCGGCGCCGGCAGCCAGTTTGGTTATCAGAGCCGGGACTCGTTATGGCATCCGGTGCCGGTAGCGGAGGCACTCCCATTTCTAATGCACGAAGTGCGAATCATCTTTCTAAGAAAATAACGTTCTGTGCGCATTTACCTATCTACACTGTACACTATGTACACGACGCCCCTCCTCATTCTACACTACAACACACTTACTCCTTAGGTGTGGACAACAAGTTCTCTAAAGCTGGACCTTCACGACGTGATGGTGAAGCTGGAGCCAGAGCACGGCGTGTCTTCACTCGCGTGCATCAACTTTATCAAGTCGCGGCTCGTTGTGGAGACGTATTCAGACCTCAGCCAGGACATAGACCTCGTCTCACAGGTGCGTATTTAACAATGGTCTTATGATCGGGTTAATCCCGGGAGCTGCTGTCTCTGAAATTGAAACGTTAAGCGAACCGCCAACGGTTTTATCATGGTAAATTTGTAGGGGTCAACCTCCAATCTAATTAGATAGGACTGATATGAGTTTAAATACTTGGTCGAAAGAGCTTCGGTTTCAAGTTCGTTATGATTATTTGGTTAGAGGAAGAAAAACATTTAGTCAGCGGCAAAATGAACATCATAACAATATAACTAGATAGACATTATCACAATTTGTTTTTGTTTAGGGTTTTTGTGACTTCTGTCGTTTGGGAACCTTAAATTTTGTTTAGATATACTGTGTCATTGGGTGTCTGTTGGTGACTAAAATTACAATTGCAGGAAATTCTAGTCAGTGACACGCGATTTGCAAAGGAGCCGGCCAATCGTCGCGGTAACGTGTTCAGCCATATCGTTCAACCTATGCCTGAGCAGCGACACAGCGTGCAGGCTGAAGTGCATGCCAGGTGACGTACACCCAGATATAGTATGATAAGTGACTCCCTACATTCGCCTTGCGACGGACGAACACACACGCAGCGTGTTCTTGCACGGAATCAAACGAATCAAAGTACGGTTTCACTCGCGACATCAATTAAACTGATTTGGCGCGGCATACCTGTAAGTGTAGCGTGCGAATCCCATCTAATGGAAGCCAGATCAGCGGCGTGTGTGATAATGATTAGTGCTCTGTTCTCCACATGATGCTGAATTGAAGATTTTTTTTAGAACATTGCCCCACACTAAGATTTATCTTGTATCGTGGGCGCGTTTACAGACACAAATCTCACAAACAAACGCCCAGACCCGAAACAACCATCTGTAGGCCATGCAAATTTTTGTTCCGTGTGGGAATCGAACCCACGACCCGTAGCGCAGAAGCCAATCGCTCAGCCACTGCACCAAACGTGTCGTCCTTATTTATCAAACCTTTTAATATTTTATGCAGAAAGCGTCGCGACTCTTCAGCGTACACGATCCTAGTGAACAACATGCGGCTGATGGCGGTGTTGGACTGGTGGGAGTGTGCCAACCAATTCATCATGCAGCCGCCGCCGCCGCCGGCAGACCCTGATCAGGCGCATCTGTATGTATTTTTGTTGTATCATCTCATCAAAGTCTACCGCTGAACCTTTCGGTGTCTATCGAAATTTACCATGCTAGTTCTGGTTTTGGTGACTTTAGCCATTAAGGTAAAAAAAAAACTATCAGTGAAGCGGCCTTTTAGTTTGCCGTAACTATTTACTTCGCTTCTGCAACGTAGGAATCACTTGTATGTTTCTGGTATCAGCGAGGAGGCGCTATGCGCAGCCCGTAGTGCCGCCAGTCCGCAGCCGGTGCACCTGCAGGAGGAGCCGCATATGGAGCTCAAGCTTAACGTCACGGACTCGCAGTTGGTACTCGTCGAAGACCCTTCTGTCTGGGATACTAATGCAGTCATCCTCAGGGTAAGAATTTTTGTTGTATTACTCGTTTTTAGCTTGCTATTGCTCGAGTGCACTTGACTTATTTGAACGCTGTTTTTGGCGCGTTGTCGGTATTGGACAGTACAACTCAGTGTAACACTTCAGGGACTATAAGTGTGACTGGTATTGTCTAGTCTCTTACGACTGTTCTAACAAAAAGTTCTAACCCAATGCCAGATTTTTTTACTGTGACTTAAGGGCGGAGGATAAAGCGGACACTTCAGTTTTGCCCATACAGTCTAGTCTACTGATTCGATTTATCAACGTCCTCATGTTTGTTTGTTTCAGAGCACAACAGTGATAACATATCGATGTGCAGACGCACAAAAGCCAGTGTCGTGTGAGCTAAATGAACTAGAAGTATTCTCTTGTGTCCTTGGCTTAGAAGAAGAAACGGCATTGTCCATAGTGGAGCCAGCCGCGGTACACGTCGCCATTGATGCTAACAGAGTCTTACATGTAAGTAAACTTGTCGTCATTACCCTGGGAGAAGTTCTCCCGGCATGAGTTCTAGCCTTAACAAATGTGGCTGGATATGAATATTGCATTAATTAGTTATTTTATTTGTAGGCAGCGATGAGCACACTGAACTTGCGACTGTCGTACCACGACATGCGAATGTTTGCGTCGATGTTGCAGTCCTTACCCGTGCAAGCGAGAGCTGCTTTGTCTGGTAAGTTTAAATAAAACTATCTAGTTTGTGTTGGAACAAGGGCTTAGAGTTCAGTAGTGAAAGAAATAAACAGTATAACTTGAACTCTCACTCTATTCAAATAGTATGGAACCATTTGTGTTACCAGCGCCAACGTCTGTCTCTTTCAAAGTTGTAACTTCCGGAAAAATCTTGTTCAAAAGTCCTTTTTATTTATTGTCAAAAATGTAGAGTATGTCGTACGAGTATGTAGAGATGTCAAGTTCATACCTACACAGTAAGGCAATGCTATTTTAAATAATTTTTTAGGCAAATCCCTGCTATCGTCGGACGTGGAGGACGCGCCAGCCAACAGCGTGCACATGCGCGCGGGCACCAGCGCCGCCGTCAGCAGCAGCGTGGCCAGCAGCGGCGTGGCCAGCAGCAGCGGCTGGATGTACCGGCCGCGCTGGCTGCGCACACAGCCGCCGGACCCGCCCCCGCCACCACCCAAACCTAATACTTCCATATGGCCACTGAGAGCCGTGCAGGTGTGTAAGCGGATTCAGCCTATTTGCAATACAGTTTAGCAATATTCTTTAGCAAGACAGCATAAACATTGAACGCACTTGTCTCACCGCGAACGATGAGCGAGCAGCGACTAGAGCTAGAAGCTAGAAACGAGTTGGCGAGCAGCGAGAAGCGAGTGTGTAGTTCCGATAATTTTGTCGCTGGGCTTTA
The DNA here is from genome assembly GCA_905220435.1 of Amphipyra tragopoginis. NCBI lineage: Eukaryota > Metazoa > Arthropoda > Insecta > Lepidoptera > Noctuidae > Amphipyra > Amphipyra tragopoginis. Next base: position 27,344,651 of record HG992004.1, read on the forward strand.
AGCGAGTGTGCGAGTGCGACGGGCGATTACTCGCACCACTCGCAAATGACCGCTGGTTGGTCTCTCGGCATAGGTTCTTACTGCCAACCGAGCATCGCTGAGCAAGTATCGCTTAGCGAGTATTATCTTTGATAGATCTTGTCGCTCAGCGACAAACTAGTGGAGCGAGTCCTCGCCGGCAGTGTAAACAGTCAGCGATCAACTGTTAATATACGCGTCTCTTTTGTTTACACGGAATGTATATCTATTGTACGTTTCTTGAGCGAGAAAATAGCCGATAGTTAATCGCTTCCTCGCCGGCAGTGAGACAGCTGCCTAACGGGCTAAAAGCGGAGCGAACGTCGCGCTTTGTCTTGGAGTACGCGAGTTTAGCACAGCGTTCACCCGGCATATACCGACATTTAGATACCTCATTGCTAGCTATAAAGACAAGATAAACTTGTTTTTTTTTACGTTCATCTTTTATTTAAAGAAATCGCTCGATATCCTCAACCTATGTTGCCCAACATTTTGTATCACCGAGTTACTGAAGATTAACAACTCTTCAGCCATCTTCTATTGTGATTGTTTGTGCAGGTGGCGGCGGACTGCATCACCCTGTGCGTGATCGACGACTGTCTGGACTCCGACGTGCCTCTGCTTGAAGTGTCGCTCAGTGAACTGCAAGTTGAACAGGTATTTATTAAGTCAATTTGATTTTGTGTTACTTATTTTATAGTGGATGAAATATGTTGTTGACTTTCAATTTCATTTTTGATGTCCCTTTTATTGCAGATAGAATCGATTAGAACTGTCTGCGAATAATTTTAGTTTTATCGCACCATCTTCAATAATTATGTGCAGTGTCCACAACATATTTATCATATCTCCAAACCTGTGTAGTGGTGTTCAGAAAGAAAGCATTATTTTCTATTGTCCAGGACCTTCGCAAGGTGGAGGAATCATTCGAAGACCCTATGCTAGTATCAACACCGGCAGGTCCGGGCGGTGCCATAGTGCCGCGTGCATCAGGCGCCGGCGGCGGCCGCCTTGCAGCATTGCTTACTATAGACTATTACAACCGCACGCTCTCCGGCTGGGAACCGGTTGTTGAGCCGTGGAGGTAAGTTTCTTCTTACTATGTGACTATAATAATATGTTTTTACATACTAAAATGCCTGAGGTTATCAAATGGTTTGGAAAAATTACAGAATATGCTAATTTCATTCTACGAGTTCTTCCAGGCATTGTAAATCTGTTTTGATAAAGCAACATTTGCAACTGTGATTGGGATATAGGTCGAACAGTACCAAGACTTGCATATTTTATAATGTCCTAGGTTCGAGACATCCTGGGAGTACACTCTGACAAGTGAGCTGTCCCTCGGACGAGTTCAAATGGAAGTGTCTTCAACGGAAATATTGAACACCAACGTGACGTCATCGCTCATCGAGCTGTGGCAGTTGGTTCGCGCCAACTGGACGGCCGACTACTACGCGCCGCAGGTAACACCATGATCACAGGTGCACACCATATCTCATTCCATACACTCGATAAATGCAAGCGTTTTAGAGAAAATGGGATTCCGCCCTCGTACCTAAGGCGCCAGAAGGAACACTGTGGGGTTTTAATTCGTGCAAGACGAACACAACCACCTCGCTGTTCCGCGATGGTGTGGTATCTGGAGGGAATTACCCATCCCCCCATAAAAAAGGTCTTCCTTCTGGCCAGTCCTCTGTGTATCAGGTATTGTCAGTAGTAAAATGGCTATTAAAGACACCGAAGACTAGGAAGGGCAGGTTCTTTCATAGCATTCATCCACTGCTTCTTTGTTCAGCCCAAAATCTAGTACTGAGCTATTGTTACACACTTGGATTACGGGCTATGATTGATGTCACTTATTTAGCATAGCATTGAGTTTAAGGTCTGATCATATCCCATCTCACAGTCACCGTAGCATCGTCAGCTTAGATATCTCATCATCATCAGTATCTGCTAGCCACGTGTTTAAAGGCGCGTTTTTGTTTACGTAGTCGTCCGGCACACAGGAGCAGTCTCCGAAGGGCAGTCCGGCCGGCCACCGGCGGCGCTCGCCCTTCGTGCCGTACGCGTTGCGCAATCACACCGGACACCGACTGTGGTTTACCACGCTCGTCACCACCTCCGATGTGTGAGTTATACAAAATCTATTACACATATCTATGACAGTTGACAGGCAAGTGATTTTTCAAAAAAGGATGTTAATGCCTTCGTCAACCGCTATCAAGAACGTATATCCCTGAAATGCTGCCGTCTTTCTATAATTTATTGGTCTGTGATTTTTATATGAACCTTTGAGTATAAAGCCGGGTCCGCTGCGCTGTGTTTTTGTTTTTGCAAACAGGATAACATTGTTTGCTAACCGAATAGGGGCGTGGCCTAACAGTTTTGTTAGAAAATTGGCGCTGCGGACCCGGCTTAACTTTGTTTGCTAACCGAATAGGGGCATGGCTTAATAGTTTTGTTAGCAAATACACAATAACATGTTAGAAAATTGGCGCTGCGGACCCGGCTTTATATGTACACACGGCTACACATCAAGTTATACAAATCCAGTTTACACTGACCTCTCACTGTAAGGAAATCCTATACAATGCGAGATCACCTTATACTGGAAATGTACAGCTTGATCTGTAGCTGTGCGTACACCTGACGCTATGCTCAAGCTTATTAGACAGTTAGGAATCAGTTCTCGCAAGCGACGGCCAGACAGATTAACATGACCGTTTGCTTGGTATGTGGTGTACAGGTTGCGCGAGCAGCCGACATGGTCAGGGCCGGACGACTCGTGGATGATGGTGCGCGCCGGCGACACGGAGCCCTTCTCGTTCGGGCTGCGGCGCGGCCGGCGCAGGGGACGCGCCCCCGCCGCGCCCGCCGGACACAACGCTGCGCTCAACCAGCTCGCGCTGCGCCTCGACGGCTGGTCGCCGCCCGACCCCGTCTGCGTTGACAGAGTCGGCGTCTACTTCAGGAATCTTACACATGCGGTAACTATACGCTTGATCATTATTTACCAATTCATTCATTGAATATTCATTGGACAGTTTGAACAAAGCGATCGTATTGCAGAAATCAGGTGCGGAGGCCCGCATAGTGTTCGAGGTTTCTCTGGAAGGGTCAGCCCGCAAACTTGTGACGGTACGATCTGCACTGCAGCTCGTCAACAAGCTGCCGCATCCTGTGGAAGTCAGAGTAGACCACGCACCATCAGCAGGTGAGATAATTTTATTCCATCACTAGGGCTCAATAAGTTGATTACGTCACATCTCTTCAGTCCACAACTACAACCGTAGATAATGCATTCTCGTGTCATTTTCCTACATAAGTCGTCGTGAACATAACCACAGTTTAACAATCATACAGTTGGAAAACGAATGTACTTGCGTAGAGAAACGGTGGGCATCTCGCGAGGAGGTGGGCGGCGCGGATCGCGGCCCCCGATCACGCTTAGTTTGCGCACTCGAACGTTGAGGGCAGACGCGTCCGGATCTGGTACATTTCCTCGAAAGACACTTGCCCGACTCCCTTTGCGCGATTGGACTTTTGAGCGACTAGACTTAAGTTTTCCCTCCAGAGGGCGGCGGCGGTCATAATCAAAACCCAAGATGGCGGCTGTGAAATTTTACAATATATGCGTCACGGGTATCGTTTCCGTGATTTTCGGGGGTGCTGATGACGAAAATAAGGTCAACGTCAAAATCCAAGATGGCGGCTGTGAGATTTTACAAAATATGTGTTCTGGGTGTCGTTTCCGTGTTTTTCGGGGGTGCTAATGACGAAAATGAAGTCAGCGTCAAAATCCAAGATGGCAGCTGTGAAATTTTACAAAATATGCGTCATAGCAGATGTCAGGTCCATGGACCATCAGCGCCCCGTAAAACCATGGAAATGACGCCTCTGACAAATATTTTGCAAAATTTCGCAGCCGCCATTTTGGATTTTGACTTCGACCTCATTTTCGACATCAGCGCCCCCGAAAACCGCGAAAACGTCATCCATGACGCATATTTTGTAAAATTTTGCAGCAGAAATAAATATCTCGCAAATGTCCTTTCGCGGAACTGTATACGCGCAAATGACTTTCGCGGAAATGTCAGTCGCGCAAGTGTCGGTCGCGCAAGTGGTTTCGCGCAACAGTCTATTCGCGGAAACGTCCAGTCTCGCGCAAGTATCTAGTTGCGGAAATGTGTAGTCGCGCAAAAGTCCATTCGCGCATATTTATGTCTAGTCGCTCAAAGGGAGTCGCGCAAGTGTCTTTTGCGCAAATGTACCAGATCCAAATTAATTATTGTTCATTAATTAAATAAATGATTACATAATAATCACATTTATTTTATTTTTATGTTTTGACAACCCTTGCACATTAGCGACTGATAGCGTAAGTACTTACACGGGCGGGCAGTGTCGTCCGACATCAAAGGCGTTTCCCAACTGTATGATTGTTAAGCTGTGACATAATTAACGACTACGTGTGCCGAACTACTAAGGCCTCGTTCAGGGAGACGTGGGGCGTTGCGCGGCGCGTCTGGCATCGCGTCGAATGCCGCGTTGCGTGTTTTCTTCGTTCACGGAGAAGCGCCAGCCGCAGCGTTACACGCACAAATACAAACATATAGTACTGTGTAGTTCCGTTTATGAAGACGCGGGGCGTCGTGCGGCGCGTGGTGCGGTGCGTGGGGAATGGCAGTGTTCGCTGCGGCCGCTTCAGCGGACACCGCAGCTTCCGCTTTTGGCAGTCTTCTTTGGACATCTCACAACGCAGACGTGTCGTTACAATGGAGTATGATTTCGTCGACATATTACTAGAAGATAATTGCAACATACAACAAGCTCGCTCGCCTTCGATGCCAAAAACAAACTGACACGCTGACTGACGCGACGGTGGCAGCCGCGGCACACGCGTAGTGCCCCGTTGCGTGTAGCGCCCAATATCAAACAAAACGCGCGTGATGAAGCTTCTACATGAACGCTCTCATACATTACCATATGTTTGATTAGACCGCGGACGCCCGACGTACCGCGCATCGCCCCGCGTCTTCCTGAACGAGGCCTAAGGTAGACAGATGTGAACAACAATACCAAAATTCCAATTGCTCAACTAGACAAGTGTTATTGTTCTGTTTAAATATAAAAAGTCAAAGTCAAAATCTTTACCAAATTGTTAGTAAATGAAATAATTCCTTATTAGACTACAATTTAATTAGAGTAGTGTTTTGTTACCGCATTTGACAACATTAGGGTGTTTCACGAATCATGATTTACAAACATGTCCTGTATACACCGTACATAGATGTAGAGCGGTTGTACTTGTGCGTGCGCGCGCTGCACTCGGTGCGCGTGGCGTGCGCGGCGCTGTCCCGCGCGCACCTGCCCACGCACGCGCCGCGCCCGCTGCTGCTGGGCATCAGCCTACCGCTACACCCTATATTTGTCAACTGCGGTACCCTTACCTACCCTTACATCTTATACACGCTGTATATTGCAGACTGCACTAGTCGTAGAGTTTACAATAACTTTAGTATGTATTTAGTGAAAAAATATTGACATGTTCTAGTTGGATATTAGTTTACTTATTTGAAGACTGTATATTTCATTATTTAAAAATAATACACTATTTTATCATTCTGTAAATTAAAACAGCTTCTTTAAAACGATTTGCTTTGTTGTATTTATTAAACGCAAGTTTGTAATTGCACTATATTATTCTTGGCTGATGTTTATAATTATTGCTTTAACAGTGCCATTTCACGCGTTCCGGTTGCCAATCGTTTATTTGCGACAAGAACGTGTTAAGTCCGAAAATCGGATTTTTCAGAAAACGCCTTTATTTCAAACTACCAAAGGCTGGATATAGTCAGGGTTAAGCAACCGGTGGCGAATTTAATATGGTGTGAAATGGAAATCTCTCTCGCATGTTTAAAATGAAATTGAGAGCGATGGAAAGAGCTTATTCAGAATAAAAACTTCTGGAAGGACTTAGGTCCGCACTAAAAAAAAATATTCTCTCTGGAGTAAGCTCCCAAAGAGCGCTGCCCTAAAGTAGAATTTCATTCATATAGCAATTTTTTTAAATTTATTTTAGAACATCACTTCTGAGGCGCTTCTCAAATGAGTAAGGTTAATTAATACGAATCTTAGGGGGTGTACATTGTTTCGTTGAGATTGTAGGCATTTCTAGTTTAAGTGATCTGCGAGAAACTGTTGTAAGCCGGTGGTGTTTGTTGCAGCCCAGTGGAGCAGCGGCGGCGGCGGCGTGCGGTGCGCGCAGGTGGCGGCGGGCGCCACGTGGGCCGCGCCGCTGGCCGCGCACCCCGCCGCGCTCTGGACGCGCCCGCTGCTGCGCGCCGCGCACGCCTCCGCACCCGCGCCCGCGCCCGCGCCCATCGACTGGCGAGCTGCCCCGGCCTCCAGGGCGCTACTGCACTACGAGTGTAGAGCTCCTCCCGACCATATCTACAGGTGAACTTTTGAAAAACATCACGTGTTCTTCCTCTTAAAACATCTTTTTTTTAAACACGTTTTGTTTTTTTTTTTAACTCTCTACTAAGTAGAGGGTTCCTGTGGCCAGTAGTTGATTGTAGCCAGAGAAATACCACGCTACGTCAATTCCGGGCAGCATAAAGTAGTAACATTACGTTGCTCCAAAGCGTTTTCACGGTTAGTCACAAGGTGTGACCTGGTTTTTGAAACTACAAACGTTTTAACTTGCTGAAACAATTAAAGTCCTGCAATAAGGAATTAGATCTAAGTAGGCAATTGTATGATGTTGACACTGTAAACCTGCAGGAAGAGCTATTGCGCAGGGAAAACTTTTTAAAGGAAGTATACAATAAGTATGAACTGAGCCAACAAATGTTAAGTGAGCGCTTGCAGGCGGCTGGTGAGCTGGTGGATTTAGTGAGGTACAATGCAGAAAGATATGAGTCTTTAACTAATAATCTCTCTTGTACTTGTGCCCGCTCCCCACCACCTCCCCAGCCCCAGTATGTTGCACCTTCAGCCTTACCCGTAGTACCTCAACCAGTAGAAAATGTAAACATCAAGCCAAGTAGGACGATATTATACTCAGATAGATTAGGAATAGGCTTTGGATCATTGTTAAATAATTGTCTGAACCACAACATAATTAACCATTGTTACCATGACCTACATTTTAATGAAATTGTAAACAAAATATTAAACTCAAAACTGGACGAGCATAGCACTGTGGTTCTGCTAATAGGTGACAGCCTAAACATTAGAAAAAAGGACATAGTTAATGGTATCGGTGCCCTTCTTAACCTAAAGATAGGTAAATTAATATTGTGTGCCTTGCCATATTCAGACTCTCTGTCTGAGCAAGAGAATAACTATATCTACAGTTTAAATAATTTAATGCACATGCTGACATGTCGTCATAGTGACTATTTATTGTATTTTGATACTAACAAGTTTGTTAGAGGTTTTGTTTTAACTCAGGAAGCTATGTTCCTGTCGAAGAAATGTCGACATTTATTAGCTACATTGATAGCTTATAATATACACGCAGTTATTGGTAATTTAACTGAGACTAGGTTAAGTGATGAATCAGTATTAACTAGTTATTCTAATAATACTGTCATAGACTGTTTAAACTTTTAGTGCCGACAAAAGAGAAGCATGGTGATAATATTTTACTTTATCACCAAAATATTAATCGCTTCTCTGGCAAAATATTAGATGTGGAAATGTTAATAGATAAGTACCATATGGATATTTTATGTTTTTGTGAAACTTGGTTGAAACCACATAAAATGTTGTTCAATGTTAATAACTTTGCAGTTGCCAGTGCGTTCAACAGATCCTCGCTAGGGGGCGGTACTTTAATTCTTTGTAATAGTTGTTTTAAACATAAGGAAAGAAAAGATATCACTGCCTGTTCTGTTGATCGCTTATGTGAGGTAGCATGTGCAGAGGTAGAGGGCCACACTATATTATGCGTTTATAGGCCACCCGCATCAAACTTGTCATCATTTTTGATTATAATGGAAGACATATTGAGAAAACTTTTTAGAAATAATAACTTAATTTTTGTTTGTGGTGACCTGAATATAGATTTTTTAATTGAGTCACCGGAAAAATGTAAACTTGTGTCATTGTTTAAATGTTTTAATTTAAAGTATATTTTTAATGAAGCAACTAGAATAACTGCTACCTCAGCTTCATGTATAGACAATATTTTTACAAACTGTCAAATAAAAGACTCTTCTTTAATTAGTGGCGTTAGGTCTGATCATACAGGCCAACTAGTGTCCTTTCAGTTAAATAAGCAGCTTCAATTAGACAAAATCATTGAATTACGCCCACTAACTAAAAATAATTTGCAAAAATTTAATAATAATGTATTAAGTAATCTTCCTACATCCTGCTCTAGTTCAAGGGATCCCAACATAAATTATTGTACATTGTTCGCTACAGTCTGCCAAGAATTTAACAACACATGTCCAGTCAAGAAACGTAAAATTAATTGTAAATCAAAATTTAGTGAATGGGCCACCCTAGGTATAAGGAAAAGTAGAGAAACTTTGTATAGTCTATATCATGAAAAATCATTGACATCTGATCAAGCTTTTCATAATTATGTAAGAAATTATTCAAAGATATTTAAGAGAGTCTGTACTCTAGCTAAATCTAGATTAATTTGTAATAAAATAGGTGCCTCTAATAATAAGATAAAAACTGTGTGGCAGGTAATAAATAAAGAAACCGGAAACACAAAAAAACGGGATAACGAACTAATTTTAAAATCAGATAATAAATTAATTACAGATAAGTCTGAAGTCGCTCAGACACTCGAAAACTTTTTCACGAATATCCCGATAGAGGTCACGAAATCCCTTGCTTCGTCCTCTATACTAGCCGAATCCTTACTTAAACAGAATTTCTGTAAAGATATACCTATCTTTGAATTTAAGCACATTTCTGCTACCTCGATTATAAAAGCTTTTAAAAGTCTAAATATAAAAAATACTGAAGACTTATGGGGCATTTCTGTTAGGGTTCTTGGAGCTATCATTAACACCATTACCCCTTTACTTACAGACATATTTAATCAATGTATAGATAGCGGTACATTTCCTGATTTGATGAAGCATAGTAAGGTAATACCAATCTTCAAATCAGGTTGCAAGAATAACCCCTCAAATTACAGACCCATTTCGGTGCTTCCAGCACTTAGTAAAATCTTTGAGAAAATCATGCTTGATCAGATGATGTCTCATTTTGACCTGAACGGGATATTGCATAGTCGCCAGTATGGTTTCACGAAAGGTAGGTCGACTACTGACGCAGGAGTGAAACTAGTCACTCATATTTTGGAATCCTGGGAGAGCTCTCAGGATGCTATTGGCATCTTCTGTGATCTCTCCAAGGCTTTTGACTGCGTTGACCACAACACCCTCATATGTAAATTACACCATTACGGAATTCGTGGCCGAGCTGCTGACCTTGTTTTCTCCTATTTATCTAATAGACAGCAAAAAGTTGGTGCTAACGGTGCGATTTCTTCGGGGTCTCTAGTTAAGATGGGCGTGCCTCAAGGCTCAATTCTTGGACCTTTTCTGTTTCTAACCTATATAAATGATCTACCCTATATGATGACCGACTTATCAGACATAATTTTATTTGCCGATGACACTTCCCTTATTTTTAAAATAGATAGAAAAGATAGGGACGTTTTACATGTTAACGAGAGCCTTGCTGTTCTTTCTAAATGGTTTGCAGCCAATAATCTATTACTAAATGCAAATAAAACTAAATGCCTTAAGTTTTCACTACCAAATGTTCCCCAAGTAGGTTTAAATTTAATGCTTGAAGGCAATAATCTTAATACAATTAATGACACTGTATTTTTAGGTATAACTCTCGATTCAAAATTGCAGTGGGGTGCGCATATTACTGCCCTGTCGGCTAGGTTAAGTTCTGCTGCATACGCAGTTAGGAAAATTAGGCAGCTGACTGATGTAGCTACAGCTAGGTTAGTATACTTCGCATATTTCCACAGCATTATGTCCTACGGCATTCTGTTGTGGGGCTCAGCAGCTGACGTAGATTCTGTTTTTATTTTACAAAAGAGAGCAATCCGTGCAATCTACAATATGGGTTCCCGCGAATCCCTTAGAAACGTGTTCAAAGATATTAATATACTTACCTTGTCGTCACACTATATCTTTGAAAATATTATGTATGTTCGGAAAAATTTGCATACGTTTAATGTTAGAAGCGATTTTCATGATAAAAATACACGTAATAAACATAAAATTGTGATTCCAAAATTTAGATTGAGTAAAACTAATAAGTCATTTGTAGGAAATGGCGTGCGTTTTTATAATAAGCTACCGAAATCTGTAACTGATCTTACCGAGGGGAAGTTTAAAGCCCATATTAAACGTGTCCTTATTCAAAAAGCATATTACAAGACTAAGGACTACGTTGACGATAAAGGTGTTTGGAAATAACTCCTTTTGCACATGTGGCTTCCCTGGTACCTCATTAACGTCGTATGTGTACCTATGTCTATTAACTAACCTCATTCGATTAGCTTTTTTTTTTATTACTAACGTTACTCTCAAGATATCTTTATCTTATACAGTGATTTTCTTTGTAATGTGTTTTGATGACAATTAACCATGTCAGTTGTTTTATATAGTTTAGCGTCCTTTTACCTTTTGTAAATGTGAGAGCTTTGTAGACTTGCTAGATGCCTGGATACCTAGTTAATTTGTAACCATATTTTTCATTTTGTTTTTTTTTGTGTGGTTCCTGCTCTTAAGTCTACTTTGCTCTCTCATATCTAAGTCATAACTGTACCCACTCAAATTGTTAAAGATATGGATTTTAAAAGAGTAACCATGGAGTTTCTTGCCGGCTCTTCTCCATAGGAAACGACTAATTGGAACCGTGCACCTAAATTCGACTTTTCATAAGCGCCTGTAATGGTTTATGTGAAATAAAAAAAATTGATTTTGATTTTGATTTTACAATGACTTGATCAAAACATACTCACGATGTTTTGTTCTCAGATTCTGCTGCGTGATAATCCGGGAGCGGTTCCCACCGGACAGAGGCTCACCGATAGCGGGACACACATTGACATTAGTTCCTGCCCTAAGACTAGAAAATCTACTGCCGCTGGAGTTACAATACCGGGCAACTCCTGCAGCGCCGGCCTCTGGTGTGGTCAGTGCTGCTGGCAATGTACCGCCCGGAGATACTATGCCTTTCCATGAAGTAAGTCATGTTTTAGAGTTATGGATTCTAGGAGTGGAGAAAATATAACTTGTATAAATGTAAACTTTACCTGCATGCACTGTTCTAATGACTGACGTGGCTCTGATGACATAGGTACAGATAGTGTGAAAATCATTGAGTTATCTTACCAATCTTACGAAACGTCCTGGGTTGATTATGAAGAACAGTAGTATCACTTGATACCTTCTCTGAAGTCGAGTGACGATACTAAGTACGTCTGACGCACCTTATCTTATAGCCCGTGCTGACACGAAAGAAAAAGCAGTGATTACCCCGCTTGCCTATCGTGATGAATATGATGTTTGAAGAGTTCATCCACTGTACAGGCTGTAAGGGTAAACACCGTTATCCTTGAAACCAGTGGTTTGGTTTCATTTATAGAATGTAAAATCAATGAAAAATTACTTTTTTTTTTTATAAAGTTTTCATTTTTTCACAAAAGCATTTCACCCTACGCGCGGGGGTAACAAGCTTCGGGAGGGGGCGCGGGGAACTCTCCGTGTGGCCCGACGCACGGCCCCGCACATTTCGCTGCCCCAGTCAGTCAGCTGTCTCGCTAGCGAGTGCGTGTACGCCGCGTCGTATATATTTTTTTTTTTACTCCGTCCTTTATGTTTAAGTAACCCACGGTTTGAGTGACAACGGTGTTTACCATTACATGCTGTATAAGGTAGGCTTAATTGTCTCCGATGAAGTACCTAGGACTTGTCCTCGACGGCCGGTGGAACTTTGGGCCTCACTTTCGGCAACTGACGCCAAAGTTGATGGGCACAGCGGCTGCATTGTCGCGGCTGCTGCCCAATCTGGGGGGCCCCAACACCTCCTGCCGGAGGCTCTACGCGGGGATCGTACGGTCCATGGCCCTATATGGGGCGCCAATATGGGCGGACACCTTGACGGCGCGCAACGTCGCAATCCTGCGCAGACCGCAGCGCGCGATGGCCGTCAGGGTGATAAGGGGGTACCGTACGATCTCCTTCGAGGCGGCGAGCCTCCTAGCCGGATCGATGCCCTGGGATCTGGAGGCGAGGGCCCTCGCGCTGAGATATCGTCAGCGCGAGGAGGCGCCTGAGCGGAGTGAGCTCCGCCAGATCCTAGTGGCCGAGTGGAGAGAACGACTTGCGCAACCCAGCGCAGGGCACGCCGCAATAGCGGCGGTAAGACCCGTTATGGAGGAGTGGCTGGAGAGGCGGCATGGCGCCCTCAGCTTCCGGCTGACGCAGGTGCTTTCGGGACATGGATGTTTCGGGAAGTACCTGTGTCGCATAGGCCGGGAGCAGACGCCCGGATGTCACCACTGCGTCGACTGCCCGGAAGACACGGCGCTGCACACGTTGCAGGAGTGCCGTGCGTGGGCGACGCAGCGCCGTGAACTAGTCGCGGCGATCGGTGGTGACCTCTCGCTTCCGGCCGTGGTTCTGTCCATGGTCGGGAGCGAGAGTGCGTGGGAAGCCGTCACCTCCTTTTGCGAGGTGGTGATGGCGACCAAGGAGGGAGCGGAGAGGGAGAGAGAGGCGACAGCCACTCTCCCTTCCCGCGCCAGACGCACCGGGCGCCGCCGGAGGGCGCGCGACGATCTCCGGCCACCCTAGTGTGTGGCCTGCGGGCGACGGGTTAGGGGACCCGTCGCCCGACCAGTAACAGGCCCGAGAAGGCGGCGCGCATGTGTTCCGTGCGCGCCTCTCAGGAGGACGTGGGGCAAGGCCCCACAGAAGGAGAGGTCCGCCAGGGGATGGCGGACCGAGGCCTGCCGGGGTTGCGGTGCATGCAGCTGCGAATCCCGTGACCCCGGCCAAGGGTCAGGAGTAGGAACACCGTGGGTTTTTAGCCGGTAAGAGTCCGGCATAACCCTTCGCCTTCCCCAGGCGAAGGGTATCCATGAGGATTTTCCCACGAAAAAAAAAAAAAAAAAAAGGCTTAATTGTCTCCATTATCTTTTGCAACAAATCGGACTATTTTTAACATTGATCTTACTTCTTCCCAGGTTAACGTAGAAGAAGGCGTCGAACTAAGCGTAAAATTGGAGGGCTTCGGCTGGTCGACTGCCCTGAGCGTGTGTGGTTCTGCAGGCGGAAGCAGCAGCAGTGCGGCCGTGGGGAGCAGTGGCAACGGATCATTTAGTGCACGGCTCAAGTTGAGGGATACGAGGGGAAGGAGACTGTATCTTAATGCTAGGGTCACTGTTAAGAAGACGGATGGCATTAAGGTAAATGTTTCTCTACTCAATCTTGTAAAAAATCGGCATAAGGGTCTCTTCAAAGACTCGGGTCTTTTGCTAGGCGGTCAAGAGTCTATGAACACACGGGAAAAGTTGCACGTATAACTTAAGGAGTGGGTAGACCTGTAAGGAAGGTGGGAGACGTCGCGTCGCGGAAGCTTTATGAGCTTTGATAAATCATAACTTTGTTTAATATTTTGACGCAAATATTTTTGTGTTTAGGTGTCAATATCAGCGGCGTACTGGCTAGTAAATCGTACGGGTTTGCCACTAGTGTTCCGTGCTGAAGGCGGTGCGACAGAAGCAGCTGGTCAATTTGACGAACACGAGCTGGCCCGTATGGTGCAGCCGCTGCTGTTCTCCTTTGCCGAGGCCGATGGCGGGCCTACGTTATCGGCCCGACTCGGCCGCGGACTGCCCGGATCCCCGGAGGTAACTTGACTGATCACTGCTGAACACAGACCAGTTCATAGACCACTTATATATGTTAAGGAGTGCCATATAATTATGTTGCCATAGTTCCCATGCGAAAACAGTTCAAAAACAGTAAAGCTGCTGCATACGACAAATTGGCTACTCTTACCCCTCACATTTGTGGAAGAACTTTCTCGAACTTGATGATGAAGCGTAATAAAATTCTGATTGGATTAAAATATTTTGGACGTTTTTAGTGGTGTTCGCCGTTCGGTCTGGGAGTTGGCGTGGGCGTTAAGAAGTTAGAAGTGCGCGGCGAGGGCGAGAGCGGCGCGTGCGAGCGTGTGTACGCAGTGGGCGTGCGCGTGCGCAGCGGCCGCGGACGGTACCGACACACCAACATAGCTACCTTCACGCCGCGGTACCAGCTACATAATAACACGTCGCATCATCTGCAGTTTGCGCAGAAGTGCTGCGCTACTACGCTGGTGAGTTGCTGCTACTGTACTTATTACAGCCCTATACTAGACCTATACTACCCTAGATATAGACCCTAAACTAGACTAAATTGTTTCTGAAACTTTTCCTGAATAAGTTGCCAGGAGCGTATCGATCGGTGACTTCTTTGTCTTCTGCCAGAGAGAGGTTGCTTTTTCAGGAAACTATGAAACGTTTCCCCCCTAAATTTTTAGATTGAAGGTATCTTCTTTTTTATGATTGTATGTAATTTGTGAACAGAACGATCCCGGCGCGATGGCGACGCACGTGTCGGCCGTGTCGGGCTGCTACCTGCCGTGGCACTGGGCGCGCTGGGAGCGGGAACAGCTGCTGTGCGTGCGCATACTAGCGGCCGGCCCCGCCAACAATAGCACCACGCCCGCACTCACACTGTGGTCCGGGGGTTTCAGGGTAGACAGCACTAGGACATTGCACATCGCCTGCAGGTAATACGCGTAAGATAACACGATGATCAAATGAGACTGTCCAGCATTGGTCTTCACTAGGTGAAAAAGGTGTTAACGGTAGTATAAATCAACTATAACATGGCACGCCTCTCCATCAAAGAAAATCTGTTAAAAGATTGATATATTTTGATGTGCAGTTAGTATATTTGATGCGCAATCATTATTTTAGATATGGAAACAGTATTTATAGTCGTTAGTTCAGATTTTATAGGTGAATAAGGAAAATAAATAGCGTCCTGTTTTGATTAGTTTTTTTTTTTCATTTTTGTGTTCTACAAATTTTGATGCACATTTAGTTTATTTGTAGCGGAGTCATATAATTGGTGCTAGAGTAGTTTTAACAATGGAGACATTAGATGAGCGTTACTTATTTTGATGTGCAATTAATTATTTCCCGATATTTAGGAGATTTATTGTTCGACTAGTGCATAATTAAAGTGACGACAAGGCGCACGTGTGTCATTCATATAAATGTCCAAACGTTACCGTACTGTTAATTAGCGACGTCAAATCTGTCGAGCAACAGAATAGATGTTTTTGTTTAAGTTTGGCCTACAGTAGCAGAATGCACACATCTGCAATGAGGAACATGAAATGCAGTGGCAATGAACGACTAACGCGTTGTAAATATTTTTTCTCGTACATTCTTAATTGAACTGTCAATCGAGGGGTGTGCCATGTTATCGTAGTTGATCTCTGCATAGTGGCGTATGAAATGACGAGTCGAAGGAAGCCATCTTAACGAATATTTTCGTCGCTCCCGTTTATCATTTTATCTTATTGCAGTGGGTTTAAGTAAGAATTTGTTTGTTTTAGGGAGTCTGGCGGTGGTTACCAGTTTGTTCGCGTGGAGGTTGTATGTCAGGGTGCTACCATGTTCGTGGTATTTACAGACGCCGAGTGCGCGCCGCCTCCATTGCGCATTGACAACTATTCACCAGTGTCCATTATGTTCCACCAGGTTAGAATTTACATTTTTATCAATGTCAAAATGTAACTCGATAGCTGAAAGACCTGTTCATGTGCATGTCACGATAGTGTCGTAAGTTTATTAGTACTTCGTTCATTTATATTCAAATTAGTGTGAGGAGGAGCTTACTCGGTTACTCACAGACGCAGTATGTAATGTGTGGTGTGTTGTGCAGGTGGGGTGCGGCGAGGAGTGCGTGGTGAGCGCGCACGGGTTGTCGCGCTGGGCGCTGCCGGAGCCGGAGGGCGCGTGCGCGCTGGCCCTGCGCGCGCCGGGCGGGCCGCGCACCACGCTGCCGCTGGACACGCTGCCCGCCACGCACCACCTGCTCTACCAGAACTTTATATACGTCGCCTTCACCGCCAGCGCAACTACCGTACCTGCAATACCTAAGTACCAAACTATTTTGCTAACGATTCGCTTATAACCAGTTTAAAAGTTTGATAAAGCGTCAAAAATTTAGTTCTAAGTATATGAAATAATCACTAAAACAAATTAAAAGAAGAATCGTGGGTATAGCTATTTGTGTGCACAAATGTTAAAACCTTATTTTGGCGTATACAACACTACATGCAAAACATTATATAGCAGGGACACTGGCGCTAATCCAACGGGCAAGCAGTCAGCAGCTACACCGGACGACAGCGTGCTTGTGCTAGAAGTACCGCTCGGAACTACGCGCGTCGTACTAGCCAGGAAACGATACGGAGACAGGTAACAAAGACACAGAATAAACCTACCTTTTTATATATCTCTAGATCACTACTTACTGATAATAAACGTTTAAGACGTTCTTTTTTTTTTAAACGAATACCCACAATGTTCCAGATGAACCTTTTCGTTATTAATATTTTACGGTGTTCAGATCTCAGCTCTGGCGTCGTGGTCCCAACGACCAGCTAATCCACGAGGGCAGCTCGCCACCACAGCCTACAGACGCGCTACTATCTGATGATGCACCGCTTTCTCCTCACGCTATGGTAAATGACAGTATTGAAGTGTTATTTGTGTGGTCTCAATGAATAACATCTTCCAGCAAGGCACACGTAGAATATAGCCCAGTCGCTTTTTGAGTCGGGAATGAAAATTAAAAAATGTTTCAAAATTGTGTTTATTGCCTACTTTAAAGCGCAGTATATGTCGTAAACTATTGGCTATCGGAAAAAAAAAAACTTTAGGCAGGAAGTGTAGGGAATTTAATTTTCTACAAAATTGGTCTGTTCTATTTTTGGCGTAAAACCCACAAATAAGGAGTTACTTAACAAAAACTAATTTTTGGGGTCATTAATCCAAGATGGGGGAGTGCGCCGAGGTTACTCAAGGTCGAAAACTTGATTTTTTTATAAGAACACCTAAACACTAAACTTTTTTGCGACCTGGCGACTGGACCAATAATGAAAATAAAAAATAAAACTAATCACTGCCTATTTAGCTATGACAGACAACAGTCAGTTCAATTTGTTGTTTTATATCAGTTGTTCCCCGCGCACTGCACAAATTCATACTACATTAATGTCAGAGAAGAAGTAATATGCGTTACAGCACTGTTGCTTACTTCTCTACGGCAGGGTGACTAAATGTGATCTGCTTACGTTTAAACAGGTTCTGGACATAGAAGACTCAGCTCCTCGTCCGGGTCGCGCGTCTGCGCTGGTGCTGCGTCGCGCGGACCCTCGCCGCGCGTCCACGCAGGCGTGGCGCCTGGTGCCGCCGGGCCGCATGGCGTGCGCACACGCTAACCTGTGCGTGCAGCCCGATGGACTGTCACTTATGGCTCTTACACCAGGTACACTAACGTCCTTCCATTAAGGCTTCGATGCAGCAAGACCGAGCGTGATTCTCACCGTAGAGCCTATGCACACGACGTCTTTTCTACGCGCCGTCGACGCGCGTTTCCGTAAAACACCATACTTAAGAAACGTGATCACGTTTTAGAGTCTATACTCTTATTTTGCACCGGAGAAATTCAATACGAAATGTATGAGCGCAGTGTGTTATCTGGATGGGCTGACATCCATTACTTAAAATGTTCACTTCTGTAAATCACCTTCTTCTGTAAGTTTAGATCAACAACAATATTCAATGCTTTACAGCGTCCCAGATAAGCTGCTAAACTATCTTGACATTTGCATTTACAGAAAGTGATGTCAAAGAATGGGTGAACGGATCTGTATGTCTCTTACGGTCATAGTATTTTTAAATCCATACAGATAGGTATACAGATGTATTTGTTGTGCAGGAACTCGCGTGGTGTTAGGACTGCCGTCGGGCCGCGGCGGCTGGACGGCGAGTTCCCCGGTGCCGGCGGAGCAGGCCGTGTCGTGGCACACGCTGCGGCCCGGCTCCGGCCGCCTCGACGTCACGCTGTGTGCCGATGGGCCCACGCGCGTCGTGCGAATATACGACCATAAGGACCCCGTACGTATTCACTACACTTTGTTTCAGTTAATTTTAATTACCAGGCGTTTGCGTGAAATATTATGTTCTTGCAAAAGGAAATACTCGTGTAGATGAAAAAAGTATTATTTTCACTAATCATCAATAAAAATTAAAGTTACCATCACCAATCTATGTCAGAGTCACCATCCCCAATCACTGCCAACAATAACCAAAACGTCTTAAAATTATTGTATCCCTAAAATTTCTAATTGCTAAAAATGCCAAAAATTGCGGTTTTATTTTGATAATAATAAAAGTTTTCGATGCTTTTGCATAGAAAATCTGTCAAAACGTCAAAATTATTCCTGAGATAAAAGTTATCTGACGATGGAAAAATTAGCCCTAAGATGTAATAACCTATAACATCTCCTACATAACCGACATAAAAAAACTTAAAACGGGATCCTGAAAATGAGATTAATAAGCAAACCTATAGGCGTTATCGAAATTTCTATAATGCTATTATTAAAAAAGCTAAAAAGAACTACGACAAAAAAGAGATCAAAAATGCAAAATGTAATAAAAAGCAGCTATGGGATGCAATTAAGAAAATAAGTGGCACAAGAAAATCTATTGACCACTCTTCCTGTCTCATAACATCTGAAAACCAAGACGCAGACATAAATGACGTTAATAATTTCTTTGTGAACGTGGGGAGAAAGCTTGCGGAGCAAACCAGAGCAAACTACCAATTTATCACAGAATAGACCAACGACTCATGATGATTCATCTGTATCTCCCCTCAATTCATTTACTATGCTTCCTCCTGATGAAGAAGAAGTATTTTTCCTTATCAATGGTTTAAAGGAGAAATGTGCAGTGGGATTTGATCAAATATTTGGCAAGATCTTAAAGAGGTATATACACTTTCTTACCACTTCCATTACGCACATTTGCAAACTGGCCTTGGTGACAGGTGTTTTCCCCAGAGCATTTAAATTAGCGCTTATCAAACCAGTACACAAGGGGGGGGGGGGAGACTGTGTCGATAACTATCACCCTATCTCCATCTTTCGAACTGTCCAATATCCTGGAACGTTTTATTAACCGTCGACGAACAAATTATTTAGAATCGAATAATCTTCTCTCACCTGCTCATTTTGGTTTTCGAGGCAATAAGTCAACCATTGATGCGGTACACGAACTTTTATACTCGATCAATAATAACCTAGACCAAAGGAAAAAATGCCTAACAGTGTTCCTTGATCTGGCTAAAGCCTTCGACACAGTCTCTATCCCGCACCTTCTCAAAAAGCTGGAGGGGCTTGGTGTAAGAGGTATTCCTTTAAGATTAATGAAGGACTACCTTACAGAAAGGAAACAAAGAGTTCGGATTGACCATAGGTTAAGTGATGAGATTTGTATCGAATTTGGTGTGCCTCAGGGCAATATACTCGGCTCAACGTTGTTTTTGGTTTATATCAACGACCTCTGCCAACTCCAGCTCCACAGAGGCAAAATAGTCACCTTCACTGATGACACTGCCCTCTTTTTTAGTGGACAGAGCTGGGAGGAGGTCTTTGATATTGCTCAAGGAGGTTTTAACCAAGTTTGTGAATGGCTCCGTTCCAATATCCTCATTAGCAAAACTAAAACAGCCCTTCGATCTAACCAACTGCCTCCACCATATTTTAACATCTACTCTCATGCTTGTGTTCCTGAAGATAACTCCAGGTGCTGCTGTCCCAATCTCTTAAGCACCGATACAATCAAATATGTTGGTATTATCGTAGACAAATTTGTGACCTTTAAGCCGCATATAAAAGTCCTTGTAACCCGGTTGCGTAAACTAATCTATATCTCCAAAACCCTCAGACACGTAGCGGACCGTCGGGTTATCAAGATGGTTTACGATGCTTTATGCCAGTCCCTTATCGACTATTGCATTATATCCTGGGGGGGGTGCCGCAAAAACCCATCTCATTGAAGTGGAAACGGCCCAGCGTGCCATTCTAAAAGTTGGCGCCGATCTCCCCTTCCTATTCCCAACAATAGACCTCTATAAAGACTGGAATATACTCTCTGTTAGGCAAGCCTTCGTATTGCGAACTGTGCTTGAACAACACTCTCTGTTACAATATGATCATAATCTTCATAGGGATAAGCGTCGAAAAGGCAGGGTATGCCAAACACCGACTAACAGTGCTGCACACTCGAGTAATTTCTTCTTCTTTCTCGGACCCTACTTGTACAACAAGCTTAATAATTAATTATTATAAGTGTAGAACCTAACTAATTATTATAAGTGTAGAACTTCAGTAATTTCTTATTTGAAAACTCTAGACTATCAGAGAACCGAAAACTTGCTGATCCCTCTGAAATAGACTATTTCAATTAACTGCTCATCCCTCTACTGCTTCTACCTACCTACTTACCATAAATCATACCCGCAACACATTAACTCAAACAATCCTCCTACATCTCTCTCACTCACATTCTATGGTTACTCTCTCTCACACACACATTCTGGTATTTCCTCAGTCACTTTTGTAAGCATGTTGTATTTTTATTTTTTCTCATATAGTATGTTTCTCATCCAAAGTTTCCTGCATTCTTGTACAGTCAAACATAACAGGCATCTAGCCGCGGGAGGGTCCTGGTGACCTGTAATACAGGTTTTTATAAAACCTATCTCAGGCACCAGTCTCTCACAAAGTTAGCTCCTTGTTCGTGCATAGCTGTTAAGCTAGCATTAAGTACAGAAGCCAGCACATCAAGCTACTACAATCTGTCAAGTTTCTTTAATAGATTTTCATCTTTATCGCAAAAGCATTAGGTTCAAAGTTGATTGGGAAAATTTGACAGTTTCGGGTAGCTTGATGTGCTGGCGTCCGTACATAACTTTGTGGAGAAAAATAAACGTTCATATTATTATTACATCTCCACTTCCAGGAGCGTAAACGCGACAAAAGAATTGTCGATGGCCCTTTGCATGGAAAAGCAAATTTTTGTTCAAGTATTTCAAATAGAATAAGCTGAATAAGATATCACCGCTCTCCTAGGAGTCGGGCTGGATCGAAGGCGCTGACGAAGAGGAGGACGCGGCGGAGGAGACGCCGCGGCGCAGAGAGTGGGGCGTGCGCGTGTCGCTGGCGGGGCTGTCCGTGTCGCTGGTGTCACGCTCCCCGCCCGCCGAGCTGGTGCACGCGCTGCTGGACGCCGTGCTGCTGGAGCTGGCGCTGGCACCCAGCCACGTGGCGCTCGCGCTCTGCGTCACGCACATGCAGTGGGACAACCAGGTAATATCTGCTCTCCCTTCCTGTACTGGTGTCGCGCTCCCCGCCCGCGCCCGCCGAGCTGGTGCACGCGCTGCTGGACGCCGTGCTGCTGGAGCTGGCGCTGGCACCCAGCCACGTGGCGCTCGCGCTCTGCGTCACGCACATGCAGTGGGACAACCAGGTAATATCTGCTCTCCCTTCCTGTACTGGTGTCGCGCTCCCCGCCCGCGCCCGCCGAGCTGGTGCACGCGCTGCTGGACGCCGTGCTGCTGGAGCTGGCGCTGGCACCCAGCCACGTGGCGCTCGCGCTCTGCGTCACGCACATGCAGTGGGACAACCAGGTAATATCTGCTCTCCCTTCCTGTACTGGTGTCGCGCTCCCCGCCCGCGCCCGCCGAGCTGGTGCACGCGCTGCTGGACGCCGTGCTGCTGGAGCTGGCGCTGGCACCCAGCCACGTGGCGCTCGCGCTCTGCGTCACGCACATGCAGTGGGACAACCAGGTAATATCTGCTCTCCCTTCCTGTACTGGTGTCGCGCTCCCCGCCCGCGCCCGCCGAGCTGGTGCACGCGCTGCTGGACGCCGTGCTGCTGGAGCTGGCGCTGGCACCCAGCCACGTGGCGCTCGCGCTCTGCGTCACGCACATGCAGTGGGACAACCAGGTAATATCTGCTCTCCCTTCCTGTACTGGTGTCGCGCTCCCCGCCCGCGCCCGCCGAGCTGGTGCACGCGCTGCTGGACGCCGTGCTGCTGGAGCTGGCGCTGGCACCCAGCCACGTGGCGCTCGCGCTCTGCGTCACGCACATGCAGTGGGACAACCAGGTAATATCTGCTCTCCCTTCCTGTACTGGTGTCGCGCTCCCCGCCCGCGCCCGCCGAGCTGGTGCACGCGCTGCTGGACGCCGTGCTGCTGGAGCTGGCGCTGGCACCCAGCCACGTGGCGCTCGCGCTCTGCGTCACGCACATGCAGTGGGACAACCAGGTAATATCTGCTCTCCCTTCCTGTACTGGTGTCGCGCTCCCCGCCCGCGCCCGCCGAGCTGGTGCACGCGCTGCTGGACGCCGTGCTGCTGGAGCTGGCGCTGGCACCCAGCCACGTGGCGCTCGCGCTCTGCGTCACGCACATGCAGTGGGACAACCAGGTAATATCTGCTCTCCCTTCCTGTACTGGTGTCGCGCTCCCCGCCCGCGCCCGCCGAGCTGGTGCACGCGCTGCTGGACGCCGTGCTGCTGGAGCTGGCGCTGGCACCCAGCCACGTGGCGCTCGCGCTCTGCGTCACGCACATGCAGTGGGACAACCAGGTAATATCTGCTCTCCCTTCCTGTACTGGTGTCGCGCTCCCCGCCCGCGCCCGCCGAGCTGGTGCACGCGCTGCTGGACGCCGTGCTGCTGGAGCTGGCGCTGGCACCCAGCCACGTGGCGCTCGCGCTCTGCGTCACGCACATGCAGTGGGACAACCAGGTAATATCTGCTCTCCCTTCCTGTACTGGTGTCGCGCTCCCCGCCCGCGCCCGCCGAGCTGGTGCACGCGCTGCTGGACGCCGTGCTGCTGGAGCTGGCGCTGGCACCCAGCCACGTGGCGCTCGCGCTCTGCGTCACGCACATGCAGTGGGACAACCAGGTAATATCTGCTCTCCCTTCCTGTACTGGTGTCGCGCTCCCCGCCCGCGCCCGCCGAGCTGGTGCACGCGCTGCTGGACGCCGTGCTGCTGGAGCTGGCGCTGGCACCCAGCCACGTGGCGCTCGCGCTCTGCGTCACGCACATGCAGTGGGACAACCAGGTAATATCTGCTCTCCCTTCCTGTACTGGTGTCGCGCTCCCCGCCCGCGCCCGCCGAGCTGGTGCACGCGCTGCTGGACGCCGTGCTGCTGGAGCTGGCGCTGGCACCCAGCCACGTGGCGCTCGCGCTCTGCGTCACGCACATGCAGTGGGACAACCAGGTAATATCTGCTCTCCCTTCCTGTACTGGTGTCGCGCTCCCCGCCCGCGCCCGCCGAGCTGGTGCACGCGCTGCTGGACGCCGTGCTGCTGGAGCTGGCGCTGGCACCCAGCCACGTGGCGCTCGCGCTCTGCGTCACGCACATGCAGTGGGACAACCAGGTAATATCTGCTCTCCCTTCCTGTACTGGTGTCGCGCTCCCCGCCCGCGCCCGCCGAGCTGGTGCACGCGCTGCTGGACGCCGTGCTGCTGGAGCTGGCGCTGGCACCCAGCCACGTGGCGCTCGCGCTCTGCGTCACGCACATGCAGTGGGACAACCAGGTAATATCTGCTCTCCCTTCCTGTACTGGTGTCGCGCTCCCCGCCCGCGCCCGCCGAGCTGGTGCACGCGCTGCTGGACGCCGTGCTGCTGGAGCTGGCGCTGGCACCCAGCCACGTGGCGCTCGCGCTCTGCGTCACGCACATGCAGTGGGACAACCAGGTAATATCTGCTCTCCCTTCCTGTACTGGTGTCGCGCTCCCCGCCCGCGCCCGCCGAGCTGGTGCACGCGCTGCTGGACGCCGTGCTGCTGGAGCTGGCGCTGGCACCCAGCCACGTGGCGCTCGCGCTCTGCGTCACGCACATGCAGTGGGACAACCAGGTAATATCTGCTCTCCCTTCCTGTACTGGTGTCGCGCTCCCCGCCCGCGCCCGCCGAGCTGGTGCACGCGCTGCTGGACGCCGTGCTGCTGGAGCTGGCGCTGGCACCCAGCCACGTGGCGCTCGCGCTCTGCGTCACGCACATGCAGTGGGACAACCAGGTAATATCTGTTCACTTAGACTTTTCCCAAAAAAAGAATGTCGTAAATCGGAACTGGTAACGCTGTTACCGTCATTGGTAGGGACTAGCTAATGGAATGCTTAATCCACCAATGACATTCTGGGGAATCTCGTCGGTCAGCGGTAGAAAACAACACGTGCAATTAATGTTTAGGCAAGTTGGATGTGGTGAACTTTGTTCATCATATCCCTGAAGTTTAGCAGGTACATCATGTCCGACCCTTATCAATGCCTTTATCGTAATTTCCTTGAACCCTACTCAATATAATCATTTTATTTTTGCTCCTCACAGTTGCTCGGCACCCCGAGTCCAGTTCTGCTGTACTGCTTACCAGACCGCAGCGGCAATAGCAGCGGCAGTGGTCCGCTGCCAGCGCTGCATGCTGCCGTAGAGCTGCAGAAGGCGCCTGCCAAGCGATATAACGCGTACTTCTTTAGACATTTGGTCGTAGCATTGCGACCCCTGGCCATCAGGCTGGAAGAAAGGTAAGGAGCCATGGATTTTAAATTAATTTGTACCTAATCTGCAACTACGCAACGTTAGCCAAGAGTTTGGAAATGTGGGGTTGATTCGAAGTAACTTGTTCGATCCAGAGGGCGTCCTTCAAAAAACTAACGTTGAACTTTCGGATCGAAATGAAACAACGACGAACATCGAAATTACGTACTAATTGTAGATAGAAGAAATATATAGTTAAAGGATTGTCAAACCACGAACTTCTGGATATCAATTAACATTTGGGAGTAGGGTGAAAGAAAGATAAAGTGTCATATCGCGAAAATCTAATTGATCGTCGGATCCGAAACACTTTCGTGGTTGGAAAACGTGCGATCCATCAGCCAAAACTTCGTAGTTTAATTATTGGAGTAGGCCCTCTGTATCCATGTCTAAATAACGCAAATTGATTGGATGAGATATTTTTTGCATGCTGCTTATAAAGGTTACCACCAAAATGGACACACTATCCTACTGTTCCCTTTAGACTGATCCTCCAGCTGTGGGCGTGGGCGTGGCGCGGCGAGGAGGAGGGTGCTCGCGAGCAGCCCGACGAGGCTGACTACGAGACGCGCCGCATGCTCAGCGAGCTCACCGCGCTGCACAGCACACGATACTACTTCGCGCTCATCAAGATCATACCGAGCCAGGTGACGACCTAAACACATTATCATAGATGCAAAGTTAGAATGAAAGTCTTTTGTGACGTGTATGGCTTGCATTTTAGCTGTTACAATAAATAATATATCAGCCTTAGCCCGTTAAGTGGCCCTATAACAACGAGAAATGTCCATAGGGTTTGCAGAGTCATTGATTTAAAGACAAGGCCTAGTCATTGCTGACTTACACTTATACACACAAAACTTAATCTTTTGTTGTTAGGGGTCGTCCATTAATCACGTGAGGCTAGAAAGAGGGGGAGGGGGTTCGGGAAAAGTCACCAAATATCACAAGGGGGAAGGGGGGTGTAGTGAGATATCACGTGTATTAATTTTTTTCGTTTAGTGCGCGATTTCTATACCGAAAAATGGCGCGAATGGCGAAAAATGGCACGTAACCTTGACTCGCCGTTGCCAGGTAACGATTTCTGCAACCTGAATGTCTGCCTAGATATTTTATTTTATTTTTATTTTATTTTATTTATAGTTAATTAAAACGGTACAATACCAATTACAATAACTAACATGGAGACAAAATATAGGTAGGTTATAACATAATAATGTAAATTACATCGTAAAATTAAATTAAAAACTAACATGGAACAGTGGACACCCTCGCATACTTTCTCTCACAGAATGCCAGACATACATGCATCATTTTATTCCATTCATTCGCAAACACATCACATTCAGGATTGTCAGTCAGGAGGGCGTTGAGTATCTTTAGAGTACGACACACTGGCGACTCGGCTCTGGCAACAGTTTTGGATGACAGCTGTGCGAACAGATTGTGCTGGCGGCACTGACGGTGTCCGATGTATTTGTCGGGCACAAATAGTCGACAGAAAAGACCAAGGAGCTCGGGACAGTCGATACGTCCGCTAAGGGTTTTACAGGCTACAGTGAGCTGATCAAGGCCTCTTCTCACCTCTAACGAGTTAAAACCCAACATTCCTAAAAGATAGTTAGTAGGGTACATGTAGGGAAAAAAATGGTATAACCTTTTAAATAGAAACCTGAGGAAAGTTTTTTGTACCTTTTCGAGCATTAATGTTTGGGTCGCTGTATAAGGATGCCAGACACAAGCACTGGACTCGAGTTTACTTCGAACTAAAGTGGTGTACAGAAGTCTGATAACATTTGAGTTGCGAAAGTCACGAGCATTCCGCAAAACAAACCCTAAGCGCCTGTAAGATTCCTTAGCAAGAGTGGAAATATGGTCTCTAAATGTCAGACCACGGTCGAAGGTCACTCCCAAATCCTTTATGTTGGTGACACGAGTAATTGCTTCACCACCCAACCTGTAGTTATAGTGGATTGGTCGCAATCCCCGACCGTACGTCATGACAAAACACTTGCTTTTATTGAAAAGCAGCTTGTTCACAATACTCCACTCATAAATGGCGTCAATATCCCTTTGTAGGAGTTTGCATTCCTCATCCGTTCTTATTTGCGCAACTAGTTTTAGGTCGTCGGCATATAGCAGGCATTTTGCAAATGTGACCTTTTTTATAAGATCATTGATCATGATCAGGAACAAAAGCGGACCCAACACGGATCCCTGACTCACGCCCGAGCGAGTATTATAAGGCTTGGACTCGAAATAGCCATGTCTGACAAACTGCTTGCGATCCCGCAGGTAGTCAGCGAGGAACTTGAGAAATCCTGACGTGAAACCAATGCCTGCCAACTTGGTCAAGAGGACATCGTTGTCGACTCTGTCGAAAGCTTTGCGGAAATCAAAATAAAGGGCGTCAACTTGCCTCCCAGTGTCCAAGCCTCTAGATATATAGTCCACGTGAATCAATAAATTCGAATCGACGGAGCGACCCGAACGAAAGCCGTGCTGGGCGTCTGATAGAAACACATTTATACGCTTGTAGATGAAAGTATGGAGTATATGCTCAAAAACCTTCGCAATGGTTGGTAGGATAGCGATAGGTCTGTGATCCTCTACAGATGATTTGTCGCTGGTTTTGGGAATGGGGGTGACCCGCGAAATTTTCCACTGCTCAGGGTACAGGCCGGACTGGAGGGCTTGGTTAAAAACATGACAGAGAGGAGCTGCTAAGGTATCGTGGCATCCCTTAAGGATAAAAGCAGGGATGTTGTCAGGACCAATCGAGCTACATGGTTTGAGTTTGGCAATTCCCTTAACTACATCCTGTGGGGTCAAAAAGGGGAGAGGAATATTACCTCCTTCACTACTCAGGTTCCAGTTACTTGCGTCTGGGTCTAATTTTGGTGTATCGGGCAAGAACACGCTGGCGAAATACTGAGCAAATGCCTCAGCCGCTTTGACACCCGAACTAGTCTCACCATTATATAAAACGTTTGGCTCGAAACCACCCTTTGATCGCAGACTAGATACGTGCTGCCAGAACTGTCGTGGATTTTTTCCTATGCTATTCTCTACAGTATGACAGTATGATTTGTAGGCTTCCTGGCTTCTTAATTTTAAATCCGATCGCAGAGCACTAAACTCAGCATAAGTTACATCACAGCGTGATAGTTTCCATTTCTTATGGAGTTTGTTTTTATGCCGAGTGTCATTGACAATATCCCCAGTGAACCATATTGGATACCGCCTATTACCAGAAATCATTCTCTTTTTCTTTGGAATAGAAGAATCGAATAGATGATATATTATTGCGTAAAGCTTATCAGTAGCGGAGCGTGCATCATTGCAGTGAAGAACGTCTTGCCATGGGGCTGAGCAAATCTGATCGTTTAAAAGTGTGTAGTCTCCTTTGCTAAAATTCCAATCCCTACTTCTGTCAATGTTACTAGGATCTAATTTTTCGCAAACCTTAAGGGCCTTATTACAAAAGATGGTTTAAACCATGACTAAGGTAAACCACGGTTTAAAATATACCAATCACTTTCTTATGTCATATGACAAAAAGAGACGGGGCTATTTTAAAACCTAGGTTTTTCTTAGACCATCTTTTGTAATAAGGGGGTAAGTGTTGTGATAGTTACCGCAATGTCTAACGGAGGATGATAAAGATCGATTGGAACCAGCTCTGTACCCATGACATGCTCGCAGCTAACTTCGGTACCCTCCCGAGCCAACACTACGTCTAATTTACTTCCACGCATATTTATGACTTCATTCATCTCGGCCAGATTACAAAAGCTTAAAAAATAACAATAATAATTGTTGACATTT
This sequence comes from Amphipyra tragopoginis, assembly GCA_905220435.1. Taxonomy (NCBI): domain Eukaryota; kingdom Metazoa; phylum Arthropoda; class Insecta; order Lepidoptera; family Noctuidae; genus Amphipyra; species Amphipyra tragopoginis. The sequence continues at coordinate 27,373,251 of HG992004.1, forward strand.
AGAGATGCACTCTTTAAATTAAGGTCGCCTAAAATAATTACAGTTCCATTCAATTTGGAGATAACGTCCTCAACCTTACAAAACCACGACATGTAATCATCGTCAGTTGCAGTCGGCTTTACGTAAACCACACACACAGATACATTTAGGCCAGGCATTGTGATAGTTGCCCACATATCTTCGCCATAGTCCGTCTCGAGTTCATGTCGCCTACTCATAGTGATGCCAGGACGCGCAGCTAGTAACACGCCACCGCCCGGAGTCACTCGGTCCCTGCGTAAAATGCGCCAATCTCCGCTCGACATCTCAGAGGCCTCCACTGAGCTATCCAGATTCGTCTCTGTAACGGCTACTAAGTCATGTTCGGAGAGTAGCAAGCTTGATCTCCATGTAGGTAATTTGGTTTTAAGTCCGCGAACATTCTGGTACAGTAAACGTAGATATACATTACAATAAATAGTGGAAGGTGTGGCAAGAAGGTTATTGAGTTTCACCACTTCGGGCACGAAAGTTACGGCGCCATGGTTTCACACAGATGTCCTCCGCCCAGTTTTGTGCCGCCATAACTTGTTCAGCTAGTTTCGAGGGCACACCCAACTTGAAGGAAGAGTAATTACCACGGGGTTTGAGAGCTTCTACCGTGCAGACCTCATTTCCACAAATGGTATTTAAGTGCTCACGTACTTGGCTATCCGAGGTACCTTGCTTAACGTAGAATAGGTGCAGGTATCTCCATCTTTCTGAGGCTTCTAACTTAGTGGTACCAGGTGCTGCTGTCCCACGCAAAACATTTCCGAGCGAGCGTTGGGAGCGCCTGTGTCGAACTTCCGTCCAACCATCCATCAACTGCTCATCCTTGTCTGTTTGGCCCATCGTTACGTCTGCCGTAGTAGCAGCAGGCACCTGCACGAAGACACGGGGTTTGGAAGCTTGTGGCAACCGGGTTGTTGATGCTCTCGGTTTACCTGGGGGGCGTATATCCCTTAGGTTTGTCTCACATATTTCGAGATCCACAGCTTTCTCCCCATCTGACACCTTCATTATGAGATCTTCTACTTTCTCAACGTCGTTCGGTGTAACGGTACGTAGCTCAATATTTGTCGAGCTTGGTTGGAGATTTGTGTACTGGATTTCCTTATTTTGTTTCTCCAGATCTAAGACCTTTCCTCTCGGTGTCTCATAGTCCTTGTTAATGCCACAGTCACACTCATAGTCCTTGTTAATGCCAGTGTTTTATCACAGTGCTAATTTTTCAGAATTAAATTACAATAATATTGTGACTTTGTACCAAAAAATACACGTGATTTTGGGTAGGGGGGGGGGGGGATTAGTCTAAAACCTCACTACGTATCACCAGGGGGAGGGAGGGGGGCTAAAAAGTTGAAAAAACATCACGTGATTAATGGACGACCCCTTATAAAACCACATCTGCAGCTTTCATGCTTCAAAAGTTGTCATATTATACTTAACATTCAGTGTTCAAGGTTAAAGGCAAAATACTTAACGTCTAAACAGTTTTAAACTAGTAAATTGATTTTTATTTAGTTTAAAAGAAGATTTGCTTCGCTGTTATTACAGTAGTGCTTACGAATTATTTGTTTTATTTTCATCGCGTTCAGCTTTTGGCGTGCAAAAAGGTCAGACTAGATGTGTCTACGTACCCTTATTCATATCACTATTCATTGTCGCCACACATCTCGCCGACATTGTAGATTTGTTAGCGTTTTGGTTATTATTTCTTACCATAATTCTACCCTTTTTCAAGTTTGTTGCGATCAAGTTTAATCAGATTTGGCTGGACATGGTTCAGATCGACTGATGGTCTGACCTTCCTCATCCAATCTATTTATGAACCGTTCCATACATCATGAGTCATGCTTATGTGTTCATGTTAGCACTTAGCGGTAGAAGATGCAGAACATAGTACATTATATGAGTTATTTTTTGTATCCATCCATTACATCGTTGAAACCTGACACATATGGTACAACACAAATTTTCATGCAAAGCCAGATGTCGCTGTCGGTTGGTTAAAAGGAATTATTTAAACATCTACCTGTTGAATGTATGTTGTTTAAACATTGCTGTTGTAAAAATATATAATGAATATCTCCAATATTCAGTACAAACCAAACCGGGACATCTGTTATGATGCCAATGTATCATTACAGCGCTTATTCCTCTCGTCATCTCCCCAGATCCGCCTCTCGATGTGCACTGCAAACAAACTGGAAGGTTCGCTGAGCGCGCTGAAGCGGCGACTGGGACTCACCTTCATCAAGTTCGAAGACGCCGCAGTCGAGCTCGAGCCGTTTGTGAGGGCGCACGTGTTTGATACCGCCTCCTACCTTGGCAGGCAGATGCTAGCGCACTTCAAGGATGTAAGTAGACATTAATAATGTAGGACATGGGGTACAAATGGTACAATTTGTATCTTTAGGACGGACGCTGTTGTTTTTCCATGTCATTCGATACTACAACACCAGTTGCCGTTATGGTGACGTTTTCGATCTAGAGGTGCCGGGTGTAGCTGACCTTGCCTTGTATGTTTTGATCTTATTTTACGAATTATTTGCTTTGATATGACCCCAGGAGTTAAAATGGCAAGCGGCAAAAATCCTGGGCTCGGTGGACTTCCTGGGCAACCCGTTGGGCTTCGTGGCCGATGTGTCTGAGGGCGTCTCGGGTCTGCTGCTGGAGGGAAACGTCGGTGCACTGCTCAAGAATGTCACACACGGTATCTCCAACTCTGCTGCTAAAGTTACAGGTGGGTGACAACTTTGTTTGTGAAATATAACTGCCTTTAGAATTGTCTTTATCTTTTAATATTTTTTTTGTACATATTACATTCGATGTGTTGACTTACATACCAGAGTTTTAGAGTCTTCTATAGGGGTTTCAGTGGGGTACCACGAGGATATACCACACAGTCTTCCTCTTCCATTTTCTGTTTCTATTCCGTATCCTGGTAGACATGGATAATTATAATTGGTATGTTCATTTGTGTCCAGAGTCTCTGGGCGACGGTCTGGAGCGTGTGGTGGGCGACGAAGCACATGAAGAAACAAGGCGCCGCATCCGCTCCGCAGCACCGGGAGCACACCTTGCCGCCGGCTTCCGCGGACTGGGCCTCGGCATTCTTGGTATTGTTACTACTTATTATACCTTATAACAATATTGTCGTTCAATAGCGAAGGGATTGTGGCCATCGAACCACCCGGGACGGTGTTGACTGTTGAAGGCTCGGATAATTTTGGCTGAATATCAATCAAAAACAAACAGTTCTGCATTTTTTTTGTGTTGTTCGACTCAGGTGGCATGACTTCGCTGGTGAAGCACAGCTACGAAGGTGCGACGCAGGAGGGTCTGGGTGGGTTCCTGGCGGGCGTGGGTAAAGGTCTTGTGGGCACCGTCACCAAGCCTGTCATCGGAGTGCTCGACCTGGCGGCAGAGACCGCCTCCGCGCTCAGGGACACTAGTCGCAGGTTAGATACATAACAATAAAAGAGAAATAGCTCGGAGTGTTACTGGGAAGAACACTGGATCGCGGGGAAGAAGTCAATGGCGTATTTAAAAAAATAAATACAAGTTGGTTGAAAAGTTAAAAGTAGTTATTTTGCAATAATACAAGAAACAGTTCCATCATGTTGACATGTTTGCTCTTTCTGTTGGTCAATTTAAAAATAATGTACTAACACTCTAAGATATTACTTATAATTGTTTGCAACCCTTAATTAGTTTTTCTCTTCTATCATTTCTTTTTTGTAATATTTTTATAGCGTAAATTATTGTAGTTTGTAGGTATACATTTAAATGCATGGGTGTGTAAACTGTGTGTAAAGTTTTTTTTTGTGTATTCCGTGGAAAATGTTTATGGTAGCACATTTGCTATATTTGTTTATATTTTATCATATGTCATTGTTTGTTTTCCCCAATAAATAAAAAAAAAAAAATGGGGATAAATTACATCATTATACGTTACCAAGCTAGTAAACGGAGAGAGCCGCACGGCGCCCTTTTTTTAAACCTGCGAAAGGTAATGCGATAGCTTTTTTAAACGTGTGGTTCATCGTAAAGTTATAATGTTGGAATGCGCGCAGTATACTTATAATTTACACGTTTGGTTTGTGATGTTCAGGTCGCGTTATCAGTTGTACCACATGTAGTATTCCTCACAGGTCAGACAAGTGGGTACCATCCCGCGTGCGCGGTCCCCGCTGCGTGGCGGGTTGCGGGGGCCTCCTACCTCGCTACTGTGAGGCCCAAGCTGCGGGGGCCGCACTCCTGTATGCTCTGAACCACACGGACTACTCGGAGCACTTCCTGGCGTACCGAGCCGTGCGGGACACGCCTCACGACATCCGCGCGCTTCTGTCGGATACTTATCTCAGGATTATCACGTGCAAACATTCCGCACCGCAGGTTGTCATGGAGACACATCTCAGGTAATTAAGTTTTACATTTTTAGAGTTTAAGGCCCGTATTAATAAACGTTCCTCAACTACATACTCAAGTACGTTATCATTTGATACGTCATTATTACGATGTCAGCATCTCAAGATCATTGCTAATTAATAAACACACCTCAAGGCGCTGTACTTGATGGCTTGGATTGACCGAAGTTTAGTAAACATTCATCACATTTCGTTATTCCTATGTCGTAAGACTTATTGAAATACTTGTATTTTGTTAAAACTTTAAAGTTATATTATCTCACACGTTTCCCCTCCAGTGGGCTGGGCGGTCAAAATCAAAATCCAAGATGGCGACTGCAAAATTTTACAAAATATGCGCCATGGGTGTCGTTTCCGTGGTTTTCGGGGGTACTGATGACGAAAATTAGGTCAACGTCAAAATCCAAGATGGCGGCTGCGAAATTTTACAAAATATGGGTCATGGGTATCTTTTCCATGGTTTTCGGGGGTGCTGATTTCGAAAATAAGGTCAAAGTGAAAATCCAAGATGGCGGCTGCGAAATATTACAAAATATGCGTCATGGGTATCGTGTCCATGGTTTTCGGGGGTACTGATGCCGAAAATGAGGTCGAAGTCAAAATCCAAGAGGGCGGCGGCGAAATTTGACAAAATATTCGTCATGGGTGTCAACGGTGTAATTTTACAACCATTAAAACGACACCAATGACGCATATAGTAAAATGTCACAGCCGCCATCTTGGGTTTTGACTATGACCTCATTTTTGGCATCAGTACCCCCGAAAACCATGGAAAAGATACCCATGACGCATATTTTGTAAAATCTCGCAGTCGCCATCTTGGATCTTGACTTAGATCTCATTTTCGGCATCAGCACCCCCAAAAACCATGGACACGATACCCATGACGCATATTTTGTAATGTTTCGCAGCCGCCATCTTGGATTTTCACTTTGACCTTATTTTCGAAATCAGCACCCCCGAAAACCATGTAAAAGACACCCATGACGCAAATTTCGTAAAATCTCGCAGTCGCCATCTTGAATTTTGACTTTGATCTCATTTTCGACATCAGCGCCCCCTAAAACCTTGGAAAAATTACCCATGACGCATATTTTGTAAAATCTCGCAGTCGCCATCTTGGATTTTGACTTTGATCTCATTTTCGGCATCAGCACCCCCGAAAACCGTACTGATTAATTTCACCCAAAATATTTTCAAACACCATGTTTCACGCAACTAATCACGACCTCAAGTCACGGACTGCCTACACTCAGATTTAACCCTTTGGCTCGACGAGATTTTGACATTTGTCATACCCGCTGACTCGGGGAGTTGTCGCGTCAATTAATTGAATTAAGTCACCAAATGCAGGAATTTGCACGCAAGTTTTAAGTATGAATTTAATGTGAAAAATATTTTATTTCATTAATATTGTACCTAATATGTCTAGTAAATTTCTTTAAAAATGTGCTGTTTACGTGAAGCTACGTCAACATAATGCGAAATTAGAATAAAATAGATATTTAATATACCTATATCCAAATATTAGTTGAGATAGATTAGCTCAAAAACAATAATTAACGTACCTAGTTACGTGTTGAAACGCTGAAAGGACAAGCTAAACATAGTTTCTTTTTCTTTTCATTTTCACTTTTACCATTATTCAAATACAAAAACGGATAAAAAAACACAATTCAATTCAGTAAAAATTGTACGTCGACTTAATTCGAACCTAGTGCTGACCATCAATCCAAAATTGTTAATACAATACAAATGTTGCATTCAGCCAAATCGATACTCATTCAGCCTAATCGAAACTCATTCATCCTAATCGAAAAATAATCATTAAATAAATAAAATCGCTCGAAAGTTAATTAATGACATTTATTTATTTCCGGCATAGCTACAAATAAATAATTTCACGTGAATAGAAATTATTTTTCAAAAACCTAAAGTATTGGCACAGATTAAATATTAGTACAAGTAGAATGAACACGAAGATATTTTAAGTATCTAATAGACATAATTAGAATGTATTACCACATTCTCTCCTATATTACTACATGCAGTCGGTCAACGCGGTACATTGTCGCAGAGCATTCGTGCTAGGGTTTGCTGAGGAAAGCGAGCAGCAGAGAGGCGGAGCTTATGTCCTAATCTGCCATACCGCAGCTCGGGACATTCATTCCTGGGCCTTTGCTTCCTGATTTCAAATAGAAGTGAAATAGTTCATAAGATAGAGGACGTACTACTATAATCAGGTTTTAATAATGTTAGAGGACATAAGGTCGGTTCACAAAACAAACATGGCTAAGATCGATTTCTAAATCGAAGATAGCGGCTACGAAAACTTACTACTTATTCATCATGGGTGATATTTCCATGGTTTTCATGGCTCCTGTTGCAGAAAATGAGGTCAAAACATGAAAAGTTCACTAGTCGTCATGGGTGTCAATTCTGTAGTTTTCAGTGGCGCTGAGGCCGAAAATGGGGACAAAATGAAATTCCAAGATAGCGGCTACAAAAATTTGCAAATTAGTCGTCATGGGTTTCAAAATCGTGATTTTCGGGGGTGTTAATGCCGAAAATGAGATTAAAATCCAAATCCAAGATGGCGGTTACGCAAATTGGCTAGCTGTCATGGGTGTCAATCCCATGATTTAAGGGCTAGATAATTTCATTTAACTAGGTAGTGAACTTTCATGACGGCTATCTTGGATTTAGGAGTAGAATTTATTTTCGGCTTCAGCACCCCCGAAATCTATGGAAATAATATAATTATGAAATAATAAGTAAATTTTCAAGGCCGCCATCTTGAATTTAAGAATAACTTATATCTACCTACTGCTGCAAGGCTTATCCGCTGCGACTATCAGCTCGACAAAATGTTAAGGTGTAAAAAATGTTGTAAAAGTGCCAAGTAAAGATGGCTGAACTACTGTTGCCTTTGCACCCCTGTCCAAATAAAACGAGCAAAATTTCATAAAGCGTTTAAAATCGATCTCGAAATAAAATCCTACTTCAAAACCCAGAGGTGCCTAGTCTGAGGTGAAACATTTAAGAGTTCGTGTAATGTTACAATTATTCGCCATTTTCACATAACAGCATGTTCATTGCTCGTTTTACGTTCTAACTTATTCGAATTCTAACTACTACATTATAAGTAAATGCTTCCGGTCAGCATCCGACTTAAGATGGCCCAAGGCCTCATCAATGTCTCGCATCGAGAATGCCAAAAGCTTTCCGCCATTAAATCTTCCCCGAAATCAAATACTCACTACGCCTATGTCAGATATACTGGGCACCCTATACCATCTACGCCTTCAAAAAATAAAGTCTATAATGTATGACCTCTTCACCCTCTTCACCTCTCTTCTGTTTTTTTTTCGCTTATTCACAACCGTCAACCATCCTGGACATAATAAAATTAATATTCTATGTAGGTACCTATGCAATTTAAAATTAGTACATGAAGGCGTAGGCGAGGTACCTAGATTTCGCACTATTAAGATCCCGTTTAACAATTTTAAACCTTATTACAAGGAACGTTTCGTAGATAATTATTATTTAACTGCCGATATTGCGTCAAATTAGAATTTATTTTTTGAATTTTGAATAAAGAATATCAGTCTACGGATGCATTGGATTCCACGGTGAAGTTTCGGTACGAATATTTATTGATGTAGCCACAGAGGATTATGATTTATGATGAATCTAAATCTATTTTATTTTATTTAAATGTACTACTGACTTATCACGATATTTAAAAAAAAGTATCTTTGATTGCTTGATTATAATTTTAACATAGATAGAATGTTAAATTACATCAAACATGTAAAATATTTTCTATAATTAAAAAAAACGATTTTTGGTGTTACTTATTTTTTATTAAATCGATTCGAACAAAATCACAACGAAATAATCGATTCACATAATCACTTTCTCACATCATTAACCATAAAAAAGTAATATGGCGGCTGATTCCGAATCCCAAATTGAGTAGTGATAACAAAGATTTCGTGATATTTTACGTACGTTTACGTTTTAGGTTAAAACATGGGCTTTTTCTAGTAGTATATCGCATTTGTCTATAGATGATGGATTGTTTTTAACCACGCCTACTGTGTAATTTGTGATATTAGTGATAAATGAACAACAACAAAAGTTCAACTGGCGGGAAGCTTTTACTTTGGATATCAAAAACTTTGTTATCACTACTAAAATTACCAAAACTATGGATGATTTCCTCGAGTTAATAAATGATTTACTCATTTTGTGATGATTGGTAGTCCAGAATCCATTCTTTTTATGATTTTTAGCGTCCACCACGACTGTCATCAAATGGCGGTTATCGCATTCATACATTCAGTTTTGTAAAGGTAAATATTAAAACTCGTGCGCTAAATAGGATTGATTCAATGGTACTCAAACTTGAGCTTTTTATTTAGTTCTTATAAATTTCATCCAATAACAAGATCCGATAAGTAGATAATTAAATGTTTACATTATTAATTAGGATGTCGTATGACCTAATTCTGGGCCCCGATCGGGGTCGAAAACGAGTTTACGGTAGTTCTTGTGTTCGTCCCCTTTCGGGGCCCGCTACGGACTATACGGTTAAGCATCTCGATTACCCACGTCTATTGTATACTTGAGTGGTGAGTTTCGTTTATTAATCAGTCCATCACTCAGCTGATGACGTAAAACCAAGCCGTAACTTGAGTACGTAGATTATATGTTTATTAATACGATCATGACCTCAACATTGTCATCAAGTGCGAGTTCTTGGGCTGAGTAACGTTTATTAATACGGGCCTAAGACGTCAACGATAAGCTGCAGTGTTGCCGTTGCTTCTATACGTAAAAAAATCTTATTTAATCCTGATCTGTTAGTCTTTTTATGAGATACCTTTGCTGCATTGATTGTTGTCCCCTTTCCATTCTTTTTTTTTTCTTAAATATTAATAGGGGGTTTTTATCCACATGGATACGTCAACCCCATTGTACCTTATGACTACTATTACACCACTAAAATTAAAATATAATAACAATATTCTTATAATCCTTATTATTTAGCAAATTTAGCTATTCATTGATTAAGCTGTTGTACCAGACTACACAATTTTTTTGCAACATTTGATTTAGGATTCGCTAAAATAGTGAAAATAAGCCCAAGATCTAAAATATTCAAACCAAATTTCCTAATCAATGAATCTCTTTCATTTTTGTTCTTAACGCACTCTATCAACAAATGTTGCACGTCTTGTATTTTGTTGCATACTTCGCAGTTTGGAGATGCTGCCTTACGCATTAGGAAAGCAAATTTTGTTGATGGAAAGTGCCCAGAACGCAGTCTTAAAGCTACTTTGACGTAACTCCTATTTAAATTAGTGTCATCAAACCAGAGCACGCGTGGAGGTTCACTCTGAATTACTTTGTACTATATACCTTTTTTGTTCGAAATGTCGTTGAAATGATCTTTCCATTTATCATAACAAGACTCCTTGATTTTTGAGACATATTCCCAGTGATCAGGTAGGTAAGAAATTTCATTCCCTGCGTTAATTGCCAATTTTACCAACCGGTCAGCCTCCTCGTTGCCGCGTAACCCCTTTCCATTCTTAAACTTTTCTTCTTTCCGAACTATCAGCTCTCGGACTTTTCTATCACTTCTACTTTGAATTGAGACCTCCTATAAGTAGCCAAACGCAAATCCGTTCGTAATGGTTATATTTGTGGTTAGTAACCTGGTGTCGTGCACGGTGGTGTCGTCGGAGGGCGCGTACTTCGTGGAGCTGGGCGTGCGCGGCGGCGGCGGCGCGGAGGGCGTGCGGCGCCCGCGCGTGCAGTGCGACAGTGACGAGCTCGCCGCCTGGGTGGCGCGACACGCTGCCTACAGCAGGCAGCTCTACCACGAGCACGTGCACACGCTGCACCCACACACCGACCTATAACGTGTCTACACATACACACACACACACCACGGACTACCAGCAGTAATACTGCGTTCGTGTTACGACACTCGTCGTTCTTATATTAAACGTGTCTAGAACCACGCGTTTCGCCTCTCTTGCGCACGTTACGTACTCAGGTTTGTTCCTTTGGAGAAGTATACGTATTCGAATCCGTACGATTCAACAATTGATCGGAAGCTGGAAAAAACTATTTTTTTATTTCTTATAAAAGAAAAAAAAAACTTGTACATTATAATAATTATATTCTCTCAGACTTGACTATCAATTGATTTACTTTAATAGAAATACGTAGATTTTCATCACCTAAAATAAACTTGTAAAACGGATAATCAACTTGACTTTTCTCAAATTAATGAGTAAATTAGTAAAAGTTTCGATCTACCTCAAGCTATGACCCACAAAAAATGACTAAACAATGCGAAATACTAAATTATTGATTGCATTCTGCCTTACAATGATTTATGAACTAAACGTATGAAACGACTAACTGACAGATATTGCATAAAATTATGATTACATTTAGAATGCAATATGGACGAAAGACGAGAACGACACATTTCGATATATGACTTAGATATAAAATATATATTACCCTTTATAATGATGTCATCCAAAGAATGAGCTTAAAACAGCAAACGGTCCTGTATCCTTAAAAATAATATAGAATATATAATAAACATGTACAAATATCAATGTGCGTCTTCAGTTCTTATATAAAATATATTCCAAATAGTTAAAATTCCATTTGGACAGAAGAACTTCCAAAACCTTATTAGACTGACGATTTTCTGAACTTAATATTGTTATAATAATAGAGATATCGATAAGTATTCGTAAGTATTATTGTAAAAGACACTGCGAGCTAATTATTAGTCTTACGTTAATTTATGATACTCTATAATTAACTGTGAATCTAGTAAAGATATTATTATATCATACTTATGTAGTACATTTTTTCAAACATTCATCATAATATTATTCTAGATCGTGTTTAAACATATTTGTAGTACATTCACATGATAGAAGCGTGATATTCTTTCAATCCCCTGATTCAGAATGTTTCACGATTCGGGTTGTTATCTCGTTTTCGCTCGTTATGAGGATCGTAGCCAAAACGATATAACGAACCGAATCACTCGACAATTGACTAAGGTTGGTATTCCACTTATCAAATATCTTTGTCCAATGTACATTTGATCAAATAAATTGGACGACTTCATCAAATCTGTAGGTGAAAGCTAAAGGACCTTAAGTCCATTTTTTGTCATTTTTATGTTTTAAATGATTTTTATTCAGAATTTCAGAAGAAATTCAGTAACCATCATACTTTTTATTCGACAATGATACGCTAAATTACTTTTTATACTCTGTCCATTTTAATATCTAATTTCGGGTATGGACATCTTTAATGAGCTCTACTGAATACTTTATAAAATGTGACTTAAGGTTCTTCACTTTTCACCTACAGAAATGTACTAGCAAAACACCATTATTTGACCACTAAAGACCACTAAAGGTTAATGACATTTAAATCAAAATGGCTGCAACTAAGATTTCGTGGATAGTTTCAATGACGATTGTTTTTTCTCTTCGCCTTTCCATCCATGGCTTCACACAAAGCTTTTTTTTTGCTTTTCAACGACAATCTAATGATAATAGCAGCACATAAAGTCGCTCCACGTTACTCCATTCTCTCAGAATACGCAAAATCTTGGACAAAGTTATTGGACAAGTGAAATGGGCATCTCTCAAAGAAATTTGATCAAACATTGGACATCGATATTGGACAAAGATATTTTATAAGTGGAATACCAGCCTAACCTACACGTTCTGGTTCAGGGGACTGGTCCGTTTCCGGATTTAGGAATATTTAATTCATACCGGTTCTATGGACTCTTAAAATAGTGATAGATGACAAACAACTGAACAGAAAAAATATGATCTACTGTTGTGTGAACCACAGAACAGATAAAAGACGTTAGAAGGGCCTTGTGGGCGGGGCAGGCGCGCCGCACATATGAGCAGACGCTCATATGTCAACCGAAATTTGTTTTACCGGTCAACAGTCGCGCTCTTATTGTGACAGCGTACGGAGATCCGCGAAAAAAAAGAATTATGCCGTCTTGCATTATTATAACGTGACGGAAAAGAAGCTAATTGAGTAGTGTAGCCAGGGAAGGGATTTCTTTTCACCGGCATGTCCAAAAACCTTATAATATCAGTGATATTTGTAATTTTTGCAATAGTATTATGTAATTTGTAGAAAAAAACGATACAATCGCACACAGATGCAAAATTATACATTGCTTGCAATACATGGGCACCATCTTGTACTACGTGAGCGACAGCGCAATGTATTGCGTTCAATGCGAAAGTCGAGTGCAGCGAGCAATTGTTTTAATTCAGCGAAATCCATACGTATCGATAGTGTTGTACCAAGTTGTAAACAATATCGGTATTAAATATGTGTGTATATCTACAAATGATTATTATCAGTAATATTATAATTAAAATAACTTTGTTTATTGCCATGAATTATATGTTAAATTTTATTTTTAGGTTTCCAACAGGTCCAGACAAAAGAAAACTGGATTGAGACCGAGAATTGAATGGATACCTATTAAATGTAGCACAATTTGTTCTCAACATTTTGCAGAAAATTATGCAATTACAATTCACAGGGTTATTCAAATTAAATTAATTAAATTATATTATGTTAATACGCCTACGGGAAAACAAAAATCGAAATTTCTTTAGTTTTTTGCAAATTGTAACTTTTATTTACGTTTATACTATTCAAGATGCGATTTGCGCCGGTAACGGTTACTCAATAATATATTCAATATAAAAGTCGGTACCTACTTTTCTAGGTTTACGATGCTCGAAAATAGAATTGTTTCCGAAAAAAACATGTTATGTAGTGCATTATGATGATGATTCATAATAATTGACATGATTTTATTGATTATTTTTAGCAAACTTAGTATCGTTACGGGTGCAAACAACATAATTATGACGTGAAACAGACCTGCAATTAGCAAAAAACTAAAGAAAATTTGAATTTCACGGCTATGTCGGATGTTCCCCTTAATTTGACATTATTATTTATATGTATTGAGGAAGTTCACATTATTCGTACCCCGTTCGAGGGTCTCAAAATTAGAGCGAAAAATTGCAAAACTTAGGGCCGATTTTTCAATCATCAGATAAACAGACAAATAGAATTTATTCAACAGATAGCAAAAAAATGATTTTTTCAATTGTCAGATAGGCTTTATTCGACGAATAATTTGACTACCTGAGGAATAACTTTATCTTTCCCTTTGACGGCCAGATAACCGCTTATTCAGTAGATAGTTTTATTCGATGACTGATGATGTAAACAAAAAATATAATTTTACTAGACAATTCTTGGGTTTGCGTTTTCATCAAAGTAAAATGGATGTATATTATTTGATAGCACTGATGATCTGGCAATAATTGAGCAAGAAGCTCTGATAAATGAATTCATAAATCCAGGAAGGAAAGTAAGAATTGTCACATCCAGGCCCAATCATTTTCCGCCGGAGGGCGCGCGACCATCTCCGGCCACCCTAGTGTGTGGCCTGCGGGTGGCGGGTTATTGGACCTGACGCCCGACCAGTAACAGGCACGAGAAGGCGGCGCGCAGTATTCCGTGCGCGCCTCTCAGAAGGACGTGGAACGAAGCCCCACAGAAGGAGAGGTCCGACAGGGGCTGGCGGACCGAGGCCTGCCGGGGATGCAGTGCATGCAGCTGCGAATCCCACGACCCCAGCCATAGGTCAGGAGAAGGCACACCGTGGGTTTTTAGCTAGTGAGAGTCCGGCATACATAACCCTTCGCCTTTCCCGGGCGGAGGGAATCAATGAGGATAAAGGCATGATAAAAAAAAACATGCCCAATCATTTTACAGTGTGGGATTCAAAAGAATTCCATCGCCAATTCAGACTTTTAGAGTCTGTGCAATATTTACTTATAAATAATGGTAAAGGATAAAATAAAGCATCAAACAAAGGTTAAGTTTTCAATAGTTTATTATACAAAAAATTACTGCGAAATGGGTTCATGGCTACATAACAGAGCTGTAGTAATTGATAGTGTAAATCTTCCTAGCGAACTATGTTGGGAATTTGGGATCGTCTGCCAGTCTGACCGGATGCAGTCGAATACCAGTATTTTATATGAAGCGACTGCCTATCTGACCTCCATCACCCAGTTAGTAGATAACACGATAGCTCTCGATGGAACTGGTAGTCAGACTTTCGGGCTTCGGTTCTGTACATTTCCTGTCTGCATAGAGGACTTTTTTTGGTACTTTTTTTAATTCCCTCATACTTAACATTCCGGTATTCCATGAAAGAACACTGGTTGCGATTCCACCTGAATTTAATGAGCTCTCAGTTTTTCTCCTTGCAGATCCTTTTCTTTGTCTTTATTCGTCACCGCATCGGTCTTCTTATTTCTATAACGTGTTTGTATTTTTCGATTAAACTTATGAGGAATTGAATTACAGCACTATTAAAATTCGCCGAACGCTCTCTATTTTTTTGATTCCATTGTAATAAACATATAAATATATTATAATATTGATTTACAATCAAAATATATAACACGACATGCCAGGAAGATAGTCTGACAGTGTCATTTTTGCCATACAGGTAATTAATGTACTCTAGACTCTGTGCAGGTAATTGAAATAGTCTGTCTTGCTCTAACGTTCGTTCATGCCATATATTTATCTCACCTCCCTGAAGTTAGCGTTGCTAAAGTCAATGAAATCGGTCAGATAGTAAGTAATTCGTGAGATAAATGGCAATTGAAAAATTGACAAACAATTATCAGGCAGTTAAACAGCCAAATAACTTTATTCGTCAGGTAGTTATCAGGCATTTTATCTGAGGATTGAAAAATCGGCCCTTAATGTAACAAAATTACAGTAATTTTATCGATATAAGTAATCGACCTTTTGGTCGCCGTAACATGTATGAGAAATAAATTTGAATTTGCGCGTGTGTGAGTGTACGTCGAACGCAGTATTTGCGTTAGTGTGACAACTAATAGCAAACTCGAAATCTATGTGCGTGTGGTTTATTTGTGTGCGTAATGCGCGTACGTATTGGGCTCTTGCTTGTAGTAGAGTTAAAGAGTGGGAGAAAAGCGGCGACACGCGTTCTAATACAAATCGGGAACTATTTCCTTTCTAACCTCTTTATCTGTTCTGTGGTGTGAACAGACTGTACCTACTTTTATATGTTTTGATATATTAGGACTAATTTATTCCTCCGCAATAATTATTATGGAGTATGCAGGTATTCCTTACGTTTTTTACATATTATCACATAACACTAATAGGTTCTTTACCTAATCAGTATACAGACAGTATAATAGTAGTTTTCTAACATTTATCTTCCTCTTGTCCGCCAGAATATCTCCAGGAGATATTTGTCAAAATACGCTCATATGGCGGAAGACTCCTGGAGATATCGTGGACAGTCGTGGATCGGGTCGGATTAAATGCGTAATATTGCCTGTCTAGAGTATACCTTTCCTATTCTAACTTATACAGACTGTAGGTGAAAGAATAAGAAAGGCATAAAACATCACATGTTAAACATTCAACAACATTTTGTTATCGGAATATTTTTTTGTTGTGACGGCTTCATTTCGTTTAAGTCAACGGACGCGGCGGCTAAGTTTATAGTATATTTTATGTGTTATTATCGAGTTTTAGTGTGGTGTGGTGAGATTAATCGTGAACAAGTAAGTACTAAACAGTTTTTAATTGCTGCATTGTGTATTTGTTAAATATTTTGGACAGAATTTGTTATTTCACCAAACATTGTATCGAAATTCGCGCGCCATGCCGGCACATTTCTACTTTTGTGAGTAGAAAATACACTAGAGACGACAAAATGTTGTTAGAAACATGATTTAGATACGTTACTACGTATGTATTAGGCATTGTATTAGTGAAATTCGTAAAAAATTGTGTAAATATTTAAATTAAAAAACGTAATCGAAAATCGAATCTCCAGGAGATTTTTTGGCAGACAGGACATTTGACGTTTAAGACCTCCAAGCCGCCATGTTTTTTGTGTTTCGTACACTGTTCAGGAAAATGGTCAGTAGAGCAATGTTTTGACCGACTTAGAAAAAAAGGAGGTTTAAATTATTTTAATTTTATTGATGTTTTTATTTTTGTATGTTATTTTTGTATGTAACAGTTTATTAACATACAAAGGAGATCATTCATTTTCGGCCCAAAAACCAAAGTGCCAACGAAAAAAAACGTGTCACCACTGTTAGGGAAGTCAGTCCGAGTATTTTTTACTATTGCACTAAGTCTCTACAACCATTCCTTCAGCTGATTTTTTTAGTTGAAAAATGGCACTTTGGTTTTTGGGCCGAACTTTGTATGAAACGTGAATGATCTCCTTTATTCAAACTTAAACATCTTTATGGAGCGTTCACACCAAGCCAACGAAGGCCAACGAACGCAAACGAAGTTGTTCAATTTGACCAAACTTTGTATCGAACGAACCCGATTTTATTCGTATTTACGCAGTATCGAGCCTCGCTCATTAGCCTTCAGTAGGCCAGGTGTGTACCCATCATTAAGTGGTGATATAATCGTAGACTATTAAATATATCATAGTATTTAGGATTAGTATCTCAATCTCCGTTGACTTTTGAACATAGAATTTACCAGCCAATGTGGAAGCTATGAAATATCTATTAGAAATAAACCAATACTGATATCACACTGCCTACAGCACAGTTACTTCGCACATTAACTGGTTTATTCTAACGCCGGAGCCACATTATCGCCTAACGTCATTAACTAACGCATTAAGTGATAGGGCTAATGGAATTCTTTCCCTAAATGCGTTAATTACTGGCGTTAGGCGCCAGTGCGGCCCCGGCATCAGATAATGCATAATAACGCAGCAACATCGTTGTGATTTTCTAGTAATTATAATAAGAAGTAAATAAGTACTGTGTCGGCATTGCCCAGCAGCATACCCTTTTAAACACCCGGGTAATTTGTAAGCTTTATGAGTAATCCCATATTGGAATATGTATGTTTGGTTGCCTTAACCATGGTATAATAATATGCTATACCAGGTATATGTCACGATCAGTACTGCCATTGATTAACATCTTCAACACAATTAAGGACATTTTTTATTGATGATGAATTACTAGCTTAACTATTTGCTATCTCGTGTTATTCATCTATTTAGTTAAAAAAATTCAACAGTATAAAGCCTGACGACTACAGCCGAAACGCGTCGAATCGAGTCGAGTCGCATTTGTTTCATGTGACGCGAAACGGTCAGTAATCGCAAGTCGTTAAAACAGAAATTCGCGTGACAAGCGATGCGGGCGAGTTTTGCGACTCGGCGCGTCTCGGCTCGTCCCTGATCGATGCAGTTTTATAGTAAATGTATAGGAGGCGAATTATTGCGGTTCTATTCGCCTCGACTCGACGAGCCTAGTGGACGCCAGCTTTAAAATTACTATGTACTTCAAAATTGCTTCTTATAGAAGTAAGTGAAAACTGCATTTTGCTCGGGTAATTTATTTACGCATAGTGGCAGCACCTACAGCCGATGACGTAGTCTTAACGAGAGCTGGCGTAGTATATTATTATACCATGGCTATAACCATGTATCACTTAATAGTATACGTATGTAACTGTTCGTGTATTGATATAATGCTCTGTATAAATGTGCGACTAATCGTGATGCACTCACTTGTGTGATTCTTGTACGAGTATTTGTGGTTGACTATATGTATAACTTTGTTTTATAGTACTATATTTAATGCAGGAGAAACTTTTTAACGCGTTCTAGCAGAGATAGATAATGCAAATTGTTGCGTTAACTATTGGCGTTAAGCGCTAGTATGGCCCCAGCATAATCTAGGGTCTTAACAGGACAGTTATAAGTATGTAATTTCTAAAGTATATACGCCTTGATAAGTTGGGGCATAACGCGTTAAAGACATTCCTCCAATATAATTTAATATAACTCCAGATTAATATATTTTGTGTACGTGTGGGAGTAAAGATGAGTCTAGATTGATCAAAATTCTCTTAGGCTGTGATATAACGCTATGACAAGTCGACATGTGAGTCCAAACTGTGGGAACTGGCAACATTTTCAATTCTCGAACATTCCATTGCGGGTTTCTTTGTTGTGTTGATTCCATGACTTCGCAGTGATAGAGCAATGTAATTAAGGTTTAATAAAATTACGGATTAGACCGCGTATCCCTTGGAAGTGTTGCCAGATTTTGCGATAAAGTGGCTGCTATATATTATGTCGTGGAAGACGTAAATTATTTAAGAATTTGTTCTTGAACGTTCTGATAAATTGTATTCATATATGTGTGTGATTTTATTATTTTAAATAATATACTTTTGCTTTATATTTAAATGAATATTGGGTAATTGTATAAATATATATGTTCTGGTAACATTTTAAAAGTCGTCTGGTAATATTTTCAGTCCAATTGACCGTTTTTTTTATTGTGTGGCCACAAAAACATTTTTCATTATCCAGAATTGATTATGTGAGATATAAAAATATCAGATTGAATTCTTCATAAATTAAAAATCATGAAGCAATGGAAAGATGAACCAGCATTAATTTTATTTATATTATATTGAATAATACGAATTGGTTTTAATTAGTAGGCGGAGGTAATGATAATAGCAGACGCATATGTTTATTATTTCGTTTGTTTTTGTTTGTGCGACTCTTAAATTGAGTTGAAAATGTCTTAAATGAGTTCGTTTTAGATTGCTCATTATTTTATAAGTGAAGGTTTTCTGACGTTACAAGACAATAGCGTTCTAAGACCCGTTTACACTTTAATTCGTTCCAGTGATTGGCAGGACCCGGTCGTGCCACCGCCTGGGCTTCCACTTCTTCGTTCCTCAAGGGCTAAGATGTGGCGAAGAATTGGAGGCCCTTTGATATGTTTTTAGTACCTTGTGAATGTGAACGTTTTCATTACTTATAAAAAAAAAACGTCATTTTGTGGAGGCCTCTCTCTTGTAAAGACCCGGGACTAAAGTTCCTGTTGGCCTCTACTAAATCCGACCCTGGTGGTTGGTAAAAGTACTTAACGAAATAAGTTACATGTGACTTAATATTATTCATTTACCAATCTCTTGAGTAATATTTAGAGTAATTATTAGAGTGTAAAAAGATCTTAGTCTTCATTTCAATATAAAATGATTCGATTACGTTTATGGAGAAACAAAATATGTTTATGAAAATCTGCGCGCATAATTCTAATGCTTAAGCTTTGCTCATTTCAAAAGGGAAAGAAAACCATACAGAATACATACATTACCTTTTGCAATATAGAGTTAAGACTAGATTGTATTGGTTGACGAACGCTGTGCAAATATTGGTGTCTCACGTCCTGTACCGACCAAGTTTGGTACGTGCACGCTTATAATTTTAAAAATAATCATGCAATTTGACCATTACTTTCATAAAATTATAATTATCTCTTACATGTAATGCCCGAAAGAATAAAATATTTGACAATAATTCTTATGAGAGATTATGTTAAACTGAAATTGTGACGTCAGAGTTAATTTATAATAGTAATTAGTTTAGTTAACCCAACATTACCAAAGTACGACTTAAACGATAAGTGGAGAAGGTTTCTGTTTGTATTTATTTATTTATTACAAGTATGACAGTGATAGAAGTTAACACTTATTTATTTAATACCAATTGTTGTGGTTTAGTTTAATAGAAATAAAAGTCTTCAAATATTATGCTGTTTTATTTCGTTTATTCATCATTCATTATATACATAAAATTTTCATTTTTAAATATTTCATTATAAAAGAATAAAAAAAACATTTAAAAATATAAAAAATAGTAGCCTACCGGCTACCGGGAACGGGATCCAAGCTGCCGGCGGTCAGGGCTCCAGAGAGAGGAAGTTCCTAACGATACGCGCCGTGTCCAGAAGTACCGCTTTCTGAATCAAACCCTTGATCCAGCTGCCTAACGAGAGCCTCATCAGATGTTGGTCGAGGCTCTTGGCTATTAAACCATTGGCTGTAACGACTATCGGCTCAATGACTGCTGAGTCAATCTCCCACATGTCAACAACCTCGTGTGCCAAATCAAGATATTTGATTTTTTTCATCATTTTCGGCTTTCACGAGATTCTCGTCATGCGGGACAGTGATATTAACAATCATTGCGCGGCGCTCTGATCTGTTTTATTATTATTATTTGCTTTTGTAAACTCAAAAGCGCCAAATCCACTAGAAAGTTTTACTGCGCTTGCTTTGCTGTAGGTATAGGTATGTAGACATAATTATACAGCAAAGCAAGGAAGACATAAATATTGCTCAGCGATGTTGCAGTACAGTCAAAGCGGATTAATATCAGGTTAAATAGCAATCTAGCCGGCTATACATGGGATGCTTGCGGCTACTTCAAAATGTTAATGCAATATCGCCGGGCTACAATACAAGTGTTGTACTGAGTTGCACGATATATTTTTTATTATTCATTAATTTATAAGTAACAATGACTCATTTCTTATTAAAAAAATTTTTTTTTTTTTAATTAATTAAACTGCCGACGTCTATAGGTGACGTGCAAGTCACTACAACGTCTGATGTAAGGGCAGTCCAGCCTGTAACCGGCATATATAGCCGGCAACTTGGCGGCTACACAATCGCTATAAAACTAGCCCGGTTACGAGGACCTTTACGAACTGAGCGAGCACTCTTTTGGAGGCTCCGGAACTAAAGCCCCTATTGTTAGTGTATAGTCTATGCCTATTGTCCTCCCCTAAATCCGGTTGCAAATCTGCAATCCTGAGCGTCTTCCACGTCGTCAATCCACAATTCCCCGGTGACAATATTGGTCTCACGAGATAGGGCGAGTCTATTGTTAATAACAGACATTTGATTTACAGAAAAACGCAAATACCTACATGTTACTTTATCCAACCTAATAATCGACTTCAGGACTTCACACACGGTGGTTGTAGATACTTGTAAATCACGAAGCGTAAAGCCCGTCACATACGTAGCTATAATATATATTAATATAAGCTATAGCTAGACATATTACGATATATAAGATTAGAACATTATTAAATGACCACAAAAAATTACGTACGAACTTTTTCAGTAGTTATTTCCTAACCAATAATAACAATAATTTTAAGTGTTTACTTATTATCACATTAAGATGTCAAATGACCTTGAAATAGTAATTAAATTAACTGGAAGCTCTCAAACAATGATAAAGCGCGCTCGACAGATAGTGCGCAATCTCGGCGCGTTAGTATAGCGCCGCACAGCGCCAGTTACACGCCGCCTAACCGACGGCCACGCTCACCTCGCAGCTGCTACAATCTCTGAGGTCAAGAGATCAACCTTCAGGAAAAAAAATCATCAACAGTTGATCCCCCACGCCACACATCAACGTACGTATTACTCAAATCATAGCTAAATCAGGTTAGAATGATTGTAAACATATTTTTAGCGTGTTCATTTGTTGTGGCGGTAAACGCGGCGACCTTGAACGGATCGAGGTAAGTGAAAGCGTTGACAGTCAGCTGCTTACTATGTTTACTTTCATTCAAAACTCAACAATTCGTCGCTACTACGAGCGTAGAATATAATTATGTAGAACTCCAAAATGAATGAGTATCTAATAGTTATCTGCGAGTAGGTATTCAAGTGTAGCGTGTTGAATTTCAGCTTGTTCCATTATTGTTGATTGTTAATGAGCATTGTGTTAAAATACCGTGGAGAAGTGAACTGAAACGACACCGATTCTAAAGTAAAACAATGTAGGTACTTACATACGTTCTCGCGTTTTGTTTCAGCATGACGTCTGTAGACTACACTAAAGTGCCTATTAAGGAGAAGCCTTTATTTCAGCCACCGCTGCAGGAAATTGTTGATGGTGAGTCATTTCTTCTGATCTATCTATCTACATGGCCTACACCCCACATCATCGGTATCCTACTGGTAGTAAGAGGTCTCCTTTCTCTCTTTCTGATACTTGCCATGATGCCATCTGCACTACTATCTTGATCCGCTACTTTATCTTGATTGGTTTGAGCCTAAGGTCTCTCTTTTAAAAATTGAGGGTAGTCGTCACGCTGGGTAAGCGGCTTAAGATCACAGTGGTAGTCCTGCCGTGACTGCTGGTAAAGTTATCGTGCTAGCTGTACTTGTACTTGTGCTAGCAAGTTCGCTCCTTATTCTTCCATCTTCCGGTCTTCCGAGTTCCGTTGGTCGGAACGTCATGCAGACCGCTTTTAATCGGAACTTTGATTGCCAGCTAGTTTCAATTTAAGTTTCTTAAAAAAGAAAAACTAAATTGTAAAAGAAGGAACTTCCGCCCCCAACACAGTTGAGTAAAGGCCAGGCCCTAGCCTTTACCTAACTGTGCTGAGGGCGGCTTCCAGTCTTAGCAGATGCGGCTGAATATCAGTATTTTTCTCGGAACGACTATCATCAGACGCAACCTTATTATACTAGGTTAGTCGGAAAGGGGGTACTAATACGAAAGGGTGTTAAAGAACCCATAATAATGAATACCTTTTGTTCTACAACTTGCCCAAAAAGTCAATAGTTTAAGAGAAATAGCTGTTCAAAGATTGCATAAAAAATCGCTAAAATCTATCTATTTACAGTTACGATCAGCTGTGTTTACATTGTAGGACATATTTGGGTCACGGATTAGAAGCTTCATTTTCAGAATTAGTAACTAAAGCAGGGATGAAGAATTTCTGAAAAAACTAAAATAAAAATCAGTTTCCATGGAAATAAAAAACATCGAATTTTAACTCTTGCTTTAAAACAGTCTTCAATGACCCGCCTTAAGTGGCCCGCGGATTAGTAACACCTTTCCGATTATCCTTGTATATTATACCAATGCTACATCCTAAGGTTAGACCAGTTCTCAGAATTTTGGGTTGTTCACAAGCCTTAATGACTGTCATAGATATTCTTCCTGAGGCGCAAAGGGGTCTCGTAACAAATAGTCATCTATCCGCAGACTGATCAGGCCAAACGCAGCATAACCTCGCTGATCATAGACGATCCGCACGGGTTTAGCCACGAGCCCCTCCTTTAGCTGGTTTCCAGTTGTATTCTACAATTAATAACGATGTGTTGTGCAGTGCTGTCTGTGGGATTGACCAGTACGTTCGAGACAGTCAACGTGTCAGTAGCTGACAGCCCGGACCTCACCCAATCGCCCTACAACCTCACATCACCAGGTATGTTCTATCCTATCCGTACAATAAGTTTTAGAAAGAAGTTTTGGTGTAGTTTATTGTGACTTATCGTCTAATAATAGGTATGAACTTGAAGTGTTATTGAAATGGCACAAGTGGATGTTTGATGTAAATGCACATAAGTGAATTACTTGTCATTTAAATTGCCTAGGTTTTCCTGTAACACTTAACGCGCGATATTCTGATACTAGTTAGTTCAGTAGGTATGTGAATGATGACGTCCGTGAAACAATTATATAATAATATTGACCGATTAATTGTTGTTACACATCTCACGCTATCTAAAGTAAATAAGTGATAGGTTACACAATATTTAGCTTCAGTTATCTATCAGATATCTTACTTACAAAATTTTACAGTCGGTACAGCATCTTGAGAGTAATTGTAAAATTAAATACAAATATTTAGGAACGAAACACGTGACGATTCGCAAACCGTAACGTAATTATATTTATTCAGGTCTGACGGGAAATGCTAAGCTCATCGAGATCGGTGGTCCGCCATACTTGCTCCCACTGGTGCAGCGCAACAAAATCTATGACCTGGCCGCACTCGCAAGCCACCTGCACAGCGACCCCGCGTTGCTGGCCGGCGCTGGCGCAGGGCCATGGCCACACATAGGTGTAAACTGCGAGGTTGGTGGCCTTCAATCACAAGGGTAGCATAGAAACATAGGTCACAAAACAAATAACAGGTAATCCAAAAAAAACCGAGAAGGATTACCATGCAAAATGTTTAACTTTGTGGTACACTAGTTAATATCTAACAGTCATAGCACAGTATGTTACGTTTTTGAGTGAAATCAGGGAAATGGTTGAAGACATAGAGTCTGGCCAACGAAAGACGCCTCTCGAATTATTTGCAAACTTTTATATGGCAATGATTTTTCAACGAAAATATTTATTTCTAAAGTGTCAAATTAGGCTATTTCATACAAATTGGGGTTGCCATGCAGAGATTTTTTTAAATTTGCCGCGCTTTTTCAGTGTCTTCTTTCGTTTGCCAGACTCTAAGCAGGTACTTTCTCTTATAATGTTTAATCACCGAACGTAGTCCAATTTAATATATTGATATCATCATCAAACTCATAACATTAATAATACCTAATAGAAAATCTCTTCTTTTATTTCTAGGGTATTATAAACCTGAGCATCCGCAACGGCACAGTGGACCAGGGCACTCGGATAGTGACCGTGGAGCCGGTGGGAGCAGCCAAGGGCAAGAGTGGCTACCTGCAGCGACGTCTGCCCAACACCGAGACCAGGACCGCGCTGTTGGGGAACTACCTGCTCAGCGAGGGGAAACCTGGCAAGGTCTGTGACTCCATGTTCTAACGTCCCATGGGTCCAGAGTACTATGCTGGTTCTAGAATCTTCTTTGATTTTCTTTCGGTTATGTTGTTTTCTCGAAAATATCTTATCTCAAGCCATAATATTGACGATAAATTATCTTCAAAGCTTTTCATTGCGTCGTTACATTTTTTTGTTATTTGAGCTAGTATGATAGTCCGCCAAGAGCCAAAAAAGAGTTGCTTTTAACCTGTGTAGCATATTTTGGGTATCTTGTTAAAATGGGCGTACCTCAAGGATCCATTCTAGGCACTTTTATTAGCTTAAATTTATTCAGTATAATCTTGTTCTGTCCTAAATAATTACAGCCGCATAGACCGATCTTCCGGGTTAAGCCACGCTTGCCGAGGTTGGTCTGTGGATGGGTGACCATTTACCATAGCGAGTTTCCTCCGTGCCTCGGAAAGCACGTAAAGCCGTTGGGCCCGGCTGTCATTTGTAGATCTTTGACAGTCGTTACTGTTGGTCAGAAGCCAGAAAGTCTGACAACCAGTCTTACCAAGAGTATCGTATTACCCAGTTACTGGGTTGCGGAGGTTTGATAGGCAGTCGCTCCATGTAAAATACTGATATTCAGCTGCATCCGGTTCGACTGGAAGCCGACCCCAACATAGTTGGGAAAAGGCTAGGCAGATGATGATGATGAATCTTGTTCTGTCCTAAGTAAAATAAATTATTATCAGATACTAACTATTTTCATTGCAGGTGATCAAAGTAGTTGCTAAGAAACGTATCGGTCCATCAAACTTCATCACAGCCATCCGGGAGACACTCAAAAACCATTATGGTGACAACATTGTCGGTGAGTATTGTGTAGCGAAAAAAACCATTTCTTCCCATTTCGCTTTTATCTCAGACTTCAAATAATTCTCCGTGATTCAGGTTTGGGTGGGATGTTCCTGTTACGCTCTGGTAAAGTGAAGTTCCACGTGATGCCGGACTTCTCGGGCGCGCCTCTGTGTACGGACGACGACGTGGACTCCTGGCTGCATTACTTCGAGATGCGCGCGCCTATTACGCATGTCGGCACGCTTGTCTCCGGGGACCATGTAAGCATAGATTTTGTAGTTGGTTATTGCGTATGGTAACCACAATTTGATGCTGATGATATGGTGAAGGTCGCGGGAATCTGCTGGATGCGAGAAGCACAGAACCGGTCGATGTGACGATGCTTGGGGGAGGCTTATGTCCAGGAGTGGACCTCTTTCGGCTGAATGATGATGAACCCCAATTTTAAGAAAAGCACCTGCCCTTTTTCTCTGCTTATACGCTCGCGACGGTAGTGACACATTAATACTGCTATGGCTTTGTGATTGGAGACAATGGCTGTGTGCACTCCTTTTTGGTCAGAGTCCAGAAATGGGTTTTGTATTCTACCACCAAGGTGCCACTGATGAGCAAGTTGCACACGTCATAATATCTCTGCCTCCCTCCCCAGGGTCTGGACCTGCGCGTGCAGCACTTCCACGGGTTCAGCGAGCACGGCGACGGCGGCCACTACCACTACGACACTACGCCTGAAGACGCCGAGTATGAGGGTTACTTCGCACTAGCCTCCTCCATCATCCGCGTCGACCAGCCTGAAGAGACGCACGTCGTGGGTCGGGACTAGACTGCATGTACATTTAAGAATAAAGTGTTGCAGCTCAAAAAAGTCATTCAAAACGTAACTCAAAGGAACATTGATAAGAATGAATTTTCATTATCAAAGAGTCATGGTCACTTTATTACATTACTTATTGCTCAATTGACGGACGGACTGATGGAATGGCGACCTTATTCCGTCATTATTTAAAGATGTGTAGGTACTTTTAAATAATGTAGCATAATAACAAAAAAAATATGCTCCACTTATTTATTTATATTTATACCAAGAAAAAAGTGGGGCACTAGTTACAACTTACATGTTAAAAGACATTTGTTTTCTAAAATAAATAACTTAAGCCTGTAGTATCGTTTTTATTTTTTCGTATTTCAAATTCTTACAACTATCGGTGAGTTATGTACAATAAAATGGAACTAAAAACAATAACTGTATAGATAATGTAGCGAAAACACAATTATGAGGGAGTTACGAAATTCTGTGAACTGTATTATTAGGTTCCATTGCTTCCCTAAACACTCAGTCTAGACAGGAAGACAAGCTAGAAGCGGATTCGGCTGTAAATTGATAGGACTAACCTGCAAGTGATGGTGTCGGCCCGCGGCATCCGCGTATTCTAGCAGAACAGCAGCCTGGCGATCGTCGAACACGCACTTCACAGCACTATGGCTATAGTTTATCTACAAAAGTTCACACTCGGCAGGTTTATAAAAGTTTAAGTGATTTTGAAACACTTTCCACGATACGATGATACAATGCATTGGTCATACGGCGGTCGCGAACGAAGAGGCGAATGTGAGGGTAGAAGAAAAAAAGGGAAATGTTGGGAACAATTGAGTTTGTAAGCGTTCCATTATACGTTATTAAAAATATTTGTTTTGATGCAAGAATTCATGAAAGAATACAAGAATATGCGAAAAAATAACAAAAAATATGCGAGAAAGTTGTAGGATTTTTTTTTGTATCGTCAAAAGCTTATCTTAGTTGTAGTCCGCATGATGATGATGTTATGAAATAATTGTTAGGGGTTTTAATTTTGCCATGATACTGGTTTATTTAAAAATGTAACAAGGTACATATGTATAAATTCAATACAATTACCTAGTCTTGCATAGTATAACCTTTGATTATATAATGTCTAGATGGAGCGTCAAGTGCGCGCAAACGTGTCAAAAAGTGTCAGCCAACTATTGGCTCACAATAGAGATGGAACAAATCATTGGTAGCAGTGAAAAATTTAGTAAAAAATTTAGATTTAGTTTTCATATGTCATCACTGCTATTGTCATTTGAAATCACAGCGATAATGATTTGTCACTAATAAGCGAATGAAATCGCGCGGAGCGATCGCGGCGCACCGATGACGCACGACAATCTACGAGCGCGAGCAACGAGGAGTGAGCGGGACGCCCGACGCATTATCCCTGCGTGCGAGTAGTGCGTCCGATTGACCTGCGACCCGCGTCGCAATCAATGTTTACATTCTAAATTATACATTAAGTCGATTATTATAAGGTCGTGATTGAATTTCAATTTTATTTGACCTTTCATATGATTTTTAGCGGAAGGAACAAACGAAATAAAATGACATTTCACCTGTGCGGGCGGACATCCTCAGTCTTAATATAGCAGAAGCGCGTGCCTGTTGTCGTATGACATATATTGCGACTCGCGGCGTATTTTGCGATATTTTTGAAAGTTTTTATTTGTACTTATTACTATTTTGTAGGCATTAATTAAGTTTCTTAAGGATTTTTTGTTTAGGATTAACGTGGTGGTGGGTGAATTGTAAATAAAAAATGTAACAAATGTAAATATGTACAAAACCAATGTAAATAATATTTGATTAGAAGGCTGTATATAGATAATAATCAATCAATGAACTTCTAAATACGCCAATGTAAAGTCCAAAAGCTTTTATTTTTTAAACGTAGTCTCCTCCTAAGGATTTAAGTTTTTACATTGTCAGTCCTAAGCCTGTTAAAGTATGAAGGGAATTTCATTGACTAATAATACACAAGTTGATTTTACACCAGTTTAATGTAACAACAAACGTGTCCTGTTACATCATATTCATTATTCAATTACTATGTCATTTCATTTCGTTATTTTCAATGATAAATAGCAGAAAATCATTCATAGGGAAAAATAGCAGGTGTGAAAAATAGCAGGTGATTTCACTGTGATTAAAAAAATCATATGATCATATGATCATGATTTCTAAATACCAATCATTTCCATCTCTAGCTCACAAGTGCTTACACGCCGATCAGTGCAGATCGTGTCGCTTTACTGTCACTACGTGTTACGCGCGCCAAGCAAAAAACAAATATCAGCGATAAAATGACGGTATGTGCTATTAAATTGTGCCGGAATTATAAAGGAAGGATAAAAAATACCAAACACATCACCTACCATCGGTAAGTAACCAAGAAACTACATATTTATTTTTTGTTTTTATGATTGTCAAATCACGCCATATTTTATAAGTGTTGCCAGATTCTTTTTTTTATTCTCCCAACTTAACGTCATTTTTGTGGGTACTTATTGGTTTATAGTTACGTTTATACAATTTCGTTCGTGTACTTTAAAAAAAAAACTGGCCAAGTGCGAATCGAACTCGTGTGCAAAGGTTGCGGAACTAAAACATTTTTTTTTATAATGTTAATTTTTAAATCGTAGATAATAGCTTTTCCTGGTCAAGACATTTTTTTTTAATGCTTGACTTTAATTATACATACAGGGTGTTATTTTAGTGGTTGTTTTCCCGCAGCGAAATGACTTTGTATCGGTAATATAATCGATACATATTAAAAAAAAAAATTATAGCTCAAAAAAACTTTTTCAAAAAAAAATGAAATCGACTTCTAAAAAAACACAAAAATGTATCAAATAACTTTTCTTTCGGAAGTCGGTGACAAAAAAGCAAAGGAAATAAGAATAAAAGTCACCGACTTCCGAAAGAAAAGTTATTTGATACATTTTTGTGTTTTTTAGAAGTCGATTTCACGTTTTTTGAAAAAGTTTTTTTGAGCTATAATTTTTTTTTAATATGTAGGTATCGATTACATTACCGATACAAAGTCATCTCGCTGCGGGAAAACAACAACTAAAATAACACCCTGTATAATTCTTATTTAAAGTTACTTTTAACGCAGTCGGGTTTTTATTTTTTAAATGAGTTGTTTTTATAATAAATAACATAATGTTCGCATATCAACATAACATCTTATTTTTTTAGAATACCAAGTAATCCTATTATCAGGAATCAATGGATAGACCGCATTAAAAAAAGCCGCGGAGATGCCACGTGGAAACCAACAAAAACTACCGTAGTGTGTTCCGATCACTTCCGCAGCAAGGATATGCTCACTGTCGACAAAACAGGGCGCCGAAGACTTACAAAGGAAGCAGTGCCATGCAAGGTGAATTTTCCTATAAACTTATAAAATCGTTCGTGCTTTTTAGGGTTCCGTACCCAAAGGGTAAAACGGGACCCTATTACTAAGCCCCCGCTGTCTGTCTGTCGGTCTGTCTGTCTGTCTGTCTCCAGGCTGTATCTCATAAACCGTGACAGCTAAAAAGCTGAAATTTTCACAAATGATGTATTTCCGTTGCCGCTATAACAACAAATACTAAAAATTATGGATGGATGGATAATAGGATAAAACATCATATTACTCTATTATAGTACAGAACCCTTCGTGCGCGAGTCCGACTCGCAATTGGCAGGTTTTTTAAATTATTGTTTGTTTATTTTTTTTTTTACAGGCATTATTTTTATCATCAGTAAAGTCCAGCGAAAGTGAGGATTCTGATGATATTGAGATAGCAGAGGTAATTTTAAAATGAAATTGAATAAATCTTGTTTTAACTTGTGTAGTTCAAAAATATGCCTATCAGTACCTACAGTTTCTTAGTCTTCATGTTTCGGTTTTTGAGTTATAGCTGAAATCGTGGTATTCACAAAAACTATGTAGGTACATGAATGGTTTTATTTTCAGAAATCGAATTCTAATGAAGCTGGACCTTCCGGTAAATACAATGATGTGTGCTTCAGTATGGAACCATCCGATAATAATTTAAATATCAATGATACCGACCAAGAACCTAATAATGATCAATCCGACGCAACAATCAATGACAAAACAGTAGAGGTGCAAAATAAAACTAAATTAGATGAGGAGAAATCATTTTCAGATCTTGATTCTATTTTCGACACTCCAAAGAAAGCTAAGTTAAGACATGAATTACGGCGGAAAATAGTGCTGGAAAGGAAACATCGCTTAAAAATTAAATCTCTTAGGCAAAAAAATCAACGGTTAAAAAAGAAGATTGCATCCTTTAAACAAATTATTGAAACACTGAAGAAAGAGCGTTATATTGATAATGATATACACAATAGCTTAAGAAGTAATGTATTTGCTGCAGACTTGTACGCGAATATGATTAAAAAACTGAAAGGAGGTGCCAAGAGACCTGTTACAAAATATGCTCCAGAATTTAGGAAGTTTTGTTTGACCTTACATTTCTATTCACCAAAAGCATACAATTATGTTAGAACAAAGTTTGAAAGTTGCCTTCCTCATCCAAAAACAATATCAAAATGGTATTCAAGTATTGATGGTTCACCAGGTTTGACAGAGGACGCATTTAAGATATTGAAGGCTAAAAGATCTCAGTCGGATAAAAATCTGATTTGTGCATTAATAGCTGACGAGATGGCAATCAGACAGCAAAAGTGTTTTAATCGAAAAACGTTGCAAGATGAAGGTATTGTAGATATGGGGAGTGGCCCTAATGAAAATATGAATATTAAAGCTTCGGAGGCATATTTTTTTATTTTAGTGTCTTTGAACGAACCTTGGAAGTTACCGATAGCTTATTTTTTAATCCACGGAATGACTGGCGAACAAAAGGCCAATATAATTAAAACTATATTGCACAAATGCCACGAAGTTGATGTTGACGTCATGTCATTAACCTTTGACGGGCATAGTTCGAATTTGTCGGCCATGCAGATTTTGGGTTGTAAGTATGATAACCCAAGAGAACTAAAATCAGCATTTAAGCATCCATGTGCTGATTATGAGGTAGCAGTGTTCTTAGATATTTGCCATATGATTAAATTAATACGGAATCACTGGGAATCTAAAGAAAGTTTTTTGTATGGTGACCATAAAATTGATTGGTCGTATTTGAAAAAACTCGAATTGTTGCAAGAACAAACAGGTATACATCTTGCTAACCGTCTTTCAAAAAAGCACTTAGAATTCCGGAACTCCATAATGAATGTAAAATTGGCCACCCAGCTCTTAAGCAGTAGTGTGTCAAAAGCAATGGAGTTTTGTCGACAAGAGCTAAATTTACCAGAATTTTCAGATAGTCAAGCCACTGAAAAGTTTATAATGCTCATGAATGACGTTTTTGACATTTTCAATTCTAGAAATTTAAAGGCCCATGGTTGCAAACATCCTATCTTTTCAAGAAATAAAGTTGAAATGTTTGCTGTATTAGAAGAAGCAAAACAACTTATTTTGAATTTAAGCCTTAAAATTTCTAGAAAGAGAACTTATAAGGAGCAACAAACTTCAAAGAAAATTATTTTAAAAAGTTACGTACCAGTTCTCAAGTCTCAATCGTTCACGGGATTTCTTGGCGTGCTTATTTGCATAAATAGCTTGAAGACTCTTTATGAAAATTTGGTGGAACCAAAACATCTAAAATATTTAAGTACATACCGCATTAGCCAAGACCATATAGAATTATTATTTGGATCGATACGCATGCATGGTGGCTATAACGATAATCCGAATGCCCGACAGCTGAAAGGTATTTATAAGAAGCTACTTTGCCATATGGAGCTTAAATCGGTCCAATCGGGAAACTGTGTGCCCCTTGAAAACATAAGTGTTCTTATGTGTTCTTCGTCCCTTAAATGCATAAACGAAACTGTACCTTTTTCACGCAGAGATGATGAGGATGAAATTGAAAATGACGAAGAACACTTGTCTTTGGACGAAAATGAGGGTACATCACACATACTAGATAGTTCACGATTATGTGAATTTACTAACCAAATAGTTGGCTATATAGCAGGTTGTGTTGTGCGGATATTGCGTAAACAGATAAAATGTAATGCTTGCATTGAATCTTTAACAACAAGAGAAAGATTACAGTTCCACAAATTAGTGTGTATAAAAGATAAAGGTGGCCTAGTGTATGCTTCGCAGGATGTATATGATATATGCAAAAGAACTGAAACAGTTATTCGCCAGTTTATTAAACAAGATTTTCTAATGACAAGTGCTAATTATTCCAAAATAGTATCTACTGTAATGAAAAACTTTGTAGGTGGCGTTAGTTATTTTGCAGTAGAAACGGCTCATGTTTGCGGTGTTCTACATCAAGTAAATTTAATGAGGCTGGTAGTGGAAAAGTATTTTGCGATAAGGTACTACCACAAATTAAAATTAGACAATGTGAATAGTAACGTAGCTTCTAAGCGAAAACTTTTCAAAAAACAAATACAAAGAGATGGTCATTGACTTTGTTTAATTTTTAACACGAACGATCGCTTTGTTGAATATGTTTATTTGTAATTAAAATTCATCCCTAATATAATATGTGATCTTTCATTTAAAATTTCCAAATACTGCTTAAGGTGCATGTACCGATGGACCGTCCATACAATGTTTGTAGGGATTATACGCTAAAAATAGACACTCTTTGTTTAAAACGAATCATTTTATCACTTTTCTACAATCAAATGTGCTCGCGAATTCACTCTTTAGGAAATAACTTACACTAATTACTGAGAAAAACAATCATGAAATTCAGACAAAATTTGACACTTCTTTACATGTGTGGGTTTGTTTTGACAAGCAAACTAAGCGCCATGTTTGTTATAGTTTAAAATTGCAAGCGATAGATGGCGTGCAGGCGATATTGTAAATAGATATTAAAATATGCAGCGTTGCCGGTCTTCTGTAACCTTGACGGCGGCTGCGTTGCCAGCTAATTTGACTATGATTCGAATGCATGTACATTTTCAATTTGTTGAACGTAATGTTGATGCACTAGGATTTGCGCGCGGAATTTGTTGCGTGTTATATTTTGTATGCTATTTTAATTTATTCAAATTGCAATATGTCTAGTAGGTACTTATGTAATTGATTTCAATTGAATATAATTATTGCAATTTATTATTGGTAGGTAAATAATTTTATTAATTATTCAAAATACGCAATTTTATTGTAAAATAAAATTACCTAGGTATATTTCGACGGTAAGTATTAGAAACAGCAAGTTGGCCCGTGAGTTGGGTTTTAGACGCTGCAATCTCGTTACAATACTAATTACGTACCTAACCTACGTGTCGATGTTGTCATTATGTATATTTTATGGTCAACCATGAATTAAATTATTCAGTAAGTCACCAAAGTAACCACAACATTAAATTTCGTGAAAAAGCAATCTTGGGGTATGTTTTTACCAGGTAAAGAATACTTTGTAAGCATATAGCCCCCCGCCGAGATGCCGTCGCGAGCAGACGTATTTTTGAACGTTCCGTGTTTTAAATTCAAAAAAAATTGTTTAAACTGCAAAATATTGTGTAAACTATCAGTGAAACGATCAATTAATTAGTGATTACCATCTCAGTGATAAAATATTGAAACAATTACAACACACAATTAACAATATTATCAAAATTATCAACAGCAAATCAAGACAAGTTGTTATAAAAAATCGTGTTAGCGTGCGCCGGGCCAAGTGTCCTTGAAAGTGAATGCAAGGACAAGCTTTGCACCTGCAGCTACAGTACCTATTTTTATTAAATAGAACGCTATTTTCAACTCTCTTAATAACGACGACTTGGTCCGATGGCACATGGGCCGGACTGTAAGTGAACGTGACCGTGTGAGTATCAAGTTCAAACCTCCGCAAAACACATTACTTTTTGGAATGTTTTTTATTATGCTGCTAAAATACCAGAAAAATCTGAGATTTTTTTACGAAAAAATTGGAGAAATTTCTGAAATATTATAATTAATACTTGCACAAATTGCTGCTTGCAACATTGCTTAATTAAAGAAAAATCCGCATTCATTGTTGCTTTATTTTGCTTTTGGTGCATTTGAACGCCCAATATGCCGCTAAATCGAACACCGCCAACCTCACCGAAATCTAACTTCAAAATCAATGATGGTGACGCTGGTACTAATATACGTAAAGTTATTTTTTACAAATATACTAAGTAAAGTTATTTTTCTTTGTAGCACCTGTGAAGCAGTGGTTTCAAGACAAGAAGAAATAATGTTTGTTCAATTGATTTTTTTTTGTAGTAGTTTGTTTAGAATCTACATAATCATTGTATAAAGCTTTTAATTTGTATTTACTATAAAAGGTGAAATAATACCTTATTGAACTCAATAAATATTTAGATTTTTGTTTTACTAAAAACTTAGGTAATAAAATAAAACTATATTTTACTGTGTATATTTGACATTATTTATTTCCTTTTTTTATTAATCAATTAAATGTTTTACGCCTTAAAATATAACTTTTATTTTCCTAAAATAGTACTAGTTTTAATTTATCGTAGGTGTCGTTCTGCCTACCCCTATTTAGAGTATTTCTACAAAATATTTTAGCCCTTTTTTAAATACACACCATCTAGTGGTAAACTTTGTAAACGTAGGGAATACGTCTATGTGTGTGTAAAAGTGTGTAAATTCAATGACAGATGTTATTATGGGATTCTGTGTCAAATTGGGTGGATTTTGAGGCATTGTTATGATCAAGTTCATTAAAAGGTAATGACCAGGTGTCGCGAACACTACTTCTACAACTTAGTAATGCTCAGATTTCACATAAAACGAAATAAACTCAAAATAATGATTTCAGCGCCATCTAGCGGGAAAAGTGCTGGGAACAGCCCGTATCTTTCACCTTAAAATATTATTTTAAATATTGTAATACTTATTTAATTAACTTAGTTGATTTAACTACAACATTCAACCACCCAACTCTAATTAAATTAATGTTTTTGATTTATTTAAAAAAGTAACAACTGAATTCAATACACTAAAACTGAATAACACTACATACATTCAAAACTTATCTTATTTAATAAGTCTATTTTTTTAATGTGATTTATGGGAGAATTGTAGTAGCTGGTATCATTATTTACGCACACAGAGACATAGACGCATAGTGTAAAACGACGCCTGCACGCACACATACTTGAAAATGTTGACTCGTTTTCTTTGATACGATTGTAGGGCGACGCTCCATCTAGACATTATATAATCAAAGAGTATAACCTCATGTTGCTTGATTGCAAAGTCCAAAAAGTATCTTTATAATGCTGCCATCGTTATGAAGAGTGCCGTAAGTGCAATTTTTAATACGGAATATTAAGCTTTCTGCGTCTGCGTATTACCCAACACTAAGATTCAATATTCTATGTTAAAAACATGCACTTACTGCACTCTTCATTACAACGGCAGAATGAATAACATTGACTTGGCATGATTTTTTTAGGACTATTTTATGGGATTTACTTCGTCCAAAATGAGTTAATGTCCTTGCTTACCAAGCTTGCCCCGTGGGTTTGAGAGCCCAAGACCAGCGTATCAGCCTAGCGCTGTAGCACCGTTGACGCTGCTGTCCGTGGCAAGCCGTGTGTAAATACATATAAAAGACTAGGTGTCGACCCGGCTGCGTTTTCATACATTTTATATCAAACAAGTTATTAACTTTTAAATGGACCGATAACGGACATGACTTCAATTCAATAAACGCCAGTGTTCTAAAAGAATAGAAACAAATACATTTTTCGCATAACATCTTAATATCAGCATATCTTTTACCACAAAAAACATTAAACACAATTTGTCTTAAAAGCGTTTAGTGCTGTAGGTACCTTCTTAGCGACGAAGCCTTTCGCTTTCGGAGAGTTTTCATATCGCGTGCAGGTGAGTTTAAATTTTCTGAAAGCAAGATGTTGAAGCTCAAATACGGTTGATACCTAGAAATAAATCTACTTAGTTCGAAAGGTGCGTGTTCGAATATTGCCGGCGTGTCGCCGTGTCCTTCATTGATCATAGAAATAAAGGTGGTCACAACACATCGTGATTCTTTTAACCTATCTCGTTGATTTTCTATTGATCGAGGTTCCTCTCTTTGTTGTTAACTATCTAATATCAAATGTGTGTGTGTGTGTAATATGATCAGTTTCCACGTGTACCTAAGTTTTCTGTATTTAATAGAATAATGAAATAAATAAAATGACAATAAAGGCTTTACCGTGTATTCAACTTATCTATGTGTTACAATTTTATTGAAATGATTGCAATATTCATTTTTATTATTTACACGGAATATGTTTTCATTAATTATACAAGGTTAGTCAGAAAGGGGGTACTAATCCGAAAGGGTGTTAAAGTACCCATAATAATGAGTAACTTTTGTTCTACCACTTTCCCCAAAAGTCAATAGTTTAAGAGAAATAGCTGTTCAAAAATTACAAAAAAAATATGCTAAAATCTTTCTATCCTCAGTTATGATCAGTTGTGTTTACATTTTAGGTCATATTTGGGGTCACGAATTAGAAGCTCCATTTTCTGAATTCATAACAAAAGTAGGGACGAAGAATTTTTGAAAAAACGAAAATAAAAATAATTTTAAATGGAAATAAAAAATGTCGAATTTTGAAATTTTAACACTTGCTTTAAAACCGTCATCAGTGATACTTTAAGTGGCCTGCGGATTAGTACCCCCTTTCTGACTAACCTTGTATACGAAATGTTAACCGTGTGATACAACGCCCGTCCACTATATTATACAACAAAATAACAATGCAAGTTAGTTCATGAATTACAAAATATATTTATTATTTTGGCCTCGCAAAAACATTTTTTTTTAACATGTAAATATATGAAAAATAGACTCATACGTAGAGCTGCTAGGCAAGAATGGCTAGTTAATTTTGTTGTTTAATCAGTAAAGTCGAGAAGAAATTATTACACCTAAAGGCGGGCGAAAACTATTTACATTTAGGCGTCTGTCCTAAGTTATATTGTCTTATACCCTGTACTCCTGCACTTTATTTATCTTTTTTGTCGTTTGCCTGGCCCATTACATATTTCCGCTCTCCTAAATGGCGATTAAGCGCGCACTCAAAGCTCACAACCGATTCCTTTATCTATTATAATATGGCAAGTTACTGGTATCTAGCAAAGCTGTTTTTCATAGTTTTTACTTTCTCAATCATCCGTTTCCTGTTGTCTTCGTAGAACGAATGAGTTGCCTGTTTAGGACCACGGATATGAGTTAAATAGATTACGCAAGTTGACCTTCTCCGCGTAGGAGTAATGCTCCATTTTAATACTGCAAACTCATTTCCCTCTCAACCGTTTCCATTTCTGCAAGCGCGAATGGTTGTAGGATGCGTATACGTGCCCTTTCACAGCAAGAACGCACCCAAGGCTTAGCGCTCTTTACGGAGATTGTTGGAACAAAAAATTTGACACGCTTGTTGTCATACAATTACATTAACTGGCGGCATCTATTCGAATCTACATCGGTGTTTAAGATCAATCTACTTTCTTTGAATAAAGTGCTGTTTTACATTTTTTTCGATTGTATTTATCATGTTTGCGGCACCATCACTACAGACGCGCGTTGTACCAAACGATTCAAGACGGTTCCTCGCCATTGTCAGTGTGGGCATACATTCACAGTGACGTGGCTCTCAGCTACATACAAAAATAAAGTACGTAAAATATTATATACAGTTACATGTGGGTCGATCCACACGGAGCGCAGGCGAGCGCTTCCTGTACGAAGGAACATTCATATACTACGGCAGAGGATTAGAACCGGAGGGGTATAATGTTAAGGAGTAGACGTTCAGTATCATAGCTTTAGAAAATATGAACGTCTCTTGATCAGTTTATACTGATTTAATACATTCAATTAAGATTTTATTGAAATAGGAGAACTTTTAAAGATTTATCTGTTGGCGCTGCGCTAAACAGGTGTATCTAAAATATAACGATACATAAGTAAATAATACCTATATTTTGAAACGAGCAGCGCCACCTGGAGAGCTAAAACGGAGAATCCATTGAAATACGTCTGTAGACCTTTAAGGCTATTTACAAACTTTAAAATATTAAATACATACACAATAATATTTTCCAAGAATTTCAACAAAATATAAAATCAAAAACAATAATTTTCGAGAACATTAAATGAACATTGTCTTTTCGTATGAACGATGTCTTCCAAGATATAATATTTATAGATAGGAAAACTAATTTCATGAATCGTAAAATCATAATTCATGTTTGCGTTATTGGCAAAATAAAAGTTTATACAAATATAAGGTCCCTAGTCCTGCGTGACTCAGAGTCATAACGTGTATCTTTACAATAGTCAATCACTTGCTGTCACCTAGGTACTCAACCAAAGAGACAATCCCTACGTAAATCCCCTATGTGTAAAATTTTGCAGGAGATGTTTCAAGAGACTATGGAAAGTAGTTCTCTCACTGCGCTGGCTTACTTCCCAACACAGTAGTGTTGCGACTTTGCACATGGTGGGAGGTACGTATGGGGTGTCGATGGGTACAATAGGTACATGACAACTAAAGACAACGCACTTAAAATAACACTTAAGCGTTACACAGCCTGCGTTTGCTAGCATACTAACAACAATTTTATAATAAATAAAATACTACAGGGTGTAAGTGAATTTGTGTAATTCCATAAAAGCACATGATCTATTACTGGTCTAAATTAACAAAGCACGGTACTTTGCTTGATCACTACATAGTATAAGGCGATTCGCACACTGCACCGCATCACGTAGCGTAGCGCGGGAGTGCGTGTTCTTATGTTGTTTGCAAGTATCTGTATTTGTATAGAAAACACGCATAGTACAACACACTGAAAACACCGCGCGTGAATGCGTTTCCAGTGTGTTGTACTACGCGTGTTTTCTATACAAATACAGATACTTGCAAACAACATAAGAACACGCACTCCCGCGCTACGCTGCGTGATGCGGTGCAGTGTGCGAATCGCCTAAAACAAAGTCGCTTCCCGCTGTCTGTCCCTATCTATGCTTAGATCTTTAAAACTACGCAACGGATTTTGATGTGTTTTGTTTTTAATAGATAGAGTGATTCAAGAGGAAGGTTTTAAGCTATAAAACGTACACGTGCTAAGCCGGGGCGGGTCGCTAGTTAAAAATAAAATATATTTTATCTTTTTTGTTTCGCGTATCTAAACAACCTAATGACGTTTAAATAAAACCATTTCGATGAACACATATAAATTAACGAAAGCCTTTTAGCTGGCAGACCCGACTAGCACGATATCGCTCCGCGCAGTAAGT
This sequence comes from Amphipyra tragopoginis, assembly GCA_905220435.1. NCBI lineage: Eukaryota > Metazoa > Arthropoda > Insecta > Lepidoptera > Noctuidae > Amphipyra > Amphipyra tragopoginis. The sequence continues at coordinate 27,413,349 of HG992004.1, forward strand.
TAACTCGGGGCGCTACTGAATCCCGTTAAGAACAAAATGATTTTTCGTTTTTTTTTTGTTGTAACTGAAAAATCCCATGCAGGATCAATCTATGTCATTAGAAGACCACGAGATTTGAAAGAATTACACGAATTCAGATACATTCTGTTGACAGTACCGCGAATACAGTTGACCGCACAGCACAAGATTAACATCCAAAGTTAGAGAACATTAATTTGCTAAAAAGCTTATAAAGTTAGTAAGTTCGCTCTGGCACTTACCATAAGCCTAGCTTAGCAGGCTCTATCAGGTTCTAGTACTAGATAAAAGTGCTTGTTCATGCTAACTAGCGGGCGCAGTCGCGAAATATCAAACCTTAAGCCGGGTATGCACGAACCCAAACGATCATCGTACATGAATCACTATGCACGTGTTTGCCGAACACACTGCATGTGCATACCATTAGGTATGCACATGCGAACAACGTGGTTACGTAGCACGCAGCGCAACAAATTTGTTCGCATGTGCGTACACAGCTTTATAGACATCTTGAACGTGTGCACGATAAAACGCGGGTACGATGGAACTCGCGAGTTACTAGCGACGAACGCGACAAGATCGAGCGTTTAAAGTCGCATGTATGTTCACATCAAAGTAGCAGCTGAACGCGCGATTTATGCGCAGCGTCAGGTAAGATTAAATCATTTGAACTTTTTACTCATGAATTTCTCTCAAAAGTTAAGGTATGAAATTCGTCATATTGATTTCTCTTTCTATTAATATTGTGAACTCCACTTCTATTTAACTTTCTAGTAAAACCAAATGATATTCTTCATTTGAATACTCGTGCAACACGGCGTTTTCGCGCCAATATTAACATGAAATCGCTTCGATCCCTGTGACCGTGGCCGCGAGTTGTACGTGAACAAGCACTACATACTACAGCAACTACTATTTTTAACTTCATTATGCTTCTAACCTATGCGGCCGACTGTAGTCGAGTAATGGAAATAAATTTTTGAGCTAACTCTAACCAATGATATAATTTTTTTACACCTAACTACAGCCGCGAACCCACAGAAAATGATATGACTTTTATAGATTGCTTATGTTTGTTTAACATTACGAATAAAAAAAGGGAGGCATTGATAAAAAAAGCTGTATTATAAACTTAAATAGCAACGTAATTTTAGCACCGCGATAGCCACCAACTATCAAAATGATCATGAAAGAATGCAAAACAAAATTAAGTATGTATTAAAAATATTAATTCAATATGAATATAAACGTGTGCAGGGAAGCGGAAAGCGATAGCGTGAATAATCACTGAGTTATGATCGTTTCTGGAGACGAACAAGTTTGATCGATCGCTTTGTTAAATAATATTAATTTATTTACTATCGGTTGCACAATTAGGATAAAATTGTGTTTGGCCCGGATTTTATTTTAGTAAAGGCGAATTTCAAAAATAAAGTAGAAGTCGGGTTTACGTTATCGTGATATTTTCCGTGCGTTCGGAGCTTATACATTGAATTGAATACATAATATTACCATGCATTGTCGTACACGACGAATCAGAGTAAATAATCGAATTTCATAACGACTGGAGAGCGACAATTGAAATACAACAACATTTCCGATTTCTATAAAAACTGGTAAAAATATTAATAGTTATAATATTTACACGATCAGTTCTGTACTTTTGGCATAGACTGTGTGACGTGCGCGGTCACTAAACTGTATTGTTGACATAAACCACTCTCTCGCAGATAAGTCATAGCACACTGCGACAAAACGTCGCGTTTGTGAGGGTATGTTAACCACCTACGCGTGGTTTTCAGCGATTGAAGTGTAAGATGATGCTCTATGTGAATAAAATGAAACTCTCCACCTGGTTCAGTGATTTAATCAAAAGTGTATTGAGAAATAACAAAGATATTGAGGTGAAATATTTTTCAACGAAAGAAATGTTGGCAGATGTTTTGACCAAATCGTTGCAGAAACAAGCACATTATATGTGTATGATAGGCTTAGGTCTTGACAGTTTTTAAGTTAGTAGTATTTATTCTGTCATTCATTGTTGTGATAGTTATTCAATATTTTGGGCATAAATTAAGGGGGCATGTGAGTAATACGAACTTTTTTAGTGCTTATAATTTATGAACAAAATGTGTTTGAATTTGGTATAGCAACCGTGTTATTATAGCGTCCTTTGACTTTTGAATAAACCACTGAACCGGGTGGAGTGTTTCATTTTATTCACATAGAGCATCATCTTACACTTCAATCGCTGAAAACCACGCGTAGGTAGTAAAAATACCCTCACAGCGTTCGCATACTTTAGAATACATATACGTGAATGTGAACATGAACAACATTAGCTACAGACACTAAAAGCTTGCTCGAGAAAACGCGAACCATCATTACGACGAGAGGTCTTCTGTCGCAATGTGCCACGACACTAAGTAGAAGAAACACAGACTTAACGTCGGCACCGTTTGCCATCACTTACCTTCGGCTTCTAAAGCTATGCGATGTTTAGAATATAAAATAGCACATGTAGACCAACTTGATCTCTGACAGTCATAGGAAACAACGACTGCTAGGGGAATTCAAAAATACGCGATATTTGATTTCATGGAAGGATTAATTTGTATGTCTCTCTATTCTTCGATTACGTCAAATTACATGACACCAATAAAAACATTCGTTTCTATCATAAGTTCATAAGAAATAAAGCTCTAGAAACAACTTTTTTTTTAACAATCTTCCGTGAACCGACTCGACGTCGAACGGACACAACTCGACTGCACACGATTCGTGACGACTTCACAGCTACATAGATACAGGAGTACTTGGACATCCACTGCGTTACATGGGCTTCCCACGTCGAGTGTGGGGGGAATAGTGCCGTGGAACTGGTACAGCGGTGCTGGAGGGTTCAGGAACGGAAGAACCTCACGGCGCGCACCACGTACTGCCGGCAGATGGGGCACTCCGCCAGCTGCTTGGCGCAGGCCGTGCAGGCCGCGATGTGCCCACACTCCAGCAGTACGCACTCCAGAGGCGCCGCCATGCAGATCTTGCAGCACTCCTCGCTCGGCAAGTTGTCCAAGTCTGCAACAACACTCAATTAATAGCTTTTGGATCGCTCATGTACAACTAAGGGGTAATAGAGCGCTCAAGATTCATCGTCCCTGAACATCAACCAACACACAGTACACCCTTGTTGCTGACCGAAAACACCCAAACCCTCGGTTGCAGACGGATTCCTGCGCGACAAGTTTAACGGTTTTTTTTTCGTGAGGAGTCTCATCATGGATAGCCTCAGACCCGCTGAAAGACGACGGAATATGTTGTACTCCTGACTACTGGGGGAATGAGGGGGGAGACTTGTACCGCTTGCGCAGTCGTCCGCGGAAGGTTATCTTTTCTCTGAGTTATCTTAGGGCCATCTCAAACTGGGCGACTTGTCGCCGCGACTAGACGCGGACCTGTCGCTTGCGTCAGCGACTAGTCGTTACGACAGACGTCGTGCAGGAAGCGATCATTAGTAGTATTCGAGAAAGACGGCCGTGTTGTATCACAGCGAGACTGACGCTGCGCTGTCGCGCGTTTGTCGCCGTGTGTGCGCGTGCACAGCGCGACTAGACGCGGCGACAAGTAGCGTGCGCCCGCGACTCCCCTAGCTGGTCGTCGCGACTCCGCGACTCTGACGCCAAGTGTGCGGAGCTTTGAACAAAATATATGAAAATTGTCGGCCGCAGCTTGTCGCCGAGCTGTCGCTGTCGCGTGTCGCCTAGTGTGCCTCTAGGCCTAGTGGTTAATAATACCACATAGCGATTAATATCATATCCTTACCATCCTTGTACTGCGCGTGGTTCCTCCATAGCGTCTTGGCTCGCTCCAGGAGGTCCTTCCGCTCCAGACAGCCGCGGTACTCCACTCGGTTGCGAATCAATAACTCTTTTAATTGCTTCACGTTCAACGTGTCCAAGTCTGAAGGCCGTTTGAACTGTTCTAGATTTATCTGTTTTGGTGTACCTGTCATAAACAGATATGGTGTTAAGATGGCTTTTCCAGGCAGTTATGAAAGGTCGGATAACATTTAATTTTAGTTTCGTACGAATTAAAAAACAAATTCTGTAGCAGTAGTAGTTGAAGTATATCCGTACCGTTGTCAGTATTGTCGGTGTCATTCCCGTGGTCGTGGTCCATGTGCGGCTGGTCGGGCAGACTGCCGGTGTCGGGCAGGCTGCTGGTGTCGGGCAGGCTGCTGGCGTCGTGCTCGGGCCCACTGTCGGGCTCGGGCTGCCGGCGCAGGTCCAGCTCCGACGCGGCGCGCCCCACAGACCCGGCGCGTCGCGGGAAGCTGCCCGACGTACTCAACAGCACGTCTGAGTCTGGGTACAAAGTGGTTTGTCCGTTAATGTCATTCCCTATTAATAATTCTATCTCATGAATATATGATAATTATAAATAAATTATATGAATTATATAATCGCGATGCGATGGTTTGGATCATCAACCCATGATGATTTATAATATAATTTTTGCTACATTCTTGCTAAATAAAATGGTGTAGTGAAACAAGATTGCTTAAAAGATCCTGCTTCACCGACGTTGTTGTCTAACACCACCGTTTGTGGCTCTCCTTATTGAGGATAATTATCTTTGCTTGGCAACGGACTACTATTTTTTTATTTTTTTTATTTAAAAAAAACATTGCCCCACTCTAAGATTTCTCTTGTATCGTGGGTGCGTTTACAGACACAAATCTCACAAACAAACGCGCAGATCCGAAACAACCATCTGTAGGCCATACAAATTTTTGTTCCGTGTGGGAATCGAACCCTCGACCCGCAGCGCAGAAGCCAATTGCTTAGCCACTGCACCCTATAGTTAAGTAGTAGATACCATTAGGCAGCGGATCAGCAGGCCGGTTGACGAACTCCCAGCCGGTGTCGTCTAGGTCTTCGATCTCAAAACAGTCGGCAGTGTCGACGCGCGCACTCTCATCAGACACGCTGCGGGATACTGATGATGAAGACTCCGGCACTGGCACGCGGATATCAGTCTCACCACCTGGATAGGTCAACCACTTCTATGTACTACCACACAAACATATTATTATACACTAAGGTACTACCAACTACCCACGTCATTAAAAAATAAAGGCAAGGCAATGGAGAATTACGGAAAGTGGTAACGAAAGCAGCACCTTCACTTCCATTAGTCCCACAGTCATGTAAAAACATAGGACAGGGATTCTATTACATTGTATTTAATTATTGTTCATTCGTCAAAAAAACAATATTATTTAAAAATATAAAAAATAGTAGCCCACTGGCATCGGGAACAGGGTCAAAGTTGCCGGCGGTCTGGGCCTCGAAGAGACGAGCTTCCTAAAAATACGCGCCGTGTCAAGAAGTACAGCTTTCTGTATCAGGCCCTTGATCTAGCCGCCCGACAAGAAGCTCTTTAGATGTTGGTCGAGGTTCTTGACTATGTAACCATTGGCCGTTATTACTATCGGCACAATGACTGCTGAATCAACATCCCACATGTCGACAACCTCGTGTGCCAAGACTTGATATTTAATTTCTTTATCTTTCTTGGCTTTCACAAGGTTCTCGTCATGCGGGCCAGTGATATCAACAATCATTGTGAGACGCTCTGATCGATCTATCATCACTATGTTAGGCTTATTGGCAACAATAGTCGGTGATGATAGATCGATCCCAGTACAATTATTGTGTCAATTTGTTTGTGTGGTGATGCTACCTGGTGTGGTAGTAAATCGTTCAGCATGTGGCCACGGCCGAGTGTTGAGCGGAACATCGTTGCCTGGGTAGTCGTGCACGTGTGCAGAGTTGAAGCAATTACCTGCAACAGACAGACCAATAAGGTTCAATATGATATTCAAAAATAAATAATTTGAATACATGAGGAAAATATAGCCAGCAAAAAGTATACAATATGTTTTATTAATTTTTACTATAGATTAGATAATATTAACAGTGTATGACTGTATATATAAATTTAAATATAATTAAGGATAACTCTTTGCCCTAACATTTTTAGTCATAGCAATTATTATAATTTTGATACCAATGACATTCTCATGTAAAATATACCACTTTACAATGATTTCATTAGAATTTGATTTAAATAAATTTTGTTAATTTCCGGATTCTGGCTAATTAACATCCTTATGTAAATGTAAAACATTCTATGCAGAAGTGAGTTGGCGGGATTCGTTTACGTATATTTCAAGTCTAACAAAAATTTTGGTACTGTTTTGAGCTGGTATATTGCAAAGTATAGTCTGGATATAGGCCATGGTAATGTTAGCACCTAGTGAGGTCGTAAATCTTTCTGCACACGATCGCGGCGGTGCGTTGAGCGGAACTTCGGTGCGGGGATCGCTCACGTGTGCCGAGTTAAAGAAACTGCCTGCAACAGTCACATTGATATGATTCAGTCCAATATAATACAATATATATAGGGATTATTCACATTACAACGACACGGGCATGGGCGGGCGCAACATTTTTAATGTGAAATAAAACTTATTTGTATACGCGTAGAGAATAGAATACGAGAGCACGTTGATGACGAGACGGGACGGGATGGGATGGGAAAGGATGGGACGGGACGGGATGGTACGGGACGGTACGGAGTATGGACGGGTGGCGACAGTCGTCAATGTGCTCTCGTATTCTATTCTCTACGCGTATGTAAAAAAGTTTAATTTTATATTGAATTTGTTGCGCCTGGACGTTGTAACGTGAAAAGTTCCTAAATAATGAAACCAATCTCATTTATATGTATGAGGAAGATAATAATTTCAATACGGGTGGCGAAAATATACAAAATGTAATACCTAATTGTTATGCAGTAGATAACAGTGATAAATAATCATACTGCTATGACACAAACTTAATTCTAGTGATATTCTGATAGGTACATTGTGTTATATCTATAACAACTAGGATGACTAGAAGATACAAGAAATAATAATTGCAATGATTACATTGCATTTATTTCTTGTTCCCTCTTGCAGGCTCGAGCTTAGGTGAATAGCTCTTGCCAGGGTGAAAAGATGAGCCAGGGTCCATAGGATGCACTTTAATTAGATAATAGAATGGCATTTCATGTGAAATAGATTCTACTATAATTTACAGCAGTCACAGTCCAGTATATTGTATAAAGTTTTTATAGAAACCTACATTATTTTATGCGAGGAGGTCACATTTTTTTCTAGGCAATTATAGCATAATACTGCAGAAAGCACCTCCATACTAGTGACCCTGCCAGTATATCTAGTAGATACTACATATTTCAATATCTTTTGAGCACCCAACACATTCTAGTATAAATTTATAAAATAATAAATGTGAACCTTACTTGCACATCCTCTAGCGGGTGGCGGCGGCGCCGGTTGCGGGTTGTTGCGGATATCGAAGGTGGAGTTGATGAAGTCGTTGATGTTGCTGGTGAGCCCCTTGAGCGAGCTGAAGGGGCTGGAGCCGGCGCGCGAGCCCCGCCGTCGGTACGCCGCGCTGTTCACGTGCGACACGCACAGGCTCAACAACTCCTCCTTCTCTGGAAACATTACATCAATTAATCATTTTATGTCTGCTTCAATCCCTCAAGTTTTGAATGCAAGGATCTATGTCCCAACAGGAGGCACCACATGATTTTGTTCTACCTTTCGTACCTCTGGGCTTGTGAATACTGGGTACAATTTGTAAATTTTTATTTAACATTTTTTTTTATTCTCGTTCTCAAGTCTTGGTACTTCATTAGATACTGTGGTCAAGACTACATTGTTCTCTCATAACTATCCTAAATCATGGTATTGTATTTAGTGAAATTGTTACAGATATTGATTTTAAATGAGTAACCATGGAGTTTCTTGCAGTTTCTTTTCCACAGGAAATGACAAATTGGAACCATGCACCTAAATTCGACTTTTCAAAAGTGCCTGTAATAGTCAAAGTGAAAAAAATAATTGGTTTTGACTATATGGTAGCCAGGTATGATAGCTCATTTTGGTTTTCCTTTTGATAATAACAGGCATGTTATCAAATGGAAACTGACTTTAGTGTGTGTAGTGATAAGCATGGGATGTAAAGTTGCAACATTAAAATATTTGCAACAAAGCAGTCAGACAATATGATTTTGTGAGACTGAATATTGTTATCCTGCAGTAACAGGTTATGGAAGTCAGATAGCAGTTGCTCACCACAGATACAATAGAATTATTTGGCTCCACAAATATTTACTTTGATTTATGAATAACATTAAAAGTATAACCTTAGCCACATGTGACCCTGGGAAGCCTGCTCTAGTAAGGTAAAAGCACTAATGCCCGACAGTATAAGAGCAACACAAATTTAATTCTTCAATAACAAATGTAATTTAATCACAAAACACAGTTAAATCTTTTTAAATGCTAAAGTAACATTTAGATATTTAGTTTTCAACATAAAAGCTTTATTTACTAACATATTTCATACTTTAATTTACATTCTTTTACACTTTGTCGTAGGAACTATTAAATGACATCACAAAAAAACGAAACCACTAATAGTAGACATCCCTTAGCGCTAAAACTAGACGTGTCTAATATTAGTGCTAACAGATGTCTATTAATAGTGGTTTGATATTATTATTATCAAGTTAAAAAAAATCAATACTGAAATACTATAATATGAAGTTACCCGTGAACTTGTAACAGAAAATGCAATTTAGACTTAATCCTATCACTTGTTATAATAATTTTTGACATGCCTTAAACTCGTACGGCGGCATAGTGCTCAAAAATAAATCTGAAATCAAAAGAACTAACAGTTGACACCTAGTATACCCCAATAGTTGACACCCTGTCTACTGTTAGATACAATCATTTGAAACGAACAAAAATTAAACAGCACTTTACTGACAGGATATAGAGACAATAATTGCATGAACATGTGCTGAGAAAATCTGTTTGGTGAGACACCAGTAGATGACACATGTGTCGGCTTTTAGGTTTTTACTAATTTCTGGTACAATAGTAGACACCCTTTAATTTGTTAGAAAACCTAACTGAAATAAGAAGGCAATGGTCCTGGTATGTCAATAACTTAATACATTTCTATAAACAATACAAAAAGCAGCAAAAATCGTAAAAATGTCGAACAAAATCATACCAGCTACATGTCGGCGTCGTTAACATTTTCTTTTAGAATCACATTGCATTTGTTCTCTTTCGCACATTGTTTACTGCCAACAGACATAATTTTTAAATTTGCTTAAATACTTGAATGAAAATTTTTGACCGCATATCTTACATATCTAGGTGTCTGTTACAGCAATCTTGAAGTAAATTCAATGATTATTATTCTTAGTAGAAAAGGTTTTATTCGAAAGTGTCATCCTTTAGTTCACTGTCGGGCATTAGTGCTTTTACCTTATAGCTGAGAAAAGGCTAGAAGAAGGCAGTTGGTGACCTTGAAATTTGGTTAGTTTATGACATGTCCTTAAACTCTCAATCACCGTAATTATAGACACCATAGATAAGACAATTAAGTGTCCTCCTGGGATGACAGGCAGTATGCAACCGGTTAAATAATATTCATATCATAATCAGCCTATTACTGTCCCACTGCTGGGCACTGGCCTCTTCTCAGAATGAGAAGGGATCTACCACGCTGGCCTAGTGTAGGTTTACAGACTACACACACCATAGAGACTGTTTTGGAGCCCTCTCAGATCTGCAGGTGTCTCTCAATATTTTCCTTCACTGGTAACATAGTTATAATCAAACTCTGATCCTCATATGAACTCAAAAAGCTTGAGGTGCAGGCTGGAAGCAGACTCATACCTACCTGCTTGGACAGCATGTGTGACAGCTAGGCTATATTGTTCTATAATTATTGGATTTTATATAAATAGGAGTACCAGAAACATGTACAGGGATTATTAATATTGTATAGGAAAATGAACCAATCTCAGCGTCAAAGAAGTAGCTGTTTACTTTTATTCTAATTTTCTAGACTCATACATTTATTGCAATGTTAGCCAACAGTTTAAAAATCAAATCTCTAAAACCTTATACACTACAAAATAAGTCAAGGTCGGAATAATTTATATTTTGCAGAGTCATTTTACAATTTGAAAAAACGTTTTCAATAGCGCCTTCAAGCCTGGTTGGCCTGTACTTATTACAAGTTATGCAATACATTTTCTATTGAATATAACAAAATGTGGCACCAAATGCCTCACCAATCACAAATGTAGTCATCAGTAAACATTATATTGGCAGTGATTTGAACAATATTAGATGATAATATGATGAGTCAATATTTTAGTTTGTCAACTTTGGCTGAAGTCCAGTCATGTGAATGTCTTAAAAACAAAATGTAAATAGATCTGCATACTAATTATACTGCATTGAAATGCAGTTTGTTTTTAAGTGTATTATGAACCTGTATTGTTGAATGGTGGTCATACAGTATTAGATATGACACGTACCGACGCAACCCCTGGTGGAGACATTCTGTCGCTGCAGGAAGCACTGCAAGTCGCGCACCTTCAGGTGTGCTATGGCTTGTCTGGTGAGCGGGCGAGTGGACAGCACCCGGCACGGCGCGCACATGGCGCCGCCGCCGCGTCGCAGGCAGCTGCTGCAGTAGTAGCGCTCGCACTCGCAGCACGCCCGCTTGCGCTTGAACATGCTGAACTGCACTCCGCAGCTCTCGCAAGGCATCTTACTGCACCCGCGTCCCTCCACTACCATCTAGCATACTCCGCGCCGTGCACTCCACTGCTCCAGCTGCGTCACATACACATTACACAGTCACGCGAATACTACTGTATTTACAATTTTTTTATAAAGATTATGAAACATTTAATATTTTTATAACGTATTATTTATGTAAAAAATCAAAACATATGAATGACACACCTGCCATCATGAAAACAACGTTCCGTTATACGCATTTTGCAGATTTAGAGTTAAAACAAAATTTTAAATGTACATTTTATGAAGCACTGTTTTTTGTTAACTACATTTGTTTTTATCATGTGTAGTAGAAATTACTGAACCTAATAGTTTTTAATAGTGAGAAAGCTATTAAATAAAAAAATAACACACTATTTTTAAGCGTTCAACTTGAATGATAAAAATGCGTGTATAGGAACACAGCCATTTTCTTTTTATACCATTATTTTTAAGTGGCAGCGATGCAAGTTATACAGCCTAAAACACGCAACACGAAAGAAACCCCTCCTGCCCTAACTGTTATCTATTGATTTGATACCGTTTAGTGGAGTGAGCTAGCACTTACTTAATGGTAGCTATAACTATAACACAGAAACCCATTACTTTATAAAGTTACCGTCAAACAAGCAGCAACTGCTTCTTATTAATCTCAAAACCAGTCTTACCTTTTCGGTTGAGACATCAGACAGGTTGTGTCCCTGCTAATGAGCGTATTACCAGTTCTTTTAGCAATGTAGGACCGTAGCCATTGTAAATATGGACTCTAGGGCAACGCAAGTAGGGTGCAGATATCGAAGGGTGTAGTCTTAGCTCTATCATCGTATGATCGTAGGATTGGGCGCATCATGGTGAGCCTGCGCATTTCATGAAACAGCTCCATTTCATTTCAATGTCGGACGTTTGACGACTTTCCAGGTCATAGTTCTACTATTAGTAATATTGATTCTGTAGGGATTCGAAATTACAACAAATCTCAAAGTGAAGTTTTACTATGTTTTGAATTATATTCCATCCAAAATTTCAATTTAGAGTTATGATCTAACTGTATCTAGACACCAGGATGCCAAGCAATATTTTTTATGGATTTAGTTTGATGAGACTTTCGTGAATGAGTCCGGGCTTAAATTGGCGAACATATCATGCTATTGCTCAAAGGAGTTATGCAGTGGAACAATATTTTTGCATAATTAACACGGAAGGTCATGCCTAATCTATTATAATTTTACAGATTAGCAACGACTTCAACACATCATGCATTTTCCAAACACCATCGTACGTCGACAGCTCATCTAAGTATAAAGAGCATATTAGACGTAATGAAAAGTTTTATGTAAACTAAGCCCTCTCAGTTTGTGGTTATTGTGATCATTCAAAATTAAATTCCAAGACGACACGTTTGGTGCAGTGGCTAAGCAATTGGCTTCTGCGCTACGGGTCGTGGGTTCGATTCCCACACAGAACAAAAATTTGTATGGCCTACAGATGGTTGTTTCGGGTCTGGGCGTTTGTTTGTGAGATTTGTGTCTGTAAACGCACCCACGATACAAGAGAAATCTTAGTGAGAGGCAACGTTTTTTTTAAAAAAAAAAACTGTTCATGAATTACTGATTGCTATTATCATTGGGTCGGTGAGTTTAGTTTTGAGAAGTTTGATTAAGAAGGTAGGTATATTTTCAATTGTATTTAGGATAATACATATCATGTAAGCGAATCATTAATTTTCCTAGGCTGTGCTATCAAAAGCTATTCGAAGTAAAATCATTTTCGGCTGACAAGACCTCAAAAAAATAAAGAATCGCTGAGGACAGGATTCGAACCTGCGCGGGTAGAACCCATTGGATTTCAAGTCCAACTCCTTAACCACTCGGACACCTCAGCTGTGTAAATGCTCGTTCAATTTATTATTGTGAGGCGCTGAACTGATTATGTATAACTGTAGTATTTAGATTTATTTACTCAACTGTTTAGTTACAGTTGTGCTACGATTTTGACACAAGGTACAAACATTAAAAGGAATACCTACGTAAAGAGACGAGGTCGCCTAATGTGTATAGTTCACCATTCGAAGCTAAAACGTGTGAAATGCGAAACAAACACGAGTGCAGCGACGCGCTGTTTTAGTTCCGCTGTTGGGCTACCATTTTTTCAGGTGGAAATAGGCTTCTCTATTATTTTTGGACACCCGAGTTATGGTCAAAATACACGTCCGATGGTTGCATCCGGGAGCCGGATCCGACTATCTGATCGAATTCATGAAATACACGTACGATTCTCGTGTCCGATTTTTTCTGGACGTCGACGACGCTCGGATGATGCTTACGGTTCTGACATCCGATCCGATAGTCTGATCGTACGTGTAATTCATGTTCAAACAAATGTATGACGCGGAGGCCTCTAGATAGTCTGATCAGACTATCGGAACCGACTATCGGAGGCAAGTATCGGAGGTGTATTTGGGCTCTTAGTCTTCCAAAACTCGTAATAATACTTTTTAGCTTGATGGATGTTTTAAGGTAAAAAAGTACTGTTCAATAACGCACAAGAAATTCGTTCAGAAATTATTTAAATTACCTTAGTGAAAAGTTACGCAGAAAGGCGTAAGCAAACAGACTATTAGAGTATCTAGTAGGGTTTTCGCCCCGGGTACCCGGAACCGGGAATTCCCGGGAATTTGGGGATTTTAGGACCCGGGAATTATTTGGCGGGAATCCCGGGTACCCGGGAATTATTTGAAATGAAGAAATGATGATGAAAAATGAAGGGTCTGCACGCTTCCGAAGATTTTAGAGCATTTTCTGTCTCTCTCGCGTGAAACGGACATTGTACTGCGTGGTGTGAACTTAAAACGGAGTAAATGTATCGTGATTATTCGTGATGTTAGCACACAGTACTGTTGTCTCTGTCTAGTAAACAAATTCTAAATGCTAGTTTTTTTTTTGTAAATGTTTCATTTGTAGAAACTATTCACAATGCTTATCTTTTGTGTAATTTCGAGATTGATAATGAAAATACATGGTGTAAACGAATTCGGGTAATTCCTTAAAACCACATGATCTGGTGACTGGTGTAGATTGGCCCCGCACGGGAATTAGCTTGATTAAAATTTTTTTTTTTTTTCATGCGATACGTTTAATTGATCTTATCTAAACCACCGTCTAAGGATTCAGTAAAAAAACAAGAATTCAAAAGATTTTTTTTATTGCACTTTTCGTTGCCACGCGTAAATGTATGAAATCACGGCGACACAGCTGGCGGGCACGACTAACGCGATATCACTCTGCAGTCAGATAACTCGGGGCTCTAAAATGACTTACGACTAGAAAACCAAGATTTTATTTTCAAAAAAAAAATGTTGTTTTCGAGCCCGTTTTGCGCACCGAGTTAACCGACTGCAAAGAACGATTTCGTGCTAGTCGTGCTAGCCAGCTGTGTCACCGTGCTTTCATTCATTGATGAGTGGCATCGAAATGTTCCAAGGAATAAAAAAAATATTTAGCAATTATTATTTTTTTATTTGTACATTATTAGCTGGTTATGTTTCGATCACATAACGCTACCGCAAGAAAAAAATAACTTTATTTTTATTTTTTATCAAGCTAAATCCCGTGCCCGGTCATTCTACACCAGTAGTAGATCATGTGGTTTTAAGGTATTACACGAATTTGGTAACACTCTTCATAGTCATACACCCTATTGTTATTCCGTAATTTTTTGCCATATTGTTTGAAGAGAAGAAAGAAAGAAGAAAAGTTGATTGGTATGTTAGACAATTTATCATGTTTAAAGTACTTACACAAGTTTGAAATATACGAGAAAAACTATATTTATACAAAAAACATGAAAATTCCCGGGTATCCGGGAATTACCGGGAATTAAGAGAAAAAAATCCCGATTCCCGGGAACTCAAATAGGCCGGGAACGCGAAAACCCTAGTATCTAGGTACCAAATTAGGTAGGTACAAATTTAGTCAGAGGGTCGTCTTAGGGGCGGATTTAATTTTTCTGAGGCAGATACTCGTTTTAATATAATCTTAAGAAGAGATTTTGTCAATTAGTGTCAATCATTCATAATGAACAAACAAATTAAAGCAGATTGAACGAAAAATTCAAGTTAGTAAAAGTTTAGAGTGACATTAACACGAGTTCTAGTTATTTGGTATCCCAGCGAGTCAGTGGAGTGCGCTCTTTGTGCAGCATCAAACAAATGCACCGGCGCGGCGAGTGCGCTCGGCGAGTCGGCACCACTCGACTGGCGCACGGCACAACTCCTGCAGTCACAACGAGCGCAAATGTCGCACTACTGCTACAAAATGATATACTTCTTCTGTAATCACCGGAAAAATTATGTTTGTACGCGAGTTTTATGATTTCGACACAGAGTTTCAATTTTTAATAGTGACCTGAATCGTTTGCCATTTGTAAATTGTATTTTGATGACGTCAGAGATTCTTTTTTTTAAGGAATTTGAAACAACTATCTAATAAGCATGATTAACAACTGGTTTGTTTTAATTAATAGATATTAAGTTATTAATCAATCTAGTTTAATTATAATCTTGATTTAGACTTAGTAGATAATTGTATAATTGGTTTCCGTGTCTTATTCTTATGTTTAGGTTACCATAAATAGATACGCAAGTAGAATTAATCTAGTAACTACATTGTTACGTAATTGTGTTGATATTCTGAAACATCGAGAATTGGAGGACTGTGAGCACCATGTTAATCCAAATAATTAATTATGATGAATTAATTTAGAGTGAGGAAATGATTTTGAAATTGGTAATGAAAGCTTGACGAATAAGCAAAGCAAGGAACCTGAACTTTATGGCTTCTTGTCAAATAATATCCAGATATTATTTGACAAGAACAAGAAGGCCAGCCTTTTTCAAGCCCTTTTTTTACAAATCAATCTCAATATTACAGTCGTGACGATATAATGCTTAGTCTTTGGACCATTGCCGTCCATTATGATATTGACTAGGTACCTAATGGATTGCTTATTCAATATGCATAGCTTATGTGTGCGGAGAGTAATATTAAAACATGTTGGAACGACTTTTAGTACCTAGGTTCATTCTAGTATTGTTTTTAATGACACAAGAAATGTTTTCATCAATCAAATATCGAATATTGAAGCTTGACAGTTTATAGGCTACTTACTTACTACATTGACCACGATATTGATGATTCGTAACATGCATTCTAGTCTAGGTCAGATACAAGTATGTGCTTAATATTGGTTTAACAATTTTGGCTTATTGGCGAATTGGCTTAATATCGGTTGAGCTCGGTGCTTCCGTCTCCAATTTCCGACGTATATGTTTATATAATAATGTGTATACCTACTCCATTTGATATAGTTTTTTCTTCTTTTGAACCGCTTCTCCAAGTAGAGTTACAGCTCATCTTGATTGACCGTTAGGCCCGGTATCCACCAAAAGCGGAGAGGAGAGGAGACGAGAAGGGGTACACTACAATAATACGAAAAACTAAATTCCGATATTCTTAATCCCGATTTGTATAATACCGATTTTCATAATTCCGAATGGTTTAAAACTCCTAATATGACAATTCCGATTAATCATAAAACCTACTTTTATAAATCCTAAATTACAAAACGCCTAACGTTTACAATTACGAATATCAAAATGCCGAGTTTCAATACACCTAACAATAAAAAGTCAGATTCAAGAATAATTCGAAACATCAAAAATACGAATTCCGATTATTAAAATACCTATTAATTAAAAGTCCGAAATTAAAACGCCTAGTAAACCTAAATAGCAAAACAGATTAACACACAATGGTTCAACTGTATCCAAAGGGAGCAAGTTAATTATCTATTCATAGGAAGGTAGAAAAAGAAACTAATAACAGAATCACTCGGAATATCCAAATTCGGAATAAAATATTTCGGAATATTTGGGTGTTCCCGACGAGAAGAGATGTGCTGCGAAGCTGGTAGGTTATTTCCACTAAAGCGGAGAGGAGATGCGTAGCGAAGAGATGTGAGCTGTGCGTAGCGGAGATGTGAGCTCGAAATCCGTTGGTTCGGATGTGCGAGGCGCGGGGAGAAGGCATCTGGGAAAGGGGCGCGCGAGCGCGGGCTCCGCCCGGCCTGCCGCGCCGCTTGCCCGCTCGCGGCACTAAATTCTATAGAAAAATGAG
Organism: Amphipyra tragopoginis; assembly: GCA_905220435.1. Classification (NCBI taxonomy): domain Eukaryota; kingdom Metazoa; phylum Arthropoda; class Insecta; order Lepidoptera; family Noctuidae; genus Amphipyra; species Amphipyra tragopoginis. The sequence continues at coordinate 27,430,272 of HG992004.1, forward strand.
ACATTTCCTCTCCTCTCCGCTTGATCCATTTCCACCGAAGCTAAGCGAAGAGGAGATGTTTAAATAACGAAACCTAATTGGTTATTCAAAACACATCTCCTCTCGTCTCCTCTCCTCTCCACTTTGGTGGAAACCGAGCTTTAAGGTTCATAAAAGCGTAAAACTGTGTTGAATCCCTCCTGCAAGCAAACATGTAGCTTATTTCTATACATTTCCTTGCTAAAGAAAAAGACTCCCTCGTTGAGCTAGTGGTCGCAAGCGCAACTTCTGAGCGTGAGGTCCTGGGTTCGATCCCCATGTTGGGCAAAGTGTTATTGGGTTTTTCTGTGTTGAATTTCTCAGTAGCAGCCCGTAGTCTGGATTTGTGCCCGGTTGATGGCAATAGGCTCGCCCCCTATTACATGGGACTTAAACATATTGGTGAAATGAGGTTGTACTGTAGATCTCTGACCAACTGTAGGTATACGCGTGGGTGGTTTCCAGGTTCCAGGTTCGTCGCCTCTTACGGCTCGCTTATTTCGGCGACGGAGGGGACTTGTATCCTTAATCCATCCTCCAACAGGCTCTAGATATTTAAACATTAATGTATGTGTTAAATTGCCCGTTAAAATACGTCACAAATTTTAAACATTAAACTAAACTTTATCTGCTTTGTTTTAGAACCGCTGATAAGTTCCATAAAAACTGTTCCAATTAATAGCTTATTTTATTACTTTATTTGTACTAAAAATGTACATTAAGAGATTTAGGAGGAACCTAATGTTATTTTCACGCACAAAGGCGTAATTTATTACAGGTTTTTTTTTTTACACACAATCCTAGTAATTTATCACATCTTTATAGCTACTGTTTAGTTGGACAACGGGCTTTCAACCTTATTAATAAGAGAAAGGCTGTAACTTTTCTCAAAGACTGTCTCGTTGGTAGTGGTCGGTCGCAAGTGCGACTGCTGAGCGTGAGGTCCTGGGTTCGATCCCCTGCTTGGGCAAAGTGTTATTGGGTTTTCCGTGACGAATTTCTCAGTAGCAGCCCGGCGTCTGAATTTGTGCCCGGTTGATGGCAATAGGCTCGCCCCCTATTACATTGTATTTCAACATAACGGCGAAACGAGGGTGTATTCTACACCTCTGCCCAACCCTTCGGAAAAACAGGCTTGACGTTATGTTAAAGGCTCTAAATAAGAATCTATAAAATAAAGATTTCTTTCAATAACCTCCAGGAGTTTTTCTCGCTCCATATTAATTTAATACCACTTTGCGAGAGTGTTAATTTATCGGATCGAGGTTATCGCGTTACGACAGGCTTCCTTGTCTAATTTTCTTGATTTTATTTTGCACTGCAAAGCCTTGCAAGTCCTTTGAAGTTTAATACTGTTTAGAAAAACTTAATTAAAGTATAAAGTACTTTTAGCTTTTAATTATAGCAAAAAACGTCGTTTTCTTGAGTTGTCATAACGACTGCGTAGGTGAAAAGGGTAAACAGAAGCAGTTCTTTAATGTCAAATTATCATACTCCGAGTATTTCATGCGTGAAGAAATTGGTTATACTGTGGTTCGAGGGTCGGCATTGTCAGCAGTGTGACACGTCACGTCGCTGCGGCTATATACGAACGCAGCACTACCGCAGTGACGCGACGTATTTCTACAAGATAGTCTGAAACTAACATCTTTTTTAAGTGTGATAAGTCATGATGTGACTTCTTCCGCTCTGGTCGGAGCGGAAGGGAGTGTCAGACTCTTACTGACTAAAACCTGTTCGTGTTCCTCTTAATGCTCTTTGTGTTCCAGGGCCGCGGTAACTCTTTTGAACAAATTCCGCAACCCTGGCAGGCACTGGCCCTAGCAGGCCCCGTCTACTATGCTGACAGGTCGATGAGGCGCGCATGGAACATAACGCGCCTTCGATACGGGCCTGGGGGCCTACTCTCTAAGTCCGTCAACGAAGACAGTCGCCCGTCCGAAAGTAGCCCGAAACGTAGGAGTGAACAAAACAAGTGTCAAGTTCAACTTTTCGGACGGGCAAAAACACATCGGTAGTAGGGACAACTGTCAAATCGTGTTGTCATTCATTCTTAGTTCGGGCCCCGAAATAATAGTATGTCCGTAGGTGATAGGGAGTAGGAAACGCTCGTAACTAAGGCCGAAACCACGGACTTCGTGCTTAGGGAGTAGAGCTCCTGGTTTTGATCGGACGGCGAGCCACCCAACGCTCGCCGTCCGCAGGCCCGCGCCTACAGTGGCCAGGAATCGCCCTGCGACTTCCGATGCCCGGAGCGTCTTCTTCTGTAGCGGCGGCTAGGGCATGACGTTTGCCTCTCCCTCACGCGGTCCGTCTCCTCCTTCGCTAGCATTACTGCTTCGCAGAAGGAGGTGACTGCTTCCCATGCCCCCTCGCTCCGGACTATGGATTGAAACAGGGCCGGACGCGAGTTGTCGCCGCCGCCGATCGCCTCTTCCGGCGGTGCTCCGCCCAAGCAGGGCAGACCTCCACCGTATGCTCCACCGTGTCCTCCCGCCAAATCCGAAACAGGTAGCTCCCGAAACAACCGTGTCCGGAGAGTACCTGCATAAGGCGGAAGATCAGTACCTACCTAATAAGTTCTTGTAGATATTTGTTCTATACCATACAAACTAAAAGGTAGAAGAAAAATTGTTAACATTATCTACATTTTCCAGACGTAATGTATAACACCATGCTTACCATTACTTTTCGTCGTGACGTCAATGAAACCGACCCAGCCATTTACGTAGCGACGCGACGCCAGCTGGAGGCCAATTCTACTATAAACTAAATTGTTTAAAATCGCAATCAAATCGCAGACGAAAAACGGCCATACGATTGATAAAAAAAAAAAAAAACGAATCTAAACAATTTTTTGATGAATTGGCTTTCTAGATGCCAATTTTACTAAGAGCTGATTTTTCAATCATCAGAAAACTCTTATCTGAGAAATAAATAGGCGATTTGACATATTTGCTATAAAAAACCTGTCAAAACGCTAAAATTATACCTTAAATAAAAGTCACCTCACGATTGAAAAATTGGCCTTAGAGAAACCTTGTTCAATTGCAACCGAACTGTTCATTTTGACTTTTTCATTTACAAAAACTGTGAAATTGTTTGGGAACAAAACCAAACACTTTGATTTTGACAGTTTTCGTTTCCGCCGGTATTGACGGTTGTGGTGCGTTTGCGTTTTGGAAACAACTTTGTGAAAGAATTGGTCCTCTACTCTAGAACAACAATCTATCCTGTAACAGCTGAACAAATTGCTTCGACGGTGACGTCAGAATAGCGCTTATTTGTCATATTCACCTATTTTTACAAAAAAAAAAAACGACGAATTGAGAACCTCCTTCTTTTGAAGTCGGTTAAAAATAACAAAGGAACCCAGGCTATAAATTGACAATAATATTGCAGTGGTTAATTACTATGTGTGATAGCGTCGATAAAGCGACAAATACCTCGTAACTTAACACTTATGAAAATATCCTTTTCAAAATTACTTTAGCAATAGACATAAAATTCTAAGTAATTTCAAGACTTTTCTCTGTAATTTATTTTCAAAAAAGTACATAATTATGTAGTAGGTTATCATAATATCTAGCATTTCGTATTTTTTATTCGATAAATTTATTGCAATATTGCGAGCGTTAACTTTTTAATTTTGGAATTAATATAACAATTGCACTAACGAAGTACTTCCTGTTTGCATTAATAAAAATAAACTTAACCTTTTAGCTATTAATCGCTATTGTTAGTGAATGTGAATCATGCGCGTGCGACTTTACCTCCACTGAGGCGCTATCTATCTACGTCACGCAGTTACGTCATAATACGCGCTCCGAATGACGCGTAGATTATAATCTAAAATTTGGCGGCCGTCATCATAGCTGAGGTGTCCGAGTGGTTAAGGAGTTGGACTTGAAATCCAATGGGTTCTACCCGCGCAGGTTCGAATCCTGTCCTCAGCGATTCTTTTTGTAGTATTTTTTTTAGTATTGTACATATTTGAAGATTATTAAAAGTTGTATTTCGACCGATATCCGATGTTGTTTTTGCTATTTTTTAAGAAGCCTAACACGTTTTGTATGTTATTATTTAATAAGAGCCTAATTGTGTACATTATCTTTACTGTTAATAAGATTTGTAATTTTTTTGCCTTATTTCTGTATTTACTTAATATTTTCTTGGCGACAATTAATTACCTATGAATGAATATTATACTTTCTAAAATGCGATATAAATATGACACATTTGGTGTAAATGTATACCTATCACTATTAAAATATGGCCGTGGTAACGTTATCTGACCCATACAAATTATATTGTCGCAGTAAATCATGTTGTTTGCTTAATATTTAACATAACAACGTCTACCAAAATCAGTGCAGCAGTTCTCGAGATTACTTCAAACATAGAAGCACAATTTTTATCATAATCTATGATAAACAATGTGTAGTGTACCTTCATAAAAATTCCATCGATATTCTCCGCGACTAGTTTGGAGTATGCCCTGAATACAACATGAGGAAAACCAATATGGCATATAGTGAATTTTTAACAAAACCATTCGGTTTGTTTCCGTGAATTCATCATCCATGTATGGAAATGATTCAACAGTTCTGAGAATTCATTGAGTCTATTGTCCGTTGGTAGCTGACCGCAATTATTTTATTGTAACCTAGTAGGTGTCTTACGATTGACGGAGTACGTGAGTAGTAAGTTCTATGACGATTATTTTTCTTTTTTACATGCATACATAAATTCGAGCCTTTTTCCCATGGTGATAAGCAGAAACTGCAGAACGCCATATCGTAGTTGGAAATTTAGAATCTCCTATGTGTAAATAGTATCTTTCCCAGAAAAACGAACGTTTTAATGAAGAAAGTAATGTACCTAATGGACACTAAGAATATTTTTAAAATGAGATGTACGTCTATGAATTATAAAGATATTCACATGGGAGTTTTTTTAAACGCTAACGCTATAAAAGCGCTATTCGAATTTTTGAAAAACTCATTTTCTACAAAAATGTCACATAGGAGATCTTGCAACGACGATATGCTAAGATCTTTTTTCTCAGCTATAAAATAATACTGATTGCCTCGTTGGTCTCGTGGTCGCAAGGGCGACTACTGAGCGTGAGGTCCTGGGTTCGATCCCCTGGTCGGGCAAAGTGTTATTGGGTTTTTCCGTGTGGAATTTCTCAGTAGCAGCCCGGAGTCTGGATTTGTGCTCGGTCGAAGGCTCGTCCCCTATTACATGGGACGTAAACATAACGGCGAAATGTGGGTGTATTATACACCTCTGCCAACCCTTCGGGGAATACAGGCGTAAGTTTATAAAACAATAGCTCATGTCGTGGTGAAATAATCAGGAAGTCAGCAAGGTTAGTAGCGGGCCTGTTCCCTGATTCAGAATGATTCGATTAATCAACCATCTTCTTTTTCTCTCGTTACAAGAATCGTTGACGGAACGAGAACCGAATCAGTGGACAACTGCTTATCTAAAAGGTTCTGAATCGGGGGGCTGACTGGCCAGGGTGCGCCGAACGTACTTAGATATACGTATCATCACTAGCAGAGGCTCTTTTACTGCGCTCTAGGTGATTTTAACTATAAAATCTATTTTAGAAAGAAAATGTATTAGCAACATGTTTACTTGTAATAACTCAATATGTATGAACCTTATTTGAGTATGTATGTACATATAAATATGTATATATTTAAAATATGTATATATTTCTGTTATAATATATGTATTTATACCTAGTTATTTAGTTGATTCCTATTTTTTTATGGTTATACCTATATTTGTACGCTGTAAACTGCCTTTTAATTTTTCTTAACAATTCTTTCCATCTCCTATGGTTGTCTGGAAGAAATTGCTTTAAGCGATAAGACCGCCATTTGTACTGTTTTAATTAAGTGTATTCCTTTTGTTTTATTTTTTTTAGTGTACAACAATAAAGTATATCTATCTGTCTTCCAGCAGGTATTCAAATTCAAAATAGTATTATGGTGTTATGAACCTAAACGGTTAATCAAGATGAGCTGAAACTATAATCATAATCATTTGATAACATAGGTGCAATAAAATAGTTGTTATAAAAAAATTACAAGCGCGCTATGATAAACCAAAAGCGAACAATTATTCATGGATGTCATTGATACTAAAATTGATAACAAATTACATTAATCAAACGATATTAATTGGTTTTTTCAAAAAGAAAATATAAGAAAAATATAGGTAAATATACGTCAAAAAGAAAAAAAAAAAGAAAACAAGTTTACTACGTCAATATTCAATATTGACGTAGTCGACTATTGAGTAGACGTAGTTCAATATTATATCTACTTGAAGAAATGCTTCAAGAGGTGCCTTGGGCCACTTTTGTTTTAATAGGTATTAAATGGAGTATTTAATAAGTATTAGTGATAACACCAACTTTGTTAGGTTGCAAAAACATACTAAATAACGCGGAGGTTACTTCCACGAACATACTTCAAATCCGACTCGTGAGAGAGTCGGTCTTGACAAGAAACGTCGCCACGAGAAGCAATCCTCACACCACTGGACTTTTCCACGGTTGTTGACCTCTCCAAACTCTGGAAATGGAGGAAAAGGAAACATGGAAGTCATTCTAACAGTCAAGTGAAAATGTACTCTATAGTTACGAACGTTAAGCACGTTTTCAAGTGAAAGTACTCGTATAGATGTTAAGCTTAACTTGTTCTATTAAAAATTACACTTTATTGCTTGGAAATACGCTTGAGTTTTGTAAGTAAGGCATCGTTTAACAGGAAGTAGGTTAAGCACAAGTTATTTTTCACAGTTTCTCGTGAAACAGAGAGTCGCCCCGAGTCGCGGAGTGAAACTGGGATAAGTTCAGCACAATGCATGAATCGAAATGGCTTTGTAGCTACAATCTTAGGGAAGTTGAACATAATATTTATGTAGAACGTACCGCATACGAATGCAATATGTATCTTGCATTCGTATGAGGATTCTAATATAAAATACTGACATTTTCTAAACCTACAAAATACTAATCTTTCCTAGAAATGTGTTTTGGTGATTTGATTATTATTTGCGTTAATGGTGAAGGAAAACATCGTAAGGAAACTTGTACATCTGTCCAAAAAGTTCTCGATGGACTGTGTCGTCCGCCAACCCACACCAGGTCTACTCCCTAAGCACGAAGTCCGTTGTTTCGGCCTTAGTTACGAGCGTTTCCTAATCCCTATCACCTACGGACATACGATTATTTCGGGGCCCGAACTACGAATGACTGCCAACACGATTTGACAGTTGTCCCTACTACCAATGTGTTTTTGCCCGTCCGAAAAGTTGAACTTGACACTTGTTTTGTTCACTCTTACGTTTCGGGCTACTTTCGGACGGGCAACTAACTTCGTTGACGGACTTAGGGAGTAGGCCCCCAGATCAGTGTGGTGGACTGACCCGTAAACCCTTCTCCTTCTGAGAAGAGACCCGTGCCTAGTAGTGGGACATTAATGGGTTGATTATGATGGTAGGTATTTTGAATTGGGGGGAACTAGGAATCTGTAGTAGCCTAGGCAGGCATTCTACCGACTAAATAAGCTGCAGCATCCTCTTGTATCCTGATAACTAGGTAAGTAATGCGATACCAGTGGATCTGTCAATTTCTATGATTTTTTATGGTGGAGTCTCATTGTCAGCAGTGGATCTTATACACACCTTTCTTATGGTATTATGAGTCAAATGTTATATCAAAGAAAGTCCAACACAGACATTTTCTTTTTTTTTCCTAACTTAAAATTTAATGAATTTTAGTACTTCCTTGTAAACAATACTTTTGGTTGAAATTGATGTCTACACACTGATAGTTGAGGTCTCAAAACTGATAGTTGATGCCTCGATACTGATAATTGATGTCTTGATACCAATAGTTGATATCGTGACACTGATATTTGATGTCCCGATACTAATAGTTGCTGTCTCGATACTGATAGTTGATGTCTCGATACTGATAGTTGATGTCTCGGCACTGATAGCTGATGTCTCGACACTGATCGTTGATGTCTCGACACTGATACTTGATGTCTCGATACCGATAGTTGATATCGTTACACTGATAGTTGATGTCTCGACACTGATAGTTGATGTCTCGACACTGATTGTTGATGTGTCGATACTGACAGTTGATATCGTGACACTAATAGTTGTTGTCACGACACTAATAGTTGATGTTTCGACACTGATTGTTGATGTCTTGACACTGATAGTTGATGTCTCGATACTGATAGTTGAAATCGTGACATTGATAGTTCATGTCTGGGCACTGATAGTTGGTGTCTGGATACTAATAGATGACGTCTCGACACTGATAGTTAAAGTCCCCATACTGATTGTTGATATCGTGACACTGATAAATGATGTCTCCACACTGATAGTTGATATCGTGATACTGATGGTCGATGTCTCGATACTGATAGTTGATGTCTCGACATTGATAGCTGATGTCGCGGCACCTATCGTTGATGTCCCGATACTGATAGTTGATGTCTCGATACTGATAGTTGAAATCGTAACATTGATAGTTTATGTCTGGACACTAATAGACGTTGTCTCGACACTGGTAGTTGATGTCTCGACAATATAGTTGATGTCTTGACACTGATACTTGATGTCCCGATGCTGATAGTTGATGTCTCGATACTGATAGTTGAAATCGTGACATTGATAGTTTATGTCTGGACACTGATAGTTGGTGTCTGGATACTAATAGTTGATGTCTTGACACTGATAGTTGATGTCCCGATACTGATTGTTGATATCGTGATACTGATAGTTGATATCTCGACACCGATAGTTGTCATCTCGATACTGATAGCTGATATCGTGACACTGATGGTCGATGTCTCGATACTGATAGTTGATGTCTCGACACTGATAGCTGATGTCGCAACACCTATCGTTGATGTCTCGACATTGATAGTTAATGTCTCGACACTGATAGTTGATGTCTCGGTACTGAACTATCAGTTGATACAGACTATTAGTGTCACGATATCAACTTGATATCGTGACACTGGTAGTTGATGTCTACACTCTGGTAGTTGATGTCTCGAAACTGATAGTGGATGCCTCGATACTGATAATTGATGTCTCGATACCAACAGTTGATATCGTGACACTGATATTTGATGTCCCGATACTAATAGTTGCTGTCTCGATACTGATAGTTGACGTCTCGATACTGATAGTTGATGTCTCGACACTGATAGCTATTGTCTCGACACTGATCGATGATGTCTCGACACTGATAGTTGATGTCCCGACACTGATAGTTGATGTCTCGATACCGATAGTTGATATCGTTACACTGATAGTTGATGTCTCGACACTGATAGTTGAGGTGTCGATACTGATAGTTGATGTGTCGATACTGATAGTTGATATCGTGACACTAATAGTTGTTGTCTCGACACTGATAGTTGATGTCTCGACTCTGATAGTTGATGTCTCGATACCGATAGTTGATATCGTGACACTAATAGTTGTTGTCTCGACACTGATAGTTGATGTCTCGACACTGATAGTCGATGTCTTGACACTGATAGCTGATGTCGCGACACCGAACATTGAGGTATCGACACTGATAGTTGATGTCTCGACACTGATAGTTATAGTCTCGATACTGATAGTTGACGTCTCGACACTGATAGCTGATGTCGCGACTCCTGTCATTAATGTATCGACACTGATAGTTATGTCTCGACACTGATAGTTGATGTCTCGATACCGATAGTTCATATCGTGACACTAATAGTTGATGTCTCGACACTGATAGCAGATGTCTCGACACTGATTGTCTATGTCTCGATACTGAAGTTGATGTCTCGACACTGATAGTTGAAATCGTGACATTGGTAGTTTATGTCTGGACACTGATAGTTGATGTCTCGACACTGATAGTTGGCGTCGTGACACTTATAGTTCTAGTCTCGACACTGATAGTTGATGTCTCGACATTGATAGTTTATGTCTCGACACTGATAGTTGATGTCTCGACACTGATAGTTTATGTCTTGACACTGATACTTGATGTCCCGATGCTGAAAGTTGATGTCTCGATACTGATAGTTGAAATCGTGACATTGATAGTTTATGTCTCGACACTGATAGTTGATGTCTTGACACTGATACTTGATGTCCCGATGCTGAAAGTTGATGTCTCGATACTGATAGTTGAAATCGTGACATTGATAGTTTATGTCTGGACACTGATAGTTGGTGTCTCGATACTAATAGTTGATGTCTCGACACTGATAGTTGATGTCCAGATACTGATTGTTGATATCGTGATACTGATAGTTGATATCTCGACACCGATAGTTGTCATCTCGATACTGATAGTTGATATCGTGACACTGATAGTTGATGTCTCGATACTAATAGTTGATATCGTGACACTGATAAATGATGTCTCCACACTGATAGTTGATATCGTGATACTGATGGTCGATGTCTCGATACTGATAGTTGATGTCTCGACACTGATAGGTGATGTCGCAACAGCTATCGTTGATGTCTCGACATTGATAGTTGACGTCTCGACACTGATAGTTGATGTCTCGATACTAATAGTTGATATCGTGACACTGATAAAGGATGTCTCCACACTGATAGTTGATATCGTGATACTGATGGTCGATGTCTCGATACTGATAATTGATGTCTCGACACTGATAGCTGATGTCGCAACACCTATCGTTGATGTCTCGACATTGATAGTTGACGTCTTGACACTGATAGTTGATGTCTCGGTACTGATAGTTGATATCGTGACACTAATAGTTGTTGTATCGACACTGATAGTTTATGTTTCGACACTGATAAATGATGTCTTGACACTGATAGTTGGTGTCCCGATACTGATAGTTAATGTTGGGCGTAACTGATATATTTTCCTAATGCATTATACATTATATTATAATTTTCAAACTGTTGTTTTTAACTGTTGTAATATAAATTATATTGTATTGAAGGAACATTAATTATCAATAGAGCAAAGACTTGCAGTAATATGAAACTAAGTTTGCACTCATATAATATAAAATTATTTTAACGGTCATAAAAAGGACAATGGGACAAAATGTATGGACCCCGTCCCCACCCTTGTAGCACTATAGAGTGAGTTTGAATGAATGAACGAACGAATGAATAGTCGAGAATGAGTGAAGGAATGAATGAAATCGGTTTGAAATAAAATAAAAATGATATATTTTTTTTTTATTATTTCCTCATTTTAAATCAATTATTGGCTGAAAAATAAATACTATACTGACGAGAATAAGTCATTATATTCAAAATGAACGGTTTATAAAGTCAATGAATCTTAAACTCCTAAATGAAGAGTATTATAATTTGCCCGAACATGAGGACGGGACGGATGTGGGTGTGGGAATCACCGTATCTCTCGAAAAGAACGGCTGCGCTCTTTTTGGGATTCACCTCTGTTCTCCATTTCCGGAACCAGACCCTGACGGCGCTAGCTGCGGTTTGAAGGGTTCGAGTGATAATGTCGAGACTCCTACCGGAAAAGTAGGCCGTGTCGTCGGTGAAGAGAGCCAACTTGGCGAATCCACATTTGGGAATGTCGCTGGTATACAGCGTGAACAGAAGGGGCGATATCACTACACAACTCCGGCGCGGATAGGGCGAGGAGACGAGAAGGTGCCTTCTAGGCGATAGCGGAAGAAGCGATCCGACAGAAAGCCTCGAATGATGAGCACGAGACTGTACGAGTTTGTATAATAAACCGTTGTGCCAGTTCTTGTCGAAAGCTTTTGCTACGTCGAAGAATAGCATGCCCGTTTTGTAGGAGCGCATGAAGCGGGAGCGACTATGCGGTGCAATTGTCGACTGCAACAGTGCTTGGTTCGAAAACCGAACTGTTCGTCGGGGATGCAATTCTGAGTACGATGCGCAGGTAATGTAAACCCTGTCGGGTGTGTGAAATGTCTGTGAAAATGGTAACCGCTGCCTAGGGCCGCGCGCCACGTCTCGCCTCTGGACGCGTGCGCCTCTCGTTGTCTCTTTCCCACATTGAACTATTGTTACACTAGCTTTGGAGCTCTTCAAATAACCCCTTATCACTAACTAAAATAATTATATTCATATTGAAGTAATAATATAAGCATTTTTTTAAGGTAATTTTTATGTTGCTTTCATGCTAAATAACTATTAAACTATACATTTTACAGATGAGCTGTCATACAATAAAATTAAGAGATTCATAAGGTCTTTCATATACAATAGGTAAGAAAGTGCTACACTACTGGGGACGTTTTGTCCCATTGTCCTTTGCTCTTGTTATTTGTGAGTTAAAGTTCATAATTGTGTGACGCTTTAATACGATCTAAAGGACGACAATATTATTTTGCCAGTAATATGAAACAAGTTCACACTAACATAATATAAATATTTATGTTATATTAATGGTGGTAAAAAGGGCTATGCAACTTTTGCCATACATGGCTGGCATGTTTTTTTTTTTCTTTTCGCCAGAATTGAAACCTAGCCCATATGTTAGAGGACTGTATGACAAATCAATAGCAAAAAGAACTAGGTCTACTAACCGTAACAAAACCAAGTTAGAGAGTGTTTAGTAGATTGCTATTGTTTTTTATCAGGCGTTATTTTTCTTAAATAAAAATACTCCGTGTGATATTTTAAGTTTCCCATTGTTAAAATACTACCTACTCGGCAACTCTAATGAGTCATTCCGCGTCCCCCGCTTCCACATTATTATCTTAAATATTCTTTCTAGATCTTCTTGATAGAAGGGCTTAATGATGGCGTAGCAGCAATAAAAGGACATTACTGTTCCTGTATTTCTGGGAAGATAACACATGGTTGTTGTAGCCACGTCATGTCTGTATTGTGGTATATGGCGTGGGGTAGACATCAACAAAACTAAGGTCCTCCAGCTCAATTTCTGGATTTCATAATAAGACATGATGTGTAAAGAGAGACGAGTACTGATTACGATTAATTAACTTTATCTATAAGAATTTAGTAGCATGTAATTGTTCTATGATAAGGTAAGGCAAAGATTTTTGTAAAACCAGAAGTACCTACTAATTATTTAATAAATAGTTTTGGTTTGGTTTTTATGGTTGTATAATTTCTTTTTTGTAAGAATATTCCATAGTACAATTTAGAAAAGTAACCCAGAAGACCTATCCTATAGTGGATACGCGTTAAATAGTGTTGCAATAGCGATCATCGACTCCTGTCAACCACTGTACGCCCGTGATTGGGTTAGCGATACTTACTTATTGCGTGCAACGTTAAAAATTGCTTTCGTAACACTAAGGGCGAGGCCCCACTAGTGCGTTGCGTTGCGTTGCGACGTCGCAGCGCTAGATTTGGACCAATGAGACGTCGCAGCGCTACATTTGGAATCTATAGATTGGTCCAAATCTAGCGCTGCGACGTCGCAACGCAGCGCAACGCGCTAGTGGGGCCTCGCCCTAACCGTGAAGCCACACTGCTCCGTTGCGTTGCGTTGCGACGTCGCAGCACTAGATTTGGACCAACCTAGAGATTCCAAATGTTGCACTGCGACGTCTCATTGGTCCAAATCTAACGCTGCGACGGCGACGTCGCAACGCAACGCAACGGAGCAGTGTGGCTTCACTGTTACGTATCTCCACTAACGCGTATCGATTCGATACGTTTATCAGTTTTTTTACTAGTTTTAGTGATAAAAAAACTGCCAGTGCGAAAAAAATGTAACAGCAACAATCAACTTAATCTATTTTATCAGAGGAAACCTCAAAATATCACGTATGATTGTATTTTCATTTAATTATAATATAAGAAAAATAGGTAACGCGGGTAACGCCTGACAAAAAGATACTAGCAATACTTCTGTGGTTATCTTCGTTCGGTTACGGTTGATAGACCTGGTTATTTTTGCTATTGATTTCTCGTATTGTCCTCTAACATATAACCTAAGTTTCATTTCTGGCGAAAGGAAAAAAGTAAATCATGCCAATAGTTTGCATTGGCCTTTGCTCTTGTTATTTGTGGGTTAAAGTTCATAATTGTGTGACGCTTTCGGCCGACTTAACGACTCGACGCGAGTGGCGGGCGACTACTACCTATAGACAATAATATATATAACGAGGGTAGTTCACTCATTGGGGGTACCTCGTCATCAGAGTCCAAGTTCGACTTGGTGTAGGCAGGAAATAATAGTCACAACACTGATTATAGTCCTCTATTTATTCACTCTCGATAACAAAATAATAAAATCTCAAATGATCAAACCGATGGAAACTGATTAAAGTACGGAAACGCGGTAAGTTCGGTGCAGGCTGGCAAAACGACCTCTCGCCTTCGTGTCTCACTACAAAGTGACTTCACTCAAATCAAATGCATCCAATGTCAAAAAGAATGACAGCTGACAGCCGTCAAACAAGACATGCCATGCCCCGCACCGACCTCACCCAAGCACACTGCTTGACGTTTCCGACAATAGATGGCGTCCTACTACATTAACAATAATCAATAGTCATTCTAATAGTTGTGCTTCTGTGTTGATTCTGCGACACGGCCATCTTGACAATTCACACGTCCTCGTGTGAAGCATCTGAAACAAGAATCCATGGAAAGTAAAACGTTCTTTGCTCGGCCTTCCTGACCAACATGTCGGAAGATAAGGTTACACAATTCAAACAACAATTTTATTTTGAACCACATATTCCCATCAAATCTTATCTCAACATTTAAATCTCTTCAATAACCATTAATTTTCAAACCAATTCATGAAACTTTCAGACTAAATCTAGTATGCAAAACTCTATTGGGACCTCCATCCGGTACCCAACCTCAACACATCACATTGCCTCCATCCGGCAACCTTGGGACCTCCATCCGGTACCCAACATCAACACATCACATTGCCTCTATCCGGCAACCTTGGGACCTCCATCCGGTACCCAACCTCAACACATCGCCTCCATCCGGCGGTATCATCAGCGAGCACCTACATATCCAAGCCAAACGCACGCCACACACCATCGATTTTACGCCTACGCCTACGAATGGCATGGACATGTATGCGATCTGAGCGACTTGCATACTACATTTACATCTTTTATTCTCACACTTAAGGTCCAAAAATTAACAGTCTTGTTAAAGTCAGAGTCAGAGATAAGCGGTAATGGAAAACGGTTTGGTAAAACGTGGAAAAGAATTTCAAAAATAATTCCATCGATCTCAACAGTAGTCATAATTTGTACAGTCGACCTTACAGAAGTCTGTCCAATACCAGTCAATGTCACATTTTCATAAAGTCGTTTACGACTAAAACAGGATACAGATTCTTTAACAAGCGAATATCTCGCACCAGTCATAGTAGAAATCGAATTGCTCACCAGAGTGCCGTAAGGATCCAGCAGGCGCGTCTACCAGGCACACATCAACTCGCTTTTCCCTGGCGGGATCAACCGCCGTGCTGCTGCACGTCTCCTTGGCGTTCCTCTTAGGATAGTTGAATGTGTCCTTGTTCACGACAATTGAAGCAAGTGATCCAGTCGGCTCTCCCTGTTGTCAGCTAAGCACGCGTCCGTTTTTCGGGGTCAAAATCCGGAAGGCGAACATCCACAATCGCAGGAGGTGTTTTCATTGCTTGCACGATGGCCATAAAATTTTTATTTTGCTGCTCCAACAGAAAACGCCATTTTTCCGTTTCAGTGTCACCTTCAAACACGCGCGCATTGTCTTTACGCTTTTCTTGGCTAGCACTATCACTTACACTACGTGAGGCGTTCGAGTTACATCCCACTTCTGATAACGAGGGTAGTTCACTCATTGGGGGTACCTCGTCATCAGAGTCCAAGTTCGACTTGGTGTAGGCAGGAAATAATAGTCACAACACTGATTATAGTCCTCTATTTATTCACTCTCGATAACAAAATAATAAAATCTCAAATGATCAAACCGATGGAAACTGATTAAAGTACGGAAACGCGGTAAGTTCGGTGCAGGCTGGCAAAACGACCTCTCGCCTTCGTGTCTCACTACAAAGTGACTTCACTCAAATCAAATGCATCCAATGTCAAAAAGAATGACAGCTGACAGCCGTCAAACAAGACATGCCATGCCCCGCACCGACCTCACCCAAGCACACTGCTTGACGTTTCCGACAATAGATGGCGTCCTACTACATTAACAATAATCAATAGTCATTCTAATAGTTGTGCTTCTGTGTTGATTCTGCGACATATATTTAAACAGTCTTTGTTGCAAATAAATAATGGTTGGAATATTAGAAATGTATAATGAATTATATTAGCTGTTATATGTTATAACGCCCAACATTACTGATAGTTGATGTCTCGATACTGATAGTTGAAATCGTGACATTGATAGTTTATGTCTGGACACTGACAGTTGGTGTCTGGATACTAATAGTTGATGTATCGACACTGATAGTTGATGTCCCGATACTGATAGTTGATATCGTGATACTGATAGTTGATATCTCGACACCGATAGTTGTCATCTCGATACTGATAGTTGATATCGTGACACTGATAGTTGATGTCTCGATACTGATAGTTGATGTCTCGACACTGATAAATGATGTCTCCACACTGATAGTTGATATCGTGACATTGATAGTTTATGTCTGGACACTGATAGTTGATGTCTCGACACTGATAGTTGACACCGTGACACTTATAGTAGTAGTCTCGACACTGATAGTTGATGTCTCGACACTGATAGTTGATATCGTTACACTGATAGTTGATGTCTCGACGCTGATAGTTGAAATCGTGACATTGGTAGTTTATGTCTGGACACTGATAGTTGATGTGTCGACACTGATAGTTGATGTCTTGACACTCATAGCTGATCTCTCGATACTGATAGTTTATGTCACGACACTGATAGTTGATGTCTCGATACTGATAGTTGATATCGTGACGCTGATAGTTGATGTCTCGACACTGATAAATGATGTCTCGACACTGAAAAAGGAAATCGTGACATTGATAGTTGATGTCTGAACACTGACAGTTGGTGTCTCGATAATGGTAGTCGATGACGTGACACTGAAAATTGATGTCCCGATACTGATAGTTGGTTTCTCGATACTGATAGTTGAAATCGTGACATTGATAGCTTATGCCTGGACACTGATAGTTATGATGTCTCGACACTGATAGTTGACATCGTGACACTTATATTTGTTGTCTCGACACTGATAGTAGATGTCTCGACACAGATAGTTGATGTCCCGACACTGATAGTTGATGTCTCGACACTGATAGTTGACGTCTTGACACTGATACTTGATGTCCCGATGCTGATAGTTGATGTCTCGATACTGATAGTTGATGTCTCGACACTGATAAATGATGTCTCCACACTGATAGTTGATATCGTGACATTGATAGTTTATGTCTGGACACTGATAGTTGATGTCTCGACACTGATAGTTGACACCGTGACACTTATAGTAGTAGTCTCGACACTGATAGTTGATGTCTCGACACTGATAGTTGATATCGTTACACTGATAGTTGATGTCTCGACGCTGATAGTTGAAATCGTGACATTGGTAGTTTATGTCTGGACACTGATAGTTGATGTGTCGACACTGATAGTTGATGTCTTGACACTCATAGCTGATCTCTCGATACTGATAGTTTATGTCACGACACTGATAGTTGATGTCTCGATACTGATAGTTGATATCGTGACGCTGATAGTTGATGTCTCGACACTGATAAATGATGTCTCGACACTGAAAAAGGAAATCGTGACATTGATAGTTGATGTCTGAACACTGACAGTTGGTGTCTCGATAATGGTAGTCGATGACGTGACACTGAAAATTGATGTCCCGATACTGATAGTTGGTTTCTCGATACTGATAGTTGAAATCGTGACATTGATAGCTTATGCCTGGACACTGATAGTTATGATGTCTCGACACTGATAGTTGACATCGTGACACTTATATTTGTTGTCTCGACACTGATAGTAGATGTCTCGACACAGATAGTTGATGTCCCGACACTGATAGTTGATGTCTCGACACTGATAGTTGACGTCTTGACACTGATACTTGATGTCCCGATGCTGATAGTTGATGTCTCGATACTGATAGTTAATGTCTCGACACTGATAGCTGATGTCCCGATACTGATAGTTCATATCGTGACACTAATAGTTGATGTCTCGACTCTGATAGTTGATGTCTCGACACCGATAGTTGATGTCTCGACACTGATAGTTGACGTCTTGACACTGATAGTTGATGTCCCGATGCTGATAGTTGATGTCTCGATACTGATAGTTGAAATCGTGACATTGATAGTTTATGTCTGGACACTGATAGTTGGCGTCTGGATACTAATAGTTGATGTCTCGACACTGATAGTTGATGTCCCGATACTGATTATTTATATCGTGATCCTGATAGTTGATAACTCGACACCGATAGTTGTCATCTCGATACTGATAGTTGATATCGTGACACTGATAGTTGATGTCTCGATACTAATAGTTGATATCGTGACACTGATAAATGATGTCTCCACACTGATAGTTGATATCGTGACATTGACAGTTTATGTCTGATGATATGTTTTTTTATTGACAGTTTATGTCTGTCGGATGATAGTTGACACCGTGACACTTAAAGTTGTTGTCTCGACACTGATAGTTGATGTCTCGACACTCATAGCTGATGTCTCGATACTGATAGTTTATGTCACGACACTGATAGTTGATGTCTCGATACTGATAGTTGATATCGTCTCGCTGATAGTTGATGTCTCGACAGTGATAAATGATGTCTCGACACTGAAAAAGGAAATCGTGACATTGATAGTTGATGACTGGACACTGACAGATGGTGTCTCGATAATGGTAGTTGATGTCGTGACACTGAAAATTGATGTCCCGTAACTGATAGTTGATGTCTCGACACTGATAAACGAGGTCTCGACACTGAAAAAGGAAATCGTGACATTGATGTTTGATGTCTGGACACTGATAGTTGATGTCTCGACACTGATAGTTGAAATCGTGACATTGATAGTTTATGTCTGGACACTGATAGTTGATGTCTCGACACTGATAGTTGAAATCGTGACATTGGTAGTTTATGTCTGGACACTGATAGTTGATGTCTCGACACTGATAGTTGATGTCTCGACACTCATAGATGATGTCTCGATACCGATAGTTTATGTCACGACACTGATAGTTGATGTCTCGATACTGATAGTTGATATCGTGACGCTGATAGTTGATGTCTCGACACTGATAAATGATGTCTTGACACTGAAAAAGGAAATCGTGACATTGATAGTTGATGTCTGAACACTGATAGTTGGTGTCTCGATAATGGTAGTCGATGTCGTGACACTGAAAATTGATGTCCCGTAACTGATAGTTGATGTCTCGACACTGATAAATGAGGTCTCGACACTGAAAAAGGAAATCGTGACATTGATTGTTGATTTCTGGACACTGATAGTTGGTGTCTCGATAATGGTAGTTGATGTCGTGACACTGAAAATTGATGTACCGTAACTGATAGTTGATGTCTCGTTACTGATAGTTGAAATCGTGACATTGATAGCTTATGTCTGGACACCGATAGTTGTCATCTCGATACTGATAGTTGATATCGTGACACTGATAGTTGATGTCTCGATAGTGATAGTTGATGTCTCGACACTGATAGCTGATGTCTCGACACTGATTGTCGATATCTCGATACTGAAGTTGATGTCTCGACACTGATAGCTGATTCTCGACATTGATCGCTGATGTCTCGACACTGATAGTTGAAATGGTGACATTGGTAGTTTATGTCTGGACACTGATAGTTGGTGTCTCGATACTAATAGTTGATGTCTCGACACTGATAACTGACGTCTCGACACTGAAAAAGGAAATCGTGACATTGGTAGTTGATGTCTGGACACAGATAGATGGTGTCTCGATAATGATAGTTGATGTCGTGACACTTAAAATAGATGTCCCGATACTGATAGTTGGTTTCTCGATACTGATAGTTGAAATCGTGACACTGATAGTTTTTGTCTCGACACAGATAGTTGATGTCTCGACACTGATAGTTGATGTCTTGACACTGATGGTAGATGACCCGATGCTGATAGTTGATGTCTCGATACTGATAGTTGAAATCGTGAAATTGATAGTTTATGTCTGGACACTGATAGTTGGTGTCTGGATACTAATAGTTGATGTCTCGACACTGATAGTTGATGTCCCAATACTGATTGTTGATATCGTGATACTGATAGTTTATGTTTCGACACTGATAGTTGAAATCGTGACATCGGTAGTTTATGTCTGGACACTGATAGTTGCGGTCTCGATACTAGTAGTTGATGTCTCGACACTGATAAGTGATGTCTCGACACTGGAAAAGGAAATCGTGACATTGATATTTGATGTCTGGACACTGATAGTTGGTGTCTCGATAGTGATAGTTGATGTCGTGACACTGAAAATTTATGTCCCCATACTGATAGTTGATGTCTCGATACTGATAGTTGAAATCGTGACATTGATAGCTTATGTCTGGACACTGATAGTTATGATGTCTCGACACTGATAGTTGACATCGTGATACTTATAGTTGTTGTCTCGACACTGATAGTTGATGTCTCGACACTGATAGTTGATGTCCCGATGCTGATAGTTGATGTCTCGACACTGATAGCTGATGTCTCGATACTGATAGTTCATATCGTGACACTAATAGTTGATGTCTCGACTCTGATAGTTGATGTCTCGACACTGATAGTTGATGTCTCGACACTGAGGGCCTTATTACAAAAGATGGTTTAAACCAAGACTAAGGTAAACCCTGGTTTAAAATATACCCATCTCTTTCTTATGTCATACAACACAAAGAGATAGGGCTATATTAAAACCGAGGTTTTTCTTAGATCATCTTTTGTAATAAGGGGGTGATAGTTTACGTCTTGACACTGATAGTTGATGTCTCGACACTCATAGCTGATGTCTCGATACTGATAGTTTATGTCACGACACTGATAGTTGATGTCTCGATACTGATAGTTGAAATCGTGACATTAATAGTTTATGTCTGGACACTGATAGTTGGTGACTGGATACTAATAGTTGATGTCTCGACACTGATAGTTGATATCCCGATACTGATTATTTATATCGTGATTCTGATAGTTGATAACTCGACACCGATTGTTGATGTCTCGACACCGATAGTTGAAGTCTCGACACTGATAGTTGATGTCTCGACACTGATAGTTGAAATCGTGACATTGGTAGTTTATGTCTGGACACTGATAGTTGATGTCTCGACACTGATAGTTGATGTCTCGATACTGATAGTTGATATCGTGACGCTGATAGTTGATGTCTCGACACTGATAAATGATGTCTCGACACCGAAAAAGGAAATCGTGACATTGATAGTTGATGTCTGGACACTGATAGTTGGTGTTTCGATAATGGTAGTTGATGTCTCGACACTGATAGTTGATATCGTTACACTGATAGTTGATGTCTCGACACTGATAGTTGAAATCGTGACATTGGTAGTTTAAGTCTGGACACTGATAGTTGATGTCTCGACACTGATAGTTGATGTCTCGACACTCATAGCAGATGTCTCGATACAGATAGTTTATGTCACGACACTGATAGTTGATGTCTCGATACTGATAGTTGATATAGTGACGCTGATCAAGTTGTTGTCTCGACACTGATAAATGATGTCTTACCACTGAAAAAGGAAATCGTGACATTGATAGTTGATGTCTGAACACTGATAGTTGGTGTCTCGATAATGGTAGTCGATGTCGTGACATTAAAAATTTATGTCCCGATACTGATAGTTGGTTTCTCGATACTGATAGTTGGAATCGTGACATTGATAGTTGATGTCCCGACACTGATAGTTGATGTCTCGACACTGATAGTTGACGTCTTGACACTGATACTTGATGTCCCGATGCTGATAGTTGATGTCTCGATACTGATAGTTGATGTCTCGACACTGATAGCTGATGTCTCGATACTGATAGTTCATATCGTGACACTAATAGTTGATGTCTCGACTCTGATAGTTGATGTCTCGACACTGATAGTTGATGTATCGACACTGATAGTTGACGTCTTGACACTGATAGTTGATGTCCCGATGCTGATAGTTGATGTCTCGATACTGATAGTGGAAATCGTGACATTGATAGTTTATGTCTGGACACTGATAGTTGGTGTCTGGATACTAATAGTTGATGTCTCGACACTGATAGTTGATGTCCCGATACTGATTATTTATATCGTGATACTGATAGTTGATAACTCGACACCGATAGTTGTCATCTCGATACTGATAGTTGATATCGTGACACTAATAGTTGATGTCTCGACACTGATAGTTGACGTCTTGACACTGATAGTTGACGTCCCGATGCTGATAGTTGATGTCTCAATACTGATAGTTGAAATCGTGACATTGATAGATTATGTCTGGACACTGATAGTTGGTGTCTGGATACTAATAGCTGATGTCTCGACACTGATAGCTGATGTCTTGATACTGATAGTTCATATCGTGACACTAATAGTTGATGTCTCGACACTGATAGTTGATGTCTCGACACTGATAGTTGACGTCTTGACACTGATAGTTGATGTCCCGATGCTGATAGTTGATGTCTCGATACTGATAGTTGGTGTTTCGATACTGATAGTTGAAATCGTGACATTGATAGTTTATGTCTGGACACTGATAGTTGGTGTCTCGATACTAATAGTTGACGTCTCGAAACTGATAGTTGATGCCTCGATACTGATAATTGCTGTCTCGATACCAATAGTTGATATCGCGACACTGATATTTGATGTCCCGATACCAATAGTTGCTGTCTCGATACTGATAGCTGAAGTCTCGATACTGATAGTTGATGTCTCGACACTGATAGCTGTTGTCTCGACACTGATCGTTGATGTCTCGACACTGATAGTTGATGTCTCGACACTGATAGTTGATGTCTCGACACTGATAGTTGATGCCTCGATACTGATAATTGATGTCTCGATACCAATAGTTGATATCGCAACACTGATATTTGATGTACCGATACTAATAGTTGCTGTCTCGATACTGATAGCTGATGTCTCGACACTGATAGTTGATGTCCCGATACTGATTATTTATATCGTGACACTATAAGTTGATGTCTCGACTCTGATAGTTGATGTCTCGGCACTGATAGATGATGTCTCGACACTGATAGTTGACGTCTTGACACTGATAGTTGATGTCCCGATGCTGATAGTTGATGTCTCGATACTGATAGTTGAAATCGTGACATTGATAGTTTATGTCTGGACACTGATAGTTGGTGTCTGGATACTAATAGTTGATGTCTCGATACTGATAGCTGAAGTCTCGATACTGATAGTTGATGTCTCGACACTGATAGCTGTTGTCTCGACACTGATCGTTGATGTCTCGACACTGATAGTTGATGTCTCGACACTGATAGTTGATGCCTCGATACTGATAATTGATGTCTCGATACCAATAGTTGATATCGCGACACTGATATTTTATGTCCCGATACTAATAGTTGCTGTCACGATTTCAACTATCAGTATCGAGACATCAACTATCAGCATCGGGACATCAACTATCAGTGTCAAGACGTCAACTATCAGTGTCGAGACATCAACTATCAGTGTCGAGACATCAACTATCAGAGTCGAGACATCAACTTATAGTGTCACGATATAAATAATCAGAATCGTGACATTGGTAGTTTAAGTCTGGACACTGATAGTTGATGTCTCGACACTGATAGTTGATGTCTCGACACTCATAGCTGATGTCTCGATACAGATAGTTTATGTCACGACACTGATAGTTGATGTCTCGATACTGATAGTTGATATCGTGACGCTGATCAAGTTGATGTCTCGACACTGATAAATGATGTCTCGACACTGAAAAAGGAAATCGTGACATTGATAATTGATGTCTGGACACTGATAGTTGGTGTTTCGATAATGGTAGTTGATGTCTCGACACTGATAGTTGATATCGTTACACTGATAGTTGATGTCTCGACACTGATAGTTGAAATCGTGACATTGGTAGTTTAAGTCTGGACACTGATAGTTGATGTCTCGACACTGATAGTTGATGTCTCGACACTCATAGCTGATGTCTCGATACAGATAGTTTATGTCACGACACTGATAGTTGATGTCTCGATACTGATAGTTGATATAGTGACGCTGATCAAGTTGTTGTCTCGACACTGATAAATGATGTCTCGACACTGAAAAAGGAAATCGTGACATTGATAGTTGATGTCTGAACACTGATAGTTGGTGTCTCGATAATGATAGTCGATGTCGTGACATTAAAAATTTATGTCCCGATACTGATAGTTGGTTTCTCGATACTGATAGTTGGAATCGTGACATTGATAGCTTATGCCTGGACACTGATAGTTATGATGTCTCGACACTGATAGTTGACATCGTGACACTTATAGTTGTTGTCTCGACTCTGATAGTTGATGTCTCGACACTGATAGTTGATGTCCCGACACTGATAGTTGATGTCTCGACACTGATAGTTGACGTCTTGACACTGATACTAGATGTCCCGATGCTGATAGTTGATGTCTCGATACTGATAGTTGATGTCTCGACACTGATAGCTGATGTCTCAATACTGATAGTTCATATCGTGACACTAATAGTTGATGTCTCGACTCTGATAGTTGATGTCTCGACACTGATAGTTGATGTATCGACACTGATAGTTGACGTCTTGACACTGATAGTTGATGTCCCGATGCTGATAGTTGATGTCTCGATACTGATAGTGGAAATCGTGACATTGATAGTTTATGTCTGGACACTGATAGTTGGTGTCTGGATACTAATAGTTGATGTCTCGACACTGATAGTTGATGTCCCGATACTGATTATTTATATCGTGATACTGATAGTTGATAACTCGACACCGATAGTTGTCATCTCGATACTGATAGTTGATATCGTGACACTGATAGTTGATGTATCGATACTAATAGTTGATATCGTGACACTGATAAATGATGTCTCCACACTGATAGTTGATATCGTGACATTGGCAGTTTATGTCTGGACACTGATAGTTGATGTTCGACACTGATAGCTGACACTGTGACACTTATAGTTGTTGTCTCGACACTGATAGATGATGTCTCGACACCGATAGTTGATGTCTCGACACTGATAGTTGATGTCTCGACACTCATAGCTGATGTCTCGAAACTGATAGTTTATGTCACGACACTGATAGTTGATGTCTCGATACTGATAGTTGATATCGTGACGCTGATAGTTGATGTCTCGACACTGATAAATGATGTCTCGACACTGAAAAAGGAAATCGTGACATTGATAGTTGATGTCTGGACACTGATAGTTGGTGTCTCGATAATGGTAGTTGATGTCGTGACACTGAAAATTGATGTCCCGTAACTGATAGTTGATGTCTCGATACTGATAGTTGAAATCGTGACATTGATAGCTTATGTCTGGACACTGATAGTTGATGTCTCGACACTGATAGTTGACATCGTGACACTAATAGCTGATGTCTCGTCACTGATAGCTGATGTCTCGACACTGATATTTGATGTCTTGACACTGATACTTGATGTCCCGATGCTGATAGTTGATGTCTCGATACTGATAGTTGAAATCGTGACATTGATAATTTATGTCTGGACACTGATAGTTGGTGTCTCGATACTAATAGTTGATGTCTCGAAACTGATAGTTGATGCCTCGATACTGATAATTGCTGTCTCGATACTGATAGTTGATATCGCGACACTGATAGTTGATGTCCCGATACTAATAGTTGCTGTCTCGATACTGATAGCTGATGTCTCGATACTGATAGTTGATGTCTCGACACTGATAGCTGATGTCTCGACACTGATCGTTGGTGTCCCGATACTGATTATTTATATCGTGACACTAATAGTTGATGTTTCGACTCTGATAGTTGATGTCTCGACACTGATAGTTGATGTCTCGACACTGATAGTTGATGTCCCGATACTGATTATTTATATCGTGACACTAATAGTTGATGTCTCGACTCTGATAGTTGATGTCTCGACACTGATAGTTGATGTCTTGACACTGATAGTTGATGTCCCGATGCTGATAGTTGATGTCTCGATACTGATAGTTGAAATCGTGACATTGATAATTTATGTCTCGACTCTGATAGTTGATGTCTCGACACTGATAGTTGATGTCTTGACACTGATAGTTGACGTCCCGATGCTGATAGTTGATGTCTCGATACTGATAGTTGAAATCGTGACATTGATAGCTTATGTCTGGACACTGATAGTTGACATCGTGACACTAATAGCTGATGTCTCGTCACTGATAGCTGATGTCTCGACACTGATATTTGATGTCTTGACACTGATACTTGATGTCCCGATGCTGATAGTTGATGTCTCGATACTGATAGTTGAAATCGTGACATTGATAATTTATGTCTGGACACTGATAGTTGGTGTCTCGATACTAATAGTTGATGTCTCGACACTGATAAATGATGTCTCGACACTGAAAAAGGAAATCGTGACATTGATAATTGATGTCTGGACACTGATAGTTGGTGTTTCGATAATGGTAGTTGATGTCTCGACACTGATAGTTGATATCGTTACACTGATAGTTGATGTCTCGACACTGATAGTTGAAATCGTGACATTGGTAGTTTAAGTCTGGACACTGATAGTTGATGTCTCGACACTGATAGTTGATGTCTCGACACTCATAGCTGATGTCTCGATACAGATAGTTTATGTCACGACACTGATAGTTGATGTCTCGATACTGATAGTTGATATAGTGACGCTGATCAAGTTGTTGTCTCGACACTGATAAATGATGTCTCGACACTGAAAAAGGAAATCGTGACATTGATAGTTGATGTCTGAACACTGATAGTTGGTGTCTCGATAATGATAGTCGATGTCGTGACATTAAAAATTTATGTCCCGATACTGATAGTTGGTTTCTCGATACTGATAGTTGGAATCGTGACATTGATAGCTTATGCCTGGACACTGATAGTTATGATGTCTCGACACTGATAGTTGACATCGTGACACTTATAGTTGTTGTCTCGACTCTGATAGTTGATGTCTCGACACTGATAGTTGATGTCCCGACACTGATAGTTGATGTCTCGACACTGATAGTTGACGTCTTGACACTGATACTTGATGTCCCGATGCTGATAGTTGATGTCTCGATACTGATAGTTGATGTCTCGACACTGATAGCTGATGTCTCGATACTGATAGTTCATATCGTGACACTAATAGTTGATGTCTCGACACTGATAGTTGATGTATCGACACTGATAGTTGACGTCTTGACACTGATAGTTGATGTCCCGATGCTGATAGTTGATGTCTCGATACTGATAGTGGAAATCGTGACATTGATAGTTTATGTCTGGACACTGATAGTTGGTGTCTGGATACTAATAGTTGATGTCTCGACACTGATAGTTGATGTCCCGATACTGATTATTTATATCGTGATACTGATAGTTGATAACTCGACACCGATAGTTGTCATCTCGATACTGATAGTTGATATCGTGACACTGATAGTTGATGTATCGATACTAATAGTTGATATCGTGACACTGATAAATGATGTCTCCACACTGATAGTTGATATCGTGACATTGGCAGTTTATGTCTGGACACTGATAGTTGATGTTCGACACTGATAGCTGACACTGTGACACTTATAGTTGTTGTCTCGACACTGATAGATGATGTCTCGACACCGATAGTTGATGTCTCGACACTGATAGTTGATGTCTCGACACTCATAGCTGATGTCTCGAAACTGATAGTTTATGTCACGACACTGATAGTTGATGTCTCGATACTGATAGTTGATATCGTGACGCTGATAGTTGATGTCTCGACACTGATAAATGATGTCTCGACACTGAAAAAGGAAATCGTGACATTGATAGTTGATGTCTGGACACTGATAGTTGGTGTCTCGATAATGGTAGTTGATGTCGTGACACTGAAAATTGATGTCCCGTAACTGATAGTTGATGTCTCGATACTGATAGTTGAAATCGTGACATTGATAGCTTATGTCTGGACACTGATAGTTGATGTCTCGACACTGATAGTTGACATCGTGACACTAATAGCTGATGTCTCGTCACTGATAGCTGATGTCTCGACACTGATATTTGATGTCTTGACACTGATACTTGATGTCCCGATGCTGATAGTTGATGTCTCGATACTGATAGTTGAAATCGTGACATTGATAATTTATGTCTGGACACTGATAGTTGGTGTCTCGATACTAATAGTTGATGTCTCGAAACTGATAGTTGATGCCTCGATACTGATAATTGCTGTCTCGATACCAATAGTTGATATCGCGACACTGATATTTGATGTCCCGATACTAATAGTTGCTGTCTCGATACTGATAGCTGATATCGTTACACTGATAGTTGATGTCTCGACACTGATAGTTGAAATCGTGACATTGGTAGTTTAAGTCTGGACACTGATAGTTGATGTCTCGACACTGATAGTTGATGTCTCGACACTCATAGCTGATGTCTCGATACAGATAGTTTATGTCACGACACTGATAGTTGATGTCTCGATACTGATAGTTGATATCGTGACGCTGATAGTTGATGTCTCGACACTGATAAATGATGTCTCGACACTGAAAAAGGAAATCGTGACATTGATAGTTGATGTCTGGACACTGATAGTTGGTGTCTCGATAATGGTAGTTGATGTCGTGACACTGAAAATTGATGTCCCGTAACTGATAGTTGATGTCTCGATACTGATAGTTGAAATCGTGACATTGATAGCTTATGTCTGGACACTGATAGTTGATGTCTCGACACTGATAGTTGACATCGTGACACTAATAGCTGATGTCTCGTCACTGATAGCTGATGTCTCGACACTGATATTTGATGTCTTGACACTGATACTTGATGTCCCGATGCTGATAGTTGATGTCTCGATACTGATAGTTGAAATCGTGACATTGATAATTTATGTCTGGACACTGATAGTTGGTGTCTCGATACTAATAGTTGATGTCTCGAAACTGATAGTTGATGCCTCGATACTGATAATTGCTGTCTCGATACCAATAGTTGATATCGCGACACTGATATTTGATGTCCCGATACTAATAGTTGCTGTCTCGATACTGATAGCTGATGTCTCGATACTGATAGTTGATGTCTCGACACTGATAGCTGATGTCTCGACACTGATCGTTGGTGTCCCGATACTGATTATTTATATCGTGACACTAATAGTTGATGTTTCGACTCTGATAGTTGATGTCTCGACACTGATAGTTGATGTCTCGACACTGATAGTTGATGTCCCGATACTGATTATTTATATCGTGACACTAATAGTTGATGTCTCGACTCTGATAGTTGATGTCTCGACACTGATAGTTGATGTCTTGACACTGATAGTTGACGTCCCGATGCTGATAGTTGATGTCTCGATACTGATAGTTGAAATCGTGACATTGATAATTTATGTCTCGACTCTGATAGTTGATGTCTCGACACTGATAGTTGATGTCTTGACACTGATAGTTGACGTCCCGATGCTGATAGTTGATGTCTCGATACTGATAGTTGAAATCGTGACATTGATAGCTTATGTCTGGACACTGATAGTTGACATCGTGACACTAATAGCTGATGTCTCGTCACTGATAGCTGATGTCTCGACACTGATATTTGATGTCTTGACACTGATACTTGATGTCCCGATGCTGATAGTTGATGTCTCGATACTGATAGTTGAAATCGTGACATTGATAATTTATGTCTGGACACTGATAGTTGGTGTCTCGATACTAATAGTTGATGTCTCGAAACTGATAGTTGATGCCTCGATACTGATAATTGCTGTCTCGATACCAATAGTTGATATCGCGACACTGATATTTGATGTCCCGATACTAATAGTTGCTGTCTCGATACTGATAGCTGATGTCTCGATACTGATAGTTGATGTCTCGACACTGATAGCTGATGTCTCGACACTGATCGTTGGTGTCCCGATACTGATTATTTATATCGTGACACTAATAGTTGATGTTTCGACTCTGATAGTTGATGTCTCGACACTGATAGTTGATGTCTCGACACTGATAGTTGATGTCCCGATACTGATTATTTATATCGTGACACTAATAGTTGATGTCTCGACTCTGATAGTCGATGTCTCGACACTGATAGTTGATGTCTTGACACTGATAGTTGACGTCCCGATGCTGATAGTTGATGTCTCGACACTGATAGTTGATGTCCCGATACTGATTATTTATATCGTGATACTGATAGTTGATAACTCGACACCGATAGTTGTCATCTCGATACTGATAGTTGATATCGTGACACTGATAGTTGATGTATCGATACTAATAGTTGATATCGTGACACTGATAAATGATGTCTCCACACTGATAGTTGATATCGTGACATTGGCAGTTTATGTCTGGACACTGATAGTTGATGTTCGACACTGATAGCTGACACTGTGACACTTATAGTTGTTGTCTCGACACTGATAGATGATGTCTCGACACCGATAGTTGATGTCTCGACACTGATAGTTGATGTCTCGACACTCATAGCTGATGTCTCGAAACTGATAGTTTATGTCACGACACTGATAGTTGATGTCTCGATACTGATAGTTGATATCGTGACGCTGATAGTTGATGTCTCGACACTGATAAATGATGTCTCGACACTGAAAAAGGAAATCGTGACATTGATAGTTGATGTCTGGACACTGATAGTTGGTGTCTCGATAATGGTAGTTGATGTCGTGACACTGAAAATTGATGTCCCGTAACTGATAGTTGATGTCTCGATACTGATAGTTGAAATCGTGACATTGATAGCTTATGTCTGGACACTGATAGTTGATGTCTCGACACTGATAGTTGACATCGTGACACTAATAGCTGATGTCTCGTCACTGATAGCTGATGTCTCGACACTGATATTTGATGTCTTGACACTGATACTTGATGTCCCGATGCTGATAGTTGATGTCTCGATACTGATAGTTGAAATCGTGACATTGATAATTTATGTCTGGACACTGATAGTTGGTGTCTCGATACTAATAGTTGATGTCTCGAAACTGATAGTTGATGCCTCGATACTGATAATTGCTGTCTCGATACCAATAGTTGATATCGCGACACTGATATTTGATGTCCCGATACTAATAGTTGCTGTCTCGATACTGATAGCTGATGTCTCGATACTGATAGTTGATGTCTCGACACTGATAGCTGATGTCTCGACACTGATCGTTGGTGTCCCGATACTGATTATTTATATCGTGACACTAATAGTTGATGTTTCGACTCTGATAGTTGATGTCTCGACACTGATAGTTGATGTCTCGACACTGATAGTTGATGTCCCGATACTGATTATTTATATCGTGACACTAATAGTTGATGTCTCGACTCTGATAGTTGATGTCTCGACACTGATAGTTGATGTCTTGACACTGATAGTTGACGTCCCGATGCTGATAGTTGATGTCTCGATACTGATAGTTGAAATCGTGACATTGATAGCTTATGTCTCGACTCTGATAGTTGATGTCTCGACACTGATAGTTGATGTCTTGACACTGATAGTTGACGTCCCGATGCTGATAGTTGATGTCTCGATACTGATAGTTGAAATCGTGACATTGATAGCTTATGTCTGGACACTGATAGTTGACATCGTGACACTAATAGCTGATGTCTCGTCACTGATAGCTGATGTCTCGACACTGATATTTGATGTCTTGACACTGATACTTGATGTCCCGATGCTGATAGTTGATGTCTCGATACTGATAGTTGAAATCGTGACATTGATAATTTATGTCTGGACACTGATAGTTGGTGTCTCGATACTAATAGTTGATGTCTCGACACTGATAAATGATGTCTCGACACTGAAAAAGGAAATCGTGACATTGATAATTGATGTCTGGACACTGATAGTTGGTGTTTCGATAATGGTAGTTGATGTCTCGACACTGATAGTTGATATCGTTACACTGATAGTTGATGTCTCGACACTGATAGTTGAAATCGTGACATTGGTAGTTTAAGTCTGGACACTGATAGTTGATGTCTCGACACTGATAGTTGATGTCTCGACACTCATAGCTGATGTCTCGATACAGATAGTTTATGTCACGACACTGATAGTTGATGTCTCGATACTGATAGTTGATATAGTGACGCTGATCAAGTTGTTGTCTCGACACTGATAAATGATGTCTCGACACTGAAAAAGGAAATCGTGACATTGATAGTTGATGTCTGAACACTGATAGTTGGTGTCTCGATAATGATAGTCGATGTCGTGACATTAAAAATTTATGTCCCGATACTGATAGTTGGTTTCTCGATACTGATAGTTGGAATCGTGACATTGATAGCTTATGCCTGGACACTGATAGTTATGATGTCTCGACACTGATAGTTGACATCGTGACACTTATAGTTGTTGTCTCGACTCTGATAGTTGATGTCTCGACACTGATAGTTGATGTCCCGACACTGATAGTTGATGTCTCGACACTGATAGTTGACGTCTTGACACTGATACTTGATGTCCCGATGCTGATAGTTGATGTCTCGATACTGATAGTTGATGTCTCGACACTGATAGCTGATGTCTCGATACTGATAGTTCATATCGTGACACTAATAGTTGATGTCTCGACACTGATAGTTGATGTATCGACACTGATAGTTGACGTCTTGACACTGATAGTTGATGTCCCGATGCTGATAGTTGATGTCTCGATACTGATAGTGGAAATCGTGACATTGATAGTTTATGTCTGGACACTGATAGTTGGTGTCTGGATACTAATAGTTGATGTCTCGACACTGATAGTTGATGTCCCGATACTGATTATTTATATCGTGATACTGATAGTTGATAACTCGACACCGATAGTTGTCATCTCGATACTGATAGTTGATATCGTGACACTGATAGTTGATGTATCGATACTAATAGTTGATATCGTGACACTGATAAATGATGTCTCCACACTGATAGTTGATATCGTGACATTGGCAGTTTATGTCTGGACACTGATAGTTGATGTTCGACACTGATAGCTGACACTGTGACACTTATAGTTGTTGTCTCGACACTGATAGATGATGTCTCGACACCGATAGTTGATGTCTCGACACTGATAGTTGATGTCTCGACACTCATAGCTGATGTCTCGAAACTGATAGTTTATGTCACGACACTGATAGTTGATGTCTCGATACTGATAGTTGATATCGTGACGCTGATAGTTGATGTCTCGACACTGATAAATGATGTCTCGACACTGAAAAAGGAAATCGTGACATTGATAGTTGATGTCTGGACACTGATAGTTGGTGTCTCGATAATGGTAGTTGATGTCGTGACACTGAAAATTGATGTCCCGTAACTGATAGTTGATGTCTCGATACTGATAGTTGAAATCGTGACATTGATAGCTTATGTCTGGACACTGATAGTTGATGTCTCGACACTGATAGTTGACATCGTGACACTAATAGCTGATGTCTCGTCACTGATAGCTGATGTCTCGACACTGATATTTGATGTCTTGACACTGATACTTGATGTCCCGATGCTGATAGTTGATGTCTCGATACTGATAGTTGAAATCGTGACATTGATAATTTATGTCTGGACACTGATAGTTGGTGTCTCGATACTAATAGTTGATGTCTCGAAACTGATAGTTGATGCCTCGATACTGATAATTGCTGTCTCGATACCAATAGTTGATATCGCGACACTGATATTTGATGTCCCGATACTAATAGTTGCTGTCTCGATACTGATAGCTGATATCGTTACACTGATAGTTGATGTCTCGACACTGATAGTTGAAATCGTGACATTGGTAGTTTAAGTCTGGACACTGATAGTTGATGTCTCGACACTGATAGTTGATGTCTCGACACTCATAGCTGATGTCTCGATACAGATAGTTTATGTCACGACACTGATAGTTGATGTCTCGATACTGATAGTTGATATCGTGACGCTGATAGTTGATGTCTCGACACTGATAAATGATGTCTCGACACTGAAAAAGGAAATCGTGACATTGATAGTTGATGTCTGGACACTGATAGTTGGTGTCTCGATAATGGTAGTTGATGTCGTGACACTGAAAATTGATGTCCCGTAACTGATAGTTGATGTCTCGATACTGATAGTTGAAATCGTGACATTGATAGCTTATGTCTGGACACTGATAGTTGATGTCTCGACACTGATAGTTGACATCGTGACACTAATAGCTGATGTCTCGTCACTGATAGCTGATGTCTCGACACTGATATTTGATGTCTTGACACTGATACTTGATGTCCCGATGCTGATAGTTGATGTCTCGATACTGATAGTTGAAATCGTGACATTGATAATTTATGTCTGGACACTGATAGTTGGTGTCTCGATACTAATAGTTGATGTCTCGAAACTGATAGTTGATGCCTCGATACTGATAATTGCTGTCTCGATACCAATAGTTGATATCGCGACACTGATATTTGATGTCCCGATACTAATAGTTGCTGTCTCGATACTGATAGCTGATGTCTCGATACTGATAGTTGATGTCTCGACACTGATAGCTGATGTCTCGACACTGATCGTTGGTGTCCCGATACTGATTATTTATATCGTGACACTAATAGTTGATGTTTCGACTCTGATAGTTGATGTCTCGACACTGATAGTTGATGTCTCGACACTGATAGTTGATGTCCCGATACTGATTATTTATATCGTGACACTAATAGTTGATGTCTCGACTCTGATAGTTGATGTCTCGACACTGATAGTTGATGTCTTGACACTGATAGTTGACGTCCCGATGCTGATAGTTGATGTCTCGATACTGATAGTTGAAATCGTGACATTGATAATTTATGTCTCGACTCTGATAGTTGATGTCTCGACACTGATAGTTGATGTCTTGACACTGATAGTTGACGTCCCGATGCTGATAGTTGATGTCTCGATACTGATAGTTGAAATCGTGACATTGATAGCTTATGTCTGGACACTGATAGTTGACATCGTGACACTAATAGCTGATGTCTCGTCACTGATAGCTGATGTCTCGACACTGATATTTGATGTCTTGACACTGATACTTGATGTCCCGATGCTGATAGTTGATGTCTCGATACTGATAGTTGAAATCGTGACATTGATAATTTATGTCTGGACACTGATAGTTGGTGTCTCGATACTAATAGTTGATGTCTCGAAACTGATAGTTGATGCCTCGATACTGATAATTGCTGTCTCGATACCAATAGTTGATATCGCGACACTGATATTTGATGTCCCGATACTAATAGTTGCTGTCTCGATACTGATAGCTGATGTCTCGATACTGATAGTTGATGTCTCGACACTGATAGCTGATGTCTCGACACTGATCGTTGGTGTCCCGATACTGATTATTTATATCGTGACACTAATAGTTGATGTTTCGACTCTGATAGTTGATGTCTCGACACTGATAGTTGATGTCTCGACACTGATAGTTGATGTCCCGATACTGATTATTTATATCGTGACACTAATAGTTGATGTCTCGACTCTGATAGTCGATGTCTCGACACTGATAGTTGATGTCTTGACACTGATAGTTGACGTCCCGATGCTGATAGTTGATGTCTCGATACTGATAGTTGAAATCGTGACATTGATAGTTTATGTCTGGACACTGATAGTTGGTGTCTGGATACTAATAGTTGATGTCTCGACACTGATAGCTGATGTCTCGATACTGATAGTTCATATCGTGACACTAATAGTTGATGTCTCGACACTGATAGTTGACGTCTTGACACTGATAGTTGACGTCCCGATGCTGATAGTTGATGTCTCAATACTGATAGTTGAAATCGTGACATTGATAGATTATGTCTGGACACTGATAGTTGGTGTCTGGATACTAATAGCTGATGTCTCGACACTGATAGCTGATGTCTTGATACTGATAGTTCATATCGTGACACTAATAGTTGATGTCTCGACACTGATAGTTGATGTCTCGTCACTGATAGTTGACGTCTTGACACTGATAGTTGATGTCCCGATGCTGATAGTTGATGTCTCGATACTGATAGTTGGTGTTTCGATACTGATAGTTGAAATCGTGACATTGATAGTTTATGTCTGGACACTGATAGTTGGTGTCTCGATACCAATAGTTGATATCGCGACACTGATATTTGATGTCCCGATACCAATAGTTGCTGTCTCGATACTGATAGCTGAAGTCTCGATACTGATAGTTGATGTCTCGACACTGATAGCTGTTGTCTCGACACTGATCGTTGATGTCTCGACACTGATAGTTGATGTCTCGACACTGATAGTTGATGTCTCGACACTGATAGTTGATGCCTCGATACTGATAATTGATGTCTCGATACCAATAGTTGATATCGCAACACTGATATTTGATGTACCGATACTAATAGTTGCTGTCTCGATACTGATAGCTGATGTCTCGATACTGATAGTTGATGTCTCGACACTGATAGTAGACGTCTTGACACTGATAGTGGATGTCCCGATGCTGATAGTTGATGTCTCGATACTGATAGTTGAAATCGTGACATTGATAGTTTATGTCTGGACACTGATAGTTGGTGTCTGGATACTAATAGTTGATGTCTCGATACTGATAGCTGAAGTCTTCATACTGATAGTTGATGTCTCGACTCTGATAGTTGATGTCTCGACACTGATAGTTGATGTCTCGACACTGATAGTTGATGTCCCGATACTGATTATTTATATCGTGACACTATAAGTTGATGTCTCGACTCTGATAGTTGATGTCTCGGCACTGATAGATGATGTCTCGACACTGATAGTTGACGTCTTGACACTGATAGTTGATGTCCCGATG
Organism: Amphipyra tragopoginis; assembly: GCA_905220435.1. Classification (NCBI taxonomy): domain Eukaryota; kingdom Metazoa; phylum Arthropoda; class Insecta; order Lepidoptera; family Noctuidae; genus Amphipyra; species Amphipyra tragopoginis. Next base: position 27,467,462 of record HG992004.1, read on the forward strand.
CTGATAGTTGATGTCTCGATACTGATAGTTGAAATCGTGACATTGATAGTTTATGTCTGGACACTGATAGTTGGTGTCTGGATACTAATAGTTGATGTCTCGATACTGATAGCTGAAGTCTCGATACTGATAGTTGATGTCTCGACACTGATAGCTGTTGTCTCGACACTGATCGTTGATGTCTCGACACTGATAGTTGATGTCTCGACACTGATAGTTGATGCCTCGATACTGATAATTGATGTCTCGATACCAATAGTTGATATCGCGACACTGATATTTTATGTCCCGATACTAATAGTTGCTGTCACGATTTCAACTATCAGTATCGAGACATCAACTATCAGCATCGGGACTTCAACTATCAGTGTCAAGACGTCAACTATCAGTGTCGAGACATCAACTATCAGTGTCGAGATATCAACTATCAGAGTCGAGACATCAACTTATAGTGTCACAATATAAATAATCAGAATCGTGACATTGGTAGTTTAAGTCTGGACACTGATAGTTGATGTCTCGACACTGATAGTTGATGTCTCGACACTCATAGCTGATGTCTCGATACAGATAGTTTATGTCACGACACTGATAGTTGATGTCTCGATACTGATAGTTGATATCGTGACGCTGATCAAGGTGATGTCTCGACACTGATAAATGATGTCTCGACACTGAAAAAGGAAATCGTGACATTGATAATTGATGTCTGGACACTGATAGTTGGTGTTTTGATAATGGTAGTTGAAATCGTGACATTGGTAGTTTAAGTCTGGACACTGATAGTTGATGTCTCGACACTGATAGTTGAAATCGTGATATTGGTAGTTTAAGTCTGGACACTGATAGTTGATGTCTCGACACTGATAGTTGATGTCTCGACACTCATAGCTGATGTCTCGATACAGATAGTTTATGTCACGACACTGATAGTTGATGTCTCGATACTGATAGTTGAAATCGTGACATTGATAGTTTATGTCTGGACACTGATAGTTGGTGTCTGGATACTAATAGTTGGTGTCTCGACACTGATAGTTGATGTCTCGACACTGATAGTTGACGTCTTGACACTGATAGTTGACGTCTCGATGCTGATAGTTGATGTCTCGATACTGATAGTTGAAATCGTGACAGTGATAGTTTATGTCTGGACACTGATAGTTGGTGTCTGGATACTAATAGTTGATGTCTCGACACTGATAGGTGATGTCTCGACACTGATAGTTGACGTCTTGACACTGATAGTTGATGTCTCGATACAGATAGTTTATGTCACGACACTGATAGTTGATGTCTCGATACTGATAGTTGATATCGTGACGCTGATAGTTGATGTCTCGATACTGATAGTTTATGTCACGACACTGATAGTTGATGTCTCGATACTGATAGTTGATATCGTGACACTGATAGTTGATGTCTTGTCACTGATAGTTGATGTCCCAATGCTGATAGTTGATGTCTCGATACTGATAGTTGAAATCGTGACATTGATAGTTTATGTCTGGACACTGATAGTTGGTGTCTGGATACTAATAGTTGATGTCTCGACACTGATAGTTGATGTCCCGATACTAATAGTTCATATCGTGACACTGATAAATGATGTCTCCACACTGATAGTTGATATCGTGATACTGATGGTCGATGTCTCGATACTGATAGTCGATGTCTCGACACTGATAGCTGATGTCGCGGCACCTATCGTTGATGTCCCGATACTGATAGTTGATGTCTCGATACTGATAGTTGAAATCGTAACATTGATAGCTTATGTCTGGACACTGAGAGTTGATGTCTCGACACTGACAGTTGACATCGTGACACTAATAGACGTTGTCTCGAAACTGGTAGTTGATGTCTCGACACTGATAGATTATGTCTTGACACTGATACTTGATGTCCCGATGCTGATAGTTGATGTCTCGATACTGATAGTTGAAATCGTGACATTGATAGTTTATGTCTGGACACTAATAGTTGCTGTCTCGATACTGATAGCTGATGTCTCGATACTGATAGTTGATGTCTCGACACTGATAGCTGATGTCTCGACACTGATCGTTGATGTCTCGACACTGATAGTTGATGTCTCGACACTGATAGTTGATGTCTCGATACCGATAGTTGATGTCGTGACACTGATAGCTGATGTCTCGACACTGATATTTGAAGTCTTGACACTGATACTTGATGTCCCGATGCTGATAGTTGATGTCTCGATACTGATAGTTGAAATCGTGACATTGATAGTTTATGTCTGGACACTGATAGTTGGTGTCTCGATACTAATAGTTGATGTCTCGAAACTGATAGTTGATGCCTCGATACTGATAATTGCTGTCTCGATACCAATAGTTGATATCGCGACACTGATATTTGATGTCCCGATACCAATAGTTGCTGTCTCGATACTGATAGCTGAAGTCTCGATACTGATAGTTGATGTCTCGACACTGATAGCTGTTGTCTCGACACTGATCGTTGATGTCTCGACACTGATAGTTGATGTTTCGACACTGATAGTTGATGTCTCGACACTGATAGTTGATGCCTCGATACTGATAATTGATGTCTCGATACCAATAGTTGATATCGCAACACTGATATTTGATGTCCCGATACTAATAGTTGCTGTCTCGATACTGATAGCTGATGTCTCGATACTGATAGTTGATGTCTCGACACTGATAGTTGACGTCTTGACACTGATAGTTGATGTCCCGATGCTGATAGTTGATGTCTCGATACTGATAGTTGAAATCGTGACGTTGATAGTTTATGTCTGGACACTGATAGTTGGTGTCTGGATACTAATAGTTGATGTCTCGATACTGATAGCTGAAGTCTCGATACTGATAGTTGATGTCTCGACACTGATAGCTGTTGTCTCGACACTGATCGTTGATGTCTCGACACTGATAGTTGATGTCTCGATACTGATAGTTGATGCCTCGATACTGATAATTGATGTCTCGATACCAATAGTTGATATCGCGACACTGATATTTGATGTCCCGATACTAATAGTTGTTGTCTCGACACTGATAGTAAGTTGATGTCTCGACACTGATAGTTGATGTCTCGACACTCATAGCTGATGTCTCGATACTGATAGTTTATGTCACGACACTGATAGTTGATGTCTCGATACTGATAGTTGATATCGTGACGCTGATAGTTGATGTCTCGACACTGATAAATGATGTCTCGACACTGAAAAAGGAAATCGTGACATTGATAGTTGATGTCTGGACACTGATAGTTTGTGTCTCGGTAATGGTAGTTGATGTCGTGACACTGAAAATTGATGTCCCGTAACTGATAGTTGATGTCTCGATACTGATAGTTGAAATCGTGACATTGATAGCTTTTGTCTGGACACTGATAGTTGATGTCTCGACACTGATAGTTGACATCGTGACACTAATAGCTGATGTCTCGTCACTGATAGCTGATGTCTCGACACTGATATTTGAAGTCTTGACACTGATACTTGATGTCCCGATGCTGATAGTTGATGTCTCGATACTGATAGTTGAAATCGTGACATTGATAATTTATGTCTGGACACTGATAGTTGGTGTCTCGATACTAATAGTTGATGTCTCGAAACTGATAGTTGATGCCTCGATACTGATAATTGCTGTCTCCATACCAATAGTTGATATCGCGACACTGATATTTGATGTCCCGATACTAATAGTTGCTGTCTCGATACTGATAGCTGAAGTCTCGATACTGATAGTTGATGTCTCGACACTGATAGCTGTTGTCTCGACACTGATCGTTGATGTCTCGACACTGATAGTTGATGTCTCGACACTGATAGTTGATGTCTCGACACTGATAGTTGATGCCTCGATACTGATAATTGATGTCTCAATACCAATAGTTGATATCGCAACACTGATATTTGATGTCCCGATACTAATAGTTGCTGTCTCGATACTGATAGCTGATGTCTCGATACTGATAGTTGATGTCTCGACACTGATAGTTGATGTCTCGACACTGATCGTTGATGTCTCGACACTTATAGTTGATGTCTCGACACTGACAGTTGATGTCTCGATACCGATAGTTGATGTCGTGACACTGATAGTTGATGTCTCGACACTGATTGTTGATGTGTCGATACTGATAGTTGACATCGTGACACTAATAGCTGATGTCTCGTCACTGATAGCTGATGTCTCGACACTGATATTTGAAGTCTTGACACTGATAGTTGATGTCCCAATGCTGATAGTTGATGTCTCGATACTGATAGTTGAAATCGTGACATTGATAGTTTATGTCTGGACACTGATAGTTGGTGTCTGGATACTAATAGTTGATGTCTCGACACTGATAGTTGATGTCCCGATACTAATAGTTCATATCGTGACACTGATAAATGATGTCTCCACACTGATAGTTGATATCGTGATACTGATGGTCGATGTCTCGATACTGATAGTCGATGTCTCGACACTGATAGCTGATGTCGCGGCACCTATCGTTGATGTCCCGATACTGATAGTTGATGTCTCGATACTGATAGTTGAAATCGTAACATTGATAGCTTATGTCTGGACACTGACAGTTGATGTCTCGACACTGATAGTTGACATCGTGACACTAATAGACGTTGTCTCGAAACTGGTAGTTGATGTCTCGACACTGATAGTTGATGTCTTGACACTGATACTTGATGTCCCGATGCTGATAGTTGATGTCTCGATACTGATAGTTGAAATCGTGACATTGATAGTTTATGTCTGGACACTGATAGTTGGTGTCTCGATACTAGGGTTTCTGTTTTCTCGACATATTTTTTTTCTCGGGTTTCGAGAATTCTCGAGCCCGATTTCTCGGGTTTCTCGGGTCTTTCGAGAAATTTTTAAAAACCTTAAATAATCAACTTATGCCCGGTTTTTGGGGTACTCTTGAACGTAGTTTATCCGTTCGATAGCGCTAATGGTTGGATAAACTGACTCATTGCGTTTCTGGACACCCCAGTCAGAAGATAATCCTAGCTCAAACTTCAGAAAACTTATTTTTCCGGTTTCTTAGGTACTCCTAACCGTAGTTTATCTATTCTACCGCTATTGGTTCGATAAACTGACAGGTGACTGGTGTCCAGAAACGCACTGGCGTTTCTGGACACCCCAGTCAGAAGATGATCTTAGTTCAAACTTCAGTTAAGTTGACTGACCGATTTGCGGCGTTTATCGGTTGCAGAAGTTTATTTGTCGTTTTATATCAAGAGTATTTGAAGTTTTATTAGTATTTTATTTTGGATAGTGAGTTTTGGATTCCCAGTGAAATGGACTCGAGTAGTTCAACAGAGTCTGATTTCGAAGTGCTGGAGACTATTTCAAATATATCAGTACCAATAAAAAGGCATTGAAGAAATCCATCCGAAATGTTCACGTATGAAGAGTTTAACATGAGATATCATTTTAAGAAGGGCACTAATGATATACCTTTGTTAAATAACCAATCCTGCCCTTGAACCCATCATTTACACCACAAATAGGTACGTTAGTCTATTAGTTAGGTACGTTAGTATATAGTAGAAATATTTTTCTTTCCGATATAAATAAACTTTACTGCCCACTATTATAAATTACAATAAAATTTTAAAATATTTTGGCTTAATGGTTTTATTGTGTTGTTGCTATGATGAAAAATAAGAAAGACAAAATATTGTGATTTAAGTTTTATATTTTATGTATGTAAGTAATGGTCCGTTTAAAATCATTGCAGATTGCAGAGGAGATTATCATTTGAACGTGGGGCCTACCTACCAAAAGTTGTAAAGCTTAAGGCGAAAAAAATAATATAACTGTGCTTTAAAAAGAGACCCCATCTAATGGTCAATTTACGAACTTACTTATTGTTTGGATAGTTATCTAGTCGTCGACTTTGTATTCAGAAACCCAATACTAGGTAGATGAACGGAGTTTATCTTACAGTTAATTTTTATTTGTTGTCGTAAGGCCTCTACACACCAAAGCCGCCGGCCCGGCGGCTTCACCCGGCAGGTTATTGCCAGCGGGTTATTGCGTCCAACTAAGCGAGCGAACATGACGCAAAACAATTAGTGAGGTCCGCCAGGCTTGTTTTGCATCATGTTCGCTCTCTTAGTTGACCGCGATAACCCGCTGGAAATAACCTGCCGGGTGAAGCCGCCGGGCCGGCGGCTTTGGTGTGTAGAGGCCTTTATGTCACATTTTATTAAAAAATAAACTTTTAAAAAAAGTAAAAACCGACTTCAAAGAAATACTTACTAAAAGGAGTAAAATAATTACCATAATATAAAATTAACAGTTTCAGAAGTCGGTGGCTTCTATTTGCTTCAGTGTAGAGTTGCACCGACTTCTGAAACTGTTAATTTTATATTATGGTAATTATTTTACTCCTTTTAGTAAGTATTTCTTTGAAGTCGGTTTTTACTTTTTTTAAAAGTTTATTTTTTATTAAATACGTTTTAGTGTCATAATTTTAACCCCCTCCTTCATAACCCTTCTTTTTGGCTTTGACGTAGTCGGGCATAAAAAGTCCTTTCAAATGATACCTTACACGATATAATGAAAACATTCGAAAGGGGGGGAGGGGGGGACACGCACCCCCTCCTATTTTCTAGTAGTCAGTTCCCAACAACAAATATAAACAAAGCAATATTAGCAATTTGAGAATTTTGCTTTGATCCGATGAGGAGTTCCGTTCCATATCTCTGAAGTTCATGGTCTAATCATAACAAAATTTAAATGGGACCAATCGGAAAGTATGCCCTTTCGAACAAAAAAAGAATTTTTCAAATCGGTTCATAAATGACGGAGATATGAGGTAACACACATAAAAAATAAAAAAAATAAAAAAAAAATACAACCGAATTGAGAACCTCCTCCTTTTTGAAGTCGGTTAAAAAGTATATGGAGTTGTAGGTAAATTAGGTGTCTGTTTCGCTTGGCTCGTTACTCGCGCCTCGTAAAAAGAACGATCAGAAGCTAAAGTTCGTTTCAAAATTCCTGAGACTGAATTGACATGCGCGAAACGCCAAATTTGAAAAAAAAAATCCTAAAATTTACAAGTTTCACATTTGCGCCTGTCAATTTTGTCTCAGGGATTTTGAAACGAACTATAGATTACGTAACTTTTAAGCCAATTTTACAATAATAAAAGAAAATCTTTGATTTCTCGAGTTCTCGAATTCTCGAAGTGTTTTTTCTCGTCTCGAAGTTGGCATGATTTCTCGACATTTCTCGACTCGAGAATTCTCGAGCAGAAACCCTACTCGATACTAATAGTTGATATCTCGGTTTTCTGCCAACAATCTTCTCTTAAATGCTAAGAAAACCAAATGCATTAAATTTTCCTTACCAAATGTAGCTCCTATTAACGCAAATGTAAGTCTGGACGGGAAAAGGTTAGATCTTGTTCCCTCAACAGTGTTTTTAGGGATTACAATAGACCCTAAACTACAATGGGGGCCTCATATAGAGGCAACTGCGGGTAAACTCAGTTCTGCCGCTTTTGCTGTTAGAAGAATAAGACAGCTTACTGATGTGACTACGGCTAGGATGGTGTATTTTGCGTACTTTCAGAGTATTATGTCTTGCGGCATTTTACTGTGGGGGTCAGCTGCTGATGTCGAGACACTTTTCATATTGCAAAAAAGAGCAGTCCGAGCTAAGTATATAAGTAAGTATATAGTATAACTTAAGCTCTCGAGAGTCTCTTCGTGAACGATTTAAGGAGATCAATATACTTACTTTACCATCTTTGTACATTTACCAAAATATCTTGTACGTCCGTAAAAACATAGCGAGTTACTGTAAGAAAAGTGATACACACAGCTTGAATACTCGAAATAAGCATAAACTTGTGGTTCCTGGTTTTAGACTTTGCAAGACTAGTAAGTCTTTTTTGTGGAATAGTATTAGGTTCTATAATAAAATTCCATCTTGTATTACTGAATTGCCTTACACGAAATTCAAGTCTTTGGTAAAGCGTGTCAAGAGCATATTACAATATAAACCAGTACATTGAAGATAAAAATGTCTGGAATACGATTCCCAACTGCACACTGCGACCCACTGGCACTCCTTAATTGACTGTATAATCCTTCATGCGTAGGTACTTAAATTTTTATTTGTAACATTTAACTGTAGGTATCTTTTTTTTTTACCTACTCATTATATATTGTATTATAATTTTATATATCTTTTATTCTTTGATTCTGATATAGGTAGTATCAGTTTTCTTTTTAGTAATGCCCATGGCATTAATCTATTTACAATTCTAATAATTACAAAATGTAAAATGTGAGTATCATGTAGCCGTTATTGTCATGCTTAGTAAGTGTTTTTTTTTTTTTTGTGTATTCCTACATAAACCTGACCGTTGTCTGGCAGTTGAGGGTGTCATGCTCACTAAAATGTCCTGCTGACGGTGGCGTTGTGTATTGGGTTGTTAAGTTCCCTACAATATGGTTGAGTTAAGCGATGCTGATGCGCTTGTGGAGAAACTTGGTGTGGTGTTCCTCCAACCAAAGGGAGGATCCTCCAACCAGGCGGAGTCTTGTGCCTGGCGGGCTACTGCCCACCAGTTGATGTTGGGAGGTTGTATATATACTATCTGCGTGTTAAATCTTGATTGCGCGATGTAGGATAGTTCGCTAGTTCGCATGTGGCGAGATAGATGCCGCCACACGCTCGTCATGCTCGTGAACGGGTGCTGTCTGTCGGGACTGGTCAGCTCTTACATGCTATGGCAACATTAAGGCAATTTCTCATTGTTATTATTGTACTACTGTCATTGACATCAATAGAAGTCACAGGATAGTAAATTTCGAATCGATCAGACCAGTAGAAGTTGCTCATATCCCTTCAACAACCAGAAAAGAGCTGATGATCTTCAAAAGGCTGAACAAATTTTCTTGAATTATAGCTAAGAACACTCTCAATAAAGTCAAGCAAAAGAAAAAACTAAATCAAAATCCGTTTAGGAGCTACGATGCCACAGACACACACGTTAAACTTATAACACCCCTCTTTTCGTGTCGAGGGTAACTAAAAAAGAAGTTATTAGTTAGTTTTAATCAATTTTTCATTCACCCTTTTACAACTGGAATTTTCGATATTGTATGCTTTCAATGAAATTTTTATTGTGATATCGTAGAGATAGCTCGATGAAATTTACAGGGTAAATAGCTGATAAAATGGATAAGTTTTTAAAATACATCTGACGAAAAAAATTTAGGGAGATTTATTTTTAAATCACCCACAAAGATGTAGGAAACATGCAGGATTTTAACTTTATGAGAATTCAATATTTTTTTGTAACGCATTCGTTACATCTATGGTTACAAATGTTTATGCATTCGAAAGGGTCAGTAATCAGCTAATTTACAAAAAAAAACTCATGTATCTCAACTATTCACGTCACTATGATCAAAAGTGTCGTTATAGTCAGAGTTTGATTCAAAAACATGAAAAACATTCATAACTCGAAAACTACAAAAAATCGCGGAACATACATGACCACACGTTTGGTGCAGTGGCTAAGCGATTGGCTTCTGCGCTACGGGTCGTGGGTTCAATTCCCACACGGAACAAAAATTTGTATGGCCTACAGATGGTTGTTTCGGGTCTGGGCGTTTGTTTGTGAGATTTGTGTCTGTAAACACACCCACGACACAAGAGAAATCTTAGTGTGGGGCAACGTTTTTTTAAAAAGAAAAAAAAAATACATGGGGGTGATTTGGGTACCTCAAAGGATGTTCTACCACTGGACTTCCGCTTGACACTACTTTCTGGGACACGCTGTATAGCTCCTATACTATATATTAATTGTCAATATATTGCAATGGAACATGAAATATTGTCCACACCGATGGTTCGTGTTTATTTCATTCTTTGTCATACTTACTGCATGTATGGCGATTTTGAGTCGTCAAACGATACTAGGCGTGCTATAGTCAATTATGTAGTAGAGAATTGGGATGACATGCAAGTCAGCGACGACCGTGGAGACGTTTATTTCAACGCGTACGTCTCACAGAAAAAGCCTCAGAGAAAAAACAAAAGACATAGAGACAGAGAAAAGCAACAGCTGATGTACAAGACATTATTACGTCACCCAAAAAGAAAAGAAGAGACCCACCTACAAAAAATAAATGAGATCTCACCAAAAACATTAAATGTAAAAAATGCCAAGCCTCTCTGTGCAATCTTTCCACCCTAAAAAGTTTTGAGATCTCATAGAAGCCAAGCCCTATTCAATTTATTTTGTAGTTAGTTATCTATCTAGTGATTGTATCAATAGTTTTATTTTTATTATAATTATAGAAAGTATATAAAAAGTAAGAGAAGGAGCTCGTGGCTAAATAATTACAGCCGCATAGACCGACCTTTTGGGTTAAGCCACGCTTGCCGAGGTTGGTCTGTGGATGGGTGACCATTTACCATAGCGAGTTTCCTCCGTGCCTCGGAAAGCACGTAAAGCCGTTGGTCCCGGCTGTCATTTGTAGATCTTTGACAGTCGTTACTGTTGGTCAGAAGCCAGAAAGTCTGACAACCAGTCTTACCAAGAGTATCGTATTACCCAGTTACTGGGTTGTGGAGGTCTGATAGGCAGTCGCTCCATGTAAAATACTGATATTCAGCTGCATCCGGTTCGACTGGAAGCCGACCCCAACATAGTTGGGAAAAAAGGCTAGGCAGATGATGATATAAAAACTAAGAGAAGGGTAAGGAAAGGAGTCCCGACAATTGCATTGCCTAGGGGCCCGGATAGGATAAATCCGGCTCTGAATGCCGATATCCTAAGATTAGACCGGTTGTCATACTTTCGGGCTTCTGACTACGTAACGACTGTCATAGGTATTCGTAAGCCACCCGGGACCGACGGTTTAACGTACTCTCAGAGGCACGGAAGGGTCTCGATGTGTAACGAATGGTCACCCATCCATGGACTGACCGCGACAAGCGCAGCTTAACCTTGCAAATCATATGATTCGCGCGGTTGATAATTAGACACGAACCCCTCTGGTCTATGGATTACCATGAATAAAACATAATTATTTCAGCCGCTCTGTGGGTAGTGGAACTAGTGGGTGTAGTGTAGGTGTATTGAAACTTCTATTTTAAACTTCACGGTTCATAGGCATGTGTTATTCATGCCATATATGCTAGATTTAAATATTGTAGGGGAGATTAATCCAAAACCGGGTATGGGGGTAAAACCGGGACAAGGCAGTGTAGACCCTTACACGTTTCAAAAGGCGCGCGTTCGATAGCTGCTTTTGGCTACACCCTGATCAGTTTGTCAACAAACTTTCAATGGCGTCGACGCGTGCTCGACAACAATAAATAAGAAAAACGCTTTTAAGGTCAATTGATCTAATATTCTTTGGAATTAACAAGTGTATCTTTACACTCGCGAAGGAGCGATGCATGGGTGCAAAGTTTTAAATGTAAGAACCCATGAAGGCTGTGCGGGTTGGGAACCCGAATAGCTTGATGAGTTTCATTGCTACCACTGTTAAGGGTCTAAATCGGGTATAAGATTTGGGTATACCCGGTTTTAGACAAGGGGTGGGGTAAAACCGTAAAAATATAACTTTTATATATCTATTGATAATTTTTTGTTAATTAGGATTAAAAATAAAGTGATCTCAAGTGCTAAATATGTGATTTATAAACTAAACTAAATATAGCCAATTAAAATTGATTTAATTTTCTTCAAACTTGTGTTTGATTGTATTTTTACCTTAGCATCCCGGTTCTACCCCACTTTCCCATATATTGACTAGACTCTCACTCACCTAATAAGAAAAACTATGGCGCCGAATAGGCTAGAACCGCCGCTGTAGGTACTACGGTTTAACGACAACGCTATATTAAAAAGTTATTTATGCTTACTTAAACATGTCCTCTTTAATGAACAAGATTCTAGGTAGCGGCATATAATAGCTAATTAGACAAATAGTGACATTTGACGCGCAACCTCGAATAGGTGCTTAGTTCACACTTGTCGGGGATTTCCTGAAATCTGCTTACTAATAACAATTCGTGGGTTACTGAACTAAGAACCGATGCAATGTGTCAATCATTAAATATTGCAATCATTATCCTAATTATAGTAACAATGATTTATTAACAGTTTTTTCTAGCGGTTGCAAGCGTAACTACTGAGCGTGAGGGCCTGGGTTCGAAACCCAGGTCGGGCAAAGTCTTATTGGGTTTTCCCGTGTGGAATTTCTCAGTAGCAGCCCGGATTCTGGATTTGTGCCCAGTCGATGGCAATAGGCTCTAAAAACATAACGGCGAAATGTGGGTGTACTAAAGACCTTTGCCAACCCTTCGGGGATTACAGGCGGGTTTCCATTTTAAAAGCGTCCTGAAACAATGAGAAAATTAGTGCCAAAAGAATTTTTTTCGATACGCACTCTTCTCGATTAGCGGTATTGACTTAAGTCCACATAATTATGGATGTATGTGGGTTCTTCTTCTCGTGATGTCACAATTTATTTGAGAATAGCTCATGCCGTGGTGAAAAGATTAGTCACTGACCAAGGTCTAGGTAGCTGGACTGATTGCCCCTGGTACGCCAGACGTACTTAAGCATCGTCACTCGTGGAGACTCTTTAAATGTATCCCTTATTTATACCCTGATATATCAATTGAATCAGAATTGGATTATCACTTGCGTTAACAGTGAAGGAAACATCGTGTGAAAACTTGCACACCTGAGGGCTGCAGAAGCTTCTCAGTGGCGAGTATAGTCCGCCAACCCGCAGCATGTCAGCGTGGTGGATTGAGGCCTAAAATGAGGCCGGGCTTCTTCTCAGAATGAGCCTTAAATAAACCCTTCTCAGTTTCAGAAGAAGTCCGTGGGACGGTAATGAGCTGATTATCGTCGTCTTACCTCCGGTTTCTGAATTGAGAATTCGAGATAAACAATACTTAAGTAGTATTTGAGTACGGAGTTGTCAAATAAATGATTTAAAATTCGTAATTTATTTGACAACTCCGTATTCAAATGTTACTTAAGTACTGCTTGTCCTAGAATTCTCAATTCAGAAACCGGAGGATAGAGTGAAAACCTCGGAAATGCAATTTGGTCAAATGAAATTAATCAAATCTTATAAGAGAGCCGCTCTATGTGAAATTAGTTTGTAGGCACTGAAATTAGCCTTTGTTGCGTATATAACATTCGTAATAAATATAATTGACTAGTTTTTGTCCGCGACTTCGTCCGCGTGAAAGCCCACAGGAACCGTGTAATGACCAAATGCATTCCTGAGGTTTTCACTCCCGGGTGACGATATGTAAAAGGTGTCAATAGTCACATAGGCATGTTATACAGGGTGTAAAAAGACCCATCACATAGCCGAAATCTACGCACTCTGTACATCAAACTAAATTACATTGACCAAAAATAATTGCTGGAAAACGACTTTCATTTTTTGGCATGAAAAAAAAACGCTTTTTGTTGTAGCAAGCAAATTATGGTCGTGGCGATGCCGCGCGTTTGCATACGTGCGAGCCACACAGCCGAGCTAAGGCGGTCGTGTGTGTTTGATATTCATTGCGTTTTTGTAACTTCAAATGCGTAATTTGTTAGGATAAATTGAAATTTTTGATAATGTTTGTATGGAAGAAAGTTTAGTATTATGACTTGGAAATCGTTTTTGGAAAAAACTAAAAAAATAAATGTGTACTTTGACCTTCAATATCTCCCAAACCAATGATTTCCCAGGTATGGTTTGTTCAAAAAAAATGATCCCAATGATGAGTAGAATACATGGTTTTCGTTATCGTTAAGGGTCTTTTTACACCCGATATACATCAGATTCGGCGGGAGGTTTGCCGTGTCGTGTCTTGTACAAGCACACACGATTTTTCTACGCCGTACGGTTAAGAAACCGTGCCGTGAACAAGAGGCCTAAAGTTAGGCCGGGCTTCTTCTCAGAATGAGCCCTAAACCCTTCTCATTTTCAGAAGAAGTTCGTGGGACGGTAAAGAGTTGATTATGTAAGGTGTCAATAGTCACATAGGCATGTAAGTTTATATGTTACGATAAAATATGCTGAATATTCATCATATTGGATGTCATAGGACACGTGAGTCATGGTAACTATCCGTGAACTCTGTCATTTGATATTGTCGCGTCAACATGATTGATGACAGTGGGTTGTGGGTGGGTCCACCCGTACACTGTTATGTTGACATCATTAAGATAAGGTGTGGGTTCGTTGTAACTAGAACAGGAATGTTTAGTATACTGTTTTGATCACTATCTGCTATCGAGTTCTTTTTAGTGACCTATGTTCTAGTTATTTATAGTAGTAGATTATAATTGGCTGAGTTATTATATGATAAGGCTGCTCCTAGCCTAGTACTAATAGCAACTCTTTAGTTCAATAAATTCGAGGAAAATCCAATAGGGATTTTTTACCCGACTGCGCGACAGCAAAGACAGGGTTGTGTTTTTCACGCGTATCTATGTAACTATGTATCTAAGTATATATGGGATTCTTTCATAGACCAATCTTGCCATTGGTCTTCCTACAGTACGTTTGCTTACTCTCGGTCACCATTCCCTCAACGATCCATTCCACCTTCCTTCACCACATCTTACCAAGTGTCCTACCCAACGCCACTTGAGTTCAGGTTCAGTTATACGGATACCGAAACCCTCCACTTTGGTTTATTTTTAGATATCCGCATTTCGAACTGTATCGTTCAGGGTAATACCTAACATGGCGCGATCCATGGCCCGGTGTGTGACCCTCATTTTGTGCAGTTTCGTTAGTGAGCGTCCATGTGTCGGCACTATTGTCATTGTAGGCAAGACACGTTGGTTGAAGACGGGTCACGCGGCCTGAACACGTCATCAAGTATAGAATCAACAGGTAGAAGAAGCAACAATCACAGGACCATAACATCACTCTTGTATTTCTCGAAGGGTGGGCAGAGGTGTATAGTAAACCCTCATTTGGCCGTTATGTTTAAGTCTCGTGTAACATGGGGTGAGCCTATTGCCATCAAACCGGCACAAATCCAGCTTCCGGGTTGCTACTAAGAAATTCCTCACGGTAGAACCAAATAACACTTTGCCCGACCTGGGGATCAAACCCAGGACCTTAGCAATTGCTTGCGACTCCTAGATCAACGAGGAGGTCCATACTATACTCAAATAAGACCTATTTTTGCAAGGAAATGTCTGGAATCCCTTGAAGGTAAGCAACATGTTTGCTTCCACAAGGAATTCAACAAAGGATTATGCTTTTATGAACCTTAACGGTCAATCATGATGAACTGTAACTTCTTGAAGATTTTTTTTTACTTGGTGGGCTACTTTTGCCTATCAAATGGAGTACAGTGATGTATTTTTAGTTGAACAATGTACAGGTGTGAGGCTTCAATGCTCCGCCGGCGTGCGCGCATTGTCAGCACACAATGGGAGCGTTGCCGGCCGTAACGCAAGGATAAAGATTATAATAATTGGTCTATTTTTGTATCAAGTCATTTATCATTTGTTTGTGTCGTGTGGCTGTAAAATATTTATCTTTTATGATGTTTTTGGGTCAAACTGTGCGTTCTTTTAAACATGGCACCCTATTGGTTTCCGTGTGGCGTAAAAGGGGAGTAAACTCAGCCAGTAGTCGTACCAGGTATTGACGAGGCGACTGATGGTAAATTATTTTTAAGAAAGGATCCATCTGTTAACTGAATGTAGTTTTTGGGAAAAAGTAGTTTTCCTAGAGCTAGGTAGGTAGGTATATTATAATAATACATGCTATGGGTGTTCTGTTTACACAAAATATGTAAAACGTAAATATCACAGAAACTGTTCATCACTACAATAATTGTGCCCGAAAAATGGCAATAGGCTCGCCACCTAAAAGGGACTTAATACTAGAGGCGACACGTGGTTGTACAGACTACAGCAAGGCTGATCAACTTTTTATCAGTCGGGCCAAACGGACAATTCAGATATTTCTGGCAGGCTACTGACGGTTCTCTCCCGCGTTCGCGATCGCTGCTTACCTACCTACGTACGGCGTATACGCATATGAACCGACGCTTAGGTACACCGTACACGGACTCTTGCCGGGCCATTTAAAAATGGTCGGCGGGCTACAATGTGGCCCGCAGGCATAGGGTTGAGCAGCTTTGGTCTCTTGTAATATGAAAACCTCTCTGCTCACCCTTTCGGGGATTACAGGCGTGAGTATACACTGTTCTCTATTTTTTCAGGGATGCTGAAGTCAGTGCTGATGATTCCCATTATATTTATGAATAATGAGCTGATCACGCGGTATTAGTCGAACTGTCGACTCGCGACCTCGGCAATCCCGAAAAATGCACGTGAGTAAACCGTAAACTAATCGTAAATATTAAATGTGTCTCACGAAAGTTATAATACTAAACAGAGAACATACATACATACATATTCACATACATACCGGTCAAAATCATAACCCTCCTTTTTGCTTCGCCGTAGTCGGGTAAAAAAAGATTCCCATTCTATTCTCAATCACCTAAACGCACAATAAATGCGAAAAATAAAGTTTTATCTGTTTCCTAATTGCAGAACACAGCATTAATGAATTTAATAATATATACATACACACTTACAATCCTCGCTGTGGGGTCTAATTTAGTGGGGTCGAGGAACATATAAGGCGTTATTGGCGCCAGTTTCAGTAAACATTTCCGGTAGTAGTCGCTGGGCGGGCGGCTGTGGGCGGATCAATACAGGCTCGTGGACCGTAACCGACACAGCACAGTTGATACAGTAGACCAACTGCGTCGGGAATACTCATGGTTCCTATTTTGTTGTGAGTTAGTTAATATTTGTATATTAATGTTAACATCGTTTATGTTATGTCATATCTCTAAATAGTATCAATTGAAGTCGGTTTTCACGTCTGTCTGTTTGTCCGCTTATTTCTTCTAATCTACCCAATGGATTTTGATGCGGTTTTGGTAATTTCTTCCAGAAGGTTTTAAGCTACCGTACTCGAGCGACGCCGGGGCGGTCCGCAAGTATATTACAAGCTATCTTATCGAAACGAGAAAGATGTGTGTATGAATATTAATTATTCAAAAAGAAGAACATTATTCGTGTGTTAATTTTGGTACCTAAACAAATACGAAAGTTTGGGAAACGACCTCATTTATTACTTAGAATAATACACTATTAGGTATTTATTTAGTCATGCTGCTGGTTTACTAAAACCCGCATTTATACACAGTTAAAATATTTACTCAAGTGTGAACTATAGATTCTCAGAAACCTTAATATCCAACAACGATACGAATATTGTATAACAGCTTATAAAAATACCATATCGAGTAGATGGCGAAATAGACTATTCTAGACATCATTGGCAATAGGTTCCGTGAACTGATGACATAACATGATAACCTCACGACGTTGCCCAATGTTGGCAATCCCCAACATGTCCCCTAAACGATGTCGTTTATTAATTATCAAGCACTACTTTTAATGACGTCATTGGTTTTTCTAAGTAAATGCCTGATGAATATTTAACGTGTTTAAGAATTTAAATTGATCGAAAACAACTGAACAAGGACAATTCGATATTTTTTCGGTACCTATCATTTTGAAGAAATACTTGAATTAGACAAATATTAATTTTGATAAAACCTGATTATTTTCTGCGTACTATACAGGGTGTAAACTAATTCGTGTAATTCCATCAAACCGCATGATCTACAGACTGGTGAGGTGACATAGATTGAACAATGCACGGGACAAATTAAGACTGAAAAAAGAAAATTACAAAAAGAAAACACGTTGCTCTGTTTTTGAATAATTTTAGCGGCCTGAGTTAACCGATTGCGTGGAGCGATATCGCGTTAGTCATGCCCGCCAGCTGTGTCACTGAGGTTTCATTAATTTATGCGTGGAATCGAAAAGCCAAAAAGAGAAAAAAAAATTTTTTTTCGCTTTTTTTTCTCTTATGTATTTGCGCGGTTAATCTACACCAGTTTTAAGAAATTACACGAACTCGTTTATACCCTGTAGAGAACAATTTTTAAATGATAAATGATATTTATTCACAAAAAATGAAGTACATAAGATGTCAGTTGTTTTTAACAGTAGATCTTTCCATTAAGCCAGTGATGGCATGAGAATTTACTTTAATTTACATAAAATGTCTACCCAAATGGTCAACGTAAGTATTATAATATTATCATACAATTTAAAATTAATCAGAGTATATAAAATATATTTTATCATAGCATTAAGCTTACATTTTTATTTAAACAGTTACTTTAGCCTTCTGATAATTTCTCGCTACAGTAACAGTTCCTCTCCGACTCACGCGTGACCCGTGACCTGACTCAATCCGAGGCTTACTATGAAAATTCCGCGTACAAACTGTTATTTTTTGTTCGCGTTCCACTGCTGTTTTCCTTTAGCCAACTGGAGTAACAACCAAACAAACTGTGCCATGGACGGAGAGGAAATGCACACGTTACGTAGGAGTATGCTATTGAATACGATGCTCATTGAATTTTTACATAACAACGCATCGGGAATACTCGATACCCGGATGTTCATGTTGGAGTGGTGCGTAACAGGGATGTTATGGAGCTCTGTAACGAAACTATCGGATATCCGAAATTTAAATCTATCCGAAACCGTAACCGAATCTGGGGGTATCTAAGCACGAAGTCCGTGGTTTCGGCCTTAGTTACGAGCGTTTCCTACTTCCTATCACCTACGGACATACGATTATTTAGGGGCCCGAACTAAGAATGAATGACAACACGATTTGATAGTTGTCCCAACTCCCAATGTGTTTTTGCCCGTTCGAAAAGTTCAACTTGACACTTGTTTTGTTCACTCCTACGTTTCGGGCTACTTTCGGACGGGCGACTAACTTCGTTGACGGACTTAGGGAGTAGGCCCCCTGGTGCGTAATCCCTACTAATATTATAAATGCGAAAGTAACTCTGTCTGTCTGTTACGCTTTCACACCTAAACCGCTGAAACGATTTTGATGAAATTTGGTATAGATATAGATTAGACCTTGGAGAAGGACATAGGATACTTTTTATCGAGATACCACACGAACGAAGCCGCGGGCTTTATCAGCTAGTAGAATATAAGTGGGGGTAAGTCTGCTCATTAACTTAAATACACAATTATAACAGCACATGGATTCTTGCAAGTACCTATAGAGAAAATTGTACTCAAATTATGTATCTTTTTTCTATAAATGTGTTATTTCGGGTTGTTTGTAATTATACTGTCTCGTTAGTAAAGTGGTCGCAAGCGCAACTGCTGAGCTTGAGCACCTGAGTGCGATACCCAGGTTGGGCAAAGTTTTATTGGGTTTTTCATTGCGGAATTTCTGAGTAGCAGCTTGGATTTGTGCCTGGTTGATGGCAATAGGCTCGCCCCCTATTACAAGGGACAAACATAACGGCGAATGGGGATGAAGCAAAATTCTTGACCACAATTTTTAATTTTAGATTTTGAAAATATAGAGTAATCTAAGAAACCGTTTTAAATATTTTTGTTATTTTCATTGTAATTATTTTTTTATTAATTATTTAAAATTCAATATCATTTCTGATCTATGACGTCATCAGTGGCATAAAATCTTTGGGCCTTTGCCTCAATCCATGTTCTAAAAACTGTAACAGTGATGTCAAATGTCAATAGTGTCAACTGTCAAATCAATGAAATAATAACCTCAGATTATTATGTTCCTTGCCTTTAATTCATAACAAACAAAATACCACGTTACGCCGCTATTGCAATTAATCTCGATCGTACGCCCTTCATATTATTTACCGACCAACCAATCGCCATGAGTGATACTTTTATCAAAGCTGACTAGCGGAACCTTCCGAAAGTTGAGTTCCCGAACACGAACAAAAATTTTGTTTGGGCTATTTTTAGTGTCGTTCTTGCAGGTAGGAACAAAGCACTTCCTATATTCCATCGTTATTGCTTGACCGTCTCAATAAAACACTATAATAGTAAAAGTTGAATTTCTGTTGAGGATTGAGGTTATGTTTATTGTTTATTAT
Source organism: Amphipyra tragopoginis (assembly GCA_905220435.1). Taxonomy (NCBI): domain Eukaryota; kingdom Metazoa; phylum Arthropoda; class Insecta; order Lepidoptera; family Noctuidae; genus Amphipyra; species Amphipyra tragopoginis. The sequence continues at coordinate 27,487,543 of HG992004.1, forward strand.
TTATGACATTCACGTCACGTGACCACGTCTAACATTTTTTTTATTTACAATCGTAGGGTAGGCAAAGGCATTACTGTCATACTGCCAGCAATGACGTCATTTGGAGGATAAATTAAGGTCATTCACATATAACCCGAAATACTAATAATCCATGATTATTTTCCATTTCTAAATAGTGAGATGTGATTAGTAACCTTATTCCTCGAAATGGTTTTCATATAATAACAGATTTTAAAAAAATGCACAATGCCCATTGTGGGTGTACTATACACTTCTACCCAACCCTCAGGAGAACACAGGCGTAATGTTTTGTTTATGTTTTATGTAACTATACTCTACTTTACATTAAGCAAAAAAGCCCATTTTAGCAAGGAAATGTATAGAAATATACAACATGTTTGCTTACAGCAGGGATTCAACACAATACTATGGGGGCTATTACACTATCATCGGATCATAGGTATATGATAATGTAATATAGACATATGAATCATATCTCCATACAAAGATATGACTCTAGAGGTCAAATCTATACATATAAAAGGAGAAGCTGACTGACTGATCTATCAACGCACAGCCTAATCCGCTGGGGTTAGAAACTTGAAATTTTGACAATAGGTTCCTTTTGTAACGTAGGCATCCACTAAGAAGGGATTTTTCGAAATTCAACCCCTAAGGGAGTTAAATAGGGGATGAAAGTTTGTATGGAAAACCGTCACTTAACTGGTTCAAAATTTCACGCAAGCGAAGCTGCGGGCGTAAGCTAGTAAGACATATGATCCTATTTATATGATAGTGTAATAGCCCCCTATGAACCGGTCAATCAAGATGAGCTGAAACTCTCCTTGAAGTAATGGTTCAAAAAATATTCGTGCCTTGGTGGACCACTTTTGTATAATGTTATAAGAAATGGATTATAAAGCAAGCGTTTTTTCTTGCGATTCATATAAAGCTGTTCTGACGAATTGAAAGCTGTATGGCGAGCTTTAGAGAAGTTACCGACAGGACAATAGAATAGGCGGAGGAGCCATGAGCTTGTTTCATCACTTAATAAACGCTGTTGTAAGTGTTGAAACCGTTCTTGGAGTTCTCTTGATCATCGATCAAATTTTGCAGAATACAGAGTTGAATTTGAGGAATGAGGAATTGTTACAATGCAGTTCTTGACTTGTCCGCTTATTGGAGTGTGTCAGTCAGTAACCGGTAATACTGGGCAATGTTTAGGAGATTAAGAAGGGTAGTTATAAAAGCTGCTTTCGTTCAACAGATTTCGCTTTCTGTGTCTTAATTTATTATTATTGTATCAATTTATTCACCTGATAGACAGAATTGTGTTGCTGGGGAGTCCGTTGCGCCGTTTCTTCTTCACAACATAAACACTAGGAAGCGGTGAAGGGAGGGTTTTTTTGTGGGTTGTCTATTGTAACATTGATGTTCAAACAGAACTAAGTAATTCTAGTCTGTTTTGAATAAATGAGTTTTGAGTTTGAGTCTGTCAATCAGCCAAATTCAGACCTTTATTATTTGACTAGCTTGTCCTTGTAATTTTTCTGTTCTCGTGTAAATTAATATATTTTGACGTAGCTCATGTTAGTAACCAATAATCCAAATAAAAATACTCTCAGTGGTGGAGACTTTATGTTGGTTTTATTTTCGGGTTCCCTACGTGACATCGAAACTCAATATATCGAATGTCGCAGCATCGAAAACGATGCATCGAAGGGTCACATAATCGATTGTACGCTACATCGAATGTCGTGAAATCGAATGTTTACAGTATTGTATGGTTACAACATGGACTGGCATACATATATTAGCTATAACTGTAATTATAGATTCACTTCTACACGATTCTGGTAGCTCTCTATGAGTCATTATTCTAGTAAAAGCCACTCACATATTTTTTAATACGGAATCAAAAAAATAAACTTTATGTTGTGTTTGTTATAAAAAAGAGGTTAATACCCTTGGGGTTGTTTACCAGTCGTGGGTGGCACCACGCTTCAGTGTCTACAGCCTCCTTTCAACTTTGTTTTGATCACTAATATAATTTTATTGCTATCTATCTCTTTTTATTCACAGCTCATCTCCCGTGCGGAAGATGTCTGGTCCTTTGGAAGGCATACGGGGGACACAGGTCCAACGCGCAGAGGCCCTTTTGAGAACTTTAATGTAAAATGGGGTGGGGCACCAACCGGGGACTATCCACGGCTGCACTATTGGAGTACAATCATGGACCGTCCCAGGTGGGTGCAAAACTATTGTGAAATATGTTAAAAATAAACCTGGTCTATGCGAGGGGGTGTTAAATGGACTGTTTAACTTTTATTGCCGGAAGAAAACGGCGTCTGCCTTTTATTGATATGATTGTTAAAATGTCACAATAATCTATGTACTTACCAATATAGAGCCTACAGTATATAGTGCCAGTGTATACAGTATATAGCCTATAGTGAATCAATTTCTAATTCGAATGCAATATTCATGTGAGTGTAGACAAATGTCAATCGATGATCGCTAGAGGATAGATACGACAATGAGATGTACTGAATTGACATAAGCTTTCGACCGGTCAAGCGACCTGTTATGTCATTTACATACATTTAATTGGCGTATCTATTCTCTGGCGATCATCGATTGACATTTGTCTACACAGTAGGAACCGCAGTTGATGTTACTGTGCGATTTGGTCGACAATTGGGCGATTCATATGATTTTTCCGAGCGTTATTGTTTAAAATTTTAGACTCGTAAAACATAAACATACGTTAGTAGATCTATGACAGGTAAAATTACGAATTTATTTACATGCCTAGTTTGGCAAAAAAATGCTGCTATTGTTAAGCAAAATGATTCGCTTTTGGCTACAGGAACCGGGTAGCGTATTCATTACAGATAATTTTATAGCGTCGATCTATACTCTACAATGGATTTTGGCTAGATTGTCGGATTTCAGCCCAAAACAATTGTGCAATACAGAACTGCCGAGCTCTGTACCACGCAATGGTTTCGGGAGAAATTACATTATAAACCATTGAGTGGTACAGATCGCTTCGGTTCTGGATACCACAATGGTTTCTTAATACGCTTCCGGGTATACAAGGTTAGTCGGAAAGGGGGTACTAATCCGAAGCCCACTTATAGTATCGCTGATGACTGTTTGAAAGCAAGTGTTAAAATTTCAAAATTCGATACATTTTTTTTCCAAATAAAATAACTTTTATTTTAGTTTTTTTCAAAATTTCTTCATCCCTGCTTTAGTTACAAATTCAGAAAATAGTGCATCTAATTCATGACCCCAAATTTGACCTAAAATGTAAACACAGGTGATCATAACTGGGGATAGATAGATTTTAGAGATTTTTTTTGAGATTTTTGAACAACTGTTTCTCTTAAACTATTGAGTTTTGGGAAAAGTTGTAGAACAAAAGTAATTCATTATTATGTGTACCCTTTCGGATTAGTACCCCCTTTCTGACTAACCTTGTATATCAAGCAAATAAACGCACCCTATTAAGTACAGCTGTAGTGTTCAGTTGATTCAGCAAACTGACTGTGTATTTATCACAATATATGTAAAAAACTGATATGAAGGTAAAAAAATATAAAAGGCTGATTACCGTTGCAGCGCCAAGACTTCGGGAGCCCAACACAGCGTAAAAATAAAGCAATTAAGTCGCGGGACGTTTTTACGACCGGCCGGGATAACGTGCGTCATTGTGAGGTTCATTACAGACTTGCGATTATTTATGGACTGGACAATTTTCTGCGGTAACGTGCAGTTTGTCGTGGAGCCTTATTTCTCTCTCGGCTGAGTAATTGGGTATAATGTTAGCCTCCATATTTTTGCGGCATTTTTCCTTATTTGTGCTGATTGCATCCAGGATGCGGATGGGTTTGTGGGTCGTTGATTGCGTGTAAACAAGACTTAATTTAGAGAAAAAAATAAGATTAATCTATTAACGATTGGATGAATAATTTGTTTAAGTTAATGAAAATGCTGACTCACTGCTAGACCGGTTAGGAATTAAATGTTTTTAAACTTTCGCGATTTGTACACATTATAGAGTCTACCCGTGACCACGGCCGGTGTAATTCGGCCGAAACGTCGGGATAAAAAGATATTTAGTGCCTTTTTAAGTTTTTACGCGACTAGACCCGAATCTGTATTTTTAAAACTTGGCAGTTTTTTAAATTAAAGTCGCAAGTCTGTAATCAGCCTATGCCACCTTCAGTATTTAGCATCACGAGGGTGAAATAAAAGTTACTGTTACATTTAGCGACTTGTCGTAAACGACTTGATTGTCGCTGTCGGTCGGTTGGTCCGGACCGGACCGGCGGGCGTGGCGCCGGACAACCTGTTCTTATTACTTTATTAATAGTTCTTTGCATGTTGATGCAAGGCGATGGAGAATTACATGACTTGTCAATTCGAAGACTGTTCGCTTTGTTGATGTTCGGATAAGCGTAATCACTCAATTGACAGCTCCGTAATTATAATTTATGATCGTTTGATTTATTGGTGTTTATTTTTAATTTAATTTAAATGTGTAGACTAGCTGCCTCGTTGGTCTAGAGGTCACAAGCGCGACTGCTGAGCGTGAGGTCCTGGGTTCGATCCCCAGGTCGGGCAAAGTGTTATTTATTGGGTTTTTCCGTGTGGAATTTCTCAGTAGCAGCCCGGAGCCTGGATTTGTGCCCAGTTGATAGCAATAGGCTCGCCCATTTTCGCCCTTTTTTCATTACATGGGACTTAAACCTAACGGCGAAATTGTTCTCTCGTGTCAGCACGAGCTATACAAAAATAGCTCATGCTGTGGTGAATAGATTAGCCAGTCAGCAAGGTTGGTAGCGAGGCTGACTGCCCAGGGTGCGCCGGACGTATTTAAGTATCGTCACTCGTGGAGGCTCTTTTCATGCACCCCTACGGCGAAACGAGAGTGTATCATACCACCTCTGCCAATCCTTCGGGGAATAAGGCGTGATGTTATGTTATGTTTCTAAGAGGAGCTCGTGGCTAAATAATTACAGCCGCATAGACCGATCTTCCGGGTTAAGCCACGCTTGCCGAGGTTGGTCTGTGGATGGGTGACCATTTACCATAGCGAGTTTCTTCCGTGCCTCGGAAAGCACGTAAAGCCGTTGGTCCCGTCTGTCATTTGTAGATCTTTGACAGTCGTTACTGTTGGTCAGAAGCCAGAAAGTCTGACACCCAGTCTTACCAAGAGTATCGTATTACCCAGTTACTGGGTTGTGGAGGTCTGATAGGCAGTCGCTCCATGTAAAATACTGATATTCAGCTGCATCCGGTTCGACTGGAAGTCGACCCCAACATAGTTGGGAAAAGGCTAGGCAGATGATGATGATATCTATTGCAAATACCATTTTACTTTGATCCTGTCGCGATATTAGATGGCTTTGCTAACTAATCCTGAATAGTATGACTTAATTAAGCTCCTACCATTCATCTACCCGTATAATTAAGTGCGATGTAACCCGGTCAGTACAGTTCGTATGCGTCCCGTAGTGGCTGCACGCCACAGTTAAGCGAACTGCGCTCCCGGATCATAGAAGATAGGGAGATAAGGTAATAGAGTTATAATATATAATATATAACTCTAATTCTAGTGAGAAATCACCTAAAATGTAAAGAGCGTTTAGATATACGCAACATATCTGTTGAACGAGTGTGTGAGCTGGCATGTGCAGAAACTGAGGAATTTGTTATTTTATGTGTCTATAGGCCTCCATCCTCATGTACCTCTCAATTTCTATTAACTATGGAAGATGCTCTTAGGAAAATAAAAATAAACAAGAAACTTTTAGTATGTGGGGATTTTAATGTAGACATTCTGTTAGACACCACCGATAAACGTAACTTTTTGTCCTTATTTAAATCGTTTAATTTAAAGTGCATCTTCTCTGAGCCGACTAGAGTGACACCCACCACAGCTACATGTATTGATAATATTATAACAAACTTTAAAATAACAGAAAAGAGCCTTATTAGTGGAGTCCGTTCGGACCATAAATGTCAATTAATAAAATGTAATAGTCACTCCATTAGATGTAGGAAAATAATAGAATGTAGGCCCCTGACAAAAAAATGTCTAGAAGTATTTAGGAAAAATGTTGAATGCGAATTAAATACAATAAAAACACATTCTGACAACCCCAATAAAATGTACCATACATTATTTAATGCGATAAGTACCGAATTTCATAAGGCTTGCAAAATAAAAAAAGTTAATATAACTAATAAATTACGGTTCAGTGTTTGGGCAACCAAGGGTATAAGGCGAAGTAGGGATGTCTTATACGAATTATATGATAAAAAATCGTACACATCCAATGTAGACTTTCATAATTATGTTAGAAATTATTCTAAGCTTTTCAAAAAAGTTTGTATACAGGCTAAAGCAGCCTACATAAGTAATCAAATTAGTAAATCAGATAATAAAATAAAAACGACGTGGAAGATAATCAATACAGAAACTGGCAATCGTGGGTTAAAAGACAACACTATTAGCTTAAAAATAAATGACGAAATAGTTTCAGACAGGAATGTAGTCGCTAATTTCTTAGATAACTATTTTACTAATATACCATTAGAGACGACGAAATATCTTCCATCGTCACCAGTATCGGCGGAGATATTTTTAAAAGAAAACGTAGACATGCAGGTAGCTGATTTTAATTTTAATTTTGTAAATCCGACTGACATAATAAAAACTTTCAAAAATATAACAATAAAAAAAACTGAAGACCTTTGGGGATTATCAACTAAAGCTGTGGAGGCAATAATTACCGAGATCGCCCCAATGCTGGCAAAAATCTTTAACTCTTGCATTACAGAAGGCATATTTCCCGATCTTATGAAAACCAGTAAAATCATACCCATTTTTAAAGCAGGTTGCTCAAATAACGCGTCCAACTATAGGCCGATATCAATACTCCCAGCCCTAAGCAAAATTTTCGAAAAATTAATCCTAAATCAAATGCTTACCCACTTTAATAAAAATAAAATATTACATGACAAACAGTTTGGCTTTACGAGGGGAAGATCTACAGAGGATGCTGGATCCGCTTTAATTAAAACCATACTGGGGGCCTGGGAGGGGGCACAGGATGCTTTAGGTGTGTTTTGTGACCTTTCTAAGGCATTTGACTGCGTGGATCACCGCACACTCACCCTAAAATTGAAATACTACGGAATCCGAGGTAGATCTATCGATCTTGTGACGTCTTACTTGTCAAATCGGGAACAAAAGGTGGCTATCGGTGATGTCATCTCTACAGGCTCACGAGTCAGAATGGGCGTACCCCAAGGATCAATTCTTGGTCCATTCTTGTTTCTAGTATATATTAATGACCTTCCGTACATGATGAAGGATAATAACATGTCAAATGTAGTCTTATTTGCTGATGACACATCATTAATATTTAAAGTAAATAGAAAAGACAGGGATCTTATAGAGCCTAATAACACTTTAAATTTAATCTCTAACTGGTTTTCTGCTAACAATCTTCTTTTAAATGCAGGGAAAACCAAGTGTATTAAATTCTCTTTACCGAATGTAGCTTCTATTAATGCAAATATAGTTCTGGATGGAAAAAGGTTAAATCTGGTTCCCTCAACTGTCTTTTTAGGTATCACAGTAGACCCTAAATTACAATGGGGGCCTCATATAGAGGCAACTGCGGGCAAACTTAGTTCCGCTGCTTTTGCTGTTAGAAGAATAAGGCAGCTCACTAATGTGACTACAGCTAGGATGGTGTATTTCGCATACTTTCACAGTATTATGTCTTACGGCATTTTACTGTGGGGGTCAGCTGCTGATGTCGAGACACTTTTCATACTGCAGAAACGAGCAGTTCGAGCCATTTATAATCTAAGTTCTCGAGAGTCTCTTCGCGAAAGATTTAAGGACATAAATATACTTACCTTACCATCTCTGTACATTTACCAGAATATCCTGTACATTCGTAAAAACATATCGAACTATAGTAAAAACAGCGATACACACAGCCTGAACACTCGAAATAAGCACAAACTTGTGGTGCCTGGTTTTAGACTTCGTAAAACTAGTAAGTCATTTTTGGGAAACAGTATTAGATTCTATAATAAAATTCCACCTTGTATCACTGAATTGCCTTACATGAAATTCAAGTCCTTAGTAAAGCGTATCTTAATGTCAAGAGCATATTATAGCATAAACCAGTACATTGAAGATAAAAATGTCTGGAATACGATTCCCAACTGCACACAGCGACCCACTGGCACTCCTTAACTGGCAGTCTAAATGTAAATTTTCACATAAATGTATTTAATATTTCACTGTAGGTATCATTTTTGTTACCTACTCATTATATATTGTATCATAGTTATTATATAACTTTTATTTTAGGACATGTAACATTTATTGTTTACAACGTAATATATTCTGATATTTATCAGTTTTACTTTTAGCATTGCCCCTGGCAACGATCTATTTAGTATTTAAGCATTATCAAATGTAAAATGTGAGTATCATGTAGCCATTATTGTTTACTACGTTTTACGGTAGGTGCTTACTCCTACATAAACCTGCCCGTTGCCTGGTGGCTTGAGTCTGTCATGCTCACTAAAATGTCCTGCTGACGGTGGCGTTGTGTATCGGGTCGTCAAGTTCCCTACAATATGGTTGAGTTAAGCGACGCTGGTGCACTCGTCATGCTCGTGAACGGGTGCTGTCTGTCGGGACTGGTCGGCTCATACTTACTATGGCAGTTTTTAGGCACTTTTTCATTATTATTCATGTACTTCTGACAATTACCTACATTATTCTCACATTATTGTAATATGATTGTATTGAATTAAATATATTGAGTGTATACAATTATGTGTACCTATATTATGTTGAATTATCTATGTTGTTTAGATAACTTTAGGTAATTTTGTTACAATTCAACCAGAATTGTATTACTTACACTTTTTCTATAATCCGCATTTTGCATATTGCTATTGTAATTAATATTACCTTTTGCTTTGTATAGACTCAATTAATTTATTCACTTGACAGACAGATATGTGTTGCTGGGGAGTTTGTTGCGCCGTTTCTTCTTCACAGCAAAAACACTAGGAAGCGGTGAAGGGAGGGCGCTTTTTGGGGCTGTCTTTGATGTATATAATTCTGACGTTCAAAAAGAACTAAGTAATTCTAGTCTATTTTGAATAAATGAGTTTTGAAGTTTTGAAGTTTGAAGTATAGATCGGGTCGAAACGAGTAGTTTTTTTTAAAAGGCCCAATTTTCCCTTTTTCTTCGAGTTTAAAGACATTACAAAAAAAACCGCATCAAAATCCGTTGCGTAGTTTTAAAGATTTAAGTATACATAGGGACAGAAAGCGGGAAGCGACTTTGTTTTATACTATGTAGTGAAGTTAGGAAGTTAGGATAACACTGGTAAAATACTCTATTTACATTAATTCTGACTTTTTTGGCAGAAAGTTTACTCGTGCTAGCCATAAACAACACAAATAATGAAAATGTTTAGAGTGGCACAGTTATTTTATTTATTACTGCAAAAATAACAAAAAATACTGTTAAAAATTGGAATAAGGGTTAGCGCGCACTGCGGTGCGGCGATTAGCGGTGCGTTTTATCACCGCAACGAAAAGAGAAAAATACAAGTAAATCCGTACGCAGCGAATTATTCGCAGTGCGCGCGCTTCTACGTGATTTCATAGTACGAATTTTATTCGCAGTCCGTGTTTTATCTAAAGAATTAGTACTCTTTTTTATAAGCTTTATTTACCTGCTCTGAAATCAGATATACTTAAATACTTCTAAAAAATTTGGTGACTCTAGCTTCCTTCGTTGCTCTGAGGCTGTGATCATTTATAATTGGATCCTACATCGACATGCAGCATCCCTCGGGTGCAAACTGTTCGACTATATACAGCCTCCTCGTACATGGGACATATTATATGAAAGCCAGAAGCCAGAACTTACAGACTGTTCGACTATGATCGTTTGACTCCGACCCCTCTAATGCAAAAGTAGCTAAAGGCTGTGCCACATGAACACGGGGCGAGAGCGGGTCGTTTCGTCCGTCATTTGGAGAGACATGCTTCATAGTAATTTCTTGAATACTACTTATGCGAGCCTGCCGATGACATACCCGCTCAAGCGTTTTGTGCGGCTTGGCCTTAATACTTTCGCTTGCAGTCTATGTTTCCAACGGCACAAGAAATTAAGTTTTTTTTTTTATTTCCAAATTAATCGGGTCACAATATAATGGCAACTAACTATGATTGTTTAGCTGTAACCTCATAACGGAGGAGTCTGGCGCTGATCAGCACGTATTTAATTTAATGTCTCCTTATTTACCTCGGTCTTTTCTAGCAAACCATTTCCATCCAAAGGTTGTCTGGCAGAAATCGCCTAGTGCGATAAGATCACCTATTGTATACACGGCTACACTTCAAGCTACGCAAAACCAGTATAAGCTGACCGTTACTTGTAAGAAAAGATTATACAAAGCGACGCCAAGATAAACTGGTTATGTATAGCTTGATGTGTAGCCGTGTGTACATCTCTATTTTTATAGTACGGGACAGTTCAGACTACTTTATACTATTTCGCTATTAGTAAAGCATATTGCGTCATAAGCTATAACTATATAGCATGACGTACACACTATACGCTATATCGCAAGCCTGTCTACTATGTATAGCAAGTTATTTGACGGCGATCCGTCGGGCGACCGACGGGGTAGAAGTGAGGCGAGGCGGGGACCGAAGAATCCTACGATATAGCTCTGAGAATCGCTCAAGTTTATCGCGTACAGCAAGCCAATACTTTATAGAATAGCGTTGTGTGAACGTATCCAAATAAAATGTAATGCTGAGCGATATCGTTGTGCTATTCAATATTTGCTATATGCTATAATTTATATTAGAGCGTAGTCTGAACTGCGATTAATATTTATTGTTTGTTTTGTATACAATAAAGAGTTTTGTACTGTATTGTACTTTTTGTTGTACCTACTCGTACGTAGTGAATTGTTTTTCAGGCGTACCGATTACATAGTGCGGACGCTATCGATGTAAATCGCTTCTAACTACACCGAAGGCAACAGATGTTTTATCCTATTCTACACATAGCCGGAACAACACCAACATAAACGTGTGTGTATTTAGGTTGAACCGCTGTCAGCTGGCGGTTTGCCAACAAGGTTCACAGCAGGAAGTTTTTGTACAGCCTCATTTCAAGTTATATTTGTTCTACAGTGTTGCTAGTACATAACTGCTGCATTGTTAGGTGTCGTCGTGACAGTTATTGCTTAGGCGTTATTTGGAGCACCGAAAGAATAAGTATTTTCACTTAGGAGAACAACTGATGGAGTACTAAGTTTGACTGTAATTTAGTTTCGGAATACAAATGACTAAACATAGGAGTCTAGTTAGATTAAGTTTAAGAAAATAAAAACTGTGTTGAGGCTATTTCCTTTAAATTGGCATAACTGGGTGGAAATCCCCGGTTATTTTTAGGATTCCATACCCAAAGGGTAAAACGGGACCCTAATACTAAGACCCCGCTGTACGTCCGTCCGTCTGTCACCAGGCTGTATTTCATGAACCGTGATAGTTAGACAGTTGAAATTTTCACAGATGATGTTATTCTGTGGCCGCTATAACAAAAAGTACTAAAAAACAGAATAAAATGTATTTAAGGGGGTTTTTTTTTTTTTTTTTTTAAAACATTGCCCCACACTAAGATTTCTCTTGTATCGTGGGTGCGTTTACAAACACAAATCTCACAAACAAACGCCCAGACCCGGAACAACCATCTGTAGGCCATACAAATTTTTGTTCCGTGTGGGAATCGAACCCACGAAGGAGCTCGTGGCTAAATAATTACAGCCGCATAGACCGATCTTCCGGGTTAAGCCACGCTTGCCGAGGTTGGTCTGTGGATGGGTAACCATTTACCATAGTGAGTTTCCTCCGTGCCTCGGAAAGCACGTAAAGCCGTTGGTCCCGGCTGTCATTTGTAGATCTTTGACAGTCGTTACTGTTGGTCAGAAGCCAGAAATCTGACAACCAGTCTTACCAAGAGCATCGTATTACCCAGTTACTGGGTTGTGGAGGTCTGATAGGCAGTCGCTCCATGTAAAATACTGATATTCAGCTGCATCCGGTTCGACTGGAAGCCGACCCCAACATAGTTGGGAAAAGGCTAGGCAGATGATGTGGGAATCGAATCCACGACCCGTAGCGCAGAAGCCAATCGCTTAGCCACTGCACCAAACGTGTCGTCATCCATATAATAAACGTGATTTTTTTGCCGTTTTTATAGATAATGGTACGGAACCCGTCGTGCGCGACTCCAACTCGCACTTGGCCGGTGTTTTTTTCCTTATGACCTCCTTTACGTGAAGTTTGTGTCTGTATGCGCACCTATGCGTTACTATAAAAATTAAGATTAGCAACTTGAAAGGAGGATATAGTACATATTTAATATTTAAATTAACTTATCTAAACATTTATGAGTGGGTGCCGCCGTGACGGTATCACGCATTATAATTCTAAGACAACACTAGAATCCGTAAACAAGCAACATTGACGCACTTTTGTAATAATGGACGATGTTAAATTGTTATAATATGCTACATGCGTTGACAATTGACTAACTCAACTGTGTCACTAATAACAGAAGTGCCACGCTGTACAACTCGCGATGACAAGCTCTCGCAAACATACACTCACGCCAGTAATCCCCGAAGGGGTTAACAGAGGTGTTTTCCTATCACAGGAGTCTATACACCCACCATTGTCATTTTTTAACCGACTTCAAAAAGGAGGAGGTTCTCAATTCGTCTGAATGTTTTTGTTTTTTTTTTGTTGTATGTTTGTTACGCGATATCTCCCCCAATTATGAATGGATTTAGATGATTATTTTTTGTTTGGTAGCCCATACTTCAGAGGTGGTCCCATATAAATTTTATTGAAATTGGTGCAGCACTTTTTGGAAAAATCAACAAAAACAAAAAAAAATACACAAATCGTATGTAGACGACGTTCTAGTTGTAGTGCTGGTCCGAGAATTTGTACACTATTTTAATTGTAATTTGTGGCACTAAAAAGTAAAAATAAAAAAACTTTAAAAAAGTAAAAACCGACTTCAAAAAAAAAAACTAAACGGAGTAAAATAATTATCATTTAATAAAACTACCAGTTTCAGAAGTCGGTGTTCTACGCTGAAACAAATTGAATGCACCGACTTCTGAAACTGGTAGTTTTATTAAATGATAATTATTTTACTCCGTTTAGTTTTTTTTTTTGAAGTCGGTTTTTACTTTTTTAAAGTTTTTTTTGTATCAGTTATGTTGCCAGGTTCATCGCCTCTTACGATTCGCTTGCCTGACGACAGAGAGGAATTCAATAGGCATGTTGACAGCATCAATAAATTGCAAATCTAATTAGTCCGCCAGTTAGAGTTTTGAAAAATAATGGACACGTATTTTTTCTTTTGTTAAATCTATGAATATTTGGAAAGAAAAAACGCATCAAAACTCGAGAGTGGGGGCTTGTGACGTCAGAAGTACCTAAGTAAAAATTGTACTTGCTTGTGACGTTTTGCTAATTTTAAAAGTGTCGTATCTTCGTCAATTTTGGTTTACGTAACAAAAGAAAATATACGGGTCAAATATTTTTTGATAATCTAACTGACGGACTAATTAACAGTGGCGAAGGGTGAATTTTCTTAAAAGGGAAGCCGGACCAAAAAATGCTTGCCTTGCTCAAGTGTGATGCGTGAATTCCAGTAACTACTCGTATAGCTGTGGCCCTATGGCTGACTTCGAAATCTTGTACAGAAGAATTGAAATGAAAATAATAGATACTAGTATTTGCCATATTTCGAAAGGGAAACCGATAGAAATCGAGTTGTATGGAGCCTTCGCCACTGCTAATTAGATTTTTTCAATCAAATACTCTAAATCCATCCTCCCATAGACTGTTTCTCGGCTCTTGCAAAGATAAACGGCAAAAGTGCAATTTGCGATCGTGTTGGTTCGAGAAAGGTCGTCAACATTCTAACAATCCTCTGATTCATCACGCTGGCGCTGTATGGAACCTGTCGGGTATCGGTAATGCTGCTGCCTCTACTGATAAGGTTTTGACGATGGCGTGTCGTGAGGACCTCGTCAGTTGGAGGCAAGGTGCATGTGAAGTTACCTTATGGGTACCTTGGATGTTGTGTAGTTATTGTTGAAAGCTCTTGTAAAGGTCCGTCTACATGGAGCGACTAGCGTGCGCAAACGGTACTGTTGGTACTAATGTTACTGCTGCTCGTTATACCGTTTTGCCGTCTAAGTGAATAACCACACCATGCCGAAAATACGCGACGCAGTTTCAGCGTAATTACGCCTGCAATGTTATTTAAATTACCCGCAACACACCACGCCGAAGTTACGTCGCGTCTTGTCAATATAAATAAACTTAGCCGCCGAAGTTCGGTCGCGTAATTTCAGTATGGTGTGGCGCTACACTTAAGGTTAAGGTACAATGCTTACTTGTGCGAATTAGAATCTCTGCAAATAAGATTGAGCGTGTAGCTGAGCCTTAAACCAAGTAGGTAGCTTGTATCTATTCTAGTTGAAGGCTTTTCCGCTTTACCTACTCCTTAGCAACCATTTCTAAGCTACTTTATAAGTTAATAAGAATGGTTCTTTGTACCTTGTTATTTTGTTTCCACAATGCGCGGGCGCGTGGCGTTAAGGGCAATGCGTGCGCGCATATCGGCGCATCACTCGCACGCATCCTTCTATTGTTCTCGATAATGCGTCAACAGACGGACATACAAGCATTATTGTGTCATCTGGAAAATATTTTAAGACTGCAGTTTTGTGTGGTTAGTGTTCTCGGGATTAATTTGTACCTTGACCCATATTGCATCGGACCTAAGAACGTCTTTTAAATGTGGGAGTGTCACAATTATACCCCTTTGAAGCATACAGGCGTGATACCTATTATAAAGTTAACCAATAAGTAATGCATGCCTTACTTACTATTCCAGTAAATAAATATTGACAGGTTTACAAGCCTATTGTCTGACAATAAAATTCTTAACTTGGTTGTACAGCTTGGGTGGGATAGCAACATAATATTGTGATTCACTGTTACATTTAATAAGATATGCATTTAAATGTGTGAAAGAAATAAATACGAGTACAGAAGGTGCTTTGAGTCATCGCATTTCAAGTATTTAAGGATAATTGTATTAAGGATACAAAGACGTGCAATTATTTTTATCCTTGAGAGACCACCTCTCTCTGTCATCATAGTTCAGTTGCCTTACGTAGTTAGTTTACGTGATTTAGAAGTTAGGCGTATTTTACGTAACAGCTATTTAAAACAGGTATCTTACGATAACAGACTGTAACTGTGACAAACAAACTGAAAAAGCAGTTCCTGTTCCACGAGCTAACAAAATCCCCTATAAGACCGTCACAAGCTTTTCTCTATTCATCCTTATGACAGTTACCTTAGTTAGAATAAGATAAAAAATGTTACTGTTACTCTGTGACACCCTGTTACAGCCGTCACAAGATCTTTCCTTTTCCCGCATAGGTTTAACAACACCTTAGTTAGAAAGAGAAGTCCTGCTGTTACAGTAAACAGGTTAAACGTTGCTATCTGTGGTAACAGAGAACACACAATAGGTTGTTCCCACAAACTATGAAATAACAGACTGTTATTTTGTAACAGGTTTTTGGAGCTGCTATTTACGTGTAACAGGAACAGGCGTAACAGATACGTGATTTTACCTATTTCAACCCACTCCTAACGTGATTTGAGTCTATTAAGTAATTTATTTAAGCATTGATAGCGTAGCGGTTGAACGGTTGCCTTACATGCAGGAGTGACCGATTTCGAACCCGACCTTTGAGTTTTCGAACTCATGTGCGGATCAGAATTTGACTATCACTTGTTACAAGCGACTGCTGGTCGCCGGCGACAAATAGAAGCACAGGTTCAAATGGAAGCGTTTACACTGCGAGCAACTGTCGAGGGGGCCTAATTCTCCTAAAATAAATCTTGATAAATCACAACCGAACCAAGGCCGAACCGTTCATTCAGACAGTTCTCAATTTCAAAAGCTATCAAATTGTTTGACACAAAAAACAAAATCAATCGTTTTGAAAGTTTTCGAAAACAAAAACTGACTGACGGTTGTGGTTCGATTGCGTTTGGAAACAAATTATTCTAGGGGAATTGGGCCCCAGACGTCGCGCACAAAAATGGTTCAGGCTTTCGATATAGAGAAATTAATATTGGAAATACAATTCCAAAAAGCTATTTGGGATTTATCCAGTCACCAACATTCCAATCGGGATACCTAATACTCTCTGCATTTCTCTTCTTTTTTTTCTCTTTATAATTATACTAGACCTATGACGTTACATGACGTATCCGAATTAACTCGCTATACACGTGATAAATATAATGAAAATATCTCTTACAATATTTTTACTTCTATTAGATAATGAAAGTGATTCAAGCCATTCATACAGTGATTCGGTACAAACAGCGATAATGAATCTGATTAATTAAATAGTTAAATTTGGGATTTCGGGATTGGTTTGTTGTTGTTTTAGTTGAAAATATTAATACTTATTAAATAAAATAATATAATTATTGTAACTTATTTTTTGTTTACATTGTCACGCGCAATTAAATTAATTATTCAACTTAAGTATACACACGTAAATATCGTAAGAGATATCTACATTATATTTATCACGTGTATATCGAGATAGTTCGAACACGTCGTCATATATGTCACCCTCCCGTGCCACTCCCATACCCCAGGCACTGCCTCAGTTAAGCGCTAGACCTATAGTAACGCTACTATTGCAACAGTAGCTTCTTCGACATCCATTCTTCACGAATGTACAAGAAAAACTACGCTCGGCTTGGTCTTCTGGCCCTAGTCGCCTATGTTTTGGTCGCCGAGAGACCAACTCTCCGGCGACCAGTCGATAGTGCGTAATGGCTCTTAACGGTGAAGGAAAACATCACAGCACACCTGAGAGGCTCCATAAAGTTCTCGATGGTGTGTGTAGTCCGTCAAGCCTCACCAGGCGAAGTGATCTTAGGCCTAAGTCCTTCTCATTCTGAGAAGAGGCTCGTGCCCAGCAGTGGGACAGTTATAGACTGATTATTATTTATTTTAAGTACCAGTGATTGGGGTTACTTTGATATCAAGGGGCGACATTGATAGTTACTAAAACTATTTGGTCATATATCTCGGCTGTCCCATTTCAAAACCTAGTAAGGGACACTTTTTACAAAAATCGTTTTATTGCATAATCTTGATAACATAGAAAGTCTCTACCAAATACAAAAACACCAGCGTTGAAAACTCACATAATAAGCAGATATATTTACCTATGCATCGATATCTAGTAAGTGCCATTCACTGCCTCTGATCGTTTTAAAACCTAGTAAGTCACTATAACCACATGGTTTTACCTAACATAAATACTTTTCAAAGGCTGATTGATTTAACGTTTATGCGTTCTCCAGTAAAATTTAGTTTTAAGCCCTTACTAGGTTTTGAAATGGGACAGCCGATCTCTGGAAAAATGGAACTTATGCATTTTAACTTAACTTTATAGGCAACATTGACAGTTTTCCTATTTAGTTTTCTATACGGTACAGAAGTGTCTGCGAAGTTAGATGGCGAAGATAAAAAATACTAAATCACACCCCTGATTATGTACAAAATTCGAGTCCTAATTGGGGCTACTTTGACACTGAATGATAAAACAGGGATTAGCTAAGTAAGCTAGTTTTTTTTTATCTAGTCTATGTTATTTTATATATCTCAGTTAATTCAATCTAAGTATATTAAATATTTTTGATGTAGCAGCTAAATGCGTAAACAAATAATATACAAACACATGAAGCTCATTATTTCAGAAAATCATCTTGTTTATCCTTTACAATTTAGGTCTTTGACGGACCTTTGTATAATTTTTGCCCAGAAGCGAAAATCTTACATAATATTGCGTAGTAACAACTTAAAATAATTGTTCATTACTTTCCTACTGATGACTCATAAGAAATAATTTTAGACGCTGCTGTTTCAGTAGTATAGCGAGTCATGCTAGTGCAGTAGCGCAGGCGCATTGTCAGAATGTGCAACATGACACCGATACCCCAATTATGTCACCTGACGCTGCAGTTGTAACACGCGTACTTAATTATTTGCTAACGATTTAAAAATATTTTTAATAAAATGTAATTTTGGACATTGTAATTGGGATTGGCCTAGTTCTATAAATAGATATAACTTCATAGTTTTTTTTATACTTGTTAACAATTTGGTTAACGCAATCAGTGGTTTAAGTTTCATACATACATTTGACGCCACGTTTGGTGCAGTGTTTGAGTGATTGGCTTCTACGCTACGGGTCGTGGGTTCAATTTCCACACGGAACAAAAATTTGTATGGCCTACAGATCATTGTTTCGGGTCTGGGCGTTTGTGTATGTGAGATTTGTGTCTGTAACCCCACGATACAGGATAAATCGTAGTGCGGGGAAAAGCTTTATCAAAAAAAAAAAAACTCATGCCTTTTTCCAATAGGGGTAGGCAGAAACTACAGACAACCTCGTGCTACGATCCTGACATCACGTAGTACTCAATACCAGCGCGCGTGTATGATAAAGTACCTATATGACTGTGGACGAAGCGAAATCGTAGGTTTAATAACATAACATTACGCCTGTATTCCCCGCAGGGTTCAGCAGAGGTGTATAGTACACCCATATTTCGCCGTTATTATATGTTAGAATTATTACATATTGGCTCTAAGCTTCTAATCTTTTAAACTTACCTCCGGTTTCTGAATTGAGAATTCGGGATAAGCAATACTTAAGTAGTATTTGAGTACGGAGTTGTCAAAAATGTTTTAAAATTCGTAATTTTTTTGACAACTGCGTACTCAAATGTTACTTAAGTACTGCTTATCCTAGAATTCTCAATTCAGAAACCGGAGGTTACTCCCGTGTAATAGGGGGCGAACCTATTGCCATCAACCGGGAACAAATCACAAATCCAGATTCCGGGCTGCTTCTGAGAAATTCCACACGGAAAAACCCAACAATACTTTGTCCGACCTGGTGATTGAACCCAAGACCTCACGCTCAGCAGTCGCATTTGCGAGCACTTGGTTTAACTAATCAAATAATACATTTTTATAACAACTCTCACATTAAAAAAAATCTATTTACAATTCTATTTTAAAATAATGTTTCTTGTTTATTTTGTGTACAATAAAGAGTATTGTATTGTATTGTATTGTAAAATCTCTCAGCTCACTAATTAGTTCATTCACAAACAAGTGGGTTATGTATGTTACTAAACAAGTAATTTTTTCATAAAACCTCTCTAGCGAAGCGAAAACTTACGCTAAGTAAACAAATAAATCTTAGTTCCTTGTCGAGTTAATGTAGCTGCAAGCGAATACATGTAAATTATGCAATGCACTTCGTGTACATAGTCAGTATATAATGTACATATCAGCTTATAACTTTACACCGTTGAGAGCAAGCATGACGGTGCATTTATCAAAGCTTAAGAGCTTTTCAAGTTATGTTCAATGAGATTTTAGGAATTTACGATGTGCATGCATCCCACGCATGCTCTCAGAGTTACATAATACACTTACATAGTTGTATAATAAGTAATATTCAATTAAACATTACACTTTCATGCAGATCTGTGAGTTAAAGAAAAATGTGATTCTGCCATCGATCTCACGGAACAAATTCACTTGGGAGCAAATAAATCGAGCCACTTCTATTTTTCACGTATAATGGTTATTATTTTTGCTATCACGGAACAGATTAGTTCTAAATATATATCGCCTAAAAGGTTATTTGACAACCTTTACAATGAGGGTAGTTTTTTGTTAGCTTTTCATTTTAAATTAAACATTGCAGGGTAGAATAAAATTATCGCATTTAATTTGCTTATGACATTTTGATTGCACTCCAATAAGAAAAGGTTAAATTGGGGTTTTTTGTTAATTATACCCATATTGTAGTGTGATTGTTACGATATTTTTGTTTTTAACTGTTTTTTCTGGACTGTTTTAACATTACCCAATTTTCTATCATAATTACTGTTTTTCTTTATGAACCAATAAATTTATCATTCAAAACGGTTATCATTCAATAAATAATTTACCCTCATTTTAAAGATTATTTAAACTTTCAAATGATATAAAGTATTTTATAGAATTATATAATTCATGAAACCAAAACTAATAACCAGGACACGTGAAAAAGTGGCTCGATTTATTTGCTCCCAAGTGTACTTTAACTAGAAACAAATCTCCGTAGATAGGCTTTCGCGCAGATAGTCAAGTACTCAGCTTCTGTTGTAATTGGGTTGTTAAGGTATTCTACTTCCTGCCAGGGATGCGGATTTTGTTCGAAAGAGTTACTGTGGCACTGGAACGCAAAGAGCATTAGGAGGAACACGGATGGGTTTTAGTCAGTAAGAGTCTGACACTCCCTTCCCGCTCCTGCTTCGTCCAGAGCGGAAGACGTCACTTGATGCCGAAACATCCTTTAAAAAAAAAAAAAACAATGGTATTGTATCTGTTGCGGACGGCAAGCCTAACTTCAACTAAGACGTAAACAAGGTCATAAAATACGTCACAATGTATAGAACAAGATGACCACTAGCTATAGACAGTGGACCATATAGCCACAGCTAGCTACAGTCAAAAGAACAATTTGAGAAAATATAACGGTAAATGAACATTACCGAGGGGTTACACCATACACTACTTGTGCCACCCTAAATGGTACCTAAGCAGGTGCATCCGCCGGCATTTTGGTCGGCACTCATTCTACACTCCAGGAACCAATACGAAGAACTGAACCCTGAACCCCTGAAGCCCTGCAGCCCTGAAGCCCTGAATAAAGAAGAACGTATAGTCGATTCGTATTATAATGAGTGCAAAGTTTTTAGTGTAAATATATGTTTGTTTGAATAAATACGGCAAGTGCCTTTCGAAAGTTAATTGTTTCACTGGTTGTCCTCTACAGTATCTACCATCCAGGTTTTTATAAGCTAAAACATTTTAATTGGACATCGCAAATAACTACATAAAGTATCGACATAAAATTTTATTTCTGAAAGTGATTCGCATCGCTTTCCGGTTGGGCGGGCGGCTGGGCGGCGGCCGCCCATCGCGTCCGCCCGAGCGCGCTCAATTTCCACCGCTCGCGCCGCAGCCTTCGCCGCCGCATTATGCACAGCTTCCCTAGCGTGAATATCAGCTGGAAATAGATATGAGCCTGCTAATTTAGGAAGCTGTGGGGTGGTCATCCCTCATACATAATATATGCTTGTACATATACATAGCAAACATAGTCCATAGTAGGGAAAACAGAATAATAGTTTATACAAGGTTAGTTGGAAAGGGGGTACTAATCCACAGGCCACTTAAAGTATCACTGATGACGGTTTAAAGCAAGTGTTAGATGGCAATATTTCAAAATTCGATAATTTTTATTTCCATGGAAAGGAGATCACCCATTTGGTTCGATGATTTGGGATAAAAAAAAAGTCGGCGGCCAGGAATGAATTAGATTTTATTTAAATGGTGGCAGGAGTACAAACATTTCTTTGTATGGCGACAATGCTGTAATAATAATAAAATAATTCTTAAAACCCCTAATACAAGTCGTCGTTTTAATTTTTACCTGGTAGGTATATATCTCCGAACCCAAATAGTTTTCGACTTTGACACCATAGTAAAAAATAATGCGTTACACGTGTGCTTTGAAATTGTGTAACTATTATTGATGGCCGCCAAAAATCTGAATTTCATCCCAGAATGGGTGATCTCCTTTTATTATTATTAATAGATATTCCATCTTATTATAATGCTCATTACGTGTTGTTGAACTTGAATTGATTTAATCTGATCATACAACCTGCCAATATAATAATATATATCTACAATTACTATTTATTACCAAACGTACTAACACAAAATCAGCATATCTACAACGATATAATTGGGATCAGTCTGTCGATAGCTTTCGGGGAAGCCTAGGTCATATAGTGGTTATGCATAGGTTCCCTCTACCTCATTGGTTCCGAACCTGGGGGTAATTACCCCTGCGGGGGTAAATCGGCTATTTTCTGGGGGTAACAGAGTTGATACCTAGAACGAAGGAATAGGTAGAGTATACAATTTATTGATATTATTATTTAGTACTCTTCCGCGTTGCGTGTAGGTTAGGTATAGTCACGAAATTATTTACATAACTGCATTACTTTTTTTTTTCATTATTAATTGTAAAAGTGTAATACATTTTTTGATTAATTAAAATATTGAAATAATTGTAAGTTGGGGGTAAAGTTCGTTTCCCTACACATTCATATGGGTAACAATATTGAAATGTTAGGAACCATTGCTCTACCTTCCCCAGATCAAACCTGGCTTAAAGATATGCTAACCTAGGCAAAGGGAACCTCGAGACAGTCTGTCACCAAACTCAACCTCTAACTAGGTATGACTAATCGTTACCTTGTGAAGGTTGTCGCCTACCCGTGCGTCCCCTATTCAACCCGTTCATTACGCGATTCGCGTGGCGATGGCGGTCTGAACCAGCGATACTCAATCTTTTTCATTAAAGGGCCGCAATATGGATTTCTAAGTTATGTGGGTCGTAGATGATGAGACAAGCTTCTTTTTTGAGGCTAGGAACAAGAAATAGGTACCAGTATTTTCTTATGTAATAAATGATAAGTATTTATTTCTGTAAATAAATCTATTAAGACATTTTTACAAGTAAAGGTAATGTTTGTTTTTTAAGACTAGATGGCGCTGGTATTTTCTATCTGACTAGCTCTGAGAAGAAAAACCGAAACAAACTCAGAGGTCGAGGTCTTTTTTAAAGTCCAAACATTGTGGTGTAAAACTATGTGAGTGTAACATTGTAGGGCAACGTCTGGAATGGACTTTTGAGGAAAGAGCCGTAGTAAGTTTGAGTTGACCTGTTCCAACTGAAGGCACGCATGCATCAGCCATCTTGTAGCTCAATCTTATTTTAGGGAGCTCAACGACCCGACGCGTGACGCCACCAATCAGCCGGACATTTGCGTAGGTCACTAAATTGCGTAACGTTTACACTGCTGCTCATCACCAGCCAAGACAAGTTGGATGATCATTATACACTATTTGCAAAACGGCGCAGTCTCTTTTGTTATAGACAGGATGCACAGCAGGTTGATGTTTTGGGGAAGCACAATGTTCTACCTACATTTCCCCAGTTTGAGTACCGCTGTTCAAAACGAGCCCGTGCACCGGCGCGTGCTAACAATGCATTGTTCGCCGTTCCGTTTTAACAAAAAACAAATTCCTGATGAACGGTGAATAATTAACATGAATTAAGAACAAACACCGTGGATTACCGTGAAAGTGTCACTACAAGGTGAATTATACTACTGTTTGTGTGCAGTGATTTAAGGTTGAAAGAGAAATAGTTTAACAAAGCATTAGGTATAAGATATTCGTATCTCGTCTTTCTATGTTTACAACAACACCAAAAAAAGCATTTTATCGCATAAGTACATAATTATGTTTTGTGATGTCAATTATATTTTTATAGCAAATCGTAATAGCCTCAGGGTGAGCAGGGCACGATTTCTTGTCGTCCGATTTCAGTACGCTACGCTACTCTACGTAACGCTACGCAAATCTGTCCTACGCTACGCTACGCACGGCACGCAATGCAACGCAGCGCTACGCTACTTTACGCATCGCTACGCTACTGTACGCAACGCTACGCTACTTTACGTTACGCTACGCTACTTTACGCAACGCTACGCTACTTTACGCAACGCTACGCTACTTTACGCAACGCTACGCTATTTTACGCAACGCTACGCTACTTTACGTTACGCTACGCTACTTTACGTTACGCTACGCTACTTTACGCAACGCTACGCTACTTTACGCAACGCTACGCTACTTTACGCAGCGCTACGCTACTGTACGCAACGCTACGCTACTTTACGTTACGCTACGCTACTTTACGTTACGCTACGCTACTTTACGTTACGCTACGCTACTTTACGCAACGCTACGCTACTTTACGCAACGCTACGCTACTTTACGCAACGCTACGCTATTTTACGCAACGCTACGCTACTTTACGCAACGCTACGCTACTTTACGCAACGCTACGCTACTGTACGCAACGCTGTAAGTCGTTGCCGCATTGCCACTGTACATATGAGTATATTTACACAGTCGTAGCAATTTCCTTATAATGTGAATTTAGACAGGAAAATATTGCATAGAATGATTCATATGTCTGCAGGGAGTTACTACCAGATAGGTACCTTTTACAATACCCCGTATCTGCACATAATTTAATATTGACTTTCTAAATATTGCTTTTCTTGATAAATGGTAATAAATTGTGACTACAAAATACCGTTAATGAGCCTTTAGTAGAAAAGTATCCAGTCATCTTTTTTAGTTATAAAACTGCGGCGTCACTTTGAGATCAGTTTTTAACCAAAGTGGTGAAAGAGTTTTATCTCGCTGTTCTTTTGTTTTTAATTACGGTTTTATAGGAGCTTATGGCTAATTCAGGGAGTTAATGTAGATAAAAATGCAGCTGCAAACCAGCTCGTTTATAGATTTCTATACTAAAAGGAGGTGCTAAAGGAGAGTGCTACATATACCATGTGCCGTATGTGTATATCTTATACAATCTCATTTTCCTTATACGTGGTTAGTCGGAAAGGGGGTACTACGAGTATTACATAGGCCACTTTAAGTATCACTGATAACTGCTTTTTACAGCAAAATTAAAATTTGTTTATTTTTATCACCATACAAAAAGTATTATTTATCAATTTAGTTACAGATTCAAAAAATGGAGCTACTAATCCGTGACTGCAAAGATGACCTAAAATTTAAACACTGCTGATAACAGATTGAGTTTAGCGTCCTTTTATGAAATCGTTGCACGTCTATCCTCCGGTATCTGAATTGAGAATTCTAGGATGAGCAATACTTAAGTAACATTTGAGTACGGAGTTGTCAAAAAAATGACGGATTTTAAAGCATTTTTTTGACAAATCGGTACTCAAATACTACTTAAGCTTATCTCGAATTCTCAAATCAGAAACCCGAGGTATTTCTCTAAAACTATTGACATTTAAGGAAAGTTGTAGAAAAAAACACGTTTGACGACAAGTTTGGTGCAGTGGCTAAGCGATTGGCTTCTGCGCTACGGGTCGTGGGTTCGATTCCCACACGGAACAAAAATTTGTATGACCTACAGTTGGTTGTTTCGGGTCTGGGCGTTTGTGTATGTGAGATTTGCGTCTGTAAATGCACCCACGATACAAGAGAAATCTTAGTGTGGGGCAACGTTTTCAAAAAAAAAAAAACATTATTTCAGGAACATCTTCACGTTCATCATCACGTGTATCATCATCTTTTCGGATTAGTACCATCTTTCCGACAAATACCATACAATTTCATAATTAGTTCTTATGACATCCAAAGTTAAATTAAGGTTTATTACCTTAGTTGACCTACAAATTGACATATTTTGTTTTTTAAACCAAAGATGTTTATCTTTGTATTAAAACTTTCGTGAAACACATTCATATTTATGATTAGTTACTAGGTAGGTTCGACTCGCGACCTCGCCGCGTGTTCAGCTCATGATTAAGGGCTCCGTTTGGGTCCGAAAATAGTCGGGCAATCCCGAAAAATGCACGTGAGTAAACCGTAACTAATCATAGATATCTTTCAGATACAACGCATTAATCATAGTTTTCTTTCTAGTCTGCACGTGTACTGACACAGAAAAGACAATCATATAAAAATAAACGCGAAGTAGACTGCAGACTCATTACGTGTCAACAGCTAATAGCTGCCGACATTGCAGTCATTTGTTTTTCAACACAGACAGCTTCTTCCGAGTTAGACACTTTTTATATCAGTCCATTGAATATTATTAGCATAAAAACTTGGTTTCGTAAGTTGTTCTTCGAATGCCAAGGGTACAGTACAATGAATGACGTTTCTTTGTTTACGATCGTTCGTTTCTTTTGTGGTATTTTTGGGAGGCCAACCCCACTAATACCACTTTAACCAAATTGGATTACAATGTTCAGTACATAATGGTACATGTTCGACATAATGTAATGTCTATTGGTGGATCATTAACTACTTGTATGGACGTTTAAGTGAGGCCAACATGGACATAAGGATAAAGACTAAGAATTACGAGAGTTTACTACTAAATTAGATGAGACGTGTGAAGGCACCGTATTTGGTGAGTTCTATGTCGTGTGGTGTGTGACAGACGACAAGGGTATTCTGTCAAGAGGCCGTGGACGGGCAGTAGCTTCCCGGTTATGATGATGAATTTCCCTTTATTAACAATTCTTTCCATCCAACTGTTGTCTGGAAGAAATTGCTTTAAGCGACAAGACCGTCATTTGTACTGTTCTTAATTATGTGTATTCCTTCTGTTTTGTTTCTTTTAGTGTTCAAAACGTATATCTATCTACCAATTTCGATTTTAGCCACAGCGACGGCTTCTGGCAGGACTTGGGTTTACTGTAGCCCATCAGAGTGTGTTTGCTGGTGGCTAATGCATCCGATCTTACAATGTGGGCACGTCAATATACCGTTAAAATAATTGTGTGTACTGCTTGATCATTACGCTTTGTATCTAGCGCTGTCTTTCTTTGCTTTTCAAAGTCATAAACTTTTTGCTGAACTTGTTGTCTGCATTCAGAGCTTCTGGATGCCAGACTACTAATACTGTAATCAGCAATCCGTTCGCCAGGAATGGTAATTAAATGCCATATTTTCCTCAAGATCGTTCTTTGAAGCAGTTTTATTTGAGGCCCATGGCCATAGTCAGCGGTAGACGATTTTAGGCTGGTGAGATGATGATGATGACCATTATACAGCCTTTATGTGGCTCCCTGTTCATCATTCACAAGTTGTGTGTTTCTGTTTCAATGACATTTTCCTTTCAATAGACATTGTTTATTAGATTTTTGAAATTCTCACTGTTACGCCAGCGCCCGCGCCGGTCATGATGTTAGTGGCGTGCGCCACGCTCGGCCGCAGGTGCGCACGCAACGTAGGGCGACGGCTGAGACGCGCACGCACTTTGTTTATTTATGGTAGACAAAAAAAAAACAACTGTAACACGACGTAAGAAAACATTAGTGTTTCTTCATCAGCAGACTTCTCTTTCAAACTACTGTAACTGCTTTACTTTGCCACAGAGCTAGCTGTTTGGGTATAATACGGTCGAGTTCATGGGGGGCGAATAAAAATACAATTTCCTCTCCGTCGCCGCGCAAGCGAGTCGTAACAGGCGATGAACTTGGCATCATAATTGTGCCAGAAAAATCACAATAGGTTTGCCACCTACAAACCTTTTGTGATTTTTCTGGCACCACCTAGTACCTCAGGCAAAACGAGGGTGTCCAGACTCCTGTAACAGGAGAACACCGCTGCTCTCCACTTCTGGGATTAAAGGCGTGAGTATTATTTGTAAAAGTGTCTGTAAAAGGTTTATTTACGGGAATAAATATCATTTATATATGTATATGTATTAATAAAGATCGAGTTTGAGTAGATTCAGCACAATCGTTGGGAGAGCGTACTTAGAGTGAATTTTAAAATACCACATGCTATGTTATACTACTGAAAATTGCGATTGATTGCGATTGATTTCCCTAACCTCCAGCTCACTTAAGGCTAGGAAAATTAACCGCAATTTACAAGCCATGTAACTTATCCTTTGTTTGAAACAACGACAACAGGAAAAACAAACACAACAATAGGAGCAGTGACACCACACTAATAACATAACATCACGCCTATATTCACAGAAGGGATGGGCAGAGGTGTATTGTAACACCCACATTTCACCGTTATGTTCAAGTCCCATGTAATAGGGGGCGAGCCTATTGCTATCAACCAGGCACAAATCCAGGCTGCTACTGGGAAATTCCACACGGAAAAACCCAATAACACTTTGTCCAACCTGGGGAACGAACCCAGAACCTCACGCTCAGCTGTTGCGCTTGTGACCACTAAGCCAACGAAGCACTCCTAATACGAACTAATGGTATCAAATAATCGTTAGTTAATGCATGTTGAGCGTCGTTCTGGGCGATTGGCTAGCACGCTCGAGCGCACGTCACAGCTCGCGGAGTCATCAGCTGAGGATCATGGCATTGACTCCCAACTGAGTAATGCTGTAAGGTAATATTGAAGTTAGAAAACTAGGTGTGAGATTGATGATTTGTCTCACGATATAGACGGGAAAATTATGGTACCTGTTATGGATGAATGGTCACTTCATGAATAGCCACATACTAGGCTGTTTTGTGTCGTCATAATTCATCAATAATTGCTCTCAATTCATCATGCATTCCAAAAAAAAAGTATTTAAAATATGGATTTACTTCCTATAGACATAGAACCAAAGTTTACTACTTAAAAACAAATTAGTATAGTAACTGGAATTTGTTATAAAAAAATTACCCAATTAATTAGCGCAGAAGGAAGTTGGTAAATGATAATAACATTATCTCTGTATTCTAATGAATGCAAAGAAAACAATTTAGTAGAATTACATAGAAAAAAATCCTTTGTATTGTTAATGGTTCTACTTGTTTTTTTATTCGCATTTCGCCAGCCGACCCTAAGCCGAGGTCCGAGTCCCACTAGGGCTCGCCCTTAGTGCTGTTGTTACTAGTAGTCACGATGTTAGTGTAGTACAAGTAGTTAGCTTAGGTTAAGTATTTTACTTCCCCTCCATTGGCTGGAGACCTTTCAGGTCTCGCCAATAACTGCCCGGTTACGTAGAAACGAGAAGAACGAGAAGACAAGAAGTACAATAGAGAAAAAAAACATGTCTCTGTTTCAGAAGACACTGAGCCAATGACGATACTGGGTAGATACTATATTAGTAGAGATATTATGTAGAGATAATGGGCTAGAACCCTGTAACTTCACATCGCAGTCCTCCTAACGGTGCTCCTATAAGTTGCACTCACCAGATAGTGTTGTTCTCCGCCTTTCATATCCATTCTACTCGAGCTGATTGACGGTAAATACTAGATACTCGTATTTGTTCAAAAACTTTGTTTGTAACTCTACCTAACTTTTGATGAAAAGATTGATGTTCGCTACATTTCCATGTATTTCTGTACGTTTCTTTGTTCCCCCGTAGAGTCAGAATTAATTGACGGATCCGGGTAATTGACGAGTTAGATACGTCGTGACCTCTGAAGTATTCTAGAATATTCTGTTTTCGGGACTCATCTAACAACCTTGCAAAGGTATGTAGAAACAACGTACGCTTAACTATGCTTCCTCAATTGTGTTGGTAGTTCTCGAGTACCTCATATTATGTAGTTTAAGTATTTCCAACTTTAACTGCCATAACAAGTTGTTAACTAGGTTTCAATGCATCATAATTCCAGCCATATGATCGATAAAACGATTTCATGCCAGTTACGATAAAATACATAATGTAGGCTGCGGCTCAACATGAGTTATACACGCGTTTGCATGTTTAGTGCTGTGCCAATTGTTACGGCGATGAAGTGCGCACTGTGCACCAGTGTGTATAGGTGCGGAGTCAGCACGCGGTGGTCGCGATGCACCGAGGATGGGTCGGAGCGTCCGTGGCGTGGCGGTGGAGCTCGCCGCGCCGCTCGAGCAGGCGTCGCCGGGCCGCGCGTGCCTGCCGCCGGTCGCCACCCACACCCACTCGCGTCCAAACCCTCGCCGCGGACGGACGGCATGGCGGCCGCGCGCTAAACGCCATAACGAATACGTGTCTGTGCTGTGAAACATAACACGCTCGATCCACCGCTCCGTGTCGCGAACATCAACAACAACATGATCCGGTGAGTACTTTGCTGTGATGACGGAGTGCCGCGTGTGTGAGGGCCACTAATTAATCAATTTTAATTTTTCCCCGGCCGGTGTTTTCCCTCCGGAAAATTGTAACTACAGACGTCCTTACTGATTCGTTTTGATTTACTGAATTTTATCAGGTCTGTTTTATTTTGCTAACACAAGCGCGTTGACGTTAATTCGACGCACATTGATTGCCCTCGAATGGTTCGTTTGTATTGTATTGTTTTAGTAAGGTATTTGTTTTAATGTCTCAATACAGACACCAATGAAAGGTCACGAAATTTCAATAACAGGCCAGGGAGTGAATCACTGACTACTGAGTCACCGTGGATATACAATCTGGAAGTTATCGGGCTAGAGATTTCTTTAGGCTATCGAGAGCTGATGGAAATAATTTTGCAAAAACGAACTTTAATTTTCAATGATACGCTAACGTGTAGTTAATAGTGATTTAATCAACAGAGTTTTCTCTGGTAAATTGTGTAAAAGTAGTAGTTTTCCGTGTTTAGTTTCGCACACAATAAAGACGGTGTTGAATTATAAAAGCTATTATCGAGATGCCATTATGTTGGAGCAGATTAGTGTGAGTGACGGCTCATACACAATGCTGAGTGTGTGACTGGCTGTCTGTCTCATAGGTGACTCGTCTCTGCGCTACTCCACTCATCATCACGTTGATCTTCTGTCGAAGGCTGCACCAACACCGCACTGCTCAAGGAATTTTAATTAGTGACGCAATGACCTCTGATGCTTTTATTTTTTGCATAACATCGAAAAAACAATGCAATAACCTGTTGTATCATCGTCCATAAACCGTGAGTCAGTCTCGTTTTCCTTGGAACTCGCGCGCTCTGTACCTCCGACGTAGGTCTCCTGGTGTAAGGTCTGAGCTGACCGCGCGTCGACGCGCGACCAAATACCGGTACATTACAGCAATTGTGTTCTCGGGTCACTTGTTCTTCGATTAGAACTAGTATTTAACTGAATGTAGGTTACCATTATAAGTAGCTGTTTATTTGCACACCGAGCAGCTCTACATCATACAGACATCGGCCGATGGTCTTGATCTTTCAATTGTATGCAGATGAGACGATGCAATGTTAACGTAAAACCAGTTTTAATAAAATAGCAGCCGTCATTTATATTCGTATTAAATGCCTATATACAGCTTATGCAATTAAAAGAGCTGAATTAAGGTAGCAGCAAGTGACGCGCGGCGAATATTAAAGTTAGATGCGTGAATGCGGATACTTGCGCAACATAATTGTTGGTGCGCCGCGTGAATCGCGAATAATCCATGTTAATAATTCGTGTGCAGTGTATGTTGATATTGGAAGCGTTTGTCGCGCGGGTGTCGCAAGCGACGGCGCTAGTCGCGCGACGTTACGCCGCCGGCGGCCGCGCCGCGCGGAATCGCAATTAGTCGTGATGTGTGATCGTTGGCGCATAGCAACAATGCACCGGACACGATCAGAACACGATAAAGCGAGCTTCAATTTCATTTACATACAGCCGACCTCCGGAGTGAGTGCGGGAACACGTCGCCGCGTTGACAGCGCAGGCGCAGGCGTGCTGACGGACTCGCGCTCATCGCACACCGCGTTATACCTCACATGCGCAGTTTTGAAACAATGTCAAAAGTGATATAGTTAACGTATTGCACAGACCACTTATAATTGCAATAACTGCAATATGTAATTAAAAATCTAGTGCAGAAGCAAGTTATTAAAAAATAAACCCATCCGCTTGTTCTGTGAGAGTCGAGACTAATTGCATGTTTGTGTAGATTGAATGTGTCTTTTCACGTTTATTACTTGTCGGAGACTTAAAGGAACGCAGTACAACCTTCAGTGTGACGCGACGAGGATGAAGGCTACGCTAAATTAATATTAAAGCATACAAATTTAAATTGAGGACACTTAGATTTTGTTCCGCTTCGATATCACGGAGCGCTGAAGCCGCGATGGCAATTATATCGAGCGGCTGGAAACGCAACATCTTGATCTCCACGGAGATAAAAATGATCCCACCAAAAACATTAAATGTAAAAAATGCCAAGTCTCTATATGCAATCTTTCCACCGTAAAAAGTTTTAAGATCTCATAGAAGCCAAGTCCTATTCAATTTATTTTGTAGTTAGTTATCTATCTAGTGACTGTATTAATAGTTTTATTTCTATTATAATTATAGTGACTTGGCAATGAGCACAAATTAAAAGTTGCTTGCTGTGTGGAATTATGTGCGACTGTTATTGACGAATTGATATCTATGAGTACTATGATTACATTAGTTGTTATGCTGATGTGTGATTTATGATATGCAGACGTGATTTTACGGCCAATGAGTAGTTATGGTCACCATCGACTACGTGCGTCAATACATATTTAAGAAAACCTAAGTTTATTTGATAAGAACATCACAATTATTATCTATAGGTACCTATGGTTAATGGTCAAATCAAAAGAACTTAACTAATCCTGTGATATTAAAAATTACGCGTGCGTTATGCGTTACTTTCACCTCCTCCAAATAGATTTGTTTCTTGTTGTGCTCATTGCCAAGTCACTATAATTATAATAGAAATAAAACTATTAATACAGTCACTAGATAGATAACTAACTACAAAATAAATTGAATAGGACTTGGCTTCTATGAGATCTTAAAACTTTTTACGGTGGAAAGATTGCATATAGAGACTTGGCATTTTTTACATTTAATGTTTTTGGTGGGATCTCATTTATTTTTTGTAGGCGGGTCTCTTTCTTTTCTTTTTTGGTGACATAATAATGTCTTGTTCATCAACTGCTGCTTTGCTTAGAGCCTATTCTCTGTCTCTATCTCTTTTGTTTTTATAACTAACTAACAAACTAAATATACAACAAACTATTTATGTATTAAATTAGTATTTTTAATAACTAACTGTTTAAGTAACTAATAACCAGCTGATTCGGATATCCATAAACTTCGTTTCGCCGAATATAAATTTACGTTATTATATTTTTTAGTTTCTAAGTGGTTTTTTTCATAGATAGATGGCGCTATCATACGAATTTCGCATGTGGACACGACACCCATGACGCGTATTTTGTAAAGTATCACAGCGCCATCTTGGATTTTGACTTCGACATCCTTTTCATCATCAGCACCCCCGAAAACAATGGACACGATATCCAAGACGCATATTTTGTAAAATTTTACAGCTGCCATCTTGGATTTTGACTTCGACCTCATTTTCGTCATCAGCACCCCCGAAAACAATGGACACGACATCGATGACGCATATTTTTTAAATTTTCACAGCCGCCATCTTGGATTTTGACTTCTACCTCATTTTCGTCATCAGCGCCCCCGAAACCCATGGACACGACACCCATGACGCATATCTTGTAAAATTTCACAGCCGCCATCTTGGATTTTGACGTTGACCTCATTTTCGTCATCAGTACCCCCGAAAACCATGGACACGACATCCATGATGCATATCTTGTAAAATTTCGCAGCCGCCATCTTGGATTTTGACTTCGACCTCATTTTCGTCATCAGCGTCCCCGAAAACCATGGACACGACACCCATGACGCATATCTTGTAAAATTTCACAGCCGCCATCTTGGATTTTGACGTTGACCTCATTTTCGTCATCAGCTCCCCCGAAAACTATGGACACGACACCCATGACGCATATTTTGTAAAATATCACAGCGCCATCTTGGATTTTGACGTTGACCTCATTTTCGTCATCAGCCCCCCCGAAAACCATGGACACGACACCCATGACGCATATCTTGTAAAATTTCACAGCCGCCATCTTGGATTTTGACGTTGACCTCATTTTCGTCATCAGCTCCCCCGAAAACTATGGACACGACACTCATGACGCATATCTTGTAAAATTTCACAGCCGCCATCTTGGATTTTGACGTTGACCTCATTTTCGTCATCAGCTCCCCCGAAAACTATGGACACGACACCCATGACGCATATTTTGTAAAATATCACAGCGCCATCTTGGATTTTGACTTTGACCTCATTTTTGGCATCAGCACCCCGGAAAACCATGGGAACGACACCCATGACGCATATTTTGTAAATTTCACAGCCGCCATCTTGG
Source organism: Amphipyra tragopoginis (assembly GCA_905220435.1). Taxonomy (NCBI): domain Eukaryota; kingdom Metazoa; phylum Arthropoda; class Insecta; order Lepidoptera; family Noctuidae; genus Amphipyra; species Amphipyra tragopoginis. The sequence goes on from HG992004.1 coordinate 27,521,663, forward strand.
ATTTTGATTTTGACCGCCCCCGCCCTCTGGAGGGAAAACTTGTGAGATATTTATAAATAATCTACACCAATTCAATATTTTTTGTACGTAAACAAAGAACAAAGTTAACAATGCAGTCGAAATTCATACACCATGTTCCTGGCAAAATGGCAAATATAAAATTGTTTTCTTTAATTAACTATTTTTTTATGTTTTTATAATTTTTCCTTTATATGTGCCTAATAATCTATCTTGATGCCAAATTTGAAGGTTCTAGGCCTGCTAGAAGTATCTTAGAATTTTGATGATCGGTCAGTCAGTGAGTCAGTGAGTCAGTGAGTGACAAAATGATGTAACTTTGATCGATGATAACTCGTAAACTATAAGTTCAAATATGATGTAATTTGGAAGTTTAGCTAGTTATAATGATTACTCTTGGTTACCGAAAGTTCAAACTGCTAGCTTTGTCCACAGCGAAGATATAGGGGGGGTGAAAGGGCCGCGAATGGCTTCGAGAAAAGATGGTACGGCCGTGCCCGCTTTGCTCGAGACTTGGCGGGGCACTGCCGTGCCCCCAGATTTGCTTGTAATCCTTGTACAGTTGGCTAAATGATAATTTTTCCATTACCCAATGCCAGTTTCTGAAATATTTAATTCTGAGTCTAATTGATTCAAGTAACAAATTAGGTTTGAACTTTATTTTCAGTGTTGCACCCAAGATACCGTAAATTCTGCATTACTTGGCTGCACGTATTCGTGAATGCTCGTAGACTAATATTTTTAGCGTGGGAGCTTGGCGTGCAACGTCATTTACATCCATCAGATTGCGGTATTTGTTCAAGACGTAACATTTACATTCCTAATGCAGATGTTTTCTGGTTTTATTATCTTGTCTGAAGAACAATCGAAGTTGTATTATTTCCTGGTCAAAAGCCGCGGTTTATTTTAGGACCGAACAATGCGGCTGTTCCCAAAAATGACGGTATCAGTCGCCATCTCGTACCTGCCCGGAACGCGTCGACACAGGAATGCGAAATTCAATTATCTTTTTTATGTTCTGTCCATTTTAATTCTTTCTGCCACAGATAACGTAGCCACAGATTATGCGTATTAAGATGTTTTGGCGCCAAATAATGGAAGCGTTCAGTATAATGGTTTCTTCCAAATCTAAATTTTAAATTAAATTACGTAATTATATAAAATATTTAAGCGGATGAAATGAAATCAGTCATTAAGATTTTAGTTAGTTAAGTTACTTAAAATTTTACATAATTGAAATCTATCTTGTCTTTTATATAACCCTCCTTTCAAGTGTATAGTTAATCATGAAAAAATATCGGATGTAACGTTCAAATATCAGATTTAACTTTCAGCTAATTCAATTAGATGTTGACTTATGTTGTGTAGTGTTCATCAATAGATATTGAAACATAATTCAGTTGACATGTGAAAGTATCTCGTTAATTAGCGAGATATGGTTAGATCAGCATTGATTGGCGAAATCTTAACGATCCCTAGGTAAGATGTTAGTGATGCTTTCACTATAATTATCAGTTAGCTTAGTTATATCTTCTGTGTTTTCTTGCCTATCGTTGCTTTTAGTGTCTTGGCTCTCGATTTAGTTAATAACCTTCGTTATGGGGACACTTTTTGGTAATGATAAAACCGAGTATACATTTAGATTACAGTTGTTACTGCAAAATAATAGTTCAGTTCAGATGTTGCAAGGCGGCTGGTTTACACTTCCCGTGACCCGAAGGCTGGCCTCTACTTTGGTCAAAGGATTAGCATTGCACGGACACGTTACCAGTCGACATCGATACGTAGGAATATTTTGATGCCCTATTTTAGTTTATAGTTTTATAAGAATATATTTCTCTTTGTTTGTATATACTTTTATTTTGTAATTATGTAAATATTCAGAAGTTTATAATACAGACTCTAATTCAGACTTTCAAATAACAATTCGTAATAAATTCATGGCTTACCTAACTGATTGTTTTCTTACTTAGAGACAGTTGACCAACGCGTACTTAGTATGTGTCAAGGTCCTAAAATCTTCTTATTTTAGAAAAGATTCAGAGGAATGTTTTAATGTATGTACAATAACAATAATGTTCATACTCAATATTGCAATGCTTGAAAAAGGCCGCTAAGTTGTAAGTACCAAAACATATTAAGTAAGACCAATTATGTACATTTAGTATGCAATAAATCTTTGAAACATGTCTTAACAACGGTTTAACAAAATTATGTTTTGAAACTCATTTAACATTAAGCCCTTAAAAGTTCTCGATGATGTACGTCTCTTGTTAGTCCACCAACCTGCACAAGGACAGCGTGATGGCCTTAACCCTTCTCATACTGAGAAGAGGTACATGCCCAGTACTAGGACAGTATTGAGCTGATTATCTATGCTTGACATTTAAAACTGATTTTTAAATATCCTATTTGCAGAATAAAATAATTCGTGTAGGTAATTTTAATTTACGATATAATTTTCCTTTCTTCTCGTGATTTATTTATTGGCTTACCAACTAAATACACACACAGCATTAACTACAATCATAATAGAATTTGAGATCTCGCATGCATCTAAATTATAGGATAGCAGTGTTAAGTGTACGTACATTTTACATAAATTTGTTTTCACTAAATACTCAATGAAAGTTATATAATTTCAAATATTCTGACAACGAAATCCAGAACACAAAAGTTATAATAATGATCTTAGAATATTACATACTAATTATTTATATTAGTGTTATTTTAATTGCTTATACATTTATTTAGTTAATTTTAAGTTAATTTTAAATTAATTTTAAATTAATGTTGTAAATTTATATTGTTACATATTCTTATAAATAGCTTTCTTAGATATTGATATATGATTGTATAATATGTTCTTAAGTAGTTTTATTGTATTGTTTTAAAAATAAAAGTCACTAAATGGTAAAAAAATACTATACATACAATAAAACCGTAAAAAAAGCAAAACAAATTGTATGTATTTAAAGATAAATAATTTAATTTAATTTTCATTTGTTGTGTTGCTTATGTTTTGAAACTCATTAAACTTTCAAGTCTCGTAGTGTAAAGAATATTTTTCACAAAATATTTTCATTTTACAGCAATAAGTTTTAATCAAGATGTTGCCACGTAGAAAAACATTTGAATGCAAAAACATCTATTATATGTAGAATGTAGATAGTGCACGTTTTGTGATAGATACAGGTGAACGGTCACCGCATGTGCTAACATTAACATTGTTAGCAAACTGATTTATTTACATTTTCTGTAGTTCTGACAATCGTGTAGATTTTTTTGGATTACACTGAAGATTTAAGTTCGTTGTCATTTTGCATACATTGTAAACATGGAGTTGAAACAAAGGTTGGGACTTATACACTCCGGAGCAATCTTAGGAGCAATGAATCCGGTTCATCAAAATAAACCCTAATAGATATTAAACCTTAATAACTCGGAAACTAAGAATGCTAGCTCATTCAAATAAAAAGTATTTTATAGACTATTTATTACTACTTAAATAAAATTAATCAAAAATCTTAGTTCCCGAGTTATTAAGGTTTATTTTGATGATGCTGTTTCGTTGCTCCCGAATATAAGTTACTGTGTTATTAGCAGATCTGTAGAGACAACAGTCTTAAAGGATAGGATATGATGGTAGGATGATAATTCTTTCCCCACGAACGAGAAACGTTTAGCATTATTAATGTAGACGCCTCATTTATCTGAAAACTGAGAGCTATTATCACAGGCTTTATAAATTATGCACAAGAAAATGCATATTTTACTTCTTGCATATTCTTGTCAGTTACTTAAGGTCACTTATCAACAATCACTTTTGTCATAGTGCATTATAGACTGCGATAGGCTCAGTAGACGCAATTTTAAGTGGTATATTGGTATTATTTATTTTCGGTCCCGGGTGTTATCAATATGACACTGGTTATGGACAGTCGCCCGAAAGTCTGATAATCGATCTAACTTTAGGATATCAGTATTGCTCAGTAACTGCTGGGTTGCGGAGGTTTGATTGCAGTCGCTGCGTGTAAAATACTGGTATGCATGATCCCAACATAGTTGAGAAAAGAGTAGGATTACAGTCACACCAAATATGCGTGTACCTAAAAATCGTCGTCTTAGTGCGAAAACCTCGGGAATGCAATTTGGTCATTTTTATTTTATCACGACTTTGGTGCTATAATTTATGAGAGAGCTGCTCTATGTGAAATTAGTTTGAAGGTAGATACTGAAATTAGGCTTTATTGAGTATAAAAGTTTCGTCGGAAAGGGGATATCAATCTGCAGGCTACTTAAAGTATCACTGATGACGGTTTTAAAGCAAGTTTTAAAATTTCAAAATTCGATAATTTTTATTTCCATCTAAAACAATTTTTATTTTAGTTTCTTTTTAATTCTTCGTCCCTACTTTAGCTATGAATTCAGAAATCTAATACGTGACCCCAAATATGACCTAAAATGTAAACACAGCTGATCATAGCTGAAGATAGATAGATTCTAGCATATTTTTTATGTAATTTTTGAACAGCTATTTCTCTCAAACTATTGTCTTTTGGGGAAAGTGATAGAACAAATGTTACTCGTTATTATGGGTACTTTAACACCCATTCGGATTAGTAACCCCTTGCTGACTAACCTGGTTTAACATTCGTCTATACTAATATTATAAAGAGGTAGAATTTGTTTGTTTGTTTGTTTGGATGTAGGAGGTAATCTCCGGAACTACTCACCCGATTTCAAAAATTCTTTCAGCAATAGGAAGCTACGTTATCCCTGAGTGCTATAGGCAATATTTTAGTATCAAAAAAATTAGGGATCCTTAAATAAATTACAATAATGTAACCCAAGTTATCAAAAATTGGCTTATCTATACTTCAATTAAAAGAGGTAGAATTTGTTTGTTTGTATGTAGCAGGTAATCTTAACGCGAGCGAAGCCGTGGGCAAAAGCTAGTAATAAATATAATTGACTAGCTTTACCCGCGACTTCGTCCGCGTGAAAGCCCACAGGAACCGTGCAATGACCAAATGCATTCGATTTTCACTCGAAGGAGACGAAATACAGTTGTAACACACGCTAATGTGCCAAGACCTAGTCCGTCCTACACGTATAGGAAGGCGACGCTTTCGAAGCCCTAAGTCTTGTAATGCATGCACTATTCTAAGCCTGCATTGATATTCACGCCGGCTGCGGCTCGAGCACGTGTTGCCGCATTCATTAACTTCATTAAGTTTCGTTATTCTAATCGAGTGTGCGTTGAAAGTGGAAACTGTTTTATGAAATGTACTTGTGTAGGTACTGGCTGGCTAAGTTTCCTAATGCGCTTAGATGTCTATATTTTGGTCCTTATGTGGTGTTTTTTTGTTGTCAAAGGTTTTAATATAGTGATTAATTTGATGAAGAAATATTTTTTTGTCTTGTTTCGGCATGCTATACGAGAATAGCTCATACCGTGAAAAAAAGATAAACTAGTTAACACTGTTAGTACATGGTCTAACTACAGAGGGTGCGCCGAACGTACTTTAAGTATCGTCACTCATCATCATCTGCCTAGCCTTTTCCCAACTATGTTGGGGTCGGCTTCCAGTCGAACCGGATGCAGCTGAATATCAGTATTTTACATGGAGCGACTGCCTATCAGACCTCCACAACACAGTAACTGGGTAATACTATACTCTTGGTAAGACTGGTTGTCAGACTTTCTGGCTTCTGACCAACAGTAACGACTGTCAAAGATCACAAATGACAGCCGGGACCAACGGCTTTACGTGCTTTCCGAGGCACGGAGGAAACTCGCTATGGTAAATGGTCACCCATCCACAGACCAACCTCGGCAAGCGTGGCTTAACCCGGAAGATCGGTCTATGCGGCTGTAATTATTTAGCCAAGAGCTCCTCCCGACTCCTCACGAGTGTCGTCACTCGTTGATGCTATTTTAATACACTACATTGGTGAAGGAATGATAAACGCTACTTGATACAAATGTTTTTAAACTTTCGCGATTTGTACACATTATGAAAATATAGATTTGGGATAAAAACGATAACATAACGACGGGATAAAAAGGTATTTAGTGCCTCTTAAAGTTTTTTACGCGAGTAGACCCGAATCTATATGTTTATAATGCTAAGTACTCGGTATGTTTTGATTAAATAGTAAAATAGAAAATACATGCTTTGACAGACTTTCCGATAGTCCGTGCCATTGGAATTGCATAGCGGTTCCCTGATGTGGACATAAATATTAGGAGATAACTATGAGGCTTCCATAGTCGCGATAAGAAAAGGAAGAAAAGGAAAAAAACAAAAAAACCTTGATAGTGTTGGACTATAAGGACCACAAGGAAAAGGTCCGTTTCTGTGTCATATGTCAGTTCGCCTAAAAGTTTATTTCGTGTTAACTTTGTGGTTACGTAGTAACTTATAACTCTTATAAGACAAGTAATCTGTGATTGTGGTGGCTTTTGTAAAGCAGAGATGGTTATCTAAACTACAAAAAAAAAATCCTTTGTAATTTATAAATGTTATATTTTTGTCTTGGATGATCTACAGAAATCGTTAAATATGCAATCAATATTCTACATGAGTAAGTAAGCTAGCTAAAATAAAAATAGTATTGACTAAGCAGCGCAGATGACTTTGACAGATTTATTGTAAAACTATGACTAACAAATTATTTGAACACACTTGACCAATATTTGAATAGATCTGAATATATTAGATGTGTATCTTTAACAGATACTGTAGAGTCTGCTGTTATGACTACATAGTTAAAACATGTATCATTAACTGATCGTTGCAGGAGTAGTGTTACTAGTCACGTTACAAACAGACGTTTAATGGAAGGCCTGCTATTGGCTGATTCCTTTAATTTACCGAGAATTATTGGTAAAAATTAAGACTTTTGATAGAAGATTGTGTCTTTACCAATAATGAAGCAAAGACCGTAGATAGGGTTTGACTATAAGGACCACGAGGAAAGGTCCGCGTCTGCATAGCTGGGTATAGTAGTCTTCCGATACGTTAGTAGCTATCACTGGTTAAATTAGTTTACCAGTTTATTTATATCCCCAGTTTGGCAATAAAAATGCCACCATTGGTAGTACTGAGGAATCTTAGATACATCTTACTTAGATACACCTCTGTGAATTAGTTAAAAAGAAATAATAAGCAACACGATTCGTTTTTGGCTATATAAACCGGGCAAATGTAGGCTGTTTCAAAAAATCTAGGTAGATAATAATGCAAACACTTATAAACTGAAAATAGCAAGTCAGACCGTTTCACACTCACCTATACCTCGAACATTATTGTACTTAACATTCTCCAGGATGCAAACACTGATTTACATTTATTTGTGGATGTATTGAGATGATACTGTCGTTATGTTTGAAGTTTTGTGAGAAGAATGCATCTCATCATCATCATGAATCTTTAAGTACTTAGTGTATTTGGCTTTGGATGTTCTATTTAAAGTTCAAATAAATTAAACAAACCACGCCCTTCTCTTTTCATGGGTGACATAGGCAACCAAAATGGGCAGCAGCTTCCTCTTGTGCGGTAATAACACCACACTGCATGGTGCCAGGGTGGGTAGGATGGGACGCTTGCACGACCCTGGCTCAGGGAAGACTAAGTAAATAGCCTAGATTCAGTTAACATGACACCAATCACTACTAAAATAGGCAGACGAATGACCAATGCCCGGCTATACTTATTTCGGCCTCAGAAAGGTAGGTAAATTGTCCCATAACTGCACTTCTAGATTTCGTGAAAAGATCTAGGCCTAGCAAGCAGCTCAGTCATTTGACTGAGCTGCTTTGGGCCCTGAACAAAATCCTGGTTGCACCTATGCTATGCTACGATTACCAGTCGGTTTTCCAAGGGTGGTGTGAGTGTGACGGTCAAGGAAAGTCTGCCCATGACAGGTGTGGCCCTAAGACTCTATGGGCTGATGTGTGTTCCCGAAAATCCGACTACCCTTTACCTAACAGAAAACCTTTGAGCAGACGTCAAATTCATTTCAATCACAGTATTGTTAGGTCACACAAAAATACAGTAAAAACTAGGCACAAGATGCAGTGACGCAACTCCTGCGCAGCTACACTTTCACTCGCGTGGACAATGGCTCCAGACTCTTGTTGTGCATAAAATTCCGCATGCTACAATAGCCGGATGATGTATGCTTGACTAATAGTAAACACTTACATGCTCCACGACAAATTGTTTTGACATGTAGCTTTGTAGTTTTAGTGTGGACATATTGGGCTATTTGGTGGTTAGACACGGGTTTTGTACGAGGTCACCTATCATACGAGAGGTATCTATAAATAAAATATGATATTAGATGCTTATTTCTTCATTTCAAGTTCTTCTTAAACGTTTGTTTGTTCTCTTGAACTAGTTTATAAATAAAAGAGAAAGGGATCACACACTTCGACTCACAGTCAGTGAATTAATCATCAGAAGAGTAATATATTATAAGTAGGTTACTTATCTAAAGCAGATATTATACGGTTCAGGGGGTCTACTAACTAAGCACGAAGTCCGTGGTTTCGGCCTTAGTTACGAGCGTTTCCTACTCCCTATCACAGACGGACATACGATTATTTCAAAATTTTCAAAGAATGAATAACAACACGATTTGACAGTATTCCCTACTACCGATGTGTTTTTGCCCGTCCGAAAAGTTGAACTTGACACTTGTTTTGTTCACTCCTACGTTTCGGGCTACTTTCGGACGGGCAACTATCTTTGTTGACGGACTTAGGGAGTAGGCCCCCAGGTTTATGGTCAAAGTTCGATTTAAAAATATTTAGACAGAAGTGATAGCGAAACGGTTGAACGCTTGTTTTCCATGGAGGAGGCTCTGAGTTTGATCGCGGCCCGCATCCACCTCTGAATTCATGTGTGGATCAGAATTTCATTATCATTTGCGTTAATTTGAAGGATATTATCGTGAGCAAACTAGGACAACTGAGAGCCTTAAAAATAGTTTTTGGTGGTGTATATAGCCGCCAACCCGCACTAGGCCAGCGTGGTTGACTAAGGGTGGATTCGACCAAATGCCATGTAATACCGGAGTAACTAACCCTCGAATAATTTTACTCCTTGGTTTTACTCTCAGATAACTTCGTTTGCGTTTTTCCATAGTAAACGTAGAGTAGCCAATACTAGGTATTGTAACTCTAGAGTTGATTGACGAATGATGAACGAACATGTAAACCAACTAAAATCGAAATACAACTGTTTATGAAGCGTAACACAAGATTTTATGTCCATATAATTTTGCCGGATTATAAATGGTGTCAAGTCAACTGTCAATGACTTTTTATACGAGTTGAGGTTATCTTTTCACAGTTGCTTGTAAATGATTTTGTGTTGTGGTAATTTAAATAAAATGTCTCAAGAAAAAAGGAAACGTAGCCCAAATTGGTTACCTTCTGAGAAAAACTTGCTGTTGGAACTCGTGGAAAAACATTTCAGCGTCATAGAAAATAAAAAAACAGACGGTGTTACGATGAAGGAAAAACTTGCCGAATGGCAAATTATATCCCACGAGTATAATAGCGAAATAACCTACTATGCTTTAAACCACAAAGGATACGAAAACACAGCTGTCAAAATGTAGCGGCCGCCATTATAATACTCTCGGATAACTTGTTTACTCCAAGAACTTTGGCGGTATAGCAATTTACTCTCGGATAGGCAGATATTCCTGGTTTAAGATTTGGTAAAACGAAAAGTTCTCTAACTCTAGAGTAATTAGTGATTTTATTCGTAGGATAAGACTTATACAAGTTTGGTCGAATCCGCCCTAAGGCATAAACCGTTCTCATTCTGAGAAAAGGCCCGAGGCCAGTACGGCTGTCCCATTTCAAAACCTATGAACTTATGAAGGGACACTTTTTACAAAAATCGTTTTATAGCATAATCTTGCTAACCTGGAAAGTCTACCAAATATAAAAACACCAGCGTTCAAAACTCACATATTAAAGTAGTTATATTTAAGGTAGGACCGCACTAGGCTGAACTGCACCGCAGCGGAACTGAGCGACACGACGCGTAATTTTTTGGTAAGCCGCACTTGAATTGCAGCGGCGCTACAAAAATATATTCAGTAGCTAGGCAACCTCTGAGCAAGATGAACGACGAAATGAATAATAATATGATTATTATTTCCTTGTTGTGCGAGGAAAAGGAAAGGATCGAGCAAGAACAGGCAAGAAAAAAGCAAAGAATATGGCTGCATGACGTATTGAACTCGCGATATGAAGAAGGCGAGTATTTTACGCTTTTGCCACGACTTAAGAAGGATCCAATAAGATTCCATACTTATTTTAGAATGTCTCAATATTAATTTAATGAGTTATTACAAATTATGCAGCCGCATAAACAAAGGATGGACACACTATTCCGAAAAGCGATAAGGGTGGAATGAAGTTTGTCGAACCGCACTCCGCGGCAGCGGAACTACACGTCGCGACAGGTTGCGACACTTTTGGTCAGTTGCACAACTTTGCCGCGCAGTTCAGTTGCAGTGCAGTTCCGTTGTCGCTTAGTGCGTGTTGTCTCATATAATTTTATATAAAGAATATTATGACGCGTCGTGTCGCTCAGTTCCGCTGCGGTGCAGTTCCGCCTAGTGCGGTCTTACCTTTAAGCATCGATACCTAGTAAGTGCCATTCACTGCCTCTGATCATTTTAAAACCTAGTAAGTCACTTTAACCACATGGTTTTACCTAACATAATATTTTCAAAGGCTGACCGATTTAACGTTTATGCGCTCTCCTGTAAAATTTCGTTTTAAGCCCTTACTAGGTTTTGAAATGGGACAGCCGAGTAGTAGGACAGTAATGATGTGTTTGTTAGTCATAAAACGATTTTTAAAGAAGAACTATTGAAGTTGTCTTGTGCGTTTGTGGCACACACGATGATACGACACAGTTTTAAATAACTGCAACCCACTGCAGTGCAAACCGTAACAATTGCAAAAAAATGCATTACCTATTTCTTGTTCCTGTGTAACAGCGTTTGTTTAAGCATCAATTAGATGAGTATCTTGTACATATATTATGTACCACGATCCACAATAGTGTTATTGTAGATGCGTGTGAGCATGAGATAATGAGTCGTTATGACACAACTAAATAACTTAACCTGACTTTATAAGGATTTAATTTGCTAATTATGATTTTAATCTTCAGATAAGGTAGGTTTAGGGAAAATGGTAGGTAATAAGTTTAGCGCGGGATAGATGACGATGGTCAGCAACCTGCTTGACTAATGTTGAGACTACCAGAATATAGTGAAGGGCTACCACATGATATTAGGAAGAACTTGTAAAAGAGAAGAAAAGTGTCTATGAAAGAGAGTGTATCTGTATGCCGTCTACGTCTTATTTAAATTAGGTACGTTAAAAAAGATTCTTGATTATTATTATTTTGCTGAAGGTTTTATATTTTTCTATTTTGTGTGGTTTAAACAAGTCATAAACATGCGATTACAGCAATTGCTAGCGATTAGCTGTTATCCATTGAAGAGTTCTATTGCCTATCTCCGAAGGTCTTCATCAGATCTTCACCAAAAATGGGACCACTTTGGGAGAATATTTCTTCAATCAAACAAGAATAATTAAAGTCAGTTCACAATTGGCGACGACATAGCAAAACATACAAAAGAAACCACCTCGAATTGAAAACCATCCCCTTTTTTTTGGAACTTCCCTCTCTCGCTCCTTCTGATTATAATTTCATATTCCCTGGTGGGACAGCTTTCCTTGTCTTTCTACTTCCTTTCGCTCTCTCTTTGACATCGACGTCGGAAACATTGAATGTCGGCGTATCCCTATGCACTGCATCTGCTCCAGCAGGTTTCAAGCATAATCAGTCTATTACTGTCTTGCTGTTAAGCACGGGCCTATTTTCAGATTGAGAAGGGTTCAGGCCTTACTCCAGTTAGTGGTCTGGTGCGGGTTGGCGGACTACACATACCATCGAGAACCTTTTGCAGCACTCTCGATGTGCAGGTTTCCTCATGATGTATTTCTTCACTGTTATCGCAAATGTTAATCAAATTCTGATCCGAATTTTGAAAAGACAGAGATGCTGGCCTGTTATTTTTTTTATCGTATGAAAATCCTCATGGATTCCCTTCATCCGGGGAAGACGGACGGACGGATCTAGTATTTCTGTGGGCATTGCCCCAAGTCCTACTGAGAAGCGCGCGCGGAACACGGCGCGCAGTCTTCTCGAGTCTGTTACTGGTCGGGCGACGAGTAGAGATGTGGGCCTAGTCTAACTTAAACCAGCCTGCATGGAAGTCAAGCATTCAACCACTGGGTTATCACTGCTTTTAGGTTTTATATAATCTATACGAGTATTTTCTAACCAAGTAGTTCTAAAACCGTAAGCGTGACAATATGCACGTGTACGATATACAGATGGCCGTTATCTGCCTTCAATCAGTTTGTCTGATCGAAACTAAAGGCTATGCGATTAGGCATGATTGTGTTTATGTGTGTATTGTGTATGTATTTGCAGTCTAGACGTTATATAAATATTTCACTGCATACTTAAAAGACTGATAAGGAAATAGTGCAACTTTGATTTGTAACTCTTTTCTGTTAAGACTTAAAACGTAAATATGTAAATTAATGTTTATAAGCTGGTTTGGTGTGGATAACATCTTTGTCTTTCAAAGTCTACTGCTGGTTATAGGCCTGTCTGAAGTTGTGTCTTAATAGGTCCCGAAAATCCTAGTTCTTTATCCCGTGTGGGGATGGTCTAGAATATATATTTTCCTCACCGAACACTGGTAAAGGTCCCGGGAATCCGATGGATGCGAGAAGCACAGGACCGGTCGATATGGCGATGCTTGGGGGAGGCCTATCTCCAGCAGTGGACGTCTTTTGGCTGAATGATGATGATGACACTGGGAATAGACGCGTGTTGTAAGATTCAGCAAAATGCTTGGTGGTAGGGTCTATACGGTCCGCCTGGCTAGCTACCTCCCATTAAAGTCCAGTGCCAAGCAGTTTACTGTATTCCGTCGTGTGTATGTGAGAGCCAGAGGGGTATAGGGAAGTCCCTGTTTATCTTTGTTTATTTGATTCATGTGCCCCATCTTAGACCTTGTCTGCACCTCCATCATCACCATCAGGTGCCAAAGGGGTCAAAAGTGGCCAAGTAAAATAATAAAAAAAAGTTTAATTTATCTTATTTCGTTTTTCGATGCGCTTGTTGTCTAGTAATTGTTCCACGTTACAGTTTTTCGGTACATTTAGTTAACAATTAGATTGTGCAACGTTTTCCTTTTGATCAAGATAGATGATAATATAATAAAAGGCGCAGTCAGACTGTTACGCGAGTTTTAGACTGTTGTAATACTTTTTTGACCTTTGTTTAACTTCCTAACATAGTTTTAGAACACGAATCGTTTGATGTCACGATTCATTGCGGTTTTTCAGCTACCTTTGAATTGTAGCACCGCAAACATTTTGCCATGGATTATGAGGAACTCTCATATCATCTTTTAGGGGGTAAAAGTTAGTCAAGGATACATTCTATCTCTGCACAACATTTTATCCATATTAGATCAGCTGTTATAACATCATTCACACATTAACAGTCAGAAGGATGGGCAGCAGCGTCTTTCAGAGCCGCTTGTAAGGTTTGATAAGAACAATCTCTGATCACCGCCGTCCGTCTGCCAGGCGTGGTGATTATGGCAATTTGCACTATTACCGTTAATTGTAGTGGTGATAGAGATGCATGTTTGGTAGAAGACATTTGCAGGGTTTCTGAAAGGCTTTTTATATTTAATCCGTTGTCAAATCTCATGTGATTGAATGTGATTGGTCGAACAAAATACCAACAACCAATCACATCACTTTGACCTAAGATTTAGATGATTAGTTAATTTGATCAGCCTTTCAGTAACCGGTGTACTATCAGTAATATTATCTTAGGGTACAATTTCTTAAGAATCAGGGCTGTCTCGCCTTGTAAATAATATCGTTTCAGCTGAATAAAAGTATTTTTATTTAAAGAAAAATAAGAACCTTTTAACCGGAACTCCAGGCACAATTAGTAATTGATACTGTTGCAACAAATAAGCCGTAAATAAGCGCTATTAAAAGAATACAATTGCCTGAACAACTCGCTACAAGCGTACTCAGTAAGTATAGTACTGTAGCAGATAACATCTTGCCATTGTTAGCGGGCTACCGGCTGCCGGCACCGGCTACCGGTAGCCGGCGCGTCGCATTGTTAACTACCGTTACTTCGAGACCTTTCAGACTTTATCGGATTATGTCGGTGAGGTCTAATCAAATAGAATGAATAGGACGGATAGGATCTTTGGTTTATTGTGACATATTACATTTCCTTGATTTTGTTGTCGATTGTCTTTACGTTCATTAAAATGTTAGAATGGAAGTCGTGTTTGTAACTTATTAACTCACGCCTGTATTCCCCGAGGGGTTGGCAGAGGTGTATAGGCACCCACATTTCGCCGTTATGTTTACTTCCCATGTAATAGGGGGCAAGTCTATTGTCATCGACCAGGCACACATCCAGAGTCCGGGCTGCTACTGAGAAATTCCATACAGAAAATTCCAATAACACTTTGCCCAACCTGGGGACCGAACCCAAGGCCTCACGCTCAGCAGTCGCGCTTGCGACCGCTAGACCAACGAGGCTTGTTTGTTAGAAGTTTTTAGGATCACTCCTGCGTCAGTAGATAAATGACAATCGACGATCGCCAGAGAATAGATACGACAATGAGATGTACTGGATTGACATAATCTTTCGACAGGTCAAGCGATCTGTTATGTCATTTCCATACATTTAATTTGCGTATCTATTCTCTGGCAATCGTCGATTGCCATTTGTCTACAATCGTTGTATCGTGGGTGCGTTTACAGACTAAATCGTCACATGCACAAACGCCTAAAACCGGATCAACTATCTATAGGCCATACAATATTTGTTCCGTGCGGGAATCGAACACACGACCCGTAGCACAGAAGCCGATTGCTCAGCTACTGCATCAAATGTGTCGTGCCGGTTTATTCATTAGATGCCCGTACCGTAGTTACAACCTAAATACTAAACATAATTTCTCACTGTAGGTGCGGAAATAAAAGGTCGCAACGTGCATAAAACATACACCAAAACACGATTTATGAACCCGCCTGCAGCAAGAAAATGTGTTTAGTATAACGATCCAATATTCCAAGATTGATTACTTCTGTTCACGGTGGTATTGTGCGCATATCTTATTTGATAACATCGCGGTAAGCGGCGCGCGCGCAGCCCGTTATCCACTGACTCACGCGCACTCACTGATTTATTATGGCATACTTTTACTTGTCACACTGACACCATCAGTTTCATCTTGAGATAATGATGCTTTTGGAGCGGTCAGCTCTTAGTATAATTAGGGACACTCATTATGTTGATCATTTTCATTTTTATATACAAAGTAGCACGAGTTCTGTAATTTCTTTCTTTGCATATTTTTTTTATTTGTTTTTGTCTCAGTAAACAGCTAAGGCTTTTGTCTTACTTTTGTTAGACTTCAACTATGAGCTCAATCTAATCACTCACCTCTACGTGCTACGATAGTCTATGATGGAGCTTAATTATACAGGGAATCCATTAATTTATCTGTAGTGTGACTAGAATTAGCAAACATAGATAGATATACTTTATTGTACACTAAAAGAAATAAAACAGCGGTCTTATCGCTTAAAGCGATTTCTTCCAGACAACCATTGGATGGAAAGAATTGCTAAGAAAAATATATATAAAGGCAGTTTGCAGCGTACAAATATATAACCTAATAAAAATCGGGAATTAACCAAAGAACTAAATATACAGTGCATTTCACAATAGGTGCACTTCTTATAATGGGCATTTCTCAAAATGAGGACTTTGCAAATTGTGCAAATTTTGCACAGTGCACATTCTGCGTCAGATACCCTGTAGGATATCTCGGCAGTTCATGGCGGCGCTGCTAGCAACGACAGAGGCTATCAACAACATCTATGTCAACTGTGACACTATGACGCCGATTCTGACGGGCACCGACTAAAAATAATTAAAAATATTACTATCTTTTATTAAAATCTTCTTCTTCTATCGTGTCAGCACGAGTTATACGAAAATAGCTCATGTTGTGGTGAAAAGATTAGCCAGTCAGCAAGGTTGGTAGCGAGGCTGACTGCCCAGGGTGCGCCGGACGTACTTAAGTATCGTCACTCGTGGAGGCTCTTTTCATGCACCCCAAACTTTTCATTAAAATGCAAAGCAGGAGAAGGAAATTTTTTTGAGCTGTCAAACTATTTTACTTTTTGAATATCACCGTGTTTTAAAGCGGTAGAGACAGAGGTGTCGTCTAATGTCCGGTTTCTATGGCCAAAAACAGATCGTTTTGTTTGCCAATGTTAGCATTTTTTATTGCTAAACTCGACATATAAATAAATAGACTCGTAAGCTAATTGTACATGGGGCCCAATTCTCCTAAAATAAATTGTTGCCAAACGCAATCGAACCACAACCGTCAGCCAGTTTTTGTTTTCGAAAACTTTCAAAATTATTGATTTTGTTTTTTGTGTCAAACGATTTGATAGCTTTTGAAATTGAGAACTGTCTGAATGAACGGTTCGGCCTTGGTTCGGTTGTGATTTATCAAGATTTATTTTAGGAGAATTAGGCCCATGTTATAGCTACTGACTTATTAGAGGATCTACTGTGCAAAGCTATTGGCTCTTTCCTTTTTGTTGGTAAAGATACAAAGTTTGAATTTTTACTAATAACGCTCGGTAAATCATAGGTATCGGCTATAAATCTGTTTGGTTTAACAGCTTTTATATTTTTCCATCTCGTTCTTGTTTTATTTTCAAATAATGGATAGCAACATTTTTAGTCGGTGCTGAAAAGAATTGGGGAATTTATCATTTTTTTGTTCCGTATTTGGCCTTCCCTCGACTGCCTAGATAAATACGTGCAGGGAACTATTGCAGTAGTATCACAGATTACGTAATAGTTACTAGAATGAAATTTAATCCACTCTGCGGCCTGCGCTACTCGGTATCATGAACTTGACCGTGTAATGTTCAGTGGCCAGCTGAGAACGTCAATGAAAAGTTCTTCACCATCAGGCTAAGAAGGTCAATGAGTTAGCGCACTTGTTAGCTACAATTAGCGGGTCATGTGACCCAGCTGCACGCTTATAGGGCGCACACCTTGTGACCCGCCTTCGCACTTACAGGCGATACTCTATTTTTATTCTTTTACGGTACAAATAATCATCAATCAGTAATAAACGCGATGTCTACCAATAGTAGGTCACATCGATGATATAAACATCTTTTGAGAAAGGTCTTAGTACTTTGTAGTCATGTCTGCAGACCGGGCTACACTTTCAATCTGACGCAGCTGCACTTGGGTTATTTTTTAATTGTGTATTGTTATTACGCACTTGAAAGTAGTGACTGAAAAGTTGTGAAGTAAAAGGTTAGCTTGGTATGAACATGTTATGCCGAGGGAAGACAGTCATGTGACTAGAAGAGTGTTAAATATGACTGTGGATGAATATACAAGTAGAAGTAGGTCAAAGAAAAGATGGATGGATTGTGTGAAGGATGATAGGTAAGAAAAGAGTAAGTACTGAGATGACGGCTATCATAGGAGAATGGAAGAGAAATAGATATACACATATATTTTATTATTTATATATATGTAATTTATATTTATCTTAGGAATTCGTATTAAGTAGGTATATTCAGTTCAAAATTGTCAACTCTTTTTTATTTTATTTTTTTGCCGTATCTATTTCGATGCTTTTCTTTTTAACCCAAAGGTTGACTGGTAGAGAATGCCTTATGGCATTAAGTCCGCCTTATGTACCACCATAATGCATAGAAGTATTAATAAATAAATATATGTTATGCCGACCCCATCTAATGTGGGATATGGGTAGGGAGATGATTAATTATTACGCACTTATTCGTCTTATTACTTTGCGACCCGATACACTTGTATGTGACGCACTTGCTACATCAACGACACAAGAAGGACCATTTTTTATCTGTGGTGTACGCGGCAGAGTGTACACTCGCTGTCTACGATTACCAGGTCGCCTTGTCGCTCGGGGCGCACCTGCGACCCACCAACATACTTTAAAACAACATTACTTGCACTTGTCTTATTGTTGAAGTCGTTAATGGTGTCTTGGAATTTATTTAATAACCGCTTGCTATTTAATTGTAATTAACTAACAGGAATTCAAGCATTGAATGTATTAGATGTTAGCTACGAATACGATGTTGGGCTTATTTTAATGATTTTGGGAAACCCCGAATCAGGTTTTGCAAAGTAATTTTCGGTTTGGTACGGGTGCTTATCGGTGACTCATTTACCTTTTTTTTTTCTTTAGTAGGAATAGTAATTAAAATGTCTTATTTATTTATAAGGTACGATAGGGTACCTGGGTACGTTTACGTATTCTTGTGGATAAAAACCCTTTTATAAATAAAAAAAGGGATTCAAGTACAGAAGGTATCTAGTAGTGAGCCCTAATTTTAGTAAAATAACGTCTTTTAAGTTCGACTTTACTGGAGCTTAGACTACAATAAAGTATTAGCATATTGTATTCCGACGCTTTATTGTGTTCGTACAACAGTAATTCAGATATTATTCCAGCTAAATAAGTTAACGGAGACAATAGTTTCCATTCTGAAACAAAGGCAACTCAATTACATTGGGGTCGTGCCTCCGCGGCCGAATGCCGGAACTTTTGCCGGGATAATCCACATTTACATATGTAACACCTAAATATAATCTCCAATTTGTAACTAGTTGTGTGACTGTGATTAAATTGTCGTGCCAATTCTGATATCCATATCACTTTCGGGTCTATGGCTTTCGTTGATAGCCTTACTCGTGTTCGTGAAAGTAAGAAGGCTATTTATCGTACATTGACTCTAATTCATTGACGTAATGTCACGTGATTGGGATTTTCCAAGCGTGCCCCGGACCTCCGGTGAATAAATAAAACATATTCAAACTAATAAGCACATTAAATATTAGTCAGACGCAAATAATTGCACTAACTGTACCGGGATTGCAATTTGAAATGAGTATGATATAGTGATTCACAAGACACCGTTAGCAGTCTATGTTCTGGCGCAGTCTAGATGTAACGTCGATCTGTGCTCTAGATCGGCGCGCGCGCAAGGAGGCCGCGCTTTATTGACGTCTGTCGCCCGCCAGGTGAAAGTGTACGGGACTTTCGCGCCGAACATCTCTCTCTCTTTCACACACATATGCAAAAAACACATTAATAGCTTGTTCTAAATATTAACGAACAAAAAATGCTGTAACACTTCGTGACACAAAAATGGAACATGAAATATCTGATAGAACAAATGTTAGCTGTATCTTAATGACATGTGTTCTAGTTAGAAACGTACTTTTACTTTTTACTTGTGTCTAAAATAAGTCTAACGATTTGAATGAATGAGTAGGCTGTCTAAAGAGGCTCAGGTCTTGACGCACGACACAGGATGTCATAATTAGCCGTACGCCGAGTTCATTTAACCATGACATTTGCAAGTGCATATAATTTTACACCTTTGTCTGCGCGTTCGAAGTCGCATAACCGATTTATACCGCCTTACATAATTTACGTAACCGAGGACCAATAGCAGAAGTGCTGCTAACCAGCGCAAATAACGGGCAACATCAAAACATTGGGCATCGCAACCTCTGACCAAGGTGATGATATCAATGTCAGCGTTTATTTTTAAGAAATTATTAGCGACATTGTAATAAATATTACGACTTATGGTGGCCCGATATCGACGATAATTAAGTAAATTTTCTGGTGATAAATCATCACGGTCGAATTAGGACTATTAGAACCTTTAATTGAGCAAGTTCAGACGTAATTTGCAGGTGGCTGTGGCTTTAAATATTGAACGAAATGATCGAAAAGTGTCGTGAGAGCGTACAGGGACCAAAAAATCCGCGATTCAAATTAAGAATTATGAGTTTTAAATCTGACAGGGCTTATCGACTTCCTTGTGGAAAGTTTCGTTAAAAAAGTATCTTGGTTGCTTTTTAGAGTTAATAAGTTTTTAAGAAACGAATGTCTGTTGTATTTATATAGAAAGTTATGTATACTTAGAAAGTAATTTGTTAAATTATAACTTGTCAGTAGATAAGTACAGTGACACTATTGCTTCTGAACTACTGACCCAATTAGTCAAATGAGGTTTTTATCGATTTTACTACCACGCGTATCGAAGGACCAAAATAATATTCGTAGTACAACTTCACTTTTGGAACGACATATTTTTATTACTCATCCTACCAAAGTGTAGTACTATAAGAGACTACTTGGTATTCAAAGAAGCATATAAGATGATGTATATAATGTGGGTCACGTTGGTAGGAAGCTGTGACTAAGCCAGGGTTTTCCTCTGCATGTGTATGTACCACGGCCTCTGCCGCCCAATGTCAGGCCCGTACATATATGCATTATATATAGCCGGCAATAAAATATGGCATTGTGGCTACGGATAGGAAATTTAGATCTTATTTCTGTACATTTTTTCCGAGACATTGACAATATTATCCCGCGCGTAAATCGTGGTCCTTAGTGAATAATTACCTATGCTTACTTATGTAAAGTGTAGCCACTATTTACGAATTTACATAGCACAGCTTATTTGGCTGGTGCAACTTTGTGAAATAGTTAGCAAATTATCAAATAACGCAATACTGAATATTATACGTTCATGTTCTTGTGAAGCAACGTAGTTAATATTTCAGGATTAATTAGCTCCGTATAAATAAACAGCTCTTACGTGAGAGTTTCCCTCTTTAGCGGCGGTTGGATATGACAGGAGATGAATTTAAAAAAAAGTCTAATGTTTGGAATTCTACGTTATAGTAAGCTCATCTCAGAAGTTCTCTAAAATCAGAGCTGTTTATTAATTACTCAAGTACTGTAATTATAGATGCAATAGATAAACAATGGCAGGTGTCGTCCTAGGACGACGGCGGGGCGATACCGGTATTGCCCTTAATTAACGGTATATTCAAATCAATCGATCAATCACTGCCTTGCTGGTCAAGTGATCGCAAGCGCGACTGCTGAGCGTGAGGTCCTGGGTTCGATCCCCAGGTCGAGCAAAGTGTTATTGGGTTTTTCTGTGTGGAATTTCTCAGTAGCAGCCCGGAGTCTGGGTTTATGCCTGGTTGATGGCAATTGGCTCACCTCTTATAACATGGGACTTAAACATAACGGTGAAATGAGGGTGTACACTTCTGTCCAACCCTTCGGGGATTACAAGCGAGATGTTATATCGATCTATCAACAAACTCAGTCCAACGCAGTCCATTGTTAGATATACAGGGTGACTGGATCTGCACCCGCCATAGCAAATTCGCAGATAGAGGAGGTCATTTACTAATTATTGAACTTTACTTTACTTTTTTGACGACACGTTTGGTGCAGTGGCTAAGCAATTGGCTTCTGCGCTACGGGTCGTGGGTTCGATTCCCACACGGAACAAAAATTTGAATGGCCTACAGGTGGTTGTTTCGGGTCTGGGCATTTGTTTGTGAGATTTGTGTCTGTAAACGCACCCACGATACAAGAAAAATCTTAGTGTGGGGCAACGTTTTTTTTTAAAAAGAAAAAAAAAAAGAAAAAAAAAAAAAAACTTTACTTTCCATAATCTTATTTTTTTAATCCTATTTTGAGGGAAGTTCCGACGTATTTTAATCACAGATGTTTATGACTACCAACAAATAATAAAAAAAAAAACTAAAGTAATGCAAAATACTTAAATTATGAAAGTTTGAATGTCAAATTTTGGAAAAATCTCAATAAAACATAAAAATTTACATATCTCCTAAACTATAAAACTTTAGCTAGGGAAAGTGAGGTCATTGGCAAATGTCTTCCTCTATATGCGAATTTGCTATGTCGGGTCAGACCTACACAACTCGATTTGTTTTCATCTCTTTCTTTCTCTCATTAAGACACATTCTGTTCTACTCTGCCTAGGCTTCTCCCAACTGTGCTAGGTTCAGCTTCTAGTCTAACCAGATGCAGCTGAATACCTAGCATTTTACAAGGAAAGACTGATACCTTAGCACCCCGGTTTCTGGGCGATACCAGATCCAGTCACCCTGTAGATCTCAAGAAAGAAAGATGATTTATTTTGCAAATATGGATACAAAATCATCATCAATCAATCAATCATGGGTACAAGTCTCATCCAAGTCGCATTACACCTCGATCACTGCCTCTCTCATTCGGTTTTACTGAGTTACCTTCTTCGGGTCGTCGGACTCAAGCTAATAGTCTTCGCAATACTATAAATAGCCTCGAAGCAGGGTAATATTCTACATGTGCAACAAGCATGCTCGTACATAACACCTTATGTAACTGTGTACCGTACCTCGATGTCTGCCGCCCCTCAGCATGCGGCGCACGCGCACCGTTCACCCACAGACGTTCACAGAAACATTTCTATTTTACTACTCGATACTGATATTTGATGAACTTCTGGTAGTGTTTGTAGTGATGATGTCTAATTGCTGATATATTGAGCTGATAATTTGCAAGACAGTACAGACTGTAAATTAGTTTCTGGCTCGATAAGTAATTTTGACTATTTTACAGAGTAATATTCGCATCCAGATATATTATGTATTTTTATGCTGATAAAGTTTTATTATTAGATAAATATTTAAATTAACTTTTTGCTCAAACAATATTTACATAATTACAAATAAAAGTATATACCTACAAAAAAAATAAAAATATATCCTAATAAAACCAATATACACTTCTCATCAAAAAAATCGAAACACTTCCGAAATTATCTTTGTGGCGACAATTAAACAAAAAACAAGCATTCATTCATTATAGAAAAAACATAATTTAGTAGCTGGAAGTATGGCCTTTACAACGGTGTACGAAACTTCCAAAATTTTTTTTTTTTTTCAATTTTTATCCTATAAATGAATGGAACATTGTTTTGAGATAAACTTGTGTTTAGAGTTGGAGTACATTTGTCGTGCAAAAAACGCAAAAAAGCGCATGACTTTAAAATTTTCTGTTTGTAATTTGTTGATTAGGCTCCGTGACGTCTGTTAAAAAGTTTTTTTTCTAACACACATGCATACTTCACCCGCAGCAGCCGCCCAAGAAGTGGCATTGCTGAATTCTGGGACTAGTCAGCGTGTTGTGGCTGCAATCTTGCATCTAAGCCTCTTGTCTGTTCATAGAGTGTACCAACGCTATCGGGAGACTGGTTTATTTACGCGCCGTCCAGGATCTGGTAGGAATCGGGTCACTTCTGCGTGAGACGGCCGGTTTATTGCAACCGTTTGTTTGCGAAATCGACGCCTTCGCGCTTTTCAACTGCAGCAGCAGTTCCGAGTAGTTCGAAGGGTGACTGTAAGTGGCTCTACGATTTGAAGAAGATTGAAGGAACGTAGACTGGTACCACACAAGCCAGCTAATAGGTCAAAATTAACAACAGACCAACGAAGAGCTCACCAAAAAAAATCGAAACACCTCGCAAGTTTTTGTTTTGAATGGATTATTAGAAAAACGTGTTTTTTTTTTTAAATAAATTCTAAATGCCATTTAATAGTAGGTAGCATAAGGTTTAGAATTCCTTACGTTGATGTTCCATAATTTTACTCTCGTCAGAAAAGAGATCCTTGCTCATTTGTAGGTTTGAACAATTTAAGTGCACAAGTGCAAAGTTAAGGCGCGCTCTTCGATGGTCTGTTGTTAATTTCGGCCTATTAGCTGGCTTGTGTGGTACCAGTCTACGTTCCTTCAATCTTCTTCAAATCGTAGAGCCACTTACAGTCACCCTTCGAACTACTCGGAACTGCTGCTGCAGTTGAAAAGCGCGAAGGCGTCGATTTCGCAAACAAACGGTTGCAATAAACCGGCCGTCTCACGCAGAAGTGACCCGATTCCTACCAGATCCTGGACGGCGCGTAAATAAACCAGTCTCCCGATAGCGTTGGTACACTCTATGAACAGATAAGAGGCTTAGATGCAAGATTGCAGCCACAACATGCTGACTAGTCCTAGAATCCAGCAATGCCACTTCTTGGGCGGCTGCTGCGGGTGAAGTATGCATGTGTGTTAGAAAAAAAACTTTTTAACAGACGTCACGGAGCCTATTCAACAAATTACAAACAGAAAATTTTAAAGTCATGCGCTTTTTTGCGTTTTTTGCACGACAAATGTACTCCAACTCTAAACACACGTTTATCTCAAAACAATGTTCCATTCATTTATAGGATAAAAATTGAAAAAAAAAAAAAATGGAAGTTTCGTACACCATTGTAAAGGCCAAACTTCCAGCTACTAAATTGTGTTTTTTTCTATAATGAATTAATGCTTGTTTTTTGTTTACTTAATTGTCGCCACAAAGATAATTTCGGAAGTGTTTCGATTTTTTTGATGAGAAGTGTATAAACTAAAATAGGGCATCAAAATATTCCTCCTCATCGCTGTCGACTAGTAACGTGCCCAGAAGGCTGGCAGCATTGCCACGTTGTATGGCAATGCTTATCTTTTGACCAAAGTAGAGGCCAGCCTTCGGATCACGGGATGTGTCGACAAGCCTATGTTAGTTTTTGTTTTTTTTTAAGGATGTGAAATCATCATATGTCTCCTTCCGGGCTCTTCTCCTTCTGGGCTGAGCGGAAGAGAGTGTCAGACTCTTACTGGCTAAAACAGAGGCGCGCGTGGAACACAACGTGCCGCCGACCTGGGCCTGTGGGCCTACTCCCTAAGTCCGTCAACGAAGTTACTCGCCCGTCCGAAAGTAGCCCGAAACGTAGAAGCGAAAAAAACAAGTGTCAAGTTCAACTTTTCGGACGGGCAAAAATACATAGGTACTAGGGACAACTGTCAAATCGTGTTGTCATTCATTCTTAGTTTGGGCCCCGAAATAATCGTATGTCCGTAGGTGATAGGGAGTAGGAAACGCTCGCAACTAAGGCCGAAACCACGGACTTCGTGCTTAAAGAGTAGACCGCCTGGTTCTAATCGGACGGCGAGCCACCCAATGCTCGCCGTCCGCAGGCCCGCGTAGTTTTTATGATAGTCCTTTTTTTCCTTACAAACTTTTCTTTGCTACGAATATTAATATTACTTATTTAGGCATCCTTTCCTTATATGTGGCCTGAATAGAGCCTCCACTCTATATATCAATAAATAAGACCCGCTATCCACCTCTGAATAGTAAATACAGCGCTACATCATCCACATAAAAAGAAATTGTGGGCCATCATAAAGGTCCCCGCCCACGGCCCCACTCTGCAGGCTCGATAGATCGACGCTTATTTACGTTTCGGACGGCGGAAAACTATGCGTATTTTCGGTTCATTTCATATTCTTGTAACGTATGGGCGAAGGTCGCGATGGACGCACGGTGACAGGCACCATGTATATTATGTATAAATAAGTGTAATATGTGGCTGTGTTAGATATGTTCCGCGTACTTCACGTGCGTAACAATCAGTTATTGTTTTCTAAACAGTTAGGTCACGTGATTGGATTTGTTTTTATTTGTGACGGTCGTCTACCCCTTGTTTTGGCTTCCGTGAACTATGGTATGTAACGATTTTAAGTTATTGAATTTCTGCTGATTAAATTGCTATCATAAGAAATTATTTATATATTTTTTCCAAGAAGTTCAGCTCATTTACGAAGTATTACACAGGATTATCCTTTTCTGTAAATAGAAATGAAAATATTAACAGAACATTTATTGCTTGTAAATACAACATTACAAGCTTAATTGCAGGGTTATGAGCGGCAGATTTAACTCAGTGAATGCATGTATTAAGGATAAACTTTTCCTTATTACCTTACCACAGTATATGCGTTTCACACACCAAGGTATCTTGAAGTCAGCCAATACTATAGTAAGCACTTTACAGGCTGTTAACGAATTCGTGTAATTCCTTCAAACCGCGTGATCTACTGGTGACACAGATTAACCGTAAAAGGGATTTTTTGAAAATCAACTGAAAAATAAATTGAATATAAAATCTTAATTTTCTATTTCTGAGTCATTTTAGAGCCCCGAGTTAACTAACTGCAAAGAGCGATATCGCGTTAGTCTTGCCCGCCAGCCGCGTCGCCGTGCTTTCATTCATTTATGCGTGGCATCGAAATGTTTAAGCGCATGACATTATTTTTTTTGCAAAAAAAACTTCTTTTTTACTGAATCCTTGTTAGATGGTTTAGATAAGATCACTTTCCCCTACCTCATGAAAAAAAAAGATTTTTATTTTTTGATTTTTAATCAGGATAATTCCCGTGCGGGGCCAATGTACACCAGTAGATCGTGTGGTTTTAAGGAATTACACGAATTCGTAAACACCCTGTATACAAGGTGTAACATAACTAATGCGCAACCTCTTAAGGGGTCACTGTACTCATCATTATGAACAACTTTTACTATGGGACCAAAACTGAAATCGCGAAAAAAAATCAGCTGTTCCCTACATTTATGTTCGCATAACTCTTCAAAATGTAGGGAACAGCAGATTTATTTTTTCGCGATTTCATGTTTCAAATCAATCAAATCAAATCATTTTTTTTATTTCACATAAACCAATATAGGCGCTTATGAAAAGTCGAATTTAGGTGCACGGTTCCAATTAGTCGTTTCCTATGGAGAAGAACCGGCAAGAAACTCCATGGTTACTCTTTTAAAAAAAAGGATATCTTTAACAACTTCAGTAAATACAGTACTATGATTTATGATAGTTAAGAGAGAACAATGTAGTTTGGTCCCATAATAAAAGTTGTTCATAATGATGACTACAGTGGCTCCTTGAGAGGTTGTGCGTTATTTATATTACAGCTTGTATAGTTCATCAGTTTGCCTTTAAACACAAAAGTGGAAGACATGAATATGCAAGCTCATAATTCACGAAAACTTGTTGCTCATTATAAGGCTTATGATCACAAGGCGGACACTTGATGTGTTCCGGCAACTGCAACTACAAGGGCGACAACGAGACGTACAAAAAACTTAAGTAATCAATTTAGTTAGGTATTACTGCAACATCCATACGTTTTTGTCATGTTGCAAAAAACGATGACGTTGCATTTAGTAAAACTTTTTTTCATTTTACAAACATTTTTTTTTTGTATTATAACCAGTGATCGGAAAAGGGTGAGCTTATTTACCTAAACTTGAAAGAACACAGACAAAAACTGGAGACTTCCTTACGACAACATTTTTTTTTTCGGGAGAATTTTCTCGGAGATTTTCTTTCTATTGTTTTCAAAAAATAAAAGACAATCTCCTTTTTTGAAGACAATAAACAATCTCTTTTTAAAAACGAGATTTTCTTTCTATTGTTTTAAAAAAATAAAAGACAATCTCCTTTTTTGAAGACAATAAACAATCTCTTTTTAAAAACAATGAAAAACCTGTCATCTGGTTTTCTGACAATTTTGGGAAACAAAAATAGGACACGAATTTAATTGTTTTCTGTACTATTAACATTAATATTAAATGTACTTTAGTGATGTCCCGAAACCCGGAATAATTTTCACGAAAAAAAATGTTGTCGTAAGGAAGTCTCCAGTTTTTGTCTGTGTTCTTTGAAGTTTAGGTAAATTAGTTCACCTTTTTCCGATCAAAATCAAAATCAAATCAAAATCAAAATGTTTATTTCAATTACAAAAAGCACAACTTTAAGATTTGGAGAACACCTTAAAAGGTGGCTAAGTGGAAGAGCGGAGTCTCCTAACACAAGCAATTCTTGCTTAAAAGCAAGAATTGCTTGTGTTAGGAGACTCCGCTCTTCCACTTAGCATAATCTAAATAATTGTAATTGAGTGTAAACAATGTAAAAATACAAACAAATTAACTCAATGGTAACAAGTTGGTTAATTATAATGGCAAAATAAATCAACGAAATAGTCTTACACAGAACTAGTAGACAAAATATGCGCGTATTTGTGTGATGTGTGCGAGTGTGTGTTTGTGTGATAGTGTGAGAGTGTGGAGTGTGTATGAGTAAAAATAGCTTAATACTTTACTATTATAGGGTATGAGTTTAACTGTAAGTTAAAGAGTAATTTTAGAGTTAAAAGTTAGCCCTGCGACATAGTCTTGGGATCGGAAGAAGTCAAATATGGCTTCTTCCACTAACCGTGCCCACAGCAATCCGCTATAAATCAAAATCTCACGTTAATTAAATTGGGCAGGTAGGAGGTAATAGGGTTAAATAGGCTACTGAAGCGTAGTTACAATAGACTCAACATCGTCGTAGGTAATAGTCTTAAGCCAGTCAGAAACAACTATTTTTACAATCATGGAGCTTCAGGGAGTATATACGTAGCTTTTAATTTAGCAAATTGTATAGGTGGGAAGATTGTCTTGCGTACTGCCTTTTAGCAAAAACAGATCTAACTGTGACTGTTGGAGCGACTAAATAGCTCCTTCTACTACTTGTGTTAGAGGAATCATATGAGAGAGAAGTGTGTTTTCTTAGAATGAGTTGAAGCACATAAAGTTTTCTTACAGACAGAAGGTCAGATAACTGGTAAAGGCTTTGGGTGGGAAATCTATAGGGTTTAAAGCAAAGTTCTCTGCGCCCTCTCAAGTTCTAGAAATTTTATTTTTGTTGTCCCTCCCCAGCATGGCAAACAGTAAGTGAGGATTGATTGGGCCAACGATATGTACACTTGCTGCAGAAGTTTCCTTGAAGCCACGTGTCGTAGTGTTTTAAAAGTCCATATCATTTTCCTAACTCTTTTCATGATTAGTTCGGTGTGCATGTGCCAGGACAGGCGCTGATCAATCATAACGCCTAGATATTTAGTATGTTGCAGCCTGTCAATTTTTACACATGAGCAGTCGCGGGTTGGGGGGTTGGGACAGTTGTGGATTTTTATTTGGAATTCTAGTAACGGTTGTGAGCTATTATATTTTGTGAAGCAAATGTAGTTCGATTTGGAGGCATTTAGTGTGAGGAGATTATGATTTAGCCAAGCTGCTACTTTAGCCAGGCCACACTCGGTCGACTTTTTAAGATCCGACCAAGTCTTAGCAGCAAAAACAATGGCGGTATCGTCAGCGTATGAGAATATGAGCCCACCATCTATTTTCATGTTACACAGATTATTAATGTAAATCAGAAACAAAGTCGGTCCAAGGACACTGCCCTGACCGACTCCGAAAGTGACAGTTGCCTCTGAACTAGTGTAATTCCCAATTTTAACTGTTTGCTTGCGATTGTACAGATAAGATTTAAATAGTTCAAGAGGAGGTCCCCTTATGCCGATGCTTTCGAGCCTATGTAAAAGTATGGGGACAGACACTGTGTCAAATGCCTTTTTAAGGTCAAGAAAAACAGCTAGACATTTGCTACCGCTATCCACTTTATCTACCAGAGCAGACGTTAGTGACAGAACTGCATCCTCAGTAGATTTACCCTGCCTAAACCCGAACTGAGATGGTGACAGTATTTCATGTTTAGTGAGGTATTTAATTAGGCGGGAGTTTATAAGTCTTTCAAGGATTTTTGAAATGGCCGGTAAGACTGAAATTGGCCTATAGTTTGAGGGGTCAGTCACGTCACCAGACTTGTACACAGGTGTTATTAGGGCTACTTTCAACGCATCCGGGAATAGACCCTGCTCGAAGCATAGGTTAATTAAATGGGTTATGATTGGTACAATTTGTTCGTGTGCTGCTTTTAGAAAGTTGACTTGTATTTTGTCCCAACCTGGAGCACTATCTGCTTTCAAACTCATTAAGGTGGCTCGAACCTCACCGGGGTCAGTGTCGAGCAGAACAAAAGATGAGGTCATACGGCAGTCTGTCGAGGACGGGTCAGGACGGGCATTATTTACTGCTGAGGGCTGAGAACTTGTGATACTATCTGCGAGAAGTTTGCCTATGCTAGAGAAGTAATCATTAACCTCATCAACAGATCTCTGTGGGGTAGTGGATACCTCTAGCAGTTCTAAGTTATTTGATTTTTTAGGTTTTCGCTGTGTGATGCTGTTAATGACCTCCCACGTCTTTTTGGGATTTTTGTGTGCTTTAGAAAGTTGTTCTCTGTCATGTTTTCTTTTCTGGTTTTTAATAATGCAGTTACAATGATTTCGATACCTTTTGTAGGTGATTCTTAGTATCTCGTTATATGGGTCAAGTCTCAGTCTCTTTTGCATGTGATTTCGATTAGAAATACAACGCAGCAAGCCAATAGTCATCCATGGTTTTAAGATTCTATTTTTCAAAGGTATATTCAGAGTAATAGTACTAAGTGTGACGCAATTTTGCAGCATTTCGATTAGATTATTAGTAAGCGTGTTAGGGTTATTTAGCTTTAGTAGGTCTGCCAAGTTACTAGCTTTAAGGCATTCAAGACCTTTCTTCAAATTAAAAAACGTTTTTATTTTTGAACATCTTATTACGTTCGTGTGGTTTGTGATTTTTAAGAAAGTCATAAAGTGATCAGTAATGGTTGTGTGTATGATTGCAATGGTTGCAGTTTTACTATCACTTAGTAAAACGGTTAATGGTTAAGGTACGTGAGTAAACCGTAACTCAAAAATGTTGCTTGTAAATATATTACAGGTTCCAAGAATCCAATATTAATTAGAATATTATATTTCTTGTATAAATTGAACTTCAATATCAACTCCATTGTTTAGCGCCTCATGAATTACAGGTTGATGGTTATTACAAACAGGTACGGACGAAATAAAAAGCAAAAAGAAAAATTTGCAAGCAACACATTGAGCCTGTCATGAAAGAACATCGTAAGCAACACACATACAATTTTACAGGAGAGGTATTTTATTGGTTATTTTTTACTTGTTAATAAGACATATCCGGCTCGAGATCCTTCAGGTTTCGCCAATAACTGCCCGGTTACGTAGAAATGGTCTCCTAGGACAACATACAGCAGTCCAAAAGAAAAAAAAAGGCTCTAGTGTAATCAATTAAATTATTGTAGAAAGAGTTAAATAATGAGTACTTTTGTCGCTGAAGATAAAAGTGAAGGTCGTGATTTCATGTTGTGTGTCGCTTACGATGTTCTTCCATAACAAGCTCGACATATGGGACCTAAATAGAATGATCTTTAACGAAAACTGTGGAAAAAAAAATATGGCACATAATCCATCACTAATTCACTACAACAATCTCTCTCACGGCTATCCACTATGGTGAATTATAAATGTCGTCATAATAGTAATCTTACGTATGTAAATGACACAACAATATAATCGTTCAGGGGTGATTCTATCATTACAGTTTTAGCTAATATCGGTATGTCAGGATTGCGAGCAAGGTAAACACAGTAAATAAAACCAACATAGACTCTCCACCACTGAGAGTACTTGTATTTGGGTTAATATTAGTAACATTAACTAGATCACAGTATATTACTTTACACAATTATTACAAGATCATAAAATAAGGACAAGCTAATCAGATATAAAAGGTCAGACTTCTTCAGCTGTTCAACACGGAATGCTCCCCCTTCGTCCAATGACCACCGCCTTTATAACCTCGGGTGGGCCGATCCATATCGACGACTACCCTCTCTTGTCAACATTGCCCAGTGCTACCCGCTACCGATAACACGGCCCTCCTGCAAAACACACGTCCTCGTGTGTTGGTGGTTGGTGGTTGACGCACCATCAACCCCATCGTCAAGATTGTACATCAAGGCCTGACTTCAGTGACACCTCTGGACCTTAAACAGAAACAAATAATACAGTACACATCTCGGCCACACCTGATCACTCATCTTTGACCTCGTCATGTTACTCGTGTCTTTGACCAAAGTAAAATGAAGAGCATCCAAAGAATGTTTGAATCGATTAGAGCTTGTTATCCCATCGACGGCCAACAAGCTCATCACCCATGACTTAAACTAGTTGATATTCATTCAGTATCAACCTAGTTCTATATTCGTTCATAACTTCTCGTATCAACATCTTACAAACATCCACACATTAGATTTCCAACATTTTCACATTTTCATAAAATACTATCTCAGATGCCTATTAGACAGTTCTACTTTGGTTAAACATCAAATTTTAGTTATTTAATAAATCATAATAGGTACATAAACACACAATCTCATCATACACGAATTCATAAAATCATTTAAATACATTTACAATATTTTTCAGGGCTAAATATCTCATTATAGTTTTTCACAAATTCATAATACACACTTAAAATATTTCTTGGTTAAATATTTCAACGATTCACAAAGCCATAATACATAAACACTTAAAATATTTCATTCGTAAAAATCTCATAATTATTCACAAAATCAGAACATAATATCTCAATAATTTACAAACTCATAGTACATTAACACTTAAAATATTCCATGATTATATATCTCAATTATTCACAATTCATTGTACCAGCATATAAACACTTCAAACTCATAGTACGTTAAACACTTAAAATATTTCAAGATTAAATATCTCATTATTCATAAACTCATAGTACATAACAACGATTAAAATAATTCACGATTCATTATCTCATTATTATTTACAAAATCCTACATTCTTAAATATCTCAATTCTTCACAAAATCAGAAAACAAACATCCTAAATGTTTCATGGTTAAATATCTTTAAATCTTTAATCATTATTCACAGTATCATAGTACATAATTATAAACACTTAAAATATTATCTCAGTTATTCCCAAAATCATAATACTTAAGTATCAACCTTTAAAACTTTTCAGGATCAAAACAATATCTCAATTATTCACAAACTCATATTACAAAACTGACATGATGTTGTAAACATAATATTTCTATAATGCGCTAATAATACAACCTTTTTACAACAATACAATACATATTATACACTTCTTTAACGAAAATAAGTCAAATTATTTCTTATTTAAAAATGAATTTGACAAATTAATCTTTAACGGAAGCCGTCATAATAATTATCGTCAATAATAAATACAATTTCCTGTTTTCGTCTACAAAAATACATTTTAAACCATGTAATAATAACAAACTACTTTTTAATTTCAATAAACTATTTTGGACCATTCTACAACAAGAATTATAACAAAACGAATAAAAAACAAATATCAATATTTTCAAAACTTTTTCAAAACATTAATTCAAAACAGAATCTCATTTTCACTGCATTTTCATTTATCAATTAATAGCATCACCCGCCTTGGATTTAGCCAACTCATTTGGCATCACCCGCCTGGGATCCTGCTTTATCAACATGGCATCACCCGCCTTGGATCTAGCCATATCATGGCATATCCCGCCTTGGTTCCAGCCCTATAACAATTGCTTCGCCACGTTAGAGTTTCAGTTTTCCCCAGGCGAAGCCTTTGGCCAACCCCGGCTGGCCAAACCGGGCGGTGCCAAAGATCAACCCTGGTTGCATCTCACCACAAACTCTAATACGACTTGCAATGTATTTTCCTACACGAATAAATACAGATGCCGTATTTATTTTCCACGAATAAATACAGATACCATCATATTTATTTTATACTAATAAACACAGATATCATCTCATTTATTTTACAAGGATAAATACAGATAACATCTCTTTTATTTTACATGAATAAGCAAAGATATCATTTAATATTTATTTTACACGAATAAATAACCTCTCATATTATATTTCCTTCATCAAAATTCCTTCACACATAATAAAATGGTTGTGACTCACCGGATTTATCACATTTTCTCATTCTCACACTTCTCACCATTGTAATCGAATAATCAAGTTTTTGTCAGTCCGTCTACAGGGGATTTTTTTAGCAAAATATTTACATGTGGGTATACAATCATAATGTGGACTGGTTTTTTCTTGTTCCACTTCTGATGTAAATGACAAAACAATATAATCGTTCAGGGGTGATTCTATCATTACAGTTTTAGCTAATATCGGTATGTCAGGATTGCGAGCAAGGTAAACACAGTAAATAAAACCAACATAGACTCTCCACCACTGAGAGTACTTGTATTTGGGTTAATATTAGTAACATTAACTAGATCACAGTATATTACTTTACACAATTATTACAAGATCATAAAATAAGGACAAGCTAATCAGATATAAAAGGTCAGACTTCTTCAGCTGTTCAACACGGAATGCTCCCCCTTCGTCCAATGACCACCGCCTTTATAACCTCGGGTGGGCCGATCCA
This sequence comes from Amphipyra tragopoginis, assembly GCA_905220435.1. NCBI lineage: Eukaryota > Metazoa > Arthropoda > Insecta > Lepidoptera > Noctuidae > Amphipyra > Amphipyra tragopoginis. Next base: position 27,555,950 of record HG992004.1, read on the forward strand.
TATCGACGACTACCCTCTCTTGTCAACATTGCCCAGTGCTACCCGCTACCGATAACACGTAAATAGCTATTAACAGTAATAAGGCAATGTGACACGGCTAGTACATACCTTAAAAGTTGTAATTAAGTTAATTAAACAAACTGCTGATAAGGTCTGTGTGCCGACGCACTAAATGACCTAATTACTCTCACCGGCTCTTTATTAGTACTAGTAAGTTTACTGCTTGCGACACTTAGATAATGGTGATGGATCCATTTGGTTGTATAAAAATGTAGTACAAATAAGTAAATTGTTATTTATTGCACATACATAAATTCTAATCGTATAATATAATCCCATTTTGGGACAAAGAGTGAGGACTAGAGATATTATGTAACCGTAGAATGATCGCAAAGGCGTTTTGTCAAAAAACATGTACTAAGTAACTTACTAGGACATTTACTACAAGGTGTTAACGAATTCGTGTAATGCCTTAAAACCACATGATCTGCTACTGGTGTAGATTAACCCCGCACGGGATATAGAATGATTAAAAATAAAAAATGTAAAATAAAACTTTTTTTTCTTGCTGTAGGATATCTAAACCAACTAATAAGGATTCGATAAAAAAATAAGCAAACATTTTTTTTACACAGAATTATTTTTATCTTTGTTTACATTTCGATTCCACGCATAAATGAATGAAAGCACGGCGACACGGCTGGCGGGCACGTCTAGCGCGATATCGCTCCTTGCAGTCAGTTAATTCGGAGCTCTAAAATGGCTCGGAAATAGAAAACCAAGTTTTTTGTTCTGTAATTTATTTTAGGTAAGTAAATAAAAAAAAAAAAAAAAACTGTTTAATCAGTGTCACCAGATCACGCTGTTTGAAGGAATAACATGAATTCGTTTACACCCTGTATACAGCCAACTTATAAACATTAACAGCACCTACATAATTACATCATTATTAAACGCAGCTTAACACGAAATATGAATCAGTCTTAATACAAAGCTGCTATAAATTACATGTATTATAACCCTCCTTAAATATTCCAATGCGAATAATCCGCTAGACTTGGTAGCGCCTTCATTGACTAACTAACCAGCCATTTAGTCTACATCAGCTAATCTATATTCTGCAAATAATAAGCGTTTGCATAATCATAAAGTACGGTACATGTCGCTTATATACGGTAACGTCAGCAGCACAACGAACGAATATAAAGCTAGTATTAAGATGCACAAAATAATATACAGAAGGCCCATTCTAAACAATGCGCTCCAAAACCTGGAATTGAATTATTGAATAGTCACACGAAGTGATTTTTGTTGGTTTTAACAAACATAAAATATATCATCACGCCTGTATTCCCCGAAGGGTTGGGCAGAGGTGTATAGTACACCTTCATTTTGCCGTTATGTTTAAGTCCCATGTAACAGGGGGCGAGCCTATTGCCATCAACCGGGCACAAATCCAGACTCCGGGCTGCTACTGAGAAATTCCACACGGAAGAACCCAATAACACTTTACCCGACCTGGGGATCGAACCCAAGACCACTAGACCAACGAGGCAGACAAATATGTGTGACTAGCTTTCGCCCGCAGCTTAACTTGCGTGAAATTTTGAACCCGTTAAGTGACGATTTTCCATACAAACTTTCATCCCCTATTTAACACCCTTAGGGGTTGAATTTCGAAAAATCCCTTCTTAGTGGATGCCTACGTTACAAAAGGTACCTACTGTCAAAATTTCAACTTTCTAACCCCAGCGGTTTAGGCTGTGCGTTGATAGATCAGTCAGTCAGTCAGTCAGCTTCTCCTTTTATATGTATAGATAGGTACTGCAGCCAGTATAACACACAAACAGGAAACGCAGTGATGGTCCAAAAAACAGTGCTAGCCCAGCGGTTGAACGCCTTTAATGCAGGAGGATCTGATATCGAGTTCACACCACAGAATTTTTAAATTCATGTATCAGAATTAGATTATCACTTACGTTAACAGCGAAAAATCTAAAGGAAACCTGTACACCTAAACGGCTCCAAAAACATCTCAATTGTGTGTGTAGTCCCGCCAACCCGCATCAGGCCAGCGCGTTGGATTAAGGTCAAAATCCTTCTCATTCTGAGGGCAGGCCTGTGGCCACTAGTGGGAAAATAATGGGCTGGTTATGGTTGCTGCCAGCGCTCTTACACTGGTAAAATGGCTTTATCCGCTCTGGGGCACTCGACAAGTCGACATTTGAGACAGCTGATGTTGTGCGATTTTCCCTTACTAGCTACTTAACCTTCTGTTCCCATCTATTTAGTGGGAATATACTTTAAAGGGCGGCAGCAGACGCATCCGGACGCCGCCGGAGCGGACGCGTCCAGTAACGGAAGCGTTGACAGACTCGCTTGTGTCCCACCTCTATTGTTTATGAGTGAAGCTATGTCAGACCTAGATTGGCTGTAGGTTCTCGTAATATTTTGTTTAAAGTTTAATGTTATAACTTAGTTCTGATTCATGTTTAGTTTATTTTGAAGAAAGGGAAATCAAACGTACTCTCACATATAAATATACGCCTGTATCCCTCGAAGGGGTGAACAGAGGTGTTCTCCTATGTTGGGGTCTGTACACCTAAGTTTCGCCTCTTGTATTCAGTTCCATCGAACGGAGGTGAATCGTGTTCTTAGTCTGTCCCCTCACGGATTCAAACGTACTGTCATGCAATTTAAAAGTACAAGTCCGAGACGGGCTGCAAACTGCAGACTGCATCCGCAGACCGCAACTCGTCGTCCGAATAACACCTTTAAGGTGCACACCTTAAAGGTAGTATTCCAACGGCGACCACAGATGACAGCAGCAGACAAGCAACACTACTGGTTCATACAAACCAATGTAACTTGCGGTCTGCGGTTGCAGTCTGCAGTTTGCAGCCCGTCTTGTACCTTTAATATCTTAATCAAGTTTTAAAGATACACTTGAGGATTTGTTACACATAACAGAGCCAAAGTTAAAACACTAAGAGGCTAAAGTGGCCACGGTACCAACCTGCACTGTTAACGAATTCGTGTAATTCCTTAAAACCACAGAATCTACTGGTGACACAGATTAATCGGAAATCGGGTTTTCTGAAAAAAAAAGTAAAAAAAATAATTTAAATAAATACACTTCATTTTTTGTCTTTGTGTTTCGTTTACACCCTGTATTACTTTAGAAACAAACAGGATATTGATCACTCATGAAGTCATACCTGATGACTGATATAGGTATCATCGAATTCTACGAACAATAATAAAACCACTGGTCGATGTCTCATAAATTGATATTAACAAATCACCTAAACCTTTTTTATTTAATAAACTTTATAGCTTCATAAATAATAACGTCATATTCCGAGAATATGAAGAAACCCTTCCCTATTACCGAAATTTTTCATATTTGGGGCTTCCCGTCCCCGCGTGGAATTTTGCGGAACTTTATTAGTTTTAAAGGAATGATAACATGGCGTGTTTGGCGTGCTAGGGGGTAATGTGTCACGCTGTCATGTCTGGTGACTATAATGGCTGGTTCTCGTCAATCACGGGTAGTACACAATTTTTGTGTGTCGCTGGGGGTTGCGACTGCAGTTTAGCATTACGTAATATTCTCTAAGTGCTGTTGTTACTACGAAAATTGAGGTTTTCCTTGTAGGCCAATACGAAAAGTTTTAAGCTGTTTTATGCCGCAATACATATCTATGTTTTAGTATTGATCCCTAAAGCTTTACGTAGATAAGTTAGTTGAACCGCCATTTAGAGTAACCCATTTTGATTGTTCTTAAAGAAAACGGGTTACTTTAGATAAAGATATAATAGTCAGCATGTAATTTTACACTGCATTGTTTATCAATGAAAACATTGAATTTAACATGTTACTCATAAATGCCTAACAAGTTAAACTTCACAACAAGCCTAGTAATTTTGCCGTACGTCGCTAAAAGCGGCAGACATCTACTGTGTACGAATGTTTCCCACAGTAATTAGTGAACCCCTCGCCTGCAACGTAACAAGCCTGAAATCAGACTAGATGAGTACGAGGCGTACGTCCAAAACGTCCAACACACCAATCCAACCCGTCACCGCCGCGTATCAAGCTTAAAACCTGAGTACCCGTGGCCATCGCTTAACGGTGCATCTGCATTCTCTAAGTGACATAACAAATCAGACGACGGACCTCGATCGCATCGTATCGTCCAAAGAATCTGCATTTTGTAACGAAAATGTGTACATCACTAACATTTATGCCTTCTTTTTTTTCAACGCACTTCGAGTCGCGTCTGGAACGTCTGTAAAATTTAAATGCTTTTCGAATTAAATGAAACAGAAGGCAAACCAAAGAAAGTCTTTGGCAGACTGTAAAAACAGAACATAGGAAGAAACGAAATATAAAACATAAAACTTGCTATTATCACTAAGCACAGATTAACGAAAAACACACACAAACTAGCAAACTCAAGTTTTAACTGAACTTTAAAATGAGGCTACAACCGTTGTAATACATTGTTTTCGTAGTAAACAGATTCAAAAGCCATTAATTCCGTAAACAAAAACATTAGGCCGTACACAAACACACACTTAATTAACACATTAACATATATTGTAGTAATTCGTTCCATATATTTTAGAACATTTACACATCATTTGAGGCTCGAAACATTTTAATAACCCATTCGAATTCGTACATACAACGACAAACATTTGAGTTTCAAATGTTACAAATGTTTGTGAAGTTAATATTTATTTTGTGTATGTGTGTGTGTACACAGATTGGGGAAAACTGTGACCTTTAAAGGGTTGAGAGAGCTTTAGAAAGTCAAATAAAATGTAATGTTACACTAAACTGAAAGTTAAAGAATTTTATAGTATATTTGACATTACATTATTTAGTGCTTTTCGTACGAACAATAACTACATTTTCTTTTTCTTCTTATGAGATTTTTATTTTATCTCTTATGAATGCTATATTATTAGTATCTGGAGAATTATTACATATCGGTTCTAAGTACCTAATCTTTTAAACTTAGTCACCAAAATACCATGGGGTGAATTAATAGAATTTCCACGAGTGACGACGATACTTAGGTATGTACGGTGCACCCTGGGCAGACAGCCCCGTTACCAACCTTGCTGACTGGCTTTTTTACCACGGCGTGTCATTGTCAAATAGCTCGGGCGACACAAGAGCAAAATACCACATATCACTCAATAATTCCTACCTAACCACTTCACTAGTTCACTCCAAGATTGCAACCAGAACTACAATGATTGATGACTATGTTGACGTGAGAACAGCACGGATGGTAAATGGTAATAAATTCCCCTGGCACGTACGTATTGTTCATACACTCCATAGATCATGGATGGTCGTGTGTCATGTCGAACACTAAAGAAATCCATGAATTCTACTAAAAAGATTGTTGACAAATTACAACTAAATATTTTGTATAAAAACTGTCAAAATATTTGATTTGTACGTGGTTTTAGTTACGAATTACGACAGTTTTAAAATATTGAAAGTAATATTAGAATGATTTAGAGGCTGAGGTAATATTAATGTAGTGTGTTCTGTTTTGGGATATGCTGTTTTGGTGTTCAGAATATATACATAACTGAAGACGGTCCACCATTACATGACGCCTTGAAATTGCTGTCTTGAATGCTTAATATCTCACCAAGACTCGCAGTTCAGGATCCCGAATAGGTTACGTTCCTAAACTAAGTTGCAACTCATCTAATAAAATATAATATAGTGTGACATTTCAAGCACGTGTTTCGGTAAAACATATTGAAAAGGAATTTGTTCATTTCTCACGCTTCATGCAAATTGAAGCGGAATTCATTTTTATATTTTCATACTGGACTAACTACTTCATTCATAAAACGATGTAATATGATGATGTTATCATCACGAATGGATAAATCAATTAAAATATATTAGCTGAACTAATTAAGTTGTGTTACTCTGAGAAGTCAAAAGACTTCAATTGACCTTTTTCTTATTGAACGAGTCAACTGCATCACCTAGCAACCGACCGGTTACTAAGTTAAACTTAGAGTTAACTTAAATAAAGTCATCCTCAGTTGAACTCGCTCCACATCCAGCCTGGCCGGGACTAGAACCTGTCTATTTATACCAGGCAGGTTCCCATCGTAATCCGTAGTCCAGTCGTTAGCGCTAACGATCGCGATAATGTTACGAACCTGTACATGTTAATATGTAGAACCTGACTAGCTTTAACATTCTATGTTCGCTTGCATAATTGCGTTAGGATTTTTATTACAAACACTAATCATTACTACAGCCTATAAATATTTCAATGTTTTTGAACATGGATGTTTACCAAACACGTCAGAAAAGACGGCTAAGACTATACAAGGTGAAATTGTAAACAGTCGACAAACCGAAATGGGAGATTGTACTCATCACTATGAACAACTTTTGCTATGAGAACAAATCCGAAATCGCGAAAAAAAATCTGCTGTTCCCTACATTTTGACGAGTTATGCGAACATAAATGTAGGGAACAGCGGCTTCACGTTTGGTCCCATAGTAAAAGTTGTTCATAGTGAAGAGTACAATCTCCCATTTCGGTTTGTCGATTGTTTACAATTTCACCCTGTATTTTCACTAACTTCTTAGTTTTCTCGGATGAAAAGTACCCTATATGCTTCTTCTACGTGAATAGCTGATGCCGTGATGAAAAGATTAGCCAATCAGCAAGGTTGGTAGCGGGGCTGACTGCCCAGGGTGCACCGAATGCACATTAATATCGTCACTTGTGGAGGCTCCTTTAATGCACCCCATGTGCGGAATATCTAGATACAATTTACGGAGGTAGCATCAAACACATTCAAATCTGGGGGCCTACTCCATAAGTCCGTCAACGAAGTTAGTCGCCCGTCCGAAAGTAGCCCGAAACGTAGAAGTGAACAAAACAAGTGTCAAGTTCAACTTTTCGGACGGGCAAAAACACATCGGTAGTAGGGACAACTGTCAAATCGTGTTGTCATTCATTCTTAGTTCGGGCCCCGAAATAATCGTATGTCCGTAGGTGATAGGGAGAGTAGGAAATGCTCGTAACTAAGGCCGAAACCACGGACTTCGTGCTTAGAGAGTAGACCCCCTGTTCCTATTATTAGGGCGTGATTGAGTAACAATCATCCTAACTTTTTCATCTATGATATTTTTAAGATTCCTCAGGCAGATGCAGCTGCGCATCCAATTAGTCTTTGTACTTAATAATACGTGTTGTTGTATTCTGTTTACAATGAACTACTTCCCACCTACTGTTACCTTTTCAGTGGGTAGTTAAGCGGTCTTTATGTAATGTCTACGTCAGACCGTCTGGCACCACTACCGATAACGTTACAGTAATAACACTGCTTTACTTATTTAGTCGTTCAGCCTAGACTTTTTCCAACTATGTTGGGGTCAGCTTCCAGTCTAACGAGGGGGCCTACTCCCTAAGTCCGTCAACGAAGTTAGTCGCCCGTCCGAAAGTAGCCAGAAACGTAGGAGTGAACAAAACAAGTGTCAAGTTCAACTTTTCGGACGGGCAAAAACACATCGGTAGTAGGGACGGCTGTCAAATCGTGTTGTCATTCATTCTTAGTTCGGGCCTCGAAATAATCATATGTGCGTAGGAGATAGGGAGTAGGAAATGCTTGTAACTAAGGCCGAAACCACGGACTTCGTGCCTAAGCATGGACGGTCTACTCCCTAAGGAGTAGACCCTCTGATACGGCTGAATACCTGTATTTTACAACTGCTATCAGGCCTTCGCAACCAGTTACAGGGCAATGCGCATATTCTAAGGTTAGACTGGTTGTCAGACTTTCGGTTTTCTGATTGCCTGTAACGACTTACTTATTTGTAGCTAATTACTCAAGTACTGTAATTATATAGACACAATAGATTGTAATGTGTGGCGCTACAGCCGCTACAGGTCACAATAAAAGACGAGTGTATGGGACGACTGCGTATATTATTCTCCCCTTACGTACTAAGTTACACTATATATAAGGTGGAGGTGCGTCACACACTACAAGATAAACAATGACAGGTGTAGTCCTGGGACGACGGCGGGGCGTTACCGGTTAAATCTTTAAAAAACCCCGATATTGAAATGGTGGAAGTAATTGTCATGAAATTTAAGAACTCCCTCCTGATTAGTGTTGCCAGGTCCGATTTGTTGTAAATCGGTATATGAGGTCAAACAAATCGGGATTTAGGGTTGCAGATCGGGACAGTAAACAAAAAAAAAAACAATGGGTTTTTAAGTCTATTTAATCTTACATAACAAGTTACAACCAAATTGCTTTGAATCGAACATTCCACAACATCCTAGTCCTGGTAACAAAGCTTCGTAACTACATAATACTATACAAAATTCAATATTTATGAGGACTCCTGTATCTAAACTGTACAACTATACATTCTATATTGATAAGCTGATTGGCGCAGTGGATGAACTTGGCTTTTTAGGCTATGGGTCGTGAGTTCAATAACGGCGCATGTAAAAAATATTGTCTCCAGATATTTAGTATTTTGGAATGCTTGGTCATGTGGGAATTGCTTTTTATACACGGTAGATACAACCAGAAAACTGAGAGTGGGACAATGGCGGCAAAATCACTGTATACATAGAATGCAGTTATGTACGCAGTGCATACATATCGATTCTATACATAAAAGACAATTAACACAGTGCATCATCGATGCGGGCATGTGCGAGCACATCGGCGCCCGCGCAGCTAACTGGGTCATTGACAATGCGCGCGGCTGTTAAACCTGCGCCTGCGACGCGTTGCACAACCAAACGTTATGTGATGACGATGCATTTCCTTGGTTCGCGACTTGGGAGAATCACGGCACTCTTGGGTGAGCCAAGTGCTGTTAAAGCCACAAGGGACTGTTTTAAGTAATTCACACTGAAAAAAAAAATCTCTATGGTTCATAGTCGTTGATTGATAGTTCATGTTTCCACTCCGAAAAAATATTCTAAAAGAAGGAACAACGAGCACATTTACAATACCGGTACCAACTGCTCTTTTTCAATTAAGTACAATTCAAAATTCGTTTTAAAAAGAGCTTAGAGTGGCGACGTATCCAGAGCGTGACGTTTTCGGCACTATGGCACAGATAAACTACTATGTTTAGGATAACCATGGAACACAAATTATGGTGACGGAAATCCAAAATTACTTTGATGTTTTTTCAAATAAATAAACGGAGAGGTCAACTATATTTGATGTACGCGCTTATGATGCTGAAAATTAATACTAGCATGATGCATAATTATTACGTTGTAGCCATTCCATATTCATCATAATTTTATAAAAGTTACCAAACAAACACGAAAGCTTTTCTGAATAAGAATTCAAAACGGCTTTGTATTTCATTACAGCGTCATTCTTATTCATAATATTTTAATTTAATGGTAATGGCATTGGAAGATGTAAAGCTATGTGCTCAAAGTTTACGATGTTGATATTTATAGATCTTTCTATAATAAACTCAAAGTGCTAGCTTACTGTGGCTATTGGAATATCACGCCTGAAGGAGCATCATTAGTTGTCCCGGCAACTCAATGGCTTGGCTTGGTTGTAAGTTGTACTATAAAATCATCTGCGCAAATAGTACCTTGCGCAGCTGTGAGGTAAGACAGGGTTGTCAGGATGTCTAAAACATTAAAATTTTGCTGTCGTTCAAAACTTGATCTAACCATCTGCACCATTAGCAGGCTCATCAATATTAAGCTTCGTTATCATCCCTGTGATTTTTTCGGTTATTACTATTCCCATTTTCAGTTCATTTGTTTCTACTCCCACAACCTACAATATTGCTTCTATCTTAGGCCCATCTCGTGGCAACCGCGCGAGAGCAACGTTCCTTGCAATCATCTCTTGCGCATAAACTGTGCCATGTAAGGGTTACGCGCGAATGTCTCAAACTAGTTTGACTTGTGTGCCAGAGAAAAAACGTTAAAAAAATATGGAGATACTCGACGCCGGACGTTGCCTCTGAAGTCTGATTACTATGTCCTCAGTTATTTTAAAAAGAGGAGTCCTCTGTGATATCATGCTAAAGAAGGTGATCTGATGTAAGATAATTATCAGTATCTTAAACTTAGTTAGATGCACAAAAATCTAAATCAGTAATAAGACAAGTTACATCACTCAAAACTCAATTTTACAAATAAAATCTGAACTCAGAGTTAACATTTGAGAAATGGTAAATATTACACAGGTAAGATGATAGTGGTTCAGTGTATTTGCAGCATATTATTCAAACTGTTATTGTTTGTTACAAAGGAATAACAAAATTCTACAGCCGAAAGCTCCATTTATTTGGATATTAAGACCTAGATCACAGAAACAAAGTACCTTTTAAATCTAATGTCACGACTGGAAACATGGGCAGGGACCTTATAACAGTACCTGTGGAAGACAAGAATTTAAAGTAATGTAATACAGTTCAGATAGTGCTCAGTGCCAGATGACGATAATAATGCCAGATAACACAACATTTGAGCAGAATGCCAGACGCGGACGATTTGGCAGAACAACGCCGAATAAGGTCTGTTCAAACGACAGTTGAAAGTTTTAATACTCTATGAAAGTGGAATAATGTGAGCATAGTACGTTTTATCACTGTTAAAAACTTATATTTTCCTAATCGTTATGCATTACTGTTGGCTCATGAATATTCATCGCGTTAATTATGTTTTCCTGTATTTTTACTTTACTCACAGACTCTCAGCTTGTTTCCTATGTAACTCTTTATGCAAATGTTGTACGGACGCTTTCACGGGTGCAAAGCCTTTCCTGAATTTACTATGGGAATTTATAATGTACGACTGTAATTATTTTTTAATATTGAAATATTTTCCACGAGGACTTTATTATGAAATGTAGGTTCTCTTTTATGTGAAACATTGCTAAAATCTTTAGAAACATCGTTGACCCAATAAGCAAAAATTCTTCGTAGTTTATATTCAAAGATTTTTACATTATCAATTTTCTCTATAATAACTTTATTTACATCGGCACAAACCACAATAAAAAGCCACAGTCATATCGGAGCCATCAAATTGACAATTTGTGTACCGCCCAACAATTCAATTTCTCCCTGAGGTTCCTCTCGTCAATCATAATTTCCCGATGAATCTACGGTAATGGAGTTTTCTTCTATTCCTTTTACCCATCTTTTTGTGTTTACAATAAAGGCGGATATTTGTTTCCAAATATGTACTTACATATTGTGTTACATAATCGGCTTTTAACTCAGATTGAAATAAATTAACTCATGAAAATCATGTATGTGTGTGTGACTTACCTTTCATAATTTGACGCGGTATGAGTAACAAATATTTGCATGCCGCATTAGTCACTCCAAATCATTATACAAAAACATAGATGTAACTCATTAAAAATCAGCTCACAGTTTCAGTAATCTAACGGAATGACATTCTCATCTCAATAATAATGTTTCTTTTATTTGTAATGAATTGTTATAAAAAGCAGATGAGGTACACCTAGATCAACGTGATCTAGGAGTGGCCGAGTTCCTACAGTGTCTATAAATTAATATTTATAAGGTGTCAGACAGATGATGATGCCACTTCTGTTGGCACGTTATTTATTGCCTGTTCCAGTAGTTTTATTGGTTGTAACCAAACTTTTGTATGCACAGAAATATCAGGTTTTGAATTTAATGGCTTTGCATTGTTCTGTGTTTTGTCTAGAGATGCTGCGAGTTCCAAACAGTAGTTGCTGTTGCAATTTTGTTTTAGTAGATTCTCTGCACAGATTGTGGGATGAATGTAAGATATGGCAAATTCATGTGACAATTTTAGTTTTGTATTTGGTCGTTACAATTTCATTGTAGCTCGGCATAATATTTTAATGAACGGTTTCTTTAATTTGATGATTATCTCACTTGTACTTTTTAATATCAATTTCCAGTTAAAGTTCAGCCAGCTTATGGTTATCACCACCACTTACATCTTTGACATTTTGATCGTTAAGCTATGTACCATTAATAGCTGGAAGCCAAGCTAATTGATGTGCTCATAACGTTGGTTTGCTAGTTTTCACTTTCAATAACATATTATTTGATATTACTAGTACAATCAGTGTGGAAAGAATTCATCAGGTCAGCTTAGATTCATGCGCAGGTCCCTAGCGATGGCAATGGCATTGACAGAGAGGGCTTCAACCCAATATTAGGTAGCCTCAGATTGGGGATATTCAGAGAAGGAGTGGGTAGATATTAGATACTTTCTGCGAATTACAAATTGATTTCTCCATATCCTCTCACATCGTTGGCGGTAAAAAGGTTAAATGTGTTACTGTAAATTGAATAATCATAATGAATTACCTTTAACAATTTCAATTACTGGAAGCTATAATACCTTACCATAAACACAAATACCTAGATACTTTATCGCGTATCTAATAGAAACTCATTTTATTGCCAACATAACAATTTAATGTCATTAGAGAAAACTTGTCTTATCGTATCTGCATCGAAGCACTCAAGTTACCGTTATTTAGACCAGTTCCAGGTCCAAATTCCGATGACGCTGTGACATATGCTAATATATTCATTATACTACGTAGTTGTTGAGTTGATTTATAAATATTATAGTGTAAAAACTGGCACCATCATTGTGCCCGGAAAATGGCAATAGACTCGCCACCTGGGACTTAATACCAGAAGCAAAACGTGGGTGTACAGACTCTTGCAATAAGAGAACACCTCTGCTTACCTCTTCTAGGCGTGTGTATATATATTTATGTACTAGCTTTTGCCCGCATCTCCGCTTGCGTGAAATTTTGAAACCGTTAAGTGACGACTTTCCATATAAACTTTCATCCCCTATTTAACTCCCTTAGGGGTTGAATTTTGAAAAATCCTTCCTTATTCCTTGTCTCCATTATAAAGGGAACCTCTGTGCAAAATTTCAGCTTTCTAGGTCTAAGGGTTTGGGCTGGGCGTTGATGAGTCAGTCAATCAGTCAGTCAGTCAATCAGGACCTTTCTTTTTATTTATATAGATAGATGTAAAAACTGATTTAATTTTACTAAAGATGGTGTTCTAACCTGTGCTTGGCTCATATGTGCTGCATGCAGTGACATGTTTGGTCTGAAGTGTTATAATCATTGTGATACGCGTATTTTCAAAATTTTAATGAATGGTTGCGACCAGAAGTACTAGGAAAAAAAAAGTGTTTATTTTTTAACCGACTTCAAAAAGGAGGAGGTTCTCAATTCGTCTGAATGTTTTTTTTGTTTTTTTTTTGGATGTTTGTTACGCGATATCTCCGCCAATTATGAATGGATTTTAATGATTCTTTTTTTGTTTGGTAGTCCATACTTCAGAGGTGGTCCCATATAAATTTTATTGAAATTGGTTCAGTACTTTTTGAAAAAATCAACAAAAACAAAAAAAAACACAAATTGTATGTAGACGACGTTCTAGTTGTAGTGCTGGTCCGAGAATTTGTCCACTATTGTAATTGCAATTTGTGGCACTAAAAAGAATAAAATAAAAAAAACTTTAAAAAAGTAAAAACCGACTTCAAAAAAAACTAAACGTAGTAAAATAATTATCATTTAATAAAACTACCAGTTTCAGAAGTCGGTGTTCTACGCTGAAACAAATTGAATGCACCGACTTCTGAAACTGGTAGTTTTATTAAATGATATTTATTTTACTACGTTTAGTTTTTTTTGAAGTCAATTTTTACTTTTTTAAAGTTTTTTGCTGCACGAAACGATACAAAAATATGTTTTTTTTTGTAGCATCCTTGTTATTCATGTTGATGAATTCATAGACACGTCATTGGAATTTTGTTATTCAGTGTGACATCAATAACTTTCTGTATGAAATATTTTAATATCATATGATTCACGTGTCATTGATTCGCGACATATCGCGCTGTTTCATCACAATTTACATAAAATGGATATTGTAAAGTAAATAAAATATAAAAGTGAATACTTTTAGGTCGATATTATTGAATTTTTCATTACACGCATACCTAAATGAAAATAATTTGCTAGTTGATGATCTTATTGGAAACCGTGGCAGGTTCTACTTTGATCAATTTCTACCGATTCCAATATCTAACCGACTGCTATTGGCAGAAATTAATACATGTGCATCTTTACAAATAATGAAGTGGAGTTTCCATAGCTAATCTTGTAAAACTTCTCACTCGTGTAGAATTAACTTACGACTTTTATTTTAAGCACCAATTTGAAATAACCAAATCCTACCAAAGGTAAGCGAAACGATTTGTTTATAATAATAATTTAATACTTGAGATTAAAGTTCTCAAAGGGGCCTCTACGCGTTGGACCTGTGTCCCCCGTATGCCTTCCAAAGGACCGGACATCTTCTGCACGGAAGATGAGCCGTGAATTTAAAGAGATACAAATAATAATAAAAATAGTAATTATGTTTATGTAAGGTTTATGGGTGTAAGAACCTGAAAATAAGAACACACTTACGTAAACTATTGATATCATCATACAATGTCTACTGACCAACTGTAAGAAGAACTTAAGAAGAACTGTAATATTGTCGATCTTCTACGCGGGCTCATAGGGGAAATAGCGTTACAATATACACAATCCAACCAAATATTTGTTTAACCCGACAACGACACTGTTTGCGCGGAATGTGCGTTTGTCTTCGATGACAGTCAATATTGGCGGGGCAGAAACCGGCCGGTGTCGGGCAAACGACGCACGTACCGTTGAGAGCGATGATCTGGTCGTGGTGATAGATTTTAGCACGATATTAGGTATACTAAGAAGTATCACGGTGAGTATACTCTTATCTATGCAAATTTTTAATGATGTGATTTAGCAAAATCGGTTTTTATTCTGCCAATCCGAAGTTGTATGAAGTAAGTGTTTTCGTTGAGGCAAAAAGGATGATAGTGATGATTTAGACTTTAGAACTTCCCAAAATCGATTACGTTCCATAGTCATTAGATCCGAATCTAGTGCTATTGACTTTTACTGAACAAACCGCAAATTACCTTGCACCTGTTATCAGAATAATCGAGTCATCACGCACGTCAGCAACATGCCACTCGTCCGCAAAAAATATCGAACCGCAATTTATAATCGAAATTCCGAATTGGGAATCGGTAAAAAACCGATTGGGGCGCTTCGATTCTCGATTGTAAATGGTGGCGCCAAAACCGCTAGATTCGTGGCGGTTTTTATTACTTGTAATACGTTATTGGGTCAACGGACTTGTGCAATATTAAGGCCGGTTACCATTTGGGGGGTGACGAACTGACGAGAGACTAACTCGAGCGACGGTTACAGATCAATCAATCAATCAAGGCTGGCTACTTTAAGAAGCATCTCATCATTATATAAGTTGGAATTGAAAGCCAGACTCCAATGTACTTAATTGAAAAGAAAAGTAGGATGTTAATAAAACAGATTTAGAATTTATTCAAAGATAAGTGAGTTCTTAAACAGCATGACTCGTTAGTTGATTGACATATGAAAACCATGAACCCTGTTCACCATCCTGTACAACTTTTACTATGGGACAAATTCTAAATTTGTGGTTTTGTTAAGCAACATTATTTTGTATGGAACCACTGGTTTTTTTTAACGCATTACGAATTTTTTCGCATAGTAAAAGTAGTACAAAATTATGAGCACGGCGTAAAAATCTGACGTGTGCACGAAAGATACAAAAAAAAGTATATTTTGAGCTTATGAAGTAACACTAAAAACATTTTTATCACAGTTTATGAACAAGATGTTTTGCTAGCGTTATGAATTGTTAGATTTCTCTTAAACTTATTAGTTATCAGACAAAACAGTATCCACTTCTGAAAAGTTGATAAAATCCACATAAGGGTTTTGGCAAGCACACCGACGATATGCCGTATCAAATTAATCTATTTTGCGAGTCGGCATTATGGACTTTACCCTCGAGTTTGACTACCTATAAGTCTCTACCTATAATGTTATGCTCAGTGAATCATCTAGGTAAAATGTCAACAAAAAAATTGTTACCTATTCAACAGTTTGTACAAAACACTACAATGAGTGCTAATTGATACGACGATCGATTAACTTATAATCGATTCGCGTATTTATCGATAATTGAGCGGTTGTCGCTAATGAGAGTTGGTAATTAATGCACGTCGTCCTCTGCGTAATGTTCTCTTAACTTCTACTGATAGTTAAGACTAGTTTGTAACTAGGAGTAATTAAAAATGAAATTCACTGAAACTATTAACTTTTATTAATAACTAGCTGACCCTTGTTCGTACCGCCTAACAGAAAATGAATGTCGTGTTACCTTTAAGCTGAATTTAATTTAGGCTTTTATGAACGTAACAATGAATACAAAAGAAATATTAAGTTTAAGAAAGAGAATGAAAATTCAATAAAAATATAAAAATCAAGTACTTTCAACCGGTGGGTGGCGAGCTGACCCGGTGAATCAAGTACCTACGTGTTATGTGAAGGCAACTAAGGGTCAGCTCACACCGAGACGCGACGCGACGCGACGATACTGGAAGACGCCCGTGACTACGCGCTGCGCCGCGCGCCGCCGCGATACGCATACAATGAAATGTGTATCTTTTCGTGTAGAAAATAAAGTTGTATTTTGAGTCGCTCTTTTAAAGTATGCGCGCAGCGTCGCGTCGCGTCGCGTCTCGGTGTGAGCTGACCCTTAGGCATCATACGGTGAGAAAGGTGGGACAATATTAGCTGAGTTATATTATTATTCCATTAGGTTGACTCAGTGAACTTCTAGCCCCGACTTACTTACCTTATGATGCCTTAGTACTACATAACACGTAACATCACTCGATTACTGTATGGCGTATCGTAGTGTACGGCATATTGACTTATGACGCCCTAGTACTTCAAAACACGTAAAATCACTCCATCATTGTGCAGGAAGCCATGGTGTAGGTACAACAATTTTTTTATAGAATTTTTCAAACATTTTTTAGTTATTCTGCTATTCCGGGCGGAGACAACTCCAACAAATCTAAAATCATGAGAATCGGTCCAGCAGTTCTCGGGCTACAAGTGTTGGAACAAACCTGACTTTGTTTTATAATATATAATAGATGTTATATATTAATAGGCACCATGTATAATAGGTACTATTTAGCCTCTTTTTTTAAATATAAATTAATTTCAATGTAGACCCAATTTAAAAAAATATAGTAACGGCGACTGACTGATGTTGTGACGGAATTTAAAATGTTATCAAGTCTTCCGCTTGTTTGGGTTTAGTTGACTTCTACAACATACTTTCAAGCTCACATACGCAGCAAGTCGAGCTCTGCAAGTTTTATGAATTAAGCGAGCAATGGCGTGCAATAATTTGCGCAGTTGCAATTGAATGACATGTCATTTCTTCATTCATATATCTGTTTTATCATAATAACTAGCTTTTGCCCGCAGCTTCGCTTGCGTGAAATTTTGAACCCGTTAAGTGACGATTTTCTATACAAACTTTCATCCCGTAACTCTCTTAGGGGTTGAATTTCGAAATATCCTTCCTTACTCCTTGTCTACATTATAAAGGAAACCTCTGTGCAAAATTTCAGCTTTCTAGGTCTAAGGGTTTGGGCTGGGCGTTGATGAGTCAGTCAATCAGTCAGTCAGGACTTTTCTTTTTATCATAATAATTTAATTTATCACAAAAATTTGTACGCTTGTTACGGCAAAACATGTTGATACAAAATTATTTAATACTGCATGTAGTAACATCATTTACACATGTTTTGAACAAATAAATTCATCTTTATCTGCTTGTGGATTTGGCGCTATACTGGCCCAGGACATATTAAAGCAAGTTCAAATGCTTCATAAATACTTAACTAACTATTCAGTGTGACAACTGAACACTTTTTTGTGAAAATGACGTGCTAATGTATTGTAAGTAACCGCTAAGAGCGATGCAACAACCTTCTAATATTCTCTTGTAGTTTTTCTTCTAGTTTTTATGTTTACGTTACGATGGTAATTCCAATCATTATGGCGACGGAGTTTGTACGACAATCAGTTACAAAAATTTCGAATAAGTTGAGATGTTTGCTTTCACATTTATGTTAGTTAACATAGATTTTAGACATCATTTGAGTCATAACGGCTTGGTTTTAAATCGATAATGATCTATCTATTGATCTTGTCCACTTCACATTTGTTGCATAGCATACAGGAGCATAGAGGAGCTCGTGGCTAAATAATTACAGCCGCATAGACCGATCTTCCGGGTTAAGCCACGCTTGCCGAGGTTGGTCTGTGGATGGGTGACCATTTACCATAGCGAGTTTCCTCCGTGCCTCGGAAAGCACGTAAAGCCGTTGGTCCCGGCTGTCATTTGTAGATCTTTGACAGCCGTTACTGTTGGTCAGAAGCCAGAAAGTCTGACAACCAGTCTTACCAAGAGTATCGTATTACCCAGATGCTGGGTTGTGGAGGTCTGATAGGCAGTCGCTCCATGTAAAATACTGATATTCAGCTGCATCCGGTTCGACTGGAAGCCGACCCCAACATAGTTGGGAAAAGGCTAGGCAGATGATGATGATTTTGTTGCACAGCATACATTTTTTGTCAGCCCATTACTGCCCCACAGCTGGGCATGGACCTTTTCTCAATATGAGAAGGGTTAACTTAATCTACTACGCTGATTTGCTGCGGGGTAGTGGTTTTGTTGCACTATCGTATATAATTCACGCCAGATAATTCTGCATACAATGTTTTCACATAATTTGCACTTTGCTATATAAATGCAATGTACTGAGAATTTCATGACACGCCAATTAATATGCAGTGACGCTGCAGTTGAATTCACGCAAAGGTATCTTACAGCGATCGCCTATTAGGAGATTACGAAAAGCGATGTATTGATCGAAATTTTAACTGCAGCTACACTGCAATTGAACTTCTTTAGAGTGAATCAGGCGCCTAGACATTTTTAACTTACCCTACCGCACCCCACTGATGGGCATATGCCTCATGCAATGAAAGAGATGGCAGCGAAAACAAGCCGCATTAATACAAGTAAACAACTCACAAATAGGTTGCCCAGATTCCGATTAGCAAACTAACTACTCAATCGACCTTGAAGATTGGATGAGAAATTCAGACGTTTAAACTAGCTTAGTTACTTTTACTATTCTAGACCAGACTTTTCAAGCTTCGATACCTAGAAACGAGATCAATAGCGTATGTTATCATTGTATCTGAACCATTCTGTTATCGTAACCGACACGTTGATGAATGAGCTCTGTTTTGCATTAGAAAGGCGCTACACGACATATTTGTCCCCGTACATTAACGTACCTATTACTGCAGCTAAAATATTATAATTTGTTTCACATGACGTCATTATAGAGTAAATACTAATGTATAAGGTATTTTAAAAGAGTATTTTTGGAGTTTTTTAGCCGTATCTTCTTGTAGGACCAACTTTTTGGAACTTTTTTTTTCTATCCTTTTGACTGTCCCACTGCTGAGCAAAGGTATCTTCTTTTGTCTTCAATACATCTCTATTTTGTGCCGTTTGTGACCATGCCATTTTTGGAACTATGCATTTAAATTCTTCGTCCTTTACAAGAGCGTGTGATGCAATTACACATCTTGCTAACGAACGCCTACGAGCATTCGTCATTTGTAGCTGTATCGAACCCCGTTCGTTGGCTTTCATTAGCTAGGTGTATGTGCTTCATAACAGTTTATTTTACATAAAAACTTTGAACTTGCTTTTCCTTAGCTATGTTGGGATGAGCTTCAGACTAATCAGATATGACTGAAATTCGTTTTTCTTAAACCTAAGCATAAGAAACCTGAACTAATATAGTATTAAGGCTTATTGTCAGACTTTTGAGGCTTACTAAGGCGATGAGGCGTGGGGGCCTACTCGAAAATCGAACTACGAAATTACGACTGACGAAATGCACGTTTTCCTACCACGGAAGTGTTTCAGATCCGACGATTGATTAGACATTTATTCACCTTGCTCCCAAATGTTTATTGACATCTAGTAGTTCGTTGTTTGACAATACTTTCGATCTTATATTTATAAGTTCCATGTTCGTCTTTGTTTCGTTTCTGTCCGAAACTACGACGTTCGCTTTTGGAGAAGGCTCCCTGTGACGACAGTACTGAGAACGAAAGCCAAAGTGGTTTGTTTCCAGTACCCCTAGATAGTACGAGTTTGCAAATTACGAAAACATCAAAAGTTCTCGTGAGCTCGATTAATTCTATCACATCCACAGATATATT
Source organism: Amphipyra tragopoginis (assembly GCA_905220435.1). Classification (NCBI taxonomy): domain Eukaryota; kingdom Metazoa; phylum Arthropoda; class Insecta; order Lepidoptera; family Noctuidae; genus Amphipyra; species Amphipyra tragopoginis. The sequence continues at coordinate 27,576,257 of HG992004.1, forward strand.
ATTCAGTTTAGCGAGCTCACGAAAACTAATGCCGTTTTCATAATTTGCGAACTCGTACTAGGAATACTGGGTTCGAATTTCGAACTCCCGAAGTCACAAAAGAATTGTCTGCGCCAACGTTGATAAACTTCATCGGTCGATCATTTAGCTGTTCGTGTCATTGCACATAGATACTATTGTGATGAGTGTAGGTATGTGTATGTTTTTACTTTCGCGTCCGGTGTCGGGTGACGTGCGTCCGCGCAACTGATGTAATAATGTCGAGAGGGTGATCGGTGATTTACGATTAACAGTCAATTGTTGATTTTAGTAAATGGATTGGTCTGTTTGTTGAAAAGCTTAGACTAATACCTGTGCTATGCTCATTCATTGATTTTATATAACTTTGGTTGGCTTCCGACAACCACAAAACCACTTCCTAAAAGTTACGTCTTAGTTTTTCTTTTTTTATTAACAATAACAATAATAATGTGGATTCTGCAAGCATTGTGTCACTAGTCGTAACGGCCAATGGCCTAATGGCCAAGAGCCTCTACCAACACCTTATGAGGCTCTTGTTAGGTAGCTGGACCAAGAGCCTGATCCAGAAAACAGTCCTCCTTGACACGGCGCGTATTCTGACAAGCGGTTCCTGTCTCAGGAGCCCTAACCACAGGTAGCTTGAACCCTGCTCTCGATGTCGGTGGGGGTTCTATTTGTTTTATTTTTATAGATTTGTATTTAAGATTTATATTTATTTGCCAGAAACACGGTACAAAGTTGTTACTTATGGTATGGTAGATGTATTACATGTTTCGCCGACACAGCGGCATGCAAATCAAATCACATTTGAAGAATACAGCTTTGTTAATATTAATTAAATAATTTGCCACAAAAGCGAATGAACATATAATTAAATATGCATTACATTGTTCTACTTAAATAAATAATAAGTAACACGTATGAAATAATATTACCTATCAATTAAATATTATTATTGTTTTGCTTTATAACAACTATTGATACAGTTTGTTAATGTAATATTAGTTTCACTTTGTTTTCTTGAAAGCTCTATAATTCTTTCTACTTGTTCATTTCCTCGACTTTACATAGCGCTTAAAATAATCTTCTCACAAAATGTTCTAAAATGGTATCGAAATCACCGACTTGAGCACGCCTGAACGTGGTGACCACGATTATCTCATGAACACCACTCAATTTACCCAGCTGTCCCATAACAATACTATAATAAGCTAAGTAACTACACAGATATAGTCAATTATTGACTCAGCTTGACAGTTGCGTCTGCGTTGACCCATTCACAACAAGGAAGCAGCTGTGACAGAAAATCACGGTTTAAATTTTCTTCTCTGCGTTAAAGAAAATATGGATTTAAATAAATGAAAATATTGGAAAAGATTAGGAATATTAGCGGGCTACAAGCAACACGAAGTTGATAGAATGGAATGACACGGTATCAATCATTCAGAATTCGAAAACTTTAAATAAAAAAAAGAATATCTTGATTACCTTCCGCCCGGGTGAGGCGAAGGGTTATGCCGGATTGTTGCCGGCTAAAAACCCACGGTGTTCCTTCTCCTGACCTATGGCCGGGGTCGCGCTATGTCTCACTCCTCCATAACAGGTCTTACCTATTTCGAAAACCTTGCCCTGAAATTCGAAAACCTAACCTAACCAAAAGTCTAGCACCCTCCGGATTGCAGCTGTATCATTGTAGTATTATAATCCACCAATTTCTATCCCTTCCTCTTCTTCTAATTATAGGCAAAATTCATTTATATTGTGCTAGCAAGCAGTGATTTTAATAAACTTTGTAAAGTGTTCTCATTTGACCCATTTATCACTAATCGTAGCATGGCAAGAAGGGCGCTTAACCTTAAGTTTTTCAATTAATTGTGAGGTGTATCTGGTTTTATTTTGATACTATATTATTGAATCGTAATTGTTCTGCCATCAAGTGTTCCCTAAGTTTTTGTTTTAATGTCTGTTGCTATTCGTGAAAACCTGTAATTGGCTTTATGTCACTAACTATGTATAATTAATTACTCATTCAATTTTTGTAGCTGTTGGTTTTCCTAACATAAATAAATTTTTGAGTGTCACCGAGGCAGAACCTAAATCGTCGAATAGATATAGAGCTGTGATTTATATTTGATCACACTCACACAGTAACATATATTAGGTACCTTACATTGTATCGCAAATAACTTTGGTCTCACATAACGTAACCCGATCCGTCCGGAAAGTTCCCAGGGAATACTTCGCACGGTGATCGGGAGTAGGTAACGGACCAGGGCAACGATTATCCTATTGAGTGCGATGTGATGCGATTGGTAAATCACTGCGCGGTCGTCCACCCGTGGACAACGGCTTAACTTAGGGTGCTACGACACTGACACCATGTGTGGGTGGATCGCGTAAACGATGTGTCTTAATTTGCTGCTTAAGTTTTGAATTAAGTGAATTTTCGATAAGATTACACAATCTAGCATTAGCATTGTTTTTGATATTATTTAGTGTTTTAGTGTAAGATTTTGGAGACATACAAAACTTAATTATCTTTTAGGCTATTACTTATCAAGGATTAACTTTAAAATTATTTATTTATTTTCACATAAACATAAAACTATCATAACAGGTACTTATTACCGAATGCAATAGCCTATGTACATAAATATTAAAAACTAAAACAAAAATTGTAACATAAATAATAAACTAACCTAAACAAATTACACAATAAGCGACCCGTGTGAACTTATTTGTTTAATAATTTATGTATACACAACACTAAGTGCCGATTTTACCTACGTCAGTTACCGTTATCTGCGTAATAAATTCGTCATTTTGACAGATTTTCTATACAAAACCTGTAAAAAGTTTAATTTATTCCTCGTATAAAGCTATCTGACGTTGGTAAAATCGGCCCTTAATAAAAGATAAGTTAATCCGGAGCATATTGTACAAAACACTAATTTCTTAAATAAATTCCTTCCAGCAGACCTGTGGGAGGAAAATTTAGAACAAGAAATGTAAGACAATCAACATAAAATTATTATTACTGATTTAATGTTCAGTAATAATAGATCTAAAATAATAGGCGTGGGGAGATTGTTTTATTTATATAGGTAATTAAATGTTACTGCATTGTTTAAAACATAACGTTAAAATATCAGTTAATGTTCGCAAAATTTCGCTTAAAATTTGTCCTAAGAGCATGGCAATAAATTGCGACGCACGCCACTCTACGAACAAGACCGTAAGATTAGGTCGTTACACCCTAGTGCGAGGATGGCATTAATGTGACACGGTTCCCATATCGGGGCACACTCGTCTTCCAGAATGGGACAGTGGGTGGATGGATGGAGACGATAAGTGGGTGTCGTTCTTTATTTATCGGACCGTTCAGCGCTCCCAAGGGTCCTTGTTCCAAACGATTGATTCTTTGTATTTGTGTTCAAATCGTTTATGTATGTAAATGTTGTCATTACAGCCAGTAATGGTCTAATGATAGCGGTCATAAATAAATTATTTGCACATGTAATTGTCCAGTAGTTTAGGTTTTCCGTGAATTGTTGCAATTGTACGCCATTTACAAATCTGGAAATTATCATAAATAGCCACCATTATTGGAAATTGGGATCTTTATTATCATAAAGTGCAATTACTCAGGCAATGTTCAGGCCAATTATTTACCGTAGAGCTTTGAAGAAAATTAAATGGAAGTCAATTTAAATTAAAGAATTTCTAATTTTGTAAAACTATGTATCTATTTTAACAGATATTAAAAACAACAGTTATTTTTATGCACAAAACTTTGTATTTACTTCAAATTGCGATTCAAAAGTTCATTGATTCATAAGGTCTTAAGTTATTTAAGTTATGAAGAAATATAAAATATTTTTTATTCAAGGAAAACCTGCGTTAGAAACGATTTCGAAAGTCAATATTAAACTTTACATAAATAACTGGTCAACTGGTCAGCGCAGAACAAAATGTAGGTTCTGAAACCTAGTGTGCATCTCCGCAAGATAAAATGGCGTAGTAATATTATTATTAAACAGGCTCCGACCGTTGCCAGATGATCAAACAGGCTTTTTTCTCTCGTATAATATTACGAAGGCTGATCTAGGGGATGTGATTGCGCGGGAGTGGGGTCGTTGACCGCGTCGTTGCGCGGGCGCCACTTTTGCGATGCGCCTGATATGCATTTTTGCTCACTGCTCTTTCTTGGCGATTGATTGCCTTGTAAATTACGCGATAGTGGTCAGTAATGCTATGTGCATACGTAGTAGGTATTTTGTAATGTACTTAGGTCGTTTTATTTTATGTAGAAGTAAAATGACGCAAGCGACGTCACACTAGTGGGGGATTCTGCTTTTGGGGGGTCAAGGATGGCCACCTATGCAAATTTTCGCATATTTTTAATAAATGAGGCACGGGTTATTCTCGTGGATGGTCATGATCATGACCCATGTGACCCCTTAATCCGCAACTACATCACAATATTTTATTATTAGGATTCCAGACTTTTATTGAGCATGTTGGAATCTTTCAGCGACCGATTATTATTAGCATTTTGACGCAATTAACGATACTTAAAATACCTTCTTTATTTACCAAATGTCTTGTTCAAAAGACGTGAATTTAATGAACGAAAATCTAAGCAAAAAATCCCTTTAGAAACTGGTAGTCATTAAGTTTTTGTTGTCGTATGCTAACGTTGTTTTGTTGCTTGTTGCAGATCGCGAGGCGACATGGCGTCGCCGAGGCAAATGTTCCTGTTGCTGGCAGCATTCAACATGGCTGCCCTATGTTGGGCCGGTAAGTTCTACCTACTTAAGTATACAGATAAATGTAACTTATTGGTCCTTGATGCTGAATAAAGATATCGTTATCTCTAGATTAGTATCAAGACTAATAACCCTGTCCTTAAGAGAGAGTAGTTTGTCTCTTATGTTAGCAATTATTTGTAGAATTTACGAGAATTTTGTGTGTTCGTTACTTGATTATTATTATCCTTTTCATACTCAATGCCCAGTTATACCCTTGCCCTCTACAATCTCTACACAACCGAATCTTTACAATTTTAACCAACTGTAAAAAGAAGGTCCAATAAAGAGGACAAAAAAAAAGATTCGGTTTGAATTCCAGCATTACAATTGGCAACACACTCGTAATCGCTGTGGCTTTGATTTTGATCGGTCAACAATTTTCATAGCAACGTGTGTATTAACAATCCGACTTCTCCACAACTATGTACCACGCAATGAATATTGTTTTTGACACATCAACTGTCATGATTGATGTTGGTTACCTACCTTACGCAATTGCCCTGCTGTTCTTGGATAACAGCACGTGTTTAAGAGCGATTACGCACTGCATCCGATCCGAATCCGTGAAAATACGGATATGAAAAACTCGGACCGAATTCGGATATTGCTTTGCGCACTGCATCCGATCCGAATCCGTGAAAATACCGATCTAGAGTAAAAATCTCGGACCGAATTCGGATGTTGCTTACGCACTATTCCGATCTCTGATTCAAATTCAAACAATTCAGTACTACGGCTACTTCGATCCGTCAATTGTTTTTCCGAATTAGAAACTCACGGATGACGGATAGAAATCGGATGACGGATGCCGGATATAGTGCGTAAGCTACCATACAAATAGTTCTATGGCTACTTCGGTCCGTCAATTGTTCTTCCGAATTAGAAACTCACGGATGACGGATAGAAATCGGATGACGGATGCCGGATGTAGTGCGTAAACTACCATACAAATAGTTCTATGGCTACTTCGGAACGTATTTTCACGGATTCGGATCGGATGCAGTGCGTAACCGCTGTAACGGCTCACGAACATAAGTGACACGATGACGTCACAGTTTACTTATTACGTATGATAATCTGCGACTGCGCTTCAATGGATGCAATCACTGGTTAACGATAAGCAAATTAGTTGCATATTACATATGTTGTATAGTCGCTGCAGGTGGTTGATGACCGCGATATAAATAGCATCGCTTATTGAACTGTTACGGTATTACTTTTGATTAACATTTTTTTCATATCGCTCTGTTCTACATTAAACGTTCTGAGATAAAAAAACACATGTCAAGTCAAGTGAGTCCATAACCAGCTGCTTTGATTTAATCTGAAAGAATACCATAAATCTGAGTTCAATTAATATATGTTAACATAACAACACGCCTGTTTTCCTAGAAGGGTTGGCAGAGGTGTATTAATAGGTGTAGTAATGCAGCCTCATTTCGTCGTTATGTTCAAGAATAGTGGGCGAGCCTATTGTCATCAACCGGGCACAAATCTAGATTCCGGGCTGCTACTGAGAAATTCTAGCCGGAAAAACCCAATAACACTTTGCCCGACCTGGGGATTGATCCCAGGACCTCACGCTCAGCAGTTGCACTTGTAACCACTAGACCAACAAGGCAGAAATATATGTTTCTTATCTAAAAATCAATTTTGCTGTACACGTTCACGTCAGCTAGGCAAAAATGGTTATCGTCCTTTAAACCAACAAATTGAAATATAAGACACGCAGTAAATTGCTAGAAGTAGGCTTTAACTAAAAACCGTGGTCGATCCACAACTGGAATTGTATGTGACCCTAAGTCAGTTATTTTGCATCCGTGATGTACCTGCTTCTCAGTGACCAGGATTTAGAATATTTGGAAAAGCATGAGGGACTCTCCTCAAAAAAATCTAACTAAAGTGTTATAGAAATAACGCAGGCAACATCAAAATCTGATAGCTGATACAAAAACAATAATATTTTACCAGCGACATAATAGTGGTCTTGCGACTTATGCGGAGAGTAACACCAACCGCACTTAGTTACGTAGATACTAACTAGTAAGAAGTAATCACTGGCTGCACGCCATCAAGTGAATTTGCCAATAAATACTGATAGCAAAAGTCGCTGTTCGGTATACCGATAATTCACCCCGTATCAAGTTGTCTCCCTCCCCCAAGCCCCCGCCAGCAACGCCCTAAGCCTAGGTCCGAGTCCCACTAGGGGTCGCTCGTAGTGCTGTTGCTGCAGTAGTCATGATGTTAGTGTAGTATAAGTAGTTAGCTTAGGTTAAGTACTTTACTTCCCCACCATTGGCTGCAGACCCTTCAGGTCTCGACAATAACTGCCCGGTTAAATAGAAAGGGTTCGCAAGGACAACGTACAGCAGTCCAATAGAAAAAAAAACTCTTTTCAGTCGAGATTAATACATGTAATTTAATAGAGTTTAGGTGAAACAAAATGTAATCGTCGCATCCGAGATGATGCGTCATTCAGTTAAGTAAGAAAGATTGAACGAAAGTAAGGCACAATATGACTTTTGTAAATGAAAAGGCGTACCAAAGCAAATTATATAAAATGTGGTTTTTAAATTGCAATAATGATTTATATTAAAGTACGGAACTAAGCGTTTATGGTTTGCAGGACTGATGCAATAACAAAAGGCTGTTACGTGCACTGTAAAGACAAACTGACAACATTTCCTGATAGTTTACACATCGATATTATATTATGTGCAACGCAAAAACGTGTCCATCTTCTCAAAATGACTTGTTTTGATTCCAATAAGTAATGCGCAAATAAAAAGCGATAAAATCTATTATTTACAGTTTAAACGTGTCCATTTATTTGCTTTTCCTTATAAACAAACAGTCGTCGGTAATTTCAGCCGGTGTGGCGTACCGTTTTATTTAGTCAGCTGACTCATGGCCCGAAATTGAAGGTCATGACAGGTGACGTCATTCAGTTCTCACGTCTGTCTAAACCTAATCAGGATATGGTTTTGCATCTTCGCGTTGATTTGAAGCGGTTATTATGCATACACGAATAGGTATTACGACGTTTGAGTCAATGGCAGAATTTCGGATGGCTTTGTAGTTTTTTAAGGTTCCGTACCCGAAGGGTAAAACGGGACCTTACCACTAAGACTGCGCTGTCCGTCCGTCTGTCCATCTATCACTCATTAACCGTGATAGTTAGACAGTTGAAATTTTCACGGATAATGTATTTTTGTTGCCGCTATAACAACAAATACTAAAAAACAGAATAAAATAAATTTTTAAGGGGGCTGCCATACAACAGACATGATTTTTTTGCCGTTTTTATAGATAATGATACGGAACCCTTCGTCCGCAAGTCCAACTCGCACTTGGCCGGTTTTTTTAAGACCGGGTTACTCTTTGATAAGTTTTTATGATTTTCTTATTTTATATTTTATGTGTTGCTTATTAGGTGTTTATTTGATTTATTAGCTAGTAAAACTTGTTTTTTTTTTGTCTGACAAGATTATCTTGACTACAAAGGGTGTAAACGACTTCATGAAATTCCTTCAAACCACGTGATCTACTGGTGACACAGATTAACACTAATGGGAACTGTCAAAAATCAAGCAAAAAAAAAAAAAATTTTTTTTTTTGCTTTTCTATTTCTGAGTCATTTTAGAGCCCCGAGTTAACTGACTGCAAAGAGCGATATCGCGTTAGTCATGCCCGCCAGCCACGTCGCATTGCTTTCATTCATTTATGCGTGGCATCGAAATATTGACTCACATAAAACTCATTTTATGCAAAAAAAACTTATTTTGTTACTGAATCCTTATAAGGTGGTTTAGATACGATGACAGCATGAAAAAAAATTTTTTTTGTCGTGCTAATTCCCGTGCGGGGGCAATCTACACCAGTAGTAGATCATGTAGTTTTAAGGAATTACACGACTTAAAAAAACTATTGACTACAGTAATCCCATTATCCTGTTATTCCCACGAAAGCGATAAACCTAACCATAACTATAACTAACGCGTGCTGTATAACTATGTAGATAGTTAGGTATTAAGATGAGAGCAGTCGATAACATAATTTGATGGAGTGCGGACTGCGGTATTTCCCAAGGCTTGAGAAAGTGCAACCCGCCTTATTTTCCTGTTGCCGGCCCTTTGAAAGGAATGTGGACCTATCTTAATGTTGGTAAATATTGGAATTTGGTCGTGTACTTTCCTGGATATATATGTAGAATTATTATTATTTGAGTGATATTGGCTGCATTATTACTGGATATTACTTATCTGAATTGTAGTTGTAGTTTATGTGAATGGTTAATATTATTTCTGTTGTAAATACCTAAATGATAGGTTGGTAATATTGTAAGACTATATTGACTTCAAGGCATTGTACTCTGTTCAACGAAAGTTGAATCTTGGTATAGCAGTCATTTTGTAAAATGTAGCCATAGGGAGACTTATTGAAAACGAACTAAAAAAATCTTGTTTTCTATTTCCGAGTCCATTTAGAGCTCCAAGTTAACTGACTGCAAAGAGCGATATCCCGCTAATCGTGCCTACCAGCGGCGTCACCGTGTGTTCATTAATTTATGCTTGGCAGCAGAACTACTAAAACGAAAAAAAAATACAAAAAACATTTTTTTTCTCGAATCCTTATCAGGTGGCTAAGACAGGATCACATAACGCTACCGCAAGCATTTTTTTTAATCAATCTAATCTGCCCAATCTACACCAGTAGTAGATCATGTGGTTTTAAGAAATTACCCGAATTCGTTAACATCCTGTATAATATAATAATTGACAGACATATCTGTGTTGCTGGGGAGTTTGTTGCGCCGTTTCTTCTTCACAACATAAACACTAGGAAGCGGTGAAGGGAGGGCTTTTTGTGGGCTGTTTATATTGTAAAACTGACGTTCAAAAATAACTAAGTAATTCTAGTCTATTTTGAATAAATGAGGTTTGAGTTTGAATAAATGTTTTGTAGTAATTAATATTCAATATTCTTTGTATGGACTCATATTACGGTGAAAAACCAAACGGTATCGCGCTCTAACCCGCTGTTAAGGGGTGGGGGTAAACATTTATATGTTTACCCCCACCCCTTAACACTTATCAGTCAGTTCCTCGACGTATTCCACATTGGGCACCCGCTTTTACGGCACCCAAGTTAATGGCACCTGAGGTATTCCATATTCGGCACCTATCGGTATTTTTCGCAGGTGCCATTAGTGGAACAGTTTATTATTTAAATTATTCCACTTTCGGCACCTACGAACCAGTAGGTACTAGTGATGGGACGTTTACTTTTTATAGGACGTTAAAATTAAAAATTCGATTAAAATCAGTAGAGTTTAATAACATGATAAAAATATAACTTCTTTATGTATTTTAATAGCACAATCGGTTTCCTTAATCACATATATTGCAAAATCAGCCTTGAGTTACAATAGTTTTTTTTTTCATGTTTTGAGGCTTTTTATCAAACATGATCATGCCAGCCTCATCGTACACAATAGAATTTAAAAACAAATACTTTTTAGGTTTACATACAATTATTTCTCTTCTTGATTAACTTTGTAATTAAAATTCAACTGTCTTTATGTATTAAAACTACCAGGAAAGCAGAAATGAACTGGAACTAGGTGCTTAAGCGACTTAACATACATAGCTCAATAATGGTAAAAATACAGGTTTTGAAATTGAATCATTTGTTGTTTTGAAAAGTACCAGGGCGACAGAAATGAACAGAAAATAGGCGCTTAAACGATATCACTAAGTGACAGTTATAGGTAAGAAATAAAATAAAATAAAATAAAAAGGTTTTTATTTCTATAAATCTTTACAAGTAAGTTGCCGGGGCTTCCCAGAAAGTAATCAAATGATACTTGTGTTGGGAAAACCTCGCTCTCCCTGTGTAAACATAAATTTAGACTTACAATACTAACAATCTTGCTGTATATGTATGTACCTTTACAATTAATAAAAGAAAATAAAGAAAAATAAAGTTAGTTTTCAAGTGGTTGTGTCCGCAAGGGGCAAGTAGCTAGCAAGTGTGAAGTGCGTGCATGCATGTGTTTGTTGTGTTTGTGTGTGTGTGTGTGTTTGTTGTGTTTGTGTGTGTGTGTGTGTGTGTGTTTGTTGTGTTTGTGTGTGTGTGTGTTTGTGTGTGTGTGTGTTTGTGTGTGTGTGTGTATGTGTGTGTTTTCGTGTGTTTGTTTGCGCATGAGCGCGCGTGTGAACGTGTGTGTATGTTTGTGTGTGGGTGGTTGTTTGAATGGGCCACATATCCCTATTAATTTATTGTGTGTCTGTGTGAACACATAAAGCATGTATCAAATTCAAGCTAATGTAAGCAGGATGTCCTCCACGTCTTCATAATTAAGAGTAAGGAGCCATTCAGTCAGATTTTTCTTACACTCGTACAGTTGCATGGGGTATATATTACGGATACGATTAATTTTATTATAAACGCGGGGGGCCTGAGTTACATTTTGCCGACTCGCAAAGACTGTACGAGCGGTGTATGTAGGGGCTACTATATCACACCGTCTTTTTCTAAGTTTGGCACGGTCGTAAGGTAACGCTTTGTGATATCTAAGTATCATATGTAAGATATAAAGTTTTCTGACGGAGAGAAGCTTAGAAATAGCATATAAGGATTCAGTAGAAAACCTAAAAGGCTTACAGTACATAACTTTAATCAAGGATCTTTGCGCCCGCTCTAGATCTATAAAGTATGACTTAGCTGCACCTCCCCATACCGAGATACAGTATATAATTACTGATTGGGCTAGAGCAATATATATTTTATTCAATAGCTCGGTACTCATAACGTGTCTTAGAGATTTGAAAACCCATATAAGCTTTCTTACCCTCCCTATGGTTAGTTCAAGGTGTGGGTACCAGCTTAACCTTTGATCCACAATAATTCCGAGGTACTTAGCAGAGCTAACTTTCTGAATTGTCGGACAACTGTAAGTACAAGTGAAAGGAGTACGACAGGAATGAATTTTAATTTCAAAGTCAGGCGAGGGCTGCGAATTTAAGTACGGAGCGAAGCATACATAGTTTGTTTTTTGGGTGTTTAACGTGAGAAGATTCTCACTAAGCCAGTGACTAACTCCAGCCAGACCCTTCTCAGCGCCCGTCCTAACCTTCTCCCATGTCTTGGCAGTAAAAATAATAGCGGTGTCGTCAGCATAGGATAGAATCCTCCCCCCGACGCTTCTAAGGTTGCAAAGATCATTGATATATATCAAAAAGAGCGTCGGGCCGAGAACACTGCCCTGCGGGACACCATACGTTACGTTTTCTTCATCGCTAAGAAAATTGTCAATTTTTACCACCTGCTTTCTGTTTTGAAGGTAACTGCCGAGAAGGGAGAGAGCAGAGCCGCGGAATCCTATCCTCTCCAGCTTGCGTATAAGTATTGGGATAGAAACGGTGTCAAAGGCTTTCTTGAGGTCAAGAAAGACTACTAGACATTTGTTACCCCTATCTATTTCTTTTGTTATTGTGGATGCAAGATCCATGGTAGCATCCTGGGTTGACATTCCCTTCCTAAAACCATACTGAGAGGTAGATAAGATGTTATACTTAGCCAAGTAATTTACTATTCTAGAGTTCAGGAGTTTCTCAATGATTTTAGAAACGGAGGCCAGCACAGAGATAGGCCGATAGTTGTTAGCGTCGTCGCTATCTCCCCCCTTATACACAGGGGTAACAACGGAGCGCTTAAGAAGATAGGGGAAGATTCCGGAGTTAAAGCATAGGTTGGCAAGGCCACTGATCAGAGGGACTAAGATCTCCTTAGCTTGTTTTAAGAAAAGGGTAGGGATTCCGTCCCAACCTGGTGCACTCCCAGAGTCTAGGGACATCAAGGTATCCTCTACTTCCATCTCGGAGGTGTCTAATAAAACAAAAGAGGACAGATTATAAGTGTCTGTGTTACTTGATTCCAGAGGTACGAAGCTATTCGAGATGTTTTGAGCTAGAGTTTGTCCAATGTTAATAAAATGTTTATTTACATGGTTGATTGAGGCTTGAGGACATGATTTTACCTTAAGTAGGTCACTATTTGAGCTCTTGGGTGGCTTGTAATGTGTGATTTCGTTAATGGTTGACCAGAGTGCCCTAGGGTTTTTAACAGATGCTGTAATTTTATCTTTATTGTATTTATTTTTTAGTTTTCTTATAAGGTTCCCACAGAAGGTCCGATAACGTTTATATGTTATTATTAAAATTTGGTTTTGGGGGTTTGATTTGAGTTTTAGGTAAATTGTATTTCTTAGTCTAATACACCGCAAAGCACCTGTGGTTATCCAGGGCTTTATGGTTCTATTGCTATTCGTGATAATTACATTTTTGGTGTTGGAGAGTATAGCTGACTTGACCACTTCTATCAGTGCAAAGGCGTAAGTATCAGGATCTTTAAAGACATTGAAGAAGGAGGTATCAATATTTATTAAACTGTTATGAGCATTTTCATAGTTGATTACGGTTTTGTGCCTATGAGGTACCGTATTTTGATACTTATTGGCGATTGACAAAAGAATAAAACAGTGGTCTGTTACAGTTGTATTTAAAACCGCTGTAAGAGCCATGTTCTCTTGTTTGTCCAGGCTCAGAAAGACGTGGTCAAGACAACCGTCCCCCCTCGTAGGTAAGTTGTGAGACGCAAGTAGTCCATGCAGTGAAAGCATATTTAAGTAGGTTAATCTATTATTCCTTTCTTGATTAGTATCTATTGGGGAAATAATTAAGTCAATGTTAATGTCACCTAAAATCAAAACGTTTTTACTAGGAGTGATGTTCTCAAGATGATTATTGAGAGATGTAATGAAATTACCTGCATTTAGAAATGATGGGGACCGGTAGATACCCAGTATAGTGTAGTTTGCGATTTGTAACTCCAGTCCCGTAGCATTTACAAGGTTAAGTTCTTTAAATTTAACTGATAAATTATTTTTGATGTAAGCAACCACCCCATCACATTGGTTAATGTGGTGTTTTGTTTGAAATGATGTGCAATTAGCTAATTGCGGTATGATTTTGTTGGGGTTTAGCCAACATTCTGTAAGAATCAAAACATCTATTTCACATTTTAGTTGTGCCAGAGTGAGTTGCAAATCATCAAAATTTTTGTATATACTTCTAATGTTTTGTGTTGATATAGTTAGATTGTATGTAGAATTTTCTATCTTTAAATTTATTTCCTGTATACTGCACTTAAGTGAATCCGAGGGCTTAATTTGATCAATTTCATTTAGCGTATCAAAACTATCCATTTATAAATATTAAATTAGAATTCTTGGGGTTGCAGCTAGGGTAGTAGGATAAAATAATTAATAGCAGGTCAGGTCCTGGTAAGTATAAGAGTGTAAGGATGAATTCTGTGCAAAAAAGTTGGGGGATAATCGGTGTGAGGCATGTTGTATATTTATAATCTATATAGCATAGGTGTGCGCTTTTATCATTAGGGTTGTAGAAAGCGTTAAAGTATGTAGGTAAATTTAGATTTTGTATGTGTTTTGGTTTGTTTTGAAAATTAGCGTGTAGTGTAGCGTGTAGTGGGATACAATGTTGGTAGTTGTAATTATAGGATAAAGGTGTGTATGCATGTATGGGTTTGTGAGTAGTCTTCTGTGTGTGTTTTTTAGTATAGTAGTTAATTAACATTTTCTCTAAAAACATAGGTATTAGGTTGAAGTAAACTGAATTATATAAGAAAAATAGTTTTAGGAAATGTATACCCATAGTTAGTCATTGTTCTTGCATTAGTTGTTGCACTTGTGCTTCGTGTTGAATATGGATACTTTTAGCCGTGTCGTCTTTCCGGATTAGTACTTTTCCCATGGAGGTCCAACAGTACTTAACTTTTTGAGCCCTTTTCAGGTCCCGGGCCAAGAAAAATAGACGTGCCCCCTTAGGAGTGAGTTGTTCAGCTATAAAGATTGGCGTGTCTTCGTTGCTTGTGAAGCCTAGATGTTTAGCCTGCAATCGTGTCTTGTTTGTAAGATTGAAGTCTTTCACCTTTTTTAGGAAGTCTGATCTCAGAATTGCAGACCTTAGTTCCACTATAATTGTAGGTTTCTTCTCCCTATCACCCCTGGATTTCAAGCGGAAAATGTCGTTTATATCGTTACCATTCATTCCAAGATGAACGGTCTTAGAGAGGTTGATAACCATTTCTATCAAATCTTCCCTGTTTTCCTGTGCCTTTATAGGAACATTTTTGATTTCTACGCAGGCCTTGCGGGAATTTCTTTGAAGGTCTTCTACTTTGTCTTCCAAAATGCTGATGTATTCCCGGTCTTTTTGAGCCTGGTTTTCAAGGAGTGCAATTTTGCCACGGTACTCTTCGTTTTGTGCAGTTAAGAGTGAAACAGCCGCGTCAATTTTAGCATTTGATTCAGTTATCTCTTGTAATTTGCTGGCTATAGATGCGAGTTCCTGACTTTGAGCGCTGACTAACGAGCTGATTAACTCTTTTATGTCGTCCTTAAAAACGGAGAATTGATTAGGTGAGGAAATTTCATCTCTTGGCCGTTTGTTACGTTGTGTGATATTATCATTGAGCGATGGGAATACTTCACTATTGATTGTTGTTCGATTTAGGGAGGGGTCAGAAGAAAACTGTGGCATTTGAGTTAAGTTTCTATCCGGTTTCGGTGATTGGGAAGGAGGCGTTCTTTGCAGTGCCATTTTGAAGCAGGCCAATTTAAGTCACGGCTGTCGGCAATTAATTATCTATTAGCTACACTCAGGTGGGTGGAGTTTGATTGACCGCGCGACAATACTGATGTCCGTCGCTTGCGCAGCTAGCCGTCACTTTACGACCACTATCTTGTTATGTTGTCCTGGCACACAACCGAGCCGATCGGAGTCCGTAATACCGAGGAGTAATGCGCACGCGCACACATGCGTGATCACATACAGGCCGCAGGCAGCGATGCGGGAACAGGACAGCAATTATGTCCACGTTCTCTTTTACTCGAGACGCGCGGGGGACACGCGGGTACGCGTCACTGCACTGTTTGAACGGTCGAGGTTTGAACCAAAAAGATAACTATGACACTAATTAATAGGTAGCACTTTCGTACGTAATTAAATCTAATTTTTGCGAAACGAGCGATAACACGTCTGTACTGAATGCTGGTTCGGACGAAAGAGGAAAATAAGTATAGGACAGTTTTAAGACATCTATCGATATAGTGAATAATAAGGAATACTTTTCCTTTTTGTGTTTAATCATTGGTGCACATCTTACTGGCTGTCACCCTGGTACTTTTCAAAACAACAATTGATTCAATTTCAAAACTTATAATTTTAGCATTATTAAGCTAAGTAGTAAAGTCGCTTAAGCACTTAGTTCCAGATCATTTCTGCTTTCCTGGTAGTTTTAATAAATAAAGACAGTTGAATTTTAATTACAAAGTTAAATCAAGAAAAGAAATAATTGTATGTAAACCTAAAAAGTATTTGTTTTTAAATTCTATTATGTACGATGAGGCTGGCATGATCATGTTTGATAAAAAGACTCAAAACATTAAAAAAAAAAACTGTTATAACTCAAGGCTGATTTTGCAATATATGTGATTAAGGAAACCGATTGTGATATTAAAATACATAAAGAAGTTATATTTTTATCATGTTATTAAACTCTACTGATTTTAATCGAATTTTTAATTTTAACGTCCTATAAAAAGTAAACGTCCCATCACTAGTACCTACTGGTTCGTAGGTGCCGAAAGTGGAATAAAAATTTAAATAATAAACTGTTCCACTAATGGCACCTGCGAAAAATACCGATAGGTGCCGAATATGGAATACCTCAGGTGCCATTAACTTGGGTGCCGTAAAAGCGGGTGCCCAATGTGGAATACGTCAGTTCCTCAACTCAAGCGCCAAATGTAATCAATTTCTTGTTGACAGACTGACAGTACATTACACGCCAGTGAATATCTTGTCTCAGTATCATTTATATTGTATCGGAGAGGAGATCACCGAGAGATACTGTCTGTCGCTGAATAGCAATCAAATACGTGACCCGACTGTGAACTTCAAGAAAAATATCATTTTTCTTACACAGTCGAGTCAGATATTATATTTTTTATACCCTTACAAAATTGTTAATGTTAGCTAACTTTTGAATTAAATTAAAAGAAAAAAGGAACTGATGCACGTCTTCTTTTTATTGAACCAAAAAAGATTGCTGGAATTATATTATTGCGTTGGGGAGAAAAATATTTTCACTGATAATAATGATGACCTGCGAGGTATAGGTAACTGAGGCAGTGTGTAAGTGCCTTTAGGCACATGCGACACGTTCAATATTTATCACTTGATATTTAAAAAGCGTTTAATTAAATCAATGTATTGATTGTAATACACTCAATAAATATCACGATCCAGGATCGCGATCCCAATATCATGAAATATATGTATTGAAACTGTCGCTATATCACACACGAGTATCAAATACATAGGTAGGTATAGGTACATCTTTTTGGGAGCTTATTAAAGTTTAAGTATGTGTTTTAAGTATCCATTGAGTTTGAATAAGTAATTAAATTAAGTCAACAATGCCAATTAGCACATTATTCATATCAACGCATTCAAGATCACTATCTGAAAACATAAATCATTTAACATGAGCATGAAGAATTTAACTAAAATATTGTTTATAAAATTAATAAATATTGTATGGTGAACATAACATAAATCTTCTTTATTGCATAGCATGCCATAATAAAGCAATATAATAAATTTAACAAGATGTAATAGTATGATAAGCAAATACGCAAACATAATAATAGTTAATATGAAATATACGAGATATGGGAAGGAAAGTACCTACTAAAAGAAAGACAGACTCTTTCCCTCTTATTACAAAAGATGGTTTAAACCAAGACTAAGGTAAACCCAGGTTTAAAATATACCCATCTCTTTCTTATGTCATATAACAAAAAGAGACGGGGCTATTTTAAAACCTAGGTTTTTCTTAGACCATCTTTTGTAATAAGGGGGATAAGGTTTTATTGTTTTTAGTCTTCTCACTAATTCACTGTTGTCGAGGAGCTGAATCGTCTCTACATTCACGTGATGGTGAAGCCTGTGTTCTTATGCTTCTGCATATTTCTTAATAACACTATCTATGAAGTCCAAGTGCTTTCTGTGCAAATAAATAACTATTCTATTCTGTCCATATTAAGGTGGAGATCGATTAATATATATTCGAACACTACACATGATTATAATCTCGTAAAGTGTTATCATGCTTAAAAAGGGCGGCGTATCATCAACTTAATTATAATTACGAATCACTAATGAAAATTAATGCGCTACGTGCTAATAGCATCGCGTTCAGTATCAGCTACTGATCTTCAGTCTCTACGGGTATATAGGCGTATACCTATTATTTACGATGTAATCCACTTAGGACGAAATTATTGCTGTGGGTATGTACGTGCAGATATAGAAATCTATAAATATGTAATTGGTTTAGCAAGAGTTGTTGCGACCTTTAAATTCAGTTAGGGTTTGATTAAGAAAATTTTGTAGTCAACCTTATCATGAAAAAAATCTTAATATATTGTAATTGGCGATAGGCTGAATCAAAAATAGAAAAGGGTGTAGAAATACGGACAAAGTTTAGGAAAATAAGCACTAACGGATTGCTGGAAAAATCCGAGAAAAAAAACTTTGACAGACGGATAAACACCGAGGTAATTCTTATGGAATATGGTGTTCCTTAAGCCACATACATATTTTGGTACGGAATTTTAAAAATGGCGATGGTCTGCCACATCTAAAACAAAATTCTATCATCAATATCTACCAACAATGCCTAAAGATTTTAATTAAAATACGTTTTTGTACAGAATAGACTTCTTACTCTAGACGAGGTCTAGATCTCATCTCAAAGCCTATTGCTAGGCGTATATTACGTAGTTATGTATGTGTATCGTCCGTCGATAACATTCCAGCAGATAGTGATGCGCGGTCATTACAGCCTGCGGCTGCTGCACTGTATGTAGCTGACTACTGTGGGAAAATATCGCTTATTTATTTTATATCAATTGTTATTGGCATAACTTTATGTTTGGGTTTTCGAGATCATTGTAATTTGGTTTGCCTAAGTACATATATTTATTTCTTGCCAAGAACATGGTACATCGAGGTCTTAGATACATAATTATAATTTGTCACGCATTCTACTGACAATTGGTGTGAAAATGTTTATTTGTCACTCTACCCATACAAATACAAATAAATACAAATCTTTTTATTCGTCAATGCAGGTGTACAATACAAAAGGTGTTAGAGTTACAGGAAGTTCGCTACATTGTGCCTGTGGGCATACGAAAATTATATTAAACGAGAATTACTTATATTCTATTGACATACTTTGTTATTAATTTCAATTAACCTATTATTATGTATATAATACTATCACATTTATATAATACTATTTAATTCCATCACTTTTATCTATTCATTGCTTACCTTAATATAATATTTTTTATTTGGCTTTCTTACTCTATTATATTTATATACAGCGTGTCCCAGAAAGTAGTGTCAAGCGGAAGTCCAGAGGTAGAACATCCTTTGAGGTACCCAAATCACCCCCATGTTTGTTCCGCGATTTTTTGTAGTTTTCGAGTTATGAATGTTTTTCATGCTTTTTAATCAAACTCTGACTATAACGACATTTTTGATCATAGTGACGTGAATAGTTAAGATACATGAGTAATTTTTTTTTCTAAATTTTCTGATTAGTGACCCTTTCGAATGCATAAACATTTGTAACCATAGGTGTAAGGAATGCGTTACAAAAAAATATTGAATTCTCATAAAGTTAAAATCCTGCATGTTTCCTACATCTTTGTGGGTGATTTAAAAATAAATCTCCCTAAACTTTTTTCGTCAGATGTATTTTAAAAACTTACCCATTTTATCAGCTATTTACCCTGTAAATTTCATCGAGCTATCTCTACGACATCATAATAAAAATTTCATTCAAAGCATACAATATCGAAAATTCCAGTTGTAAAAGGGTTAATGAAAAATTGATTAAAACTAACTAATAACGTCTTTTTTAGTAACCCTCGACGTAAAAAGAGGGCTGTTATAAGTTTTACATGTGTGTCTGTGTGTCTGTTTGTGGCATCGTAGCTCCTAAACGGATTTTGATTTAGTTTTTTCTTTTGCTTGAAAGGTGACTTTATTGAGAGTGTTCTTAGCTATAATTCAAGAAAATTTGTTCAGCTGTTTGAAGATTATCAGCTCTTTTCTGGTTGTTGAAGGGATATGAGCAACTTCTACTGGTCTGATCGATTCGGAATTTACTATCCTGTGACTTCAATGATATTACAATAACATGGTAACCCTGACCTGATACTCAAGCATCATCTGAAACCGCATGATACCCAACTTACAGTAGAGGTATTGTGTGCCTATTGATACTTTAAGTTTATGATAAGTTGTAATTACCTCCTTCTTGTCACATGTAATCAATATCATTGAAGTCACAGGATAGTAAATTTCGAAACAATCAGACCAGTAGAAGTTGCCCATATCCCTTCGACAACCAGAAAAGAGCTGATGGTCTTCAAACGGCTGAACAGATTTTCTTGAATAATAGCTAAGAACACTCGATAAAGTCACCTTTTAAACAAAAGAAAAAATTTGATCAAAATCCGTTTAGGACCTACGATGCCACAGACAGCCACACATGTTAAACTTATAACAGCCCTCTTTTTACGTCGAGGGTTACTAAAAAAGACGATATTAGTTAGTTTTAATAAATTTTTCATTAACCCTTTTACAACTGGAATTTTCGATATTGTATGCTTTGAATGAAATTTTTATTATGATGTCGTAGAGATAGCTCGATGAAATTTACAGGGTAAATAGCTGATAAAATGGGTAAGTTTTTAAAATACATCTGACGAAAAAAGTTTAGGGAGATTTATTTTTAAATCACCCACAAAGATGTAGGAAACATGCAGGATTTTAACTTTATGAGAATTCAATATTTTTTTGTAACGCATTCCTTACACCTATGGTTACAAATGTTTATGCATTCGAAAGGGTCACTAATCAGCTAATTTAGAAAAAAAAAATACTCATGTATCTTAACTATTCACGTCACTATGATCAAAAATGTCGTTATAGTCAGAGTTTGATTAAAAAGCATGAAAAACATTCATAACTCGAAAACTACAAAAAATCGCGGAACATACATGGGGGTGATTTGGGTACCTCAAAGGATGTTCTACCTCTGGACTTCCGCTTGACACTACTTTCTGGGACACGCTGTATAATACTGTTAATCTCTACTGTAATTATAGTTATTTCTTCTATTATATTAATTACCATTTTAAACTAATGGGTGACACATGTATGGCATAATTTATGATTATATAAAAGTAATAATTAAACATTATTACAACATTGGTAACATTATTGGTTATGTCAGAACTTATAATTAAGGAATTCATTCAAAAGATAAAAACAGACGAATAGAAGATTCTTCTTCATTACTAATGTTCAGCAGTAATTTTTCTAAATCAGAAGGTCAGTCAGTCAAATGTATAAGTTATATGAAACAATGTTGAAGTCATAGCTCTATGTCATAAATATGGTTTGACTTTATTGAACTGTGTATTCGCTGTAACATCACTGAATATGTTTAGAATGACAGCTCAGACGACGGTAAATAGTCCTTTTCCTTCATTGTACAGAAAATAAGCCTAATAACAAAAAGCCAGAAATTAAACTTCCTCCATCACAAAAAATTCGCCAACTTCCTCAAAGATGACACCATAAGATAACGCGATGAAAATTAATAAAATTACGAGACGTGTACTTACTTGCTCGCGTCCGGCTGAGTCACGCTCGGAATGCCGTCGGTCCGGCCGGTGCCCCCCTGCCGTGCCCTCCCCCTGACGAGGCCCAGTGTCAGTGTCTGCGCCTAGTCATGGGAATTGCATAGCACACATAGATCCCTATGACAGGTAAATAGGACAGTTCGAAATGATGAGAGGATGACAGTGCCTCGATATTGGCGGCGGTTCGAGGCTGGTGTAATTGGAGATGCGAAGGTTTATTGTTTTGGTATAGCAATTAGGACATGCATACTTGAAGGTGCGTGTTTTAGTTGTCAATAGAAATTTGACGCAAAATAAACTTTGAAATGTTTGTTTTCGGTTTGATTTGTTTAAGAAATTGAGCTAGCTAGTTTTTTGTTTGTGGTTAGCGGTTACGCACTGCATCCGATCCGAATCCGAGAAAATACGTTCCGAATTAGTCATAGAACTATTTGTATGATAGTTTACGCACTAGATCCGACTTCCGTCATCCGATTTCTCTCCATCATCCGTGAGTCTCCAATTCGGAAGAAATATTGACGGACCGAAGTAGCCGTAGTACTGTTTGTATGAGCGCTTTCGCATTACCTCGGATTCAAATCGGACATATGCCAAATATGGCTCCTGAATTGCTTGGATTTGGATCAGAGATCGGATTAGTGTGTAAGCAATATCCAAATTCGGTACGAGATTTTTACACTCTAGATCCGTATTTTCACGAATTCGGAACCGATGCAGTGCGAAAAGCAATAAGTATCCGAATTCGGTTCGAGTTTTTTATATTCTTATTTTCAAGGATCTGGATCGGATGCAGTGCGTAATTGCGTAACCACTGTAGTTCTAAAATATAACAAAGTAAACACATAAAGTGAGGCTCACGGAATAGCTGTTACAAGGAAGCTGAGGCAGGCTCAGCATCAATAAATTATGATGTAACATAAATAACGCCTAAGTGCCTTGAGAGCATGTTCAACCGTCCGTCCGTCGGTGCCGGTTGTCATGCGAATAATATCTATCACAGTCGATACGCGTAGTCAGAAGCTCCAAAGTCTGACAACTTGTCAGACAACGTGTCAATCCTAGGATGTCGGTATCGGCCTGTAACTGGGATGCAGGGGTCTGAAGGAAGTCGCTTCGTGTAAAATGCTGGTATTCAGCTACATCTGGTGAGAATGAAGCTAACCTCAACTTAGTTGGGAAAAGGCTAAGCAGAACATTGAATATAGCATATGTATTACTCATAAAAGCTTAACAAATATACAATAAGCCGTAGAAATTGCCGTATATCGCTAAAACCGACAGATATCCATTCCATCACAAAAATAATCCCCACAGTAATTAGTGATCTCCTCGCCTGCAGCGTAACAAGCCTGAAACCAGACTAGATGAGTGCGAGACGTACGTCCAAAATGTCCAACACACCAAACCAATCCGTCACCGCCGCGTATCAAGCTTAAAACCTAAACAAGTGAGCACCAGTAGTCATCGCCTACTCCCTAAGTCCGTCAACGAAGTAAGTCGCCCGTCCGAAAGTAGCCCGAAACGTAGAAGTGAACAAAACAAATGTCAAGTTCAACTTTTCGGACGGGCAAAAACACATCGGTAGTAGGGACAACTGTCAAATCGAGTTGTCATTCATTCTCGGCCCCGAAATAATCGTATGTCCGTAGGTGATATCGAGTAGGAAATGCCGACCCTAACGTAGTAGGAAAGGCTAGGCGGAAGGAATATTAATATCGCCTATAAACTCTGTTAAATTTACTAACGATCAACCTGGCAACAACAACAGATACCTAGACAAACAAACAGCCTAGTAACATCAACTACTAACCTATCTCACCTCATTATCATCACAAACACATACCAATTTCTCCGTAATATTATTATAATATTTATGTTCAAACAAACACATAACAAAGTCGTGCACAACTTGCTAACTTGCTATCATAAGATAATACAACTGTTTGGGTTCCCCGAAGGGAAATGTGTACTGTCGCGCGGAAGGGTTATCAAGAGGTGTTCTGTCGCTCCGAAGGGTTAAGAAAAGGTGTTCTGTCATATATGTACAGTTTGCTGATAACGGTATTTCTGTATTCCGTGGGTGTTACGGTCCGATGGGTTCGGGACGAGCCAATAGTGTGCTATTAATAGTAGTGAATATGTTTATGGTGTACTTTGTGGGTTTTCGCACGATATCGATGTACGAGTACATTCTAATATTTGGGAAATCTTGTTTTTCCTTTTAAAGGGAGCTGATGTTTGAGACTTATTACAAATAACTAGGAATTGGTAAAAGTGGCTTTAAAACTGATAAGTAGCAGTCTATAATTAGAGTAGTGAGTTAAATGGTGCTAATGATAATTAAAAAAAAAGGTTTGCTAAATTAATCCAACCATCCAATTGAATAAGGAAAAAAAAGTTTTTAATAAATAAAAGAAGTTATTTTATGTATCATTTTTATCATATATTCAAGAAAATGGTAAAAAAATAGATTATAATACCTGGTTTAAAACGAAAAATATAAGAAAGACGATTTTGCGACGTCTTCCAAAAAAGTTGGTGGGAAATGTATTCCCTTTGTCTTATTAAGAGTTAAAAGCTGCTTTTAATTTAGGTCGGCACAAGTTCTTACTAAGTTAGAGCAACGAGCCACTCCGTGCACTTCGAGAACGATGGCCGCGTTGCTCTAATGTTAATAATTAACAAAGTTTTTATCTAAGTGACTAATGAAGTTGTAGTACTAAGTTAGTAGTAGATACAATTATAGAACATTAAAGTGACCTATAAACCTAAAACTATTGCTACACATCCAAGTCGAGATCCTAAAAAAACTTTCGGGCTAGTCAAGAACTTATACAATCTTTCACTCTGGGGGACAAACGAGCGGATTGGAGTTTGACACAGCAGTTTGTCACAGTTTGACGTCGAGTGAGAAAAAATAAAGGGTCCAAAGGACGGAGGGATCATTGGTATATTTGCGAAACTACCGGATACTATATCAGTTCGAC
The DNA here is from genome assembly GCA_905220435.1 of Amphipyra tragopoginis. NCBI lineage: Eukaryota > Metazoa > Arthropoda > Insecta > Lepidoptera > Noctuidae > Amphipyra > Amphipyra tragopoginis. The sequence goes on from HG992004.1 coordinate 27,600,952, forward strand.
ATATATTTGCGAAAAGTAATCTCCTGGAGTAGTTTAATCTTCATAGCAATAACTCAACAATGGTAGTGGATTTTACATGGCTAAAATTAAAAGCGACAGCAGAGCGTGAGGTCCTGAGTTCGATCCCCAGGTCAGGCAAATTGTTATTGTGTGTTTTTCCTTGTGGAATTTCTCAGTAGCAGCCCGGAGTCTGGATTTGTGCCCGACTGATGGCAATAGGCACGCCCCCTATTACATGGGACTTAAACATAACGGCGATATGAGGGTTGACTACACACGACCCTTTTTGGAATACAGGTGTGAAGATAAGTTATTTATTTTCTAAACTGACATTCAATGAGGGTTAAGAATCATTAATATGGTCTATGTCTACACCAGTGCGCTTTCATGTTCATCTTGCGCTTTCAACTTTCAATTCCTCTTGCGTCAAGCGCATGCAATATTGATTGCCATAAGACGCATGCAGCTTATCGTCTCGACCGGTGCGCCTCGGTCAGTCGTCAGTCGATATACAATAGATGGATTAGCGTGCGCTAGGGGCATGCGCTTTTATCGAACTAGTATTAAGGCATGCGCTATTGCATGAAGACGCAAGATGAATATGAAAGCGTACTGGTGTAGACAAAGCTATATGGGTTCACGTCCAAAACTAATTTTTAAAAGTGTTTGGTAGTTAACTTATTTTCTCGTCTTGTCACTGCCGGCTTTATATTATGCTGACTCGCCGAGTATAAGTAATCTCTGCCCGTCAGGACACGCTTGTATCAACGAAGGATATATGCTTATATCGTGACTTGAAGGTTGCTTAATGATGTACAAGAAGCTTTAAAAATATCACGTAGCTAGTCAGCTTGTACGTGCGGAATAAGTTCAATGTCCTTTAGAACAATTTGATCTATTAAAATAGAAACGTGATACAAGCAAAATTATATAAAAATAATTGTACAGTCTTAAACGTGGAACCAGTAAACTCACTCCCACAGTTACGAAGTTAGAAATTACTTGTTCAAAGGATCTGATATCACAGAGTTTGTTAACAAGTGTTCTGTTCAAAAATATTCGGAATCGGAAGTCAAATCATATTTGGGTCATACAAGCTTCTATATTTCAAGCTGATCGGATTGATTAAATTCAAAACGTTATTTACAACTCAGATAGTGATGATGCATGATGTTTGATAAAACATTGCTATAAAATTGAGAGCATGGACGTAGTTCAGACGACACTATAATTTATAGCATAGTAGCGACCCGCCCCGGCTTCGCACGTGTACGTTTTATGGCTTAAAACCTTCCTCTTGAATCTATCCATTAAAAAAAACCGCATCAAAATCTGTTGCGTGGTTTTAAAGATTTAAGCATACATAGGGACAGACAGCAGGAAGCGACTTTGTTTTATACTATGTAGTGATAGTAAACATTGTATAGAACAAAGATATCGCTCAGAATACATTCAATATGGACACGTTCACACAACGCGATGCTATAAAGTATTGGCTTGCTTTACGCGATAAACTTGAGCGATTCTCAGAGCTATATCGTACGATTCTCTGATCCCCGCCCCGCCTCACTTCTGCCCCGTCAGTCGCCCGACGGATCGCCGTCAAATGACTTGCTATACATATTAGACCGGCTTGCGATACTCTAATCCTAACTAATATTATAAATGTGAAAGTTTGTTTGTTTGTTACCTTTTCACACTTAAACCACTGAACCGATCATCCTGAAAGTTTGCATATACGTTGTCAGGTGTACAGAAACGAACATAGGGTACCTTTCATCCCGAAAAAAAGTACTGTACTGTACCCGAGGAAAACAACAATAACGATAATAGATGGCGCTACGTGTCTTTCGAATCATTATTGAATTATATTATTATGGAAACTTTAGGAGGAGCTCGTGGCTAAATAATTACAGCCGCATAGACCGATTTTCCGGGTTAAGCCACGCTTGCCGAGGTTGGTCTGTGGATGGGTAACCATTTACCATAGCGAGTTTCCTCCGTGCCTCGGAAAGCACGTAAAGCCGTTGGTCCCGGCTGTAATTTGTAGATCTTTGACAGTCGTTACTGTTGGTCAGAAGCCAGAAAGTCTGACAAGCAGTCTTACCAAGAGTATCGTATTACCCAGTTACTGGGTTGTGGAGGTCTGATAGGCAGTCGCTCCATGTAAAATACTGATATTCAGCTGCATCCGGTTCGACTGGAAGCCGACCCAAACATAGTTGGGAAAAGGCTAGGCAGATGATTATTATGGAAACTTTAGTAGTGTGTTAAGAGTTTTTTTAACGCGAGCGAAACCGCGGGCAAAATCTAGTAGCATATAAAGTGAACGTCATGCTATATAGATAGAGCTTATGACGCAATATGCTTTACTATATAGCGAAATAGTATAGCGTAGTCTGAACTGCGCTTCATTTACAACTCAGATAGCCATGATGTTTGATAAAATATTGCTATAAAGTTGAGAGCATAAAAGTGAAAAATAAACGATAAAAATAACATAACCTGTCGTAAAGTGAGCTACGTAATGCAGGCTATGATGTCAATGTCGGTCCCCGACTCAATTAACGAGAGCAGTCTGTTGATGACCGTGTCATTGTGACCGCTTTGGCCGTAGGATGTTCAAAATTATGTTACCTAGTGCATTTCACGCCTGAATTTAATTCTGTGTTAGGGAAGACAGGTTGAAGAGAGTTTCAACTGCCGAAAACACTTCTTGAAACTAGTCTTCTATGGTTATAACGTTTGAATAATAATATTTCTTGGTTGGCATTTGATTAAAAGCACTGTTTAGTGCAAAATTTTAAGATCATTGCCCTCTTATTAAGCTTAGTTCAAACTACGCTGTTTTATTTTGCTATATATTATTGCGTCATAACATAACGTCGGTGAAGTTCTAACAGTGCGTAAGTCATTTTGTGACAAAAATAGACGACACTGCGAATGTGACAACATTACTTGAAATGAAAAAGATTATTAGGATTTTCAAAGGTTTAATAAATCTTTAAAGAGTTTATCTGTAATGATCATTAAAAACAGTATTACGTTCAGAGTAGGTTACGCTCGGTTTAAATCGTTTTTTCAATCTCTTGTAAAGTAGCCATTTTTGACTTCCGCACTGTTAGAAATTCACTGACGATAAACTATATGTGCCATATATATAGCATAACGTTCAGACTATACGCTATAGCGCAAGCCGGTCTACTATGTATAGCAAGTTATTGGACGGCGATCCGTCGGGCGACGAACGGGGTACAACTGAGGTGGGGCGGGGACCGAAGAATCGTACGACATAGCTCTGAAAATCGCTCAAGTTTATCGAGTACAGCAAGCTAATACTTTATAGCATAGCGTTATGTGAATGTGTCCATGTGAAATATTTGCTGAGCGATATCGTTGAGCTATATAATATTTGCTATATATTATAGCGTAGTTTGAACTGCCCTTTAATGTTTGTTTAGTAGCTGAACAACTTTGCGTACTGTTGGTAAGCTTGTGCTTTTCTTTTTTTATTTCTCTCACAGATTATCGTTAAAAGTAAATCCTGCAACATTTCGTGTCTGATAAAAGTCGTAACAAGGGCGTGGGCTGGTATCGATCGCGCCCGTGACACGCCGTATCTAGTCCCTAGACGCACCGACGCTGACGGGATGAACTATCGATTAGCACCCTCTACATCGAACTCCCTGTAACTAAGTTAGGGAATTCGGTGAAGGTTAGCGCAGCAATGGTTGTAAAAATTATTTACGTTGTAAAATGGTAGAGGCTGTTGTTAGGGTAGTGCATTGCTTCCGCAGTTGCCAAGTGGCTGTCAAGGAAGGTAAACATAATAGATAAATAAAAGTGTATCAGCATGAAGGGTCAACAAGGAAGGGTTCAACTCCGGCAGGGTACTAATATTTATATTTACAAAGATGTTTCTGAGTCTTTGTGCATTTTAGATTTGTGTTTGTAAATATTTTTTTTCAAAGACAAATTGTCGGTCCGTCGCTCGACGGATTAAAAATACAATTTCCCTCCGTCGCCGGGTATGGAATTTGTAAGAGGCGAATGGTGAACTTGGGGGCCTACTCCCTAAGTCCGTCAACGAAGTTAGTTGCCCGTCCGAAAGTAGCCCGAAACGTAGGAGTGAACAAAACAAGTGTCAAGTTCAACTTTTCGGACGGACAAAAACACATCGTAGGGACAGTTGTCAAATCGTGTTATCATTCATTCTTAGTTCGGGCCCCGAAATAATTGTATGTCCGTAGCTGATAGGGAGTAGGAAACGCTCGTAACTAAGGCCGAAACTACGGACTTCGCGCTTAGGGAGACCCTTGCCACCATAATTGTGACCGAAAAATGGCATCATGGAAATTAATATTTTTTTATTTATTAATTAATAATACCATAGTCGAAACGTGGGTGCAGACTCTTGTAATAGGAGTACACCTCTGCTTACCCATTCGGGGATTACAGGCATGTCCGTACAAATTGTTACAAAGTCAATTTGTAAACAATAATTGCGCAAAAACTCGTAATAAATAGGAAGTACTTACTGTAATACTCGATGTTCAGATAATATCAGGTTCACACTGTAGTGTTGAAACAATACCTCATAAATCGATGGCCGGCAATCGAGTTAATAACACGGTGTTAATCAAAGTTATCGCGGTCGGTGTTATCGGACTATCGACGTCACGTGCGACATCATTCGGACGTCTGACGGATGGTCGGCTATGTTGGCGCTGCGACAGATGACTATGTTAGGTTGCTGTTAGTTTTGGCAACGGCAGGACTTGGCTGGTAACCATCAGTGTTGATCATCTTAGATTATGCGACTGATGTTGGCACCGTGGTTTGGCGTTAAGATTAAGGGATCGTGTGTGGACTGACAACAGTGGAGGACAAAGGGGTGCGCGGCGAGGGCGGTCCGCCTCGGGCCTCGGGTCTAGACGGGCTGCAAATCTCGAGAACTCCTCCCCTCACTCAAATCCTAAAATAACTGTACCTACACTGACACACATCATGTCACCGTCAAGTCGCCGATCAGTCACGTCAATGTTAAGGGGACGTGTTTACTTCGCCGGGGCCCTTTCCCATATTGTTGCGCCACTGGGGCCTCCGCAATAATAGCCGCCCCAGGTCTCTGACACGGTTAGTCTACCACTAACTGACAACTTTAAATTGTAACATCTCCCGGGTCCGATTAATGATGGTACAGGTCGGCCAGTTTTAAAGTCTCAAGTACTGTAATTATAGACACAATAGATAAACAATGGCACTGACGAACCGGTTCGTCGGTCGGGCCGCTAGCGGAAAATTGACAAAAATTTGACAGTTTTTGTAAACGAAAACTGCCTGACTGAACGGTTCAGTTTTGGTTCAGTAGCGATTTGGCCAAGCAGCAAGACAGATGATGACCGTCAGAGATACAAAATTGCACATGGTTGTGGATTGCTCATAGATACTTCATGACTCATTGTGTTTTATTCGCTCGTAGACGATTGCTAATAATAGGATAGTGCTAAAGATATAAAATAGATTGAATGACTTGTAAATCTTATAATAGCTAGATTCAGCATTTGTGATGTTCTCGTAATAACCACCAAGATTTGCCTATAATTTCTTAATCAAACTTCGGTCGGCGGTACGGCCACCTTCGGTCTTTCCACCACAATCAACAACTCAATACCACTGGTTGTTGCTGTTGTTGTTAATAACGAAGCATATTCACTGGTCAACTCAAAGCTCCAGAGCCTTGAACATCGACGCCTAGTTGCCAGCCTGTCGGTTTTTTATCGGTTACACTTCGGGGAGTGTGCGATGGAACTGCACAATTTGATTCCGCCTGGCCCTTTCCATCATCGGACTATAAGACGTACGGCAATGCACCATCGGTACATGGTGGACATCCCACCCATACCTACAAAGCGTTTTGCGAACACATTCATTGTTCGCACAGCTAAGGAGTGGAATTCCCTGCCGGAGTCTGTTTCCTGATAGTTACAACCTTGGGGTCTTTAAATCAAGAGTGAATAGGTTATTTTCTAGGCAAGCGTGCTTCACCGTCGACCACATCATCGCTTACCACCAGGCGACATAGGGGCCAAACGCGAGCATATCGCTAAATAAAAAAAAACCCTTCTCAATATACAGGGTGTTAACGAAATCGTGTAATTCCTTCAAACCGCGTGATCTACTAGTGACACAGATTAACCCTAAATGGGAATTTTCGAAAAAAAAATTCAAAAATATTTTGTTTTTCAATTTCTGATTTTTTTTAGAGCCTTGAGTTATCTGACTGCAAAGAGCGATATCGCGTCAGTCGTTCCTGCCAGCCGTGTCACCATACTTTTATTAATTTATGCGTGGCATCGAAATGTTCACACAAATAATTTTTTTTTTTTGCAAAAAAAAAAGTTCCTTTTTTTTACTGAATCCTTATTAGGCGGTTTAGATATGATCGGTAACAAAGCCGCATGAAAAAAAAAAGATTTTTTATTTTTTATTTTTAATCAAGCTAAATCCCGTGGGGGGCCTGTCTACACCAGTAGTAGATCATATGATTTTAAGGAATTACACGAATTCGTTAACAACCTGTATATAATAAATAATATAATATAGAAAACGCAAAGTAAGCAATAAAATGGCGGCCTTGTTTATATTCGCGAGGAAAAACGACAAGTTAGTTAAAATTATAAGCTATGAGTATTTAGTAGGCGATGCGGCCTAGCCTTACGACACGCAATACTAACTGAATACCTTTCTTTGTTTGATAATTTGTTTTCATACCTTAGTAATGACAGAGCCAGAGACGTTGGCATACTACTATCGAGCACTATTCCAAACTCCGGAATGAGGATAGAAAAAAAAACGAAGCAACTTTTTGCCCGACCCTGGAGTCAAACCCAGCGTGAAGCTTTGCTCACTAGCCAAGCTTGCAATACCAATAAGGTAGTCGTTTTTTTATCAAATCATTAAAATAACTTAATTTTCAAACAAAGCACCATTTTTAAAGTTGCTGTAATCCATCTTATTTCATCTTAGTTACCAGTGAAAATACCCACAGGGATGGAAGGATGGCCGCTCAAAACATAAACATTTTAAAATTAAAGCTTAGCTACGAACACAAATTAAACAAAACGATGTACAATTTCATTGAATATTCGCTTGTACATTACAAAACATGCTTGGTTAGAGGTTGCTCGGTTTGCTGAAGTCAGACATAATAAATCTGCCTATATTATTATGGTCTATTTTATAAAAGCGAATAACACTAACTGGTGCCGTGTGGTGCTTCTTCCCATGGGTGTCATAAAAGGCGACTAAGGGATTCATTAGAGGATAGGCAGCAACGTTCTTTGAGTATTTTAACAACCATACTGCGATCGCCAACCCGCCTGCCAAGCGTGGCGATTATAGCAAACACCCCCAACATGGAGCACAAGACCGGTGGATGTGGCGACGCTTAGGGGGGGCCCTATGTCCAGCAGTGGACGTCTTTTGGTTGAATGATGATGATGAATAACACTATAGATGTTATTATAAATCACTGTAGTGGCAATCGCATTGTCACATTATGACCATTGCTTTTGCTGCGTCTAAGTGTGGGTGTAGACTTGCAAGTTTGGGCGGCTGCTTGGTGATGAAATGAACAGAATTGCCACCAAAGATGTGCCGCACTGTGATAGCAAAGCCTCCATGATTTTAGCTGGTTGAGTTTTTGGTCTATAGGAAGCCGACAGAAGTCGGAAATTTTTATATACTTAGTTTATTGTTGGTGATCGTGACTTCTGAATGACTTGACCGATTGAGATCATATTAACGCTTTTTTATGTTGAGACGATGGTTCATAGCTACGCTAAGATCCGATACCACCTCTCGGATCCTAGTATAGTTTTAGTCAAGTTATTTACGCGGGCACAGCTGCGAGAGAACAGCCAGTTTGAATGTAGAAAATAAATAAATTCGGCCGGTTTCAGTTCTTATAATCAGGTCTTAGTAAAATCTCCATGTTCAATTGTTCTAAGTGGTCCTTTTGTATGTCTCCATTTAGTGGTTAGAGTCAAACTCAAACACAGAGGTTTAGCAAACACAGCTCGAAGCTCGCGAAGTTTGTTGTCCGTCGGGAGACGTGATCGATGACATGATTGCTTATCTTAACGGTCTTCAACAACGGAATAAGCAGTTCTATGTGATCCTTGCTCGAACCAAAAATTGAAAAAGAATTGAGTGAGAATTACATGTTTTAAAATGGGTGTCTTTGATAATTATTATCTGTGTTTAATTGCAAATGCGACTTCTGATCGAGAGGTCCTAGGTTCAATAGATTGGGCAAAGTGTTATTGGGATTTGCCAAGTTTTTTTATTTTTTATTTAGCGTTATGTTCGCGTTTTACCACTATCTCGCCTGATGGTAAGCGATGATATGGTCGACGGTGAAGCACGCTTGCCTAGAAGTAACCTATTCACTCTTGACTTAAAGACCCCAAGGTTGTAGCTATCAAGAAACACAGACTCCGGCAGGGAATTCCACTCCTTAGCTGTGCGAACAATGAAAATGTTCGCAAAACGCTTTGTACTATGAGTGGGATGTCCACCACGTACCGATGGCGCATTGCCGTACGTCTTGTAGTCCGATGATTGAAAGGGCCAGGCGGAATAAAACTGTGCAGTTCCATCACACACTCCCTGAAGTGTAACCGATAAAAAACCGACAGGCTGGCAACTCTGCGTCGATGTTCAAGGCTCTGGAGCTTTGAGTTGACCAGTGCATCGTTGCCGATAAGCCTCTTGGCTCGTTTGTCGATCGACTCAAGTGCATCGAGTTGGTATTTGGCAGATCCGTCCCAGAGGTGAGAGCAGTAGGTACTCCATGCATGACCGAACTTGCTCTTTATACAAGTTGAGCAGCCGTTCAGGCGTGAAGTCCCGTCTCACCTTTGTGTGAGTGGAATTTCTCAGTAGCAGCCCGGAATCTGGATTTGTGCCCGGTTGATGGCAATAGGCTCGCCCCCTATTACATGGGACGTAAAACATAACGGCAAAATGAGGGTGTACTATACACCTCTGCCGAATCCTTCGGGTAACACAGGCGTGATTTATTATGTTAAAAATAAAAAGAGATGTTTCAATTTATAAAAAAAACTATATCCTGAATAAAAAAAAATATAGGCGTAAATCCTCTATGCCCTTTAAAACTCACGAGAAGAGACCTCGTGGCTCAATCTAAGTTGGAGAATATCAAAACAAAAAACTTTAAAAAGGAGAAAACCAACGCCTCTTCTCAATTTAAAATGTAAATCTCAGCGTCTACCCTATTCATTAATAAGCAACTACGTTTCAAAGACAGAAGCTAGAATATACTCAGAAAGGTTAATTAACTTGTATGACAAAGAACGTCGTGTCACTAGAGGAGGCGGCTAGCATATGTTTTAATTAAAGCCGTCGGCTTCGTCTAGCTATACGGCTGCGGCTATGTCGGGCTAATGAACGTCCGGGACGCGAGCCAGATTATTGCAGCCTACGTTAAAGGTAGGCTTGCCAACCTTTATGTATGAATTTACCAGGACTTTGGCAATCAAAATGCGGGACATGGCAAAAAAAGCGGGACCCAACTGTCAAAGTATAGGGAGGCGTAAAATACAATTAGAAATTATTTTTTCGTTCGTTCGACGCGAGACTCGCGGTAGCGATCTCCACTCTTCTAGTCTAAACAAAACGTGCGTTCACTAAATTCCGACTTCTGCCCGAAGGTTTAGAGCGGTTACGCACTGTATCCGATCCGGATCCGTAAAAATACGGATGTAAAAAAGTCGGACCGTATTCGGATATTGCTTTTCGCACTGCATCTGATCCGAATTCGTGAAAATAAGTATCTAGAGTCTAAATATCTCGGAACGAGTTCGGATATTGCAAATTAAATCAAAACCGAGGTAATGCAAAAGCGTTCATACAAACAGTACTACGGTTACTTTGGTCCGTCACTATTTCTTCTGAATGGAGAGTTACGGATGACGGAGAGAAATCGGATGATGGAAGTCGGATCTAGTGCGTAAACTACCATACAAATAGTTTTATGACTACTTCGGGACGTATTTTGGATTTAGATGCAGTGCGTAACCGCTCTTAGTCGTAGGTACGATAAAACGGGACAATTGGCGTCCCACACACGTCTTTCGCGGGACGCATCCTCTAAAGCTCTAGAAACGGGACGTCCCAGTTCTCGCGGGACGGTTGGCAAGCCTAGTATATTAATATTGTGGATCGTGTATTTATGAGTTGTTGTGTATGTTGCTAGGGGTTGTCATCATCTGCCTAGCCTTTTCTCAACTATGTTGGGGTCGGCTTCCAGTCGAACCGGTTGCAGCTGAATATCAGTATTTTACATGGAGCGACTGCCTATCAGACCTCCACAACCCAGTAACTGGGTAATACGATACTCTTGGTAAGACTGGTTGTCAGACTTTCTGGCTTCTGACCAACAGTAACGACTGTCAAAGATCCACAAATGACAGCCGGGACCAACGGCTTTACGTGCTTTCCGAGGCACGGAGGAAACTCGCTATGGTAAGTGGTCACCCATCCACAGACCAACCTCGGCAAGCGTGGCTTAACCCGGAAGATCGGTCTATGCGGCTGTAATTATTTAGCCACGAGCTCCTAGGTTGCTAGGGGTTGCACGAGTTGCTAGGGGTTGTAATTATTATAATTATAAAAAAATATAATTTTCAAAGACTGCCTCGTTGGTCTAGCGGTCGCAAGCGCTACTGCTGAGCGTGAGGTCTTGGGTTCGATACCCAGGTCGGGCAAAGTGTTATTGGGTTTTTCCGTGTGGAATTTCTCAGTAGCAGCCCGGAGTCTGGATTTGTGCCCGGTTGATGGCAATAGGCTCGCCCCCTATTACATGGGATGTACTTAAAGGTGAAATGTGGGTGTACTATACACCTCTGCCAACCCTTCGGGGAATACAGTCGCGAGTTTTATAACTTTCAAGCAATTTTATTCTTATATCAATTCCAGTATTGATAGTCACGTATTTAAAAAAAATCCCCACCAATATTATAAATGCGAAAGTATCTCTGTCAGTCTGTCTGTTACGCTTTCACGCTTAAACCGCTGAACCGATTTTGATGAAACTAGGTACAGAGATGACTATCTCTGTACCAAGTTTCATCAAAATCGGTTCTCTGGAACTCAAAGAAGGACATAGGTTGCTCTTATACCGAAAACCGCGAAATATCTACGGGATAAACGACATCCAAGCTGCGGGCGACTTTTAGAGCCATTACGCACTTGTCGACAGTTTTTTGTCGCCGAGAGAACAAGTCTCTGGCGACCAAAACGTAAGCATAGTCTCGTTGCCCGGGCGACCGGCGACCAAGTGCGTGAACACCTATTTAAACTATAGAAAGTCACAGTCACCGTCGACCACGTCTCCGGCGACCAGTCGACAGTGCGTAATGGCTCTTAGTACGTTTATAAAGAAACAAATTAGAGAAATGGGATCGACATAGATACATATAGTTGACAGTGTCCTGTTTTATTTATTTTTTTGGTGTTCTAGCCCAACAATTACACTGTGATAAGAGCAGATTTTTTTCTACTCGATAAAGAACGTTTTTCTATTAACTTCCTACACTTATAATAGAGCTAAATGGAGCCACCTAGCAACAGTTCATCTATCTAGGTGAGGCACGATACATTGACCTCTCCAACGACATCCATTACGAACATCCTGCGCTAGATAACTCAACTACCCTCCATCAGCTAACTGGGGCGGCGGTTATAAGGTTAATACTCTCAATGGGAACAGTTCCTGATCGCCGCCCTACTTACAGTTCAGCCGCCCGCCCTTCACGAGGCCGCGAGTGAGACTTGCAGATACAAGTTAACTTCCTACATTTGTCGCATGACGCACGCACACATACACAAGTCTCGATTGTATGGGTGTCAACTGGGTTATCGTACTCGTGACATCCTCATAGTATTTTGGGTAAACAAGTACAGCCAATGTGGCGGTTTGCATCTCGATAAAAATAGTGCTAGACCCTTCTAACCTTAGGGTTGTTTTGTTATATGATTTAATTATATCTGTAAGTAAATCATTCAAGACATTTTTACAAGTTAATTAATAGTTTTTATAGGACTAGATGCCACCGGCGCTTCCTATCTGACTATCTCTGAGAATATGTGACGTGGATGTGCGATGTTGACGACACGTTTGGTGCAGTGGCTGAGCGATTGGCTTGTGTGCTTCTGTGTGGGTCGTGGGTTTGATCCACATGGAACTATGGCCTATAGATAGTTGTTTCGGGTCTGGGCGTTTGTGTATATGAGATTTGTGTCTGTAAACGCACCCACGATACAAGAGAAATATTAGTGTGGGGCAACGTTATTTTAATAAAAAACAAAAAAAAATATCGAGAATAATAGAATAGAATAGAAGTCTAAGGGCTGATTTTTCAATCGACAGATAACTTTTATCTGGGGAATAAGTTTGACGTTTTGACAGCTTTTGTATAGAAAATATGTCAAACCGTCATATTTATTCCTTGGATAACATTTATCTGACGATTGAAAAATCGGCCCTTAGAAGAAAATCTGAAACAAAGTTGACTTTGTTGTTTGTTACTTGAGTAAAAGTCTGAAGTAAAGTCAAGGTATCTTTTAAAGTCCAAATATATGGTACTAAAAGATTACTAGAGGAATGAGCCAAGAGGATGGGATTGAGTTATGGGTATTTTCGCTCACGACCGCCATTACTGAGGTCCCTTATAAGGTTCTTGTCAGCAGGTGTTGTTCAGTAGACCTATACAAGCCGAGCATTGCATGTAAATGGTACGAATCAAGGAAATCGAGTTGTACCTACTATCTATGTGTAAGCAATCCTTGATCGGCCGCCCTACTTACAGTTCACCCGCCCGCCCTTCACGAGGCCGCGGTGCGAGTCACCGACTCCGGCTAATTGGCACAGCCTTCGTTAAGGTCGACCACAGTTAACCTTTGTACAGGAGAAATTACACGGATGCTTTTATAATTATACTTTTCTAATTTTGGTGATCAATTCGATGTTAACTACAGTAATAATTTTTGGAGGGTTAAGAAGGGTTTTAGTAGAAGGTTCAGTAGAAAGATTGGCATACTATCATACAGCCCATTATTGTCCCACTGTTGGGCATGCGGGCATCTTCTCAGAATGCGAAGAGTTAAGGCCTGAGCCCACTTACTGGCCTGGTGGCAGACTACACACAACATAAGGATCATTTTTCTTGAGCCCTCTTAAGTTTGCAGGTTTCCTCACGATATTTTCTTCTTTTTTTTTATTATAACTTTCGTGAGACACATTCATATTTATGATTAGTTACGGTTTACTCACGTGCATTTTTCGGGATTGCCCGACTAGTTTCGGACCCAAACGGAGCCCTTAATCATGAGCTGATCACGCGGCGAGGTCGCGAGTTGAGTTCGGGTCCGAAACTAGTCGGGCAATCCCGAAAAATGCACGTGAGTAAACCGTAACTAATCATAGATATTTTCTTCAACTTAACACATGGGATCCGCACATAAATTCGAAAATGTCAGAGGTGTGGGCCAGAATCAAACTCAGATCTTCCTGTAATGAAGAGGAAGCGTTCATCAGCTAGGATATCACTGAATTGCTACACCGTTCATAGAACGTGGCTGTTAAGATCCTGTGTTAATTTCACCAGTATCTTTAATGAGTAAGCAGCTACGGAAGAAGTACGAGAGTGAAAGAGATAGCTATGTGCATGATATCGGAGTTCTGCTAATTGGAGGGCTTTTGAAACGTCACTTTTGGCGCGTCGATGACATATATAATCTATCTCTATTCGTAGTTATAATATCATTGATCTTAATAGGTATTATGGATTGTTTGTTCATTGCTCATCGCACTCCACTCCTGTAGAATTTTACTCGTTTATAATAACAAAGCATTACGTATTTCTTTTGTTATCCACATAACGACGAAAGAATTTATTAATTTCCAACGGTTTACATAAGTTTGTGAGCTCGCGGGGAAGTTATTAGCAGCTAGTCAGACGAATATTGCACGGTCATAAATTATAATAATTGATATAATTTAATCGATTAGTGCTACGTTTATTAGATGCCCAATCGGTTTTTTTAAAAGCATAATACATACAATATACGTAGACATTCTACATCCTACCCGTGTCTACCCGTGACCACGGCTGGTGTGATTCAGCCGAATCGTCAGGATAAAAAAGAGATTTATTGCCTTTTAAGTTTCTACGCGTTTAGACCCGAATCTGTATTTTTATAATGTGTACAAATCGCGAAAGTTTAAAAACATTTCTTTGTATTCATTGTTGGTAGTGTCTTTTTATTAATGTATTATGTGTATTGTATGACATGTGCGTCTTTATTCTTTTTTTTTCTATTTATATAATTATATTTATATTATATTAAATGTATTTGCATAAAAACACATGTGGTGTTATGTAATTGCTTCTGTAAATAGAACTTAAGGTGTACAACCTTTTCATTCCGAGACTTTACAATGCATGTTCAACATGACATAATAATATTATTATTTCTTTCTTTATAAATGTGATGGGTCGCTCAATTCGCCCGTGTAGATGTCGTTTTATCGCGTATTCCGCGTTTTTCAAGGTAAAAGTAGCCCATATTCTTCTCCGGGTTTCAAACTATAGGTATCTGTACCAAATTTCATCAAAATCGGTTCAGTAGTTTAGTCGTGAGGTAACAGACAGACAGAGTTACTTTCGCATTTCACATAATATTAGTAAGGATTATGAATTACTAGTTTTTGCCCGCGGCTTCGTTCGCGTTAATTAAGCTCAAAAAAACTGTTAACACACTATTAAAGATCCTATAATAATATAATTCAATCATGACTCGAAAGACACGTGGCGCCATCTATTATCGTTATTGTTGTTTTTCTCGGGAACAGTACTTTTTTAAGGGATGAAAGGTACCCTATGTCCGTTTCTGTACACCTGACAACGTATATGCAAAATTTCAGGATGATTGGTTTAGTGGTTTAGGCGTGAAAAGGTAACAAACAAACAAACTTAGTTTCGCATTTATAATATTTGTTAGGATTAAGATAAAACTCGAGCTAAATAAAAATAAGCTGTTATTATTAGAAACTAATACTCTGCTATAACGAGAGCATGTAGGCGTTTTATAAACCTTTCCAACCTCGATATAGAATCAAGTTCGAAAAAGAAATCCTATACCTACATTTTAATAGCAGCCAGTGTTACGTGAGTATGGTGTTATTATCTTGTCAATGCTGATAAAATATGTAATTATACCATCTCTCCTAAGTTGCTGACGTAGCAGTTCAATTAAGAACACGCAATTAATTAATGTATGTACTACATAGTGAGGAGAACACGGTAAAGCAACTGCACGTAGATTCGTCATGAAACACATGTGTAGTGTGTGTTTACATATTCAGTGACGTAACGCTATGTGCAAATATTCGGAAAATACAACCTCTTTTTTATGTATGTCTATTAATTGAGGACTTTAGAGCTCTTATACACCACATTTTTTTCAGGCCCCGTCGACGCTCGTTTCGCTATCGCGCGTTGTCGGCGCTACTAAACTTGAAATAGGCAGATTACTTGCAATTGCATCGCTGCAAACTCACGAGCAACGCGCTACAGACGCGCGTGAGCAACTCTCCTTGCAAAGTAAAACGCGTGCAGCACGCGCGTGAAGCAGCATGTATCGCGCTACAGACGCGCGTGAGCAACTCGATTGATGCCATCGTAATACTGTCGGCAAGTAACCGACTAAAACGCGCTGTACGTATATGTTTGCAGCTAAAGAGACGCGCTGTGCCAGCGCGTCTGTATCGATGTAACTCCGCGCTGCGAGCGCGTCGACAGCTCGCGAAAAAGTCGTCGTGTGCATACTACAATTTTATGAACGTGTGAATAGGTAAATTGGTTGCGATAACATCGCGTTTGCAGCGCGTTATAGTTGCGTGCGACTCACGTCGACAGCGCCTGAAAAAAACGTGGTGTGTAAGAGCCCTTAATGTAACTACGGCAAAGGATTTTGCAATTTTGCATTTTTAGATTTTGCCTGAAGAACCAGTGGAGAACCAGGATAGCTAAAATTGCTATGGAAATGTGATCATAATACTGTTTACTTAGCGGGAGTCTGGGGAGATGTATTATTCAAGGAACTTAATTAACTAATTAGTTTGTTAGTTGTAGTCTCATTAGCTACAAGAAAATGTCTGAATGTTAGTATAATCCAAAGCATTAGATAAAATGCTGTATGATCTGGCTATGTACACACGGCTACGCATCAACCTAGACTGTTTGGACTTTGGACTACTAGAAGTTGAACGCTGCGAATCGTGCGAGAGGGTGCGATATGTTTTTGTTATTTCGTCTCACTCACGCACGTCGCAGGACTGCGGGAGCGCATGGCACCACGTGACACGCGCTGCGCCGCTGACCTTGCGGCGCTTTATCCTTACTTTGTTATGGCTAATCATATATAAATTATTTTGTTAACAAGTTGAGCTGAGTTGTTTTTTCGCTTTGCGCTGCGCCTCTGAGTGTGCAATAAAACGTCCATTAGGTATTTAATATTATCATTTATATTATGTCAGTCAGTGAAAGCAGTATAGTGGCCCAGTCGTAACGGCCCCGACTTTACGAGTTGCAGGTCGTGGGTTCGAGGTATTGCCCGTGGTCCACCTGATAAGTTCACCTAGGTGCACCACGGCCAAAAAAATATTCCCGTGGTCCACCGAGGTGGACTTGATCGAACCAAAGCAGGCGCAATACTTTTTATAAAAATAAAATCTACCAACCCACACCACGTGCCAGGTGGTGGATTATAGCCCATTCCCTCTCATAGAGAGGAGGCCTGTGTCTCAGCAGTGTGAACATTCAAGGCTGATTCTGACATTATGACATATTATTATGTATTACATTTCGCGCTTGCGGTTCGCATGCGTGTAGGTAATTAGGAAACCTACATCCTGTTGGATTTTCATCAAACTTTCGATCAACACCACCATCCAACCACCCATTCCATTGCGTTGAAAATCCAGTGCGCGAAAAACGTCCGTGCGAAAGTGGGCCGAGTATAGTGTTTGATGCACTTTCACAGGAAAACTACAGAATGGATTAGGGGTAGCTTGAACCCATAGGATTGTTTCAAATGTGACCCATTTGAAAAAAACAGTGTTATATTTTTCGAAGGTTAAATACTAAAACACAGTTTTAAAAATCGAATCTTTATTTTAATAAAATCACAACATGTGTTCTTTTAACATCTACATACGGCAAATAAAACTTAATTACTAAAAACATTAGCTAGAAGTGATATTCGATAGATACGGTTGAGGGTAATAAGGAAATACGAGCAGTATTTCGCCGGATAGGTATATTTTATATTCTGGTTTTGCGCTAGCAGAAAACAGAAAAAAAAAACAGAAAACCTATACAACGCCACCGCCACGTGCGCCTTGACCGCTAGCGTTTAAACGCGGTGTGTAATGTAGGTAATGATTCATTATTAATTTGGTCTAATTATTTAATGCTTGAAAGCCGCGAAATAACTTTAAATTACCTAAGGAGCTAACAATAGTTAAAAATCTAAATCAACATTGACCATAAAACAACAAAGTTGAAAAAAACATACTGACAAGTCGTCACCCTCCGCGCTAACTGTCGTATCTAGCAATTGATAATTTTTCAGTAGTTGCGTTAGCTGTGGCTTTTATTAATGAATTTTTCATATTGTTTTTGGCTTACTCTTGGCTTGGTTAGTAGTTGCCCTAAAAGCCCTAAGTTATCTATTTATTTATTTCTCTTAATTTGAAGCAGATACGTCACTCTGTGAGAATTTCTCTGAAAAAATATCAGTTGCTAGTTACGACAGTTAGCGGGGAGGGTGACGAAGTGACAACCCTATATAATCAAGTACGGCACATAAAACTTGATATGGTTTATTAGTCTATGCTACTAATGGGTATGAGAAATATCCTCACACTAGAGTAATATTATGTAAATAGTTACATAAATTATATTGATGGCTTTAAAAAGGACAGCCATTGAGCTGAATCAACTTAAAAAAATTGTAAACTATTAACATTTTTCACAATCAAATAATAATATTTATACTTAGATAACAGACTACTATTAAATTTAACTGCTTCGAGTTACTTCGGGAACCGACAATAGTATCACATAATAAAAAAAAACAACTAAAATATGTAGATAACAATAATTTGAAATTTAAACTAAAATCAAAAATCAACTAAAATTTAGATAAAAAACAAAAATTTGGAAACAATTAACTAATTAATCTAATTAGTTTGCCTACGAAGTAAACTTACCAAATATCAGAAGTGTGCAAGATGGTAAATGGCATTGGTGTTAAAAAACGATAACCAAAAAAAAATGTTAGGTGGATATTGGTTAAGAGGCCGTATACGAAATTTTTCCGGTTTCGCTGATTTACGTGATTTTACAGACGTGGTCTTATAGTTAAAATAATATATTTCTATAAGTTTTAATACACAACATAGAAGATCATTTCCATTTATGATCTAAGGAATGAGCTTTATTTATTTTTTTATTTAATTTCGATTAATCGACCAGAAATCGACGACTGTTTTGTGAATTTTTATTGCAAGAGGTTTAGAATGTCACATATTTACGAATTGTTTTGACGTCTAAACGGTGTGAAAAATTTTGCATGTATTGTTGTGAAAGTCGTCTATAAAATGTATCAATCACTTTTTACCACTTTCATATAAAAATTCAGTAAAAAAATATTTAATTTAGTCAAATTTTAGAGAAAATGGGCAAAGAATTGCTTTTAATTTTGGCTATTTAGAACTCTCGTTCACAAAATATTATAAAAATTTGGCAATAAAAAGTATTTTAAAACAATATAAATCTCGACTTATAATACTCGACGCAAGCCATTAGTAGGCTCATTCATTAGATCATAATTGAAATGATATTTTATGTTGTGCATTCAAACTTATTGTATAGAAAAAAAAAATATAGAAATATATTATTTTAACTGTAAAACTTCGTCTGTAAAATCACATAAATCAGCGAAGTCGGTAAAATCGGCCTCTTCAAAGCCACAGATATTCCAATGCTAGATCGTTAATATCTGGTGGGTCCTCCATTAGCGTCTAACACTGCATCCAACCTGGCTTTCATTCCAGTAACCATGTTCCAACACATATCATGAGAATCCCCCCTCATCATTTCCCACGTTTGGATTGCCGCTTGCCGCAAGTTTTCCACGTTGCGCACTTCTGATACATCCTAATTGAGAACCATCTGACCCCAGAGGTTCTCTATTGGGTTGAGATCGGGGCTCTTCGCAGGCCATGGCATAAGCTGAATATCCGGCTGAGCTTGGAGCCACGCCTGAACTTGTCTGGCACTATGGATGGAACTATTGTCCTGGCAAAGATAAATAGTGCCCGTCGGAAAGTGCAATCGCACAGTCGGCACCATAACATCCCTCAGGATATCAACATACTGTTCCGAAGTCATGCGGCCAGATATCTCTACCAGTTCGCCAGGACCAACACAACACATCCATCCCCAAAATCCCAAGCTCAGCCGACCACTCGACCTGTTGGGTATAACATTTTCGACATGGTATCGTGTGTTGTCTCGCCGCTTTAATATTTTTCTCCCATCACTGTCCGATTTGAAAGTTTTTTTGTCTACAAATATTACAACATTGTTCTCCCAGTCGAAGTTATAATACTGAAGACAAAAACCTACTCTAGCCTCGGCATGGGCCGGAGAAAATACAATTTTTTTTGCTGGGGTCCTAGTTTTCATTCCAGCGGTCTGCAATCTGCGTCGGATTGTTTGGGTTGATACCTGAAACAATGGTTTAAAAAAACATCAAAAACAATTAAAATTAAATACCGCCTATAATTACCTAAGGGGTTAAATATAATGACCACCATAAAATGCTTTGATACCCTTAGTTCTTTTACCAAAAATGGGTAAGTAATTTAAGATATAATTACAAAATCTCTAATATTTAGAAGATAATAAATAAAATTATTGATTCAGTTGTTATATTATAACAACTGAATCAATAATTTTATTTGATATATCGATCAGTAAATATAATAAACATTAGATATAATTTTAAAATAACTAATTTTTATAACCATAACATACATTGAATATAAAATCGTTCGGTATACCACTCAAATGACATAAAACTTATTTGTCTATTAGGAGCAAATACATAATATCAACAAAATCAGTTCTAACCTAACCCAAGCTAATCCATTTCGTCGGGGTGCCATAACCTAGTAACTGGAACCAACTTGGATGTAGCTCTCGTCGGCCGCTCCCGCGGCACGCTCGCTTCGCTCGCTCGGCTCGCGCGTCGGTGGTCACAGTTCTAACATAACCTAACCCATTTGGTCGGGGTACCTTAATCTAGTCACTCCATCCTACTTAGATGTAAACATGCAATGAGTAAGCGTTAGTTCAAAAGAGTTTTATATTAAATGATTTTCGATCAGATGAACGTTATATCTAATAATATTAGACGAAATGAGTAAGTATTCGAGTATATAAATGTTATACCTAAAGATATTATATCAACAGTTGGTATAACTCACGTTTGTTATATCTTGTGAACGTTATTGAAATGAAAATATATCAAATAACTTTATTTGATATGAGAGATTATGAGATGTAGAGTCTCTCGTCGAGTCGAACTCTCTGTTCTCTGTTCGACTCGCGACCTCGCCGCGTGATCAGCTCATGATTAAGGGCTCCGTTTGGGTCCGAAACTAGTCGGGCAATCCCGAAAAATGCACGTGAGTAAACCGTAAATAATCATAAATATTTCTACGTCTTACAAAAGTATTAATTAAGAGAAAACAAAACATTCAAACTATTTAACATAATTATTCATTATTCCCGAAGCTCCCTCGTCTGTGGCGCTGCCCCCAGGGGGCAGCTGTCAAAAAGTCCGCATCTGTGGCGCTGCCCATATGGGGCAGCCGTCATCGTCGTTTCCCGCTCGCGATATTATGCAAAATTTAGCATAGTAAAGTTTTGTGCATCTCGCTCAAACTTGGCCAGATTAAACTATAGAAAATAAGAAAGAAATAAAGTCCAGAGTGTTGACATTGTAAAATGTACGGTTGACAAGTAATAAGCAAAATAATAAAGTTGCGGCGTTAGTACGCCATTTTGCTCGCGCGGTCAAAGGTCGTGTCGTGTTGTTTTGTGTTGTATTAATGCAATATTTGTGTTTTTGTGTGTTTCTTTGTGCTAGAATGTGCCTGAATGAGTGCTAATTATAAATCAATAATTATATTGTGAATGTGATAAGGATTTCTATCCGATACATCAAAATGAACGGAGCTTGACGTTCTGACGTCAACCCTCCTCTCTGACTGGCTGACCTCTGGGTCAGCGCGTGACGCGGCGCCTGACGCAACATTATCGGTAAGTTTTTTTATTAAATTAAGTAAATTACGGACACTAACAATGTTTATAATTATGTATCGTCTTATTGATAAATAGGCATTATACTGTTTTTTTTTCAAATTCAACAAATAACATTTGCCTGAGTGTCACGACAGCGACACCCAAAATGGCCGTTATTTTCAGTAAAATTGTTTATTTTGATTGTTGATTATCTTTATGTATTTCTTAGGCAGCATACCTTTTTTGTGCTTAATCAATTTGTAAATATCTTCAAAATGTAGAATGTAACTTTGTATTTTCAATTTAGTCAATAGAATTTGAACTGTGATCCATTGTTTGAGAGAGTGTTTTGCGCTCCTCGTTTTCCCGTGTTTGTTTTGGATAGTCGTTACTAATTAACTAAACAATTATAACAGCTGAGACTCTGTCTACGATAAGTATATGGACCACCCATTAGTATAAAGGAAAACCCAAGCCATTACGCATAAAACACTTCCCAAAATACAAGTCGTAAACCGACCGTTTTTATGGCTGGGAACTGCGCACGCGCAGCTGTCGGCACTCGACTAATTAGCTTGTTGATCATAAAAATTTTATTACGGTTTCTGTTCTTTTGTTTTATTAGTGTGGAATAAGGTGTATTTATGCATATAAAACAATAGTTTTGTTTAATAATGGTTTAGTTTTATTATGATAATTTTTTTTTTTAAATTTCGGGGAAAATCCGTTACAGGAAACTTACACGACAATTACTAATACGTTATAAGTCTAATTATACTAATCCATATATCATCGGATAGGTAATTGAATAACAATTCCAACGACGTAACTTGTAGAGAGCTAGCTATCGGAACTTAAGAGATATCGACGTTTTAATTAGACGCGCCGTAATAAAATAGGCCGCGAATCAAAACACGAATATAGCTCCACAGATGCGAACTTTGACGTCAATTGACCCGCCACAGTTGAAGGCCGCGAGTCAATGCAGTGGTGCGATTTTAGCGCTTTAGGAACGCCTGTATAACTAGATATTGCCAGCGGCTTCGCCCGCGTTTAACTCTAAACGTAATACTGGGATAAACAGTATCCTGTGTATTATTCCAAACCATAACCTATCTCTGTGCCAAATTACATCAAGATTTTAGTTTGATTTTAGCAAAAGCCTGCTGCTTATCTAATTACTGCCCCATGTCTGGATGTGTTAACATTGATATGTAAGCAGTGCTTCTCAGTTGTTTTTTTTTTTTAAAAAACTACCTTACCCCACACTAGGAATCACTCCTATAACGTGGGTTTACAAACATTTAAATTCACATACACGAACAGTCAGACCCGGAACAAATACTTGTAAGAAATAGTCGAGCGCTCAGCCACTAGGCCAACCGTGTTGTCAAATGTTTACCGTTGGAGTCGATTTTATGTTATTATAAAAGAGTAAAAAAGTATTCAACTTACGCTATATTCTGTGGCTGTGACCTGCGTGTTTAAAAATGGGTTGCTATTATGCCCTGCAACAATGGCAGCATCTTGCTCAGCTGTGGTGGCGCGCTGGTAGAGCTGCCGGTGGTGAGCCGATAGGTCACCCCCAGTCTCCTCATTCCGTCGCAACCAAAAGTTTATTGTTGTCCTCTAAAACAACGATACTTAACTTGAATTTTACATTAATAGATACCGAAATATTGTTCCACAAAAACATAGGTAATGCCTACCTATGGTTGTGTAAAAGGGGACACTAACGTAACTTATCTCTAAATATTAAATAAAAGATAATTCCTACATATAACTTGGGACTCTGCTGGAGGACTCATTTGATGATTATACCACCCCAAAAAAAATTACTGAACCAGTGAACTACATTCTCGACTACATCATCACTTACCATCACTTGAGTTAAGCCGGGTTTACATTAAATCGTCTGACGTGTTGTATCATGACGGGCTCTGACGTGATAGTTAATGTTCACATCTATAAGTTATGTTCTGACGCCCTCTGACGATATTTTGAATCAATACAGTCGTAGCTCGGACAGTTCATACGTTCACAATGTTTTTACGCATGCACGTTGTCTGATGCGTCGTCAGGCAGAGGCAACAGCCGCCCCCGCCTCCATCGCTCTGATGCGATTGGAATCTCGTCTGATGCGTTGCATCAGAAGCCTTCGCAACAAATCGCGACACACAAATAATTATAAATCTCACCATGCTAAGTGTATTCAGAAACCGATACCGTTCTGATGCGTCACAACACAACACGTCAGACAAATGTAAATCCGGCGTTATGGGTATATTGATAATAAATACCTTTCAAGCGTTAACTAATGAGAAACAATGAAATTAACTAATTACATATCTATTGTTACGCGCCGGTCGGCGCAGCCTTTTAAATATTGTATACACATATTTATGTTCGAAATGGTTATTGTCTTGGATGTAATGAGTCTCTTGGGTTATTATGACTAAATATAATCTAACGTCGCGCGGCTCGTTGCCGCAAATACATAATATATTAAAAGTATCACTCACCGTTATCCCCGTCCTCCTTTCAATTTCTTTAATTGTGTAACCACCTTCTCGCAACACCACTATCAGCTGCCGCTGTTGTGGAGTTAATTGTGGCGCCATTAATATATGTGCAAAAATTCACTGTTCCGTGGGAACTACAGCCTCGGCCGCGTGAGTGCGCGTGACGTGAATTACAGGTGATGTTTAGGAACCGACTGGTATGGTATGGTATATAACACTGAATTGAATACGAGTTTATCTAGTGTATGTGTTTGCCAAAAAAGGTGCATCTGTGTGCGTAGGCGCAACGCAGCAAATGCTGTGATTGGCCGCTGCCCCGATACGCAGTCCCTTTCCTACAATTCTCTGTATTGCTCGTAGTGTAGTTATGGATATATAGGGTCATAGGGTGTCTAACTTGATGTGTAGCCGTGTGTACCATTGCGAAGAGTTGTGCGAGCTCCTTCTGTTTTATAATCTGAGTGCGAGCTATTTAAACCTTCGTTTTTCTTTTATTAGAATGTATTTTTTTGTTTGTAGTTTAGATAGCATGATAGGACTGACATGTCCTTAATAGACAAAAGTCCCAAAATCAATAAAGAAAAAAATTTTGTATTCAATTTTTTTTTATTATATGCACGTTGCGAGGTATATTGAGACACAGAATAAAATTAAATATACTTAGTGTTACTTAGGTACTTGGAGATTATTCAACCTTCTCAGTCAATTCAAAATTGGCTCGATAGTGGAGCCCATTAGTTGTCTCAAACGATACCTAGTAAATAAATGTTGGTCTTCCTACTATTAATTACAGAATAAACTAATGACAGCCAGATGGCTGTGTTAAAGTTAGGATGTTTTTTGTGTTCCGACCTAAAGTTAGCCGAGTTTAAAGTTGCTAACGGCAGTTTTGGCACATCTTGAACAAAAGTTGTGAATCTCCACCAAACTTTTAGAGTGCCTTCTGAGATTTTGTAGTTGCAAGTTACGTAAAATGTTGAAATATCTTTTTAGTTACTTTAATATTTCTTGTTAATAATTTACAGTAAAGTCCTCTTTAACCTTGTTAAAGAGTACAGTTAGGAAAAAAACGCAAAACGAAATATTCATTTGTAAATATATTGACGACTGCTATTATGACGATGGCGCTCGACATTAAACATTAAATAATGGCAATTATAACTACGACGTCACATCAGTGCGTTGCTTTAGGAGCCGTGTTGGATGGCGCACGACGCATTTTATATTACAACTGAAGTCTTTACTCTTTAGTCGAATCCTAAATTATAGAAAATATATGTATATCTTGTAGTAAACACATAAGTAACTTATTGCGGTCACGGGTTAACGCTCTCTTTAATTAAGGTATTTTGTAGATTATTAGGTAGATTACATTTACATTAAGAAATGTTTTGGTGCGTATGTGTTTATGGCAGAACAGGGTTTGAATTGAGATTATTTTTTAAATGGCTTTATTGAATAATTTTAACTGTGATAGTGAAAGTATCCCTTTATGAAATGGACTTGCATCTTACACATTTTCTTTAAAACGTTACGCAGATATTTTGCACGGGCTGCTGTCGCGAAATAGATGCTATAATTACTTGTGTTGTAATAATTTATTAGAATTTAGGATAAAAATGGCGGAATTGATTGAGAAAGTGGAGTTTATCTTACGTGTCACGATGATATAATAGCAGTAATTCTGTTGATAAATAATACGCGAAAGGTGGCCGATTGATTTTGAAACTTATTGCTTCACGTCCCACTTGAGACGATAACAACCGAAGTTTCATGCACAGTTATACTAAAATACCCGCTTTTGTTTCATAAGCTTCTGGTTTAGAAGTCTAGACCGAATCTATCAATTATTCAATGAAATCCTGCTATGCACCATCAAAATAAACGACCAAGTCATAGAACTTAATAGAACACAGAAAAAATAACTGCTCATAAACGAATAATAGACCGTTCTGAACATCTTATATCGAGATATGCACGTGCTCAATTGCACATCTCGATGCATGATATTAATCACTATTTGATATTCAAAACTTTTAAGTACTTTTCGATAAATCAGGTGTCGAGTTAAAGCGATTACGCACTGCATCCGATCCGAATCCGTGAAAATAAGGATATAAAAAACTCGAACCTAATTCGGATATTGCTTTACGCACTGCATCCGATCCGAATCCGTGAAAATCACTAATCACATCAGTACTCCCTCCACCCCACGTCCCTCCCCGCTGTCGAGCCGCGCCGATATATGTCCTATTTGAATCCGAGGTAGTGCGAAAGCCTTCATAAAAACATTACTACGGCTACTTCGGTCCGTCAATATTTCATCCGAATTGGAGACTCACGGATGACGGAGAGAAATCGGATGACGGATGCCGGATGTAGTGCGTAAACTACCATACAAATAGTTCTATGGCTACTTCGGAACGTATTTCACGGATTCGGATCGGATGCAGTGCGTAACCGCTGTAGAGTTATTATCTCGTTTACTCTCGTTACGAAAATCTGAGACTCAGAATCAGGGAAATCAGGAGGAGAAGAAAGGAGAATCAGAGAGAGAAAGAGAAGAGAGAGAAAGGAGAATCAGAGAGAGAGGGAGCTGCCCTCCCTCATAATCACTACATAGTATAAAACAAAGTCGCTTCCCGCTGTCTGTCCCTATGTATGCTTAGATCTTTAAAACTATGCAACGGATTTTGAAGCGGTTTTTTTAATAGATAATGTGATTCAAGAGGAAGGTTTATATGTATAATACATGCATTTTATAGTACCCATGCGAAGCTGGGGCGGGTCGCTAGTAATAATTAAGCCTCGTCCCTACTAGGAACATTTGTCGAGCGACATGTGTCCCCGGTGTCATCGGGCGATGTCGGGCGACGTCGGACGACATCGCCGCGACATTGTTGAAACTGTTCCTTGTCGCACAGTCGATGAAAGAGTAGTGATAGAAGCCTCGTCCCCACTAGGAACATTTGTCGAGCGACATGAGTGTCCCCGGAGACATCGGGCGATGTCGCCCTACATCGCCCCACGTCGCCCGATGTCACCGGGGACACATGTCGCTCGACAAATGTTCCTAGTGGGAACGAGGCTTTAAAATATAGGACAAGTGTGAGTGGTTAGCCATGAAGTTGATTAATTAATGACAACAACACTTAACAAAAAGAAGAAGGAAGCACAATGGACTCGACAAGATAAAATTATTTTGTGAGAGAATTTCTTCTATTCAGACTTAAAACAGACAGATATATACAAAACTCATGCAGACATTTTTTCTCAAGAGTAAGGCGACGTAAAAATTGTGAGCTTCGTATTCAGCGCAATTCGGAACATAAATCAAAGAGCTCTGTAATGGCGGAGGCGTAGGCGCCCATTCACAGTCAGACTGAAAGGGTTGTCGCGAGTGCTGTTCACGTTGTGTTCAATTACGTGAATGGGGGAGTGGATGCTCTTATGAGATTGTAATAAAAGCTGGGTGCTATTGTATATATTTTTGTAGTTTGAAATGATGACTAATGTTCAATTGTACTTTGTTTTTATTCAAGTTCTTAGAAATAAAGTTCCTATTGGTCTGTGTCGTTGTCTATTTGATATACTTAACTCAGAGGTTCTCAAACTAACCTTGTATACCGCCCACTTTGAGAAACAATTATTTTCTAGCGCCCCCTACATGTTTTAATTTTACCACTTCTTAGAAATCATAATCGCAATTATTACTTTTACCGCCCTTTACCGCCCCCCAGTAGGCGTCTAGCGCCCATAGGAGGGCATTATCGCCCACTTTGAGAAAGACTGACCTAACTAATGATGAATGACCTAACTAATGATGAATGACCTAACTAATGATGAATGACCTAACTAATGTATAATGAGGATTCTATTTTAGTAAAGCTTCCAAGTATAATAATTTTCAAGCTAATACCTTGCGGTACAAAATAAAAGAGGTCTGGCATTTCCTATTTCCCGGTACCTACATTATGGAATTTGATTACCTACTATTTGATTATTGTGCATAGATATTACGGCGTGATATCTGATATTGCAGCGAACAGCCGTAAAATTAGTAAGCAGAATTGAAGCCAGTTGCAACGTTGCAATCTTACAACGCAGCACGGTTGCTTTTATGAAATAAGTGCATAATCACATTTGGCGATTATCTACGTATCCATTCTATTCCTTAGTCAGCAAGCACTTTAGACATCGAGGATTATTACGGAAACTTTAGACCTGCAATAAATTTTACAACTTAAAGTATTTGGAGTCCGAAGACGTCAATCTTTTGTCAATAGCTTTAATGTAGGCTTCTATAATAGCGTTCTATCCTCACCACTATCGGATGAGGCTAGAACACTTTATCATAATTATTATATTATGGGTTGCGGGAAGGCTGATTTATAATACTTTTGTATTCAATCATCGGGGTGACATATTCCATAAAGAAAAAACCCTATAAATACAGATTAAAAAAAAAAAACTTAAAGTATAATGTCGCAGTCAAAATTTCATTTTTCTGCGTTTGTCGTAAGGTGCGTTTTATTCCTATTTTATGCGTTCAATGGATAGGGAGCATTACCCCTGGTACTCTCAAAAAACAAAACTTCCCTAGTGAGAGTAATTAGTCGCATTGATTTGAAGTTAGCAGCCCATTGCGACATGCGCGAGTGGCCCCCAACAGGGCTCGAGGGGGTCTCAAGAAAGTTCAAGCACTACTTAAACTTCTCTCTTTTGTAAGCATTTTTCTTTTAGGGAGAGAGGGACATAATAAAATATTGAATCACTTTAAAATTAAACTGGTTTTGGCGCATCCTTATTGTAATAAAAAGATAAAACTTTTTGGCGTTGTATTCTAACTCTATTGAATCTTATAAATAAAAAATATAAATATACTAGCCTGTAACTGTGTCCCACTGCTGGGCAAAGACCTCTTCTCGAACTGAGAAAGAACGAGCATTGATCACCACGCTTGCTCACTGCGTGTTGGCGACTTCAGACTATTAAGTCCAGGTTTCCTCGCGATGTTTTCCTTCACCGTATGTCAGTGGCGTCTTAGATTAACTAATTGAATCTTAGTTAATATTATATACTTGGGAGCAAAGAAATCGAGCCACTCCTTTTTCACAAAGTTATTAGTTTTGGTTTCATGAATTATATAATTCAAAATGCAAAAAACTACCCTCATTGTAAAGATTGTCAAATAAACTTTAAGGCGATATATGTTTAGAATTGATCTGTTCCATAATACCAAAAATAATAACAATTATACCAGCGTGAAAAATAGAAGTGGCTCGGTTTATTTACTCCCAAGTATATTTTAGTTAGATAGTTTTCTGTCGCGGCGAAATCAGTTTTTTTTTTAAAAATGCCTCTATCCTTACTCGTAAAACTCTTCAAATTAAATTAAAATTAATATGTAACCGTTTTCCTCAAAATATTCCCAACACGACGCAACTTAAACATCAACAGTCAGGCTCAGCTTATTAACAATTTACAATCAACGTCTTAGCAGCAGAGCCGAGAATCAATAGTAATGAACTTAGCCAAGTCGGAATTTTGTTTCTAATTCATTTGGCTGCGGCAGCCAAGATCCCGGGGCTCGGGAGCCGGGATTACGGAACTTGATGCAAATTGTCGGGAGCCGAGGGACCTCAATCAAACACAATTGGCGTCGGAATTGGATTTGTGAGTCGTCGGCGTGCCGTCGACGTGCCGGAGGACTTTAGTGGATTGCCGTGATGTTTGGTTGGATCAGTTTTGAACAGTATATCGCTAATTGATTAGAGGATGCGAGACTGAGAAACATGGCTACTGGAGTCGTAAATGGTGTTCTGCCATTAGTTATATTATTAGATTTGAGTTCTGCCTTGCCTTTGTCCCAACGATGTTAGGTTCAGCTTACAGTGTAACCAGGGGGCCTACTCCCTAAGTCCGTCAACGAAGTTAGTCGCCCGTCCTAAAGTAGCCTGAAATGTAGAAGTGAACAAAACAAGTGTCAAGTTCAACATTTCGGACGGGCAAAAACACATCGGTAGTAGGGACAACTGTCAAATCGTGTTGTCATTCATTCTTAGTTCGGGCCCCGAAATAATCGTATGTCCGTAAGTGATGGGGAGTAGAAAACGCGCGTAA
This sequence comes from Amphipyra tragopoginis, assembly GCA_905220435.1. NCBI lineage: Eukaryota > Metazoa > Arthropoda > Insecta > Lepidoptera > Noctuidae > Amphipyra > Amphipyra tragopoginis. The sequence continues at coordinate 27,631,064 of HG992004.1, forward strand.
CTAAGGCCGAAACCACGGACTTCGTGCTTAGGGAGTAGACCCCCAGATGCGGCTGAATAACTGCCATCAGTTACTGGACAATGTCGATATCCTAAGGTTAGACCGGTTGTCACACATTCGGGCTTCTGACTACCCGTAAAGACTGTCATAGATTATATTCGAGTAGCGAGATCGGACGGGTGTGGCCCAAGAGGCGTCGGAGCATGGCGCTTATTTTGTTTGAAAGTTCATTAACTAACCTTACTTTTTTTGTACGGGTACAAAAAATCTATCCTGGTAGAAAAATTTTATAGTGTATATTAAAATACTCATATATCGAGCTATTTTCAACTATTCAATCTATTTCTTTTAGCCTAATGAACCAGCCAATATTGGCGCAAAAAATACCACGCACCTGAGTCTGTTGTCTAACATCTATATGTTAGACAACAGCAAACATACCATATCAAGTTAAAAGAAATGAATTTAATTTAATAAATAGTTGAAAACAGCTCGATATTTATGAGTATCTATTTTATTATACACCATAATTTTTTTCTCCCAGGATAGATTTTTTTGTACCCAAACAAAAAAAGTAAGCTTAGTGAATGAACTTTCAAACAAAATAAGCGCCATGCTCCGACGCCACTTCGGCCAGAGCCCATACAAAAATGTCCGATTTCCTTACTATTCGGACCAGTTCACAGAAAATTCCAATAAAAAATAAGTAAGACATTACTATTACTATTTTCTAAGACATTTTCTAATAATAAAATAACGGTATACTTACTATCTGTTAAGTAGAACCCATTTTAGGAAGAAAAAAATTGCCTATTTCGAGGTTTTTTCCGCTGCTAACCCTACGGTTACGTCAGATGATTGTATTAAGCCGCGCTCTTTTGTTGCAGGTCCCCTGGGGCCGCTGCCGAACGTGACCAGCGCTGACGTCGGCTTGAAAGAAGGTGAGATTGCTCTTTAAAATTTAGATTGTGATGCTGAGTGCTGTTCAGTGCAATCTACGATGATTTGGGAACAAAATGTAAAGGCGCTTGGTCTGCAAGTATGAAAGAACAATGATCACTCGGCTAACATGCTTGGACTAGTAAAATCTAACAAAACGTAACTTGATGAAACATAATGTCGTTTCATTCGCCTACATAAACATAAATAAGTACAGCCTTCAATATATTTTTAAAAGGTCGGAGAGACAAGATATTTTGCCACTTCCATTAACAGATTCAAAACGTCATGCAATTCCAAGTCCATTAAACGAATGCCAAGTCAACAAGAGTAGAAGATCAATCGGAGTCTGTAAGCAATGCAAAAATATAAAAAAAAGGGAAAATAATATAAAATCGCACAGAACACCAAAGCATATTGTAACAATAAGCGAGGAGAACACAGTCGTCGCCGAAACTACAACGACATGGTTACCATGGACACGGTCCGCGCAGAAAACCACAGATTAGTTAATAGTAGCTAGCTACAGAAAACCGTCAATTTATTTTTACTTGTCAAGAATAGGGAGGGACGTAATCAATCGATTTATGACAGTATCGATTTTTAGATGTAAAATCATTAGTTTTTTATCTAATTCATGGCTTTATTAAAACAATTTACCACGAAGTAACATCAAATTCTATTAGTGGCTAAGCTTAGTATAATATTGATGTGAGTTTATACGGTTGACATTGCCTGGGATTTTATTTCGATTTATGAAATAAAATCATAATAGACTAGAAAAAGTATGGACTTCTCTAGTAACGTAAGTAATTACGGATGCGTTCGAAGTTAGACATTTTATACAGCGTTCTGATAAATAAAATAGTATTTTTAAAATAAGATTATCTATATTTCCCCATCTTTTAAAAATAAACGAAGATATCCAATAAATACACTAACAATGCACTAATATATTGGTGACAGTTTCATCTCGGGAACAATCTCTGTTTTTTCCTAGTCCAAAGTGTCCATTGTTCTTTTGCATAGAGGTTCCTTGCTTCATTTAGGCACGGAATAAGAATGGATTTTTGGAAATTCAACTTGTATGGTGTTAATCCTTTAAAGGGAAGATTTACATTAAAGCACAAATGAAACCACAATTACTTGGAGTCACTGGCGATCATGTTAGCTAAATTCATGTTGGTGGTCGCGTTTGTGCGCTGTGCCCGTTTAAGGTCGATGCGTTTTTAGCATAAGGGTGATCACCAGTGATCGGAAAAAGGTGAGCTAATTTACCTAAACTTTAAAGAACAGAGACAAAAACTGGAGACTTCCTTACGACAACATTTTTTTTAACGGGAGAATTTTCTCGGAGATTGTTTTTCATTTGTTTTAAAAAATAAATGACAATCTCCTTTTTTGAAAACAATAAATAATCTCTTTTTGAAAACAATGAAAAACGTGTCATCTGGTTTTGTGACAATTTTGGGAAATTAAAATAGGAAACGAATTTAATTGTTTTCTGTGTACTATTAACATTAATATTTAATGTACTTTAGTGACGTCCCGACACCCGGAATAATTTTCACGAAAAAAAATGTTGTCGTAAGGAAGTCTCCAGTTTTTGTCTCTGTTCTTTAAAGTTTAGGTAAATTAGCTCACCTTTTTCCGATCACTGGTGATCACTCTTACAATAGTTTCGATAAAATCCACATTAAAATCAGACTAGTGGGGTGGTTACAATTGTTTCTGCCCTACACTAAAAAGGGGTGTCAAAGTTAATTATGGGAGAATATCATTGCGTGGCTTGATTAATTCGGAACTTGGTATAAATAATCTTCAAAGCAAAGTTTAAGTTACGTGTTTTAGGGTTTTGCAAATGTTAACTAACCCCTTCTAGTGTGAAAAGTAGCGGTAAAGTGTAAATTGGAGAAAAAATCTAGTTACGCAGATACTGCCGCCAGGGCACAGCCAGAATCACATATAAAGTTGATATTATTTAATTAGAAGCTCGCCATAATACATGACATGCATATAAAGAAATGACCAGTTCTTCATGTTCTTGTTAATTAAACATAACGATCCTGTTTTATATTTCCATATTCGGCTAGTTCTAGGATAAACAAGAAAGGTAACAACTTTGTTAGACTAAACATAGTAGTTAATTAACAACGTCTTTAATTGATGCGGTGGGATTATTTTAATAACAAGCATTATTATTAATTATGCAACACAAATATTGTCTCAAAGTCAAAGTTTTTTATTTCAAATAGACCAGATTACAGGCACTTTTAAAACATCAAAACTAGGTGCACGGTTCCAAAAGGTAGGTTCTATGGAGAAGAGCCGGCAAGAAACTCCATGAATACTCTTTTTAAAATAGTAGATCATGACTATTCATGACAATTCTATTACAGTAGCGTGCGACATAGAATGAGAATAATGCAGGTTAGTGTAACAAATAAATTCACATAAGAGTAGAAAAAGAAAATATGCCTTCTAGAATTGCCATAGTAGTTATGGGCTGTCCAGTCCCGACAGACAGCACCCGTTCACGAGCATGACGTGCACATCCGCATCGCTTAGCTCAACCATATTATAGGGAACCCAACGACCGGATATACAACGCCACCATCAGCAGGACATTTAACCTTCCGTTCACCACGTGGGGTTTAATAAACCCCAGCGAAACAAAAATCGTCGTATTTTTGTAATCGGCTGCGCGAATTCCACGAAACATCGAGTAGCTGGAGTTGCGATGTTGCCGGATCGTATAGTAACAGTGATTTAGCAGTAGCGTCGCAGGCGCAGCGGAGGGTCGCTCGCAAATTGTGGCAGGGTGTCACAAACCCCACGTAGTTCGGCACGTCGTCTAAAAGGTAAGCAGTTTGACATGCAAAATATACCTATTTCTACGTAAATATTTATTTATTCTGTTTTTTTAATTACTTTAATCGTTTGTGTATTTGTTTCCAGGTCTCATAATGACTCGACGTATAGATCAACATGAATTATTATCGGCACTTATGGATGATAGTGATGGCGACACAGATGAGCTATATTTACCTGGAAGTGAAGGCGATTCGGATCATTTGAGTACTCAATCTGAAAGTGACATCGACGTGACGTGTAACAAGATGTTCGGAATGCGATAGAAGAAAAGATCGAAAGACCAAGTATGGTTGCGAGCAATGCGAAGTACCTATACTATGCTTAGAGCACGCATATTTTTTTTTGTAAAAATTGTGCATATTTGAACCAACTGGGATCTCATGAAGACTAATTATGTTTAGTTATTTTTATTTTATTATTGTTTCTTATCTCATTAGGCCCTGAAATAAAGGGCAATAAGAAGTTTTTAGTTATTTTTTTTTATAGAAGGCTAAACCAAAGAAGATGGTCTCCTCTTAGTTATTAAAAAAGTTCTATTTTTGTTGCAATGCCTATAGATATTTAAAATGTTTATTTTACTTAACAAATTTATTTTATTTCTATCTCCTAATAGTCCAAAAACAATATAAATATGTATAAAATAAACTTTAAAGAGATATCCTCTATATATAGATAGAATGATGTTGGGGTATAGGAAACCCCACATAGTGCAGGACGCAACTTTTACCCACGTGGTTTACGGAAGGTTAAGTGAGCATGACAGACTCATACTACCAGACAATGGGCAGTAATATGATATGATTAAAGGTGTATCATTAATTGCTGCATGATGCTCAAACTTTACAGTTTAGAAAATGATATTATCAAAATTATACATATAAAACCAATGATAATATAAATAAAACAATATCAGACTATTATGGCAGAGTATTATACAAATAAAATTGTAGTGGGATATAAAAATTTCAATATTTGAATGTAAAAAATAATAATAATATCTGTCTGTTTCGTGTTTGTGGGGTACACGAAATTGACACAATATGCAGTGTGTTGGTACGCGCACTACACATATTTAGGTACCTATTTTACCCATTCTTAATACATTAAGGAGCCAACATTTGTTTTTTGGCGTTTCTATTGTATCAATCTCAGTTACATATTAAAGATTTCAGGTTGCAGATATCTGCGAACTAGATACAATATATTTTTTTGCATTACTGCGCTTCTCATTCGATTCGGAATCATTTCATAATGTGCACTTGTGTCTCTGTTGTATTTGGTGTATATTAAAACAAGCATAAAAATCAAAACTACAATATTATCTCTTATGAATTCCAGGAAGCTGTGCATTAGGAGACGTGGTGTATATGCCGGGCGATGAGTTCCCGGGTTCGGGTCCGTGCGAACGCTGCACGTGCTCTGCTGGCGACGTGCAGTGCGAGCGCCAGCGCTGCGAGCCGCGACCTGGCTGCAAGGCGCTGCACCGGCCTGACCACTGCTGTCCTACCTACCAGTGTGGTGAGTACGCTGCTACAGTCTGTCTTAGACTGCTACAGTTTGTCTATACACTGCTACAGTTTGTCTATACACTGCTACAGTCTGTCTTAGACTGCTACAGTTTGTCTATACACTGCTACAGTTTGTCTATACACTGCTACAGTCTGTCTTAGACTGCTACAGTTTGTCTATACACTGCTACAGTTTGTCTATACACTGCTACAGTCTGTCTTAGACTGCTACAGTTTGTCTATACACTGCTACAGTTTGTCTATACACTGCTACAGTCTGTCTTAGACTGCTACAGTTTGTCTATACACTGCTACAGTTTGTCTATACACTGCTACAGTCTGTCTTAGACTGCTACAGTTTGGCTATACACTGCTATAGTCTGTCTATACACTGCGACAGTCTGTCTATACACTGCTACTGTCTGTCTATACACTCCTACAGTCTGTCTATATGTTACGCTCAAAAACCGAAAACGCTCATTGAGCGAAAAAACTGCTCCCAACGCGTTGTGGTCACTTTAAAGCATCCACATCGCGAAATTCGTGTTATGGCTGTTATGAAAATGCTCACGACGCGTTGCGGCAATCTCAGAAATACCACATAGCGAAATTCATGTTTGTCTGTCTTTTCGCTCAATGAGCGGTAGCGGTCTTTGAGCGTAACATATGTATACACTGCTACAGATTGTCTATACACTGCTACAGTCTGTCTATACACTGCTATGGTCTGCTAGTAACGTGCTAAAGTCCGCTGCTGTAAGTCGAACCTAGCCTAGCCCGGCTGACATACGCGGCGGCGCCGGCCTGATCACTGCTGATTTCTGTATTCAACCATCCAATTTGGATTGACAAGAATGGACGATAGGCACTCCGAGTGATATTTTACATGATATGCAGCCCCTTATGGGTCAACGAAAGGAACTTGCTTGAGAAAAAGCTAGGAACAGCATGGACCGGGACCAAGATATTTTCACGATATCTATCCTAGATCATTTCTATGTATAAAGGAGAAAGTTATTTTAAAATAAATTAAAACATAATATGTAATGTATATTTCCAGAATGTGAGCAGGAAGGTCGGGTGTATGGCAACGGTGAGAAGCTGGTTGACCCTGCTGACCCTTGCAGGGTGTGCTACTGCCAGGGAGGCGAGGTCGTGTGCCGGCGCATCGCGTGTTTCGTGCGAGATGACTGCACGCCGCGCCTCGTACCCGGACGCTGCTGCCCCGAGTACGACAACTGCCCACTCAGAGGTGAGTGTTACAAGTTGCTGGGGCTGAAGGGAAATAGTCGATATTGAAATATAATAACGATGCAAAATAATGGTTGTCATGTATTTGATCCAATGTATAACAATAAAATTAAAGCTTTACTCTTTCATGTTTTCAGGTGTCACCAGTTTACCGGGCGTATCGTCTTCGATTTCAAGTGTTGCCACGTCTGAAAACATCGAGTCTCAGCCGGCGCCGCCAAAGGAGAATATTAAGCCGGAGATCACAATTAAAGAAATAACTCCAGTGTCCGAGATCCCCGTCATTACAGATGTCAAGATCAAGGAGATCCTGCCTTCGCCGAGCATTGAAGTAGCTGAGTACTCGTCGTCCAAGTCCCCACTGATCCCACGAGAGGCTACCTCCGAAAAGAACGTCAAAGATATCGAATCTAAAACTGAATCTCCCAGCGTTATTGAAGTCCACTCATCGTTACCAGTCATAGTATCACCAGATGCAACGCAGTTCACTGATACCGAAAACAAAGATGAAGATAGACCGCCATCCAAGATCAGCTTCTCCACACAAGATTCCATACACAGCGCCATCTATTCATCAAATGTACCAATAGTAGCCACTATGGGAATTCCGCCTGTAACTCAAGAACCACAGCCCGTAGCAACAACCAAAGCCCCGATCATAGAGGAAGAAGATTTTGACCACAATCCCGCTTTTCCTCCGATTCCTGACGATCTGTCGGTCCTGAGAAATCACGAGGATGAAATAGTACCAGAGCAAGCTGCAGACAACGAGCATGTGTCCAGCCACGATATTGTACTGGCGAACGTATCTCCGACTGCTGAACCTGAAATTAAAGAACCACTGACAACTACTTCCAGAGATCTCCCAGATACAACTACAGTAACAACCACAGAAAAACCCAAAATATCGACTGACGTAACTGCAGCGCAAGCAGATATCCCAGTCAGCACTGAAGCCCCCAACTTTAAAGAAAGCCCAATGCTTAACTTGAGGTCAGCAATACCCACAGAAATACTCAATTCTCCATCAATGGTATCGGAGGAGATAACTGGTGAAATAGACGAGACAACAACAGCTGCCGATGTTATAACGCAGGCAGTAGTTACCACAACTGAAGCACCAAAGAAATCGCAAGAAATCGTCGCCGAAAATGTTGAGATTTCTACGGAAGACACACAAACATCTAGCGAGATTATTACACCGGCGCCCGAACTTGAGACCACTACCCCTAAGGTAACTGAAACTGAGTTAGAAGCAAGCACTAAAGAACAAGAACAAACTACAAGCTCGATAGCTAAGTCTAACATTGCCACTGAAGTTACTTCGCAAACCGAACTAAGCTCATTGCCCATCGAAACCAGTGACCAGAACCCGCCTGAGGTGCCCGAGAACACAACTAATGATAAGGAACTTCCGTCTACCACTGATCCTTTGGATATCAGTTCCAAAATTCCAGCGACAAGTTCGGAAGTTATTACCGTATCACGATCAGCGTCTAACGAAAACAATGGCTTCGAAAACGTAGAAACCACAGAATTTATTGTATCGTCGTATGGTTCCTCGGAGACATCGACCGACGCCGAGTTGATTAAAATATCCGCAGATCCAGAGAAAAGCGCTGCCATTATTGAATCGGCCGATGGCAAGAAAACCAATGACCTGACAGATCTTATAAACCTGGTACGCGACGTAGCTTCCATCAGTGATCACACAGAAGAACCAGACACTGTGCAGCATGTAACAACTGCTGCCAGCATCTCTGATTCTGAGGAGCTAATACCAGTCAATGCCGGCTACAAGAGCAAAAATAAAAACTTCAATCAGAACTCCATCACTGAGATACCTCTCAAGAGTAAAATCCCCACCGTGGTAAACAAGCAAAAGGTGGTCGAGATTGAGGATGACGAGTCGGAGAGTGTGACGGACTCCCTACCGCCCTTCGACAAGGTAGAGCCGACCACGCGGCGGCCTATTATCGACAACGTGTCGAGTGACGTCAACATCACCGAGAACAAGGCTGACAAGAAGGACATCGAGATCATTACGCAGTCGTACGTACCCACCATCAACCATCGGCGGCCCACCAAGGTAGTGATGAAGAAGAGCAACGAGAAGCCATCGTCTGAAGAGTCATCCGCTGTGTCCGCTTCCGCCGAGACCTCCACAGATACCAGCGCCTCCAACGAAGCTCCCAACATGATGAGCGCTAGCGTTAGTGTTTCGAGTGAAACCGAGAGGAAGGAGCTCGCAAGCGGCACAACTTCAGCTCCCACGAGTGACTCTCCGATCGTCACCACTGCTGCTCCCAGGAGCGGCTCTGATGCCGTCACTACCAGCGCTCCCGCGAGCGTCTCCGATGCCGTCACTACTGCCGCTCCGACGAGTGGTTCTGATGTCGTCACCACATCCGCTCCGGCGAGTGAGTCCGCGGCCACAACCACCGCCGCTCCCGCGAGCTCGGCGCAGTGAGCGGTCGCGCGGCGCTACCCGCATGGAACCTCAGCTAATTAGCATTTTATAGAGAGTAAAGTTTCGTTCTTGAAACTGTAAGTTAACGTAGAGACTATTAGGTTTATAGGCGTATGCGACCTTTTCGGAATCGATCATATTCCTCGTCAATTGATGGCCGGTGGTGGGAGACCCATCGTCGGCTGTTTATATTTTGTAATGTAAGTAGACGGCCGGTGCCGGTCGGCCGAATTTATGTGTATTAGCTGGACAAATTATTTATAATACTTTAGCGTTAGGGAGCGAGCGGGGCCGGCGCGGCCGCCGCCCACGTTGTGTCAAATTACGGCGAGGCGAGCCGGTGGCTCCTCGTGTTAGCGGATAAGTTATTTATTTGTTTAGTGAGAGATCGTGAGTAGAGTGATCGATAAGTAAGCAACCAAGCTAGTCAACATGTGACAGTGCAGGCGCGCCGCCCGGCCGCCCGCACCTCGACGCCACGTTGCCATTACTGCTAGCTGTATTTAACGAGAACATGACAAACGCAGACATTAACGTAAGCATTCCGCGCATAGATTTAGTTCCTTTAATTTGTGTAAGAACAAACTGTAGCGTCCCGCGTGAGTCGCGACGCAATCCTTATATCATAACAAAATTTGGTACAAAACGAATTTGATATTTAGAATATTGTCAACCTTATGAAAAGATAAAGTTTAGGTCTAGATGAATTAGAGTTAAATGTGATTGCACGTACACTTTATTTATTGCACTTAGTGGCGGTGTATTCGTGAGGGATTCTATCGGAAGGCTCAAGCGTAGTGTAAGGTTAATTTATTGTAATCTACGTACGTTATAAAGCATGTGACGTTTACTTTTCATAGGTTCATTCGGTTCCAATTGTCTGCTACGGTCAGTTCATTATTTGTGACTCCTGTAAGTGCCGGCGCAGACGGGTCGCGCGTGCAGTGCGCTCGCGCCGCTCTGCAGCGCACTGGCCGCGGGTCCGTGTGCGCGGGCACTATAGTGCGGCTTCTTGCTCCGGAAGACTGTCACTTTTCCCGGGCAATAAGCGCACGTGCTCACTGTATTATTTAATTAATAATTATTGTTTTTTTACAAATAAAAGAAACCTAGACTGATGTTTTGTTTTATTTCTAACGTCCTTGAATAACCTCAGAGTCTAAATCTACATTTTTTTTTTTTTTTTTTTTTTTTAAAAAAACGTTGCCCCACACTAAGATTTCTCTTGTATCGTGGGTGCGTTTACAGACACAAATCTCACAAACAAACGCCCAGACCCGGAACAACCATCTGTAGGCCATACAAATTTTTGTTCTGTGTGGGAATCGAACCCACGACCCGTAGCGCAGCAGCCAATCGCTTAGCCACTGCACCAAACGTGTCGTCAAACACATGACACCGAATAAAAACTAATTTTAAATTAGTAACAGCTTATTGTATTCCTAGCGGTGGAACGCTTGTCTTCCATGCAAGAGGGTGTGATTTCGATTCTGGTTGATAAACATGCATGAATGTGGGTCAGAATTTGATTATCACTTGTTTACGGTGAAGGAAAACATATTGAGAAAATCTGCACACTTGAGAGGGCTACTAAGAGTTTGCCAACCAGGCCAGCGCGGTGAACAAATTAGGACAATAATAATTTTTATTTAGCAAAAAGAAGAAATACAATGCATGTTACATTACTATAATACTAAATTTGTAAAAATAATGGGGTGATTATGCAAGATTTTAGTTGATATTCGCCAAAAGTCACAGGTGGTGGTCTCAAGGTGATCAACTATGTTACTAACAGCCCTTAAAAGTAATACTGCTGCACATATGTACCTACTTTTGATATACCGAATTACTTCATCCAGGAAGAGAGGAGGCAGCCCTTATTTTACCGAAAACCGCACACATAAATACTACCAACCATTTAACAGTTTGACTGCTGCACTTACATTTTTTTTATCAGCCATTATGTACTGCGGCTTTGCGCTCGCGCAGTTTATGTATGTGTGTTTTCATACAAAAAGTAAGCAAACACACGGTGTGTGCGCCCGCCGCCTGCACATAGCATTGCGCAACCGTGTGTGTGTGCGTGTGTGTTTTCCCGCAGTGAACGTGTATTAAATACTATCTAATATAAATCAGAGATGGCGACACTTACAAACGTAATTATTACTCCTCATTACGCATCATAGATTCACTAAACATTCTAATGTAATCAGTCTAGTTACGAGCGAGTGCGATGCTCTCATGCCTCCCAGTATGGCCGCCATTGCCTCACTGTTGGAAGGCCAGGCCTTTTTGGGAGCACACCTGACCTACTTGCGGACGAGCATCGAGGCTTGAAGACATATGAGCAATAAGTTGTGTTAATAATTTAAATGTAGAACGATTAAATAATTTATTGGACGAGCTCCGTCGGTCTATTGAATATTCAGAAAAAAAAAAAAAAGTTTAGAGCATTACATAAGATCACGCCTGTGTTCCCCGAAGGGTTGGGTAGAGGTGTACGGTATTCATTACTCATTTCTTTATTGCATTCCACAATGTAGGCTTAGGTGGTAAACATTTTTCCAAAAGAAACAATCGTGGACCCTGTCGGGCACAGCAAAAGAAAGATATGTGGAGATGAAGACTTATCATTTAAGTATCTTATAATGTAACTTTATTCGTTGACACAGTAGTACATTTGCTTATTAATACACACTACACGGTACATTTTCATTCGGTCATTTATGTTTAAGTTGTCGTTATGTTTAAGTCTCATGTAAGGCGAGCCTGTTGACAATAACCAGGTACAAATCCAAACTCCGGGCTGCTACTGAGAAATTCCACACAGATAAACCCAATATCATTATGTCCGACCTGGGGATCGAACCTAGGTCCTCACGCTCAGCAGTCTCACTTGCAATCACTAGACCAACGAGGCAGTCTAAGTGAAAAGTTTAGAACAGATATCGATAAATCTAGAACTTTTTATTTAATATGGTTCTGAAGAACAAAAACAGTATCACTTTCAGTACCTATCTTATGATATCGGAATTTCACCAACACACATGCCACAGCCGCAAAATCGTAGGGCTACAGATGCTATAATTAAGGCACAACTTGGCAAAAGCCGGTATTAAGAAGACCGCAATGTAGCAAGGTGTAAGAGTCAAACGATTCACAATTACCTTTAGGATCACTTTCATACACTTTTGTTTGATGACAAACGTTGCTGTTGATTTAACCTTTAAAACGTCCCATTGCTAGGGATCGTTTTGCTTAGAGAATTACAGTAAAAGTGCTGCACGAGATCCAGATCTATGGATCCACATCATATTTTTGTTTTCATTAAAGGAGAATGCTCAAAAAGAACCCAGAGCGAACAGACACAGGGTGTAGCTCAGAATTTTAGTGATATTTAGTGATATGATTCTGTAAATATTTCACTATAAGATTTGATGGCTAAATGTGTGATCTTGTGCTTTTTGTTTTTCATTAGGAGTGTTTTTTTTTTCTGTAAGATATCTTCGGATTGCGTATACCCGACGATATAATTACATACATACAGTAGATATGTTAATCAACGAAGGGCGTTCCCGTTAACATGCAACAGTATAGCGTCCATACATGCTAAAAAAATATGATAGTAAAAATTCGCGGAATAAAAACAGCTGTTCCCTACATTTTGACAAGTTATGCGAACATAAGTGTAGGGAACAGCATTTTTTTCGCGAATTTATTTGTTTTTTTTTAGATTATTTGCACGCTGTACTATTGCGGTTTAACGGGAACGCCCTTCGTTAGTTAACATATCGCTGCTTAAATTCAAAGGGGCCACAAATCAAAATAACTGAAAATCCTTTTTATTGCAAAAATCGTATCAATTCTGTTTATATTTTTATATGCGAAAAAGACACCCAGTATTTTCGCATTAATAATAGTCCAAACACACTACTGCCCTCTTTGCATTTTTACACTTTGGTGGCTAATTTCAGGTCAAAGCAGCCATTTTGTCAGTTGTGACCTGCGATTCTGCGTGACCACACGTATTCTTTGTAAAAAAGGGCCACATTTCCAAAAATATCTCAGTTTCATTTAAATTTTTTATTAAATAAAATTTATATTAATATTAAAAAGTGCCACATTTTGGAATACGACCGTATTGAATTTAAAATACATGTAAGTATAACATTATTTTATCAGCAAAAGTGCCGTGTTTTGTAATGCGTTCGTTTTGAATTTAAATGAAATGAGTTTTATTATTATTTTACGAAAAAAAAAGTGCAGTATTTGGAATGCTTCTGTTTTGCACATAAGATTAAGGTGAATATGATAGTTTTTGTTGAAGCAAATATGCATTATTTGTTTAGGTTGTTTTTATGTTTCATAATTAAATCAAAAATTATAATAATTAGAGTTTCAATAAAATTATTAACATATGCTTAAAGCTTAATACTAAATATTTGACAAGGCGCCTGGCCGAATAAACCGAATATTCGACCAAACTATTGCTAAAATTAGTTTCTAAGTTTTCGATAATTGTGTTGCCGCGTAATCACGTTGTTATAAGCATGTATTTTGTCCGTCAAATATTGTGCTAACAACATTGTTTCTTAATTTATAGATGTGCAGCTTAAAGAAAAATGTCTGGTAAGATTAGAAAAAGAGAAAGACAAGGAAAGTGTAGGCAAAAACTTTGTAGTCGCAGTCTATGATTTACAAGCGGTAATGCCCTGTCCACAAGGTGAAGTATCAAGCTTCTATTACGTCCCAAAGCTGAATCTTTTGAATTTTACTATTACTGAGCTTGGTACTAAAAACACTACATGTTTTGTGTGGCACGAAGGAGAAGGAGGCCGCGGCGCTAACGAAATAGGTTCATGCGTACATAAGTACATAAAGAGTTTGCACGATAAAACAAGTGAAGATTTTGACGTTGTTTTTTATAGCGACAATTGCTGTGGTCAACAGAAAAATAAACTTAAGTTGGCAATGTATCAGCACGACATAAATGAGTTACCGAAATTTAAGAGCTTATCTCATACATTTTTAATTAAGGGGCACACCCAGAATGAGGGGGATGCCGTTCACTCCGTCATTCAAAGGAATATCACAAGAGCATTAAAATCTTCGCCAATTTATGTACCTGACCAGTACATAACTTTGATTAAAACCGCAAAGAAGACAGGAACACCTTTTACTGTAAAGGAACTCACACATGAGAATTTTATGAATTTGAAATCTCTGGCTGTTGGCAACTACACCACAAATAAAGATGGAGACAAGGTGAAATGGGCAGATCTTAAAGTCATTAAAACTGATCAAGAGCATAAGAACATATTTTAATATTAGACTTCTTACGAAGACGCAGAGTATGCCTAAGTAACTACATTAAAAAGAAGGCAAAATGCACCTGGAACTGTTCCGCGAACTACGAGTATAAAAAAACGATGCCAATAAGTTCCAAGTTGCTGAAGCGAAAAAACAGGGCATTTTAAACCTGATTGAAAAGTATGTGATCCCAAAGTATTACGAAACTTTTTTATGCTAATCTTTAATATGATCATAGTTTTAAATGATAATTAAGTAAGTATACTTATTTAAACCACGGTATTTCTAAGACTGATTGATACAGACTAATTTTAGTAGAGGAATAATTTAAAGTGTTAGTGAACGTTAAAAGTTTTGCATAAGAGAGATTACTGTGATGTCTTTTACTCTGTTCAACGAAACATGAGTCCTGACAGCTCGGTTATTTCATAAAAGATTGCCGTAAGATCGCTATCGAAAAAATGTCAACAACACCATCAAAAACCGTGAAATAGCTATATTAATTGTTTTTTTTTTAATTGTTTAAAGGTTGATTTTATAGAATGTTATTGCAAGGTATTGCTATCATTTAGTTATAATTGCGTATTCTTAACACATTGCACTAAACAACAATGGAAAACATCTAATAAAACTTGTTTTTACTATAATTTGTGGCTTTTTATTAATTACATTCATAAACATTATGGTTATTTTTTATAAGCAAAAGGGACTTATGTGATGTTTTACTTAACTGGGTAAAATTTACAGG
The DNA here is from genome assembly GCA_905220435.1 of Amphipyra tragopoginis. NCBI lineage: Eukaryota > Metazoa > Arthropoda > Insecta > Lepidoptera > Noctuidae > Amphipyra > Amphipyra tragopoginis. The sequence goes on from HG992004.1 coordinate 27,646,164, forward strand.
AAATATGAAGTTATAGACGAATAGAGGCTTAAAATATACATCCGATGATATATAACACATAGGTATAGAATATATATTTTTTTAATAAAAAAACAAATACCACGGCCAAAACTTTGATGAGCTCTCCTGTAAAAAAATGACTTTTAGACTTATGGCCCCTTTGAATTTAAGCAGCGATATCTACTGTATGTATGTATGTGTGTGTGCATGTAATTATATCGTCGGGTATTCCCATTTCGAAGATATTTTACAGAAAAATAAAACACTCCTGAAAAAAACAAATAGCACAAGATCACACATTTAGCCATCGAATCTTATAGTGAAATATTTACAGAATGATATCACTAAATATCACTAAATTTCTGAACTACATCCTGTGTCTGTTCGCTCTGGGTTTTTTTTCATACTTGATGATCATTCTCCTTTGGAAGTGCAGAATGGGGTTGTGGGGCAATTTTGCCATTTCGAGGTCCAAATAAGTATAGCCGGGGATTGATTTTAGTATAAATTGATGGTGATTTGACTGAATCTAGACTATTTACTTATCCACATTAAACCAGAGCGTCATCAGTTTTTGGTGTAATGTTAACGCCTGCCGGTAGGTTTCCGCAACTCTTATCAGAAAGCAGATTTTTGTAGAACGTCGTGATGTTATCACAATTAGTTTGCAGATAGACGTTGTTATCCTTCAACTTTACGTATTCACTAAAGCAATCTGAAGAAGTGTGGTGGAGACAAATTTTAGGTTTCGGTCTTACTCCTTTATGCTTTTCAGGATCTCGAATTTTGTCAAATTCTCTTACTTCATTATACAAATCTGCTATTTGCTTAAAATAGTAATCTTTAAGTATGTTTGTTTTTAAAGCAATTTGATTAAGCAAATATGATCGTTTGCCCGTCAAACAACGCCGAGCTTCTTCAAATATCGCGGTATTGGTATAAATGACGAACTGTCAACAACAAGTTATACCAAGATGCGAACAAGAGATATAGAAAAAAAAAGACTGTCTGACTGAATTGTCACTCACGAGATCCAGAGACTTTTACACAGACATTAATTAATATGGTAGATGGTCACATTGCAGTACAGATAAGCATGACTAAAAAACAAAAACTTTAATTTTAATAACAATACTAGTTCTGTAACTCATTAAAAGTTATACAATGAGCTTAAAAGTAGCCCAACAATTTGGTATAATAAAAACATCTGTATGTTTCAGAATTTCTAGGGACAACATTTTTCACGTTTTTGCTCATAACTCAAAATTAGGTTTACTCACTTAACGGCCTTTTATAAATCGGACGGCAGTAAAGATATTGTATAATTTTAAAGGTTATTTATTTATTTATTTCAACCAAACTTACAAATATCATTACAGGAATGTCCCCAATGCGATTTTGTAGTACTTGTTACTTTTTTAACAATTAGATATAACTGTTTAATTGTAATAAATAATAAAAAGAGCTCTAATTGTGAATTCAGCCAGAATACAACAGGATTACCATCAAGCATCATTTACCGCCTTATGTGCCTATCACTGTCTTTGGACTTAGTTATCCTGCCATCCATCTGTTCGTCGTCCTCATAACTTTGTCAGTCAGAACCAAGATATACCACGTGCATGAAACGTTAAAAACTGTCTCGAATATATCTCGGGTTTTGAGTCAATATTTCAACGAAATAAGTAAGAGATCTGTGTACTTCGCAGCTTCGTAAACATTTATAGCTTGTGCGCGATAAAAAGTCACATTTATATGCAAAAATGAATTGTTTATTATTTTGTGCAAGTTTTGAAAGTCTGCGGCGGACGTGTGAATTACTGGGGTTCGAAGAGAAAGGACATCTAAGTCACCATTGATGCAACGCGTTGCGAAACAACATGATATTGGCATTGATGATAGCGAAAGAGACACTGTTCAATGTCAAATCACGGAAGATGTCTTTATATATCTTATTTATTGGTAACTATGCAGTACGGGAGAGTTTTAGTGAAGATCTTGTCTTGAGACTGCTTGAGATTGTTGATGCCGATGAGACTTTAGATTATTTGGTATACTTATAAGAAGATTAAGAAGATCGTGTTTTCTAACAAAGTCTTCGAAAGAACGGATTTAAAGAATTCAAGCACGAGGATTATGCCAATGTATATTTATTATAGACCTTTTATTACTTTCATTCTTTAAGTAGGTACTGCAGACTATTTCTGAATCAAACATTTTAACAGCTTTTCGTATACTTACGAATAGTTATGGTTAGCGATTTGTAAACAATTTTGATAGTTGAATTCGCCTCTTGTTATCTCATTACCATTACACAAAATCTGGCTCATTTATGAACGAGATTTGCAGCAAATAACTATAATGCAAGTTTCAAAAAGTTCTCAGCAGTACCAACTACTGTTTAAATTCACTTCTATTCTAAGCTAGAACTAACGAATACAGAACCAAAATCTAGCAACAATTTAGCCAAATGCTGTGGAGCAATCAAACATTATGTCCAACACAATGATCCTTTAGTTCACATCAATGTAACTAGACAACGCAAGACACAGGCGGAAGCGAGAGCGGGTGCGTAGGAACACACAATGAATAACTAATAAAGTTTATGTAAAATTTTGGTATAAAGGTGTGGAAATCAAGATTCAAGCAATCAAGATAATTAAAATATTATATTAGATCACATTGACGTAGCCAAAGACTGCGTAAGACACGGGTGGAATCAAGAGAGGAGGCTGAGAAATCCCAAAATGATGAAAAAAATATTAACAAAAAAATTGTTAAACGCTGTGGACCAATCAAACAATATGTCCAACATAAATTATGTTTTAAAACACGAGAACATGGCCGATGAAACTCACGTAAGGCACAGATGGAAGCGAGAGCGGGTTAGATTAAACACAGAGTGATAAACTAAACTTTAACGCACTAAAGCAATACAACTTTGAGAAGAAACTCAGCATAAAGCTTCGTCGCAGTTGGCGATACAGCATTGTTTTTTTTCGTAAAAAATACAATCCGCGGTCGCTTCCGCTAGTCACTTGTGTTTATTGTGACGCGTGAAGAGGGCACGGTTACTCAACATCGTCCGTCGAGTTGCGCAGGCGCACGCGACCTCTGCCCTCCTCACCGGTTCACGCTCTTTGTGATCACTGAGCTGTGGCACCAGTACACAATACTTTTTATTTTACCTCTAACAATAAGTCATCATTTTTGGTATTTTTTTATTATCAAGGTATTCGAGCATCGTTTAATTTTATTGTCTGTAATTTTCCAAAAATACCAGCTGCGCCTGCAACTGTACTTAAATCTAGATCATCTTTCAAAATGGTACATGAGATGAGTCAGAAATTAATGTACCACAGCATTGCTTCAACTGAATGGCCATTGCAGTTATTGACCATAAACTCGGTTATTGAATTTCGTAAAACAACAAAATGTTTATTTGTAAGAGTTCTGATGCTATAACATAAACTTTCTAGAGTATTTTGATTTGTGTTGCAACATACGAAATATGAAGTATAATGTCGGGTCATCAAGATTGCAATCAACTGTAGACTTCTGCTTCCGAGTATGGAGGTAAATACTTATGAGTGTATCCCAACGCTGGGCAACCGGAATGGTGAACGTAGACTTCGAAGACCTAATCTTTTTGCACCGCCGGTGACAATGTCAACGGTCACCTAGCTAGATGAATCACTACAATACGCAATCAGACATAAATGAGTAGGTACGTAAATTATGTCGAAATGTTATTTTATTGTAACCAAAAACAACGGTAAATTATTTCAAATTTTTTCGTAGCTGCAGTGTTCTAACTCTGTGTGAACAAAGGAGTGGAAATATGTTTGTATATTATACTAATTACCCGATGCTTGCGGCAACGCTAGCGTGGTGTGGATAAAAAGTGTTCTACAATATGTTCGTCTTCGGGTTTCAAGCTATCTCTGTGACGATTTTCATCAAAATTCGTTCAACAGTTTGTTGTAAAGAAGTAACAAACAGACACACTTACTTTACTTACTTTCCCATTTATAACATAAGTTTGATGATATGATTTGGGGTCAAAAAACCTGACAGTGAAGTTTAAATTAAATTTTGGAATGCTAGAAACAAATAACTTTAAATGAACTCACTTTAACTTTTCCTGAAAATTTAAAACGTCGAAAATTACCGTAAAGACCCAGAAAATGATCGATTTATATAACTGCAGTAAACTTTTGCGATGGCAATAAAAACGTATGAAAATATTTCAGGACGACATCATTTATTTCACATAAAGACGATTTTTTTTCTTTTTTTGCGCACATCATAACATAAATTACCGAAACATCAAATTCTGCTACGATGTGTAACTGTTTGTGAAGTGAGAAAGTATTCAGTTAATGCATTGTGCTTACGACAGCTAAGTTGCGAATGCATCACTTAGTTGCATTGCCGTTGCGGCAAACATCATCAGTGTTGTCGAGATTGCTGGTAACCCTGTATGCTTGAGTTATTAGAGAGTACTTGTTAATTCATTAGACGTCTAAATCAATAATTCTATAGCCAAGAAGTTTACTATGTAATTTGAAATGTTTGTGTGACTCTTTGTTGATGTGATTGGGTCATTCCTCGCTCAATGCACTGCTAAATATGTTGCAAGAATCTTTAGTATTTGCCTTACAGCTTAAGATAATTCATACCACTTGGTACAGACACCAGCACATAAAGCTATTACAATCTGTCTTTCTTTAATAGATTTTCATCTTTATCGCAAAAGTATTAGGTTCAAAGTTGATTGGGAAAATTTGACAGTTTCGGGTAGCTTGATGTGCTCCCCACTGTACCTACGCATGTGCATAGGCAAGATTTGCTTTCAGAAAGGATTTTTAATAAGATTTTGGATTTTTTGGGTAGACCCCAAATCCTAGTTACACAGAGTGTAACATTTTGTGGTATAAATTCCCATTTGTATTTTGGTGGCGTTAAATGTAACTAAATTGGCAGTGCTCCAATCTGTTGCAGCCTTCGTTTTTCAATTCATTCGGTCAAAAACAGTCTCTTTGAGTGATTTCATTTCTTCAATTCTCTGGGTATTGAGGCTAAAAGATTCTCTTTGTAGCGTGTAGTCTACGTTACCTCTTTCTGGAAGGTTTAGTAGTAATGCTTTTAAAGTTATTAAGAGCAAGTATGCAAATATGAAGAGATCCTTTAATTTATAGATTATACCCTATACGACATCCTAAATTGACCCCCGCAAAAACAAATGCATTTCACAATACATAATAATACTCAGTTATTAAATCTGTAAGATGCTGCAAGCTTCTCTTCAGGCATAGCTGCAACATTTATTACATTATCACTTTCACAATTCCATAAAGTACGCGTTTTATTACAATGGAAGGATTACAGAGCGTGTCCACGATGAGATAATCAAGGTATACATAATATAGGTATGAACATATTCATATTTTAATAAAAATATTAAGTAACAATTTTCAACCTCAAATATTGAAGACTTTTTGACCCGGAAAATTTAATAAAATATGCACATAATGATAAAATCTAAGCTAAATATGAACATTAAGATTTGGCAATCAAATTGCATGAGAATATAAAAATATTATGCATACATACAAGTCATTTTAATTCCGGATTAAGACGATGCCTTTCTAGATTCTACCGCATTTGTTTAGACTGGCAGCCAACATAACATAGATGGGAAAAGGTTAGGTAGATGATGATACAAGGGCACGCCGCGATGGCGGCGGTAAGATCCGTCATGGAGGAGTGGCTGGAGAGGCGTCATGGCGCCCTCAGCTTTCGACTGACGTAGGTACTCTCGGGACATGGTTGTTTCGGGAAGTACCTGTGTCGCATAAGCCGGGAGCAGACGCCCGATTGTCACCACTGCGTCGACTGCCACGAGGACACGGCGCTGAACACGCTGCAGGCGTGTCCTGCGTGGGCGACGCAACGCGTTCGCGGCGGTCGGTGGTGACCTCTCGCTTCCGGCCGTGGTTCTGTCCATGGTTGTGAGCGAGAGTGCGTGGGAAGCCGTCACCTCCTTCTGCGAGGAGGTGATGGCGACCAAAGAGGGAGTGGAGAGGGAGAGAGAGGCAGCTGCCACTCTCCCTTCCCGCGCCAGATACACCGGGCGCCGGAGGGCGCGCGACGATATCCGGCCACCGTAGTGTGTGGCCTGCGGGCAGCGGGTTAGAGAACCCGTCGCCCGACCCGTAACAGGCCCGAAAAGGCGGCGCGTGCGCGCCTCTCAGGAGGGCTTGGTGCAAGACCCCACAGAAGGAGAGGTCCGCCAGGGGCTGGCGGGCCGAGGCTTGCCGGGGTCGCGGTGCATGCAGCTGCAAATCCCGCGACCCCGGCTAAGGGTCAGGAGAAGGAACACCGTGGGTTTTTAGCCGGTAAGAGTCCGGCATAACCCATCGCCTTCCCCGGGCGAAGGGAATCCATGAAGGTTTTCCCACGAAAAATTAATAAAAAAATGTTGATTATGATACAAGGTATCTAAATTAGAAATGTAATAAAAGAATTTAGTTTCAACACAAGTTATACGAGAATAACTCATGTCGTGGTGCATAGATTTGACAGATGGTTCGTAGCGAGCATATCTGCCTAGGCTGCGCTGCGCGTACTTAAGTATCGTCACTCGTGGAGACTTTTTTATGCACTAAAGAATATTCATTTAAATATGATGGTTATAAGAGTAGAGGAAGACCAAAGAAACGATAGATGGATAATGTGAAAGATGAGATGACTAGAAAGACGGCGACTACTGAGATGACGGATAATAGAGTGAGGTATGGAAGAAAAACACATGCTGCACCGACCTCAAATAAGTTGGAATAATGCACGAGGATGATGATGATGAAAATAATAGGATTTTTTATTTAAAATGATGAGAATGGCAGATGTAGATGTAGAAGAATTTGTCATAAGATAACCTTAACATAATAAATATACCCGTAGTGGTCCAAATCGCGACAAATACTTGATGCCATCAGGTTCCCAGCTAACGTTCACATTATATTAAATCAGTTACGTAAGCATGGTAATAAAACACGACGTGAGCAAAGTCACGGCGAACTACTTTACACGAAATGTTAACGTGCGAGTTGCACAAAAGTTTGGCACAATAGTGGCGCATGCGCATGTGTGCGATGCGTGTGAGTTGTGCGTAGCGAGTTCGTTACAGATGGAGTGAATAATTTCAAATAAATTAATGTTAGAAGTTATGTAAGAGGTACACTCATAAACAAACCCATGGACCGGTCTGAATGAACGTTATTTTATAATAGGTGCCTATTTTTATAGCCTTTGTATGAATAATTTAAATCTTGTATTTAAACACTCACATTGGAAATGAGCCTCTATCTAATCTAAAATACCTACTTACTGATATTGATGATAGGGCTGCATGAAAAGAGCCTCCACGAGTAATGATACCTATTAAGTCCGGCGCACCCTGGGCAGTCAGCCCCGCTACCATCCTTGCTGACTGGCTAATATTTTCACCACAGCATGAGCTATCCTCATATAGGTTGTGCTTGGCATGAGAAAAGAAGAAGACTGGTATGATAGAAATAGTTTTAGAATATTAAAAAGTTAGAAGTGAGAAAGTAATATTCTTGAAATCTACTTCACTGGATCAAGCGTCCATATCGGTTAAATGTTATATTTACTATTTTAGAAAATGGTACCTACATAATATCTCTTCCTGTATGACTCGTGAAAAGTTAACAATTCTGTGAGCAACGCGTGTACGCGTGTAGGGAAGCAATTGTTTGACTCGACAAAATTAACAACTTTTGTTTGAGAGACATTTGCCTAAATTATGCATGTCGTACCTACCGACTTGTTACGAACAAAGTTTATTGTGGAATGGTATGTAAGGGAAAGGAACATCAATCGCGTCGAAGACTTTTACAATCGTAACTGGTTGAAAGTCCTAAAAGTTTTTATTTTCTTTTCTTTATTTTATGTAACAGGTTGGCACACAGACAAAGGGCTCACCTCATGGCACAGTCTCCCTATATCTTACTCCTTACAGTCGGTCAACGTAGAACATTGTCGCAGAGCAATCATGCGGGGGGTTGCGGGGTGAAGGGGCGGAGGTTATGTCCCGAGTAGCCATACTGCATACTCGGGACATAAATTCCAGGGCTCGCACTTTTTGATTTCAAATTTGATTGATATCGTTCATAGAAATTATATTAATTTCTTTTTAATATGTATGTATGTACCCAATAAGAGAATTTACTGCATATTTACTATATACCTACTGCATACTTGGGATATAACCTCCACCTTTACATAATTTTGACATTTCGTAGGACCTGTCAAATGTATGGGCGTTGAGCGTTGACCCACCGTATGTAGTAAGTAGGTACACTGTGCTCATGGTAAGTGGTTAACACCGCGCTTGAAAACACCAGCAACCATAAGAGAATTGCTAAGAAAGAAGAGAAAGTTGAAAAGTCAGATGTGTAATCCAGCAGCATCTATCCTTCAAATCGGATCACAAAGCTGTTTGGCGATAATAATAAGTACGGTGATAGTTCTTCCGCGGAAAAACTCTTTCTCAAGGAGCTCTATGAAGAGTTATTTCTATTTATAGGTTATCATTACATGTCAGTTTGCTAGTCGTCTTTGTCTGTATCTAAATGGTCTCTACGAGTATACTTGCAATAGTTGGTAACAACAACAACAACAATAGAACGAGAGAACATCGTGTTTGTGAGACGTCAGCACCTATCATGGTGACCATCCTCTTCGTCAAATGAATTAGTGAAAATATATGGTTTCTATTCGCAGCTTAGATGACCTAAGCTATAGCATACTAAATAACGGAATTATAGAAATCTCAATTTTCAAACCAGTTGACAAAATTGACTGAATTAAAGTAAAAAATTTAAAATATAGATATCCAACGATTTCTATCTTGAAATACAGTAAACATCGTCATAATTTTAAAGTATTAACATACTAAGTTTCTAGCTTAACATTATTTCTGCAATACACTCAAATGATTAGAACAACGAGGTACAGATAGCAAAACAACAGTGTTAGTTATTATGATATAATCGCGACATACGATAGCTTCCGAGGTAGGAAGCTCGCCGCAAAAACAACTGGTTCGATCGCAGGTAGGGTTGGCAGAACAAGACATCATTAGAATGACTAAAAATATTTTCTGATACTTACAATTTGTCAGAAAATATTTCTACTACAAAATAATATTTCCTTGGAAGATCAATTAAACTATCCCAGAAAAGTCATTCTGACTTGGTTTAGATCTGACGGCGTACTTTTCAAATACAAAGATATTCATAAAGCTATGTGGAAAATATTTTGAATTTTTATCATGGAATTGTTTATGAAATTCCGGGATAGTTCAATCATCTAGCAACCCTGAGTTGCGAGGTTAGTATAAGGCACATTTGTTACATAAATATACGTGTTTATTACATAAGTGAAGACCTTTAATATCAATAGAATATAATATAAGTATATTGAATACGGTTGCAATACAAATCTTGTAATTCAAACAGATGATGCTGTATTCTCACTGGCCATATTTATGTTTGAAACTTATACAAAGTTATGAAAAGAGAATTCAATACGAATAGGAAAAAAAATATTGAACAGATTATAGGAAAATACATTTGTCATATCTACCGCGAGATCAATGACTGCAAATCGTAAGAGGATATTGAAGGAAATAAGAAACAGTTATGGTAACGTACAAACAGGACACCCTGCCCCTTTCCGTAAGGCAACTTAAGTTATGTAAGATTAGTAGCAACTTGCTTATACTGATAACATCGAACTACGAACACCTGGCTTTCCTATAGGTGGCAGGGGTCAAACGATAGCCTGAAGTATTGATCAGGAAGCTCCTGACATTGGACAACTTAAAAAATCAAGAAGTTTTAAAATTGGGGCTACTTTGTAGCAAAAACATGATAACCATGATAAACATGATATAAAAATATATTCCTACATAGCTAAAAATTGTTCATATCGATATGACCCAACAAGCAAATATCAATTAAAACCCACTTCTTAAATCTACGAGTATTATTTTTTATTAGAATCTATCTTTATTTATAGTTATTTAAATAGCAGCCTCAACGATGTAACGATTACACAGTAAACCTTTCTAAATGTATAAACATCTAGTTCGGATAACACTTGGAACGCAATCTATATGTACATAAAACATAAGGTTACGAGAACTTATAAATAACTACCTTGGTGTAATGGTTGTATGTGCAGAAAATCGTGAGGTACTCGCTTTGATCTTCAGGTCAGAAAATTTGAAATAGGTATTTGTTAAGAGAATTCTCATTTACGGCCGCTGGACAATTAACAAAAAAGATGGATGACTGTGAGTATGGTATTAACCCCTACCTATCCCTTTATTTATCACAAACGTGGTTACGTCATTTATCAGCCCCATGATACCATACATTTTTAAGATCCCTATAATCTTATTAACCGTCTAATAGTCTTACCTCCGAAAGTGACTGGTCTAAAGTTTTTAAGCTTTCTATATTTTGATGGATGCTGAATATCTAGTGATTGGAATAGATTGTGATCCGGATGTGACTTCGAGTTTTTTGTTTTTTTCCTGCGTCAATCTTTTAATTCCGAATGTTGGTTATAATCCTCTGCGAGATTGGGGCCACGAAAACAGCGGGAAAGGGTATGAGCGATTAGCAATAAGTAGCCACTTATGTTGGTTCAGAATCCGTTTTAATATTCAACGCCCGGCATGATTCTTGCGATGGTCATGGCATATTCAGTGAATTGTTTCAGGCCTTTTACTATGTTAATCACTCTCATTTATACACGTATCAGGGAGATCACTATGTAATTAGAGACAATTGGGCTCTTGGCCTAATTTCTTATTATATAATTAAGAGGATTTGTATAAATAGTATCGATAAAAAATGTACACTGTTCTCTAAGACCTGCTATCACCATGAGCGTTACGTAGAGCTCCATATTGGGTCCATTTTTGTCATCGTAATAAATTCACAGTTCTCATAAACTGAAAGTTTATTACGATAGCATTTCTGCAACACTACGATTCCGAATGTTACCGTAATGTTAACGAGAATTTGAAAGCTTCGTTTACTTACAAAAAAAAAATGCAACAAATGTTGACATGCTAATAATCATAATCTCAAATTGATGAGCTTATCTCGTGGCCACGCGTAGATCGTCAGGATTGTTGCGCAGGCGCTCCTCGCGGTGAAAGTTGTGCGCGGGGAGGGGTGCCTATATCAGGCGGTGTATGCTCGCGCGCACCACTCCGCAACCTCACAGGTGAGATATGGACACTTGTACCACAAGTTACAGGGTACAGAAGGCCACACAAGAGATACCAAGCTCACGCACAAAATTATCACTAAAGCGCGCGCGCAAATGCAGTGGTTCGAGATAGTTCCGTTTTATCATTGACCATTAATAAGTGAGATCCTTTTCGTTTGTAAGCCTTCTGTACCTTATTATTTAGTGCTAAATAAGACGACAAACCCCTCGCTAGTGAAATGTGTTAAAAAAGTGGTAAAAGTGTGTGTTGTACTGATTAACGGCTTTCGCGGCGCACGCGCATTGATACGCATCTCGTCCGCGTTTATGTAACTAAGATTTAGGAAGAGATCTGTGCTTCTAGAACTATCTCAAGTACTCTCAAATTTCTATTTTGTGAGAAAATATTATTGGATTATTTTCGACTTGAAAATAAGATCGTAGACGGAAAGTTTAAAGCTCATCAAGCTTTGTTGGAAGAGTTTATTGTCTAACAATGATAATTAATTACTTGTTTTTCTTTAAAAACATCTAAAACTGTTTTGCCTAAAAGATACAACAACATCAAAAACACATTTTTTGCGTACCTAACTAACACTTTCGTATTATGTTTTTCCACACATTGAAATCGAAATTAAGTTTTGAATTTCAACAATATTTATATGTTCCACAGTTCTTTACGTGTTGTAAGCGAAGTTCTCTTCCCCTTCACAATGAAATCCGTGGTGCTGTGTTTCCTGGTGGTGGTGGCTGCAGTGGCTGCGGCGCCGGGCAACAGAGAAGGAGCTGCCTACACCCGGGAGGCCATCAAACAGGCCCAGAACACACACCTTATCCCCAAGGATGCAGAGATCCAGAAGGTAGGAGGTTCTTACTAAGACATAGAAAGATCTTCAGAAGTTAAATAGTGAAATAGAGAAGATGAAGGATTCATTAATTATAAGCCTTAGGCTTCTGAGCAAGTTGGTAGAGAAAATGTACCGGAGCTATAAGTCTTTACGTTGCAATTGTTATTTGTATTGAATTTCCTTTTGATTTATTTTTATTTAGATTTATTGCACACAAGAAATATTTCAGAATAACATATTCTTCCTGATGTCAACAATTGTGATTGGATGTTAAATAATTAAAAATTATTATACAAGTCGGAAAGGGGGTACTAATCCGCGAGCCAGTTGCGGGCCAGTATCACTGATGACTGTTTTAAAGCAAGTGTTTAAGTTTCAAAATTCGATAATTTTTATTTTCATGCAAAATAATTATAATTTAGTTTTTCAAAAAAACTTCATTTCTTCTTTAGTTACGAATTCAAAAAATGGAGCTTCCAATCCGTGTCCTCAAATATGACCTAAAATGTGAACACAGTTGGTCATAAGTTGACGATAGATAGATTTTTACGTATTTTTATGAAATCTTTGAACAGTTATTTCTCTTAAACTATAGACTTTTGGGGAAAGTTGTTGAATAAAAGTTATTCACTATTACGGGTATTTTAACACCCTTTCGGATAAGTACCCCATTTCCAACTAACCTTGTATAAATAGAATTTAAAAGAAAAATTATGATCCTAGAATCGTACTCTTACAAATTAGTTTAATAAGGTCATTTTATTCTAGTATATTCGAAGATACATTTTCGAATCTAAAGTATTTACAATTTAATGTCATACGAGTAGCCAACACTGGCAAGTATTCGGACCTTGAAATCAAATTATTGTAACTTCCTAAACTAAACTAATGTGCAAATCAAGCAGCTACTCTTGCATATGCATGCACATACAAAAACATCGAAGTAAACATCTCGTTTACAATACTGTGACATTCTCCACATTGTTAGCTAACTTCCTCATCAATAATTATTCATACGTTTGTGACTACGGAAGCTATGCTTTAGAAACAAGGCTTTTCATATTCAAAGAAGCTTTGTCACCGAAAGAGAGGAAGTTCACTCGTATCCAGTACCGTAAAGTTCCCAAACATTGCTTGCTTCATCAATAACTATAGGTCGCCAGCGGTGTCGTCCGCGTGGATGTCGTTTATCGCGTATTCCGCGTTTTTCTCTACTATAATATGCATGTATTATACATATAAACCTTCCTCTTGAATCACTCTATCTATTAAAAAAAATCGTATCAAAATCCGTTACGTAGTTTTAAAGATCTAAGCGTATCTACATAGGGACAGACAGACAGTGGGAAGCGACTTTGTTTTATACCTCGTATGTAGTGAAGTGTAATTTATGTCATTCAATTTGTATTTGGGTGTATTAAACGAATTCGTGTAATTCTTTCAATCCGACCGATTGACCATGAAAGGGATTTTTTTTAAATACAGCAAAAAAAGTTGGCGTTCTGGTTCTGAGTCATTTTAGCGCCCTGAGTTAATTGACTGCGCAGAGCCATATCGCACTAGTCGTGCCTGCCAGCTGTATCGTTGTGTTTTCATTAATTTATCGAAATGTCATCACTACATACTCGTAGTATAAAACAAAGTCGCTTCCCGCTGTCTGTCCCTATGTATGCTTAGATCTTTAAAACTTCGCAACGGATTTTGATGTGCTTTTTTTTAATAGATCGAGTGATTCAAGAGGAAGGTTTTAAGCTATAAAACGTACATGTGCGAAGCCGGGGCGGGTCGCTGGTATCACATAAAACAATTTATTTAATTTTTTTATTTTTTGTTTGAAAACTTATTAGTTTTGATCTATACGATCCTAAACCCTACTGCAAGTTTTTTTTTTTTATCCCATGCGTGTTTACGTGAAAACTATATTGATTTATGGGTGAATAGGAAGAAATTTTGGTCTTGATTCTGGTCTGGCAAACTGCAATGGAATAATTGGACGATACCTACTTAGGTAATCCTATACAATTCGTGCGTGTTTAATCTGTATCAGTAATAGATCATGTGGTTTTAAGGAATTACACGAATTCTTTTTTCTTTTTTTTTATGTCTTCAAGACACCAATTCATGATTATTGTTTGATCATCAGGTACAAGAAGGTATTGAGCTGGCAGCGTACGAGTCGATCCCCGGAAGCCAGAGGATCAACCTGTACGAGATCCTGGGCGACCAGGTGCCCTCAGAGGTCATCAACAACCTGCAGGGACAGATCGACCAGGTCGGCCGCCAGTAACCTACTACCTTAGAAACAGTGCTTCATGAGGACGCCAGTAGCGGATGAAACAACAAATAGAAAAAGAATATATGTGGGACAGAGAGATTAGATTCGTGTTGCAGTTCTTCAAAAGATCGCTGATGTAAGGTAAGCCATACTAGTAACGGTCTACCAGAAAGGTTTACCTGTGCAGGTCTGCTTGTGAAAGTCGACCTCATGTCGTAGCGTGTATGGGACAGTCCGGTATACCGTCGAGGTCTTTAGTTCACCGTACGGTGTCACTCGAAAGAATTGATTTTCGATCTTGCACCGGTCGCCTGTGCAGGTTAAAAAACTGCACAGGTCTATTCCAATACACGCTCCGGTATACCTGCGCAGGCACACCTCTCCGGTGGACCGTAGCGTGTATGGCCGCCATTACAAATCGGCGATTATGGATTATAATGTATGTCGGCTCGGCTCAGCTGAGCCAGCCTCTGTCGCCACACGAGAGAGGAGGCTGCAAGTTGCGCAGCCTACCCTTGACTGTTGCAACCGCTATTGGCCCCAAGTGAAGACACCGTCGAGTTATATTTAATTTATTGGTGACGCAAGTCGAGTACGAGACAGTGAATGTGAGATTGTGCAACATCACCGTTTTATACGTTTGTACATAAATAATGATAAAAAATAAATTGGTCGTGCGATGTCCAACCGGCTGGTTTTGTTTTACGTAACCCGTAGGGACAATACCGTCACGCGGATGTGATCCGTATCTCTGTTGCATAAGGTGGATGATCGTGTGATAACACGCCCCGTGGTTTATCGCGGTGGATGACATAATGTGTGATTATACACTGAATATTCATAGACTTTCATCTAGGTGAGAAAAATATGAACGTTTTAGATCGTATCTCGTATAGGTCGATAACTTTATGGGAATGTTGCATCCCTGCTTTAGTTACGAAATCGAAAATGGAGCTTCTAATCCGTGACCCCAAATATGACCTAAAATGTAATCACAGCTGATCGAAGCTAAGGATAGATAGATTTTAGCGTATTTTTATGAAATCTTTGAACTGCTATTTCTCTTAAACTATTGACTTTTGGGGAGAGTTGTAGAACAAAAGTTATTCATTATTATGGGTACTTTAACACCCTTTCGGATTAGTACCCCCTTTCCGACTAACCTTGTATATTGTGGTAATACTATCTAGATTGATCTTAAAGAATTTGATTATGATAATGCATCATTATTGTTTTCTGCCTTCATTAACATACAGTACACAGGTAAATTCAAAAACAACCAAACAATGTCATTCGCTGCTGAACAAAGATTGAAATTATGTGAATTATCAAAACAGAAGCAATTAATGTTTGCCCTTGCTAATTGGATGCACATCTGGACTAACTTGTTTCCGTTAATTAATTGACTTAGTATTTTGCTTGACATAGGCCTTACCTAACCTCAAGCTGCGCCATAACACCTGGGTCCTTCCGCGTCCAGTCCACTCCACCTTCTCCAATTAGTCGCTGATACGACGTTATCTTTGAAACAAGTTTATAATTTTATTGATCGTAGGGTGTGGTCTGGCTAATAGACACTTTAATTCCTACGTGTATAACGCCTTCCTTCCTTCCTCATCATTTGTTTATTTATTATTTAGAACCTTAAGGTCTCCATGAGGGGGACTGATTAGGAATATAGTTCCCCTCCGTAGTCGGGCAAGCGAGTCACAAGAGGCGACAGACCTGGCAACATAAATTGTGCCAGGAAAATGGCCATAGGCTCGCCACCTATTATAGGTATGGGACAGGCGGAACGTGGGTGCACAGGGGCCCAATTTTCCTAAAATAAATCTTGATAAATCACAACCGAACCAAGGCCGAACCGTTCATTCAGACAGTTCTCAATTTCAAAAGCTGTAAAATTGTTTGACACAAAAAACAAAGTCAATCATTTTGAAAGTTTTCGAAAACAAAAACTGACTGACGGTTGTGGTTAAATTGCGTTTGGCAACAATTTATTTTAGGAGAATTAGGCCCCAGATTCCTGTATTATACGAACACCTCTGCTTACTCCTTCCGGGATTACACGCGTGAGTATATTATCGCCTTAGAGTGAAGACCTCGGGAATGCATTTGGTCATTGCACGGTTCCTGTGAGGTTTTACGTGGACGAAGTCACGAGAAAAAGCTAGTCTATTATATTTATTACGAATTTTATATACCCAACAAAGGCTTAATTTCAGTGCCTACAAAATAATTTCGCATAGAGCGGCTCTCTTATAATTATAGTACCTATACGTCGAGACAAAATAAAAATTACCAAATTGTATTGAAGGTTTTCACTCCAAGGCGACGATATGATTGTATGTTATACCTTATGCCCAGACTCCTCCAAAGCGGAGACGAGACGAGCGGAGCGGAGATGTGTTTTAAAAAACCAATAGAATTTCGTTATTCACACATCTCGTCTCCACTCAGTTTAAGTGGATACCACTGAGCGGATATTTGTATGGCGCGATGGAAGAAGGGATGTGAGCCGTTCCTCGCTGAGATCGAGCTGAACCGCGGTACAAGGCGGAGATGTGAGCTTTGCCTCGCAAGCTGATGTCGGCGCGCAGCAGAGACGAGATGTGTGCGTTGTACTAATCTGTGCGTTCACATCCAACTGTCGCCGCACGTAACTCAGTTCCGCTCTAGTCAGCGCACATCTCCACCCTAGCCAGCACACATCTCCGCTACAGTCTAGCCAGTACGCATCTCCGCACAGTTTCGGTGGATACACCCTAGCTAAAAATATCTCTTATCGTCTCCGCTTGGGACATCTCCGCACATCTCCGCTTTGGTGGAGTCTGGGCCTTAAGGCTAAGCCACCAGCAGTCATTACATAGAATTATGACAGTATATTGACCCACATTGCAATCGCACCTTTTTGGCCAAGATCGAATACATCAGTCACCTTAAGCACACTCTCGAACTGATGTGCCGCAGTAATCCTGAGTCCTACCAGAAACCATCGCTGTGGCAGAAATCGGCCTGAATCATCATTATTTATCAGGAAACTGTATGGGAGACTGCCAAACATAACGTATATGCTGTTAATTAAGGCACTTGTCCCACCGCGAACTATGAGCGAGCAGCGAGTAGAGCTAGAAGCTAAAAACGAGTTGGCGAGCAGCGAGTAGCGAGTGTGTAGTTCCGATAGTTTTGTCGCTGGGCTATAAGCGAGTGCGACGGGTGATTACTCGCACCACTCGCAAATGACCGCTGGTTGGTCTCTCGGCATGGGTTCTTACCGCCAAGCGAGCATCGCTGAGCAAGTATCGCTGAGCGAGTATTATCTTTGATAGCTCTTGTGGCTCAGCGACAAACTAGTGGAGCGAGTCCTCGCCGGCAGTGTGAACAGTCAGCGATTAACTACATATTAATATATGCATCTCTTTTGTTTACACGGAATATATATCTATTGTACGTTTCTTGAGCGAGAAAATAGCCGATAGTTAGTCGCTTCCTCGCCGGTGGTGGGACAACTGCCTAAGTAGGCAAAAGCTTTAATTAAATGGAAAGTAAACATATCATGGAACATTGATTTCTTTATATGGTCAAAGCCGTGTATAAGTGTTTATCGGATTATAAATGAGGCTAATGTATCGAGATCATGTCCAACGTATGTATTGGTGTTTTTCAATATATAAAATATGTAATTAACAGGTATTAATGTAAGTATCATTATTAAAGGCTTAATTTGGTGCAGCGGCGGAGCGATTGTTCTGCGCTTCAGGTCGTGGGTTTGAACGCACAGAATAAACATTTGTATGGTCTACAGATAGTTGTTCCAGGTCTGGGCGTTTGCGCATGTGGAGATTCGTGTCTGTAAACGCACCCACGTAACCCACGTTACAGGAGAGAGGAGGAGAAAAATAGTGGGGAAAATTTTATAAAAAACTAGCTTTTGCTCGCGGCTTCGCTCCCGTTAATTTACGGATCCCTAATTTTTTGATCCCAAAATATAGCCTATAGCACTCAGGGATAACGTAGCTTCCTATTGGTGAAAGAATTTTTGAAATCGGATGAGTAATTTCGGAGATTACCTCCTACATACAAACAAACAAACAAACAAATTCTACCTCTTTATAATATTAGTATAGAAGTATAGATATGAGAATAGATACAGCCTTGCATATAGATAAAAACAATACATAATCAGTCCCTTACTGTCCCACTGTTGGGCAAGGGATTCTTCTCAGAACAAGAAGGGTATTTAGGCCTTAAGCGCCAAATCCACTAGCAAGTCTTACTGCGCAAGTCTCCTGTAACCGACTTTCAAACTGTGGACACAAATGCAGCAAGTCAACTTTCAAGGCCGTCTTAAGTTATGTTGTGGCCCTTGGGCACACAGAGTTTGGGCCCCTTTTAGAAAGATAAAAAAACGTAAATGAAAGATCAAAATATTCTTTTGTTCAGTGACTTTCCTCCAGTTTCTGAATTGAGAATTCGGGATAAGCAATACTTAAGTAGTATTTGAGTACCTACGGAGTTGTCAAAAAATGCTTTAAAATCCGTAATTTTTTGACAACTCTGTACTCAAATGTTACTTAAGTACTGCTTATCCTAGAATTCTCAATTCAGAAACCGGAAGTTTATTGGTTATTATGGTTAACTTTCTACAAATCAAATACCTACAAGTGATGTGATTAATATTTTGAGAACTGGGCCTACTTTGATGTTAGTGGTTTCAGCATTTCGGGGCCCCAGGCTAGGGGCATTGGGCTCGTGTCCCACGTGCTCTTATGGTAAAGCCAGAACAGTCAACTTCTACAAGTTTTACCAACTAAGCGAGCACTTGCGTGCAATAACTTGCGCAATATAACTTGCTAGTAGATTTGGCGGTTTAGGAATATAATGTAATTGAATACGAGTATAATGCTTTTAAGGGCATGGGCAACTCTGAGTTGTACCCATCTCCACAGCTGGGCAACTGTGCTCGTAACAAGTGAACATATTGAAAAGCAGCATTTTTACTGTTGTCCATATTGGACTTAAAGTATTCTACAACGTGTAGCAAATCCTGAAAGTAGTTAGTTAAGAATCGGCTACTGAATCGATTTCAGCCATTTTTAAGGTGATTTTGTTTTTAAACTTGTTTTTTCGAATCAATAATGAAATCAAGAAAATTGAGCCTTATGTCAAGGCTTATAACACTTTTAACCCTTATTCAAATAAGTAATGCAGTTAGCAATGAAAAAATTGTACTACTTATTTTCGAAAATAAACTATATTTAAGCACATAAAAGTAAAATTTCTACTGGAACTGGATATTATAATTGGGGTGTTTAATTGTTTGCGTTTTTAATACATGTGTGTTTATCCACGCTGGATTACTTACTGGGTGATTAATAGGAATTGGAACGCAGAACTAGACTGCCTCGTTGGTCTAGGGGTCGCAAGCGCGACTGCTGAGCGTGAGGTCCCGGGTTCGATTCCCAGGTCGGGCTAAGTGTTAATGGGTTTTTCCGTGTGAAATTTCCCAGGAGCGGTCCGGAATCTGGATTTGTGCCCGGTTGATGGCAATAGGCTCGCCCCCTATTACATGGCAAAATGAGGCTGTACCTGCTATACTCGTACACCTCTGCCCCACCTTTCTAGGAATACAGGATGTTAACTAGGCTTCAAGTTTGATAAACATAAGTTGACGTGAATGGAACCAAAATAACATTTGATCGTTATAGAAATCTTACATTCATTCAAAACTGCACAGCTTTCTAGCCATCCATAATATTACTAACTTTCTAACATTTTGACAGGAAATCCTAATGATGTGTAATTTATTTAATTTCGTTCGGACGTACCTCACTTATAAAAGTATCATTTTTGATACAAAAATGTATTTGTGTATTGCAGTAGCCATTCGGAATACCTCTTTTATGAACTGTGCTTACTTCGGCTGGTGTTCAACACATTAATTCCCTGGCTAAACAACCGTTTATTCGGAAGATTTAATTGTACCTACCTACTAATGAATTTGTACTAACGAACTATACAGGGTGGTAATTTGAGATGGGGCATGAAAGGCAACTACCTTAACCATTGTAGCTACAGGAAAACGTTCTTAGAAGACCACCCTTATCTTTTGGGATAATTTAAATCGGCATTCACAGATTTTGAAAAAAAAGTACAGTTAGCGAGAAAAAAGGCTGTATTCACAAAACTTTTTTATGATGCCAATCGATTCCATTTCCCATAAGGATCAAAAGACTCTTCCGGACTAACTGAGGTTGGAGTACTAGAAAAGTCAGAAATCGCAAAAAACTATTTGAGATGGGGTAGTAATAGGGGCAGCTACCTTAATCGTTGTGGCTAGAGGAAAATGTTTTTAAGAGACTATCCATGTTTTTTGAAAATATTTCGAACTGCATTCACAGATTTTGAAAATAAAATAATTTATTTTTTCAGCCTTAACATCACTTTTAACAAAATGTTGTTTTTCGTGATTTTTGACATTTCTAGCACTTTTACCTCAGTAGCTCCGGAAGAGTATTTTGTTCCTTATGGGAAATAGGATCGATTGGCATCATAAAAGAGTTTTGTAAGAACTGACAATTTTTTTGCTGACTGTACCAATTTTTTTTTCAATATCTTTTTATGCAGTTCGAAATAATGTCAAAAACTATGGACAGTCTCCTATCAAAATTTTCCTGTAGCGACAACGATTAAGGTAGCTGCCCTTATAACTAACCCATCTCAAATAGTTTTTTGTTATTTCTGACGCTTCTAGTACTCAAACCTCAGTTGGTTCGGAAGAGTTTTTTGATCCTTATGGGAAATGGGATCGATTGGCATCATAAAAAAGTTTTGTTAAAACAGCCATTTTTCTCGCTGACTGTACTTTTTTTTCAAAATCTGTGAATGCCGATTTAAATTATCCCAAAAGTTAGGGGTGGTCTTCTAAGAACGTTTTCCTGTAGCTACAATGGTTAAGGTAGTTGCCCTTCATGCCCCATTTCAAATTACCACCCTGTATATACAAGGTTAGTCAGAAAGGGGGTACTAATCCGAAAGGGTGTTAAAGTACACATTATAATGAATAACTTTTGTTCTACAACTTTTCCCAAAAGTCAGTAGTTTAAGAGGAATTATTGTTCAAAAATCTCAAAAAAAATCTCTAAAATGTATCTATCCCCAGTTATGATCAGCTGTGTTTACATTTTAGGTCATATTTGGGTTCATGAATTAGAAGCACCATTTTCTGAATTTATAACTAAAGCAGGGATGAAGAATTTTTGAAAAAACTAAAATAAAAATCATTTTATTTGGAAAAAATATATCGAATTTTGAAATTTTAACACTTGCTTTCAAACAGTCATCAGTGATACTATAAGTGGGCTTCGGATTAGTACCCCCTTTCCGACTAACCTTGTATATATTACTAAGTAATTCAAATACTGTAGTGCGTGTATGTTTGGTATTAAAGTTCTTATTTTAGTTTAAATACAACATTTGTTTTCTCAATAAGTGAATGTATAAATTTATTAAACGATATGCACTTACTACAATTTTAAGTAACCGGTTGTTTAACCAGAAAATTAATGTTGGTGAACATGAACACCAGCCTTATTCGGTAATTAAACGCGCATGAAGGTCGTAAAACAAATTTTCAATATACAACGTAGCAACAATTAAAGAGTGCATTTTATTTAGGTAACTTATGTGAAGCACCAAGAAAAGATTTAGATTAAGATCACAGTATTATAGTAGCACCTCTAATGGCCTTGGGAAGAATAACATGGATAGTTATTATTCCGGAATAAGATTTTCTCTAAAATAAGGTTGATCTACACATTGTCTAATGCATGCGTAACGTCTGTTGGGACAGGTCGACTCAAACCTGCTATGGCTCTTTCCACAAAAGGCCATTCCAGACGTTGCCCTACATTGTTACAGTCGTATAGTTTTTACACTACAATGTCTGGACTTTAAATGAGACGTTGACCTCGATGTTTGTTGATGTTGACCTGAGTTTGCTTCGATTTTTCTTCTCAGAGCTACTCAGTCTTAAAAACATAAAATTGACGTGTAAAAGTGTCTGTAACAGATTTATTTATAGAAATAAAAAATCATTATCACTCTGGAATCACGAATTAGTTAAAAATCACGATCATTTCTCGATCGATTAAATAAAGCACGATCATTTCTAGTATCTTGTAAAATATTCCAGATAGTTGTTTCCAATCACTGGAACCCATTTGAATAGCGTGACATTTAAGTGAGCCCATTCGATTCGATTGGGTCATCGTACCTTCTCCGGTAATTAGGACATTCTTGACTACATAGCAATCTAACATGTCGATTAGGAAACTTTTCTCTGATGCAGATCTTTCTAGATCAGGGGTGGCCAAACTTTTTCATCAGGGGCTAGAAAAACGCGAGGTATTTATTTATTTGGTGTCGTTATTGCCCGTGGCATTAGTATGGTCCTATCAGAAAACCAGCGTTGCGGCATTTTGAGTTTTTAAATGTCGCAGCTTTTTGGCCTCGTGCAGGTAATTAAAAGTATCCTTTGTTTTTTTTTGTAACTGTATTGTTTTTGTTTCTGTAACTGCCTGTGTGAGTCCAAAATAAATCATTTTTCTTTCTTTCTTTCTTAGGTAGGGGGCCAGAATGCCAAAAAAATGCATTTTGTTCTGCCAAACCGATTATTTTTGGCTCAAATAATTATGGCCATATACTCTAACTCTAAAAGGAAGGATTGGCGGGCCGGATTAACACCCTTCGCGGGCCAAAATTGGGTCTGGGCCGAAGTTTGCTCATTCCTAGTCTGCTCCAAAAATTATTACCGGAAATAAGTACGAAATGGGAAAGGCCAAGGCCTTAACCAAGGGGGATCACCAAGGTTCGAACTCCCTCGAAAATTTCTACGGCCAGAAAAGGCTGACTGGGTTGGCGTTGATGTCGATCCACCGCAAAATGGATATGAACACCGAGGATTTTTCGCCGCGAAAAAGTTACTAAAATTATGTAATAAACATTTCTTAAAATCGCCTTTAATGTTTTTTTTCTGGCTACGGCTTTGGGAGAGGCCTTTGTCCAGCAATAGATTGCTGTAGGCTAAGCTGATTAATGGAAGTGAGCATTAATATTTAACGAAAGATGCTATAGGAAAGAGACAAAGAGTATCTACTCTACCTAAAAAAAACAAGCTGTTTTTTTTAGGTAGAGTAGATACTTAACTTAAGAACAAAAGACTTATTTGCTGTAGCACAACTCATTGCATTTGTAATATTGAAGCTCTTCCTAATACATTGGGGATAATAAAGTAACTATAAGTGATAGTTGGCTATCATTGTAATTAAAAGATTATAGACCTGTAATGATAGTTTAAGGCATTTAAATAAATAAATAAATAATTCTAGCAAACATGTGTACGTAATGTAAATGAAAATATGTTGTTACGGTCCATAGTCTGTCTTATTTAAATGAACGTATTATTATTTATAGCCGGTGCCTCTCGCCATTAGCTAACGTTACCTTTCGCGGAACTGAAAGCTCGGCAAAGTTCATTATATTTCATAATAATACGGTAACAGTTATGCTACAGTGCAGGTACTTAGAATAATGACGACATACTCCAAGATGATTACTGTGTAGTCTTTATAAGCTACTAAACTTACTGGGTCAGATTAGTGATTTAGTAACTATTAAAACATATATTCATTAGTTATTATTTGTTTTTAACACTGTTTCAGCAACAAGAATCTGCGTGTTTCGGAAACATTGATACATGCTGCGGTAAATACTACCGTGTTTTAAGTTGCTTTGCAGTTTGTTGCGATGCTCATGGCGAGCAACACCAAAGATCTCAAACATCGGTTTCGCAACAGATGTTTACGATTACACACGTGTTAATAAACACGAAAAAAGTATGACAGTAAAAACATTTTTTCATTACTCATACTCGGAAAGTAGGTCTGAAGGTGCCTGAGGAGCGGGTTGAAAGTAATACTTTTCAGCTCTAGGGAGAATCGTTTTCAACTGACAGCTGTGAAATAATAAAAAAAACTACTTCTTTTTTCACATTTCTATTGAACCATGTTCCAACTTTCTATACAGCCTCACTGCGCGATGTAAAATTGTAATAACATAAAGTTAAGTATTAATACCAACCGCCCAAGTGTACCGAAAACGGTACGGCCGCCATTGTTTATCTATTGTGTCTATAATTACAGTACTACACAGGTTAATTAAAGAATATAATTTTTAAATGACTTTATTATAATTTAGTTTCAACTATTTCTTTAAAATAACGTAGATTTGGGCAAATCGTTACCATTTTTCAATGATGTAAATGAAAAATAATGGCTGAATACTTGGCCGGCCACAGAAAAAAAAAAAAAATTGGCTGGAAAGCGGCAATCCAGTCACTCATTTTTTCTTCAGCTAGTAAATTCATGTTTTTATTTTTACTTTCCTTGTATTCGTAATGAAAAGCACAGTGTTTACCTCGGGTTAAAGACTTATTTAGTCCCTCGAACCATACCCCGTCTCGGGACTAAATAAGTTACTTTCACCCCTAGGTAACAATGTACTATTTCATCCCTCATGCTCAAAAGTGTGTCGTTGTTTACCTCAAAAGGGGGCAGAAAGTGCGTTATTTCGGCATCAAAATATCTCATGTGAAATTGATCACTTTCTACCCTTGGTAAACAATCTATATTGTGTAGTCTTTTATCTACGTATGAGATATTTTATTTCATGACTTGACGTTTGAAATAACCCACACAGATACATAGGTAAGTACATAGTAATATAATATGTTTCACCAGGTATTCTCTTCCCGTGACAGCTAGGTCACGTGGTTGACACAAGACTACGTCATCGACTGGGAGTGGTATAAATTACCCGGGCAAAATGCATTTTTTCATTTACTTGCTTCTTTATAGAAGCAAGGTTCAACAAGCCATTTTATATAGTTTCCTT
Source organism: Amphipyra tragopoginis (assembly GCA_905220435.1). Classification (NCBI taxonomy): domain Eukaryota; kingdom Metazoa; phylum Arthropoda; class Insecta; order Lepidoptera; family Noctuidae; genus Amphipyra; species Amphipyra tragopoginis. Next base: position 27,671,556 of record HG992004.1, read on the forward strand.
TTTTTTTAACTAAATAGTTGAATAACCCGAAGTAGCAAATAATTAAGCTAGTTAACAATTTAATTTATATTTTGAATTAAAAATCTCCTTAGTTATATTGAAGATGTTAAATAATGGTAGCACTGATCGTGATATTCGTGACGTCAGCTTGCGTCGGGAAGAGAATACCTGGTATTATTATAGAGATAAACTACGATAACATGGCGCGCCCCTCCATTGACACTTCAAGTAAAAATGTGTGAGTAAGAATATTTACAACGTGTCATTCGTTCAATGCACATGTGTGCATTCTGCAACTTAAACAAAATCATGGATCAGTCGCTCGACAGATTTGACGTCGCTAAATAACATTATGGTAACTATGGTACCGCTTGGAGGTTTGTATGGATGACACACGTGCGCCTTGTCGAGCGGTCACTTTAATTATGCACTAGTCGAGCAATAAATCTACTAAATATCAAACATGTCAAATACTGTCAAACACAAACATGGTGACTTGTTGGCATATGCACACACACATTGAAGATAGATGTTGGAGGGGCGCGCCATGTTATTGTAGTTTATCTATACCATGGGTAAGTATGTGTCTACAATTTGACCACACATTTACACTAACGATAAGTCTTGTATCAAAATTGAAACAAAATATGGCCACATTTGGCTGCCAAAGTTGTTGTTACAAAAATAGCAAATTTTTATGTATTTGAAAGCTAAATAGACTTTTAAAAAAAACTGGTCATTGAAAAATACCTATATTGCGTTGAAAGTTGTTCTGTCGCGAATATAATTAGCAACATAAAATGCTATATAATGAATTTTAATGTTTGTTTTGTAACTTTGTAGAGCTATTTCCGACAAAAAATTAAGGACCTATTTCTATACAGGGTGTAAACGAATTCGTGTAATTCCTTCAAACCACATGATCTATTAATGGTATAGATTAACCCGCACGTGATTTAGATTGATTCAAAATAAAAATAAACTTTTTTCCCAATTATTTTTTTATGTGACTGAAAACGATACGTTGCACAAATGAATGAAGGCACGGCGATACAGCTGATGGGCACAACTAGCCCGATATCGAGAATTACTCCGATACAGAATACCATGGTTCATTTTTTGAAAACTTTCTTTTGTTTATTTTGAAAAAAACCTATGCAGGGTCAATCAGTGTCACCAGTAGATCACGCGGTTTGAAGGAATTATACGTGTACATCCTGTATTTTAGGGTTCCGTACCGAAAAGGTTAGAAGAAACCCTTATATACCCTTTTGTTATATAATATTTTTATAGTTTATTCACAGTATATTAATGCATTATTTATCGACACATTTTAAAAACACCATCCATAAAAACAAATAGTAAAATATATATTTAAAATTACCTTCGTCCGTGTGTCACTGCAGGGGTACCAACTGAAAATCAGCGCTGGGTGTTTGACGTCCAGCATATGCTGAGTTGGTGACCCTTTCGGCATGGGCATGCTCGACAGCTTATGATATGTGTGTTTCTTTTATGTTTTTGTTTTTATTCTTTATTGTTTATGCTGTTATTGTGTCTTTAGCTGAATAAATTTGTTTTCTTTCTTTCTTTCTTATAGACTCGGTGTCTCTCTGTCTGTCCGTCCGTCCGTCTGTCTCTATGTCACGGACGTTTTTCTCAGTGACTACTGCTATTGATTTGTTTGGCAGTTTCCGTGTGGTGTCAAACGTAAAGAATAGCACTCCCTATCTCTTTCCATAGGTTTCGCAAAAGGCGATTAGGGATTCACTAGAGGAGCAGCAGCGTTCTCAGAGTACTTTAACAACCATACTGCGATCGCCAACCCGCCTGCCAAGCGTGGCGATTATGGCAAACCTCCCCTTTTGGGGGAGGCCTATGTCCAGCAGTGGGCGTCTTTCGGCTGAATGATGATGATGATGTTGTTTGGTAGTTGTAGAAGTCATTTGTCACAAAACTTATTGTAAAGCCATCATTAGGTAAGTTGTACTCGTATGTACAGACGCCAGCACATCAAGCTACCTGAAACTGTCAAATTTTCCCAATCAATCTTCAACCTAATAATTTTGCGATAAAGATGAAAATCTAGTAAAGAAATTTGACACATTGTAGTAGTTTTAAGTGCTGGCGTCTGTACTACTACTTGTACTATTTATTCTGTGGTACTACTATAAAACTGTTATAATTTAGGTGTTTATTGTCCTAAACACGCGCGTTATAACGTGCTCAAGGCATATAAAGTACTGCAACGATACATAATACCACTTTCTATATTTATTACTTCCTTTTCCAGGATAATTACAATTTGTTTTTCAATTATTCTGCGGAGAAGTCGGAAAAATCGACTTAGGTAAGAGGAGTGCCCTTACCTGGTACTTAGCACTTTCATTGCATAACTAGCTGGCTAGCTACCACCTAAAACCCGAGCCAAGCTGTTTGATTGTATTCCGCTGTGTGCATGTGAGAGCCGGAGAGGTATTTTAAGTGAATCCGTATAAATACCTGTTATTTCGATTCGCGTGCTCCATCTTAGGCTTAAAACGCACTAGCGGCCAGCCGCATGCGGCGTGCCGCTTGCTGCTGGCCGCACATCGATTTTTACATGAAACCGCATGATCTCAACGCACTGATTTCCGGCCAGCCGTCGTGCGCCAGTGCGTTGAGATCATACGGTTTCATGTAAAAATCGATGTGCGGCCAGCGCGTATTTCTAGAATATACAAGGCCAGAACGCATCCATATGAAACTAGCCGCGTATATTTTAGAATGTTGTAAATTAAAACTTCGGTTCTAAAATATACACAGATTTTGCGTACTGATCGCGTATACTTTAGAATGTTAAGGGTGAAAAACGGATTCAAAACCATACAGTGTCAGTTACATTGACTTAACTTTTCCAAACGAGTTAGTTAGGAAACAACACTTAAAATATGACTTAACTTATGGTATGTATATAAATGACCTTTAAAAATAATAGTTCCCACTTTAAAAAGGCTTAGCTTTAAAATTAATAGTTTACTTTAATTTTAATAATTCTAACTTTAAAAGTTTACTTTCAACTTCAAAGTTCCCCGCGGTAGGAAATAAAGTGACAAGCAGATAGCTGAAAAGTAGGTTAGGTTAGGTTAGAACTGTGGCCAGCCAAAGCACGAGCCGAGCGAGCGAAGCGAGCGGTGCCGCGGCAGCGGCCGGCGAGTGCCAGAAACGATTCGCTTCACTGATCACTTTCCACCATTCGTCTAATGCTACTTTAGAATAGAGCATGGTGGCGCAGGTATTCAAAATTATACGCGATTAGTACGCACTGCGTGCTGGATGGTACTAGTGAAGTATATTTTAGAATCGAATGCTTGAAATTATCAATTCTAAAATATACACGATTATTGCGGAATACTGATGTATAGTTTAGAACGCTCGATCGTCAAATGTGTATTCTGAAGTATACGCGATTAGTTCGGGCGGCTGCGTACTGGCCTTGTATACTTTTGACATACGCGCGGCCAGCCGCAAGCGGCACGCCGTATTGCGGCTGGCCGCTAGTGCGTTTTAAGGCCCCTGTTCGCATCAGGTGCGATTAGGGTCAAACACGACATAGTTAAAGAAAAACAAAACTCTTTCTAATTCTAATCTTTTAAAGTTACAATCTTAGGTTACAAGTTACAATCTAGTTTAATTTTGGTACGATTTTGTAACAGCTTATTAGCGGCCTGTAGAGTTCAAAATAGATTTTAAAACTCCACTAACATGTTTTATACGTTCATATTTTTATATTATTGTTTTCTTCTACATATTCAGTAATTATAATGAAAGCAGAAGGCAGCCTTAAAGATTCTTGAGATAATAATAATTGTCATTTCATTACTCGTAGCTTAGAATAATTAATTACCCGTCAATCTGGTTTCAATCAAGTTTTAGAAACATAAACACTGAAATGAGTTTTTTAACCTATGTTTTATGTCATAGGCTTCATAAAACTTTAATTTTATACAGATTATTTATTCAAATATTGAAAACACACTTAGCCCGAAATATTTTAATTTATATTTAGACTTTGGCACGTTTTTTCTTATGACTGACTGAGAATTAAATCGAGTTGCGGTCAGCGAACCTTTATACTTTAATTTGTGGCAGAAACGTATCTCTAAGTATTTATTGTGAATGTAAGTACCAGTAAAAGGTTTCACGAAGGGTGCATGAAAAGAGCCTCCACGAGTGACGATACTTCAGTACGTTGGGCGCACCCTGGGCAGTCAGCCGCGATACCAATCGTGCTGACTGGCTAATCTTTTGACCACAGCATGAGCCGTTTTCGTATAGCTCTCGTTTGACAAGAGAGAAGAAGTAAAAGGTCTGCGTAAAGTAGATAACGAGCCTTTGATGAAAAGTAGAATAGACAGAAAAAAGGAAAGTAATGAAAATTATGTAATTTTAATGAGGACAGTGACAAGGTCATAGCCGTCATGTATAGGTATTATTATATAATTTTGTTTAGAATAAGTCGATTAACCAAACTTTATTGAATTTATCGGAAACAGTCTAGTATATGTTTATACCTGCCTAAATAATATTTTTGAAACAAATTCGCTAAGCTACATTTAAAAAAAAAGACGAACTTTTAATTCTATGATATACCTATGCCCGTTTTACCTACCTTAGGCTAGGTAGGCCTCCGGTCTGAAAGCTGACCCCATCTCAGTTGGGAGCCAATGGCAGCTTAACTTGCAAACATGAATGTATGTAACAAAATTAAATGGGAGTGCCTCCGCTGCCGGCGCCGGTTGCCATTACGAGTGCCGGCGCCGAATTCCAAACTGGCTGCCGGCGCCGCGCCGACTAGATACACTGTTTTTTTTACACCTTGAAGTAATCTTCAAACTCTTCATGACACGATTATTCGTCACCCACTTTAATTTTCACAATAAAAACAAATGAAAAACTTGAGGGGATATTTGTAAGGTTGTTTGGTTTCCCAAAGCAGAGCCCCAAATTACCGAGTTCGCTGCGCTCGCTCTTGAAATTAGTCAGTTGGAAGACAGACAAGTTACAGTGTTTGGCCGAAAATCTAACTTTACTTTCAACTAACATACCTACAAAACAACTTATTACCGTCGCCGGTGTCATTTTGGGTGCCGGCAGCCAATGTTTTTAATTTCGGCTGCCGGCAGTAATGTAGGTACCGCCGGTTCCCAATGGCATTATTTTTGGGTGCCGGCGCCGGCAGCGGGGGCACTCCCAAATTAAATATAATGTCACCAAATTGACAAACAACAACAATAAAATACCAATAAAGTTTAAATCGCAGCAATCCAGAAATAATAATAACTTCTCAGCCCAGCATTTACTAATAACATAACAACTTAATTAACTCTCATCTTACAGAACCATAACCACCAAGTTAACGTGTTTATCTCAACTTTGGCAATTAATGATACGACTTAAGACTTAATGGCTTAACCGTCATAATTATTGAGTTAGGCGTCTGCGTAACCCTTCTATCAATTTGTTTATGGGTTTAATAACCCACAAACGTCCACTATATGGGTTGATTACCGGTTATGACATAATTGCGTCGTTTTTAAGGTTCCGTACCCGAAGGCTAAAACGGGACCCTATTACTAAGACTCCGCTGTCCGTCCGTCTGTTCGTCTGTCACCAGGCTGTATCTCATGAACCGTGATAGTTACGGCCTGTCCACATCTCCTCGTCACGACTTCGTCAACGTAGAACGGTGCGGTAACGCGGCACGGTGCGTTGACATAACGTGCAAATTTACGTTACCGTATCGTAAAAATGCACGTCAGGATCATTGTTAGATTTATCGTTGACCATGTAGATCCTGAATTTTAATAAAAGAAACAGTATGGTATGGTTTTAAAGCATTGGAGCACATAGATGGCGACTAACACGCGGGCGTGGAGAGCGCGGGCGGAGCGCATATACGTGTGCGCTTGCGGCTAGAGGCGGAACGTGTTACGATACGGTAACGTAAATTTGCACGTTACGTCAACACACCGTGACACGTCACCGCACCGTTCCACGTTGACGTCGAGATGTGGACAGGCCATAAGACAGTTGAAATTTTAACAGATGATGTATTTCTGTGGCCGCTATAACAGCAAATACTAAAAAACAGAATAAAATAAATATTTAAGGGGGCTCCCATACAACAGACATGATTTTTTTGCCGTTTTTATAGATAATGCTACGGAACCCTTCGTGTGCGTTTCCGACTTTAAGTTTTTAATTCTTTGACGTTAAAAATACTTATTTAGTCTAATTTGAATACCTAAGGGTTTTTATTTTATTTGTTATATGTATTCTTTCTTTATCACCACGTTTGGAAAACGGATTGGTAATCCTAAAAGGATGGTAGGATGCTGCTACCCATGCTTTTAACATAATCTCTTACTTTTTATGTACACCTGGTAAAAAGGAGTCGCCACCACCTATGCACGGTGGAAACTTACCGTTTCAACAGGCGAATATTTTGTCAACTTTACATATTTTGAAAAACTGATATCTAATGTTAAAACTAACCTCCGGTTTCTGAATTGAGAATTCGGGATATGCAATACTTAACACTCTCACCGCCATACGGTCCGCCGGCGGGGCGTATCTTTTCGAGTAAGGCACGCCACCTGCATGTTGCACTGAGCGATATCAGTTTCTGTAGCAGCAGGCCACGCACTACAAATTGAATATGAAATTGCGAGGTCGTGGCGGACCGCATGGCTAGCTATCAAAAACAAACAGTGAGCCCGCCAGCGGCCCGTACGGCCTGCTTCACTCGTTATAGATCTTCACCGCGGCCTGCACGGGTAGGCAAAGTTGCGGCCGCCGGCAGACCGCACGGCCTGCTGCACTGAAAAATTCTATATATGGGTGCCAGTGAGAGTGTTAAGTAGTATTTGTTATCGCTAGTGGGTAACACTGGGCAATGTTGATAAAGGAAGGTAGTCGTCGATATGGATGAACGCACCCGAGGTTATAAAGGCGGTGGTCATTCGACGAAGCGGGAGCATTCCGCGTTGATTCAATCAGCTGAAGAAGTCGGACCTTTTATATCTGATTAGCTTGTCCTTATTTTATGATCTTGTAATAATTGTGTAAAGTAATACATTGTGATCTAGTTAATGTTACTAATACTAACCCAAATACAAGTACTCTCAGTGGTGGAGAGTCTATGTTGGTTTTATTTACTGTGTTTACCTTGCTCGCAATCCTGACATACCGTTATTAGCTATAACTGTAATGATAGAATCACCCCTGAACGATTATGTTGTTGTGTCTTTTACATATTTGAGTACGGAGTTGTCAGAAAATGCTTTAAAATCCGTCATTTTTTTGACAACTCCTTACTCATATGTTCTACTTAAGTACTGCTTATCCTAGAATTCTCAATTCAGATACCGGAGGTACTTAAGTTGTCTATACTCAATTCAACGAAAGATGGGTCCTGGCATAGAGGTCATTTTGTAAATTGTAGCATCAAAAACCGTAAAATCCTAACTATCCTATCCTAACTAATATTATAAATGCGAAAGTAAGTTTGTTTGTTTGTTACCTTTTCACGCCTAAACCACTGAACCGATCATCCTGAAATTACTCTGTCCAACTAGCTCGGCATATCCCACTTTTGGACAAAGTTGTGCATCATCACCCGATCCTCCGCCTTTTGCTTTTTACTCTGAGCGTAACCATTATAAATTACAGATGTTGTTTTTTATTAATATGTAACATTAATCTAACGCAGAATATGACTCAATCTACATTTGGTGAAGTAAATTATTATGAAATACGATGCAATGATTGTGGAATTACATTGTTACATAATATTCTTGTTGTTTATGCATACGTTTATATTTTATTTTAATATTCGACGGCCGAAGAGTTAAACAGTAGCACCTTGGCATTGTGTAATGCACTTTTATCAAATTAAAGATAACGTACATTATAATCACGCCTGTAATCCCCGAAGGAGTAAGCAGGTGTGTTATACTATTACAGGACAGATATCCACGTTTGGCCTCTTTTATTAACTCCCACGTACCTAATAGATGGCGAGCCTATTGCCATTTTCGGGCACAATTATTTAGGCGAGAGAGCCTACTCGAAAACCGAACTACGATGTTTCGCTGACGGATCGCACGTTTTTCAACCACGAAAGTGTTCCGAATCCGACGACCGATTCGATTTTCGTGATTTGAGATCTAGTAAGTAGTTCGTTGCATGACAATACTGTGATCGTATATTTATAAGTTCGTTGTTTCGTTTCGATCCGAAACTTTGACGTTCGTTTTTCGGAGTAAGCCCCCTGGTTCATCGCCTCATACAACTGACTCGCTTGTCCGGCGATGCGGCGACGTAGGGGAATTATTCTTAGTCCGTGGACTATCAAATTAAAGCACCTTGTTGTTGTACTGAAGGTTACAAGTTCATATTCTCTTGTGTCAGGACGAGCTATAGGAGAATAACTCATACTTACTGTGGTAAAAGTTTTGCCAGTTGGTAAAGGTCGGTAGCGAGGCTGATTGCACAGGGTACGCCGAACGTACTTAAGTGTCGTCACTCGTGGAGGCCCTATTTATGCACCCCCACAATTTAACCGTGAGTAAGCAAAGCACCATAAGTTTAAGTGCTAATAGTAACTCTTCTTGTCTCTTTGCTGGGTACAAGAGTAGTTATCCTCTGTAGAGACATCATTTAACGTTTCGTAATCTATATAATTATATAAAAGGAGAAGCTGACTGACTGATCTATCAACGCACAGCCTAAACCGCTGGGGTTAGAAAGTTGAAATTTTGACAGTAGGTTCCTTTTGTAACGTAGGCATACACTAAGAAGGGATTTTTTGAAATTCAACCCCTAAGGGAGTTAAATAGGGGATGAAAGTTTGTATGGAAAATCATCACTTAACGGATTCAAAATTTCACGTAAGCGAAGCTGCGGGCGAAAGCTAGTTTTTCATAAAACTTTTGTTCCGGACACGTTGACCATTTTATTGGCCCTTCATTATTTGTCGCTTTCTGCTCATCCCTAAACGGTACCAAACGTTCCCGAACCTCGTGGTACGTGTGTTCGGTCCGGGCCAAGTATTACGCGATATCATTACGCCATCGCAGGAGGCGCCGGACGAATGGTAATCATTCATAGCGCGTAGAAAGTATTGTTGTGGCTTCATGTGTCTCATGATTATATTATTATCATGTCCTACTGTCTGCTTGGAGAACGTTCCGGTAAGTTCGGACTAACTGAATTAAAAAGATCGGAGCTACCTGTGTGGCCCGCCGATCTTTAATGACGGCTACAGAAATCCAAAATTTTGGTTTCTGTGGACAGAGCGTATTAAACTTATGAAAAACTCGCTGGATCTGTAGGTGCGATGGACCGACAGTTAGTGAAAGAAAGAAAGAAAAATGATTTAGGTATTATGGACTCACACGGGCAGTTACAGAAACAAAAACAAAATAAGTACAAAAAACTGGCTAAGTGCGAGTCGGACTCGTGCACAAAGGGTTCCGTACCGTTCTATAAAAACGGCAAAAAAATCGTATCTATAAAAACGACAAAAAAATCACGTCTGTTGTATGGGAGCCCCCCTTAAATTGGCCAAAAGGCCAAGTCCTTGGTGAGAGTGCAGCTGCTGGAATCGCGCCGTAACGCCAACTTCAAGGCGTTCGTGGTGCGAGTACCAAACTGTCTTCTGCACCTCGTCATGGAAGAGAACTTTTGGCCGAAGGGAGTGGTGTTCCGTCGCTTCCGCGGACAAGTGCCATATGACCGCACAATGACATAGTGCTCAAGTGAAGTTTTACTAACATAGGCTTATGTTTCTACACTGATACAACTGTATTATTATAAATATATGTTAGTTTGTAAGGTATATATCTATGGGCCTAAGTAGCCTGATAATAAAGAATTTATTATTATTATTATTAAATATTTGTTTTATTTTAATTTGACTATTTATTTTTCAAGTGAATATAAGTACATCTAAATATTCTGTGAAATTTCAAGCGTCTACCTGTTGCCGTTATCAGTATCGCGCAAAAACGAACAAAAAAAATCACGTTTGTTGTATGGGAGCCCCCTCAAATATTTATTTTATTCTGTTTTTTAGTATTTGGTGTTATAGCGGCAATAGAAATACATCATCTGTGAAAATTTTAACTGTCTAACTATCACGGTTCATGAGATACAGCCTGGTGACAGACGGACAGACAGACGGACAGCGGAGCCTTAGTAATAGGGTCCCGTTTTACCCTTTGGGTACGGAACCCTAAAAAGAACATACACAAGGCTAAAAAAGGTTCTTATAAAATATCTCAGCATAATGCTGCGACAATTAAAAAAAACAAAATGCCGCGTCGCTGGTTTTCAGATGGAACCATTGTTATGTCACGGGCATCAATACAAATACGTAAATAAATTACGTACTAAAGTTAAAATATTACTAAATAAAAGCAATAAATAATTTTTAAAAGTTGTGTTGGTGGGATGATTATAAAGTTTGACGTGACAAATATTTTTTTATTTATTTATTTACATTCTTACATCTACCATTACAGTCTCCTAATTCGGTAGTGCAGTTACTCCGTTAAATATCAATTAATACATAATTTACAACATAAAAACCTAACAATTACATGATTCATAAATAACATAATATATATAATGTTACCCTTGCGAACTCGCTCCGTGAACAAGAAAATAATAAAATATATCCCAGGCTGGTGACGGGTGGCATCATCACCGGTGTCATAAAGGTACTGGCGCTACAGCCCAGCCGCTTATACCTAAGCGCGGTCAACACGGCTCTTGAATAGAGGCTCTCGTGCGACTGTGGACTTCGACACTATGGTGATACTTTCTGTTTACCAACATCGCAACATTTTAATAAAGTAAGATTGGATGTATTCTATCTGACGAAGGCGGGTGAATTATTACAATTTAAACCTTATATCACAGACATAAAAGTTACAACACCTGCCTTCGTGAGATAGAAATACTCCTATACGTAGTTGTCTGCCTCATTGGTCAAGTGGCCGCAAGCGTGACTGCTGAGTGTGAGGTCCTGGGTTCGATTCCTAGGTCAGGCAAAGTGTTATTGGGTTTTTCGGTGTGGAATTTCTCAGTAGCAGCCCGGAGTCTGGATTTGTGCCCGGTTGATGACAATAGGTTCGCCTCATGGGACCTAAACATAACGGCGAAATTATAACATACCTCTGCCCAACTCTTCGGGGAATACAGGCATGATTTTATGTTATTTATAGGGATGGGCCGAATATTCGTTTTATATTCGTTATTCGGCATATTCGGCAGGTTTACCGAATATTCGTATTCGGCCGAATATTCGGCTAAATCACCGAACGTTCGGCAAAGTGGTACTCAAAGTATTTTTACTGTATTGAGCCGTGTATGATTGAGTATGAGTTGAGTGTTAAATGGGTTATGTTTATGAGGTAAGTAATTTACATGTTTTTGTCGGCACTATAGTTTTATTTCCAATAACAACAGACAAAAAGATGGTTATTAAAAACCAAATATAAGTATGTAGCTATTTTGGGATTAAGCTACAGTGAACTCTTTATAATAAAATAATACATATACGTTATTATAATCAGGTCTATAATGTAAGACAGAATTGCATGATTAAATTACAACATTTCAGCAGATATGATAATCATATTTCTAGTTTCTACTTAAAGTGGCAAAAATTATTTATTGAAAATAAACAGTTATTGTCTTATACACTTTAAAGTTTAAACGTTAAAAGTATTAAACCAATATAGTTTTTTTTAAGAGAAAGAATTAATTGCATTTTTATAGGTATTCATTTGAGAGATCAATCAATTACCCCTAAACAAACAGAGTTACTCTATTATAAATATTAGTGACATACTAAGACAAATATGAGATCTTTATAAGAGACCAAATCGAATATAATAATAATAGGAACATAACCTTAAGAATTCACATTTTTATTAACTTTTTATTTAAGTTACATGAAGGTAAATTTTCTTAAAACGCCCATCCGCGCGCTTTTCGTAAACGCATTCAGACTTGTATTGTTTACTTTAGGGAATCAATTATGCCGAATATTCGGTTCGGTAAAAGTTTTACCGAATATTCGGCCGAATGTTCGTATTCGGTGAAATCCATGTTCGGCCCATCTCTAGTTATTTACGTAGGTATAATTTCATATCCACGAAAACAAAGCCCTACACACGAACTGTTCTTAAAATCTTAGGTATAGATACGATCATTAAAAAACACAATCTGGGTAATGTGTTTCGTACGATAAACTTCTATCCAGTATTTCCAAATACCTACATAAATACCTATGTCTGAGTCCACTTGATTAAGTAGATGCGAAGGGATTCTGTCAAGACCAGTTCTTATTTACACCTGAAAAAGAGTTTTTCTACGGACGGTCTAAAAAGCGGCCTCACGCTAGACTCGTTGATGCCTAACGCCTCTGAACTTTGAGGAGATGGATCTTAGGTATAATTATGTGATCCGAGAGTTATATTCCACAATTTTAGTTAAGTTGCATTGCAACATAATGCAACGATGTTCCGTGCAACACTATTCTATTTAGTTGTCATTCGCGTGGCGCCATCTACATGTTTTTGTTTGCATCAGAATCATTAAGTTTAAGGTCTATATCTAAGCGTTGTGGCTATCAATCTAGAGATGGCTCTAGTAGAGCAAAAAATACTCAACTGTAGCGAATAGGTAGGTATCGTATGATAACTCTATTTTCGTAGCCAATTAATAAACTTGCCTTTGTTTTCATATAAAATGATGATTAATTAAAATGAAAATTGCATGTTTCTTGTCAGTAGGTATTATGAAATGACTTTTTGAAACGTAATTTTTTGTTTTGTTTACAAAATGTAATTATTCAGTCTTATTAATTACTTATGAAATTGTTGACATGGAGTTAGTTTAACACTTTTAGCCAACGATGTAATATCATTTTTAATATATTACATCGTTGTCACCACTAACAACGGCATGTAATTAACCGATTTCTTTCAAAACCTCTGGATTGATGTAGGCTTTTAACAGAAATTCAATAGAAATAATGTCATAAACCTACAACAAACAAGATATGATTGAAATCGGTTATTAATATTGGGCGTAAAAGTACAACATAAAAAAATAAAGGATTAAAAAGGTTTGCCTATATAGACATACTATTTAAAGGAAATACTGGCCGTCAAGAAAAAGAAAAAAGTTCAACAAGAAAAATATTAAGTTCCAAACTCAACTAAAAAAAACAGATGACGATCTCGCGAAAAACATTTAATTTTGATAAATTAAATCAGTAATTATTATGTATGTAGGTTAAATATATTTTTTGTGTGTTTATTATTAGTTTTAGGTTTCATGTCTTTTGTTAACTTTATCAAGTGAGTGTTTTAAACTTAACAAACATGTGTGTGATCCGGTGTCAGGACAGGCGTGGGCAGTTAATGTGCTTACACGGTAAGTACGCGCTAATTACCGCGCTAATGGGCGGCGACATTCAAGGCACTAACTGATCCGTTAGACGCATTATATGCGCTATGATACTCATATTACATGTCTAATAAAATTAAGTGAGTCTAGCAGATAATTTGATTACGGTTTTGTTTGAAAAAAATGACCAATTAAATAGCGCCGCGTTTGTAGCTTAGAAGTTTTTGTGGAACAAACTTGAATGAGTATCAGGGTTTATGTGTTATGTGTGTGATAAGGTCCGGCTACTTGCATGTGCAAACAACTTGCGGAAAAGTTTGCATAAAGCGTCAAAGACACGAAAAGTAAATCAATGCTTCGTTTTTTTTTATAAATACAATTTTGTTTATGTTGTGTTACCTTATAAACCGTTTTGCCCTCTTAATGTATACTTGTGTAAATAAAAAATAGTGCAATTAAGATTCAGGGTGTTGCCCGTAACCCGTAATAGTCATTATTGAAATTTAACAACATACCTACTACAAAATAAAACAAGACGTAGCGTAGGGTCTGCCAAACATGGCGTTTTATTTTTATGAAACCGTTTTATTTGTCGATACACGATCGAACATTTGGACATTCGATTTAACGTGTTCGATCTTTAGTAATTTGATATTTGCGAGTCGTACATTCACAATACGGGAGAATTAATGTAGCTTGCATAGTTCTAGAACCTAATTCTAGTATCCCTACACTTGCAAATAGCTTAGACAGGAAGTACAGCCGCCTGGCCAGAAGATTCGGTTGTAAAATGGGAGGACTTACCTGAATGTGATAGTGTTGGCACGCGACAGGACAGGCAGCACAGCAACCTCACGTTCGACACACCACTTCACAACCCCATGGCCAATATTCCACCTACATTTTCGTGACAAAAGTTCAAACACAGCGGGTTAGTTAATAAATTCCAGCGTTTTTGATGCACTTTCCACGTAAAACTATCGCAGACGACGCAGCAATTTTGACGCTCGCGAACGAAGAACTAGGCGACTGTGTCGCCTAAAAATCGGAGATATTTGCGGAAAAAAAATTAGGAAAATTGTGGGTAGGGTTGACAGTTTGCAATCATTTTCATATCAGCCAATGTAGGCAGGCAAAGGTCCTGAAACCATACAGCCTTGTAATCCAACTGTACATAAATAATTCAGTTTCGTCCCTATAATCTTAGTAATTTTGTAGGTTCACTACATCGCTTTTCTTTTCATGCGGGAGCGTTATGGCCAGATCTATATTTAAAAAAACAAAATTGCAGAATTTTCATTGGTTATTTATCATAAAAGAAAATCTTAAGTGGTTCGTTTTTCAAATTACTTTTCTTCCCTACCTTTTCGGGTATGCTCGACTAGTTATTATTTTTGTAAAATTCCTAATATTACTCATTGATTTAATTATGCAAATAACAAAATGAAACCATTTTTTCGGTTGACATAATAAATAACCTTAAAGAAAATTACTTCAAGTATATTTTTTAAAAAATAGAATAAACTACGAATTTCCCATAAAAAAAAAAAAATGTATTGAGCCCGCAAATAAAAATAATAAAGGTTCTAAACTGTTTTTCTTTTTCAGTAGGACTACGTTATTACAGTTAGGCTGTATGATTTTAGGACCTTTGCCTGCCGACATTTGCTAATAATATTATAACAACCATCAGTCGAAATATTTTTTGGTACATTCTGTATTTTAAATTTCCTCACATTCGTAATGAAAAGCAAACTAGGTATTATCTCGGGTAAAAGTATCAATTTTCCACCCGAATTACCTACAGGCTCTCGAAAATATATTGTTTGTAATTGATAACTTTCTTACCTTGGTCGGACTGTTAAATCTACTATCGTACACTTACGAATGTATGTACATAACTACGAAGTATAATAAATACTTGCTGAGAATTATACGGCGCTATGTTAGATTCCATGTGTGACTGTAATTAAGAATTTCCTCACAGAAAAACGTTTTAATTAGTCACTATCGTCAGAACTCAGGACCTCAACCTTACAAGCTGCTTTGACCGCCACATTGCACCGAACGCATGCTGCCTTTTCAGTTCACCAGTCCAATCTAACTGGCGCGTTGATTCGTTTTCTTGTTGCTATTGTTACACCATATTAGTACTTCATATTAAATAAACAACGACAGCAGTATAAAACACATATTTATTAGCTTCCTTTAAGCACATACATACAGGTATAATTATTACGAAAACATTATTCAGCCTCACAACACGATATGATTTAATCAGCAAATTCTATAACTCAATAATACTCCTGTAGATTACAAAATCAGCTACCTTCTTTTGAAATAAAGCACGAGTTCTATTTTACATAACAAATAAGTATTTAGGTACATTTAAAATCAGCAAAACAACTAAATATAAAATACAAGGAAATACTTAGCTTCTAAAATATCCTGTACCCTTATATTTTACTGAAAGACTATCACTCAGTACTTTTTGGACTTGCTCCTCGAGATTACAAAAACAGACTGCCTAAAAAAATCTTCCGGCAAAAACTCCATACCTCGTTATTATTATTTAATTTAAATTCTGAAACCCGATTCGTTAGGAGTTGTGGCGTGTTAATACTGTCTTCCTATTGGCTGGTCGCACGACGTTAGTACCGCAAATATCCACCGATGGTAGTGCCTTCGCGTCGTCATGGGTGTATCGATGCGTGCTGCGGTGCCATCTAGCGCGCCTTGTGTGCAACTAATCACACTCGTCCATCCTGACGCCTTTGCGCCTCTGCAAAGGAGAAAAAAAAAAACGGTATGTAAATTGTTCACACAATGGTACATAGCCCTTCATTTCGGCGCTATGTTCAAGTCCCATGTAATAGGGGCGAGCCTATTGCCATCAACCGGCCACAAATCCAAACTCCGGTCTGATAGGTACTGAGGAATTCCACACGGAAAAGCTCAACACGTTGCTCGACCTAGGAATCGAACCTAGGACCTCACGATCAGCTGTTGCGCTTGTCACCACTAGACCAACGAGACAGTTATGACATATTACAATTTTATGACCTTTAAACAATAACTATTTACGCATACATACATTAAACCATTTAATTAAGCTTCATTTAATCCTAATAAATAATTTCCTATAAAATAATTACGAAAGTAAATAATT
Source organism: Amphipyra tragopoginis (assembly GCA_905220435.1). Lineage (NCBI taxonomy): Eukaryota > Metazoa > Arthropoda > Insecta > Lepidoptera > Noctuidae > Amphipyra > Amphipyra tragopoginis. The sequence continues at coordinate 27,688,192 of HG992004.1, forward strand.
AAGTACCATTTTTCCATAACTACAACCGTTTTCAACTTGTAAACCATCCAATTACAATCCAAATACTTCCAGTAATTCCAAATTTAAACCAGCCAGGTTTACCATAATAATGAATCATCCTATTATAATCCAAATACTTCCGGAAGTACTTCCAAATTTAAACCACCCAGGTTTACCATAGTAATAAATCATCCTATTAAAATCCAAATACTTCCGTAAGTAATTCCAAATTTAAACCACCCAGGCTTGCCTTAATAGTTCCAATCACAATCCAAATTATGTATACCCAGAATAATAATTATGTAATACCAAAATAATATGGAATACCAAACAAAAATATTTCACACATCTAAATTAGTATTAGCCTGATTCATTATAGTTTAGCCTTCCAGTAAGTCGATCAATTCCTCAGTGCTGTCCACTTCAGTGTCATTTGAACTAGCGTCAGAGTCCTCCCCCTGGAAAGGTTTTAACGAATCCGACGACACCAGAGCTCTGAAACGCTTATACCCTTTTACACCTTTCAGGGAAGTAATCATGTACCTATCATTTCCTACTACCTTCGTTACCTTGTAGGGTCCGCTGTATTTTTCTTTAAGTTTTCGTCGCACATTCACATTTCGGTCAGCAGCTCCTTTCCATAAGACTAAATCGTTTACCTTATATTTTGTTGGTGGTTTACGCTTTGCATTGAAATATTTTCGCATTTTCTCCGCCGTCCGGTTTAGGTTTGTTGTGGCTTCGGCCCTGGTTCGTGCAGCTGTCTCCTCATTATCAACGGTATTATCACCCATACCTTGATACCTGCTTCGGGTTGCGGAAAACATGAGCCTGTAGGGTGTAAATCCAGTCGAATTGTTTTGTAAATTATTCATACCCCAGGTGATATTTGCGATCCGAGTATCCCAATCCTTCTCATCTTCCACGCTCGTGTTGAGTGAATCAAGCAATGTACGATTATACCTCTCAACTTGGCCATTTGCACGTGGACATGCTACGGCATTAATTATGTGTTTTATTTGATTATCCAAACAGAACTGCTTAAAATGTTTACTTTTGAAACTTGTGCCGCTATCGGATATTATTCTTTTTGGATAACCAAACAAACAAAAAACGTCAGTTAAAGACTTTATTACCTCTCGAGTCTTTGTAGTTTTGACTGGTACAGCCCATGTGAACTTCGTGAAGGAATCAACCACCATTAACACAAAACTGTTACCTGCTCGACTTTTGCAGAAAGGTCCGAGATGATCAACATGCAGAGTATGCATTGGCTCTGGAACTTTTTCAATGGGGTGTAACTCACCTTCGGGTCTTCCGTACTGACCTCTCTTGTAAAGACAGTCTAAACATGAGTTGACGTATTTACGTATGAAACGAGTCATTCCTGGAAACCAGAAGTTACCTTTGATGATTTCCTCACAACGCTTAAGACCAGGGTGTCCGATGCAATCATGATACTTTCTCATGACATTCCATCTTCCATATTTAGGAACTACTAACCTTTGTTCTCCATCCTTAACGATCTTGTATACTCTGCCATCTTTCAGCTTGTAATTTTTCCTTATATCTGGATCACTGTCCCCAGATTCTAATTTTATTCTGATGATGCGGATCTTCTCATCTTGATTTTGTAGACATACTAACCAATCAAACACGTCAATCACGTTGATGTCCGCTGCTAGAGGGGAATCTACAGGAAATCGGCTTAGCGCATCAACATGCCCATGAGACTTACCTGGTCTATGAATGACTTCCATGTCGTATTCCTGAATAGACAACCACCATCTTGCTATCCGAGGTAGTAGATCCTTCTTTAAGAAGGTGTCTCGAACTGCTGCACAGTCTGTCACGACCTTAAAATGATTACCAGCTAAATAAATTCTAAATCTCTTCAACGACTCCACTACAGCTAATGTTTCCAATTCGTAGGAATGATACATAGCTTCTTCTTTGCTTGTTTTACGGCTAAAATAAGCAATAGGTTTCAAATTTTCTTCCTGATTCTGAAAGAGAATCCCAGCTACACCTTTACTGCTTGCGTCAGTGTGAACTTCAATCTCGCCTTCCCTACAAAATAATGAGAGTATCGGTCGAGTCGTCAAAATCTGCTTCAGTTGATCAAAAGCCCTCTGCTGTAGTGGACCCCATATCCACTCCGCATTTTTTTTGAGCAATCCATACAGATCATACGTGACACACGCATAGTTGATCACAAATTTCCTGAAATAACTAGTTAGACCTAGAAACATCCTAAGCTCGTGTACATTGCTAGGTTCTCTATAGTTAGCCACAGCCTCAATTTTCTTGCTACCAGGCCTAATACCTTCTTCGCTGATCTCGTAACCAAGGTAATCTATCTTTTTTTGCAAGAAAAAGCACTTATCAAGATTCAAAGTCAGTCTAGCGTCCTTTATTATTTCCAAAACTATCCGAAGTAGATCTAGGCCTTCCTGCTCAGTCCTAGTGGGTAGCAAAAGATCATCTATGAATGGGAGCACCTTATCATGACGCAACGAAGAAAATATCTTATCCATAAGACGCTGAAAAATTGCTGGGGAATTGGCCAGACCGAAGGGCATACGTAGAAATTCGTAATGACCCTCAGGCGTGACAAAACCAGTTCGATGTATTGATGTCTCCGCCACAGGAATCTGAAAAAAACTTTGCGACAAATCAAGGCTAGTGAAAAGTTTCTTTCCACCTAGTTTCTCAATCTGTTCTTCTATAATCGGCAAAGGATATTTATCTTTGACTGTGATACTATTTAATTTTCTAAAATCCACACAAAACCGGTAATCTCCGTTCTTCTTTCTAACTAATACAATCGGGCTTGCATAATTAGATGATGATTCCCTAATAATGCCGTTGGATAGCATATCGTCAATCTTTTCTCGTACTATTGCCTTTTCTGCAAAAGAAAGCCTGTAAGGACGATAACAAACTGGCTTATCCGAGTTAAGTTCAATATTCAACTCTATTTTATTAGTCCTACCTAGCTCTCCTGTATTTACCGAAAAACAATCTGAATATTCATTCAAAATCTCTGACAGTTCTTTAACCACCAGTAGGTCTTCAGACCCACATTTGATTTTTGTCGTATCTATGCTCATGATCGAAACAGGAGTACTTGCAGAATTAGAAGGAGTACGAAGTACTTCCTTAGTAACCAATCCACGAGCAATCACCTGGCCTTTCTGGAAACAAACCGGCTGTTTACCATGATTCATTATGAAAATGGACTGTACAGGAAAACAATGCATAGAAGCAGGGATGATGTAATTGTAACCGTTATAAGAAATAGTGCGGGTATCTACGAATAGTGGAGGCGACTTATCAATTTCAATATCATGATAGGTGTCAATAAATAAGGATGAATAAGCTGGAATGACAGTATTATTAGAGCACAAAATGTTAACCTTATCTACACTTATACCTAAATGCAAAGAATTTATTTCAACCGATTCAAGTTTCTTTTCATCTCTCTCTGCATATCCTAAAGAGACGGTAGTTCCACTAACTGTAAGTTTGAATTTTTCATTGTTCAAAATAGGCTGACCAATAAAAACATCGGCACGGTTCACGGCAGCATCTACGACAACTGCATCTGAACAGACCTTAACTTCATCTATAACAAACTCTACAGATACCTGTCCATGAGCTTTAATCGGAGGCCCACCAAACCCGCTGACGAAAACAACACAAGGCTGCATTGCAACACCAAGCTTTAGAACACAATCATGAGTGATAAGGTTGACCTGAGCCCCCGTGTCCAAATAAGCGGTACCTTTAAAACCATTAATCAAGACATGTTTGAAATAACATTCATTTACCTGTATTTGTACTACGCTGACAGCCTTTTGATAGCACTGCTCCTTTTTGTGGTTGGTTTTCCCGCAGATTTCGCATTTTACAGCGTTAGGATTATTAGGACATGATCTGACAACGTGCCCCGGCTCATTGCAAAGAAAACAAGTTACACCTGACTTTCTTTCCCTTGGATCTCGAATTGCTTCCTTTGAAGATCCTGCTGTGGAATCCCGACCTCGAGGAGTGTATCTCTGACTCTGAGGTTGATTCGTTCTTTTGTCGTCATTCATACACAAGAAGTGTGAATAAAGCTCGCCTGGGGTTTTATAGTTACCAGCTCTTGCAGAAGTCTTCATGTGGAACGGTAAACCCTCTATGATGCAAGACACAGCTTTCTCTCCAATAATTTCGCATTTAGTTAGCATGGTGCATTTCGAATAAAAATAATGAGTCATCGTTTCATTTACCAACTTTTTCCTATTTAGCATTTCCCTTAATGCATCTGCATAATCAATGCTTTGAGGGAACGCTTCCAAAATTTTTTGTTTCCATTCCTGCCACGTAAATTCATAGCTTCGCAATGCGCCATGCCACAACTTCGCTAACCCAACAAGTCGTGCCTGCATATAATAACTTTTAACGTTGTCGTTCCATCCATGTATGGCACCTAATTGCTCTACCTTGTTAAGCCACTGAGATGCGGGTAGCTCCGGTTTTTCAGGATCAAATTCCGGTATTATATCCGGCTTAACCATTACGCCCGAATAATATGGAAATGACCTACCGGGTTCATTTGAAAAGCCACGAGGAGAACGGCCTTGTCGGTCCCGGACCGGCGAACGCCCCGGCCGCCAGGTGTCACGGGAGCTACTGCGTCTCTCTTCTTGTGTTCGCTCCATCCGACGGCGACTCCATCTGACAGGGCTGCGAGACCGGCTACGCCCATCCGAACTCATGCTGCGCCTGAGAACTGCTCCAGCTCAGATATCCCACTTCTGAAAATTGTTACACCATATTAGTACTTCATATTAAATAAACAACGACAGCAGTATAAAACACATATTTATTAGCTTCCTTTAAGCACATACATACAGGTATAATTATTACGAAAACATTATTCAGCCTCACAACACGATATGATTTAATCAGCAAATTCTATAACTCAATAATACTCCTGTAGATTACAAAATCAGCTACCTTCTTTTGAAATAAAGCACGAGTTCTATTTTACATAACAAATAAGTATTTAGGTACATTTAAAATCAGCAAAACAACTAAATATAAAATACAAGGAAATACTTAGCTTCTAAAATATCCTGTACCCTTATATTTTACTGAAAGACTATCACTCAGTACTTTTTGGACTTGCTCCTCGAGATTACAAAAACAGACTGCCTAAAAAAATCTTCCGGCAAAAACTCCATACCTCGTTATTATTATTTAATTTAAATTCTGAAACCCGATTCGTTAGGAGTTGTGGCGTGTTAATACTGTCTTCCTATTGGCTGGTCGCACGACGTTAGTACCGCAAATATCCACCGATGGTAGTGCCTTCGCGTCGTCATGGGTGTATCGATGCGTGCTGCGGTGCCATCTAGCGCGCCTTGTGTGCAACTAATCACACTATCTAGGGCATCGTTTTGGAATCAGCTAAAGATAAGCAACTCTTCTGCTGCTTAGAGGATCTGAGGAAATACAGCAGCAATTTTTTGAAATTCGTGCATAACCTTTAACACATTCGAGTCCACCACACTTCTCATAGAGCTCATACGCCATCCCGCCATACATATTGTTAGTGGACCGTCCAGGAGGGTCCTCGGTATTACGTTTGCGCTAAGAGTGAACACTCGAGGAGGATTCCAGGCATTAGGTTAAAAACCGTGAAAAATACGCTACTACGTCGTAAAATAGGTGTTTGTTTGTTTCATGACGGTGCATTTTTCAAGACAAACCTGCATTTAAAATGAGCCCTCCACGAGGGCACCCGGCATGGCGAATGCGACTACAGGGTGCCCTCCTGGAGGGGCACCCGGCACTGAACGTGTTAATAGAAATCAACTACGATAAAATGGCACGCCCTTCCAACATTTGTCTTCAATCTGTGTGTAGATGTAGATATACCAACTAGTCACCATGTTTGTGTTTGATATTAAGTAGATTTATTGTTCGACTAGTCCATAATTAAAGTGACTGCTTGACAATTACGCGTTTAAAATATTCTTTCTCACACATTTTTACTTTTTAGGGTTCTGTAGTCAACAAGGAACCCTTATAGTTTCGCCATGACCGTCCGTCTGTCCGTCCGCAGTTTAGCTTAGAGACTCTTAGTACTAGAAAGCTATAAGGCATGGATATACATATTAATCATGCCGACAAAGTGGTGCAACACAATAAGGAAAAAAAAATATGGAACCTCTAAAAGTGGGGATCGTAATCTATACACGTAAAGTGGGGATCGTTTTTTTTTTTCTCGTCTGTCCCATGATGTGTGGTGTATTTGTCTTTCAAAAATATTATGGGCTTGTGAAAACAATTTTTCGATTAAGGGATCCGTTTCTGAAATATTAAGCTTTAAAGTGCTAATTTTTGTCAGAGTCAAGTGTGGGGGACACTTGACTCTGACAAAAATTAGCACTGGCAGCAAAACGGTTAGTTTTGGATATGTGAAAAAAATATATACAAAGAAGTTAAAAGGAAAACTATCACAGCTAAGTAGGCTTGACAAGTTTACGAGTAATAGTCGAACAACCGGAAAAGTAAAAATTTCCTACAAATTCCACTGAAAAATTACTAAGCCCTCTTCTTAGTCCGCATTATTGTGCAACTACGGAATCCTATTACTGCGCGTGGCCCAACACGCACTTGGCCGGTTTTTTGACTTACAGTGCCAATGGAGGAGCATGCCATATTATGGTAGTTCATCTCTACCAATAGTATTGCAACTAGTTCGTAGAAAAAAAAAAATAAGATGCACAATGTTGGCTCTAACGAATGACCGCGACCTTACGCTCGAAAAAACATAATTGTCAGAATAGTCGTTTGCAATCATCGATAAACTCTTTATTCCTTTGAAATTGTTCTTTTAAGCCTTCATGGTTGTAATTTGGCACTCAAATAAAAGGCAGTAAGGTGTTAACTAAACTTAATTGTTTCTGTATAATATGTTTCGTCACATTAACACGATTTTATTAGGTTCACTTGTAACTATGTTAACATATCGTGCAACTCAATTCGATCACTTTTAAATGCAGCCTTAGGTATCTAATGAACTTTTGTAATAGTAGTTTATGAAACTGTTGTTTATTAGGGGTTATTAAAACACGAGTGTGAGTTTAAAAACCGAGTCGCAGGCGAGGTTTATAATAGTATCACACGAGTGTTTTAATACATAGTTATGTGCAGTTTCATACACTAATTTATCTAATCTCATGCAATCGGTAGATACCTATTTTAAATAAAAGACCAAAGTACGAATAAATACAATATTAAGGCGCTCAAACCCAGCGCGCATGCGCCCTAGCGTGCGCCATCATAGACGACGAGTAGCCGCTCAAAAAATTGAATTTAAAACTCCTTGGTCAGTCCGAAGTGTACTTTAATAGAAAAAAGTTATTTTAAAGCATTATTTTATTAAGAGAACTGTACTTTAATAAAACTTGCACGTGAATAAAGTATGTCATTATGGTACTATTTTCGAGTTCATAATTGGAACTTTACGGCATGAGTGTAGATAAACTCATTTACGTTACAACACCAACGGTATTAGTCTTAAAACAAATCAATAACAGCCTTTCATGACGAAGACCAAAGAAAACGCTCTTCTGAATTTTCTTGGCACATTAAACAGCGGATATCAGGTAACTGTACCTACTTCAAGGCTCGACAAAGCATGAGAACTAAACTAACACTATAAACTGTACAGACACAACAAATTCCATTAAATTAACAAAGAATTTAGCAAAAACCAATTTAATCCAAGTACCAAGCAAATATGACGCGGTACAAATATTTGTACAGTTCTCGAAATCATCCTTAAAGACACGCGACACTTAATTTAATAGTTACTAAGTATAAGATTACTAAGTGAGTTAAATTTTTCAACGCGTTTTTTGCCGTTTAGGTGATCTTAATTGGTGGTTAGAATGTCGCATATCGCGGCCGAGTCGCGGGAACTAACGGTCGCGCGGCGGCGCTGTGTGTGTCCTGCCTTAAACGTAATGCGTCTTTAATTAAAACAAAAAAATCTATTCTTTTTAATTGTTCCCATTTGACGCACTGGGTGTGAGGATGGCGGGGATTTTTGTTCTGCTTGCGGTACAGCCGGGCGTGGTGCGAATTGTTTTAATATGCCGCCGTATGAGGGTGTTATCTTTTGTAGAGAAATGGTGTTATACTTATTTATTTCGTAAGGCAATTACAACAGGTAACAATCAGCATAACATAGGTAGATACAAAACAATAGGCGTTGCACAGATTGATACCCTAACGCAATCGCACAGCATGATAAACATAGCCATTATTATAAAAGAAAAAATTAAAAGTTTTTTTTTTTTTTAAATACAAAAAAACAAAAATGAGCAAATCTTAAGCAATTTCTACATAATTACGTATTAACAAGAATGCTGCTGCCAGTTAGACAAATAGGGCAGCAACATTTCTATATACCTACCTATTTCGTTATACCTTTTTCATCGTCAGTTGATTAGTGACGTTACTCTACAAAGAATAACAAATGTTAAAAAAAAACAAAGCATGGATATTATAGCTATTTTATGGTTTTTGATTATGTTGTTTACGTTTTTTTGATCGCAGTCTCCTTACGGCTACAATTTTCGAAATTACCGAGCTGTCAGGGTTCATTTTTGGGTGAACAGAATATAACTAAAAGACGATGATGTGATGTGATACAGTGTCATACAGTGTATGATGTAACTATAGCTATCTGTACTTCTGTATTACAACTTCAACGTTATATTGATGCATTCCAAATTGAAATGCATTAGATGCAGATATAAGCTTATCATTTACCATCATCAAAATCATCTGTAAGCAAGAACATTGTTTCTTAGTAGATACATATTCCACATTTAAACAATACAGCAACAATCAATATAATATTAACAGTTCTACAAACTTATTTATTGATATAAATATTTTACCTCACTTTCCTCTCGCCATTTTCCTGTAACTATTAAGTATGTTCTTGAGATCCGTCTCTTCCATAAAAGATGAGTTGAGATCGATACGTGTCCGAGACCTTATCGCCACTAACTGGGTGTTACCATTGAATGGCGGCGTGATTGAGGCCCGCATGACAATGCCTAACAGTCGTAAACCGGCGGTTAACGTTTAACTATGCGTTATCTGTACTTTCACGCTCGTTATGTGAAGAATATCTAGCATATGTCATTCAATATGAGTTAAATATACAAAAACTAGGCTCTCGTTTTCTCTGTTCGATTGATACCTACCTATTTAAATAGATGTTCGAATTTATTTTAAAGAATTGTTAGAAAGATTCTCTCTCTATTCTTGAAAGGACATACCACTGCAGCATAGCACCTTGAAATCATTTGGTAAATATGACTGTTTTGTCGGATTTTATAAAAAACTTTAGTCTTTAGTATATTTCCTTAAATCCTTCAGTACATTTTAGATTTGTAGCTTTTCCGACATGAATATTAGGAAAACATAGTTCTTAGTTGGATTTAAGATAAAAAGTGACTGACATGACTTAAATTATAGAGGGAAATAATTAGGACTGGTCAATGTTAAACAAAATAAGCTAATCGCTCATCACATTAAACATTTACAAAACAAACAAATACAAATTACAAATAATCCTAGCAGATCTATTCCCTTATCAATTTCAGTAGGAAAGCTATAAACCAAAACTCCAAGATATAGACAGATAAAAAGGTACACATTCAAATAATTAATATAACAATGCAACCACGTACAGTTCATCTTGTGTCGTATTATCTGGGCACCGGCTATCGCGCGTTGCCTGGGAGCGCTCGCTTTTTGCGGCGACATCGACATGAGCGCGGCCGCGCGCGATCACGTAGCCTCCCTGGAAATAAGCTAATTACCGACACATACTTAATTATACTCATCGTGCCGGTCCGTGCCGCCCCGAGAAGCTGCGGACCTGGTTTTATTGTTGAGATGAAAGAAAACAGGATTTTGAGAAGAGAGTAATAAGGAAGAGAGCTGTGAATACTTTTTTGGATTAGTACCCTCTTTCCAACTAATATTACTGGGTATAGTTCTGTTACTCAAAGTATGTATTCACCTTGATAAAGAACTACACACCCTTCTCACTACTTAATCATTGTAACGTGCAATAAAAAAAAAACAAATAAAAAAAAATAGATTTGTTTTAGGGTGAATGAGAATTTAAATTAATTTTACTTTTACACGCTACAAATATAATACAGTCGACCATCACATCACGCGTCATTCGGTTCCGGGAACAGCGTGGCACGCGATGCGATGGTGACTGTAAAATAAAAGTTGATATTGTAAAGTTGGGGGTAGACAGGAATGTTACCCACCAAATATAATAAAGAGGTTGCCGAATAGACTCTCGGAGAGGGATCGAACCTCTGGATCAAGGACCTCTTGGTGGTTGTTGTACTGCAGGTGCTGATACTCAATTAAAATACCGTTTATCAGTAACACATGTATAATTTGACAAATATATTATAAAATCGTTCATTCGCGAACATGGCGGTTACGGCCGCGGTATCTGGGTACCTTACAAGCTAAACCGTGCTTAACCTACCACTCGAGTTCGTTCGCGACGGACTGAGCATGCTCGCACTATAGTTTTGGGTTGGCCAACCTTACCGCACTTGTTTCTTCTGAGTGTGGCTCGAAGAAGCCTGCGCAATGCGCACAGGCAGGTCGGGTTGGTCCCCCAGCATACCACCTAGCAAGGCGGCGGCGTCGACGTCGTCGAGTGCCTGCGCAGCCGGCACGTGGTGACAGCACTGACGGCGCACAGGCACCGGATGATGCGGCATGCGGCACGCGCACCCAGCGAGGTGGCGGCGGCGTCGTCAGCTGCGCCGGCAATTGGCCAGCGGTGGCGTCACCTGCGGTCGCCCACGCAACTGCCGACCCCGGGTGTCCTTGGCATCGTCCCGCGCAATCAACCGCGGGACACACCGCTACGGCGTCCTACGGACACGGGGGGTGGCGATCGGCGAATCGCAGGATTGGAAACCACGCGTACAGCGTGGCGAGATGAGTCCCCATACAATGGATGAACCCCACTTACTTGGTATATAATTTGCATCATCTCGCACGATGATGAACCCAGCCTCAACCTTGAGTGGTTGAGGCTGGTGCAGGATGCGATCACGCCTTCCTGACCAGCACACCGGTCCGTAATATCAGAACTTCATCACAATTAGGTTCGCCTCAGCAGCAAACCCAAAGTTGAATGCCATGGTCATGCGCAACCGGCCTAGTGATTGGAATGACTTGCCTGTTTTATAAAATAGTCGACTTGACGATTTAGTAAAAATTACTAATAAATTAAATGTAATAATTATATTTATACTAGGTCAAAGCCGCTATCATTTATCACCAGACAAGCCAATTCCAAACACAGGAAACCATCCTGGTATCGCATGACCATTAAATATTTAAAGATATCGATTGATAGTCAATCGATACTTTCTGCAATTGTCAGTTTGTAACTAATTTGACGTCACTAATTTTGACAATTGACTTTATGGATTTAATTTTAAAATTCAATTAATATTGAAAACAAATGAAATAGATTTATAGAACTAATTTTGCTGACTCCATCAATACTAATATCACGGTATCTCGTACTGTATTAGCAGAGATACAAGCGCGAATATGTTTCACAATGAACGCCGGTATTGATGTTTCATTGCTTCAAAAATACAGATATTTACATTTATGTAATGCATAAAAGATGCTGACACGGTGGTCCTAAATCACAGGATTATGTGTAATTCACTTAATTATTAATAATTAGTGAAATACACATAACCTATATTGAGCTGTTTGAAAAAACAAGAAAAGTAAGTAGTATACACTACATTACCCCCCTTTCAGTAAAAGAGGTTAACTGAAAGTTAAGCGATACGGCCGGGTCAACCGTAAAAAAAAATATGTTTATTTCAGCCACTAAAATAAACATTTTTCCTACTGCCCTGTTAAATGGATGGAAAATCCCTAAGACTAGCAAGTAGACTATACTACTATCTACTTATAACTAACCCTAAGCTACTTATTTCGCACGTCTGCAGACTATCTTATTCTATACCATGGATTTAAATACCAAAATCTTAAGAGTTAAATGCTTAGCTGCTACTAACACCTAACTAAATTGAAATCTAAAATGAACACTAAGAACTATAAATACCTATTAGCCTTATAAGTGAACATTAAGAACTACCTATCTAAACTTATCTAAACTAGCATTAACAAGTGAATGCTAAGAACCTACTCCGAAGCACTTGCATTACTAGAGAACACCAAAGATACTCCGAAGATTTAAAACGTGAGTTGAATGACCGGAGTCGATTCAAAAACGACCACCGGAGTGGATTTTAAATTTATTGAATGTACTGAGACCATTCAATAAAATACTATTATAGTTTTAGGCTATTTACACTACCTAACTAACTTATCTAAACTAGCATTAACAAGTGAATGCTAAGAACCTACTCCGAAGCACTTGCATTACTAGAGAACACCAAAGATACTCCGAAGATTTAAAACGTGAATTGAATGACCGGAGTCGATTCAAAAACGACCACCGGAGTGGATTTTTTTAATTGATTGTACTAAGACAATACTAACGAGTATGATACTCAAACAACATGGATACATACGTCCATGGAAATAAAATGCTACTATAGTTAAGGCTAAATTACACTACCTTGAACTTAATAGATTTTAGTGGTTGGATAGGTATTTCACTATCAACCTTAGAAAGTGTGAAAACACAAAAGTAATAGGCCTATCACTATTATCTAAAAGAAGTACTAATGTATTAGGAATATCACTACTATCAAAAAAAAATACTAATGAAGTAGGAATATCACTAGGTACTATCAAAAAATAAGAAACGGATTTTCCACCATATCAACATTTATTTTCAATTGTTTTGAGAAAAATTGTAGGCAATTACTAGTCAAAAAACATTTTAAAAGACTCGTGTTAACATGCAGAGGCATGAACATTTGAGTTCAAAGTCAAAATTGAAAATAAAAATTTTTACTAAGAAAAAAAATTATTTTGAAAAAAATATTAACTTTAAATTGGTTGCAATTAAAGGATAGTTTACTATTGAATATACTTAAAGCATCAACCATTCAAATTTAAAAACAGTAATGCAAAAAAAAAAATTACTGTTAAAAAAAATATATAAGTGTGACTTGACCCTTACAAAATTTTAATAATTTTAAAATACTACAATTAGCTTGCAAGACTTAGGGCTGATTTTTCAAAGTGTATTTGGCATGATATTTTCCTGTTTCTTTTTCAAGTTTCCCTAATTTGTAAACAACATCTAAGTAGTTTATCAATTAATTTTACATTAATAAACTTTAGTGCTAATCACGCAGAAAAGAACTTTACTTTTATAGTTTGAACGTATCAGAAAATATCTGCAAATTCATCTAAAGAAGCTGTCTATTCATCCCTACTTGGCCGTTTGATAATGCCTAACGACATAGGTATGTCACCTATTATTAAATGTAACCTACCATGCGCTATGACTTCTCTCCCTATAACCAAGATATAAGGTTTGAAACTTGTTGCTATTTGAACTGTAGTATTTAAATGTAATGATTCTAAAATATTAGACTAGAAGCAATGATGGAATCAGACATTATTGAAAATAAAAATTAGAATTAAACGGAACCTAAAAAGATATGAACCGAAAATCTGACATTGTAAAAGTGAGTGTAGTGTGCTGATGAGACGGAACCGCAATAGCTTACTTACTAAACCATAGTTAGTACATGAAGCTGCAATAAATAACCGTTGATCCAGTGTGCTAGGCAATGATGGCAAAACCTCACCCTCACCAGTTACACAATCAAAAGTATCCTCATCATATTCATAATGTTGAGACATTTTAACACAAAAATAAATATGTGACAATAAGTGTTTGTTTATAAAAAATAACACTAAAATTCAAGTTTACCTATGAAAAGGATTTTAAATGGAATTACTCAACCGTACTTACAGTAATCCAAATAATTAAAGCTCTTATTGAGACATTTCAAAACAAAAATAAGTATGTGAGACAATAAGTGTTTGTATGTAAAAACAAATACACTAAAATTAAAGTTTACCTATGAAAAGGATTTAAATGGAATTACTCAACCGTACTTACAGTAATCCATACAATAAAGCTCTTATTGAGACATTTCAAAACAAATGTAATTGTGACAATCAGTGTTTGTATTTAAAAAGAAAGATTAAAAGTTTACCTATGTAAAGGATTTTAATTGGAATTACTCAACCGTACTTACAGTAATCCAAACAATAAAGGAAATTGAATTACTCAACCGTACAACTTACAGTAATTCAATTCCATAAATTGAGAAGCGGTATCACTTATCATTATATTGAAAGTGTACACAAAAAAACTAAGTATAAAGGCTAAAAATGCAACTTTATACTGATATAAAAGTATTTAAACTAAATACTATCAAACACTGATTGTACCAACACAATAATTAGGTACATAAGGTAATGTATCACCATAACAAAAGAATATGTTACTGATTATAACCACAAAATAAACAATGCTAAATATGAGTCATTGTTTTTGTGTTTATAACCTGATATCAACATCTACAGTAATAAAACAACCATATAAGTTCGGGCGCCAATTGTAACGTGCAATAAAAAAAAAACAAATAAAAAAAAATAGATTTGTTTTAGGGTGAATGAGAATTTAAATTAATTTTACTTTTACACGCTACAAATATAATACAGTCGACCATCACATCACGCGTCATTCGGTTCCGGGAACAGCGTGGCACGCGATGCGATGGTGACTGTAAAATAAAAGTTGATATTGTAAAGTTGGGGGTAGACAGGAATGTTACCCACCAAATATAATAAAGAGGTTGCCGAATAGACTCTCGGAGAGGGATCGAACCTCTGGATCAAGGACCTCTTGGTGGTTGTTGTACTGCAGGTGCTGATACTCAATTAAAATACCGTTTATCAGTAACACATGTATAATTTGACAAATATATTATAAAATCGTTCATTCGCGAACATGGCGGTTACGGCCGCGGTATCTGGGTACCTTACAAGCTAAACCGTGCTTAACCTACCACTCGAGTTCGTTCGCGACGGACTGAGCATGCTCGCACTATAGTTTTGGGTTGGCCAACCTTACCGCACTTGTTTCTTCTGAGTGTGGCTCGAAGAAGCCTGCGCAATGCGCACAGGCAGGTCGGGTTGGTCCCCCAGCATACCACCTAGCAAGGCGGCGGCGTCGACGTCGTCGAGTGCCTGCGCAGCCGGCACGTGGTGACAGCACTGACGGCGCACAGGCACCGGATGATGCGGCATGCGGCACGCGCACCCAGCGAGGTGGCGGCGGCGTCGTCAGCTGCGCCGGCAATTGGCCAGCGGTGGCGTCACCTGCGGTCGCCCACGCAACTGCCGACCCCGGGTGTCCTTGGCATCGTCCCGCGCAATCAACCGCGGGACACACCGCTACGGCGTCCTACGGACACGGGGGGTGGCGATCGGCGAATCGCAGGATTGGAAACCACGCGTACAGCGTGGCGAGATGAGTCCCCATACAATGGATGAACCCCACTTACTTGGTATATAATTTGCATCATCTCGCACGATGATGAACCCAGCCTCAACCTTGAGTGGTTGAGGCTGGTGCAGGATGCGATCACGCCTTCCTGACCAGCACACCGGTCCGTAATATCAGAACTTCATCACAATTAGGTTCGCCTCAGCAGCAAACCCAAAGTTGAATGCCATGGTCATGCGCAACCGGCCTAGTGATTGGAATGACTTGCCTGTTTTATAAAATAGTCGACTTGACGATTTAGTAAAAATTACTAATAAATTAAATGTAATAATTATATTTATACTAGGTCAAAGCCGCTATCATTTATCACCAGACAAGCCAATTCCAAACACAGGAAACCATCCTGGTATCGCATGACCATTAAATATTTAAAGATATCGATTGATAGTCAATCGATACTTTCTGCAATTGTCAGTTTGTAACTAATTTGACGTCACTAATTTTGACAATTGACTTTATGGATTTAATTTTAAAATTCAATTAATATTGAAAACAAATGAAATAGATTTATAGAACTAATTTTGCTGACTCCATCAATACTAATATCACGGTATCTCGTACTGTATTAGCAGAGATACAAGCGCGAATATGTTTCACAATGAACGCCGGTATTGATGTTTCATTGCTTCAAAAATACAGATATTTACATTTATGTAATGCATAAAAGATGCTGACACGGTGGTCCTAAATCACAGGATTATGTGTAATTCACTTAATTATTAATAATTAGTGAAATACACATAACCTATATTGAGCTGTTTGAAAAAACAAGAAAAGTAAGTAGTATACACTACATCATGTTTACAAGCTGCTTCTCGAGGGTCATCATGGCTCAGCACGCCAGAAGACTCGATGACTTCCAGCCACTGAAGCAATCCGGGTTTCGAAAAGGCTACAGCACCGTGGACGATTTCTTTTTTTTTATGGATTGTAAATTATCTAATGCCTTCTTCCGCTCTGGGCGGAGCGGAAGGGAGTGTTAGACTCTTACTGACTAAAACCCATCCGTGTTCCTCCTAATGCCCTTTGCGTTCCAGGGCCGCGGTAACTCTATCGAACAAAGTCCGCAACCCTGGCACATACATACTGTTTGAGTTATTGTACAAAAGACCGAAGAGTACAACCAGCCTCTGTGTACAGCATTAGTGGACTACGAGAAGGCCTTCGATTGCATCAAACTTGGCAAATTCTGAATGTTCTTCAACGATGTCGTATTGACAAGTGGTAATCGAGATGCTGAGGTGTCTGTCAAACGCTGTCACGATGACAATTCAGATTCAGGGTCACAAGACGAAACCAATCCAACTGCGCACAGAGATGAGACAGGGAGAGGTATTAACCTCCGAAGCGGTTCACCAACGCCCAATGCGTCCGCTAGTACGTCTAGACGGCTACAACTTTTAAATAATTATGATGAAAATACTTTGCCAAAGGTCACAGGTTGATCGTAGTAAGGTACAGAAGTTTATGGCCACTCGCAGTGGTTTTGCTGCTATCTTATAATGTCTATTATGCCGATCCTGAAAATACCACAGCAGTCTATTCTTAACTACCTAAACAAATCCTGATGAATGGTTCAATTAACATGGCGTCATCGTTGTACCGACTCATAATAGTAATAGTATAAGGAATGAGGTAACCCAGCGGATACCTTTTGTCTTTAGAATCCTCTTTCGTAAACAATCACAGAGAGATACTCTAGTGGTGTTATGAGTAAAATTTTATGAATCAATGAAAATAATCGTTTTAGTCATTGCTCACCCAATCCTAGATAACATAAAATAATATTTTTTTGCTGCTGACACGAAATTGAAAATATTCTATCTCATCTATTGTTCTAACTTGAAAAATATAGGGGAAGGTTGCTATGAATGGACCACATAACTTTACGACCTCATATCTCAAAAAGTATAAGTGTTAAAATGAAAGCAGTTTATTATTTTAATTTCGTAGGACCTTTATTTATAATAATCAAACGCACAAACAATTCGGGCTAACACTTTTTGAAATAAACGAAGAAAACTAAATTTTGGGCTGTTGCCTTCTTTGGACCATGGGCACCTTCATTGAACCACCAAGTTGCCATCAATGGACTTCGAGAAATTTGTTCTAGAGGTTCAATCGAGGGAACTAATTATAATTAATTATCTTTATTACTAAACTATGACAAAAAGCTTTCTTTTTTTCGGCGATATTCTGGAATTTTAAATTTGTAATGATTTTTCTGGTAAAGGTCGCGGGAATCCGTTGGATGCGAAAGGCACGGGACCGGTTGATGTGGCGATTTTGTTGTTGTTGTTGGGGAGGCCTATGTCCAGCAGTGGACGTCTTTCGGCTGAATGATGATGATGAATGTTTTTTCTATGGTTTTAATGAAATATATTAAGTGAAATACTTAATACATAATTAGTGAAATACTCAGGACCTATTACCATTATTACGGCTAAAAAATACAATAAAAAGTTGCTACAATTGGACCGGTCCAACGGTGGAACTCACTTGAGGTCCATTGATGGCAACAAGGTACTGGTTAAGAAAAACTAAACTAAAATATAAATTGGCCATGATTAGACAAAATTGAATAACAGTCATGGAATCTCAATTAAACTGTCCAATATTTCATAACAGTGCACGCTGCCAAATATGAATACAATGATACTTACGTCAAATTGTACTGAGTGTAATTATAAGATTTTGACCGCCGCAAACACAACCACACGTGTCTCTCCTGGCCATGTGTCGCAACGTCACTGAGGTAAGAGGGGGGTACAACTGAGTCTCCAAGGACTCGTTTCGACTAGTTTGGGTGTTGCTAGCTTGCACAGTTTTGGAAATACCTTGGTGGTCCAATGAAAGAGCTAGTCCAATGATCGCAACCTTCCCCTAAACCTAAAATAAAATCAAATCTTGAGGTGCATTTAAAGAGCCTCCACAAGTGATGATACTTTAGTATGTTCGACGCACCCTGGGCAGTCAGTCTCGCTACCAATCTTGCTGACTGGCTTTTCACCACTGGCCGATCTATTCTCGTATGGCTTGTGTTGACACCAGAGAAGAAAAAGGAGACTTGGAACCTCAGATGATGAACGTTTTATGACGTAATTTATTCGATTTATGAAATATATGAAGTACATAGTATAGTATCATAGTAACACGTAGTAGTAGTAGTAGTAGCAGTTTTACCCTCGGTTAGGGGGATATTACAATATCACATATCTAGGATCAAATATAGGATTATATCTTTTATATGACCTCTAGAGCCATATCAGATCTGTGATGTCCATTTCAACCGCGCGGCCAAGTCATAAAATTTGATGAAACTTTGCCAGGAATTAGTGGTAATTTGTTACTATACACACCCCTTTTCCTGAATTTGTTGCAAAAAAAACTAAGATGCTATGACCAAAAATAGTTGGCCGCTAGAACCGCCACTTGCCGTACTCATCGCCTGAGATTTCACAGAAACTAAATAATGCAGATTGGCGAATGATGCATCAAAAGAAAGGTCTTTATTTGTTGTATTTGTTGCAAAAATAAAAAACCTCAAAACGTAACCATACAAAAAGTTATACAATATTTGGTTTCCAGGTTAAGGGTAGGTAGGTATCTCACCATAAATATCAAAGTAATAGAGGCTAATGTGTATGGACAATTAGTTGCTAATTTGTTGCAGCGAATAAACAAGAAAAAGTACTAGAAAATAGGTTCAATAATTTATTAGAGTCTTGGCCTCTCGGACGGCAATATGCCTAAAATACAATGGCGTTTATTTCGTTATTAAAAGTAGGTTCAAGCTTAGTTATGGTACTGATCGACAGGTAACGTAACCTAGTTTGGATAAATGTGGCGAAACTGGCGGTGAAACTTATATTTTAGGAGATATTCACTAAAATATAGTAGTATGAGACTGTATTAGAGTAGTGTGACCATGAATTTTCACAATGAAGTGAGACTGAAGCTTGATTTTTGGAATGTTCGATAGCCATATCTTAATATTTTAGGGCGAGTGCTTGTATAAAATACACTTTACTTTAGCATACTTTATAAAAGTAAAAGGAAGAAATCGGTTATAAGTTCTTCATTTTAAAATCAACACAAAGGCAAAAAATCAAGTGATAACCATAGTCAACAAGATAAATATAAAATCTTTAACTAACACAATATTATATTTATAATGTTAACTGACACGAATGTAAGACATAGAATGTAGACATATTTTCTTACAGGTACTTAATTCAATTTTAAAAGAATTGTCGTCGTAACAAAAATTTTATTTACAAAATGACATTTATAGTGGCCTATTTTTGTGCCTGGTACAAATTCTATAGCACCAACTAAGAAATAATAATTGTCTTTAATATTAATAGTAATCGGCAGTTCAGTGAGTAAAACTGAGTCTGCAGCTCCATTTAAATCAAATGTAATGATCTCGCCTAACTTAAGCTCACCTTCTAACTGTGTGTCACATTTTTGACACATGGTGTTAATATTTTCATCAAAACAAATTGCTTCTTCTAAGCTTGTTATTCCAAAAAACTTTAAAACGTCAAGGTTAATTAAAATAAATACGTGGTCTCTTTTCAATTGGTTATTACAATTTCTACAAGTTTTCAAATACTGAGCACTTGTAAAATATTTAATAAATATGTTTTCAAATATAACAAGGTTAGTTTTAGTATATACTAAACCTGAAACTAGTTTGTTCAGAATCACTAGGAGAATCGATTGACATATTTTTTACACCACATTTTTTTTTCATATGTTTCAATTTTGTTTCAATAGGTTTCTACCCATAACAATTGACGGGAATAGACACCTTGAGGCTTGAAATGGTCCTAAGTCAGTTTCCGTGTATTAGACAACCCCTGCATAGCACATCTCAGGCATTTCACACTTTTTTAGCGAACTTAACGCGACATAAACTAAGGTGTAACTTGGAGATTTATTAAAAAAAAACACATATTCAGGCAGTTCTGACGAAAATCTTGTTGGGGCGTCTCGGTTTTCGTATAAAGTAAAAATAACGTTGTATAGGCCACATTGCAACTGCAGTCTTTATTTTTGAAAAAAGTTTTTGTTATTTCCGATCTACAGTTGTTTTGTTCTATATCATGTGCTCCGTTCAAAAGCATAAAAATGTAATTAATGACGCAATCTCCTTTTAATTTACTTAAAAAGCTTTTGAAAGCTGAACTTCTAACACAGGTTTGACCTATCAGATAAAATGCCGAATCGAAGGCACATGTATTGAAATAACCTAAGCTTTCCCTTAAAGCTACATTCCCGTTTCTTATAAATACTATTTCATCATATTTTTTGAGGCGATTGTGTGTATTCAAATCTCCTCGCCAGTTCTCCAAATATGATGGTCTATCACTCGAAAAATATAAATCTTTTTGTTTGATTTGTTTTTTTACCTTTTCTTTTTTATAAATATTTTTAGTTATGGCACGCCTAGGCCGGCGTTGTTTAGATTTTAATAAAGTAGTAGAATCGAAGTATTTTAATTGATTTAATGCCAAGTGCAATTCCTCTTTGATATAATCGTAATGTTGCTGCAAATATTCGTCAATTCGTTGTCTCGCTATTTTTGTTTTAAAGACTAATTGTTTTAAAGTGCGAAAATAGCTTTCTACACATGAAGACGATGGGCTTAAAATTTCAGACTTGAAATAAGGGCACATAACGTTACTCCACAAAGGAAGTTTTATAAGTAATCTTTTAAAGTAGGGATAAAAAGTGGTAAATAATATTTACTACTTTTACCAATGTAGGAGTTTTCAGCGTTGCGTTTATTTTCATTTTGTACTAAGAGATCGTACCACGCGACAATGTCTGGAACGTCGTCGGCATCATCGAAGAAAATTCGATCACATTCAAATTCTTGTGCGCTGATTTTAAAAACGTTGATCTTTTGATCAACGATTTGTCCTTTTACTTTTATAAAGTATGCTAAAGTAAAGTGTATTTTATACAAGCACTCGCCCTAAAAAAATCAGATATGGCTATCGAACATTCCAAAAATCAAGCTTCAGTCTCACTTCACTGTGAAAATTCATGGTCACACTACTCTAATACTGTCTCATACTACAATATTTTAGTGAATATCTCCTAAAATATGAGTTTCACCGCCAGTTTCGCCACATTTATCCAAACTAGGTTACGTTACCTGTCGATCAGTACCATAACTAAGCTTGAACCTACTTTTACTAACGAAATAAACGCCATTGTATTTTAGGCATATTGCCGTCCGAGAGACCAACTAAAATCGACTCTAATAAATTATTGAACCTATTTTCTAGTACTTTTTCTTGTTTATTCGCTGCAACAAATTAGCAACTAATTGTCCATACACATTAGCCTCTATTACTTTGATATTTATGGTGAGATACCTACCTACCCTTAACCTGGAAACCAATTATTGTATAACTTTTTGTATGGTTACGTTTTGAGGTTTTTTATTTTTGCAACAAATACAACAAATAAATACCTTTCTTTTGATGCATCATTCGCCAATCTGCATTATTTAGTTTCTGTGAAATCTCAGGCGATGAGTACGGCAAGTGGCGGTTCTAGCGGCCAACTATTTTTGGTCATAGCATCTTAGTTTTTTTTGCAACAAATTCAGGAAAAGGGGTGTGTATAGTAACAAATTACCACTAATTCCTGGCAAAGTTTCATCAAATTTCATGACTTGGCCGCGCGGTTGAAATGGACATGATCTGTGTAGGTATTAAGAAATGATTCATATATCTATATTATATTGTCATATATCTATGACTCATAGATCTATGGTCCTAGATATATTATGATAGTGTAATATTCCCCTTAGTGAAAGGCTGATCAACGCAAAAAATTTGTAATCAACTGTCAAATAATCATGTTAAGTAGGTAATGTGATTAGTTCATTCGATGATATGAGATTTGACAGTTAGTTAGTTGGTCTTCCACGTAACTTATTCTGTATATTTGAGGTTTTACTATATTTTGGAGTGCATTAGTAGAGCCTCCACGAGTGATGATACTTTAGTACGTCCGGCGCACCCTGGGTAGTCAGCTTCAGTCAACCTTATTAAATTTCTAATCTTTTCATCGCGGCATGAACTCTTCTCGTGAGGAGAAAAATATTTTGTTTGGGAATTGTTATTCGCTTTAAGAAAATGATTAAATGTCGGATATAATATTTATGACAAACTATTATTTTAATTTCCTTCTTCTTTTTCTTACACACTTTATTTATTTATCAAACACTTGACGATAATGATAATTCAATTTATTTGATGCCTGCTTTCGAGCGTATGGCACTCGTGGATTGCAGCTAAAAATCAGTGAGTTGGTAGTACCTACTACTGCCACCGGACATGATGGCACTTTTGGCACTTTTTATCATTGTCTGTGTATTGTATTGTGTAAGTAGATTAGTATATTCGTAGTTACACACTATGTGGATTGTTAAACATTAGTTAGTATTAAGCAGTTATTCAATTTATGAAAACTACAACCTTTTGCCAATGTTTAAATAACAGTGTATTTAACAGGAAAATAGAAAGTGCTGCATCACCTCTAACGATAATATTCTAATTAGTAACTCGTAAGAAGTAACGTTTTAGTAAAAAACTTTACACTTTGACGAGAAACAGTTAATTTGTTTGAACAAAGTTTTGGTAAAGATACAATTGAGAAATAATTTTGTAGTTGTTAAGTGATTGCAGTTAATTAGCTGCTAACTTCCTCGGATTATCCTTTGGCAATTAAAAAGATCCTGTATTACATTTTAACTAAATTCAAACTGAAAATGACTTGTCGAAATAATTTATTTTAATTTATAGACAAGACAGATTAAAAATATATATTTTCATGTATGGAATTCTAGTCTATGGTAGCGCCTTTTGTGAGCCAGATGTCAGGCTGGTCCTAAGTATTCAATAGTACCCAGATGCAGCTGAACGTGATTATTGTGCGCGGCACGAGTCATCTCCAAATCTGACAACGGGTCTAAACTAGCTATCAGTTTAAGAGATTTAGTTGTAACGACTTTAAATATTATTGCATGACAGCTGCAAGCTAAGACGAGATCACAAGACAATTCTCACCATAGCACGTTCAAATCAGTCATATTAGAAAATATTTATCTCTCTTCTTTAAAAAAAACGTTGCTGTACACTAGGATGTATCGTGGCTGCGTGCAAAGTTATTTGTAGGTCTTACAAATACTTGTTCCATGCGGGAATCGTATCCTTGACGCAGAAGCCAAGCACTTAGCTGCCAACCGTATCATCAAAATATAGAGATACAGCGCCTGCAATCAGCGAAGACGCGCCCCACTCCTTTTCGTGAGAGATAGCCGCGTGGTGCGTATGTACACTATCTTATCATTATTTTATATTAGTGTACGTACTCGTATACACACATTTAACTTATGGAGTTTCTTGCCGGTTCTTCTCCAAAGGACCTACTACTTGGAACCGAGCACCTATTGTTGACCTTTTGAAAGCACCAGGGATCTGGTCTACTTGGAATAAAAACTATTTGACTTTGACTTTGAACTATTGTCTAGCAATAGATCTAATACAACAGCAATTTATAATGCACACTTTGGCACTGTAGTGATTTAGATAAAAAGTGGGGAGCGTCTCCGTAGATTGAACTATCTGTACCTGTCAACTTTTTCCTCAAATTCTCTTTATTCTAATCTCAGCAGTGAACTGTGTCAAACTCCTACACCACTCAATAAAAACAGTAATTGACTCAAGTTCCGAGTGTAAGTGGTCTGTACAAATACGCTTACCCAACATAGCCAAGTGTGGCAAAAAGGCGGAAAAGTATAGCGGGTTGTCTGTCAGAGCAGCAACCAGCTGCGGGCTACCGGTCGCCGAGGACACCCGACTCC
This sequence comes from Amphipyra tragopoginis, assembly GCA_905220435.1. Taxonomy (NCBI): domain Eukaryota; kingdom Metazoa; phylum Arthropoda; class Insecta; order Lepidoptera; family Noctuidae; genus Amphipyra; species Amphipyra tragopoginis. The sequence goes on from HG992004.1 coordinate 27,712,737, forward strand.
CTGGGTCGTTGACATTACCCTGGATGTATGGCGAGACAGTTTGCCGCAGTTAAGTCATCTCATCATTTTGGTCGGAGCAACCGGCTGCTCAGTGTCGGTTGCCGGATGCTGGGTCGTTGACATTGCCGCAGAAAAGGAAGGAGTGTTGCAAAAAAATTTAGGTTCCTCTAGTTCTTTCAGCGTTGTCCAAAATCTATAGAAGTGTGCTGAATCGTTTCGAGATAATAAAGCAGCACTTAATTGTTCTGGTGTGGTATTGGCTAACAATTTTTGGCCATAAATTTTTTCGCAAAACCTTTTAAAAACCTACAAGAGCTCTAATTACGTTGCAGTACGTCATATTAATCCCGGTGAAAACAGAGGACGCTAATCCTATTGCTTATTTTCATCAAGGTAATTCTTGTTCCAAAATCGCACAAGTATTGTCATGGGTACAGACAATAAATTGCAGGCTGGTTCACAAGGACGCGTCGTTAATCACCGCGCACCCTGCGGCGGGCGGCGATTTGGGCGCCCTAAAGCCTTAGGAACGTCTAGAAGAGTCCGAAAATAAAGATTGCCTTTATTCAGCGTCGGTATTTACAGTTTCATAAACCGTCTTTCAATATTATCTGTTAAATGGTCTGCTGGTCTTTCTGTTTCATTCTCCGTCACCGTTCTAACATCTATGTGAGTAGCACACTTCCACATGATTCGTGTAAAATGTTGGATTATAATTATAACGCCATCACACTAGTTCTGCGTCAGATCCCATCTATTAGGAGTTTAGTAATCTTTCGGATGTTCTTGTTATTTCTCAATATTCTCGAACGAAGGTTGTTGCTGAAAATCAGCGCTGTTGGCATTAGGTTCGTCCGAAGTCACAGCATAATGCTGAACAACCACCTTAATTTTTACGCACCATGCGACGCGCAAATTCAGCATATTCAGTATATTTTTAGTCGATTTATGATGCCTAGGTAACCCGTGCACCATAGATTATACTAACCAGTTTTTTTCTCCTTTTTCATGTTTTTGTTACCTGGCAATTATATGTTTAAAGTAAGCAAAAAAAATGGTTTATTTGGAATAAATGAATTTTAATAAATATTATGTTCTTAATGTATGGATGTGTGTTCGCTTGGGCGTAGAAATAAATATTTTTTCTTTCCTTCTTTCTTATTAAAATGATGGATGGATAGGTTCCGTATCTGACACATACATATAAGGAACCCTTACGTCGGCTTCATTGTAAACGAGAGGTGTCTACTCTAGGCATTCTTAAGTTAATTGTGTGGTATGTGTGCGCGGTATCGGCGTATAGTAGTGAGTTGTGTCGTCGAGTCAGTGCAGTGCTGTGCGCCGTCGCCTTCGCCCGCAAGCATGACTCCCGCGCAGCTAGTGCTTGCCGCCGTCGCCGCGCTGTTCGTCTGCGCGCGCGCAGGTCCTTTGTACCGCCATGCAAATCCACCGGTCGACGACCCCAGTGATATATGCGAACGATATACCGCCCAGTTTACGTTTTATTGCCTTTTTTATTGAAATGATTAATTTGTACAGATTCGGTTTTGATAATTATGGCATTCGATTCGGCCTCAGTTGATTTAGTTAATTGATTATTGCTCAAACTCCAAATTGATGTTTTGATTAACGTGTGTTTAACCGGTAAAGTTTATAGTACGAGATCCGGCCTAACATCGACCTTCCCTCATCTGTTTTTCCAACGAGAGGTATTTTATTTGAAAGATTTTATATAAATAAACAAGTCCCGCATGGGTTGCCTAGTCAAAAGTGGTCCAGGCTACCCTTAATTAAAATTCATAAAAAATCAAAAATAATTCCTCCTTCCCTCATCTGTTTTTCAAAAAACATTATTACCAATCGAAAGGAAAACATGTAAGTTAACAGAAAAAAATAGGTTGCCTATATTTTTCTGGTCCACATTCCAAGGTTGCCAGGCACAAAGAGGTGAGTTGGTATGAGTAATTTACCCTCATCTGTTTTTTGATTGAAAAAAGGATTAAATTAAAGATAATTTTATTGTGAACACAATGGTATAGGGTTGCCTAAAAAAAAGTGGTCCAGAGTTAGGGTTGCCGCGATTTAAAGTTTCAATATTTCAGCAGGAGAGTTGAGCGCGACATAGAAGCACTACACGTAGTACTCTGTACAATAGAAAGATACAACATGGCAGCTGCTAGTGGGCCCATTGCCGAGTAAAAATGAGCGCGCATGCGCATTTTTCTGTATGTTAGAGAGTTACCACTCTACTCCCGATAGTATTTTTCGGAGTAAATTATATACAAGGTTAGTCGGAAAGGGGGTTCTAATCCGAAGCCCACTTATATGTAGTATCGCTGATGACTGTTTGAAAGCAAGTGTTAAAATTTCAAAATTCGATTTTTTTTTTTTTCAAATAAAATGATTTTAATTTTAGTTTTTTCAAAAATTCTTCATCCCTGCTTTAGTTACAAATTCAGAAAATGGTGCTTCTAATTCATGACCCCAAATATGACCTAAAACGTAAACACAGCTGATCATAACTGGGGATAGATAGATTTTAGAGATTTTTTTTTGAGATTTTTGAACAACTGTTTCTCTTAAACTATTGACTTTTGGGAAAAGTTGTAGAACAAAAGTTATTCATTATTATGAGTACTTTAACACCCTTTCGGATTAGTACCCCCTTTCTGACTAACCTTGTAAAAGTCATGGAAAATAAAATATTTTCCAGAATAATTAATATACAGAGTGTATCCGAATTCGTGTAATTCCTTATAACATCGTGATTTATGTGGGAGATAGAAATATAATAATGATAATTATTATGGTGTTCTTAACGTGAGTCATTTTAACGCCCCCAAACTATCCGCGCAGTCTGATAACTCGGGGCGCTAAAATGACGCAAAACAGAACATAATGTTTTCTATGGGTTTTTTTGTTGCTTCTTAAAAAATCCCACGCAATGTTAATCTGTGTCACCTTTAGATCATGTGGTTTGAATGCATTGCACAAATTCGTTTACATCCTGTATGCAATGTGATTTATTTAACTGCGACACTATGGGGAAATTCTAAACCAAAGCCCCGTTATTACAAAAGATGGTCTAAGAAAAACCTAGGTTTTAAAATAGCCCCGTCTCTTTTTGTTATATGACATAAGAAAGTGATGGATATATTTTAAACCTGGGTTTACCTTAGTCTTGGTTTAAACCATCTTTTATAATAAGGCCCAAGGTGTTACAGGGAAACTTTCTTTGGGGACATTTACTCAATTTTCATGAAAACAATTCTGAAATATTTAATTTTCTAGTCAAGCGTGAACTTTCGTGAACTCAGTTTCCTGTAAGTAATGTTCAATTCGTTGTATCAGAGAAAAAAAATCTGTTCTGATGATGAACTTTTACATACATTTTACACTATGGTAGTCATCTAAGTACGCGCAGGCACTATACTCTCTTTAATAAAATAAAAATATACTATTTTAACCGGTATCATCCCGCGCGACGACCCAGATCGTCAGTGCCATTGTTTATCTATTGTGTATATAATTACAGTACTACACAGGTTAATTTGTTTTAAATTGATTTTAACAGACTTCTATTCGAAATTTTGGTGTAAGTTATATGTCAGTTGGCGCCATAAAAATTGTTCCTAATCCTCTAATAATAATAGTTCTAAATCATGTGGTTTTAAATAATGAAATGAATTTGGATACACCGTGTGTACCTATATTAATTATTCTGGAAAATATTTTATTTTCTATGACTTTTATATAATTTACTCCGAAAAATACTATCGGGAGTAGAGTGGTAACTCTCTAACATACAGAAAAATGCGCATGCGCGCTCATTTTTACTCGGCAATGGGCCCACTAGCAGCTGCCATGTTGTATCTTTCTATTGTACAGAGTACTACGTGTAGTGCTTCTATGTCGCGCTCAACTCTCCTGCTGAAACATTGAAACTTTAAATCGCGGCAACCCTAACTCTGGACCACTTTTTTTTAGGCAACCCTATACCATTGTGTTCACAATAAAATTATCTTTAATTTAATCCTTTTTTCAATCAAAAAACAGATGAGGGTAAATTACTCATACCAACTCACCTCTTTGTGCCTGGCAACCTTGGAATGTGGACCAGAAAAATATAGGCAACCTATTTTTTTCTGTTAACTTACATGTTTTCCTTTCGATTGGTAATAATGTTTTTTGAAAAACAGATGAGGGAAGGAGGAATTATTTTTGATTTTTTATGAATTTTAATTAAGGGTAGCCTGGACCACTTTTGACTAGGCAACCCATGCGGGACTTGTTTATTTATATAAAATCTTTCAAATAAAATACCTCTCGTTGGAAAAACAGATGAGGGAAGGTCAATGTTAGGCCGGATCTTAGACTATTATGTGTTTGCTCTGCGGTTTGTTGATGTGGAGCAATAAATTAAATCGCAACCCAGCTTACTGTATGTATTGGACATAATACTTTTTTTAAAGTTTATTTTATTATCAAACTTGATTCAAAATCGTAACGATTTTTTTCAAACGTATTTATTCAAATAATTTGCGCCTTATATTAAGATATTAACAAAATTAACATAATTTAGCATAAACCTGTCTTTAGTACCTTCATAAATAATTTTGTGGTGATCTTATCTCGCGAGAGCTAATTTTTTACATCAACAAAAGCTCTACATCGACTGTCCTTACCGAAGAGTTCAACGCGCGATTGAGAGTGTGCTTTGAACTCTACCTGGGTTTAACTTTAAGTGCATAATTAACACACTTGCTTAAACGTAGTTTAATGTTAGTATTGACAAATATAAATTAAAAACCACTTTTTGACGTGTTGGATTCCAATTTTGTGAAGTTCGTGTACCTGCGTAATATTAGTTAATCGTTTAATTAAATACTTGAGTAATGAAGTGGTTTTTAATTCAACTATAAGTATTGTTACATAATTTACCTTAATTGGTATTAAATTACTGCGAACATTGACTGCATGTTTCTCGCACTAATTTCGTAAGGTATTGCAAGTTTTGGCACTTTCCAGTAACGCTTAAATTGTATTACTCGTACTATGTTGTCTTTTAACTACTGTTATTCACAATTAACTGCTATAGATACCATCACGTCACTTTCGTGCGGTACTGTGTCACTAGAGCAGTCACAATGGAGCCAGGACTATTCATTAGCATTATAAAACGACAATAGAGTCACATAGAGCCGCCTCTACTTTGAAGTTCTCATGTATCAGTAGAATAATTGTAAGGTTGTAGGGTACAGCCTTATATTCTTTCTACGTAAATGATGTCTAAATACTCACTACTAAAATATAACAGCATATTTTTTTTATTTTTTTTAAACTTTGCCCCACTCTAAGATTTCTCTTGTATCGTGGGTGCGTTTACAAACACAAATCTCACAAACAAACGCCCAGACCCGAAACAACCATCTGTAGGCCATACAAATTTTTGTTCCGTGTAGGAATCGAACCCACGACCCATGGCGCAGAAGCCAATCGCTTAGCCACTGCACCAAACGTGTCGGTTGTTGTTATCGGAGTAAAACTTATGGTGGTTGGATTTAGTAAAAAGATGGTCTTCCTATGATTTAATGATAATGAATATATTATTAACTCTATGGCGACATAAGTAAGAAGTATCCCCTTCCTTATATTGATTTTGTTTGTTATTTTGAAAATAAACGAACATTTGAAATTCTGTCTTGTCCTTGGTTAGGTCACGTTCAGACCAGTTTCGTTCAGAACAGCTTTGTCTCCAGACTCTTTTTGTTTCAAAATATTCGGACTCGAGGCGGTACCCAAAGTCACTTCGTGGAATCGTTTTTTTTTAATATGTCTGTGTGTCCATTGTTAGGCTGTATAATATTTATCAGTTGTTATGAAAAATCTCTTAAAAAATTTAAACATTATGCAAAGTACTCGGTAAAACTTATACTTAGTATGTAAATTACGTATAATGATTAATATTGGGGCCAGGCAAATTATATATTTTTGGTCCTTTTAGCCTTACACATAGTTGTTGTTAGAATATCCTTAGTTTAAATAGCCTCGGATCAAAATAAAACAACGATTTTGTTGCTGCATTGTGAGTAATGATTTAGTCGCTCATACGCGTAGGGATACATTCTGAAGTGTCTATTTCTAGTTTAATAGTTTTTTTTTTTTTTAAGAAAAACGTTGCCCCACACTAAGATTTCTCTTGTATCGTGGGTGCGTTTACAGACACAAATCTCACAAACAAACGCCCAGACCCGAAACAACCATCTGTAGGCCATACAAAGTTTTGTTCCGTGTGGGAATCGAACCCACGACCCGTAGCGCAGCCAATCGCTTAGCCACTGCACCAAACGTGTCGTCGATTTATAATCATTGCTGTCCAACTTGTTGTGTGTATTGTCGTGGTGGCCCGGAATTGTCGTGATGGCCCAGAGGTTACAGCCCCGCTTGTTAACCACCGGGTTGCGGGTTCAAATCCAGGCAAGTACCAATGTGACTTTTTCAATTTCATATGTACTTTCTTAGTTAAATCTAAGACACCACTGACATACGGTGAAGGAAAAACATCGTAAGGAAACCTGGACTTAAGGTCTAAAATTGCCAACCCGCAGTGAGCAAGCGCGGTGATCAATGCTCGTTCCTTCTCTGTATGAGAAACGGCCTTTGCCCAGCAGTGGGACAGTTACAGGCTAATATTTATTTTATTTTTACTGTCCAACTGCTAGACACGATTCTCTTCTCAGAATGACAAGTTTGAGGCTTTATTTAGTCCACCGCACTGGCCTTGTTGGCGGACTACATACAGCATCGAAGAGTTAGAGCCCTCTCAGGTGTGCCGGTTTCCTCACAATTTTCCGTTAAGGCAAGAGATCATCAGATTATAGTCAAATTGAGAGGTGCAGGCTTGGTCCGAACTCAGAGCCTCCTTCATAGAAGGCAAGCGTTCAACCGCTAGGCTATCACTTCACTAGAAGAAATTAGTTGTTGAAAATAGTTTTTAGTTTCAACTAGGAAATCTGTTAAGACTCGCACAGAGCAAAACGCAGTTACAAAAGAAATATCGGTTGTGGAAGGGAAATGGGCGTTGTGCTTTTGCAACTTCGAAGACGCTGATGTCCAGCAGTTCACTGCTATCTGCTGAGTTAGAAAAGGGGCAAGCGAATACATACTCAAATAGTAGTACCTAAGCACTTTTTTTAAATGTCACAGCATTATGTATGGACTCTGCAGATTAAGGAGCCTTTTTTGGCCTCGTGAAGGGTGTTTAATATTTTTTTTGTATTTTGTTTTTGTTTCTGTAACTGCCTGTGCGAGTCTAGAATAAAGATTTTTTCTTTCTTTCTTTCTCTTTCTTCACTTGATGAACAATAAAAAGTTAGTAAATACTCGTTTTTATTTAATTGTGTTTATGAGTATTTTTACTCGACCACTCTGGGCTGAGTTAATTTTGCTTATGATGTTCTTAAATAGGAGTGACTTGAAAACTACTTAAAAATTATTTCCATTGAAAATTATGTCTGTGAGAGTCTTAATTCTTATTTTATAAGCCTTATTTGTTTATAGGCGTATGCGCAGTCTGTCATGCCATCGCACTGTAAATAGTTTAACAATTAAAGTATTATCTATTCGTGGAATCTAACGCAAGCCGTGCCATTCATAAATTACTTAAAGTCGATTTTTGAAGTCTCCCGCGTCTTAATCTATGCTAATGTGAGAGCCCGCTATACCAAAAACAACACTTCTTCAACTCACTAATCTCTTTTACACTCAAAATTGATCCTTATTAGAATACAATAAGGACGATAGGTCATTCACTGACGTGTATTGGTGACAGTTTATCGGTGATACACCAGAATACCACAAAGCAGATAAGTACGGAAGTTCCACTCCATAAATTGTGTTATAATAACTACAGCGCGTGCACTGTTTTGTTTGAAGCTCTTCAGGTTTTCCTATGCGAGATGGGATAGGTTCAACTCAACAGTCTTACCACCCTAGGCCTATGACAGGCAGTAATCACTTGGCAGAGGGCAAGTTCTAGGTTAGTTTCTGCCGGGGTTGCGGTGCATTCAGCTGCGAATCCCGCGACCCCGGCCATAGGTCAGGAGAAGGAACTTCGTGGGTTTTTAGCCGGTAGGACTGCCGCATAACCGTACGCCTTCCAGGGTGAGGATTTTCAGAAGAGAAAAAAAAAAGTTTCCACGTCAGTATATCCTTCATACTTTCAATGTATTGCTATTTAGTGTTGATGTAGTTATTAGGAGTGATCCTTCTATAATTCTTGTTTCGTGAGTATAGGCAATGAATGAGCGCCAATACAAACGTTGGATGTTCGTTGCGCGGGCGCATGGCCAACCGGAATACGTAATGCTATGCGAGGCGAGTGCCGTTTGTTTTACACATAGTTTACTTCGCTGCCAGTGCCAAGTTCAGGCTTAGTGGGACGATATAGATTACGTGTTAATTGATGGTAGGAAAAATTATAGGTTTTTTTGTTTTTGTGAGTAAAATTTGAAGAGTTATGGTATAATAGAGAAGGGTTAACAGGTAAAAGATAAATAGTTTTTGCAACTTATTTTGTTTGTAGTTGGTAAATCACAATAAACTTTGTTGCTAGGGACAGTATAAAGTCGTATGCGATACTTCTTCTTTGCGTCTACTACAGTAATCTCTCTGGCTTTTATTTGGAATTATGGCCCTCTGATTCAGACTGTTTGGATTAGTCAGCTGTCCAACGATACGGTTTGTTTTCTCGTTCACTCTCGTTACGAGAATCGTAAATATAAAGAAAGAAAAGAAAGAAAACACGTTTATTTGCGGTAAACATGACGCAAAAAAGAAAATAAAACACAAAGACAAAAAATGAGAATGTTGAGGGTAACATGCGTCACATCCACGCAAAACGGCTATCGCTTAGCATTATGCTGCGACCCTATGCAAGACAGAGCCCCAGCGCTGGTTTTCAGCGACAGCCGGACCATTTAACAAACCAAGTTGGTTCTGATTCAGAGGGCAGGTATAGATTATATATAGGGCGTTCTATGAAGTGTAAACTATGATAGTTCTATCCTTGTTCCGTTCCGCGAGAGGAAAGGCGCTACACAGGATGAATAGCCATATACTCTCGCGCAAAGAATTCTTGATAGAACTATGATAGTCTACACTTCATAGTACGGAAGCTGGCGTGATAATAATTATGACAGGACCTACCTTTGTAATTCTTAAAAAGCCGACTTACAGAACAGAATCCTTTGTTATTTCGTTAGATAAGATCTTAAAACATCGTCTTCCTGATAAAATGCCGAGATTAAAAATTGTTCTATCCGATTTGTTAAGCGAATTGTTTGATTAAGAAGTATTGAAACGGTAACGGTATTTTCCGTATCTATATTTGGAATCTTCTGTAAGGGAATTCCCAAGTAGCGAGCTTAGCTTTACTATTGTTATTATCTTGCATTAAAAACCGATACTTTGCAATTTGGTCTATCTGTGGTTAGCTTGGTTTTAAATAATGTTTTGTGATCACCTGCGTACCGACTTTTTATAATATTAGGATTGTTAACAGACGTGTGTCGATCCAAAAAAGAAGTGCTTAATTATTTTTTACCTTAAACTTTGACCGCAAAAAGTAGTTTTTGTTGAGTGCAATGATTAAGTTAAATCATGGTTATAAAAACTGGCAGCACAGTTACTGTTAGCGATTGTTGGCAAGCGACGGTAAAGAGATACAGATCTGGTTGTGAGACAATGGTCAAACGAGTCTTGTCCGACTACCCAGGGCTGCTACATCAACAATGGGTTGAAGGACTAAAAGTTTAATCAATAAAACTTTAAAAAAGTAAAAACCGACTTCAAAAAAAACTAAACGGAGTAAAATAATTATCATTTAATAAAACTGCCAGTTTCAGAAGTCGGTGCATTCAATTTGTTTCAGCGTAGAACACCGACTTCTGAAACTGGTAGTTTTATTAAATGATAATTATTTTACTCCGTTTAGTTTTTTTTGAAGTCGGTTTTTACTTTTTTAATTTTTTTTTATTTCATACTTTTTGTGCCACAAATTACAATTACAATAGTGTACAAATTCTCGGACCAGCACTACAACTAGAACGTCGTCTACATACGATTTGTGTTTTTTTTTTGTTTTTGTTGATTTTTTCAAAAAGTGCTGAATCAATTTCAATAAAATTTATATGGGACCACCTCTGAAGTATGGCCTACCAAACAAAAAAAGAATCATCAAAATCCATTCATAAATGGCGGAGATATCGCGTAACAAACACAAAAAAAAAAAAAGAACATTCAGACGAATTGAGAACCTCCTCCTTTTTGAAGTCGGTTAAAAAATAACCAGTAAGGTCTATCACTTATTAGATAGCTTTTAACCGCAGCTTCGCTTGCGTGAAATTTTAAAGCCTCGTTAAGCCCCTTTTAGGTGTAGTTTTAAAATCCAAAAGGTCCGTATTTTATTATTTACTTTGAAGAGTGTTTACGTCAAATATCAAATTAGCTTTGAACTCCGAAAAAACTTTCATCCCTTCCATATTTCACAATTGTGAATTTTTATTTCTTACCAAAAGCCTAAATATTTAATTCCATTCTTCTTACTTCAAAAGTACCAGATTTCTGGTATAAAGTATTAAATAAGATGACGTGATAGGGAGCTGTCTGTGACTGTGTTGAACGGTTGAATGACGTTGATAAATTCAAAACCGTTTTACCATAAAAAATACACATTTGAGAAAAAATCAATTTTGTACAGCACAATTTTGTAAAAAAAAACTAGACCCAATACGATATATCAAAAGTATGGATGCTGTCTTTCATTGGGTAGGTACTGTTAAAACATGGTAATTTGACGCAATGCTGCATTTCTTTAAAAATAAATAAATTAATTAATTGTCATCTGCAGAAGCTCAATGTTCACATGTCAATAGTTTTATTAAAGTGACAGCCCTACTATTGGCTGTTCCCGGGCTGGTCTGCGGAGCGGAATAGTCTGTCAGTGAGTTCCCATCGCAACACCATGGGAACCCCCATTGTCTTATACATACAGTTATTATTGACATACACTATTATAATGTGGACTTCTTTTTAGACTTGCAAATATGTATTACAGTAAAAAATATAATTTATTGTATTAATTAAGACGTATTGTTATATTCGTTTACCGGAAACACGATGCGACGTGCTTAGCAAATAGAAAGTATACCGTTCTGAGGGAATAATAAAGTTAAAAAAGTTATTTCACCATTTTCTATTGCGTGTCAATTTCTTCCAAAAACAGAGTTTGAACTGACCTTCTACATATCGTCAGTGAAGTTCTAATAGTGCGTAAGTCATTTTGTGACAAAAACAGACAACACTGCGAAAGCCACTTGAAATGAAAAAGATTTGAAAGAAAAGTAGAATTTTCAAAGGTTTATTAAATCATCAAAGAGGTTATTTGTAATGATAATTAAAAACAATATTGTGTTCAGCGTAGGTTACACTTGTTTTAAATAGTTTTTTCACTCTCTTGTAAAATAGCCATTTTTGACTTCCGCACTGTTAGAACCTAACTTTTTTTTTTTTTTTAAATCGTTGCCCCACTCTAAGATTTCTCTTATAACGTGGGTGCGTTTACAGACACAAATCTCACAAACAAACGTTTTTGTTCTGTGTGGGAATCGAACCCACGACCCGTAGCGCAGAAGCCAATCGCTTAGCCACTGCACCAAACGTGTCGTCACTGACGATACCACAGAAATAAAATTACTAACTTAACTAAACTCATACAGCTCGTGGCTAATTATCAACCGCGCAGATCATATATTTAGCAAGGTTAAGTAGCGCTGGCAACGGTCGGTCTGTGGATGGGTGGCAGTTCGTAACACATCAAGAGCAATCCATGTCTCATAGAGCACGTTAAGCCGTCGGTCCCGGTGTCATATGAAAACCTATGACAGTCGTTACGGATAGTCAGAAGTCCGACAACGACAACGGGTCAAACCTTAGGATAATCGGCATTGCCTAGTTGCGGAGTGCTGATGGCAGTCTCTTCGTATAAAATACTGGTATTCAGCTGCATCGGGTTAGTCTTGAAGCTGATCCCAACATTGTTGGAAAACGGCTAGGAAGTAGAAGAACTAAACTCATACGAATCTTCAAGATACGAAGTAGATTAAAACATCAAGCCTACTAAAAGATATATTATAATATTCTAAAGTATATATTGAGCAGACTGGGTTACTTTAAATGACTTCATTATCACGTTTCGCACTGAAAATTAATTAGTCAGTAGATAACTGTAACAGCCTTCACTTTTTGGTATCACATTACGCTACAATCACCAACTGTGACGGCTATGGGAAAGTATGTTTACAATCTATCATAATGGTGAGAAAAAGTTCAAAAATTTCGCCAAAATTAGTTGGGAAATGGCACGGGCAGAATTAAACGTGGCATCTATTATTAATTCACGGTCATCCCACGACCCAGTTTCACTTGCATGAAATTCTAAGACAACCATTGTTTTTGCCTATGTCGTGTGTAGTGTAGAAGGCTGTTGAACCTACGCATCTCAGCAGGCAATAATTTTATGTCCAAATGAAACGTCGCTCATTTTTGAAATAACATCCCAATGATTGCGAATTTTGGACCACCATCATTCGTCATCATCATCTGCCTAGCCTTTTCCCAACTATGTTGGGGTCGGCTTCCAGTCGAACCGGATGCAGCTGAATATCAGTATTTTACATGGAGCGACTGCCTATCAGACCTCCACAACCCAGTAACTGGGTAATACGATACTCTTGGTAAGACTGGTTGTCAGACTTTCTGGCTTCTGACCAACAGTAACGACTGTCAAAGATCTACAAATGACAGCCGGGACCAACGGCTTTACGTGCTTTCCGACCACCATCATTCGTACCATACTTTAACACATACAGAAAAAAAATTAAAAAATACTTTTTTTCCCATATAAATTTATGTGATAGAAAATTTAGACGTCATGCATAAATGAATGAAGGCATGGTGATACAGCTGACGGGCACGACTAGCGTGATATCGCTCCACGCAGTCAATTAACTCGGGACGCTAAAATTACTCAGATACAGAATACCATGGTTCATATTTTGAAAACATTTTTTTGTTGATTCTGAAAAAAACCTCTGCATGGTCAATCAGTGTCACCAGTAAATTACGCGGTTTGAAGGAAATACACTAATTCATTTAGACCTTTTATAAATGTATGTACGTTCATACATAAATACACATACACATGTGATTCCTGTTAGTTTATAACTTGCGCATGACCGCAAACCAGCCGACCGTATTAGTTGAAACCGCAACACGTTTAGCGAAGATCAGGGTTTGGGGTCAAACGACCACCCACGTACCTGAATGAACGCCTGCGCAGCCTCGCGGACCGGGGCTATGCCTGTGAGTTGCATAGTATGACGGAGAAGTAATATTTAGCGTCTGTTTTAATTGAATTGTGCTAATTTTGTCGTTTAGATTTATGATAGATATAAATCTAAACGACAAAATTAGCACAACTTTATATCACTGTGGGTTCTGCTGACATTTTATCTTCCATGGGGACTTTTAGACTTTCTAACCAACAGTGTAGTTTAAGCCTACTCTGTGATTCAGGGCTCTTCATATTTCACACTCAAATGATAAAATGGAAAAGTTAATTACTTAAAACCTAATTCTTAACTTAATTTTTGTTCAATCTAAATATAATGTTAAGAATGACGGATCAAGACCTGGCTTCAAAGAAACATTTTTAATATTTTTATAAAACTTTCTAAAAGTAAGTGATGAAAAATAGATCGCTTCGTCACTTTCTTTCAATGAGCTAAATGCAACGTTTTCCTCAAAACTAAATAAAATAAAACTAAAATGTTTAAAAAAATCTTAACCCGACAACATCAACATTTATACACGTGAAACACCTATGTAGGTAAATGTAAGTGCTTAATCTTCGTTTGAGTCCGTACCGTAGGACCCGTTTCACCGCAGAGTGATTCATGGGAAGGGCTTCGAGCCGCCAAATTACACCCTGAGGAGTGAGCCCGAGGGACTTGACCTCTTCCGCAAATTGCTTTACAATTGCCTCTCGACAATGGTTTTGCATCATTCTGAAATTGATTTAAGAATGGACAAACGATATTAGTAGTAGAATAGAATATGAATAGTAACTTGTTTTTATTCGATTGTGATATCATGTTGATTTTGATTCAATAGAATAGTGGGAATTGTTTACCATATCATTTGTTCTTGATGTAATGTTTGTGTGTGATATGAATGTCGTTTTCACTATTTTACATGAAGCCTCGTATCCACTAGGCAACAATTGACGCGCTACGTGTTGCTCAACATGTTTCTCAACATGTAGCAACACGATGATCGACAACGTGCAGCAAACTCATTGCGTACTAATTCTTTCAGCGTCATGTACCGCGTCATCTGGCAATGTTGCCGAGCATGTTGAGCGTCACATGTTTCGCGTCAATGGTGGCCTAGTGTATATGAGGCTTTAGCGTGTTTTGTTCTTTTATGTTGATTTGGTGATGTTGACATAATATGCATCATTCAAGTCGCATAATACGGATGTGGAAAATAAATATGGCGGAATTCTTAAATATTGATAGAGGCTGTTCAAAATCTAGTTTTAGATTTAGATATTTGTGGCTGTGTTTGGTTATAGGTCCTTATCAACGTAGCCATGCCATAAAAAAATCTTGTTGTGTTAAAATTGTAATTTATTGTTTGAAGTCTTAAATTGCTAATGTTCTGTAGGTAATGCTTTTTGGAATTAGAAGATACGTACAGTGCGCTTACTAAAAGAAGTTCCTTCTACGCTATGTTGATATCATTGACTTTTCATTGTTTCGGACGCTTCATACAAGTTTAGTTTTAGTATGCCCTAAATCTGAAACTAATTTGTTCAGAATCACTAGGAGAATCGATTGACATAGTTTTTATACCGCGTTAAATTCTGAATTTCTTATTATTCATAGTTTTCAGTTTTGTTTCAATAGGTTTCTATGCATAACAGTGGACGAGAATAGCCACCTTGAGGCTTGAGATGGTCCGCTCGGTTAGTTTCCGTGTATTAGACAACCCCTGCATAGCACATCTCACACATTTCACTCTCTACTGGGGAACTTAACGCAACATAAACTAAGGTGTAACTTGGAGATTTAAAAAAAAAAACACATACTCCGGTAATTCTGATTAAAATCTTGTTGGGGTGTCTCAGTTTTTGTTTATACTAAAAATAGTGCTATATACCGAAAAATCAGTGGTACCAACTGCCAACATAGCGCCGATGGGAATACTGTCGGCGAATGGCAAAACCATAGAAGTAATAAGTACTACGTACAACTGGAATGAGTACTTGTCGATTTCTGCGAATCACGTGAGATAGGTATAAGTGTACGCCTTGTCACTTTCTAACACAAGGGTAACCATATGGCAGACTTATGGTGTAATAAGTCCTGCCTAGTATTACTAAATATTGTATGTCCTTTAAAGCATTACAATATCTTTATACCGCAAGTTAACTAAACCAATCGGAAAAAGATATAACCATAATTAGCAATGTCTTCTAACATTTACACGATTATTGTACATACTAGGGATGTTACGGAGCTTCGACTCCGACTCCGATAAGTCGGAACTTCCGATTGATATTACATCTCCGGTTCCGACTTCGGCTCCGATACTTTTAAATCGTAGGTTTGAATAGGAGGTCGAAGCATTTTTTTTATCGCCTGCGCCTTTACTAAGTATGTAGGTTTATTATTTTTAATTGAAATTAAAGAGGCTGACTGAAATTATGTAAATACTATTTTATTTTATTAGGCCTGTCCTTAACACATCTCTCTTCTTCTAACACCTCCGAATCCGCCTCGGACTCCGATTCCGGTTCCGAATCCGACAAACCAAATTTAAAAACTCCGACTCCGACTTCGGTTCCGATAAAACCACCTCCGTAACATCCCTGGTACATACTACTCCTTTTTTGTTTAGGTACATTTTGTAATTATATTCAGATATTAGGCTGGGACTATAGGTCGCCGCGCCGCCGCTCCTATTTGGGTCAGGGGGCTTACTATGACCTCTTAAAGCAGGGCAGAAGTTGCCTGGAAGTTGAACTGCCCTGCGTTTTTGTACTATGACATCGTTAAAGCAGGCCTGTAGCAGGCCTGCTAAGTTGACGTTTACGAAATCCGTTCACCTTTTCTTTTGTATAGTTTTCATACCATGATGTGTTATTTGATAGCAGCAGAGTGTATATTGAGCGGCTGTAATGTCAAAATAAGCGATCTTGAAAAAGTTAATATTTACGAGCTTATTCAACATTGTTTTTGTTATTAGAGGTAAACTGTTGTGAGGACCCACTTAAAATTTGGTCGATAAGACTTTCTAAACTCGATACTTTGTATAAAAATTACAAGTGTTTATTAGATCACACTTTTTACTGTTTTTGTAAATGTGTGACGAGTACGAGATATTTGAATATTTAGATAGTAAATATCGTATGGAGAAAAAGCGACAGCGTCGCATTAGGGAAATAAATAACCCATTCCAAATTGATGAAAGGAAATTTATAAACCAATATAGGTACCTATTGCAATATTATATGCAATTTATTTAAAGTTATTTAAAAATTCCCACAGGTGAAGCAGTTTGGTCATACTAACACGACGGCGACGTCTTGTTTGTGTTTCACTAAAAATAAAAGCATCACATTTTATATACATTTTAATAAAAAAAACTGAGACTATGTGCCTAGATTTAATTCGATATTTTGATAAAGGTAAGTAAACGAACGTACGACATTGTTGAAACAGGATTCACAATAAAGTATGAAATCACAACGAAATGCTAGTTTACAATTTCATTGACAACTTCGATCGACTGACTGTGATACAGATATCTGAATGATGACAGAATATCACGCTGCGGAAACAAATTTACCTAAAAAAACACTTAAAACTGCATTAACTAAAGTATTTAATAACTACATCGATGTAGTGGGGAACAAAACAACTCGAGATGTTTTTTAAATTTACGCGCTAAAAAAAGTTGACAAAACTAATCCACGTTGGTACGTTCATAACCACGTTGTTTCTTTTATTTAGAGTCACAAAGGTCTTTTGAACGTGAAACTTTTGCTTTTTAGAGCTATTAAATAATGTATCAATGCCTTGATTTAAATTTGAAAATGAGTATCATTGCGGTCTTAGAGTTACAATAATAAAAATCTTTGAAAAATAATCCCATATTAGACATTTAGATTTTGTATGTACTGCTACTAGAAGTATCATGGTCACCCTAACGGTAAGAAAATTCAAGTAATGAAACACCCTTTCTGTGAAAAGATATTCCACAGTCCGGGTAATATTCGCTTTTGCAAGCATTTACAACGCAAATTCCAAATTAATTGTGTAATAAATCCAATTATTAATTTTTTTTAATTCAAATTATCGGTTTACGTCAATGCAAATGGGGTTATCAGCATTTGTATTTTTTTTACTACCATTGAGAAGAAGCTAAATAGAAAAGCCCAAACCGAGTTCTCTTATCTTCATTACGAGTCAGATAGAGAGAATACCTAGATTTTTTTTGTTAAATTAGTAATAAAATATTTATTATAGGTACCAATCAAATCGTTTAATTTATAATATTTAGGGCTGATTTTTCAATCGTCAGATAACTTTTATGTAAGGAATGAGTTTGACGTTTTGACAGCTTTTCTATGGACAATGTGTCGAAATGCCAATTTTTTTTTTTGATGCAAAAGAGTAACCATGTAGTTTACTGCCCGTTTTAATCCATAGGAATCTACACTTTGGAACGCGGCAGTAACTTCTTTTTTTTCCTATTATAAATACCTAATAAATCAAAAGTGTCTTTATATCGTCTAATTGAAATAAATGCGTTGACTTAATATCAAGCTGTCAAAAAACTATAGATAAAAGCACATTATATGAAAATCGCCTCCTGGCCTTACGTTGACGAAAAAAAGTCCTCTTACAACGAATCGTTGACGAACAAAAGTTCCGATAGTTGTATCGCGTCTCTTGGGATAAATTAAGATGAAAAAAGTTGGTTTATGAATTTGTACATTTAGTTCAAAAATTCTACTAATTTAGGAATATGCATTTTCTATTTACGTGACAACACACAGTGTGTATTAGACAGGGACACAAGGTACAATTATTGCTATCTCAAGTGTACCGTAATGTTTGCCAAGCCATATTGTGTCTTATGTTTTGCGTATAAAGTCTATTTTAGATAATATAAATTGCCAAGATCTCGGTCCAGTTCTATATAAAGTCCTTGGGCAAAACACACTGTGAAGAATTTTTTTTATACACCTTCCTAAGTGATGACTTCTACCGCAAGTGTGAGTTTTTTAGGTTACTACTCTAGTTGCGTCACGCCAAAAATGTCAAACATTAGTTACGCTATTCGCCGCTAGAGGGCCTGCCTAATTTTTCATACATTTTTGACGTAGGTAACGCAATTACTACAGTAGTAACGTAAAAAAACTCGCACTTGGGGTACTGACGGGTTCCTCAGTAGAATATTTTTTAACTAAATAAGTTAAACGTGTCCATTTTTTTTAAACTTTCTACGTTTTACTGTCTTGGATACTAATGGGAAAAACACAAAAAATAAATAACGTTTAAAAAAAACTTACATTTCTGATATACTAAACAACAACATTGACAGTCGCAACAAATATCGCAATTCGTATCTCAGACAGATCAAAGCTCCCAGTAAAGCTAGCATGTCTATAGCTTGTCATAAACTCTAGTATTATACAGGCGTGTGTGTGTCGTGGGTGGCTCATTCAAGCTGAGCGGTTCCCACGCGATGCTCGCTGTTTTCCTGGTCACCGCAAGACAGGTTCTTGTCTTATCTCTCAGGCATCATCGCGTGGCGTAAACTGTATTGTTATGGCTCTGTTTTGATTGGCCGAGGGTCACTGCTTTCTTTACTGAGCGCGTTAGATTTGTTAACATTGATTTTAAATGGTCGTGTAGATTGTTGTAGGGTTTCCGCATTGGATCATTCCTGATGGACTTAACATGAGTAATTCTATGCATTAAAACCTTTCTTTTCTCGGTTGTTTATCTATAATATAAAAATGAATCGCAAAATGTGTTGGTAAGCGCATAACTCAACAACGCCTGGACCGATTTCGCTAATTTTTTTTTGTTTTGTTCGTAATTGACAGGAGAAGGTTCTTATGAAAGAAAATTTTGATATTTAAAAAAAAAAAATATATATCAGTATATCCATATTCTTAATCTGTTTAGGTAGGTAGGTAGTAGGTAGGTAGTAGGTAGGTAGTAGGTAGGTAGTAGGTAGGTAGTAGGTAGGTAGTAGGTAGGTAGTAGGTAGGTAGTAGGTAGGTAGTAGGTAGGTAGTAGGTAGGTAGTAGGTAGGTAGTAGGTAGGTAGTAGGTAGGTAGTAGGTAGGTAGTAGGTAGGTAGTAGGTAGGTAGTAGGTAGGTAGTAGGTAGGTAGTAGGTAGGTAGTAGGTAGGTAGTAGGTAGGTAGTAGGTAGGTAGTAGGTAGGTAGTAGGTAGGTAGTAGGTAGGTAGTAGGTAGGTAGTAGGTAGGTAGTAGGTAGGTAGTAGGTAGGTAGTAGGTAGGTAGTAGGTAGGTAGTAGGTAGGTAGTAGGTAGGTAGTAGGTAGGTAGTAGGTAGGTAGTAGGTAGGTAGTAGGTAGGTAGTAGGTAGGCAGTAGGTAGGAAAAAGAGCATTGCAACGCATGCTGGGTACAGCTAGTTTTATTATAAGTTTTGCTAATATTATTTATTTTTACATAACGCATACTTAATTTAAATTTGATAATTCGTTTTATCGTAAAAGGCTTTTAACAATTAGGTTTGTGTTTGTTCTTCCTTAAAAAGTGATCGCTAAAAGATGCATTTAATTAATGATGATTGGTTTAAAATGTAACAAATAAATTGATCTTTTGATTGATTTCTTTAGCCATCCATCGTCCTTATCCTAACTTAATATTATAAATGCGAAAGTAAGGTTGTTTGTTTATTACCTTTTCACGCCTAAACCACTGAACCTATCATCCTGAAATTTTGCATATACCTTGTTAGGTGTATAGAAACGGACATGGAGTATCTTATATCACGAAAAAAAGTACTGTTCCCGAGGAAAACAACAATAACGTTCTTATGATAATAGATGGCGCCACGTGTCTTTCGAATCATGATTGAATTATATTATTATAGAAACTCTAGTAGTGTGTTAAGAGTTGATTGACAAATTCTAAATTAACGCGAACGGAACGGGAAAAAGCTAGTTTATTATAAACGTGGAAGTTTATGAATATGGACGGACGGATGGAAGGATGTTACTCAATCACGCATAAACGGCTTAGCGGATTTGGTTGAAATTTTCCACATAGATAAATCATTTCTTAGATTAAACACATAGGATTTTTATGTCAGTACTTGAATGGTTATTCTACGTCGAGAGTTAAACCGCAGGTAACAGCTAGGTGTTAAAAAATCAACTATTTGAATTTGAATTTTGTGGGGTTACTCGGTATTGGAAATTGGACAACTTTTGTTCTACAACTTTTCGAAATTCGCATATTTTTTTTATAACTTTCCATACAAATCAAAAACATATTTTATTTGATTTGCGTGTGGCATAAAGAAAATTGGCGAATTTCAAAAAGTCATAGAACAAAAGTTGTTCAGTTTCCGATACCTAGTAACACCACAAAATTCTTAGAGTTGATTTTTTAACACTTTATATAATTTGCGAAGTGAAGAATGAACAGATTTCCATTTGAATGATTCGCGATAAAGCGAGCAAGGGTATCGGTGTAAATGGCATAATACGGGTCGGCGACGGCCGCCCGCGCCGACTGGTCCTGGTTTTTATTGCGCCCGAGCATCGTCCGACGCATACGAAATCTAACTATACTTGTATGATATATCCCGTGTCGGTCGGTAAAGGACCAGTCAAATGTACAATTTATGTACTCTCGATCATTGAGTTTACCATTTTTGTGGTCAAATTGGAAAGCTAGAAGTTGCTTCTTTACAGGGACATGGAGTATCTCATCCTTCTATCGTTTCTTTTATATTTGGTCTGTATGTTGTCTGATACAAAATATTGTCTCTAATGACCAAATTCTAAGCTAATAACGATCAAGTTGTCTTAATATCACCCACACCACAATATTATTTTAGCAATTTAGCCTATCTTTTCTTAGTTTAATTTATTTTGCTCAAGCTAATTGACATTTGCGAAGTTTCTTTGTAAGCATAGCGAATATCTCTATTGTACGAGTATTTGTAATGTTTATGTATTAATTAATTTGATCTTCCATTAAATAATTTAAACTGTGGCCATGATATCTGCAGCATTCACTGGTGTCGTCAACTTGGTATGTTTTTTATTAAATTTATAACCCAAAGTACTCCTGGCTTACGTAATAACTTTTTTTCAGAAACATACAAAAATGCTCCCACGGTGGAGTCTATATTTTATGACCGCAAAGACATACGCAAGACAGCAAGAACATACCGTTAGTATTCAGAAGTTAATCTAGGTACATCTATACCAACGCCATGAATTTTCAGCAACTTCACCTAATTCACCCACTCCCAAACTGAATTTCGACAAATCGTTCTACGACAAGATTTTACTTCGACACTATGGAACGCCGACATTACGCTACTCCGACAATTATGGAACTTCGACACCTAATTTAGGGCACCCCGACACGGCAGTGGCGTGCACAGGGATTTCAGACAGGGTATGCACAAAAAAAAACCCATCCCATCATATTTAGCCAACAAATCTAAAAGTTCCAAAAAATTGCCTTTATTAAACGACAAGCTGGATTCGTCATGACCACAGAATGCTAATTCTTGTTTACCTAGAAAACAAACTACATCAATCAACCGTTTGAAAATGTTTCTATTTCTGTCAACTTTCACGTTGTGCCTTTCAATATCTAACTATAACTGACTATTCAAACTAGTCTCTATTCTACCTTTACCAAAAGTTTGGAACTTTAAGTAGGATTCTAGATGTTTTTCTGAAGAATCATGCCTAGCAGCCACTTTGTGAAAATTATTTAAATCTGAGTATCCGCTATAGGTCCAAACATTATTTTTATCTTGATTAGTAAACAAAATGCAATGAAACAATATATCTATCGGACACGGATAGGTTAGGTTCGAAGGGGATGACGGGGGCTAGAGTGAGCAAAGCGAGCGAACGAAGCCCCCGTCATCCCCTTTGTGTTAGGTTACTTTAAACCCCAGTGTCGAAGTTCCATAATTGTCGGAGTAGCGTAATGTCGGAGTTCCATAGTCACGAAGTGAAATCTTGGCGTAGAACGATTTCTCGAAATTCAGTTTGGTAGTCTAATTCACCACCTTGGTTGAGTGGTCGAAGGACGCCCATCGAGCTGAGCCGATGAGATCATGGGTTCAATTCCCTAGTCGGGTGTAGTCTTATTAGGTTTTTTTTTAAGTTCTTCGTAACAGCCTTGGGTTCGTAAATGTCCACTTACCGGGCTGTGCGAATAGGCTCACCCACTATAAGGTATCCTGTAGTCACCGTCGATATATGGTTTTCCAACAGCTCACCATTAATTGGCTTCCAAACAATTGCTACGAATCTTCTTGTTCATTTCACTATGTTATAATTGATGTTTTTGTATTTTTTACATACTTATTGTCAACTTCTGTAATTGCCTGTGCGAATCTAAAATAAATAGTATTTCTTTCTTTCTAAATCAGCGTCAGGTAAATCTAACCACCAGCTGCCCTCCAGCTGCATATACGACGGTCGATGGCACAACAATGGTTCAACGGTGTCAACTAACGAAGACTGCTTACTCTGCACGTGTCTTAATGGCGCGCTGTCGTGTCGTCGCCGCGCATGCGCGCCGCTGCCCGACCCGCTGCCGCGCCGCTGTCATGTGCGACATCGACGTGGCTCTTGCTGCCCGGAGCTGCATTGTCCAGGTGAATACTGTAACTACAAGGTGTAACTTAAATAACGCACAACCTCTTAAGGGATCACTGTACTCATTATTATGAACAACTTTTACTATGGGACCAAACCTGAAATCGCGAAAAAAAAACAGCTGTTCCCTACATTTATGTTCGCATAACTCGTCAAAATGTAGGGAACAGCTGATTTTTTTTGAGGTTGTGCCTTATTTAAGTTACACCTTGTATACAGGGTGGTAATTTAAGACGGGGCATGAAACCCGTAGCTTGACCATTGTACCTAGGTGAATCAAATAGTTCTTAGAATTGCCAATAAAACGGTAAAAAAATTTGGTAAAAGTATTTTATTTTTCTACGTAATCTCCTTCTAACTCTATACATTTAGTGTAACGCTTCTCCAGCTTGCGTATTCCCTCCGAAAAAAAATCATTTCCTCGAGTCTCAAAAAACTCCTCTACGGCGGCTATAACCGCGTCATCGTCGTCAAATTTTGTTCCACGAACATGCTCCTTTAATTTTGGAAATAAGTGAAAATCACTAGGGGCTAAGTCTGGTGAATATGGTGGATGATCCAAAATTTCGAAGCCAGCCTTGCGGATTGCCGTGAGTGCAACGTCGGAACGATGAGCCGGTGCGTTATCGTGGTGAAACAATACGCCCGATGCCAACTTTCCACGGCGTTTTTCTTTAATTGCATCACGGAGTTTGGGGATTAAACTTGCATAGTAGGCACCAGTTATAGTTTTTCCTTTCGGCAAGTAATCAATAAAAATAATTCCTTCATAATCCCAGAACACAGAGGCCTTTGCCTGCGGTCGGAACAACACGGATTTTTTTCACTGGCGGCGAAGATGGTCGTTTCCAAGACATGCTTTGCTTTTTTGTTTCAGGGTCGAAATGATGAACCCATGTCTCGTCCATGGTTACGAAACGACAACAAAAATTATCCGAATCACGCTGGAAGATTTCGAGACTCTGCCTTGAAAGTTCCAAACGTCGACTCTTGTTTGCTTCGGATAACATTCGCGGAACCCATCTTGCCGATACCTTTTTAAACCCCAAAGTGTTTGTTAAAATGGAATGAACACTACCAAATAAAATCTTTAGGGTCTCTGCAAGATATTTTATAGTTACTCTTCTATCTTCAAGAACCATTTTTTCCACTTTTTTGGCATTTTGTTCGTTTACAGAGGTGGACGGTCGACCAGAACGAGAATTATATTCACAACTCGATCTGCCTCTTTTAAATTCAGCTACCCAGTAAGCGACCGTGCAATATGGTAAAGCATCAGTCTCCAATGTCTGCTGAATGTCCGAAAAAATATCTTTAGTGAAATTTTTTTTCAGGCACAGGTACTTTATCACTCCACGTAACTCGTTTTTATCCATCGTTGATACACTTTATCAAATTGTTAAGCAGAAAAAATAATAAACTTAAAATAGCAAAACGGAATTAACTGAAACTTGACGTAAATACTGTATCATAATGACACTTCAAAATAAAAAATAAATAATTTCAAAATAAGGTTTCATTATATGCGTTTCTAAGAACTTTTTGATTCACCCTCGTAACTATAAGAAAACGTTCTTAGGAGACCACCCTGAACTTTTGGAATAATTTCTATCTGCATTCACATATTTAGAAAAAATGTACTGTCAGCGAGAAAAAGGGCAGTTTTCACAAAACATTTTTATGATGCCAATCGATTCTATTTCCCATAACGATCAAAAGACTTCCAGACCAACTGAGGTTCAACCTCAGTTGGTCTGGAAGTACTAGAAACGTCAGAAATCGCAAAAAAACTTATTTGAGATGAGGTAGTTATAAGGGCAGCAACCTTAATAATTGTGGCTACAGGAAAATCTCTTTAATTTTTGAAAATATTTATAACTCCATTCACAATTCATTCTCATACATTCAATACACTCTTCCTTTATGCCCCATTTCAAATTACCACCTTGTATAGAATACTGTGCAAGATGGTTGGCGGTAACTTGGAGGGTCTCTTCGGTCTTCCACGTCTTATAATATCCATCCAAAATTTCTAGATAGTCGTGTGATTTAAATTAGATCCTTAATAGTAATTGTTGGACTTCTCAGATGGGGTCCAAATGAAGGAGCACGGAGCAGTAGCACGATTCGAAAAGGAACACGCGCTTGAACCAGAAGTTTTGTCGACGCCATCTGCAGTCAACAGCGGTATGTTGCTTTCCTAGTTATGTGGTGGTACTATGTGTTAACGGAAAGAGGGGCTCGTCGCTAACTTTATCGACCGCGCATATGATTTGCAAGCTTACCGCGGTCATTCCGTGGATGGGTGACCATCTGTTACACATCGAGACCCCTCCGAGCCTCGGAGAACACTTTGAACCATCGGTCCCGGATGTCATACGAATACCTATGACAGTCGTTACGGATAGTTAGAAGCCCGAAAAACTGACAATCGGTCTAACCTTAAGATCTCATGTTCTTTTTCAAATTAGTTAACGATAGATTAGACTGCGATAAATGAAATGAAAAAATTGGGGTAAAAGTCCCCTATAGAATACCCAGACCCATCCATTCCATCCCATTACCCATTTATTCCACACTAAAGCATCCAACACAAATATAGGAGTAAACTCACCCCTCAATAGTCTCAGCCAAGAGATGAATTCGTACATAAAATCCACTCCAAATGCTGACATATAGGTATCATGACTCCATGAATATATTTAAAACCCAAATTCTAAAGTCCCAAAGCACACGATCAAGTGATTCGTTGTGTTAGTATTAGGTATATCTTGAAACATTATCTATATTTGTAATTTTTGTTTAATTTTATGTTTTTTGTTATAATTAAGCGTTACTGCAATTTTGTTATTGTTATTATTCTTCTTGTAATTATAATATTCCTGAGTTTAAAATAAATAAATATTAGCCTGTAACTGTCCCACTGCTGGGCAAAGGCCTCTTCTAGTAGAGAGAAGGAACGAGCATTGTTCGCCACGCTTACTCATTGCGGGTTGGCGATTTCAGACCATTAAAGTCCAGGTTTCCTCACGATGTTTTTCCTTCACCGTATGTCAGTGGCGTCTTAGATTAACTAAGAAAGTACATATGAAATTGAAAAAGTCACATTGGTACAAGCCTGGGTTTGAACCCGCAACCCGGTGCTTAACAAGCGGGGCCTTAGTTTATTCCACTTAATTTTTAGTACATTTCGTTTTTAGCTTAGGTTGTCACTTGTATAACTTGTATTTGAGAATGTTGGTTCATCTGTTATTGGCAACTGTGTAAGACCATAACTAATTGTTACCTACTGTAATTTGAAATTTGTATACAGAAGCTGTTGGTGTACCTGAATAAATAAATAAAATAAATATCCTTAGGGTTTCGGCATTGCCCAGTAGCTGGGTTGCAGAAGTCTGATGGCATTGGTCTGTGTAAAATGCTGGTATTCAGCCGCATTAGGTTAGACTAGTACCTGACCACAACATATTTGGTAAAAGGCTAGGCAGAACGAACTATATGTGCTAACGTAAAGCATTGGATTATAAATGCCGGGTCCATATTTGCAGCCTTCCGCTCGCAGAAGCACAAGACAAACGGCAATAAGTATAGATGCGCCACCGTTTCTAATTACATTTTAAAACGCGTAAAAGGATTGTAATTTTATCGATGTTCAAAAATCACTTTATAATCTTAGACGGACATGATCTATTCTTCTTCTCGTGTCAATAGACCATTTTTTTGGGTTTGATCGAATTCGATTTTGATCTATTGAATACATTGAGTGTTGTTTGCCGCTGCCAGTCTCTGGAATAGCGTCGCTTACGGCTGATGATACTGGAGTGTTTCCAGCGTGCGTGGAGGGCGGCTCGGTGTTCGCGGCGGGTTCGGCCATGGCGTCGCGCGTGGCGTGCGAGCAGTGCTTCTGTCTGCGCGGTGAACGACGCTGCGTGCGACCCAACTGCCTGCCGCCCCCCCAGAACTGCGCCCCGCGCCCTGCTCCCGGCGCCTGCTGCCCGCAGCGCTACTACTGCGACAGGACTACCGACGCTCCTAACCAACAACATAATCTCTATGGTCAGATCATTATGTCATTTCATTCGGCTTTCCCTAGGACTGTGATAGATATGACCGTCTTCGACACTATAGTGCTGATAGTTTTCTTACCAAACTGCTGTAACTCCTCGGTAGAGTTACTGTGGAATCAGTCCCATAGACCACTATATGATGCTGCTGTACCAGCCTAGGATAGGTTGGTAATCGAGTTGAACAGATGGTATAGCAGTGCATCTTGATTTGTCATTAGTCGTAACAGCCTAATTAGGCCTTAGGATGTTACGATATTTTCGTCGAGCCTGAAACCCCGAACATCTCATACATACTATAATAATATGCGTTTTGGCAATTTCCAGCAAAAACACTAGTACTTAATTGGTGAAGGGTGGACGAATATGGCTACTGTCTTTTGTAGTTCACGTTCAAAATGTGCTAATTTATTTCTGTCCATTTTGGATAAACATTTTTTTCTTCTAGACTGCCTTGTTAGCGGCTCATGGGTGTCGGAGGGCGACAGCCTGCCGAGTAGCGGTAACTGCTCAGCGTGCTTCTGCCTGCGCGGCGAAGTGCGCTGTCAGGAGCTGGGATGCGCGCCGGCGCTGGCCGGGTGTCGCCCGCTGCTCGCGCCCGGCGAGTGCTGCGCGCATCAGTACATCTGCGAGCACAACACGGAGCCAGGTTCTGTCTCGCCTTTTATCAGCTATGTTCGGGTCAGCTTCCATTCTAGTATAAGATGCGGTTGAATACCAGTATTTTACACGGAGCGATTGCCATCAGACATCCGCAAGCCATTTAATGGGCAAGGCTGATGTCCTAAAGTTAGACGGGCTCTCCGAGGCACGGAGGGGTCTCAATGTATATCGAACGATCACCACGGACTGACCGCGACTACAAACGGAACTTTGTAGTATTATTATTCTTTGTGAAAGAGGATATAGTGATAAAGTGGATTATTACCTGATCGCTTTTGCCTACGAGAGTGTTATACAATAAGGGTGATTCTATCTTCCATATTGACACAGACAGTAAGCAAAAGGAGTGCTACAGATCTCCATAATTATAAACAATGGGTTTGCGTTTCACCAGCCCCCAATAGGTATTATGACGTTAGTGACCATCAATAGTACCTAGACGTTACTTTTCTAGAGAAAAGACATCTCAACAATTGTATGAGTGGATTTCGTAAGAATATGAAATAGTCGCTGATGACTATGTCTGATATTGCTTTGAAGCAACATCGAAAAATGCACCGCGCACATGTAAGTATTCCGTGTGGTTCCCGACAGAGAACAGGCCATCTCTTTCCCCCCCAACGGTGTCTTAAATGGCGACTTAGTGTTTTTGTTAAGAGGATGTGCAGCATCATCCTCCTGGCTGCTAACAACAAAAGACAGCGATCACCAATCCGTCCGCAAAGCGTGAAGAGGCAAGTTTCCTTTTGACTGTTGATTGTTGTTTAGCAGTCATTTGGAGGGCTCTGCTAAGTGGGGGGCGTTAACGAACTGATGTGATGAAATGCAGGTAAAGGGAAACTAGATGTAGTGCGCTTTAACCCCTTGCAATATCCTAATACTCATATTAATATTTCTACTCAGTCGAAAGCTGGGCCCTCGCATTTGGCCTGCGTCCTACCAGCACAAAGAAGTCTATGAGAGAACGTCATATGTCAAGTAAAATGACTAGGTGGTATTCAAATATATTTGGAGCTTTTGGTACTAGACACAAAATGCACTCCTACGAATGTAATCAGTAGATCTCGATCACCAAAATAGAATAGAATGGTAATGATGTTCGACGTGGCCGTCTATTACTTATCGCACCATAAAATAACTATTATACACAAGTATCACAAGTACAAGTAGTTGATCTGGCATTGCTTACCGAATCTTGACGAATCTAATACTCATAAATAAAAACTTAATTTTTATAATGTATTTTCAGAATCCCAGTCCCACGGTTTATCAGTAGAAAGCCCGTCAACCAGATACCACGAGCGGACTTTCCATTCCTCACACAGAACCAAAGTCGAAAGTACAACCAAAAAGATAATGACGAGCGTTTACAAATTGAAACACACTTCGATAGCTTCAGCCACTACGAACCACCTGATCACCACCACCAAAGTTAAAAGAAAAACGGAAGAACCGCCACCTCCAAGCTTTAACACGAAACCGGAGCAAGATACTAATAAAACGACTACTAATATTACGACTACATTAAAACCATCAAGTGCTGCGAAACTGATGGCAATGCCTAAAGAAATATCTACCACTGATGCAACAATAGACAAAACCACAGAACAACCTGAAGGCACCGTCAAGATTGTGATCAATGGAACTATTAACTGCACCGCAGAACTGTCTTCAACATCTTTACCTTTAAGCATAACTCTTAATGACACAGAGAGGATACAAATGGAAGCCATGCCAAGAATACCGATTGTTAACGTTGAAGCTCAAACGTACTCCCCCAACGATATTATCACTGATAGAAACGTTAACGGTGGCTTTGACGAGAATGATACCTTCACCATTAATGTGACAAGCTCTCTGATGACCAATACCAGTCATTCGACATCTAGGCCTGTCGTGACTGTCTCCAAGACGCCAGTGCCTGAAGACCTGGTCCTAGCATTGAACAGTTCTAAAAAGACGAAAGGAGATTATGACTATGATTATACTGAGCCGACTTTACCGCCTTCATTACCGAATTTGAAGTGAGTATTACTTGATTGATTATCTGAATGGATTTTAAGCATGACATATTACGGATCCAATTTTCTGTCTCTTCCCACGGGTTGCGGAACTATATCACTAAGATATGAACATGAACATAATGAACCTAATACTGTCCTACTGCTGGACACGGGCATCTTCTCAACATGAGGAGGGTTAAGGCTTTAGTCCACCACACTGGCTTTGTTGGCGGAATAGACACATCGTCGTGGATTTTTAGCATCTCTCAGTGTCTCAATGCTTGCATGCCTAAATTTGAGATAGAATGTACAAGGATCAAACATTTTTGGTAACACCTATATTTTATATTTGTATAAACCAATATTCTATAAACCAATATTCTATTCTATTCTCACTGGTGTGAAAGTTTCCTCATGATGTTTCACCGTTAAAGCATTTCATTCTGAATCCGAAAGTCAGAGATCCGGGATCGAAATCAGACCCTCCTGCATAGAAGGCAAGGTTTTAACCATCACTACGGCTATCACTGCTGTGACTAAGACATGTTATCAACATTTCGTTGCTAGTATTCAAAGCATTATAAAAATTCGTTTGCTGATTGTGGCGACTATAGTAATATTCTTCCCTCTGCCTTAACTAGCAAATCTTAGACTTAAAACGCACTAGCGGCTAGCCGCAATGCGGCGTGCCGCTTGCGGTTGGCCGCACATCGATTTTTACATGAAACCGCATGATCTAAACGCACTGGCGCTCGACGGCTGGCCGGAAATCAGTGCGTTGAAATCATGCGGTTTCATGTAAAAATCGATGTGCGGCCAACCGCAAGCGGCACGCCGCATTGCGGCTAGCCGCTAGTGCGTTTTAACGCTTATAGTGAAAATCAAATAAATAAAAAAAATGTTAAAAATGTATTTAAAATTTTCAGGATCATTCCCTTCGTGGCTGCCGACGCTGTATTAGAAGACGAACCATTAAAGGAAACCCTCACATACCCAATCCTAGAAAGAGAAGATAAATTTCCTGTTTACTACCCAAGTGGTGACGCTACGGACACTGCATTCCCCACGAGACGAGAAGACACCTACCATCCAACGCAGTACCCGGTCTTTGTATCAGACAAAGTGGAACCTTCGTACCCTCCCATCACTCATGACGTAGATCAGACCAGTAACATTTATTCTGATCGAAATGAACTAGGAGTTCATGAGTATACCGTGTCGACTTCGTTGGGCAGTTATACGTCTGAAGCGAAGGCTGTGACGAAGATACCTACCACCAGTACTACGTTTGCGATGGAGACTCCAGCTATGAATTTGTTCTCGCCGCCAGTTGAAACTGAAGGTAATGTATTTGAAGTAGTTTTAATTTTAAACATTCCTATAGATGGGGCTTAGCATTAAGATTTTTAGACATTAGATTCAAATAGGTGCATATAGCTAACGTTGGCATAAAACTTATTTTACGGACTGTTCTTTAGCCGTTTACATAAAAACTTGCATTTTGGCATCAAGACTTTAACCATCATCATTAGTCTATGGCAGTCCACTGCTGCACATAGACTTCTGTCTTATCTAGCTACTACTAGCCACCTTGTGAAGATCGTCAAGAATTGCCATCTAAAATGGGAACTATTTTATTTTGAAGATGGAAAAACATATTAAAAGTAGGGAAATTTAATTCCAGAAGCAGATATAAGCTAATTAAAATTTCCTTAATGTTTGAAGTTTAAAAGTCTATTTAAAATCTGCATTCCAGGTGGTTTCATGCCGAAGGGTCCGGGCATCGTCGACGAGTACTACGCGGTGTTCCCAGGTGCTCAGCCAGGCGCATCGGTGCCACATCTCACCACCTCCATGCAACTGGATATTCGTAAGAGTATGTATTGTATTACTGAGCTCACAAATGGAGAAATGGATCTTCTTTGCATGAAAGTAGAAATATAAGCATGAGCATCAGGATACGGCAAGGGGTTAAAGCGTAAAATGTTAAAATTCTAGTTTCTCTAACTGTCCACCTACATGTCATCACGTCAGTTAACTACAAAATGTAACATAAATAAGTGTACAACCTCATAAGGGGTCACTGTACTCATTATGAACAACTTTTACTATGGGAGAAAACGAGAAATCGCGAAAAAAATATCAGCTGTTCCCTACATTTTGACGAGTTACGCGAACATTAATGTAGGGAACAGCTGTTTTTTTTTTCGCGATTTCTTGTTTGGTCCCATAGTAAAAGTTATTCATAATGATGAGTACAATGACTCCTTAAGGGGTTGTACACTTATTTATGTTACAACTTGTATATAATAACAGCCACAATGAGCAGTCAAAGGGGAAACTGTTAAAGCCACCACGCTTGGTAGACTATCGCAGCATGTTGTAGTAGCAGACAGGAGGACCGTGTGGTGCCAGACGTAAAGAATAGCACTACCCCATCTCTTCCTATGGATGTCGTAAAGGCGACTAAGAGATTAACTGGAGGATGGGCAGCAGCGTTCTCTGAGTACTTTAACAACCATACTGCGATCGCGAACATGCCTGCCAAGCGTGGCGATTATGGCAAACCCCCCCCCCCAACATGGCTTGGGGGAGGCCTATTTAATGTCCAGCAGTGGAGGTCTTTCGATTGAATGATGATGATGAGACAGGAGGATGCTACTGCACATCCTCTTGACGTAATCACTAATTCACCTTTTACGTCACCTTACGGGTGATGACCAATATTTTTTAATGAGAACCACGTATTATATGATTCCAATATTTTGCAGGCGAGTGCATTACCAAGGATGGTCGTCGAGTGTTGGAGGGTGACAGCATCATGGTGGGATGCCTGCAGTGCACGTGCACGTGGGTGGAGATGAGCTGCGCGCCGCGCGTGTGCCCCATCGCCGCGCCCGGCTGCACGCGTCTGCCGCCACGCGCCGGCGAGCAGGAGCCCTGCTGTGGGGACTACGTGTGTCATGGTAACTATAACATTGCTACAGATAGGACGGTAGCAGCCTTCTGCTGAAATTAGGCTTCTCCCAAAGGCCCCTCTCAACATGGCGGTCTGGAAGCAGCATCCTGAGAGTTATTAAAATGTAAACGTCATCTGAATTTTAAACATTTGTAAACATTTTCTTTTTAATTTATCTAATCGGCTTGTTGACTGATATCAGAACCACACCCCGGCGGAAGCTCTCAAATAAAGTTATTTAGTAGTACGGACCTGTGACGGCGACCAGTACTCCCTGCGCTATACGGAATAAGTTTGGAAGCCTTGCGAATAATGAAACCTGGGCCAATATGTTACAATGGGTGTAAGGCGACTTACTAATTCCGTTATGTAGTATAAATATTTAATTTATTTTTACAGATAACATAACTATGACAACTCATGCACCAGTGGAAAAGGAAATAAAAATTAACGAAACGGAAGACAAAGCGAAGGTTGAAACGTCTGATATTTCTGCAGTAGCCACCCACATCAATATTACAAGTACAGCCAACCCAGTGACTACTGAGAAAGCTACCATGCAAACTACGACCCACAATGACAACGACACGAAACCACCAAATCTAAGTGTTGTATCGTTGCAAACTACTACAACTGTAGCTCCTATCACTACTACTACTGCAAAACCCACTCCCAAAGTAACAACTACCACTACGCCTGCTCCTCAAAAAGAGGCCAATGTTACCTCCCAAGAATACGATGATGACGAAGACGAAGAGTTCTCATTCGGGAGCGTACTGAAGCTACTCCTCAGTGACAACTACGAAACGACGACAGCGGCGCCGAAAAAGTCCACCACCAAACCACCTACTAAACAGACTAACCCACCTACCACACCCACCAGAAGACCATCCACTGTAGCACCCTTCATACCCCTCCCACCACGCCACTACGTCCTCCACCAAAACCCACCAAACACAGTCAACAGGATAGACCACCTAGTGCTCGGTGAAGCCACAGCCATAACACGAACCACTCTTCGACCCATCACAAATAAGACCACCAAACGTCCGACACTCCAGACCACAACAGTAAGGAGATCAGACAGTGAAGAAGAATCTGTTCCATTCACGTCAGTTTCGCACGGAGGACCTCGACCTCCGAACCTTGTTCCTGGAGGGTTACAAGGAGTAGGTTCAGGTCTTCTGAAGCTGGCTGGCTGTAACATCTACGGGAGGATGTACAGGGTCGGCAGGATTATTGCGGAGCTGTCGAGTCCGTGCCAAGAGTGCTGGTGCACGGAGATAGGAGTTCAGTGCAAGCCGCTCAGCTGCTGAGGGTCAAAGGATATGCATTTACTGTACAGCGTGTGATTGAGTGTTTGGTTAATAGCTCGAGGAATATGCACTCACTATTTGACGTATTTGGACTTTATTAAGGATAATGAATTTGGTAGGTATGTGATTAAAAATGAGATAATTATGCTATTTTGTCAAATTAAGACGCGAAGAAAAAAATTATTTTGTTTTTTTTTTCGTTTCTTCGATGGTATCAAATTGATTCAATGCGTCTCGTAGTGACTGTTTATATTCTTTTAAGAGTTTTAGTTTAAAATATTTATTTATACTTATACAAAATGGCCGGTAATGATCTCATACGACATAGACTACCATAGACTCAAATATTTCTTACACAGAGTAGGGAACAAATGGAGAATTATGTTTTATAGCACTGCACGACATATCGCCGATAATCGGGGTGGTCTCCAAAACTAGCGTATTTAGTTGACCTCTCTGGCGCATTTTATATATTGGTATCAATTGTGTTACGTATTTTTGTTTCAAAAAGAAGGTGTCTAAATAAGCCTATTTTTATATTGGCCTCGATTTTAACCAAGCAGCCGTGCGGGCACGGATCTTTTATCGAGTCGATTCGAGAAATGTATCTATTTAACGACAGCAGCTGTCGTTTTATCTATATCTTATGTCAAATTTGACGTATAAGGTGCTCCCACACCGCTGTTAAAAATGTTTACAAACATTAGTAAACATTTTCTAAACAAACATAAATAAGCAATATCTGCAAAAAATCTATTAAAATAGTATCTAATAATCTATATTAGATAGATTAGATTTATTATTACCTGATATTTTTATCTTTTCCTAACATTTGTTAGTGTTACAAAATGTTTGTAAACATATTTAACAGCAGTGTGGGAGCACCATTAGAATAGATAAATTTCTCGAATCGACTCGATAAAAGATCCGTTCTCGCACCGCAGTTTTGCAAATATTTAGGTTTGAAATTTTAGAAACCAGAGCGATTCATTTTTATTTTGGAGATTGAGGCAATCGCTATTGCCACAGTTTGAAACAGTTAGAAAAAGAAGCTCGTATTATAACTCCATTTATTTACAACTCCGTGCTTTTACCTTCAGTTATTAATTTGGTTGAACGTCTCAAACCGTAGTGCGACTACTTAGCAACGTCACATGATAGCCTCAATGTAGTTTAGGTTCGTATTGTAGATTTATAACATAGTTAAATATAATATCTAGTATTACTTTAGAAAATAAATTAAAATAAAATATTACGTATTAAATCAAGTTATTTTTCTATATTTCCTTTTGTAATTCCCTAACCTTAAACAAATGGGCATAAAAAAAATGATATAGGTTGAAAAAGATGTCAACTATGCTCTTTCCAAAGTTGACTTTTAGAAGAAAAAGAGAGAGAAAAAGCTTTGGTAGAATAAAGGTAATGATTAAAACAACAAGATATGCAAATTGAACTTTAATATGATCACAATAATCACATAAGCGACAAAAAGACACATAAGTACGCGCGATTACACACATGGACGACATTGTACGACAATAACGGTGTCTTGATGTAACATGATTTTTTCAGTATTCCACATAATATACAACGTGTTACATAATTCCCCATAAAAATCAAAATGTTAATCAAGAAGTCTTTTATGGTTGTTGTCATTTACCTATCAGAGGAAATTAGGTAAGGAATGTAAATAATTTTCTGGGTAGTCTACTCTTTACTTTTGTTTTCAGGGTTGCGTTTCAGTAATAATTTTATTTTATGCTTAAAAATTTCTTTGTGTCTTTTTTTTATTTTAAAATACTGCCAATAGACTCTCTACAAGGGACCTTTTAACCCCCTTTCGGCTTTAGGGGTATTTTTGTAACACGTTGTATAGATACTTAGGTACTCATTACTCGCTCTAATACATCGTCCTGTTCCAGTTTCTAAAGTGTGTTTGCGCTCAGTCTATAGGAATACCCCACCTTACCAAGATTTAAGATTATAAGAAACTTAGTAACAAACATTAACAGATTATTTAGTTTTGATATGTCATTCTTTAATTATAAAAAGGATCTTAATGCCTCGTCTACACTACGCACAACGGCACATTTGTCGCAGAGATTGCCATGTGCCTGATAAAAGTGCCGCGGCATGTATCGCAACTTATGCCCGGAGTGTACGAGGAACAATTTAATCAAGTCAGTGATCAATTCATCGTCTCCTTGTGTTACTAGCATCTAGATGCAATTCCAGGCTTATGTAGATAATATTACAAACCCACAGCAAGTAAAAACAGAAGTCCTTGAATATAACGCTCGTTTTTTGAAAATGAAGGCAAGAGGATTTTTCTAGAAAATTGAAATGATAACTGGGCAAGTTATTCAACATTATTCTCTGATGGCGTCTTTGACAGCTTGTTATATTTTGTAGAATTATTAATGTGCCCACAAATCGAATCAACATTTTGGTTGAACCGATTGTGAACTTATTATGACCATCGAGCGAATTATGAATGAACCACCATTCGATATGCCATCATTTATAAGAGTAGGAATAAGATAGTATCACTTTTAGCCCTTACTGTATCGATATCGTATGAACGTTATAATGCCAAAGGATCTTCTGAATTATTTCGTTCATTTTATTCGTAACTCTAATTATTATCTAAAATAAACAAAACACAAATATAGTTGTTGTCATGTATGTAAATATAACTTAAGTCAGTTTTGACTAGAATACAATAATTTCTTTGGTTGCACTCACTAAAATATGGTCTCTAATTCTCAATTT
This sequence comes from Amphipyra tragopoginis, assembly GCA_905220435.1. Lineage (NCBI taxonomy): Eukaryota > Metazoa > Arthropoda > Insecta > Lepidoptera > Noctuidae > Amphipyra > Amphipyra tragopoginis. The sequence goes on from HG992004.1 coordinate 27,749,541, forward strand.
TCAAGTCCATTGTCCTTTATAAGTTATTCTGATGGATGACTTGCAAACAAAAAGAGCAATATAGGTACCTTGAACTTTTGAAAAAGAGTCAATCTATGCTATTAGTGGCGGTTGACATTTTTGCAATGACAGGTTATTACTAGGTACAGTCGCCCAAAAAAATGGTCTCCCAGCCTTTCGTTGAATGTCCTTTGCACGTCGTAGATCAACAACAACTATTTTGGTTTGAAAATTACTATTACTGAAATGACATTTTTCCAAAAGCGGTAAACCATTTTCTTGACCCATTGTACATAAATAGATATTGTTAAACATAGTATTTTGACCTTACAGTTAATCAATGTTTCAGATAAAACAAAAGTTAACAACATGTTTGTTTTCGTTTACATTGTCTAGTTACCTGATAATTATGGTATTATTAAGTTAAGTTTGTGGCTTACTTATCTACTTAAGTGCCAATTACAGATTCATTAATTATGTTATTACAACTAAACTTTCAAAATATTTTGATAAACTTAAGAGATGATTTCAGAGCTACGAAAATTCAAGTTCATGTTAACCATATATATTTAATTACAATTGCACTTGATCGCTATACATATTTAAATAACCGTTGCATAAGTACAAAGCTTATAAAATATCACTAGCCGTTTAATCCAACGTTTTGATGCAAAACAATCGAAAGTGTGATTTCACAGAAATCATTATTAATTAGGTACTCCGCCGGTAACAAAAAATTAGAAAATTATACTCAAATAATTGTAATTATTAGACAAGTAATCAGGTAAGGCTGTTTCAGACTTGCTATCGGAAAATATACGCGAACATTACATTAACAACTTTAAAACAATCGATCAAAATGTTCATAAAAAAGGTACTTAGTCCCTAGAGTTATGTGTAGTTAAGGCAGAGTCACAATTTAGAATTTACGACTTATTTTATATTTCCCTTATTTTTAATTCCTCATGACATATTTGTACATAACGCTTACATCTAGAACGTGAAAAAGATCAATAAATCGCATTATTATGCTGGGAACAGACTTGTAACTCGCAATACCACGTGATACAAAAGTATCGTTCTGATTGGCCACCAATCATCTCGTGTGGCCATTATCCTTCTATCAACCAATGAGCACGCGTCTGTTATCGGGTGTTACAAGTGTGCAAGCAACAGAACATTAGGCTACGTCTTTACCCTCTACTTCTGACGATCTTTGTACTACAAAACAACAAAGGTGTAAAACTCCATCAAAAGCTATTCTAAGTCATGAACAGCGGACGGATCAGTACGAATTGCACTTTTCAATGAGACGCAAATATGAGCCACCGTGGTGGACGGTTCAGGGTTCAAGTCTGGTCGACGTCGTCTGTATACCATCCGTAGTACATGGTCGCTAGCACCACGCCTGCCAAGAGTAGAGCTCCTGAGATGACACGACACGCAACCACGTAAGGCTTCTTGTAATTTTCACCTGCAAGCAATAAAGAAAATAAATATTTTGCTTATGTAATGAAATAAAAGGAATATAAAAATAATAGGATATAACAATTAATGTGATTGATTTAGAAAATTCGATTACTTTAGAGTTGTACAAAAACCAATATAGGAATAAGACTACTTTTGTCCATCAACTTACCGGTAAACACAATAAAGGCTAGTGGCACACCGATAGCTGCGCCGAGCACATGTGCGGCCCACGCAACATACTCGTAGGATGCATGCGCGTGCGCAGCGGCCGGCAGGCCAACAGGTGGTGGGGCGCGCACCAGCGCCCAGCACGCCTCCGACGCACCCAGCACCACCACGCTCAGAGGACGGAACCACCACAGGGGAATATGACCAAATCTACAAGGAAATAATTCTTAATTAGACATTGAAATTATAATCATCAGATGCAATCTTAGTGTTATTAATTTAGGTAACTTAACTAAATCAATTAAAATTCACTATTTGGTAGATATTATGAATGAAAAAATGTTTCGTCAATTGCCTACTATTCAAGGAAAATGCTGACGTAACCACATCACTAAACCACAAATGTGTCACGACTAAATTCAAAAATTTAAAAACATAATCAAAAAGCAGAACTTACCTAAGGCACACATTAGAAATGTGAGCGGTAAGCAGCGCATACACAGCTGCTGACGCCCCGACGACACGCACTCGTGGTTGCAGTACACCTGCACCGAGCGCACCAGCTGCCACGCCTCCAGCCCACAGCACTACCACGCGCCAGGAACCTTGCTCTCGCTCTAAAGGCCAGCCCACCTGAAAAACACAGGACGGTTAAAAACTGATCCATAATTTCAGAAAAGAAGTTAAGAAGGAAGAACTGCCTAACTTCAACAAACATTAAAGACCCACGTTGTTCACCCGGCTACTAATGGATGAGGCTCAAACAACAATGTGGTAACTCCGATTAATATCAAGTAGTAGCTTCACCAAGTCCAGCGGGACGACTATACCGAAAGTATATCCGGAAATAGAATGCTGGCTGGCTTAAGACTGAGCAGACAGATTTAAAATATGAATATGATACTTACAGCTAGTGCGACGAGGGCGTTAAGGGCAAGGTGCACGGCACTAGCATGGACGCAGCCGTAGGTGACAAGCCGCCAGGGTTCCCGCCACCATGCGTCCGGAGACCACTCCAGCAGCGCGCGCAGCTCCTCTGAACCCCACAGGTGGATGCACACCTAGGAACAACAGGAATTAGAGCGTTAACATCTAAAGTATAAGATCTCAGGTGACTCATCCAGCAAAAGAAGATAAAATTATTTTTTTAAGAATCAAAAGTACTTTTTATATGAGAGCTTGTTTGGAAAAGTTTGTTGTGATGATATACTTACAATTAAAATTATCATAGAGACTATGAAGTACGGTGGTTTCAATAACGCTACGAGCTTGTCTTTTCTCTTCTCAAATTTTGTCTTTGCAATTGCTTTCTGTGACTTCGTTATTTGTGGGTACTTGTTGTATTTCCCTGGTGGATGTACTCCTAGGGTGAGGCCGGCTTGGAGCTTTGACTTGTGTTTAGCTGGGGGCCCGGTGGGGAGTAGCCGTTTGTTTTCTCCAGGACTGTTGGTGTTGTCTCCAGGTCTTTCCTCCTCGTTCTCTGTCCAGGCGTTGGCAGGCTGCTGCCCGTCTGGTAGGATCCTCCTGCCATGGTGTGTTGGTACACCCTGCTCCACATTTAGTCGCGCTGTTTCGCAGTCTTCGGCGTCTGGAGCCATCGTGACTGTTGCTCATCATCTTATTTATTCAACACGACATGATCACCCGCTCCGCGATGTTCCCTGTCGGCTGTATAAATCAAATGTAATCGATCAGTGGTGTGCTTGCGAATTTATATTATATTGACAAGGAAAATCTATTTTAGTTAACTAATTAGGAATTCCACAATAAAAGGAAGAATTGTGATTAATTGTATAGAGGTGAAGCCACATGTAGCGGATGATACGATGACCTGTTGTCTATTGTATAGCTATGTTGTCTATTGTGTAACTATTTTTCATTATTCTATAAATTAATGAAGTAACAGATTGTAAAATAATCGTTACTCAACATTAGCTTTTTTCTAGCAAAAACTATGCAAACGAGAAAACCCATTTTTTTGCAATAGGTGGTGAAATGGCCACAACAGTTACTATAATTAACAACGGGACAGGTGATAGTAAATAAAAGCTTGTAAAAAAAAGCTATTTCTAAAAGTTTTTTTGCTTCTATGAACAATCCATAATTTTGATTCTTATAAAACATTTCAAAATAAGATCATAATTATACTTTTATTCTGTATTCCGATATAAAAAAATGCCATAAGCACAAAATGCGTGTATTTTGTGTCGCAGCATGAGGATTGTTCGTAGCATAGTGTGGCTCTAGCTTAACACCTTTGCGGTTAGCGCGTGTAACATCCGATTATTACCTAATTATAATTTAATAATTTTTAATTTTAATAATTTATTAGAAATTCGCGTAGAGATACAAATTTTAATGTTTAAATTATACCCCCGGTTTATGAAACGAATGCAAAAAGTGGTCGGAACGATTGACGTGACAGCAATCACTTAAATAGAGTCTGATATGAGGTGGATCAGCCACTCCAGGCAAAGCTTAAACGTTTGAGCAAAACGGGATTTTCAGTATCAATGGTACTGCGCGGTATACGGTTTTGCAGTCTTCACATACCTACATACTTATTTATGCAAATTAGAATAAGGGCGCGTTCAGACGACACGCGCCCGCTAAGCGCACGCCTTACTCGCTTTGAAATTTGTTGTTCATAATTAGAGTCTTATGACACGTCAATAGATCTCACATTGCATATGCCATCCTAGTCGGGAGGGTGGAGGCGGCGTGGACGCTGCGCGATTGCGACGCGTGTACTACGCGATATCTGTTCGGGCGCTGAGCGTGCGCTGAGCATGCGCGTGTACTTGACATCGATAAAAAATGTACGTTAAGACAAGGCACTAACTATTAAATTCCAAAGTTTCTGAGGAGGGAGCGACTCGTAGGAGACGTGGGCGCGCTATCGCGTTGAAAAAAATCGCGCAAATGTGAACGCAGGCTAAGTGTAAATAAGATTGAGCATCTAGCCGCGCTAAGAATATGCTAAAGTGATAAATAAAAGAAAAAATAAAACAAATCATATAAAATATGCTCGTATCTTTGAGTGACATGAAAGGTACGGCAATAAAGGGGCAATAATAGTTTAAAATCACAGTTAACTTCAACAGGATAAATAATTAATACGATAAATATATAAACTAATAAAAGATAATTTACTATACATGTGCACACAGGTTTTCCCGTTGGAAATATCTAATAATTATTAACGCTGATTTTTTAGTTTATTAATATTATCATAGTATAAATTGAACCGGAAAATACAATTATGCAATTTGATAGGCGCGTGCGCCGTATTCCCATGTTCTATCAATCTTGTTTGTTTATGTAACTACTTTGTTATGTCAGGATTACAACATACATAAAGTATTGTTTTATGTATAATACATGATACATATAGCATCACGCCTGTAATTCCCGAAGGGTTGGCAGAGGTATAAAGTACACCCTCATTTCGCCGTTATGTTTAAGTCCCATGTAATAGGGGGCGAGCCTATTGCCATCAACCGGGCACAAATCCAGAATCCGGGCTGCTACTGAGAAATTCCACACGGAAAACCCCAATAACACTTTGCCCGACCTGGAGATCGAACCCACGACCTCCCGCTCAGCCGTCGCGCTTGCGACCACTGAATCAACGAAGCAGCCTTTATGAATAATTATCTTTTCTTACGGGCTAGTGAGGCTCTAAAACCTAAAATGACGCTGTTTCATTCCGCGAGGCCTAAGCTGAGCTTTGCATTTGTGTGAGAATTAATGCAGACGCATCCTTTGCTTGGTTTAAACCGGTTTACACTGGTTTTTGGCAATCAATTTTATGTGCACTCACACCAATGCAAAGCTCAGCTTACGCCTCGCCAGTTGTATCAGCACTTCTTATCATTTCTTGACAGCCATAGTCTATTCGCAGTAATATTTGGGTTAATCCATGTTAGCTGGCAAAATACCCTAACCCGTTAACGAGTTACTAACAACGAAACCAATGCAATTAGATCATGAGGATAATTGTACTGTTTAAAATAGCAATTGAACCGCACAGTTCAACTACGGCTTTTTGACTTTTTTCATATAGAGATAACGGTCGAACGGCCGTGAGTCAGCTGCGGTTCAATTGCGATATAAAAAATTTTGTTAGTAGAATGACCACTAGATCTGCAGTCACTCAATGGCTGCACCATAGCCATACCTAAGGCCACTAACCACAGTTACATGTGACCGGCTAAAAGCTGCTGACTAACTGTTTCATATATTTCGCAAGGACGAGCTGCACACTTGTGGCCGGTACTGGCTACTGCGATATGTAAGTTAGTCTGCACAGGCTGGCCACTTGTCGCTGTGGCGAGTGACCCGTCTACGGCCGGCCGCACTTTGGACGCGTTTTCGTACGAATTTGACTCGTACGAATACGTACGAAAACGCACGAACAATCCCGACCTTCCAAGTACTACGGGAGCTCGCAGACTGGGTGCGAGTTAGTCGTACGTATACGTGCGTGAAGTTCCGACGTCCGAAAACAATCCGAACTTGTTGGTATTTTTAATACACTTTGGTGTGTTGAACATAAAATTACCTATTTGACGGAGAAAAACGTATTCAGTGTGCGCACTCATTTTGTACGACCCGTATTCATACGTTTACGTACGATACAAATGCGCATCCAAAGTGCGACCGGCCTACAGATGGACTTAGGCTATGGGCAGGACTTGAATGTTTGAAGGAGTCATATCTCTAAAGTGGACTGCAATAAAATGACTTACTTCGTTAGTTCAATTAATTATACTAAGTAAGGATTTTGTATGGTTTCGTTTAGTCAACGAAGTATAGGTACGGACGGTGTCCTAGAATCTTGCGAACATTACCCGGTCAATTCACAGATGACTTTGTTTACATAACTTAGCAATAAAACCTACATTATCATTTACATACATACATGCAATTAATGTTCGAATCTTAAGGCCCATTTACATGATGCAAGTTTCTTGCCTGTTGCATACAATTAAATTGAAGCAATAAATGACTTGCATGGTCTAAACAACACGTAACATTCTTGATCTGTTATACAAGTTTTGTTTCAAAACTTTTCTTGGTGTAAACAGCACATACAATTATTTCTTAAGCAATTCTTGTATTCAACTGGATTCTCTCTTCATTTGCAAACATGAGTGCAGTGACTGAGGGTGTGTTAATCGTTGCTGCTCTTCTGAGGCAAGATATATTGAGAAAACGTCGAAAAAAAAGGTGTTGGATGAAAAAATGGATAGCAAGAAGAGAGGTTCTCGGAGCATCTAACAATCTTTGTGTAGAGCTACAAACAGAAAACGAAGATGACTTTAAAGAAATGTTTCGTGTGAACAGAGCCCAGTTTTATTATTTGTTAGATAAAGTTGGTTCTTCGATACAAAGGCGAAATACACCAATGCGTAATGCTATTCCTGCTCGAACGAAACTAGAAATAACATTAAAATATTTGGCAACTGGAGATTCATTAGGTACACTGTCACAGTTATTTAGAGTACCTAAGTGTACTATAAGTACTTTCTTGGTTGAAGTACTTGAAGCTATTTACTCTGCATTAGAAGATTTTATAAAGGTACGTACGAAAGGAAACTATTTTTAAAATTGAATCATATATTTTCGGCATGACAAAGTAGTTAGTAAAATAGTAGGTAATCCAAATACAAAAAATTACAAATTCCACCATGTGTCTTCACTGCCTTGTTTCGAATACGGGGATTCTGGCATTGGGGTAGAGTTTTGTAGTTTTTTTTCTTTAAGATCCCGCAGTTTATATTTAGACAATATTCCTTGAATTTCGTCCTGAGCATGTATGCTGTTTTCAGTACTTAATATTCGTAATGATGATGCAACATATTTGCCAAAATTGTCCAAGTCATCGTCATTTTTTTCTAGCCTCGCTCTTTTTTCAATATTATCCAGTTTATTTAAGGCCGATTCTATGTAACAAGGTGTTTTTTTAGTTGTTTTTTTAAGCACTGGTGATGGAGATTCGCCGAGGACTTGTATGTTAGAATTTGGAACATTTTCAATATTTTCTGCATTCGCAATAAATTCGAAAACGATGTCTTGTGATGCCAGGGAAGTTTCATTCTGAAAACATAAATTTATTCCATTATTTTACAGGTACCAAGATCTGAAGAGGACTGGAATAAAATACGAAGAGGTTTTTTTATAAGATGGAATTTTCCCAACTGCATTGGTGCCATTGATGGGAAACATATGAATATAAAATGTCCCCCTGGCACAGGATCAGACTTTTTTAATTATAAAAGTACATTTAGTATTGTGTTACTAGCTTGTGTTGATTACGATTATTGTTTCACATACATTGACGTGGGGGCAAAGGGTAGAAACTCTGATGGTGGAATATTTAATAATTGTACTTTAAAGAAGGCGATTGAAGAGAATACCATACATTTGCCAAGTAATTCAGTACTTGTCGGAGATGAAGCGTTTCCCTTAAAACCTTATTTAATGAAACCATATCCTCGCCGTAATGAATTAACAAGAGAACAAAAAATTTATAACTACAGATTGTGTAGATGTAGAAGGATCGTTGAAAATGCTTTCGGAGTTTTGACATCACGATTTCGAGTTTTTGAAAAGCCAATCACTACAAGTTTAGATAAGGTAGATGTCATAGTAAAAACATCGTGCGCTTTACACAACTGGCTGAGGAAAACTTCACCAGCATCTTACACTCCACCAGGTTTTATAGACGAAGAATGTCCAAGGAGTGGTCTTCGTCTTGGTACTTGGAGACAAAATGCTTCAGGCGGAGCTTTCGAAAATGTAACCTCACAGAACAGCAGGAATAGTACGAGAGAAGCTATAAGAATCCGTGATAATTATTGTCGTTACTTTAATAATGATGGTGCTGTACCTTGGCAAGAAGGTGCCATTTTTTAATAATATTTTTTTTAACTATAAAAAACAAGCTTCCGTCCGCGGTTTTACCCGCGTAGATAACGAGAACGGCTTAAACGGAATCTGCGCGAGTAAAACCGCAGGACATTGCTCTAATACATATTAATACACCTGACAGTACTTCAGAAAATTTACATAAATACATACTTACCATATTTGATGTTGTTTCTCTGTGTTCAGAAGTTTTCCTTAAAAAAGAATCCATTAAATTATACCAAGAAAGTTTGGACTTGTAAACATCAGCAGTACCGGAACCGGTGCCCATTGAATCTTTTATCTTTTTCTTTTCCCCATGATACTGCGTCCTTAAATTTCTTATTTTGTTTGTTATTTCCCTAGGTCCAAAACCGTCAACTCCAAATTCCTGTGCAAATGCTGCCAGTGCAGCATTACGTGCATCGCGATTCTTATAATTATCATTTTCAGTATCCCATAAACACTCATGATTGCGATAAATCTCAATGAACTTTATTAAATCGGTAGAACCGAATTTTAACACTTTTTGACTCATACTTATTTATTAATAAACACAGGAGCTTCTAAAACGTTCAAAACATGAATGAAAAATTCGCAAACGCAAATACGTGCAATTCTTGACGCAACCCGCAAATAAATGGTACACGCACATACAAGTCTGTGTTTAGACAAGTCAAATCTTGTAAGCAATAATCTCCTAAACATAATTGTATTGGTGTAAACAAAAGACATTTGCAATTATTTCTTGTCAAGACTTGCATTCAATAATTGCATTCAATTTCTTTTACTATATCCGCGTGTAAACAGTTGCATACAATTCTTGAAGGTCAATTATTGCGCCTAATTTATTGCATTCAATTATTGCTCTTGTATGTACAAGAAAATTGCATCATGTAAATGGGCCTTTACCCCCTTATTACAAAAGATGGTCTAAGAAAAACCTAGGTTTTAAAATAGCCCCGTCTCTTTTTGTTATATGACATAAGAAAGTGCAGATGGGTAGGTATATTTTAAACCTGGGTTTACCTTAGTCTTGGTTTAAACCATCTTTTGTAATAAGAGGGATTGTGTTTTAATTGAAATAAATTCAGTCTTATTTTAGCAACAACTGACTATGCTAAAACAAGCTAAAATAGTTACCGGTAAAATGGGGCTATTTGAAAACCACGGGGCTAATTGGCAAGAACATGTTCTAGGAGATTTTTCGACATCTTTTTTAAACTATCTGCAATTCCACATGAAATATACAATAACATTGAAATCGTAAGAACATAGCACCTTTAGCCTTATTGGTTTAAGAAGCACATTTTTCAAGTTGAAATCCAATTAGCCCCGTGATTTTCAAATAACTCCATATTACGCTTACGCGCCTACTTTATCTGCCCATATCTCATAGTCTGAGTCACTCATCATTGACGTAAACGGTGTTATTGTTCAGAAGTTCCTCAAAATTCAGAACATTACGATAATAAACATTGCTATCACTTTTAGCACAATTGTTTAGGGAAAACTAATATTATAATACTCCATCTACGTATGAAACTATTATAATGAAGTCGTGTGACAACAGTAGCTTGAACTGTTCGTGACAGATGTGTGACGTGTGTCACATAGTTGTTATCATTGCAAATACCACGAACTTGACCCAAAAAGGCTGTATATAATTAAACGATATAGTTTCAATTAGAAACGTTAGAACAGTATTGTTCGCAGGTTAATACTGGAAGGGCGTTTGTGCCCTTAGAGATATACCTTTGTGCCCTACAAGAAATTTTACTGTCCGGCAGTCCGATTTTTTTACGGTCCGATGTGGCATGAAAAAATCGGATGATTGACTTGTGCACTTGTCCGTCTTTAAGGTTACAGCTCATTAGACCCACCCGGCACCCGACCCGCATCGCGTCGCCTCGTGCGGTTCGTATTCTTTATATGAATTTGAATGGATGTGCGCTCACTACATCAACTCCGTAACGTCACCGGATTGCCTCGGGCGTACGACGTCCACTCGCGGACGACGAATTGACCACTCGGTGACAACTCGCTGCTTGCATGCTTGCCTTGAGTGAACCGCGCGCGGCCATCGAGAAGACCGCGCGCGGCCCGTGAGTAGTTCACGCGAGGACAATGCGTCAGCGATGCGCCGCTCCTCACCCACCCGTCATTTACAGCCCTTCTTTCTAACATGTCGGACGTATGGTTTTTGCTTTCAAAATGAATAAAAAAAGACTTATCGAGAAGTTCAAAAATATATGTCAAATTTTGGTAAAATTTGACATAACCAAAAACACGTGTAGACCTGGTGCCAGTTGCTGACAGACTACTCGGAAATTCGTGGGCCCCGCGATCTCCACTCGTTGACTACGTGAGGTCCACTGGTTGACCACGCGATGTCCACTTGGTGACCGCACGAGGTCCTCTGGTTGACCTCGCGACGTTTATTAGTGATAACGCGGTGTCCACCCGTGGACCACTTGCTGACAACGAGTGAACGCCGAGCGATGAGGCGGTGCGGGTCGGGTGTCGGGTGGTTCTAATGAGCTGTAACCTTTACTCGGATCGGTGCAACGCAGTTTAGGCTAGCTCTCTTTGAAACTACACGCCCCGCCCGCTCATGAATGTTACTGATCGCGGACGCAGTGCACAAGCATAAACATGTTTTTCATTACTGTCATCTCAAACCGTAAAAACGGCCCGGAATGGAGAAAAGTAAAATGTCGGACGGTAAAATTACGTATAGTGCACAAACTAGTATACAAGCTTAGTTTTAGTGTATGCTAAACCTGAAACTAGTTTGTTCAGAATCACTAGGAGAATCGATTGACATATTTTTTACACCACATTTTTTTTTTCATAAATTTTAATTTTGTTTCAGTATATTTCTACCCATAACAGTTGACGGTAATAGATACCTTGAGGCTTGAGATGGTCCGCTCGGTTAGTTTCCGTGTATTAGACAACCCCTGCATAGCATATCTTAGGCATTTCATACTTTACTAGGGAACTTAACGTGACATAAACTACGGTGTAACTTGGAGATTTATTAAAAAAAAACACATATTCAGGCAGTTCTCATGGAAGTCATGTTGGGGTGTCTCGGTTTTTGTATATACTAAAAACAACGTTGTATACATTTATGGCGTGCCATATCGGACCGTAAAAAATCGGACTACCGGACAGTAAAATTCCTTGTAGTGCACAAACGCCCAAACACATGATCATGGAGGGAAACTACTTACTTTAAATATTAAAAAATTACATGAAAGAGACTTTTTAACGTAAGGAATGCTGTATTCAGAAATTTTCAAAACATCTCTCACCTCAGCTGAGAATCGAATCAACACAAACGCAGAAGCTTTCCCTCCATGACCACGTGTTCTGGGATATGCGGTATAATAAATAAAATATTGTTTGAATCAGTAGAGAAAGTGGCCTGGAAATATTTGTAAATATATTTTAATTCGGTATTGATTTGTTTCAGTAGGTTTCTACCCACAAAAGTTGACGGGAATAGACACCTTGAGGCTTGAGACGGTCCGCTCGGTTATTATTCTATTCCATAGCCGATATTAATGCAAAAAGCATTAATCCACTAGCGCAGTGAGTTTGATTGTTGCGACTAGAACCCTAACTTTATGCTAGGGTTCGAATAAGCACACCATCTGTTTATAATTATGTGCCATCTTGTTAAACGAACAAATAACAAAGCCTGCCATATTAAATCATAATGCTAATGCTGATAAAACTAAAAAGTAAAATAAAAACAAAGGAAAGGAAACTGAAAGTCGAAGGCTTTTTATCGACCGATTGTTTGCTTGAAGCTCGCTGAGGTAAATGAATACATTTTCTTAAGCAGCATGGATTATTTTATATGGAAACTAGCGACCCGCCCCGGCTTTTCACGTGTACGTTTTATAGCTTAAATCACTCTGTCTATTAAAAATAAACGCATCAAAATCCGTTGCGTAGTTTTAAAGATCTAAGCATACATAGGGACAGGTAGACTGCGGGAAACTTGTCTGGAGACCCTTCAGGTCTCGCCAATAACTGCCCGGTTACGTAGGAAGGGTCCTCTAGGACCACATACAGCAGACCAATGATGTTATATTATATAAGCTCATTGCAGCAGACAAACAGAAAAAAAAAACTGCAGGAAGCGACTTTGTTTTATACTATGTAGTGAAGCTGTTTTTCTTCACGAATTCAGACTTTGCCCTATTAAAGATGTACAGAATGATGAGAACAATTTATCGTTTTCGGTTGTAGAGTAACTAACTATAACTAGTCATGCTGTGTATTGAATTAAGATTGTATATCAGTTTGATTAATTCCGATTGCAATTCTGTAGTAATTACACGTGTAATTAATTAATTGTAAAAGATTTATTTTAAAAAAAATGTGCCCGTTCTTATTTCAATAGGTACACACTACATAACTAATGTTAATATTGTCCTGCTAGCGATGAAAAAACTTACCTACGTGTCATAACACGGGTATTAAGTACGAATATTATGCCAATTTGTTTTGTGCCTAACTCTGTCACTTGCCTAGTAGCTGGGTTGCGAAGGTCTGATCGCCGTCGCTCCGTGTAAAATACACGTGTAAATATGGTTAGACTGGAATCTAATCCGAACTAAATTGGGCAAAAAGCTAGGCAGAACACAATTAGAATGCTCTTAGTTTCAGATTTCAACACCTATTCATTAATAGTTAGGTTAATATCAGCTTCGTAATGCAAACGTTATGGATGTGTTTAGTACAGCAGGCTTACTCCCGACAGGTTCGAATTTTGAATCGAGTCGACTTAGTGTCAATTCTTACTCTTGAAATCGACAAAACTGCACGACCGTGCTGAGGTTTGATTTAAAACTAACTAATATCAAAAACAGTCGTTAACTTTTATTCGAGCCGGTGCATAATTGTGCGCTTTTGTCGATTTCATGAGTAAGAATTGACACTAAGTCGACTCGATTCAAAACTCGATCCTGTCGGGAGTAAGGGCCCACATACGAAGAAACGGGAATAAGTCAAAGAAATGTAAAAGCTAATGATACCATTGGGAACTAATGGCTTATTTATATTATTCAGTTTGGTCGTATTCCATCGCAGCCCGTTTGCGGGCACCTAGTGTAAATTGTTATTAACGTATTCGGTTAAACCAAAAGCGGTTGACGCATTCAGATACCGACCTAATGTAAATGAGCCATTAGGATAGGCCATCCACGATTTAGGCTAGAGTTGCCATAGGAAGAAGTTTAATTAACCCTTGACACAAAAAGATTTGATCTCTTATGCCTCGAATAGACCAAAACGAAACGTTTTGCTTACCAGTGGTAAACGAAAGCGAAAGCTAATTTTATCTGTGATAGCTACTAACGTATGGAAAGGTATCCTATGCAAAGCAAAGCTATAGGGTCTTTGCTTCATTATTGGTGAAGACACAGAAGTCTTAATTTTAACCAAAAACGGTTGGTAAATCATAGGATTCGGTCATTTGTCTGTTTGTGGCATCGTAGCTCCCAAACGGATAAACCGATTTCAATGTCATTTTTGTTTTTTTGAATGTGGGTTTAATCTGGATGGTTTTTTACTATGTCTGATAATATTCACTACAGCCATTTCTATCGTGAGCTATTTAAATTAATGTAAATTCGATACCTTATAAAGTGTAACTAGGTAGCCAAACAATTGGGAAGTCAGCTGTCCCACAAACAATGGTGTTATTATCATGTAATAGACGTTTAATATTATAATAGTAACGGGACTATTGGCAAGCTGGCCGCGATACATACACTCGCCAAATTCTGTTAGGAATAATAAATAGCGGCATAATACAGACTGGTGAATTACAATGATTGTTTGACTAGATAGCTTTGGCCCGTGGGTTGGCTCGATAAGTTGTTATGACATAAATATCAACAGGTATATTCTTCTATTAGATTCCACTTCATGATAATTTGACTTAGATCAATCTGTGTATTGCTGGGGGCGGACGATTGGTTATTACTAGGGACCCCGTGATACAGATATACCTAGTGTGGGGACCATGGCAAATGCACTTGTTAAATGGCCGATAGCATATCATAGTTTGAGTAATCTGATCTCAAGTAATGTGATTTGTGTTTGATTTTAATTATATTTTCTTTTTTTTTCTTTTATTTTGCATGCAAGGTCTTATGATGATTAGGATGTGTGCCCAGAGTTTGGAATTGTGCCCGATAATTGGTACCTAATAAGCTTGATTCTTATTACTATTAATACATCACAAAGGTGGAAAAAAATAGGTTTATATAGTATAGTATAGGTACCTCCGCCGTTATTGTCCTTTTTTTTTTTTGCATATCCTTTCTTACCAATTCGGCAATGGCCTCTACGGCAATGATACATTCAGCAGGATTTACCTCAAAACCAGCAAAAAGGCCAGTAAGTACGGTTAAAGATCTTTATTTTCTCAAAAGAATAACAAATTCACTTACAGAGAAAACATAAACTACGCCATCAAGCGTAGCTTAAAGTAAATCACATATGCATGGTATTTAATTATAATTAAGTCACATTAGATTTTTTCAGCAGAAAATAAGTGTATAGTCTGCCGTTTTAGGCTTTTGTTTTATTAAAGTATGTACTACAGATAATAGTCTACAATAAATTACGATGCTGTTTTTTTAATGTGTTTAACAGTTTCTTCGCTGTAGGTTAATTAGTTAATGAAAGACGTAAGAATGACGATTTGTATTATGGATGTCTATTAACAATAACAATAGATGTCCACTTAAAAACACTTTTGTTCTTTTAACTTTGTATATAAGGCTAAGCTGACTACATTGTTGTTATGTCTTATGTAAAACAAAGACTGTAATTTAAAATTAGGCAGATATTTTTCTTGTTTTGTTTTACAAATCGTAGCTGTACCTGTAGTACCTCTGTACCGTAAATAAAATTTTATAAAAACGGCGACAATGGCCGACCGACACTGTCTACAATGTCTACTCCATTGATAAGGTCTTGGAATACTAAAGCACCTCGCTTTAAAGTCGACAAGTGGTGTACGATAAAGAAGTTTTGGTGTCAGGGGGTCTACTCCTGTCCGTGGTTTCGGCTTTGGTTACGAGCGTTTCCTACTCCCTACACCTACGGACATACGATTATTTCGGGGCCCGAACTAAGAATGAATGGCAACACGATCTGACAGTTGTCCCTACTACCGATGTGTTTTTGCCCGTTCGAAAAGTTGAACTTGACACTTGTTTTGTTCACTCCTACGTTTCGGGCTACTTTCGGACGGACGAATAACTTCGTTGACGGACTTAGGAAGTAGAACCCCAAAGGCGAAAATTGTCTTTGTACCTAAACAATTTAGATACTGCCAATACTTAATACGTTCGGCGTATTCTGGGCAGTCGGCCCCGCTGCGAAATTGCTGACCGGATTATCTTTTCACCACGGTTTCTACGCATAAGCTTTATATTATTCTCTTAAAGTTCGTGCCAACACGAGAGAAGAAGTTACCATGGCTGATTACCAGTGATCTCAAAAGGGTGAGCTAGTTTACCTAAACTTCAAAGAACAGAGACAAAAACTGGAGACTTCCTTACGACAACATTTTTTTTCGGGAGAATTTCTCGGAGATTGTCTTTCACTTGTTTTCAAAAAATAAAAGACAATCTCCTTTTTTGAAAACAATAAACAATCTCTTTTTTAAAAACAATGAAAAACGTGTCATCTGTTTTTGTGACAATTTTGGGAAACAAAAATAGGAAACGAATTTAATTGTTTTCTGTACTATTAACATTAATATTAAATGTAGGTACTTTAGTGATGTCCCGAAACCCGGAATAATTTTCACGAAAAAAATGTTGTCGTAAGGAAGTCTCCAGTTTTTGTCTCTGTTCTGTGAAGTTTAGGTAAATTAGCTCACCTTTTTCCGATCACTGCTGATTACACCAACCATATCGCATTGGGTTTATTATGTTATGACATTTCATTCTTTCTCTATTAGGTACGTATGTAAGCTACAACCACTAAAACGACTATTACTTCCTTCATACATACACCACTAAACTGTGCCATCAATTTCTTCGGAACAATACCATCACCACCTGCGATCGACAGGATATTTAGCTAATGATAGCTTTAAAACAGCCATCAATATTCATTGCCTGTCGCCTTGAGCTTGTACGTAAATGTCTATCGATCGTCTATCGCGATCAAGAGATACCTGCATGTACCTGCGCGTGATTCGTATGACGCGGCGCGGCATTGGACGAGCTTTTAGGTTCGCACGATAGACTATAAGGGCCTATACAGACGGCGTCTTTTCTACGCGCCGTCGACTCGCGTTTCCATCAAATTCCATACATAAAAAATCACAATGACGTTTTTTAAGTATGAAGTATGACAGAAACGCGCGTCGACGGCGCGTTAAAAAAACACGTCGTGTGCATAGGCTCTAAGGGTTAGAACACACGGGCGATTTCTAATCGGACCACAATATCATCTACAGTGGCTACAGCCTTCTCCTCCTTCCTTTATGACTATTATTAATAAACCTGTCTTATTGGTCAAGCATAGAGTCCTCTGTTCCTACTTTGAGTTCGGTCCTAGGCAAGATAAACTGAAAAGAAGACGTCTCGGGGTTGAATTTGTGACAGACCTATGACAATTGTCACCCCTAAAGTTTATCCAGGGGGTAAAGTTTATTAGACCTCACTCACCCCTTTAGATAAAAATTAACGAGTAATAGTATAAATAGTTAGTTTTAATTCCGCCAAACTAGATCGCTAGTTTGGATGCAGTATGCAGCACTATCCTCCCATCCACAAATTTATGCACATGCAGAAGTAGTGCAAATAATCCAACAGCAACCAAACTGACACAGTATCGGTCTACCTAGTTGCATGTTGCATGTTGTTGCACTAAATATTATATTTGCATATTTATATGTCATGGATTTCCACAAAGTAACGCCTGATTCCATCATTCAACCTTTTAGAGACAAAAGGAGTGAAGATTAAAAAAAAACACACAAAGATTATGACAGTTTATACTAGGAGAGTCATCGCAGAAATATAATTAAAGCCAAATTAAGCTATTAACTGATTAATTAAAATCAATCCCATGTCTGAGCCTTTACATCTCTATTTATGGTATCTAGCTATGCAACACTTCCGCCTGTCAGTCCGTCTGTCACACGTCATATGGTTTCCATAATTCAATGGTATCTGTGAGGTTATCTCATTGATTGTCATGGTCAACCTTAGAATAAGTACTAATGGTCAACTGCAAGTGTCACCACGTTTGGGTGTACAGTGATGGATAAGGTGTACAATAGTCTATTCCTATTGACGTAGCACTTATGATCGACGGATGATGGAACTTGTGCTTATTAAGGCACTGGGTATTGCGAGTAATTGCATCGTAATACTTAAAGGATTAAAAGTATAGTTTAAAAAAAACTTTTAACTTGTCATGCTATACCTATCTATTATTATCAAAGTGTATGTTACAGTGTTGAATAAATGAACGCTGACATAAATTGAAAAAATACAAGATTAATTGGTCCCAATTTTTATAAAGAAAAATATTTAACCATAAGTTATAGGTTATAGGTAATTTATTATTATTATAAGTACACAAATATTAATTTATTAAATAAATAAATTATCTATAGTGGGATTATAAATTCCCTAGACTAAACTGACAGGTGCTAATGTCAAACAACAATGTACTACTGTCAAACAACAACAACAACAATGGTAGGTAGTACCTGTCACTTTACTCCAGCGAATTAAAAATCCTCTATATATGTAGAATGACTTAAGTAAAAATCATCAACACAAGTTATAAAACTCACCCCGATAAAAAAATTGTAGGTAAGTATTCAATTACGCCGACTGTACACTAGCGAATAACAGCTGATCTATGTAAACAACACACTTCTTACTAATGAATATCAAACATCATTTATGTTTAATAAACAAAGCACTCAAATATCAACTAACTACCTAAACAACATTTATTCACGCTACTGCACAAAAATATAACTAAAATGATGAGCCAAAAATATTTATTAAAATAAACGAATGAGCTCGAAAGCCGAATGTAGAATGACTCGGGCACCTGCGCGTGCGCCGACCTGCGTGTCCCGAAACATGCACACTAACTCACTTGTTTTGTGTGCAGGCACAATTTTAGCACCTGTGTGCGTGTATTGATAAGATATGGGCATTGCAGACGCAGTGCACTGCAGATTTGTATTTTTAGAACGAATCTGTTTCATATCCATGCTAATGAAACAAAAAGAATTTATAAATTGCTTGTCACTTCACTAAAAATGTCGTGGTGACCCGGAGGTTACAGACCCGCTTGTTAAGCACCAGATTGCGGGTTCAAACCCAAGCATGTACCTACCAATGTGACTTTTTCAATTTTATATGTAGTTTTTTAGTTAATCTAAGACGCCGCTGACATACGGTGAAAGAAAACACCGTGAGAAAACCTGGACCTAATGTCTGATATCGCCAACCCACAGTGAGCAAGCGTGGCGACCAGTGCTCGTTCCTTCTCTGTATGAGAAGAGGCTTTTGCCCAGTAAGTAGTAGGACAGTTACAAACAATTTTTTTTTTATGTTTGTCACTTCACACGAGTTGTTAAATTACGAGTAGAATCACCGCAATGGATGGTGTTTAGTGTGGGCGGTGTGATAACAAATTGTTACTATTAATACCACAAAGCTTATCGCAAATATTAGGGAACTGGTCAGGGGCCTCCCCTCGTGATGGGGAGGTACTCGTATCTCCGTTATCATCATATTGATACATGTGTTGGTGACATTTAATGTCAGACTCAGAGGTGTCGTCACACAGAAATCGGATGGAGTATTGTCGCGAGCGTGTCCTGTAGAACTCAAGTCCATGGGTTTACTGTGCCACTGAGTCAGCAATAGGCATGTTGACAGCATCAATAAATTGCAAATCTAATTAGTCCGCCAGTTAGAGTTTTGAAAAATAATGGACTCTTATTTTTTCTTTTCTTAAATCTATGAATATTTGGAAAGATGAAACGCATCAAAACTCGAGAGTGGGGGCTTGTGACGTCAGAAGCAAGTAAAAATTGTACTTGCTTGTGACGTTTTGCCAATTTGAAAAGGGTCGTATTTTCGTCAATTTTGGTTTACGTAACAAAAGAAAAAATACGGGTCAAATATTTTTTGATAATCTAACTGACGGACTAATTAGATATTTTCAGTCAAATACCCTATTCACTGTCTAGATTTTTTTATGTCAAACCTCTATCAGCATCCCATTGCTGATAGAACCAAAAATAAAAATTACAAAAAAGGGCAAAAAAAAAAAAAAAACAATCTAGTGAAAAAAGAAACATATCGACGGCCGCAAAGAACAAAAAGACAACTGCATTTTTGCGAAATTCACTTTTTTACATAATTGAAATCAGAATTCTTTATTTTATCTAGTGATATTTTTTTTTCATAAAAAATCTCATTTTTTCCTTGTATTTTGTCGCGTATTTAAAGACAACTACACCTTTTTTTACAAAGTAACGAAGTACATACGCACATCTACAATTGTCCGTATGTACGTCGTCAAATTCGGCGCGTCGCATGCTGTAAACAAAGATATCAGTTACATGACCGTTTTATCACGGGCGGCGGGGCAGTTGACTTTTTTTAACTTGCATACTTAATTATTTCTACGACCTCAATTTTGTTAATCTACATTTCATAATACACATATCAAAAGTGTCTAGGGATAAAGCACATTTTAGCGAATTACTGCAAGTTCTTAAATTGTTTTTTTTGGACTCCTCATAGTTTCTTAGCTGCCTTTTCATAATATAAAAAAATAAAAGTTTTTGAATTTCGATTAAAAGTTGAAAATCTTCTGTCTAGTCGTTTTTTTATAAAATCCAGCAACGGTTTTGAAACAAAACCGGTACCATTTCTACCACACTTCTGAGTCAGATCAATATACATGAATGCTACTCGTAATATAGATAGAAGACGTCACTTGAGTTGAGAAAAAACGACCAGAGCCGTAGGAATGTTGGAAGCTGGCTCACGACAACGTACTGTGGCCATCGCTCTGGGTACTACGCAGAGTATAAGAAGTCACTTCTGGACACTACCGTATCACTGGCAGCGTAGCTGAGCGCCATGGAGGACGAACTCGCATTACCACAGGTAGACAAGATCTTTACATACAAATCACTGCTCGATAGAATCCTAAAATTAGTGCCATGATGTTAATTACGAGGGTTTATCGCTCTTCGTTCCACCTAGCCTTTTCCCAACTATGTTGGGGTCAGCTTTTAGTCTAACAAGTGTGGCTGAATACCAGTATTTTACACGGACTGACTGTCATCAGACCTCCGTAACCCAGTTGCTGGCAATGCTGATATCCTAAGGTTAGACCGGTTGTCAGATTTTCGGACTTCTGACTACCCGTAACGACTATCACAAGTATTTGTATACACCCGGGACCGACGGCTAAACGTGCTCTCCGGGGCACGGAAACTAAAATAAGATAATAATGAGAAATGTATGCTTAAGCACCATACGGCTACCGACAGCAAAAAGGAGTGAGGCGCGTCTTCGTGGACTACTGAACGCACAGTACAATAAATAATAAAGACATGTAAATACATTATTCAATGAAATATAATTTTATTTTTCTCATGCTGTGCAAGATGAGTATTCAAAGGCTTCATCGCTCTTCAGGGTTGTTAATAAGCGATCAAACTATTAGAAATCGTTTGCACAAACTTAATATCCATTTCCGAAGGCCGCTACGAGTGCCACCAATTGAGCCCTGCAATCGTAGGGCCCATTCACAACGGGCTCGTGAACACAGAAATTGGGCAGAAGAAAAGTGGCGTTATGTGTGCTTTTCTGATGAATTTCGCTTTGACGTGAGACCAGATACTAGATGTATACGGTATACGGTATTGGTGGCCCTCAGGATGCTAAAAACGTGGAACAATAATGATATGGCCGAGTATTTGAATCGGTGGAAGAACCGAACTATTTAAATCAGAGGCAATCTCAATGCACAGATTTACGCTGAAATGATTGTTTCGGATATTGTCATTTCTTTGCGGACCCAGTTGGGTGCTTTATTTCAACTTATGCTTGATAAAACACATCCAAATACCGCCAGAATCGTTAAATAACACTTGCTGAAGCTATCGTCAACGTCCTACGGTAGAAAAACAGACTGCCGATTGATCATTTTATACGACAAAAACCTTCAATAACTTAGTTTGTAATTTGATTATTTCTTGAAGAAAAGATTACGAAGAAATTATTTTTTGTTTAGTAAGTTTGATTATTGTGATAAAATAAGCTTCACTTACGTGTATTAACACGGGTTAAATTCCTTTGATCCTTCGCTTTGCTTTTGTGTGATTATAACTTGTATAAGATTTGATTATTTAACTGTTTTTGAAGATAGTAACTCCTTAGAAATGTTATTTTATCTGCAAATATTGCATTTTTGTTACTTTGTTATATGATTACGATGATTAAAAAAGAATCACTGACTAAGAATAACTTAATTCTTTTCTTGAACTCCAAAAGCTCATCATATTAATGGTAAATTATCTGCAATATCAATATCTGAACCTTTAGAATTACGAAGTAATTTGAGACAACTACAATATTTTGGTGTCAATCATACATACCCTTTAATTATTGTCGTAGTTAGATATATATTATAAAATAGAATAGCAATATCTCCTCATATATGTAAAATTATTTGGGAATCAGGAATTACAAAGTCCTACGTAGAAGCGAACATATGGCAGTTGACTCAGTTAGTTATTTATTTTGTGCGAAGTAGAAAAAGACATATGCCGTATTTCGAAAAAGAAAAAAAAAATAGTTAATTGACCTTCATTATTTTGTTAGAAATGCCGAATTAATTAACTATTGCAAATTTGAAGAAGCTAGCTTTGTTCTTGTAGAAGTTATTACATTTTCGCGTTAAAAACGCTCTCCTGAAAACTAGTGATTTTGTAGATAGCCGTTTGTTCTTTGCTGCCGTCGATATATTTGACTTATTACAGGTGAATCGATTTGACTCTTGACTCTGATTTTCATAATAACTTGTTGTAGATTTATTAACGGTATCATACACATGTCTACTATAATACCAATTCTACAAAATATAGCCATATTATAAAACTCCTAATTATATTCCCACAACACGTTTGTAGAGACTGGTTCAAGTTCAAGCTGTGCCCGCATACGGACAGGTGTTGCCACAGCAAAATAAGGAACAATACAGAAACACCATCTGCTCTGCAAATTCCTGAATAAGATTATGTTAAAAATAATGCGCCGATTTACGAGTCAGCTGTTGTAACAATGTTATACTTACGATACGTATATCGTGCTTTTTAATCTGATTGTACCAGTAGTTTGCATTTGCAGTGACTTATGTATATAAAGTTAGTCGGAAATGGTGTACCAATCAGAAAGGGTATTAAAGTACCTAAAGTAATGAATAACTTTCGTTCTACAACTTTCCCCAAAAGTCAATAGTTTACGAGAAATAGCTGTTCAAAGATTTCATAAAAAATACGCTAGAATCTATTTATCCACAATTATGATCAGCTGTGTTTAGATTTTAGGTCATATTTGTGGTCACGTATTCGCTTCATTTTCTAAATTCGTAACTAAAGTAAGAATGAAGAATTTATGAAAAAAACTAAAATAAAAATCATTAAATGATAAATTATATTTATTTCCGTAAACAAATCTGTTACAGATACTTTTACAAGTCAATTTTATATGTTTTTTTAAGACTAGATGGCGCCCGCCGGCATTTCCTGTCTGACTAGCTCTGAGAAGAAAAGCCGAAACAAACTCAGAGGTCAAGGTCTCTTTTAAAGTCCAGACATTGTAGTATAAAACTATGCGATTGTAACAATGTAGGGCAACGTCTGGAATGGCCTTTTGAGGAAAGAGCCATAGCAGGTTTGAGTCGACCTGTCCAAACTGACGGTACGCATGCATCAGGCAACGTTTTGCCTGGAAATAAAAATTATCAAATAAAGTTTTAAGTGGCCCGCGGATTGGGTACTAATCCGCGGTCCTTTCGGACTATCCCGCATTACGTACGATATAATACGAGAGGCGAAACGTGTGTATACAGAACTCAAGAACTAATTTATTCGAAATAGAATAAAATGATTTAGTTCTTTTTGAACGTCAATGTTACAATAGAATAGACAGCCCACAAAAGCGCCCGCCCTTCACCGCTTCCTAGTGTTTATGCTGTGAAGAAGAAACAGCGCAACAAACTCCCAGCAACACAGTTCAGTCTCCTGTGAAGTAGAACACCTCTGGATACCCCTTCGGGGACTATGAGAGGTTAGCTTATATGAGGATATTACTTCTTCGAGTTTTACTACACGAGAAAAGGTGGGGGAACATTCTTTATCTTAAAAAGCACACGGTACGAATTTAATATTTCTTGAAGATAGTAAACATTTTTATTATTATTGCTTTACGTATTGATGATCGGTATAGAGATGAGTTATTTGTTTTAAAACATTTTGTATGATAGCATTGTTTTTTTTTTAAGCTGAGATAACTGCCAGCGTCATTGTTTTGAGATACAACGTCACTTCGAAGTAATCCCGTGAATGCTGTTGAGAATTATATCCTAAAAAAATTATAAGGTTTTATTTTTGAACCAAGTTAATCTTTTTGTTCCTTTTT
Source organism: Amphipyra tragopoginis (assembly GCA_905220435.1). Taxonomy (NCBI): domain Eukaryota; kingdom Metazoa; phylum Arthropoda; class Insecta; order Lepidoptera; family Noctuidae; genus Amphipyra; species Amphipyra tragopoginis. The sequence goes on from HG992004.1 coordinate 27,773,834, forward strand.
TGCTATAAAGAATCTTTTGCAAGGAGCCATCAATAGATATAACTGTAAATAAGCTGTTCGTAACATTAAAACAGTTAGGTAAGTAACCAAAACCAAAATTTTCTGTACAAGTTGCATGATTGATTATGCACTCGACCTTATGGACATGGAATGGACACCTTTTTCTATTTCATTCTCAAACAAGCCATTTTTAACCGACTTCAAAAAGGAGGAGGTTCTCAATTCGGTTGTATTTTTTTTTTTTTTTTTTTTTTTTTTTATGTGTGTTACCTCATATCTCCGTCATTTATGAACCGATTTGAAAAAATCTTTTTTTGTTCGGAAGGGTATACTTTCCGATTGGTCCCATTTAAATTTTGTTATGATCAGACCATGAACTTCAGAGATATGGAACGGAACTCTTCGTCGGATCAAAGCAAAATTCTCAAATCACTAATATTGCTTTGTTTATATTTGTTGTTGGGAACTGACTACTTGAAAAGAGGAGAGGGTGCGTGTCCCCCCCTCCCCCCTTTGGAATGTTTTCATTATATCGTGTAAGGTATCATTTGAAAGGACTTTTTATGCCCGACTACGTCAAAGCCAAAAAGAAGGGTTATGAAGGAGGGTGTTAAAATTATGACACTAAAACGTTTTTAATAAAAAATAAACTTTAAAAAAAAGTAAAAACCGACTTCAAAGAAATACTAAAAGGAGTAAAATAATTACCATAATATAAAATTAACAGTTTCAGAAGTCGGTGCAACTCTACACTGAAGCAAATAGAAGCCACCGACTTCTGAAACTGTTAATTTTATATTATGGTAATTATTTTACTCCTTTTAGTATTTCTTTGAAGTCGGTTTTTACTTTTTTTTAAAGTTTATTTTTTATAGATGGTTGTCCTTATCGTGTCTTATAATTGGCTGAGGAATCTGTAATTTACACATTCCCACAACAATTTTATGTACTCATAATCACGTCTTCACTTAAATAGACATAACCTTATGTAGTAACAGGTAATCAGTACCAATACATTTCCTAGTATTCCTCAAAAGTTTTACTACGAAACGACCGATAATACCCTACAATAATTACTACAGGCCAATAGTTCTTGTAAAATTAAATACAATATTAAATTATTCTCGGTAAATACTATATCGAAGGAGGAAAACGCGGGTTACGGGAATCCACACCATGGTGCCTATGGTACTTGTATCTATTGTTATTTCGGTCCTAATTAGTCTAAGGTAGGTATCTCAGAGATGTACCATAGTTCGAATTTGATGTAAACAAGGATTTGTTTACAATGACCTGGAACAAAGGAATCATCGCAATATTGCAAAACATGGCGCTTTGCTGCGCAGTACCTACTATACTCATACATGGTAGTAAACATGTTTTCCCATGCAATATTACATAATATTGTAAAATTTCCATGTGATTTGATATTTTTATCTATTATATTATGTAAAATACAGCACGTAAAAGCTCATTGCGATCTAAATGCTACAAAAGCGCATTCAAATGACTATCATAGTGGGTAATCGTAGTATAATGTTAATATAATTAAACAGATGCTGCAGATATTACTTGTAGTACTACTACTATTCACCTCTTCGTATGTTATATTATTAGATAACTTATATGTGGGGAATAAGTTTGATGTTTTGCCAGCTTTTGTATAGAAACTATGTCAAACCGCCATGTTTATTCCTCAGATAATAGTTATCTGAGGAGGGAAAAATCGGCACTTAGTTTAGTAATCGTTTTTTTCTGTGTTATTTATGCTGATATACTTTTTTTCTTTCTATTGGATATTATAGAACGTAGTCATTATTAAAGTAAGGTTATTGAAATATTTTATGTAAGTAATTTGAATACAAGACTTATAATGCAATTAAATACTATAGCGCCATGGATGAGTATTTTTACAGGCGAGTAAGGCCACTATTATGTGAAAGTGATGGGAAAATAAAAGTATGCGCTAGTAACACATTTGGCGGATATGGTAATTAAATTAAAATTTTGCATTGTATTATTAGAAGAAGATATGATTATAGTTTGATCTTTGATAATAAATAGGTATGTAAACAGTAGCAAAGTAGTAGTAGCAAAGAAATATCAAACAGTTTGATATTTCTAAGCAACGATAAAGTTATGGGTACGTTTGGTACCAGACAGCTGCGCGCGCCCGCCCCTGAAAAAATGAATTGAGTAGACTTAAAAACCAGAAAGCATAGAACTACTTAGATGTTGTAGTGCAATAATTACATAGTCCTTAATTGTTTACTTGCCTTTAATATTATGTTGAAAACGATTAATTATGTCGTCAAGCAAATTAGTTAAGTCCACGGACGAGGCAAATAACTGGAAACTCCAACATTGATACACATAGCTTCAGAATATTAGATGACTAATTGACAAGATTTAACTACAATATAATTAACGAGACCCGGAAACTGGGAAACTTAGTGTGGGATGCCCCTGCTGCTTACTGGATTGATGATATGACAAGGAAGCTGGAATGACATGGATGCTTCAAACCGTGTAATCTACTGGTGACACAGATTAACCATAAATGGGTATTTCATAAAACAAAAGAAAAAGAAATCTAAAAAAAACTTGTTTTTCTATTTCTGAGTCATTTTAGAGCCTCGAGTTATCTGACTGCAAAGAGCGATATCGCGTTAGTCGTACCCGCCAGCCGTGTCTCCGTGATTTCATTAATTTATGCGGGGCATCGAAATGTTCACGCAAAAAAAAATGTTATTATAGCAAAAATTTTTTTTCTTATTTTTTACTGATTCCTTATTAGGTAGGTGGTTTAGATATGATCCATTACCGCTAAAGAATAAAAAAAAAAGTTTTTATTTTTTTTATTTTAATCAGGCTAAATCCCGTGCAAGGCCAATCTACACCAGTAGTAAATCATGTGGTTTTAAGGAATTACACGAATTCGTTTACACCCTGTAGTTTAATTATTGAAATATCGATTTAATTAATTGCTTAGTTCAAAATAAAATGAAGTGATAAAGTTTTCTTATGACAATGTTTCTTATTTTTTAGTAACCACTTGTGTGAACCGGCCCAGTTTATGTATATAGGGTGACTGGTAATTAGTGACCGATCCTTTAACACATAATTGTACTCCTGATAACAAACAACTTTCCCAAAGAAACATTATTTTAATTTTATTTACTTATTTCATTTAAAATTTATTAGTAAATTGTTACGGAATGGACGCGGCTCGTAATATGGAATAAATATTTTTTTTGTTTTAGAAGTAATGTTTTTTGGGAAAGTTGTTTGTTATCAGGAGTACAATCATTGTGTTAAAGGATCGGTCACTAATTACCAGTCACCCTATATATATCAATCACGATTTAAAGTCGCGCCAAACCCAATAGCAAGAAGTTTTACTTGCGCCAGTTGCTGCACTCCATTGCTCACTTAGGTGGTAAAACTTGTATAAGTCGACTTGCTGTGGGTGTGTCCACAGGTTTAAAGGCGGTTGGGGAAGTCAACTTGTCAATGGATTTGGCACTTTTGATTGTTTCTATCGTCCGTGTTTCTCGTCCGTGTGGTACTGGACGTAAAGAATAGCATTACCCCATCTCTTCCCATGGGTGTCGTAAAAGGCGACTAAGGAATTCACTAGAGGATGGGCAGCAGCGTTCTCTGAGTACTTTAACAACCATACTGCGATCGCCAACCCGCCTGCTAAGCGTGGCGATTATGACAAACACCCCAACATTGTTTGGGGGAGGCCTATGTCCAGCAGTGGACGTCATTCGGCTGAATGATGATGATGATTGTTTCTTTATGGCAGATTACTATGACTTAAGCGTGAATTACATAGAAACGACGTAAGGTGCTGGGGGCCTACTCCCTAAGTCCGTCAACGATGTTAGTCGCCCGTCCGAAAGTAGCCCGAAACGTAGAAGTGAACAAAGCAAGTGTCAAGTTCAACTTTTCGGACAGGCAAAAACACATCGGTAGTAGAGACAACTGACAAATCGTGTTGTCATTCATTCTTAGTTCAGGCCCCGAAATAATCGTATGTCCGTAGGTGATAGGGAGTAGGAAACGCTCGTAACTAAGGCCGAAACCACGGACTTCGTGCTTAGGGAGTAGACCGCCAGGCGCGGCGCAGGCGCGTCGCTTTCATACGTTTTGTCGTGCCGCTTCAAATCTTTTTCGTACAAAATGTATGAAATGCCGTTTCTATGTAATTCACGCCTTACAATGCGACTCTGAATCTGTCTGTATCCTTACCAATAATAAAGCAAATAGCCCATAGCTTTGTACAGTAGACCCTCTTATACGTTAGTAGCTACCACAGATAAAATTAGTTTTCGATTTCATGTATCCAGTTTGGCAATAAAAATTACTAACATTGGTAATCAAAACGATTCGTATTTGAACTGAATCGAGCATTAAACTCATTATATTTTTATGAAGTTGTTTACAAGCACATGCCTCATACTATTTCTGCATTGAAATTAACGCGAAACTCGATTGTATGCAAGGTTAGTCGGAAAGGGGGTAACTACTAATCCGAAATGGTATTAAAGTAACCAAATGAACAACTTTTGTTCTACAACTTTCCCCAAAAGTTGTAGAGAAATAACTGTTAAAAGATTTCAAAAAAAATACGCTAAAATCTATCTATCCTCAGCTATGATGATTTTAGGTCATATTTGTCTATCTATCCTCAGCTATGTTAGTGTTTACTTTTTAAGTCATAATTGGGGTCACGGATTAGAAGCTCCATTTTCTGAATTCGTAATTAAAGCATGAATATGTTTTTTTTTAAACTATAAGAAAACATATTTTACATGGAAATAAAAATTATCGATAAATGATGGAATCAGGCGTTACTTTGCGGAAATCCATGACATACAGAAATGCAAATAAAATATCTAGCTTTAATTCCGCTGAACAAGATCGCTAGTTTGGATGCAGTATGCAGCACCACCCTCCCGCCCGCCCACAAGTATATGCACATGCAGAAAGAGTGAAAAAATAATGCCACATGCAACCAAACCAATACATGACACGTGTTTCGCCCCTGCACGGGGCATCCTCAGGATATGTTGACTCCTCGACCGCTAGGACGCGAAAAATTTCGAATTTTGAAGTTTTAACACTTACATTAAAACAGTCATCCGTGGTACTTTAAATACCTCGCTCGCGGATTAGTACCCCCTTTCCAACTAACCTTGTATAGTCATTTTTGCTGTCGCCACCTGTCTTATTCGTAGCTATAAAACCAGAAGCCAAGCATTTTTAATCAGCTAAACGCAATGTAATTATAGCATTTATCCTCAGCTGTGATTGATTATAGTAAACGCTATGTTCCTTGCATAATAACACTATTTATGTATCATATGTGTTAATTATCGAAACGGCTTGCGGTCAGGAGATTTTAACCGCAACGATCTGTCCTGTCTGCACGGCTATATTATAATTACTCATCAACAATAAAACTTAGCAACTACATAAGTTCCTCGAGTTATTTATAGAATTCTATATAAAGAAACACATATACATTATTTTCAATAGTATCTAAGACGCTAATACCTACTTCCGTTGCATTTCCTGTGCAACTGAATCATTATTTTAATTATACTATTGTAATTATTTTAGCTATACTTTATTTTCCATCTATTTCCTCTGAAATTGCACCTAGTTGCATAACTTTATTTTAATTAATTCTTCGTATTGTTCTGGGATACCTGTTGTTAAATCATAATGTATAATTATCAGCTTCAGAGGATATTATAAGTAATTATTTATGATGAAATTTTGTGAATATGGCTAAACGCTGAGGTTCTGACGACGCTAAAATAGGGAACAGGACAGTGCTATCAGCAATATCGATGCGAGAAGGCCTAATTCGCCGACACCAATCAAGCAGTTCTTGCTTCACAAGAGAGGCCTATAGCCAGCGGAATACTATGGCAGGCACTTGATTGAAGGAAATACATACATACTACTCACCCCTGCAATCCTTGAAGGGGTAACCAGAAGTGTTCTCCTATTTTAGGAGTCTGCACACTCACGTTTTGCTGGTATTAAATCCCATGTAATAGATGGCGACTCTATAGCCATTCTACGGGCAAACACCTTCGACTCACTTGCCCCGCAACAGAGGGGAATTATATTCATAATCCAATCACTTTTATTTGTGTGCATTATAATAAACAGTAACTGTATTTTATTTTGTTGGCACTCACTAACATTATTGGAGGAGTAACAAAGGTAAAAATATTTTTATATCACATTAACATTTTTATAACTAAATTGCGTAAGCGATGAGAGATCATGATGTAATAAATTGGAGTAGACTAGACACTTCAAAAAAATATCTATTTCTGAATGAAGATGAAGAAGTATGAAAAATTGCGCACACGCAAGGCCAATGCTATAATTACAAATAGCGAGTTTACAATCTCGGTCTGTTCTCCGAATAATGTGAAATGTTACGGTTACAGATGTTTACGAATATTTACAATCTTGACTCACCGTTTAGTGCAGATTTCTTCAAAAGTGCTAGCCGGTAGCTTAGAAATTTCGATACATTGCAAAATATGTATATGGATGTACGGGAAATCATCATAAACGCTTTAAACCACGTTTATAAAATAGATGACAAATTCAAAATGATAACTAAAGTAACTACTCATAACGTACCGGATATCGTGTTGTAGTACATGAGACCAATTCTACTAACAAAGTTGTTAAGAATTGCAATAGAACTGCAGCTCAACCACGGCTACGTGACTTTTTTTCAGTAAAGAATCGCCCACTTTAACCCACTGATGTTTATGATCCACACTCCATCCTAGGGATGCCCAATACGATGCAATATATCGGAGTATAGATATCGATATTCCGTATCGATACACGGCCATACGATTCGCGTAGATACAATTGTATTCCTACAAAGATGTCGCATCAAGGTATGGTATCAAATTATGAATTTCACATTATAAAATAATCATTTCTACTGTCATGTCACTAACACTGGACATTGTTATTAGTAATTTAAACAAGATAATTTATTCAAAACTTGCCAACTTTTATTTAGATTTGTGGGTTGTTTTAGATTATTTTATTTAGATATTTCTTTTATTTAGATTTTTAGGTAGGTGTAGATAGATTATTTTATATAGATTTTTGTAGATACCGCCATCTATGATTAATAAAAGTTTAGTATTGTATACAAATTATTATTTTTGCTTGGTATAAGCGAATCTCACTTGCAATTACTGTGAATTACCATTGACATTTATTGAAACTGCTCATAGTCTTGAGTGTCACCCTAGTTTTTTTTTTGTTATTGATTAGGTACTTTGTTATTAAGAATATTTCCTAAATTATTATATGTATAGATATAATATAATTTTTTTGCCTTAAAAACATCGTATGTATCGACACAAAGGGATATGATAATATCGTTTCGATACCAGCGCTTACGATACGATAATTATATCGATACAAAAGATTTTTTGGGCACTCCACTCCACATCGCCACCGTATGCACTGAAATGTTTATAGTGAGCCCGTTAGAGCTAATGATCATATTGCGGTTATGGCCAGTTGGCCATATGGCCGGGCCACACGATTTGCGTTATTTATTGGATGTGTAGCAACATCAGTCGATGATTTAGTTCCAACACTTTTTGGCTGGTATTTTTTTTTTTTTATTTTTATTTTTCCTCTGTTAGGAAAGCAGGGGCCCAATTCTCCTAAATCTTGATAAATCACAACCAAACCAAGGCCGAACCGTTCATTCAGACAGTTCTCAATTTCAAAAGCTGTCGAATTGTTTGACACAAAAAATAAAATCAATCATTTTGAAAGTTTTCGAAAACAAAAACTGACTGACGGTTGTGGTTCGATTGCGTTTGGCAACAATTTATTTTAGGAGAATTGGGCCCCAGTATATCTCATGCCCTCACAAATGGTCGAACGTTAGATATTAACATTGTTATATAAAACTGTCCCATCTCAGCACATTGCTACACATTTGCGTAAAGACTGAAAGGAAATCGTAGCACGTGGTGTTAGGCCGGTTTTCCACGGCTCCCGACAACACGACAAAATGTGGTCACAAATCCAAGTGATTGTTCATAAATTGTTTATAAATTGTTTAGAAATAATAGGTTGGGGAAAAAGTTTTTTCGATTTTTTTAAGAAAATTCAAAACACTTTTTACTAGAGTTTATTTACATTTAACTAAAGTATGTAGGTACCATTTTGTTCGATAACTTTTTGCCATCTTGTAGGTAGGGACATGATCCCATTGCTATATAAATTTTGGGACTTCTGATCAAAATACCGCGACAAGTGGTTTTGGCAGTCCTCTCGTGATGTTAACCTGACACTGCCTAAAGAATTCTGAAGAGACCGAAACAGGTGGAAATCTGAAGGTGCAAGGTCAGAACTATACGGCGGATGCATTAACACCTCCCAGCCAAACTCTCTTAATTTTTGCTGAGTGGCTAAAGATGTGTGAGGTCTAGCGTCATCATGATGAAAAACCACACCCCTTCTGTTGATTAATTCCGGCAGCTTTCTCTCAACTTCTTGCTTTAATCTCATCAGTTTTTCGCAGTAGAGTTCAGAATCGATGGTCCTGCCTGGTGGTAACAGCTCATAATGAATAATGCCCTTCCAATCCCACCACACACAGCATCACCTTGTTGCGTGTTAACCCGGGTTTCGCTACAGTCTGTGAAGCCTGACCGGCCTTTGACCACGACCTTTTTCGCACGTTCTTATCGTACGTGATCCACTTTTCATCACCAGTTATCAGCTTCTTCAAAAATGGTTCGGTTTCAATACGTCGTAATAAAGAATCACAAATGAGTACACGGTTCATTAGGTTTCTTTCAGTGAGCTCGTGAGGTACCCAAATATCGAGCTTTTTTGTGTACCCAGTTTTTTTCAAATGAACCAAAACTGTTTTGTGGTCAATTCCCAGTTCTTCAGCTACGTCGTAACTACTGATATGATGATCTTGCTCCACTTTTTCAAAAATGGCATCCATTTTATCCGTAATAGGGCGACCAGAGCGATGTGCATCTTCGACATCAACATTTCCGGATTGAAAACGCTTACCTAAACCAAATTTGTGCTACTCTCACAGACACTGCACTAGGTCCATAAACATCGCAAATCTTTTTCGCGGCTTGCGTTGCATTTTTACCTTTTTTGTAGTAAAATTTTAAAATGTATCGAATTTCTTCATTAGATTCATTCATCTTGACGGTACGAAAAACAAATGAAAATCACACATTTTCATAATTTGAATTTGGAGTTATGTTCTCTAAAATTTAAACTTTCAATGATACCAAAACCATACAGATACGAATAGTATAGCCAAAGAAATTTTATTACAAGTTCATACATACTAAAATGCGAAAAGACTTTTTCCCCAACCTAATATATGGTGATTGGAGTCGTCACCACATTTCGTCGTGTCGTGTGCTGTGGAAAAATAAATGGCCTTACATCTCTACTCTGAGACGTGACGTTAGACAGTTTCTGCAAACCACCATGGAAATAGACGGGAAGCCTATAATAAACTTATTAATATGTGTAGTGCGCCTGAGGGCAACATACTTTTAAATTCGAAGATATTAAATGTTAACCACCTACCTAAACTGGGTCATAAAAGACACAATATTAATCAGAGCAATTGTGACAAATTGCGAGATTGCTCTTAATCAACACTGCAAGCGACCAAGGGTCTTTGTTGCAGAAGATTTCGACGAACGTTATTGACCAAATATTTAAATCGCTACTATCAGTACATAGTATAAAAAAACATTAAAAAAGTTAAAACCGACTTCAAAAAAAAAACTAAACGGAGCAAAATAATTATCATTTAATAAAACTATCAGTTTCAGAAGTCGGTGCCTTCAATTTGGTTCAGCGTGGATTAGCACCGACTTCTGAAACTGATAGTTTTATTAAATGATAATTATTTTGCTCCGTTTAGTTTTTTTTTTTGAAGTCGGTTTTAACTTTTTTAATGTTTTTTTATTTTATACTTTTTAGTGCCACAAATTACAATTACAATAGTGTACAAATTCTCGGACCAGCACTACAACTAGAACGTCGTCCACATACGATTTGTGTACTTTTTCTGTTGTTTTTATTGATTTTTCCAAAAGTGCTGCACCAATTTCAATAAAATTTATATGGGACCACCTCTGAAGTATAGGCTACCAAACAAAAAAAGAATCATCAAAATCCATTCATAATTCGGGGAGATATCGCGTAACAAACATACAAAAAAAAAAAAAAAAAAAACATTCAGACGAATTGAGAACCTCCTCCTTTTTGAAGTCGGTTGAAAACAAAGTCACTTCCCGCTGTCTGTCTGTCCCTATGTATGCTTAGATCTTTAAAACTACGCAACGGATTTTGATGCGGTTTTTTTTAATAGATAGAGTGATTCAAGAGGAAGGTTTTAAGCTATAAAACGTACCCGAGGGAAGCCGGGGCGGGTCGCTAGTAATATTATAAATGCGAAAGTAACTCTGTCTGTCTGTTACGCTTTCACGCCTAAACCGTTAAACCGATTTTGATGAAACTTGGTACAGAGGTAGTCTGGAACCCGAACAGGGACATAAACTACTTTTATTATGCCGAAAACCGCGAAATATCTACGCAATAAATGATATTAACGCGGGCGAAGTTGCGGACGACATCTAGTATCTAATAAATGTATATTATACCTTAAAGATCCCCAAACTCAAAACTCAAAAACTCATTTATTCAAAATAGACTAGAATTACTTAGTTCTTTTTGAACGTTAGTTTTACAATATTATAGACATCCCACAAAAAGCCCTCCCTTCACCGCTTCCTAGTGTTTTTGCTGTGAAGAAGAAACGGCGCAACAAACTCCCCAGCAACACAGATATGTCTGTCAAGTGAATAAATTAATTGACTCTATACAACGAAAATCAACAAATTTTTTACAATAATAAAATTATGCAATTACAGGTAAAACAAAAATTAAAAGCAAGATAAGTATATAAATCAATTCTGTATGAATTGGGCCAAATCACAATCGTATCCAACTAATATAGATACATACACAAACCTACATCTAAAAACTATTGGTTACCAGGGAAGCCACATGTGCAGAAAAGAACTAGCGCCACACGTCCCTATCGTCAACATAGTCGTTTATCTTATAGTATGCCTTTTTAATAAGAACTGATTTAACGTGAGATTTAAATTTGCCATCAGTGAGATCCGTAATTGACTTGGGAAGCTTGTTATAAAATCGAACACAGTTTCCTAGGAATGACTTATTCGCTTTGGATAATCTAAATTTAGGGACTACTAATTTATGTTTGTTCCTAGTATTTATATTATGAACGTCGCTTTTTACACTATACATTGGCAGATTTTTACGTACAAACATAATGTTTTCAAAAATGTAAAGGGAAGGCATCGTCAGAATATTAATCTCTTTAAAGAAATCTCTAAGGGACTCCCGAGGACCCATATTATAGATCGCGCGGACTGCCCTCTTCTGTAATATAAATATCGAGTCGCGATCGGCCGCTGCCCCCCACAGCAGAATACCATAAGACATAATGCTGTGGAAGTACGCAAAATAAACAAGTCGGGCAGTAGGTATGTCAGTTAGCTGTCTAATTTTTCTGACTGCAAAAGCAGCAGAACTTAACCTACTAGAAAGGGCAGTTATATGAGCTCCCCACTGTAATTTGGAATCTATTGTTATGCCTAGAAATACAGTTTGATGTACTATATCCAGTTTACTGCCGTCAAGCGTTATGTTTACTCCTACATGGGGAACGTTTGGCAATGAGAACTTCAGACATTTCGTTTTAGTCGCATTTAATAACAGATTATTTGCAGCAAACCATTTCGATAGAGCGGATAAACAACTATTTACATTTAAAAGATCTATGTCTTTCCTATTGATTTTAAAAATAAGGGAAGTGTCGTCCGCGAACAAAATTATGTCAGATAGTGCCGACATCATGTAAGGAAGATCATTAATATAAGCAAGGAATAGAAAGGGGCCCAGAATCGAGCCCTGTGGCACGCCCATTTTTACTAGAGACCCTGAAGATGTTATGCCAGATATGCCTACTTTTTGTTGTCTTTTGGAAAGATAGGATAACACCAGTTCCAGAGGACGTCCACGAATCCCGTAGTGACTTAACTTACAAATGAGCGTTTTATGATCCACGCAGTCAAAAGCCTTGGAAAGATCACAGAAGATGCCAACAGCATCCTGCGACCCTTTCCAAGCCTCCAAGATATGAGTGACTAATTTCGCACCCGCATCTGTCGTCGATCTACCTTTCGTGAAGCCAAACTGTCGATCGTGTAAAATCCTATTTTTATTAAAATGAGACAACATCTGTTCAAGCATAATTTGAATGAAGGGTTAAGCAGAGAGTAGAATATACCCACAGTTAGTTGATGAGGACATTAGGTATATGTCCCGATAGGACGCTAGTATACGTGACTGTGTGTACGTACATTTATTTACGTATTTAAATAATAATGCAAAATTACTTATGCCGGAAACCCAATGTATGTAAAAATTTGATTTATGTTAAGTTACTTTCGGCCAACGGAGAAATGTATGGTGTGTAAAAGTGAAAACATTTTTTCACTAATATCTAATAGTAAACAAATTATGTAGGTAGATAACCTAATTTAATTTTATGCAACAATGCAGGCAGGAAAAAAGTGGTTTTCCTTATAATAATGGCATACGCGAAAATGTTAAATTATTTTATTTGTTTGTCCAATTTTTTTTTTTTTATTTATTACTAATCCTTCGTTTGGCCGCCGTCTCGCCTGATGTTAAGCGATGATGCGGTCTACGATGGAGCACGCTTGCCCAGAAGAAACCGATTCACTCGTGACTTGAAGACACCCAGATTGTAGCTATCAGGGAACACCCACTCGGGCAGCGCATTCCACTGTTTGGCGGTTTTCACAATGACAGTGGAATCAAAGCGCTTCGTTCGTACCTAGTACCTACCTACATAATTCCATTGCGTACCTACATCTTATACATTTTATAACCTATTTGGACCTGCGCTCTGTACTAAATTATTAATAGGTACAAAGTTGTTTTGCTAAAATTTGCTATTTTGAAGTTAAGTTGGAAAAGGGGTACCTACTAATCCGCGGGCCACATAAAGTATTTAGGTATCACTATTTTACATTTTACTATTTTACAGCAATGTTTTTCAAAATTTGTTTATTTTTATTTCCACGCTTCTGTTTCAATATTCAATAACCCTATTTAATTACCAATTACATATTTAATATAAATTAATTATAATAAATGTAGCTACTAATTCGTGATTCCAAAAATTACCTTAAATGTAAACACAGCTGATAAAAAAGTCTTTGAACAGCTATTTCTCTAAAACTATTGAGTTTAGGGGAAGTTGTAGAATAAAAGTTATTCATTATTATGTGTACCTACTCTAATACCCTTTCCGATATTACGTAACGTAAGGCTACTGGTGTTATTTTATTTTCAAAACTAGTTCTTGAGTTGTATTCCAGGTGTTGTTATTTAATTACCTCAACCCACATGTGACACCAATACTTGAGTACATTATGTTATCTTAATCACACAAACTCGTAACGTTATCGAGGTGGCGATCGTAACCGAAGGACTAATTAATTACGTTTTTACGAGTTTGGGTCCATTCTACCTACCCGCCATTAGGGGTGTTGACCTGGCGTGTTACTTACGAACTTATGAACAGCCGCCTTTTATTGCGGGCCATATTGTCAGGGGTGCGACGAGGTTAAAATTTACTTGTTTTGTAATTAAATAGTACCTACTGAAGCTATGGTTGGTCGGTAATATCGACCTTTTCGAAAAATAAGTATTAAATCAAGTTTAAATGATGCTTCGCGAAAAATTCGCGTCCTAGCGGTCGAGGAGTCAACATATCCTGAGGATGCCCCGTGCAGGGGCGAAACACGTGTCGTGTATTGGTTTGATTGCATGTTGCATTATTTTTTCACTCTTTCTGCATGTGCATATACTTGTGGGCGGGAGGGTGGTGCTGCATACTGCATCCAAACTAGCGATCTTGTTCAGCGGAATTAAAGCTAGATATTCTATTTGCATTTTCGTAAGTATGAAATCGTAAATAAGAATCATTTAAAACATAATTTAAATGCAGCCAAACAGATAAACTCGAACTCTTCATTGTATACAAGTTGTAACATAAATAAATGTACAATCTCTTAAGGGGTCACTGTACTCATCATTATGAACAACTTTTACTATGGGACCAAATCTAAAATCGCGAAAAAAAACAGGTTTTCCCTATATTGTGACGAGTTATGCGAACATTAGGAACAGCTGTTTTTTTTTCCGCGATGTCAGGTTTGGTCCCTAAAAGTTGTTCATAATGATGAGTACAGTGATCCCGTAAGAGGTTGTACGTACATTTAATTATGTTACACCTTGATTATCGCTATCATATTATCCTACAAACAAATCAATATATGTGTACAAAACAGCAAATTGCCAAAGAGCCTAAAACTATAATTTGGCTCAAGTGATATTTAGATGACTTCTAGAGCTAGGAAGTAAACTAGTTTCCAGATAACTATCGCACTAAACAAGACAAGTTTGGATTCGCGATGACATTTACATAAACTACTAGTTTTACTTCTAATTCTACGCAATAGTAGATACACGATTATCTAACGAAGTGGAATAGAATTTGATTTGGAATTACTTCCCCGCTCCGATTGATATAACAATTACCTTGTAAGTTACTACTCATTACATTATTTATTATTTACAAGGAAAAATGATAAAGGATTTTCTTCATTTATGCTTAAACTAGCTTTCGCCCGCAGCTTCGCTTGCGTGAAATTTTGAACCCGTTAAGTGACGATTTTCCATACAAACTTTCATCCCCTATTTAACTCCCTTAGGGGTTGAATTTCGAAAAATCCCTTCTTGGTGGATGCCTACGTTACAAAAGGAACCTACTGTCAAAATTTCAAGTTTCTAACCCCAGCGGTTTAGGCTGTGCGTTGATAGATCAGTCAGTCAGCTTCTCCTTTTATATGTATAGATTTTAAAACAGTAAAAGAGTTTTGGTTCAGAAACTTGTGAAATGTTAGTTTTTCACCGGTGCTGGAGCCCTCTCACGTGTGCAGTTATGGATTGGTATTGAATGCACGTTGAGCATGGTCGTCTATTAATCACGTGGTGTTTTTTGAGCACCCTCCCTCCCCTCCTAGCCAAAATCACGTGTATGTTTGACGATCCCTTATAGGTACGACGAGTTCTAAGACCGCGGAAAGAAAACCCACAGCTTACATAACTATCTGCCGTCCTGTCTATGCTTGCTCTACTTTTTTTTTGTTCTGTCTTAAAATGGTGTTATTTGCCTGTTACGTTCCACGCTGAGGTAGGCTCTATCATCGCCGAAGCCGCTTACAATTCTCATGGTCCTCCATCATCGACCTCCTTTTTCCCATACTTTCACGACATAAATTCTTTACTCTTTATATATCCTTATGAAGCAATCCCACGGAGTTGTCGACCCTATTCAAACAAGGGCTAGTTGTTGACCCGCGCGTGCGTCACACACTGTTTGTTTCACCCTCGAGGTGACCACGCGTCATCCTCTTGATGAGACAGGAGTGCCTGTGTACTCAATACTGGTATAATGACGAAGTAGATTTTGTTGATGAAGAACCATGGAAGACGGTGACTTGAACGAAATCCTTACTAGAAAAAGGTGAAGTCGAAAGTCAATGAGACGTTTTAATTGAGACGAAACTCGTAATTATTGGAAAAGACTACAGTTATCTAAATAATAGATTTCTGTAAAGAAAGCAGGCAGTAATGTTGTAGTCTTAGCCTTAATTAAGAGCTAGAACAAATAAAAAACTTTTTATTGAATTTTTTTTCGTTTTTCCGACATGATTTTTATTTGGTGATGTTATCTTCTCGATCACATTGTTGTGTGGTTTGAATAGAGCCTACACTTAAACTTGATTAAAATAATATAATTAAAGTTAATTTCCATGTTCGTTCAACAAACGCATAATCTAGAGATAACATTGTAATTATTTATGCGTCTACATCATTATCTTATCACCTAATTAAAACGGGAGAAAACATCACAAGTGGGCCCTTAGTAATAAATGTATAAGAGTAGATACATAAATAATTAATATTCGAATCGCTTAAGTATTTGAATTAAGCTAAGGTGTTGGTATCGCCGTGTTGGGACAGCATATGAAGGAAAGACAGGCGGATGACTGATAAATCAGTGATCGGAAAAGGGTGAGCTAATTTACCTAAACTTCAAAGAACAGAGACAAAAACTGGAGACTTCCTTACGACAACATTTTTTTTCGTGAAAATTATTCCGGGTTTCGGGACATCACTAAAGTACATTTAATATTACTAGTACAGAAAACAATTAAATTCGTTTCCTATTTTTGTTTCTCAAAATTGTCAAAAAACCAGATGACACGTTTTTATTGTTTTTAAAAAGAGATTGTTTATTGTTTTCAAAAACGGAGATTGTCTTTTATTTTTTGAAAACAAATGAAAGAAAATCTACGAGAAAATTCTCCCGAAAAAAAAAGGTGTTGTAAGGAAGTCTCTAGTTTTTGTCTCTGTTCTTTGAAGTTTAGGTAAATTAGCTCACCCTTTTCCGATCACTGCTGATAATGCATAAGATCAAGCGAAGTGGATATAGAATAAGCCGGAAAGCGGAAATTGCAGAAATGGACATGATATCTTCCCAAGTAACAAAAGCTTCTATAACCAGGGTGTTATAACACCAAATAGTGATATAGTAAGCCTATAGTGGTAACCATTGTGCCTGCTTGTACTATAAAGGTTTTTAAAAGAGCGTTTTGGTTCTATAAGATTAAAGAGCATTTAAGTTCTATAATTTAGCTCTTAGAACGTTTACAGGACCATACAAAAGAATCTTTAAAGTGTTGCACTGTAATAGATATGAAAAAAGCGATTATGGTACTATTTAGTACTATAGACGACCTTTCTGACACTTTTATGTATCTATTTTGCACTAATAATGCGTAAAAATAACTTTTACAGTACTAGTATTGTAGAAGTATCGAAAACATTATTACAGTATCAATCTGCACTATAAAAGTACCTTGCACAACCATTACGTAACCTTTTAGCTCCTTAAAAGCTCCCTCAACATCGCTATGGCGCTAATTCTGTAAAAGTCATGAAAACTCTTCTATAGTACTAAATAGTACCATAGCGACTCCTAATGCACTACTAAGGTACTAAATCGTGACATAAAAGCACTAAAATTAATAATTAATGGACTAATTCGTTTTCGGTGAAAATGGCTGCTGTTTTTACGCCATGATAGCACATTAGCAGCACGGCTGGAGCCAATGTGTACTATAGCGGCCATAGTTGGGACAAGTCCTTATTTTATTAATTTTAATTTAATTAAAACACGAAAATTAGGGGCGCATTGTCAAATTTGAAATCAGCATAATTATTTTATCGATACAATTATTTTCGCAAGTGCAAGTTATGGCAGAATTACGATCCATGAATGTTTTGAAGTTGTCCTTTTTATTACATGTTACGTTAAGCAACAATTACCGATATTTTTCACAACACGAACAAAATGTGTGATAAAAAAGATCACTGGAATCGTTTACGGTGCAAAATAGCACTATAAAGATGTTTTGGTTACTTTTATAGTGCAAATTTGTGACATAAACGATGCAGAAACACTATTTTAGTACTAAAAAGCGTTTCTCGACACTTTTACTTTTCAACTATAGAGCTGATTTATCACCGTGAGAGCCTGTATGTAATGCTTATAGAATAAATCAGTGATAAAACTAGGGCCTATTTGGGGTTCTGTAAACGTTTACAACACCATTATAGTACTAATCATAAACACTAAATAGCACGCTCCAAAACGTTCTCAGGACTTTTATAGTACCAAATTTTGTTACTTGGGTTATTTGTACCGTGTGATGCCGCACGTAAAAATAGCACTACCCCATCTCTTCCCATGAGTGTCGCAAAAGGCAACTAAGCGATTCACTAGAGGATGGGCAGCAGCGTTCTCTGAGTACTTTAACAACCATACTGCGATCGCCAACCCGCCTGCCAATCGAGGCGATTATGGTAACCCCCCCTCCCCCCCTCCAACATGGCTTGGGGGAGGCCTATGTCCAGCAGTGGACGTCTTTCGGCCGAATGATGATGATGATCTATCTTATCAATCTATCAGCCCAATGCATAACCCTCTCCAGAAAAGGAAGTCACAACACGATGTTGATCCTAAAAGTCAATAACCTCAAAACTACGAATGCCGCAAACATTCACGATAAGTATTTTTTCCTGCTACGTGGTCACAGCAGTCATAATCAATAATTACCGGAATCGCCTAATTACCCAGTTTATTTTGGGGTCACGTCATTAGGGAGGGGGTCACAGGAAGGGCGTATCAACACGTGGTCGTTCTTTGTGCCCGTCTGTGGGTCACTGGGGCTCCGTGACGTGTCGGGCACAAAGATACATCTTATCTAGAACATTGAACTTGGTCACAAAGTACGTGGTTAGTAGATAAGGATGTTTGCGAATGTTGTCTGGTTGGTAGACGAAAAGTGACGTAGCAAGGGATAGTTTTTCAGTCCCTTGACTACGATGGGGCCTTGGACGACTTAAACATTAATTAATGACGAGTGGAGACGGTTTGTTTTTACGATCGGAGTGTTTTTACCTATTATTATATGCAGTCCGATGTGTAGTTTTCATCTATATCTGTTTTTTAATTATTCTTTCACATTTATGAAACTTTGATCATGTTTATATTATGGGCTACTGAAAACACAAATAAGATCCGGATAAACAAAATATTTCTCTATTTTTTCTTCTTCTCTCGTGTCAGCACGAGCTATACGAAAACAGCTCATGCCGTGGTGAAAAGATTAGCCAGTCAGCAAGGTTGGTAGCGGGGCTGACTGCCCAGGGTGCGCCGGATGTACATAAGTATCGTCACTCGTAGAGGCTCTTTCCATGCACCCCATTTCTATTATATTATATTATTCATATTTCGCTACTAAGAACTAAGAAGCTTAATGATTTAATTTAGATTCATATCTTAGCAACGATTCTGTAATACATTAGGTATATAGAGTATAGATTAAAATCTACCAAATGTATTTAAAATGTCAGCTGAACGCACGTTGTTGTTTTTTTTTGCTGGTTGATTTTGAATATTCACAATATATTCACAAACAAGTAAAGGATATAAAAATAAATATCTTTTTTTTTAATATTAATATCCATTGGGAGTAATGGGTCACTGTCAATATACAATACAATAGGTCTGATAACGTTATCGATACGTTATCGCAGTGACACCATTTCGGAACTAAAAATTGTATTGATTCTCTTTATGTAGTATGTATCGGAACTAGAGTATAACGATATCAATGCGATATCGGAACAACAGAATGTATAGAGCTGTCAAAACAAATGCATTAAATGGAGAAGTTTTTTTTTATTATTTTTCTGAATATTATAAACTGTCTCGTTGGTCTAGCGGTCGCAAACGCGACTGTTGAGCGTGAGGTCCGGGATTAGATCCCCAGGTCGGGCAAAGTGTTATTTGGTTTTTCCGTGTGGAATTTGTCAGTAGCAGCCCGGAGTCTGGATTTGTGCCCGGTTGATGGCAATAGGCTCGCCCCCTATTACATGGGACTTAAAACATAACGGTGAAATGAAGGTGTACTATGCACCCCTGCCAACCTTTTGGGGAATAAGGCGAGATGATAAGTTTATGAATATTATAAAGTATGATAAAAAATATGTTCAAAGATCATTTTATAGAACATACACATTTTTCTTCAATCATTGTAATTCTTAGAAGTTTGTATCTGATAGAAGATTAGAATGTGTTCAAACAGCTATATTGATCGATTGGTTCTTAATTTTCTTCTCGAAATACACGTGATCGATTTTCACTTGTTATACGGCATATATTTTCGTATTGTAATACGACTATTAGGTAAGTCTTTTCTATGAATATCTTAGTAAGTATTCTAGGCTTACATTTGCCTGACTGTATTATTGATAAAACGTTCCTGGTAACTCTATTTTATTATTCATCAGATAAGCTGAATAAAGTAGTGGCAGTCTAGCGGTTAAACGCTTGCCTTACATGTATGAGGGTCTGAGTTCGATCCCGACCCCCACCTTTGACTTTTAAGCCAAATAAATATAACAATTGGTCACTACTCTACTTATATGGTCATAAGGGTATTGACAGTAAATAAAATTAAGCACCAAACTGCGATTAGTCAGGATTAAACTCAACCCCCCTTATTACAAAATATGGTTTAAACCAAGACTAAGGTAAACCCAGGTTTAAAATATACCCATCTCTTTCTTATGACATGTAACAAAAAGAGACGGGGCTATTTTAAAACCTAGGTTCTCCTTAGACCATTTTTTGTAATAAGGGGGATTAGCTTATTTATTAATTTTTTTATGGGAACGTTTTTGATATTACTAATAGTGATACTTTTAATGACAGTAAATAACAGCCAAGAATGTACTAGTGTTTTTTCAATAAAGCTGCACAATTAGGTGCTTGCAAACTGTCAATGTTACCCACGATTACCCTTAATTTTTTTCTTTCTACCCGCACGTCTCAATGATATGTGTGCGACACTCGCTTCACCCCTCGTTCGCGACCTAATCTGATCGTCTTTGCTATTTTTCCGTGGAAAGTGTTTCAAAATTGCTATAACTTTAGTTAATGCGCCTTGTCTGAACTTTCGCATTCAAAACCTACGTAAAATATTGGCCATAGTGCTGTGAAGTGGACTTTGCTGTTTGGATAACACAAGTGGAAAACGAAACTGTCATCTTCTTTTTCTGTCGTGTCAGCAAGAGCTATACGAAAATAGCTCATGCTGTGGTGAAAAGATTAGCCAGTCAGCAAGGTTGGTAGCGGGGCTAACTGCCCAGGGTTCGCCGGACGTGCTTAAGTATCGTCACTCGTGGAGGCTCTTTTCATTCACCCCTTAAACTATCATTATGAGGTTAGTCTTATCCCTTTTACAGCGGATTCTGCGTACCTTTAATACAGGCGGATGTGCCTACTTATCGGTGAAGGCATTTCAGGCACTTTGAAACTATGCTAACCCGTACTAATCAATGTTGGTGAACCTGAAATCGAGAGTCTGGCAGAGCGTTTGCGGTTATTATACTACTGAGCAGTAATTCACTTTTTTTTTAAAACATCCGAAATACATGCTTTTGGCACTTTGGAATTGTTTTAATTTTTTAGCTCTGCGCTCTAACGCTTTGCCAGACTGTCTATTTCAGGTTGATCAACAGTGTTAGTACGGGTTATCATAGTTTCAATGTGCCTAAAGTACCTTCCCCAAATTCGTCATCAGCTCTCCAGCTATCTAAGCTGCTTTCTAATAGTAGAAAAACAATAGAATCTATAATACAGTCCACTCGGATTCTCTTACAGTCTTATGGCAGAAACAGTTTATTATTAAAATAATGTATGAAAATACTTCTTTTTTTTGTAAACTTTTGTTTACACAACGCTGCTGCTTTAAATTTTTAAATTAAATTGTCTACAGTAAATTAATTAATTACCTATGTTCTACGTGGTGGGCCATTACATATCGCTGATGCTTATATTAATTAATATAATTTATAGCTAAAATATGAATAGTTAATATACTAGTAGGTATGTGTGAGCCGCGTGGGGTTGAGGTCAATGGAGATATTATTATTATAATAACATTTGTCGTTATCAACACTGCGGTAGGTGAGATGATCGCAAATGAATACCAGTAACAGGATACATACTGGATAACGGGGTAATGTGGTGTATGATAAGCTAACGCTATGACACTAATTAGGCACTGTTTTCATTAATGACACAACAATCAGATAGGTCTGCTAAATATACATATACCAGCAAAAATATAAATGTAAAAAAGGAGCCATGTTCGGTAAATTATAGGTACAGGCATGAACAACGTCCTTTTATTGCTTTAAAATATGTTATTTTTCTTGCTACTATTATGTTCCTTGGTAAGTTTTCACACATGTCAACTATATTTGTAGTATAAAATATGCCAACTTGCAAAGTTGAATCTGTTAAGCTTGTATGTATTATGTTTTATGTTAAACTTTAAATGCAATTAATTGACTATTAAACCTTGCCAAATTACAAAATATACTAGCAAAAAACATAACAAATATATGTATAACGCAAGCAAGTGTTTAGATCAAATGGATTTTGTGTCTTATGAGGGTCGAAAGTAGTTAGAAACGGTTCGTGTAATATAATATAACACACGGCTAGTGGGTCGCCCTTTTCTTCACACCTTTTCTTCCTTTCTTTCACACTACCGTGTGTCTAGATCCTGGCTTTGAGTCTTCATCTACTTGGATTTTGCTACTTTGATTTTTTAAAGCGCAACTAGTATTTATCTTTTATAAATCAGGTACTTCTGAAAGTTCAAGATTAAAGTAGGATTTTTAATTCGCTGGTGTAAATTGACAGTTCTTACCATTGTTGTTTGACAGTAGTGCATTGTTGTTTGACATTAGCACCAGTCAGTTTAATAATACGTCCATGGTTTAATCCAGTGAATGGTTTAGATAGGATAAAAACAAAAGTTTTTTTTTTATTCTTGCTGAATCCCGCGCGGGGACAATCTACACCAGTAGTAGATCATGTGGTATTAAGGAATTATACGAATTCGTTTACACCCTGTAGTGTTAGTCTTAAAAAATATATACAGGTATATATTTAGCTACCTACGTTCGTTCGACATTGGAACTCTGTCTGTTATGAAATGAAATACTTCGTCCGCGCGCTGTGCATGCATCTGACTAGCTGCCACAAATTAATCAAAATTAGAATAGAAGTTGTGATTTGTGTTTATAGTTATTCAAGAGAACGCATTTTTTTTAAATCTAATTTTATTTGTTTTATTTTGTAGCTCCAAGAGTACAGATTTTAATTGAATCCAAGGTTCCCCATTATATGTTTTCTCTATACAGGGTAACACAGATAAATACTACTTTTTAAGGCCTATCCCTACACATCCGTGCCTTGTCAGGCTCCACAGCTCAACGTCGCATGCATTTTGTACCGAAACAAGACCTCGATCGCTCAGTGCTGATCAGTTACAATCAGTGACAAGCCCTGAAGCCACGGAGCTAATGTCTCGGTAAGTACAATGTTTGCGACGTTAAGCTCTAGCCTGTTCCCGGCCGTGCGGCCCTATAGACCTTAAACGTAGGTACCTATGGTCTATTTTACATAGATAAATAAGCAGTATAAAAAATACACGTGCATATTGGTTGCCGGAAGAGATCGAAGCGTTCTATTCTTAGTAGGTACCAACACGGCGAATTCCCTGGCATTGAGTGTGTCGCACAATTAGATTCGTTTAATTTCGCCTGGATTTTAGACTTTGGGTCGTACTACTAACGTTTAGACACCTGTTAAAGCAGTGTGTCTAACTTGAAACCGGTCAAGCTCCATACATAAAAGACATTACCCTGATTTTGCTGTAGCGCAGTCGGGTAACAGGTGCTTGAGCCCTGGTGGGCTTATAATGTCACATTTGGTGTTCGGGTTGTGACCTAATTTGTATTGACTATTAGGTTGGTTACTAGAACGCTATATTTAACTTGCTAAAAACAATTTATTTTATAACGAATAAAAGGCTACGCTAAAATGATGGCTAATGAAAATGCTGGCGAATGCACCCGGTTGCTGTATGAATATGCATTGTCGTCGGCGCGCACTCAACGCGGCCTAAATCCTAATTGATTCGCTAGATCAGCAAAAGGGTGTTCGAATAACATCGAACATTTGGTGAATCTGGTGGACTGCACATACAAGTGGCAGTTGTCAACTTGTCACACAGTTGCACTGACTGCATCCTTTATTGCTTTCAAGCTGCATTGAGCAGTTGCTAAGTTTGCAGTTGCGACTGGACGTGCAGTCCCCTTGTAGTAGTGTTTATATTTTAGTATTTACTAGCGACCCGCCCCGGCATCACACGTGTACGTTTTATAGCTTAAAATTTTCCTCTTGAATCACTCTATCTATTAAAAAAACCGTATCATAATCCGTTGCGTAGTTTTAAAGATCTAAGCATATATAGGGACAGACAGACAGCGGGAAGCGACTTTGTTTTATACTATGTAGTGATGTTTAGTATTTTTATGTTAATTGTAAGTGTTATAATGTATTGTATTTTGTTAATATGTATATTTTATGTCGTGGTTTCGCCTAGCTTCCACGACACAGTAAATCCTAGTGTGGAAGCTAGTGCCAAATGTAAGTTTATTTGTACCTACAATAAAGATTTTTAAAAGATTTTAGTTATGATTACGAATATGTATGATATGTGTTAATTATAAGTAGTTGAAGCTATCCTATAAGATTATTTAATTTAATTATAGTTGAAGCTATCCTATATATTATTATGCTTGTTAGCTTGTCTGAGTATAGCGATCTGGTGGAATGGAAGCTTTATCTCATGTTATCTCCACTGATAATATATCTGGTACTTTATCCGAATTCTTAATCTGATAAACGCTTTCATTTGTGCATGACATTTATGAGAATTTTAAATTACTTAAATGGCATTTTAATTATTGTTTATTCAAATTAGATACAGCGTAATAAATGGTAATCTGTGCTGTTTCGTCTATGTCTACGTCGTCATGAAAAATATTTGGCAAAAATTAATAGTACTAATATTTATTTATATCTACCAATAACTATGTCACAAAATAACAGATTGTCATTTATTTTAAACAAATGAATCCTATCTTCTATAGCTGATGCCTGTATGCATTGCCTATTTCTGTAAGTATTGTATATTTGGCAAAAATGGTGTAAATATACAAATGTATATGTATTAGATATTTGTTTTAATCACGATGAATTCCCGTAAGTTAGTTTCATTGTATAATCTTGTTTTCATTTTATTCTTAGTTTGGATTTCGTCTTATCTATATTTTTAATAACTATACAAACAATACGATTGAGGCTTATTGTTGCCAAACAAAGTTTTTTTTTTGTTAAACTCCCGGATAAACCTATAACCTCTTTGATATTATTTCGTGGGGGAAAACCGGTGACACAATATCCAAGCAATACAATACAATTTAATATTATATTCTATTTATATACACAATAAATCAAATATAAATTAATTTACCTTAATCACTATCAACGTGTCACGTGAGCTGTGGTTTTTACTCCACAATTAGAGGCGAACACTCAAACTATGAAAAAATAATAACATTTATTATGTAAAATTCGCACTAAATTAAAACGTATTAACTTCTAGTATCGTGTTAAGCGCGACGCGATAACGCGGCGAATGCGTCTCGCCGACGCGATAACAAACAGCTGACTGGCGGCTGAACTACGATCGCTAAACACATGTGTTTTTGATAGATAGCTTTTGTTTTATTAATGTTATGGCGAGATAATGCGTCTGAAAGTAGGTGCGTTGGGTAAAATATGGACTAGGCTGCTTCGCTGATGCATGTTTTTAAGAGCTACGTGCTCTTTGTCATTAAGATAGTATTTTCACATATTACATGACGTTTATTAGTACCGCTAACATCCTTGCTGACTGGCTAATCTTTTCACTACGGCGTGACATATTCTTAAAATTAGCACGCTGAAGTGGAAGTGGGCCGGCCATGTCTGCAGACGGACAGAAGGACGGAGTTTCCTAATACAAGCAAACTATTATATGGTTAAAGGGGTGCTCCGGTGCTCCCCATTGTAACAAGAATATGTTATTTAAGTTGATGCAATAAACTTTTTTTTTTTTATTATTTATTTATTGACTGATTACCAGTGATCGGAAAAAGGTGAGCTAATTTACCTAAACTTCAAAGAACACAGACAAAAACTGGAGACTTCCTTACGACAACATTTTTTTTCGGGAAAATTATTCCGGCTTGTGAGACATCACTAAAGTACATTTAATATTCATGTTATTAATATTAAATGTACTTTATTATTACAGAAAACAATTGAATTCGTTTCCTGTTTTTGTTTCCCAAAATTGACACAAAACCAGATGACATGTTTTTTATTGTTTTTAAAAAAGAGATTGTTTATTGTTTTCAAAAAAGGAAAATGACTTTTATTTTTTTTAAACAAATGAAAGAAAATCTCCGAGAAAATTCTCCCGAAAAAAATATTATCGTAAGGAAGTCTCCAGTATTTGTCTCTGTTCTTTGAAGTTTAGGTAAATTAGCTCACCTTTTTCTGATCACTGCTGATTACACATCATTTTGAGTACATGTTTTATACCTAGGTGTAAAAGAGTGGTAAGGAAGTAGGCATATGCCCAGCAGTATGTTAATTTACGAGCTGGGAATGATGAAATACCGATGATATGGGAACATTAATATTTCCATTAACCACTGAGGATTAGGAATAGGCTTACATTTGATTACAATTTCACAAAGCCAAATACAACAAAACACTAAGAAGCTTACAGGTGGTTTGGCTTGCCAACGATTGCATTGCAGATTAGGCCATCCAGCCTAACGCTATAGCGCTATTTCTTTAGTCAAAGAATAAGCCAGCCCTCTGGCCACGCGAACTGTAGCCTTGCCTTTGGGCAATTGCCTTGAAGAATAGATGTGTGTGACACTCGGACCTCTTTACCCGTACGTTTCGACCCCAAATGGCTTAAACTCATAGCAACCAATGAGGTTACTATATTTGCACCGTATGAGGGTCTCCGCGGCCACAGCGGCAGCACCACCTCAGCCCGCCGAGCTAGGAAGATGGGATGGAGTAACAGCGTCGACACAAGTTGCGTCGCACACCAAAGGCCTACCCATCTTCCATAGCAATAGCGACCTGCCGTCTGGTCTTCCTATAGTCACGTGCCAAACCATTAGGTTCCAATATAGCTGGCGCGCCGGCGGTGTCCAGAGCATGACGGATAATGTCGTTAATATTGGCGTGCCGTGCTATGCGACCTGCACTTCTGCAGCAAGACAAGCTATAGTGTCCGAGTTTGTCAACAGCTTCACCACAACGACACCGATGCGTAAGCGTAGGCAAGTAGCGAAACGGAAACTTGTGCCATCCTACATAATGACTATTCAAAATTGTTATTAAACCCAAATATTTATTTAAGTACTACATTAGCGCATTATCTGAAAAGCGTGTCTCAGCCTCTCACCTCTGCTGATTAAGAAATCTCTCTGTCGCGCATCCATATCTCTCATAAATATTCCGTTTAACCTAGAGACACTGAGTCAGCAGTCAGTAATCAAAGGATATTGCACCTGCACGTGTGTGCACCGGCTTACACGACTACATGACCTGTAGGTTATCTTACTGAGATAACTATGTCGGTGATTACTGGCTTAGTAGCGTCAATCCGCTGAACTTGTCGGCTAGATATTTATAATGTTATTTGTTTACACGTTTAATTAATTCATTCATGTGAATTGATAAAGAACTAAGAATATTGGCGCCAGATGAAATATAGAGGCAATGGTGCCGATGCATACTAACTAAACTTAAACTAAAATTATTACTATCTTTTATTAACAAGTAAAACAGGAAAGAGACGGAACATTTTTAGAGCTGTCAGATATTGTTGAACTACAATTTCCAAACAGATTTAGTTGACACTTCAGCATATGCCACTTAAAACATAGTATATTCTAAAAGTCAATTAATCTGATAGCTCTAAAAAATTTCTGCCTCCTTCTTGTTTTGCCTGTTAATAATTTTATCTAGTTTAGTTGGTGCGAAAACAGAATCAGCACCAGTAACAACAATTTCAGATTAAAGCAGAATTACAATTGGTATCAAAGCTCTGCTTCTAAAGGGTAGAGAAGTGTATAGCCAGAGGGACCTATTTAGAACCGTACACCTAGTGTTGAACTTTCGAAAGCACCTAAATCTGGTCCACATGAAAGAAAACAAAACTTTGTCTTTGACTTTATAGAAGAGTTCCCCTATATCTTTATTATTTAGATTCGTGTGCTCCATCTAAGACCATGTCCTTACCATCAGCTTTAACTGGAGACAAATGGGCTCAAGTAAAAAAAAACATATTTTGTAAAGACATTGGGTCGTTCCATTTACCGACACTGGGTTGGTCCTCTATTATACTCTTTTCAAGGAAAGATGAGTCTACACGGATATGACATAGCGGTCATTTCGTAAATTGTAGTCGTAAGGAAACTGCTATCGAAAAAAACGTAAACGACATCATCGGAAACCGTAAAATATAATAGCTACAACATCTACGTTTAAAAAAAAATCTTTATGTAACGTGTTACATAAATACCCCTAAAGCCGAAAGGGGATTAAAAGGTTAAATAAAAATAAATAAAAAATAAAAATGTTTATTTCATCAACTTAAAAGTGGTACAATTGCTGGGTTTGGAATCACCTTTTAAGCAAATATTTGCTTGTGTTAGGTGATTCCGCTCTTCCAAGTTACTTTAACAATGCTTAGTAAGTGAGATAAACAATAATTTTGAAATTAACCTAAGCATGCAAATAATTAGTTAGTAAGGTTCCTTGTAAATAGTCTATTGGCAATATTTTAAAATAAAATAAAGACCCAAAAAAAAACTTGAACACGCTACCGCTACTACACTGAAACTCAACCCTGAAAACATAAAAGTAAAGAGTGGACGGTACCCAGAAAGTTATTTACATCTATACATATAATAAATCTGTAGACACAGCGTGTCTGTACATAGCAAATATTTTGGAAAAACCTGGTTGGGGTGTTAAACTATAACCAATAGAACCCATTTTTAACATTTTTGGATTTTTTGTCTGTTTATCTGTTTGTCTGTTTATCTGTTTGTTTGTTCAAGCATCACATAAAAACAACTGATCCAATTTTGTTGACTTTTATAAATAAATATTGTGCTTATCTCCAAGTAACATATGTTTTTTGTTTCATCGCAATCGGTTCACGCAATCAAAAGTTATGCGAATTTTAAGTTTTCTTAAAGAACTTGGTAAGTATACAGCATGTATTTGTGTATACTTACCATTTCTTTTCAATAGATGGCGTTACGTGTATCAAATCACGTTGTGAGGAAATATAATCAACGAATATATTACTATTCTCAGTCTACGGAAGGTCTATTGAAATGCTATTCGAAGAAGGTACTGATACTGACTAAGCTTTTATAAAAAAACGAGGATAATGTTATTTAAAATTTATAAGGTACCTATTTATCTGAATGGCAGTGGAAGAGAAATACATTTAATTTCATAAGCAAGTGTAGGTATTCTAAATTTATAATTGTGCAAGGCAATACGATAGATTAATTTGAAATACTCATATATTTTACTATGAATACTTAAATATGTATTTATAAATCTATTTATCTATTTACTATTAATAAAATTGAAAGTGCACTTTGTCTGTAATTAAATATTTTTCCAAAATTTCGATTCGGTGGTACTATACTATCGATAAAGAAACCATAACATTTTTTTTTAGAATTATTGTGTCTGTTTGTCTTTCCGTCCGGACATCACGTAAAATCCCGTGGATGGATTTTGATGGGACTTTCGCTGATGTGTTGCGTAAGGAGCGACAATTTTGCTGCTACATATATCATCACGCTATTGTTCATAGGAGCCGAGCAGCGGAACATTATTTCCACATACTGCGAAGTATAAGCTTAATATTCGGATCGTAAAATCGCGTAAATCGATTTTGATGGGCCTGCGCTTATGCTGGTATATAAACTATCACGCTATTGCTCATAGATGCCGAGCAACGGAACATTATTTCCATATACTGCGTAGTATAAGCTGTAGACTGAAGTAAGTGCTGCAGTGAACGGTCGCTGGCTCAGTGTCCTGCGTTAAAACCTCACTTTAAAAAAATACACTTTTTGTAATTTTTTTGGAATGTTTTTATGTATTTTATTTTGTTCATTGTTGTCAGAACTATTCAAAGCCTGTCGTCGCCGTTTTATTAAGTTTATTTAAGCCTTAGGTAATGTCCCAAAACACATAACGATGAAGGGAAAGTACTTTAAATATTAAAAATTGCAAATTTCACTCAAAGGTGACTTCATTTTATTTTTAAAAGTAAGAAATATTGCCTTTACTGATTTTTTTGCCTGAACCGGGAATCAAACTGGCAAAGCTATACCATCTGCAAAGGCACCTGTTGAAAATATCTTTATGGTCAATTATCAGGATCAAAACTCTCCAACAAACACACTGTCTTAAATTGAACGAAGTGGAAAAAATAAGAACTAGGTACTTAACAACAATTAATAAGTGCTTGAATTTAAATGTACATAAGTTAGTCAATTTTGGTTTTATGGTCTTCCATCAATTTCAGACACAATGTTTATTGGAGCGATTTGATCCGTATTGATCCTATCGATTGGTGAAATAAAAATACAGATGATATTTTTTCGCATTTGGGTTGGTTCGATTTCCAGATCAAACTTATTAAAATCTTTGAAAGCAGTACCTATTTCTAACTTATAAAAATAAAATGAAGTCTTCTATACGTGAAGTTTTTATATATTTAAAGTACTTTCCTATTCCACACCTCGAATGAAATCATTTTAGAGACTGCACTGCGTAAAATATTTTGATTTAGTTCGCCGATTGTAATTAGATGGCGTTGTAGCCATTTTTGTATCGCCATAAGGTTTCGTTACATTATCACAATAAATATCAATATTCAATTATAATCCATTTTAGCAAGGAAATGTATGGAAATAAGCACCGCGTTTTTAGTATTATGGTTATATGAACCTTTACGGTCAATCAATAACAGCTGAAACTCTACCTAAAGAAATGGTTTAAAAGATATAAGTGCCTTGGTGGGACACCTTTGTCTATTATTATAATAAATGGAATACATACATATACACTATTTAGTTGCTGCGACACAATGTTGTTTTCCGAGTTCCACGCGGACGGAGTCGCGGGCACAGCTAGTTCTTACCTAATTTCCTCAGAGAGGCAAATGACAACAACCATAAAGACTACTTGATTAACATTTTATTTTTTAAGGGGAATTATGTAACACGTTGTATAGTAACGTTTTGTAGAGACACGTCAGGACTCATCTTACGGCGAAAAGGGTCGTCAAATTAAATCTAGAAGTTTATAATCATGACTGATAGTTTCTTTCAACTTCCGAATCAGTGACGAAAAGATAACTTTATTTAATTTAAGAGGAAACTGCAGATCAAATATAATAAATCTTATACTTTTCCCGTCCGTGGGGACCGGGAAGGCCTAACATGATAAATGGAGATATCACTTACAGAGGACACTGAACGAATCTTCAAAGAGATACAGGGGGTAGGCAGAGTCCCCGGTATTGTTGGATCGATGCCCTTATGCGTGAGTTCGTGTGTCTTCGTGTAACATCGGCACAACTGTTACTGACATTTTAAAAATTCAAGAGTTGACTTACGTAACTTCACAACAAATAGGCTAGGCTTGTTCAGTGTAGTGAATACAGACATGGGGATGGGGTACCGGCAACTTCAAAAGTACAACGTTACTCATTATAAAAAAGGTATTTTGTGCCTCTTAAAGTTTGTTACGCGAGAAGACCCGATTCACTATTTTTATAATGTGTACAAATCGCGAAAGTTTAAAAACATTTACAACGTTACTGTAAATACGTAGTTTACTAAACAAATAAATAAAAACTTTTATACATTTTTTGCAAAAAAGATAAAGAAAGAATATTAGAGAATTATTTAAAGTTATGATTAGTTACGGTTTACTCACGTGTATTTTTCGGGATTGCCCGACTAGTTTCGGACCCAATCGGAGTCCTTAATCATGAGCTGATCACGCGGCGAGGTCGCGAGTCGAACTAGCGCTGCACCGCGCCGCGTAGCGTTGCGCCCGCGACGAGAGGGGCGCGCTCTGTGTCGGTATTGCTCGTGCATCTTCGTCACTTGTCGTGTCCGTGTTGTTGTTATACTGAGTGCCGGTACATACCGCGCTTACTGTGTCGCCCTCCAGACTTAACTCACTTTTATATGACGTAGACTTCAGAGCTGGTCTCCAGGCAGGTGGCAGTGTCCAACCGCCGTCTCTATTGAAATTCGGATGACGGCTGATTTCGATAGCTTCACGTACTTTTCGCGGCACGAAATATTTCTCCTTCGCTAGTACGGAAGCCTTATCAAAACGCATGAAGTGAGCCGTACCCGAGTTACAGACGTGTTCAGCCACCGCCGACCTAGTGCTGTCCATACTCTTCATACTCCGTATGTGTTCATTAAGTCTGGTTGCGATATTGCGGCGAGTTTCCCCTATATAACTCAGGCCACAGTCGCACGGTATCTTGTATACGCCAGGAACGCCTAGCGGATCCTTGTCCTTCGGTGAGCGCAATAACTGCCGCAGTTGTCCAGGCGGGCGATAGATCGTCCTGATGCTATATCTTCGGCGTAACAGGTGACCTATCTTGTCGGTAACTCCTCGCACAAAGGGTAAAAACGCAGGAGTGCGTTCCGCTCCCGCCGGTCGTCTACGAGCCGTGTCCACCGTACTCAGACTACGAGTGCATCGCCGCCACTGGTAACCGTTGCGCTCTAGTACGTTCTGTAAATGACGTAATTCCGCGTCCACGTACTGAGGATCACACAAACTGAGCGCCCGGTTGATCAGCGTTCTTGGTACAGAAGATAGGTGTGAAGGGTGATGATGGGAGTCTGCGCGTAGGTAACGATCTGTGTGCGTCGGTTTCCTGTACACAGTGTGTGATAACTGACCGCTGGGCTCACGTATAACAAGAACGTCTAAAAACGGCAGAACTCCTTTGTTTTCTTCTTCTGTTGTGACCTTTATCTTTCTGTGTATACTATTTAGATGCCTCGTAAAATCCACTAGCGCACCTCGGTCGATAATGGCGAAAATATCATCCACATAACGCCACCAGTATCTTGGTTTCATATCCGCGGACTCTAAGGCCTGGTGTTCAAACCACTCCATGAAAATGTTAGCTACCACCGGCGCGAGTGGTGAACCCATCGACACTCCGTCTACTTGCAGGTAGAACTCACTCTTCCACAGGAAATAGCCACTTTTAAGACAATAATTTATGCACTCAATATATTCAGTGGGTAACATAGCACCATTTAGTTGGGTTGCAATAATATTAATGACCTCTTCCACTGGTATATTGGTAAAAAGTGAGGTGATGTCAAAACTAACCATTATCTCTGTATCCTGTAGCTGCACATCCGCTAATAAGGTGACGAAGTGCCTTGAGTCCTTAACATAGCTACTCGATTTTCCGGTGTAGGGTAGCAAGATAGTAGCCAAGTGACGCGACAATTTATAAGTAGGTGCGTCAATTTGGCTAACTATGGGTCGTAACGGCCAATCCGGCTTGTGGATTTTTGGTAACCCGTAAATCTTGGGTGGTGTAGGGTTGTGTGGTCGTAAGAGTGTCACCAGCTCCTTGTTGTTTAGACCTTGTAACAACTTGATGACTTTATTGGTCACCCTGGCTGTCGGGTTGTAGGTAACTTTTTTGTAAACATCTGTGTCGCTCACCAGTTGCGTGATTTTATTATTATACGCTTCGGTATCGACGACAACAGTTGCGTTACCTTTGTCTGCTGGCAACACTAACAGGTCCGGATCATTACGTAAATCACGCAAGGCCACGATATCCTGGCGGCACATATTGCTTTTTGGTGGCGATGATTTACGTAACAACGATGACACATCCTGTCGAAGACACTCGGCATCCCCGTGCGGTATTCTGTTACGCACGATAGTGTTCTCGATATTGGTGATGATGTCCTCGATCGGTATTTTACGAGGAGCCGGTGCGAAATTGAGTCCACGGGATAGAACTGATATCGTTTCCTCAGGCACTTGTTTTGAGGATAGATTGAAAGTTATAATAATAATATAGTAAACCGTTACGGTGCGGTAGTGCTAAATAAAGTGAAGGATTTTACGCGCCTAAGAATAAAACGTAAGAAACTCGAGTGCGGGTTACTTTTTCTAATACAGTGTCGGGACCATGGTGTAGTGCCAAAATTCGCCCAAATAAAACCCATAAAGTGCATTCGGGATTACGATGTTTTCTTTAGTGTCGCGAGTAGGAAGTTATTGTGCCGGGCGATATCGGACTACCGTCGTAAGTTAATGTGTGCAAATAAGTGCGTATACGAGTTACATCTTCAGTTATCGGGGTTTTTGGATGCGAATTTGTGGAATGTACTGGATGCGATGACGCATAGTCGAACGGAGACCATTGGATTGAATACGATAAGTAGGCAACAGAAAAAATTGGCGAACTTGATAGACAATAGAAAATACACCGGAAAATCGAGTAGCTATGTTAAGGACTCAAGGCACTTCGTCACCTTATTAGCGGATGTGCAGCTACAGGATACAGAGATAATGGTTAGTTTTGACATCACCTCACTTTTTACCAATATACCAGTGGAAGAGGTCATTAATATTATTGCAACCCAACTAAATGGTGCTATGTTACCCACTGAATATATTGAGTGCATAAATTATTGTCTTAAAAGTGGCTATTTCCTGTGGAAGAGTGAGTTCTACCTGCAAGTAGACGGAGTGTCGATGGGTTCACCACTCGCGCCGGTGGTAGCTAACATTTTCATGGAGTGGTTTGAACACCAGGCCTTAGAGTCCGCGGATATGAAACCAAGATACTGGTGGCGTTATGTGGATGATATTTTCGCCATTATCGACCGAGGTGCGCTAGTGGATTTTACGAGGCATCTAAATAGTATACACAGAAAGATAAAGGTCACAACAGAAGAAGAAAACAAAGGAGTTCTGCCGTTTTTAGACGTTCTTGTTATACGTGAGCCCAGCGGTCAGTTATCACACACTGTGTACAGGAAACCGACGCACACAGATCGTTACCTACGCGCAGACTCCCATCATCACCCTTCACACCTATCTTCTGTACCAAGAACGCTGATCAACCGGGCGCTCAGTTTGTGTGATCCTCAGTACGTGGACGCGGAATTACGTCATTTACAGAACGTACTAGAGCGCAACGGTTACCAGTGGCGGCGATGCACTCGTAGTCTGAGTACGGTGGACACGGCTCGTAGACGACCGGCGGGAGCGGAACGCACTCCTGCGTTTTTACCCTTTGTGCGAGGAGTTACCGACAAGATAGGTCACCTGTTACGCCGAAGATATAGCATCAGGACGATCTATCGCCCGCCTGGACAACTGCGGCAGTTATTGCGCTCACCGAAGGACAAGGATCCGCTAGGCGTTCCTGGCGTATACAAGATACCGTGCGACTGTGGCCTGAGTTATATAGGGGAAACTCGCCGCAATATCGCAACCAGACTTAATGAACACATACGGAGTATGAAGAGTATGGACAGCACTAGGTCGGCGGTGGCTGAACACGTCTGTAACTCGGGTACGGCTCACTTCATGCGTTTTGATAAGGCTTCCGTACTAGCGAAGGAGAAATATTTCGTGCCGCGAAAAGTACGTGAAGCTATCGAAATCAGCCGTCATCCGAATTTCAATAGAGACGGCGGTTGGACACTGCCACCTGCCTGGAGACCAGCTCTGAAGTCTACGTCATATAAAAGTGAGTTAAGTCTGGAGGGCGACACAGTAAGCGCGGTATGTACCGGCACTCAGTATAACAACAACACGGACACGACAAGTGACGAAGATGCACGAGCAATACCGACACAGAGCGCGCCCCTCTCGTCGCGGGCGCAACGCTACGCGGCGCGGTGCAGCGCTAGTTCGACTCGCGACCTCGCCGCGTGATCAGCTCATGATTAAGGACTCCGATTGGGTCCGAAACTAGTCGGGCAATCCCGAAAAATACACGTGAGTAAACCGTAACTAATCATAATTATGAATGTGTCTCACGAAAGTTATAATAATAAAATTATTTAAAGATTTGTATTTTGATTTTAGAACAACAATTAGCTGGTGCGGTGAAATATTCATCGACGCGAAGTTGACTTACCTTCTTTTTTAGGAAAATACTATGTCCAGATCATTGACTGATATGTATTTCAGCAAAGATCACGAAAAGCTGAATAGGAAAGGCACCCTACTTTATTAGACCAATGCATGCAAAAAACATTATTTATTATCCTTGGGGTCTTATTCACTATGACACATCAACATGTAACACACAAATAACACGGCCGCGTTATGTACCATCCGAATGAACAATCGGAACTGAATTTAAATTATTGTTAACAAATGGCCTTTGCAAGTAGCGCCACCATCATCATCATCTGCCTAGCCTTTTCCCAACTATGTTGGGGTCGGCTTCCAGTCGAACCGGATGCAGCTGAATATCAGTATTTTACATGGAGCGACTGCCTATCAGACCTCCACAACCCAGTAACTGGGTAATACGATACTCTTGGTAAGACTGGTTGTCAGGCTTTCTGGCTTCTGACCAACAGTAACGACTGTCAAAGATCTACAAATGACAGCCGGGACCAACGGCTTTACGTGCTTTCCGAGGCACGGAGGAAACTCGCTATGGTAAATGGTCACCCATCCACAGACAACCTCGGCAAGCGTGGCTTAACCCGGAAGATCGGTCTATGCGGCTGTAATTATTTAGCCACAAGCTCCTCACGCAAGTAGCGCCACCATGAACTGCACATAATAATTGTAACACAGTCGCGTTATTTGCATGTTTCTGTCAAATGTCATAGATAATAAAGATCTCTCTATTGATTATTATTATTATCCTGTTTTCTCTTAAATTTTCGGCATAACAAATTATATACGGCTGTTTTTTGAAATGGGGCAAGTTGTATAGTACACCCACATTTCGCGGTTATATTTAAATCCCATGTAATACGGGGCGAGCTTATTGTTATCCATTGGGCACAAATCCAGTGTCCGGGTTGCTAATGAGAAATTCCACGTAAAAAAACCTAATAACACTTTGCTCGACCTGGGGATCGAACTCAGGACCTCACACTTAGCAGTTGCCCTTGCAACCACTAAACCAACGACAATGGATTAACGAGGCAGTCAACATTAAAGTTAATGGATGTTAAACAGCGCATAACAGTTAAAAATGAACGCAAATTACAATAAACCGATGTTTTGAACCGACCCCTTTGAAACAATGTTGGTGACACCGTGGTACTATGTAGGGCATGGTACCAAATGGAATTAACTAGAGTTTCCTTACAGTTCTTGTTATCTGGGTTACCCCAATAAATTATAGTATGTGTGCTAAGTTTGATGTGAACGAACAATCTTTTCATTTTATGGGCTTTAGTCACGCTAGTTTTAAAACTAATTTACTTAGTTTTTTAATTAAGTTAATTCCATAATTAAACGATGTTCGTGTAATCTAGTATTTATTTAAATAAAGCTGACGTAACACTATCTAGTATTTTATTGAAACCTATTTTTTGCTTGCGGCTTTGTCTGATCAATTTCAAACGGCATGCAAAAAAATAAGGCTTCGTAACAGTGGAGAAGAAGCGAAGGAAGCCCACTTGCCGCAATCAATGTGGTACCGGACTGACAGGACCGAACATGCTGCTGCGTCCTGCAATACCGTCGACGCAGCTGTACGTTTCCCGTCTGCATTACTCCACGAAGGTTGAGGAGATCGTAGAATATATCAGGATAAAGACCAAGTGAACATTGAGAGTGGAAAGGTTAGAGTCGCGTCATAACGTTAACTTCAAGTCGTTTGTGGAGCGGTTTAAAACTCAACACCAAGATATCTTCGTGAAGAAAGACTTTTGGCCAATAGGTGTCGTGTACCGACGTTTTCACGGAAGGTTACGTGACACCACGCAGCTCAACACGATGCCGTCATCACTTCGTGTATTTAAATAGTTTTTTAATAATATTTTAATATATGTATTGTTAATTTTAAAATGGGTATCTATTAGTTTGGCCTCGCTTCCACGACACAGGGAATCCTAGTGTGGGAGCTAGTGCCAAACATAATCTTATTATTAAAAAAAAAGTAAAGTAAAAATTCAGATAAACCTACAAGAAAATGTAACGCAAAATGATTCCGGATTTATAAAATATGGCGTACTAACACTACTAACTTATTGCAATTAGTAATAAGAAGCGACCCGCCCCGGCTTCATCCGGATGCAATGTAATATACATATAAACCTTCCTCTTGAATCACTCTATCTATTAAAATAAACCGCATCAAAATCCGTTGCGTAGTTTTAAAGATCTAAACATACATAGGGACAGACAGCGGGAAGCGACTTTGTTTTATACTATGTGAATATGTGATGATTATGTTGAACGCTTGCCTTCCAAGCGGTGTCTGAACTTGATCCCGGCCCGCACCTCGTGACTTTTCGAATTAGAAGCCTCTGAGGAAATCTGTACCCCTGAGAGGGCTGCAAAAAGTTGTCGATGATGTGTGTAATATGCCAACTCGTAGGTACCTACTAAGCTAGCGTGGTGTACTACGGCCTAAAACCGTTCTTATTCTAAGAACATGCCCGTGCCCAGCAGTGGGACAGTAATGAGCTGATTATGATTATCCTATTGCAACTAATAATATATAATGTATGTAGTATCCTATTGCAGGGCGTGGGGTTATATGAAGTGGTTAAATTCAGGAAATAGCAGGCAAATGTTCAGGTAATAACACGATGTGGTTTTTTTTATTATAATTTGTTGTTTTTTAATTGTCTCTACACGTTATATCGCTTCTGTTAGTAAGGATCTACCTACTTTGATAACCTTATTATAGACCAATGTATATAGATAATTTATTTGTAGCTGATTAACCTGAATGCTATTATATGCGAAAAGAAAATAAGATACGTCTACGTTTTATACTACAAAAATAAATTTTATATTCAGCCCGTGATCACGGGCTACATAAAACTATTATTTCTACTATGAGTAAAATATGTCTGGTGTTATACGTAGGTCACCCTTTTTACTGAATTCAAAAAAGGAGAGGTTCTCTATTTGGTGCGTATTTTATAGGTACCTAATCTCCAAACGTCTCAATCCAAATCAAATGAAAAATTCACACAAACTACTACAGGCGGTTATGAAAAATCAAGTTTAGGTGCACGGTTCCAATTTATCGTTTCCTATGGAGAAGAGCCGGCAAGAAACTCCATGGTTACTCTTTTAAAATCAATGTCTTTAACAACTATCTACTATGATTTAGGATAGTTTATGAGAGAACAATGTCTTGAACATGAACCAACATACGGACGTACAAAGTTTTCAGTAAAGCAAAATATTAAAGTTATTATCACTCATTATGGCAGGTAGTGCTTTCACAGTGACCTAGGTATAAATAATAGCGTGTTCAGACAGGGCGCAGCTCTCGTGACCGGCCGGTCAGTCACGCTGAAACTGACCGCTCACATCACACCTAGCTGACAGGGCTTGTCTAATAGCTGCTGATATTTACGCGATTATTAGCTTTCAAAAATGTCTGTTTAGTCTAGTGATGGCAAGCATGACTCAATCAAGGTTCTCCCAGATAAATAAAAATTCTTCTTTGCAAAATAATGCTTCTATTAATAATTCATCTTGTGCCAATCGTCGTTACAGCCAACAATGGCGTAATACCGAAGAGCCTCGATCAACACTTTAAGAAGCTCTCGTTATGCGGCTGGATCAAGGGCTTCGTACAGAAACCAGTGACGTATTAACCCTTAATCAAATTAAGCAATTGCCTAGGGCATCACGTCTGGGGGGGCACCAGAAGAAGCACAAAAAAAATCCGTCCTTAGGGCATCACGTCTCACTCTCACGTCACCAAAAACTACACCAAAAAAAGTTTCTAGGACTAGGTAATTTCAAAATTTATTGTTGGTCACCTACTCCACTTCTAAGGTACGTTACATCTCATTATCTTATTTTACAAAAAAACTAATGTTTTTAGGCGGTAAAGGTTTAAAGAACGATTCTAGTTGACATACGGATAGGGGGGCCCACAGGCGTGGATTGCTTAGGGCATCAAGTAGTCTTAATCCGTCACTGACAGAAACCAATACTTCTTAACACGGCATCCATTGTGAGGAGGTTCCTCTCTCTGAAGCCCTAACTGCCGGTAGCTTGGACCCTATTCCCGATGCCGGTGGGCTACTATGTTTTTTTAACCGACTTCAAAAAGGAGGAGGTTCTCAATTCGGCTAAATGTTTTGTTTTTGTATGTTTGTTACGCTATATCTCCGCCAATTATGAATGGATTTTGATGATTCTTTTTTTGTTTGGTTGATCATACTTCAGAGGTGGTCTCATATACATTATATCGAAATAGATTCAGCGCTTTTTGAAATAATCAACAAAAACCAAAAAATATATACATAGATGACGTTTTCGTTTGTGGTTCTCTTAAGCAAAAGTTAATATTTTTTTGATTATATGTTAATTATACATTAATACCTATTCTTAAAGCAAATTACCTAGTTGTTGGAAAGATTACGAAACTGTGTCATTTAAATTTGAAGTCATAAACCGTGTAATTTATGGCACTACAACGTACTTATTCAATAAAAATTTAAATAAAAGTAAAAACGGACTTCAAAAAAAAAACAAGAAAAAGAGTGAAATAATTAGCATGATATAAAATTAACAGTTTCAGAAGTCGGTGCAATTCTACACTGAAACAAATAAAAGCTCCCGACTTCTGAAACTGTTAATTTTATATCATGCTAATTATTTCACTGTTTTTTTAGTTTTTTTTTTAAAGTGGTTTTTACTTTTTTTTTTTTTTTATAAGTAAATGTTTTGTATCAATTTTATTTAAAAAATAATTTTATAATAGTGTGTTAAATAAATAAACGAAATATAACGCTTTATTTTCCTTCTAAAGACAGCAAAATCCCACCAAAAACATTACATGTAAAAAATGCCAAGTCTCTATATGCAATCTTTCCACCGTAAAAAGTTTTAAGATCTCATAGAAGCCAAGTCCTATTCAATTTATTTTGTAGTTAGTTATCTATCTAGTGACTGTATTAATAGTTTTATTTCTATTATAATTATAGTGACTTGGCAATGAGCACAAATTAAAAGCTGCTTGCTGTGTGGAATTATGTGCGACTGTTATTGACGAATTCATATCTACGAGTACTATGATTACATTAGTTGTTTTGCTGATGTGTGATTTATGATATGCAGACGTGATTTTACGGCCAATGAGTAGTTATGGTCACCATCGACTACGTGCGTCAATACATATTTAAGAAAACCTAAGTTTATTTGATAAAAACATCACAATTATTATCTATAGGTACCTATGTTTAATGGTCAAATGAAAAGAACTTAACTAATCCTGTGATATTAAACATTACGCGTGCGTTATGCGATACTTTCACCTCCTCCAAATATATTTGTTTCTTCTTGTGCTCATTGCCAAGTCACTATAATTATAATAGAAATAAAACTATTAATACAGTCACTAGATAGATAACTAACTACAAAATAAATTGAATAGGACTTGGCTTCTATGAGATCTTAAAACTTTTTACGGTGGAAAGATTGCATATAGAGACTTGGCATTTTTTACATGTAATGTTTTTGGTGGGATCTCATTTATTTT
This sequence comes from Amphipyra tragopoginis, assembly GCA_905220435.1. Taxonomy (NCBI): domain Eukaryota; kingdom Metazoa; phylum Arthropoda; class Insecta; order Lepidoptera; family Noctuidae; genus Amphipyra; species Amphipyra tragopoginis. Next base: position 27,815,497 of record HG992004.1, read on the forward strand.
TTGTAGGTGGGTCTCTTTCTTTTCTTTTTGGGTGACATAATAATGTCTTGTTCATCAACTGCTGCTTTGCTTAGAGCCTATTCTCTGTCTCTATCTCTTTTGTTTTTATAACTAACTAACAAACTAAATATATGTATAACAAACTATGTATGTATTAAATTAGTATTTTTAATAACTAACTATTTAAGTAACTAATAACTAGCTCATTCGGATATCCATAAACTTCGTTTCGCCGAATATAAATTTACGTTATTATATTTTTTTAGTTTCTAAGTGGTTTTTTTCATAGATAGATGGCGCTATCATACGAATTTCGCATGTGGACCCATGACGCGTATTTTGTAAAGTATCACAGCGCCATCTTGGATTTTGACTTCGACATCCTTTTCATCATCAGCACCCCCGAAAACAATGGACACGATATCCAAGACGCATATTTTGTAAAATTTTACAGCCGCCATCTTAGATTTTGACTTCGACCTCATTTTCGTCATCAGCACCCTGGAAAACCTCGGACACGACATTAATGACGCATATCTTGTAAAATTTCACAGCCGCCATTTTGGATTTTGACTTCGACCTCATTTTCGTCATCAGTGCCCCCGAAAACCATGGACACGACATCCATGATGCATATCTTGTAAAATTTCACAGCCGCCATCTTGGATTTTGACTTCGACCTCATTTTCGTCATCAGCGCCCCCGAAAACCATGGACACGACACCCATGACGCATATCTTGTAAAATTTCACAGCCGCCATTTTGGATTTTGGCGTTGACCTCATTTTCGTCATCAGCCCCCCCCGAAAACCATGGACACGACACCCATGACGCATATCTTGTAAAATTTCACAGCCGCCATCTTGGATTTTGACTTCGACCTCATTTTCGTCATCAGCGCCCCCGAAAACCATGGACACGACACCCATGACGTATATCTTGTAAAATTTCACAGCCGCCATCTTGGATTTTGACGTTGACCTCATTTTCGTCATCAGTGCCCCCGAAAACCATGGACACGACACCCATGACGCATATCTTGTAAAATTTCACAGCCGCCATCTTGGATTTTGACGTTGACCTCATTTTCGTCATCAGTGCCCCCGAAAACCATGGACACGACATCCATGATGCATATCTTGTAAAATTTCGCAGCCGCCATCTTGGATTTTGACTTCGACCTCATTTTCGTCATCAGCGCCCCCGAAAACCATGGACACGACACCCATGACACATATTTTGTAAAATTTCGCAGCCGCCATTTTGGATTTTGACTTCGACCTCATTTTCGTCATCAGTGCCCCCGAAAACCATGGACACGACATCCATGATGCATATCTTGTAAAATTCCGCAGCCGCCATCTTGGATTTTGATTTTGACCGCCCCCGCCCTCTGGAGGGAAAACTTGTGAGATATTAAAACTTTAAACAATTTAAATTAGCCTTTATGAATGTTATCTAGATACAGTAATAAATGGGTTCATTATAGTTACATACTTAGTATACATAACGTGACCAGACGTCCCGTTTTGAACGGGACTGTCCCTTTTTATAGTTACGTGTCCCGGTGTCCCCGAAATGATCTCTGGGACGCCAAATTGTCCCGTTTTCTGAAACCGCGCGAAAACTTGAGTAGTCGAGCTGGCTGGACGCGAGCGGTGTGCGAGAAGAGCGAGACCGCGTCGTCGGTCGACGCGATGATAGCCGAGAGCGGCGAAGACGTCATCGCTCGCGCTTTGTTTACTAATCGTTTGAGAGATTTTTCGTTCGTCCACTTCTCGATATTTGTTTTGTTGTTGTTTAATGCTCGTGTACCCTGTAAATAACTTGAACTTCTTTTGTTTTGAAACCATAAGTTAAAATGCCGAAACGCAAGTGTACGTTCAATGTTAACTTACAAGCAAAATATCCGTTTATCAAGCAAACAAATACTCCCTCAGATGTCAGATGTGAAAAGTGTCGTACAGAATTTAGCGTTTCCCACAGTGCTGCCAGTGATATTGAACAGCATTTGAAGTCTGAAAAACATAAAAATGCCGATCGCGCCGCTGCTTCGAGTTCTTCGATGTTAACCTTTTTCAAGAAATCGGATACACCAACTTTAAAGGATCTGGATATCGCCGCGGCAGAAGGTGTCTGGGCTTATCATACGATACAAGAAAATCACAGTTTTCGTTCTAATGATTGTGCGTCGAAATTACCCAACGTCCCGTATTAATAAACCAATGTCCCGTTTTAAGTCAAAAAATAAATGGTCACGTTAAGTATACACCTCTGTCCTACCCTTCGGAGAATACAGGCGTGATGGTATGGAATCTCATTTCTCAGATTTTGCCCTAAATAAATAACAATTTATAAATTAATAATCTACACCAATACAATATTTTTTGTACGTAAACAAAGAACAAAGTTAACAATGCAGTCGAAATTCATACACCATGTTCCTGGCAAAATGGCAAATATAAAATTGTTTTCTATAATTAACTATTTTTTTATGTTTTTATAATTTTTCCTTTATATGTGCCTAATCATCTACCTTGATGCCAAATTTCAAGGTTCTAGGCCTGCTAGAAGTATCTTAGAATTTTGATGATCGGTCAGTCAGTGAGTCAGTGAGTCAGTGAGTGACAAAATGATGTAACTTTGATCGATGATAGCTCGTAAACTATAAGTTCAAATATGATGTAATTTGGAAGTTTAGCTAGTTATAATGATTACTCTTGGTTACCGAAAGTTCAAACTGCTAGCTTTGTCCACAGCGAAGATATAGGGGGGGTGAAACGGCCGCGAACGGCTTCGAGAAAAGATGGTACGGCCGTGCCCGCTTTGCTCGAGACTTGGCGGGGCACTGCCGTGCCCCCAGATATGAAGAAACGTATGGACTATTGATTTGACTCACGCTATCAAAAAGTCACATGAACTATTTATCTGAGAGAAAAGTGTTACGGTTTTCCTGTTCGGTTTTTTTACATAACTACACACCGTGTTTGAAACGGTAAAACGGTAACGTTATATATACCGTTTACGTTTAAGTTGACACTAAATACCGTGCGTGAAGTATTTTTCACAAAAAGTTATTTATTTTCAAGGACCCGTCTAGTTGACACACTATCACGCCACCACCATGCCATAGCGGAATTAACTCAAAATTTATGTCACAAAGCACGGGTGGGGACTGGATTTATGACAAGCGTATGAACCTATTACATACCAGTGATAAACTAGAGTGATAAAAATATTTTATGGGCATCTTTGAAGGGGTTAAAATAACACACATGCCGGCGCAATTAAATATAACGTGTAACATTACTTATTATGATAATGGTGTTATTTTAATCAGTATTTTTTTTGACTGCGTCTTTGGTTTATCGGTCGCAAGTGCGAGAGCTGAGCGTGAGGTCCTGGGTTCAATCCCCAGGTCGAGCAAAGTGTTATTGGGTTTTTCCGTGTGGAATTTCTCAGTAGCAGCAAGGAGTCTGGATTTGTGCCCGGTTGATGGCAATAGGCTCGCCCCCTATTACATGGGACTTAAACGTAACGGCGAAATGTGGGTGTACTATACACCTCTGCGAACCCTTCGGGGAATACAGGCGTGAGAGTTTTTTTATTTACAATGTATGTAACATATATTTCATTTCGATGCTCCGTGCTAGCCACAGAGTTTCCGTCCGCACAAATATACACAATGGAAAAACTGTCAAATTGTCTTTTTAAGATTGTGTGTTGTTGAGTTATGAGTGAGAATACACTACAGAGGAGCTCGTGGCTAAATAATTACAGCCGCATAGACCGATCTTCCGGGTTAAGCCACGCTTGCCGAGGTTGGTCTGTGGATGGGTGACCATTTACCATAGCGAGTTTCCTCCGTGCCTCGGAAAGCACGTAAAGCCGTTGGTCCCGGCTGTCATTTGTAGATCTTTGACAGTCGTTACTGTTGGTCAGAAGCCAGAAAGTCTGACAACCAGTCTTACCAAGAGTATCGTATTACCCAGTTACTGGGTTGTGGAGGTCTGATAGGCAGTCGCTCCATGTAAAATACTGATATTCAGCTGCATCCGGTTCGACTGGAAGCCGACCCCAACATAGTTGGGAAAAGGCTAGGCAGATGATGAGTGAGAATACACGATATTTTAATATACTAAATTATTGTATTAATTTGTAATTGCGATCAAGTCTTCACAAGTACACACAATTTACAATAAACACCTGTAAACAAACAACAAAAAAGGAAACGAATTCAATTACTTACGGACACCGCCACAACATAAACAAAACAGCAACAATGAGCATCAATTACTTCAGCTAAGGGTCGCCGCCCTGCATCAGCTCAATTACAACGACACACATAAAACCACAGAGCTCCCCCTTCCTCTAACACTTCACCATAACTACGTCATTCTTGTTATCGATAACGAATAGTTTGACAAAACAATTGTTTGTAAATAAAGCGCGGAGGGCGGGCGGCGCGCGCTAGGCGGGCGGCGCGGCGCGAGTGACGCGGGTCAACGACCGGGCTGTTGGCGCGCGTTGTCATGGCAACGCTGCAGTCGTCCTAGATTAGTTCCGGTAGATGGGAGACAAGGTAAGATCAAAGGTGATGCAGTACCTACTGGTTATCTATTATTTTTCATGTAATGTTATTTTAATGAATGATAATTGGCAATTGTCTCACCCCCTATTACGTGGGACTAGATATCCGAATATTATTCATATATATTATAGTAAAAATGTCCATTGTCGGCGAAATGTAGGTTTACAACAGTACACCATCGCTACGTACCTCTATAGGTATAAAATACAGGTAAAACGTTTTATTAAAACTTCCTTTATCTATCCCTATACTTACAACATATTAAATTTTAATTTATAAATACTTCTGTAAAAAACAAACAAATTAAAAAAGTAAAAAAAAAAAATTGCCCACCGGCATCGGGAACAGAGCAGTCAGAGCTCTAGAGAAAAGTAGAAACCTCACTATGCGTGCCGTATCAAGGAGTAGTGCTTTTTGTATCAAGCCCTTGATCCAGCCCCCCATGTTGATCGAGGCTCTTGGCTACTAGGCCATTAGCCGTAACGTTTTGTTATTGTTTCATTTCATTTTATTCATCTTTTATTATACCTTTCCTCTATAGCTTTGAAAAAACTAGACGTTATTTTTAGAACTTGAGAACATTCGCAATATCTAGTCTGTTGGCCTTCAGACATTACGGAATGTTAGTAATTTGTATGATACGTTTCTGTCTAACCTCAATTACCTAGATGAATCACTAGCACATAGAACAACGAGTACAGTTGTACGATTAGGTAACTATGATAAATTATTGAACTAATAATATGTCATACCATAGAATAATAGGAAAATATAAAAAATAAAGAGTTGAAAATTTAACCATATCGAGTATCAAGCTCAAGATAAAGGATACATTTTTTTTTAATTATTAGTCTCTGTTGCTTGGGAGCTACGTTTGTCCTTGTTGTATATCTAGATCCATTTTTGTACCTATGGCCTTTCCCTTTTATGTCTCTTAATACGGAGGGAAGTGGAAACTAATTTTCTTCACACTCGTCTTCTTTTGATTAATTTCGTTGCGGGTTCCAAGGCAGTTCAATCATTTCCCCGGGACACGCCGAGCTTCATTGCTTCGGCGTTTTTCTGATTCGTCACCATTGTAGATCTCCGTGTTTGGTCCTGTCACAAAAAAAGGAAAGTTCAGAAACAGCCACCTGATTCTGAATCCTTTGGATAACAGTTGTCGATTCTCGTAGTAAGAGAAAAGAGTTAAGCTATCTCTATTAAAAATTTGCGCACCGTAGCAAATGGTACTCTACTTGTACAAACTTATCGAGCTTTGTGCGAGTGCATTATTAGATATTGCATTTGCGCTTGGGGAGGTGCGGCAAAAACACATATGATTGGAGTCGAGCGGGCACAGCGGATGGTGCTTAAAATACTTTTATACCTACCGTATCGACATCCCACATCCTCAGTGTATGAAATGGCAGGAGTCTTGTCTGTGAGAAAGATATTTGTGTACGAAATGCTTCGAAGATACCACAAACGAGTTGTTCCTAACCTACCCATATCACGAAGGCGCGTAGAAAGCTGCCCTGTACCTCGTACTAAATCAAAATTTGCTAGAAGATACTATTGTTATCTAGCTCCGCATACGTATAACAAATGTAATAAGATCCAGAAAATAAACAAATTAAATAATAATAAATTTAAAAAAGTTATATATAATTGGCTGATGACATTGGAATATACTGATGTAGAAAATCTCTTAAAAACATAGGTAATTTTTTCACATTCATCTTCACTCACTCATACATACACATACACACACACACACACACACACACACACACACGCACGCACACTTGCACACAGGACAGCACGTTATCTAACCTTATTATTTTATTAAGTTTCCATTTTTTTTTTCCAAATTAATTCTGTCGGACATATAATAAGATATTGTCACTCTATTGAGGGGAAGACACTAACATCTGCAACACAGTTTTTACTAGCGCGGATGTTAGAGAATCCGATATTGTAAATTGTAACATAATATGTCAATAAAGAAATTTATTATTTATTTATTTATTATCTCTGGAATCTCTATCTACTTCGGTAGATAGAGATTCCAGAGATATCGTTCGATAACTGAATAATCGAATCATTCTGAATCATTTTTTCCCGTTAAACATTCCTACAATCAGGTAGTTCTACTATCAAAATTAATAAAACGGCACACACTTTGGTGGACCATGATTAGTTCCGATTGCGGCCGCGCGCAGACTTATCTTGCGCGCACTCTACCTCGGAGAGGCTGTATTAATATAGGCACGAAACAGTTCTAGTTCAGTGTTACCTGCTCTTTGCAGTGCATTATGTAACTTTATGTAAGCACTGATGCACTCGGTCAAGGCTGAGTGTCGGAGCGTTTGTACCTTGTTGCTAAGCCTTAATGTCTGTGACTTACTCTGTTATGATAAAGGCTTTGATTATACAAGTTGGAATATTCGGCAAATTTTGAATATGGGTAATTTTGTAATCAGTCTGTAAATTGAGGTAAAGAATAGTAGGCCTTATGTTTCGGCAATTAGACAGAATTTTAAATGCAGTTTTAAAGTCAATGCAATCAAAGTTCAATTTTAACTAGATATTGTATTGTGCTTTTAACTTCATATCCAATTGGGGTATCTGAGGTTTTGATCGTTTCTGTAACACGTCGTAGGTACGACGTATAGGTAGGTCTCTCTTAAAAGTAGGTACCTATATGAGAGAAAACCCTATGGAAGAAAGGTGTGATGTTATTATGTGTGTAACGCAGCGAGTATCACTTTGGCTGTTTAATGATATCAAAGGTTATAATTTATTATTTTTTCTCACTTACTATCTATCTGCCTAGTCCATTCCCAACTATGTTGGGGTAGCTTTCAGTCTAACCAGATGCGGTTAAATACCAGTATTTTACATGGAGCGACTGCCATCAGACCTCCGCAATCCAGTTACTGGGCAATGCCGATATCCTAACGTAAATCCGGTTGTCAGACTTCCGGGCTTGTGACTATGTAAGGACTTTCATAGGTATTTATATTACACCCGGGACCGACGGCTTAACGGGGTCTCCGAAGCACTCCTTGTCCGCTCTCGTTGCAAATCGTACGATCCGCGCAGTTGTATGTTAACCACGAGCCCCTTTCTTTCTCACTTACCTACTAATAATTATTATTAATAACCATTGATTCAAATATTGCAGATAATTATCATGGCCATAAATAATTCATCTACGTCAACTGCAGCACAGTATTAGGTATACTCCTTGCTGCAGCATATCACAGTCTGCTGCTGTTAAATGTTGTCTAATAATTTGACGACACGTTTGGTGCAGTGGCTGCGCAATTGACTTCTGCGCTACGGGTCGTGGGTTCGATTCCCACACGGAACAAAAATTTGTATGGCCTACAGATGGTTGTTTCGGGTCTGGGCGTTTGTGTATGTGAGATTTGTGTCTGTAAACGCACCCACGATACAAAATAAACCTTAGTGAGGGGAAACGTTGCTATAAAAAAAAAACACTTTCTGTATAATTAAACTAACTGGTTTAGTGGACTCCTCATATAACTGATGATGTTGCCCATCATCATCACCACGTTACCATAATTTATTGCAAGGTTAGCAAGTTGGCCGTTGGGTGGTAGTACTTAGGTAGTTACCGCTGTCTGTCGGTTGTTAGAGGTAGGTGAATAATAATAGGTGTAACATATTTAAGAATTTCCTTCTAAAAAAACATAAGTAGAATTTTAATGGTGAATTTAATAATGTTTATGATCTATACAGTCTTCCTTAGCTGGAAATTATTTTAGAGTGGAAGTTGAGCTAGTAATTGTGCTGCCATCTAGACTTGTGTGTAAGTAACTCTACCATAGCCATAGCGGTATGAGTTATATTAGTTTCATTTGCCGTTACTAGATGGCGCTTTTAACCACAACTGCTTACTAGCGACAGTCGTGTGAATAACGGAAAAATGTTGAAGCTTTTAATGTTATAAACTGTTCAAAGAGGACGCTACTGTATAGTATACATAGCTCACGTTTCGCATAAATCATTTTTACAGAGACCCTCAATCTCATTAGTTTACCTAAGAATTTAATTATGGGATAAAACGGAACCCTTATCTATACATATAATAAAATCGTGGTTTAGAAGTAACTAGGAAATTTTTGTCTAGAACTTATAAATCGCGCGGTAACGAAACCATAGCGCGATCTAATTCGACGCCAACGCCATCTAGGGAAGTAAAGATTAAACATATGTTTGCATGTTTATGCAAGCATCACGTAAAAAGAGCTGACCCAATGCTGTTGACTTTTATAAACATATATTGTGCTTATCTCCAAGTAACATATTTTTTTTGTTTCATCGCAATCGGTTCACGCATTCAAAAGATATGCAAATAATCAATATCTTCTATACATTTATCAAATCTGTAGACTTTGCGTATCTGTACATAGCAAATATTTTGAAAAAACATGGTTGGGGTGTTAAAAAATAACCAAAAGAACCCATTTTTAACATTTTGTTTGTTCTGTTTGTTGGTTTGTCTGTTTGTCTGTTTATCTGTTTGTTTGTTCAAGCATCACGTAAAAACAACTGACCCAATGCTGTTGACTTTTATAAACATATATTGTGCTTATCTCCAAGTAACATATGTTTTTTGTTTCATCGCAATCGGTTCACGAAATCAAAAGTTACGCGAATTTTAAGTTTTCTAGAAGAACTTAGCATGTATTAGTTTATTTTCAATAGATGGCGTTACGTGTATCAAATAATGCTGCGAGGAAATATTTTACTACGAATAAATCCACAAATTACCTAATATTCATTGTTGAATTGGTACCTATTCTCAGTCTACGAAAGGTCTAATGAAATGCTATCCTTATGAAGAAGGAACTAAGCTTTTACAAAAAAAAAAAAACGAAGATATTGTCATTTAGAATTTATTAGGTCAATTTCTTATTGTTGTTCACAATAAAATTAATTCATGATGTGGACTAATAGTAGGATTTTTGTTCATTGAATGTTCATACTTTTTGGGAATGCTGATGCCGAAAATAAGGTCCAAATTCAAATTGAAATCGGTGGCCATGATTATTTGCAAGGAAAGCGCTCACCCAGTGCTTTCGTTGAAATTTAGTATTTCGTAATCATTCTATCTACTCAATGCACTTTTTGGAATGTTTTTCTACATTTTATTTTATTTTGTTCATTATTGTCAGAACAATTCAAAGCCTGTCGCCATCGTTTTATTAAGTTTATTTAATTGAGTTTTTTTAAGCTTTAGGTAATGTTCCAAAGACGTGGCCATGGAGGGAAAGTACTTTAAATATTAAAAATAGCAAATTTCACTCAAAGGAAACTTCATTTAACTTTTTTTTAAAGTAAGAAATTACCTTTTACTGATTTTTTTGCCTGAACCGGGAATCGAACCGACAAAGCTATATGTACCATCCGGTATTATATTATTATGGCCCCTGTTGATAGATATCTATAAGGTCAATAATAAGGATCAAATCTCTCCAACAAACACACTGTCTTAAATTGAAGGAAGTGCAAGAAATAAGAAGTAACAACAAATAAGTGTTTGAATTGAAATGTACCTAAGTTAGGTAGGTACTTAATGTTAGTTTTTATGGTCTTCCATCAATTTCAGGCACTATGTTTATTGGAGCGATCATATCGATTGGTGAAATAAAAATATAGATGATTATTTTTTCGCGTTTGTGTTGGTTCGATTTCCAGATCAGACTTTTTGAAAGCAGTACCTACCTATTTATAACTTATTAAAATTAAATGAAGTCTTCTATAAGTTTTTTTTTAATATTTAAAGTTCTTTTCTATACCTACCACACCTCGAATGAAATCATAATTTAGTTCGCAGATTGTAACAAGACGGCGTTGTAGCTATTTTTGTATCGCGATATTGTTTTGTTACATCTTCAATAAAAGTATCAATATTCAATTATAATCCATTTTAGCAAGGAAATGTATAGAAATAAGCAACACGTTTTTAGTATTACGGTTTTATGAATCTTTACGGTCAATCAAGAGGAGCTGAAACTCTACATAAAGAAATGGTTCAAAAGATAAGTATAAGTGTCTTAGTGGGACACCTTTGTCTATTATTATAATAAATGGATTATTTAGTTGCTGCGACACAATGTTGTTTTCCGACTTCCACGCGGACGGAGTCGCGGGCACAGCTAGTTTTTACTAAAACTGTTGTTAGAGGCGACTGGGTGTTCGTACCGAGTGGATGAGTCAGGGCAACTAAGTTGGGTTCAGGGCAACGTTCATATTTTGTATTGTAGGTGAAGGTTCCCTGACAACATCACTGAAACAACCTGGTTCCATGTCTACTTTGAGCTGACGTTTGGTATAAACTTAAAAAGGTACCAAGATATAATTTATTAAAGGAACCCTGGTCCAAAGGTTTCAAGAACTGTAGTTAGGTACCTACAGGTAGTGTTCAAATCGGGTTACAAATAGGAAGTATACAGTTTGATACTATGCCGATTATAATCACAACATACATATTTCAATCATAATGATTTCATGACTCATATCGATTACCACTAGGTACTTTTTAACAACAGTATTATTCTGCGTTGCGGACCGTAAAATTAATTCTGATAAACACGAAATTTCAATATTTTCAGCCTCAGTTTAATTATTTTTATGTAACCGGAATTATTACGTAAAACCCAATTTGTTTCATTTCAGTTAACTTTACACAAATTGGTTGGAAAATTAAACAATAACTGGGTAATGTTTGAAATTAATTAATACCGATTGATTACGTGCGACCGTTTGATTACAATAACATTGAACCAGGCTCTAATACAAGAATCTATCGATGTAGGTACTATATATTCATAGTTACTTTAGAATCACTATGAATATAATAAATGATATTTATTTCTGTAAATAAATCTGTTTTAGACACTAAACTTTTATAAGTCAATGTTAGGTTTTGATAAGACTAGATGGCGCCAGCATTTCCTATCTGACTAGCTCTGAGAAGAAAAGCGGAAACAAATTCTGAGGTCTCTTTTAAAGTCCAGAAATTGTGGTGTAAAACTATGCTAGCGTAAAATGTGGGGCAACGTTTGGAATGGTCTTTTGAGGAAAGAGCCATAGCAGGTTTGAGTTGACCAGTCCCAACTGACGGCACGCATGCATCAGCCATCCTGTAGCTCAATCTTATTTCAGGGAGCTCAACGACCCGACGCACGATGCCACCAATCAGCTGGACATTTGCGTAAGTCACAGTATGTACTGCATTTAATATAACATTATACAAAAGTGGTCCAATGAGGCAGGAATATCTTTTGAACCATTTCTTCAAGTAGGTAGAGTTTCAGCTCGTCTTGAGTGACCGTTAAGGTTCTTAAAAGCATAAGAAATAGGTAGGCACTGTGTTAAATCCCTGTAGGAAGCCAATTTATGTTGCTTATTTCAATACATGTCCTTGCTAAAATGGTCTTTTGTCTAATGTTATATTAAATAGAGGAGGTACGTAGATATAAGTAAGACGCGATTGTGTCGGTGTGGTGATTAAGATAATTCATATCATCACACTTGGCAAATGGATCGGGGATTGCAGCATGTTGTAACTAGCGCACAGGATACTACTGCTCATATTAACGTAACTGTTAAATCGCCTTTGACTATACTCACGTATGATATTTGATGACGAAACAGATGTTCAAATCTTTTATCTGGCTTTACTTTATTTGTTTATTAATTTTGATACCATTTAAAACATTTTTAAATAGGTAGAGATTAATTCTATAGAAATTAAAAACATTTTAAAGTATAAAATTGTAGCCCACCGGCATCGGGAACAGGGTCTAAGTGAGCAGGGGCTTCAGACAATAGTACCTCTTTACAATGCGTACCGTCTCAAGGAGTTTCTACCGTTTTCTGAATGAAGCCCTTGAACCAGCCGTCTCGTAGAGCCTATTATGATGCTGATCGATGCTCTTCGCTAGTAAGCCATTGACCGTAATGATTATCGTTACGACTGAGTCCACATACCACACATGTCAACAACCTCATGCGCTAAATCAAAGTCAAAGTCAAATAGTTTTTATTTCAAGTAGACCAGATCACTGGTGCTTTCAAAAGGTCAACACTAGGTGCTCGGTTCCCAGTAGTAGGTTCTTTGGAGAAGAGCCGGCAAGAAACTCCATGGATACTCTTTTAAAAAAATAAATGGTTTGACAATTTTCATTGTAGTAATGTAAGAACAATGCAGATTAATGTACATGCAGTTAACAACATGAAAAGCAATGAGAAAGTTAGCCTTTTATAACGATTGCCATAGCAGTTATGAGCTGACCAGTCCCAACAGACAGCACGATATCGAATCAAGTTATGTAATTTGTTTATCTTTCTCAATTACCTAGCATTACCTTTTACTAATAATGTCGTTAATTTCCGAAGTGTTTTTTATGTATGATGCAGTCAGTAGGTCCTTTGAAGTAAATCAGTCTAATTCGATTGCTCCAGTGACACCTAACGGCAGAACAAAAGGAATTATTTAACAGCCAATCAAGACGAAAGTCTCCCAGTTCATTGTTTTAAGACAATTAGTATCCCATTAAGTAATTATGAGTTTCGTTTTACGATGCTTGGTGAATGGGTGGTGTAATGATATAGCTATAGAAGATAGGATCAGTGGAGCTAATGGACTATGAAATTAAATGTAGTTTCACTGAAATCGGCGTGAAATAGTTTTAATGAGCACCTAATTAAAATGAAAGTAATGCTCCGTTATATAGATGAAAGTGGTTTGAATTGATGAGACTACACAAACAAAGCTGATCGGGAAGTTTCATAAAAATAAAGTCAGTTTTACGCTGATTAGACAGTTTATAAAAATATTTTTTGCTGTTTACGATTCACAACCCGGGATAATTGAGGATTTCGCAACAAGAAATGTTAATAACGGCTAGACTCGGGACTCAAACCAAAGACCCTCAGGGTACACAATCACGATTGTGATCACTTGACCACATACATTTCCAGCCTGTATAACCAGACTACTTATAGAATGGGATTATAAATGGCGGATCCGCTATTTGTCAACGCTAATAGTGTACCTACGTGCGTGAAATTAAAAAAAACCTGAACAAAAAACCACATTAATATTTATCATCAACTCAAAGTTAAGAATGCAGGCCTTAAAAACTCCAATTATGATGATGAAAACCCAAATTATACCACTGCCATCATCCATGAGACCGGAATAAAACAATCTGAAACTAGTGTAACTTTGCGCGGTAAATCCAATTGTCCGGAACTAGTTGCTCAGCTGGTGAGGCTTTTTGTTCCTGGTGTGCCGAAGAACCAACTCAGACGCGACGACACCGGTTATTGGCCGTGCGAACAGCACGCACAGTGTCGCATGCTAAATCACCTCTCGTTCGTGTTCTTACAATGCTAAATGTTCTTCTGACATCAGCACCAGAGTGTGATTTGCCTCGAGATGGATAGATGTGTGTCGTGAATGTTTGAGATTTTGTGAGAAGATGATAGTGTAAATATCTTATGTGGGTGTACTAAGCACCTCTGCCTTACCCATTGGGGAGAACAGGCATGATGTTTTGTTATGTTAATTAATTTGTAATTTATCCTTGATAATTTGTTTATTACTAAATTTTTTTCTGCAGTTACCTGTACTTTGCATGCCAAATGGTTAAATATGGTGATACCAAATTGTATGTTCATGTGATTATTTTACATCTATGTATTTTCTACCCATATTTGCAAATAAATTATTTGAATTTGAAGATGAGTGGAGTTAATTTCTTTACTGATAATAATTTATTATTTTTAATTTCTCTTTTCTGCTGTTACGTGTTTGTATTTTTTTTTTTGTTTTGTTTTTTCTTACATTTAATTTAACTGTACAATGCTTTAGTTGAGACTATAATATTGTGCATGTATATATAAATAATGTTAATAATCCAGGACAATACTGTGCCCTAGTGAAAAAGGGGTACAACAAGTCTTTGTACCCTTTATAAGGAGCGTTTTTCACTAGGGACACAGTAATGATTTGTTCAAATCTTAAGGGAATTCGAACCCGCGTGATCGAGAGCCGCATTACGATAACAATAGTAGCACCCCCATTGTCAATCCCATTCCTTTAGTAATCCGGTTGCATATTTCTCGATGTAAACGTATTTACACGTTACCATGGCAACGATTTCAATGCCCTCGCAACACGATACCCACATGACAGCCCTCCGGATATGAACAGCGGAATTACAATTATTTGCTTCTCGCGTTACCTTCATATCCTTCATCCCGTCTCTCAATTGACTGTTAATTGTGCCGGTTGCCTGCTGGCTCATTCAACCGATTCTGTTTTCAGAGCACGTGTGAAGTTTCAACGTACTCTACCAAGTACATCGAAACAATCATAAATAGTATTATCGTACGCAATACTCACTACGCTACGATAACAAGCAGAAATCGAAAGTGATGAACCGTTTGGATTCTATTGTTTCCATGTTATGTTAACAGTAAGGGTCATTGAAGCCAAAGACGATCTGTAAGTAGATTGTATCGCATCCAGGAAGTTTGTTCTAAAGCCTGGGACTGTGGGACCTGCGTAATCCTCCCCTAGGCAAATCTTTAGTGCCCAAAACGACTGTTACGTACAAAACCTCGACTGTTCTCTGACTGATGTCATGACATTTACTTGCAAGCGACAGGAAGCAAATGATTCTGGATGGAGTACTTAGTTGATCTGTAGAAGTAAAGTCAATTCTCAGCGTATTATCCGAGACAAGTCAGTCCTATTTGCGAAACCAGACGCTCCCCGTGAAACAGACAGAGCACTAAAACAGGCCGACAATTTCTGGCCCAAGTAATTTAATTTGCTGTATCTAAATATTTTACTTATTTTTTTTTTCTTCTTGGTTTCACCTTACGCGTTCCTTCTTATCTTGTTAATTTCTCATTACAGTCAGGTTTTCAATTTTCATCATTGAACGTTGAATAGAATGAGAATGTCCAATCATACAATAAAATGATACCACGTGTTCTATGATGTGTTCTAGTACCGTACACAAAAAATCTGTTACTTCCAAGCACATTTATTTGTCGCACGATTTTTCAATTTCACTCATTCATCTAGATTATTCTAGATGAAGGCACGTTGAAGTGGAAACTTATAACAACTATATCTGTTCTGCACTATAATATAATCCGCATTTTGCGTAATTTCATTATTGTAATTAATATTACCTTTTGCTGTGTTTAGACTCAATTAATTTATTCACTTGACAGACAGATATGTGTTGCTGGGAAGTTTGTTGCGCCGTTTCTTCTTCACAGCAAAAACACTAGTAAGCGGTGAAGGGAGGGCGCTTTTGGGGGCTGTCTTTGATGTACCAAATGACGTTCAAAAAGAACTAAGTAAATCTAGTCTATTTTGAATAAATGAGTTTTGAAGTTTGAAGTTTAACTTCGCGTAGAGATTAGAGATCCTATATTCGTAAAATTATTAAATCGTACGAAAATTCCTGTGACTAAACTATTGAATGTACATGATTGATTATATATTTGTATTTGGTCGTAAAAAACCCATCATAGACTACGTGGTATCATTTAATGTTGTATCGTCATCCCAACTTTTTATAGGTAGATCCTACATAATTGTGTAGTAAACAAAAATCTGATCGATAAAAACAATTTGCAATGCCGCAGCATTTCGCAGTCCGTACCCATCGTCATTAGGAGTGTATCGGAATGCCGCGGCCAATTCCGCGCCCTCCACGGTCGGCCGGCCGCGTACAATGGCCAGCGCCCACATCGCCCACTGAACCGACCGCTTGTTTCCATTCTATAGCACTATTGTTGCTTCCTTTTAAAGAAATAATTGATGTTTTAGCTGACTCAGATGCTTATGTAATGGAGATTCACTTTTGTTTATTGTGGTAGTAAAATTGATAGTAAATGGTGGGAACTACCTACTTATCTCGTGTTTTTAAGCGCCTGGCCAAAATAAGTTTAAATAGGTTTTTTTTTTTAAGGATGCTCCTTCCTCAAATCACTTTTTTCGCTCTGGGCGGAGCGGAAGGGAGTGTCAGACTCTTACTGACTAAAACCCAACCGTGTTCCTCCTAATGCCTTTTGCGTTCCAGGGCCGCAGTAACTCTTTCGAATAAATTCCGCAACCCTGACCGAAGTTTTAATAGGGTAAACCTATTCCAGTTTGCTCTAGAATACATAACTACTTTTAAAAAAAAAGGTATGCGGATATTTGACATTCCACGTCCTCAATCTGAAGATACTTGACTAATTTATTCGTTACTTAAGTAGTTACGAGTATATTGAATGTTGGCCACTTAAGATCGCCTTTCACATTGTTCGATTTTGATTAATCAATCAGCTATTATTGATGACCATGTTACAAATTAAACCTGGTAAGTATATATTTTTTATGTTCCAGAGTTTGTCTGATAGCTATTTTTTCTTTTACGGCTAAACCCGCAAACCGATTTCGGTGATTTTTGAAAGAGAAAAAGGGAACTTAAAAGTCGTATAAATAAAATAATTCGGAGTCTGGATTTGTCCTCGTTGCTGGCAATACGGTCGCCTCCTATTAACTACATGGGACTTAAACATGACGGCGAAATGAGGGTGTATTATACACCTCTGCCCAACCCTTTGAGGAATACAGAATGTGATATTATGTAAATAAAAGCTCTTATTTGAAAGCTTCCTCTTCCTACTATGTGTCGTTTTGATGTAACTTGATTGTGATTGTTGTTAAATGTTTTAAAATCATCATCATCTTTCAGCCGAAAGACGGGCCTTCCCCAAAAGCCCCCCCCCCCCCCCTTTGGAGAAGGCCTATGTCCAGCAGTGGACGTCTTTTGGCTGAAAGATGATGATGACCTGCGCCACCAGTCATGGTGGACTTTTCTTTAGTCCCAGCCGTGAGCACCTGACCAATTAGCCACGATGAGGTACGATTAATCTGATGCGGTGATTAATGCAAGAACACGATAAGTTCTTTCGTCAATGAAACCTAGGCCAATGTTGGTTATAACAATTAATTATTGACTGTCGCCTGACCACCTTGATAACCATTTGACATCAATATTTTGACAGCATAATGAACAAGTGACTGTTTTGCCGTAATCGCCACGCTCTTGGCAGGCGGGTTGACGATCGCAGTATGGTTGTTAAAGTACTCGGAGAACGCTGCTGTACATACTCAAGTGAATCCCTTAGTCGCCTTTTACGACACCCGCGGGAAGAGATGGGGTAGTGCTATTCTTTACTTCCGGCACCACATGGAACATCATCTATGACCTTTTAATTTTGACAGCTCCACTTGAGATGTTGCTCCCAGGCCGCCATGTTGAAACGTATTTATTAATACGGGCTTTAGTATTTGACAAAGGACATAATATTATTATCAGTAGCGATTAATGTTCAGATATATTCAGTGGCTTCACACTTGATGTGTTCTCAAAGAAATAAAAAGATAGAGCAATATGTGGCATGGTATGAAGTTATCGTTATGACGCCTTGTGGAGTCTGGGATATATATTGAAATCCGGTTGGAAATATTTTCAAGAATTTATGGCCCTGAAAGAATAACGAATGTTATGCCTAGTTTTCCGATACTTAAAGTATTTTTTCATGGAGTTTACTTGAGTTATTCTCTTATGCTGACTTACAAACTTTATCTGACAAATCACAATATTATCGATTTCGTAATATAGCATGTGTGAGTGTCCTACTGATCTCCTATTCCTGTAAAGTTAACGGATGTAAACAAAAAAAAGCCATTATCACAACGCTTGACAAACGCATTGGGAAGCATTGCAAAGGTGCTGGTACTGGACATTAAATTATTTCCATCTAGCCCTGTTTGAAACTCGTAAGAGGGACTGAGTTCGATCCCAGTCCTCACCTCAGACTTTGCGAATTATAAAATATATGCTGAGTGATATCTTTATGCTATACAATATTTGCTATATGCTATTATCATATAGCATAGTCTGAACTGCGCTTGATAATAATAACCAACTTGCAACATTAAGTAAACAAAATTGCATATAAGCAAAAACTTAACAGTTTATACCCCGGTTTTATCAATAAGTCTGCGACACAGACGACATTATATACCTATTCGTATATAAAAGGTTTGTATTATCCCCCTTCTCACTTATCTCTCTCGACTCGGTAAGTTTCTACACGTTTGTTTTAAAGCTCCCATTTTCCTAAATTGAAATCTATTTTTAACATCGCTATGTGAGAAATTAAAAAGACTCGTTTTGTTTGTTTTATCTGTGCTTCAGCCAAATTGTCAAGTAGAGTTAGATTTTAATTTAAAAAACTAATATTATTTTTAGAGATTTTTATAGCGGCTCAGATTTTTTTCTTGGGCTAGATTTTCTGCAGGGTCGAATCTACTATAAGATATTTTCTGATTGTTGACCGTTTCTGAAGGTTCTTTTGATAAACGAGTTTGTAAAACCACTGCAGGCCTATGTAATCATGACATTTCTAAATATTCAATTAAATAACCGACGACTGTTATTTGTCATAGAAAGTGAACGATCATCCCCTATAGAGTGGGATCCAGTGTAAATCTAATAATCAGGGTATCAATCAAAAGGGACGCGATTGTTCAATAAAACATATTACATTAGTTTTGAAAGGGTTTAATATTACATTGTATATCCCCAGGCTGTCTGTGGAATATTTACAAGATATTATATTATGTTTCATGTCGTGATATTTCTGTATTGTGTTCACTCATCGACCCCTGGGGAAACACTACTAGTATTAGTTTTCAGTTACAGCAGCACAATAGTATTGTAAAGGCTTATAGATCGGGGACTATTTCAATTGAAATTCCCCTTGGGCTTTCATACATATACCTACAGGGTGGTAAGTAATTTGAGATGGGGCATGAATGGCAAAAGTTCCAAACATTTTCAAAAATTATGGACAACATTTTCAACATTTTCCTGTAGCCAGAACGATTAGAAGAAGAAAGAAAATACGTTTATTTGCGGTAAACATGACGCAAAAAGAAAATAAACAAAAAATAAGCAGGTTGAGGGAAACATGCGTCATATCCACGCAAAACGGCTATCGCTCAGCATTATGCTGCGACCCTATGCAAGACAGAGCCCCAGCGCTGGTTTTCAGCGACAGCCGGTATATTAATTTATCCGTTTTGCCGGTTGATTAAAGTAGCTGGCCTTATTACTACCCCATCTGAAATAGTTTTTTTTTGCGATTTCTAACGTTTCTAATACTCCAACTCAATAATACTCAGTTGATCTAGAAGAGTTTTTGATACTTATAGGAAATAAGATCGATTGGCATCATAAACATATTTTGTGAAAGTTGCCCTTTTTCTCGCTGAATGTAATTTTTTTTCAAAATCAGTGAATGCAGGTAGAAATTATTTCAAAAGTTAAGGGTGGTTTTCTAAAAACGTTTTCCTGTAGCTACAATGGTTAAGGTAGCTCTTCATGCCCCATCTGAAATTACCACCTAGTATATCTACATCCGCCGCCTGTAACCTCCAAAGGGATGAGGGTGAGGGATGAGCTTATCTATTTACAAATGAACAGTTTCTTTTTCAATATTTGTCATTTTTTTTATCCCGCAGCCGTATTCCATATTGTATTTGCTATAGTTAGTTCCAAATACAATAACTATTCCCTAAGGCTATACAGCGTGGTTAGTCTAAAATATAACGTCTTGTATTTCTAAACTTATAATGATACAAGTAACTCAACCTCACAAGGTCGTGAAATAACGATGTTATTGTATTATAGTTACCAAGAAGTATTTATTTGATTGACGCGAGAAAGTTCTTGCATAATGCAATCAATTTAAATGGTAACTTTCTAATGCGAATGTTGGCATCAATACACGAAGCACTAACAATGAAAATTGAAATTATTATTGTATGGAGACATAAATTGATTGCAATAGTGGTGTTTGAATGTTCTATTATGTAAATGGAATAACAATAAGAAAGTATATTAAGTTGATGGATTGTTGGTTAATAAAATCGTAACAACGCTATAGAAGCGTTAGAAAACACAGAGTAGCTAGATATACATTGTCAAAAGCATTTCTGTGCCAAAGCGGATGTAAGAATTTGTGATAAAATAATAAACCGGATAAAATGGTGATGTGATGGAACACATGGTGAGGAAACCGACACAATCGAAACTTAAATAACTTAAAAAAAACCGCCCAGCTACACCATAACACATAAAGGAATGACGTCTTAGCAAAAGTTGTTCGGTCTGATGGGCATTTCCTGTTGACTTATAAAAATCGAAGATCAGAAACATCTGATGTGGAAATCAAAGTTATCACTAATTTCACTGTATAATTATAAAATAACATAAGCTTGGAGTACCTCCACGCGGTGAAGGCGGTAACAGTTTAGGACTGATTTTCGATGACGATGGTATAACATTGAAAATTTGACTCTACTGGCCAAAACTCCCATTATTTTTTTTTATTTTTAACCGACTTCAAAAAGGAGGAGGTTCTCAATTTGGTTGTTTTTTTTTTTTTATGTTTGTTACCTCATATCTCCGTCATTTATGAACCAATTTGTAAAATTATTTTTTTGTTCGAAAGGGTATACTTTCCGATTGGTCCCATATAAATTTTGTTATGATTAGACCATGAACTTCAGAGATATGGAACGGAACTCCTCATCGGATCAAAGCAAAATTCTCAAATTACTAAAATTGCTTTGTTTATATTTGTTGTTGGGAACTGACTACTGGAAAAGAGGAGGGGGTGCGTGTCCCCCCTCCCCCCTTTGGAATGTTTTCATTATATCGTGTAAGGTATCATTTGAAAGGACTTTTTATGCCCGACTACGTCAAAGCCAAAAAGAAGGGTTATGAAGGAGGGGGTTAAAATTATGACACTATGTGCAACTCTACTCTGAAGCAAATAGAAGCCACCGACTTCTGAAACTGTTAATTTTATATTATGGTAATTATTTTACTCCTTTTAGTATTTCTTTGAAGTCGGGTTTTACTTTTTTTAAAGTTTTTTTTTTATATCGAATAAATATGCCTTCGAGCTTATGTTTTTTCAGTGTTTAATTTCCTTTTCCATATAACTTCGTGACACGGTAGCCTACCCGGTAACGCAGGGGAGCAGTCATTTAGATTATTATAAAATTCATGGTTATGCGAACGCGCCATATTGACCCCAAAAAATGATCAAACTGCAAAAATTAATCAAAAAATGTTGGCGGATATTGTTGGGGATGAAGTCGTTTACACTTCTTTCGACAGTGTTTTCGATCAGGACGACGCCACTAATTACCCAGTTTAATTTCTCAATTCACTTACAGCGAGTGGTCTCCCTGCTCATAAAATAAGACTTAAAGTCGGTGTTCCCTTATTGCTGATGCGAAATTTAACTCCGCCAAAACTGTGCAACGGCACCCGTCTTATTGTCAACGCTTTACAACGTAATATAATTGTTGCTACAATCCTCACTGGGTGTGGTGCCTGTGAGACTGTGTTCATACCGCGCATACCACTCATACCACTCATCCCCAACAATTTCCCCTTTCAATTTAAGCGCATACAGTTCCCTGTGACTACATGCTTTGCCATGACAATAAACAAGTCAGAAGGGCAGACGCTTAAAGCCGCTGGTGTTGACCTGACAACCAGCTGTTTTTCTCATGGCCAACTTTATGTTGCTTTTTCAAGGGTCAGCAATGCTTCCGGTCTTTATATATTAGCTCCTGAAGGAAAAACCCCAAATGTAGTTTATAAAGATTTTTTTTTAAAGTTATTTGCAATATTATTGTTAATTCAGTGTACCCTTGGGATCCGCTGCGGAATTACGGGAAGAAAAGTTTTTTTTGTTGTAGGTATAGGTATTAAGTCTGGGCAACATATAGGCTATAATTTATTTTGGAAAATGGAACACCTGATGCAGAACCGCAACAGACCAGCTAAAGTATAAGAGCTACAAAAATGGTGCCATAGCAAAAATTATTCCACATGAAGAGCATTTTCTGCTGTGAGAATAAATTTGAAGATCTGGAACACCTGTTGTGGAACTCCAAAGCCCATCGATACTATAACATGTATAGGAATGACGTCTTAGCAAAAGTTGTTTAGTCTGATGGGCATTTCCTGTTAACTTACAAAAAATGAAAGATCTGGAACGTCTCGAATCGTCTCGCGTATCCCGTTGTTTACCCGTCCCCAGGCTCTTAGAATTCGACATCAGACGTTTCAGATCTTCGATTTTGACGACCCCGTTGTCGCTGGCATAAGCAACAGGATCCGCGTACGAAGTCGCGGGCAGAAGCTAGTTACCATATTATAAAACAGTTTCAGAAGTCGGTGCAATTTTACACTGAACCTGTTTTAAAAGGCTAACTTTCTCATTGCTTTTCATGTTGTTATCTGTATGTACACTAATCTGCATTGTTCTTACATTACTTACTACAAAGAAAATTGTCAAACCATTTATTTTTTTAAAAGAGCGTCCAAAGGACTCCAAAGGACCTACTTCTTGGAACCGAGCACCTAGTGTTGACCTTTTGAAAGCACCAGTGATCTGGTCTACTTGAAATAAAAACTATTTGACTTTTGACTCCCCGAAGTGTAACCGATAAAAAATCGACAGGCTGGCAACTCTGCGTCGATGTTCAAGGCTCTGGAGTTTTGAGTTGATCAGTGCATCGTTGCCGATAAGCCTCTTGGCTCGATTGTCGATCGATTCAAGTGCATCGAGTATAATTCGCAGGATCGATTCCCGCATGGAACCATACAGACAGATAGTCTTCCAGGTCTGGGTGTTTGTGCATGTGAAATTTGTGTCTGTAAACCAACCACGGTACAGAAGAAATCGTAGAAAGGGATAAAGCATAACGTAAATAAACAATCCGAGTTTAATGACAGGTTTAGTTCATCGCCTGCGATTAAGATAACAATAAGCCACTGAGAGTAAAAATATAAACGTAGAACTACACACATACAGGTCATCTAACAGGTGCTTTTATTCTGACGTACCTAGCTTTTAAATCTCAAATGGCGCATTTAATGCGGTTTTGTTACTGTCGCGGGCGTTGTAAGAATTAGATTTTTTTACATTAAATCTAGATGTTGTTTGGATAAATTATAAAGTTCTGTAGGGCAAAAGCATCGCGTATAGATTTAGAAGGAAAAGATTATCAGTTGCGTTAATGTTGAAAGAGAACATTGCTGCATTGTGAGAAAATCTGCACAACTTTTTTTTTTTTCTCTTTGTCTTCTACCTATAGATGTTCCTTTGGGACCCCTTCTACGTAACCAACAGTTATTGGCGAGACCTGAAGGGTCTCCAGTCCATTGGGGGGAAATAAAATACTTAACCTAAGCTAACTACTTGTACTACACTAACATCATGACTACCTGCAACAACAGCACTTAGGGCGACCCCTAGTGGGACTCGGACCTCGGCTTAGGGCGTTGCTGGCGGGGACTTAGGGCGTTGCTGGCGGGGACTTAGGGGGGGGGGAGACAGCTTGATGAGAGCTGAATTATCGGTGTGACTGCGGAGTCTGAAGAGACGACCGGCTCTACGACGGGCCTCGTCGGCGAGGACGGTGAGCCGGACGGCGGCGGACGCTGTGTATTGTGCTGGTTGATTTACTCGCCTGCTGGAGGAGGGTAATTTTGTCATCGGGCTGTAAAAGTGTGTGCCTGGGACGGCGAACTTTGCTTGTGAGAGAGAGACGTAGTCGGCCGCTGCGGCGACTATGGGGTTCGGATGGTGAGGGGCAGAGTCGAAGTAATAAACCTGCAAACCTGAGAGGGATTCATCAAGTTATCGAGTCGAGTGTGTGAAGTCTGCCAACTCGTACTGCCAGCGCGGTGTACTAAGTCTTCAACCCTTCTTATTCTAAGAAGAGGCCTGTGCCCACAGCAATGGGTTCATTATGATAAAGATCTTCCATACCTCGTCAAGTTCAGCATAATAGTCTTTAACACAAGCTTATATGAACTAATGTTATTTATTGCTGAACTAAGATAAAGTTATTCACGATACTGCTATTCCAAAGTATACATTTTCTATACACACCTTCTCAGGACTGTTTTTTTTTTTAGCGATTTGCTCGCTTTTCACCACTATCTCGCCTGATGATAAGCGATGATGTGGTCGACGGTGAAGCACGCTTGCCTAGAAGTAAACTATTTACTCTTGACATAAAGACCCCAAGGTTGTAACTATCAGGAAACAGACTCCGGCAGGGAATTCCACTCCTTAGCTGTGCAAACAATGAATGTGTTCGCAAAATGTTTTGTACGTTTGGACGTCTAACATGTCTTAATAATAACATAACATCACGCCTTGTATTCGCCGAAGGGTTAGGCAGAGATGTATAGTACTCCCACATTTCACCATTGCTATTAAGAAATTTCACACGGAAAAGCCCAATAACACTTTGTCCGACCTGGGGATCGAACTCAGGACCTCACGCTCGGTAGTCGCGCTTGCGACCACTAGACTGTCTTAATAATAATCATGCGAAATATCATGTTTATCAAAATGACGTATAGTTAAAACTGACTGCGACTCATCTTAGTGCCGTTAAACGAGCAGTTTAATGTTACACGCGCCTCAAGCACTAACATCCAGTGTTATGAGTACTATTATAACTAGATATAGTATTACGTACGGTTAGATATCAAGCTATACATATCCAGTATGAGCTGATCTCGCATTGTATTGGCTTTCCGTACAATGAGAGGTCAGCTTATACTGGAATATGTAGATTGATATGTAGTGTACAGAACCAACTAGTGACATCTACTTATACAGGGTGTAATTCGTTTAATTCCTTAAAACCATATGATCTATTACTGGTATAGAATAACACCATACGGGATTAAGAATAATAAAAAAAAACATTTTTTTTTCAAATGACCAGAATCAGAAAACCAGGTTTTTCTGTTTCACCAGTAGATCATTCATCACGAATTCGTTTACACCCTGTATAAAGTATGCGTGAGTTCTACTACAAATCACAGAATACGTCTCATCTCGGATGTCTCGGATGTCATGCCAATACCTACGAGAGTCCACGTAGATAGTGAGTAGGCTATAAGTCTGATAATTGTTTTTTTCTCGTTGCCCCCTTTAACGTTACTTCTGTATCGTGGGAGAGTTTACAGGCATAAATCTTCACATACACAAACACACAGACCCGGAACATTTATCTGTAGGCCATACAAATACTTGTTCCGTAGACGAATCAAACCCAAGAAGCCAAGAACTCAGCTACTGTGTGAAACCGAGTGATCGATATTTTGTAAAGGATATCGTTATTTCTACTAGTAGATTTTGCGAACATCAGTTGGCTAAAACATAGTTTTCATTGTATGCTGACCAGGCTGGGCAAGCCAGGCTGATGATCCATACAAAATTTAATAGTATCTTCTTCATCTGTCCAATGTCAATTCCTTCACTTCTCTGTATGTTATTATTACTCTTGTGCATGAAAAGAGCCTCCACGAGTGACGATACTTCAATACGTCCGGCGCACCCTGGGCAGTCAGCCTCGCTACCAACCTTGATGACTGGCTTATCTTTTCACCACGGTATGACCTATTCTTGTATAGCTCGTGCCGACACGATAGAAGAAGAAGAATACTCTTGTTGCTTCCTTCAATTGGTCTGTGAAGTTTCTTCTTGGTCTACCTCGCTTTCTCTTTGCCTCTAATAGGCTGATGATATTAACTATAATAATGACGTCAATTCGACAATCATTGTGCCAATAGTTATGCTAATGGTCTACTGGTCAAGAGCCTCGACCAACACTTCAAGAGGCTCTTGTTAGGTGATTGGATCAAAAGCCTGTTTAAGAAAGCAGTCCTCTTCATTACGGCACGTATTGAGGAGGACTGAGGAGGTTCCTGTCTCTGGCTCTAACCACCGGCAGCTTGGACGCTGCTGCCCGATGCCAGTGGACCCTTATTTATTATATTTTCAGCAGTTTATTGTCTTAGAGAAATACATACTTACATAATATCATGCCTGTATTCTCCGAAGGGTTGGGCAGAAGTGTATAGTACACCCACATTCCGCAGTTATGTCCATGTAATAGGAGGCGAGGCTATTGCCATCAATCGGGCACAAAACCAGACTCCGGGCTGCTACTGAGAAATTCCACACGGAAAAATCCAGTGACACTTTGTCCGACCTGGGAATCGAACCCAGGACCTCACGCTCAGCAGTCGCGCTTGTGACCGCTAGACCAACGATGCAGTCCTTAGAGAAACATGTAAAAAAAATAGAAGCATTTAGATTAAAAATCGAAATAAAAATAATAACGAGGTTATAGTACCTACCTGTTTTAGACCATGACCTATTTTAACACGGTTTTGCTGTTACATAAAAACACCACTTGTTCTCCATCGAATTATAGTTTACAAAACCTTTCAACTATTGAAAGCTTGTTGACCTATCGCAGGCCAGTAATAAACATACAATCTGTTCATGGAAAAGGTTAGCCATGACCTAATATCTTTACCATTGATCTTACATAACCAGTACACCATGAAACGGTTCATCTGGCATCAGTTTAAACTGCACTTCAATCGAACCGCAAATAACAGCGTACAGCCGTTTATTTTTCATTTAGCCAATAACGTAAACATGGATTTACATTCAATGTATGGAGTTTTCAAAACTGTGACGAAATCACACCGTGATCAAATTATACAAACCCGTGGAATGAAAAGCGATTATTAGGTAATTATAAAATTAGGTCCGAAAATATTGCGCGAGATACGATAGAAACAATATTGTTTAAAGAAACTCAAATTCGTAAATACATGTGTAGGTATAAGTACATTATACCGATTGGAGGGTTAAAAACCCACGACCCGACATACCACTCCTTACAGTATTAGAGCTCCTAGTAAATGAGTTCGACCGGGGAAGTACTACTGTGTGTGTGTTCCTGTTTAAAGGGTATGGGTGCCAGTGAAATTACAGGCGTATGAAAGTATATAACTGTAAGTATCTCTAGGGTTGGCAACGTATCATCAATCCTCTTGGTATTCAAACTCAAAACTCGTTTATTCAAAATAGACTACGAGTAGTATTATTTACAGCTCTTTTTGAACGTCAAACTTACGTAAGGCCGTGGACCCACGTCTACGACGCGGCGCCGCACCGTAGACATGGATCCACGGTCTAAGACTGCCCCCAAAAGCCCCTCCCTTCACCGCTTCCTAGTGTTTATGCTGTGAAGAAGAAACGGCGCAACAAACTCCCCAGCAACACAGTTCAGTCTGTCAAGTGAATAAATAAATGAGTTTAAACCTACACAAAAAAAGCAAAATATTAATTACGTTGATTAAATTATGCAAGTTGATGATGATAAACCACATATTTACCTAGAACAATTCTGAATGAATTGAAAACAAAAGTAGAAGTATCTAAATATAGATAATTCAACATATTATAAACACACAATTACATACCTACACTCAATATACATATTGATAATGATGTAATAGATTGTAGGTGTATATAGGCGGCAGTAACCACAGTCACACGAAACTTTTCAACTTTGTCCCTAAGATTGGCAACGCATCAGCAATCCTCTTGGGGTTGTATATTTAGTCGGCGGTAACCACTTTCAATCCGGTGGGCCGTCGGCTTGATTGCCAATCGATAATATAAAATAATAATTTATTTGTTTTCCAGATTACAAAATGATCCAAATTGTTAGTGTAACATAAACAACATAAAAATTAATGTTAGCACAATTAATAATAGCCATGTCAAAGTAATAATCACAATAATTAAGACATTCACAATAAACATAATCATAATACTCAATACAATCACACGAACCATAATTATCATAATAATCAATATACTCCAGAAGTTATCCAGTCCACTTAACACCCCTTCCCATAGACCAGATTTTTTCACCACATTTTGCAATAGTCTTGCACCCACCAGAGACGGTCCATGACTGTACTCCAATAGTGCAGCCGTGGATAGTCCCCGGTTGGTGCCCCATCCCATTTTAGATTAAAGTTATCAAATGGGCCTCTGCGCGTTGGACCTGTGTCCCCGTGTATGCCTTCCAAAGGACCGGACGTCTTCCGCACGGAAGATGAGCCGTGAATTTAAGCAATATACTCCATCAAAAAAGCAGCATTCTCGGTTTTAAAGAACAACCGATCCACTTGCCCAGCGCAATGTCTTCTGGTATTCCCCGGCGGATGCCTATTCCAACAGCGGACATTCGTTGGATGCAGTATAGTAGAATAAAAGCTCCATAAACTGTTGTTTATATTCTTAGAAAAGTAAAATAAAAAGTGTAGTGTATAGCCTCTGTTTTACAGCTCGTTAATTTAAGTGCATCATCTAACAAGGCGTATTTCACAACAAAAAATACGCAGAATACATTTACGAGAGATGTAACATTTACATCACGACTGGATGATTACTGTTACTGAAGTGTTTCGCATACATTACCGGCTGTGAACGTGTTTTATCTAGCATCGTTATACAAACCAGACACGGATAGTAAATGATTTATTTGTTCGCTACTGGGTAAAGGTGGGGTTTCACTCGCGCGTTTGTGTCGACGAAAATAGAAGACTGGTTCATGGTGGAATCGTTTTCTTACGTTTTCTTTTCTTGTGAAGTTAGTAAGTGAGGTTGTTACCATTCTTTTCCCTTATCTGTTTATAGGAACTGATTCTAATGTGCTTAAGCCGATTAAGCCTTGTTTGGTGACGCCATATTGAGCATAAAGACCGCAGTAATGTAGTAACATCGGATAAGGGTATAGATTAGCAGTATTAATTAACGAGCTCTGTTTGCTAAGGACCCTTTTCCTTGAGCAACCCTATACGTGTCTAAAATATTAAACAGGAAGGGTTTCAAAATTTGATTTATTGTTATTAATTTATGGAAATTAAAATCGCACCCAATTCGGTAACTAATTTGAAAAACTGTTTTACGATAGCTAAAATGCTGTAACAACACCAGTATGTTTATTCATTGTTTAAGCTCATGAGGTTCAGTCGTATTAAATTAAGTTCAACTTCAGTATCTTCAAAAACTCGTGTCGACTGTCGAAAACTGGTTTTAGTTACAGTAACTCAAGTTTTTTTTTCTGTTGTATAAATGACAGCTATCAGTGTCAGTTCGAAGTTTTGGAATGATATCCAGCAACGGCTGAAATCAAATATTACCAACCTCAATCCAAAGTCTCCTGATTGATGTAGAACAGTTGTTTGACAGAAATTCAATAGAAGTAATGTGAAAAACCTATCAATCCAGATATATTCGATTGAGATCGGTTAATTATTGGTTCCCGTCGATAATGGCGATAGCCCATTAAGCCCATTATGTCCCTTTATCTATCAATCGATTTCACAATATTACTGTTAACTCTTCTTTCGAGGATAACATCTCATTTCTGTAGGCATGTTGGTTCGTTTATTGCAGGGCGGTGTATTTTTTCACAGATTCGTGGAAATTTTCACGCGGTTTATATCGTTGACGCAATCATTAACATCAGTCCCTGATGCGGAAAACATCAGTTATTTACAGCTGAAATTAAAACATCTGTTTATGTTGAGGTGGATCTGTGTTTCGAATATTAAATAATTAATTAGATATTCTCGGTTTCCTTAGGAAGTTTATCTATTTGTAAATAAGACTACGGAAAGATTTTATTCGGCAGTCAAGTATACTTACGGCAAAATTTATTAGCGGACCCTGAGACTGGTGTTCACAGTAATTCTCTGGTCTTGTATACCTTGAACTAAAGGTACTTTTTAAAAACATAGACACTGAATCACAATCTGTTAATAAGTTATCACAACAAAGTTAATCATAAAAAAGGAAAATACCAAAAATATCGGACGTTCCTCAATGGCGGTTTTTTACTTAGGTACCTACTACCCTAGAGCGCATGCGCGTGCCGCTCTTTTTTACCTGTTGTACACGTTTTTCTAATGTTGCCAACACTGTTTAAACGTTCGTTCACCTAAAATTCTCGTACATTTTTTGACTAGACAATTGTCTAATCAGTATACCTATTAACGTAGGGAAACAAACACGTCTAAATAAGAAGGCGCCTTGTCATCTCGTTGCCCTCGTAATATCCATCTATTAATGATATTCAAGGTTACTAGTACAGATATACACCGGTAACTTAGCTTCATTAGTAACGTATTGCGTAAAACTAAGAACTCGCTAATCATGAATGAATACGCAAGAGCAGCATCTAAACAAAGCAAGCTAACAACAGACCGGAAAGTCAAAGATTTCGTTCAAACAAGACCACACGCATAGAAACAGTTAACTGCATTAATCACCGCATCAGATTAACCTTATCCGCATCGTGGCTAATTGCTCAGGAAACGCTACTTAACCTAACGCTGCCCACGGATGGGCTCGCGTGGGAAGCAGCACTTACGCACTCATCAGTGATCGGGTTCATAGAAATAGAAGATGTGACACGGAAAAGGCTAGATGCCTCTCAATATGATGAGAACGGGCATATAGGATACACTTCACCAGGGACTCTGCAAAAAAACCTTAACCAAATGTAAAAGTTATAGAAATATTATATTTTTCATATTTTTTTAGCCATTATTGTCCCACTGCTGGGCAAAGGCTTCCCCAAAGTTGTTCCATGTACTCTTTTCCTGCGCTACCCCGAACCAACTCTTTTTCTTTTTTTCTTTCGTGGGATAATCTTCATGAATGCCCTTCGCCCAGGGAAAGCGAAGGTGTGCCGGACTCTTACCGGCTAAAAACCCACGGTGTTTCGTTCTCCGGACCCTTGGCCAGGGTCACGGGATTCGCAGCTGCATGCACCCCAACCCCGGCAGGTCTCGGTCCGCCAGCCCCTGGCAGACCTGTCCTACTGTGGGGCCTAGCCCCATGTCCTCCTGAGAGGCGCGCGTGGAACACTGCGCGCCGCCTTCTCGGGCCTGTTATTGGTCCCCCAATTGGAGTTTTTGCAGTTTTGTAGTTGACGGGCACCTCAAACCAATCCTCGCGGTACGCGTCTAGATCATCTCGCCATTTCTTTCTGGGCCCACCTCGGCGGCGCCATCCATCTTCAGGCACCTAGATGTGAAATGAAGAAATGTTATAGTTTTTTATTTAGTGGGTGTATTAATAGAGGCCCCCACATGCAACGATGCTTAAGTAAGTTTGGCGCCCCGTGCAATGGGCAGTCAGTCCTGTTACCATTCATGCTGACAGGCTAATCTCTTTACCAAGGCATTTGAACGACCTTTTTGAACATGAACATCCTTTCGAGCAGAGATCTACATAATATGTTCAGCGGTTAATATTGTTAGTTGGTTTTATAAAGAAGAAATGCTCTATCTGCCTTCACTTATTTCCATGCTCTGTGGTGTCTAGTAACACGATTAGCACCAGTTACCACTAATTGGCACCGCTTGCACCGAAACATCCGCCTGTAATCTGGAATTACGAAACGTAAGTCAATTAAATTATTATGTGTAGCATTAGAGCTCTGCGGTATTTCTGGCCGCCTGGTAGTTTTAGACAAATTGCCGGTGCAGTAAAACTGTGTTTTGCTGATTATGGTTAGATTGCTGTTTGGGATTAGTCAAGAAATTACTGAAATATTGGCTATGTGTTTTCTAGGGCAATTAGTGAGACTATTGAGTTTTTGCAGTTTTGTAGTTAATTGGCGATAACTCGTCTGTCTGTTTTTAGTATAAAATGTCGATAAATGACCTAAAACGTATAGTGTGGTGCCAGTCGTAAAAGGCAATTATGGGATTCACTAGAGGATGGGCAGCAGCGTTCTCTGAGTACTTTAACAACCATACTGCGATCGACAACCCGCCTGCCAAGCGTGGCGATTATGGCAAACCCTCCTTTTTGGGGGAGGCCTATGTCCAGCAGTGGACGTCTTTCGGCTGAATGATGATGATGACCTAAAACGCCACCAATCATGGTGGACTTATCTTTGGTCCCAGCCGCGAGCACCTGACCAATTAGCCACGATGAGGTACGATTAATCTGATGCGGTGATTAATGCAAGAACACGAACCCCATTATTACAAAAGATGGTTTAAACCAAGACTAAGGTAAACCCAGGTTTAAAATATACACATCACTTTCTTATGTAATATAACAAAAAGAGACGGGGCTACCCTAAAACCAGGGTTTTCTTAGACCATCATTTGTAATAAGGGGGATAAGTTCTTTCGTCAATGATGGTACCTCGACCAATGTTGGTTATAACAATTAATTATTGACTGTCGCTTGATCACCTTAACCATTTAACATCAACATTTTGACAGCATAATGAACAAGTGACTGTTTGCAGACTGCAGAGTGACACCTGCACATCGACACTGCTACTGATATCTCATTTTTTTTTTTTTGCCGGAACCCACATGTCATTTTGGCACAAAGTACAATAGACTTGATATTATGTATATGTACAAAATATTATTATCACATCAATCACATGCCTTGTCCACACCGAGCACATTTATCGGTATTGCACATATCGCAGAGATTGCCATATACCGGATACAACAGCTGCAACATGTTGTGGTACATGTATCGCATCTTGTGCCCGAGTAAAATGTTGCGGCACATGTATCGCAACATGTTCCTGGTACAAGTTGCGGTACGGTACATGTATGGCAACATGTGATCATTGTGTTATTAAATCGCAGAATTTCCTGGAACCACATTTATAGAAATGCGATCCTTGCATGACTAACACGTTGACCGCAAAGGTGTCAGCGCGTAACACAAGTGTTTGTAAACACCTCCGTACTTGACAATGACAATGACTTGTACGAACATACTGCACACTTATAAGGAAACGCACACATCAGTGGGGACGTACATTTAGACGCAGATTAAGCACACAATACGGAAACCGTGTAATCTAACAGGGTGTAAAGTGAAGTTCAAACTACGCTACCATTTATAATATTGTATATCGCAACGATATCGCTCAGCATACATTTTAATGAAAACTTTCACACAACGCTATACTTACTATAAAGTATTGGCTTGCTGTACGCGATAAAATTGATCGATTCTCAGAGCTATGTCGTACGATTCTCCGGTCCCCGTCCCGCCTCACTTCCACCCCGTCCATCGACTGACGGATCGCCGTCAAATTAACTTGTTATACATAGTAGACCGGCTTACGATATAGCGTATAGTGTGAACGTCATGCTATATACAAGGTGTACCATAAATAACGCACAACCTCTTAAGCGCCTAAGCCTCTTAAGGGGTCACTGTACTCATCATTATGAACAACTTTTACCTACTATGGGACCAAATCTGAAATCGCGAAATAAAAATCAGCAGTTCCCTACATTTATATTCGCATATCTCGTCAAAATGTAGGGACCAGCTGATTTTTTTTTCGCGATTTCAATTTTGGCCCCGTAGTAAAAGTTGTTCATAATGATGAGTACAGTGACCCCTTAAGAGGTTGTGCGTTATTTATAGTACACCTTGTAGTTATAGCTCATGACGTAATATTCTTTACTATATAGCGAGATAGTATAGCGTAATCTGTACTGCGCTTAAGAGGGAAGTGATCGACATTGGGCTCATCCAAACAGCACTCCAATTCGGAACATGCATAACCTAAACCTATCGAAATAACCAATTATCCTACTAGAAACGCAGCGACGGACAGTAAACAGCATCACCGGTGCTAGAGGGCTCGCTCACTTGTTATTTCACGAAATACCCCTCTTCTCAGAAGACGCTCATGTCTGGCATGATTTGAGGGATCAAGTTGAACCACAATAATTTTGTGATGCAGCGTTCTACGTACACTGACTTACATCCGTCACCTCACACTTCAGGTCCAGTTGAAAACCAGCGCCGGGCACTAGTTGTCTGGCATTTTTTGCTGAACTGGACCTTTTTGGCGCAGCCGTGAGGCACACTTCCCTGCTAATTTCTTTTTTTGTTTTTTCTTATGCTTTGTTTTGTACTGTGTGCCTTTTGGTCTGTGTTAAATAAATGTATTTTCTTTCATTCTTCTTTTTTCTTTCTAGTGAGCTGGGAATTTGTTAAAAGCTTTTACATATAACTTAACAAATTATTAAGTAGTTATATTTTAGTCGCACATTCGGTATATGTGACGTGTGGTGCCGGACGTAAAGAATAGCATGACCCATCTCTTACCATGGGTGTCGTAAAAGGCGACTAAGGGATTCACTAGAGGATGGGCAGCAGCGTTCTTTGAGTACTTTAACAACCATACTGCGATCGCCAACCCGCCTGCCAAGCGTGACGATTATGGCAAACCCCCCCAACATGGATAGCTTGTGAGGGAGGCCTATGTCCAGCAGTGGACGTCTTTTGGCTGAATGATGATGATGGTGACATTCTGTATATTCTGAGATTGGGATGCACGATACTTGCGTTTGTATCGATACTGCGGATCGATCCGGTTCGCAACTATGCGATACGATTCTAGGATCGTATCGAATGGTTTCGATCCGATCCTCAAAATATCGAATTGTATCGTATCGTATAGTGCCGGACTTAAAGAAGCTTCTCTTCCCGTGGGTGTCGTAAAAGGCGACTAAAGGATTCTCTATGGGATGGGCCCTTATTAATCCCTCCACCCTTTTTGGGGGAGGCCTATGTCCAGCAGTGGTCGTCTTTCGGCTGAATGATGATGATGATGAATATATTAAATTTACTGATCATATAATGAATACAATATGATACGGTCCATTCATTCTCCGATACAGGTACTTTTGTATCGATTCAGGAATGTATCGTATCCGTTTGTATCGATCCAAAATATCGAAGTATCGTATCATGTGGTATCGATACTGCAAAGTATCGGATCGTGCATCACTATTCTGATATTCATGATTAGACACTTATTTGGAGCGTCTGAACTGAGGGATCAAGTTTTTCGAAAGTTCAACTAATTTTTGGAGTATGCAGGATTTTTTTTTACTTATTCTGCCTTTTTGTTTTACAAGTATTTAAGATTTCATCCCTCAGCACATCATGCGATGTGTTAAGTAGACGTAGTGTGTACATCTTGATCCGCCAGTGTACGTACTACAACAATGGTGTTTTGATAGTTGTTCCGCTGACTTAACACTCATCAATGGAGAAGTTTAGACGTCATTACCCCAGTTTTGTTGTTCCGTACGACCTACGTTGATGGTTCCGCGAAAGTGATTATGTCCTGTACACAATGGTTCATATTGGTCACACTTTCATGATGACGGGATTGATGACTCACGTTAGGATTTTAAATGACCTTTGTGAAACTCTGGAAGTATGACAATATCAACTACCGTAACGAGAAATACCTTTCCGACTAACCTTTAGTCGGAAAGGGGGTACTAATCCGAAAAGGTGATAAAGTACCCATTAAGAATGAATTACTTTTGTTCTACAACTTTCCCCAAAATTCAATCGTTTAAGAGAAATAGGTAGTCAAAGATTTAATAACAAATGCGCAAAAATGTGCCTATACTCCAGCTACGATCAATATTTTAGGTCATATTTGGGGTCGCGTATTAGAAGCTTTATTTTCTGAATTCTTAACAAAAACAGGATTGATAATAATAAATAAATAAATATTTTTGGGACATTTTTTTACATAGCACCATTTAGTCCCAAACTAAGCAGAGCTTGTACTATGGGTACTAGACAATGGATATAATACTTAAGGTTACAGCTCATTAGAAACACCCGGCAGCCGACCCGCACCGCCTCATCGCTCGGCGTGCACTCGTTGTCAGCAGGTGGTCCACGGGTGGACGCCGCATTATCACTAGTAAACGTCGCGTGGTCAACCAGAGGACCGCGCGCGGTCACCGAGTGGACATCGCGTGGTCAACCAGTGAACCTCACGTACCTAGTCAACGAGTGGAAATTGGGGGGCCCACGAATTTCCGAGTAGTCTGTCAGCAATTGGCACCAGGTCTACACGTGTTTTTGGTTATGTCAAATTTTACCAAAATTTGACATATATTTTTGAACTTCTCCATAAGTCTTTCTTTATTCATTTTGAAAGCAAAAACCATACGTCCGACATGTTAGAAAGAAGGGCTGGAAATGACGGGTGGGTGGGGAGCGGCGCATCGCTGACGCATTGTCCTCGCGTGAACCACTCGCGGGCCGCGCGCGGTCTTCTCGATGGCAGCGCGCGGTTCACTCAAGGCAAGCATGTGAGCAGCGAGTTGTCACCGAGTGGTCAACTCGTCGTCCACGCGTGGACGGCATACGCCCGAGGCGATCCGGTGACGTTACGGAGTTGATGTAGTGAGCGCACGTCCATACAAATTCATATAAAGAATACGAACCGCACGAGGCGAGGCGATGCGGGTCGGGTGCCGGGTGGGTCTGGTGAGCCTGCAACCTTTATATACTTTTTTTTGTAAATACGTACTTATAATACATAAGAAACACCCAGACCAATACAAACACTTATGTTCATCACAAAATATTTATGTCCTGTGGGAATCGAGCCCACGACCTCGCGATCAGCAGTCCGACACTCGAACCACTAGACCACAAACGTCGTCAAGAATTTTTGAAAAAACTACATTAAAAATCATAATAAATGCATATTTCTTTTCGAGTTTGAACTTTTAACATTTGCGTTAAAACAGTCACCAGTGATAACTTTAAGTGGCCCCCGGATATGTACCTACCCCCTTTTCGACTAACCTTGTAATGTATGTAGGTTTACGAAACGTTATTAATTGGTAAAGCATTGACATAATTAGAATTTTGAATGGAATGTAGTTAGTTACGATCCCATTTACGTTGCTATTCTAAATACAAGCCTTTCATAATATATGTTTTGGTAAAATATCCGGGCGTCTTACTCCGTTTGATCTTTGATCTATACAAAGTTATATCATACGAAAACATTTTCATTATTTTGCGTAGATAATATTAAACTACGGGAACCTAAATAATTTAATAGATTGCTGTAATAAAACTGAGTAAGCTAGTAAGTTTGTACGACCCACAAAACCACAGAAATGCTTGGTAAGCATTTTTGGTCGTCTAGCTGAGGAGCCTTTTACGCTTCTAATTCCAGACTTAACAGCAGCTTATTGTTCTATGTCCTATGTTTAATTCATTAGCATAATGGGCATGTTGACAGCATCAATAAATTTCAAATATAATTGGTCCGCCAGTTAGAGTTTAAAAAAATAATGGACACGTATTTTTCCTTTTGTTAAATCTATGAATATTTGGAAAGATAAAAAGCATCAAAACTCGAGAGTGTGGGCTTGTGACGTCAGAAGCAAGTAAAAATTGTACTTTCTTGTGACGTTTTGCCAATTTTAAAAGCGTCGTATCTTCGTCAATTTTGGTTTACGTAACATAAGAAAAAATACGAGTCAAATATTTTTTGATAATCTAACTGACGGACTAATTAGATTTTTTCAGTCAAATACCCAATTATGTTACCTATCTGTTCAAAGTTATAAGAAACATTTCTTCTACGTTGAGGGCTTAATAAATTAAATTTTCCGTCATAACAAAGATTAGTAAAGATTATGTATTTAAAGGAATTAACAAATTGACTTCTGATCTTGATGTCCGTCTAAAAAGTTTAGACTTCTAATCGTTGGCTTAACTTTGAATGGTAACTTAATTTAAATTTTACATCTTTTAATATTGTTTAAGTAGTTAATCCTCACTAATAATCATAAAGTCAGTCTGTCTATCTGTTCTGTTTTTTTATATTTTCAAGGCTAAACTTTGAGGCTAATTAATAAACTAAAAGTCTATTAAACGGAACTAACTTTTAATCACGCAATTACATGTGTGTACTACCAGAGAAGTTATTTATGTTGTTTATGTTTTATAATATGTGACTAGTTGCGCATCCATTTTTCGTGTCTATTTTTGCAGAGCTGTAACTTGGCACCTGAAAAATAATATAAGATAATTGTCTTCTCTTCTCACATTCCTCGCAGGCAAAGTCACCGTTCACAGCTAGTCTTATAATAAGCCGCATCGTTGCTACCTGTTGATAATCTCGCAGATAAAGGGCCATGTCCTGCGTGTCATGTGCCTTCCAACTGACTGATCATGACATAATTTGTGAACGATCTGAAAATTAAACATATTTCAGTAAACTGAGGCTTTTAAGTTCCCTTTGAATATCATTTTCAAGCATCCCGTTACGTACATTTTCGTTTTCGTTACTTAGCCTGATTGAATTTACGGTAAATTTTGAATTTACTTAGATGGAAGTCTGATGTCGAGATGTGTTTTCGTAGCTAAGGAATTCCTTATTGAAATATAAAGCATAGTTCACTTAGTATATTGAATTTGCTTGTGAAGTAAACAAAACAATTAGGTACATATCTGTTATCATTGTAGAATTGACACTTAATAATCAAACACTAGATAATTGATTGTTAAAAGTAAACAATAATGTCAAACAAAATGGATTCAACTGTCATGTACGATTTATGAATAGAAAGTGGCTATCGGTCAATACTACAATAATTTGGTTTGTATACAAAGTTAATCGGAAAGGGGCTACCTACTAATCCGTGGGCCACTTACGGCCGTTTTCAATAACCTATCTATCGGCGGTTTCGCCTACTAGAGATAGAAATTTGACATAAGCTCCATAGAAGTAATGTCAAATTTCTATCTGTAGTAAGGGAAACCGCCGATAGATATGATATTGAAAATGGCGGTTAAAGTACGGCGGGTCACTGATGACTGTTAGGTTTATAGCAAGTGTTACAATTTCAAAATTCGGTAATTTTTATTTCCAAAATACTTAATTGGATTTCATTTTAGTTTTTTCAAAATTTCTTCATTCCTGCTTTAGTTACGAATTCAGAAAATGGAGCTTCTAATCTGCAACCCCCAATATGACCTAAAATATAAACCACAGCTGACTACAACTGATGATATATCTATTTGAGCGTATTTTTTTTATGCAACCTTTGAACATCAATTCCTCTTAAAGTATTGATTTTAAGGGAAAGTTGTAGAACAAAAGTTATTCATTATTATGTGTACTTTAATACCCTTTCAGATTATTACCCCCTTTCCGACTAACCTTGTATAAAGTTGGATAATCCAATGTAAATCAATCATTTAAATTTTGCGGTCAACTGAAGGAAAAAGTAGTATTTTTAAAAGTTCACTAATCGGAATAGTTGCTCTCGACAAATTGGCAGACCGACCCGTTAAAATGAAACCATAGATGACAAAGTGCTTTAAAACTCATTTTTGATGAAATTAATTTCATTGGTGTTCTAGTTCGCTTTGAAAACTACACAAAAATACTATGAACATTTAAAAAAATCAAAGTATCTTAAGTGAATGTATAAGTATAAGTAAAAACTAACGCAGTAAGGTACTAAACCAGTATTTTCTCGTTTATGAAATCATATTTGCGCGAGACTTGATAAACGAAGTTAAGCGTCGGAGAATATTTTTTATTTTCAAAATATTTTTCCACTTAAAATCTTAATTTAGTTCCGTCCACATACTTATTTTATAACATGCACGAAGGACGTAGTTTAAAAGTAACGTAATATAAATACCTATCAGAAACATACTTTCAAGAAATGTATATATATATTTTTGTGCATGATAATCTCTTAATTTACAAAAACAATATTCACATAATCCCTATTTATAAATGCGAAAGTATGTAACTCTGTCTGTCTGCGAAGCTTTCACGCCTAAACCGCTAAACCGATTTTAGTGAAACTTGGTACAGAGATAGTCTGGAACCTGGAGAAGGACATAGGCTACGGAATACGAGATAAATGAGGCCGTGAGCGACCTCCAGATACAAATAAAGAAAAATATATCCTAATAAAAATAATAACTAAAATAGGGCATCAAAATATTCCTCCGCATCGCTGTCGACTGGTAACGTGCCCAGAAGGCTGGCAGCGTTGCCACGTTGTATGGCAATGCTAATCCTTTGACCAAAGTAGATGCCTTTCAAGAGAAATTCAAGCGTCAACTGCGTCAGTCTAGGAATTAAGGGAAGAATCTTTTTTGTGGATTGTCTATTGTAATATTGTCGTTCAAAATGAACTAAATAATTCTAGAATATTTTGAATAAATGAGTTTTGAGTTTGAAGTAAGTACTAATAATACCTTAATTTGAACTATTAATAGTTTCTTCCAAGTAGTTACGGCTGCCATAGTGACCGCCAGCACATGGAATCAGTTCATGGTATTTGCGTCAATTACCAACTCGTATTAATGAGTCTAATTTAACCAACTGTACACCCGTACGTAAATATTATAGAAGCGGTTTCCTGCGACCACATCCTGAAACGCATGCGCATATGTTTTGAGATTACACTCACAAACACTCACTAACATAATAATAATGTTAGTGAGTTATTACCATACCTGAAAATTTGAAAGATAATTATGAACACATTCGAGTCCAGCACACTTTTCATAGAGCTCATGCGCCATGCCCCCATACATATGGTTAGTGGACCTTCCAGGAGGGTCATCAGCATTACATTCATCAGCTACATTAACGGACGAAGATTCGTG
The DNA here is from genome assembly GCA_905220435.1 of Amphipyra tragopoginis. NCBI lineage: Eukaryota > Metazoa > Arthropoda > Insecta > Lepidoptera > Noctuidae > Amphipyra > Amphipyra tragopoginis. Next base: position 27,856,664 of record HG992004.1, read on the forward strand.
TCGCGTTGGCGCGCTAAAACATCGTGTACGGACATACGCGATGTTCTTGTCTACATTAGGCAGGCGAAGATCCATCGTGCCGGATTGTGTTGTTCTCTATTGTGCGGCCGAGACGTAGTAATTAATGGAGGAAGTAGTGGCGTTGCATTATACAGGGTGTAAACGAATTCGTGTAATTCCTTCAAACGACATGATCTATGAATGGTATAGATTAACCCCGGACGGGATTTAGATTGATTAAAAATAAAAATAAACTTTTTTTTTCCAAATAATATTTTTATTTCATAGAAAATTTCGATGCCATGTATAAATGACTGAAGGCACGGCGACACAGCTGACGAGCACTACTAGCGCGATATCGCTCCACGCCGTCAGTTAACTTGGGACGCTAAAATTACTCAGATACAGAATACCATAGTTCATTTTTTGAAAACTATGTTTTGATTTTTTCTGAGAAAAACCTATGCAGGGTCAATCAGTGTCACCAGTACATCACGCGGTTTGAAGGAATTACACGAATTCGTTTACATACTGTATATCGGTAAATTATTAATTATTACAATTGTACGAGTATCAGTCATACAATTTGTCAGGCATCACGCAACCTATACCTACTATTACAAAATAATATGAAAAAGAGACGTAGGTGTAGCCACCCAAGCGAATATTGTCGCGACAAATCCCTTTGATGCGCGCCAGTTTATCGACAGTGCCCCGATAGTACATCGTCTTCGCTCGAATACTACGCGTTGCAACGATCTACCCGGCCACACTCATCGCGTTAACACGAATATTCGCCGTAGCCCGCTAATGTAGCCCTAGCATAAGAGAGAACCCTCGACAAGGGTTCGTGACATTAGGGTTAAAAACCGTGTCATAAAACACGCTACTACGTAATAAAATAGTGTTTTCAGGGGGGTTTGTTGCTTGTTTCATGATGGTGTATTTTTAACTCGTTAGGCCGTCGTGAAGCACGGAGTACCTATTTGCTGACATGGCGGAGTGTACCACCGGTGGCCACGTCACACTAGACTTTTGATGTAGGTCCTAAGAAATTCGCGCCACTTTGAGAGAAAGTGTTGTATTTACCGTTCCCGCCTTGTAAAATCGACTTTTCATAGTTGTAGTTTAAGAAATGGATATTATTTCGAGAAGTAAAAAATCATCAATGTTGAAAAATTTCTTAGTACAGACACAGCACATCAAGCTACTACAATCTGTCAGATTTTTTTAATAGATTTTCATCTTTATCGCTAAAGCATTAGGTTCAAGGTTGATTGGGAAAATTTGACAGTTTCGGGTAGCCTGACCTGCTGGCGTCTGTACATTAAAAGTCTAGTGTGACGCGGCCACCGGTGGTACACCCCGCCATGTCAGCAAATACTCCATGCTCCACCGGTGGTACACGCCAGCTTGAAAGTTTTAAGAAAAACTGACATTTTAAATGAACCCTTCAAGGGGGCACACGGCATCACGATTGCGACTAGAGACACCCAGCACTGAACGTGTTAAATTTCTTGAGTAAACCTGTAGGTACAGTATAATAAAGCCTTATTTGACCTAATTTAGATTGGACCGTTTTTCAACAAGGAAAAAGTTTTCTCTTTCCATTCTTCCAGTCCATCCAAAGGTGGCATGTCTGGAGGAGATCGCCTTGCGTGATTAGACCGCCCATTGTGCATTTTTGATTAAATTTTTCTTTCCTTGTTTTTGTTTACCTGTTGTATGTACAGAAAACAAACAAATCAAAACAGCCATTTTTTAATTTGGCTCGGTATTTTTGGTTTTGCTAGATCGCGGTGGGAAATTGAACTGCTAGTTTCATAAAAAGGAGTTTTTTTTTTTTATGTAATCGCCCTGCTGGGCAAGTGGGCAAATACCAACTGGTGGCCGTGACAGAACCTCCACTCTTCCAGGTTCATGGACGTCCATATACAATCCGGCTTGGTTGTTGTTGGTGCTACACACCCGGGGGAAGAGAGCGGCTAGGCTGTGCAGTGTTTTATGGACCACTCAGTTCCGTGATATCATTGGCATGCATGTGATTTAACTATGAGACTTACCTCCGGTTTCTGAGTTAAGAATTCCAGGATAAGCAGTAGTTAAGTAACATTTGAGTACGGAGTTGTCAAAAAAATGCTTTATAGCAGTTTTAGAAACCGGAGGTTATTCCTTACTTATTTAAACGAGTAATAAAGTGTGACGAAATTCGCTTTAATTTCGACTTCAAAAAGGAGGAGGTTCTCAATAAAGTTGTTTTTTTTATGTTTGTTACCTCAGATCTCCGTCATTTATGAAGCGATTCGAAAATTTCTTGTTTTATTTGAGAGGGTATACTTCCCGTTTGGTCCCATATCAATTTTATTGAAATTGATAGAGCGCTTTTTGAAAAAATCAACAAAAACTATTAAATATACACAAATCGTAAATAGACGACGTTCTAATTGTAGTAGTGGTCTGAGAATTTGTACACTATTGTAATTGTAATTTGTGGCACTAAAAATTATTAAATAAAATAACTTTAAATAAAAAGAAAAAAATGACTTCAAAAAAAAACTAAACGGAGTAAAATAATTATCATAATATAATAAAATTATCAGTTTCAGAAGTCGGTGTATTTCCACGCTGAAACAAATCGAATGTACCGACTTATGAAACTGATAATTTTATTATAGGTATGATAATTATTTTACTCCGTTTAGATTTTTTTGAAGTCGGATTTTACTTTTTTTCTTCACACGGTCACAAAAAACATTATAAACAAACAGCTTTTTTGATTGCACCGCAAGAGTCGATGACATTTCCATGTTTGTATTTAACATACACACATAACTGTCATGCACGCATAAAATAATGTTTATTTTACCCACGCTCATTATCCGCTACGCCTGCGCCGCCGCCCGTACCTATTAGTGAAAGTACATTAGAATAGTGATTTCAAAATGACGGTAACAGTACAGGCGAATTGTTTATGCTTTTTGCACAGCTAGATAAGATTTACAAAGGGGCAAACGGTTTTTTATCATATTAAACAGTATTATCTTCGTTTATTCATTGTAAATACATCATCATCATTCAGCTGAAAGACGTCCACTGCTGGACATAAGGCCTCCCCCAAGCATCGCCACATGTCGGGAGGGTTTGCCATAATTGCCACGCTTGTCAGGCGGATTGGCGTACGGCTTATTATTTTCCAGGTGACTAATAACTTAAAAGGCGACTAAGTGTTTACAACTAATAAAATGAGGCGAGGAGCTATAAATAATGACTTGGCGACTAATATAATGACTTGGCGACTAATAATGTTAGCAGGGTGGTTAAGGGGAATCCTGACATGGACAGGTTAGGTTCGAAGGGGATGACGAGGGCTAGAGTGAGCGAGCGAAGCAAGCGAACGAAGCCCCCGTCATCCCCTTCGTGTTAGGTTACTTTAAACCCTGCAGACAGAAATAGGAGCCCCGCGCAGCGGGGCTCCGTCGACTTAAGCTCCTTCACTATAGCTGCCAACCTATTATTTTTGCTACCCATTTTAATTATTTTTAAAACCCCCTGCCTGCTTAAAATGCTGCTTCACTGTAGCTGCCAACCTATTATTTTTGCTACCCATTTTAATTATTTTTAAAACCCTAAATCAGATTAGTTTGTCGCCGCGTTAAATACTCCTCCTAGGCTCCTATTCAACCTTACAAACATACAACATTAACGTGAGTGAAATTTTTTCACTTAAGAATTATTATACTGATCGTTCTGAATAACTAGTAGGTACCTCAAATTCGTAATTTTAAGTCGCCGTTTTCAGTATTTGTGTTCGCCCTCAGTCTTTCGCCCACTTAGTATTTCAGTACGCCATAATCAGTATTTTTGACACCCTTACTTTGAATTTATATTCGATCGTTTAAATACTACCCTTTTAAATATAAAACAATACACATTAAAAAATGTAAAAACATAGTAACCCACCGACATCGGGAACAGAGTCCAAGCTACCGGCGGTCAGGGCTCCAGAGAGAGAAACTTCCTAACAATACGCGCCGTGTCCCGCTAATAAATAAATAGGTACCGCTTTCTGAATCAAAGCCTTGGTCCAGCTGCCTACCGAGAGCCTCATCAGATGTTGGTCAAGGCTCTTGGCTATTAAGCCATTGGCTGTAACGACTATCGGCACAATGACTGCTGAGTCAACATCCCACATGTCGACAACCTTGTGTGTCAAATCAAGATATTTGTTTTTTTAATCATTTTGATTTATTATCTTTGAGCAAGCTAACAGTCAGCTACCAACTAAATTCAGTAAGCAGCTAGCTGCAGGTTGAGAAGCTACTAAAATTTGATCAAAACTCCATCAAGTGGTCTTCGTTTGCTCTGCCGGATTTACCTATACTATAGTTAACCCGCTCACAAGTTTAACTACATTTTTACTACCGTATTTAGGTTATAAAAGTTGAAAGAGTGTTGAAAGGTAATCTTAACTTCCCGGAAAGAAACCACATAATTATTAATAACCTATCATTCAGCAGTTCATAAATTAAAATGTAAACAAGAATCAAGATCAAATAAATGCATTGGAATTCATTGGATGACCGACTTTTACAACAGATACACTTCATTTAAAATGCGCCTCTTTGATTTAGTGGTTAGAAGCACGTCTCCTGATCGTGAAGTCCTCTGATTATACAATCTGTAGGCCATGAAAATATTATTGTTGCGTGCGGGAATCTAGCCCACGAGCCTAGAAAGCCAATCGCTCAGCGACTGCGTCAAACGTGTCTTTAAAAATGTTGGTGGCACAAATCGTGACTAGATATTTGAGGTTTACGCATAGGGTTCAGCATAATATGGCAATAGGCTCACCTCCCATTACGTGGGGTGAAATACCGTCAGTGGTGAACAGGGTGATAAGACAATATACCTTTGAATACAATATACTTAGGTAGGTGTGACGGTTATGTAGACGATAATAAGATAATGTTATTAGAGCGAGCCGTGTTTCGGCTCAGTCTACTTAATCAGATCAGCGCTGTCTGAAGCTTCAGTAATTTACTTATAAATGCACTTTCTGTGAGGAATGTAAGGTAGAGCAAGAAGCACAAAGCCATCGGGAAAGCTAATCATTTGCGTCTTCTATGAGAATGTTCCATTTAATATTCAATTTATTCAATAATCCAGGCTTCCTGGCTAGCTGGTAGTAGCAATGGCAAGCTTGGCTTGACGTCCTTATTTCAACGTCCAGGTTGGCTAAAGTTTGAAAATCTGCAGCAGAAGCCCAGAGTTTAAAATTGTACCCAAATAAAGCTGTCTATCTGATTATACTCGTACATCCATCCATAAACATAAATGTCGCACACTATAGTAGATTGTTGCACCGAGCACAAAGTGAGTCATTAATGCACGAGTGTTATGTTGGTGCCCGAGCGCAAGCGAGGGCACTAAATTAGCACGAGTGCATTAATCACTCACTTCAGCAAGGTGCGTAATCTACTTTTCTTTCAACTACCAATTTACCTACCGTGATAAAATATACCTACTCAAAATAAAAACTCAAGTTAATGAAAACAAGGTTATCCTGCGACTTTTGCGGCAAAAGGTTATTAACAATTTCATTTGCAGCTGTTTTTATACTTTCTGGACTTGAATTCATATCTCATGATCTATTTCCATTTTTTTAAACTTTTCTTGCTAAATAAGAAGTATCAAAGTTTTACAATGGTACAAAATGCGCGCCATTTGTATTTTTTTTTAACCGACTTCAAAAAGGAGGAGGTTCTCAATTCGGTTGTATTTTTTTTTTTTTTTTTTTTTTTTTTTTTATGTGTGTTACCTCATATCTCCGTCATTTATGAACCGATTTGAAAAATTCTTTTTTTGTTCGAAAGGGTATACTTTCCAATTGGTCCCATTTAAATTTTGTTATGATTAGACCATGAACTTCAGAGATATGGAACGTAACTCCTCATCGGATCAAAGCAAAATTCTCAAATTACTAATATTGCTTTGTTTATATTTGTTGTTGGGAACTGACTACTTGAAAAGAGGAGGGGGTGCGTGTCCCCTCCCCCCCCCCTTTGGAATGTTTTCATTATATCGTGTAAGGTATCATTTGAAAGGACTTCTTATGCCCGCTACGTCAACGTTACGCTACGTCAAAGCCAAAAAGAAGGGTTATGAAGGAGGGGGTTAAAATTATGACACTAAAACGTATTTAATAAAAAATAAACTTTAAAAAAAAGTAAAAACCGACTTCAAAGAAATACTAAAAGGAGTAAAATAATTAAGTACCATAATATAAAATTAACAGTTTCAGAAGTCGGTGCAACTCTACACTGAAGCAAATAGAAGCCACCGACTTCTGAAACTGTTAATTTTATATTATGGTACTTAATTATTTTACTCCTTTTAGTATTTCTTTGAAGTCGGTTTTTACTTTTTTTTAAAGTTTATTTTTTTTCACCAATTCGGTTTTATTCAGCCGATTTTTATTTTCAGCCAGTATCTTTTTGATCTAATGCATAAGAATGCATACATTTAATATTAAACTTAACGGGAGACATTAAACCTCTGTGGTAAATTTTTTTCTAAATAAAAAATAAAAAAACTGCATTAATGAAAAACAGTGCAGTAATGAAATTTCATACAACATTTCTGCACTGTTTGCAGTGCAGTAATGAGATTTCATACAAACATTTCTGCACTGTTTTGCTTCTAAGCAGAAAATACGTATTTTGTGATCGGTTTTGTAGCGATTAATGATAACATTACTACGTAGTTGAAAGAAAAAGTTATTATTGTATTCTTGTAGATATTAGTCGAAAGAAGAATTCTGTGCTTATAATCCTAGTTGTTTCAGCAATAAAATAAAAATTTATCACTCTAAGGGGCTCTTTCACCATCCTCAAGTAAAGGGTCGAGTAAGCTAACCGCCAGTTAAAGTCACCCGTAACTACATGTGTCAATTTCACGACGTTCGAGTAGCACTAATCATAACATTAACCGACCCGTAACTTACTTGCCACCACATCTGGCAATTAGCGTGCTTACTTTACAGTTAAAAGTTGTCCGTTGTCATTTTGTGTAGGAACTCCTCAGAGAACACCGATTATTTTAAAATTTATTAACAAAAATGGACTTATTTGACTTGATTGAGCATCAATTGGATAAATTAGAACAGTCTACAACGTAAGGAGTACCTTAGGATTCGTGTGTTTAAATTCCGTGTTGATTATTTTACGGTCCTAGACGAAACGGATTTTTTGCTAATTTATTTATTAGGCTAAATCTGCACAAGGGATACCAAAATGTCCCTCTCATATAAATAAAAGTTTGCACTTTATCTCTTTTAACTCTATCCAAGTTAATTAAAAAATATAGGTAAATAAAGTTACAAATTAAAATCACACACTTTCTAAACCAGACAAAAAAACACCACAAATGACAATTGACATCTGGCTTGCATCTGTATAGGACGGTTGACGAGTACCATTGACGTATTATTGAATGAATGTAACGTATTTTTTGTTACCTCATTCACATAACCAGTAAGTTGTTACTCGAACCTTTATTTTTGTTTGTGAAATTGACAAAAGATACTCGTAACTTTTACTTGCCAATTAACGCTAACTAGGAAGTAACTAATCAACACTTTACTTGAAGATGGTGAACGAGGCCCTAACAAATATAACAAACATCCAGGAAGTAAGCAATTTTAATAAAAACATAATATCTGTATCCACACGTCTGTGTCACCTATTTATCCGCGCCACGTACCAGGCGCCCAGAGAATGAAAGATAAATCGTATACAATTAAGAGCGAGCACGTGATGCGTACACAAGACGAGTTAAGACCCGTATTCACTGGTGGACGAACGTTAGGTGACACGGGGCTGTAACATCGCGCGATGCTACCGAACTTTCGACGACTCACTCAACGTTGCACTCAACGTGCAATTATTTAACTGCATAATCATACAAATACAATATTTAGCTTTAATTCCGCCAAATTGGATGCAGTATGCAGCACCATCCTCCCTCCCACCCAGAAATTTATGCACATGCAGAAGGGGTGAAATTAATAATGCAACCAAACCAATACGACACGTGTTTCGCCCCTCCACGGAGCATCCTAAGGAGATGTTGGCTCGTCGACCGCTTGGACGTGATTGGCGGAATTATTATATTGTATTTGCATATTTGTATATCATGCATTTCCGCAATGTAACGCCTGATTCCATTATTTGCATAATCATGCAAAAAACCGTTGACCTGCAGTCGAAAGTTCATGAATCGGAACCTCGTCTGTTGCACTATTGTGCACAAATCTCTTCTAGCTTAATTAGATCATTTGAAGCATAAATTCGATGTATGTTATTGTGATCTTTCAATAAACAAAAGGTACAATAATTGGTTAATATCAGTGGCCTGTATTCCGGGCAACATGTTGCCCAACATTCGCTGCCGAGTGTGCACACTTTACAAGTGTATAAACACTCAACAGCGTGGATCACTAACAGCCGCGGCCAACAGGAAGGGCTTTCATCGCGGCCATTCATACTGCGCGCGCGCCGCAAAAACTACGGACGTGGATCTAGGACGAATACGACGGTTATTTTGATGTTTACCCGGCTAATGTCGGCTGTTAGAGTGTGTGGGTGAAATTGGGTGATAATGGGTAATCCGTAATTCCTTGATGTTTTATTTTGATACTCTGATTGTTTTATTTTTGGGATGTTAAGTGTGGCTGTAACTTTTAACGCTGTTTTTTATTGAACACTTCTTAAGGATGTGGGATTGTGTTTTATTGAGAATAAAATTCGAGTCTTCAAACTAACAGAAACATAAAAAGATCATGTTCGTACAAACGTTTATTTAACTTTTTCCTCAATTATAAAGTTGAACAATTAAAAATGAAAGAAGAAAGGAAAAGTTTTTATTTGCGAAATAAATGTGACGCACACAATTAACATAACAAAGAGTTAAACATAAAAGTTTATACAAGGTTAGTCGGAAAGGGGGTACTAATCCGCGGGCCACTTAAAGTATCACTGATGATGACGGTTTTAAAACAAGTGTTAAAATTTATTAATGTCTTCAATATTATTATGCTATATAATGTAGACGAGCGAGATGGTAGATAATAATTGATTATATACCTACTACCTGCATTATTACAGTCCCTATGTTACTAGGTAGGTAACTTATGGACTGTAACAATCACAGAACTTATAATATGAGAATAGAAATGGTATCAATTGTTTTTCCTTCCGGAACCGATGTCGCCGCTTTTTTCACTCTAACTCATACATAGAAAAAACTAGAACCATACCTACGCAATTACGCACACAATTACTTACACATTTACTACTAACAATTATGAACCTTAAGACTAAGAAAGAGCGTTGAATAAACACGTACCGCATATTATACTCACACATATACAATTATTTTACGTTTACGCTAGTACTTGACGCAAGATAAAATGTTATCGATTGTTACAATTTGCAGATGCAGTCGCTAGGGGATTTCTAATTTACAAGGATTTATTTTGGTGTGGATGTAAATTAGTCCATGAAGAAGGTTGATACATATAATTAGTGACGACTTACGTGATAGTCCAATAGTATTAGAATGTGACATGTTTGGCTGTGTCTATGGAATTGCGTGTGTTGAAGAATGATGTAAGATGTGTGTATGTGTATCTGTAGAGTGTGTTAGATGTCCTTTACGAAACACAGTATTATAAGTATCAATTAAACTGTGCATTATCTTGTACTGTGCGTTAATTTATTTTGTGTTTTTTTTTTTAGAATGTAAATGACTTTCTGGGTAGTCTACTCTTTACTTTTATGTTTTCAGGATAGGTATTCAATGATGATTTTATTTTATGATTTAACCAAATTTTATTTCTGGGTTTTGCTTTTATTTTAAAATATTGCCCATAGACTCTTTACAATGGACTTTTTAATCCCCTTTGGGCTTTAGGGGTATTTTTGTAACACGTTGTATACCATTCCATTACACATTTTGTTAATAGAATTACATGATTGTCCATGGGCACTTAGTCAAATTGGTGAAAATCAATTTCTTTAAAAATGTTATACCTACGAAATGATACGCATTAGCTGACACCTAATTTTTAAATTTTTCGAAGTTTCTTCCCGTTTGAGCATCATTATCATCATTCAGCCGAATGACGTCCACTGCTGGACATAGGCCTCTCCCAAACAATGTTGGGGGGGGGGGGGGGTTTGGGTTGCAATAATCGCCACGCTTGGCAGGCGAGTTGGCGATCGCAGTATGGTTGTTAAAGTATTGTTAAGTATTGAGAACGCTGCTGCCCATCCTCTAGTCAATCCCTTAGTCGCCTTTTACGACACCGACGGGAACAGATGGGGTAGTGCTATTCTTTACGCCCGGTACTACACGGACGTAAAGAATAGAATAGTTTGGGCATCAATTGTAGTATTTTTTAATACCATTTCAATTTTTTGACTTGACTTGTTGACTTTAGATTTGAATTAAAATTAATTGTGAAATGAAATGACACCAAAAACGGAATAAGAAAAAAAAAAAAACAAAATTATCACTGGAATTTTAACAAAGCAAAATTTGTTGACTACTGTGGATATATCGATAACTGGGAAACACTGACATCACAGCACTAACTCGCGTCTGCCAACAGCGGCCGTACTATGGCATAGTTGTGGGTGAGAAAATATCGATTATTGTTTTAATCCATTGCGGCGTCTCAATCGTAGCTTACATTGTGTTCCGAACTTAAACAAGCAATGTATATCGAATCACTTGGTAATAACAACATTCGGTGCTGTTTTTAAATTTGTCCGCGAAATTGTTGTTTTTATTATTATTATGTTATTTTTTAAATTACGGTGTTCACCAGTGAAATGTAATCCTTTTAGAAGCACAGTCACCCTTTTCTGAACAATTTCCACAGTTGGATACGCTACAATAACCCATTTTATTGAACAGTTGTCATGACGACGGTTCGTTTCAGACTGAGCCCGGTAAATCAAATATCTGGCTTTTCAGCCATATAGGCGCCTCGCGCTTTCAGCTTAAGTAACATTTCTATGCCTCTTATTATAAGTTCTGTGGTAACAATGTATACTATACTACTGTACTGCGCAATTTAAGTGGTGTATTTAATGTCTTTTACAATAACCGGGCAAATATGATAATTATAGCAGCTCAGAATTTGGATTTGTATCCGGTTGATGGCAATAGCACTACCCCATCTCTTCCCATGGATGTCATAAAAGGCGACTAAGGGATTCACTAGAGGATGGGCAGCAGCGTTTTCTGAGTACTTTAACAACCATATCGCGATCGCCAACCTGCCTGTCAAGCGTGGCGATTATGGCAAACCTCCCAACATGGCTTGGGGGAGGCCTATATCCAGCAGTGGACGTCTTTCGGCTGAATGACGATGATGATGATGATGGCAATAGGCTTGCCCCCTATTACATAGGACTTAAACATAATAGCGAAATGAGGGTGTAGGGTGAGGTGTCCAACAGTGAACCATGAAAAAGTTGCACATTCAAAGCTCAACTGTTTCTAAACATAATGAAGATTTTTTTTTACTAAATGACTTCTCATATATCTGACTTTAATTTTGCATGTTAATTTTAGACCCAAACGTAACAGGATAGGACATTTTTAAGTTTTTTTAAAAGATGGGAAATGGCTCACTGTGTCCACAGCGTGGGACACTCTGAACCGGGGGCTAGGTCAACAGTGAACCAATATGTACACAGTGAACCATCCTATTTATATAACAGTAAATTATGACTTTTTATGCTACAAAAGTAAAGGTAAATCAATAAAACGTCTTGTATATGTTACCAAGTAATCAACTTTATTAAACTTAAATATTTTTAACAATGTGTTTAAAATATTTATTATTCTATAGAATTTAACAAATATCTTAGGCTAACAGAGATCAATTGCTTTAAACTATAGTACTAATCAGTCTTAATAATTACTATTGTCGTTGTTACGAAAGAAAAAGAATTTAATAATCAAAAAGGAAAGTTTAAAAGAGATAGGTTAACTGGAAATTTGAAAGTTGCAGTTCGGCGACTGCTGCCCTCTACCTTGGGGTTCGGTAATATATATATTATCATTTTTTGCAACCATTGCAATATCTGGCTCTAAAGGCTCACAAAACGTGTAATAAAATTTGCTCTTTAATTTTAAATAGGAAACGGAGTAGTCATAATCAGCTTCAGGAGAATCATCTAGAACCTTCGCAACATAATAGCATTTTATCTTTTTTTTTTCTGATTCAATCAAAATAATTACAAAATTATCCGCTTTGGGTTTTCTACGCAGTGGTGGAAAGTCTTCAGATAAAATAACTTCATCTTCTTCACTGTCACTGATGAAATTTTCTCCACCAGATGTAGAACCACTAGCATAGAAAGTGCCTTCGGAATTAGAATCTTCATCAATAATTGGAGTTTCTTTTTTCTTTGTCTTCTTTTCTTTAAATAAATTACTCTTTACTTTCTTTGCTTTCACTTCAACTTTTTTTTTTCGCGATGCTATTAAATCTTTCTCAGGAGTGTCGGTGGCTATCATACTCCGGCCTAAGGGTCTGCTTCTTTTGGTAGTCTTTCTTGGACCAGCTTTCAAAGGCAGCCTAAACATTTTTGGCGAAACAAAACTTTCCACTGTTTTCGAAGTGGAAGCTTGCTGTTCATTTTCATTGTATTTGGATGCCAGATCATTACAAATTTGTTGTGATGGTAAGTCTTGTAAAATTGAAGGAGAGGGGGTCTTCGGAGGTGAACGGTTTTCATTTATTTCACATTCTGTATCCGTTTCATCTCTTCCTGGATCGGGTCTATCCGTCACAGTGCTTGGTAGAAAATCCTCTTCTGTAAAAACTGATTCGTCGTATGGATAAATTCCACATTTCCTAAATGCGTTGGTGATATTTATTGGAGTCATGGCTTTTAAATAGGCCTCGCCTGCGCATTGAGCTACATGGTAGATAGTGACAGTTTGCCCGGGGTTCCTGAGTAGCCAAGAATCGACGGCAGAGTTATAAAAAGTTTTAAATGGGCCATTTAAACCCACATCTAATGGTTGTAATCTTGCGGTAGTATGAGGAGGCAGTGTCAACACTGTAACACCAGCAGTTTTCGCAATGTTCAATGCTTCTAATGACAAATGACTTTCGTGGTTGTCAAGAATCAAAAGAGCTGGATTTTCTTTTGAGGCGGAAGTATGTTGTATGAAGTGTTTCATAACATCAACGAAGATGTCTGCATTCATCCATCCAGATGAAGCAGCCAAGCCAAGAGTCCCAGGAGGAGCGCCATGGAGCATATGAGATTGAAATTTCTTTCTTGGAAAGACCATTGCTGGGGGCAAAGCATGACCGGTGGCGGAAACAATGCAGCAAGTTGTCACTAAAACACCTCTTTCTCCACTCGTAACTTTAGATACGTTACTCCCCTTAAGAGCTAGGACTTTTTGCGGGCGTTGTACCGTCGTGGTTGAGGTTTCATCCAAATTATAGATACGTGTTCCGTTACCGAAGTTAGGAGAACGTAGCATAGCTTCTCTTAAGTTTTTAAAAAATGTTTGAACATTATATTTGTTAAATGCCGAGGCTCGTGCCAAGCTGCACGGTTCAGGTTTCTTGAGACTTAAATCCGTGTGTTTTCTTTTGAATGACCTTAACCACTCCTTTCCAGCAATATGTTTCTCTTCCCATGAAGAAGGAACTTTTATGTTGTTAATAAATGCCATTTGGTAAGCTAATCGTCGAGTATCTTTAGCAGTAAGCCCATAAAATTTTAGCGAACAATCTATGATGTATTCTTTTAATTCTTTTTCCTGGTTAGGTGTAAAAATAGCATTTACTTCATAATTTGGTACTAAATTCGTAGTTTCATCGCTCTTAAATTTATTTACATATCTCCTTACAGTTGGGTAGGGTAATCCGCATTCTTTTGCTGCTTTACGAATGGATTGCCCATTTTTAACAAGCTCGATAGCCTGCAACATTTCTTCTTTCGTATGACATCCTATTTTCCTTTGCGCTGTTTTATTTCGCCCCATCTTGAAACAATAACATTATAAAACAATTTAATATTTCAACTCAATATAAATTATGTATAAAATTCAAAACCTACCCACATACAGTAGCAGTATAGTGATGGTACACAGTGAACCGGTTCACTGTTCAACTTACGTTCGTGGTTCACTGTGTACTACACCCACCATTCAACATTTAAGGTTAAGTTAAAAACAAACGAAAAGAGTTACGGTAGTAACTTCAGTTTTATACGATACCCCAATAAACACTTTAATAAGTATAATAAATGTCACACAGAAAAACTATACATAACAGAAGTAATAAGAAAAGATAGTACTTACGTTTTATTTTGTTTTATTGCCGAAAATTATAATGCGGTCCGCCACACGGGCGTCTTTGGCGCTAGCTCGCTCGCGACTGGGGAGCGGGCGGCGCGGTAAAAACCGAGTACTTTCATGTCCACGGCACGGTATGGCAACGTCGCGTTTACAAAGTAAGAAGGGAGGCTCAGTGTGTACCACTGGTTCACTGTTGGACACCTCACCCTACTCTACACCACTGCCTAACCCCTTCGGGTAATACATGCGTGATGTTATGTTATAATAATTATTTCTCTAGGTAAAATATATTGCTAATTCTCTTTTTTATTTCTCTTGTAGTAGTAATATTTGTTATCCTAGTCGGCAATATCAAAAGAAAGCGTTAGTTTGTTTATCGCGCCATCCATCAATCTCGGTCGGCTCAACTTTAGCTATCTTATCCGCATCTCGGATAAACTGGCTCAGATAAAAGTAATCACTGGAATAGTGCCGGTTTAACCTAGTTTGGTCAAACTGGAATATTCAGGATTACCTACGATTGCTACAGATAACTTTTTACTGGCCTTTTTATTTTGTGTAATAAAGTTATAAGTAGAGCGATGTCTGTTCATTGAATTTTTGATAATGTTTGCTAAATGAATGAATTTACTTTTTTTACATTTTTTAAAACTTTTCTTCAATGTATTGACGAAGTATATGGCGGTATTTTGTTAAAAGCTCAGTCAAATAATTATTCTTATGTGCCTATCCTAATCCTAACTAGTAATAATTATAAACGCGAAAGTAAGTTTGTTTGTTTGTTACCTTTTCAAGCCTAAACCACTGAACCGATCATCCTGAAATTTTGCATAAACGTTGTCAGGTGTACAGAAACGGACATAGAGTACCTTTATCCCGAAAAAAATTACCGTTCTAACGTTCATAGATGGCGCCACGTGTCTTTCTAATCACGATTGAATTATATTATTACCTGTAGAACCTTTAGTAGTGTGTTAAGAGTATTTTTGAGCTTAATGAACACGAGCGAAGCCGCGGGCATAAGCTAGTACGTAATAAACCTATTCGATCGTAACCCCTAAACATGTCTATTCTATAAAACCAACGTTGAAATAATATTCTTCTATTTGAAAGAGGCACCATATTATTATGGTTCTGAAAACTCCATTATAAACCTAGCACCACACATCAAAAGCTACGCGGTAATAAATTAGCGCTACGTTTTATGTTGCGTTGGTTTACATCTCACTTGGTCGCTCCGTAAACAAATTAAACTTCATTTGTACATCAGTGCCGGATGAAAGCGGACGAGCGGACAGTTTTGACGGATCTCTTGCGACTACTAAACCTATTTTTTTTATCTTGTGGTATGCTGCCCTTTCTGTTTCATTTTATTTGAGCTTTTAATTACGTAACTTATCTTTTTAACCTTTTTTTTTAGTTTCTCTGCTGAAGGCAGATTTGTTTGATGAGGATATTTTTTATCATGCAGTGGAATGTTTCCTAAAACAAACTTATTAATTATGAAGTAGGAAACTTATTAAGTATAGGTTAATAGATAAACACATAAATAATAATATCTATATTAGTAGTTAGTCTATGTAATATTTTAAACGATGAAGAGTCTAACTAGGTACTATTCATATAGGTCAGTCTTTCTCAAAGTGGGCGATAGCACCCCCTTGAGGGCGATAAAGCCCCCTTGTGGACGCTAGAGGTCTACAGTGGGGCGGTAAAAGTAAAGATTGTGATTGATAAAATATGGTAAATTAAAAAAAATAGTGTTATCGGTAGCGGGTAGCACTGGGCAGTGTTGACAAGAGAGGGTAGTCGTCGATATGGATCGGCCCACCCGAGGTTATAAAGGCGGTGGTCATTCGACGAAGCGGGAGCATTCCGTGTTGAACAGCTGAAGAAGTCTGACCTTTTATATCTGATTAGCTTGTCCTTATTTTATGATCTTGTAATAATTGTGTAAAGTAATATACTGTGATCTAGTTAATGTTACTAATATTAACCCAAATACAAGTACTCTCAGTGGTGGAGAGTCTATGTTGGTTTTATTTACTGTGTTTACCTTGCTCGCAATCCTGACATACCGATATTAGCTAAAACTGTAATGATAGAATCACCCCTGAACGATTATATTGTTGTCTCTTTTACAATAGGGAGCGCTAGAAAATAATTGATTCTCAAACTGGGCGGTAGACGAAAGGTCGAATATTTGAGAGCCTCTGATATAGGTGTAAGTGTGGAAACATGGTAGTTGACAACAAAGATCTAAATCCAATAATCATAATAACATCATCACGCCTGTATTCCCCGAAGGGTTCGCAGTGATGTACTACACCCCCATTTCGCCGTTATGTTTAAGTTCCATGTAATAAGGGGCGAGCCTATTGCCATCAACCGGACACAAATCCAGAATTCGGGCTGCTACTGAGATATTCCAACGGAAAAACCCAATTACACTTTGCTCGACCTGGGAATCGAACCCAGGACCTCACGCTCAGCAGTCGCGCTTGCGACTACTAGACCAAAGAGGCAGTCATTGAGATGTAACATTCAGATATGCCAGGGTAGTAAATTCACAATCCGTTAGCCTTTTCGAAGTGCACCGTGATTCTCTCATCCAATATTCAGAGTAAAGCTAAAATACGACGCACAACCCGGCGCGACATGCACTGTTCAATAGATTGCAGCTCGGTTACAATTCGTGAGTTTACCAAAATATATGCATTCATGTGTCGCACCGGTCGCATCAGTCGCACGTGTACATTATCACTTATTAGACAGAGTACTGGATTTGGGATGATCACCAAAATATATAAATACGCTAGTATTTGGTTGACCACTCTGGTGCATTTTATAATTTTATATTTTTTTTTCATTATTTTATCATTTAATCGTTTTTTTAATCATAACTATTAATCTAACATTATTTACATAATTACAAATAAAATTATATACAAATATAGAAAAACATATCCTAATAAAACTATAAACGAAAATAGGGCATCAAAATATTCCTCCGCATCGCTGTCCACTGGTAACGTGCACAGAAGGCTGGCAGCATTGCCACGTTGTATGGCAATGCTAATCCTTTGACCAAAGTAGAGGCCAGCCTTCGGGTCACAGGAACTAGCCGCTTTGCTATAATATCTCTGAATAGGAGTTGGGCACTTGGACCCCACGGCCCGAGTGTTTCGATCCCAAACGGCTTGAAAATGTCGGGTTGTCCAGCTCACATAGGACCTCCGAGGCCCATGTAAAAGCAGTGTTGCATGGAGCAGTGTACAGAGGATGGTTTATCTAGCATTTCACATAATTAAACAGCCAGTTGTTTTAGATTTCAATATTATAGCATGAAGGTGAAATGACGATGAAATGATGAATATAAAAAAGGCGATACTACAATATTTGAGTTTGAAATTTTAGAAACCAGAGCGATAATTCTTTATTTTAGTGATTGAGCCATTTGCATATCAATACATCGACACGGGATATATTAATATCACAACAACGACTCTTATTTTATTTTTTTAAATAAACATGTTTTCTTTGTTTCTTTTGTTTGTTACTCTTATACAAAAGGGTTTCTCCGAAGAAAGGTTCCTTATCGATATATCCTTCATTATGGAAAAGTAAATCTCTGGATTGAAAAAAGATATTCAATATTTCCACGGGCGGACTCCTGAGGCTCTACATAACAAATATGTAAATCTGTTTTCTTCGAAAAAAAGCGGATAATATAATAAGAATGGACCATAAAATAAATAATAGGTATCTATCGAACATATGGATGGATGTTCGCATTTTTAGCATTGTTCAGTTATTCCAAAGCAAATATTTTTCGATGAAGGCGATACCCTATTGCAGAGTATCGAAAAATAGCTACAGAAGACCCACCTCATACCACGCAAGCTTGAAGTACGGCTTCAACGAGCTCCTTGCGTGCGGAAACAGCCCATTGAAAAATTTGCGCAAATGGTACTGTTGGTATTGCGCGGCATAGGTGTAATGTACATACTTGTGCAAATTAAAACTTGTGTAAATAACATAAAGCGCGTATCCAGACCTTTAACGCACATAGAATGTGACCATTAACGACCACTCGTGTGGTCATCTTTCATAGAAATACACTGAATGGTCATGTTTGGGCGAATATTCACAAAATCACCATCAAAAAGTTTAATGATTGCAGTATTGCGGACATGGCATTGCTGCTTGCTGCTGCCCATCCTAGTCACATAATTTATTAGTTGCCTTTTAAGACACCCAAAATAGGCTTGTTTTTGTCGGTAAACCACAGCACGGTTAGGGCATAGAGTTTTGACAGAATCAAACTACTACAATCACAAACTATATAGGGTGACTGGTAATTAGTGACCGATACATTAACACATAATTGTACTCATGATAACAAACAACTTTCCCAAAGAAACATTATTAATAAAATAAAATAAAAAAACCATATTACGAGCCGCGTCCACTTCGTAACGGTTTATTAAGAAATTTTAAATGAAAAAATTAAATAAACATAATGTTTCTTTGGGAAAGTTGTTTTTTATCATGAGTACAATCATGTGTTAAAGTATCGGTCACTAATTACCAGTCACCCTATAGATTTGTAGTTTACTTTGATGTTTGATTTTGTGCACAAGCTTGTTATTGTCTGGAGTGGACTTTCTGAATCTCTATGTTGTGCCAGTAATCTGAAGTTGAAGTATTTAATATCGGCCCTCAAGCGACGCGGCCGCATTGCCAACCATCACGACGATGCGATGCCCAGGGGCCTCGGCACGGTATGCCAGTTAATTGCAAGTGCACTCCTTAGTTTCTAATAATCACTGGAAAATCTTTTAATATTGGATATATAGAGCTAGTCTTTGGTCAAGTTTCTATGGTATTTCGTATTTTAATAACGATAGAAGACGTCTCTTTGTTATTTATTTTTATTATTCATGAACCGTGTGATGACACGTTATACAATATAATAATACGTGTTGTAAAAAGCGGTAAGCGGTTAAGATAATCTAAGTTAACCGCTGAATTAATATTCCAGCGCCACCGATCAGCGGCGGCATCTATTGTTTATCTGTTGTATCTCAGAAACTGATTTTAAATGAGTAAAGGATGGTCAGTAGCATCTTCTTGCATTGTATGACCATAGTGTTGCGCATGAGTCTAGCAATTTTGAGCAGAACATAATAACTATCATGATAACTTTCTGTTATCTTTCTATTCATTGACATTTCTAACTTAATGCTTTCGTGTTCCAAGTGTTTCTTCATTGACATTATGATAATTGCATTATCATTGATTGCTGCCAAACCTCAAATTCCTATGAAATCATGGAAGCTACGATGTCTAAACGGTTTTACCCGCTAACGTAATCAACTCGCCGAACTTTTATTCTTGTGTAAACATTAAAATTCCCAGCAGATGTATAAACAGGGGTAGTTTACATTCTAGATCTAGACTTCATTTATAGGTATCTGCCGTCTATTTTATTAAGAGCGTAGTTTGATCTAGTATTTATACAAACACTGGATAAAGAGGGCAGTAATGTCGGCACAAGGACGGTTCATTCACGATTGTATTCTAACACAAAATAGTACAAAAGAGAAAATGGTACAGAAGGACCACATATACATTTCGTTGGAAATTATATTTAAACTGACGTTTATAACAAAAAACTTGTTTTTGAGAAAGAAACTAACCGCCTTAAGAAGATTGGCTGAAAAAGGTGTACGTTATTTCCATATGGAATGCATTGGAAACCCTAGCAGGAAAAGTTATTTTGCAATCTCTTCGTTTCTAGTACTCCAAACTCAGTTGATCTGGAACACTATTGGCCAATATTTTTTATTTAAAACGTCGGGCAAAAGTTGGCCTTTAGTCAAAAGTACTGTTGACTGTTCTTTGCAGTCAAAAGTAGTTTTGGCTGGTTAGGAGTTTTGACTGTAACACTTATAAGAAATAGAATCGATTTTCATTATAAAATGTTTTGCGAAAACTGCCCCTTTTCTCGCTCACTGTGCAGTTCAAAGAACTTACTTAATGTTAAAAAATTATGGACTGTCGTTTTGTTGTAGCTGCAACGGTTAAGGTTTTCCCGCCTTTTGTTACTTGCTATTGTAAGAGGACCTTCTGCTCGTTCTCATATTGTGACGCGAACGAGATAATGTGACTAGTTTTTGTTCACACGCCTCTCAGGCGTAAAAAGTGAGAGCCGTATTGACGTGGTGAGGCGCCGGACGTTGGTGGTCAGCGGGTCGAAAGTGTGCCCTAATTGGTGATGACTCGATGCACTTCGATGATTTGATGTTTAGGATGCTTTGTTGGTGATCCTGTTATTTTGGTTCCAATATCATCATCATCACTTCCTGCCCTTATCCCATGTTACTTGTGGTCGGCGCAACACGTTTTCTTCTTCCATTCCGTCCTGTCACCCGTCATGATATCACTGACTCTCTTCTCTTTCATATCATTCTTCACACATCCATCCATCTTTGCTTTGGCCTCCCTCTTTCTCTCCATTTGGTTCTAATATACTCACACATATTTACATAAACTCACGCCTGTATTCCCCAAAGGGTTGGCAGAGGTGTATAGTACACCCAAATTTCGCCTTCATGTTTACCTCCCATGTAATAGAGGGCGACCCTATTGCCATCGATCGAGCACAAATCCAGACTCCGTTCTGCTACTGAGAAATTCCACACGGAACAAAAATTTGTATGGCCTACAGGTGGTTGTTTCGGGTCTGGGCGTTTGTTTGTGAGATTTGTGTCTGTAGACGCACCCACGATACAAGAGAATACAAAGTGTGGGGCAAAGTTTAAAAAAAAAATGTGACGTCAAACTCTACTTTTACATCATTCAAAACTCTTCTATTCAAACAATGAAAATCACTACATGTAAAAAACACAAATTAAATTAAATAAATGATGAAATCAGGCGTTACTTTGCGGAAATCCATGACATACAAAAATGCCAATAGAATATCTAGCTTTAATTCCGCTGAACAAGATCGCTAGTTCGCTCCCGCCCACAAATATATACGCGGTCGAGGAGTCAATATATCCTGAGGATTCCCCGTGCAGGGGCGAAACACGTGTCGTGTATTGATTTGGTTGCATGTTGCATTATTTTTTTCACTCTTTCTGCATGTGCATATATTTGTGGGCGGGAGGATGGTGCTGCATACTGCATCCAAACTAGCGATCTTGTTCAGCGGAATTAAAGCTAGATATTCTATTTGCATTTTTGTACAAATTGAATTCTTCACTACATCATAAGTTTCAATAAAGCACATACAATTCACCGATACATAATAACGCACCGGACTCGCGTCCAAACGACATCTAAGCCAGTTTTCCCCGGGGTCTGTTTAGCATTGTCAGTAAAGTCGAACGTTACCTCCGGGACGAGCTCGTAAAGCGCAAGGGACTGAATGGAGCATAAAATTCTGCTTGCGATGGAATACATTATCTCTTTGATGTCATAGTGTCCTAGTACTTGCCTGATTGGAAATTTATGGATGAAAGTTTTTCTAGGATTTAGCAGTTTTTTTCTATATCATAGATCGCTGTATAAGGAAACTAAGTAAGTTGATAGGATCTAAAAATTTAGACACGTTAGATTATAAAACTAAAGATAAAGATAACGATGGCTGATGCATGCGTGCCGTCAGTTGGGACAGGTCAACTCAAACCTGCTATGGCTCTTTCCTCAAAAGGCCATTCCAAACGTTGCCCTACATTGTTACACTCGCATAGTTTTATACCACAATGTCTGGACTTCAAAAGAGACGTTGACCTCTGAGTTTGTTTCGGCTTTTCTTCTCAGAGCGAGTCAGATAGAAAATGCCGGCGCCATCTAGTCTTAAAAAAAACTTACATTGACTTGTAAAATGTCTGTAACAGATTTATTTACAGAAATAAATATCATTTATCATTTAAAGCAGTGCTACAACTACCTATTGTCGCCTGAATACACACACAGACGCACACTGCAACAAGACCTCTAAGTGAGCTTCACAATGCAGTCAGTCACCGCTGTCATAGAGTACATTCATCATCTGCCTAGCCTTTTCCCAACTATGTTGGGGTCGGCTTCCAGTCGAACCGGATGCAGCTGAATATCAGTATTTTACATGGAGCGACTGCCTATCAGACCTCCACAACCCAGTAACTGGGTAATACGATACTCTTGGTAAGACTGGTTGTCAGACTTTCTGGCTTCTGACAAACAGTAACGACTATCAAAGATCTACAAATGACAGCCGGGACCAACGGCTTTACGTGCTTTCCGAGGCACGGAGGAAACTCGCTATGGTAAATGGTCACCCATCCACAGACCAACCTCGGCAAGCGTGGCTTAACCCGGAAGATCGGTCTATGCGGCTGTAATTATTTAGCCACGAGCTCCTCCACATTACAAAGAGTAAATTATTATACTCAATAAACAGTGCGTGTCTGTGTGAGTGTGTCAATTCAAGCGATTATAGGTAGTTGAGGTACTGCTTTAGCTTTTATATCTACCGTGATTTAAATAAATGACTTAAACATGATTTTTCTTACCATTTCAGTGGTGAGAGCACGGATCTTTTATCGAGTCGATTCGAGAAATGTCTTCTAAACGTCTTTGACATACCATACAGGGTGTAGAAAGACCCATCACATAGCCGAAATCTACGCACTCTGTACGTCAAACTAAATTACATTGACCAAAAATAATTGCTGGGAAACGACTTTTATTTTTTGGCATAAAAAAAAACGCTTTTTTTTTGTAGCGCGCAATGTGCCGTTGTGGCGATGCCGCGCGTTTGCATGCGTGCAGCGGCCACACAGCTGAGCCAAGGCGATCGTGTGCGTTTGATATTCATTGCGTTTTTGTAACTTCAAATGCGTAATTTGTTAGGAAAAATTAAAATTTTTGATAATGTTTGGTTGGAAGAAAGTTTAGTAGTATGACTTGGAATACGTTTTCGGAAAAAACTAAAAAAAAAAATGTACACTTTGACCTTCAATATCTCCAAAATCAATGATTTCCCAGGTATGGTCCAGTAGAAAAAAATGACCCCAATGATGGGTAAAATATGTAGTTTTCGTTATCGTTATGGGTCTTTTTACACCCGATATAGATAAAAGGACAACTGCTGTCGTTTTATCTATGTATATCTTAAGTGAAATTTGACGTTTAGAATAGATACATTTCTTGAATAGACTTGAATCGACTCGATAAAAAGATTCATGCTCGCACCGCAACTTTTAAGTCGATTAGTTTTTGTTTTCTCAACTTGAATCAGTTTCGGACAGCTTACATCGTAGATGGACGTATTTAGAATACTTGGATCAAATATTCAAATAAGAAGGTGGATATATTTCGGAATCGTAAGCGCTCACAAATTCCCTCTGAGACTATTCGTAATCTGTTTATGTTAAACATGAATTTTCTATATTTGCCATTTGGTTCTTGTTTGTTATCTTAACAGAAATATATAAACTATATTTCCGAACACGAGTCGGTAATAAAATATTATGATATTAAACTATAAATCTGATATCATTAGTTGATGCTGTCGATATGCTGAATGTACGAATGACGCGCGCGGGGCGCTTGCCAAATCCATAAAAGTATCGGTTACGGCCCGTCGCGTCGGAATCCGGCGCTTCCCGTAATGCATGGAAACCGTATCCGGCGCCGCAACCGAATCCGACCCATTAGGTTCGTATGGCGGCTGAGCCGGGCTTCCGTGCTACTCCTGCGCATGACGCAAGTTACACAACTGTAGCGGTTTGGGGCAGAAAGTTTAGAATAAAAATTCTGGAGACTTAAGAAACGGGAAAAATAAAAATATTGTCTTTCTCATACAAATCGCTTACAATCTGCTAAAGGAAGGCATCCGAGATGTCACGCAGTGAATTGCGGGAAGCTAAGCCTGATTGATCGATAAGGCCGGTTTCTGATTTGTCGGTGTCTGTGTTCTCTGTACGCTCTTTACAGATTTTTTATCGAGCGTTTTTTTTTAACGAGTGCTTTCTGACTTGCGCAGCAATAAGTAAGACTTAAGCAGTAAATACCATAGCAGTAAAAGAAAGGCCTTTTAACATAATTCATAAATACACAAACTGCTTCTAATGTAGCAGATAATTGATTCACCTCTTTAGGTTACCATTACAATTTGTAATTTCAACAGTCAATTCTGTTAGCATCAATCTTTTCTCTTATATTTATTTATGTTGTAAACAACTGAATTACATTCTAGACTAAATTATCTACACAGATTATAGTTAGACAAACTTTATTAATAGTATTCAAATGTATTCCAGGCGTTCGCCGATCGCTTGCGTCTAAATCCGGATTGGTCCGGATTTCGGGCGACTGCGTCTCCTGCATTGTTTACGAGCCGTTGCTCATCGCTGAGCCGGCGTTAATCCGCGCGGATCCGGCCGGATGAGAGCGACGGCGGACGAACCGACACGTACTGACGCGAATGTAACTGCGTACATTCGATTAAGGACGTTATTTATCGCTGTTTTGGATGCTGTGTGAGAATTTATAAGCGTAGATTTTATATGGTTTTGGTACCACAGTTTCTAAAGATACACCTTATGATTATGATACTCGTATTTTGTGAGATATACCTTTGCAATAAGTAGTTGGATGAAAAGGATTGCTTACACGTGTACGTATAATTTCGTATGAATATTTTATCATGACTTAGTACAGTGAATTTAACGCGTTTGTTGTGATTCTGCGAATCATTACGACTCAATTGTTTTGTAATACTTAAGTATAATTTATGTAGGTAAATTGACGCGAATGTTAGACGTTACACTCACTTGCAGAAAAATATGCATGCTGTAGCCATTTAGTTCATGCAAAAATCAATAACACCTAAAGCTTATTCATAACAAGTTCTTGTAATGGCTGACAATACACACATCATAAATAATTATCTATAGTCAATATTACCACCACTTTTCTTAGGAGAATCTGATCAAAGCAAAGGATTTCGTAGAAAGTTCTCTGTTGGCCTAGAATGATAATATTTTTCCATGCATTTTTTTTTCGTGAAGTCTTCATCCTTACTTATGTTACGAATTCAGAAAATTAAGCTTTTAGTCCGTGACCCTATGACCTAAAATGTAAACACAGCTGATCATAGCTGAAGATAGACAGACTTTAGCGTATTTACTTATCTCTTAAACTATTGACTTTTGCGGAAGTTGTAGAACAAAAGTAGTTAAAGTACCCATAATACATTATTATGGGTACTTTAACGCCCTTTCAGATTATAACCCCCTTTCTGACTAACCTTGTATATGAACCATGAATACCACCATAAATAGTTTTATCAGTAAACATACAATTCAAATTCGCGATAAACCCACGCCATATTATTGTACCCGGTAGTCATAAGCCTCGTTCCCACAGAGATACAGATCTAGCCCAGTAACCGAGCCGTGGCTGTAATCGACTGATTGACGGCTACGAGGCGACGAGGCGCCTTGCGTGGGCGCGCTCCTGAACTTGAGACTCCCATGATGTTCAGACTCAAGGTCGAGGTCAGCAGTATCATCGATCTATAAGATTAAGATCTGTGTGTCGCATCACTATTGTTTTGTGGTTTCCTGTTTTCTTATGGTTATGGATGACCGTAAGAAAACAGGAAAGGAGTCATCGATATTTATATTCTATTGGTACCTAGGTACTGATAGCTATAGCATAGGAATGAGGACATCAAACGCGAACGTGTTTGAATGATGATGTTGTCTATTGACAGATCGCTAGCCTGCATTCTAATTGCGCAATACACTCGTAATCGCTATGGCTTTGATTTTGACGGGTCAACAATTTCCATAGCAACGTATGTATTAACAATTCGTGCCACGCAATGAATATTGTTAAAATGAAAGCCATAGCGATTACGAGTGTGTTGCGCAATAGGGTATTTGACAGAAAAAATGTAATTAGTCCGTCAGTTAGATTATCAAAAAAAATTTGTTTCGTATTATTTCTTTTTTTACGTAAATCAAAACTGACGAAATACGACACTTAAAATTGGCAAAACGTCAGAAGCAAGTATTTACTTGCTGCTGACGTCACAAGCCCCCTCTCTCAAGTTTTGATGCGTTTAATCTTTCCAAATATTCATAGATTTAACAAAAGAAAAAATACGTGTCCATTATTTTTCAAAACTCTAACTGGCGGACTAATTAGATTTGCAATTTATTGATGTTGTCAACATGCCTATTAGGATGCTGGGGGTCTTTTTATGTACGAATGCAGCGATGAATCGTTTAGTCCATATCGTCGAACAGGGTTATATTGGTTATGTAATCGAAATCTTATCAAGTCAAGGTTAGGTAAACTAAAAGTCAGATGCGCAAGAATTTTACTAACACGATCTAATTTATACTGCTCCATAAACCTAGATTATCTAATACAAACACGTAAACACCTAATATTGGCGAACAGTCGCCATACAAAATCAATTACATGACCTGAACATTTGTTTAGTCAACACTGCGTGCCTACCAACTACGAACCGTACAAATAACTGACAATTAGGTACGGTTGTACGGACGAACGGAAGTGCGACGTGGTCTATTAAATATGTGGGCGACCTCTGGTAACCGAGCGACGGCTGGTAGCGGTCACGGGTAGCAACCGCGATGTCAAGATCAAAGGTAAGAATGTGTTTACTATTGTCTATGTGGTTTTGTAACTTGTGAACTAGATGAGAAATTAAATTGTTGGTTAATACTTCTAATAATAGTGACGAGGACCTGGTAGGTATATTGAGTTTGGTGAGTGGGTCTGAAAATGTTGAATTGGATTTCAAAAAGTATACTTTTTTTTAAACCTTTGCTTTCTACTTGGTTAGTCGTAAAGAGGGTAGTAATCCGCAGGCCACTTATAGCATCACTAATGACTGGTTTTATAAGCAAGTGTTAAAATTTCAAAATTCGATCATTTTATTTCCAGGATGTCAAAGTCAAATAGTTTTTATTTCAATTAGACCAGATCACTGGTGCTTTCAAAAGGTCAACACTAGGTGCTCGGTTCCAAGTAGTAGGTCCTTTGGAGAAGAGCCGGCAAGAAACTCCATGGACACTCTTTTAAAAAAATACATGGTTTGACAATTTTCATTGTAATAATGTAAGAAAAATGCAGATTGTACGACGTAAAATTATAATTATTTTAGTTTTTTCAAAATCTTTTCGTCCCTGCTTTAGTTACGAAATCGGAAAATGGAGCGTCTATTCCGATTCCTGAAGATTTTAGCGTATTTTTATGAAATTTTTGAACAGGTATTTCTTTTAAACTATTGACTTTTGAGGACACTTGTAGAACAAAAGTTATTCATTATTTTGTACTTTAACCCCCTTTTCGGATTAGTACCTGTACGAGCCACTCGTACATTTTTATATGCTCAGCAAAGTAAACTCATGTAACACAAATTAAATTATAACTTTTTATGACTAGGCGGTCCTTACATACGTAGCAACAAACATTGTCATTATCATAGCATTTAATAAATCATATATTTTTAGTGTAACAAGCGCACTCAAGCAGCATGGTTATTTTATTCTATCACATTAGTTAGTTAGAACGCCATGCCTATCATCAGGCACCAGCAGCCTAACCTAGCAGGCATCAGCAGCCGCTAGCTCTTATTAAGCATTTCGGTTGTTTTAATAGCAAGATTTAAAACGCCGATCTTATCAACATATCATTCACAAATGCAGGAAAACATTCCTATAGTACCCTCTTTCCGACGAACCTTGTATATACCGTCAATAAGGAAAAGTTATGATTAAGTTCTCACATTTTTATTTTTATGTATTCTCAAAATGTTACATGATACTCTAATATAGAGGCTCTCAAACTTATTTCGTCTACCGCCCACTTTGAGAATCAATTAGGTATATTCAATTCAATTTCATTTATTCATCAAGTAACTATGACTCATTTGTTAGTAAATTACTTATTCTATGTTAGTAGTATATGTTAGTAGTACATATTCTAGCACCCCCTAAAATTTTTAACATTACCACTTCTTAGAAATCACCATATTACCGTCCCCCAGTAGGCCTCTAGCATCCACAAGGGGGCGTTATCGCCCACTTTGAGAAAGACTGCTCTAATACTATCAATTGGAATTTGAAACGGCTACTGAAATATCATCAAAGTCAGCTAAGAACCATCCCGATAAAACCAAGTACAAAACAAAAAAAAGGCGAATTGATACCGGTTCATCCCTTTGGGAGCTACAATACCACTGACAGTGTCTGTCTGTCAGACGCACAGACCGGCAAAGGGTTCAAACTTGTATAACAACCCTCTTTTTGCTTCTTTTTGCGTCGGGGCTAAAAAAGGAACCGATATGACTCTAACAAACGGAAACGGAAGTGCTCAACAATATTCTCGGAAAATGACACATTTTGCAAACACACGATATACAAAGGCTAAACTATACATTAGTAATATAGAAAAGTACCCAGACAACGTAGCACATGAATTTTATATAGTCGGAACTTCGGAAGTGCCTCCAAAGTACTTACATATACCCATGTAACTTTTGTACTCGTAAAGGTATTCTTTGAAATAACTGTGCCATATAAAAAATATAGATTACTTACGTTGATATGAAAATGTCAGAAATATGTTTCGTTATAGATGACAAAGAATAAAAGAAGTGTTCGACTGTCTAGATTATTATTATTTTTTGTCTACGTTATTGTTATTATTTTTTTGTAAATTATTAATTTAAATTGTTGTATTTTTTAATTATGATTCTTTTTTTGTAATGCATTCAGACACAGTGTAAATTGTTAATGAATAAATGAAATGACTCGCGACCTCGCCGCGTGTTCAGCTCATGATTAAGGGCTCCGTTTGGGTCCAAAACAAGTCGAGCAATCCCGAAAAATGCACGTGAGTAAACCGTAAATAATCATAAAAAAATAAACTTTAAAAAAAGTAAAAACCGACTTCAAAGAAAAACTAAAAGGAGTAAAATAATTACCATAATATAAAATTAACAGTTTCAGAAGTCGGTGGCTTCTATTAAAATTTGTTTTAGTGTAGAGTTGCACCGACTTCTGAAACTGTTAATTTTATATTAAGGTAATTATTTTACTCCTTTAAGTTTTTCTTTGAAGTCGGTTTTTACTTTTTTTAAAGTTTACTTTTTATTAAATACGTTTTAGTGCCATAAATTTAACCCCCTCCTCTTCATAACCCTTCTTTTTGGCTTTGACGTAGTCGGGCATAAAAAGCCCTTTCCAATGATACCTTACACGATATAATGAAAACATTCCAAAAGGGGGGGGGGACGCACTCCCTCCTCTTTTCCAGAAGTCAGTTCCCAACAACAAATATAAACAAAGCAATATTAGTAATTTGAGAATTTTGCTTTGATCCGATGAGGAGTTCCGTTCCATATCTCTGAAGTTCATGGTCTAATCATAACAATATTTATATGGGACCAATCGGGAAGTATACCCTTTCGAACAAAAAAAGAATTTTTCAAATCGGTTCGTAAATGACGGAGATATGAGGTAACAAACATAAAAAAAAATAAAAAAAAAAATACGGACGAATTGAGAACCTCCTCCTTTTTGAAGTCGGTTAAAAAGAATAGAAGTTTGTGATTCTCTTTGACAGACGTGGTCTAGAGTCCGAGCAAGATAAATAAGCAGTGATGACTGTTTCAAGATATTTAAGATAAAACTACTAGGTTAAATTCGTGTGCAATACTTCCGAAGTAATAAACTTATTTTCACACAAAAATGGCAATTAAATACCTAGAAAAACTGAAGAGGAACTATGTTCACATGAGTTCAGTTTGTTGAGTCACCTTGAAGTTAATTGAGATGTGTTGTAGCATGTAGGATAAATTACAGGAAGAAGTAAACTTTAAACTAGACGCAATAAATCTTAGTTACAACAAAGTTTGTACATTTATAATTGAGTAGAGACGATTAACCAAATTACTAGCAGATAACTTTGAACTGAAATGTATGGTTAAACTTAGTAGTTGTTACATTGGAAATGTTGGTAGTGGTGCAGATTCTTTGCTATCACTATCTATTTGTGCAAAGTTTCATGTTTTATAAACCAAAATCAGTAGACGACTAATAAAAAACCGTAAATGAAAATGTTCACACTTTTGAAAATTAAATAGAGTCCTTTGATTATAATACCTAGTTGAGGTACTTATCCTGACATGAAATGAAATAGAATTGTTTATTCTGCAAATTAGATATTTAATCACTTGTAATGTCGGTTTTTTTTAAAGTCGATGTCGTCGGCGTTTCCTATCTGACTACCTCTGAGAAGAGAGGCCGAAATAAACTCAAGGGTCAAAGTGGCGTTTACTTATTCAACCCTGTAGATAGGAGATGCTCATAAGAGGATGCATATGGATGCATGGATGCATGGACCAAGAGCTACTCTTCTTCTTGTCAAATTCTCAAAAGGCAAGACTAAGAAATTTTATGTTACTTGTTACTACTTACTATGTCCACGTAAAGTCCAGCGGAGGCCAACAATTTCTTTGAAAATCACTGGCAATAATCATAATTGCTTCTTCTTTTTTGTTTAGTTAGTTATTTATAGTAGGTATAGTGCTTGTAACACAACTATTACGTTGTTGGGGCATGCGGTTCTAGCCACTAAGTAATTGTTATACGAACCTTAGAATTAATAAAAAGGGAGGGCGCTATTGTGGGCTGTTTTATGTAAAATTGACGTTCAAAAAGAACTAAGTAATTCTAGTCTGTTTTGGATAAATGAGTTTTGAAGTTTGAATTCTTACTTATTCAAACGTTGAACATTATATAAGTTTTTAAACTGACATGGTCACTAACACAATCATTAGAACTTATTATTTCGATATTTCGCCATGATCACGGATGAACATCCGGATGTTCATCCGTGATCATGGCGCTTGTAACGGTGCCGAAATATCGGAAACTCACAACAAATAATAAACATGGTAAATATCCCGTAACATGATTTTAAAATATTATCAGTGTATACAATTGTTGGTTGGCCAATAAAGCAAAAAGAAATTCAAACCATGACTGTCCCACTGTTAGGCGTGGGCCTCTTCTCAGAATGAGAAGGATTCAGGTTTTAGTCCAACACACGGGCCTAATGTGGCTTGGAGGACAGGGACATAATGGTACAACTGGCGAGGCGTAAGCTGAGCTTTACATGTGTGTGAATGCATATAGAATCGATTGCCAAAAAGCAGTATAAACCGGTTTAAACCAAGCAAAGGACGCGTCTGCATTCTTTCTCACCCAAATGCAAAGCTCAGCTTAGGCCCCGCGGACGGTATATTCCTTCAATACCTTAAACATTACACTGTTAATAAATATCTACTGATAGTATTTATTTATGTTAATCAAAAAATATCTCCAAGTTTTAATTAATGTTTCAACTAACAAGAATGGCTTTTAGCTTTTTAGCTTTTCAGAAACAACACAATTGGGAACATTGTTTATTGTTATTTCAATTAAACAAAATACTTCAAGGATTTTCTAACGTTAAATAAACTGTTGTTGTCTACCTTTATATTTATTGACTGAATTATAAAGAGGACGGGGCTTTTATTATTAGGAATTATTATGGCCAAATAAATAATGTTCCATGAGTCATCATCAAGACCTGTCGTACTGTATGGATCCGAATGTTAGGTCGTGAAGAAGACGGATGAGAAAATATTACATGTGGCGGAGATGAGAATGTTGAGATGGATTTGTGGAGTGACCAGAATGGATAAGGTCAGGAATGATATTAGAGGCAGTTTGAAAGTAGTGCCAGTGACAGAAAAGTTGAAAGGGAACCGTTTGTCTTGGTATGGACATGTGAAGAGGAGAGATGAAACGCTTGTGACGAAAAGAGTTATGAATATAAATGTGGATGGATGGAGAGGAAGATGGAGGCCAAAGAAAATATGTATGGAGTCAGTGATATCATGACGGGTGACAGGACGGAATGGAAGAAGAAAACGTGTTGTGTCGACCCCAAGTAACATGGGATAAAGGCAGGAAGATGATGATGAGTCATCATCATCATTCAGCCGACAGACGTCCACTGCTGGACATAGGCCTCCCCTAAAGAGAGGGGCGGGCGGGTTTGCCGTAATCGCCACGCTTGGCAGGCGGGTTGGCGATCGCAGTATGGTTGTTAAAGTATTCAGAGAATGATGCTGCCCATCCTCTAGTGAATCCCTTAGTCGCCTTTTACGACACCAACGGGAAGAGATGGGATACCTAGTACTATTCTTTAAATCCGGCACGACACGAGACTATTCATGTTCTATGAGTGTCATGTGCTAATAAGATTTCATTAATATTAACTTACTGGATTTACGTCTAACTAATAATAAATATCAAAAAAATCAAATTTCTTGATTTGGCACACGAGGTTGTCGACATGTGGGATGTTGACTCAGCAGTCATTGTGCCGATAGTCGTTACGGCGAATGGCCTAATAGCCAAGAGCCTCGATCAACACCTCATGAGGCTCTCGTTGGGCGGCTGGATCAAGGGTTTGATACAAAAAGCAGTACTCCTTGACACGGCACGCACCGAGCTCTCCCGTCGTAGAGCCGGTGGTCTCTTCAGACTCCGCAGTCACACCGATAATTCAGCCCTCAACAAGCTGTCTCTCCCCCCCTAAGTCCCCGCCAGCAACGCCCTAAAGCGAGGTCCGAGTCCCACTAGGGGTCGCCCTTAGTGCTGTTGTTGCAGGTAGTCATGATGTTAGTGTAGTACAAGTAGGTAGTCTGTTAGCTTAGGTTAAGTATTTTACTTCCCCCCCATTGGCTGGAGACCCTTCAGGTCTCGCCAATGGGATACTATGTTTTATATTTTTAAATGTGTATTCTTTTTTTACATGTTTTTAAAAATATTTGTTTTATGTGTTTAGAATGAATAAACTGGATAATATTGTCAAACAACTGTAGCTTGTTCAATAAACGTGCGATAGAAATAGATCGTTAATCAACTGTCTCTCGTACCGTCTAGGCGTCTACACTAACGTTGTTCCTACAATATAAATTATTTTAGTATCAGACTGCAAATATTTAAACAAATGGTTCTGGATGTCCTTCGAGATGTTGCCGGCCAGTAAATGTCATGGATTAATAACAATTTTATTTCGACACTTAAGTGTCCACCCCTATTAACTTCGGACACTTCAATATGACCCTTACAACTTCCACAATAAAGATGCATGTTGTTTGTATGGGGTTATATGAGAAAGTATCGGATTGTGGCAGTAATCGAGGATCATTAATCGCGTTTACTCCGAAGGGCGGCGCGTGCGGCGATGTCCGAGCGGTCATTCACTTCAATATTATTAGTTTTCTGAGATGAAAGCCAATGTCTTACGACAAATTGCCCTTTTATTAGTTTCTGTGAGAGTCTATTGTACTAGAACTGATTTCCGGTATACAACATGAACGTTTCGAATGAAGGTAGGTACCTATACTAACACTCAAAAGCTGGATGCTACGTACTACGTTATTTCATTTTATTCTCTAGAAAATTCAAAGTATTTATTTTTGAATAATTTGCGTAGGGGTACTTACCCTTGTTTCATAAGGCAAAGACATAACTTCTTTGATAAAGAAAGCAAAATTTTAAGAATTTGTCAAAGTGTTTGAATATCATCATTCTCATTATCTGAGACAAAAGAACGTAGGTAGATATTTATAGGTTGGGGTTTTTAAAAGATACTGCTCAAGTGTAAAGTGTAGTCACAGTTGACTGAACTTGATAAAAAACGAAAACATTTTAGGATTCCAATTCTGAGCTGGTAAGATTGTAAAGATCCGAGTGCTCGCACCTATACACTTTTCGACGTAAGGTGAGTGAGTGACATTTCTCTACAAAACGTACATAACATACCATAAAAACAAAACATGGATTAAGTATACAGGGTGTAAACGAATTCGTGTAATTTCTTCAAACGATGTGATCTACTGATGACGCTAAAAAAAATCAAAAAAAAATCTTGGTTTTCTATTTCTGAGTCATTTTAGAGCCCTGAGTTAACTGACTGCAAAGAGCGATATCGCGTTAGTCATTAGTCATGCCCGCCAGCCTAATCGCCGTGCTTTCATCCATTTATCCGTGGCATCGAAATATTCAACCACATAAAATAAAAAAATTGGAAAACTTTTTTTTTACTGGTTTATTAATAAAAAAAGGATAGAACGTATGAACTGAATCCTTTATTACGATCATTATCATTCCTGAAGTTATAGCAACTACAATTATAATTAAATTCTTTAAACAAAACAACAGTTAACCACAATTATGAACGTCCGTCCTACCCAAAAGTCGTAGCAAAAGTGAGGGGGCCCGAATACCGCACCGCATACTGTTATATACAGGGTGTAAACGAATTCGTGTAATTCCTTCAAACCATTTGATCTATTAATGGTATAGATTAACCCCGCACGGGATTTAGATTGAATAAAAATAAAAAATAAATATATTTTTCCGAATAAAATTTTTATGCGATAGAAAATTTCGGTACCATACTTAAATGAATGAAGACACGGTGACCCAGCTGACGGACACGACTAGCGCGATATCGCTCCACGCAGTCAGTTAACTTGGGACGCTAAAATTACTCAGATACAAATTATAACGGTTCATTCTTTGAAAAATTTTTTTTGATGCCTCTGAAGAAAACCTATGGAGGGTCAATAAGTGTCACCAGTAGATAACGCGGTTTGAAGGAATTACACGAATTCGTTTACAGCCTGTAGACTATAGATCGTTTTGGCACGTCGCGAAGTAAACATGCGCGACTACCGTCATGACGTCATTAAATCTGTAACAATGGTAGGTATAAAATTAATAACAGGATCAATATAATACATAGTTTTACTTTGTAGCACACACAACCAATATCCGGTACTTATGTATTGTTGATCGTTTGCAACACTGCTACTAATTCAACAATATAATTAATGCTACAAATATTTATTATATACTTGGGATACAAATAGCTCTGTTTGTTTATATTGTTCGGCTCAATGTTGCAAACTAAATTCATTCAAACCAAACCGTGCCAACGAGCTACTTTGTTAAGGTTAAAACAACATCAGTAAATACTTCTAGCTTTAGTTGAAATCTCCAACTGTGGGTAAATAAGCTAAAATTTTCTTAATAAAATGCAAAAGTTATCTTACAAAATAAGTTTTATCTTTGCTGTCTTTGGTATTATCTTGGTAAACAGTCGTCTTCGTTCAATTGTTTGATTACTATTAAGGCGCGATTCCATTAGGCAAGTCTTGCATGCATGACGTCACATTTGTGTACAAGTTTCTTACATTGGAAACATGTTTTCAAGAGTGTGTAAATTGCTTGCAGGTTTTACTTGCATACAAGTTGGAATGTTCAACAATTGAGTTGGACATCATGGGTGTCAACCACTCGTTCGCAATTTGAAAAGTGCAACAAACGTTTGCGCGTTCAATTTGCACGTAACTTGAATAAAAAATGTACAAGTTCAAACTACCTCATACAAGTTGTAGCTTGTATGCAGGTTTGTTCAAGTTGAATGCAATTTGCAACTTGCATACAAGTAACTTGCATAATGGAATCACGCCTTTAAAATGAAATTACAATTTATTTTACACGGTCGATATAGCTACAATCTTTTCATTTCAATTTATGTAGGCTATCGTAGAAAATCAGGTAGACCAAGAAGAAAGTACACAGACCAATTGAAGGAAAAGACAGAAATGATAACATACACAGAAATTAAAGTATTGACTCTGGATAGAGAAAGATGGAGAATGGAGATTGCTACAACGACAAGTGCACAGCACTTAAATTTTGGATAGATGAAGGCTATCATTTAAACGGGCGGTAACAGCTACGTATATGTTGAGGTTTTGTTTAGAGAAAAATGTATTGATTAGCAATGCATGATTAGCGGAGAAAACAGTGTCAATTTCGATAATAATCTTGACATAACCAAACACACGTGTAGTGTAGACCTGGTGCCAATTGCTGACAGACTACTCGGAAACTCATGGATCCCGCGATTTCCTCTAGTTGACTACATGGGGTCCACTGGTTGACCACGCGATGTCCACTCGATGTCCACGCGAGGTCCTCTGGTTGACCACGCGACGTTTACTGTTGATAACGCGGCGTCCACCCGTGAACCATCTGCTGACTACAAGTGGACGCAGAGCGACGAGGCGATGCGGGTCGGGTGCCGGGTGGCTCTAATGAGCTGTGACCTTAACCTACTGTAACAGAATCGGGTGCTCAGACGAATTATTAGCTGAGTTTTCTTGCTGACCAAATATTTATATCGCGAATCATTTAATTACTATCATTTTTTTTTATATTATTTCTTTGGCATTTCTCTTTTATACCCTTTTCACCGTAAGTTGATTTTAGTGAGGTTTCTCTACAAAACGTTACCATACAAAGAATTTCAAATATTTTTTCAAAAACAAAGCATCTTTAATATTGTAGGTATTTTGCGGCTTTTGATAATTTCGTTTACATTTTTTCGATAGAGCTACAATTTACGAAATGACCGAGCTGTTAAGGCCTCTCCGCACACAACAGTGCCGGCACAGTGCCGATGCCGACACGTGCCGATCAGTAACGTATCGATCAGTGTCAGTGAAATATGATATTGTACCATACATTTTGTATGACGCTATCCGTACTCGTCAGTGACAGTGACGTTCAGTGCTGCGCCGACATTCGCCGGAACGTCACTGTCACTGACGAGTACGGATAGCGTCATACAAAATGTACGGTACAATATCATATTTCACTGACACTGATCGATACGTTACTGATCGGCACTGTGCCGGCACTGTTGTGTGCGGATATGCCTTTAGAACTCATCTTTGGGTGAACAAGTATAGAAGCTGTTCACGCAAAGCAGGTAAAATTAACAATCGTTGACAGTGTTGCTTTGATGTCTTTAATGGTAAGGATACACGGCGACACTGACATTCGACACAATGCAATCGCGACACTAAAATTAAACCAGTGCTAATGCGCAACTCAGTGTAACAGCGATGTCACTCAGTGATGACACCGAGTGTCGTAGTAGTACACTACGGCCCGTATTAATAAACGTTCCTCAACTACATACTCAAGTACGTTATCATTTGATACGTCATTATTACGATGTCAGCATCTCAAGATCATGGCTAATTAATAAACACACCTCAAGGCGCTGTACTTGATGGCTTGGATTGACCGAAGTTTAGTAATCATTCATCACATTTCGTTATTCCTATGTCGTAAGACTTATTGAAATACTTGTATATTGTTAAAACTTTAAAGTTATATTATCTCACACGTTTCCCCTACAGAGGGCGGGGGCGGTCAAAATCAAAATCCAAGATGGCGACTGCAAAATTTTACAAAATATGCGTCATGGGTGTCGTTTCCGTGGTTTTCGGGGGTACTGATGACGAAAATTAGGTCAACGTCAAAATCCAAGATGGCGGCTGCGAAATTTTACAAAATGTGCATCATGGGTGTCATGTCCGTAGTTTTAGGGGGCGCTGATGTCGAAAATGAGATCAAAGTCAAAATCCAAGATGGCGACTGCGAGATTTTACAAAATGTGCATCATGGGTGTCATGTCCGTAGTTTTAGGGGGCGCTGATGTCGAAAATGAGATCAAAGTCAAAATCCAAGATGGCGGCTGCGAAATTTTACAAAATATGCATCATGGGTGTCATGTCCGTGGTTTTAGGGGGCGCTGATGTCGAAAATGAGATCAAAGTCAAAATCCAAGATGGCGACTGCGAGATTTTACAAAATATGCGTCATGGGTATCTTTTCCATGGTTTTCGGGGGTGCTGATTTCGAAAATAAGGTCAAAGTGAAAATCCAAGATGGCGGCTGCGAAATATTACAAAATATGCGTCATGGGTATCGTGTCCATGGTTTTCGGGGGTACTGATGCCGAAAATGAGGTCGAAGTCAAAATCCAAGAGGGCGGCGGCGAAATTTGACAAAATATTCGTCATGGGTGTCAACGTTTTACAACCATGAAAATGACACCAATGACGCATATTTAGTAAAATGTCACAGCCGCCATCTTGGGTTTTGACTATGACCTCATTTTTGGCATCAGTGCCCCCGAAAACCATGGAAAAGATACCCATGACGCATATTTTGTAAAATCTCGCAGTCGCCATCTTGGATCTTGACTTTGATCTCATTTTCGGCATCAGCACCCCCAAAAACCATGGACACGATACCCATGACGCATATTTTGTAATATTTCACAGCCGCCATCTTGGATTTTCACTTTGACCTTATTTTCGAAATCAGCACCCCTGAAAACCATAGAAAAGACACCCATGACGCAAATTTCGTAAAATCTCGCAGTCGCCATCTTGGATTTTGACTTTGATCTCATTTTCGACATTAGCGCCCCCTAAAACCTCGGAAAAATTACCCATGACGCATATTTCGTAAAATCTCGCAGTCGCCATCTTGGATTTTGACTTTGATCTCATTTTCGGCATCAGCACCCCCGAAAACCGTAATAATTAATTTCACCCAAAATATTTTCAAACACCATGTTTCGCGCAACTAATCACGACCTCAAGTCACGGACTGCCTACACTCAGATTTAAGCATCTCGATTACCCACGTCTATTGTATACTTGAGTGGTGAGTTTCGTTTATTAATCAGTCCATCACTCAGCTGATAACGTAAAACCAAGCCGTAACTTGAGTACGTAGATTATATGTTTATTAATACGATCATGACCTCAACATTGTCATCAAGTGCGAGTTCTTGGGCTGAGTAACGTTTATTAATACGGGCCTACGACACGGTGTCGACACTGAGTGTCAAGTGTAATATGTCGCCGTGTATCCTTACAATAAAACGAATGTAGATACTGTAAATAAAATAATAAAACTAATTTACTAATAGTGTACACTGTTTTCTACGTCATGGGTGCCATTATTAACGAAAAACTCTGTAATATTATTTTCTATTTTTGCAAATAAAATCTAAAGAATGATCTATCGTAATGGACTCAAGTCTATTATTTGTGTTTAGTTGATTGATATTATTGAGAGGCTCTCAATTTTGTGAGCCGTCAAATATTAATTATGTGAAGTGAGTAGCCCTTTGATCGGTTAATTGATGGAGTCAGACCCCTTGTCTATGTAATAGAATAATTGGATGCCCTTAATACAAATATTGTACTTATGAAATATCAATAAAGGGTAGGTCAGACTAACCCCCGCGGGGGTTTTGCTACTCTTATCCATGCCAAATTGTTAAATAAGAATAGTACAATGTCATAACTGTTAAAAAATATTTAGATTTTTGTGGTTTCATTCGTGGCCCCACACTCTATGATATCATCTTATATCATAGTTGCTTTTACAAATCTTCACAGGCAAAAACACCAAAACCCGGAAAAATTATCTGTATCCCGTACAAATATTTGTTTAGGACGGAAATCGAATCCGTGATCCGTTTTTCACCAGCCAAGCGCTCAGCCACTGCGCCAATGGTGCCGCCATATATCTCAAGGGGATAGTCAGAGGTACAGGTTTCGTTGTTTTTCGTGAACCTATTTACTGTGCAAAAATCCACGTTATCAATTTTCTAAACTTCCGCGACTCGGGAGTTGAACATAGGACTGCAGGCTCGACAGCTGCTACAACTAGAACAATGAACTTGTTAATTAGAGAAGAATTGCCACGTTCGTTTACAATAATAAAACATTTATTTCAAATCTTGAAAACTATGTAGGTAAGTATAAATCAAACGAAACATATTAATAGAAATTCATAACTTATCTGTAACGATTCCCAGTGTACCTGTATAGGGAAATTACCTTCCACTTTTGGAGAGCACTAGGTAGAACCAACAATGGACTGTAATACCTAGCTTCATGTGATTTAGGTTGAGAATATACTGAAATATGTCTAGATTGCAATAGAACTAGTTTTGGCCATTTCTTGAATTATTTACTACCATCCGCAGCAGTCACGTTCACGAGGGATTATGCTCCGAAACTAGTTAAATATCAATGTGCTTTCGCGTTAATAATAATACGACACAAATACTACCGTTACCAGCTAAACTGCAGTTAGAGACTAATAAAATATGGTCAGTGCCTTATACCTATCAAAGAACTCTGTTCAAAATCTTAAGAATGTAGTATCTACGGCAACAAGTATCAAACACTTGCGTTTACAATTAAAATACGACAGCTCAAATGAAGTCCCGAGTTATAATACCACAGATCGGGTCACAATGCCGCGTTCGACGGTTGTTGAATGTGATAAGTAGGTAGAGATAGGATATTCGGATGCGTATTTACTTAAAGTTAATTTTTGGCTATGAAATTATGGAAACGGCTTCTTATTTTTTTTTTTTTTTTGGTAAATGACTTTGGTGTCTATGCCATTTTGGTAACTACCTACTTTACAACATTAGGTAGGTAAAAAATATGCATCCAATTCTATAGTCAGAAACAACACAAAATATATCGGTTCCGGAATCACTGAATTTTTACGATGGATACAAAATTGCATTCCATAGTGTCCAACACTTGAACGTAGGTACATAAGTATACATCCGATTCAGAACATCAAATTTGTTGATCCCGAAATCGCGGGATTTTTTCGTCACAAAAATGCATTCCATAATAACAAACACCTCAACTTTAGGTAAATATGCATAAGATAATCCTACTTGTGTCTAGTGATAAGTATAGATAGATAGATAGTAGTATGTCCCCTTATCATCTATTCGCAAGTTGTCACAACTTGTATGCAAAGGGTTAATGCACGGTGCATTCCCACGGGAGCGCGCGCGCACGCTGAGTGGATAC
The DNA here is from genome assembly GCA_905220435.1 of Amphipyra tragopoginis. Taxonomy (NCBI): domain Eukaryota; kingdom Metazoa; phylum Arthropoda; class Insecta; order Lepidoptera; family Noctuidae; genus Amphipyra; species Amphipyra tragopoginis. The sequence continues at coordinate 27,897,954 of HG992004.1, forward strand.
ATAACTTTTATTATTAACATTTTAATACACTCTTTATTATAGGTTGTTCCGGGCTCCATAACTAGTCGGTAATAAGTTGCAAATTCCATTAATTTCTTTTTGTGATGAAAATAAGTTAGTAAGCCTTTTCGTTGGAGGAACACCATACTTAGTTCCGCCAATGTCGTAAAAACAATAGCTTTTTGTCTCTATTGTGTCATAAAATATTGGGATCAACATCTACAATGTGCAAACGAATCCTTGTAATTTCTTCAAACCGCGTGATCTACTTACTGGTGACACTGATTGACCTAGCATGGGATTTTTAAGAACCAACAAAAAATAAAAATAGTCTGCGATTATTCTGTATCGGAGTAATTTTAGCGTCCCGAGTTAACTGACTGCGCGGAGCAATATCGCGTTAGTCGTACCCCTCAGCTGTGTCACCGTGCTTTGATTCGTTCATACATGGCACCGAAATGTTGTATATTTTTTTTTATTATTTAACTAAAAAATCGTTTTATTATTTTTATTTTTAACAATCTTAATCCCGTTTGCGATCTATACCATTAATAGATTATGTTGTTTGAGGATTAGATTAAATTAAAAATTCCCAAATCTCTAGTTTTGACCATGGAATGAACAATATGCTAAAATGCCACGTGATCCATTCACCAGTACGGGCAATCGCGATGTATCGACGTTAGTTCGGCACACAGTCATTAATCATTCTCAGCGCGGCATTATATCGGAAGAAAGACAAATCAGTATTGATTTCAGACAGTTTCTTAAGTAGTCTATATAACATGCGTCCGTGATGTGAATAACACAAAAGGAAAAGACAGTTGCGCCTACAAACAATAGATTATGTTTTCTGTAAGGAGGGGTAATTAGATCATAGTTCATCGGAGGAACACCGTGATAATTTTAGCCGGCAGGAGTCGAGAATTACCCTCCGCCTTCCCCAGGGTGAAGCAGATCCATCAGGATTTCCCAACGCCGTAAAAATATATATGATTAAACTCCTTGTTGAAACAACATTATTCTTGACATAGCATAATTCAGCGGCTTTTAAGTGAGGTGATGCCGAAAATGAGGTCGAAGTCAAAATCCAAGAGGGCGGCGGCGAAATTTGACAAAATATTCGTCATGGGTGTCAACGTTTTACAACCATGAAAATGACACCAATGACGCATATTTAGTAAAATGTCACAGCCGCCATCTTGGGTTTTGACTATGACCTCATTTTTGGCATCAGTGCCCCCGAAAACCATGGAAAAGATACCCATGACGCATATTTTGTAAAATCTCGCAGTCGCCATCTTGGATCTTGACTTTGATCTCATTTTCGGCATCAGCACCCCCAAAAACCATGGACACGATACCCATGACGCATATTTTGTAATATTTCACAGCCGCCATCTTGGATTTTCACTTTGACCTTATTTTCGAAATCAGCACCCCTGAAAACCATAGAAAAGACACCCATGACGCAAATTTCGTAAAATCTCGCAGTCGCCATCTTGGATTTTGACTTTGATCTCATTTTCGACATTAGCGCCCCCTAAAACCTCGGAAAAATTACCCATGACGCATATTTCGTAAAATCTCGCAGTCGCCATCTTGGATTTTGACTTTGATCTCATTTTCGACATTAGCGCCCCCTAAAACCTCGGAAAAATTACCCATGACGCATATTTCGTAAAATCTCGCAGTCGCCATCTTGGATTTTGACTTTGATCTCATTTTCGGCATCAGCACCCCCGAAAACCGTAATAATTAATTTCACCCAAAATATTTTCAAACACCATGTTTCGCGCAACTAATCACGACCTCAAGTCACGGACTGCCTACACTCAGATTTAAGCATCTCGATTACCCACGTCTATTGTATACTTGAGTGGTGAGTTTCGTTTATTAATCAGTCCATCACTCAGCTGATAACGTAAAACCAAGCCGTAACTTGAGTACGTAGATTATATGTTTATTAATACGATCATGACCTCAACATTGTCATCAAGTGCGAGTTCTTGGGCTGAGTAACGTTTATTAATACGGGCCTACGACACGGTGTCGACACTGAGTGTCAAGTGTAATATGTCGCCGTGTATCCTTACAATAAAACGAATGTAGATACTGTAAATAAAATAATAAAACTAATTTACTAATAGTGTACACTGTTTTCTACGTCATGGGTGCCATTATTAACGAAAAACTCTGTAATATTATTTTCTATTTTTGCAAATAAAATCTAAAGAATGATCTATCGTAATGGACTCAAGTCTATTATTTGTGTTTAGTTGATTGATATTATTGAGAGGCTCTCAATTTTGTGAGCCGTCAAATATTAATTATGTGAAGTGAGTAGCCCTTTGATCGGTTAATTGATGGAGTCAGACCCCTTGTCTATGTAATAGAATAATTGGATGCCCTTAATACAAATATTGTACTTATGAAATATCAATAAAGGGTAGGTCAGACTAACCCCCGCGGGGGTTTTGCTACTCTTATCCATGCCAAATTGTTAAATAAGAATAGTACAATGTCATAACTGTTAAAAAATATTTAGATTTTTGTGGTTTCATTCGTGGCCCCACACTCTATGATATCATCTTATATCATAGTTGCTTTTACAAATCTTCACAGGCAAAAACACCAAAACCCGGAAAAATTATCTGTATCCCGTACAAATATTTGTTTAGGACGGAAATCGAATCCGTGATCCGTTTTTCACCAGCCAAGCGCTCAGCCACTGCGCCAATGGTGCCGCCATATATCTCAAGGGGATAGTCAGAGGTACAGGTTTCGTTGTTTTTCGTGAACCTATTTACTGTGCAAAAATCCAAGTTATCAATTTTCTAAACTTCCGCGACTCGGGAGTTGAACATAGGACTGCAGGCTCGACAGCTGCTACAACTAGAACAATGAACTTGTTAATTAGAGAAGAATTGCCACGTTCGTTTACAATAATAAAACATTTATTTCAAATCTTGAAAACTATGTAGGTAAGTATAAATCAAACGAAACATATTAATAGAAATTCATAACTTATCTGTAACGATTCCCAGTGTACCTGTATAGGGAAATTACCTTCCACTTTTGGAGAGCACTAGGTAGAACCAACAATGGACTGTAATACCTAGCTTCATGTGATTTAGGTTGAGAATATACTGAAATATGTCTAGATTGCAATAGAACTAGTTTTGGCCATTTCTTGAATTATTTACTACCATCCGCAGCAGTCACGTTCACGAGGGATTATGCTCCGAAACTAGTTAAATATCAATGTGCTTTCGCGTTAATAATAATACGACACAAATACTACCGTTACCAGCTAAACTGCAGTTAGAGACTAATAAAATATGGTCAGTGCCTTATACCTATCAAAGAACTCTGTTCAAAATCTTAAGAATGTAGTATCTACGGCAACAAGTATCAAACACTTGCGTTTACAATTAAAATACGACAGCTCAAATGAAGTCCCGAGTTATAATACCACAGATCGGGTCACAATGCCGCGTTCGACGGTTGTTGAATGTGATAAGTAGGTAGAGATAGGATATTCGGATGCGTATTTACTTAAAGTTAATTTTTGGCTATGAAATTATGGAAACGGCTTCTTATTTTTTTTTTTTTTTGGTAAATGACTTTGGTGTCTATGCCATTTTGGTAACTACCTACTTTACAACATTAGGTAGGTAAAAAATATGCATCCAATTCTATAGTCAGAAACAACACAAAATATATCGGTTCCGGAATCACTGAATTTTTACGATGGATACAAAATTGCATTCCATAGTGTCCAACACTTGAACGTAGGTACATAAGTATACATCCGATTCAGAACATCAAATTTGTTGATCCCGAAACCGCGGGATTTTTTCGTCACAAAAATGCATTCCATAATAACAAACACCTCAACTTTAGGTAAATATGCATAAGATAATCCTACTTGTGTCTAGTGATAAGTATAGATAGATAGATAGTAGTATGTCCCCTTATCATCTATTCGCAAGTTGTCACAACTTGTATGCAAAGGGTTAATGCACGGTGCATTCCCACGGGAGCGCGCGCGCACGCTGAGTGGATACATAACTTTTATTATTAACATTTTAATACACTCTTTATTATAGGTTGTTCCGGGCTCCATAACTAGTCGGTAATAAGTTGCAAATTCCATTAATTTCTTTTTGTGATGAAAATAAGTTAGTAAGCCTTTTCGTTGGAGGAACACCATACTTAGTTCCGCCAATGTCGTAAAAACAATAGCTTTTTGTCTCTATTGTGTCATAAAATATTGGGATCAACATCTACAATGTGCAAACGAATCCTTGTAATTTCTTCAAACCGCGTGATCTACTTACTGGTGACACTGATTGACCTAGCATGGGATTTTTAAGAACCAACAAAAAATAAAAATAGTCTGCGATTATTCTGTATCGGAGTAATTTTAGCGTCCCGAGTTAACTGACTGCGCGGAGCAATATCGCGTTAGTCGTACCCCTCAGCTGTGTCACCGTGCTTTGATTCGTTCATACATGGCACCGAAATGTTGTATATTTTTTTTTATTATTTAACTAAAAAATCGTTTTATTATTTTTATTTTTAACAATCTTAATCCCGTTTGCGATCTATACCATTAATAGATTATGTTGTTTGAGGATTAGATTAAATTAAAAATTCCCAAATCTCTAGTTTTGACCATGGAATGAACAATATGCTAAAATGCCACGTGATCCATTCACCAGTACGGGCAATCGCGATGTATCGACGTTAGTTCGGCACACAGTCATTAATCATTCTCAGCGCGGCATTATATCGGAAGAAAGACAAATCAGTATTGATTTCAGACAGTTTCTTAAGTAGTCTATATAACATGCGTCCGTGATGTGAATAACACAAAAGGAAAAGACAGTTGCGCCTACAAACAATAGATTATGTTTTCTGTAAGGAGGGGTAATTAGATCATAGTTCATCGGAGGAACACCGTGATAATTTTAGCCGGCAGGAGTCGAGAATTACCCTCCGCCTTCCCCAGGGTGAAGCAGATCCATCAGGATTTCCCAACGCCGTAAAAATATATATGATTAAACTCCTTGTTGAAACAACATTATTCTTGACATAGCATAATTCAGCGGCTTTTAAGTGAGGTGGTAAGTGTTTAACGGGCTAATGAAACACAACAATTAAATAAATCAACTTTAATTTAATATTGTCAACATTAAATAAACAATAAAACATCCAAAAACTGTAGGATGATAAATTGACGATAGTCAACGCAATCCTCCAATGACCTTAGTGTCAAACAAAACAGAATACTTAACTGTAATTTGGCCCAAACCAATTTGAAAAAAGGTATTTTGAAAATTATCACGTATTTTACCGAAAAAACTACACTACGTAGAATACAAGTGGAAATAAATTTGATTTATTTTAAACAATACCTTAATTTATAAAAATAAATTAGATAATAAGACTCAAAAAGATACGTTTACCTTTATTCGAATTGGTTCCGTCCAGATTTTATCCTGCTGCATGCTAAACAAGCAGTTCAGTTTAAGAACAACAAAAGAAAAGGTCGATAATGCATTAGTACTAAACGAGATTATGTGAGGGTCAAGTTTAACCACTTATTCATTCTTTTTATCATCCAAATCTTGGCAATCTGTTCCGTAATCGTCCCAGTACACCTTCACGAGCTTGGCCACTTTGGACAAGAACCACGCGAGCATGATGACCACGGCTATCACGTCCAGATGGTACCGCTCCATGATGGTGAGCTGGAGTGCCGGGGAGCGGAGATGTGTTGCTCCGCCTGTGCTCATCACCAGCTCAATCCAGTACAGCAACTCCTGTTGAACTGGCACCACGGGATTCTGCAGTATTACTGATGCTTCCTTCGCGTTGCTCGTGTAGCTGTAAAGACCAGGGTTTTCAACATGTCTAGATTATAAGTTAAGAATGCTCTTACCACATACATACGTGCCTCGTGAAAATGCTACAGGTCTAGCGTATAACTGAGTTAATGCCTGAGGTAGCTGCGCGGTGTGGGAGGGGTGTGGTGACGCGACGCGAGAGCTCACTGATTCGTCAACTTGTGACAACTGTCACCCCTCCCGCACCGCGCAGCTACCTCAGGCACTGACTCAGTTATGCGCTAGACCTGTAATTTTAAAGAATTATCTATCCCGGTCATAAGGGGAATTTATACGGTAGTGGTTTTACGGCCGTTTTTAATAACCTATCTATCGACGATTTGCCCTACTAGAGATAGTTGACATTACTTACCGCCATTTTCAATATCCTATTTGTCAGCGGTTTGCCTTACTACAGATAGAAATTTGACATTACTTCTATGGAGCTTATATGTCAAAATTCTATCTCTAGTAGGCGAAACCGCCGATATATAGGTTACTGAAAATGGCCGTTAGAGCTTAATGTCAAATTTTAATCTCTAGTAGGGCAAACCGCCGATAGATATCTAGATATAGATGAAATCGGCCGTTACTCGGTAAGATTCTGAGAAAACCCTCCGCTTTCACCAGGTATCCATAAAGATTTCCTCACAAATAAAAATGTATGCCAGCCCACATGTTTTATCCAAAAACGACGCAAAAGCACAAAAGACGATCCATCATTAATCAAGTTGAAGATTAAAGCATTAGGATAATGGAGGGATTGTGGCTTCGTATCGAGAATCTGAATAAAGATTAATTATTTGTGCAAATCCGTCGTCGCATTAAACCATCTTAAAAGTTTTGCAGACATGGTAAACATTTTAAAATGTAATACATATTTAAATTGCTTTTCGTAAAAAATAAATCAAGCTTAAAATGTTACGCGTAAAATCTAAATTGAGAATCAAAGAATTTTAAATTGTCACCGTTATTTTTTGCTTCTGTTATTTTATTTTATTCACTGAATAAAATGGAGAATAAATAAATCATGACACGACATTATATTACTTCACATCGTGATGGTAATGGTCTAATGGTACATCCACAAAATGGCCTCCATAATCCCCGACAAGATTGATGGATAAGACAAAAATATATTTTAAAAATTACTCGCTGGAGAAAAGTAAATAATAAAGTACGTAACTAAACAAAGAAGCGTTGATTTATACATCAAAAATGTCTTCAGGGAAATAAACTGGCAGACTTGCCATAAAAAATCTTTTTTAAATATTTATGGGAATGAAACTTAAATTGAAAAGACAGTTAGTTATTGTGAATTGTATGTTTAGACACTAGCGATTGAATAAATGAATAATGATGGAAAGTAATAAAAAAACGAACATGGTATGTTAGGAAGCATACACATCAGTAGCAAAAATCGGGTATTTTGATTCTGTACTTGAAGTACTTGCGAATTATACGACCGCGTGCATCAAAAAACAATGCAAGTACGCCTATGTTTATGCACCCTAAATGATTATAACCTTTGTGGCAATTCGACCATACACATATTATTTGTGTATCTTGTATAGTATTTTTATCTCACAAAGACGCGTGAATCACTGCAATATGAACCTTAAGCCGTTGTAATAAAAGTCACACGATGTATCTTAGGGAGATAGGAAGACTAACTTTGAACTTGCGATACATAACATACCTGTAGTTGCCAAGTATTTCCATGACAGCTTCCTTGATTCTGTACCCAATCATTCCGCTAGTCAACGACACTCTGATGCCGTGGCCCCTGCTTGCTGCGATATCCATGGTAAGGAACTGGTCTTCCTCCACTGGGATGCCGATGATAGGCACGCCATAGTACATCGCCTCCATGTAAGAGAGGTACCCGCCGTGAGTGATCATCATCACTGTGTTTGGGTGTTCTGGGGGTAAGGCAATTTAAAATATTGTAGCAAGATACAATAATGTGTTTTGTTTGTAAATGTTTATGTATATCGCATAAATACTGAGTGTCATAGTAGCCTAGTCGTAGATTTACCTTGCAAAAGGTCAGTAAGTCCTGAATTTTGGATAAGTGTTATGTTTAGTTGCTCTTATGAAAAATTCAAATTTTCGACCTAGAGTGACATCGGAGCGCTCCGCCATCTTGGATTAAACACCCCAAAAATGAGTGTTCATTAAATAATTCCATAAGTATGGGTTTTTCGACAAAAATAGCTTCAATCAAATTTGTAGAAAATTAAGTTCCCTATAAGTCCTGCCTTTAGTATTTTTTTCTATAGCTTATAGTTTACGACATATTGCGCTATGCGTCAGCTAAATTACTATCATGTGGTTAGCACCGAAGCCGAGCTGTTAAGGCTTTACATATTAATGAGACAGTTTCTGTAAACAAGGTGAAACTTTATCATCACTTCGCATTTCTGCCTGTAAAATGTCTGCTGCTTAAGATCAAACAAATGTTTGTTGAGTGTTGTTTAGATTTTATTTTTATTTTTTTAAGAAAAACGTTGCCCCACACTAAGATTTCTCTTGTATTGTGGGTGCGTTTACAGACACAAATCTCACATACACAAACTCCCAGACCCGAAACAACCATCTGTAGGCCATACAAATTTTTGTTCCGTGTGGGAATCGAACCCACGACCCGTAGCGCAGAAGCCAATCGCTTAGCCACTGCACCAAACGTGTCGATTGACGCTTGGCAGGCAAAGAAGCAGAGCTGTGAGGATTGGCAGGTGAATCCTCTAACATGATTATCCCTTGATCCTTATCTCCTAAGTTCCTCAAGTCAACTTACGCAGTATAGCCTGCTGTGGCGCTCGCTCCACTAACTTCACATTACCGGGCACATAGTCCAGCTTGCCGCGGTACTTCCAGACCACAGTCTGCTCCACCTGTCTGAATGCCCGCAGCAGCTGCTGCTTCATATCCGGCGAGAGATCCTCGCTGATGGTAGACCCTAGGTTGAAGAAGATCACGCCGTGTTTGGCACTATCCAGCATTGCTTGCAAGTTCTGTATCAAGAAGAGCAGTTATTGAAGCTGTAACTGCTTGATTTTAAAGGTAATGAACAAAAACATCTTAAATAAATAAAAAATAAATATTAGCCTGTAACTGGCCCACTGCTGAGCAAAGGCCTCTTCTCATACAGAGAAGGAAAGAACTTTGATCACCATGGGTGCGGTTGGCGATTTGACACCATTAAAATCAAGGCTTCCTCACGAATGTTTTCCTTCACCGTATGTCAGTGGGATAAACATAAGAAAGTACATATGACATTCGAAAAGTCACATTGGTACATGCCTGGATTTAAACCTGCAATCCGATGCTTAACAAGCTGGTCTGTAACCTCCGGGCCACCACGACAGTTAAAACACCTTAGGATAAAAAAAAAACATCAAATCACGAAGAGAAGATAAACTCGACGCCTTTAATAAGGAATGTAGGCCAACAAGAGAGTCCGACAGAAGACGTAACGAAATGTTTTGTCCAGCATTGGGACAGAAGAGGCCAAATATAATGGTAAAGTGTACTTTGCATGTGTATTGATCGTTACGTTATGGTCATGACTCCATACTTTTTCTCTTATGAAGGTAAGAACCATAAACGCAAATGCATTTCACATTGTGCCTTAGCATAATATTTTCTTATCAAGAAACTTATTTGTATTTAAATATGCATACTTTTTCTATATTCGGACATCACGCGAAGGCAGCCGCGGTAATAATATTATGTAAATAAATTATTATGAATATTCATAACATTTCCGTTCAAGTAACTCTTACATAAGCAATAACTTAATGAAGCGAAAAGGTTTTTTTTTATTTAACTGCCTCGACGATCTAGAGTGAGTTGCATTTACATGTAGGGGTTTTCAATAACAGCCCAGAGTTTGGAATTGTGCCTGATAAATAGCAATAGGTTCGTCCCCTATTACATGGAGCTGAATATCGTAATCAAAAAAATAAAAACAACAGTGTAACAGCGATTACATACTGCATCCGATCCGGATCCGTGAAAATAAGAATATAAAACTCGGACCGAATTCGGATATTGCTTTGCGCACTGCATCCGATCCGAATACGTGAAAATACGAATCTAGAGTCTAAAAAACTGGGACCGAATTCGGATATCGCTTACACACTTATCCGATCTCTGATCCAAATTCAAACAATTCAGGGGCCATCTTTGGCATATCCATTCGGCGTCCGATTTGAATCCGAGGTAATGCGAAAGCGTTCATACAAACAGTACTACGGCTACTTCGGTCCGTCAATATTTCTTCCGAATTGGAAACTCACGGATCACGGAGAGAAATCGGATGACGGAAGTCGGATCTAGTGCGTAAACTACCATACAAATAATTTTATGACTACTTCGGAACGTACAGGTAGAACTTTAGTTAGGTACTTCTATTAGTTTAAAACCGATTTGAGCGTCCTTCTTCTTCTTCTCTTGTGTCCTCAGCTGTACAAGAATAGCTCATGCTGTGGTAGAAAGATTAGTCAGTCAGCAAGGCTGAAAGCGGGGCAGACTACACATTAATTGCGTGATAAAACACTGAACATAGCCCTGACAAAATATAAATAAGTTCCGTTTATACAGGGTGTTAACGAACTCGTGTAATTCCTTAAAACCACATGATCTACTATTGATGTAGACAGGCCCCGTACGGGATTTAGCTTGATTAAAAATAAAAAAATAAAATTATGATTTTTTCATGCCGCTTTGTTACCGATCGTATCTAAACCACATAATAAGGATTCAGTAAAAAAATAAGAATTTATTTTTTTGCAAAAAAAATGTTTTATTTGTGTGAACATTTCGATGCCACGCATAAATTAATGAAAGCACGGCGACACGGCTGGCAGGCACGACTAACGCGATATCGCTCTTTGCAGTCAGATAACTCAATGCTCTAAAATTACTCAGAAATAGAAAATCAAGATTTTTTTAAAAAAAATTTTTCGTTTGTTCTCAAATATTCCCATTTAGGGTTAATCTGTGTCACCAGTAGATCACGTGGTTTGAAGGAATTACACGTATTCGTTAACACCCTGTAGAGTTCTGTGTCGAGCTGTACAGTACACCTGTTGATGTGACCTACATATAGGCTTCTTAAAAATATTCCGCAAAAGCACTATGATAAGTTTATCTTTTATGCAAGTCAATTGATTCTAGTCTGAAATAGAAGTTAAATCGTATCTGGTTTAAACGGCAGTATAAGTTTACGATCGTGTTAGCGTAGTGGCTCAGTGAACCATAAAATAGTAGAGTTCTGTAACTAAATGGGATCACGGGCTATCAGCTGCTCGATTTAGTTTATTTCACTCAAGAAGCTAAACTATGTCCATTATGATTGGTAAGGTAAGGTTGGTATGGTAAAGCGCTATTCAGACTCCACTATAATATATAGCAAATAGAAAAAAGAAAAGAAAAAGAAAAGAAATAAATTTATTCAGCCAAGGACACAATGACAGCATAAACAATAAAAACATAAAAATAATTAATCATACACATGTTATGCTGTCGAGCATGCCCATGCCGAAAGCAAACCAACCAACTCAGCATATGCTGGACGTCAAACACCCAGCGCTGATTTTCAGTTGGTACCCTTGCAGTGACGCACTACATATTATAGGTATAGCACAACGATATCACTCAGTATACATTTTATATGGACATGTTCACACATGGTATGCTATAAAGTATCGGCTTGCTGTACGCGATAAACTTAAGCGATTCTCAGAGCTCTATATGTATATCGTACGATTCTCCGGTCCGGGCACCGCCTCACTTCTACCCCGACCGTCGCCCGACGGATCGCCGTTAAATAACTTTCTATACACAATAGACCGGCTTGCGATATAGCGTAGAGTGTGAACGTCATGCTATACAAGGTTAGTCGGAAAGGGGTACTAATCCGCAGGCCACTTAAAGTATCGCTGACGACGGTTTCAAAGCAAGTGTTATTTCAAAATTCGATAGTTTTTATTTCCATGTAAAATTATTTTTATTTTAGTTTTTCAAAAATTCTTCGTCCCGACTTTAGTTACGAATTCAGAAAACAGAGCTTCTAATTCGTGACCCCGAATAACACCTAAAATGTAAACACAGCTGATCATAGCTGAGGGTAGATAGATTTTAGCGTATTTTTAATGTAATTTTTGAACAGCTATTTCTCTTAAACTATTGACTTTTGGGGAAAGTGTGGAAAATTATGGGTACTTTAACACCCTTTCGGATTAGTACCCCCTTTCTGACTAACCTTGTATAGTTATAGCTTATATTTAAATATGCTTTACTATATAGCGAAAGAGCATAGCGTAGTCTGAAGTGGGCTTTATGGGTCTTTCCACGATTTTAGAAGACACGAAGCATTGCTTCGCAGTTTGTGCAGTGTTTGAGAGATTGGCTTTCTGCTGTAGGTAACGGATCCAATCTCAGTACAGGACAAATTATTTGCATAGGTATTTTAAACGCACCCACGATACAGGAAAATCCTAGTTAGGTATAACTTTAATTAAAAAAAGTGCTGATCACAATACTATTGGAAATATAACTGGAGCGTAGTATCGACGCAATTCGTTAAAGCAAGCCTCGACTCGCTTTAGAACTGGTATCGTATTGAATTCGGACTGAATCACAGCTACATGACAGCTGTGTCGATATATCGATACTATTGTGTCGACCGTAGCAACACAACAACAAAACTGGCCAGGTGCGTGTCGGACCACGCAGAGTGTAGGGTTCCGTAGCATGTCGTAAGTAGCAAGGAATATATTTGATAATATTTCTCAATTATATTGTGAAATGCAGTTATTATTGCGGTGAAGTGGCATTCAACTGAAAATAGCAGATATTTCAAACACTTAGATACATTATAACTTTCGTGAGACACATTCATATTTATGATTATTTACGGTTTACTCACGTGCATTTTTTCGGGATTGCCCGACTAGTTTCGTAGTTCATCTCGCGACCTCGCCGCGTGATCAGCTCATGATTAAGGGCTCCGTTTGGGTCCGAAACTAGTCGGGCAATCCAGAAAAAATGCACGTGAGTAAACCGTAAATAATCATAAATACTTAGATACATATCTTGTTCAAAATAATGTAGGTTAAAAGTGTCTGTGAGATGCTATAAGCTGGATGACACTGTTGGCAAATAAGGGGGGAGACATTGTTCTTATGTAACGACTTTCGGAGCTCATATCTCACTAGATATTCACCTGCACAAAAAAGTTACTTGGAAACCTTCGACCTCTACCTGCCAAACGTCAATCATGTAATCCCAATAGTCTTTAAGTAAAATGGCTTTGAAATACAGAGCGGACGGATATGATGAAATCACTAGGGTTCCTAGTTTGACTACGGAACTCTAAAAACTGCAATAAAGCTAGTGTGACAATACAGCCGCTCTCTATACGATGGTATTGCGATGGCTCAAAATCTCGATACCGTCGATATCGTTGGTGTTGCCGAATGAATTTCTGCACAAATTAAATTGAACTTATTGTATAAAATATGTCACGAGTAATACCCGAAGTGTGGCTACACTTAGATTTAGCCGGGTACAACTAGGAGCAGCCGGCAACATGCGGTTACACTTGGATGTATCCTACTTATCTTCGGTTAGAACTAGGTTTACCCTTCATCATAGCGGGTAGAACTAGGTGCAGCCGCACACCGGTGGTTAAGGGGAACCCCGACACGGATAGGTTAGGTTCGAAGGAAGGTTCATTCCCTTCGTGTTAGGTTACTTTAAACCCTGCAGACAGGAATAGGAGCCTCGCACAGCGGGGCTCCGTCGACTTAAGCTACACCTAGTTCTAACAAACTGCTACTGGTTGCACCTAGTTGTACCCGGGTAAACCTAGGTGTAGTCGCCATTCGGCTTTTACCCGTAACATAATTATATATAGCAAAGATAATCGTATTTTAAACGAACCGTAGTTTTCAACTGAAATAAAATACGGGAGGAAGAAAAAAAAATTGGTGTTAAAATATGCAAATACAATATTTAGCTTTAATTCCACCAAAGTAGATCGACGAGTCGACGAGATGAAATCTCTTGAGGATGCCCCGTGCAGGGGCGAAACATGTGTCGTATTGGTTTGTTTGCTCGTTCGCAGCTTCGGCATGTGCATATACTTTTACTTGTGGGCGGGAGAGTGGTGCTGCATACTGCATCCATACTAGCGATCTAGTTTGGCGGATTTAAAGCTAAATATTGTATTTTGCATAATTGTATGTTTTGGATTTCCGCAAAGTAATGCCTGATTCCACCATTTAAACTTGACGAATTTAATTTTGACGACACGTTTGGTGCAGTGGCTAAGCGATTGAATTCTGCGCTACTGGTCGTGGGTTCGATTCCCACACGGAACAAAAAAATTGTATGACCTACAGATAGTTGTTTCGGGTCTGGGTGTTTGTGTATGTGAGATTTGTGTTTGTAAACGCACCCACAATACAGGAGAAATCCAAGTGTGGGGCAAAGTTTAAAAAATAAATCTAAATTTAAATGGTGAACAATTAATTATCCAGTAATCTCTTATTGGATCTTTTCAGCACAACAACGGTCACAGTACAGTCAAAGATAGTGCACTACAATTACTACTACTAACAATATATTTTTCCAAGGCTTCAGCTTCACTTACGAGCTCTAGTGTGTAATCCTTTTCCGCAATTGACTTCCACTTGTTGCCTAGGATAACAATCAGCCTACACGAACTAAGTAACAAACACTCTTTAGTTTTACAGGTGGTAAGTACTAGATGACGGTGAAAGAGTGAGAGATTACTTCAGATTAGATACTTGGCTATGCTCGGAGTTTCCCTGCGTGGTCATATCAGAAATGATAAGATCCGTAGGAGAACCAAGGTAACCGACATAGCTCGAAAAATTGCCAAACTTAAGTTGCATCGGGCGGGTACGTTGCTCGCAGAACGGATCGCCGATGGAGCCGAAAGGTTCTGGAGTGGTGACCGCGTACTGAAAGGTGCAGCGTGGCTAGGCCTCCCACAAGGTGGACCGATGACCTGGTGAAGGTCGCGGGAATCTGCTGGATGCGAGAAACACAGGACCGGTCATGTGGCTATGCTTGGGGGAGGCCTATGTCCAGCAGTGGACGTCCTTTGGCTGAATAATGATGCTGATGATGATGAGGTACTTGGGTTTGTGACATGGAACCCTTACTCAAAAGCAATAATGAGACATTACGGTCCCAAAAATCCTCTAAACCATACCTTTGGCAACGTTCCCGCACATCCCTGTATATGATGTCCGCCGACGTACTTCGCGTTTTGCGGCAATGGCAGACCCTGGCCGAGCAGTGGGTGCGAGTTGACAAGCAGCATGGCGCCATTGTACACCAGCTCCTTGTAGAGCGGCGGCGTGCGCCCGCGCAGCTGTATCGCCAGCTGGTAGATCTCGTAGTAAGATGGGGATTCCACGTAGTTGGTCATGTAACTGTTGGGGGAGCATGTATTCATGTTCAGTTTGATATTATAGTAGATTAAGTTAGAAGCTACGGAACCATAGCAACATGGATGGATGGACAGCGGACAGACACGGACATTGAATGGCTACAGGTCTAGCTACTGCATATATTATGAAATACTAGCTGTGCTCGCTAGCGTAAAGTAATTGTTTTATCTAGTATTTTTCTTTCTATAATGCACTTTTAGTGGCAATGTAAGCCTCATAAGTACTTTCTATTTTATAACTTACTTATTTTTAATTTTCCTAACGTGTAGACGTCCCTTGCAAATAATCATTAACCCGTGAGAAGGCGCGCTATGAGCAATTTGCTCACACAAAAATTAAAAGTAAAAATTTTTGGTGATACCGACGCCCTAACGTCTCAAGCGCCTAGGTACCTTCCTAACTATTCATCCCCTTCCCCCTGACGCAACTCTCATGCCGGTCAGATCTGTTGCGACCCCACAGCGAAGTGTTTGTGGAGGCTGCGTACCATCGTGCGGCAATTTGCTCATCACGCGCCCATCCGTGTAAGTATTTATTTTTCTAATAAATAACTATTATTGTATTTTCTAGAATACATTATTTAATTTATGTATATTATATTGGTTAATTATTACGTACATACTCTATAGTAATATTTTGATAATAATATTTTTTGTTTTTAACTACAACACACATGTAAAATGGGCAATCGACGTCAACTATAAATTTTTTCGTGGCTGGAAGAGGATTCTGGTGATTTGCATGGAAAACATATCGTCAGATCTCAAGTTTCTTATGAAGCGATTTGTGCCGGCTCCTAGACCTATTTCAGAGCCTAGGCCAAGCGGATTCTGTTCAATATTATGTCCTAGACGTAAGAATAGACGGTCAAAAAAAGCTTGTACTTTGTGCAAGCAATTACTCTGCACCGAACAGATCACATATATATGTTCAATGTGTTTCGAGAGGCACACTCGTCTAGATCTCATGGAAGGGCATTTTTTTTGTTTTATAAGATTTTTTATTGTGATTCATATGAAGACTGTCAAAATTAGAAAATAAAAATAAGTTGATTTGTTATTTGCTTTAGAAGTTACATTTATGTTTCTTAGTGTTAATTAACACACTTATTTTCTTACTTATTAAACATTATTTTATTCATATAAATCCATTATAAGCCAATAAGTACTATAAAAGTGGAAATATGAGCATCTAAAGTAGTGTGAGCAATTTGCTCGCGCGCGCCTCTCCGTGTAACAAACTGAGGCGCGCCTTCTCACGGGTTAAAATCGTTTTGTTACTTCAGCCGTGAAACCGTAGAAAACAAACAGACTCTTTTTCGCATAAATACTATTAGAGTGGATTGTCTTTGTTTAGTTAATCATTTTCAAGGAGGCATTCTTATTTATCAATCGTCACACATTGCAATAAGCAAGATAAAAGTAGTCCTTTCAGTTGACTGTCACTTCGCGGGTTAATAAACTCAAGACGCATGATAAAAAGAAAGTTGCCATTCTCATTACGTGCAGTCTGCATATTTAATGGCAATTTAAATGTCATGTCTTCATCCACTTGTTAACAATTACACTCGCGGGTCAACGAACTATCTGACGAGACAAGCTTTGTGCAGTTTCTTAGTAACAGATCTACATACATATTCTTGTCACCAGACATTTACTACAGAAAACTTATTTAAATAGTAATGGTTACAAAGGCCGCATTCTCAGAAAAGAATCCAAGAAGGATTCAAATAAAGGGCAATTCAGACTGCGCTATACTATTTCGCTACATACAGCGTGGGGCCGAGGTACCCGAAAGATTTTAACCAAGCCTTTCTGATGGTACTATGAGTCAATAGTGTTAAATCAACATAGGTCCAATTCTGTCAATTTAACTATTTTGTTTTTTGATACAAAATAAATCAATTAACTTTAGTACTTTTTTGTAAATAATACCTTGGGTCGAGCAGGCAACGTTTAAATTATCGTGTAAGTGTGAAAGAAAACTTGTCATTTCACGAACCTCCCGGACAAAACACGACATACGACGAGTGGGGTGTGGTATGACCAAGATTTGACAAAAGTCGCAACACCGTGATCATATTTTTGACTTGTGAATATCCATAAATCTATACTAATATTATAAAGAGGTAGAATTTGTTTGTTTGTTTGTTTGTTTGTTTGTATGTAGGAGGTAATCTCCGAAATTACTCATCCGATTTCAAAAATTATTTCACCAATAGGAAGCAACGTTATCCCTGAGTGCTATAGGCTATATTTTGGGATCAAAAAATTAGGGATCCGTAAATTAACGGGAGCGAAGCCGCGAGCAAAAGCTAGTAATTAATATCTCGAAAATTAAGCTTTCTTCGACAAACTATATCCTAGCTTTTCTTCTCCAATTAGGCATCGGAATCGATGGTTAGAATCTTTCGGGAACCTCGGGCCCACGGTGTATAGTAAAGCATATTGCGTCATAAGCTATAACAATATAGCAAGACGTTCACACTATAAGCTATATCACAAGCCGGTCTACAATGTGTAGCAAGTTATTTGAAGGCGATCCGTCAGGCGACGGACGGGGCAGAAGCGAGGCGGAGCGGGGACCGGAGGCTCATATCATATGGTATAGCTCTGAAAATCGCTCAACTTTATCGCGTACAGCAAACCAATACTTTATAGTATAGCGTTGTTTGAACGAGTCCATATAAAATGTATGCTGAGCGATATCGTTGCGCTCTACAATATTTGCTATATAATATAGCGTAGTCTGCACTGCGCTTAAGGATTTAATCAGTGGTTTATCTAAAATAAAATATAACAAAATGAGCCTCCAAAAATGATAGAAAGTGAGACTATCGCCAGTTTCATATGTACCGAGAACAATACCTAACGACTTTTAATTGGAAAAAATCCAATTTAACTTGTGTCTCTATTAGGACGACCCCTACAATAACAATAGAACACACATCCATACCTATCAATCAAAATAGATTAACAACATCACGATACCAGCCCGA
This sequence comes from Amphipyra tragopoginis, assembly GCA_905220435.1. NCBI lineage: Eukaryota > Metazoa > Arthropoda > Insecta > Lepidoptera > Noctuidae > Amphipyra > Amphipyra tragopoginis. The sequence continues at coordinate 27,916,340 of HG992004.1, forward strand.
CAACGTGTGCAATATGACAATCTGATTGGTAAAGTGGCTGCGCGATTGACGTCTGCGCTGTGGGTCGCGGGTTCGATTTCCGCACGGAATAAATGTGCGGGGCAAGGTCTATTTAAAGAGAAAGAGCTATGAGATTCTTTAGTAGGAACACGTTATTGTACGACGTACGTGTTTGTACTAGAGAATCACACTGCTGCTGGCTGATCATCTTCTTCTTCTTAGCGTGTCGATGACAATCTACACCGTGTCGGCCCAGAACTCAGCAACGAGTTTAGCACTATCCGTAGCGTCCATTAGTTCTTGTGGCGTACAGGTAACAGGGCAGGCGGGACATAATATTAAGGGTGCCATAGTTGCCTTGGCTGACCTGGAAGTCTCTAAATAAACTTCGGACTCAGGTTGGTCAAAGCAAGGAAAACCTGCTCAGATGGAGATTTGTGGGTAACTCAAACCTGGAGTGTAAATGTGGTGCCGTTTCGCAAACTATGGCGCACTTAATATCATGCCCCGTGTTCGCGCCGTATTGTTCGCAGTAAAATTTATAGTTGCTACCTCTTCGGGCACATGTACGAATCATTCAGCTAGGCCTGTGACTTCGCCTTTTAAGTGCCCAGGACGAAGAAAACAACGCTCTCTTTTCAAATAATTTAAATTCAACTGTCACTAGAACTTTTTTTTCCGTTTGATGTCGGCTTGACGCGCTGTCAGCTTTCCATCATTTTTTCTTATTATAATCCGCTACTGAGTCTCAGAATTACCAGCGATTCAGGTATTACCGCTCGCGAGTGCAAAACTACATCGGGAGGCGCGCCTTTCCCATCGCGTAAATCGCTCTGTGCGCGTGCAAAGAACTTTCAGTGAAAGGACTCTCGCCATCAAGAAAAGCTGTCGTCTGCAGCACATAAAGGCGTTGCGAGTTGGCTGGTCTGCTGGTGAGTGCATGTGCTTGCTATTATAAGGCTTCTATACCATTTACTGCGAACACGGCCCTTCTCCGTCGCATCCGCGCCGCATAATATATTTTCCGTCCGCTTGCTCCACCACCCCGCCTGCCCTATTGTTGATCATAATACGTTCTTTTGGTCACATAGGAAAATGCTAACAATCCATCGTCTTAGCATAATCACAGTTCACAATTTACAACACCAAAGGGAGTATTAACTTATTCCGTACCGGTACCGACCTCACGGACCCGGAATAGAAGTTATTTAAATTAAATAATGAAGCTATATACCCACTATACCCAGGTGGAGAGGTAGGCCTGTCTCCCGATCCTGTGCACCCTGTCCCCTACACTGGGCGGCAGGGTCGGCAGTGATGTGGCCATCAGATCCACGGAGTACGTAGGACTGCTGGCCTCGTGCACCAGTTGCAGGTTCATCCAGGATGCGTCTACTGCGCTGTACCAGACCAGGGGGCAGTCGAACACGGCGGCTAACCTGGAGATAAAGTATAGATTTATACATGGTATACACGAGCATAGTAACAAAATATTGTTATTTCCACTAGTACATCGCGTGAAACGTGCTGAATTAGTGCTTAGTATTAGTGAAACTGCATGAGTGAGTGAAGTGAATAGAAGCCGATGCTACTTACTAACCGACAATTACTAAGATTCTTTAAACTTATTACATTATACAGGCTGTCTCAAAAAGTAGTGTCAAGCGGAAGTCCAGAGATAGAGCACCCTTTAGAGGTACCTGAATCACCCCCATGTAGGTATGTTCCGCGATTTTTTGTAGTTTTCGAGTTATGAGATCTTTTCATGTTTTAACCAAACTCTGACTTTAATAACTTTTTTGATCATAGTGTCATTGCTAAGAAAAATGCGTGTTTTTTTTTAATTACATTCTCTTTTCATCTAATTTAGAAAAAACAACTATTCACGTCATTATGATCAAAAATATCATTAAAGTCAGAGTTCACCTCTAAGGGTGCTCTACCTCTGGACTTCCGCTTGATACTACTTTTTGGAACACACTTAATGTTATACAAGAAATTAAGTGGGCAGAAAGTTTTCACCATGAACGGCATACGCGCAGATTGCATTACTTTATTTCATAATAACCGTAAACTGGCTGAAATGTAAAACATTTCACGTAATACATAGGGCGCAAATAAAGTATCAAAAAGTAATAATGATGACGAGCTGGAGTTATCATTTTAAGTTACCCAGTCACGTGCACTTGATATGCTGGGACTCCATCCAATTCAAATGTAATTCGTATTTCAATTGGGCCCTGCAGATTGAAATTGAAATGGCTGCTAGCTCTCAAAAGTAGGAGAAAAACAACAAATACCCGTTCTAAATTACTGAGACATCTCCAGACAGTTATTGTGAAGGAATATTGAAATGTTACAATAAATCCATGAGTAGGTATAACCAACAGCACCGTACGATTCATTATGCTCCAGTAATATGACCTTTATGTATGACAAAAAATATTCCTTTTGTCCTGGAGATTAGAATTTAGTCTTCAAAGAGCTGTTCGAAATCATGACAAAATATTGTAGGTACTTGATAATATTTTACCAATATTAGTATAACATCAGACTGTATTGGAATCTATTTGTCGATTCTTTCACCTTATTTTTATTATCCTACGGTTTATAAAATTAAAATTCCTTTTCTATTATTATAATAATTGGCAATAACTTTTGCAAGTTTATACTATGGTATTCTTTGTGTAATTTTGTGTCTTCTAAAAAAACACTTTCTTTCAAATTCTCTTCAAAATAATTCAGTCTAAATAAGAGAAAGCATACTTCTAGAAAGTGAAGGTGGCAGTCTTTAACCTTTATACGATCTACTTAAATTGCTATATATTGGCGTTATATGTCCTATGGGTTCCACCGACTTCTGGATAATAGACTCGTCTTTTATTCTCACGGCATCAATCCATTGTTGAATCCTTCAGCAACAATGACATCAAAGCCTTCGCCACTAACGTACAACTAATCACATACCACTTATACTTACGGAGCCAGCAGTCCACTGTAGAACCACTCAGAGACCACGACGTCGAAAGCTTCACCAGTATCTTTCAGCAACGCTTGCACGTCATTATGACGTAGCGCGCGCTCAGCAATCCTCGTGCCTTCTGTCAGGAACTGATGTGACGGGAGACGAGTTGACACCAGCTCTGAGAGGCGAGGAATGTTCCTTGATGCTGAAAGAAAGGTTGTACATTTATGTGTGTAAATATAAGTCCAAAAAACATTTACTTACATTTTCATCATCATAGTGATGTGCCCCTCACTCATGAGGTACCTCGTTTGAGTTCCTCAAAATGAAAAATGAGGGAGTTACTCGTATTTCAATTTTGAATCACTTTATCTAATTCCTCAATTTATTATTTGTATAAGCGCGAGTATAGTGTATCTGACTGATGAGCGAATGAGTGTGTAACGCGGCATCTTACGTAGGCGGTTCAAAGCGACGCGAATTGCGAAGCGATCCGATGCGGTGACACGCGAATTCAATGCGATGCGGTGCGAAGCGGTGGCTTTGTCCTACGAGCTCGCGAACAGCCCGCCGCGCGCCGCCTTCATTCAGTAGCACTGTACGGCACCGGATCCAGTTCGCGCGAAAATATCAAGCCAACTGATCGAGTTCGCTTCACTTCGCGCCGCGCCGCACCGCACTCCACGTGCGTTTGTCACGTAGGTCACTTCAATAAGTATCGACTGTTTGTTGTATTCGAGTCGCGCCGTGCCGCTTCGCGTCTGTTCTAGATCGCTCACGTAGGATGCCGCGTAAGTGATAGCGATGCAAATATTTGATGAGGAGTGTATGTGTCTCTTTCACCTATCCTCTCCACGAATGAGGGGTGCCTCATGAGTAACTCACGCGGTAAAATGAGGTGCTCCCTCATATTCTTTTAAAATAAACGAGTCACCCATCACTATGCAGAACATAGACTATAAAGCTATTTATTTACATGTCCTCCATCCATCTAGGATAGTAACCACGCTGGGCAGTGGTTGGTCACCGCAAATATTCACACTGAAATAAGTGCCAAATCCACTAGTCAATTTGACTGCGCAAGTGGACTTAATCTGTAACCAACTTTTGAACTGTATGCACACCTGCAGCAATTCAACTTCTACATGTTTTACGAACTAAGCAAGCACCTAAAACTTGGTAGTGGACTTAGCGCTTTGAATAGTAAAATAAAGTAAATGTAGTATACCAACCCGAGTCATCGTCCGCGTCCTTGGCTGAGCTAATATCAATCACCCGGAGTCGCTCACTCGCTTTAACTCTAGTGAACGTTGTGACGTATGTAACCTGCAAACAAAAGATACAGAATATTCAACAAAATACTTTATAAAAAATTGCTATGGAGTATTTACTGCTTTCTTTTTGCATAGCATCAAATGCCAGAATTATGGAGAGGCCTTTGTCCAGCAGTGGACTGCGATGGGCTGAGCTGATTGAAAGACGCTTATTGAGTTAGTACTTAGTACCGGACGTGCTTATAATGTGGTGAATACTCTGGCTCTACTCAACTCTTTGTGTGTTGCCCGTGGTCCTACTACTTGGTTCTACTGGTAGTATCACGGGTAACGCACCCCTACTAAAAATTGCAAATAGGCATGTTGACAGCATCAATAAATTGCAAATCTAATTAGTCCGTCAGTTAGAGTTTTTAAAAATAATGGACACGTATTTTTTCTTTTGTTAAATCTATGAATATTTGGAACGATAAAACGCATCAAAACTCGAGAGTGGGGGCTTGTGACGTCAGAAGCAAGTAACGATTGTACTTGCTTGTGACGTTTTGCCAATTTGAAAAGTGTCGTATCTTCGTCAATTTTGGTTTACGTAACAAAAGAAAAAATATGGGTCAAATATTTTTTGACAATCTAACTGACGGACTAATTACATTTTTTCAGTCAAATACCCTATTATATTTTCCGTGATACTACCAGTAGAAACAAGCAGTAGGACCACGGGCAACGCATGCACTCTTTGCTACGATACTATTAATGTCTTTACGTATTACTTCACGAGTAAACGATTCATAGAAATGTATGGCGCTTGAAGCCATCACAACATTTTATCGTGTGAGAAAACGCCCTTATTATTGTAGTGTAACGAGCTCGCCTGTGGTGGACCCCTGTAAGTAGGCTTGCCAACCGTCTCGCGAGAGCCGGGACGTCCCGTTTCTAGAGCTTTAGAGGATGCGTCCCGCGAAAGACGTGTGCGGGACGATAATTGTCCCGTTTTATCGTACCTACGGCTAAACCTTCGGGCAGAAGTTGAAGTTTAGTGAACACACGTTTTGTTTAGGTAGAAGAGTGGTGATCGCAACCGCGAGTCTCGCGTCGAACGAACAAAAAAATCATTTTTATTTGTATTTTTCGGCTCCCTATACTTTGACAGTTGAGTTCCGCTTTTCTTTGCCACGTCTCGCATTTTCATTGCCAAAGTCCTGGTAAATTCAGACATAAAGGTTGGCAAGCCTACCTGTAAGTACAAGTTGGTACAAAACTACAATCTCCTTAACTGCCTGGCTTTATTACTCCAGGGTTTAACTAGGGTCCCTGGCATGCTCTAAAGGCCGAAAAAGAAATAGCAGAATTTTAAAGAACCCCCTTTTAAAGACCGAAATTGTACCCTTCAATATATAATTATGATATTATACAAGAGCTGTGTTACAATTTTGGTGTACAATAAAGTATATTCCATTCTGTTGTAAGAAATCCTCAGTAGACTAAGTAAGATCTTAATTTTTTGAAGTCAATTATAAATTGCAATGGTATTGAAACGTTGCATGTTACCTAAGCCCTGTCAGTTTTATGTCGGCTAGACCTTTGTGTTGCCTCGCATCTGGTTTATAGCAATTAGAGAATGTGTAAGAATGGTCTGTTCAGGGTAACGAAATGCAAAGTATTTATAACTTTACACTTTTATACCGGCAATATGTATTTATTGTATAAATGGCGATAACCATTACCTTCGCATTGACGTACAGCCGCGGACTCGATGTTTATTAGATTTCAAATTCGATTCCTTCTCACACTGTGCGCAATAAGGTTCAAGATGTCGTCTCAACTTACAGAAGTATTACTTAGTTTTTAAAATTGTGAAGCGTCGATTCTAGCAAAAAGGCTGTTCACCACTTTTTGATGTTATGAACTCCTTTTTAGGTGCGTGTCTAGTCAAAAGTTGTTTATAACGAACTTGATTGAATTTATTAAATAGGTTGATTTCTTTTTCTATGCTGCCTAGTATATAGCCTCTTTGAATTAACCTTTTTAGGTCAACTAAGAAAAAAAATATTTTTACCCTGTCAATTAATTCTTTGCGAGCGACAGAGCGACCTTATGAAAATTTAATTTGCAAGCAATTATAGACCTTAGGATGGTAAACATTTCAAGTCCCCGACTGTACATTTAACATAAAAAATAAGCGGTCATCTTACACAGTTACAAAAGTGATTTATAAATAAAATCTTACTATTTTTTTCATTATTTTAACATATTAATGTAGAGCAGACTATAATATATCCACAATACATTATCTATAAGGTTTATCTTTAAAAAAAACCACTAACGTGATGCTCCAAGCAGACTCCTATCTAACATCAATAGAATTACCATACGTTTTCATATATTTTTTTCAAAATAATTCAACTTTTAGAGTGTGGATATAAGGGTGACGGTGGGAGACGCCAAAAACTGCCACTTTTGACGATTAAAACATTCATATTTTACTAATTAACCTCCGGTTTCTGATTTGAGAATTCGGGATAAGCAATTACTTAAGTAACATTTGAGTATGGAGTTGTCAAAAAAATGACGGATTTCAAAGCATTTTTTTGACAATTTTGTACTCAAATATTACTTAAGTATGTGTTTATCCCAAATTCTCAAATCAGAAACCGGAGGTTAATGATCTTAACTGAAATGATCTATTCAATCAAAGACTAGAAGTACATAATAGTATGGTTTGAGTGTATTATTTGAAATTATTAGAAATACCTTCAAATTGTTGTAATAACGTCACAAACTCGTGGGACAGTGTAAAAACGAGGGGTGCATGTTTTAGTGAAAATGCCCAAGTATTATAATAATGATATTTGATTTACTACATTACATTATGTCCACCATTCAGCAAGGTCTTGACGACGTGGTCTCCAAGCAGCGTGTGACTCCGACTGGCCACAGGGAACACCACCAGCACTTGCTTACACGCACACAGCTGCACTAACGCACTCACCACCAACACATATTTATACCACATCATATACATATAATATATTTCAATATTTCACAAAACTATTTTCCTTTTCAAGTTTTTTTTGCTTCAATTTTTTTTTTGTTAATAATTTTTTTTTAACACTTTTATATGTTTCTTCACGAAATTATTTTATGTATTTATCCCATTTTACACAGATTTTTTGTTAAATTAACTTATCATGTAGGTTTTTGTGTACAATTCGGTGGTTGCCTGTCTGATACGAGATAAGTACTGTCACCGCTGACACTGCTTTGGCCGACACAGATACATGTATATATATCACTCACAGTCTTGTCTCTTCTTTATCTAATCTTGTGAGTTTGTATGTTTGTTTGTGTTGTTTTTCAATGCATTGATTATGTTTTTAAGTAGATGTTTTTGATGAATGTAATATTAAAATCCTCTTTGTAATTTGCTTAGTGTTTTTAATCAGTACATAGTCCTGCTTTATTTATCTAGTGATGCACACTGCCGCTATGCTGGGCCTGAGGTCGCGGCTTCAACTCCTAGGTTGGACAAAGTGGTACTGGCTGGAACAGCGCACGATGAATTGATAGTTATGCATTATTGACAGGCTCTCTCCCCTATTTAGGGTTACTGAAAACTCTATAAAACGCTATTGGCTGTTATTTACTATCATTCACTTTTGTTCTATGACTTTTGGAAATACCAAGAAATACATCTTCCCATACAATACAAAAAGCTTGTTAACTACAAGCTTTTTCTTTGCTTTTGGACTACTTGTATAATTATGGTTTTGCGGATCGTTCCTACGTAACCGAGCAGTTATTGGCGAGACCTGAAGGGTCTCCAGCCAATAAACTCAACAGGCTTATCGTTAACCCTTAATCAGGTTTTAAGGCGCTTCCCCCACCGAAAGTGGCGCCACTTCAGAAAAAAAGCATTATTTCTGTCAACACACAACGTATTGAAATTTCGTACGTACAACATTTTAGTTAAGTGTTGTAGCAATTTTCGAACACCAAAAAACAACACTTGACATCCTAGGAAGTTTCAGTAATTAATGCTAAAAACGGCCGTTTTTGGTCCTTATCGCTAAAACTTCGAATCCGGAAGCTCGTGTTGATATTTAGTGTTCAAAAATTTCAACAACACTTGACTAAAATGTTGTACGTACGAAATTTCAATATGGCGTGTGTTGACAGAAATAATGTTTTTTTACTGAAGTGGCGCCACTTTCGGTGGGCGAAGCGCCTTCAGAAAAGTAAATTACAAACATTTGGCTTTTTTTTCAAGTTCTTTGTCGTAAATTATTCTATTGCCAGGTTTAAAAATATAAGAAAGAGGATTTTGCGACGTCTTCCAAAAAAGTAGGTGGGAAATAATACCCTTTGCCTTATTAAGGGTTAAATTTGTAAGGGAAGAAAATTTCTTTTCTACGATATATGTGCGATTATAAATACTTCATTTATTGTGATATCAGGCTTATACATACAAATGAAGAAAGGGTTGTTTTAAAAAAAAAAAAACTAAATTGTATGTGTATAGATAACCTATTGCTTTCATCTAGGAAAACCCATGTGACTAACGCAATATATCGACCAGCATCTAATCTCTAGTTAGAACGTTAGTGTGTCACGCTGTTATCACTGCTGATACCAAAGATGACTGATCAGTCGTGGGAGTTCCTAGACAAGTTATCAGGTGCTGATAAAAGTACCGTTGAGATTATTTATGACAATAGTAACAGTATAGGTACAGCCAGCATCAAATATATCGAAACGAACAGACTGTTCATAATTACCTAAACAACTAAAGAGATTAAACTATATATCAACTGGATAAAACTCTTGTTACAATGACAGTTGTCGTGAACTGTGTACAACGTGTTACATAATTACCCTTAAAAAGAAAATGTCATAAAATAAAATCATCACTGAAAAGCAATCCTGGAAACATAAAACTAAAGAGTAGACTACCCAGAAAGTTATTTACATTCTTACCTAATTTCCTCTGAGAGGTAAATGACAACAACCATAAAAGACTACTTGATTAACATTTTCTTTTTAAGGGGAATTATGTAACACGTTGTATATTCTGAAACACCGCTTGTACGAGTATCATTGAGACCTTGTTTAATATTCTTACACTGAGTTGCAAGAAAGATACCATTAGGTGATCATTAACTAATCCGTCATTAAGAATAATGTTTCCATTAAATTAATGGCTATTGCATGAACACTAATTTAGGTCGTAGTTCGTTCTTCATTTAGGTACTAATTATCATATATTGAAATCATGGGGAGTTTGACACATCAAAAATTAATTTTAATGGATACCTAGTTAATCATTCCATTAAATCTAGCTTCTTGCAATGGACAGAAGAGGTTAATGGAGCATTAACATTCTAATGAGAGCATTAAAATTTAATGGCCCTTGCTTGCAACTGAGTGTTAGTAGTTCAGATCATTTTGATCAGTCTGTTCGTCCCGATATATTTGACGCTGGCTGTACCTACTATTATACAAAATTTTCGTTCATGTGGTGCCTGACTTAAACAATATCACTACCCCATCTCTTCTCGTGGCTGTTGTAAAAGGCGACTAAGGGATTCACTAGAGGACGGGCAGCAGCGTTCTCCGAGTACTTTAATAACCATACTGCGCTCGCCAACCCACCTGCCAATCGTGGCGATTATGGCAAACCCTCCCAAATGGGGAGGCCTATGTCCAGCAGTGGTCGGCTGAATGACGGTGATAAAAAAAATATTCAGACAGTCGTATGGTGCCTTTCAAAGAATCCACTGCCCATCTCCACGCGTGGGTAATGAAACGCGACTGTCCTACGCGATTAATGTTATTAAGAGGATAGGCGGCAACGTCCTCCAAACAATTTACAGCTTTCTGCGATCTCCAATTCCTTTGCCAAACGTGGTGATTAATACAATTTCCGCGGTAAGTGATCTACATGATCTCATACCCCCCTGCCCTTTTTTCTATCGGACGGCTAGAAGCACGAAAAAGCGCCATCGGTTCATGGTTGATATACTAAAAACCCGAACGAAGCGCTTTGATTCCACTTTCATTGTGAAAACCGCCAAACAGTGGAATGCGCTGCCCGAGTGGGTGTTCCCCGACAGCTACAATCTGGGTGTCTTCAAGTCACGAGTGAATCGGTGTCTTCTGGGCAAGAATGCTCCATCGTAGACCGCATCATCGCTTAACTTTATTACAGAAGAGGGCAGTCCGCGCGATCTATAATATGGGTCCTCGGGAGTCCCTTAGAGATTTCTTTAAAGAGATTAATATTCTGACGATGCCTTCCCTTTACATTTTTGAAAACATTATGTTTGTACGTAAAAATCTGCCAATGTATAGTGTAAAAAGCGACGTTCATAATATAAATACTAGGAACAAACATAAATTAGTAGTCCTTAAATTTAGATTATCCAAAGCGAATAAGTCATTCCTAGGAAACTGTGTTCGATTTTATAACAAGCTTCCCAAGTCAATTACGGATCTCACTGATGGCAAATTTAAATCTCACGTTAAATCAGTTCTTATTAAAAAGGCATACTATAAGATAAACGACTATGTTGACGATAGGGACGTGTGGCGCTAGTTCTTTTCTGCACATGTGGCTTCCCTGGTAACCAATAGTTTTTAGATGTAGGTTTATGTCTTAGATTATAAAACAGAAGGCAGATAGAGTGACAGGAACAACGTGAGTGCGGCCAAAAAAGCAAATACAAATTCAAAAGCGAATACAATCTCGAGTCAGTATGACACGAAGCGCCGCATTGTTAGGACGTCATCGATAATTTTAATATTTATGATAGTAATGCCATCTTGCGTTTATAAACATTGCAAAAACTGTTCCTAAAAATAAAATAGAGAAGATGGAGTATCTTTTCATAGGTTTTATTGATTATTTATCTATTTGGATATTATTTTACGTGATTATTATTAGCGACATCTTGGAACACAAAACCTTAACAAAAATCATTCGGTGTTGCTTGTTTATATTGAAACCATTTACCCCCTAAGTTAGGAAATAAGTAAAGAATACAGGAATAACGATTTACAAAAATATTTATTTCGATTATAGTGTTTTATTTATCGCGTTTTTTGGTTGGTATGTTTGTAGGTATGTGTGTCCGTTTGTATGTGTCTTCGTAACTAAAACTACTTAATGTATTGTCTGTCTCTAATAATAATCATGTACGTCAGTCGATTTGCCAACATAAAGTAAATATAGCTATCAAAAACATAATTACAACCATTCACGACTATACTAAATGACTGCCATAAATCCACAAAATATTTCTATTTATCATCTTCTATTCTGTAATCTGAGATTAGTAAATTTCTAAAGTAGGTAGGCATTAAAATACAATCTAACTCAACGGCAGAGATTCACTTTATATACATATGTATAATGTATAACTCTGTATGTATCTGCATTTTTCGGAGACAGTAAATTGTTTATTTAATATAATGAAATATTATGGGAATTTTGTCATAATCATGGCAACCGTACACGCACAAAGAGGCAACGTGTTCTTATAGTGCTGTCATGCACACATGTCTACAGACGTGCCTCACATTATGGTTCAGTACAGTCCATCTGCCTTTTGTTTTATAATCTGAGGTTTATGTATGTATCTATATTAGTTAGATACGATTATGATTTAACCCAATTCATACAGAATTGATTTATATACACTTACTTTTAATTTTTATTTTACCTGTAATTGCATAATTTTATTATTGTAAAAAATTTGATGATTTTCGTTGTATAGAGCAATGACGTATTATAAATAGACACGTCATGCATCAACATCACGGCACTCAAAATCAGCGTAAATACTATCGGTAGCTGGATAGCTACATAAACGTACGAAAAAGGAAAGAAAATTAAATGTCACATAAGGAATTCCTGTTGTTAGAGAGAGATAAATATGTATCTTAGGTTACGTCATTATTTTTTGGTGCATGCTCATTGGTCGAGCGCGTACAAAAAGAGGCATGTGGGGAAAAATTGACACTCAATTTTCTCGTGTTGATGTAGGTAGGTAAGTAGTAGATTTTTGGGTAAAATAATATTATTCTCTATCCTTAAAATTATGAATGCAGTATTTAGCAACAGTAATTATATTGTTTTCACGATAAGAAGATTAAAATGACACATGTCAATAGGAGTTGCTAGACATGTGACTGTAGTCGATTCAACTATCGATACAATTTGTAAAATTTCAGCGAGAATTTGACAAATTATTGTAGTGTAATTTTATGTACATTTCAAATACTTGTGATTTAAGTAATTAGGATTAAGTCAATTAGCATGCATATCTTCAACAACAGACGATTACGTGCTGATGTGATAATGAATCCAGCAGGTATGGGATGAGTGAAAATAAATGTTTATTTATCACCAATAATAACCAGAACCCAGTAGCCGGGTCGCGAAAAAGAGGTTTATTTTGCGAAAGGTTCGTCGGTCCTGAATTTTGGATGTGTTATGTTAGGTGTTTTTATGAAAAGCCCACAAACAGACACACAGACAGAGAGAGAAATAGACAGCCAAGCAGAAAGACAGACATGGGCTTCAAACCTATAAAATACCTCTGATTTTGAGTCGGGAATGAAAAATAAGAATTTAATTTTCTACAAAATTGATGTGAATAATTTTTGGCATAAAACTCATAAGGAGTTATTTAATAAAAACTCATTTTTGGGTTCTTTAACCCAAGATGGCAGAGCGCGCCGAAGTCACTCAAGGTACAAAATTTGTAATTTTTATAAGAACACATATCCATAACACGTATCTAAAATTTAGGACTGACCCACCTTTTGCAAGGCAACTAGGCTATAATGAGCCTTATTTTAATTATTCAATCAACTGAGCCTATCGTCTATAATTGTTACGATAATCAAAATATTCATTCTGTTAATATAAATTTATCGAAATTATTTTATCGATACGCACGTCTCTGGCAACTGGTACCATCTGACGCAAGTTTGAAAACGCGTCGGGGTTTTTTCAAAATCATTTATGTAATATACATATAATTATGGCGTTAAACACATATAACTATATTGTTTCTATGTTTCTGATTTTAAAACAACCTTTTGGGTAACGCTTTACTAATATTTTAAATTGATTTAATACTTGTTGAATTAAATTGTCATACACAAGCGCCATTACAATTTATTTTCATGTCATGAACTGACATCTGCCAAATTAATCAAGTTACCGTGAAAGCAATATAAAGTTATTTAATTAATAAAACAAAATGTAATATAAACATAAAAATCTTTATCTACGAGTATATAATCAAAGTAATCAAGTAAGAATCTCATACGTATGTTAAATGTCTGTGATGACCTCTTGCTGAGATAGGTACGATTCGAGTATTGGTCTATTATATTGATCATTAGGTTTAATAAAACATAGTATTATATTAAAATAATATAATTAATCGAAATAAAAACAATGTAGGTTTTATAAACACTGATGCAAAGTTGCCGATTTTCCTCGCCAGCCGCCATTATGCTGCATCGAAAAAAATTAAATTAAATAAATATTTTTTCTTGATATTTACGCATGAAATGACACTTTTTTATCTTTTACAGTTGCAGTATAATTATTACATATTCTATACACACAGGACGGCATTTTTTTTCGCTAATAGAGAAAGTTATTACACACAAGTTATTTCAATTTCACGTACAGCCGCGGCAACTGTTGCTACGCGACTAAATGGATGTCAGGCAATTACCTTGCATTCATCTAGCCACTACAGAGCGCGGGCAACGTATCTATAGTAGTTTATATTATCATTGGTATAGAGTCAATTAATTTATTCACTTGACAGACATATCTGTGTTGCTGGGGAGTTTGTTGCGCCGTTTCTTCTTCACAGCAAAAACACTAGGAAGCGGTGAAGGGAGGGCTTTTTGTGGGATGTCTATAATATTGTAAAACTAACGTTCAAAAAGAACTAAGTAATTCTAGTCTATTTTGAATAAATGAGTTTTTGAGTTTGAGTTTGAACATCAGGCGAGATGGCGGTCAAACGGAGGCCTAGAAACAGATAAAAAAAAAGTTCCTCGTCTGGTCAGAAAAATATAAAAATATTGTTTGTCACTGATACTCTTCTCTGATGGAACTTACCGTATGCCTCAACTCTGCTGGACATACTGTGCCTCACAATCACCCTGGGATATTTGGGCTAGCTATCTGTATAATTTAACCGATCTCAACAAATTCGCAGTATCCATATTAGTAGGTATTACTTTCAACGGATGTGTTAGTCTAGATAAACAGGATGTAATATTGGAGCTCATACAATATAATTATCGCAATATCCATACAATCTCCGAAAAAAGCTCTGAATATGGACCGACATTTTACACAAAAAAAAGTCGGTCAAGTTTTATAGTTACATGTTGTAAGTCTCTTCCGGTGCGTTGGTTACCGGAAAGATTAGGCCACGGTTCTTTGTAAGTGTAATGAGCTAATTCAAGAGAATGGACAGCAGCATTCTTCTTTGTGCTTCTCCTCTTGTGTTGGCACGAGCCAAAAGGGAAAAGCTGATGCCATGGTGAAATGATAAGCCAGTCAGCAAGGTTGGTAGCGGGGCTGTCCACGGCGCGCCACTCGTACTAGGGATTAAACGACACGTTTTAAAACCTGGGCTTCACTTCGAAGTAGGGCACCCTGGTGCGGACGGGAAATACTTGCAAGTATGAAAGTATTTGCTAGTCAGGCGCGGCAGAGGTATAACACACCAGGGTTGAAAATACTTGCATAGCAAATCGATTCATGTCTTCCTACAAATAAGGAGCAAAATCGTATTTGCGAAAAAATATATTTAGAAGTTCAAAGTTTTTTTTTTCACAAATACGATTAACGACTCTTATCTTCTTAGTGATACAATGACATGGATCGATTTGCTATGCAAGTATTTTCAACTCTGGAAGCCAAGGGCGCGGGACCCGCGTCAGCGCAAGCGCGCCCAGCCGCCTTGTAATGTCAAATACTTTCAACTATTTGAAACCCTGGTTTTCGACCCTGGTATTTTTACATACTCGTACTTGGAAGCCCTGGTATTATATACGGAGGAGCTCGTGGCTAAAATAATTACAGCCGCATAGACCGATCTTCCGGGTTAAGCCACGCTTGCCGAGGTTGGTCTGTGGATGGGTGACCATTTACCATAGCGAGTTTCCTCCGTGCCTCGGAAAGCACGTAACGCCGTTGGTCCCGGCTGTCATTTGTAGATCTTTGACAGTCGTTACTGTTGGTCAGAAGCCAGAAAGTCTGACAACCAGTCTTACCAAGAGTATCGTATTACCCAGTTACTGGGTTGTGGAGGTCTGATAGGCAGTCGCTCCATGTAAAATACTGATATTCAGCTGCATCCGGTTCGACTGGAAGCCGACCCCAACATAGTTGGGAAAAGGCTAGGCAGATGATGATGACTTGGAAGCCCTGGTATTGAATTTTGCAAGTATAACACCTAAGTCGAACTGTAATATCTTCACTCTTGGGTACTGCGACCACCAATAGTTTGCCAACCATGAGATTTGGTCTTAGAATAATTATGTTCGTTTCTTTTTGTATACGTATAAACAAGTCGTAAAAGGATGGTCCCTTTACACTTCGATCCACCACATCATATCAGTCCATTACTGTACGACTGCTGGGCACGCGCGGGCCTTTTTTCAAATTGAAGAGGGTTTAGGGCTTAGGCTGCTTTTTCACCAGAGATATACTATGCAACGTTGCTATGGATGCGTTTAATATTAATTTGCCAATCATATTCATTGGTCCACATAGCATAGCACTGGCGGAAACTGATTCAACTAAGCTACGTTTTTTATATTGAAGGATGCGAGCTATGGATGGTCGCGAGTGGTGTAGCTATGCGCGCCGCGCCCCGTGCCTTCCCTATTGTCGATACGTCGCATAGCTCGAGCTGCGCATCTTCCTCGCACAGCTACCTTGCGGCGGCGCATTTTCATAGCACATCTTACTCGCTCCGCTACATAGCTTAGCATCAGTGGAAACGGTCACATAGTTTCGTAGCTTAGCTTTTACATTCTCGCAGCATAGCTGCATAGCACATCTCTGGTGGAAAGGCACTCTTAGTCGACCACGCTGGCCTGGTGTGGGTTGGCGGACTACACACCCCATCGAGAAATTTATGGAGCCCTCTCAGGTATGCAGGTTTCCTAACAATGTTTTCGTTCACCATTAACGCAAGTGATAATCATAATCAAATTCTGATCCGCACATTAATTCGAAGTCAGAGGTGCGAGTCAGATTCGAACTCGGACCCTTCTGCATGGACAACCGTTCAACCGGTAGGCTATATTTTAATCAAACATTATATTAATTATATATAACCTTATTTTTACTTTATACACTTGATATTATATACTTGAGCAACATCAGGATCTCCGTCAAATCGTGTCAGACTTCCAACAGTGCAGAGACACCCACGACTTGGCGTTGAGACGCATTTCTGAACTTGAAGTTGAATTGTGCAAAGCCTACAAGGCTTTGTCTGACATTAATTCCCTCAAAGATAGCGAGCAGGCTGCCAATACCAATAGCCTGTTCAATGAGTTAGTTGGTAGTGTATCCGGTCAGGTGTGTGAGAAGCCAACTGTAACTATAGACTTAACCGGGGACGATACCTTAACTAAACGCCCTTTCCTAAGTAGTCACAACAAAATTAAGAAATATATTAAGATTTCAAAAATTATTAAAAAATATAAAAATGTTCTGAAAAAACATAATCTGTATAAATGTAATATTAATTTAAGAAAGGAACGTATTAGCTTGATTAGTGAGCTAAATAATTGTAAGAATAAGTTAGATCTAACTAGGAAATTGTATAATGTTGACACTCAGAACCTACAGGATGAGTTACTGTGTAGGGAAAACACCCTAAAGGAAATATTTAGTAGCTATGTATCTAGCCAACAGTTGTTAAGTGAGCGTTTACAACAGGCCGGTGAACTGGTTGATTTAGTGAAGCTCAGTGCAGAGAGATATGAGTCCCTGACTAATAATCTCTCTTGTAACTGTGCCTGCTCCCTACCACCTCCCAAGCTCCAGTATGTTCCACCTACAGCTTCACCCATAGTAACTCAATCTCTGGAAACTGTAAACAATAAGAAAAGTAGATCGATAGTATTCTCAGACAAACTAGGATTAGGTCTTGGATCTCTGTTAAATAATTGTCTGAACCATAACGTTATAAACCATTGTTACCGTAATTTACATTTTAATGAGATAATACAAAAAATTGTACACACTCAAATGGATGAGCAAACCACTCTGGTTCTGCTTATAGGTAACAGCCTAGATATTAGAAAAAGGGACTTAGTTAATGGTATCAGTGCCCTACTTAAATTAAAGATAGGTAAATTAATTTTGTGTGCCTTGCCATATTCAAACTCTTTGTCTGAGCAAGAGAACCAACATATTTACAACTTAAATAATTTATTGCACATGTTGACATGTCGTCACAGTGACTGTTTATTGTTTTTTGATACTAACAATTTTGTTAGAGATTTGGTTTTAACTCAGGAACATATGTTCCTGTCGAAGAAATGCCATTCTCGCGCGGCCTATCGGTGTGAGCGGTCGTTTAATTTTTTTGTTATAGTTTTGTCGTGAGAATAAATAATTAACCTCATTAGCGCGGGGCAACCGGTTTGCCGGGCGGTCCCTGCAGCTGTTAATTGCACTAATGGATGAATTAAACCAATCTAATGTAAATAACAATACTATTTCGAGTGACGAGTTGGAGGATCATACAAATATGGAATGTGAGGATAATACACAACGGGATAGCACTGGGATCTCAGGAAGGAAAAGGACTAGGGATGAAAACTCATCAGAAGAGGGATGGCATGTTATTGCTAGAGGACGAAACAAATTGGCATGCAGGGTAGGTCAAAGGGAGATAGCAGAGGAGAAGATACAGATATGTGTTACTTGCAAAGATCCTTTGCCTAAGCAGTTCGCGTTGGCACGATTACTTAAGGCAAATAACGTTCCGAGTGCTAATATTAATCGAATAAAATATGTACATCAATATAAAATATTAGTTACGTTTGATAAAGAGATCGACGCAGATGAATTTATGCGATCCAAGATATTCGCTGACATGAATTGGAGATGTCAAAAGACATCCGAAGTTGGTGTATCGTACGGCCTTATTAAAGATGTGGAGTTAGGCACATCAGATGAAGATCTCATGACTAATATGTCATGCAGTGCAGATATTATATCTATTAAAAGATTAAATAAACGATGTCCCGTAACCACCGATGGCAACGGCTGGGTTCCAAGTGAAACCATTAGACTAGGATTTAAAGGGTCTTCTCTTCCGCCTTATGTCTACATTTACGGCTTAAGAATAAAAGTGGAGCCCTTCATATTTCCAGTAACACAGTGCTCGAAATGCTGGAAGTTCGGCCATACAATGAAAATTTGCCCATCAAAAAAGTTGGTTTGTCCAAAATGTTCTGGAAGTCACGAGAACTGTACAGTAACATCTTTCACTTGTGTAAATTGTTCAGGGAGTCATATGGCTTTACAAAAAATTTGCCCAGTTTTTAAGAAAGAAAAAAAAGTTCGTGAATTAATGGCAGAATTCAATTGCACATATAGAAAAGCCCTTACAATTTATGTTCCTCCTTCACCTGGGCTTGAAACACAAGCGGTTTTTGAATCAGGGCATACAACTAAACTTTCATCTACTTTGACTGCTCCCAATAATAATTTGATGTTACCTACTAGTGAAGAAAATATATGTACTAATTCTCAAATAGATTGCACAAGCGCCTCCACGGCAAAACTTCAAACTAAGCCTATGCCAAAACGTAATCTACAGAAGAGAAATCGTCGGCCACCTACACCCACGGATGAAACAATCTGGCATAAAGACATTGAATCATCAGATTCTTCAGAGGTTCATAACGTACCTAGCTTAGACAAAACCAAAAGTTCTAATAAGTTTTCTCATAATTTAACGTTTTTCCAATTGTTTAAAAAAATCAAAAATATTATCCAAAGTAAAGAGTCCTTTCACGTTAAAATGCAGCAATCAATATCTATATTTGCAGAGTGGCTAACACAGAAAATTGTAAGTAGTTTATCGGTTGACTTTTTCTTAGATTTATTTGTTAACAATGGATGATAATTGTATGAACTTGAATATTATACAATGGAATTGCCAAAGTATTAGACCCAAATCTTGTTCACTTGAATTACATCTCAATCAAGAAAAAATTCACGTAGCCGTGCTAAGTGAAACTTGGTTGGAGCCTGAGAGCAATTTCAAAATCAATAATTATAATATATACAGACTGGACAGAGAAGATGGTTACGGTGGTGTTGCCATTTTGACTCATCGCTCGGTAAAGGCTGTTATTTGTACAACACAAAGTAATAACCCTGGTATTGAACTATTACACATTAGAATTTTGAACTGTCGACAAATAGAGAATATTATTTCCGTATACTGTCCTTCATCAGTGTCTACCTGTCAAAATGATTGGGATGCGATTTTTTCTATTGCCAATAGGAAAACTCTTATTTTAGGAGATTTTAACGCGCATCACTCCAATTGGTCTCCCAGAACTGATCGACGAGGTTCTCAAATGTTTGATTCCATGTTAGATTACAATTTTATTCATTTAAACGATGGTAGCTTCACTAGGATCCGAATGGTTAGTGGAGTTCTGCAGCAATCCAGCCCTGATATTTCGTTTGCTTCTTCGGACTTATCTCTTTTATTTACATGGGGGACAACAAACGAATCACTTGGTAGCGATCATTTAATTATTAAATTATATTGTGTATTAAATGTTAGCAGAGAATTTAAAAGTCAGAGGAATTTTAAAAAATCTGATTGGAATTCCTATACTTCCTTTATAGACGACTATTTACAAAATTGCGTGATTCCTTTTGACACTCAGGATGCATATGACTTGTTTTATAATATTGTACAAAAATCTGCAGAGAAGTATATTCCCTACACTAAAATCCCTCAAAATATATCTAATAAATTTAGTCCTAAACCATACTGGTCTGCAGAGCTATCTAAGGCAGTTGCGGAGCGACGATTGGCCCTTGCAAATTTGAGGCGTTGCCCCACTCCTATGAATTTAGATATTCTTAAAGAAAAAATAAGTATTGCTCAAAGATTAATTCGCGAAGCTAAGTCTCGATCTTGGCAATTGTTTTGTTCATCCATAGACGAAATCTCTTCTCCATCTGAAATGTGGCGAAAAATGAGGTGGTTAAAAGGTCGCCAGGTTCCTAAGTTGGATGTGGAAAAAGAAAAAGCTGAGCGCCTACTTAGAGACCTTACCCCGGATTTTGTTTGTCCTTCCCAACCTAATTTTTGTTCTAATAATTCAAAACTGGAATCGGAAATATTTTTGCCAGAATTAGATAATTGTATTAAGAACACCGATACGGCTCCCGGGTCAGATCAAATTTCTTTTTCCATGATAAAACACCTTCCGCCTTCCGGTAAATGTCTGTTACTTTTAATATATAATAAATGTTTTTCTACTGGTGTCGTTCCCTCACAATGGCGAAAAATTAAAATAATTCCGATTCCTAAACATGGTAGTCCAGTTTCATCTTTACGCCCTATTTCCCTAATATCTTGTGTTTGCAAAATTTTCCATGCCATTTTAGGCAAACGCATAGAATGGTTTTTTGAAAAACAATGTTTATTTTCCGAAGACATGGTGGGCTTTCGTAAGGCACGATCTTGTCTAGATAACCTTACGCGGTTGGTATCAGAAATTCAGGTGGGCTTTTCCAAAAATTTTGTTACTGCTGCTTGTTTCATAGACGTAGAGAATGCATATAACAATGTAGATATTTCTTGTTTGTTGAATTCTTTGGACAAGTTTGGGGTTGGAGCAAAAATCTGTGTGTACTTATGGTCGTTCTTAACAAATAGACACTTAGTGGTATCAACGTTTGATTGTGAGCTTGTAAGATTTACTGGTCGTGGATTAGCTCAGGGAGATCCATTGGCTCCACTTTTGTTTAATATTCTTACATTACATTTATGCAAAAACGTGGGCCCAGTTAATATCTGTCAATATGCTGACGACTTTGTGTTGTACTCATCAAAAAATAATTTAGATTTAGCATTTGGAGAATTACGATCTGCTTTAAAATGTACTAATGTATTACTTAATGAGCTGGGTTTAATTATGTCTCCAAATAAGACTAAGATTTGCGTTTTTAAGAAAGGTTGCTTTCGGAAATCTATTGATTTTAGTTTCGATAATTATTCAATTAAAGTAGTGAACAATGTAAAGTATCTGGGTCTGTGGCTGGATAGTTCACTAAGATGGGGTAAACACATAAATGAAACTGCACAAAAAGTGATGAAATTCATAAATTTACTTAAAGTCTTGTCGGGTCCAGGGTGGGGACTCCATCAAAAGCATTTAAGACGTTTGTTTATTTCTTTAATTCGTAGTAGAATCGATTATGCTAGCTTTTTATATGACAATAGCTGTCGAACCAAACTATTAAAATTAGATAGGGTCCAAAATCAAGCATTACGCGCTGTTGGTGGGTTTATTAGGAGTACCCCGATACATGTCATGGAAAACGAACTGTGCCTGCCTCCTCTTTATATTCGCAGGAAATATTTAGCTAGTAAGTTTATTTTAAAATCAAAATCATTCCACGATAGTAAAACTATAAAAGTATTAGAAAATCTTTCATTATTCACAGGTTCCAATTATTGGACGAACAAAAAACTACCCTTGCTTATTGACATTCTTTCACGCTTTAATTCTGTTTCTTTACACTCAAGCGTCCAGCTTGAAATGTTCTCATTAAGCACCTGGGTGAGTAGCATTAACATGTCCGATATAGTATTTGATAGTATACCCAGTATTTGTCGAGCTAAACGTCACTACAATACTTTGCAATTAAAAGACTTATGTATGTCGTATATTCAAGAAAAATATTCAGGTTATTATAAAATTTTTACGGACGGCTCCAAGGACAAACGAACGGGGGGTGCTGCTTTCTTGGACCCATTTCTTCTAAATCACATGAAGCTTAAGATTGATGCAGATATTTCTATTATGCACATTGAGTTGATTGCGATAGCGGAAGCTTTGTCATATATTCAATCGATGAATGGTGACAAGTTTGTCATTTTGACCGACTCTAGAAGCTCCTTGCAACATTTGGCTCGGCACACCTCTCATATGCGAGGCAATCCGACAGCCTACGTGATATATGAATCAATCTTAAAGCTTCAACCTTACAAAACTGTATGTTTCCAATGGATTCCATCCCATATTCAATTAGAAGAGAATGATAGAGTCGACATGCTAGCCAAACAAGCCTGTGTTGACGGAGTCCCCTTCAAAATTATTCCACTTTATTCCGACTATTTTAGGATGGCCAAAAAACATTGCTTCGATATTTGGCAAGAATATTTTGATGAGAGATCGAAAGAAAAGGGAATTTGGTACCGAACTATTCAGCCAGAGATCTCGCGAGTCCCCTGGATTGATTGCATTTTAAGTAAAAACTTAATTACTATAGCCTTAAGATTGCGTTCTGGACATATTCCCTCGAATAAATTCTCATTTTTAATGAAAAAGGTTTCTTCGCCACACTGCCTTGACTGCGGAGTGGTTGACGATGTTTTTCATATCCTAATGGAATGTGTCCGAAATGAAAACGTTAGAATTAGTATGTTTGGCCGAAACAAAATGTATGACATTGGTATTTGTAATTCGATCCTAGCTTTTCCATTGTCAGACAAAGCTAAACTTTTGTATAAGTTAGTTATAAGGTAAATTGTTATCATCTATTAGTAATGTTTTCATTGGGCGATATGGTCGCTAAGCGACAAAGCCTTTCATTAAAAAAAAAAAAAAAAAAAAAAAAAAAAAGAAATGTCGACATTTATTAGCTACATTGATAGCTTATAATTTACACGCAGTTATTGATAATTTAACTGAGACTAGGTTAAGTGAGGAATCAGTATTATCGTGTTATTCAAATAATACTGTCATAGATTCTTTAAACTTTTAGTGCCGACAAAAGAGAAGCATGGTGATAATATTTTACTTTATCACCAAAACATTAATCGTTTCTCTGGCAAAATCCTAGATGTGGAAATGTTGATAGATAAATACCATATGGATATATTATGTTTTTGTGAGACTTGGTTGAAACCAGATAAGATGTTATTTAATGTTACTAATTTTGCGGTTGCCAGTGCGTACAACAGATCTTCAGTAGGGGGTGGTACTTTGATTTTGTGTAATAATTATTTTAGACATAAGGAAAGAAAAGACATCACTGCTTGTTCTGTTGATCGCTTATGTGAGGTAGCATGTGCAGAGATAGAGGGCCATACTATCCTGTGTGTTTATAGACCACCTGCATCAAACTTATCATCATTTTTAATTACAATGGAAGACATATTGAGCAAACTTTTTAGGAATAATAATTTAATTTTTGTTTGTGGCGACCTGAATATTGACCTTTTAATTGATTCACCAGAAAAATGTAAACTTATTTCATTGTTCAAATCTTTTAATTTAAAATATCTATTTAATGAAGCGACTAGAATAACTTCTACATCAGCTTCATGCATAGACAATATTTTTACTAACTGTAGAATTAAAAAAACTTCTTTAATTAGTGGTGTTAGGTCTGATCATACAGGCCAACTAGTGTCCTTTGAGTTAAATAATAAGATACAATTAGATAAAATCATTGAGTTAAGATCGTTAACTAAAAATAACTTACAAAAAGAACAACGGCAAACTCCCAAACAAACTATTGTTGAAATAATCTTTTGCGTCTGCTATTGAAACATATGTAAAAGTATAGAGCTTGAATTCCTGAACAGATTTGTCTTCAGGCTTACTATTAAAGAGACTCTCGAATTCAAGATATTCTAGTTTGAAGTTTTGCTTAACTAGAAATAGAAAGAACAATGGCGAAGTTTGATACATCACTTTATCTGTCTGTATAAATAAATTGTAACGTCTTCGTGTTATCGTAGGCTTTGTGTATTCGCATTTTTTTTTTAAATTTTTAATGAACTTAGCCATTTCTGATGAAAGGAGCGATTCGCTCACTTATCCCTAGGATTTGAGAAAATAGCTCGTAAAGTATATTTAGGTTAGAATATTTATGATTATACGAAACAAATCATATATTTTTTATTAAGTAGGTAATTTCATTCTATCTTTCATCAGTGCAGCAGATCTATCTATTAAAAATCCCATCCCCCACTTTGATAGTCTAGCCGCCTAGCATTATGCCTGATGCCCTAACCAACAAAACATCAGTCTAAAAAATGTTGTGAATTCAATGAAACCCAATGATGAAACTCATATAAACACCCTAGCCTATGCAATCATTTGCGAGCACATTCCTCGGTTATAGTTTTGTATGAACATAGGTGTACGAGTTCATTAAAAATTAAAAATCTACCTTGTAAGGTATAGGGTATAAATAAAAGATATCGTGTTATTATATTTATTTGTCTTTTGCTCTTCTTAATAAGTTACACAACAATTCAGCTGGTGCTGCTTTATTTCTTTGATGCCTTGGTTCCTTTGTAACACACCAATGTCATGAAAATGAACATTTAAGTAACTTCCTCCATGATGACACGTGCCATGATTTTATTCTCCCTCTCACTAAAGAAGTATTTCCACTCCCTCTGAGACTCTACTCAGAGAAATTCACTTGGTCAACTCAGATTATAAAACAATCTGAGTTGGTCAATCACTACACAGAAAAATCCACAAAATCCATGTGCCACTTTTCACTTCTCAACTCCAAATCGAGGAGTGAAATCGTAGTCCGTTAATGAGTAGTACAACGTAACGTTAACGCAACGTAGAAGTTTTAAATATTTGTCAGAAGCCGTAGCACTATCACCAAATATAATTACAATAATTATGTCCAACGACAAAGCGTAGCCGTGTAGGCAGTAAAGTTAGGCCCTTTGCTGACAACACTCTTTTTAGGACCGTGGCTACCGGCTACGCACAGTTTCAAACCGTAGTAAGTCAGGATGTCGGATATGTATGGGACAGTATGAAGCTATTTTGACGACACCGTTGCTAACGATGGCCCAGCTTGCCGCCGTGATCGGTTACGACGTGGCTACCCTGTGCTCAAACTGGTACGGTGGTCTACGTGCACTCCTTGCGGAGGCCGGTTGTACGCACGGCGCATCCTATATAAGTGGCACTTAACCCGGCTAGCTAGCGGGTACAAACCATATCGTCTACAAGTTTGGCCGGGGTTCACCCGGCGCCTCGATCTCGTCTACTAGGGGCTTAATAATATACTGATATTTGACAACTCTAGGATTGACAGTGACAGTTTTTGAAAGAAAGCATTGTCATGTCTGTGTTGCTATACTTATTTTTTCATATACTTCTATTAGGTAAACAGGATTATAGAAAATCTATTTCTTTCCTAATATACGCCAAGCTTTGCTGTCTTTATTTTGGTATTTGTTTCACTAATTATTGAATAATAATTCATTAGTCGAAATAAAACATCTTATAAAATAATTAAGCATTAAATGTATTATCATAGCTGGTAAAAAATCTTCGAAATTAATTATAAGGGCATCTCTCAAAGTGTTGTAAAATTAAAGAAGCATGAAGAACAAATAAAAATTATTCGAATTAACGGGAATATCAGTAAAACTTTGAAATGTAATATAATTTTTTCAGAGAGTTCGTTTTTAAATGTTAAAGCTACAAGAATATCTAGAAAAAAAATAGGCTTTTTTTAATATACCTCTTACCATTAGACGCTTATTTAAATCTCAGCAATGATTTTGCCATTGTTCTTTAATGATTATGTTTTTAACAATCTTTCAACATCCAACTTCAGTTCAATGGACCCCAACATAAATTATTGTACATTATTTTCCACAGTCTGCCAGGAATTCGAAAACACATGTCCAGTTAAGAAATGTAAAGTTAGTTGCAAATCAAAATTTAGCGAGTGGGCCACCATAGGTATAAGAAAGAGTAGAGAAACTTTATATAATCTATATCACGAAAAATCATTGACCTCTGATCAAGCTTTTCATAGTTACGTTAGAAATTATTCAAAGATATTTAAGAGTATTTGTACCCAAGCTAAGTCTAGACTAATTAGTAACAAAATAGATGCCTCTAAAAACAAGATAAAAACTGTGTGGCAGGTAATAAACAAAGAAACCGGAAACACAAAACAACGGGATAGCGAACTAACTTTAAAATATGATAATAAGTCTATTGTAGATAAATTTGAAGTCGCTCAGACACTCGAAAACTTTTTCACAAACATCCCGGTAGAGGTTACGAAATCCCTTGCCTCGTCCTCTACATTAGCTGAATCACTACTTAAACAAAATTTCTGTAAAGACATACCTATCTTTGAATTTGAGCATATTACTACTGCTTCGATTAAAAAAGCATTTAAAAGTCTTAACATAAAAAACACGGAAGACTTATGGGGCATTTCTGTAAGGGTTCTTGGAGTCATCATTGATACCATTGCCCCTATACTTGCAGGCATATTCAACCAATGTTTAGATAGCGGTACATTTCCCGATTTGATGAAACACAGCAAGGTAATACCAATCTTCAAATCGGGCTGCAAGAATAACCCCTCTAATTATAGACCCATTTCTGTGCTCCCAGCACTAAGTAAAATTTTTGAAAAAATTATGCTTGATCAGATGATGTTTCATTTCAACCTAAACGGGATATTGCACAGTCGCCAGTATGGTTTCACGAAAGGTAGGTCGACCACAGACGCAGGAGTGAAACTAGTCACTCAAATTTTGGAATCCTGGGAGAGCTCTCAGGATGCTGTTGGCATCTTCTGTGATCTCTCCAAGGCTTTCGACTGCGTTGACCACAACACACTTATCTGTAAACTACACCATTACGGAATTCGTGGACTAGCTGCTGACCTCGTTTTTTCCTATCTGTCAAATAGACAGCAGAAAGTGGGTGTCAATGGTGCTATATCGTCGGGATCTCTGGTTAGAATGGGCGTGCCTCAGGGCTCAATTCTTGGGCCTTTTCTATTTCTAGTTTATATAAATGATCTCCCCTATATGATGTCCAATTTCTCCGATATAATTTTATTTGCTGATGATACTTCCTTAATTTTTAAAATAGATAGAAAAGATAGGGACGTCTTACATGTCAATGAGAGCCTAACTGTTCTTTCTAAATGGTTTACAGCCAATAATCTGTTACTAAATGCAAATAAAACTAAATGCCTTAAGTTTTCACTACCTAATGTACCCCAAGTAGGTCTAAATTTAATGCTTGATGGCAACAAACTTGATACAATTCATGAAACCGTATTTTTAGGTATAACTATCGACTCTAAATTGCAGTGGGGTGCTCACATTACTGCCCTGTCGGCTAGGTTAAGTTCTGCTGCGTATGCAGTTAGGAAAATTAGGCAGTTGACTGATGTGGCTACAGCTAGGTTAGTGTATTTCGCTTATTTCCACAGCATTATGTCCTACGGCATTCTGTTGTGGGGCTCAGCAGCTGACGTAGATTCGGTTTTTATTCTACAAAAGAGGGCAATCCGTGCAATTTATAACCTGGGTTCCCGCGAGTCCCTTAGAAACGTGTTTAAAGATATTAAAATACTAACTTTGCCATCACTCTATATCTTAGAAAATATTTTATATGTGCGAAAACATTTGCATTTGTTTAATGTTAGGAGCGATTTTCATGATAAAAATACACGGGATAAACATAAAATTGTGATACCTAAATTTAGATTAAGCAAGACTAGTAAGTCATTTCTAGGTAATGGCGTACGTTTTTATAACAAGTTGCCGAAATCTGTAACAGATCTTACCGAGGGAAAATTCAAAACCCATATTAAACGTGTCCTCACTCAAAAAGCATACTACAAGACTAAGGACTACGTTGACGACAAGGATGTTTGGCATTAGTCCCTGCACATGTGGCTTCCCTGGTACCTCATTAACGACGTATGTGTTTGTCTATTAACTATCCTCAATTATGATTTTTATTTTTATTGCTGTCGTTACTCTCAAGATATCTTTTATCTTATCTTACAATAATTTTTTCTCTAAGTTTTGATGACATTTAATCATGTCAATTGTTTTATATAGTTTAGCTTCATTTTATCTTTTGTAAATGTGAGAACTTCGTGGACTTGCCTATACATATAATTGTGTAAATTGCTATTATTCATATTGTGTTATTTTTTTCTTTTTGGTTAATTTTTGTACTCAAGACTTGGTATTACATTACTCACAGGTCTGTGGTCAAGACTACATTGTTCTCTCTTAACTATCATAAATCATATTACTGTATTTACTGAAGTTGTTAAAGATATCCTTTTTTTTAAAAGAGTAACCATGGAGTTTCTTGCCGGTTCTTCTCCATAGGAAACGACTAATTGGAACCGTGCACCTAAATTCGACTTTTCATAAGCGCCTGTATTGGTTTATGTGAAATAAAAATTTTTGATTTGATTTGATTGATTTGATATGAAAACCGAGACACCCCAACAAGACTTTCATCAGAACTGCCTGAATATGTATTTTTTTTATAGTAAAACTCCAAGTTACACCTTAGTTTATGTCGCGTTAAGTTCCCTAAAAAAGTGTGAAATGCCTGATATGTGCTATGTAGGGGTTGTCTAAAACACGGAAACTGACCGAGCGGACCTTCTTAAACCTCAAGGTGTCTATTCCCATCAACTGATATGGGTAGAAAACTACTGAAACAAAATTGAAATTTATGAAAAAAAAAGTGATGTAAATAATATGTCAATCGATTCTCCTAGTGATTTTAAACAAACTAGTTTCAGGTTTAGTATACTAAAACTAAGCTTGTATAGCAACTGATTATTTACCGAGTTTGAGCATACCCTCATCAGCCATTACCTGCAGGCAATCGGTATGATGAGTCTGAAGAACTTGGCTGTAGGTACTTTTGTGACAACACGATATGGGCGTTACGCTAATTAATGTAACTATTCCACTTCTTCTATCATAAAACCAGTACACCACAATATCTAAAACATTCCTTCTCTCAATAAAACAATCACCAGTTAATTTGCACACGGCGTAATACTCCGGCTCCTTTAATTAATGGGTGCAATAACGCTTCATCATAATTATACACTCCAAGGTCTCTCCCCTGGGGTCAGAATAGCATCCTGTGACCTTGGCACAACTGGGTCTAGGTCAGGCTCCGAGAATGTGTCAGGGTCATGCATCTCCACAGATGCTGTAGTGTTTCGTTTCGATGAACACGGAAACTCAATCAAATCAAACGTGTTTGAATATCCGATCGCGGTAAGTGATAGAAAATATTATGTTGTTATATGAGGAACACTATGTTAGAGATGATAGGTAAAAGAAAATGTTTGTTGTTATGATTGAAAACAGGAAGTTCGATTTATTCTATAGTGCTTTTTGATGATAAGAGATAAAGCTGGGTATACACAAATGATACATTGACACTAGATATTAGTTATTTCCCTATTTACTTGCATACATACCTACGTAGCTCACGCCTATTTCCCGCTAGGGTAAGCAGAGACCATTGAATGACAATGAATAAAAATTAAATGATCATCATCATCTGCCTAGCCTTTTCCCAACTATGTTGGGGTCGGCTTCCAGTCGAACCGGATGCAGCTGAATATCAGTATTTTACACGGAGCGACTGCCTATCAGACCTCCACAACCCAGTAACTGGGTAATACGATACTCTTGGTAAGACTGGTTGTCAGAGTTTCTGGCTTCTGACCAACAGTAACGACTGTCAAAGATCTACAAATGACAGCCGGGACCAACGGCTTTACGTGCTTTCCGAGGCACGGAGGAAACTCGCTATGGTAAATGGTCACCCATCCACAGACCAACCTCGGCAAGCGTGGCTTAACCCGGAAGATCGGTCTATGCGGCTGTAATTATTTAGCCACGAGCTCCTCCATAAAAATTAAATGATAATTTCACTATTTATTTTTAGTAATAACGTTCTTGAGTGAAATTTATGCACTCACACACAAACATTCGCTGTTTTATTCTTGTTAAGGTGGAGCATCAATTGTTTAGTCAATCAAAATCAAACAAGACTAAATGCGGGAGGCGGATTAGCTGTAGGCCACGTAATTTCATGACGCGCCGATCAAGTTGCAGTGACGCTGCAGTTCAGTTCACGCGACCTTATCTGACAGCGATCGTCTATTAAGAGAATACGAAAAGCGTTATTTTGATAGAAACTTAACTGCAACTACACTGGAACTGAACTTCTTTAGTTAGGTGAATTAGCTTACTGAGGTGTTGTGGCTTGTGGCGCAACTTGAGAGAGACCTGTGTCCAGTAGTGCACTGTGAATACTGCGATAGATTGGGTTAATAAAACTTATTGATAGTTTTAAAAATGGTGACGCATAATTTCATCAATTTTCCGGTAGTCGCTGAGCAGCTGCATTCCTACCTTCGCTAAGTTTATGATATACTTATTTGGTTATTTATATGGTTAACTTAAATATAACATGCAATCAAGGTTGCTTTCATTTTAATTATGTGAAAACGAAAACAGTTTCAAGCAAACATACGGCTCGGAAATTTTCTTAAATAAATTACTTGCCAGTATGGATGAACACACCCTATTAAAAGCAATCTTTTTGTAGGTATTTGTAAGTTTTGAAGAACAATGAGAAAATAATAAACGAGCTGTTATGGCAATCCCTACTAATATTATAAATGCGAAAGTACGAGTAACTCTGTCTGTCTGTTTATTACGCGTTCACGCCTAAACCGCTGAACCTATTTTGATGAAATTTGGTACAGAGATAGATGAGACCTTGGAGAAGGACGAAGGCTACTTTTATCCCGAAAAACGCGATAAACGACACCCACGCGGGTGAAGCTGCAGGCGACCTCTTATTTATTCGTTATCCATCTCAAAAGATAAATACAACGAACGGTTGTATCTTTGCATATTTTTCTTTCTTGCCTTCAATATCTAGATCTTGGAACAGAAGCATGATTTATTGCATAGACTAGCCTTGTATTAACTCAAACCTTAATATAAAAAGATTTAGACTTGTTGACTTTGTGTTATCATATTATATTGCAGTTTAGAATCATTTGGCTCACTTGTACAGCCAATATGCCAATATTGGATATTAGAGTCGATAGTGAAAGTTTCAAGAATCTATCATATTGTGAAGAGATAAGTGTAGTTTGATTTTATTTTAAAAACAGCTTAATATACAGTAAATTCGTGTCATGCTCTCCAGCAGGACCACTCCAAATTTAGAAAATGTAACTAGCAGGAAAAAATGTACAGAAAATGTACTATTTTGTACCCTAATATTAAAAATTGTACTTCTATAGTTTCGTGGTAATCATCGATTCATAGTGGTTCTGCCAGAGAGCATACTCTCCAGCAGGACCACACCGTTTTCTGAAGAATCCGATGTGGCTTACAAGCATTGTCTATCTGTAAAAATTGTACGGAAATTGTACGCCCTGATGACATAAGAAATTCCCTGAAAATGCTATAAATAAAGTTTGTACGAACAATTCAATTTTTCTCATAACAATTATGAAATCATCCAAGTAAGCAAATTATTATGATTACTACGTTTCCTCTATATACCTGACGCAATGATTATCTGTAAAAAAATGTACAGAAAATGGACGTCCTAGTGACATAAGAAATTCCTTGAAAAAGCTATAAATAAAATTTGTACGGACAATTCAATTATTCTCGTTACAATAATGAAATCATCTAAGTAAGCAAATTATTATGACTACAACCTTTCCTTTTTATACCTGAAGCAATGTTTATCTGTAAAAAAATTTACGGAAAATGTACGTCCTAGTGACATAAGAAATTCCTTGAAAAAGCTATAAATAAAATTTGTACGGACAATTCAATTATTCTCGTTACAATAATGAAATCATCTAAGTAAGCAAATTATTATGACTACAACCTTTCCTTTTTATACCTGAAGCAATGTTTATCTGTAAAAAATGTACGGAAAATGTACGTCCTAGTGACATAAGAAATTCCTTGAAAAAGCTATAAATAAAATTTGTACGGACAATTCAATTATTCTCGTTACAATAATGAAATCATCTAAGTAAGCAAATTATTATGACTACAACGTTTCCTTTTTATACCTGAAGCAATGTTTATCTGTAAAAAAATGTACGGAAAATGTACGTCCTAGTGACATAAGGAATTCCTTGAAAAAGCTATAAATAAAATTTGTATGAATACTTTCGAAAGCATCTGTAATCGGGTCTATTTTAAATAAATAAAAATTTACTTCGAATTTGAAGAAGCAACTACACTCACCGGCATAATTAGCGGAACGTTTTTATTTTTTACATTTTTTTATTATATGGTACTGCTATTGCTATGACGATTTTTTTATTCAAAAGAACCTTCAATTAGGACTTGCAAGTTGAAGAAAAATTTGGTTTTCCTAAGTGATTAGAGATAAATTAGGCCCAGTTTTGATTTTACAAAGATTTTGCCCTTTTGTGTTTTTGATCGGAACTTTGTTTTATTTAAGTACTGGTGGTTTGGCCTTAGTGTATTCATTGCATTTGGAGAATAAACATTGCGTAGAGGCTGAAAGAAGTAATTTACCTGCGACAAAAGCTACGAGGGATGTTACAGTGATCGATGGAAGTCAAACCTATCGTGCAGTAAGTTAAGCACTGGGTGTATCGATATTAGTCATTCCTCGCAATGTCCATTGGTACAAGCAGACAGGATGTTTCGTTAGAAGATGAGGATAATGCAGAAATCAAGAAAAAAGCGCCGCTGATGGTTGGTTTATGACAGTTCAAACCGGTTAAGGCTCTGAAAATTTGGCGCAATGCTGCTATTCGGACCTGTAGCATCCTGAAGGTGGTCCGTATTTTGCTTGTGAGTATGCGGAAAGAAAGACAACGTCTCATTGAAGGTAATCTGATGTCTAACGCGACTGCTGAATGTCCAAAACGTGCTGTAGGTCATCGCGTAGTAAAATTAAGTTTTGCTCAATAACACCGAGATCAGACTAAGGAGATGGAAAGAGTTTTTTTCTCAGAGGCAAGCTGTTTTTTGATATACGTTTTTTGGATGGGAGGCATAGAATATGGATACGTCAAGGGAATCGCTTTGAACAGCCAAATTTTACAGGAATGTGCCTTATACTGGAGGCTCCAGTAATGGTTTGGGGTGTAATTTGTTTTGAAGCGCACACGGAGTTAGGAATTATTGAAGGAGGCTTACTGGCTGCTTATTTTTGCAGGATAGACATCCCAGAACCTCATGCGATGCCACTTGATGAATTATCAGACAAGAAAAACAAAATATGCACGATTATGTGTGGCCGGACTGTGTATTCGTGGTCCGTAATTTCATATAAGATGTTGTAATAACCCACCAGGGTAGGTCAAGGTGGACCCCGGACATGAGTCCAATAGAATATGACTTGGCCTTGACGAGAAATAGGGTTAGAGAAAAAAATCTAGCCACCCAGAAACATTAGAGGATTAAAACGTGTTTCATGGGAGTATGGGGACAATTTGTCTTAAGAAAAGATAATGGATGTAAAAATTGGGTGGAAAAACATGTCATAATACTGATAAGGACCCTAGCAGTATAGAAACGGTAATAAAACAAACAAAAAGGTAAAATAAATAGCAAATTAATTATTCCAAAAAATTTGCGCCGATAGTTACAAAATGGATATTTTAGCAAATTAAAGATTTAAATTGCCAAATTCAATTAAATGATTATTGATTATTTGTTCTTTTAATGCCTTTAACCCTAATTATAAAATATTTAAACAAAAACATTAATGTACAATACAAAATTATGGAAAAAACACGGTTTTTTGTTGCGTTCCGCTAATTATGCCGGTGAGTGTAGTTCAGATATACTTTTACGTTGTGCAAAATAGCGGTACATGAGTATTCGCACCATTTTTGGTTCATCACAGTAATTTTGTTTTGACTGTTATGGCGACCTCCACGGTACAACGGAGTCAAACTGGTATAATCCTTATGTATGTTGTTTTTTTTTTAAAATTAAATGTACACTTAATAAATGAAGTACAATTGGCGAGGTGTAAGCTGAGCTTGGCATTTGTGTGAGAATGAATGCAGACGCGTCCTGTGCTTGGTTTAAACCGGTTTATACTGCTTTTTGGCAATCGATTTCTATGTACACTCACACAAATGCAAAGCTCAGCTTACGCCTCGCCAATTGTATATAAATTGAAAATGTTGTACACAATAATGTTATTGTGCCCTTCAGTTTTTGTCGAATAAAAATCATATCTAGTATTTTTTTACTGATTTTCCTACTTAAGTGATATTACAACCTTTGCGCATTTTGATACACAAACAAATGAAAAAAAAACATTTTTGTCTTTTCAACTTCTGTAGATGGTTCTTGCGTACCGTTTCTACGTAACTGGGCAGTTACTGGCGAGGCCTGAAGGGTCTCTAGCCTAGGGGAAGTAAAATACTTAAGCTAAGCTAACTACAGACAGACCTCGCCGGCGAGGTCGGTAAGCCTGACGGAGGCAGACGCTATTTAGTATGCTGGTCGATTTACTCGCCTCTTGATTAATTCGTCATAGGGTATTGCATTGAAAATTGCTTCAGGTACACAAAGGAAACATAGTAGTTGTAATAATTTGTCTACTTGGATGATTTCATTATTGTTACGAGAAAAATGGAATTGTCCGTACAAATTTTATTTATAGCTTTTTCAAGGAATTTCATATGTTACTAGGAAGTACATTTGCCGTACATTTTTTACAGATAAACATTGCTTCAGGTATAAAAAGGAAACGTTGTAGTCATAATAATTAGCTTACTTAGATGATTTCATTATTGTAACGAGAATAGTTGAATTGTCCGTACAAATTTTATTTATAGCTTTTTCAAGGAATTTCTTATGTCACTAGGACGTACATTTTCCGTACATTTTTTTACAGATAAACATTGCTTCAGGTATAAAAAGGAAACGTTGTAGTCTTAATAATTTGCTTACTTGGATGATTTCATTATTGTAACGAGAATAATTGAATTGTCCGTACAAATTTTATTTATAGCTTTTTCAAGGAATTTCTTATGTCACTAGGACGTACATTTTCCGTAAATTTTTTTACAGATAAACATTGCTTCAGGTATAAAAAGGAAAGGTTGTAGTCATAATAATTTGCTTACTTAGATGATTTCATTATTGTAACGAGAATAATTGAATTGTCCGTACAAATTTTATTTATAGCTTTTTCAAGGAATTTCTTATGTCACTAGGACGTACATTTTCTGTACATTTTTTTACAGATAATCATTGCGTCAGGTATATAGAGGAAACGTAGTAATCATAATAATTTGCTTACTTGGATGATTTCATAATTGTTATGAGAAAAATTGAATTATTCGTACAAACTTTATTTATAGCATTTTCAGGGAATTTCTTATGTCATCAGGGCGTACAATTTCCGTACAATTTTTACAGATAGACATTGCTTGTAAGCCACATCGGATTCTTCAGAAAACGGTGTGGTCCTGCTGGAGAGTATGCTCTCTGGCAGAACCACTATGAATCGATGATTACCACGAAACTATAGAAGTACAATTTTTAATATTAGGGTACAAAATAGTACATTTTCTGTACATTTTTTCCTGCTAGTTACATTTCCTAAATTTGGAGTGGTCCTGCTGAAGAGCATGACACGTAAATTCATATGACACTCGAAATATTACCGATAAAAAGTAGGTAATACATTTTCATTATTTCTGTTTCAGTAAATTCTTTATTGCCTTGCATTTATTGAACATCATGGGTATTAAAATATTCACGGAATTAAAATGTGTAGCTTTCATTATGATTACAAAATTTGTTTGTTGAATTAAATATTATTAAAGCTGCCGATGAAATCGTATGTAACTTCGTATATTCCTTGTGAATTATTTTTTATTGGCAGTAATATTTTATTCCTTTTTACTTACAGGATAAACAGTACCCCCTTCGTTATCATTATCATCATCGTCTTTCAGCCGAAAGACGTCCACTGCTGGACTTACCTAGGCCTTCCTCCAAGCATCGACACATCGTATGTGTTTGCAATTTACAAAAACGGCAATAGTTTTCGTGAGTTGTCTAAACTCTATCTCTCTCACATCTAGGGTTACCATCCGTCCGGATTTGTCCGGACATGTCCGGACTTCTAGACCTGTGTCCGGACTTTGTCCGGCTCTTTAATTTGTCCGGATTTTTTGGCTTAGATGGAATACGAGTAAAGAAACTTACTTATGTAATATCAAATAATCAATCATCATCTAAAAACAAAATAAAAAATAAATCTTCGTATGTTTGCATTTTGTGACTAAAATGTCCGGACATTTATTGAAATGTCCGGCTTTTTGTCAGGACTTTTCAAATTTCTAAATGGTAACCCTACTCACATCCGCAAGAAAAAGAGACAAATTATTCAGTTTAACGAGTTCACAAAAACCATTGCCGTTTGTATTGTAATTTGCAAACTCGTACCAGGGTACAGAATAACATACTTATCGTTTACCTTACCTATTAACATATATAGTAACGTCAGGCTACAAACGTACAGGCTATCGTTTAATTGATTTAATGCCCAATTTTAAGTTCCCAATTTCCCCCTCATTATCAATTGTTATTAACTAACGGAATTAAGATTCGCACCGGTAATTAATTAGTGGTGAGTAACGAACCATCACTCTTTAGTGGACACCGCTGCACAATTAAAAACCAAGCTGAATTGAGTTTTGTGTCACAGAAATAAGTTAGCAAATGTCAGTCAGTCAGTCATATGAGCCGGTAAGCGTACACTGCTGAACATGGATCTCAACGACAGCTACAATGAACGGTCAAATGATAAGTTGCTATAAAGGCCAAATTACAATATTTCCGTTTTTCATTTTCCTTGCATCCGGCCTCTTTAACATGTCTGAACATTAAATTAAACAAAATTTACGTAAAATGAACATTCACACAATACTTTTTATACGATCGAGGCAAAATTCAAACTGTACCTATGTTTTTTTAAGCACTAAAGCTTTCGCGAGACAGGCTCGACCTAGTGTGGAAGCCACAGTTAATATTGTCCTTAATAAGCAATCGTATAGAACATCAACACCTGTTAGATTTAAGGATTTTCTGTAGAAATCTTTTTTGGTAAATAAATTTATTCTTATTCAATGAATGTTCTCCCAAGTGAACGAAAACTTAACCGTCTAATTTCACCATTATCACCACGCTTGGCCTTTACACACGTTTAGGCTCTACGAGTGATGATACTTAAATTGCATCCAGCGCTCCCTGGGCAGTTAGCCCCTTGCTGACTGGCTAATCTTTTCACCATGCACTGGAGAAGAGAAGAAGAGCACGCTTGGCAGACAGATTAGTGACAGCATTAGCAGATTATTAGCTGACAGGAGACCCCTGCCCATCCTCTAGACATATCACATACCTTAGTCACCTTTTACGATGCCGAAAACCATACGGAACATAATGTCTGTCAGGGTCACAGTTAAAATAATCCACTTATAATAACTAGTTTATTTAACCAGTGTCACAGTCGAAATACTTCCACTCAGAATTACTAGTTAGTTGTGACAGTGTCACAGTCGAGATCCTGCCACGCTCTGCCTGTCATGCGGTTTGGACCACACCGGCTTTGACGACCAATACCGTTAGTCACATCATCATCATTTTTAGCCTTGGTTTCTACATAAAGTTTGAGCATTAGGCTGAGGGTATATGTGCCACTGTGCCGCATAAGATGCTCGAGAATCTCGACACATCGTTGATCTTTTTTTGTATTATAACTTTCGTGAGACACATTCATATTTATGATTATTTACGGTTTACTCACGTGCATTTTTCGGGATTGCCCGTCTAGTTTTGGACCCAAACGGAGCCCTTAATCATAATCTAAACACGCGGCGAGTGAGTTGAGTTCGTCTTGCGACCTCGCCGCGTGTTCAGCACATCGTTGATCGCCATTAAATTTTGTTTTTAGCTGCAGGTCATACAAAAAACGGTAACTGCAGCGACAAACAAATAACAATCAACGTCTTAGTAACCCATGCAGTCAGCCTAAGCGAATCTTTTTAATTTGACCGAATCCAAAGATTACCAGCCAGCATTACAATTCCCCCCCGTCCGTGTGCTGCCGGACGTAAAGAATAGCACTCATCTCTTCTCGTGTGTGTCGTAAAAGGCGACTAAGGGATTCACTAGAGGATGGGCAGCAGCTTTCTCTGAGTACTTTAACAACCATACTGCGATCGCCAACCCGCCTGCCAAGCGTGGCGATAGTGGCAAACACGAATACCACAAAGAAAAAATGGTCCCTAAACCCCGGCAGCTCTGCCAGCCCTGGTCAAGTTGGGGGAGGCCTATGTCCAGCAGTGGACGTCTTTCGGCTGAATGATGATGACGATGATGATTGCAATTCCACTTAGTCCACCTACCGATATTTGCTAAGTAGTTAGATCTGTTCTATGTATGTATGTTTGTTATTATCATAGGACAGGCCTCTACTAAGACTTCAATCGATCTCTATTGTTAGCAATTAATTTGATCTCCTCATGTTCTTCCGTTATTCCACCATGGCATAAGCTCACAAATCCTTAATAATGCGATCTACTTCATTCTTGCCCCAGTCTTAACGAGCAAGCCTACTAAAATATTAATAACTTATTCGGGCTCTTGGCTTAAATTTTAAGGAATTCTCGCGGTGGTTTTTAACTTCATAACTATTTAATAAATGTTGAAAGTACCTAGTTTGCACATAAACATGAAAATATGTTATAAAATAAAACATTATTATTCTTTAGTTTGAAAACCTAAACGTTTATCTTAAAAGTTTAACCCTTCCCAAGTTAGTTCGGATCTGCTTCCAAACTCTATCCAAACATGACTGATATATCAGTATATTTTTTATCAGACACCGTATTAACAACAGTCGCCTAAATAAAACGGTCATAATTTAACAAAAGACTATCAATTACAAAAGCGGTCATTAACTGTTATTGCACCGAGGCGTTAACAAAACAACTGTCGGTCACCGTCGGTCGGTGACGCGCCTCGCCTCACGCTTGACGGCGCCGGCGCATCTCCCAAATAAGAGCACTAGGTCACAGCACTCAGACATACAGACGGATACTTGATACCTAAATATGGCCTTAATGGCGGCCTTCTGTTCTCTGAGCCGTGAGTTCAATTCCTGACGAGACAACAAACAAATATTTGTATGGCCTGCATATATCAGGTTTCAGTTCTGGAAGTTTGTTTATATTTAACGTGCCCTATGGCACATCAAATTTTACTATGGCGTTAAAGGTAAAACATATCTATATTTCAGCGAAGTGTCCCGCAGATATTAACAGTTGATATTGTCTAATTTTTCCTTGCCTTCTCAATTATCGCTATTTAAAAAAAAACCCAATGGTCATTCTGTTTTTCTACTGGATGCGATTTTTCATTAAGTTCACAAGTCGCTCATTGCAGCGGTCAGCGAATATGGCGTCCAAATATAGCGGGTATTTGCGGACCACACCTAATTTACGAGTGCTGTGTGCTCGAAACATGACAGCTCTCAATATCAAACTGGATTATTGACACTAGCAGCAGAAGTAAGGGTTCATTGTGTTCTTTAGTGTGTCGTTAATTTTTCAGTCATACGTGTTTTAAACATTTTGCATATAGATGTTGTAAAGTAAATGAAACAAGAACTATCCACAAACCCAAACAGCCTTTTGTAGATCATGGTGCACAGACCTCTGGAAGACGCGCCTCCGACGAAATAAATTACCACCAAACATCATCATCATCATTCAGCCGAAAGATGTCCACTGCTGGACACAGGCCTCCCCCAATAGGGGAGGTTTGCCATAATCACCACGCTTGGCAGGCGGGTTGGCGATCGCAGTATGGTTGTTAAAGTACTCAGAGAACGCTGCTGCCCATCCTCTAAACAATCCCTTAGTCGCCTTTTATGACACCCACTGGAAGAAATGGGGTAGTGCTATTCTTAACTCCGGCACTACACGAGACACCATCACGAGGTCTTAGATGTACTCCCGTAAGTAAAGTCAATACCACCAAACAAACTTTGATTAATTTTTACTTTGATTTTTTTGTAAAACCAGCACTTACGCTAAACTTTTGTGCACAGCAGTGTACACGCCAAGTTCATCAATCGTTGCTATATTTTACTAATAATCTATAACATTCATTCAGTAGTACAATTTATATCGTCGTCAAGGACAAGGGCAGTGGTCGCTGCGGTCACAGGCGTCACGCGATCCGTTCACAAATATCTGCGTGACAGTGACCGCCACCAGCCGTGACGCCATTACGCGTCACGCCACTCAGGGGCGTCGCGTGCTGCTAGTAGGGTTATTTTATTCATAAATACGATGCAAGGACTGGGAATTACACAATTCCGGACGAAAGAATGAGGGTTAGTGTAAATGTTATATTTGCATGAAGCCCTTTGAATCCAAGCTTATACGAGTTATGCTTATACGAGTGAAACTGTTTGCACCCGCTGGAACTGGTAAAGTCTTCGGATAACACAAACAGTTGATTATAATAATATCAACACTCATATAAATAAGTTTTAAGGATGGTGTATTTAGACTACTCAGAATATAAGTCAATGTTTTCAACAAAATAATAATTATGCTTCTTTGATATTTGATATTGATTTTGATTTTAATTTTAACTGTGTTTTAATTTTGTTTGATTTTAATGTTGATTTTGATTTTAATTTTTGATTTTGATCTCAATTTTGAATTTGATTTTAATCTTGATTTTAATTTGAATTTGAATTTTAATAATGTATTACTGTGATTTAATTTTGATTTAATTTAATTTATGTAATAATTTATATGGGTTGTATTTACCTGAAATAAACGATTATTATTATTATTTGATAAATCCCTATTTTTTATATAACTCATTAAAATTAGCTTCACCTGCATGGACTGGAACACTACACGCTACTGAAATCCAAACTTTTCTCATTGTACACCGAACTAAAACTATTAATTTCACATTCATGGTTTTATATTGAGAGTGCAAAAATGAGAAAAGTTGGCGGGCCGTCGATCAAACATAATCGATGCGGCTCCCGCTACCCATTGCCCGCTCGCTAAATAAACCTAGCCACGTGAAAAATTAGAACCATCAATGTATGTCCAAATATTTTACTGCAGGATTCCATCGAT
Source organism: Amphipyra tragopoginis (assembly GCA_905220435.1). Classification (NCBI taxonomy): domain Eukaryota; kingdom Metazoa; phylum Arthropoda; class Insecta; order Lepidoptera; family Noctuidae; genus Amphipyra; species Amphipyra tragopoginis. The sequence goes on from HG992004.1 coordinate 27,957,924, forward strand.
ACAGATACGGATTCTAGAACTCCACCAAAAGCAAAAGGTGCGATGGACCGTTTACAGTGAGACTTGACTTTCACTTTTCAGTCCACTTTGGTGTCTTTGAATTGAATAGCTGTCAAAAATATTTTGCCTACACCAAGTCCGACGGCATAAATAGACTGATAGAGTCTTGTATAGGTATAGGTTGTTAAAAAGTAACTTTGAGATGAGATTTTTACAAAACAAAATGTATTGCTGCGGAACCCGCTCGCTGCGAGCTATTCAGTTGTTTAAAGTTTTACGAGCGATTTGGTAGATTCTAGGTAACCGCTTATGTTTATAGCAGAGATATAAACTGAACGATCCAGACTGCCAATTAGTTGTTTCGACAGCGTATAGGTGAGATGCGGCGATGATCTGGCTTGGTGAGAAGCAATTATACTCATAAAGCCAGATCATCGCCGCATCTCACCTAGACGCTGTCGAAACAACTATTTAATTGGCAGTCTGGATCGTTTGAGCTCCTCCTAGTATTTTTTTAATATCTTGTGATCCTAATTAAAACAAGAAAACTATTGTTAGTGCAATCTATAATATGTTAGATAACATTTTGTACAGCTCCTCTTTATGTAATGACGTCATTGCGATTCATCCTCTTTTGTCTTTGCTCTGGAAACGAAAACAACCTTTTATCCTGCCAAGCAGAATGCCCCCGGCAGGTGACATTCAGTTGCGAGGATGGTACTTACCACCTGTCCTACCTAGCGTGGTGATTAGTAAATACTTGCATCCCCTTTTTGGGATTATCACTTATCACCAGAAACAGATTAAAGGAACCTAAAAAACTAGCCTTCTTAATACAATTTTCGATAACATTTGTAACCTGAAGCTATTTCAAGTAACTAATCGTTCTCAGGTGTCAAAAACTCTTAGAAAGTGAGACAGATGTCTTGTCCCGGTACTTTAACATAAAATACTAAACATTTCTCACACATTTGCCTGCAGCCTCACATTTGTATTGACATCTTAACAGCCGCCTTCGATACCCCGAGGGGGTCATTTTGCGAGTATCGGTACTAATGTTGGACCCCGAGGGGGTCATTTTGTTGTACCGTAGGAATGTATTCCGTATGTAGAGTTTTGCTCGTGCCCTGTTTACAGCTGTCGTGATGGTATGCTTCTCGCTGTAGTGTATTACTGAAGTTAACGGCTTGTTTAGCAACTAACTACATGTTATAGTAAATTGCAGTTCGTTTCTACTGTTTCGTGTGTACAGAACTGTTCGTCTATTAGTGCACTAATATTTTAATATAGTCGTGTAATAAATACATAATTATATAAATAACTAGAGGTCGCCCGCAGCTTCGCCCGTGTGTATGTCGTTTATCGCGCCGTATTTTTCGGGATAAAAGTAGCCTATGTCCTTCTCCAGGTTCCAGACTATCTCTGTACCAAGTTTCATCAAAATCGGTTCAGCGGTTTAGGCGTGAAAGCGTCACAGACAGACAGAGTTACTTTCGCATTTATAATATTAGTAGTGATTATGATTATGTATGACGCACAGCAAAATTGTAGCGCATTTGAAAGACATCATTTCAACAACGGCAACACTACAATTTTCGTCACCTGTTATAACATTCATTTTAGACGATCATTAGCTTAGTTTCACAGTCACAACATCTACGTTATCTCTCCTAATTGACAGTTAATATCAAAATATATTATTAATGTCTCCATTCCCACTCGCTACAATCTTAAGGAAGCAAATGAAATACCTTCATTAGCGAGATTATTGTTTATAATGACAACTATTTACACATGAATACTAATAAAATAGTAGTGCTGCATCATAATCGTGGTGCGTACTCAAAATTAAAATGTTCAGAAACTCCACTGTACACCATATTGGTATATTTACATAGTAACGTGGATCAACTGCAAGACTCACAGATTGCACGTGTTGTTTGATAATGTAGATATGTTTTGTGAGACTACTTATAAATCTCATAACATTTAACTTCTAATGTCAACATAGCATGGCGACGCAACCGGTCGCCTAATATTGACCAAACGGACGGTGATTGGCAATTTAATTTATAAAACAGTGGTGCCGATTCTCTTGTTCACCAACTAAACTAAAATAAGAGAATTGCTATCTTTTACTAACAAATAGCGCGAGAAAAGGACGGTGATAGACAACAACTAAGTTAGAGATGTCAAATTAGTTTACGCCTTGAACTTCACTGTGTTTTTGCGTCTTTTGTATGGAACTTTTAGTTCAACTAAATTTGACAGCTCTTATTTACGTGTGCCTCTTTCTTATTTTATTAGAGTGAGAAAGATGACAATAGCCTAAATTATGTTTAGTTTGTCCATAACAGAATCGGCACCATTGTTTTTTTTTATGTTATCAAGTAAGCCCACCTGATGGTTACTGTTTACCGCCGCCTATATCTCTGCCTATATGTCTGGGCGTTTGTGTTTGTGAGATTTGTGTCTGTAAACGCACCTACGATACAAGACAAATCTTAGATATGGCAAAAGTTTTTATAAAAAAAAAAAAAAACATTGCATTATCATTACCGCGTAACCACTTCACACCTACAACCCCAAAAGCATTGCTGTTGCGTTACAAATCATAAGACAACGATAAAAGGTCTCATGTGCCCGTTATTTCATCGGCACTCATACTCTTCAACACAGCAAAACTGCTCGGCGGTTGAAATAGGTATCGTGATAGTACTTCCCGGGACAAACTCATTCATAAGGAGCTCTACAACAACTTACACATATTCCAAGAGGACTGAAGTCACCAGGCGACCAGACCAGGGGCTACTCCGAAAAACGAACGTCTAAGTTTCGGAACGAAACGAAACAACGACCAACATCTTTCACGTTCAATTTACGCGCGAGGTATTGAACCCCACACCTAGAGCCGCTGCCTAAAATTTCATAATTTTTTGGCGTGACGCAACTACAGTAGTTAACGAAAAAAACTCACACTTGGGGTACTGTGGACGAACCGAGCATTCTGACGAAAGTATTAATACTTTCTAGAAAAGACTGCCAGTAATAAGAATGATGATGAGAGTGAATCTTCTATATCTTTTTCCACTTTGTGCTCGCTGGCTATAATTGCTGGCGGCGGTCCAGGATCTAACAGGTGACTCGTTTACTCTGAAGTAGTTCTCACTCGGTACTTTACCTACAGTCATATTTCAATTAGACACACTTAGTAATGAAATAGAACTAGCATTTGAATCACAAGTTCTAGTGAACTCACTTCAACAGGTAAAGTGACTCTGAGGGGGTTAGATATTAACATTATGTAATCAGTCAAGATCTGACATCATAGTATTGTTAAATTACTATACCCTTTTCACTATAAGGTGATTTCCTGGCGTTTCTCTACAAAACGTTACCATACAAAGAATTTTTATTTTTTTATTTTTGCTGTTTTAAGGTTTTTGATGATATCGTTTACGTTTTTTCGATAGCGATCTCCTTACGGCTATAATTTATGAAATGACCGCTAGGTCAGTACTTATCTTACGTTGAACAGAGTATAATTATTGGTAGGATTTGGTTGATAAAAGTCATACATATTACACAGAAAAACATATATTTTGTCTATGAGTTTCAAAATTCAAATATTATTATTGGTAAGATAACATAAGATAACGTCTATATTCCCCGAAAGATCCGGCAGAGGCGTATAGTACAACCTCATTTCGCCGTTATGTTTTATTATATCTGTTCACTATGCTCTAAGGTTCACTGGTAATATAATCCTCGATAAAAGATTAGTCTTCTCTGAGTATCGTTGATATCAGACGCATTTTCAGATTGTTCCTGTAGACTTTTTTCTTGCCTGTGTTTGAAACTAGATTCCAAAAAAGTTAAAGAATCTTAAACGTTCTAGTGATACCTACGAGGTGACTAACAGTTAAATATGCTGTCTAGTTAACAGCCTCTTTCCAGATACTTTCTAACAATAGTGAAGTAGGTACTCGTAAAACGAATTAAGATGAAAGAGATACCGAAGCGCGCGATGTTCCGCCGTTGAGAGTATCTCACGAATTTTGGTATAAAACCTCTTGCATAGTCATGATTTCCTAGGATGGAGCTGTTAAATTACGTTTTCTTGGTAGCGGACTGAACAATGTATGTTATTCCGTGGAATAGGAAGTGTTGCGCGTGCGCAGTTGCGGCCGACGATCGGTTTATGGAGGTTGCATCCCGATCTAGAGCTGCGGTACGATATAAATAACGTTCTGCGTGACTTTAGCGTTCATACTTAGTATTACAATATTACTACAACAATAAAATAACGGAAGCAGAACAAATAAACATGACGATATGTGTACTTACTTATGTTAGAACACGTTACAGTTAACAAGCAGTGTGCATTTTCAAAGAATTCGTTCTCAACATCGTTATTTTGAGTAATGTCACACAAGTCAATGCCAAAATACAGTTCGACATGGCTCTAAATGAACGCAGATGACGGCACTGCTTATTGCTATTCTTTATTGTACACAAGAAAATTACAATAAAAACATTACAATTCAGTGAAGTCATGTACAAAGACGAGCTTAACTCAAAAATGAGTTTCCTACCAGCAAACCTTTGAGTGATAGAGAGAGATTGATAGTGTGGTTGAGGGCAAACTCCAGTGTACAACTGTCCTATTTACATTACTTATTTATGCTATAACATAAAATAATATACCTAAATAAATATACAACATGAAAATATATATGAATAAATATCGATGGGTCCTATGTATATGGGCCAAACTGTCATTTCAGTAATTTCCGATTTGAACCTTTTAACTGTATATTAAGTTCACATTAGAAATTACAAAAATGCCACTTTAGCCCTTATACATAGGACCCATCGATATGTAATACCTATATAAACTATAATAAACCTACATAAATAATATAATATTATCAATCATTTAGAGAGGAAATGCTTCCTAATTCTACTCTTGAAAACGTTAAGAGAAGGGCTGTCGCGTAGTGAATGTGGGAGTGAGTTCCAAAGACGCACTGCACGAATAGTGAAAGAACCATCATAACAGCTGGAAGTGTGACGCGGAGTACGGAGCAGAAGAAAAGCAGCCGTGCGACAAGGTTTACCCCTGGGGACAAGGTACTCAAAGCGTTCTCGAAGATATAGAGGACAGTTAGAATTATGAAGAATAGAGAAAAGAAGAGTTAGAACATGAGTATCCCGACGCTGCCGAATTGGTAGCCACTTTTATCGGACACATGGTCATACTTTCGAAGACCAAAAATAAAACGGATACACAAGTTCTGCAGTCGTTCGAGTTTATTAAGAAGTTCCTCCGTTGCATAAAGAAAACAACTGCTTTTGAAGGAAGGTGTCAAAAATTTTACAAAACCAGTACATTTCACTTTAATTCTCTATTTCGCCATGTTAATTTAGATTCATGTCAGATTGTACTCACTTATTTGGCAAAATAAGAAAGGTTTATTACTTAATCAAATCAGCGAGAGTTATTTCAACTACGTTTGGTTACACGCTAGTCTTATTTGAGCAAATTCTAATTTGCACAAGTAAGCACAATAATTATGACATCAAAACAGTATACCGTACAAATGGCTTGCACAAACGCTTCATTTGCACAAGTATGTTATTACGGCAAAATACATTAAGTATCCCTACTTAAAAGCAGGGCACTCTGCCACCATTGACAGATGGTGAGATATAACAAACGAGAAACAGAAAATTATCGGATAACTGAAGTAATGTAGGTCATTCGATTAAAAGAACCAATGACATTGCTCAAACTGATCTACATATACGTACATTAGCTATTTTGATCTAACTGTTTTGTCCCTACGGACATGATTCAATCTAACCAATCGAGTGCAGTATTTATATATGTATTTCAACTTTAAATATAGAACTGTCGAGGCTTAATTACACTATCTATATAATAATTCAAATCAAGAACATAAATAGCAACCAACCATGCATAAAGTATGGTATCAAACACAGGAAGGTACAGACGCAGCAAATCAAGCCACCTGAAACTGTCAAATTTTCTCAATCAACCATGAACATAATACTTTAACGATAAAGATGAAAATCTATTAAAGAAATTTGACAGATTGTAGTAGTTTTATGTGCTGGCGTCTGTACTACGTAAAACGAAAGCAGATAGCAGCACCTCCGTAATTACTCATCAACCAATCAGAACGAGTTAAATTAATATTATTAATAATGTGAAACACATTTTAACCAATCAAATTACTTTGATACCAACGATGGCGGCGCCATCATTTCCTCAATTCCCGACGTCGCGTCGTTACGTAGAATGAAACGCTAGCAAGCTGTCGATCCTACCCACCATTTTCTTTCATTATAAGTTCTTCTACCCGCAAGTGTCGCCAATTTGCTGATTGACACATTCGTTTAGCACCTTTAGTTCGTGGCCGCCTAGATCGATGCATGGTCTCCGGTAGTTTTACGTGTACCTACCTATCTAAAACTCATGAACATATTAACTTGCTGTGTGTGAACTTACGTAGCCAAATTCTAGATCAAATACCTATTCGCTACAGTGCTGTGAATTAGTGATTGACGATCATGAGGCTGCTGTTCTGCTAGCCCGGACGCCGCGCGCCGACACTATCACAACCAGGTTAGTCCTATCCTTTGTTTTACAATGCGTTCTACAGGTATTTCGTCTAGGTTAGGTCAAGTAGATATTCAAATCCTGTGTCAAGTGTTTAGTCAAGTTTTAATCCTATAATCCCCGAAAGGGTAAGCAGCGGTGTTCTCTTATTACAGGAGTCTGTAAAACCACGTTTCGCCTATATATGACGAGCCTATTGCCATTTTTCGAGCACAATTGTGGTGTCAGGTATGTCGCGTCTGAATTTCCTTCAATTTCATATTTTAACTATAAATCAAGTTTATTAAGGAATTCTGGATATAATACAAAAACCACTTGAATCTATTGACATTCGGTAGAACATATAGGGGTTTTTGAGTTTCCAATAACACATATTGACAATCCAATTTCCACACAACTATGCACCACGCAATGAATAATCTTGTACTGTCAAAATGAAAGTGGTTATACCACTGGCGGTGTGGGATTGCGAGTATATTAAGCAATTTGGGTGCCGATCACAGAAACAACACATATCTACACAAAGCGTCAAATAGTGCATTGACTTTATAATATGTTAATCCACGATAACTATCTAATATCGTTTACATTATGAAACCTACACGCTCGGTAATCGTTTATATTATGAAATGCACACGCTAATCAGGGACGCCTGCGCGCGCGCCGGTTGCGTGAGAACAAGGAACGTTAACAAGCTACTCTCACAGTGAACACTCAACAGATGTTGGTCGTATCGTTTCATATTAAACTGCTCGTAACATGCACTTCTATCATATAGGTCAGGAGACCAACTGTGCCTGGAGCCGGTTCAAAGGAAAATAAGCGAACTATGAGAAATGGAGATAAATAACTAAGATAACCTAAGACGCGATATTCTACGCCAGTAGACGACGCCCTAGATGGACGTACATCGATGTTATTGGTGATGTTCTTCAAAAAGGACAGGTGCGTAAAGATAAAGAAACATTTATTTGGACACAGCACAAAGAGACACAACAGATAAAAAGTACAATGTAAATAAAAAAGTCTTGGGTATGTGTCTCACGGCTGGACCAAAAAGGTGTCCAGATCAGCTTAATGTCAAGCACTATAAGTACTTGACGCTGGTTTTCGTCTGGAACCTTTGCGCTCCACGGATGTCAGTCAGCGGTCATGCCCGTTCACTTAAAAGTTTTACACATATACACACACATGTTGGTTTAAGTCTTAAACCAACATGTGTGTGTATAAGTGTAGTGTATTTAAAGAAAGAAAATAAATAAATTCGCAATAAATAAGGAACAATCTAAAACTGTCTGTAATGTATAATATTCAATGTTTAAATATGGCAAAAAATTTTTTTTGCGTCGTCTTCGTTGGTCACGCAGCCTAAGCCTATACGTAGTACGCGTAGTACTTTAAACCGGCGTGCGGCAGATGTATGACCGTGGACGAAGCGAAAGGAGTATGTAAGGATCGTAGCATGTGGCGTTCCACAGTTTCTGCCTACCCCCATGGGAAAAAGGCGTGAGTTTATGTATGTATACATATATACAAGGTGTAAATAACGCACAACCTCTTATGGGGTCACTGTACTCGTCATTAGAAATAGGTTACGTCCTGAGTTGGTAACTTTTGGATTCCTTCTAACCACATAACAGACACAGTCCCTAACCGCATGTCAGTACTATTACCTAGTAACATCTTGTTATTCGTGTGGTTATGTTACACAGTTACATTCCTCAATTAACGTCTTCCCGACCTGTTTCTTAAAGTCTATTTTATTCAAAGAACTTGAGCCAAGGCAGTTTGGCATTATTAAATTAAGTACTTTTCCGTAATATGTACCTACCTATAATGTTTTTTCTGCGATATGAAAATAATAGAAACGAACCAGAAATATATTAGGAGAAAAAATAGGAATATTAATAAGGTTCAAAACATAGACAAAAATTAAACGGACTGTTTACTTTTAATTAATTTATGCAGACAAGTTGTTTACGCAATACCTTCACCGTACCTTCGTTATTTGTAATATCTCATCAATTTTCATTTTCATTCCCCTTCCCATTTAATTATGAAGTATAAATAAATATAAAGGAATATTGTTTGTATTCAAAGTTTGATTGGGTCTCGTTTCATCACGATATTTTATTTATTTGGGAGCCAAATAAAGTTTTTGTAAAGGGTAGCGGCCGGCGGCGGTAAGTTTAACTTCTAATCTGAAAACTGTGACAAAGTTAATATTAGCTTATCAGTAAATAGCGGATTTATTAGAAAGGCGAGGGGAGGGTGTAAGAAGGATGATGTTTTATCCAGATTTGTCGAAAAGTCCTTCTGAACTGCACGCGATGCTAACGTTCTTATCCGCTAGGATTACCTCCCTATGCTCGTGAACAACCACATTGCTTAAACGTGGTGATTGCGGAAACTATTACATTATTTTCAGTTTTTTTTTCTGGATTTGTGTACAGCAATAGGTGGACGAAGGCCTGTTTTTTCCAGATTGTATTGATTTCTTTATTCCCCGCAGTTAGCAAACTCGAAATAAAGTGTGTGTACACACCGCTGTTTCCTTCCATTGAGACTGTCAGTTGTCTGACTACCGTGAGCAATCTGACAGCTGACATAATTAGGCTCATCCATTGAAAGGTTACCGAACTGAACACACATTTACCTAAACAACGCAGCATCTAACCATCTTGTCATGTAGATCAATGTAGAAATAATAAATTAGGACAGTACACGAGCAGTGGTTTACTCGTTTTTGTGTCAATAAATAAGATAGGTACATGAATAAATAGTACGAGCTATTGTCATCAATCAGAAGTCTTTACAACGTTGTACTTACCCCGGAAGAATGAACTCTGCGTTAGCATAAAGTGATAAATTATCATAATTACGAGAGAATTCAATCATTACCGCTAATACCACATCAACATTATATGCTTGCGTGCATGCAAAATGTATGCGCTTGCGTTCCACGCATGACAACGAGGCGCGCGCGCAGCATCGCAATCACAACGCACTTTCCTTATAACTACACTAAACGTAAACAACAGTTGTAACTTCGATGTGCATTGGCAGTTAACTTAACCTTTATTGATAGGTTGCACATGAATGAAGCAATGGATTTCAAAGCGAAATAGCGTGGTGTACTTGAGCCGTTACATTGCCCAATACCCAAGACTGGACTGGTTTGCACAAATACGAGAACTGTTCCTCGATCACAAGCCGATCCGGTTCTACATCCGGTTCAATGCGACCGTCCTTGATTATTTCGTAAGTGTCAGAAATAAAATTAATTGCGTCAATGAAAAGAAAGCTGTAGAGAAAGAGTAAAGAATGTAAATTAATGAGTAAGTCATCACCTACTTGTAGCGGACATACAAATGTGGAGCGCGTAGAAATTGTTGCAAATATTATGTAGTTTAAACACAAGATTTATTACCTTTCTAAAGTCCCACACGACTAAAAGTGCTTTCAGTCTACGCTATATATTTTATAGCACAAAATTATGCTTGTGCCGTAATTGTGCCGTATTGCAGAATGTAATAGCGTAGTCTGAAATGCGCTTTACAAAGTAAACATAAGACGCCGCTCCGCACCGCGATATTAGGTTTATGTTAGGACTTTGCGACGAGTTTTGCAAAACAACCGCAACTTTCAACTAAGTAATCTGTGCTTAGCGTTTAAGCAGCAATGCGCACAATAACCTTAATTCTAATATCGCTACAAGTTCACAATCGTGTAACAATGTTGTAACAATCACTACGATTACCGAATGGATTAGTGATCGTAGTATCATTTAGCCGAAAGACGTCCACTGCTGGACATAGGCCTCCCCCAAGCATGTGGGTTTTTGCCATAATCGCCACGCTTGGCTGGCGGGTTGGCGATCGCAGTATGGTTGTTAAAGTACTCAGAGAACGCTGCTGCCCATCCTCTAGTTAATCGCTTACACTCAGTTGTAAGAAAGGTCCATTAAATTTTAATGCTCTCATTAGAATGTTAATGCTCCATTAACCTCTTCTGTTCATTGCAAGAAGCTAGATTTAATGGAATGATTAACTATCCATTAAAATTAATTTTTGATTTGTCAAACTCCCCATGATTTCAATATATGATAATTAGTAAATGAAGAACGAACTACGACCTAATTACTGTTCATGCAATAGCCATTAATTTAATGGAAACATTATTCTTAATGACGGATTAGTTAATGATCACCTAATGGTATCTTTCTTGCAACTCAGTGTAAGTCGCCTTTTACGACACCCACGGGAAGAGATGGGGTAGTGCTATTCTTTACGTCCGGTACCATACCACACGGTCGATCGTAGTAATAATGCTTTTATTTGAGTACACAAAATAAAATATGCTACTACTAAGGGCGTTTGTCCACCGCCGCCGTCACCGAGAACGAAATAACGTAGCCAATGTAGCATACATTACTATGGCTGGGTGTCCACCGTACACACATCAAAAAAAGTTCGCGATCACTGAAAAATTATGTAGCCTTTTTGAAGCCGAATTTTCTAATCGGGATTCAAAGCGATAATTATCATGATAAATATAGATTGATAGTTATTTAAATAAATATAAATCAGATTTCAGTTGGACTTTGAATTCGGAATCTTCACATACATAATTATGCTAGTGATCGCAAACTTTTTTTGAAGTGTGTACGTCCATCATCCGAGCGCCGTCATCTCGGCCGCCGAGATTGTGAGTAGTTCGGCTCTACCGTTAGAATTCGGTCCGAGATTATGACGGACCGAAATGCCGGCAATACAAAACACGTCTGCACTTGTCCACTACATCCGAGATTGCCGGGGCCGGTGCACGGATTTTTGTCTTATGTTGAGAACCACAGAGATCGGTCGTGGTGGACACACGATCGCCGTTACAACGTTTCAACTCGGTCCGAAATAATCTCGTTTCTCGGTGGCGGTGGACAAACGCTCTAAGAGTCTATGCACACGACGTCTTTTTAACGCGCCGTCGACGCGCGTTTCTGTCATACTTCGTACTTAAAAAACGTCATTGTGATTTTTTATGTATGGAGTTTGACGGAAACGCGCGTCGACGGCGCGTAGAAAAGACGCCGTGTGCATAGGCCCTAAGACCGCAAATTACGAGCGCTGCGCCGACAGAGCGTATAGCACGTTCAAGCGCTGTGTTGAACGTGCAAAGGTTTATTTAGCTACTCGCTATAAACGCTGTTACAAAGACACTTCAATACTAGACTTTATATTAAGTAGCGCAGGGTGCTGCGCTGCATGCCCCGTCCGCTCCTAATTGTCGCCTCTTTCGCTTTGAGAAGAAAGGGAGTGACCTACTAATATCCCTTGCCGACAACCACGTGGCATACATTGATCCGTACTATTTCTGTGCTATTTCAGCATGAGTAATGGAGGCGCAACAATTGTGGGTATTTTCTCTTGTAAACCATCATTTTCCGCGTGATTCACTCGGTAAACAACATTGATATTAGCAGCGAGATTTTGATTGACAAATACATTCGTAAGTTTACATTTAACGTGATATATTTCATGTTTGATGTTGATACATGTTTGTTTGCTCAACATCAGTTTTATACTGGTACCTAACCGTCATGTGAATTTCAAAGATTTGTTGAGTTTTCCGTCGATAGCATTCTTTACCTTCGTGTCGATGATTATTTTCTAGATTATTTAGACCCTGCTAGTTTTTTTTTCTGTTTTGTGGTTATAATACTATGCTATAACTGAAAACTGACTAAGAGAAAAACCCAACTGTTCTAAATCTGACGTCAATATACCATCGATCATAGAAAAACCATAAAAACATTGATATAAATTACATACATTCGTACGTCGTAACAACGTGAAAATATAAAACTGCTATCCGTTTTGGCTACTTCTTTTTTTTCTGTCTGAATATACGAATATGTCAATTTGCATATTCCTATATTTTTATTATTGTAGTCTAATGGAGTGTAAGCTCTTGAATAACAATATGAAAATTCGGAATACATCTACCTTAATTTCAGTCGAATCCGTCCACGCGTCACGAGGCGCGTGGCTGAGTAACAATACATAAATCCATGCTCATATTTCATATTTTATTTACTCATATTTTAATGGAATATTTTATTGGATTGAAAACGTTATGATAATTATAATCTTAACTGTATACAGGGTGTAAACGAATTCGTGTACTTCCTTAAAACCACATGATCTAATCGTATAGATTGACCACGCACAGGATATAGCTTGATTAAAAATATTTAAAAAAAACTTGCGATAGGAGTAACAGATCGTATTTTTTTTTTTTAATTCTTTTACATTTCGATGTGAGCATAAATTAATGAAAGCATGGCGACACAGCTGGCGGGAACGACTAGCGCGATATCACTCTTTGCAGTCCAGTTAACTCGGAACTCAACTCAATTAAAATGACACGGAAATGTGAAACCAAGTTTTTTTTTATTTCTTTCGAAAAACCCCATAGAAGGTTAATCTGTCACCAGTAGATCACGCGGTTTGAAAGAATTACTCGAATTCGTTTACACCCTGTATAGTCTTCATGCCCAATATGTATCACTATCAGCTTATACAAGCTCCGATCCTTCCTGTTGCAATTTAGATTACTCATCTTAACTCTTTCTAAGTATAATTATGTCTACGTTTGCCTCCGAGCTAACATAATGAGGAAATTCGTATTTTCCATTCCCCGATTCAATTTATATCTCTCAGATAATACAGTAACTAGGAAATCACTTAAGTACGAAGCGACGTCTCAATACGAGTAATAAGATATTCAGTTTAAACAGCTAATTAACCGGCGGAAGCTGCCGTCGAGATAGCTATGAATGCGCCGTTATGCCTATTAACTGGGGTAGGCAGAGGACCAGCTCTGATAATTAGTTCATTGCTGATGCTGGAGATAACGTGTTTACTAACAGGATAGTACGGCAAGTACAAGTCGTATTTATAATGAACTAGGTTCTGCCTACGGCGTTGTTTCGCAATTACGGGGAGATCTGAACAAAGCAAATATAAAAATAAAACGAATCCACCAGGGGATCGATTTTGAGTAGGTATATCTGAAAATTGATAAAACAAAAATACGATAACAGTTTTACGACAACTTTTTCAAAACACGAGACATATAATAGAATCTTATATTACTTATGTTTTATTCGAGAAAAATGTAGACACAAAAGTTTTATTAGGTACCTATAATTAATTTATTCTTTAGATCGGCTATTCTTTAAGCTACAATTTGTATAGACTGACAACTTAATGCTATTAACGCCTAAGTATCGACTAGTAAGGCAACTAATAAACTAACGGTAGATTTGTCGGTCAAGCCTGTATTTAATACCAATCACTAGGAGGGAAATCATAAAAAAATGATTGATACCACATCCTAGTGAGATAATGATGTATTCGCTTGGCAGGCAGGAAGATGCTGTTCTCAGTGCAAGATTTAATGTTAATGCTCTACTAGGTATATATAACCTAACCCATTCAGATAATATCAATCCGTATACGTCTGCTGCTGAACATGGTACATGGTGAACATTATAAACGGTAAATTGTCAAAATCATCACAACTAGCAGACGGACTGGCGATCACAGGCCAGACTGCATCCTGCAGTATGTTTTTGTAGCCCCGAAGGATACTATTGTTCATCCTATTCATCATCATCATCCTGCCATTTTTTTTTTCTTTAAAAATCCTCATGGATACCCTTGGCCCGGGGAGGGCGAAGGGGTATGCCGGACTCTTACCAGCTTAAAACCCACGGAGTTCCTTCTCCTGACCCTTGGCCAGGGTCACGGGATTGACAGCTGCATGCACCGCGATCCCGGCAGGCCTCGGTCAGCCAGCCCCTGGCAGACCTCTTCTACTGTGGGGCCTAACCCCACAGTAGAAGAGGTGCGCGCCGCCTTCTCGGGCCTGTTACTGGTCGGGCGACGGGTCCCCTAACCCGCCGCCCGCAGGCCACACACTACGGGTGCCGGAGATCGTCGCGCGCCCTCCGGCACCCGGTGCGTCTGGCGCGGGAAGGGAAACTGGCAGCTGCCTCGCTCTCACTCTCCGCTCCCTCTTTGGTCGCCATCACCTCCTCGCAGAACGAGGCGACGGCTTCCCACGCACTCTCGCTCCTGACCATGGACAGAACCACGGCCGGAAGCGAGAGGTCACCACCGAATCATCTTCCTGCCCTTAACCTACTCTAGGTGTGGTCGGCACAACATGTATTCCTCTTCCATTCTCCTCTATCAGCCGTCATCTCAGTATTCACTTCGTTTTTACCCTTATCATCTTTCACACAATCCATCCATCTTTTCTTTGTCCTACCTCTACTTGTAGAATCCATCCACATTCATATTTAACACTCTCCAGCAGGGCAATTGCGTAACGCAACCAACATCAATCATGACAGTTGATGTGTCAAAAACAATATTCATTGCGTGGTACATAGTTGTGGAGAAGTCGGATTGTTAATACAAACATTGCTATGGAAATAGTTGACTTGTCGTAATCATAGCCATAGCGATTTAGAGTGTGTTACGCAATCAGAATGCTAGCTAGCGACATGACTTTCTGCCCTCCGCATACTATTGTTCATCCGATTATCACGTAATATTAGTTTCTCATACTACATCCACAAACAGGTCTTATGTTTCAATAATATTATTGTTCCAATGATAATCCCATGCAAAACTTTCATGTAAAAAAAAGTCTCGCGACGCTTTTGCCGTGAAAAGTTATGTAATCTAATGTAGAGCCAAGTCTGATATTTCATTTTTAAAGATAATGTTCAGAATTGGCAATCATGCATTACTGTTTCACTGCTGAGCCTCTTCACAGAGTGAGAGAGAAGGTATTAGACCTGCGTCCACCGTGCTGGCCTGGTGCGAGTTGGCGGACTTGACATCCAATTGAGAACTATTTGGTACCCTCTCAGGTCTGCAGGTTTCTTCACGATGTGTTTCCTTCACGTTAACGCAAGTGATAATCAAATTCTGATCTGCTCATGAATTATTCTAAAAGTCAGAGGTGCAGGCCAGGGGGTCTACTCCCTAAGCACGAAGTCCGTGGTTTCGGCCTTAGTTACGAGCGTTTCCTACTCCCTATCACCTACGGACATACGATTATTTCGGGGCCCGAACTAAGAATGAATGACAACACGATTTGACAGTTGTCCCTACTATCGATGTGTTTTTGCCCGTCCGAAAAGTTGAACTTGACACTTGCTTTGTTCACTCCTACGTTTCGGGCTACTTTCGGACGGGCGACTACGTTGACGGGCTTAGGGAGTAGGCCCCCAAGTCCGAACTCAGACCCGCCTGCAAGGAAGGCAAGCGTTCAACCGCTAGGCTAACACAGCTAATTGATGCTTTTAAAAAAACACAATACCCATAAACAGTTCTACGGATGTTTACATAAGTGGCTGAATAAAAAAATGTGTATACCAGAGCCTGTTTGCGCATAAGAGGTGTCCGTTGCAATCAATCGCTATTAATTACTTCAGGACCGGTCGGTGCAGGGTCTGAGCTGGTCTTCGTTCCCACCACGTAACGGTGACTGCCCATTTGCGTTGATACACTGAATATATTACGACGACCCCTTTGTAGGGTTCCGTAGATAATGACACAACCGATGGAAAAAAATCTTTCTTAAAATTAAATAATCTATAGGTCATATTGGGTTCCGGCAATTCGCTGAAACGACGAGCAACGGGCTAAAGTAATGCTTAGACGAGATCGGGGAGTTTACCATGATCTCTTAGAGCAGGAATGTTTTAATATTATTACGAGAGTGGGTAAGAGATGGCGCCAGAGAGCTGTCTAGCGCTGTCACTTTCCCACTCTCGGAATAATATTAAAACATTCCTGCTCTAACAGATCATGGTAACCCCCCAGTATCCTTATCAAAAGATTTAACATGTGCATAATACTCTAAAACAGTGTAAAATTTAATTACTATCATAATGGTTTCAAACAACAGATAACTACATAATAATTCAATTATACCTACAAATAAATGACAAACATTATAGAGGACCGAAAACAATTATTAACCCACGCGCCGCCATTTTGTACAATTAAAAGTTAATAATATATGAAGGTAGTACAAGTTTATAATGTTAGGCCCACCATTCTGAATGTGAAGCTTTTATGTCGTAGTAAAACGTTATGTGGGGAGCTTTAAATGTCGTATTATGTCCTTCATTATATCTCGATTTTATGTGCAGATGATCCTGGGATAAAATTAAGTTAAGATGAATTTATAGTGTAATATACCTGTATTGTTGAATTATCTGGCATTTTCTACTCATCATACTGCGAAAAAGGTGAAAGTCGAGACTATATCACTGAATTCCGAAATATGAAATAGTGATGTAAGTAGGTTGTTCTATATTAAAGGAGTATTATAAACGTTAGTTTGAAAGTACAAGGGTTGGAGGGAGGGCTACCCAAAAGATACCAAACTTTTTATTTATTTTTTATTTAATTTTTAAACAAAAAATCTTCAATCCCCTCCAAGTACACTCATCTGGCACTAGTATTCTTCTTCTTTATCCTTTTTTTTCATTGCTCAAAACATTTTTTAAATGCGTCGTCTGTGATTGCGCCCCGTCGTTTTTTCTTCATCTCAGCAACATCGGGAAAACGCTGTCCTTTCATGTCTTTTTTCATTAGGGGAAATAAAAAAGTGGCAGAGGGCAAAGTTGGGAGCGCGTTTGGTGTAATGCCTTTTTTTAAAAAAAAATTGCGCCTTTCTCGGGCTCTGTGAGCAGGGGCGTTATCGTGGTCGAAAAATCAGTCGTCCGACTGTCACCTTTTGCGCCATAAACTGTTGCGTAATCTTTTCAAAACTTTCAAGTAGAAAGTCTGGTTAACTGTCTAACTCTGTGGAACAAACTCTGAATAAAGGACTCCCCTCATGTCGATAAATAAATCAGCATTGTTTTAACCTCTGATTGCACTTGACGTCCTTTTTTGGGGCGAGGCAAACTTGGAGTTTTTCACTGGCGTGGCTTTTGCTTCGTTCCAGAGTCGGTGCACCATGTTTCGTCACTTGTGATGTAACCTTGGAAAAACAGTGGATCATTTCGGAAGTCTTCTTTTAAAGCACAGAATGCTTCTGCGCGACCTTGTTTTTGTTCAGCAGTCAGCAGTCGAGGCACAAATTTGGCAGCCACCCTTTCCATCCTCAAATCTCCCGTTAAAATTCGCTTCACTGAACTCCTAGTCATTCCAGACAACTCGTCAAAATCTTCGATTGTCCGTTGTCAATCTTCCAGGGTGATTTCGCGATTTTTTTCAACATTTTCATTAGTTCGGGCCGTAGAAGGACGACCAGAGCGAGTTGGTCATTAATTGGCATTTCACCTCCTTTGAAACGGGAAAACCACTTAAAACTTAAGTTTTCCCAAGCCTTGCCGACCGTTTTTAACATTTCAAAAGTTTTGTGCCAGTTTTCTGAGCATGAAACAAAACTTTAAAGCCGCACACGGTTCACGAGAATCAGTAATTGCAAAAATGGCTGGATAAAACAACTGTCACTAAAAAATCACACAACCCGAACGGAATTTTAGCGACGACGCTTGGTTTACTGAGTGTGGTATGGTACTCTATACGCCCCTGTCGGCAGAATGCGGTACTGCAAAAACTCCGCCCACCACAAAATCATTTCGTTTTTTTTTGGGGTACTCCTTGTAATGTAACAGACGGCCCCAGGGTCTCCTGAGCACGTCTGCTACACCAGTTGTAGAGAATGTGACGTTATCAGTGAATCCTACCTATCTATCCCTAGTCGGGCAAATAAGGAAAACACTTAAACACTACAACTTTATAATAAATGATAATAAAAAAACACTCAGTCAGTAAATCCGGGAGTCACACGTAAATGAACTGTAACTGTTGGAACACACAATCAAGTTTACACTCGGTAATGCGAGCACGAAGTGAGGTGAAGGCTGGAAGGTTAGCAGTGCGGTGGTGATCCAGTAGCTCGACAACCAGACGGAGTGCTGGTAGCGCAGCAGTGCCGGAGGCCAAGCAATGGCCGACTCGGCGGGGAGCTGGTAGTTCAGCAGCGTAGAAGAGCCGGAGGCCCGGTAATGGTTCACTCGGCGGAGTCCGGCCGTTCGTCCGTACCCTTTCGTCGTTCCTTTCAGAGTCCTCGCAAAAACCCCTTGCATTTTACTTTTGGCATTTTTAAAATTTGAGTATCGAGTGTGTTCCAAATATGTGGCCTGTGATAGAGAAAGAGGTTTATAGTACATTGTAAAAAGTAAAAATGAGGTGAAATGTGTGAAGTGAATGATGATGAAAAAGGTGTGATCCTACATCCTTCAGTAGTACGATGTACATTAATTTATTTATTTATACTTCCGCACAAAGTACAAAGGCAAACTTAATACCCTAGACATTTTCTACCAGTCGATTTTCTACCCTAGTGATGCAGATAGAAAACGAGGAAGAAAGTATGAGCAATAACTTCATTTAGAATGTTTTTCACCGCAATTACGTTAGTTCAATAGCCCACTATATTTCAAACTTCAGAATTCCGTATGACAGTGGAAACCTATAGTGGTATCTGTAGTATCTACAAATACAATCAAATCAAAAGAATCAACAAAAAAACAGTTGATAATTTCATTGATTTTACATTTATACCAAATGAGGTTTCAGACATTGCTTTGACATTGATCAGCAGCCTAATTGCGCAAAACTCTCGTAATCGCTATGGCTTTTATTTTGTCAATGCAACAATATTCATTGCGTGGTACATCGTTGTGGAAGTAGGATTGTTAATGCATACGTTGCCATGGAAATTGTTGACCTGTCAAAATCAAAGCCAAAGCGATTGTGTGTTGCGCAATTAGAATACAGACCAAATTCAATTAATATAAAGGCACGTGGCGTTTCAACTGCTACCTTCCCCTGTGGTAATCAACCTTTATAATCATTAGACAAGTTCAGTACGGAACCTCATCACAACGACTCTGTTTCATCTTTGATTGTATTTTTTCTTATAATAGCATATTCTAAGTGTTGTGTGTTTTTTGCGTGAGCTATCGACTGGTCGCTCGCCAGTCGATTAACTAGTTTTTGTTCGTTTACCTGAAGGTCCGGGGTTCCATCTTCCGGCCGGGAATGCTGCCCATAGTTATAGATAATGACTTGGCGATACGGGTTCGCATCGTAACGGTTTTTTACTTGCGTAAGTACTTAAGCCATGAGTTGTACGAACAGCTACTTACAATATATTGCTTGTGTTTCATTATTAGGTGTGTGATTTTTCATTAGATTATAAATTTGTACGCTGCAAATTGCCCTTTGTATTATTCTTAACAATTCTTTCCATCCAATGGTTGTCTGGAAGAAATTGCTTTATGCGATAAGACCGCCATTTGTACTGTTCTTGATTACCTGTATTCCTTCTGTTTTATTTCTTTTAGTGTACAATAAAGTATGTATATCTATCTATCTATGTGAGTGATTAAAATCGTCCAAGTTTACGTTACAGCTATAGTTTACGTTACAAACCTATTGTTTTCGCATAAAATAATAAGTTTATTTATTTCTCACAAAGTTTTCTTGTTAACTTATTACGCGTGCGATAGTGACTGTTCTGTGAACTTGATCTTGGGATTTGTTGTCACCACGTTATTAAAGTCGCCTCCGTGAAATTTAAGTGTATAAGTCGCGCGGAGAAGGTTTGCCGATAGCCTCATGACGTCACGCGTCGATGGTCGGTACGATTAGTAGGTAGGCCAGACGAGCGCGAGTAGCGGTCGGTGAAGTGGGAGGGGCAGTCACGGCAAACCTTCTGCGCGCGACTAGTATGTTCATAATTAGTACAAACTACGTGCTGAGATAACTTTTGTTTCTTTGTTTTATTTTCTCAGCGGTTTGTGACTAGATCAACGATAACATGCCAACATACGGTGATAACGATTTAATCGATCTTGATCACAAATTCGTTTGCTAACCGTGGTGATGATAGCAAAAGGACTCCCTTGTTGATGGAGCGACCTATGTGATAATAAATCAATACTATCAAGCAAAAGTTTCGAAAGGACAAGAAGAAAAACTTCTAGTATAACTTTAACACGCACTAAGTTACAAGCTATTTGTTTAAGTGCAGTCTAGCCGACTACTTAGAGAGTCCATCCCTAACAGCACAGGCGAAGCCGCGGCACAGCGCCAGTGTTAAACAAAGTTGTCGGACGATCATTTTGCAAAGTCGTGATTTACACGGCTTCACTTGATTAACTTGCCGGAAGGGGGAGGCAGATGGGGGAGCCGCCTATCCCTTACCACTTATTAGCTTGTTGTTGGGAAACTACTCTGAAAAATATCAAGACGAATAATTGCAAACCGTTTAAGCGGTTGGGAAATGAATAATCACCGTCTGCTAACACTTTTCAATTTTAAATGTTGAAAGGCAGACGCCGTTTTCTTCCGGCATTAGAAGTTATCTAGTCCACCTAACACCCTTTCCCATAGACCAGATATTTTTCACCATATTTTACAATAGTCTTGCACCCACCTGGGACGGTCCATGACTGTACTCCAATAGTGCAGCCGTGGATAGTCCCCGGTTGGTGCCCCACCCCATTTTAGATTAAAGTTCTCAAAGGGGCCTCTGCGCGTTGGACCTGTGTCCCCGTGTATGCCTTCCAAAGGACCGGATATCTTCCGCGAGGAAGATGAGCCGTGAATTCAGACGAGATACAAACATAATAATAATATTGTTGGCCACCGCAAGTCAGCCCATCCCATTCCTTTCGGCGTGAGACTTATATTTTTTTTTTTTTTTTTTTTTTTTGTTTAAAAAAACGTTGCCCCACACTAAGATTTCTCTTGTATCGTGGGTGCGTTTACAGACACAAATCTCACAAACAAACGCCCAGACCCGAAACAACCATCTGTAGGCCATACAAATTTTTGTTCCGTGTGGGAATCGAACCCACGACCCGTAGCGCAGAAGCCAATCGCTTAGCCACTGCACCAAACGTGTCGTCAAACTTAAATAGCCCGGATATGTGGTTCCATGTTAAACCTTTCATTTTGAAGTTCTTGGTTATAGTTTGATCCATCACTGCGATCAGTGACACTCGTACTCCACCTGGAATTCTGCCTACTGACAGAACCTGAGTTTTTCCGACTTGACCAGGGAGGCTGGTTCAATTAATTCAGCGCGCGATTAACATTGTAAACATATCCTCTGTAATTATCTTAACGACAAGTCAACATGGCGGCGGATAAATAACCTGTTTTTTTGTCAGTTTATAGACGGCGACCGGTAATGGCCGGATGGAAAAGCAACACCAAAATAAAAGACTGACTGCCATTACAATATCTCATTTTTAATTGTGAGAATAAAGTATTGAAGTGTCGTTACTTGTCTCCGCCCTCTTACGAGTATACATTAGCATTCCAGCACATATCGATGGCCCCACCGAATAAACGTGCAAGAGTTCTTAAACGATTTTTTTTTTTTTTCATTTTTCGTTTCTTTGGCCTATCCAGCACCTACTTAATTTTTTTTATGAGTTTTAGACTCAAAACACGCCTATTATAATACTGAATTTCTTTATTCTAGGGAAATAATTAATTTTAAAGTTATACGAATAATAGTTTATGCTATTATTACATGCTTTTTGAGTCGCCAAGTACACAAGAATAAACATGTTAAAACCTACAGACGTTTGAGAAGATTTGTGATTGTTTTCGAATTTGGGTAATGTCTTCTTACACGTTTATTCGCGTAGAAATGTATGCAAATTTTATCACCAATGTTTCATTCCACAAAATGTAAGTTTGAATATAAATAGGTTATTAAAATTATGGTATTGCATTGTCTCTTACTATATTTTTTTTTCTTCTAACAATTGTGTTAAAGATTCAAACATTAATTGCATATTAATTTAATTTTATACCTAGGAACGATAAACAAGCAAACGTTTACGCGATAAATTCTATAGCAATAGTACGTAATGTTAGAAAGGGGCACGGGGGGTAGGATGCAAGTGAAATTAGGTGACTAGCTCGGAGTCGGTGGTGACCTCTCGCTTCCGGCCGTGGTTCTGTCCATGGTCGAGAGCGAGAGTGCGTGGGAAGCCGTCGCCTCCTTCTGCGAGGAGGTGATGGCGGGAGAAGAGGGAGCGGAGAGGGAGAGAGAGGTAGCTGCCACTCTCCCTTCCCGTGCCAGATGCACCGGGCGCCGGCCACCGTAGTGTGGCCTGCGGGTGGCGGGTTAGAGGACCCGTCGTCCGACCCGTAACAGGCCCGGGAAGGCGGCGCGCAGTGTTCCATGCCCGCTTCTCAGGAGGACGTGGGGCAAGGCCCCACAGAAGGAGAGGTCCGCCAGGGGCTGGCGGACCGAGGCCTGCCGGGGTTGCGGTGCATGCAGCTGCGAACCCCGCGACCCCGGTCAAGGGTCCGGAGAAGGAACACCGTAGGTTTTTAGCCATTAAGAGGCATACCCCTTCGCCTTCCCCGGGCGAAGGGCATCCATGAGGATATTCAAATGAAAAAAAAAAAAGTGACTAGCTCGGAAGGTCAGTCTTGTTATGATTCTATGCGCGCTATTACATAATTTTGTTTCGCGCAATTACATTTGATTATAAATATTATAAATCTACTGCCATTGGAAAACGCCATCTCGGTCTCCAATGACAGTGAAGAGGAGGATTAGTGTTTCTAATATTGCAATTCGTTATTTTTATATTTCATCAAGACGTCTAGTACTTTGTGTTCACGTGGATATATACATAATTATATTTTTTTTCTATATAATATCTGTATTTTATTTCACCCTCTCAAAGTCAATGTTTTTTATTTCAAATATACCAGATTACAGGCACTTTTAAAACGTGACAATTCCGTTACAGTAGTGTGAGAAATTAAATGAGAATAATGTAGGTTAATGTAAGAAATAAACTCACATAAGAGTAACAAATAGAAAAATATGCCTTCTAGGATTGCCATAGCAGTTAAGGGCTGACCAATACTGACAGACAGCATCCGTTCACGAGCATGACGTGCACATCCGCATCGCTTAGCTCAACCATATTGCAGGGAACCTAACGACCGGATATACAACGCCACCATCAGCAGGACATTTAAGTGAGCATGACTGACTCATACTACCTGACAATAGGCAGTAATGTGATATGATTGTAGGTGTATCATTAATTGCTGCATGTTGGTCAAACTTTACAGATTGGAAAATAATATTATGCTGTAATAAGCTTTAGATATCAAAATGCTCCTAAATGATTTAACCTTTATATCTGGTAAATCAGTAATACTAGATGGCATTTTATTGTAGAACCTAACACTGTTCCCCATAAACGACTTGCTGGTTTTTCTTAGTCTAAAACCAGGTACTGTTAGCTTGTGTTTATTGTGAGTATTTATGTTGTGGACGTCACTTTTCTTGTTACACTGGGCAATATTCTTTCGCATGTACATTCTTACTAAGTAATACAAAGATGGTAGGGTAAGTTTATTTATTTCCTTAAATAATTCACGAAGCAATTCACGGCAGCCTAGATTATAAATAGCTCGGACTGCTCTTTTTTGTAATATGAAAATAGTACCTACATCAGCAGCCGAACTCCACAGTAATATGCCATAAGACATGATACTGTAAAAGTATGCAAAGTACACCAACCGTTTTTTTTTTTTTTTTATCGTGGTAAAATCCTCATGGATACCCTTCGCCCTGGGATGGCGAAGGGTTATGCCGGACTCTTACCGGCTAAAAACCCACGGTGTTCCTTCTCCTGACCCTTGGCCGGGGTCACGGGATTCGCAGCTGCATGCGCTGCAACCCCGGCAGGCCTCGGTCCGCCAGCCCCTGGCGGACCTCTCCTTCTGTGGGGCCTTGCCCCACGTCCTCCTGA
Source organism: Amphipyra tragopoginis (assembly GCA_905220435.1). Lineage (NCBI taxonomy): Eukaryota > Metazoa > Arthropoda > Insecta > Lepidoptera > Noctuidae > Amphipyra > Amphipyra tragopoginis. The sequence goes on from HG992004.1 coordinate 27,982,478, forward strand.
GAGGCGCGCACGGAACAATGCGCGCCGCCTTCTCGGGCCTGTTACTGGTCGGGCGACGGGTCCCCTAACCCGTCGCCCGCAGGCCACACACTAGGGTGGCCGGAGATCGTCGCGCGCCCTCCGGCGGCGCCCGGTGCGTCTGGCGCGGGAAGGAAGAGTGGCCGTCGCTTCTCTCTCCCTCTCCGCTCCCTCCTTGGTTGCCATCACCACCTCGCAAAAGGAGGTGATGGCTTCCCACGCACTCTCGCTCCCGACCATGGACAGAACCACGGCCGGAAGCGAGAGGTCACCACCGACTGCCGCCACTAGTTCACGGCGCTGCGTCGCCCACGCAGGGCACGCCTGCAGCGTGTGCAGCTCCGTGTCCTCAGGGCAGTCGACGCAGTGGTGACATCCGGAAAGTACACCAACCTAGCCGTAGCTACATCAGTCAACTGCCTAATTTTCCCAACGGCAAATGCAGCAGAACTCAATTTGCCTGCAAGTGCCTCTATATGAGGTTCCCATTGCAATTTAGAGTCTACTGTGATGCCCAGGAAGACAGTTGAGGGAACTGGGTCTAACGCTTTCCCGTAAAGTTTCACATTTGAACTAATGTGGGGTACATTTGAGGTGGAGAATTTAATACATTTGGTTTTACAAAATTATTTATATTACTACACCACGCGTTCAAAGATGTATTACATAAAAGAAAACTGATCTTATTAACACTAATATAAATGCATACGATCTTTCCAATCATATAATAGCAGAACAATGTACTGTAAACAAGCGTGTAAATAGTTATAGCTGGGTTCAAAAATAAACTTGATTTACGGAGAATAATAGTGTAACATTACCTCACGTTTTATTCGTTGTGTATTATTACACGAATAAACGTGTAATGATATATTACTGTGACTTAGTCATGCAAATTTCACAAGAGTAAAAACATTAAATAGTTTTTCATGAATTTCCTGAAACTCGTTTATGTTTAAAAAAAAGTAAATATACAAGTCTATAGTTTATTTTTTTACCTATAATTCGATAGTACATTATTTATACCTATTTACAATGAAATGAGCGTTATTGAAGTTTAAACGTTTTTATTTTTTCCTGAAAAGTTGTAATTTTTCTCTTACACGTTTATTCGGTGGGGCCATCGATATTCAAACAGTAAAAAAACTTTATTGGATAGCTTTCAGATCATCGCTTAGTACATTTATTGTTCAGTGAGTATATTACATTCATGTTGTGAGATAACATAACATCACGCCTTTATTCTCAGAGAGGTTGAGCAGAGGTGTAGGTACAGTACACCCACATTTCGCAGTTATGTTTTAGGTCCCATGTAAGCGAGCGAGCCTATTGCCATCAACCGGGCACAGAGAAATTCAACGCGGAAAAACCCAATAACATTTTGTCCGACTTGGGGATCGAACCCAGGACCTCACGGTCAGCAGTCGCGCTTGCGACCACTAGACCAGCGAGTATGTCGTGAGAAATGCTTATAAAAGTCTGTCCATCGGATTTAATTTATTTATATACTTTATTTTATAGGCAGGTGTCATAAATAAAATGTATGCACAATACGAAATTCAAAAGCAGTTTACTTCTAAAATATCTTTTAGAATTATTAAATATGACACACATCGTTTCTAAAGAACGAATTAGGGTTTTCAATATTTATCCATTACAAATCTATTCTCTAAGGGCCGATTTTTCAATCGTCAGATAAATTTTATCCAAGGAATAAATATGACGGTTAGACATATTTTCTATACAAAAGCTGTCAAAACGTAAAACTTATTCCCCAGATAAAAGTTATCTGACGATAGAAAAATCAGCCCTAAAAGAAATTCGCTTTTTAAATGCGCTATACAGCGTGTCCCAGAAAGTAGTGTCAAGCGGAAGTCCAGAGGTAGAACATCCTTTGAGGTACCCAAATCACCCCCATGTATGTTCCGCGATTTTTTGTAGTTTTCGAGTTATGAATGTTTTTCATGTTTTTTAATCAAACTCTGACTTTATCGACATTTTTGATCATAGTGACGTGAATAGTTGAGATACATGAATAATTTTTTTTTCTAAATTAGCTGATTAGTGACCCTATCGAATGCATAAACATTTGTAACCATAGATGTAACGAATGCGATACAAAAAAATATTGAATTGTCATAAAGTTAAAATCTTGCGTGTTTCCTCAATCTTTGTGGGTGATTTAAAAATAAATCTCCCTAAACTTTTTTTGTCAGATGTATTTTAAAAACTTATCCATTTTATCAACTATTTACCCTGTAAATTTCATCGAGCTATCTCTACGACATCACAATAAAAATTTCATTCAAAGCATACAATATCGAGAATTCCAGTTGTAAAAAGCTGATTGAAAATTTGATTAAAACTAACTAATAACGTCTTTTTAGTAACCCTCGACGCAAAAAGAGGGGTGTTTTTAAGTTCAACGTGTGTGTTTGTGTGTCTGTTTGTGGCATCGTAGCTCCTAAACGGATTTTGATTTAGTTTTGTCTTTTGTTTGAAAGGTGACTTTATCGAGAGTGTCCTTAGCTATGATTCAAGAAAATCTGTTCAGCCGTTTGAAGATCATCAGCTCTTTTCTGGTTGTCGAAGGGATATGAGCAACTTTTACTAGTCTGATCGTTTCGAAATTTACTATCCTGTGACTTCAATGACATTGATGACATGTGACAAGAAGAAGGTCATTACAACTTATCATAAACTTAAAGAATCAATAGGCACACAATACCTCTACTGTAAGTTGGGTATCATGCTATTTCAGATGATGCTTGAGTATCAGTTCAAGGTTACCATGTTATTGTAATATCATTGAAGTCACAGGATAGTAAATTTCAAATGGATCAGACCAGTAGAAGTTGTCATATCCCTTCAACCACCAGAAAAGAGCTGATGATCTTCAAACGGCTGAACAGATTTTCTTGAATCATAGCTAAGAACACTCTCGATAAAGTCACCCTTCAAACAAAAGACAAAACTAAATCAAAATCCGTTTAGGAGCTACGATGCCACAAACAGACACACAAACACACACGTTGAACTTAAAAACACCCCTCTTTTTGCGTCGAGGGTTACTAAAAAGACGTTATTAGTTAGTTTTAATCAAATTTTCATTCAGCTTTTTACAACTGGAATTCTCGATATTGTATGCTTTGAATGAAATTTTTATTGTGATGTCGTAGAGATAGCTCGATGAAATTTACAGGGTAAATAGTTGATAAAATGGATAAGTTTTTAAAATACATCTGACAAAAAAAGTTTAGGGAGATTTATTTTTAAATCACCCACAAAGATTGAGGAAACACGCAAGATTTTAACTTTATGACAATTCAATATTTTTTTGTAACGCATTCGTTACATCTATGGTTACAAATGTTTATGCATTCGATAGGGTCACTAATCAGCTAATTTAGAAAAAAAAAATACTCATGTATCTCAACTATTCACGTCACTATGATCAAAAATGTCGATAAAGTCCGAGTTTGATTAAAAAACATGAAAAACATTCATAACTCGAAAACTACAAAAAATCGCAGAACATACATGGGGGTGATTTGGGTACCTCAAAAGATGTTCTACCTCTGGACTTCCGCTTGACACTACTTTCTGGGACACGCTGTATATTACACGTGACTGTACTACACCAAATACAATAAAGACATATGCATTAAACATACGACGCGCGGCTTTATCTTACCTCTTCACGAGGATGTCCTTATAGTTCTACTAGCTTCTGCCCGCAGCTTCGCTTGCGTGAAATTTTGAACCTTGATTAAGCCCCTTTTTATAAAAAAAAAACATTTATTATTATTTACTTTGAAGAGTGTTTGCACCAAATTTCAAGTCAATAACCCCATAGAATAAGGATTTTCACGTAAACGTTAACAACCAATTTCACCCGTTTAGAGTTGGATTTTCCAAAAACCCTTCCTTAATGGATGCGTGCGTTATTATAGATACCTACTGTCAAAATTCCAATCTTCCAACCCCAGCGGTTTAGGCTGTGCGTTGATAGATCGGTCGCCCAGTCAGTCAATTTCTCCCCATACTTCTAACTTCAAAAGTACCAAATTTTTCATACAAACTTTCAACCCTTATTATTTCATCCCCGTAGGGGTTGAATTTACAAAAACTTTCAAACACGTGTACAATTATTTCTAACACGAAACTCTATTATTTATTTGACCTAGTGATTTTAACTTCAAGAAAATTTTCATCCCCTATTTCACACCTTAGAGGTAGAATTTCCAAAAACCCTCTAGCACGTGTATTATTTCCCACCAAAGGCCTAATTTTTTAACTCCATGCTCCTTACTTCAAAAGTACCAGATTACTCATACAAACTTTCAACACTTATTTGTCCTTAGGGGTTGAATTTCCAAAAACGCTCAAACACACGTACATTTGTTTCTAACCAGAAACCTTAATATTTAATTTCATGCTTCTTACTTCAAAAATGATAAATGATACAAACTTAAATTAACTATTTCACCCTTCCCTCTTAGTGATCCCGAGTGAGTGAGTTAGTAATCCCTTCTTAGTGGATGCTTACGTTACAAAAGGAATCGACTGTCCAAATATCAAATGTCAGTCAGTACTTTTCTCTTTATATTGGAAGAAGACAAACAATTATCCAATACGACTCGCGCGCAACCTCTTGTACGTTAATAGTACTATATCTCAAACTCTGGCGCTAGTGCCAACATCAACTGAACGAAGTTTCAACTCAGTCGGATGAACGATGTGAATTTTTATTTAAAACCATCCGATACGACTCGCGCACCACCTCCTATATTACGGTGAAGGTACATACTACGCCAGAAAGTTTCGCACAAGTGTAAACAATAAAAAAACTTTTATCTTCTATTTCACCTTCTAGGGACAAATTTTTCAAAAACCCTGAAACACGTATATGTTTTATGCTTCTTACTTCAAGAGTACCAGACTTCTTATACAAACTTTCATCAGGTTCATCATACAGGTTTAATTTACAAAAACGCTCATACTTGTACATTTCTTTCTAACCATCAACTCTATTATTTGATTTCATGGTTTTATCTTACATAAAACTTTCACTTTCTGTTTCACCCCCTAGGGATAGAATTTACAAAAACGTGTATTTATACCTAGCCAGAAAGCCTATTATTTGATTTCATGCTTTTAACTTCGCAGAAACTTTTATCCTCTATTTCACCATGAAAACCCTGAAACACGTGTATGTTTATTTCTGACCAGTGTAATGTAACAGACGGCCCTAGGATCTCCTGAGAGCACGTCTGCTACACCAGTTGTACAGAATGTGTAGGGCATTCCATACCTAGTACATAACAACAATAATAAAAATGGTTAGAGAAAAGAGGCAGGACAGCGTCACGTCCCTTGCAGCAGTCAGCGAGGTCCCTCCTGAAGTTACGGCGCTCGCCAATGGCCCACACAGCCACTTGACAGAATCCGGCGGCAGCAAGCGCGTATTACAATTGCCACATGGGCTAACCACTCGGACTCGATCGCCGAGACGCAGACTCGGCCGCGTGCATAATCCACAATAGCTTTTCCTCATTAGCCTATTGCTTCATCAACCAGGGATAAGATTAGAACTGCCTTACCCCTGACTACTGTCTCACTGTACAGAAACGGACTCCCCCAGGCAAATATTGTGCTTCAAGGTGGGTTGCTGTGGCATGCCACATAATTAAACAGTCAGTAGATTGAATTTATAATATTTATATCAACGTAAAATAAATAGAAAATATATTGTATCAGAAAAACATCACCATGGTGTAAAACAATCCAAAGTCAAGTCTAATTTTAATTCCTATCTGTCATCCATCAAAAAAAGTATAAAATATAAAAATGGCCAGTAGGTAGGTGAATGACTATGAAGGTGATGATACTACACCAGTTACCTAAATATTGAATTCCATGCTTCTTACTTCAAAAGTACCAGATTTCTCATACAAACTTACAACACTTATTTCACCCCCTTAGGGGTTGAGTTTCCAAAAACCCTGAAACAAGTGTACATTTACTCCTAACCAAAAACCTTAATACTTAATTTCATGCTTCTTACTTCAAAAATGACGGACTTGCATACAGACGTTAATCACCATTTTCACCCCCTTAGGGGTTGAATTTCGAGAAATACCTTCTTAGTGGATGTTTTCGTCACGTAAGGAACCTAATGTCCAAATTTCATATCTCCGGCTTTGGTGGTTTAGGCTGTGCGTTGATGACTAAGTCAGTCAGTCAGGACTTTGAATTTTATATATATTATAGTATAGATAAGATTTTTTGAGACTAGAGTTTTGTAACTTGTGGACACCAGCAGTCAATTTTTCGCATGAGTGAAAAACTGAACAGAACTCGAAACAGGCCGTCATAAAGTCATAAAAGCACTAGTAAAGAAGAATTCGATAAAGCACTCACATTCAAATCTGTGAGCGTTTTTACGTCGCGTAAACAATTCTAAAAACCAATTAACACTTCACCTACCAATCGACTGCAATCCAAATATAAACTAATCGAACTCTCTAACTACTGAGAATCACAATCAACTAAATGAATGCTAGTTCTCTTGAAATATGTATGTATTTTTATTTGGTCCATTTTCCCCGAAGCGATTGTTTATTCATGGGACTGCCGGCCCCGGATGTAATTCGGCGACGAAGGCCAGGGTTCGGTCCCGTGCCGCGCATTCCGCTCGAGCGCCGGTTCCGCACAATTTGTCAGATATCCTCCTTAGTATTCAGGTCCAATCTGCCGTACCCTTTGTATCACCTATTTAAACACCATTTACCTTATTACACACAAGATTGTACAAAATATATTGTATTTTCTGCTCTTAATGCCAAGTAAATAAACACGTTACTTTATAAGTTTATCTGTAGGTATGCTTCTTGATTTCCTTATTGTGCTAAATAAAGTGTCCACGGAATGTCTCGGCTACTTGTTACAAGTACTTGCAATCAATACACTCAAACAGGTTACGAGCAGGCCCGGGGCTAGGAATTTGTCTCCATTTACGCACTGCAGGACATTAATAACTGCAATCACGCGCAGTGCGACAATCTACAAGATTTAAGATACCATACAATGTTGCAGGCTTGTTAAGGTTTCGATAGGAAAGTTGGTCTGGGCCGGCTTTCTGATTTACATACAAGTGAAAATAGCTTGAATTCATGCAAATTGTACAGAAACTTTCAACAAAATCTCTTTATAATTCACGCAGATTTAAACAAATAGTTTCTGTTAGAAATATAATCTTTAAAATGTCAGAGTCTCAACAAACGAGCGCCGACATTAATTGAATGGCACGTCGGATGATTTATTTCGACTAATAACTTAGAGAATGCGACAAATACTCGCAAAAGTGTGAATTTAAATTCATAAAATAATTCCTAACGTCAAAACGTTCAATTGAGCAGACAGGCGGCTACAACAGTTTGAAAAATGTAGCGACGCAGCGCGACAACGCGACTGATGGCCGCCGCGCTAAAAGTAGACGCGACAAAAATATCTGACAGTGAATAGCCCTTCGATATATCAGTGGCAAGGTCTATGTGGGCGACTAACATCGTAACGTCCATGGTACACTGTAGATCACTCTATAGTATGGTGGGTGTACGAATACGAATATTTTGCAACACAAATGAGGATGAGTCACCGAAATTCGATATCATTGACCTCAATAATGTTGCAAAACGGCTGCCGTATAAGAATAAACATGTGTCGAATAAGGATGCGCCGAATCCGTTTTGTCGTACGAGCAGTGGAAGCAACACCCGAAGCTGTGACCTTCAGACTTGCTCAATGCTTGTAGGTACCGGTAGCATCCTCTTAACTTTCCTCGAACGTCGGCTCCGCCTCATTTCGTCTCGTTATTGAGAGAATTTTTCCCACGTCATGGCATTTTAACCGTCAGTTATAACATCTATAAATTCCATGTGATTGTATAATCCTATTACATAATAAGTAAAACGTGTTAAAATCTAAATTTTTCAACAATATCTGTCTATTAGATTCTGAGTTATTATGGAAGAAACATGTTTTTATGACATACAGATAGAATTATCGAATCTACAAAAAATATCCGACGACTTGATCGTGAAATTGTAAATTGACCTTGTTGTGTTTCGTAAATAAGAAGTAAGTCCTAGAGCTGTTTAGTTTTCAGTGTTATCAGAATATTCAAACTAGATCTACAAACTCTTGGGAAATACTCAGGTTTTTTACTAGTAGGTAAACACCTATGATCTAATGTGATGATGTTTTTAAAACGACATAATGTTTGTTTACTAAAAAACTATAAAAGTTAAAAATAACGTGATGAATTTGCACGCAGCGTTAAAATATCCCCGCTAGTGCGGTGTCAATGTGTCAGCGACGCGTACGACTGTAATGTCGGATAATGTCGGTCAGATCGACGCCGACGCCCGGGAGCCGACGGATTACAGTGTCAAACGTAGTGGCCGTTATCACGATGAACAACCATTAAGATAATTAATTAATTCAATTTCGTTTATCCGCTTCCACACCAATTCGAGATTAAAAGAAAATCAGGATGGTGGACAGAGTCGAATAAAACACCTGATCATAAATAAATAAATGTACTTAAATACTTTACTTATTGACTGGAAATTTTAGGACAAGGAAAAGCAATGACAATAAACTTCAAGGCGTTTCCCACACAGATGCTAAAATATCTTATAAAAAACTAAGTGCGATCATTAGAGCCAGATTTGATAAAATTAGCTCTAGAACAGTCATAATAACAAACCACTTCCTACAATTGACTGGCTATTTAACAGACTCTAATGATCTGCTACACGACTGTGTTTATTTCGTCGATCACTGCGGAAAATAACTGACAAACACACGTCACGCATGGAAAAATAACAGATACACACTTCTAAAACTGTGAAGTATTTGTAAATTACACCTAATTTTACTTTATATTGCGAAAAACGTAAACAAATTGTTGTCAATAATAGAATACAATCTCCATCGTTTTTCAAGAACCTAGGCATCTAAATTATGCCGAGGTTGCGGTGCATGCAGCTGTGAATCTCGCGACCCCAGCCATAGGTCAGGGGGAGGAACACCGTGGGTTTTTACCCGGTAAGAGTCCGGCATAAACCTCCACCTTCCCCGGGGAGATGGTACGCAAGAGGATAATAAAAGGAAAAAAAATGCTTCTACTTTATAAACGTATGGAATGCTCTATCTGTTTTAATCATGCAAGTCAGCGTCGTATCAGTTTGTCCACATCCACCCCTGGACTTGATCCTCCTAGCCTGGAATTGACTTGAATACAATCTACTGCTAGACACTGTAATATTCAACTTTTAAAGATATTGATTTTAACCATGGAGTTTCTTGCCGGCTCTTCTCCATAGGAAACGATACATTACAACCGTGCACCTAAATTCTACTTTTCATAAGCGCCTGGAACGCGTTTATTGAATTTTTTATATTATTTATTTGATTTAATCAAAACTTTCCATTAGGTACTCAATCTTTAAGAAAGAGATAACGAAAATGGATAAAATATTCATAATGGAGATATTAGCACCATTGTCACTCAAACCATGGGTAGTTGACTTAAAAATATAGGATAATAGGACCGAGTAAAAAAAAATAAAAAAATATATACGCGCGAGAAATGAGCGGCGCGGCGGCGCTACGACGCGATGCGACGTACACGAACTCGCTAGCGAGACAGCTGACTGACTGGGGTAGCAAACTGTGCGGGGCCGTGCCTCGGGCCACGCGGCGAGTTCCCCGCGCCCCTCCCGTAGCTTGTTGCACCCGCGCGTAGGGTGAAATGCTTTTGAGGAAAAATAAAAAAAAATGTTATTTTTCATTGATTTTACGTTCTATAAATGAAACCAAACCACTGGTTTCAAGGATAACGGTGTTTACCCTTACAGCCTGTATATGCACCGATAATCATATACCTACTCCATTCAATTAGTGAAACATAGGTATGTCCACAAAACAAACTTGAGTTCCACACCGTACTTAAGTGTATTTGAATTGAAGATTGAATTGATTGTCCTTTTCTTTTACTGAGAAAAATAGAGCATATAAAATCAGTTCCGGTCATACCTATATCAATGTCACCGGCAATGAATACAATATGTGGGACAAATCTCCGTTTTCCTTGACCATTATAATAATAGACCTATCAATTATGAATGTCGTGTAGCCTGTTCTATTATGTTTTATTTCTTTTAGTGTACAATAACGTATATCTATCTATCTATCTAACAGTAATAATCATAATATTCGGAGAAAGATAAAGAAATTAAATATCAAGACTTGGCACACGAGGTTGTCGACATGTGGGATGTTGATTCAGCAGTCATTGTGCCGATAGTCGTTACAGCAAATGGCTTAATAGCCAAGAGCCTCGACCAACACCTAAAGAGGCTCTCGTTAGGCGGCTGGATCAAGGGCCTGATACAAAAAGCGGTACTTCTTGACACGGCGCGTATTGTTAGGAGGTTCCTCTCTCTGAGGCCCTGACCACCGGTAGCTTGGAACCTGTTCCCGATGCCGATGGGCTAAGATTTTATATATTTTTAAATGTTTTTATTTTATATCTAAAAATGTATATGATATGTTGTTAGTATATGAATAAAGGAAATAATAAGCATTCAATTGAGTAAAGAACTTTCAGTGGTATCATGGTGACATTGCAATGATTCTAAGGCGAATATTGAAGAAAGTGCAAAGAGAAAAGAGAATTATACATATTAGGTATAAACTCAGACCTTTTTCCCAGGCCAGACAGAAACAGATCGCCACATGCTACGATCCTTACATACTGCTTTCACTTCGTTTATGTTCATATATCTTGTCATAAACGCGCGCCGGTTGTAAGTACTACGCACCTAAAGATATTATGAGTAAGGATCGGATATTCGGATGTATATTTACCTAAAGTGAATTTATAGCTATCAAAGTATGGAAGTGGCTTCGTAAAATATATAAAAAAAAACAGGAGCACCGGGAATGCATAACTATAAGAGACTTCTTAAAATGAAATGAAAAAAAAATTCTTGGATTGCATAATTTTTTAAAATTAATGTTTAACCCCCGATGCAAATATTTGTGTATGAAGAGTGTATGCAGAGGAGTGGTGTGTGTTGGATAAACCAAAAAAAAAACATCTTAAATTAAAATAATTTTCCCGGAACCGCGGGATTATACAAAAGCGCGTTCCATACTAGCCAACATCTCAAGTTTATGTGAATATGCATCCGAATATCCGATCTCTAATTATGACCCATTGAAATCTAATTACTGCCTCGTTGGTCTAGTGGGCGCAAGCGTAACTGCTGAGCGTGAGGTCCTGAGTTCGATCCCCGGGTCGGACAAAGTGTTATTGGGTTTTTCCGTGTGGAATTTCTAAGTAGCAGCCCGGAGTCAGGATTTGTGCCCGGTTGATGACAATAGACTCGCCCCCTATTATATGGGACTTAAACATAACGGCAAAATGTGGGTGTACACATTCTATGGGAGTGTATACGTAATGAAGCTTACAGATTTATGCATTAGGGTGTAGCTAGAGAAATGGATATTGGTCTTTGCAATAGTATCTTAGCAAAACCTTTTATATTGAAATAAACAATTTTTAATTTAATTAAATTAATATTTAATTTAATTTAATTTAAAACCTATGTCAGGCAAGGCCAAAATTCTTTATAAATTAGCAGAACTAGGTCTTACTAAGCAATAACCCCATTTACTATGTATTTGTTTTTTGTTATTTTGTCTTACAGAGCGATGTGGTCGCTCAGCGACAAAGACCATAATAAATAAATAAAAAAATAAAAAGTGGGTGTACTATACACCTCTGCCTTACCCTTAGGAGAATACAGGCGTGATGTTATGTTATGAAATCTAATTAAACTATCAATCACCGTAATTAATTAATTATAGACGCAATAGATAAGACAATTAAGTGTCGTCCTGAGACGACAGGTGGTACGCAACCGGTTAAGGCATTTTTACGGGCTCTTGGTTTAAGATGATATTAAATATTATTATATAATCCTCGGTCCTATTTACATAAACATCTTCCAACTTCCTTACAGCTAATCCTAAATGTCTGTTATTTACATCCACTTGATAGCAGTTATCTTGTACTAATCCTATGGTTTACGACGACAACAGACCAGTTAACTCGGTCCTTGGTTTGCTGGCACACAAAATACTCATATATATTAATGTAAGTTCTCATACAATTTTAAAATTGTTTAACACAATATCTGAAGATTCTTTGATGTTGATAAAATTAATGGCATATAACATTAATCTTCTTTAAAAACGTTCAAAGAACTGCTAAAAGTAAAGTAAACTGTTACAGCCGCTGCGAGTGCGTCGTAATTCATGCTGAGCTGCTGAACTAGTGCAATGGCCTGGACTCCATCATCGTAAACATACACACAAACTATTTTAGATGTATTTATAATACATTTATTGAACACAGTGATGTAGTGTCGGATCAGTGGTAAAGAGGTCAATACCCAATAAATACTCCAGCTATAGCAATGTTCACAATCGCGCATCTTTCGGCGCGCGCGCCGGCGCCAACTGATGACGCATGCGCACAAGTGCCACCACCACACAACTTGTACTATGTTATTTATCAGTTTAATTATTCAGAACGGAAATGCTAACCATAAATCAAAGATCGATTAAAATTGAATCATTCACACGTTACTAAACTACATTTATTTTTAAACAAGTTTGTACAAATATCGTTGACGACTAGTTTTGTTATTTCCGTTCCGTTTTCGACGTAAATTTTGTTTATTTATAGTTATTACCCCAATATAAATATCAACGAGAGGTGATATGGTAAAATTATTAACGTTCAAGTCATTCTTCACTTCTTGAGTCGCAGTCGCAGCGGACGTTTTGAGACGTTAATTAACGGACGTTTTGACGGTTATTATATAAAACAAAAAAAAACTCCACTGATGAATGATGTGAAAGTTTATAATTGTCCACATACATTGTTATTTTACACGATCATTTGCTATGACAGTTCTCATATTAACTGGCTATATTAAATTCTCGACGTCTTTAACTGCAGAAAGTTATTTAAATGCAAGTAAGTGTAGGTACATAAAGACGTTTTCGAGAATAAAATTACAGATAGTGATCTGTCGGCGTTCATTATTACAAGCTATGTGTACAGTCGCGGACTTGAAATATTTACCATCCTAAAGTCTATAATTGCTTGCACATTACTTTTTCATAAGGTCGCTCGGTTCACAAAGAATTGACAGGGCAAAGATATTTTTTTCTTAATTAACATAAAAAGGTTAATTTAAAGAGGATACTGGGTAGTAAAATAAATCAAACTTTTTAGTAAATTCAATCAAGTTCGCTCTATACATCTTTTGACTAGTCACACATACCTAAAAAGGAATAACATCAAAAAATGGTTAATAGCCTTTTTGCTAGAATCGACGCTTCACAATAAACTTAAAAACGAATACTTCTGTAAGTTGACATGACATCTTGAATCTCAGACCAAATAAAAAACCAAGACAGAAGCTGCGAACAATACAGTGAGGCATGCCAAAACTACACCTCCGCTCTGTGCATACACGCACACACGCATACATTTACAACATTTTTCAATCAACCTATAATCAAACTACACCTCACTAAGTGCACACATATTTACGAAACCGGCCTCACGTCACTGTTGACAGCGCTCTGTCTTGGTTTTTTATTTGGTCTGAGTCTTGAACCTTATTGCGCACAGTGTGAGAAGGAATCGAATTTGAAATCTGATAAACATTTCGAGTCCGCCGCTGTACCTCCAGCCGGACGCATAAAGCCGCTAGGACAAAACCGCGGAAGTCGGCGGCACTCGTTGAGATCTGAATGGCCTCGCCGGTGCATAGGTGATGCTGGGATGCGCTTACAGCGGACATGAGGTCACTGACCTTACTGTGAGGTACTCTCTCGGCACACCGGGGCATCGATGTAATAGGCCCTGTTCAACGATCAAAGATACAACGCGTTCGATCGAAGGGATTAATGCAAAGGCACACAGTAGAATAATTACGAGGGGCTACATCAAGTACGAATTTCTATTCGTACTTGATGCTTCACTTTTAAATATAGGGTAATTTTAAATTATCTAGCAAATCTTCACAGGGTTACTAGGTTTTGTAAGAAGAACACAGCGTAGACGACGCTTACCACCGAATTCTGAAAGGCTGATCAATGCAAGAAGTTAGTAACCAGCTGTCAAATCTTAAGTTATACAATGTACATAACGTGATTGGTTGATAGTATTTTGGTCCACACTCATTGACAAAAGATTTGAAAATGGATTAAATTGCCTATTATAAGTACTAGGTTAGCGGTAAAGGGGGTACTAATAAAGCAAGCCACTTAAAGAATCACTGATGACTGTTTTAAAGCAAGTATTAAAATTTCAAAATTCGATCATTTTTATTTCCATGCACAATGGTTTTTATTTTAGTTTTTTTTTAAATTCTTTATCCCTAACTTAGTTACGAATTCAGAAAACGGAGTTTCTAATCCGTGACCCTAAATATAACCTAAAATGTACTTAAACACAGCTGATGATAGCTGAGAATAGATAGATTTTAGCGTATTTTGGGGAAAGTTGTAGAACAAAAGTCATTTATTATTATGGGTTTTTTAACACTCTTTCGGATTAGTACCCCTTTCCGACTAACCTTGTATAAAAGCCTAATCAGCCTTTCAGAAACCGGGGGCGGCTATGCCACGAACAACGCAGCGTTGTACTAGACTGTTTGGCTCGTACAGCGATGTACGAAGACACTAATTAATGAGCCTCGCACCTGGTCTCCACACATGCACACTATGAATGCGATGGTCGGACAAAGCCCCGGAAGTGGCCTGCTCTGAGAAGAGTTGTATTGGCTCGTATCGCATTGCATAGGTAATGCGCTTACGATATCCGCTGTCTTCACCCGCCGAGCGGTCACCGACCCAGGCCGGACTCACATAGACTTGATACTTGAAGCCGTAATGTGATATGTAAACATACAGCACCTTGTGTGGCAAGTATCAAATTAATGAGGTCAAATACATAGAAGTACTGTGATCTGCAAATGGTGCTCTATCTATATTTACTGCCATAGATTTTGGTTTTGATGTATCGTCACTGACCTGAAGGGTCCACGTTAAATGCAGACAAGCTGATAGCTATTCTTCGGACACATTACCAACAATAGATTTTTACAGAAGCAGCAATAGCCTTGCTCGATCTGCATTCTAATTGCGCAACACACTCTTAATCGCTTTGGTTTTGATTTTGACACACAAAAGTTTCCATAACAACGTATGTAATAACACGTTCAGTGCCGGGTGCCCCCTCCAGGAGGGCTCCCTGTAGTCGCATTCACCATGCCGGGTCATGGAGAGCTCATTTTAGATGCAGGTTTTTCTTGGAAAATTCACTGTCATGAAACAAGCATTTTAGGACGTAGTAGCGGATTTTTCAAGGTTTTTTACCTAATGCCAGGAACTTTCCTCGAGGGTTCACTCTTAGCGCAAACGTAATGCCGAGGACCCTCCTGGAAGGTCCACTAGCAATTTATTTGGCGGGATGGCATATGAGCTCTATGAAAAGTGTGGTGGACTCGAATGTGTTAACAATCCGAGTTCTCTACAACTATGTACCACGTAATGAATATTGTTTTTGACACATCAACTGCCATGATTGGTTACTTACACAATTGCCCTGCTAATCTCATCATTAGTTACCATTCCAGTGATCATCAATAAACCAGCATGGTTAATCAGCTCAAACAAAGCAAAAACATCAACCCAAAACTGGTCCATTGTTTTAAAATGAAGGCAATAAAACGATATCACTTTTCTTTGACTTACTTTCTAAGTGACGTCACACTACTTTATGGTCTATTGTTCGTCGACCTATTGAATTCCTGACAGGTAACGATAATAAAACTGTCTGGCAACAACAATAACAGAATCAGATTAAACGAATATTACAAGCTAATAATAACATAAGAGCTATTGAGTAATATTCATTGTGGACCGATCGTTGGGCTTTACAGGAACCTTCTCCTATTTTGAAGTTGGTATAAATGAAAGGACGCTGTACGCTGTATTCAGCTTAGGCCTGTCGCGACGTCCCACCGCCCGCCGGTCACGATCCACCGAACTCTCCCGTCGTAAAGCCGGTCGTCTCTTCAGACTCCGCAGTCAAATCGATAATTCAGCCCTCATCAAGTTGTCCCCCCCCCCCCCCCCAAGCCCCCGTCAGCAACGCCCTAGCTAAAGTCCGAGTCCCACTAAGGGTCGACCTTAGTACTGTTGTTGCAGGTAGTCATGATGTTAGTGTAGTATAAGTAGTTAGCTTAGGTTAAGTATTTTACTTCCCCACCATTGGCTGGAGACCCTTCAGGTCTCGCCAATAACTGCCCGGTAGCGTAGAAGGGGTCCCCAAGGACCATCTACAGCAGTCCAATAGAAAAAAAAGTATTCAGCTTATTACACGGAACGACGCATGACAGACATGTGAAGAGTACCTTGTGAAAGAGTTTGTCCCAGGAAGATTACCATGTCGCTACCTATTTTTGCCATCAAGCAGCATTGTTATATTCCGGTTTGAAAGATATGGGTATCGATGACATTACTGGCACCTGAGACTATCCGACTATGTCTCTAGGTTTGACAACACATCAGCAATCCTCTTGAGGTTGTAGGTACTAGAGCGACGGTAACCACTTCTCATCAGGTAGGAATGGCAGCGAACCGTTACACAAATAAGGTAAATTGATGATCTTTAGGCTCTCCCTCACCGGGAGCATTCGCGTGTAATGTAACAAAGCAAGATTAAATTTTGAGCATTACTACTTGGCGATAATAAACATAACATTGGCGGTAACAGTATACAGGTTGCATAAGGAATCACACTTTGTAACTTCCTTGTCAACTCTAACGTCACGTCACTCACAACGAGAATGGGTTAATTATCCTTAGCAACCGAAGAGGACAAGAATGTCTACGATTTATTTTAAGAGTTTGTGTAGTTCTAACAGAAGGGTTCCGGGCTAACTGTGAATCCATTACGAGAGCCCTATGTATGACTTACTTACATACTACTTCTTTGGCTCAGCAACCGAACGACGATCTTGGCCTCCGCCACCAAAAGTAGCCAACCCGCTTTGTACTATTTCTCTGTTCATTTAAGTTCCCCTCCTCTTAGGTCTCCTTGTAACTCATCATTACCGGCACCTGGAACATCCCCGGTTATATTTTGGCTTATTAGTTACTTACATTAATGTAATGTGGTTTATGTGAGTGCGGTCTATCTGATTTGCGTTCCTCGGAGCCGGTCGACTGGTCTGCCGGCCCTGCGTGCACTTCCGCGTACAACTGTAAGCTATCGATGCAAATAAGGTACATCGCGCGTAATGATACACATCACTGACTCTGTTACTTTAATACAACAGTAATGCATATGGAATTATGTTGATTTGGTTATGATCTGTATGCATTACTGACATGAAACATATTGGTTCTGCTTGAAGTCAAAACAAAAAGATCTCGTGTTCTCGTGTTATTATGTTGATGATTGTTACAGATTATTATGAGGTATAATTGGGAATTTTAACAATCGTCGATCCATGCCATTTTCCCGACAAAAGTCTAAAACCCAGTACCATTTCACCCGACTTGTATATTATACCGATACCGAAGACCTCGACACCCGAGACGATGCACCCACGGCTTCTACAGTAAAACAAATGAGGCACGCTCTTTATTATACCTAAGTGGAATCAGGCATGGACGCAAAACCAAGCGGTCGACGGGTCAACATCTCATGAGCCTGAGGATGCCCCGTGGAGGGGCGAAACACGTGTCATATTGATTCGGTTGCATGTTGCATTATTTTTTCACTCCTTCTGCATGTGCATATATTTGTGAGCGATAGGGTGGTGCTGCATACTGCATCCAAACTAGTGAACTGGTTTGGAATTAAAGCTAGATATTGTATTTGCATATTTTGACGCTCTTTATTTACTAGATAAACTAATCGTTAAAAAAAAGCACCACGAATCTGCTACTATGAAAGAAGTGGAACCCTTCATTATGTCTTATTTTATTTGTATAGGACTAGAAGGATAAACTGTTATAAACTGGGAGACCTAGAAACAAAAGAAGAACGTAGCATTTCTTCTTTTGTTTCTAGATCTGCAAGAAAATTAAAACAATTAATCAGCAATTAGCTCACTTATCCGACTGACTGGTCATTGATATACCTACGTACCCGTGAAGTATTACCAGTAAACATACTGACTCATTATTACACCAATAGCACTAAACATTGAGTACAAAGCAAAGACAAAGGAATCAACCGACAAATTATTTAATAGTGAGCCAGCCTCCGAATGACCTCACATTTTATATTATAGCTAGTATTAAAATAATTAGCTGCTAGTTAGGCATGCTGAGTATCTGACCTGAATGTGTCAAAGACGCATATTATACCAATATAGAACTACAGATAGTACCTATCTACTAATAAAGACAGCTTGTAGATTCTCTAAATATGGACCTCGCATAAAGATCGCTACATCTAAAGATGTTTACATATTCATAGCGCATTACAAATTAACTGGTAATTGCACTATGAAGGTATCTGTTGCTACTCATACATCTTACCATAAACAGCCCTTAAAGATCAAATACTTAAGATTAACAACCGTTAACCTAACAATCCCTACTAATATTATAAATGCGAAAGTAACTCTGTCTGTCTGTGACACTTTCGCACCTAAACCGCTGAACCGATTTTGATGAAACTTGGTACAGAGATAGTCTGGAACCTGGAGAAGGACATAGACTACTTTTATCCCGAAAAATAGAGAATACGCGACGGACGACGCCGCGAGCGACCTCTAGTTTTGCATATTTTTCGAGTAGGTAACCGGTTGTTTAACCAGAGAATTTAATTATCTTTTACAACAGAAAGTTCATTCTCTTAACCTAGCGCAATCACAAATTCCCATAATTCATTCAGATGTGTATGCAGAAACTGGTATTCCAAACATATTACATCAGAGCTGTTTATTATTGTATGTTGTCGGAAGCCTTGTTGTCACATGCTCATAACTCGTAGCCGGTTCCTCATCGTTCATCACGCGACCAAAGGGTACGCGGAAGAGACACAGAGTAAATATTGTGAATCTGCCTGATTTATTGTCTGATGAGCGGATGGGCCCACGCGTGTGTTGTCACACTGAATTGTTAGTAATTGCTACACTATGTGAGGACTAGTGTTGTTAATATTCTCATTTTGTTAAGTCACAGGTTTTACCGGGAGGCCTCTATAAAGTTACAAATAGACAAAGAACATGAGTTCTCTTGGTTGTATTAAGGGAAGGAAGAGAAAAGATGACTTAAATATAAGAGAATTCTCGTTGTTGACATCATTCTGCGAAAAAATAGGACCCAAAAAAATATTGTTTTTTAAAAATTAAAAAATTGTCAATGTAAAAATGTTTTTTTTTTGGATATTAATTGTGCATCATTATTTTTTATTCATCGATCTTTGTTTCTTTTAAAATCTCCGTCTTACGTACTTATGTTTAATTAATAAAATAATTAAAAGTCGATGACATTATCGAAGGAATACCGAATATTCCGTGCATTAGTTCAATCTTTCTATCGTCACACATAAGTACGTGACTTCTTGTGGTTTCAACACTTTCTACATTATCATGTCAAATAAAAATCTGTTAAGTCACATATTTTCTCGATAAACATACATAATATAATCTCGATATTTATCGATGTATGCGTCCTAGTTAAACTCAAACTCAAACTCAAAACTCGTTTATTCAAAGTAGACTAGTATTACTTAGTTCTTTTTGAACGTCACATTTTGGTAGTTACATTTGACTGCACCCCCAAAGCTCCCACCCTTCACCGCTTCCTAGTGTTTATGCTGTGAAGAAGAAACGGCGCAACAAACTCCCCAGCAACACAGTTCAGTCTGTCAAGTGAATAATTAAATGAGTCTATACACAAAAAAGTAAAATATTAATTACATTGATTAAATTATGCAAGTTGATGATGGTAAACAAAATATTTACCTAGAACAATTCTGGATGAATTGAAAACAAAAGTAAAAGTATCTAAATATAGATAATTCAACATAACATAAACATACAATTATATACCTACACTCAATATATATAGACTCTATATATTCCAATACATTATTATTACTACAGTTAATGTGAGAATAATGTAGGTCAATGTCAGTAGTACAAGAATAACAATGAGAAATTGCCTTAATGTTGTCATAGCATGTAAGAGCTGACCAGTCCCGACAGACAGCACCCGTTCACGAGCATGACGAGCGCATCAGCATCGCTTAACTCAACCATATTGTAGGGAACTTAACAACCCAATACACACCGCCACCGTCAGCAGGACATTTTAGTGAGCATGACAGCCTCAACTGCCAGACAACAGTCAGGTTTATGTAGGAATACACAAAAAAAAACATACTAAGCATGACAATAATGGCTACATGATACTCACATTTTACATTTTGTAATTATTACAATTGTTAATAGCTTGATGCCATGGGCATTACTAAAAAGAAAACTGATACTACCTATATCAGAATCAAAGAATAAAAGATATATAAAATTATAATACAATATATAATGAGTAGGTAAAAAAAAAAAAGATACCTACAGTTAGATGTTAAAAATTAAAAATTTAAGGACCTACGCATGAAGGATTAAACAGACAATTAAGGAGTGCCAGTGGGTCGCAGTGTGCAGTTGGGAATCGTATTCCAGACATTTTTATCTTCAATGTACTGGTTTATATTGTAATATGCTCTTGACATTAAGACACGCTTTACCAAAGACTTGAATTTCATATAAGGCAATTCAGTAATACAAGATGGAATTTTATTATAGAACCTAATACTATTCCCCAAAAAAGACTTACTAGTCTTGCAAAGTCTAAAACCAGGAACTACAAGTTTATGCTTATTTCGAGTATTCAAGCTGTGTGTATCACTTTTCTTACTGTAACTCGCTATGTTTTTACGGACGTACAGGATATTTTGGTAAATGTACAAAGATGGTAAAGTAAGTATATTGATCTCCTTAAATCGTTCACGAAGAGACTCTCGAGAGCTTAAGTTATAAATAGCTCGGACTGCTCTTTTTTGCAATATGAAAAGTGTCTCGACATCAGCAGCTGACCCCCACAGTAAAATGCCGTAAGACATAATACTGTGAAAGTACGCAAAATACACCATCCTAGCCGTAGTCACATCAGTAAGCTGTCTTATTCTCCTAACAGCAAAAGCGGCAGAACTGAGTTTACCCGCAGTAGCCTCTATATGAGGCCCCCATTGTAGTTTAGGGTCTATTGTAATCCCTAAAAAGACTGTTGAGGGAACAAGATCTAACCTTTTCCCGCCCAGACTTACATTTGCGTTAATAGGAGCTACATTTGGTAATGAAAATTTAATGCATTTGGTTTTCTTAGCATTTAAAAGAAGATTGTTGGCAGAAAACCAATTCGAGATTGAATTTAGTGTGTTATTAGGTTCTATAAGATCCCTGTCCTTTCTATTTACTTTAAATATTAATGATGTATCATCAGCGAAAAGAACTATATTTGACAGATTATTGTCTTTCATCATAAATGGAAGGTCATTAATATATACTAGAAACAAGAATGGGCCAAGAATTGATCCTTGGGGTACTCCAATTCTGACTCGCGAGCCTGTAGAGATGACATTATCAACAGCCACCCTTTGTTCCCGATTTGACAAATAGGAAGTCACAAGATCGATGGATCTACCTCGGATTCCGTAGTACTGCAGTTTCAGGGTAAGTGTGCGGTGATCCACACAGTCAAATGCCTTAGAAAGGTCACAGAACACACCCAGAGCATCCTGTTCCCCCTCCCAGGCCCCTAATATGGTTTTAATTAGAGTGGATCCAGCATCCTCCGTAGATCGTCCTCTTGTGAAGCCAAACTGTTTGTCGTGTAATATTCTATGTGTGTTAAAATGTGTAAGCATTTGATTTAAAATTAGCTTTTCAAAAATTTTGCTTAAGGCTGGTAGTATGGATATCGGTCTATAGTTAGACGCGTTATTTGAGCAACCTGCTTTGAAAATGGGTATGATTTTACTGGTTTTCATGAGATCGGGAAATATGCCGTCAATAATACAAGAGTTAAAGATCTCTGCCAGCATTGGGGCGATCTTAGTAATTATTGCCGCCACGGCTTTCGTTGACAAACCCCAAAGGTCTTCTGTTTTTTTTATTGTAATAGTTTTAAAAGTTTTTAATATGTCAGTGTGGGTTACAAATTCGAACTTGAAGTTAGGTACTCGTAAATCTACATTTTCTTTCAAAAAATGTTCTGCTGCTACTGGTGACGATGGAAGATATTTTGTAGTCTCTAAAGGAATATTAATAAAGAAATTATCTAAGAAATTAGCGACTACAGTCCTGTCTGAAACCAGTTCGTCATTAATTTTTAAACTAATAGTGTTGTCACTAAACCCACGATTGCCAGTTTCAGTATTTATTATTTTCCACGTGGCTTTTATTTTATTATCCGATTTCTTTATTTGATCACTAATGTAAGTAGCTTTTGCCTGTATACAAACTTTTTTGAAAAGTTTAGAGTAATTCCTAACATAATCATGAAAGTCTACATTGGGTGTATACGATTTTTTATCATATAATTCGTATAAGACATTCCTACTTCGTCTTATACCCTTTGTTGCCCAGGTACTAAATCTAATTTTATTTGTTATAGTAACATTTTTTATTTTACACGCCTTTTGAAATTCATTATTTATGGCGTTAAATAATGTGACATACATTTCATTGGGGTTGTCCGGATATGATTTGATTGTATTTAATTCATATTCTAAATTTTTACTAAACTCTTCTAGACATTTAATTGTTAGAGGCCTACATTTAATTATTTTTTTATTTTTGATTGCATGGCCATTCAATTTCACTAACTGACATTTATGGTCAGAACGGATTCCACTAATGAGGCACTTGTCTAGTATTTTAAAGTTTGTTACAACATTATCAATACAGGTGGCTGAAGTAGGTGTCACTCTAGTCGGCTCAGCGAACATACACTTCAAGTTAAATGATTTAAATAAGGATAAGAAGTTATGTTTATCAGTCGTGTCTAGTAGAATGTCGACATTAAAATCTCCACATACTAATAATTTCTTGTTTATTTTTATTTTACGAAGAGCATCTTCCATTGTTAGTAAAAATTGGGAGGTACTTGACGATGGAGGCCTATAAACACATAAAATAACATATCCTTCCGTTTCTGCACACGCAAGCTCACATACTCGTTCAACAGAGAGATTACAGATATCTAAACGCTGTTTATACTTTAAGTGATTTCTTATTAAAATTAAAGTCCCCCCACCCACAGCTGATACTCTATTGAACGAACTGGCCATCTTAAAATTTGCTACACTAAACGACATTGTATTAGCTTTCAGCCACGTCTCTGTAAAGCATAAAATATCTACATTATAATTTTCAGCAAATAACTCAACATCTAAAATTTTGCCGGAGAAGCGGTTTATGTTCTGATGTGTCAATATTAAATAATGACTATCGCTCTCTGTTGTCGGACAACTTAGTTTAAATTATTATGCTGAGTGACCACATCATCGTTAGTACTAATACTAACTATACTGGACATAGAGGCAAACTTCGTCATACTATTTATGACTGTGTTAAAATTAAATACCAACAACATAGCAATATGTTGCCTAAGTTTCCTAGGGAGATAAACAGAATCCCCGTTCAGTTTAAGTTTACCAACAAAAGCATTGGTGTCAAAAAACATAAACTTGTCACTATGGTGACTTACTAAAAAGTGCATATGCATATTTAGCGCGTGAATGTATTTATTTTGTCTGTCTGACAAATGCTCAAGATATGGAAATGCACAAAGTATTATTTTGTTACATTGTAAATTTAACATTAAGGCAACACTATCGGTGATGTCTTTCTTTTTTACATTTAAACTACTTCCTATAAGTAAAGCTACATTTGTATCAGAGTTGAATGTATTTGAAGAGAGTGATGTTATTATTTGCCTGTAAGA
Source organism: Amphipyra tragopoginis (assembly GCA_905220435.1). NCBI lineage: Eukaryota > Metazoa > Arthropoda > Insecta > Lepidoptera > Noctuidae > Amphipyra > Amphipyra tragopoginis. The sequence continues at coordinate 28,006,688 of HG992004.1, forward strand.
TGACCCAGGCATACAATTATTTTGAGAGGAATGCTCCAGGCTGTTGCTTAGCAATTCCCCAAAGCCTTTGCCTATGCTATCTGAGTACATAATAGTATTGTGATTCTGACAGATATTAGTCCTACTTATGCTATAATTGATGTCAACTGTCTGGGATAAGTTCAAAGATTCATTGCCACAGACATTCCCAGCCTGAGGTGGGTCCTCCAACATCACAGGTGGGGATCTATCACATTGTGGCTTGCTCATACACTTACATAGGTTACTTTTATTCAATGAATCTGTTCTGTCTGCATTATGTGTACACATGTCGACTAATTTGTTTGCAGCAAGGATATGTTCCCCAATTTGCTTTTGTGAGGACACATATTTATTGTAGACGGAGCTAAGCGACTCTTCTAAGGTATTAATGTCAGATTGTAAACGCTGAGTGTCTATTTTGTATATATTTTTACAGTCCTCTATTTTAACTTGATAGTTTTTTAGTTTATTTATTAATGTAATACGTTCTTTTCTTAACTCAACATTTTTACAGAAGTGCTTTTGTTTCTTTTTTAAGTTACAGCATTTCTTTATAATTTTATTAATTTTAATATATTTTTTAATTTTATTGTGACTAGTCTTATTCATAAATTTATGATTCACCAAAGAATCATGTTCTGTAAGATCTATGGTCACTAAAGGCTGATTTGACATAAGGTCGGAGCTGGGACCAACTAACTCACAGAATAAGTTTTGGGTAGCAACAGACTGCATGCATTCCTTTTCATTCCGTAAGTTTAATATTTCTAAATTTGCACAAACTAACTCATCCTCTAGGTCTCTAACTTTACACAATGTCTCCTCATATAAATCACTACATTGATTAAAACCGTCCGTCACCACCTGGAATTTGTCCCGTTCATCAACAACGTCCAAGTATTGCTGATGTAAGTCTGCTAACTCCCTTTTCAGGCTTGTGTTTTTGTCAACAATTAACTTAACTTCCTCCTCACTTTCCTCTCTCTCCTGTAGGAGTTGTTGACATTGGGTGTGCGAAGCTTTTAATTGTTTGAGGGCTGCATTCAACTTATGCTCCATGTCTAGGGCAGTAGCCTTACGGGTCATCATAGGCATGTTGTGAGGACTGGTTACTGAAAGTGGAAATATAGAAAAAGTGAGAACAATAAAAATTCTAGTAGAGAAAACAGATGAAAATGGGAAAAAAATGAAATAAGAAGGGTTCAAAATAACTATGTATATCAGTTAATAATATGGGGGGCTTATGAATAGAAAAGAAAATGAAAATTATTCTGAAATCATATTATTATGACTTATTGAGGGTACCTAAATTGTCAAGACTAAAATTATACTGTTGATTAATTCTTAGTGCAAAGCAATATCAATACTAGTTACACAGAACAATATTGATTTTCACCACACCTATTAAATCAAAAAGGAAGTCTTTGTTAATTGATATTTTATAAACTTCGATTTCCACCTACTTGTCATAAAGTGTTAAAAAATTATTAATTGTGCCTGCACTGTGAGTAAACTCTGTATGTATTTTTAACAGGGTTGTATTACAGGGCCTAAATGAGTGTTGATGAATATAATAAAAGACATTTAATAATAAACAATACTCCCTGCTTTAGTCCAAAGTTCAATCAGCTGTTGAGAGGTTACCGGCTACGGTGAGTAACCAAACACTGTGTTCTACTGCAGATAATCAAAGGAAAACAATAGTCCTGGAGATTTATAATGTCTTGATAGATTTTATCACAAGATTACTGGATTTAAACACTTAATTACAATAATATAAATTTTTAAAATACGAAGCTAATATTTGACATGTGACTTGAACAGTGTTGCCAGTCCGATCGTCTAGTTAGAACGTAGGTACACACGTAGTACGCGAGCAGATCGCTCATAATCGCTGAGTCATGCACGTATGAACGCTGGACGGGTTTCACAAATCGACAGTTTTATCGAAACGATGGTAGAATGAATATACATGTTTTTACGAACCTTGCGACTTAGCTGGAAGACCGATTTATTAGATTTATGTATCTACGCTAAAATAGATTTCTATAGATATGATTTAGTTTTGTGATCTTTTTTTATCCACGATCGTAGCATGTTCACTATTAATGTAGTATTTTTGATATTTGTGTATATTTTTGTAATCCTAACTAATATTATAAATGCGAAAGTAAGTTTGTTTGTTTGTTACCTTTTCACGCCTAAACCACAGAACCAATCATCCTGAAATTTTGCATATACGTTGTCAGGTGTACAGAAACGGACATAGGGTACTTTTCATCCCGAAAAGAAGTACTGTTCCCGAGGAAAACAACAATGATGATAATAGATGGTGCCACGTGTCTTTCGAATCATGATTGAATTATATTAGGTATTATAGAATGTAGTAGTGTGTTAAGAGTTTTTTTAACGCGAACGAAAGCCGCGGGCTAAAGCTAGTTATGTATAAACTAAACTTATTCTTATGGCTTATTAAAACGCTGCCCTATTCCTTTGCTCTACAGTCGTCTTAAATATTCAGTTTGAGATTCCTAAAAAACAATTAAAGCCGCAATAAAGTCATTGAGTCGTGAAAAACCCATAAACTTTTAATTGCCTTTCATTTGGTAAATAACTAACTTTAAGTATAAAGTATTGACGATATGTTTGGTGCAGTGGCTGAGCGATTGGCTTCTGCGCTACGGGTCGTGGGTTCGATTCCCGCACGGAACAAATATTTGTATGGCCTACAGATACTTGTTCCGGGTCTGGGTGTTTGTGCATGTCAAGATTTGTGTCTGTAAACGCACCCACGATACAAGAGAAATCTTAGAGCAGGGCAATGTTTAAACAAAAAGAAATTGATTGTTGCGTTATCTTATTTTGTTTAAACTATACTTGGGAGCAAATAAATCGAGCCACTTCAATTTTTCACGTAGGTATAATTGTTATTATTTTTAACCGACTTCAAAAAGGAGGAGGTTCTCAATTCAATTCGTCTGAATGTTCTTTTTTTTTTTTGTTTGTTTGTTACGCGATTTCTCCGCCATTTATGAATCGATTTTGATGATTCTTTTTTTGTTTGATAGGCCATACTTCAGAGGTGGTCCCATATAAATTTTATTGAAATTGATTCAGCACTTTTTGAAAAAATCAACAAAAACAAAAAAAATACACAAATCGTATGTAGACGACGTTCTAGTTGTAGTGCTGGTCCGAGAATTTGTACACTATTGTAATTGTAATTTGTGGCACTAAAAAGTATGAAATAAAAAAACTTTAAAAAAGTAAAAACCGACTTCAAAAAAAACTAAACGGAGTAAAATAATTATCATTTAATAAAACTACCAGTTTCAGAAGTCGGTGCATTCAATTTGTTTCAGCGTAGAACACCGACTTCTGAAACTGGTAGTTTTATTAAATGATAATTATTTTACTCCGTTTAGTTTTTTTTGAAGTCGGTTTTTACTTTTTTAAAGTTTTTTTGGTATTATGGAACAGATCCAGTCTAAACATATATCGCCTTAAAGGTTATTTGATAACCTTTACAGTGAGGGTAGATTTTTGTATTTTGAATTATATAATTCATGAAACCAAACTAATAACCAAGACACGTGAAAAAAGAGTGGCTCGATTTCTTTGCTCCCAAGTGTCTATTTTCCACAGTTTTCTTCTATTCAGATAAACACAAAATATCTACAAACATACTGGGAAACTAGATGCCTACCTAACATACTTTGGGAAAGGCTAAGATAAACTAGCAAAGATACCTAGTTCTTATTTACATAGGAAAATGGATATAGCAACAGAACCTCGCCGAGGGCAGCGGCCGTTAAGACCGCTTCTTATTAAGTATACATACTTATCTTTATAAAAAGACAAACAAAGCTTTACGACGTCACTCAATATTCCTTTTTTACGTCCGGCAGCTATATCGTAACCTTTTTACTGTACAGATCTACATATTTACGAACTAAGTAAACAAACAAGTCTTTATACGAAGACTTGAATAGCTTCTATAAACTAGTGAATTTTATAACAGACAAACAATTAACAATCTTCTTGAAAAATTAACCTTTCTAGTGGTATCTTCAAAAACTATGAAGTGTGTGGCGGTTTTCGAGGTTCAAAAAAGTAAATAACACAATTAACAACGAAAACATGTAAAATGTAGGTAAATGTTTTCTTTTCATTTCATTTTCATGACAAAATAAGCACAAAGCTTACACTTGGGTACTAAAAACGTGCGTGTTCCGGAGAAACGTTAAAATTTAATTACATTCTCAAAAATAAAACATCATAATTCACACAGAACTCATGTAAAATTGTAGATGGTAGATGTAGTAATTAGTACTACGATACAAACAAAGCTTCTGCCTTTAAAAAAAGTTGCTGTAAATGAAAACTATTTATCATCTAAACAGTTTTATGCAAGTTGTAAATTATGAATACTTTTGGCCAAAAGGTTTGTTAACATTGTCTGCAAATTCTATTGCCAATTATATAAATCAGTAGCAAACTATAAATATCTCAATCAGATCTTTGTTATCATTCTCACAATAACAGTTCTAGAATAATTATAGTCTTGGAGCCGCGTGCGCGCGGGCACGTAGTTGTAATGATACCATACTTGTACTGGAACTACTAGTGTATGTGTAATGACCCTTTGTACTAGTACTACCTCGCCCAGTAAGGAGGCTTGCACTCATCGCAATCATGAACAGCGCTAGAGTCGAATCATTGACTCGAAGATATATCGTTGACGTAATAAGGCACGAATAATATCGCAGCGTCATCAGTACTAATTGTAAAATCCGGCTACACTCTCAATCTTATTTGCACAATTTCTAATTTGTACAAGTAAACATGTTATACCACGTAGTACTACGCTGCATGTACCTGAGGCTTAAGATGTTGACGTGTTGATTGTCCGATTAGTCGTCATTATTTAGCTGGTGAACTATGTAATACAAGGTTAGTAGGAAAGGGGGAACTAATCCGCAATCCACTTAATTAAAGCAAGTATTAAAATTTCAAAATTCGATCATTTTTATTTCCATGTAAAATTATTAGTATTTTAGTTTTTTTTTCAAAAATTCTTCGTCCCTGTTTCAGTTACGAATTCAGAAAATGGGGCTTCTAACTCGTGAAACCCAAATATAACTTAAAATGTAAACATAGCTGGGGATAGATAGATTTTAGCGTATTTTTTTATGAAATCTTTGAACAGCACTTTTTGATAAATTATTGACTTTTGGGGAAAGTTGTAGAACAAAAATTCACCACATCTACTAAAATCCATTGTAAAGATCCATTGATGGATCTTTTTGCACGTTTATGTCCACTTTAATCCCTTGACCAGGATTATTATTCATTATTACGGGTACGGGAAACGGTGTTAAAGTACACCGTTTCGGATTATTACTCCCTTTCCGACTAACCTTGTATATTGAACCCGTTTCGTAAACTGCTACATTATGATCTTATGGAAAATATCATAAATTCTACGCTAAAGGATTGATGATCAGGGTTAGAGGTTAAGAGCATACAGGTTGTTGATGTCACTCATTCATCATACTCGCCCTTTTTCTACTTGAGGTCAATTTCATATCTAACGAGATGCGGCTTGTAATATTCGTAATTTATATTAATAAACTCGATTAACGCACGCATTAGTTAGGTATGACCGTACGAGTTAACTTGTTGATTAGGAGAGTTGAGTAGAAAGCCTCATTTGCACGTATATTGGCGAGGTTAGTTTAGTACCCGCTCAACTAAGTTCGCTACTTAACTAATGTGTGTGTAAATCGGGTTTAGCTGACCTCACCGGAAACTTTTGTTCAGATTCATAATTTTACAGCATTTGGTGTTCTACCTACTTAATTACAATTATGCCTTTATACTTTCAATTTACTCTATTGATTATGAGGGCGTCTAGAGCGCTGTTTTATTCTAATTTTAATTTAGCAGTTAGTAGCGTATTACACTAATTTTATTTTATGGCCTAGACATTATTTCTGTACTTCTTCAATACTTCGTCCTACTTACCGTGGATTTGTCGCTGTCTAAGCACATTATCGCCCGCAACAGCAATATTAAATAAACATCAGTAGCCTCGAAAGTGATTTGTGCAATATTGACTTTATTTAACCCAGTTTACAATACTGCTGATGCAAATACTTCCCTATCATATGTTACTAATAAAGTATTTTTTAAGATTACCAGATTAGCCATATAATTTAGTAATTTCATCATTAGTAAGTATAGTGCTTTATTTCTTCTATTTTTGTTTTTGTAATTTGTTTTAACTGCATGAACAGCTTGTTTCCTAGCAATTTAAAGTTTAGTTATTAATGGTAATCTGTGAACAGCGCTGTGGGCTACATTATTGTTTAAGTTATTTATGTTATCATGTTGTAATATCCCATAATGTAGCAATTAGTAGATCAAATCTGACAAAAAAAAATAGTGTTAATAATATTGTTAAAATGTATGTTTCCTATAAGTACCATACTTTAGGCACTCCTGCCGCCTGTGACGCAGGTTTATCCTAGTACAGGCACCTAACATTGTAAATACCTTTATAATTTCTAAGATTTTTATTGTATTTTACCATTTAATTTTTTTAATAAATATTAAGTATATTATTTTATACATAACTTATCATTTTGCTTTTGAACAACGCTTCAAACATTTTCCAGAAAAAAACTTCAAGTGTTCCTTGGACGGCACACAATTTTTCGGTATACCTGCTATGGCACACTGCCGTAATACATTATTTATTTATCTCATACTCTGGAATAAATCCCAAATAAGGCCCGGCCCCTTCTTGAAGACCCTTGGACAGCCTTTGAGTGATATGTTCACAGCCAGGGTAATGCGGTATAATTCAGTTCCGCGTCGATCTGATATTCCGCTCAGCTCCTCATCTATCATGACTATCTTCAGGCTGTCTAGGAAATCATCATAAAACATAATAAGGAACTTGCACGCTTACAATATAATATTCTAAGCGTGTGCCGAGTCCTGGGAACGACGAGCGGTCGTAGATAAACCATAGATACTCAGTCGCATACGCATAGATTGTAGACTGTTCAACTTTCCTCGGTGAGGATGTGTGGAATGTAAAGTGATCACGATTCACGATGCATCATACTTCATATAATTTATATGATGTTAGGAAATTGTTTTTTTCTTATTCTTGAATAGCTTTTGCCTGCGACTTCTGCCGCGTGGTTTAAGGATATAGATACGAGTAAACTTTAATTGACTTCGAGACCTTTTGTACCCCTTTTTAGAGGTTGCTTTAAAAATCCTAAAATACGTGTTTTATCATTTTTAACCAACTTCAAAAAGAAGGAGGTTCTTAATTCGTCTTTTTTTTTTTGTCAAAAAGTTCTCCAACTTTTAAGATTATACAAACAGAGAATACGATTTTCTAAACAAATGTGTACCTACACCCCATTTCACACCAATAATGGTACATTTTTTCAGTTTTGTCATGCTTTATATCGGTAGTCGAGACAGTCTTTATTAATATTTTACCAAACAATTGAAACGTTGCAAAATCAGAAAGTTTGGAAGGAAGGAAATACTTGAATTGAAAGCTGCACGAAAATATTATGTTACATCTTTACACTTTTTATGACTTCGCTATACAATTAAATTAAATAACCAATGTTTATTAGAATTAATTTACTGAAATTGTAATTAATTTTATTTAAATTGTGTGACTCATAATTTATATTATGATTAAATTGTTTATCTGTTAAGTAGAAATTAACTTTATGTGACAGACACAACATGCCTAATACCTAACAGCCAAATACTCAATCAAGTCTTTGTCAAAGTCGCCTTTGTCGGTGTGGTCGCCACACAGACAGACGCTCAAACCGAGCCACCTCACCGTGAAACTGTCATTGTTCATTACTGAGGTACCAGGAAGCTATCCACCCTAACTCCTACCTACCCCCCTGTCTGTGACGTCACACATCACATCACTACCGATGCGGTTCAGCGCGTCTCACGCGTTGACTATTCAATAGTATTCAATCATGCATCTTCAATGCGTTTGTGCACAAAATGCAACGGCAGAGGACCAACTCCTAACAGCACCTGGAGGGTTACCATGATCTCTTAGAGCAGGAATGTTTTAATATTATTACGAGAGTGGGTAAGAGATGGCGCTAGAGAGCTATCTAGCGCTGTCACTTTCCCACTCTCGCAATAATATTAAAATATTCCTGCTCTAACAGATCATGGTAACCCCCGTGATAATCACTATCAACATAAATCTTTCCCCGTAGATGTCAATTCCAGAATATTATGCTATAATAGGAAGCTACTGTGTGACCGGCAAGGGATTATCACCAACGTTTGGCAGATGGATTGGTAATCGCTATAGACGGTGATTCCCTCACAGAAGGAAGTTGCTGCCCCAAGTTCTTAATCCCTTTAGTCACCATTTACTTAGGCCACGTATGTGCAACATACAGCCCGCGGGCCGAATCCGGCCCGCCTCGTTTTTTGAACCAGCCCGCGACATTTTGAACGCGCGAAAAAAGGGTAGGTACGCGCTGTAACTGTAGAGCTAAAGTTAAATAAAGTGAAAAAAAAAAACGAACACTTTTAACATAAACTATAACCATTGCTAAACCCAGATATTGATCTTGCACTTGTTTCTGAAGTTCAAACACAAATATCACATTAACTGTTACACATAAATTTACTTCAATAGAGGAGAGCTCGTGGCTAAATGATTACAGCCGCATAGACCGATCTTCCGGGTTAAGCCACGCTTGCCGAGGTTGGTCTGTGGATGGGTGACCATTTACCATAGCGAGTTTCCTCCGTGCCTCGGAAAGCACGTAAAGCCGTTGGTCCCGGCTGTCATTTGTAGATCTTTGACAGTCGTTACTGTTGGTCAGAAGCCAGAAAGTCTGACAACCAGTCTTACCAAGAGTATTGTATTACCCAGTTACTGGGTTGTGGAGGTCTGATAGGCAGTCGCTCCATGTAAAATACTGATATTCAGCTGCATCCGGTTCGACTGGAAGCCGACCCCAACATAGTTGGGAAAAGGCTAGGCAGATGACATAAATTTACTTCAATAATAGGTAACCTAATAAATAAATAAATAAATAAATTAAGTTTTTTATTTCCTTCTTTGGGCCGCGACTGCATTAATATAGTAAAGTTTGGCACGCAACTTGCCAAAGGTTGCCCATGCCTGACTTAGGCCATACTCAAAGTTTCTGGATTCTGATAAAGTAAAACATTTTTAATGTTTATATTGTATTCACTGTTTTGCAAATTATTTTCCTAGTAAATTTTTACACTTTTTCATTCTTTAATACCGTTGGGAAAAAATATCACAACACTCTACTCGCTGTCGTTTTTTTACTTTGCGGTATCTATCTCGAATAAAGCTTCTGAATGTTCAGGTATAAGTATATTCAAAATATTTTGCATTTGGCTCATGTCAATAAAGTTGTACGAATTTGCTGACATATGTATAACTTTTTTATCCGATTGAATTACTTGTCGTTCAGCATCAATGTTACTTTCTATTATTATTATTTTATTTAGTAGTATTTTAAGTTTAATATTGTACGTAATTTATCTATTTATTTTTTTGTGTCGTTATTGCTCGTGGCATCACAACGGTCCTATCTGAAAATCAGCGATGCGACATTTTTTTTTTAATGTCTCAGCATTGTGCTGATATAGGAGCCATTTTCGGCCTTGTGCCGGTAGTTTAATTTATTATCCTTTTTTTATTGTTTTTATTTCTATCACTGCCTGTGTGAGTCCAGAATATTTTTTTTTTCTTTCTTTCTTCTTTCTTTCTTTTACCGCAGTTGCCGACCGGGCTTCACGTGAATAGTCTTGGAGATGAATACGTCCATGTTCGAGCCACGTGAGTTTCAGCCACGAAACGAAATTACCTGCTTATGACGTCCTTCGCTTTTTAAAAACACAACACTATACTACAAAACAACATCGAAGTCTGTAATTATTGCTATTTGTTTTGTTTATCAAATCTGAGTGCATTTATGTATGAAGTTCATCTTCTCTATCTTCTCTATTATGTGGTATGTGCGTGTTTTATGTATGTGTGCGTCCATCATTACGGTCGCAATGTATCGGACGCCCGACGCCAACCGATAGCTGCATGATTTTATAATGTCCTAGTACTCCCAGTAGAGATACATCCCAAGGATTAATATTATCGATAGAATATACACTGTTTTAGAGAAATTAATTATTTCTTACTAAACGAACCGCTTACGGGTACTATTTAATATTTAATAATTATGTAAATGGTGTGTAAACCGCCGACGACTTTTAGTTACTGTTGTGGGCGGCATTATAGACTTAATAAACAAAAATGTGTTTTCATAACAATTAAGATTCAGAATTGTTTAAACAGGACTGGTCGTTATCAAGTTCTTAACAATCTCTTACAATATTCGCGGGAGAATGACAATGAAAACTTACAAGTAGGGTATCGACCCCGTAAAGCTATTTTTCTTTCGTATTCAAATCTGTTTGACGACCAAATGAATACAAAGATAAAATACATATCAGTTAACTTAAGTAAATATACGGACTCTTTCATACGCGCGAGTAATTTTAAGAAACATACCATTTGATTGAAATTCGATACTTTTTCAAATAGCCATTCAAATAGCGATTGATAATCTATTTGTATGAGTTGTATGAAGTGATCGATTATTCATGAGTCGAGAGCTGAGTGGCGCTAATCGGTGCATCTCTAGCGTTAGTATGCACGTCTGTATGTGTGCGTGACCACAGCCGCCTCTTTGTTCCGACAACATAATGCTCAACTTTATACTTTAAGCGATGGTTAATGAGAGAAATCTGTTATTCATATCAGATGCTACAAAGTGCGTTTGAACATAAAATCACATAAAGTAAATAAACGACGCTCTTCAACATTTAATTCTATACTTTGGTTTAAATAAAACGTATGCCCGTGAAGGCCGACTTACGGCCATTTTCAATAACCTATATCTATCGGCGCTATCTATATCTATGCTATATCTGTGAGTATTGAACGCTGGAAGTAACCATATTATTATTAATCGTTAAGTAGATTCCCAGTAATATAGTTTAGTGGGCTGACAGTCAAGGAACAATACCATATACAATGTGTATTATTTAAACACACTGATCACTATGTTTTATTGAGCCTCTGACAAAACTTTTTCTCTAATGTGTTAGTTTTAGTATAAAACACATCAATATAGAACTCGATTTTAAAAAATCACAAATTGCTACACATGAGATATAATTTTAAAAAAACTGAAACTCAATATTATTGGATCTAGTGAATTTACTAGAAAATAAATGTAAACAAGTTTAGTTATAATAAGGTAAACGTGGCCATCCACGTGTAGGCAATAATTACATTAATTAAAGAAGCTGAGATTTAATACTTAGGTACACGTGTAGGTAAGTACTCGTTAGGTCTTCATAATAAAACTGTTCACGTAACAGCAGAAATACTGGCCCCGATTCTGTTTAGTAGCAGTAAACTTAACTGAAAGTATTGCTATTTTTTACTTACATATAACATAAGAGAGATAATATGGATAAGTTAATTCTGATAGGCTGAACTAAAACTTCCATAAAGATTTAGTTGACACCTTAGAATTATTATGTCGCCTCCAAGACGCTGAAGCTCTAAAACAAAACATTTCTTTTCGTAAACGACTACATTATATACATATATGTATATGTATATAGTAGATCACAGACTAAAGTCTGTAAGGGCGATATTACACTATCATATTTTTATTTTATTTATTTATTAGGGACAAAAAAACAGTTACATGTTCAAGTTTAAAATTATGTGTCGCTACAAAAATTGGTAAACATATAACCCACACGGTCCACGGATTAATAAATGAATATATACGGAACAGAAATGTATTGAAAATTTTGTGTAAGTTTCAGTTAATAAGTTAATTTAGATTAAAATTGTGGTGAAAGATTAATTATAGCTAGTGTTTTAAATCTTTTATTAGAGAGAGAGAAGATATCTATGTCCATGAAGTGTGTGTTATAGGTTTCCACAAGTCGACGAAGAGGCACTCGTGCCCCGGCATTGGTCCTGCATGAACCCACGTGGAACAGCCGGGGCACGCGGGCCGCCCGTCTTATAACAGCCCTAGGTACTGTATAGCGTAACTTATTAGTAATTTCAATACAATCAAGTCGATTTATCTAGGATCATGGATCATCATAGTCATGGATATATGACAACGTAATATGGATATTTGAACCATTTCTCCGTTCAAAGATATAAACTGTAGTAGTCATATATGAGATATGATCCTATATATGATCCCAGATATATGATAGTGTAATATCCCCCTTAGTAAAAGATAGCAATATTATGTTTAGTTAAATTTGGTCAGTGGCTAACATAGTCGGCGACATTATGTTTTGAAGCTGCTTACACGTTATGCAAAATAATCGTCGATAGCAAGAAATAACTGCAGGCTATATTACAGATTATAATTGAAGATTGTGCCGATAAAGTCGTGTAATCTCCGCTGAAAAGAGGACCCTCTCAGTGCGCAGGCGCTGTAAGAGGCGCCTAACATTATACCGGAAGAATATACTTATCTTTCCAATCTAATCCCTAAATGGCTTTCTCGAGTAAGTCCACTAATGACTTAATATTGAAAGTACGATGTCGCCTTATTTTGCCTCTTTACGTGCCCAATAGTGCACAGTTAATTACTAAGTTAGATACTTGTAGTGATGAAAATCTTTTAAACAATTTACAACTAAAAAAAATCTTCAGCTAATCAAGGTTAGTTTTAGTATACACATAATCTGAAATTCGTTTGTTCAGAATCACCAATGGAATCTATTGATATAGTTTTTTGTTATACTTACTAGTTTTTTTTTCATTTTTTACTTGGTTACAATAGATTTCTACGCATAACAGTGGACGCAAATATCTATTTGCGGTTTGAGGCGGTAACCTTGAGGTTTGAATCGGTGGCTCGGTAAGTTTCCACGTACTAGACAACCTACATAGCACATCTCACGCATTTCACACTCTACTAGGAAACTTAACGCAACATAAAATAAATTAAACTTAGAGATTTATTTTAATAAACTTTAAAAAAAAGTAAAAACCGACTTCAAAGAAATACTAAAAGGAGTATAATAATTACCATAATATAAAATTAACAGTTTCAGAAGTCGGTGGCTTCTATTTGCTTCAGTGTAGAGTTGCACCGACTTCTGAAACTGTTAATTTTATATTATGGTAATTATTATACTCCTTTTAGTATTTCTTTGAAGTCGGTTTTTACTTTTTTTTAAAGTTTATTTTTTATTAAATACGTTTTAGTGTCATAATTTTAACCCCCTCTTTCATAACCCTTCTTTTTGGCTTTGATGTAGTCGGGCATAAAAAGTCCTTTCAAATGATACCTTACACGATATAATGAAAACATTCCAAAGGGGGGGAGGGGGACACGCACCCCCTCCTCTTTTCCAGTAGTCAGTTCCCAAAAACAAATATAAACAAAGCAGTATTAGTAATTTGAGATTTTTGCTTTGATCCGATGAGGAGTTCCGTTCCATATCTCTGAAGTTCATGGTCTAATCATAACAAAATTTATATGGGACCAATCGGGAAGTATACCCTTTCGAATAAAAAAATAATTTTTCAAATCGGTTCATAAATGACAGAGATATGAGGTAACACACATAAAAAATAAAAAATAAAAAAATACAACCGAATTGAGAACCTCCTCCTTTTTGAAGTCGGTTAAAAAAGCACAATATTCAGGCAGTTCTGACGAAAATCTTGTCGGAGTGCTCGGTTTTTGTGTATACTAAAAATGGCGTTTTATTATTATTTATATTTTGTTACAGCTTAGAACCTATTTCTGGTTCAAATTATTTCAGTCCGACTCGTTAGTTATTAAACAACCCCCCCCCCCTCGGCTAACAAAAAACGGCGCTTCCCCATCAATGTATTTGAGGCAGACTCGGACCGTTCTGTCAATTAGGGGTATGGAAATAAAATATCTACCCTTTGTCCGCCTGATATATTCAGCCGCGGGCTAAAAATAATATAACGTTATTGTTCGACGCAGGAAGCATTGAAAGCCTACACCAGTAACTGCATTAATTAATAGGTAGAATAAGTGTATGTAGGTATGCATCGACCATGTGTGTAAAAAGTAATGATGCAACAGACCTGGTCTCTGTTTCTGCTTCTTCTTTTTCACATCCGTTTCTGCTTCTATGTCCGCAATTTTTGTAACGGAGATCGGAAGTTACGACGCTTGAGGGGGAGGCGCGGAAAATTATTTAGCGGAGCTGGTCTTATATATTTATTTATTTAATACTTCAATGCACAATGGTGGTACATAAGGCGGACTTAATGCCATAAGCCATTCTTTACCAGACAACCTTTGGGTCAAAGAGAACAGCATCGAAAAGAGGTACAAAAATAAGAAGGATATTTGCGACTTAATTATATACATAACAAATAAAATAAAATATAATACATAACAAAACAATGAAAAATATGGTCTTAGATAATAAAATAATAAATATGTAAATATATATAAATATATGAAGAACACCGGAACAAATTATTAGGTGTAAAAGCGGCTAAACTACTTTTCATACAATATACTTACCGTTTCTTAATTTTGAATATTAATTTAATAAAAACATAATATTTGTAAAGAAATATACTTATTTTTTCGTAGTATTTACACTTCCGCTTCCACATCCGTTTCTGTTTCCGCTAAAATTTACTTTTGACATCTGTTTCCGTTTCTGCTTCCGTTGTGACACTTCCGTTGCATCACTTGTAAAAAGTCGTATATTTTGCAGTAGGAGAGCAACTTACATTAGTTTAATCACAGATGTTTTACGTCCTTCTAACAAAGTCGATTTAAGATTTATTATGTAGGTACATAATGAATAAAAATACATTCTTGTTTTCCTACGAGTCGGATAGAAATAGAGGGTCACATAGTTTTATATATTTTATTTATACAGGGTGGTAATTTGAGACGGGGCATGAAGGGCAGCTACCTTAACCATTGTAGCTACAGGAAAACGTTCTCACAAGACCACCCCTAACTTTTGGAATAATTTCAATCGGCATTCACAGATTTGGAAAAAAAGTACAGTCAGCGAGAAAAAGGGCTGTTTTCACAAAACTTTTTTATGATGCCAATCGATCCTATTTCCCATAAGGATCAAAACACTCTTCTAGACCAACTGAGGTTGGAGTACTAGAAAAGTCAGAAATCGCAAAAAACGTATTTGAGATGAGGTAGTAATAAGGGCAGCTACCTTAATCGTTGTGGCTAGAGGAAAATGTTCTTAAGAGACTATCCATAATTTTTGAAAATATTTCGAACGGCATTCACAGTTTTTGAAAATATTTTTTTTTTTTTATTTCGGCGTAATCCTAACTTTTGAACAAAATGTTGTTTTTCGTGATTTCTGACGTATCTAGTAATCTAACCTCAGTAGGTCCAGCAGAGTATTTTGATCCTTATGGGAAATAGGATCGATTGGCATCATAAAATATTTTTGTAAGAACTGTCCATTTTTTTGCTGACTGTACCAAATTATTTTTTTCAATATCTTTTTATGCAGTTCGAAATAATGTCAAAACTTATGGCCAGTCTCCTATCAACATTTTCCTGTAGCGACAACGATTAAGGTAGCTGCCCTTGTAACTAACCTATCTCAAATAGTTTTTTGTTATTTCTGACTTTTCTAGTACTCAAACTTCAGTTGGTCTAGAAGAGTGTTTTGATCCTTATGAGAAATAGGATCGATTGGCACCATAAAAAAGTTTTGTGAAAATAGCCCTTTTTCTCGCTGACTGTACTTTTTTTTCCAAATCTGTGAATGCCGATTGAAATTGTTCCAAAAGTTAGGGGTGGTCTTCTGAGAACGTTTTCCTGTAGCTACAATGGTTAAGGTAGCTGCCCTTCATGCCCCATCTCAAATTACCACCCTGTATATGTATATGTACACACAGTTCCTCCGTCCTCTGTGACTACCTTTAACTAAAGTGTTTTGAATAAACAATACAGTACTTTACATAAAACAAATCAGTCGCAAGCCAATGACCATCTCGTAGTAGGTACTTAATAATAAAGTATTCAAACCTCCCCCGCTCCCCTCTCCTCCCTCTCCACTAGGACAGGGTTCAAAGAGGGATGACCAAAATATAACGATCGATAGTTCTGCCAGCCATAGCTTTTAACACTACTCAGAATTTAATGAAAATGAATCGAACTGTTGATTGCATTAATAAAACCGGATGAAAACTGTTTTAAATGCTTTCAAAGTGTACCTATAGTAGAAAAGACTCAAAAATATGATAATAAAATACCTATGGTACAGAATATTTATATCACGTAGCACTTACAATCAAAATGACAGAATATATAAATTAATATTAGCCTGTAACTGTCCAACAGCTAGGCAAATACGTCTTCATATAGAGAGATAAGGAACGAGCATTGATCACTCACTGCGGATTGGCGATTTCAAACCATTAAAGTCCAGATTTCCTCTCGATTTTTTCCTTCACCATATGTCAGTGGCGTCTTAGATTAACTAAGAAAGTACATATGAAATTTAAAAAGTCACATTAATACACGCCTGGGATTGAACACGCAACCCGGTGCTTAAACAAGCGGGTCTGTAACCTTCGGGCCACCACGACAAAATGACAGAAAGCTATAAAAAAATACGATGGAGACGAATCTAAGAAACCGAATAATTTGTAACTTTTGACCCTAACCTGTTAGAAGAACCTTTATTTACCAGTGAACCATACGCAAGTAATCCTATCCTTAACCTACAATATAAAGCTAGACAAAGGACTAAAACTTATGATATAATGTAACAAGTTAATTCTCAGCAGTGACCACAACTCCGCGGCCGGTCACAAATTCCACGGATTCGCATTCCTAAGCAGATTAAGATAACTCCACTAACTGGAGAGAAACAGTGATCTTACGCAAACTGATCTTACTTATTATTACTTATCCGTATTATGAAAATCGGCAGTTTGCGAGCAGTTCCAGCTACCTATATTCCCGCCTACGCTACGTGTGACCACAAAATAGGTGCAAAAGCTCCACTTTCATACAAATAACAAACAAGCTCACACCTTCAGGACACATTTCATTCGTTTAAATGATTAAAAAAACAAATATCTTGATTTAGCACACGAGGTTGTCGAGATGTGGGATGTTGACTCAGCAGCATTGTGCCGATAGTATAGTCGTTACGGCGAATGGCTTAATAGCCAAGGACCTCGACAAACATCGACGAGGCACTCGTTAGGCAGCTGGATCAAGGGTTTGATTCAGAGAACGGTACTTCTGGACACGGCCCGCATTGTTAGGAAGTTTCTCTCTCTGGAACCCTGACCGCCGGCAGCTTGGACCCTGTTCCCGATGCCGGTGGGCTACTATTTTTTATATTCTTAAATGTATATTGTTTTTGTTTTATGACATGTATTAAAAAATATAATTTATAAGACACATTTCATAATTATTATCATATCAGTTAGAAGGCGTATCTCCTGCTGGATCTTGCCTATGGATTTCTACAACGAACGGTTACGCGGCTTGCATCCAGCATCCAACAATAATTTTAAATAGTCGTCCCTCAGAAAAATAACATGTTACGCTGTTATTCTTAATAAATCAAGTCTTTGTTGATTCAGTACGACCCGTCCATTTTGCATTAATTCGCATACAAATTGAGTCGAGACCTATTACAAGTTGTTCAAAAGTTTTTATGATTTCCGAGAAAAAGTATATTTTCGTTGGCCATGCCCCCAGGAATACGGACGGAAATTGTTATCGTATTAGTTAAATATTGATGAGATTCGTTACAGACCACAATTTCAAATATTATCTTAGCCGTTCATTTCTTTTAACGAATGCCAAAACTTAACTACAAAGAATAAGGAGATCTTCAAGGCTTCCAACTTTCAACAAACTCTCTACAATTTGTGCCGGGTGTTATAAATCCCAGCTTTTTTTACCAGCGTCTGGTTAAATAAATCCAACCGTTCAGAACTTAATAGTGAACAGATACGTTTTTTCTTTTTATTATCAACTAGCTCCGCCGCCCGGCGCGGCTTCGAGTGTCTACAAACATTGCAAAAAGCTCGCGCGAAAAGAGAAAATGTAAACGATACAAAATACCGCAACTGTTGACTCTCTTTGTATACCATACAAACAGTACCAGCGACCTAGAACACACTGTATCACACACACTGTATCACACACCTCTTATCTTAAAAGGACGCGCTTCGCCAACAGTCAAATGGTTTCTCTTGACAAAAATACCGACAGATAAAACCGTACTACATTTGCTACAGAATTTGTGGAAAAATATGAATATTCATTAGCTTTCATCAAGAAATGTTTATGTAACTTCAATGAATGATCGTTAACGAGGCACAGAACGAATGAAGTAGAAATTAAGGTCATTTTAAGAGCCCTCTCAAACAATTTTCAACAATTTGGTGGATTAACTATAATAAAATTGTCTTTATCTATAAATAACAAGTTAACTACTTTAATAACCGCGGTAGGTAAATTGTTCGTATTTCACGCATTTACGATTCTCCTGAGGTAGCCATCTGATTATTTCAGCCTGAAAGCATTGCGGATTTCGACATTTTTGAGTTATAAAAGTTTTTCAACCGCCGCCGGTCCCAGGATACATCGTCATATCATTTTTAAACTAGATCATACAGCATCTTTGATAGAACTTTTCTTTGAAATTCCACTTTGATCTGAGTTTCATCTTTCATGTGTTATCGTATAAACTGATACATGATAGTTATAAGATCAGTCACTTTATACGCAAATCTGATGGGACGTATAAAACTTTTTATGTCAATCTCCAAATATCAAAGTTCTTTCAAAGTTTATATTATATTAGTAATTTTTCTTGTCTCGAAGACTGTAAAAGTTTAAAATTATGAATACTGCTAAAGTACAAAACGTCTTATCTTAGTAATTTTGCCCACGAGTAAAAGTCTGATGTGATTGTACCTATGTTATTATTTTTTCTTTTTTTTTATAAAAATGTTGCCCCACTCTAGGATTTCTCCTGTATCGTGGGTGCGTCTACAGACACAAATCTCACAGACACAAACGCCCAGACCCGAAACAACTATCTGTAGGCCATACAAATTTTTGTTCCGTGTAGGAATCAAACCCACGACCCGTAGCGCAGAAGACAATCGCTCAGCCACTGCACCAAACGTGTCGTCAAATTTATTTATTTATTTTGCTTTAATTTAAACGGTCTGAGACCAATTACAGTAATTAAAGATAGGAAGAAGAACAACATACAATAAATAGAACGAAATAAAATATTTAAAAAAATATATAATATGTAGGTATGTACAATGTTCAACCCTAGAATGATTATATTCTTTCCAAGACTGAACATAAACATACCTAAGTATAATGATGATTAAGGTACTTAGAATAACTGTAAGTCAAAAGCAGCCTTATAGATTTTGTTTTTACATAATATAGTTAGGTAGTTAGTGTAGACTGCCTCGTTGGTCTAGCGGTCGCAAGCGCTACTGCTGAGCATGAGGTGCTGGGTTCGAGCCCCAGGTCGGGCAAAGTGTTATTGAGTTTTTCCGTGTGAAATTTCTCAGTAGCAGCCCGGAGTCTGGATTTGTGCCCGGTTAATGGCAATAATAGGCTTGACGGCGAAATGGAGGTATGTTATACGTATCTGCCCGACCCTTCCAGGCGTGATGTTACTATGTTATAGATATAGTTAGTCTTCTTGACTTTCAGCTTAAAAGGAAAATAACGTAGTATAATGTCCACCTACACAATATTAAGTAACCGTCCATTATGTAGAAACTACTCGTACTAGTTATAGTACCGACGGATTACCGGGAGAAATTGAACACTTTAGTTCTACAAAATAAACCATCTGAATTTTTTATAACGCTTTTAAGCAAATAATTATTATTTGGGTAACAACATTAAAATTGTATGTGGCGCGGTCCGCGGCTAAGAATAGGTCAAACCTATCACAGAATGAAACTAAAGTGCAGTTCAGACTACGCTATTTTGTAGCATAATCCGCCGTCAAATAACTTGCTACACATATTAGACGGACTTGCGATATAGGGTATAGTGTGAACGTCATGCTATACAGGGTGTAAACGAATTCGTGTAATTCCTTCAAACCACATGATCTAATAATAGTATAGATTAACACCACGAGGGATTTAGATTGATTATAAATAAAAATAAAGTACTTTTTCCCAAAAAAAAAATGTTGGTTATAGAAAATGGGACGCTAAAATTACTCAGATACAGAATACCATGGTTCATTTTTAGTTTTTTTTTTTGTTGATTCTAATAAATCTATGCTGAGTCAATCAGTGTCACCAGTAAATCACGCGGTTTGCCGTTTGAAAGAATTACACGAATTCGTTTACACCCTGTGTAGTATGCATGGGTTTTGTACTAATAGTATTAAATTAAAGAGCTTTGTTTTACGTATTACATACATTGTTTTACATTTTACATAGTACGGAACCCTAAAAAATGTTATATGTTTTCTCAAATCAATAATTTGTAACTATAAATAAAGTCCAATAAATAATTCGTGATTTTTAAATCCCGGGATTAAAACGTCATTATAATTATTCCGGGATTTTAGAGGAGGTATTATCCACTCTATGTTACTTCCTTCCTCGAAGTTTAAATAAATATACTCTACTTATTCCGATCTCTGATTATCACTGACTTCTAAAACTGTAAATTTTCTGGTATTATTCATAATTTTGTCTTGCTATTTTGATCGTGTTCGAAAACAATCAAAGTTGTCTATAGTAGTCTTTCGACGTTTTATACTTCTTCGTTAACCAAATAACCTCTCTATAATTAAGGATCAATTTCGGAGAACACTTACACTGTGTGTGTCAATACACACACATTGTCAGGCGTATTTTTATTAATGGTTGGTACTTACTTGACGTAGTCACTAGGGTTTTCGCCCCGGGTACCCGGAACCGGGAATTCCCGGGAATTTGGGGATTTTAGGACCCGGGAATTATTTGGCGGGAATCCCGGGTACCCGGGAATTATTTGAAATGAAGAAATGATGATGAAAAATTAAGGGTCTGCACGCTTCCGAAGATTTTAGAGCATTTTCTGTCTCTCTCGCGTGAAACGGGCATTGTACTGCGTAGTGTGAACTTAGAATGGGGTAAATGTATCGTAATGTCAGCACACAGTACTGTTGTCTCTGTCTAGTAAACAAATTCTAAACGCTAGTTTTTTTTTTGTAAATGTTTCATTTCTAGAAACTATTCACAATGCTTATCTTTTGTGTAATTTCGAGATTTATAATGAAAATATACAGGGTGTAAACGAATTCGTGTAATTCCTTCAAACAGCGTGATCTACTGGTCATAGATTAACCCTAAATGATTTTATTTAAATACAAAAGATTATTTAAAAAAAAAAAAGTTCTGTTTTCGAGTCCTGTTTGCGCCCCGAGTTAACCGACTGCAAAGAACAATTTCGTGCTAGTCATGCTAGCCAGCTGTGTCACTGTGCTTTCATTAATTAATGAGTGGCGTCGAAATGTTCCAACGAATAAAATTTTTATTTATCAATTTTTATTTTTTTATTTGTCCCTTATTAGCTGGTTGTTTCGATCACATATCGCTACCGCAAGAAAAAAAGCTTATTTTTATTTTTAATCAAGCTAAATCCCGTGCTCGGTCATTCTACACCAATAGTAGATCATGTGGTTTTTTTCATTACACGAATTTGGTAACAGCCTTTATAGTCATTCACTCTATTGTTACTTCGTAATATTTTGCCATATTATATGAAGAGACGACGTTTTTTTCATTACTTGACTGTAACTATGTCTAGTTCAATTTGTTTAAAAAGTGTAAGATTTTTTATTTTAATTAGAAAAGTCGATTGGTATCTTAGACAATTTATCATGTTTAAAGTACTTACACAAGTTTAATGTTGAAATATACGAGAAAAACTATATTTATACAAAAAACATGAAAATTCCCGGGTACCCGGGAATTCCCGGGAATTAAGAGAAAAATTCCCGATTCCCGGGAACTCAAATAGGCCGGGAATGCGAAAACCCTAGTACTCACGGACTGTAACGAGTACATTACACTTTTCTGCGGAAGCTTTGTGTATAACGGGTGTATGGCAGACATGGCAGGGCACAATTTCACAGATGTAGGCAGGTAATGGACGAGGCCTCGCTTGGCAGCCCGACTGTGTCGCAGTCGCAGCGCAGCGCGACAAATCGCAGCAATCATCACGCTTTATTGTTTCTGCGCGTGCGCACTCGACGCGACACCGTTATACCGAGTAGCGGGATCAAGCCCACCTGTGTACCACCGTACACATTAAACAACTACAGAACCTAACATTGATACACATTGCTGCCTTGCAATCAGAAGCAGAGAATTAATTTTAAAAGTATCAAGCAATGGAACATCATTATAACAATAATATGGGACATGGGTACGTTGGTAAAGTAATTGAGTTTAACTTATACATGATGCATAGCTACCACAAGTACGATTAAGGTACTATACGAGTACGGTATCGATAACGGTGTCGATCGACTCGATACTTGTTACAGTCGACTCAATACTCGCAATGATCGACAGGTGAGCTGTAGTTAAAGGAAAGCTCGTCAATCGTATCTACTAGAAAAAAGGTGCTAATGTATGTATTTTGATGTTCATATGTGTTACAATAGTACATAATGATACGGTAGGTATATACGATGTTCAACGTCCCCCGTAATTTGTGTTGTAGCTTGTAGCAAAAGTACTGTAATCTTCACTTTCACTCATGATGTTCTTATTTTGGGGCTAAGTACCAGGAAAACAAAAAATAACATTGCTTCGTGATAAACAAGCAGTTGAGATAGTTCTTGTTCAGTTCAGTAACTTTACGTAGTTGGACATAAAAATGCCTCATACATATACGCCACACGTACCTGAAGACCTGCTAGCCTAACATGCGTAGCGCGAGAAAATTTTGTCGTCGAATTATCTCGTGCCAAGACGAGATAATGTATGGCTTAGCTCGTCTCGGCACCGGAGATAATGTATCGACATAATTGTCTCGTGTTGCACATGTTAGCCCGACAGGAGCCCATGATGAATCTCCCATGCTGAGCCTACTCTGCAAGCCAATTTATGTACCAAAGTATAGAGTGCAGACTTGCATAGCAGTTGCATCAAAGGGGATAGAACCTTTGTGGCATAGCCCCCTGCCGCCATTTTAATTTTTTTGTGATGAACGATTGTCAATTTTTTTCATATAGCGATCTTACCTCCAAATATCTCGGCAACGTGACACTTTAGGGCACCGCATTCTACATACATTTTTCGTTTGTTTGAGTGTCCTCTACCCATAGGTATTTACCAGTGACAAAGTCCACCGCAATCTTGAAAAAAAAAAATGGCGACAGGGGGCTATGCCAGCTTCCATAGAAAAATGTTCGAACCCCTTTTAATGGGCCCCTGGTTTTCAGTTGCTATAAAAGATACCTATCATTTTAACATGATACAACGAATGAGACACGTAATACCAAATCATTAGATTTGGAATTACGTGTCTCATTCGCTGTGTTCAATACATTAGCGACAAGCTCTGCTCGTTAGAGAGCATTGTAACATTATATTTTTTTGTAAAAAAAATAGCGATAGCTTAGCGGTTGAACTTAAGCTTGCTTGCCTTTGATTCAGGAGGGTTTGGGTTCGATCCCAGCCTGACTTTTCGAATTCATGTGCAGATCAGAATTGTATTATAACATACGTTAACGGTGAAGTCTTCTTCTTCTGTCGTGTCAGCACCAGCTATACGAAAATAGCTCATGCTGTGGTGAAAATATTAGCCAGTCAGCAAGGTTGGTAGCGGGGCTGACTGCCCAGGGTGCGCCGGACGTACTTATCTGAAAGAATAAACCTGTAATATTAACCGGTACATCGTTTCAACAGTTCCCACAGGACAAAAATAAAGCAAACAAATCATCATGGTACACTTTGTTTAGTCATGAAATATACGGTTAGTAGTTCATCATTTCATACCTCGAAAGCTGCATTCCTCATTCAGAATACTGCATACAAATAAGAGGCAGTACTTACTAGTAGCAACGTAAGTGCATTAGTTTTGCGCTCTATATTCCTTTCAAATAAAACCTGTTTGAAGCAAAGCAAAGGAACGCAGCTTTTAATTAACAAGCCACTCTATACGAGAAATACTTTCTTATTTGCGAGCTAGTAATGATATGTCACGCGGCGATGTCTCTCACTTTACGCTAAGTACTGAAGATACGCGGATATAATCAAGTCCGCTTGATTGACTGACGGTACATTAAGTACCTACGTTATAGGTAACATTTGGTTTAAAATTAATTGGAAATTGATTAGGTACGGCCAGGAATTATAGAGGGAACTGATTGTATTGGAAACGGCAAAAGTATTCACATTTCGTACTGTAGAATAACATGGTGAAGTTTTTAGATACATGATTTATGACAGGATGGAAAACATGAAATCTAGACAAAAGAAATATCTTAGTATTTCGTAAACTTAAGGAGGTAAAGTTGTGAAAAGCAGTACACAAGTAAGCGACACGCTGCATATCAAAAGTTACTTTTATGTTATATTTTCGTCAACTATATTCAACATGCACGTCAGTTGCCTCAACATGAGCATAGTTTTCACAGCAGCTGTAACCTCCACAACGAACAGCTTTCGACGCAAAACAACAATCCCAACATGAACAAGAGGAGACTGTGCAGAAAACAAAGTTGTTATCAGCGCTTCCGCTTGTTCCGAACACTGCCGAACTCACCCGAGCATTCCCGAGCGGCCGCAACTTCTGCAGCTTCAACTTCGTCCTGCAACATACAACACGTTTTGTTAGTAACACTGAATTTATCCTTTGAATTATGTAAAATCCTCAAACGGTATTGTACGTAGCAAACATAGAAGTGCCCTGATGATACAAGGTCCAAATGTAACAAAAGCTTAAAATATCAAAGCGATTGAAGAATGTCCGTAAAATCAAACAATATGTGGTCTACTTTCATGTTCTCTGGACCTTATAAAGTGGGCAGCCCGATTCAAGGTAACGAGCTACGAGTAGGTATCGTTCCAATTCTATCAAAAAACTACTTTATTTAATTTCAAAGGAATTCGGAGAAAGGGTAAAAGTTACAAAAGGAAACAAATTCATAAAAGAGTTGAAAGTAGATTTGTGTGTTCTGTAATGAAAGTATTTGCGTATGTTTAATGTTAGTAGCGATTGTCATGACAAAAATACTTGGGACAAACTTAAAATTTTGATAACTATGTACCTAAAAGATTAAATATAACATAAAATTTGCAAATTAAATAAAAACGTGTTTGTATGTGGCGATTTCAATGTGAATTTGTTGGAAGATTCTTCAATGTGCCTTAAAATTAAAAATCTATTTAAATCATATAATCTTGAAAATCTATTTTTGGAGCCTACGAGGATAACTGCCACTACAGCTACTTGTTTGGACAATATATTTACAAATATTGTACCTAATACTAAACAAATAATAAATCAACTCAACTCTGATCATTGTGGACAGTTGATTACATTTCTTCAGGAAGACAAGAAATTTGTAAAAAAGGAGATAACTGTAGTGCCTAAAACTGTGGGTCGCTTGGAAGGATTTAAAAATAAACTCATTAGAAAATTGCCTTATCTAAGTTATAGTGATGATCCTAACGACCTATACAATACATTTTTTAACATGTTTTGTACAGAATTTAACTCCATTTTTATTCCCAAGAAGATCTCAGTTAAAGGTACTGCAACCTTCAGTGAATGGGCGACTACAGGTATATATAAAAGTAGGAAAAGACTGTATGAGTTGTATGAAGAAAAAAACTATAATAATAGTCCAGAATTTTTACAGTATGTTAGAAATTATTCAAAATTATTTAAAAGAATTTGTCTTTTAGCCAAAATTCGTTACTTAAGTTTAAAAATAAGGAATAGTAGTAACAAAATTAAAATGACTTGGGATATAATTAACAATGAGACTGGAAGAGTCAAGAATCGATGTAGTGACTATAGCCTTAAAATTGATAACAAAACAGTGAAATCAGACTTAGAAGTTGCTACAGCATTCGAACACTTCTTCACGGACATTCCAGTCTCAACCACAAAATCCTTGAAGTCATCCCCCACTGCTGCTGAATCTCTATTGAAAAAAAATGTTAATATATGCAACAATGAATTAAATTTTCATTATGTAACCGGCAAAGATATTGTAAAAACTTTCAATTCCCTAAATGTTAAAAAGACCGCCGATCTTTGGGGTAACTCCGTTGAGATTACAAAATCTATTATCAGCACAGTAGCACCTGAATTAGCTTTAATTTACAATAAATGTATTGATTGTGGTGTATTTCCTGACTTAATGAAAAATAGTAAGATTATACCATTATTTAAATCAGGTAGCACATCTGACCCAACCAACTTTAGGCCTATTTCTGTGCTACCCACTTTTAGTAAAATATTTGAAAAACTAATACTTAATCAGCTACAAAGCCACTTTAATAAAAATAATTTATTACATAGGAAACAATTTGGTTTCACAAGAGGTCGCTCAACAACGGACGCTGGTGTTGAGCTTTTAGATAATATATTTAACGCCTGGGAGGATTCACATGATGCCTTAGGCATCTTTTGTGACTTGTCCAAGGCATTTGATTGCGTTTTTCACGAGACATTGGTCAGGAAACTACATCACTATGGAGTTAGGAATACCGCACTGGATCTTCTTATTTCGTATTTGGGTAATAGGATCCAGAGAGTGGACGTTAATGGGAAGAGATCTCCGGGGTCTGTGGTGACAATGGGTGTTCCGCAGGGCTCAATTCTTGGCCCGTTCCTGTTTCTCGTTTATATTAATGACTTACCTTATCTCATACAAGATAATCAGGAGATTGTGTTATTTGCAGATGATACATCACTGTTATTCAAACTCAAACGGCAACAGCCGGTTACCAACGATGTAAATAACGCTCTCTCTGAAGTAGTGCACTGGTTTAATGTTAATAACTTACTTTTGAACGAGAAGAAAACTAAATGTATTAGATTTTTGACACCTAATGTCAAGCAGGTGAAAACCAGTGTAGTAATAAATGGAGCCGAATTGGATCTTGTGGACACCACTACGTTCTTGGGTATAACTTTAGATTCGAAACTGCAGTGGGGCCCACATATAAATAAATTGTCGAAAAGACTCAGTTCTGCAGCTTACGCGGTCTATAAGATACGCCAGCTAACTGATGTAGAGACAGCCAGATTGGTATATTTTAGTTACTTCCATAGTGTTATGTCGTACGGCATTTTGTTGTGGGGAAATGCCGCCGATATTCAAACTATCTTTGTCTTGCAGAAGAGAGCTATTCGAGCAATTTATAACCTTAGCTTTAGGCATTCACTGAGGGATAAATTTAAAGAAATTAATATAATGACGGTCGCATCTCAATACATTTATGAAAATTTGATGTATGTTAAGAAAAATATTAGTTTGTTCTCTAAGAACAGCGACATTCATAGCCTCAATACTAGAAATAAAAATAAACTTATATTGCCAATGACTAGGCTCCAAAAAATTAGTAATTCATTTAGGTGCCAAAGTATACGTTTCTACAACAAAATTCCAAGCAATATTCAAGAACTAAGTCTTAATAAATTTAAGTCCTATGTAAAGCAGAAACTTTGCAATAAAGCTTTCTATAAAGTTAAAGATTATATGGACGATAAAAATGCTTGGAATTGAGCTGCTCGCTCTCATCACAGAAAAATCATTGTAATTCTTTTGTAACTCTTATTTTGACATTTTGCATGATTGATTATTATTATTGTTGAATATTTTTTTTTACTTTGACATTTTGATGAATAATTATTCAATTATTAATATGTTGATATTATTTTAATTTAATTTAATTTTTTTATTGTGAATGTGAGTACCGTGTAGGCTAGTATCCTACTCGAATTTCATAAGTGTTTGGCGGTTTTGAGTGTTTTTTGTGACCTACGCAAATGTCTTGCTGATTGGTGGCGTCGTGCGTCGGGTCGTTGAGCTCCCTAAAATAAGGTTGAGCTACACGATGGCTGATGCATGCGTACCGTCAGTTTAGACAGGTCGACTCAAAGCTGTTTGGCTCTTTCCTCAAAAGGCCATTCCAGACGTTGCCCTACATTGTTACACTCGCATAGTTTTTGATACTTACTACAATGTCTGGACTTTAAAAGAGACGTTGACCTCTGAGTTTGTTTCGGCTTTTCTTCTCAGAGCGAGTCAGATAGGAAATGCCGGCTCCATCTAGTCTTAAAAAAACATATAAAATTGACTTGTAAAAGTGTCTGTAACAGATTTATTTACAGAAATAAATATCATTTATCATTTATCATTTATCAAATAAAACTAGTAAGTTATTTTTATGATAAACCACCAAAATCTGTAATAGATCTTAACGAGGGAAAGTTCAAAACACAATAAACGTGTCCTTATGCAAAAAGCATACAACAAGATTACGTTGACGACAGGGATGTTCGGCATTAACTCCTGCACATGTGGCTTCCCTACAACCTCATTAAAGACGTATATGTCTGTCTATTAACTAACGTATTTAATTGCTACAATTATTCTCAAGATATCTTTATCTAATTTTACAATGTTCTTTTGGAATGCTAACCAAATTCAGTACGAGCTGTATAGTTTTGATTGACAATTAATTAATTATGTCAACTGTTTTATAAATATAATTTAGCTTCCTTTTATCTTTTGCAAAGATGTGAGAGCTTCGTAGACTTGCTAGATGCATAACTATAAGCTATATGTATAAAGTTTTGAATTATTATTTTCCACGTTGTATTTTTTTTTTGTTTTGCTTTTTTCGAGACTTGGTACAACATTACTTACTAATCGGTGCTCAAGACTACATTGTTCTCTCATAACTATGCTAAATCATCGGGTATTTACTGAAATTGATAAAGATTTGACAAGATTTAAAGGAGTTTCTTGCCGGCTCTTCTCCATAGAAAACGACAAATTGGAACTGTGCACCTAAATTCGCCTTTTCATAACCGCCTGAAATGGATAAAGTGAAATGAATAAAATAATTGATTTAGTACTCATTTGTTATGACACTTATGAGGGAATCTGTATTGATCGGGAATTAGGATTAACCGGAACTACCTAAACAGGACTAGCGACAAAGACGCACGTAATTAATATTTGTTAGCTCATGCCAATTGCATGTTATGGAAGCATTCCTCAGCTTTATATCACCCATCTACAAAAAGAACTTTATCGTTGTAATCTCAAAGTATGTTTCACCTTGCAGATGTTGTTCAGTTCTGGAGTGATATTAAAAGTAAGCGCTCATTCTTGCACCGGCTAGAGGTTCGTCTGTCGGTGGCGGTGTGTGCCGGTATGTGGCCGACCTTGACGAACCGTTACACTCCCGGAACGCGTCAGTTTGGAGTAATGATAATTTCATGCATACATTAAACATTAACTCTTTAGTATCTTTCTTAAAAATTTCCTATTCTATAAACACAATGTTGAATTTTTTTACAAACATCGTTTTCTTGTTATAGAATTTAGTTTAGCTGCAAGTATGTTTAAGTTTTAAAAAAAACAATATTTTTGCTTTGTCGCTACCTCACTTGTCTTTCGTATTCAAATCGATTTCCGTTCGTAATATTAAATCTAAACGTACAATAGAGCTGCAGTGGGTCTTAAGTGCTATTTGTGAGAAAGAAAAAGTTCAAGGAAGGATTTCTTTAATAGATTTTCCATTTTAAATGAGTTCGCAAGCGTCTACGTCAAAGAGATTTTCTTTATGTAGGTATATCTAATAATAATAAAGAGTTTTGTACCTACCTCGTGGTAAGGCTCAATTTTGTAGAGGCGTATAAGTATGTCCAGCTGTGGGCCTGTACGCTGAGTTTAGTAGAGTACGCACTTGTCCTTTTAAACTTTGAAATGTTTGATCTAATCTACAATACAATTAATATAATTATCATTTTGAAATCCCTTGCTCTGACTGACACAACAATAGGTACCCATTAAATTAATGAACTCCGCTAATTTCCTCTCGTTCGTCATTGTCAAATATTTCAATTGTAACATTTAACTAAATGAATTGCTCATACATGTAGAAACAGCAGATTACGAGCACTGAATCACAAAGCGCGAATAAATTATGTAAATGTGTGTGATTGTTTGATATTAATAAATATTTGATTTTGTACAAAATGACAGCAGTTCGGTATTTGTTGCGTTTTATTCATTTATATTAGTTGTGAATAAGCAAATAACTTGATTAAAACGGGAAGCATAGTGATATTAACGTGAAGGAAAAAGTTTGGTATGAAAGCATTACACCAGAAGCTCCCCTGCTAGCCTAACATGCGGAGCGCGAGATATTTTTGTCGTCAAATTATCTCGTGGCGAGACGAGATAATTTATGGCTTATCTAGTCTTGACACGACATAATTGATCGTTAAAATTATCTCGCGCTTCGCACGTTAGGCTAGCAGGGGAGATTGTGGTATATTAATTATTATTAATTTTTTCCGTGTTTTCTCTTTGGACATCACGGCTCATCTTCCATGCGGAAGACGTCCGGTCCTTTGGAAGGCATACACGGGGACACAGGTCCAACGCGCAGAGGCCCCTTTGAGAACTTTAATCTAAAATGAGGTGGGGCATCAACCGGGGACTATCCACGGCTGCACTATAGGAGTACAGTCATGGACCGTCCCAGGTGGGTGCAAAACTATTGTGAAATATGGTAAAAATAAAACTGGTCTATGGGATGGGGTGTTAAATGGACTTATAACTTCTATTGCCGGAAGAAAACGGCGCCTGCCTTTCAACATTTAAAATTGAAACCTGTTGGCAGACGGTGACTCGCCAGGTCACTAGCTGGGCCCCCTGAAAAGCCGCCAGTACATAGGCGAAAGGGGCAACAGACGTGTGAGCGGCTAGAGGTGTAGAGAGGTGTGGCCCCGGTTTCGCCGTCGCGGGTCTAAAAGACCCGGAGTGGGTTTCCCCGCTATTACGCCTTTAGAAACTTCCACCCCCGAGCATAAAGCTCTGGCGGCCCCCCTCTGGCCGGCCGATTAAGGCAAGACAGAGTTGAGAGTCCTGCGGGCACTCTTGGGGTTCCACTCCAGCCAGCCAATAAAGGCAACCTGGAGACGAGGCCCTGACCGACTGTCTGAGGCAATAAGGTACGCAGTGTCGCCACTCACCAACAGCTCGCCACAAGCTGCCCTGCGGTTTGTAAGCTTTTCAGTAGACCTCATGATACATTTTTTATTATATGATGGGGTTGTAGAAAGCTAGTCTAATGTTCCCTCCGGTTTTACGTTAATCTCATGGTGAGGTAACGCCTTTCCCAGAGGGGGAAATTCCATTCCGTGTTTTTATTATTAATTGTATTTTCTGTTTTGCTTGGAAAGATTTTTGTTGAGAGTGTTTTTGTTTATTTTAATAATTTTTCAAATTTAATATTCCTTATCAAACTTTATTGTACCTAGACTATAAGTGAACGATGTGGTCTCCTGTAATTGGAGGAGCACACTCGTCATTGTCCTGTAATTGCTATTTTGTATGTAATTGTGTAGCCTCTGTTGGAGATCCAAATAAATAAATAAATAATAAATAAATAATAATATTGCTTTAGGTAAATACGAAGAAAATGGCGGTTTAAAATATATTAGTTTTAATAATTTATAGTTCCAAAAATACATCACTCATGAATTACCTGTAAATATACAGACAGCTGTATCAATTGTATCCGCCCCCGGTAACTTATGAAAGCTCTTTTAATACACCCAAGTACTTCTAGTAGATATAATTTTTGTGTAGGTGTTCATATACATTGTTCCCTAATATATTCATATAACTACAAGTGCCAGGTACATTGCAAGAGCCTCCAACGTTACCAGGAGGGTACTCAATTAATGCAGCTGTACGATAACTACTTACTAATGTACTAAGTTTGTGAAAGTTATCGTTATAATTACGACACTTTAACGACAAGGGAATTAAAAATTATTCACTATTCATAACTTGTACTACGTGCTACCTCAGATAGTTCTCAAACACACTAGAATATTTTAGTGAGTAACATTAAGGAGTTCTTGCACAAGTTAAGACATTAAACTTACAATACATAATTAATAACTTCGGTTTTATTATAATATGAATGTCAAGTACCCATACTACGCCTACGTCGCTGTATGAAAAGCTTCATTGATAATATCTTTCCTAACAAATACTTACAATTACTCCAAAAGCTGTGGTTTATCATAAGTTGACAAATAAACCAATAAATGATAAATGATATTTATTTCAGTAAATAAATCTGTTACAGACACTTTTACAAGTCAATGTAAGTTTTTTTTTATGACTAGATGGCGCCGGCGTTTCCTATCTGACTCGCTCTGAGAAGAAAAGCCGAAACAAACTCAGAGGTCAACGTCTCTTTTAAAGTCCAGACATTGTAGTATAAAACTATGCGAGTGTAACAATGTAGGGCAACGTTTGGAATTGCCTTTTGAGGAAAGAGCCATAGCAGGTTTGAGTTGACCTGTCCCAACTGACGGTACGCATGCATCAGCCATCGTGTAGCTCAACCTTATTTTAGGGAGCTCAACGACCCGTCGCACGACGACACCAATCAGCCGGACATTTGCGTAGGTCACAAAAAAAATATTACTCAATAGGTACACTATCTAAACTTTTTAGCTTACATATTGTTTTTATCGGTATCCTCTTGGTTTGGTTGGAGGTGAGGTGGCTCAGCTGATTCGTTAGTACTACCTAGTCATCTACTATTGATCATTTAACTCCCGGCAATTTATCTTCACATCAGCCCGTGACCGTCCACTGTAGAACATGGGTCTCGTACTCGTTTTGCCGGTTAATAGAAATAGCCATGATCACGACAATTGGTAGACGAATAATGGTAGATTCTGTTCCTCCAGTATGCTAATAACAACATAACATTATCACCAATACGATTGCCAACCATGGTGATTGAGGCAGGGGAAGGAAGAAAGAAGTGCATGAAAAGAGCCTCCACGCGTGACAGTATTTAAGTACGTCCGGCGCATCTTAGACAGTCTACCCTGCGACCAACCGTCATCATCATTCAGCCGAAAGACGTCCACTGCTGGACATGGGCCTCCCCCAAAAGGTGGGGCGGGGGGGGGGGTTGTCATAGTCGCCACGCTTGGCAGGCGGGTTGGCGATCGCAATACGGTTGTTAAAGTACTCAGAGAACGCTGCTGCCCATCCTCTAGAGAATCTCTTAGTCGCCTTTTACGACACCCATGGGAAGAGATGGGGCGGCCAACCATGCTGACTGACAAATCTCTTCACTACGACATGAACTATTCTCGTACAGCTCATACTGACACGAGAGAATAGGCGATATGTCGTTCATAGAGGAGCTTATTTCGAAAAACAGCGGTAGATGTTTACAAACGTGCTGATAATGTACTCCAGACCGAATTTCAGTCACGGCAGCCAATATCTCAACGAAGACTAGCTAACTACGCAGGAGACATTATAGCTCACAAGTATGTGCGCAGACACAGGTGCACTCTCTATTCCCTCACTTACATAGTGCGATCGGATGGCAACTACACGATCGGGGAGAGATCAGGTGCAGGGGGCCTACTCCCTAGGTCCGTCAACGAAGTTAGTCGCCCGTCCGAAAGTAGCCAGAAACGTAGGAGTGAACAAAACAAGTGTCAAGTTCAACTTTTCGGATGGGCAAAAACACATCGGTAGTAGGGACAACTGTCAAATTGTGTTGTCATTCATTCTTAGTTCGGGCCCCGAAATAATCGTATGTCCGTTGGTGACAGGGAGTAGGAAACGCTCGCAACTAAGGCCGAAACCACGGACTTCGTGCTTAGGGAGTAGACCCCCAGGTCCGACGGCTATACGTGATCTCCGAGACACGGAGGGGATCTTGATTTATGTTAAGGAACCATCATCAAACAAGAAACAACCATCCATCCGGCTAACCGTGGATTAACAAGCGCAGCTTAACCTCGCAGATGTATCGAACCACGCGGCTGTTACTTAGCCACGAACCCCTAAAACTTGCTGATAATAATATGACGAATGATTAAATTCCGCTAGAATAGGTGAGTACCTATTCTATTGATTGAGTAATCAATAGGTCATGGACGTTTTATGTCCCCCAATATCCCGTTGCGAAACTTGTTCAAAATATTTAGTAACGAAGTAAATTCATTGCGTTGGCCGCTACGGATGCGCTCCATTTGATCGCAGTAACTGTGTTAGTCGCACGAATTTGTCGCACGACAAATGCGACGTGGGCGCGTCGCTCGTGTCGCGTCTAGCCTACACTATATATTAGGTTTTCCGCTTCAATGAACAAGTAATATTCGTTCATATTCGACCGCGCTGCACCCACACTATGTGAATTTCATGACGGGATTTTGTCGATATTAAATTCTGTACAGTCGGAAATTAACCCATATTTAGAACTGAATTATGTAGTTATGAGTTATGTAAGTAATTGTAAACTAAGAATCAGCCTACAATTTATCGATTTGTAAGCAATTTTCTAGGTCCACAGAATAACATGCTATCATAACGATTACCTACATTAACCATTAGATTAAAATTGGATAACACAACAATAGGTACAGCAGTTATTGAATCTCAATAACTACTTATACGTATTATAGCGGTATTGGCACGGACGCATATCTACTAACATAATAATTTATTTAAACTAGATTTCTATAAAATACTTATTCTGTGAACGAAATAAAACAACTACCTTATTGGTAGTTCGTACATTAGTTTTTTAGATCGAGCAGCTTATTGGATTTCTATTAGGAATTGAGCAAAAGACTCAAATCAAATCAAATTTATTCGTAAATGTAGGTTCCAATACAATAGGATGTTATAATAAGATGGTCAGTTCGCAACATTTTGCTCAAGAGCATACAAATAATAATAAAGTTAGTGCTGTCGAAACAACAGACACACATTTAAAATGAAATAACTCAATTACTTACATAACACACAATTCCTTACGTACTAACAAAATAATAATAATCTAAATGTAATATTGCAATAAACTATACGTCAGTGGTGTCTTCAATAAACTCAGTTGTGGAGTAGTAGCATTTATAAATTAAAAATTGTTTCAGTTTCTTTTTAAACGCATTATTATTAAGATTAATATATTATATTAAGATATAACATATATAATAATTTATTATATTAAGATTAATAATAATGCGTTTAAAAAGAAACTGAAACAATTTTTAATTTATAAATGCTACTACTCCACAACTGAGTTTATTGAAGACACCACTGACGTATAGTTTATTATTAAGAGTCTTTATATTTTGTCGTGGAATTTTATTGAAAATAACTGGAGCCATTCGATAAATACTTTTACGTAGAAGGGCTGTTTTACTGCGATCAACACAAATAATGGTCGAATCCCTTTTTCTTAACCGTGGATCAGCTGGGGCTCTTATTTTGAAAAGCTGTGGGTTTGTCTTAACAAACACTGCCACCTCGAAGATGTATAATGACAGCAATGTTAAGGAGCTTCAAGGATTTAAAATATGGCTAAAAACTCAACCCCACATAACATCACCCTCCGCGCTAACTGTCGTATCTAACAATTGATAATTTTTCAGTAGTTGCGTTAGCTGTGGCGTTATTAATGAATTAATAACTTTTTTATATTGCTGTTGGCTTACTCTTGGCTTGGTTAGTAGTTGCCCTAAAGCCCTAAGGTATCTATTTATTTATTTCTATTCATTTGAAGCAGATACTTCTCTCTGAGAATTTCTCTGAAAAATTATCAATTGCTAGTTACGACAGTGAGCGCGGAGGGTGACGATAGACTAAATACCGACGAAATATTTGCGTACGACATAACATCTGACGTGCCTGATAACTAGGCGTAATGTATGAAATATTTTGATAGAGATCTATGTAGGTATGTATTAAAATATCATTTTAATAACGTTACTACGGTCAAGGAACGTGTTATGTCGTTGTTTTTCATAGAAGCACGTGGAAAAATATAAATTCTGCGGCGAGCTATTCCAATAAAGATGAAAATCCGATAGAAGTCCCAGTGGAAAGGAATCTGCGTCCCACTGTAATACAGCTATAGCAACTATAATAACTAAACTGGAGCAAGAGATGCAAGAATACTGACTGACGCTTCTTCAGAAATACACAAACATTTTTCTGCTGTAGAAGAAAATTACATTAATGTTAGTCAGTTTACGCGCTACGAACATGGTATAACCACAACGTTTGACAACAGAAGCCGAAGCTTATTGGTTTATCGGAAGCTATGACGTAGTAGCGTACAGTCACGTGATGTAGCTGTCACGGGAAGACACAAACTTGATTGACCGACTAATTTCAGACCCAAACAGATCCTCTATGAATATACACCGTGGGCCCGAGGTACCCGAAAGATTTTAACCTTCGATTCCGATGCCTAATTGGAGAAGAAAAGCTAGGATATAGTTTGTTGAATAAAGCATAATTTTCAAAATATAAATTATTTACGGAAATTCACAAATCGAAAAATATCTATGATAACAGTCCTATGAAGTATGAACGCGGCGTTGCGACTTTTGTCATACCAATACCCCTCTCGCCGTATGTCTTATTTGTCGCGGAGGGTTGTGAGGTGAGAAGTTTCTTATCCACTCACACGATAATTTATAAATGTTGCCAGTTCAACCTAAGGTATTGTTTACAAGGAAGTACTAAAAGTTAATTAATTAATCTTTAATTAATCTATATACATAAAAGGAGAAGCTGACTGACTGACTGACTGACTGATCTATCAACGCACAGCCTAAACCGCTGGGGTTAGAAACCTGAAATTTTGACAGTAAGTTTCTTGTGTGACGTAAGCATCCACTAAGAAGGGATTTCTCGAAATTCAACTCCTAAGGGGATGAAATAGGGGATTTAAGTTTGTATGAAAATCCGTCATTTTTTAAGTAAGAAGCATGAAATGAAATATTAAGGTTTTTGGTTAGAAACAAAGGTACACGTATTTGACCGTTTTTGGAAATTCAACTCTTAAGGGGGTGAAAAAAGTGTTGAAAGTTCGTATGAGAAATCTGGTACTTTTGAAGTAAGAAGCATGGAATTACAAATTTAGACTCTTGGTGAGAAATAAGCATACATGTCTTTCAGGGTTTTTAGAAATTCTCCACCTAAAGGGGTGAAATGGGTTGTTAACCTTCGTCTGAAAATTCTTATTCTATGGGCTTCTTAAATGACATAAACACTCTTCAAAGTAAATAATAAAAAAACTACACCTAAAAAGGTGGTTAACGCGGATTTAAATAAATTTCACGCAAGCGAAGCTGCGGGCAAAAGCTAGTTGATTTATAAAATACCGAAAAACAAAAAAAAAGTGGTTAAAATCTTTCGGCACCTCGGGCCCACGGTGTATACCTACACAGTTCAAACTTCTCAAATAGACATGCCAGTCACCTTCGTAATGACAGTTCTCTACGTAGTTGGAGACACTAGAAACCCTGCTGTCCTCAATACTGGATAAGGATGACATAAAAACTTTCATTACAAAAATCATACGACATGAAAACTAGGACTTCAGTAGTCTCGTGGAAATTACATCCACTAAAGTTACCGTTACCCCGGAAACTTTTTAAGACATTATTTGCGCGGCGCTCGTCGCCGAGAGAAGTGGAGCAATTTCAAAAAATTCAACCAGTTATTTCTGCTATTATTTTTCAAATAGCTCTATACATACAGGGTGTTAACGAATTCGTGTAATTCCTTAAAACCACATGATCTACACTGGTGTAGATTGCCCCCACGCGGGAATTAGCTTGATTAAAAATAAAATTCTTTTTTTTCATGCGGCTGTTGTAAGTAATCGTATCTACTACCAACTTATAAGGATTCAGTAAAAAAAAAGTTTTTTTTTTGCAAAAAAAATATTGTGTATGAGTCAAAATTTCAATGCCACGCATAATTTAATGAAAGTATGGCGACGCGGCTGGCGGGTACGACTAACGCAATATCGCTCTTTACAGTCAGCTAACTCGGGGCTCTAAAATGACTCAGGAATAGAAGTCTATCATTTTATTTTGAATATTTTTTTTTGCTTGATTTTCAAAAATACCCATTTAGGGTTAATCTGTGTCATCAGTAGATCACGCGGTTTGAAGGAATTACACGAATTCGTTTACACCCTGTATACATTTACGTGTTGATCATGTCGCCGATACCAAGTATTGCCTAGTTCACTTGCTCCAGTTCGCTCACTTATAGCAGTTATGGTGAAGTGACTTAGAGCAGCTTGATATGAGTGACGTCGAAATCGCATCGTGTTGCCTTCAATTAGCCAATTTTAATTGCCCGTATATGGATGTGACATCTTAAAGCAATTCGAACGCTTCATTCGTGTACTAAAAACTGCACATCGCGTCGCTCACATTCTTAATTTTTATACGATTTTTTAACAAACAAAACGTTCTTTTGCACATTGTTATCATGCGTTCCAATGACACAAAACTTGCTCCAGCGCAGTATAAATATGATAGGCTTCGTTTAGAAACGTCGTAGTTCCTTCAACAGAACTTACCTTCACAGGACTTAAAACAATAGGTTTACCAGTAAAGGCCATGCTTGTAATTACGGGAGCTCGGGAAAGCTCGGGGGCCTTCGGAAAGCCGCTTAAAAGGTCAACTTACAAAGAGAGGGCTTCTAATGCGTGGACGTTCTTTAAAAAAATGGGAATAGAAGTACGCTATAGTGATCCGGTATTAATTCTGGCTTTTCTTTCTTTTACTAATCTGATAATTATATTGTTCGTTCATATACATTTGATAATATATGGCAACCCTTGGTTAATAACTTTAAAACTGTAAGATACGAAGGCGGAATGATCGAGTTTTTTATGCTGCGTGTCGTCGATTCAATTCCCGAGTTGGGATAGTACCTAACTAATGAAATATGGATCACAGCGTCTAGACTTTAAAAGAGATCTTGGTCGCTAAGTTTGTTACGA
Organism: Amphipyra tragopoginis; assembly: GCA_905220435.1. Taxonomy (NCBI): domain Eukaryota; kingdom Metazoa; phylum Arthropoda; class Insecta; order Lepidoptera; family Noctuidae; genus Amphipyra; species Amphipyra tragopoginis. Next base: position 28,045,947 of record HG992004.1, read on the forward strand.
CGTTTTTCACAGAGATAGTCAGATCAATATATACAAGCTTAGTTTTAGTATACCTATACTAAACCTGAAACTAGTTTGTTCAGAATCACTAGGAGAATCCATTGACACATTTTATACACCACTTTTTTTTCATATATTTCAATTTTTTTCAGTAGTTTTCTACCCATAACAGTTGACGGGAATAGACACCTTGAGGCTTGAGACGGTCCGCTCGGTCAATTTCCGTGTATTTAGACAACCCCTGCATAGCACATCTCAGGTATTTCACACTTTTTAGGGAACACTTAACGCCATATAAACTAAGGTGTAACTTGGAGATTTACTAAAAAAAAACACATTTTCAGGCAGTTCTGATGAAAATCTTGTTAGGGTGTCTCGGTTTTCGTATAAAGTAAAAATAAGGTTGTATAGTCGAAAAAAGTGCGCATCATATCCTATGACAGTGTATTTATGACAAAATTAACGTTTTCTTTTTATTTATTTATACGTAATATTATGTTAGTTTGCAAATTACATCCGGAGTTGTGTAGGTACATACGGACCTTGTGCCAAGTAGAACAAATTTCCGTGCGTAGAAGCGTTTTTGCCATACCTATCCTATAATATTGGAAACAATGTAACAAGCTCACATAATAATGGGTCCATATATTATTTTATTATTAATCCGTGGTGCTAGGTAGCTGGGCTTATCCCAGTTGGTGTAGTGTACATATATCTTTTTTGCTCTTTTATGCCCCCCTCTTGAAGATACGGAGGGAAAACTTCTTACTCCGCTTTTTGTATTTCTGATTAATTCCCTTGCGGATTCTAAGATAGTTCAATAATTTCCCTCAGGTCTTTCTGTATGCTCTTCTCCATTATGAACGATCCATGTGCTCTTGATTATCTAAAAACATATTTTCAAGCTTTGGGCAGTTCTCACAATCGCAAGCTTCTTACTTCTGAAAATTTACTACTCCAAATACCTTCTCACCGCATTTCATTTCATTTCACCATTTCATTTCATTTCACCGTTTCATTTCTAACTCCTTCGCTGTCTCAGCAATCAAAATCTGGAACATTGTTATTAAAAAACTCTGAGTTTTCGTTCAAACGCAAAGTTAGGGAATACTACTTGAAGTCGCTGCACTCCTAATTAGTCATTGCTATAAATTACAATTAGGTTGTTTAAATTGTTTTGTATTTAAAATATACCAATTGTAATATCTATATATTTTATAATTGTATTATTCTGTATATGTATTTTATTGTATACTTACCTAATTTATTTATCTTATGAATTTGTAGTCTATTGAGTAGGTACAAAATGCTTTTATATTTAACCCAAAGGTTGATTGGTATAGATTAGGGGTGTTAGAAGGTTGCAGTCTTTGTCTGTTGTTTGTGGGCATCGATCGTAGCTTCCAAACGCACCGATTTCAATGCGTTTTTTTTTTGCTAGAAGACTGGTTTAATCGGGATTGTTCTCAGCTTTATTTACAGATGTTTTTCCAAGCTTATGATCAGCACGTAATAGAACTCATGAGGATACGGGAATCCCAATAACGCAAGAGTGTGATGTTTCTTCATAATTAATCTTACAATGTTTGTTTGCATTACTGTCATTTCTCCATACATATATCTTAATATAAACAAGTGTGGGGGTTCGAGTCTCGGAACGTGGTTTATTGTGCCATAAACTAGCGTGATTGTGCACTTTATGGCAGCTCACTTAAGGACGGCAACTTCACCATAAAATGACGTGGCGTGGCGTGGGCAGCATCCCCCTGTGGATGATAAAAATATGCTTACTATACTCATTTGAGGACTAACTGTAAAGATACACCTACACAATTTTGAAATGATGACCCTTCTTCTTTCTTTAAACTTTTGACTACATAGTGGACAGCTATTCCATGTATAAAACTGAATCAGCCTGAAAACCCTAAGAATTCCGTTTAAAGTTCAACTTCGAGGCAACATACATTTTACTTCTTGTGATGTTGCTATCTGCGACAGCCCTAGACGTGGGGATAAACCAGGTGTTATCGTTATCAGAGTGTCGTGTGTAGCGCGTGTGTCCCACCTCACCGTCCACAAACAACAGTATCGTTCCACAAACACCTGTGATGAAACTTGCGACTTCAACCTTACCACCCAGGAGCAAAGACAGTCAAAGTTATGTTACTCGTGTGATAAGTACTAGAGGCTCATAAAACAGAAGATGTAAAGAGATGTGATCAAGTGACGACACTTACACTGTACCAGTATTACCACCCAGAATAATAATAGTATGGAAGAATTATAGTAGGCTATCGTAAAACAGAAGATATAAAACGATGCAGACACTGTAACTGGAGAGACTAAGTAGGTACTATTGTAATGACGAAACCGACTACCAAGGAACTTAAAAATTTAAATTAGCTTACATAAGATATAAATAACCTTTTGAGAATAGTAGCCTGTAGCATTCTTCTATTTATAAAATTACTTAGAAATAACCCTGACGCTGCTAGTTTTCATATTAATTTACTATTTAACAAATTATATTTGTTTTCTGTTATTGATACATAACGACGTTAAAGCCTTAATGCAACTTGATCTGCCTTTTTAGTGCGGGTGAAAAGAGGCGCCCGGTTTCTCTGAGCTACTGTACCAGGATAACATGTTTACTGAGGTTGAATCTAACTGTTATCGTAGTCTACTTCGAAACGATCGTACGGTACATAATGTTTAGTAATATTTCGTAAGCCGACCATCTGGCCTGTGTTAAACTGATACTAACAGTTGTTAATAATCAGTTTACGTGTTAAACATGTGTGTTATACAACGGCAGTTTAACTCTTTCACGAGAAATCATAATTCTGTATGAAGCTATTATTTTTATTTTTCCGGGTAGCGCAGAGCGCTGCATGTGTTTATTGTTTACGTTGACGAACGCGACCAACCAATGTTTGGTGGACGAACATAAACATGTGCGCAAATTAAACATGAAAAGCGCATGATATGTGTTTTATTAGCGTTTTACGAATCCGACTGTCAAGGCCAACGTACATCAACATAAAATATCTGAGATTCATGAGCGTGCGATATCATTCCGGTGTGTTCACATAAAGTTTCTAATTCTTTTAATATCTGGATCGGAGTGCGTCATGCTGGTATAAATAGTTTCTAAACTGAGCGTTAATTTTCAGCTTACAGTCAGAAATAAATTACAGCAAACAACATCAATCTTAACATCACTCAAGAACTGTTCAATTGATTGTAATGTTATTTGTGTTTAGATCAGTCGTTACTTATTTTTCTCATCCGCCTCCGCAACAATGATGCACTCATTGGACGTTAGTTTAGAAATAGGGTTACGACCTACAATCGTACAACATGTACAGTTTTAGCGTAGTACATGCAACTGAACATGCAGATAGTCGTATAAGAGAGTGAATATCTGTGTGTTCTCAGTTGAATGCACTCGTCGCCGTCGCCTTGCAGCGCTCGACTTTATTTTATTTTGCAGCTTACTTCGGGGCCTCTACCAGGGGAGCAGGATTTATAAAGAGTTGTTATTTCTGTTTGCATTTCGTTGCGCTTTCGTCGCTTCCTTTTTGAGCCTTTCAAAGCATCATATTTGTAAAAAGAAATGGTCTGTTTTTTTTGGTATTATGTAAGTAGCTATGTTGTTTGTAAAATTCGCAGAAGAGTTTCTGTAACCGCAACGCGCGATGTTTAGCACTGTATCTAACTGCCTGAGAGCTGCGGTCTTAAACAGATGAGCTTTTTGATAAACAAAATACAGTTTATGAGCTCTTCGCGCCGAATCTTGAGTCTGGAGGTAAAACAGAGAGGCATTTCTAAATAAATATAAGAAATAATTTAGGTACAATTTTCTCGTCTCATTAGGTACTGTTTAACTTCTGTTTCGTTAGGTAACGCATTTGTGTTTGGTGTTTCGCGTTTCGAAGCGGGAAGTGATGGTGCAGAGGTGATAGTAAAATCAGATCTACGACGCCGTGACAGGACGGAGAGGAGACGGCGCCCGCCCGTGCACGGCCCGTTATAATGTAAATAGGCCCTTTGTCTGAACTTTCAAGATAACTTATTTTATTTATTTTACCTACTATTAAAGGAAACATTCTCCAGGCGTTATAATTTTGCTGTTTCAGTAACGTAGGTAATTAGTATATTTAGGACATAAATTATGTATTATAATGCTCCCTCTCTGCTCACTCATTATGCTGTAAGTCAAGCGAACTAACTTAACTAACACCATGATGGATAACACCATCACCATAAAGTACGGTGGTCGTTCGTCTGCCATCACCACAATACAAAACACCGTAACCTTTAAACCCCATTACCGACTTCTACACCATAAAATATGAAAGCATAGAAGGCCCAGTTCAGACAACACGCGTTACAGATGCATTAAGACAATACTCACAGACAGTTTGTACGGGGCAGTGCAAATAAAATGGAAGGGTTTATTTCTTGAATGTCTTGCTTCGTGAAAGTGTCTATTTTTTATTTTTTTGAAATCTGTGCCCCTCACTAGGTTTTCTCCTGCATCGTAGGTGCATTTACAGATACAAATTTCACAAACACAACAACAAAAGAAACAACTATCTGTAAGCCATACAAATATTTGCTCTGTGCGGGAGTCGAACCCATGACCCGTAGCCTAGAAGCCAATCGAACAACCACTGCACCAAACGTGTCGTCAATTCTTCATATCAAAACAATGAATAAAGGAGTTCACCCATTTTGGAATAAAATTGTGATTTTTGGCGGCCATCAATAATAGTTACACAATTTTAAAGCACACCTGTAACGCATTATTTTTTACTATGGCGTCAATGTCGAAAACTATTTGGGTTCGGAGATATATACTAGGTAACAATTAAAACGACGACTTGTATTAGGGGTTTCAAGAATTGTTTTATTATTGTTACAGCCAGCATTGTCGCCATACAAAGAAATGTTTATACTCCTGCCACCATTTAAATAAAATATAATTCATTCCTGGCCGCCGACTTTTTTTTTATCCCAAATCATCGAACAAAATGAGTAATCTCCTTTAATTTCCATTGAAGTCGCAGATTCCACGCTTTGTAACTAAGCTCTATTTTGTTTTTGCATCTACGATTGCGTGAGCTTACTATCACAGAATGTAATATTGTGCCTTCTGTACGTATCTGTTGAGTGGTGACAGCGACACGGATGCATCAGTAACGGATCTGTCAATACCGTTCCAAGTTCCACTTATCTTAACTCAAACAAACGTGAGTGATGTTCAAACTATTCGGTGAAGTAACCCGCTGGTAACCGCTGACTTTCTATTTCGTAACGTTGGCTAATAGTTCAACTTATGTATTATACGTTGAATAGTAGCTCTACTGATCAATAATTAGCAACACAGAGTGATAATTGCTAAGAAGATCGCGGCTAGGGTTGCCAATCATCAAAGTTTCTCTGTTTTTTTACATTGTGGGTGTAATTGATGTAAAGTATTCTACAATTTAAATTACATTTAATGCCATATTATCAATGCTTTTTACGTAAAAATGTTATCATCATTTTCTACGCCTTGGAATTGATTTTCGCTTCACTGATGCCGTGTCAAACTGTCATGACAGCACTATTAACGTCCTTACGTTTAAATGACTGTGACCCTTATAATTTCAAAGTAAATGGTAACCCTAATCGCAGCATTACGTGCGCTGGGTAGTGCTGGTGCACCGTTATCTGCGGCCGTGAGCCACCGCAGACAGATGACTTCCTCATCTCCACACCGGGAGCACGCAAGGTGGAAGCAGAAGCGGGGATAATACCTACTTTCATTGGACTGTCCAGTTGTTCCTATTGTAATCATAAATTGTCGTGTAGCAAACCATCCCGCCAATTATCTCCTAGTTTCTTAGAGATTATAGAAAACCAAGGAGATGGGTAGCAATAAACTGACCGGCTATATACTACAATCCGCGCAACAGTGTGGCATTTCCTGGGCTGATCCATTTGAAATCGATGCGAAAGTCGCATACCAATATAATAAAAAACATAACTGGATTCTCATAGACAGCGTATTATTAGTTATTGAATTACCTACACATCAGTCTTCAAGTCTACAAAAAGTTCACACCATACAAATATAAACAGCTCATAACTTGAAGCATAAATGCAACAAGTACCTAGTCATGATATCGTGGAACATAAATTGTAATATCGACATCGACCGACGAGCCTATTACAGATATCGTCTAAAAATACACCACTAAAGGACTCGGCATTGACAGCCGCCGATAAGCCCCTTTATAGCAAGCCCGAGCTGCGAGCCTTGCCAGTTACAAACCACACTTATTGTTACCACAATCAGAACTTTGACTAAGACTGAAGTGGCGCCCGAGCATTGTTAATGGCGTCGATTAAGTTGTACAATCATTACAAATGGAGTCGGAACGGGCTGTCACTTGTGTACATAAATAATGAGCAACAAGTGTCAACGACCAAACAAGAAGGTACAGTAAATCAACTGCAAACAACTTGTGATAAGAAACCACAGATGTCGCAGATTTCTAGCACGTGATTCAGCTCTAAAATATACATACTTCTAAGGTATACTCTCACTGAGGCTAGCTAGTAGAAAATTAACAGCAAATGTATGTAAAAAGAGCAAGAAAGTATTTTTTTTTAATGTTGCCCCACACTACGATTTATCTTGTATCGTGGGTGCGTTTACAGACATAAATGTCACATACACAAACGCCCAGACCCGAAACAAACATCTGTAGGCCATGCAAATTTTTGTACCGTGTGGGAATCGAACCCACGACCCGTAGCGCAGAAGCCAATCGCTTAGCCACTGCACCAAACGTGTCGTCATTATTTTTGCGTGCGTAAGCATGAATGAATAAAGAAGGACGAATGCGGTGTAGAGCTTCTTAAGGTTACAATCTTCGTAATCGTGCGGCGGTTCGAACGCAGCGGTTAACACGCAGCGGTCGGCACGTTGACACGTCGCCATCGCGCCACTGACACAGTGCGCTCAGGTCACCGGGTGACGAAGTCATCGGAAACATTCATTACTTCCCCGCCACAATAGCCGCCCATTGTCTGACGCGCATTGTTCGACAAACGGCCCGTCTGAACAAGACATTATCACAAGATCACAACAGACGTTTTCTGTGTTTTCCTCTGTTATTATTAATATAATGGTTTGCTTAATATTGTTATTATAATGACATCAGTATTGGATAACGTCTGACGCATTAAATAACATGTGTGTCAACCGTACACAAAAAATTATTTACGAGTTTTTACATTACAGTTTGGTACGATTTTATTAAAACCTGTAAATAATTGACGTATTGCAAGATTTTCTCTTAGTTAGTCATATGTGTATTTCACATAATTATTTGTGCCAAAGCTAAACATAACTGTGCCAAACCAACTGTCTGCCAGATGTCTACAGAACACACTGACGCAACAGACGGACAGACAGATCGAGGTGATCTCGTATTAAATTTCGCTGACAATATGCAAGTTTCCACAAAACTGTGTATTGATCATAGTCATCATAGAATAGGAAGTACATGTGTATACCTACTTACTCTACGCTCTTTTAAAAAATTCACAAGCAGTTACTGTCACTTATCTCTGTGCAGTCGCGAGACACTCGCATAAACACGTTATCTTATGCTATATTAAGAACAACTGTGCTGATAAACAGTTCCTTTTAAGTTTCGAGTACCGGTGACCGACGGAGCGACTAACTTTATTGAACGACAAATCCATTAACAAGTTTTACTGCGCAAGATGACTTCTGTAGCTGACTTTCAAACTGCAAAACTTCCAAGTGGATTTAGCGCTTTAAATTACCAAGCTTAGGTACACACTGTAAAATGACGACTCACGACCGCTAACTGTGATACAACACTACATTACAGAGCACAGGTTCATTTATCAAACGTTCATCCTCATTATCATAATTATCAGCTCATAGACATCCACTAAAAACCCTAGAGTAGTGTACCTTACAGTAGAGTAGAGTGCCCTAGAGTACCCTAGAGTATAGAGTAGAGTACCCTAGAGTATAGAGTAGAGTACCCTAGAGTAGAGTAAACCTAGAGTAGAGTAGTTAGTAGTAAAGTTAGAGCCTAGTGGTTGAACGCTTGACTTCCATGCAGAAGGCTGTGGTCAATCTCAGCCCACACTTCTGATTTTTCGAATTCATGTGTGGGTTCACTTGCATTAATTATGTGAAAATATCGTGAAGAAACCTGTATACCTGAGAGAGGGCTTCAAAATGTTCCCAACGGTATGGGTAGTCCGCCAACCCAGACCAGGTCAGCATGGTGCGTTAAAGCCTAAGCTCTTCTCATTCTGAGAAGAGCCCCAAGATCCCTAGATCTTCACTGCGAAATATGGGCCTCTCAATAGACCGCCAGAATGATCTACTTAGGTCTAGGTCGCTACGTCTCTCCTAAGATGTAAGTGATCTTAAGTACTTATTGTTATAAACACACAAGATCTGGAGCTCATCGTCTTGCCACACGTGCTTACATCAACTACTTACCAACCAATGAACCTAGAAAATGTGAATAACCACATCAGGCGACCTTAGCGCCTCGTTCGTAATGCGCGCTTTGTATGCAGCGCCCGAGCGCGCGCTGGCACCGATGTTTTATGTAACCGCCATGCCACATCCATTATACACCACACCATTACCAAATTACAATATGTACTTGTGGCCCTCACATTCTTGTCGAGCGACCAGTTGTCAATGTAATTACATGATGTGTTAATATAACGTCAGGCTTGTATTCCATGAAGCAAACAGAGGTGAATCTACTTTTAAACGGATAGGTTCCTCCGCAACGCTATCAGTCTTCTGGGCACGTTACCAGTCGACAGCGATATGGAGTATTTTGATGCCCTGTTTTAGTTTATAGTTTTATACCAGAATATATTTTTCTTTATTTGTATACAAGGTGTAACTTAATTAACGCACAACCTCTTAAGGGGTCACTGTACTCATCATTACGAACAACTTTTACTATGGGACCAAATATGAAATCGCGGAAAAAAACAGCTGTTCCCTACATTTATGTTCGCATAACTCGTCAAAATATAGGGAACAGCAGATTTTTTTTTCGAGAATGATTCCTACAGTGACCCCTTGTGGTTGTGCGTTATTTAAGTTACACCTTGTACATATTGGTAGGTATTCATAAAATATAGATTTTAAGTTCTGTTAAACAGACACTTTTCGCCGTTGATGTGATTCATAACTATAATAAGGGGTCAGCGTATTCCCATTTACTCGGCAAATTCCTGATCCTAGAGTGTTACTCAGAATTTCCTACCAGAATAACCCAATAATACTACCGGATCTAGGAATCAAACCCATTGTGTCACTCTCGGCAATCGCACTTACAACTAGCAACTGCTACACCAATGAGACGCGAAGTATAAATAAAGTTGTTACTAAATAAGACAGTCGTCAACTATTGCACTAATCCCCATCAACTGCACGATCGATTTATTTGAGCGCGTCGTACAAACTGAGCGACAGAACGATCAAACTTATGATATTTTCAAGCGGCTCGTTCATTAGCACATTCCCGCGCCGGAATCCCGATTAGAAGGACTATTAACTGCTAACGATGTTTAGAAACGGATCGCGATAGTTTATGACAGTCGCGATAAAAACACAGGACTAACGTAGCGTTATAATATATATTAGAGTATAATAGCATCCCGGAGATAGAGGCTGTCTCATATTTAAGATACACTTAAAGTAAGCCGCCGAACGAGTTAGTAGTACGTGTGTGTGAGTGAATGTTTCCGAATAGTTTAGCAAATTATGACGACGGTTTTGTCAAACATAATTTGTATTTTGAATGTAGAAATTCAACAAGCATGTAATTATCGGCTCGTGTAGTTTCCCACAGCTACTTTCACATAATAAGTAAACTACATAGCTTGGATGTACTCCGTATCATTTCGGTCTTAAATTAACAAGAAAGCAAATAGGTATACAAAATCAACTTTAAAAAAATGTAAGTGGCTGTGAGACCACGTAGGTACCTCAAAATGGATAAATACAGAAGGTCCACTAATTCCTAAATCTGAATTTAAAAAAAGTGAAGGCACATAAAAACAAGTTACAAAAACGCGTCCTGAAGACATGGCCGACCCAGGCAGTGTAGAGAGAGTGTTCGATCTATACCGTAGCGACTATTTGTAAGTTCCTTGTCATACATAAATGTTGGACCTTCTATTTTGTCTTATTTGTATTGTTGTGGTGCATGGTGCCTCTGTACAAAGCATGCGTGTGGGATGAACGCAGCGCACTTTCACCTGCATTCCGTGCATACTCATATCACCGCGACTTACCGACGACCTCCGCTTTAAGACGTATAATAAGTGGTTTGTTTACCGACTTTATACAAGAACTTGCGACCATTAGCACAACGATCTCGCGGCGTGACGTGAATCATCAAATATAAAGGCATTACCGTCGCCTGCCAACTGGGACAGCGGCGACTTGAACAAGTTTCAACACGTACTCGTATTTCCCGCGCCATCTGCTTTCCCGATTTGGAAAACAATCAAGTAGGTATCGCAATAAGCCATGATGAAAATGTATAAGTTATTAAGAGTAAGATATTAATCAACAACGATCTGTTAACAACAATTAAGTAGGTATTGCTATTAACGTTTCTATTTAGAGAGTTGAAAAAGCAGTAGGTACCTACTTAAGTTTTATTGTAGTTTGTGTCCGGGACCCGGCCCTAGAGCTTATTATAAGAATAAAGGCTAACTAGGCTGTGGCTACAACGGCGGCGAAAGCGACCGACTGAAGTAAACACGGAGAAAGTCTCCGACTCTCTGTACAGTTAGTACTTCGCATAATAATAAACTTTGCACATGTAGAATGAAGTAATTATTGTGACACAGTTGAAATTAGGCCAAACAAATTTAAGAAACGGGCGGTATACGGTGACATACTTAAGAAAATGTTTCACAAAAGAAATGAAGAATGAGCGCGTCATTGTTTCACGCTATTGTTCAGAAATACAACACTTTAACATTAAGGCATTAAGTTAAGGCATCGCAGCTGAACATTGAGTAAAATAAATACGAATATAAGTACAGTTGATAACGCAAGTGGTTTCCGCGTTTGTGGGGCCGTGTGTACTAGTTTATGGGGTCAAGTTCGTCACATCACAGCTATACGTTGTACAGTGGTGAACAGTAGCTGTTGGTTGAAGTATAGATACAGCATTACTGGCTCGGATATCACGGTCACGGTATGTTCACACAATGCCGCGGATTGTGTAATGTTCTTTGAAAAATTCAAAAAGCCGGATGCTATCTTCTTGAATAACAGCTTTTTACTACATTTTCTGTGAAATAAGTATGACTTAAAAAATGGTAACTCGCCTTCAACTATCCGGTAAAACGATAGAGTATTATACCTATTACTCAGACGCGGACGTTAAGAATTTAAATTTCATAAAAATAACTGAACCTAACTAACAGCCATTCTATCACTATTCTAAAGTCAGAACTGTGACAGAATGGACAATCATCCGAGTTACGTATCACATTCGTGATTTCAATAGCTTTCATTTTGACAATACAACAATATTCATTGCGTGGTAGCTACATAGTTGTGGAAAAGTCAGATTTTTAATAGGTACATACATTGCTATGGAAATTGCTGACCTGTTAAAATCACAGCCATTACGTGTGTTTTGCGCAATAAGGCTGCGGGTCTGACAATCGTAATGTAACTCTAGAGCTAGAATGTGTTCGTCTAAACAGTTTTATAAAATGAGCTAACACTACATTTGCAGTTACATTTTCCGTTAAGTGTTTTATTGTCGTTAATTATCTTTTAATTGTGGCGGTGCGCGGAACAATAATACTCAAACTCAAACTCAAACTCAAAACTCGTTTATTCAAAGTAGACTAGTATTACTTAGTTCTTTTTGAACGTCAAATTTAGGTAGTTACATGTGACTGCACCCCCAAATGCTCCCACCCTTCACCGCTTCCTAGTGTTTATGCTGTGAAGAAGAAACGGCGCAACAAACTCCCCAGCAACACAGTTCAGTCTGTCAAGTGAATAATTAAATGAGTCTATACACAAAAAAGTAAAATATTAATTACATTGATTAAATTATGCAAGTTGATGATGGTAAACAAAATATTTACCTAGAACAATTCTGGATGAATTGAAAACAAAAGTAAAACTATCTAAATATAGATAATTCAACATAATATAAACATACAATTATATACCTACACTCAATATATATAGACTCTATATATTCCAATACATTATTATTACTACAGTTAATGTGAGAATAATGTAGGTCAATGTCAGTAGTACAAGAATAACAATGAGAAATTGCCTTAATGTTGTCATAGCATGTAAGAGCTGACCAGTCCCGACAGACAGCACCCGTTCACGAGCATGACGAGCGCATCAGCATCGCTTAACTCAACCATATTGTAGGGAACTTAACAACCCAATACACAACGCCACCGTCAGCAGGACATTTTAGTGAGCATGACAGCCTCAACTGCCAGACAACAGTCAGGTTAATGTAGGAATACACAAAAAAAAAAAAAACATACTAAGCATGACAATAATGGCTACATGATACTCACATTTTACATTTTGTAATTATTACAATTGTAAATAGCTTGATGCCATGGGCATTACTAAAAAGAAAACTGATACTACCTATATCAGAATCAAAGAATAAAATATATATAAAATTATAATACAATATATAATGAGTAGGTAAAAAAAAAAAAGATACCTACAGTTAAATGTTAAAAATTTAAAATTTCAGGAGTGCCAGTGGGTCGCAGTGTGCAGTTAGGAATCGTATTCCAGACATTTTTATCTTCAATGTACTGGTTTATATTGTAATATGCTCTTGACATTAAGACACGCTTTACCAAAGACTTGAATTTCATGTAAGGCAATTCAGTAATACAAGATGGAATTTTATTATAGAACCTAATACTATTCCCCAAAAAAGACTTACTAGTCTTGCAAAGTCTAAAACCAGGAACCACAAGTTTATGCTTATTTCGAGTATTCAAGCTGTGTGTATCACTTTTCTTACTGTAACTCGCTATGTTTTTACGGACGTACAAGATATTTTGGTAAATGTACAAAGATGGTAAAGTAAGTATATTGATCTCCTTAAATCGTTCACGAAGAGACTCTCGAGAGCTTAAGTTATAAATAGCTCGGACTGCTCTTTTTTGCAAAATGAAAAGTGTCTCGACATCAGCAGCTGACCCCCACAGTAAAATGCCGTAAGACATAATACTGTGAAAGTACGCAAAATACACCATCCTAGCCGTAGTCACATCAGTAAGCTGTCTTATTCTCCTAACAGCAAAAGCGGCAGAACTGAGTTTACCCGCAGTTGCCTCTATATGAGGCCCCCATTGTAGTTTAGGGTCTATTGTAATCCCTAAAAAGACTGTTGAGGGAACAAGATCTAACCTTTTCCCGCCCAGACTTACATTTGCGTTAATAGGAGCTACATTTGGTAATGAAAATTTAATGCATTTGGTTTTCTTAGCATTCAAAAGAAGATTGTTGGCAGAAAACCAATTCGAGATTGAATTTAGTGTGTTATTAGGTTCTATAAGATCCCTGTCCTTTCTATTTACTTTAAATATTAATGATGTATCATCAGCGAAAAGAACTATATTTGACATATTATTGTCTTTCATCATAAATGGAAGGTCATTAATATATACTAGAAACAAGAATGGGCCAAGAATTGATCCTTGGGGTACTCCAATTCTGACTCGCGAGCCTGTAGAGATGACATTATCAACAGCCACCCTTTGTTCCCGATTTGACAAATAGGAAGTCACAAGATCGATGGATCTACCTCGGATTCCGTAGTACTTCAGTTTCAGGGTAAGTGTGCGGTGATCCACACAGTCAAATGCCTTAGAAAGGTCACAGAACACACCCAGAGCATCCTGTTCCCCCTCCCAGGCCCCTAATATGGTTTTAATTAGAGTGGATCCAGCATCCTCTGAAGATCGTCCTCTTGTGAAGCCAAACTGTTTGTCGTGTAATATTCTATGTGTGTTAAAATGTGTAAGCATTTGATTAAAAATTAGTTTTTCAAAAATTTTGCTTAAGGCTGGTAGTATGGATATCGGTCTATAGTTAGACGCGTTATTTGAGCAACCTGCTTTAAAAATGGGTATGATTTTACTGGTTTTCATGAGATCGGGAAATATGCCGTCAATAATACAAGAGTTAAAGATCTCTGCCAGCATTGGAGCGATCTTAGTAATTATTGCCGCCACGGCTTTCGTTGATAACTGGTTATTGGTTACTAAGAGCATAAGATTAACCTAGAATAAAATATGAAAATACAATTATATTTAATTTACTAGCTTACGTTTCTAAACAGATATTTCACTGGCTATCATGCTGGCTACTACTTACTCATAGTTCTTAGTAATACCTACTAAACTCAAAGTACAATTTTATTGTCTGTGCAAAACAAACCACGCTTCACATGTACAAAGCGTTGTTGAGCACGATATAGCGTGCTCCTATACTACAGGCACAGAGTAATATAACGGAGAGAAATAAACTTGTTGTGTGGTGCGACCTTGTACGCGTCCCTGTGACGTCACGGTTCAAGGACACGCCGCGCCGCCGCCGCTGACGTCACGCGCCCTTCGTTAGCATGCACCACTGCGCGCCAAACACATAACATAAGGAGCTGCAGAAGCTCCACTTCTAACATGCATCCAGGACATTCACACAATATAAATAAAGGCTAAGATATTGGTAACACAGAACAGTTTCGAATATTTCAATCGCAAATTGCGTGAGCTTTATCGATATTTTTGTTTTGTTCAGCATCGATGAGTGCCTTGTAGTGGACCTTTTGTACATATCTATTTTGTTGCTAAAGGCCGAATGCCGACTCCCAACAGCCAAGGGCCGAAATAAGAGAAGATTAGAAGCAAGATAAATGTCTTAATCTGAAGTTAAAAATGCGATTACAAGCTGATTCCTTTCCAATGTCGCCATGTGAAAGTTCAGGCGAGGCTTCAAGTAGGTACCACTTAGTGTTATAAGTGACCAGTTGAAAGAACAGAATAGTTCAGAATTTGTGTCAAGTGCTAGCGAAGAAAGGAGTATCATGAAATCTATGGTTAGCAGCGTTCCTCAATCAACGCGTATTGTATTTGCAATCCTTTTCATGAATCAACAAGGAAATGAATCGCATACCTCCGTTTTATATGTTTCCTGTAAAATGTATCCTTCTAGGAAACCTTGTAACAAAACTTTTGACACAAACAAAATAATACAATAGTGAAGTTATGAGAGTTTATATTTTCAGTATACAGATACAGTGAATAGCCCGGTAATGTCATAAAGCTTAAGGATTAACAGAAAATTAAGTTACAATAATAGAATGGGTGCAATAACTTCAGACAAAAATAAACCACCCGCAAGGATAGCGCAATGCGTGGAGCTGACACATCAATAAGAACGTTTAACGTTAAAGTTATTTGAGGTTATTTGTTCTGATGAAAACAATAGGCGAGCCACACACGAGCGTCCTTCGCAAAGAATTGGTCACGCTTTAATGAACAAGATGTGTAGTCGACAACCGCTTCAATCTTAAAAAAAAACCAACGCCATGTTGAATCTATGCTGACGTCACATTCATTCATTCACTTTATCGCTCAATTGCGAAAAGATGACACATCGAAAAATGTAGATGTTTTTGTCTTATTTATTCAAAATTACTAAATAACACGTTGAATGTAGCTGTTCTGAGCAAACAATTGAATGTGGTTACAATAAAAAACAAAGTTGCAATGTGTAAGAACATAAATAAGTTCTTGTACAATATTGATTATTCTAATTCCTTGCATGTAAATGTATGTGTATTTGCATGTGTTTATACGAAGTCGCTTCCGGAGTTGACTGAGAAAATTCCACATTCATTCATAGCTAGCTATACATGTCTAGATACACGGTTGCCTAGTCTTCAAATGAAGACAAGAAACATATTAATCAAATAATGTTTATGTTATCATGTTCCGTTTTCTCGGATTCAGATCGAACGCAGTGCACAAGCGCTCTAAGTCGGTTGTACAAGACGAAAGTCTGTACAACAGACTTAGAAGTCTGTTGTAAAGAAGGACGAGTAGCAGCAAGATCCTCGTAAGCCCTGGTTGCTGCAATCCAAATATTTACCAAGCGTGCTTGTTCGTTTACAGGGTCCGTGTGTAGCAGTTCTTATTTTGTGATGATGATGAATGGCGCTAGACGAGTGTAATTTTCGAGTCATAAAGTGGTCGGACATCCTCGAAAATGCAAACTATTCATATCTAATTGCCTGTATGTGCATACTGTATCTACAATACAATAGAATAAGGCTTGAATTTTGAAAGATAGGGTGAACGAAAATGCATTTATTGGAACACAATACAATAATCAATAGATAAATAATAAAAAAGCCATCAGCTCAGGATAATGTGTTATGGCAGTATTAGGTACCACCTAACGCTGATTTTCAGCTGCATCCCACGCTTAAACTAGCTGCCATAATCATCAACATGCACCTTACCGTACAAACGCACATCATAGTCTCCTCCTCTCCTACTCAAGGTCGTCATCTCTCTGCGCGCTCCTCTCTTTGACCTCGGCATTACCACTGAACTGTTACCGAGCATTCAGTCACGTTTGCAGTCGCACTGTTTGACAAACAGGCGCGGTCTATCCGCTCAGTTGAACACTACGACCGACTTAGCAGTAAAACTCTTTGTGTAAACTTCTCCGACCATCGGTGTGACCGGTCAGACTTATTGAACGACTTTATGTGTCTCAGGAGGACATCCACATTAAACCTAAAGAATATGGCCTATCACAGTCTACTGCTGGACATAGGTCCCTCCCAAACGTTTAGTAATGCTCGTAAGTAGCACACGCTGCCTAATCGTAACAGAGTGTATGTTCACAAAGCTGGGTCAGTCACCCGTGACGCACAGCCTTCTCACAATGCGGCCTTGCACATTCCTTCTGATTTTATTCAGATGAATAATCTAGTCTAGTGTGCCTTGTCTTAAATACTACATCCGACATAAGATAGATTACTCATTGATTCGAAACTACATTTACCTGATTTCGCGGAATATTGAGAAATAATTATACCGTATAGGTATACCATTGATAACAGATAATATATGTTATTTTACTTCATTACTCAGTTTGCTTCCACGCAAGATTTAATTTATTATTCCGAAAAATGAGAAAGTTTATAAGTTCACAGGAATTTATGGAAAGCGCGGCGATTTTCTTTAAGTTCATTTAATGATGTGTCTGTTCAGATTCTGTGAAAAGGAATTCAGTGATAAAATGTTAATGACAGATGAACCTTTCATCACGAATTCCTTATTCTTTGATAATATTAAATATGTAATAGCGTCTTGTAGTTCTCTTTGTTTTATCTATAAAACGAGTGCGTTTCTTCAGGTACCTATATATTATCTTCCAATATCTTCACCGTACCGTACCGTAGGTATATGCATATCCTTACAGTAATATTTGATATTCTATCAATAACTACAATGTTACTGGTAAACACGTCAGGTTTAATATCGAAAATATGATTTGTGTGATGTGCACACAACATGTTGTTTGCACATTTAGTTCAACTCAACTGAGCTTAAGGGAATATTTTGATAGCTATGACAAACATCTGTGTCCCTTCACCTTGACTTGAATCTCTTGTGTAAACGGTGGTGTGCGACCGAAGGCTTCGGCTACCTTCGGCTAAGCTTCAGATTTGGCGACATTACAGAGACAGTTTAATGGGCTTCGAAAGCCCATGGGGTTGGTTCTCCATGTAAAAGCCAAATTTTAAACGTAATATATCAAGGTAAGCAAAATTAATTTATAAAACAAACTTAATTTTATAGCAGTAATCTATATAAATAAAAATGAATCGCCAAATTGGATATTTTTTTTTGTGTGTTCTTTATTGTCAGAACAAGGTTTGTACAAAAGAAAATTTAAAAAAATCGTCATCCGATAAAAATGGCGGTGCGAAGTTCGCCGGGTCAGCTAGTTTTTACATAATTTTATTCCTTATTCTTAGAGCGACAGCCCCTTAAAGATAACTTTGCATCAAATCATGAGTTTAGGCGAAGGTCAGATCCGCCGAACTTCGGCTTCGGTAAGTTCAATCTCTCGTCCCCCACTAGTAATCAATGAGTAGTGTTCGCAAGGATAGCGTCGGCGTGGCTCGGGGGATTAGCTTCGCCTAGAGCCAGAGTGTTTATGCGCGGACGTACGAGCGCGCCTCGAATGTAAACAACACAACGTGCCACTGAGCCTTCAAACTTATACAGTTCAACTTATGTTGTTGGAAATGTTTGGCTATAAATAAACCTTAAACATTTGGAGCCAATACCATTACATAACAATACTACACACATCAAAAGTGTCTAGGGATCAAGCATTTTTATGCGGATTTCTTGAGATTGAGATGTGGCTTTGTAATAAATTTATGATTTTATAAATTTATATGGATCCTTTTTGGTGCATTTCATAATTTGAATCAGGAACTGTGAATCAAATTCGAGTAAAAGATGAAAATCAGCTGTCAATATTTTCCCTATAAAAACATACAACGCATTGAAGACATTATTAGTGCTACTGTTTCCCTACTACTGATTAAAACCAACGTTATTATGGAGCGGCGACGTCATTTAAGCAGGGAAGAAATGCTCAGAGCCGTGGGAATGATAGAAGCTGGTTCCCGGCAACGTACTGTGGCTTTAGCTCTGAATACAAGTCAGAGTGTTATCAGTCGACTTTGGACACGTTACCGAAGCACTGGTACCGTGGCTGAGCGCCATGGAGGACGGTATCGCTGCACCACACGGAGACAAGACCGATACATTCAAATCTTAACTCGAAGAGCTCCAACAATAACCGCCATGATGTTAGCCGTGAGGCTTCATCACTCTTCAGGGAACTTAATTAGCGACCAAACAGTCAGAAACCGCTTGCATGAAGTGAACCTTCATTCCCGAAGACCGCTACGGGTACCACCTATAGCAATGCACAATCGTAGGATTCGATATCAATGGGCTCTTGGACACAGAAATTGGGCAGAAGAACAATGGCGTTTCGTGTGCTTTTCTGATGAGTCTCGTTTTGGTATGAGACCGGATACAAGACGTATACGACACTGGAGAACCCCTGGACGCCAACAGCGATTAAAATCCTGCCAGGAAGTCCATCCTTATAGTGGTGGAACCATCATGGTATGGGCGGGTATTTGGATCGGCGGAAGAACTGAGTTGATTTGGATCAGAGGCAACCTCAACGCTCAAATTTATGCTGAGACGATTGTATCAGACGTCATCGTTCCTCTACAAGCGCAAATCGGTCCCTTATTTCAGTTAATGCATGATAATGCACGACCGCACACCGCAAGAGTTGTAAGACAGACTCTCGCCGCAGCTAACATCAATGTCCTGCCCTGGCCTGCTCAGTCGCCAGACTTGAACCCGATTGAGCATGCATGGGATATGCTACAGAGAAGAGCTCTGCCGAATATGGAGGGTATCCAGTCGCAAGAAGACCTTTTTTTGTTGTTGCAACGAACATGGGCGGCCATTCCACAGCGTGATTTGGATGAACTCATTTTGAGTATGCCAAACCGATGTTCTTGTGTTGTTAGTGTTCGCGGTAGAAACACGGATTATTAATTGTTTAAGTTACCCAATAAAATTTTAAAGAAAACTGTTATTTCAGTCTTTTTTTCGAACTTTTGTGTTAGTGGTTCAAATGTCAAAAATCCCTTTATTAGGAAAATGGCAAATTTCTTTATTAATGCAAAGGTGACTTGGTTTATCGTTACTGTGACAAACGAAAACACTTTATTTGATGAATCCTTAAAGAAAATTTTAATTAATATCAATCAGGAGAAAAGTTATTGCAAAAATATATGTTGATCCCTAGACACTTTTGATGTGTGTATAAATGATGGAATCAGGCGTTACTTTGCGGAAATCCATCACATACAAATATGCAAATACAATATCTAGCTTTAATTCCGCTGAACAAGATCGCTAGTTTGGATGCAGTATGCAGGACCACCCTCCCGCCCACAAATATATGCATATGCAGAAAGAGTGAAAAAATAATGCAACATGCAACCAAACCAATACACGAGTGTGGTGCTGCATACTGCATCCAAACTAGCGATCTTATTCAGCGGAATTAAAGCTAGATATTCTATTTGCATATTTGTTTAACAATACTACGTAAGCCAATGCTTTTCTTAATTTTTGGGAAAACTTAAAAACTTAAGTGACA
This sequence comes from Amphipyra tragopoginis, assembly GCA_905220435.1. Taxonomy (NCBI): domain Eukaryota; kingdom Metazoa; phylum Arthropoda; class Insecta; order Lepidoptera; family Noctuidae; genus Amphipyra; species Amphipyra tragopoginis. The sequence continues at coordinate 28,066,336 of HG992004.1, forward strand.
AGTTATCAAAAACATAACGTAAGCAGTAGGTATACATGGTGACAGCGAGTGGGTACAACGTAAGCGATATACATGGTGAGATAGCGAGTGGGTATAGGAAAGGCCTTAAGATAAACTACATCTGAAGAGGACGGAAACAAACAGCCGCGCGAATACTATCGTAATTCAATACATTCTCTGTGAAGATTTATAGCTATTACCCGTAGCATACTTGATCTACAGCTTCACAAGATTTACCGTCTACCGGTAGTCTTAGATACGTAGGTAGCAGCCTCTCTGACTAATTGCGTGTACGAGCCGGCTGATGTACAGCTTTACACAATATTCACACAATGTACTGTACACGGTCTATGTAACATGATTGTAAATTAATGTAGATGTTACATTACACTCATGGTCAATGCTCACTGGACTGTTAATAAGATACAATCTGTTTCGGAATAGATAATAAAATTACACATGCTGAGTGTAGATCAAGCTGATAATCGAATAACTTTCTTTTTCACGTAGTATTTTTTGCTTTAAATGATAGTAAAGTGACCGAGTCGGCCGCAAGCGGCAATATAAGAGGTGCTTTATTGTCTACATTACTTTCTATTCAACAGTGTGTAAGCGCCAATTTAGTTACTTATATATCTATCAATTTAATCGGTGTGCTATAATGGTACCTGACCACATCGAAGGTGTTACAACATAGGCTGGCAGCTGCTGAAATATACCTGCCAAGCCGCAGCCCACTGGAAAAATATTTACTAGCATATGCCAAGCGATCGTAACTGGAAACGCAATTCATATTATGTGCAAAATGCCATTCCATTGGCTGCCTCATTGGTCTAGCGGTCGCAAGCACGACTGATGAACGTGAAGTCCGGGGTTCGATCCCCAGGTCGGGCAAAGTGTTACTGGGCTTTTCCGCGTGGAATATCTCAATAGCAGCCCAGAGTCTGGATTTGTGCCTGGTTGATGGCAATAGACTCGCCCCCTATTAATTGGGACTTAAACATAGCGGTGAAATGAAGGTGCACTATACACCTCTGCCAACCCTTCGGGGATTAAGGCGTGATGTTATGATATGTTTTGCCATTCTACTCAATAATTTAGTGGTGTAACCACTTATTAGTTATAGGAAACTGATATCTGGAAGTTCCGATGGTGATATTTAATGTAATTATAGGTAAAAAGTGTGAATTTGAAAGAACAATCCACTTGTGGTCCGAACTTTTTCATCTGAATGTAGCGTAGGTAGTTATTCTTAATTATGTTGCGCGTGTTTGTAACCTCACCGTAGTACTAAAGGTTTATGAAAATATTTTACCTCAACGTTGAGTTTCGTGCCGCGGTTTCGTAAGAGAATTCTTGGGACAAAGGATTTTAATAAAATTGCCACATAGTTTCAAACGTTCACAGTTTTAGTTAGGTACGCTGATGTATTTACAGGTTACTTTTGAATGAAAGAGGCCGCAATTTTTTAAGAAAATGCAAAATTTACTTACTACTTGAGTAGTGGAAAATCAAGCATTCTACCACATGTTTTATTTATCACTTGCAAAAATAACCACTTACGGTACAGCAACCATGAAATTTCCCTTTCGACTAAAAAACTCTATTAATTTCCTCAATGAAATATTTGTATAATATGTTTATAACTACACACAATATATCAAGATTTCAGTTTTCCGTGAATACTACTTACACATTCAGTGAAATTAGAAGTGGTTTTTGGATTTATTTTGCGAAAACTACTTCTGAATTTCGCTACGTGTAAACGTCTCGTGGGAGCACCACACAACGTGCGTACACGAAGGCTCGTGTGTTATATATTATGCTCATATTACTGCTTGTATTGTGAGGACCGGCACGATGGACCGACGATTTGAAAAAGGTGGCTGGCAGCGGATGGACGCGGGCTGCCCAAGACCGGGATGGTTGGTGATCTTTGGGGGAGGCCTACGTTCAGCAGCGGACGGCAATAGGCTGATATGATGATGATGATTGTGAGGACCTAATACAATTCCCAAATAAACTTCAACATTTAAGCTTGAGTTTATTTAAGTTTAAAATAAAAAAATAAAATGTAAAAATCCCTTGTGCGATAAAAACAGCGTATCCCCAAGCTACGGTTGCCGTGCCAAGAGCTGCATGATTAGGGGCGAGCCGAATCATAAGCGTGCCTTGTTGTCTGGAATCAGGCGCCTCCAGACACTAAGAAGCCTTACCTCTACACGCGGGGCCCTGTAGAGGTGGACAAATACTTCCCTAGCTATTCGTGGGAACAAAATGAGTTCGAATTTAAATAAAAAACTCGGAGTCGGCGGTGATGCTCGCCACACACCACGTCAAATGTTCTCACGGGGCGAAAAGCGAGCTGCAGAATGTCGCTTCGCTACATTGAATGTCCAGGGAGGTATAAAAGAGAAGATAGATGAAGTATGTGACTTGGTGAATGAAAAAAGAATAGATGCACTTTGTTTGAATGAGACGAAAAGAAAGGGAGTGGACATATCCAAACACGGTTCCTTAACCACAATCTGGTGTGGTGTCCCAGAGGCACATAGGGCTTGTCAGGGTGTGGGGATTGTTCTCTCAGAACGGATGATGAAATGTGTGAAAGATTATGCGTGTGTAAGTCCCAGAATTCTATGGGTCAGAGCCATGGTGGGTTTAAACCATATTTTCGTAATATGTGTTTATGCACCTGACATGGGAACCCCGCTTTCGGAAAGAGAGGCATTCTGGGATAGTATTAGAGGTATTGTGAATGAGTGTAGAGTGAATGAAAAGATTGTTATGCTTGGTGATTTCAATGGTTGGGTAGGTGTTAAAAGGAAAGGCTATGAAAGTATACTGGGTGTGTTTGGGGATAAAAGGGTGAATGAGAACGGAATGAGTTTGTTAGAAATATGTGTGGAGAAGAATCTTTCTGTAATGAACACCATGTTTAATCACAGAGAGATTCACATGTATACTTGGGAAAGGCAAGACAGCAGAAGCATGATTGACCTTGTGGTTGTTGACGAAAGACTGAAGAGTAAAGTCACAGATGCAAGAGCGTATCGGGGTGTCAATGTGGGGACCGATCATTATTTGGTCATGTGTCGAATACATGGTCTGTTTAAGCATTGGCGTCATCGGGTACGAGCTTCTGTGACCGCACTTGAGAGAATAAAAGTAGAAATGTTGCAAGAATTAAAAGTGAAAGAGGAATATAAGAGGGAACTAAAAGAAAAGACGAATGAGATGTTGGAAGGAATAAATGATCATAGTGTAGAAGAAGTATGGGATGTACTGAAAAACAGTATGGTCCAAGTGGCCACAAAAGTATGCGGTGTGGCGAAAAGGAAGAATGAGAGGAGAACGAATGATTGTTGGGTAGACGATGAAGTTAAAGAGGTGGTACGGAAGAAGAAAGAAGCGTGGCTAAATTTATTAGCCTTTAAAGCCAGAATAAGGATGAATCAGGCAACGAATATGAATGACGATGTGGAAAGAGTGAAGAAAAGATACACCGAAATAAAGGCGGAAGTAAAAGATATAGTAAAGACGAAGAAGAATGAAAGTGAAGAAAAGTATAGTAGGAAGTTCTCCGACAACTTCAGAGTCAATGTTAAACTGTTCTGGAAACAAGTAAGATTGGCTCGTGGAGTTTCGGGATCATCAAGTATGAATATAATTAGAGGAGGAGATGGATGCTTGTTAAGTGAAGAATGTAAGGTTTTGGAACGCTGGAAGGAATATTTTAAAAGTTTATTGTGTTGGCAGGACAGTGTGCAAAGAGTGGGTAACTGGGCGGAAGCAAGTGGGTCAGACATTGATATGGAAGTAACAGATGATGAAAATATGATTCAGATGGATGAAATTGTAAAAGCGCTGAAAGGTATGAAAATTGGAAAAGCAGCTGGGTATGACAGAGTGTCTGTCGAAATGCTTAAGGGAGGTGACGGGGTGGTAGCAAGCCTGCTGTACCGGATCTTTAATATATGTTGGAGATACGGCCAAGTGCCAAGCGATTGGTGCAAAGCGGTAATCGTACCACTATATAAGGGAAAGGGTTCACAGCAGGAGTGTAAAAACTACCGCGGCATTAGCCTTTTGAGTGTAGTCGGCAAACTATATGCGAAAGTTTTAATTAATAGAGTGATAAGAATAACAGACGAGAAAGTATGGGATGTTCAGGCAGGATTTAGAGAGGGAATGGGGTGTATGGATCAGATCTTCTCCTTAAGATGCATAGCCGAGAAACATCTGGCAAAGCACAAGAAAGTGTATTGCGCTTTCGTTGATTTGGAGAAGGCTTATGATAGTGTGTGGAGGGAAGAATTGTGGTCAACACTATCTACGTATGGGGTGGACTGGCGCTTGGTGCGGGCACTGAAATCGCTGTACAGGGATTCCAGTGCTTGTATTAGGATAAATGGGACGTTCACAGACTGGTTTGGCATCTCAAGGGGTGTTAGACAGGGTTGTGTAGCGTCACCATGGCTGTTCAACCTATACATGGATAGTTGTTTGACAGATTTAAAAGGGAGTGATTGTGGATTGAAAATGAATGAGTTGCCTGTCAAATGTCTTCTCTACGCAGATGATCAAGTTTTGCTTGCATCATCAGTGGAAGGGTTGCAAGACATGGTAACTGTGATGAACGAAGCATATAAGAGGAAAGGGATGAAAATTAATATAAGTAAGACGAAAGTAATGGTTTTTGAAAGAGATGCAGATGTATCTGGGTGTAAGGTAAAGATTGGAGATGAAAGTATTGAACAGGTGAATGAGTTTGTTTATTTGGGAAGTATGTTTACAAGAGATGGTAAGATTGATGAAGATGTGGAAAGGAGAGCAAATGCGGGAAATAAAGTGAATGGTGCTATGCATGCGGTTGTGGCTAACCAGTCGATGTCCAAAAAGGCATGGCTGGCTGTCCATAATGGTGTACTGGTACCAACGCTTATGTATGGAAGTGAATGTTGGTCTTGGAAGAAGAGTCATGAAAGTAGAATAAATGCCGTGGAAATGCGTTCCTTGCGAAGTATGTGCGGTGTAACTTTGAATGATAGAGTGAGGAATGATGTGATAAGACAAAGTTGCGGTTTAAAAGATGATGTAGTGACAAAAATTGAAAGGGGTATGCTTCGGTGGTTTGGGCATGTTGAAAGATTGAGTGAACGGCGATTAACAAAAGGAATTTATAAGGCGAATGTCAGTGGAAACGCCAGTAGAGGACGCCCTAGAAGGACATACATTGATGTTATTGGTGATGTTCTTCAAAAAGGACAGGTGCGTAGTACTTTCAACCGGCGTGCGTGTATGACAAGATGTATGACCGTGGACGAAGCGAAAGGAGTATGTAAGGATCGTAGCATGTGGCGTTCTACAGTTTCTGCCTACCCCCATGGGAAAAAGGCGTGAGTGTATGTATGTATGTATGTTTATTTAAGTTTTAATTAGATTCGTTTAGTTTTGCAGAAATAAACAGTTTGCACTTTGCTACTCGTTGAAAATTTTGCTTGAAATTATGAATATTATTTTCAAAAAAAATAGATTAAAAAATCTTAAGTATGTCTAAAGCTTGTGTCGCATAATAATCATACATGATTCGGGTCAAAGAACTCTACTAGATATAACTAATTATTATATTATGTAATGGTTATGAATAACTTAACATAATAATATCGTTATTATGTTAAGTCATTAGTTGTATCGTCCTTTAACTAATTATGTGCCACAATCGGACATTCTGATTAAATAAACAAAAGAAACAAGTGCAAGATGGACTCGCGCGCGAAGTTTACCGTACCATTATCTATAAATACGGCAAAAAAATCATGTCTGTTGTATCGGAGCCCCCCTTAAATAATTGTTTTATTTTAATTCAACTATTTATTTTTAAAGTGAATACATAACTAATTATGCTGTGAATATTTCAAGCGTCTACCTGTTGCCGTTATCAACATCGAGCAAAAACGAGCAATAAAATCACGTTTGTTGTATGGGAGGCGTCTTAAATATTTAATTTATTCTATTTTTAGTATTTGTTGTTATAGCGGCAACAGAAATACATCATCTGTGAAAATTTTCAAGTTTCTAACTATCACAGTTCATGAGATACAGCCTGGTGACAGAGGACGGACGGACGGACAGTGAAGTCTTAGTAATAAGGTCACGTTTTACCCTTTGGGTACGGAACCCTGAAAACAAAGTCTCATAATTATGATTTTCATAAAAACTATTTTGTAGCGCATAAAACATCTCAACCTTACTTGTTGCCATATCGTGTAGGAGCTACGTTTGTATGTTCACGCTATCGCCGATAGACCCTGGATAGAGCGCCCATCAAACCCCGTGACACGTGCCTCACACAACGATGTCATGGCTCGTGGTTTATCTGTTGTATTATTTTATGTCTTTTTTTTTGTAAAAAAAAAACGTTGCCCCACACTAAGATTTCTCTTGTATCGTGGGTTATCGGTTATCGGGTATCGTTTACAGACACAAATCTCATAAAACAAACGCCCAGACCCGAAACAACCATCTGTAGGCCATACAAATTTTTGTTCCGTGTGGGAATCGAACCCACGACCCGTAGCGCAGAGGCCACTTAGCCACTGCACCAAACGTGTCGTCAAATTAAAATCTACTATGTTATTAGACATTTGTGTTAAATTAAATTACGTAAATTCTCCTTGCCCTAATTAATCTGATATTCTTATTAGTCCATCTTAGAAAACTTCAATCATACGAAACTATATTATTATGACTAAATTTTGTGTAATCCAATCTATCCTCGAAATATATAGATCCTCCCATTCGTCAACAGCGTTTACACGTTCAATAAATTTAGAGTTTTCTTATGGTGCTCCCACACTGCTGTTAAAATGTTTACAAACATTTTCTAACATTAAAAAATGTTAGGAAAAGATAAAAATATCATATAATAATAAATCTAATCTATCTAATTAGATTATTAGATAATATTTTAATAGATATTTTGCAGTTTTTTTTTTATTTATGTGTGTTTAGAAAATGTTAACTAATGTTAGTAAACATTTTTAACAGCGGTGTGGAAGCACCTTTACTTAAAGAAGTAGTTTTTAAGCAAAACGTATCGTCGTCTGGCGCGTACCCGCTATCCCCCGTCTACCGTCGCGTCTATAAAGCTCGCACTTTACGCTACCCCTATCATTTGCAGATCTGCTTTCTGTTTGCTTCTGCTAATTTATTCGCGTGCGTTTATTTGTTTAATACTAAACCAGAACACCTCAATGTTTGTATTACTATTTCTAAAGTATTTAGTTCGCGTAAACTTTTCGCTGGTAGTCTTAACATACACAGAGGCCCACATTCGGGCCTACTCAATATTCATTACTCTTCGTACAGACGATCCATCAAATAATCTACTACATTATCCATAAAATAATGAAAATGGCCTATATATAGGACCATTATTGTTTGGCTGCGGTAGATAATAGATACTTCTTAACATAAATCTTGCCCTGAACGCTTATCGGAGTGATTTTATCGGAATGCCTGGAAGTACTACGAGAAGAATGCATCATTAATGATTGTGTCCCTTTATATTTCTTTTATGTATCATACAATTTTATAATGTAATCTTATCTAGTGTTCGTTCCCTTCTATTGTAGGTTATGTATTCTTATATTCCTCTTCTTCTTCCTATCTTCAATTATTGTAATTGGTCTAAGACCGTTTTAGTTAAAGTCAAATAAATAAATTGTATGTGTATAGGTTGTGAGTGTATCGAATGTTAAATCAGTATTGCTAAAATAAGATAAACTGTTCAATAGATACTGATCGAAACTTCCTCTTGGCAACAGAACAACATTGCAGTCATCGACAGTAGCGATCGCATCGACAAACGCCGCATTGTGACGGTGATACTGACCAGTAGTAGTCACGAGCCGTAGTCAGGGGTAGGCAACCGACCGACAGGGATAACGAACGGCCTCGCATTCCACTTTAGTCGATACCATGTGTTAAATCGAGTGATAATCCCTCCGTATCGCCTGTGGTTGCTTCTTATAAATCTAGGAGATAGTGCAGTTTCAGATGACTATCTACATACGACACGATGTTGAAGTAGTGAAGCTTTGACAGTTGAGGGAGCCTAAATATGTGTCGACCATATTTGTCATAAGTCATAACAATGATTTCTTTTAAAACTGATGCTATTTAAAACATCCATCCAAAAGTTCTGCTGGGCGATTGAAAATAGAGCTATGTCGAGTATAGAGTACCTATGCTTCAATCTAACATACTTCGTTTGAATAAACACACAAAATTTGTTTTTACCAGTCTTTCTAGTTTTATACTTTTACATTGAATGGCAGCAATTTGTTTAGATTACCTTCTTTTTATCATCCTCTAGGAATGCCCGGGCGCAGGTGAGAGACACAAAAGTTTACTTTACCGAATAACTGATAAGATTGACATACACTTTGCAATGTGACGTAGGATTCGCATTCCATTTCTAAAAGCTCGATTTAACTTACGACAGTTTAGCCGAGCGGTCAGAAACGGAATGCACCGATCAGATAAATTCTCGCACTTATATAAACTCTCTCACTCTACTAAACTCTCGTACTCAACTAAACTTTCGAACTTGACTAAATATTCTACTAAAGTCCTGCACTTTACGAAGTACTCGACTGAACTAAACTACCGCACTTGACCTATCTCTCGCACTCGACTTAACATTCGGAACAACATGATTTCTCACTTTTCCTTCCACAACAGACAATGACACATTCAAACCTAATGTAAATACCAACCCTGCTAGAAGTGCTAAACATTTTAATGCGTTTCCTTTGCTACTTAACTAAAAAGGCTTCCAACTTTAATAATATTGATTCGAATTTTTACGTTTGCTCAAAAACAGCCGGGATTAATAACGCCAGAAAAAGATTGATTAAGAAAAGCCGACCAAAACATTGAAATTATTAGATTTAGTAACATGCCTAGTATTTTCGATGTGTTACGGTTGTCCTCCTGATCTAAACTGTTCTCACGGGACTAAAGCCTCATCATTTACTATGGTAACCCGTCACTTCCAAGACGACTCGTAATAAATTTAGCCAGAAACGCATTGTGTTACTAAAAGTAGGAAAGCTTTTCTGTTGCGCAGTAGTTTGTCGCATTGTCGTAGCTTCGCTCGCACCAGTTCGCTCGGTCTGTTCCGTCCGCTCAGCTTTTCTGTTCGCTTCAGGAACCCCCGCTGCCGCACTCCGCCATGTCCTGACATCGTCTCTCCCACATCACGGTGCGGTAGTCAAATTATAAAACTTTTGTACTTCTACCTAACTTTAATTAATCAACGAAAGGTCGTGGCAAACTTTCACTCGAGTATTGTGAAAAATGTTCAACAGACAGACTGAATTATGGCGACCCTTGTCTTGAAAGTTTCCTGGAATTATTAAAGTATGTGGGTAGTTAATTCTGTTGGGATTCTCTATTAGTGTTATTGAGAAGTCAACAAAGTCAACAAACCGAGGGTCAGGCCAGGAATCTCACTTATCACCAAGGACACAAAGATCATGTTTATTTGAGTAAACTACGTAAGTACATATCGCACTGCTAATACAATACTGTTGTAACTCAAAATGTGACTTTTTTCAGAATCGATGGAGAATCGATTATTCACTTCCTATTATAGATTATAAAAAAAATGAATACCTTAACTTTACTTTTCATGTAAGGTATTCATTTTTTATAATCTATAATAGGAAGTGAATAATCAATTTTCCGTCGATTCTGAAAAAAGTCACATTTTGAGTTACAACAGTTTTGTATTAGCAGTGCGATATATGTATTACATAAAGTTTCCTTACTTTACTTAAGCCTCTGACGGCCAAGCCAAGGATATAAATGCGCCACAATTTCACAACACACCCACCCACACACATACACACACATACACACACACACACACACGCAAACAGTCACACACATCACGTATAAAATATTTGCTATTACTTAGATTAGCTTTAGATTTATATTCATATTCGCTCAGGTAGATCGACACTGCATGTCTACTACTATACTTTTAGCATCACTTTTAGGTTGAATCACTGTCTCTCAAGATACAGGTTTCCTAGTTTGAGAGGCAGGGTTTTCTATATTGTGTTCAGATTCCAGTTCATAGATTATGTTGCATTGTGTTACTACCAAAGCTCATTTAATACTGTGTTTATATAAAACATGTTAAATCTGTATTTTTTTTTTGTGAAAAATAAAGTTATTTATTATTTTATTATTATTATTACAATGACAGACATATTTGTTGTTTGCAAAAAGTTCGACCAATATTTTCGTAAATTTTGCATGATTTTGTTTACACTCTCCAAGACATAAACAGATTTTATTACCCAATATACATACGTCCCTTATAATATATAGGGGCTATCACCGTATTTGACCATCGCGTCCCGTATTGCTACATGTCCCGTAATTGTCCCGTATTTCAATAATTTCGACAAAATTCGGAAATGGCCCGAACTGGGCACAAGAGTCGCGGTCGGGCCGCGCCGGCGTTCTATTATTCGAATAAAAACTTTGATTTCGCCTTTTTTATTTGATTTGTTTGAAACGTCCCATATTGGTCCCTGAAAGTTATGGCAAGCCTGTACATATACACCAATGTATTAACATAGGAAACGGTACGAATAAAGCTTCTGAAGTGAACCAATCAACGCAAGGCACGCGTCGCTTAGAATATCTTAAAGACACTTTGCTTAGGTGGCGTTACAATACGCACTGGCGATATGCAAACGAGTGTTAAGCTAAAGTGTTCGTGTGCTAATGGCGACAGCGACCAATACCACCACCTTCTCAATACTTCAGGTAAAGTATTTATCCAGGGCTGCCAGGCATCTACAATGTTAAGCATCTCAACTGGAATGCCGACCGCAAAATGTCCCGCCGAATAACCTGCTGGATGGCAAGTTACAAGTACCTACCAGCTTTTGTTTTTGAAGTCACTTGTTTATAGTTTAATGTACGTAAAATTACTTTACCTTCTATTTATTTATTTTATTTTGAACCTCCAACAAAGAATATACACAGCTCAATCTTATAACTAGGATACATAATTATTTATTATGTGTACTCCTACAATTATAGAAGGCCACAGCATGCACAAATTTATTGCTAGTATAAAGGAAACATTATACGCAACAGTACAAAATTTAAACTAAAATTACCTAAATAAAATATGCATGTATGTAAGTACTCTTAATGTCGCCTCAATACTACCTACAGAATTTTTCCTTGAGGCATCCTTGCTAGCAGGCGCAGCCTACTGAGTGGGCCACATTGAGAGCCGACGCCATTAGCCGGGGTATTGAATCGAGTGCAACTCAGTGACACCACAAATACGACAGTAGAGAAGTCCTATTCGTAACAGGAGGGGGAGGAACTTGTACAAAAATAATGACATACACTACACAAACAGCCCGACGTAGCAGACTATCGTAAGACCTTTGCCTTGGAGGAAGGTAGTGCCAATACATAGACACCACGCAAAGGAAGCAGCTTGGCGATCAAGCTGCGTTTCACTGTGCAGCTGCTTTCCCTCCTGCTGCTGTCATTCGTTACAGCATCGGTAGTCAGGGTACAATATGCAGATGAGATATTTTGATTATACAGCGTGGGCCAGAGGTACCCGAAAGATTTTAACCACGCCTTTCTGATGCTATTATGAGTCAAGTGTTATATCAATGAAAGTCCAATGCAGTCAATTTTTTTTTTGTTTTCTTGTTTTTCTGTTCTTAATAAATCAATAAACTTTAGTACCTTCTTCTTCTATCGTGTCGGCACGAGCTATACAAGAATAGCTCATGCCGTGGTGAAAAGATTAGCTAGTCAGCAAGGATGGTAGCGAGGCTGACTGCCCAGTGTGCGCCGGACGTACTGAAGTATCGTCACTCGTGGAGGCTCTTTTCATGCACCCCACCAGTACCTACTTTTATAAATTACAACATTTATAAATTATCGTGTGAGTGGATAAGAAACTTGTCACTTCACAACCCTCTCCGACAAATAAGATATTTACGGCGAGTGGGTTATGGTATGACAAAAGTCGCAACGCCGCGTTCATAGGACTTGTTACCATAGATATTTTTCGATTTGTGAATTTCCGTAAATAATAAATATTTCGAAAATTAAGCTTTATTCAACAAATTATATCCTAGCTTTTCTTCTCCAATTAGGCATCGGAATCGAAGGTTTAAAATCTTTCGGGTACCTCGGGCCCACACGGTGCGTTTTTGAGGCTTGCACTTGTTTGCTTACCCTCACTCGAAGCTTTAGTGTTGGTCAACATAAGGTGAAACATTCTAGAACCACTGAAGCCAAGTAACCCGAAAATTGCACTGATCTTTGTTTCTTCTGGGTATTCTTTTAAATTAAGACCTTCTGTGCCCATCTTCTTTATGGAGACATTGTCACTGTGCCTTCATCTGCAGCGGGACTGTTCTATTGAGTGTGCTAATAACCAGTCACAGATGCTCACAGACGCTCACAGACGCGGTTACAACAAGTTTCAGATAAGCTCATTTGTTTGCTATTCAATGCGATATGACACTGATGTAGGTACCTACTCTACTGCACTCGCATTGTTACTGCAACTAGGTGAATCCGGTTTGTTGTGTACTCTAAGGATGAGCATAATTAATGCTTTGTCATTTATCAGTAACGAACTGGCGGGTTACAATAATTATGGTAAATGCTCTAGCACAGTATAAAACTGTGGCACTAACTTAAGCGAGTGCATATAAAGGACAAATACACTATGTGTATAGGTTTATAAATATTCGACAACTTCAAGTATACCCAAACTGTTCGCGACTTGGGAACAGTAAAAAGTTGAGAAGGTACAAAGCTATCGTCCTGGATCAAACATCTACAATAATATTTTTTTCAAACTCAAATTCAAAACTCATTTATGCAAAATAGACTAGAATTACTTAGTTCTTTTTGAACGTCAATGGTACAATAGACAGCCCACAAAAAAGCCTTCCATTCACCGCTTCCTAGTGTTTACTGTTTATGCTGTGAAGAAGAAACGGCGCAACAAACTCCCCAGCAACACAGTTCTGTCTCAACTCTGTTCTCAATTCTCTGTCACATTTCCAGCAAGACTTTGCTATTACGTCATTTTTTTCGCGATTTTGTTACGCCTCTATTATAATACCGTACTTGAATATGTTAGACACGTCAGGGCTCCGTATCCCACGCAGTCAGAACATTAACAAGCTGGTACGGAGCAACTCAGGGGAGCCGCACGTGTCGTCTGCAGATTAGACTAATCTCATGCGCTCAGCCGCCCTTGCTCCCGTCATTCGCGTTATAATGCAGTATAACCCTGCTACCGGTGGCGTCCGTGTCGCTGCTCATTTCGTGACGCCAAACAGTTGCACCTCACTGATGCACTCCGCTTACGACTCGCAAAACATGTGCTCACATTTAGGTGCTTATTTTATCTCCTTGACAAGTTGACACAATTTTTGTTGTGCGACATAAATAGACTACGCTTCTCATAAATGTCTAAACATTTAAAACTTAAAGAATTTATAATTCGTTTCTTTTTGAAATGGCTTTCTTCCCAACTCGGTGACAAAAGACATTTCCAATTTTTTACATGCAAGTGAAATGTGACAGGCTCCAAAGAATAATTATATCAGGATGAAAAGCAACTGTTATAACTTCTGACAGTTAATAGAGAAAGGCCAGTATTCTGTTCAATAGTACACATAAATCTACGTGCGTATTTGATTGAGAACTGCTATTACAATACTTTCACTTCAGTATCTACATCTCGGAGGTAAAAGTGCCGTAAATCAATTGTTGTCATAAATAAAACGTTGTTCGCAAGTTTTATCGATATCATCTAATTGAGAGCTGAGAAACCGCGATATTTGTAAGTACATTGTTTAGAAAGTTCAGAAAGCTCGTATCAAGTTTCAATAAATCTAAATTAGACGTATTTAGATCGATTTTATATATTGTAGCTGTGTGTTTTTCTTATAATTTTGGACTTGCTGACGACTCGGACACAATATATTCGGACATAGTGTCCGAATTGACACATTTTAATTTCAATATTTTTTTCATTGATGATTCGGGCACCAATAAAAAAAGCTGTTTTGTACAGTCAGATAAAAAACTTCCAACGATACCTTAATTGTAGAAATCCGTCCTCCGCCCAGCAGTTGTAAAAAAAAAACACTTTTAACCGGATTTTAACGAAATCAGCTGTTTTTGTTTTAAAACTTTTTCATCTGGCTACACTAAACAGCTTCAATAACTTGATGGTGTCCGAATCATCAGTGAAAAAAATATTAAAATGTGTCAATTCGGACACTGTGTCCGAATATATTATGTCCGAGTCGTCAGCAAATCTAATTTAGTAATGGTCACCAATATTGCTTCCTCATTCAAAAGCTAACAATTAAGGGAACAATTCAAAGACTCCCATGTAGCACACACCTTTCCGGGGTCGTTGCGCTTAGCAGGAACAAACGCGCCGAATCTGCATATAAAATGGACTGGAATGGATTTAAGAGTCGACCCTCAACCGGGTGGGTTGAGGGTCGATCCCGCACCCCGTACACACTGCCGCGCCCCGCGTCTGCTCACGTATCGAATTATATTAGGGTAATGTTTATTAAGCGCCCCTCGTAGTGCACCGCGCGGCATTGTACGACAAGCTTTAACTTATTAATTATTTTCACACAAGAGATTGCAAACTTGCCGAGTTAGGGCACGGCGCTGGTGGCTGGGAGCCGGGGGTGCAAGCGACGGGCCCCATGGGACCGACAATTCCAAGGATTTATTATAGTGTTTGTGTTGTATTACATACAATACACAAACTCACACAAACAGATTTATGCGTAATAAAATGTTTTATATTTACAAGAAATTTGTGTAAAATAGACGAAGCAAAAACTCGTGAACTTCAAGGATCTAAGTCAAAGTCAAAGTTTTTTATTTCAAATAGACCAGATTACAGGTACTTTTAAAACGTCAAAACTAGGTGCACGGTTCCAAAAGGTAGGTTGCATGGAGAAGAGCCGGCAAGAAACTCCATGAATACTCTTTTCAAAATAGTACTTCAGGATAATTCCATTACAGTAGAGTGAGAAATAGAATGAGAATAATGCAGGTTAATGTAAGAAATAAACTCACGTAAGAGTAACAAATAGAAAAATATGCCTCCTAGGATTGCCATAGCAGTTAAGGGCTGACCAGTCCCGACAGACAGCACCCGTTCACGAGCATGACGTGCACATCCGCATCGCTTAACTCAACCATATTGTAGGGAACCCAACGACCGGATATACAACGCCACCATCAGCAGGACATTTAAGTGAGCATGACAGACTCATACTACCAGACAATAGGCGGTAATATGATTTGATTATAGATGTATCATTAATTGCTGCATGATGCTCATACTTTACAATTTGGAACACAATATTATTAAAACAATATCAGACTATTTAGCCAGAGTATTATATGTACAATTAAGGAAAAAAAAAAAATTATAATACAATTGAATTTAAAAGAAATTATATAAAAATTGATAAAATAATGTACAGGTTATTTTATAAGTCAATAAAAAAAAAAAAAAAAGAATACTAGAAGTAAACATTAGAAATAATGTTAGGTCATGCAACCAACCAGTTAGACAGGGCCAGAGGGTCGCAATGTGCAGGACGGAGTTGTACGCCAGGCATCTTTATCTTCGATATATTGATTTATGCTATAATACGCTTTAGATAACAAAATACGCTTAACAAACAAATCTGAAGTAAATATCCAAAATAGACCGTAGGTATACGACGTACTACTACGACACAAACTTACAATATAATGTTACGGTCTTTAGAGCGAGTCTACTAAGGAAACGTTTTTTTTTTTTTATTATTTCTGATCGTCGTCAGTATATTGATCTATAACCAATTGCGTCTGGATAAAGTTAAGATTAGGAGATTATTAAGAATGTAAACTGTATAATATGAATTTAATCATCTTACTTAATAAATAATACAAGTTCTTTTTGTGTCTAATTATTCGAATAAACGAACCATTTCATTAATAGTAGTAGCATGTAGCATGGGTCGTCCGTCACTATAGTGTACGTGTACGTCTGACTAAACCGCTCCAGTTCTGTCAATCAATTAATCAATCGCTTCAATCTCACCACGTCCCCGCCCCCCGCGCCCGCCGCCACCGACCCCACTAACACTTTCCCACTCCATTTTATTTATTTTCCCAACGTAATGCAATTTATAAACGTAGATCCGATACAAAGACAAATTGAACAAATCGTTCACCGTTTTTTTAAGATGTTCTTTGCTCTATGTAACGGTTTTCTGTAGACTAAATAATAAATAAATTTAGTTTTTTTGATAGGCTTTTTTATAACAGTGCTATTGCCATTTGTCTTCAATAGAAATCTATCTGAATATTGTAACTATTTTAAGACGTGATAAATACGCGAGATGTGATAACGAATAGTCTAAGTATAGTACTCGTATTGTTTACTTTTATCAGTCAAGACATTCCGCAGTTAGCACAGATTCACTCGAAACAATAATAGATCAACCTTACCGTTTACCGTACGTGAGACTGCATGCGTGAATAACGCATACAAACATCCGTGTAGGCATGTTGACAGCATCAATAAGTTGCAAAGCTAATTAGTCCGCCAGTTAGAGTTTTGAAAAATAATGGACACGTATTTTTTCTTTTGTTAAATCTATGAATATTTAGAACGATAAAACGCATTAAAACACGAGAGTGGGATTGTGACGTGAGAAGCAAGTAAAAATTATACTTGCTTTTGACGTTTTGCCAATTTTAAAAGTGTCGTATCTTCGTCAATTTTGGTTTATGTAACCAAAGAAAAAATACGAGTCAAATATTTTTTGATAATCTAACTGACGGACTAATTAGATTTTTTCAGTCAAATACCCTATTATAAAACAATCACGTTGCGAGTCGTGACACGCGGACAGCGCAGACAACAGCCAGCCCTCTGATTCAGAATGATTTGATAAGTCAGTTGTCAAACGATTCGGGTTGTTATCTCTTTTTCCTTTATTACGAGAATCGTAGACGACACTAGACAACAAACTGAATCGGTCGACAACTGCTTATCAGACAGGTTCTCAATCGCAGGGTGATCGCGTCTAACGACACCGCCGACTTCGCGACGGCGACACGGCGACGACACGATGTCGCGTCGCGACCCCATGTCAGCAGCACTCAATGATAAGCGGCGTAAAGGAAATATTAATATAACAAGATAAATTAATCAATGCCGAACTGTCGCGTATCGGCGCGAATAAAAGCAAATAATACTCTAATTTATTTGTCAACCGTTTGTAGAGCTACAGCGGGTCCTACAATTATTAATTCGGAACAACATATTATTTTAGGCGAGGAAATAAATAAAAACTTTCGTAAGACACATTCATATTTATGATTACTTACGGTTTACTGCACGTGGCATTTCGACTTGGCACTTGTGGCTTGGTTCGATTCGCGACCTCGCCGCGTGGTCAGCTCGTGATTAAGGGCTCCGTTTGGATCCGAAACTAGTCGGATCCCAAAAAATGCACGCGAGTAAACCGTAACTAATCATAAAGAGGAAATAAATAATGTGGTGTCAAAATAATACTCATGTAATGAAAATTACAATAGATTACTACTATTTGCTACTCATTTTATTGCAACAGCATATTCATAGAAATAAAATGAGTTCTACTGCATCAGGTCATTCTAAGTAGATGTCAATTGTCCCTCTATAACGCGTAATGGGCACTTTTGTGCAGTAATTGGGTGAGAGCGGCTCTGAGAGGCGGCCGCGCTGCTGTGACGACGTCAAACGAAATTGCCCACACAGCTACCGCGCTTAGCAATTACAGAAAATAGGAGATGCAGAAAACTCACTCGGAACACTCAAACTTAGAAGCTTTAGCATAGTGTAGTGTAACACAGGAGTGCGGAGGGAAAACCCTTAACTTGTAACCATTTTTTTTTTTGTGTGTGATTCCTGCTCTTAAGTCTACATTGTTCTTTCATAACTATATAACTGTACCCACTCAAATTGTTAAAGATATGGATTTTAAAAGAGTAACCATGGAGTTTCTTGCCGGCTCTTCTCCATAGGAAACGACTAATTGAAACCGCGCACCTAAATTCGACTTTTCATAAGCGCCTGTAATGGTTTATGTGAAATAAAAACTTTTGAATTTGAGATTACGGTAAAATACAGATAGCGTGATGGGGTGAATACTCAAAGCCGCTAGGCTAAAACTAGATTTAGAAGAGGTTCCAGGGGGCCTACTCCCTAAGTCCGTCAAAGAAATTAGTCGCCCGTCCGAAAGTAGCCCGAAACGTAGGAGTGAACAAAACAAGTGTCAAGCTCAACTTTTGGGACGGGCAAAAACACATCGGTAGTAGGGACAACTGTCAAATCGTGTTGTCATTCATTCTTAGTTCGGGCCCCGAAATAATCGTATGTCCGTAGGTGATAGGGAGTAGGAAACGCTCGTAACTAAGGCCGAAACAACGGACTTCGTGCTTAGGGAGTAGACCCCCAGTTACCCCAGTAGTGGACTGCGACGAGCTTAGTAACAAACAGAACCGAACAGATTGTAAAAAGGGTGATAGACATGCGAGTAAATACGCGAACTTGTGGCTCGATGACCTTTTTCGCTCGTGTGTCACCCTAACTAAGTATGCGTACTTTAAAACCGCCGAGTAAGTTCGTTGGCGATCCAATAGGTTTGAAATTTTGCTCGTAGCTCGCCTCGGCTCGAACGTCTGTCAATGCCGAGAGCCGCCATCTCTGTAGGTATCAGTCTGCATTCGTAAATAATTACGAAAGTCTTCCTTCTCTTCACGTAACTCCTTTACTAAATTTACGTGGGATAAACGCTCTCTTTTCGTAAGCCAGTTTTTCACCCACTTTTGTCGATTTCGTTTTCTTTTTTTGGTTCTAAGAATATAATATAATAATATTCCTGAATCACACAATGTTTCCTCCATTGACGACATCGCGGTCCTAATGAGCAAGCTTCAAGTGTGTCACCGACGTCGAGCCGAGTAAGTTCACGAACTTAAAAACCGCGTACTTAAGTTTGTACTTACGTCTATCACCTACTTAAGAGTTTTAGCGAGTTTCTTTTTTTTGTGGAAGAGCTGGTTATTACGTATGTTTAGGGCAAAGCTTCTGTTTGTATCTATTTCGTGGCTCAAAGCTAACCGAGTTAGGGCTCGCAAGACTTTCTCGTGCCGCTTTGTGGAAAGTTCGCCGGCGGCCGCAGCGCGGTGCGGACACTGTTCGGCTTTCCCCGGCAGAGTCGCGGACAGGCGCGATGCCACGATAATGTCCACCATCATGTTTATTCCCCTTGTTACTGAGTAACATTGTACTTATAGCCGGTTTTAACTCTCGCCCGCCTCAAGCTTTTACATAGAAATAGCAATAACATTTTATTTCTGTGTTAATGGCTATTAGCACGAGTAGGTAGGTACTTACCACTTAAAGCTTTAGTTTCCGCCTTTGGCAATAATAACAATTGACGAAAGACGTGATTTGAGTTTCACAACTAATATTTTACGGCGTACCTAAATATATCTGACGAACGTTGTGTGTTGAAAATAAACCCAACATAAATTACGTTCCCGTAGGAATAAGTATCTACAAGGAAAAATAATTTCCATATCTGGGTATTTACTCGCTCGCTGATCTGGAACGAAAAGAAAAACAAAAATATTAATGGAAGGTATAAAATGTTCAAGCCCAAAGCTCTTTATAAAGTCAATGACCGCACTGTAATGAGTCCTCCAACGACTTAGTTAACGTCCTGTAACTTATTAACATTAATACCACTGTAACAATATACATAATGTTCACAACAAGGGTAACAGAACCGCGTCCAGAGACCTAATAAAATATAAATGAGATTTGGGCTACAGTTAGTTACTATGAGGAGGCAGTTTTGGCGCGTTAGTGGCGCCCCACGTGGGACCGCCACAGTAGATATACGCTAAAGCAGTACCTCAACTTACTATAATCAACTGAATTGACACACTCACATAGACACGAACTGTATGAGTATAATGCACGCTTTTTCATGTACTCTATGACAGCCGTGAACTGACTGCATTCCGATGATAAGTTAGAAGTCTTGTTGCAGTGCGTGCTGTGTGTGTTAATTCGGACGATTGCAGGTAGTTGAAGTACTGCTTTAGCTAATATATACAAGATTAGTTTTAGTATACAACGTTATTTTTACTTTATGCGAAAACCGAGACACCCCAACAAGATTTTCATCAGAACTGCCTGAATATGTGTTTGTTTTAGTAAATCTCCAAGTTACACCTTAGTTTATGTCGCGTTAAGTTCGCTAAAAAAGTGTGAAATGCCTGAGTTGTGCTATGCAGGGGTTGTCTAATACACGGAAACTGACCGAGAGGACTATTTCAAACCTCAAGGTGTCTATTCCCGTCAACTGTTATGGGTAGAAACCTACTGAAACAAAATTGAAATTTATGAAAAAAAAAACAAAAAAAAAATGTGGTGTAAAAAATATGTCAATCGATTCTCCTAGTGATTCTGAACAAACTAGTTTCAGGTTTAGTATATACTAAAACTAACCTTGTATACTAAACCTGAAACCCGTTTGTTCAGAATCACTAGGAGAATCGATTGACATATTTTTTACACGACATTTTTTTTTTCATATATTTCTATTTTGTTTCAGTAGGTTTCTACCCATAACAGTTGACGGGAATAGACACCTTGAGGTTTAAGATGGTCCGCTCGGTCAGTTTCCGTGTATTTCCCTGCATAGCAATCTCAGGCATTTCACACTTTACTAGGGAACTTAACGCGACATAAACTACAGTGTAACTTGGAGATTTATTTAAAAAAAAAACACATATTCAAGCAGTTCTGATGAAAATCTTGTTGGGGTGTCTCGGTTTTTGTATATACTAAAAATAACGTTGTATACTGTGCCTTAGCACCGTACTAATGTAAATTGATAGTACTCGCCTGTTGGCAGCTGACCAACTTAACATTGTTTTCCTCCGAGCCTATGAATAATTTAAATACGTAAAGGTGTAAGGAAATTGTGAATTAGTACAATAGCTGCTGTATGAAGTGGCTAATAAATGAAAACAGTATGCAGACACTGAGCTACATATACCAAAGAGTAGCAGTTTATACTGAGTCTTCCGGTTAGAAATTCTATGCACATGATTAGTGTAAATATCCTGTATGAATGCGTCAGTGTAGCACCGAGCAGTAGGTAACAGAAGTGCAAGAGTTCTCACCAACACGCTGCCGGCTTGTTACATGCCTGTCGGGCGGAACCGACGCGTGCGCAGCGTGGGAGACAATAGCGAGTAATTGAATGAAACTGAAAAATGGCTCATCGTTACATAATGTTGCTTACCCACTCATGTCGACTACGTTCCAAATGAATTGAATTAAATATTTATAGTTTAGGAGGAGCTCGTGGCTAAATAATTACAGCCGCATAGACCGATCTTCCGGGTTAAGCCACGCTTGCCGAGGTTGGTCTGTGGATGGGTGACCATTTACCATAGCGAGTTTCCTCCGTGCCTCGGAAAGCACGTAAAGCCGTTGGTCCCGGCTGTCATTTGTAGATCTTTGACAGTCGTTACTGTTGGTCAGAAGCCAGAAAGTCTGACAACCAGTCTTACCAAGAGTATCGTATTACCCAGTTACTGGGTTGTGGAGGTCTGATAGGCAGTCGCTCCATGTAAAATACTGATATTCAGCTGCATCCGGTTCGACTGGAAGGCGACCCTCGTTGGGAAAAGGCTAGGCAGATATATATATATTTATAGTTTAGGCAAGGGGTGTAAAGGGTGCACTACATCCAGCTGTGGGATATCCATGGCTCAATCTCCAAAATAAAAAAAACGGTGTCTTCGTGGAGAAGCCGCCGTATATTAATTTTATATGTGGCCTGATATTTTAAAATACACAATTTAACTGGTGTTTAGTCTTTTTCACAAAACATGCCTTTATTGATCGCTCTGGTCTCGAAAACAAACCTAAATATTTCCAAAACTGCTTAGTTAAAATCGAGGCCAATATAAAAATAGGCCTACTTAGACACCTTTTCGAAATAAAAATACGGTACCCAATTAATTTCAAGATATTAAATGCACCATAGAAGTCAACGTAATACACTGATTTTTGAGATTATCCCCATACGACTTACCAACACAGGCCTGCTCATCATTATCTATGATGAGCATGACTTAACGACTCTGAATAATGATCTACATCATTAATACAACAAATAGCATTCAATATCTCACTCCGATAGGAACTTATTTAATAATTACCCTTAACACATAAAGTGAGATTAGGTGTTTATAAAATAAATCGTGTGAACCATAAGTTAATTTATATCTATTAATATAATGAACGTCAGCGCGGCTGAGTCGTAACTGCGCTCCTCTGCAAACATTTGTCTGGACTAGCCAGATATATTGAGACTAGTTAAATATACTGCACAACTAAACTAGTCCAGCGTTTCTCAAACTGCGCGCTGTCTAGCATTAATGTGGCCTGCCTAGCTCTGGCATGCGGTTTCAATGAAAGAAAGGACCATTCCATCTCAACCGCTGGGTGTTGCAAAGACAACTAAAGGGATTATGGTAAGATGGGCAACAGCATCATACTACGTGCTTGGAAACTTACTGCGATCATTAATTCGTTTTCCACGAGTGGTTTTATGGAAATGTTCCCCAGCTGCCTGTTAAGGCGCTCAGAAGTGGATGACGAAGGCCTGATAAGATGATTAGTTCTGACATAAATGATTTTTAACTAATGTTATGTTTCATCTAAAAATAAACTCTTTATCTGCGGCCTGAGAATGAAGTTTGAGCATCAGCGGACCAGTCAGATATATAGCAGACGCTGTCTCGTTAGCGTCCGGCCACGGCCGCGCCGCACTGGTCTATTGATTATAGTGAACAGGTGGGTAAACATTCAGCGAAACCATAACATCTCCATCGTCGCCGACGAGCGGGCCGGTGCGAGCCGAGCCGGACCGGCACGGACTTCGGCCCGAACCGGTCCGGTCTCGAGGCGATGAAATATTATCAAATAAACAATGATTTCTTGTAATCTCGCCCATAGAGATTATAAACTGAAGGATTTCTGTGGTCGCAACTATTAACAACACAATCTTTTAGATATTTTAAACTAAGTAATTAGATTGAAAGGCCAAATGAACATTTCCAATTTACATATTAGGTACACTTATTATTTGTTAATCTATTATAACATTAAAGCGAGCGATAACTAAGCCTCTTGAATTATTAAAGGGGAAAATTATTTACAGGTGTATAGGTAGGTGCATTTTAATGTACGTATCATATTATTTTACATTGTAATAACGTCCCTGTACCTTGAATTCAAAAGAATATCAGCAGTGGCAAAACGTGTCATCTAATATAAACTCAATCGACAGAGATTTGTGTGAATGTGAGAAAATATGATCCACATGACGCGGGGAACGAAAATTATATTATTTCATGCTTGAGACGATGTCACTGGCGCCGTAATTCAACTCACAGCATCACAATATACGATAGGATATAATATATGATACTTAGGAAATAATTTATTAGGTACTGTATTCAGTTTTATTTGTTTAAGAAAATTAATTACAGTTCTTGTTAAGGTGACTTACCTACTTGTTTCGTGTAGTTGTTGCAGCATCCTCGTCGCATCTCGGGAGAGGTGTCCGTTATCAGCAGTGATCGGAAAAAGGTGAGCTAATTTACCTAAACTTCAAAGAACAGAGACAAAAACTGGAGACTTCCTTACGACAACATTTTTTTTTCGGGAGAATTTTCTCGGAGATTTTCTTTCATTTGTTTTCAAAAAATAAAAGACAATCTCCTTTTTTGAAAACAATAACCAATCTCAGTTTAAAAACAATGAAAAACGTGTCATCTGCTTTTGTAACAATTTTGGGAAACAAAAATAGGAAACGAATTTAATTGTTTTCTGTACTATTAACATTAATATTAAATGTACTTTAGTGATGTCCCGAAACCCGGAATAATTTTCACGAAAAAAAATATTGTCGTAAGGAAGTCTCCAGTTTTTGTCTCTGTTCTTTGAAGTTTAGGTAAATTAGCTCACCCTTTTCCGATCACTGGTTATCAGTCACTAAGACAATACGTGTTAACAATAGCCGCCATCTTATCAATACCCCATGTTTATGGACACATCGTAAATACAGCCGGCCGGGTATACTCGTACGCCTCCAGTAAATGAGCACATTTATGTTCCGCTTGACAATAAACATTACACACGCTACCGAGTGATTTACTGCCTCAAACTGAGCAGTCGCTACGATCATCTTCATAAATCAATTGGAGAAAACAACTCAATATTTAAAGAATAATCAATTAGTCTACACAAACTGTTACTTGAGTTTATTGTCTCTAGCTTTCCACGAATTACAGAACATCTGCCATAAAACATTGTTTAACGGCGTATTAATCAACGCTTGTATTTGTTTGCGCGCACAATTATCGTAAACCGGCGCCGGATCAAACAGAAGCGGGTCGCGGTGGGCGCGGGACGGGAGCGGCACAGGCGCGGGACGGGAGCGGGATTACGAGCACTCGCCTTTATACCGACCGTTAAAGTTTTACGACGTAAGACGCCGGCCGCACGCCCACCGCCGCCCGTCGCCCGTCGCCCGCGCCTTTCATCAAACAACATTTACGTTCGCATCAGGGTCACCAGGTCCCACTTGTTAACCCTCTCAGACAGCTGCACTGTCCTTTACATCCAGACTTTATTTACATTAAGGTTTTCCGGTTCGCAAAATAATGTATTTGAATCTCTGTCTGGGAGTTCACTGAACGACCTTATGGGTCGTTTCGTGCAGCAAGGACGTTTAGTTTGCAAGCTGCAGTGAATGCACAATACTCCCGCTGCTCAATGCTTGTAGCTACTTGATTTTACAACACAAGCTCTTAAATACTTTACATCACTTTCTTATTGTATCGCATGATTACAAAATATTCTTAAGTTGTATCCTCGTAGGTCTTATAAAGGCTTCCCATGATTATAAAAATCTATGTATATTAAAGGGGTAAGTAATCCTGGTTCTACACCCGAGGGAATATGGTGTAGAGTCACGTGTTCTGAAACTTTGATAAATTTAAATAAAAGGTTGTAGTAATAGATAGGATAATGCTTGCCAGACCAGATTTTTGTATCATTAATCATATTTCTACACAGGAGTGCTGAGACATCAGGTTCATGTTCACTGATCTTTCATCACCGTCATCATTCAGCCGAAAGACGTCCACTGCTGGACATAGGCCTCCCCCAAGCATCGCCACATCGACCGGTCCTGTACTTCTCGCATCCAGCGGATTCCCACGAGCTTCACCAGATCATCGGTCCACCTTGTGGGAGGCCTACCCACGTTTCGCCTTCCTGTACGCGGTCGCCACTCCAGAACCTTTCGGCCATCCGTTCTGAGAGCAATGTGCCCCGCCCACTGCCACTTAAGTTTGGCATTGATCTTTAAACAATTTCTTTCATCAATTCTAACACTGTCTTAGTACTTCTTCAACAAGCTGTATCCAGAAAACATGACATTAAACAAAGACAGTTGAAGTTAAATGCAAAACAAGTTTTTTTTTGGAATTACTACCAAAATGTTTAAACAATAAAATGTGTTTTTTAGGAAAAGTATTTAAAGACTGTTTGTTATTGAGAACGTAACGTTTACGTCTATAATATTATTATGTCATCATAGTAATCTGTGTGACGCACAAGACGCAACAGTTGCTCACTAAACTTGTCAGCTCTACCTAGTTCGTGTTCGTGGGTGTTGTACATCTTATCGGTATCACGTAACATTTCAGTTTGCAATAAAATCAATCAACCTTCATTCAATAGGTTTACGGAGTTTCTCACCGGTTGATTCAAAAATATCTACATCCATACGAGATAAAAGTAATACCTATTTAATGTCGAATCTAAAAGGTATACTGTCTGAAAAATTCTTGAAAGACACAATACCTATTGTACGACTTGAACCGCGATGTTTCTAATTAAATTAACTGTTTGCTCAAACAATATTTACATAATTGCAAATAAAAGTTACAAACAAAGAAAATCATATCCTAATAAAATTATAAACTAAAATGAGGCATGAAAATATTCCTCCGCATCGCTGTCGACTGGTAACGTGCCCAGAAGGCTGGCAGCATTGCCACGTTGTATGGCAATGCTAATCCTTTGATCAAAGTAGAGGCCAGCCGTCGGGTCACGAGAAGTGTCAACTAGCTGCCTTGCAACATCTCTGTATAAGAGTTGGGCACTCGGACCCCACGGCCCGAGTGTTTCGACCCCAAACGGCTCGAAATTGTTCCGGCCACACAGAGCTGTCACCTCATGTTTATCTCTTAAACAAAAGAACGAACATCAGCAACACGTTATATTCTGGAAGTATGACTGGGCGACATCCTCTGCTGACCGCAGAAGGCTGTACAATGTCGCCACGTATTTATAAGCCACAGTCATCCATCGCGCTGAGCTCAATGCGCTCACTACATGGTGCATTCACTGCATTGTCCTTTTTCCGCATTAAACTTCAAAAATAGCCGCATTGCGTTCACTAAGGTGGCCATGTTGTAAATAAACAGGAAGCTATTGTAGGGAAGTTCTTGCTGAAGGACATTCTCAAATATATACGGCACTTTTGAGCAAATTTCGATTCCTTTCATGATTCAAAAATACTCGACGTGAATGTCCTCGTATCCTTCGTGTGATCTGGAAAAAAATACTGAAATCTGTCTGATTCTATATATTGAATAAACGAATTCGTGTAATTTCTTTAAACTATATCGCACGGGTATTAGCTTGAATATAAATTTAAAAAAATATTTCTTTTGCGTCTTGCAATAGGGGGTGATCGTATCTAAAGCAAATGAAAGAGTTTAAATAAAAAAATACATTTGATAGAAAATTTCGATGCCACGCATAAATGAATACACGACGATACAGCTGATGGACACGACTACCGCGATATCGGTATGCGCAGTCGGTTAACTCGAGGCGCTAAAAGAACTCAGGTGAAGAACACCATGTTTTCTTTTTCTTTTATTTTATTTTGTGGAATCTGGAAGAATCCCATGCAGGGTTAATCTGTGTTACCAGTAGATCCCGAGCAGTTGTAAAGTGTTGTGTTTTGTTGTTGTAAGATCTAAGTTATAAAGGTACAGGTTAAGATCTAAGTGACATAGGTATAATAGGTAGGTACAATAATTTCAAGTAAATTAAAATCCTTATTTTTGAAAAAAGTCCTTTCTTAAACACAATGCCGTCTTGTACAATAAATACAATAAAGATTTAAAAGTATCCCGAAGTATTTCGGCTCTCATCTCGGGACAGTTGAGAAGCTTTTAGGGTCCCTCGCTAAATGTATTTCCCATTATTTCCGTCACTCGTGTAAGTTATTAAACGTTTCCTTTTTATAGAAGCAAGAGTATTAAGTATAATGACATTTCCTGTCCACCGTTTGTGTTGTAAAAATAAAGAAGTTTCAACGTTGTTCATTTCACGCGTGTTCGCGGACTTGAAATCTAAGGATCTTCGAAGTATTTACAGCTATAACTATACAAGCATTATTCAAGGAATTTGCACTCATTGCCAGAAGGATATTTAATTAATAGAAGATTCTATTAATTAAATATCCTTATAAAATCGCAACTAACGATGGTGTCCGTACTGTTAGTCCTGTAACTGTGAAAAGGCACGTCCTCGCGTCGTACTCTGTGTGCACAATGCGCCAGTCAAGCGGCTGTGAGGGGGGGGTGGGAGAGACTCCGGTTTGTCATGAATGTAGCGGGAGGGGGAGTGGTGCAGGAACTCTGCTTAGTGCTCACAAGACAGGCAGGTACAATAGGTTCACTGCATACAAAGCACGATACGAGTAGCTCCAACACTACAATACGCGCGCAATCTGCGACTGTTCCGTATCGCGCGCTGTCAGGACTGGTACTTCTGTACGTATATATTCTGCACCCTGATTTTGCCTGCTTGCTGACTGGTGTCTGCACCTGGACCGGTACACTGCGAGTATATTTATTGTCAACAGTTTCATTTACTAGCACGCTTTTGTGTTTGGCGAGCGCATAAACTCGCAGTATTTGAATTGAAAACCTATTCATAAACCTTTTTATAAAAGCAATTTAGTTAATGTGGTGTAAAGCAGGAATGATTCATTTAAATAAAT
The DNA here is from genome assembly GCA_905220435.1 of Amphipyra tragopoginis. Classification (NCBI taxonomy): domain Eukaryota; kingdom Metazoa; phylum Arthropoda; class Insecta; order Lepidoptera; family Noctuidae; genus Amphipyra; species Amphipyra tragopoginis. The sequence continues at coordinate 28,094,682 of HG992004.1, forward strand.
TCGATTTACTCATTGTTGAAACCATACTAAAAATCGGTTTAAAGACATTTATTTCTCAAAAAAACAATTACAGTTCACTTACGTCTAACTATCACGGTACATGAGATACAGCTTGGTGACAGACGGACAGACAGACGGACAGCGGAGCCTTAGTAATAGGGTCCCGTTTTACCCTTTGGGTACGGAACCCTAAAAATATCATGGTGACATTCGGTGTTACTATTTTTTCTTACGTATTCTTCTAAACGTATTCTTCTACTCAATCAAAGAATATTTAGAAAATAAAAAAGTTTAAAAACCCCTAATATAAGCACAAATGAGATAAACCTAAATAATAACCATAAATAACATAATAAACCTAACTAAATAAAACATACAACTTATAATACACCTATATCAATACCTATATACTCGATAACGAATTACTCGATAAACTATGTTATTTTAGTTCTAGTACCTATCCATAATTAAAAATATTGTGTTTAAATATAACAATAGTCAAAAATTAGGAACTATGTACTAAGTAGACACATAAGTAAATTACACACGCACTTCACGTGACCAGAGGGCTGGCTTGTTTTTCGGCCAGAGAATTAGCGTTGCCATACAACGTGGCAACGCTGCCAGCCTTCTGGACACGTTTCCAGTGGACAGCGATGCGGAGGAATATTTTGATGCACTCCTTTAGTTTATATTCTTAGTTTAGTGTAGGATATAATTTTTCTTTGTTTTTACTTTAGATTTAGTTTAGTTTGTATTAATTTAGGTTAAAAATGTAAATAATACCCTTGTATGAAATTGAATTAATAAACATTACAAAGCTAAAAAAAAAAAAAAAAAAAAAAGTAAATTTATAAATATGTATACTTTTATATAATTAGAGCCCTCAAATATTGCAACACCTGGAAAAGGTTGCTAAGCTGTACCTACTTTATATAATAAGACCTGTATTATAACCTTAGTGTGCAAATAAATAGTTTGAGTTTGAGTTACGTTATTGAAATATACCTATCTACATAAACTTTTGCTGATAAACCATCGGGTATGTTATTATAAAGTTGTGCTCACTCATATACCTAATATATTTTTCTAGTCAGAGATTGTTCTGGGTTTTGATAATACTGTTTTGTTTCGTATCTTATGTTGTATGTATTACTTTACTTATAAAATTCAATCAATATTTACATAATTACAAATAAAAGTATTTCAAATAAAGAAAATTAAATCCTAATAAAACTATAAACTAAAATAAAACTAATAAATTCAATTGTGAATATGTTTTTATATATTTTAGTAGTTGGTGTTCAGTAGTCATCTAATCATAGTTCATAGGATTTTAATATTTCTATTTTGCAGAATTTGTGTCTCTTGGATTTTATATTTGGCTGCAGTTCCCCAAATCTCGACAAAGTATTCTATATGAGATCTAACAAGCAAGTTGTAGGTAAAAGTAGTAATGCTCCTAAAAGTAGAGTTTGTTTTTAATATGATGAATACAATACCTGAATGTCAATCTTATGTATAATTTGATTTACTTATTTGTTCGTTGTTTAACTGAGTTTGGTTGAAATTAATTTTTATTTTTGAATCAAAAATCAAATTTAATATTGTGACATTTTTTTGGTATTAAGTAATAGTTAAAAGATTTAAAAAATCAAGGGATGCATAAAAGTCAAACAATCTGATTGAAATATAACTGTCACGATTTTCAACAACCCATAAAACGCGTTAAACGTTAATTAACCATTAAATATTTAACTCATGTAGTTAAAATACAGAATCCGTTGAAGTTTTTACACTTCATTTCTACTAAACAACACTATGTAGTAATAAAAGAAAAGAAAACTCGGTATGTTCTCTACCCACGTTTGTCTCGTGTATTATAGTTTGAAGAGATCGCGTCGCCGTCGTCAACTTAAGCTTCACGTCGCGTCACACTCATGGCATTTGGACGACATGAAACATTCATGGTGTGAGTACGTAATAATAAACGATAGCTACGTAATGACGTCGCCTCCATGGAATAATGGTATGGGATTGGAATTATGGTATGTTGGTACTGCTTAAGAGAACTACAGGGTATAAACGAATTCGTGTAACTCCTTAAAACTACATGATCTACTACTGGTGTAGAAAGGCCCCGCATGGGAATTAGCATGATAAAAAAAAAAAAAAAACTTTTTTTTTCATGCGGCTTTGTTACCGATCGTATCTAAAGCTAAATAAACCACCTAATAAGGATTCAGCAAAATAATAAGTATTAAAAAAAAAAAAAATTTTGTGAACATTTCGATGCCACGTATAAATTAATGAAAATACGGCGACAGGGCTGGCAGGCACGACTAACGCGATATCGCTCTTTGCAGTCAGATAACTCAAGACTCTAAAATGACTCAGAAATAATAAACCAAAAATTTTTTCACATTTTTTTTTATTTCTTTTTCGAAAATTCCCATTTAGAGTTAATCTTTGTCACCAGTAGATCAGGTGGGTTGAAGGAATTACACGAATTCGTTTACACCCTGTATGTTTTATACAAGCTTAATTTAAAGCTTTTTACTTTGACAGTTGTTATCAGACTGTTCTGAGAAATATATAATGTTATTTGATAACAATGTTAAAAAATACATATTTAAATAGGTAGGTACTGTGACCTATAAATGACAGAAAACTCGCCCTCATCACAGACTCATGACGTCATAGGCGAGCTGTGGTGGGTGTAGCAATAGAATTCCATGTCTATTGTTAGGTAATAGAATGGGTACCTTTCAAGGATTACACGAAAAATGCCACACTCCCTTTTTTTTATTTATCACTATTCCTGCGTTTGTCCGCGTTCTCGCCTGATGTTAAGCGATGATGCGGTCTACGATGGAGCACGCTTGCCCAGAAGACACCGATTCACTCGTGACTTGAAGACACCCAGATTTTAGCTGTCAGGGAACACCCACTCGGGCAGCGCATTCCACTGTTTGGCGGTTTTCACAATGGAAGTGGAATCAAAGCGCTTCGTTCGGGTTTTTGGTATATCAACCATGAACCGATGGCGCTTTTTCGTGCTTCCGGCCGTCCGATAGAAAAAAGGGCAGGGGGTATTAGATCATGCAGATCTGAAGCACATTCTCCGAAATGTGTCCGATAAAAACCGATAGACTAGCAACATTGCGCCGATGCTCAAGACTTTCCCTTATAATATGATAGTTGTAATCCGCGGCTAACTGACTCTTTAGTATAATTTCAAGGCGCGTGGGATCTGGCATAAGGGTCGTTCACACTTGTCCGCCCACCTCCCGCTACGGTTTCGCGCGCCCGTCGCGATCTGGATGCGAACTACTCACATGCGACGCGGGCGGCGCGGCGGCGCGGCGACGAGCGCATTCCTCTGCCATGTAGCTAATGACACTAACGACGTCATATGACAGACATTAAAAGTATTTTACAAGCAGTTTGTGATTCTTTAACAACAGATTTTCGTTTGAAGTTTCTGAGACAAAATTATTAGTTCCAGACTTGCAGGCGACGCGTCGCTGAAACAAGAACGGATTTTGACCCACATACAATATTTCAGATTCAGTATGCAAATGTCTGTATGGTAATGCTCTGATACTGAAAAGTTTAGCTTTTCTTTTAGAATCTATTATCAGAGAATAGATTCGAATCACACTAGTGATAACTTATATTATAACTTACCTAGGTAAGTAGGTACCTATTTCGGTATTCTAGTGTTTTGCAAAACCAAGCTTTGAACTTTTAATTTAGAAGCAGTTATAATAATAGACGAAATTGTAATTTATAGAATGTACTTTCTGTCAGTTTTATGTTCCCAATTCCCAATCCTGTTACAGGAAAATGTCCAAAGCACTGCAGCAGGCCAGCGTTAACTAACTTTGATTGAAACAGCCCACGTGTGCACATAATTTATCATTTCAACTCACTTACATCAATGAAAATGATATCATTTACCATCCACGTTCAGAGTAAACGGTGCAAGCAGTGCATCGTGTGAGTTCGCCCTAACACAGTGAACGCATTGATTTACATCATTGCAGCGCGAAGGATCGCCACCTATTAATTAAAATAAATGTTTCTTGTACATTTGTTGGTATTGCACAGCCTCGCGCCTGTCCGGCTGTCCGGCGAGCCGTGCGGCCCGGACACCCGCTGAGATCACCGTGTAATATTGATATATTGACATAACTTATGTGAATCTTCGTTCATTTAGTATTGTAACATTTTATATTAAACTAGCTTTCGCCCGCAGCTTCGCTTGCGTGAAATTTTGAACCCGATAAGTGACGATTTTCCATACAAACTTTCATCCCCTATTTAACTCCCTTAGGGGTTGAATTTCGAAAAATCCCGTCTTAGTGGATGCCTACGTTACAAAAGGAACCTACTGTCAAAATTTCAACTTTCTAACCCCAGCGGTTTAGGCTGTGCGTTGATAGATCAGTCAGTCAGTCAGTCAGCTTCTCCTTTTATATGTATAGATTAACTAATTAATAACGGCGTTTACTACAAGCTGATATTGTAGCTACAAGCTGATGTTAGGTAATGGTATGGCACCAAGCCTAAATTGAAACCTTGTTAGTTAACCGATGCAACAATATTAAGTACAATTCAATCAGCGTCGGTGTTAGCTGTCGTACAACTATCTATCTCTTCCGCACTTTGTTTTAATTACAACTTTAACGCCAAAATACTCATAACTGTGAACATAAATAAACTAACAATGGGAAGATTGCTTGTTCTTAACAATGAATCATGTTTTCCTGAACTATATTGTCGTCCGCACGAGCGTTACACGTGCTCGTTAATGTGAGCGTCAACGAGCATTAAGGTCACTGTAAGTACGTGTCTATTGTTCCCTGGAAGGACGCGCATCCTTGCGAGGACGAAGCGTAACATCATACAAGACATACGTCACGACCACTGCGTTATTCACGCACAGTTTCACTGCAGAGGACTCATAATAGGAAGGTTTTTCTATCGGCCGATGATTTACTTGGATTTTGGATCTTGAAAAATGGACTTAAGTATATCCGACGCACCCTGGGCAGTCTGCCACGCTACCAACATTAACGCTGGCTTGTACCGACAAGAAAGACGAAAAAGAAGTTAAAAAGGTGTAGAGTACTTAATATACACTTATGTAACGTGGCCTACACTAGATAGAACATTAACTATGTAGGTAGTTGGTTTATACAAACATACTGATCTGATCCGAGCCTTCACAATATATTTTTAGCATCTTTAGGCCTGAAAATATTGACCGTTCGATTTCATAGTTATTGATCAAGAGGAACAGAAAGTAATGTTTTTGTACAATTTAATAAAACGGTATTGTCCGCTCAATTGGTGTCAAATTGTGTAACTTGGTGCGCGCGCAATTCCGGCATTGCTTTAGCTTCGTGCAGGCGCAGACGCAGTGCGAATACACATTGATGCAACATTACCGCTTTGCCACTTACCGACAGACCGGTAATAATAGATACGATTGTTAGAACATCATCAAAATGCATTCCAGTGTGAATTTTGTGTCACAATAGGGCTGCCAGGAGAAATCGGTTTGATATTTATTTCCACAAATTAATGCAATTTTGGGATTTCCGGTTTCAGAATATGTCCGAGGAATGAGACCAAACGTGCCTACGACTAACCGGCTAGTGGAAATAATTTAAAAATATTTTAACTGGAACAAGCTATTTTTTTACATACGTGTGGACCAATAACAGATCCATGATATGGCAAATTTCTTTTCTATGCGGAACTTCTTGGCTTAGAAAAAGGTGTTCAAAGTATGTTAGAAGAGTAAATTCAACCCTACCTAAAGCATTATCTACATCCAAAAATTTTGCATATGTATCAAAAACCTTAATTTATAACGATTTCTTCCGTGAGCTCCATCGAAATCTCTACTTCTACTTATTTGAAGTCTCTAGTTCTACCTGATCCAAAAAAACACGTCGAGGCTGCTCCATTAAATTGTTATTTGTATAAATGTAAATCACGGGATACGCGACCATTTCCTTTGGTAATGTCCAGTAAACTATACATCGTGACAAGACGGATGAGAACTTTATTACGAATACAACTCAACATTTCAAAGTCCCCGGATTTATGAGAGAATTATCTTGTAATATAAATTCACGTTATTTGTGGATGTTTATTTGCGCGGGCGCTGGTATTCATCATAATTATTGTAGCGCGGTATACAGCACAGACAGTGAAATAAATAGAGTGTTCGTGAGAGAATGCGCGCGCGCAGCGAGGAGGAAGTTAACGACGTAGCTCCAGCGACGGGCGCGGGCGACCGGAATAGGGGCGTACCTTACAGCTTGTGAGGATGAAGGGCCTGCAATTAAGGACACTGGCAATTACTAGCTCTGTATACACGATCGTAGTCTGTAAGGCAGTCGCCCTTGCCGCGGGCAATGCGTGCAAGCGGCTGCAGCCATCAGGAGTTATTTAAAAATAGTATAAATACAGATACTGTAATCATAAAACAAATTGTAAATAAAGTACAAGTAGAAGCTAGAATTATTCATATTATCGATCTACGAGAATTTGTAGAATGACCACAGTGACAGGCCACAGCTCTAACGTTTCTACAGACCGTTCACCAGAAGGACTTGATTAACTTTCAGATTCCTTCGTTTGTTATTCATAGTTCTCAATATTGTAAGTATTTCGTACCAAGTACCTACAACAGTACGTAAGCGATTTCAAGTAGTTTTCAAGAATGAGATCTCTTGAGAACTACTTTACGAATTACGTACATTATTGCCTTTTATCATTACATTACAATCGAACCACATCTCTATGTAAATCTATAATATTTTATTTATTTTTTATTCACGTTTTCCTTGAGTTAGCGGTAAAGAACTTGTCGTCAAAGGTCGAAAGATCCAAAATAGATGCAGCTATAAAAATATTTTACAAAGTGTAAGTCAAGGGCGGCGGGGAGTGGGGAGGGAGCGAATAATAAATCGGAACACGCCCCATTAAAGTTGTAACGTTCTCATCTAATGTAACACGTTTCTTCGCGTTTTATTCGTTTGTACGACGATAAATCATTAGCGATGTATGTATGATGGGTGGCAATAAAAAACGGTTGTAAGTAAGAAGCGTGTCGTGTGCGCGACGCGGCGCAGGCGCAGTCGCGTAGTCGTCGTAGAGTCGTAGCGTCATGTGTAGCGACACAAAATGCTCAGGAACAGAAGGTCCACTCCTCACTGACAATGTATGCAACTGTTATAGCTCGCTAGAGACTGTGCCGGTTCAACAATATCATAATGAAATGTTTGAGTTAGCTGACAGTCCAACCCCATTTGGCTAAATATCAGTATTTTGTACGGAGCAATAGCTCCGACCTGGAAAGTGAAATTATAAGCTCAAACTGGTTGTCAAACATTTGGACTTCAGACTGATTTCATCGACTATCACGGACTTTCGTCTGACAACCGAAACTGCTACGACATATTTTTGTTAATAACAGTAAATATATTTTTCTAAAAAAATTGGAGCGTAGCCTCCGTTTACTGTGTAGTCATTAGTCCAGATGTTCACTAAACATGTTTTGTTAGTTTGTTTTGTTGGACTTTTTGTACAGCAAACCCGGCTTTAGAAGGGGCTCTCTGTTCGTAGTTAGTTCGTTGTAGCGGTCGGCAGCGGCAGTGCGGTACCGCGCGGGCGAACACAAATAGCCGCGCCGATAAATAACGCGCCGCATTCCGCACGACGCGCGAGCATCCCAATGTCGCACCACGACACTTTTATGAAACATATTCAAATAACTCGCGTGACTCCGCCCTCCGACGCCCGCGCATACAACTAGACTAGACGGTGTTTTAGATACTTAGTATAAGTATTAATTCCTCTCTTTGTATTGAATGTAAACACAGTATAAAGATCTTCAAATCCACAACTAGAGATTCTGAAAGTGTCAATACGTCGTGTAATGTTTTTTCCGGATTAATAAAAATCATAACTCTTAATGAACTGCCTGTTGTAGGTAATGGTGTAGACTCTATAACACTGAAATTATTACGATTATTTACTCCTAGATAAAACTGGAAACACTCCGGAAAATCGCTTGACCGTGCCCCGCCGAGTAACGTGCTACGCTGAGGAGATAAGACCTCCATACAGCCTTCTTTTTCTTCTTCTTCTACATCTCTCGTATCAGCACGAGCTATACGAAAATAGCTCATAGCTGAGCTATATTTTCCATACAGTAACACATACCTATATTCTCACATTTTCCTTTGTGCCAACACAAGCTATTTGAGAATAGCTCATACCGCGTTGAAAAGATTTGCCAGTCAGCGAGCTTTGTAGCGGGGCTGACTGCCCCTGCCCAGGGTACGCCGGAGTATCGTCACTCAATGCAGTCGGGCATGAAACATAACCATTACGTCATTACGTATATCAGGCTCCATCACACTCGCTCGTCGCCATTTTTCTAATAATGAATAGAGAATGGTAACCGGAGCCGACGCGGCGCCGACACAGTTACCTGTCCCGTGACGTCACGCACCTACCGTAACGCGACGTTCCTTCTTCGACGAATATATCCGCCGTCGATACTCTGTCACCAATATACAGATATTTATTTTTGTCGCACGCACAAACAACCACAAGGATTTCGGTTACGGCCCTTCGTAAATAAAAATAAACTAAATAAAAAAGTTTTTTGTCAGTAATAAATACATTCACAGTGGTATAAGTAAGAGGTAGGTACAATATACTAATGTAGTACACTAGAGGTACTGATACTGATTCCCAAACTTAGCCAGAGCTTGTATTTTGGGAGACAGTGTTCAGTCGTGGGACATAAACATAATACAATATTCGGCGCAGTTAGTAGGAAAATGTCGTTGTTGTTTACATACGCAAGGAGTTACAGCTGAGTAAAATTACCTTTTGTTGCGTTTAGTTAAGTATAGTGATGGTAATAAATAGATAAATAGCTTGGACCCTGTTCCCGATGCCGGTGGGATACTATTTTTTATATTTTTAAATATATATTTTTAAATATTATATTGTTTTTTTATTTATGATATTACAGAAAAATATAATATTATTTGTGTTTACTATGAATAAAGGAGATAAATAAAAATATATCAGCAAAACAAAACAACTTGTGAACTAAATTGTTAGTAAGATCACGATTTTTTTTTTTTATTCTTTGCCCCACGCAATGATTTCTCTTGTATCGTGGATGCGTTTACAGACACAAATCTCACAAACAAACGCCCAGACCCGAAACAACCATCTGTAGGCCATACAAATTTTTGTTCAGTTTGGGAATCGAACCCACGACCCGTCGCGCAGAAGCCAATCGCTTAGCCACTGCAACAAACGTGTCGTCAAATAAAATATTAACACTCATATACAAAACATTAGTTCGTTTACCGATAGGAGTTTAATTTAAGATATGGGAATAAAAGAAAACTCGCATCTAACTGAAGGAAATGGCGCTCTACTGTAAGTCGTAACTGACGTAAGGGAGAAAGGTACGAACTATTTGAATATTTAAGCTCCACAATGCGGCGTGCGTGATTCTTAGCGATGTGACCTTTAAACCTGTTGGGACTGTTCTGACATTCACGCCTACTATACACAAAGCACATTAGCATTATACACAATCAACATATTTGGAACTTTGCTCTTTGTCAACAATTCACATGAATGAGAAGTCTAGGAAATAACAACTCTATAATTTACATCAAGTGATATTGACAGCTGAGTGTAAATGCTAGACACGTAATCTACAAAGTACATAATTGGAGTCAGTAAAGAATATGGACGCCAGAACAATCATGACCAAACACTGATTATTTACTGTTTATCAAAAACGAAATATGATAACCGCTACTTTGTTTGACTTACAGCGTCACTCAGCTGACTAACTTCACAGCATGCTTATCAAGTATCGTCGTAGCTATAACGTCAGCCAAGTCGTCACTTTTAGGCTAGGCGGATTTACGTTTAATATTTTTTGCGGCAAACTTAGAACAAGATAATTAAGAGATATGTGTATCATTCATAATATGTCAGGTGTACCGTGTAAGGCACGGTGTGTCGAAAAATTAAACAGTGAATTCAGCCCATTATCCTGAATTGAAGATAAATTGATTTTTTTCTCGCAATATTCCTTTACTGGAAAATTCTAATTTGCCTTTGTTTTATTGTATTTCAATTATAATAATAAATATATAAAAAAGAATAAAGGTGAATAAACAGTGTATAAAGCACAGGTTCCCAAAATTGACTCGGTGAATTTAGCTCATTAATTTAAATTGAAAATCCTTGGACAAAATTAAAATATCTTGCGAATTTTCCGATTTATAAAGAAAACATTTAATTTTACAACATGTTAGTTATTTTACATCAGAGAAATGAAAAAATTGTGAAAATAAAAATCGGAGAATTCTGTGATTTTCAATGTAATTATTGAAAATCAATGGAATGGTTTTCGTATATAATATTTATTTATTTGTGTTATAGGTTTATTTAGAGTACTTAATTATATACGTATCTTCTTATTTATTGTTACACATCGAAACACCCCTCTCTTTTTTCTTGCAAATCATGTTCATCCAAAGGTCTGGCAGAAATCGCATAGTGCGATAAGACCGCCTGTTGTACATTTCTATTTTAAGGTAAAGGTTCTTGTTTGTTTATTATACAATAAAAAAGTAATGTATTGTATTGGTATGCAACAAGAAGCGGAAACTTTTAAAGCCGTAAAACTTTGTGAGAACATAAGATTTAGAACTTGCAAACAATCCAGTGAAAAGCAATTTAGCCGTTTTAATGTGACGGACACAGCGGTACCGACATCAAAGTGTTATCGCAAATATTCGTGTGCATACCTGTCTACCTGGAACATAAGTGGATACGTCCACAAACGATAAGTTATTTAATCAAACATACTGAGAATAGTTTTAAAATTAATCGTTCTCTGTTTGAGCAGAACACATAGCTGTGTTGTGTTTGTAAGTGGACTGAGTCTAAACGTTTTATTGGCTCTCAGCGGCTACTACACGGATGACCTTTTGTTTATGTACTGCATGGTCGATGAGCTCAAAAACATTCATTAACCGATATTATTATAATATTTTTTAATAATAATATATTTGTGGGACATTTTCTCCACAGCACTATCTAGTCCCAAACCACAGAATAAATAGAGTCCAAACTAAGCAGAGCTTGTACTATGGGTACTAGACAATGGATATAATACTTATATACTTTTGTTTTTTTGTAAATACGTACTTACATAAGAAACACCCAGACCAATACAAACACTTATATGTTCATCACATAAATATTTGTGTCCTGTGGGAATCGAATCCACGACCTCGTGATCAGCAGTCCGACACTCGAACAACTAGACCACAAACGTCGTGTAAACTTCATGCGTGGTAGGTACACTGAAATATTACGTAAAACATTCAGTTCGTTGGTTTAGTAAATAAAATACGAACAGCAACTTTATAAATATTACCCAACACTCAGTTTCCAGTGTTTGTTCTTCCTAGCCTCATCCCAGCTATGTTGATGTCAGTTTCCAGCCTAACAAAATGCGGCTGAATACCAGTATTTTACACGGGGGACTGTCATCAGACCTCCGCAACCCAGTTACTGTTCTGGCAATGACGATATCCGGGTACACCCGTGACCGACGATTTAACTTGCTCTCCAAAGCACGCAGAGGTCTCCATAATTAACGAATGGTCACCCATCCACGGACTGAATGCGGCAAGCGCAGCTTAACCTTACAAATCATATGATCCGCGCAGTTGTTAATTAGCCACGAGCCCCTCTAGTGTGTCTAGTTTCCAGTGTTTACAAAATTAAAAATAATTGGAAAAATTACATAAATCATAACCGGCGCTTATGAAATATCGAATTTGGAGGTGCCTTGTTAAATTCCAATTCGTCGTTTCCTATGCAGAAGAGCCGGAAGGAAACTCTATGTTTACTCTTTTAAAATCAATAATTCAATATCTTTAACAATTTGTGTAAATACAGTAATGATTTAGTATAGTAATGAGGATACAATGTACTTAGTGCTGATAGCAGGAATTAACAAAAAAAATAATATGAAAAATATCTAGGCATCTAGCAAGTGAACGAAGTTTACCACTACTACTTTAAAAAGAAAAACCGACTTTAAAAAAAATCTGAAAAGAAAGAAGAAGAAGAAAAAGAGTAAAAAAACCTTATTATAAAATGAACAGTTGAAAGCCGAACGCACAAACGAACACGAACATCAAACACGAATCACTGAACGTGTTCGCCGAACACATACGCACATGCAAACCACGTGTTGGATATTCATGTTCGCGGTTTTCATGTACGTTCGTGCGTCCACGGCTTAGGATTGACCAAATTGAAGGGACCGACTTCTGAAACTATTAATTGTATAATGTTTTTCTTTTTTTATCACAGGTAGGTATCACAATTTTATAATACATAAAGTATGAGCTTATCAGTATCCTAGCAGCTGTGTATGATGACTAGTATTGTGTAAATGACACAACAATATAATCATTCAGGGGTGATTCTATCATTACAGTTTCAGCTAATATCGGTATGTCAGGATTGCGAGCAAGGTAAACACAGTAAATAAAACCAACATAGACTCTCCACCACTGAGAGTACTTGTATTTGGGTTAATATTAGTAACATTAACTAGATCACAGTATATTACTTTACACAATTATTACAAGATCATAAAATAAGGACAAGCTAATCAGATATAAAAGGTCAGACTTCTTCAGCTGTTCAACACGGAATGCTCCCGCTTCGTCGAATGACCGCCGCCTTTATAAGCTCGGGTGCGTTCATCCATATCGACGACTACCTCCCTTTATCAACATTGCCCAGTGTTACCCACTAGCGATAACACGGCCCTCCTGCAAAACACACGTCCTCGTGTGTTGGTGGTTGGTGGTCGACGCACCATCAACCCCATCGTCAAGATTGTACATGAAGGCCCAACTTCAGTGACACCTCTGGACCTTAAACAGAAACAAATAATACAGTACACATCTCGGCCACACCTGATCACTCATCTTTGACCTCGTCATGTTACTCATGTTCATGTCTATGACCAAAGTAACACGAAGAGCATCCAAAGGTTGTTTGAATCGATTAGAGCTTGTTATCCCATCGACGGCCAACAAGCTCATCACCCGTGGCTTGAACTAGTTGATATTCATTCAGTATCAACCTAGTTCTATATTCGTTCATAACTTCTCGTATCAAAATCTTACAAACATCCACACATTAGATTTCCCACATTTTCACAATAAAATACTATCTCAGATGCCTATTAGACAGTTCTACTTTGGTTATACATCAAATTTTAGTTATTCAATAAATCATAATAGGTACATAAACACACAATCTCATTATACACAAATTCATAAAATCATTTAAATACATTTACAATATTTTTCAGGGCTAAATATTTCATTATAGTTTTTCACAAATTCATAATACATAAACACTTAAAATATTTCTTGGTTAAATATTTCAACGATTCACAAAGCCATAATACATAAACACTTAAAATATTTCATTCGTAAAAATCTCATACCTAATTATTCACAAAATCACAACATAATATCTCAATAATTTACAAACTCATAGTACATTTAACACTTAAAATATTCCATGATTATAAATCTCAATTATTCACAATTCATTTTACCAGCATATAAACACTTCAAACTCATAGTACGTTAAACACTTAAAATATTTCAAGATTAAATATCTCATTATTCATAAACTCATAGTACACCCTTAAAATAATTCACGATTATTATCTCATTATTATTCACAAAATCCTACATTCTTAAATATCTCAATTCTTCACGAAATCATAAAACAAACATCCTAAATGTTTCATGGTTAAATATCTTATAATCATTATTCACAGTATCATAGTACATAATTATAAACACTTAAAATATTATCTCAATTATTCCCAAAATCATAATACTTAAATTAATAACCTTTAAAACTTTTCATGATCAAAATAATATCTCAATTATTCACAAACTCATATTACAAAACTGACATGATGTTTTAAACATAACATTTCTATATTGCGCTAATAATACAACCTTTTTACAACAATACAATAAGTACATAATTATACACATCTTTATCGAAAATAAGTCAAATTATTTCTTATTTAGAAATAAATTTGACAAATCAATCTTTAACGGAAGCCATCATAATAATTATCGTCAATAATAAATACAATTTCCTGTTTTCGTCTACAAAAAATACATTTTAAACCATAAGTAATAATAACAAACTACTTTTTAATTTCAATAAACTATTTTGTACCATTCTACAACAAGAATTATAACAAAACCAATAAAAACAAATATCAATATTTTCAAAACTTTTTCAAAACATTAATTCAAAACAGAATCTCATTTTCACTGCATTTTCATTTATCAATTAATAGCATCACCCGCCTTGGATTTAGCCAACTCATTTGGCATCACCCGCCTGGGATCCTGCTTTATCAACATGGCATCACCCGCCTTGGATCTAGCCATATCATGGCATATCCCGCCTTGGTTCCAGCCCTATAACAATTGCTTCGCCACGTTAGAGTTTCAGTTTTCCCCAGGCGAAGCCTTTGGCCAACCCCGGCTGGCCAAACCGGGCGGTGCCAAAGATCAACCCTGGTTGCATCTCACCACAAACTCTAATACGACTTGCAATGTATTTTCCTACACGAATAAATACAGATGCCGTATTTATTTTCCACGAATAAATACAGATACCATCATATTTATTTTATACTAATAAACACAGATATCATCTCATTTATTTTACACGGATAAATACAGATAACATCTCTTTTATTTTACATGAATAAGCAAAGATATCATTTAATATTTATTTTACACGAATAAATAACCTCTCATATTATATTTCCTTCATCAAAATTCCTTCACACATAATAAAATGGGTGTGACTCACCGGATTTATCACATTTTCTCATTCTCACATTTCTCACCATTGTAATATCAGTCGAAATCAAGTTTTTGTCAGTCCGTCTACAGGGGATTTTAAAAATCATAAAATATTTACATATGTGGGTATACAATCATAATGTGGACTGGTTTTTTTCTTGTTCCACTTCTGATGTAAATGACACAACAATATAATCATTCAGGGGTGATTCTATCATTACAGTTTTAGCTAATATCGGTATGTCAGGATTGCGAGCAAGGTAAACACAGTAAATAAAACCAACATAGACTCTCCACCACTGAGAGTACTTGTATTTGGGTTAATATTAGTAACATTAACTAGATCACAGTATATTACTTTACACAATTATTACAAGATCATAAAATAAGGACAAGCTAATCAGATATAAAAGGTCAGACTTCTTCAGCTGTTCAACACGGAATGCTCCCGCTTCGTCGAATGACCGCCGCCTTTATAAGCTCGGGTGCGTTCATCCATATCGACGACTACCTCCCTTTATCAACATTGCCCAGTGTTACCCACTAGCGATAACAATTGCTGTGTAGTATGAGGTAGATAGTTAGGCGAGGCATTGTACGGCAGTCTGAAACAGACTGTTGACTTTCCGTCGCTAAGCTGCCGCCCACCGGCACGGCGGCACGGCCACCTCGCAGGCGAGGCGACTGATAACGACATAAGCCTCTTTAGACCGCTCCTTCAATTACCGAGCGAAGCGGAGAACAAGTATTGAAAACTTACTGAGAAATAAATCAGGAAGTGCTTATTAAGTGCAGGTACAGACGACAATACGTAAAGCTACTAAGGGATGTCTCAATAAAAGTGCACTTTTTCATTTTATAATAAAAACGCGTATTTTTTGAGAGTTGTGATATTTTTACTGGATTGTAAAAAAGACATGTTCCGATTAAGTATGGAATAACATATCCGGCAAATGGCACCCACAGCTCTGATGACAGGCCATTACTCTTTTCATTAAATTTTCCATGATTTTTTCACAGAAATGTGGCTGTATCTCACCGATGACACGTTGGATCTCGGATTTTAAATTAAAAATGTAGATTAAAATGAAAAAGTGCACTCTTACTCGGGCACCCTTTACAATCTGTCAAAATTCATCTTTATCGCAAAAGTATTAGGTTCAAGGTTGATTGGGAAAATTGGACAGTTTCGGGTAGTTTGATGTGCTGGCGTCTGTACATACTCAATATGTGTCGATAAGAAAACTGCAAGTAACATGTCAATTAGTTTACAAACTGAAAACAAACAATCTTGCTCTGCGTATGAAAAAAGAATAATCTTGTGGTACTGAAATAAGATAGCAAAAGTCATATAATATTAATATTGAATCTGAACTAGTACTACTACGCGCCGGGAAAATGTAATGATCATAAATATCGTAGTAGCCACTGGTCGCGCCACTGTATCTATCGGTTTCTCTCAGGTTATTATTATTTGCGGTTATTTTCAGTTTTCCTGATACTCGCCTTTGATCACAGCGCCAGATTTCCTGGTTTTTATAAACATATCAGCGGGAATACAACACACACTTTCATAATATAGTACATAGGTATATACAAATTTTAATCTTTTTTCAGATCTTTTTCTACTATGCCCACAGTTACTATGTTGGGCAAACAGCGACCACAATGCATGGGTATACGAATTCGTGTAATTCATTAAAACCACATGATCTACTACTGGCGTAGATTGGCCACGCACGGGATTTAGCTTCTTTAAAAAAATTAAAAAACATGCAGTAGCGGTAATTGATCATATCTTAACCACGTCATAAGGAATAAATAAAAAAAAAAGTTTTTTTTTTGCAACTTTTATTCTTGTTTTTGTGAATATTTCGATGACACGCATAAATTAAAGAAAGTACGGCGACTCGATTGGCAGGTACGACTAACGCGATATCGCTCTTTGCAATTAGCTAACTCGGGGCTCTGAAATGACTCAGAAAGAGAAAACCAAGTTTTTTTTTGTTTTTTTTTTTAACTGCTTTTCATAAATACCTAGGTATTCAGGATTAATCTGTGTCACAGATAGATCACGTGGTTTGAAGGAATTACACGATTTCGTTTACATCCTGTATAGCAGTTATTTTCTTGTTCCTGATAATTTATGCTATGTGGAATCCACCTTCCTTGTTTGTGTCACCAACCAGTTCAATTAAGTTAAACGTTAGACAAGGCGGCTCCATGCCAACTGCTGCTGAGTTGCAAAAGTGAAATTATATCATTGGAACTAAATCTAGTCTCGTCTGGTCGTCAGCGCACTTTGGTTGCAAAAACGATCAGTAAGTGTCACTAATGAGTCGCACTAATTACATCGCGTCGTTGCGGCAGCTGCGCCACGTCGCGCAACACTTGACGCGCACGCCGTCACGTCACGCGGTGCAAGCATCTCACATACCAAGCGGTGCATCGCTGAGGATAATTGTAGCACTAATTAAGGAAATTAGAGCGTCTATACCATAATTCCAGAATTCAGATAATTTATGTAAACAAAGAAATGTCATTGTCAAAGTGACAGGTTAGTGGTACAAAACATTTTATCATTAAATGTTTACTAAGTAATCATTTAAAATCAAGTTAATTTTAAGAACAATGCAAACAAAATACCGTAGCCAAACAATGTCTTGTGTAGTGTGTCGGAGACGCGCCTTATAATCACTTTAATCAGTCCTTATACGCATTCATCACCATAAGTTTTTCTGTGGCACTCATAGATGTTCGAGGCCGCTTTTTAACAGGCGACAAAAAGTCGGGGGCGGCTGCCTTCGAGGGCCCCGGCTGAGGCTCCATTTGTCAAATAACAAATAAAACTTAACAAACGAACTCAACAAAAACAAGGAAATATAACAAACACCAACAAGATGAAAAACTTAACACGATGATACTATAGCACTATAACAAAATTAACAAACACGCAGCGAAAACGGGAAAAGAAAACGAATGTATTGTTAGGACGCTAAGACGAACAATAAACAACTTTGACATTTTGTTAAACGAAATTTGAAAATGTTTTGTACTCCTACAGTGTTACCAGTATCACAAAATACTTTATACCAGAAAATCTCCTTTTTTTAATAACTTTGTTGAAAACTGAAAATTTATAAAAGTAATTACGGTATGATATTTTTTAAATTATTATTTCTAAAATCAGTACATAAAAGAGAATCTAACCCTTTTTCCGGCTTTTTCAGTGAATCACCATTAATAATTTTTTTTTTTGATCTGTTATCCCCTTTGTTTACATAAATTATCTGAGTTAGGAATTTAGGGTATAGGTATTTTAAGTAAATGGTAAACAGATTTTTGCACTTAAAATCAAACGATAGATGTGTGTATTTATGTATTACTAATGGCTCAGAGAGATCCAGAACACGGAATTCTACTTAGAAGATATGAAAGCTAAATAACTCTTGATTCAATCATACTTAATGACAGTATTCGGTAATCACAAAGCCGTCCGCTTTCTACCTTCCGGCAAGTTATTTGCGGCGCGAAATGTATCAGGTGACGTAACTGAACGTCCTTGTGGCATTAGACGCGACATAATGAATGATTACCATTAGTTAGCTAGGCCCACGCGCCCGCGCCGGTGACTCATGTGCAGCGGTTGTGTGTGTGTGTGTGTGTGCGTTGCAGGTAATGTACGCTGGTTTAGTGTAGGTGTTGAGTCTATGTGTGTGTGTGTCTTGCACGTTAATGTTTTTATTGCATTGCTGAGGAGTTGCTAAAACAGGACCGCTTCTGTCGCCAGTATCATTCAGTGACAATTGAAATATTTCAAACTGTTATTTCATCGTTAGAGGTTGTATAATAGTGTTGCACCTTTTAAGTATAGAGTGCATACGTCAACGTTTATCCATACATCGACACATTGCTGAGTAATAAATAGTCCTTCTCTTTTTTATGGCTCTTTAAAAACCGCTGAACCAGTCCGTCATGTTCCTGACTTCGTTTTCTTTTAAAATATTTCGTACATTTAAAATATTTCGTAAATTCAATCGCTATTTAGGGTGAAAATCACTTGAATTTCGGTACATGTATACATATTGGTGCTTGTGACTGTACCTACATAGTCTAGAAAACTCGCTCAGAAAGCACGATGTACAGGTACACCACTTTGTTGTATACTTTTAAAGTTATATTTCTCCAACAACTAACAGCGCCTTTAGTAGAAAGAGCTCGCTAAAACGTCATAAGTGTCCAGGGGCAAGAGCAGAAACAATCAAGTGTCAAATAAAGGAGGAGAGCGTCTAATGAGTGCCGCCGAAGCGCCGAGCACTGAACACTATGCACTGCGCTCTGTGAACAAACACAGGAAACGGATATTGCGGAGAAAGTGCAGGGGAGACGTCGCCCGCGGCTAGGGGAGTGAGGGTTAGCTCTTATTATATCTTATCTACTGTGCTGCTGGCAAAACTATAAGTAGTTATACTTAGTGTTAAATTGTTTTCGCTGCAAACAATTCGAATAAAATTGTAATCAAAAATATATTTATTTCTTTTACGTATGGGTAAACCTAGAGCAAATGTTGGGTATCGGTCGAACTCTGTCGAA
The DNA here is from genome assembly GCA_905220435.1 of Amphipyra tragopoginis. Taxonomy (NCBI): domain Eukaryota; kingdom Metazoa; phylum Arthropoda; class Insecta; order Lepidoptera; family Noctuidae; genus Amphipyra; species Amphipyra tragopoginis. Next base: position 28,114,289 of record HG992004.1, read on the forward strand.
CTAGCGTCAAATTATAAACTTTTCGTTGAACTCCTATAGCATCATCATAGTCTTGTCCAAGGCATTATCTCTCATCTTAATCGTTTTTAGTTATATTTATAAATATATTTTATTTCGACGACACGTTTGGTGCAGTGGCTGAACGATTGGCTTCTGTGCAAGGAGTCGTAGGTTCGATTCCCTCGTGGAACAAAAATTTGTATGGCCTACATACAGATAGTTGTTTCGAGTCTGGGTGGTTGCTTAAGTGAGATTTGTGTCTGTAAACGCACCCACGATACAGGAGAAATCCTAGAGTGGGGCAATTTTTATAACATAAAGAAAATGTATGTATGTATATTTATTAACTTTTCTGTTATTTTAGTTCAGCTCCTCACATATTCTCTCCTCTTTCTATTTCTGCACACTGCACCGTAAGCCGCCTGAACTCCCGAATGGGTTGATTCTTGCAATAACGTAAGGGACCCAACGGTGAGAGACCAATAATCAGGCATTTTAAACAGCTTGGACATGGACGCAAAATATTGCTCATTGTGATTGTCAGGGCGTTTCGTGTTAACTGCAGTTTGGCTCAGCCCACTAAACACCCCCCTACTGCGGACACTTGCAGTTAAATGTAGTAGGTACAGACACAAACTAGATTGGGCACGCGACCAGACGGCACGGACGGCCACACTCGGGAGGTAACCAGACAGCACGGAATGACGGTCGCACTTCCCGATGCACTATTATTAACCAAGTGCACACTACTTCGCTCTGACTGCGGTGCAATGCGCTATTCCGATATAAATAACTTGATTTATATCTGTGAGGCAATTGTGATGTCATATCAGCAGCAGAAATAATAGGAAACTAAGGACTACCCACGAATTCTTTGATCTGAAGTGTGCGCATTTCATTGACATTGGACCGAACCTGAAATCGCGAAAAAAAATCAGCTGTTCCCTACATTTATGTTCGCATAACTCGTCAAAATGTAGAGAACAACAGATTTTTTTTTCGCGATTTCCGATTTTAAAAGTTGTTCATAATGATGAGTACAGTAGGGTTTTCGCCCCGGGTACCCGGAACCGGGAATTCCCGGGAATTTGGGAATTTTAGGACCCGGGAATTATTTGGCGGGAATCCCGGGTACCCGGGAATTATTTGAAATGAAGAAATGATGATGAAAAATGAATGGTCTGCACGCTTCCGAAGATTTAAGAGCATTTTCTGTCCGTCTCGCCTGAATTGGACATTGTACTGCGTGGTGTGAACTTAGAATGGGGTAAATGTATCGTGATATCAGCACACAGTACTGTTGTCTCTGTCTAGTAAACAAATTCTAAACGCTTGATTTTTTTTTGTAAATGTTTCATTTGTAGAAACTATTCACAATGCTTATCTTTTGTGTAATTTCCAGATTTATAATGAAAATATACAGGGTGTAAACGAATTCTTGTAATTCCTTAAAACAGCGTGATCTACTGGTCACAGATTAAGCCTAAATGGTTTTTATTTTAAATACAAAATAGACTATTTTCAAAAAAAAAGTTCTGTTTTCGAGCCCTTTTTGCGCCCCGAGTTAACCGACTGCAAATAACGATTTCGTGCTAGTCGTGCTAGCTAGCTGTGTCATTGTGCTTTCATTCATTGATGAGTGGTGTCGAAATGTTCCAGCGAATAAAAATTTTATTTAGCAATTTTTATTTTTTTATTTGTACCTTATTAGGTGGTTATGTTTCGGTCACATATCGCTACCACAAGAAAAAAATCTTTATTTTTATTTTTAATCAAACTAAATCTCGTGCTCGGTCATTCTACATCAGTGATCATGTGGTTTTAAGGTATTACACGAATTTGGTAACATCCTTTATAGTCATTCACCCTATTGATAATCCGGAATATTTTGCCATATTATAATGAAGAGAAGACTTTATTCATTAAAGAAACTCGCGACGTCGCACAATAAATGACTGTAACTGTTCCTAGTTCAATTTTTTAAATAAGTGTAAGATTGTTAAGGAAAGTTGATTGGTATGTTAGAGAATTTATCAATTTATCATGTTTAAAGTACTTACACAAGTTTAATGTTGAAATATACGAAAAAAACTATATTTATACAAAAAATATGAAAATTCCCGGGTACCCGGGAATTCCCGGGAATTGAGAGAAAAAAATCCCGATTCCCGGGAACTCAAATAGGCCGGGAACGCGAAAACCCTAGAGTACAGTGACCCCTTAAGAAGTTGTGCGTTATTTATGTTACACCTTGTAGTTATTAGAAGCTGTCTAATGTGTCCACAAAGCATACCATACCTATCTATTGAATATAACAAGCTCCAAGATCGTTCGTTGTAGCGATTAATAACTGCGGTCTATTCGAAAAGCGTCCGATCTCTATAAAATTTGCCAGTGCAGCAATTGTCGTATATCTCGGTTTGCTCACACTGTTCTGGAATTCACGTAATAAGAGTGATTACAAACATTATAAAATTCTCATCGACATAAAATTCTACAAACCTTTAGTGATGTCCAACGACAGGCTAACTCCGTGCTATGTATTAAATGCATTACCATACAGATAACGTGTGTGTTGTGTAGGCGCCGCCTCCGCCGAGACGGTGCCGCGGTGCGCACTTGCACGCGCCGCCGCTCCACCTGACAACTGCACTTAATTACCAGGATTACGCCTCGACCTGTGTAGTGTGTACTCAACACACCTAGTGTGTACTGTGTACCGACCTAAGAATACGCGCGCAAATACTAGCGCTCTATTTGACTAGGTATTACTCGAATAAAGACTAGTTTTCATCGAGGAAGTGTAATAGCTATCGCCGCTATCGGACGTAAATTGCGGTATAGCTCTGCGATCACTTCAATTTTCAATTCAATTCAACGGCAATCAATTTAATTGTTCTATAGATAGTGGATCTACTCGTTTTAGATGTATGACGTCACAGACACACAAAATGCGTCAAACTTCTCCCTTGTGCGCGTCGGTGCTTTCCATGTTGTTCTACAGAGGTTTTAACTGTTAACCGACTTGAAAGATATACTTATATTACCTGTACGTATTATACATCGGAAAGTTTCCGCTTTCATGTATTAAATATTTATAAAGAGCGTAGACAGTGCTGCGTACTGCGCAGACGTTTCGTACCAAAATAAACATCCGCGTCAAACTCCGCGCACTGAATGTTTAAACACAATCACTGTTATTGAAAATTAAAAGTTAAATGTTGTTAAATGAGCGGCCCTCCGCGACCTCACTCTCTGTCGGCTGTCACTCTCGTCGCAGGAACCTAACGCGCACGCCGGCGCCGGCGCCGCGCGGCAAGCAGATGTTTGCACTGACTCACCCACTGTTTACACTACAATCGAATAAAATAATATTATAAAACAAACCTTTTAAGTCGGCCTATGTTGGCGTAAAAATCGTGTCCCTCGACATATTTGTTTACAGAAAGGTCTCTAAACAGTTTTAATTCTACAAATGAACCTACAGTGCGGTTTGAGACGAGGTTTTAGATAGAGCGAGAACATTCCAAATGGTTGTATGAAGGAAAAATACTAGACAGACATCGATAGGAAAGACCAAATCTCTCACATAAACATAGGTAATGTGTTTTTAAATGTAGTAGAACTTTGAATGCAGTATTTCTTACTTTTATAAATAAAATGAAGCTTTAAGTAAGATTTGCTAATTTACAATATTTATTAAAGTAATCAGTAATTTGAAGACTAGCTAGTCATTATAGTGACGATACTTAAGTACGTCCGGCGCATCCTGGGCAGTCAGTCCCGCTACCAACCTTGTTGACTGGCTTTTTCACCGAGGTATGAGCTATTTTCGTATGGTTCGTGCCGACACGGGAAAAGAAGAAGAACATTTTATAGAATCAGTCATTTCTCGACTGAACCTCCTAAACGCAATTAATAACGTATCAATGATGAATGATGACCAAAGAAGGCACAACGTTGAGGTTCTTCGTTTGGTGAAACATATTACTGTGTGGCCAGTGGTTTAATAAAAGTATAAAGTATTCAGCTTGTGAAGTATCAAACCACATTTCGTTAAAGGAAACATTTCGTACGAAAGTTTGTGAAGTGGTTTATTCACTACAAGTTTGTTCAGCGAGGCAGCCGACAAACCTCTCGACCTCGTACCGAGAAGCGTGTTAGTACTAATACGGATTGTGTGAATGAATTATTATCTTCAACTTTTTTACTACATGTACTAGTTAACCTTATCCATCATAAGTAGGTGGCCGTAAAAAGGTTAAGCAGCGTATTTACTGGGAAACTGTTGGAGAACGTTGCCTGAAACACGCGCGATACTCATCAACGCAAACATCATAAAAGCTTTTACATAACATTTTAAATTCATATTCTGTTTGTATAAGTCTGTCAATAGCAACTGAGCGACATATATGCTCTGCTCTACATTTATTTCCCTAGTGAATACGCTACTTTATGCTCAGAAATCATTTACAACTGCAAAGAAAAAGCTGTGTATTTTAATGTAAGTTAATACTATTACAGGCCTTGTATAGCCCGCGTATAAAGGCGGTCGCTTACCGAGTCACTGCACGTGTTCGGTAAACAGCGCTGAACTGTAGTTAGCGCGTTCTCTGCAAACAGCGGCAGCGCGGGCGGCGCCGGCCGCACCCTCACAATAATGCAATGCTAACAAAAACAAACTTGTACAATTACATTCATAAATAAATTATTTTCATAGCGTACGTATTACGAGTTACATAATGCGAGTCCTATAAATAGATTTATTATTTTATACCTTGTTATATTAATAATTCAATAGACATAGCTCAATCTTACGCAACAACAAGCTGAAGCAAAAAACAGAACCTACCATTGCATTTACCAGTACATTTTATAAATATAGATGATTCTATTAGTTAATTTTCATTAGGCGTAGGTACTACAAGGTTTTAAAATAAAAATAAAGAAGAGTCAATAATAATGTAACAAATGTGTGGGCACCCTTATGCTGCATATGTTTTATGGTTCGGTTAAATTAGTTTTGCGTCCATAGAACGCATAAAGCATCATTTTGCAAACATGAATGCAACAAAGGAACTGCGTTTTTAGGGTTCCGTGGTCACATACTTTCGCCATGTCCGTCTGTATGTTCGTCTGTAAGTCACAGTGATTTAGCAGAGTTTTAGTGCTACAAAGCGGAATGTTGGCATGGCTATACATATTTATAAAGCCTAAACAAAGTTATGTAATAAAATTGTTTATAAAATATTTTTTGTGGTGCTCCTCTACATGTAATTATGTAAAGTGTGTGTGTCTTTTTTATTCGCATACCCCATCTGTAGTGTATCGTTGAATCATTGTATTATAGGTCTTTCAAAAATATTGCGGTATGACGTAAACATTTTTTTGATACAGGGATTCATTTGCGGAATATTACCTAAGCTTTAAAGTGGTCATTTTTATAAGAGTTTATTTGCCCACCCCTTACAAGCTAAACCGCTACTTCTGAATATCTGAAAAGTATTCACAATTTTACTGTAGCATTTATTGCGAAATTAAAAGGAAAACTATCACCGCTCAGTAGGCTCTACTAGATTACGAGTAATAGTCAACAAACTTATCACAAGTAGTTGGATGTGTAAAAAGTTCATAGAAACTACATACAAAATGGCATAAATCGACAACAAAAAATAAATTGTATGTTAAGATTGATCTATCTTTAAACCGAATTGTTTACCATACATTACGCAGTACGGTTGACTGAAAGATCTGTTAGCCGTACTGACTACGGAACCTTATACTGTGCATGGTCCGACGAGCACCTGGCCGGTTTTATTTTAAATGACACAGAGCTTCCACATTCTAGCACTATACAATTCCTTTAAAAGCTGCGGATCGTATAAACGCGGAGTGTCGTTTAAACAATCCAGACTCTGCATACAGTGCGAGTTACTGCCCAATGTAAATGAACCATTACGGAGGAATTCTCTCGGTCGCCGCGTTTACTAATAAATGTACTTTATAGCCGCACACACACATGACACGCTGTAATACTACACAGTAGGATTTTTGCACTTTTGTGGTGTAACACGACGTGTACCTGCACAGAAAAAGTACACAATTTTTAAAAAGAGTAAGTACTTCACCTTGCTTATTTTCCCCGTAATGCAGTAACAAGCTCCGAGTATCTCAATTATTTATACAGAATTAATTTACAATATCTTTACGTAATAAATAACGTACGGAACTTTTTGTGTTATTCACAAAAAGTTTTCCTGATAAACATGTTCCTACGCACCTTCAAATGTATGGCCAATTTCAGAATCTTGCCAGAGAAATCATGGGGAGGTAGGCAATAAGCTAATAAATAAGATACTTTGTACAACTAACTTTAACGTGCTAAGGTGTATGTACGATGTACATAATACATTATACGCGTGATTTCGTACTGTTTACTTAGTAACCCTACCTGTTATAATATATTCTACATACCTATATACACATATCGTGAGCAGTGTTCGGGTATCCCCGGAGGACCGGCGCGGGCGGGAACATGGTTTACTTTCTTCCTCATTTCGCGCGATGTCCGATAAATCTATTCCGAGCGGCAGCAGGGGGAATTACCCCTGAAATGTGTCAATATATATTAGACTTGATACTAGGTCACATCTTGCCTACTATCTAACTGAAAAGATAGATGTAGGCCGTAAACACACGTATCATGTAGGTACTAGCACTAAGTAAAATAACATAGCGATGTTCCCGGCAAAAAGTTCTACAATCACGTATTTATAGTGCATTAAGAGAGCCTCCACGAGTGACTCAAGTACGTCCGACGCACCCTGGGCAGTCAGTCTCGCTATCAACTTTGCTGACTGGCTAATCTTTTTACTACGGCGTACCGCGAAAGATATTCTCGTATAGATGTCGACACGAAACAAGAAGAAGAAGCTACTTTTTCGAGTATTTACCTAATTTTCCTCAGTGACATGTTAGTCAACACGCGCTAGCTTTTGAGCGGTGTGTAGGTCATTCACCTGTTATCGTAGATTACTGTAATGCTGTAATGACATCGCTGGAAGCACGTAGCGAGCAAGGGATTAGCTGAGTGGGTCTCGCTCCCGCGCCGCGGGTGGTCGCACCGCTCTATAACTGTTCCGCGGACGTGGCCCGGAGCTGCGACCACCGAGCGGCAACCCAGGTGACATTGACGGCCGCTGGTGGTCGGGATGACCCCCATCACTTGGCAGATACGCCGGCGTGCCTCTCGTAAACACGGCGCGGCCGATGACCTCCGACCAAATTAACCGTCTCACACATTTCATTTATGTGTGTGTACTGTGTACACTACCCAAGAATATAGTTTATTTGTGACATATTGACCGCTCTCTATTCACACGTTTCTATTTTTTTTAATGCCATTATTACGTTCGGTCGCGTGTTCTTGGAATCTTCATTTTTCCTCGCTCCCCGCTTTCTGAGAACTCCGAACAACACGATCATGACAAATGTCTGTGTCAAGAAATACAAATATAAAAACTGCGCTCAAGACTGGCGCCAATCATCCGAGGACGTTCACGTCCAATTACCGATGATTAAAAGTAAAACCGTATTTTGCTTTTTATTAGCTTTGATTGAACAGATTTCGAGAAATTGCAAAAACATCAATATACTGATACATCTCGTTAAACTCAGCGGTCACCGCTGACTAGTGTTGAGTCAAATTACCTAGAAAGTTAATTCTGCACCGTGTTCGTGGAAATAGCTTATTGAGACTAGTAGGCAATTACCTATTTACTAAGTAGAGTAAATCAAGGAAATGATGTATTACCAAGAATGTCGTTATGTTGCAACATGCGTGCGATCTTATGCGCAGAGTTGATGCTGGACAACGTGATATCTTAAAACATGCATAAATTAATGTCAAGCCGACGGATGCGATATTCTCAAGTGCACTCGGCATCGGCAGGCGGTGTGCACATCAGTGGGTTACTGACCTGCGTCAACACAGCGCGGCGCAAACGCCACAGTAGCCGATAAATGTGATGAATGTGTCGCGACCCGCCGCCCTGCATCGACGTGTGACGTCACGTATATCGCCGGCTGACAGGAGCACACTGCACAGCTTGCGATTCATCTCGTATAATTAGCGTCAGTCCCACGCTGTTCGTAAGCTCCAATCAAGCCTCCCACTGTCCATTGCTCACAAGTGCTTCGACTGCGCAAATGAAATGGCTTGACATTAACGTTTTGGTTTATTTAAATAAGACGATTAATTAATAAACCGTTATTATACTTTCTTAATGCATAACGCATAGTAGGTTGTATTAGCGCTACCTCTACCTTTGCTGTGCGATGCGACTGCATTATAAATACTATTTAGCAACAATAGCTGTTTTGTATTTCAAGATCACAATCATGTGCACCTCGCTAGGTGCATCGCAATCGTTTTCCTCATAAATTGCTGCAACGAGCAACCTACCTATAAGGTGTCTTATTTCATAATCGCCAAATCGAATTTCGAAGCCAATGTATCTTAGTAATGTAAACAAACAGCAAAAGAAAGAAAATAATCTTTTATTATAAATCTGAAATAAGCCGGGATTTATCGTTAAATACGATAAATGTTACGGATAGCTGGAGAACTATAGGATTTATCGTTTAATACGATAAATGTTATGGACAGCTGGCGAACTATAACAACACCATTGTACATAGGTAAAAACTAAAAATAAATGTGTCCACGATGAATTTCATAATAAAACATGCTGAATTTTAAGTGTTAACATGCATTTTTACGTACTTTAGTAACTAGGCTAAAATTATTATAATCAACCACATCATTAGTATTCTCTCAATTAACTGTAGAACATGAGAACTTGGGTTCGACTACCAACTAGCCTTTTTTTTTTTATCTCGGGAAAATCCTCATGGATAGATACCCTTCGCCCGGGGATGGCGAAGGGTTATGCCGGACTCTTACCGGCTAAAAACCCACGGTATTTCTTCTCCTGACCCTTGGATGTGGTCGCGGGATTCGCAGCTGCATGCACCGCGACCCCGGCAGGCCTCGATCCGCCAGCCCCTGGCGGACCTCTTCTTCTGTGGGGCCTTGCCCCACGTCCTCCTGAGAGGCGCGCACGGAACATTGCGCGCCGCCTTCTCGGGCCTGTTGCTGGTCGGGCGACGGGTCCCCTAACCCGTTGCCCGCAGGCCACACACTAGGGTGGCCGGAGATCGTCGCGCGCCCCCCGGCGACTACCAACTAGCCTAACATGCGCAGCGCGAGATAATTTTGTTGATACGAAATAATGCATGGCTTATCTCGTCTCCGCACGAGATAAAGCGTAGACAAAATTATCTCGCCCCGAGAATGTTAGCTCGGCGTCAGGTTGACCAGTGTTACTGCTCCTGTCTCCCAGTCTTTGCGTTTAGACAAGACGGTAACAAATAACAACTTCTGTTAAACCGGCTCTACCATAATACTTGTATTGTATTCAAATAGGAGATGATGACCGCGAGTCCTTGTGCTCGTGATTGAAGTCGCGTCTTCAATGATAATGATGCACTGGCGACGGCGACGCACTCCTATAACAAGCTGCGGGTTAACGACTCTCTATAAATGTACCTACATGCGGTAGTACACAGGAATGTATGTACCAATTTGTATACATATATTGGGTCTATGTATATATACAGGTACAGAAGATCCACTCCATATGGTCCTCTAAAGAAGCCTGCGTCCACAGGCGCTGAATGAAACAAAAAATATTATTAAACTACGCAACATTCTGTGACTGCAGAAGTTAATAAGAGCTTGTGACTACTCCGTCTCGATAAGTTATTTTTGTAAGTAGGTGCGTTCGAAAAACAGCGTTAAAGTGTGGGGCTTCTGTATCTTCTATTTTGTGGTAGTTATATGTCTGAAACTAGAGCGTTGTGCGCGCCAAATTACATACGTTATTTATACGTCATACAGTGTGAGATCAAAGAACGCCGCGGCCGCGCCGCTGCGCCCGCGCACGCACATGCGCACACTTCACCTAGAACCTAGAACTATGTCCAATTGATACAGTCCGACGATATCGTTCACATTGTTTTCTCAGTAACAATAACTGCGACGTTTATTTCAATGTATTTAATTACAAGTAAGTAGCCGGTCGTTTTCTAAGGCGGAAGACACACTGCTTACTTTTTTTTATCCGTGACACAAAACGACGCAGATCAACGGATACCTCTGTGAGCCTTTGAACTCATATCTGATTCAGTGTTGATCTGATTCAATGTTGTGATTCAGAAAAACCTATTAGGTAATCTGTTTAATTAATTTTCTCTTACACTGAATCCAAATATTCAGATAGCAATAAAGCTCTACTTAACAATACATCGCTATTAATACGATTGCCAAAACGGCTCGTATGATAAACTGAGGCGTGAAAGCTCAGCAGTGATTTTGCACGAATGAATTTTTGATAGGATTAAATATGTCCCGATACAGTGAACCGGAGCGCCCCCGTGCGTGGCGGCGGAGGAGGCTTGCGGCTATTTTAGTGACTGCCACACCGCCAGCCTTTTAGCGACGCAGCCTGAATAATACAGCAGCCGTAGCAGACACCCCCATACTCAACCCCGCCAACCCCTTACACAAGCGAGAGAGGGTACAGAACATCCACTCGGAGTATTGCAGAAGTACAAGTTCGCGAACAGCATCTTAACGCCAGACAAAACCATTAGTAGTGGCAGTAGTAGTACCAGTAGTTAATACCAGTAGTAGTGACCTATTTAACCGACTTCAAAAAGGAGGAGGTTCTCAATTCGGTTGTATTTTTTCTTTATTTTTTTTTTTTTTATTTTTTTTTTTCCTCCCCGATTGGTCCCATATAAATTTTGTTACTATTAGACTATGAACTTCAGAGATATGGAACGGAACTCCTCATCGGATCAAAGCAAAATTCTCAAATTACTAATATTGCTTTGTTTATATTTGTTGTTGGGAACTGACTACTGGAAAAGAGGAGGGGGTGCATGTCCCCCCCCCTCCCCCTTTGGAATGTTTTCATTATATCGTGTAATGTATCATTTGAAAGGGCTTTTTATGCCCGACTACGTCAAAGCCAAAAAGAAGGGTTATGAAGAGGAGGGGGTTAAATTTATGGCACTAAAACGTATTTAATAAAAAATAAACTTTAAAAAAAAGTAAAAACCGACTTCAAAGAAAAACTAAAAGGAGTGAAATAATTACCATAATATAAAATTAACAGTTTCAGAAGTCGGTGCAACTCTACACTGAAACAAATAGAAGCCACCGACTTCTGAAACTGTTAATTTTATATTATGGTAATTATTTCACTCCTTTTAGTTTTTCTTTGAAGTCGGTTTTTACTTTTTTTTAAAGTTTATTTTTTATTTAGTTAAATGCTCTTCGTAAATTCTTTGTCGTAGCTTGTAGTATGTAGTAAGTGTAACTTATGCCCCTGCACATTGTGTGTCTTTCCCTTCGGGGTCACTCCACTGCCAGCCGCGATTATCGTATCCATGGATAGAATTGATCAATAATTATTATTCGGTAATAGCTATTCGGTATACAAACAATAATCCCAAAATATATTTTGACTACGAAACTGACGATTTTTGTAAACGTTTGATTGAGACGATATGATTTAGGATTCAGAATATTTTCTACTTTAATGGATAATAAGTGGCTTACTACCTAATACTGTATCAGAAAACATTAATAACTAATTGAGCTTCACACGAATCTTAACGACTAAAGTGATGTCATTATTATGGAAAAAAACATATTTATCGGTCAAATCACACAACGATACTGATGCTTTCTGAATGCATTGTTCGGGCGCTTTCAAATTTGATAGTTGCTGTCTAGCTGTAGCTGTGCTGCAGCAGTGCGGCTGTCGTGCTGCTAACGAGCGGTTGTGTTTTTTCATACTGTTGACGCGTCGAATCGCACTGCTCTCTGCTTGAAAGTGCCCTTACTCGGTTTTAGTTTCTTACCGACTGGAAGACTTTATAAGGAGGTCGTGTTAAAATGTAATTTTTTTGACAGAGCAATTTTCATTCTGTTCGTAACCTAGTTTAATAAGGGTAACAAGCGCGCACAACTTGTAGGGAAACAAACACGGATAAAATAAAAAAAATCATAAGTGTGTTTCAAAACAAAAAAATCTTTGCTTTTCATTTATTTGTAATCGATTTCTTGGCTTGCTAGATTGATAACAATAGTGACTAAACCATTTGGCAAGATACTTTTTTATGACATAGAGGAAGTAGACAGTAGGCATGCAAATAAAAAAAGTAAAGCCAAGTAGTAAAAAGCAATCCTATAATTTGACGACACGTTTGGTGCAGTGGCTGAGCGATTGACTTCTGCGCTACGGGTCGTGGGTTCGATTCCCACACGGAACAAAAATTTGTATGGCCTACAGATAGTTGTTTCGGGTCTGGGGGCCTACTCCCTAAGTCCGTCAACGAAGTTAGTCGCCCATCCGAAAGTAGCCCGAGACGTAGAAGTGAACTAAACAAGTGTCACGTTCAACTTTTCGGACGGGCAAAAACACATGGGAGAACTGTCAAATCATGTTATCATTCATTCTTAGTTCGGGCCCCGAAATAATCATATGTCCGTAAGTGATAGGGAGTAAGAAACGCTTGTAACTAAGGCCGAAACCACGGACTTCGTGCTTAGAGAGTAGACCCACTGGGCGTTAGTGTATGTGAGATTTGTGTCTGTAAACGCACCCACGATACAGGAGAAATCACAGTGAGGGACAAAGTGTACATAAAAAAAAACTTTCCCACACATTTTTACTTGCAGTGTCAATGGGGGGGGGACGCACCAAGTTATCGTAGTTGATCTCTATAAGGCTTATCGTAAAACTGAAATTCCCAGCACATCATGATGCGCCCCATTATACGATCACACGACGACACCGACAACGTGGTCTCATTGTGACCACTCTGTTTGTATCACGTGTGGACAGCACGCTACAATGAACGATCAGCGAGAGTGCTCGCTCATTACTGTAGACGGCACTTTTAGGATCTCCACAATTACACTAATACACTGCAGTTGCTAATGCAAGCATATTGCATGTTGCAGCATCATATTATGATCGTCTTTTTGTATCTCCCATTAAAGGATGCTATCGTCTGAAAGCTTCTACCGTCTGAGAATGTGGTTTCGGACGATAAAAGGAAGATTAGATCCAAGTTACGTCAGTGCAAAAGTAGTCGTTTTAATTCCATAGCCAGGAATGAGCTCCGCCCAGAACATAGAGCAGATTTGATGAGGATGGAAGGTAGAATTGACTGAGTGATTCTGGAAACATCGAACAGAATACCATTCCCTTATAGAATGTTCATGAAGTGAACATTAATAATCCCCCTCCGTCTGAACCACCCCATCCACCCGAACCCAGACACGTGGCAACAAAAAACCTACTGCATTAGTTAAATCAAAAGAAAGCTAATAATAAAGTAGGTACACTGTTAATATAATTGCCAGACTTAGTACCAGACCAGCAGCCTGTTGTAATGAGAGCAGCAGATATTAAACAAATGAATCGTGTAATTAACTTAACATTACTGGCCGTGTTGCTAAGTTGTGATTTAGAACAAGTTACAAATAATAATGAAAATGCCTTGCTAGTGAGACTACATTTATACGACACGAAGGTAACTAGAACTTTGTTTTAAACGTCTTTAAATACAATTAATTAGAAGTATTGAATCTGCAATTTGATAAACTCTACTTTAGCCAGTTGATGACATCAGTCTTACAACAATCACTATTGATCATGGCCTCATTGTTAATTGTCCTCTACTGAGGATAAAGGGCTTATGTGTTTATAATAATACAATAATAACGAAATATTTTTTGAATTTACGTGAATCGTATCTATCGTACCACGTTCCCTTTCTTTTTATTATAAATTCCTACGTACAGCATCCTAACGTGTTATAAAACATACTAAGAGACATTGCAATATTAATATATTGTTAAATAAAATATAGTTTCTACTCTATCATATACAGGATGTAAACGAATTCGTGTAATTCCTTAAAACCACATGATCTACTACTGGTGTAGACAGAACCCGCACGGGATTTAGCTTGGTTAAAAATAATAAAATTAAAAACATTTTTTTCTTGTTGTAGGTTTATGGGATTATACTAAACCACATAATAAGAAATCAATAAAAAAAGCAAAAAATAATAATTTGCGTTTTTTTTTTTTAATGTTTGTGAACATTTGATGATTGACTATGGTGACGTGTGTTACTATGACCTGAATGCAGATCTTCTCAACAAACTTGATCACCTTCTTAATAACTGCATTCGATTCGTCTTCAATCTTCGTAAATATGATCATGTCTCTGCGTATCGTTTGCTTCTGAAATGGTTACCTATTCGCCAACGTAGAGTTCAAAGAGCATTGACTACCCTGTTCTCATTTCTCTACTCTCACACTACTCCTACTTATCTAACTTCTCAATTTCAGTACTTATGCTCCAATCATGATAGAAATCTACGCTCTTCACACAACCGACTCCTTCAATGTCCCTCGCACCGTTCTGACTTTATACACTCTTCTTTCTTCGTCCAGTCCATCCTTCTGTGGAATGCACTCCCCTTGGAAATCAGTATGGCAACCAGTCGCTATTCCTTTAAAATTAAAGTGTGTGAACATCTTCACAAGGAATTGACAAAATCATCACAGCGCTAATTTATCTGTTGGGGAAAAAGTCTTTTCGCATTGTAGTATGTATGAACTTGTAATAAAATATATTTGGCTATACTATTTGTATCTGGCTGGTTTTGGTATCATTGAAAGTTTAAACTTTAAAGAACATAATTCCAAATTCAAATTAGGAAAATGTGTGATTTTCATTTGTTTTTCGTACCGTCAAGATGAGTGAATCTAATGAAGAAATTCGATACATTTTAAAATTTTACTACAAAAAAGGTAAAAATGCAACGCAAGCCGCGAAAAAAATTTGCGATGTTTATGGACCTAGTGCAGTGTCTGTGAGAGTAGAAAACACACACACAAATTTGGTTTAAGCGTTTTCAATCCGGAAATTTTGATGTCAAAGATGCACGTCGCTCTGGTCGCTCTATTACAGATAAAATGGATGCCATTTTTGAAAAAGTGGAGCAAGGTCGGCATATCAGTAGTTACGACGTAGCTGAAGAACTGGGAATTGACCACAAAACAGCTTTGGCGCATTTGAAAAAAACTGGGTACACAAAAAAGCTCGATATTTGGGTACCTCACGAGCTCACTGAAAGAAACCTAATGAACCGTGCACTCATTTGTGATTCTTTATTACGACGTAATGAAACCGAACCATTTTTGAAGAAGCTGATAACTGGTGATGAAAAGTGGATCACGTACGACAAGAACGTGCGAAAAAGGTCGTGGTCAAAGGCCGGTCAGGCTTCACAGACTGTGGCGAAACCCGGGTTAACTCGCAACAAGGTGATGCTGTGTGTGTGGTGGGATTGGAAGGGTATTATTCATTATGAGCTGTTACCACCAGCCAGGACCATTGATTCTGAACTCTACTGTGAACAACTGATGAGATTAAAGCAAGAAGTTGAGAGAAAGTGGCCGGAATTAATCAACAGAAGGGGTGTGGTTTTTCATCATGATAACGCTAGACCTCACACACCTTTAGCCACTCAGCAAAAATTAAGAGAGTTTGGCTGGGAGGTGCTAATGCATCCGCCGTATAGTCCTGACCTTGCACCTTCAGATTTCCACCTGTTTCGGTCTCTTCAGAATTCTTTAGGCAGTGTCAGGTTAACATCACGAGAGGACTGCCAAAACCACTTGTCGCGGTATTTTGATCAGAAGTCCCAAAATTTCTATAGCAATGGGATCATGTCCCTACCTACAAGATGGCAAAAAGTTATCGAACAAAATGGTACCTACATACTTTAGTTAAATGTAAATAAACTATATTAAAAAATGTTTTGAATTGTCTTAAAAAATGCGAAGAAACTTTTTCCCCAACCTATTATATATTACTAGCTTTCGCCCGCAGCTTCGCTTGCGTGAAATTTTGAACCCGTTAAGTGACGATTTTCCAAACAAACTTTCATCCCCTATTTAACTCCCTTAGGGGTTGAATTTCGAAAAATCCCTTCTTAGTGGATGCCTACGTTACAAAAGGAACCTACTGTCAAAATTTCATGTTTCTAACCCCAGCGGTTTAGGCTGTGCGTTGATAGATCAGTCAGTCAGTCAGTCAGTCAGCTTCTCCTTTTATATATATACATAGATTTGGTATTGTATAATATACAAGGTTAGTTTTAGTATATGCGAAACCTGAAACTAGTTTGTTCAGAATCACTAGGAGAATCGATTGACATATTTTTTACACCACATTTTTTTTTTTTTTTTTTCATAAATTTCAATTTTGTTTCAATGGGTTTCTACCCATAACAATTGACGGGAATAGACACCTTGAGGCTTGAAATGGTCCGCTCGGTCAGTTTCCGTGTATTAGACAACTCCTGCATAGCACATCTCAGGCATTTCACACTTTTTTAGCGAACTTAACGCGACATAAACTAAGGTGTAACTTGGAGATTTACTAGAAAAAAACACATATTCAGGCAGTTCTGATGAAAATCTTGTTGGGGTGTCTCGGTTTTCGCATAAAGTAAAAATAACGTTGTATTATTTATAGATATATTTATTTATGCATAAGTATGTATACATATAATATATTATGTATGTAAATGTCTTATAATTATGTAAGTATGTAGTTAATATTATTGCAAAAATATTTTAGTTATCTTTGTGTTTATTTTTAATAGCGAATCACATCACATATCTCTTTTAGTGCACCTACCATGTTTTCTCTGCATCACCCTAAGGTCGACTGGTAGAAAATGCCTATGGCATTAAGTCCGCCTCTGTACAAATTATGTGCGAAAGTATAAATAAATAAACATTTCTGTGCCACGCATAAATTAATGAAATCACGGTGAGACAGCAGGCGGGTAAGACTAGCGCGCATTCTCCTACATGATATACATTACCTGCAATATACATCTGCGGAATATGCAATCATATACAAAAGATATAACAGCAGAAATAAATGCATGTAAAATTATAATATAATTAATAATATACAAAATGAAATCTCACTTTGCCGCTGCACGATCACAGGAAACACTGCTGAGAAATGGAGAATAATAATAATCGCGCTTTGCAGGCAGTTTTTGATTTCGGTAAGCTTTGAAGAATACTGTAGGCCTAGCACGAATATTTTGACATATAGTAACGTAAACGTAACGTTAATGTGAGTGAATTTTAAATCGAAAATACAACTATTCTATAGCATTTTAGTTTAAATTTATGTGACAACCACAATTTGTAGGTATCATACATAGATATGAATAAAGTTTTCAATTCGGTTAAATATTATGTGCGAAACGAGTATTTCCAATTCAAAATTCACTCGCGTTAACGGTACGTTTACGTTACCATACGTCACAACATTCGTGCTAGGCCTACTGCTACCTAGACCTACCCTCGCGTGACATTTATATGAGCACGGCCATTCTTACAACTAAACGGGACTTCACACTTACCCTCTGCTAGCCTGCCAAAATCATGAGGATAGTAATTAATTTATAACTAAAACCCCGCGTCCTAAAGCTACAAGTAGAAAGTCAGCTATATGAAGATATTTATACATTAATAATATGTAGGAAGATGGTGTACAAAGAGTTGTGGAAATTTTGCCGTACCCGAGATCATGCGAGACCCTGAGACAACAGCTTGCGTGCGCCGGCGCACAAACAGGTTCCGCTCCTTGCCCCGCGCACTCGAGGCCGCTGCGCCTGCGCGCCCCGGCCCCGAGCCCGTGATTGTCGCCAGTTCGCCACGGATATCACCCATCCTGCACAGTTCTTGCTTCTCTAAGATACATTTTATTCACTGTTTTTACATCGCTGGCTCGACCACAAGGTCATATCCCATTAGTTTGACAATGTTGACGGTTTTTATTGCTCCACAAAAATATTGTGTTGATAAAAGATGACGATAAGTAAGATTTGTTACGCAGAATAGTTTTTTACAAAGATTGAATCGTTTTCTATAACAAGTATGGTAGCTCATGCAAGATAGATAAAGTTACAAATCAACCAACCTTAAGTGCTTTTGGTGTAAAAATTAGCACACACCCTTTATTTTAATAAGGCAGTTAACTTAGTTTTCGTAAGCTGGGTACTCACTTAGCAGCGTAGCACGTAACGTATCAGATACGGTATCAACCTGCAAGTGGGTACGGCTCGTCCACGGTCCACCGCGTATCTAGCTACGAGCTGCCGGATCCGCAGTGCTCGCAACGACGTCACGCCGACAACATTCGTGCTCGCGCGTACGTACTCACCTACACAAACGATCGTGACGCCGTCCACGAGCACACTGCGAGCCGCCTTTGTGTTCGCAGTGAAACCGCCACTCGGCGGGTCGCTGCGAGCTTACAGCGCTCCACGCGCGAGCGGCTCGCAGCGGGCTCGTGCCTACGTACTCACTTGATACCGTATCTGATACGTTACGTGCTACGCTGCTAAGTGAGTACCCAGCTGTAGAAAGCCTAAAAGCGGCTCTACTAACGTTTACCCCGAGCCTTTGTGAAATAAGACCGGCTTTTACTAAGCGGCTAGTCGGCGTCCGCGCGCGATTCCTATTTATTCAAATAAGTCATATAATATACCATTTACATTGTCGCGCGTCCGCGACTCGTAAGTCGTCGCGAATGCAAAAGCAGAACACGCGACTAAAGTAGCCGCGCGCGACTCCAACATCTACATAAATAATTACTGCGCAATGCCCACTAACGCGCGAGTAAACAGTCGGCGCTATTAAAAAATGCACCTTTGTCAGTGCGTTGTCTTATCAAAGGATGTATCCAAAACCTATGTTTTCTCTTTTTTAATAACAAGTAAAGACATGATTTCTTTGACTCCATTTTGAAAATGAGCTGTTTGTAGAATACAGTCGCACTCGCAGTCGCTACAAAACTAGCGCCTAGTGGCTGCGGTCGTTCGCGTCTGGCCGCTTAGTGGAAAAAAGATCTAACGAAGCAATTGATGTGGCTACTCAAATAAATGACGATAAAAGAGTAAACAAACGGTACACAGAGAAGTAGCCGCGCCGCGCCGCCGCCGCCGCGCCTGGAGTGTGTCAATAAGATACTCACCCAGCCCAGCACCCAGACGATGACACATAATTTGCAACACGTAGGGCTAACAGTGAAACACTTTCCCCCTTATTATAAAAGATGGTCTAAAAAAAACCTAGGTTTTAAAATAGCCCCGTCCATTTTTGTTATATAACATAAGAAAGTGATGGGTATATTTTAAACCTGGGTTTACCTTAGTCTTCTCAGTTCTTAGTCTTCTTAGTCACATCAAATAATAAACATGGTAAATATCCCGTTTTAACCTCTAAAGATTGTGTTAGTGACCATGTCAGTTTAAAAACTTATACCTTAGTCTTGGTTTAAAGTGTTTAAACCATCTTTTGTAATAAGGGGGTTTGGGTCTAGGAATATAATGAATTACTTTTCAAGCAATAGCTATATCAACAATGTTGGCGGTAATTATGTCGTTCAAACAAACAAGCAAGGTGATTATTTTCCGAACGAACCCTTGTAAACAGGAATTGACAAAAACCTATAATGGTGAACAAAAACGTCTTTCCAGGACAAATCTTTCATATATTCTGGAGCCAAGAGGAGACTTGCAATTACAAGATAATTTGGTAATATCCCGGTTTTGTGTCAACCCTACATAGTCGCAAACAAACAGAAGGGCGACAGGAACGAGTTTGGCGGGGAGCGATGCGCAACCAAAGCCGCTGCCGACGTCAACAAGAGCCGAATATACACCACACACCACAGTACACAGAGCTACTTTACATCTGCCTTTTATGGACGAGGACGCAGCAAACAATTTATTTATTAATTTATTTATTTATAATCACAACACTTCTATCATTACAGGATATCCCAATGCGATAGGGTGGTAGGTACATATCTAAAATTGTTTTTTACAAATTATAGCACAAATAATTTAAAGTTGTTCTTGCGAATTCATTCAGTGAACAGGAAAAAATGTCAATCCTTTCGGCGACTTCATTGAGTGTCTGTAAGGCACGAGTTACAACAAGTTAACTATCCTCTTATAAGTTTGTTAACTGATAGTCTACTCTAGACTTTTCATTTACAAACTGTAGGAAACATTTCAGCCTTTCAAATTCTCGATGCGCTCTGGTGAAAATGTATTTACTGTCATGTCATTGAGTGTGTAGAAAATGAAATAAATAATTTAAATAAATGAGTGTACGTTTCTTCACACTTTCCCAGATAAAAAACTCGTGATGACACTATATTTCATAACATAACATTTCAGTTTCTAGGAATCACTGAAACAGAAAAACTTCCTGTTTATACTAGAAGACATTAATATAAGTATATATTTAACCACTGGATTAATAAAAAATGTTTTATATCTTATGTAACGCCCACGCTAAGTGGTCATTACATATTTTGTGGACTTTATAGAATAATGATGTGGACATAATGAGGGGCACTCAATAAACTGTAACAAGCTACTAATTGACGGCACACGACGGCGGCGGAGGTGTTCGGCGACGAGATAAATCATGCGCGGTCATAATAATATGAGCATCTTTGGAGCGTGGGCCGCTGTCGTCAGCCGCGAGTCGAACGATCTCTCTCTACACAACTTTTCCATCTTCCCCCTCGTTCAAAGTACGGCTGTACTTTGAATGCCACAGCCCCGCCGCGACGCTCAATGTCAAGGACTCGTGAAATAGACGCAACCCACGCGTTCATAAACCTATGACACCGTTAATAATCTAAATAGACATGCCTTCCATATTCCCGTGAAGCACGCACAAAACACAAATACTTATAAAATATTTGTGACAACATTACGCAGTACCTGTCTATATACATTAAAATCCTTTGATTTATGATCAGGATCCGTTTATTAATTTACTTGGAAACTTTTTAACTTTGTAGAAGCTTTTACCTGGCCGTTGTCAGAAATCATTACTTCCAGTGAGCCGCAAAGTTTTTTCGATTACGTTCCGTTGCCACGTGAAATACTTTTTATGGTCGGTTTCACGACAGAAGCGGACAAACACACGGCTCATAAAAAGTCGGCTGCCCGCCGCGCCGCGCCGGCGCCCGACTGTCCTCTGAAACTGAAATATTGAAGTAATCCGGTCGCAGGTAGTGCAGGCTTTATAGCGAGCCGGTGTATCGAACACAGGTTTATTATGATGTGTTAATAATATTTTACTGGTAACAACATTTATGTCTGATCGGAAAATACCGCAGTTTACTGCTAAATACTCATTTAACAATCTGTAAATACCTAGCATCGGTGTGGTATGCAATTACCTGTTTTCAGCTAAAACAATATGTCGGTCGTATCGGAGCGGTGTAATCAATGTGTCAGTTAACATAGCGTATTAGTAGCACTTAACACATAGCCGGCAAACTGCGGCCGAAGGAAATTGAAATTCTTGTGTGAGAGCCATCAACTGTGAGAGCAGATGTATACACCGTGGGCCCGAGGTACCCGAAAGATTTTAACCTTCGATTCCGATGCCTAATTGGAGAAGAAAAGCTAGGATATAGTTTGTTGAATAAAGCTTATTTTACGAAATATTCATCATGTACGGAAATTCACAAATCGAAAAATATCTATGGTAACAAGTCCTACGAACGCGGCGCGGCGTTGGGACTTGTCATACCATACGCCTCTCGCCGTATGTCTTATTTGTCGGGGAGGGTTGCGCAGTGAGATGTTTCTTATCCACTCACACGTATAAATGTTGCCAGTTCAACCTAAGGTATTGTTTACAAGGAAGTACTAAAGTTAATTGATTTATTAAGTACCCAAAAACACAAAACAAAAAAAAATGGCTGAATTGGACTTTCGTAGATATAACATTTGACTCATTATACCATCAGAAAGGTGTGATTAAAATCTTTCAGGTACCTCGAGCCCACGGTGTATACCTATGTTACAGTCAAAACTCTTAACCGGTCAAAACTACTTTTAAGTGCACAAAACAGCCAAAAATAGTTTTGACTAAAGACGTTGGTCTAAAATACTTTTGACTGAAATATTGGTCAAAACAAGTTTTGACTAAACCCTACAGTCAAAAGTACTTTTCACCAGTTAGTGGTTAAGACTATCTGTCAAGACACTTGAAAAGTTAAGGAGGTTAGTGAAAATTACTAAAAAAGCAAAAAAATAAAATAATATAATATAATAATATTTTTGGGACATTTTTCTACACAGCACCATCTAGTCCCAAACTAAGCAGAGCTTGTACTATGGGTACTAGACAATGGATATAATACTTATATACTTTTTTTTGTAAATACATACTTATAATACATAAGAAACACCCAGACCAACACAAACACTTATGTTCATCACATAAATATTTGTGTCCTGTGGGAATCGAACCCACGACATCGTGATCAGCAGTCCGATACTCGAACCACTAGACCACAGACGTCGTCAATAATTTATGTTAGCTTATATTTTCATACGCCGTTTAAACAATGAATAATTTTGCTAACACTTATCAAACTTTTTTTACTAAACATTCTCGGCCCAAAGTGATTTTGACTAACACTCTTGTTTAAAACCAGTTTTAACCGTTTTTTTTTTTTTATCTAAAGCCCTGTTAACCAATATTTTTTAGTCAACATTACTTCTGACCGACGTCTTTAGTCAAAAGTATTTTAGACCGTTTTTTTTTACTGTAACGTAAACATAGATAGCTACAGAAGATTTATCAATAATCTCTGTACACTGTACAAAGGCCACGGATAGAAGATCTCAGACAAAACTGAACTAGAGACTGTAATTGTCCAGTTAGAATTAGAGCTATTACTATATGAACCTATGAACGTGTACCTATATTAATATCCATACAGTCCACACACATTGTGAAGTTTTTTTTAGTGCAAATATAAGGAGCGTACGAAAAAGACGTTGTTTCTGTTTAACAAAACCCTACAAGCAAAAAGTCACCTTATCTACCTAAACATATGGTCCATAACGAACCGGATTGTGGCAGCGACGATCGAGCCTCGCTGCACCGCGAGAACAATAGAACGCATTCCTGAGATAAGGATTCACTCGGCGATCGGCAATTAGCACAATTTAAATGATTTTAAAGTAATTACGAGTTATTATAACAGTGATTAATTGGGTGAATATAACATTCGAAACTATTGATAATTAAAAGTGTGACTTTTTAATTACGAGACATTACGTGAGTGAGTTAAATACTTGAACATTAATAGTATTATTCAAGGGATTGTTAACTAAAGTGAGTGATTTGAGATAGTTACGCTTCTTCTTATTATATAACTACAATGGAGGTGCTTATCACATTACAAGAAGAGTTAATGAACAATTTAAAGAAAGCCGAACGAAATTTTACAAAAACGCCTAAAGATAGAATTAAAAGACCTTATTTAGAAACAAGACTGGAGGTACTTGAGCTGCAATATACGGAATTTAAAGAGGGACACAAGGCAATACTTTCGAAGGCTTCGAAAGAGAAAAAAGAAGCATACTTCACTGAGGGCTATTACGAGAATTTTGAGGAACTTTACGTGCGATACAAAACTAGTTTACGAGAAGCTTTGCAGCCGTTTTTGATACCGCCATGTTCTCAATTGTCAGCGCCTACCGCGGCTGGTAATAATGACAACAGTTATGGTGACGTAAAGCTACCGCGAATTAAGCTACCTATATTTGGAGGTAAATATGAAGAATGGCAGACGTTTTATGATATGTTTTTATCATTAATCCACAACAACAAGACGATAACGTCAGTTCAAAAATTGCATTACTTAAAAAGTAATTTAGCGGGAGAAGCTTTAAATCTTTTACGCAATTTTTCAACTACTGAAGCTAACTATGAGGAGGCGTGGAAACAATTGGTAAAACGTTACGATAACAAACGCTACAACTGTAATGCTATTTTGAAGAACTTGTTTGCACTTAAGAAATTACCTACTGAGTCGGCTAATGCAATAAAGCTATTACTAGACACAACATCAACCTGTCTGAAGTCACTACAGAGCATAGGTATCAGCACGGACACCTGGGATGTGATTATCGTATATCTAACCGTCTCAAAGTTAGACACCGAATCGATTAAACAATGGGAACAACAGCTTAATACGATTAGTGATGAACTACCTACCTGGTCACAATTAAGAGACTATTTAGAGTACAGGTTTAGGTCATTAGAAATGATTGATTCTAACGCTCAACGATCAATACAACCAGGAAAGCCTGCACAAAAGCCAAAATCATTTCATACGTCAGTGGAGAATAAATCCAAAACTAAAGAAATCGAGTGTGCAATGTGTCACGAGAACCATTATGTATACCATTGCAAACGTTTTGGGCTTATGACGCCTAAGGCAAGACAAGATTTTGTGCAAAACAATCGATTGTGTTTTAATTGTTTGTCACCTACACATTCCGTAATTAAGTGTCGTCAGTCATTGAGCTGCAGGAAATGTGGTAGAAGACACCACACTTTGCTACATTTCGAGAGAGAGAGTAATGAGGAAACCAAACCAGCAAGTGAGGCAACAGTGTCACCGAGCGACCCATACGAGAAACCGAGCACATCACGAGGTGACACACACATCACTACTACATTTACTAGAAGGGAGCTACAACCGACCAGAGTGCTGCTTGCAACGGCTAGAGTAAAGGTATTTAATTCAAATGGTTGTAAACAAATTATTCGAGCTTTATTAGACCAAGGGTCACAAGCCTCTTTTGTTACCGAGGCTACTGTTCAGTTACTTGGACTCACACGCAAACCGGTGAGTGGCTGGGTGTCAGGGCTGGGAGATGGTCGTATGAGGATCAAACACTCAGTTTCACTGCAAGTGGAATCACGCCATAATCCAGTAAATTCAATCCAAGTTAACGCTTATATATTGCATTCTTTGACGTCTATACTTCCCACAACCAATCTGACTTCTCATAAGTGGGTTGAAATAAATAATCTACCTTTAGCTGATCCTACGTATGCAACACCAGGTAAGATCGATATACTGCTAGGTGCAGAAGTGTACGGAGATATATTGCTTGATGGAATCATTAGGCAATCTCAGGGTAGTCTCACAGCACAAAATACAGTATTTGGTTGGATTATATCAGGAAAAATTACAAAAGAGTCCAATTCGTCTGCAGAAAGTAATCTCACTAGCATGCATGTTCATTTAGAGGAGAATGATATACTTAAGAAGTTTTGGGAAATGGAAAATGAACCTAATATGATACAAAAAGAGATGACAAAAAGCGAGGAGGTTTGTGAGAATTTATTTGATTTAACTACAACTAGAGATGATAACGGGAGATTTATAGTGAGATTGCCTTTTGCAACGGACGATCCGAGGTGTCAGTATAGTAATTCAAAAAAGAGAGCTATCAAGATGTTAGAGAGTATAGAGAGAAAACTATCACGAGATCCGAAATTAAGAGTAGAATACAATAAAGTATTTGGAGAATATTTAAGTTTAAATCACATGACAGCAGTAAGTGAAAAAGAGATAGAGAGTCCTCGAGCGGTCTATCTTCCCCACCATGCCGTGGTGAGGGAAGACAAGGACACTACGAAGGTGAGAATTGTTTTCAATGCGTCAAGCAAGGGAGACAACAACGTGTCACTAAATGACGACCTTCTTGTTGGACCAAAATTACAGCCAGACCTGAGGCACATTTTAATGAGATGGAGAAATCATAAAATATGTTTGGTAGCCGATATTACAAAATTTTATAGAATGATCCGAGTAGCAGATGAAGACACTGATTTCCAGAGAATCGTATGGAGATTTGATCCATCTGAATCCATACAGCATTTTAAGCTTGTGAGGCTGACATTTGGTACGGCATGCGCGCCATACTTGGCAGTTAAAGCTTTACAAAGACTTGCCGAGTTAGAGGAATCGAAATACCAGCTAGCAGCGAAAATAACTAAACAAGACTTTTACATGGATGATTTGATGTCAGGAGCTGAAACAGTAAATGAAGCATTACAAATATACGATGAGATGAATAACTTAATGAAATCAGGTGGATTTGAACTTCAAAAGTGGAACAGCAACAGTGAAACATTTCTAAATCAAATCGGTAAGAGTGGAGAACGAGCTAGTGACCAGAAAACACATATAAAGTTAAATGACTCGATCAAAGTACTAGGAGTAAGTTGGAGCCGAAATTCTGATAATTTTGAGTATGTGCTAAACTTACCTGAAACTACAGAGCCGGTCACTAAACGACAAATATTGTCGGTTATAGCTAGATTATACGACCCATTAGGCTGGATTGCCCCTGTGGTAGTTGTTGCTAAAATCTTTATCCAAAAATTGTGGAAGTCAGGTCTTCAGTGGGATGATTGCTTGACAGAGGATCTACTTAGGCAGTGGCTATTATACAGAAATGATCTAATCGATTTACAAGATCTTATAATTCCTAGGTGGTTAAATGTCACGCGAGATTCTAAAACTGAATTACATGTTTTTTCGGATGCCTCAAAATCCGCTTTTGCAGCTGCAGTTTATATAAGAGTCACTGATGAGTCAAACAATGTATATGTACATTTAGTTACTGCAAAGACCAAAGTTGCGCCAATAGAAAAGGAAATTTCGATTCCGAGACTAGAGCTGTGTGGGTCAACTTTGGCAGCTAAACTGATTTTTGAAGTGTCACAGGTAATGGAGATACCCAAAAAGGATTTATATGGTTGGACAGACTCCACGGTAGTTCTAGCATGGCTCAAGGGAGGCTCAAGCCGATGGGCTACTTTTGTGAGTAATAGAGTGTCCACAATTTTAAATATTTTAGATTATGAGCAGTGGGGTTATGTTTCCACTAATACGAACCCTGCGGACTGTGCTTCGCGAGGCTTGCAATCACAGGATTTATTAAACCATCCATTGTGGTGGAGAGGACCTCAATGGCTAGCAGAGACAAATATACAAAAGGACGATACACATGTCATAGATACACATGAAGAGGAGCAAATCAAATCATTAACTGTTTTATCTAATATAGACGAGCAATTCGTTTGGTCAAAGTATTCATCTTTATTGAGATTATTAAAAATTATATCATACTGTAAAAGAATATTGAATATGAAGTTACCTAAAAATGAGCGGCCGATTTTAACTAAATTTATTACTACAAATGAACTAAATGAAACTTTACTATCATGCATTAAACTAATTCAAGAACGCGAATTTTCAATTGAAATAAAACAGTTAAAAACTCGGGGATGTGTACCTAGAAAGAGCCCTTTACGAACTCTTTGTCCTTTTTTTGATGAAAAAGGGATACTAAGAGTAAGTGGACGCATCACCCAAGCAGACACGTGTTATGATATGCGACACCCGATAATTATGCCTGCTAAACATCACTTTACCATGCTCATAATTACCGATGCGCATCACAAAACGTTACACGGAGGTCCACAGGTAATGTTAAACTTCTTAAGAACAAAATATTGGATACTGCGAGCTAAAGAAAGTGTTAAAAAGACTTTTAGAGAATGTGTCGTTTGTTTAAGATACTCAACGAAGAAGTCTATACCATTAATGGGATTGCTTCCAGAGGCAAGATTAAAACCCAGTAAACCATTTAAGTCTACTGGCGTGGATTACTGTGGTCCGGTGTCCATCAGGTTCTCACCCGGCAGAGGAGCTAAGTCATACAAGAGTTATATATGTCTTTTTGTGTGCATGGTGACCCGAGCAGTACACTTGGAAGCTGTTACTGACTTAACTGCTAAAGGGTTTATCGCAGCATTCAAGCGTTTTACTGCTAGAAGGGGCCACTGTCAAGACTTGTTTAGCGATAATGGCACAAACTTTGTTGGAGCTGATAAACAATTGCGAGAAATGTTCAACAGTGCCAAATCAGCCCTGCCTAAGGAAGTAGCGGAGTTGCTTACATTAGAGCGAACAACGTGGCATTTTATACCACCGCATGCACCAAATTTCGGAGGGCTGTGGGAAGCTGGCGTTCGTAGTACCAAAACCCATTTGCGAAAGGTAGTCGGAAATGTTACACTAACCTATGAGGAAATGGCGACAGTTTTGGCGCAAGTGGAAGCGTGTTTGAATTCGCGACCCATAAGTTTACTTAGTGATGATCCTAACGACCCACTCCCCTTGACACCAGGTCATTTTTTAGTTGGTGAGCCGTTAATAAATATAGCCGATGAGGATTACACTAAATATAATGTAGTAGGTTTAGATCGATGGCGGCTGACCCAAAAAATTGTAAGTGATTTCTGGATTAGATGGTCTAGAGAATACCTTGTAAATCTTAACCAAAGGTATAAGTGGAATTCAAAATGTTCTGAACCAGAAATTGGTGACATTGTCATATTAAAAGAGGATAACATACCTCCTGCTAAGTGGATTCTTGGTAAAATTATACAAAAACATACAGGTCCTGACAATATAACTAGAGTCGTGTCAGTTAAATGTAAAACCGGAGAATATAAGCGTCCACTTAGCAAGATTTGTGTTATAACAAAATGAAATCTAATTTTAAGCTAGATTTAAGTATTTACATACTACAAGTTGTACAAGTATTTACATACATACATATAAGTATTTACAAAGTGTTTTACACTTTGCAGTTGATTTATTTACAATAATTTTTAAGTCATTTATTGTAATGTTTGTGACCAAGCATGGGTAACCACGGTGGGCGGTTTAAACATACCGTGAAGTTTAACTACAGTACACCTAATGGTTACATTTTTTTGTTATTTTTGTTGTTTATATTTAACACACTGTTGAGTTTTATACTGTGTTAATTATGTTTTTGTTGTTAAAAGAAGTCCTATTTTTTTTGTTTGGAAATAATAACAGGTTATATCTATGTAAGAATAAATAAAGAACTGTGTTCTTTGGTGGGCGGAATGTCCAGTTAGAATTAGAGCTATTACTATATGAACCTATGAACGTGTACCTATATTAATATCCATACAGTCCACACACATTGTGAAGTTTTTTTTAGTGCAAATATAAGGAGCGTACGAAAAAGACGTTGTTTCTGTTTAACAAAACCCTACAAGCAAAAAGTCACCTTATCTACCTAAACAGTAATAGATACGCAATTTAGCAATATTTTGGTTAGGTTGTGTGCCTTCATGTGTGTAAAATTTTGACTCGCAGTGTAAACCGTCTGTACGTCTTCGTTTTGTAATGCATTGCGCCAAATGTGTACGCATTCAAGTGCGGCGCAACGCGGCGAGACGCTAAGCAACCAAGCGGCAACATTCACTGCGTCTTACCCAGTCAAATGCTTCACTTACTTCAACGAGTATGAACAACGCAATTGCATAATGTAGACTATGTAATTCTAAATTGTGAAGCTATTACCAATTCAGATCTCACTACACGATCAAAACAATGGCATCTTCAAATAGAGTGTCTACGCATATAGATAATGTTGGTGCGTTGTAGTAGGTCGTGTATAGAGGACCACGGCACAGGAGATGAGGTCGCGGATGAGAGGCGCGCCCGCTCGAGAGCCCATTGTGATCGAAATAGACTGGACCTGACATCGTCACCTCAAGACCGCCGCCCGCCGAAACGAATACTCACGGAAATATTCCCGACCTCTCTCAGGTACCTTACCCATACTGCCGAAATATGGTATTTATCAATATGTTATTTGGGTCGTGTGAAGTGCTGGCATTTTAGATATATTAGAATAGCTGGCCTACTTCAAGATGAAGCTATTTTTAAACCACAAAACTGCACCTTTTCCAAGTTTAATTTAAAACAAAATGTATTGACACCGGCATTTATGTGGACGTACATGAAACGCTACTCAGATCCCGCGCCGCGCTAGTTAGATGCGTCTAGCGCACGTCTCGTTAATGTTAGTGCGTCCATCTTTATTAATTACCAACAAGCACTGAACTCCACTTGAATCCAATACTTAGACGTTCGACTTATCCACCGCTTAAATATGGTTTGCAATAAGATATTTAGAACTTAGAAATAATAAAATAAAATAGATTTCCGAATAGAACATGGTTTTACTAAAAGAAAGATAAGACAAAGTTTTATATTGAGTAACTCCGAAACAAACTCCGTGTAATGGGGGTCACTGTCCTCATCAACAGAAGAGCGACGTTCAACAATTTTGAAACTTGGCAATCTAATTTGACAACATTTTTGTTCGTTGTATGGCTTCGGCATTGTACCCGCAAGGTAAAACACGATACAACTACATTTTGTTATCTAATTACTGCGACAACGATGTGACTTCGATAACAACACATGAATATTGATCCCTTGTCTAGAACTTCTAGAACTAGCTTTACTCGGCTCTATCTGTAGCCTATTTGAAGTTTTTTGGAACAGATTTAAGTCACAACCAATATAGTAATCAACCATAATGAGTCTAAATGTCTATTAGCATTGTTCGGTAATGTCTGTCTCTTTATCTGCCTTTTGTTTACGGACAAACAAGCAAACGTTTGAGCATATCGGTTCTAATGAGAGTACGACGAATGGCCTACTTGTTCTTGCTCATAATACTTACTTCGTAATTGATAACTCGGATCCCCGAAACCAAACCTCGGTCGGCTGTGTACTTAGACGACATTAGAATCCTTATTATAACCTTCGAAGACTTCGTGTAACTTGACCCTTTCAAGACTTCCCTCGAGGTAGGTATGTGTGTCGAGGGTATAGAGTCGTTAGGTATTTCAGGCGGAAGTAAAGGCGGCTCGCGTGTGCTTTGTGCCTTAATTTTTTTAACCTTTACTATACTCTATTTCATATAATGTTAGACAATATAAGACACATTTTAGCAAGAACATGTTTGGAAATAAACATGTTTGCATCCAACAGATTTTATTTGAACTTTAATGATCAATCAAGATGAGCTCTGACACTCTACCTGAAGAAATGGTTGAAAAGATGCACGAGCCTTGGTGGGCCACCTGTACCTAATGTTATATGAAATCTAGATAAGAACGATGCCGAATCGCGTTAATTTTAGCGTTAGTTTATAATAGTTAGCATTTGGTCGGAACATCTCAAACGCATTTCTAAACCAATACCCCAAAGTCATAGCACCAGAATCTCACAACAAGAAATCTTGCGACCGCAGCCCCTGAAATACCTTCTGCTCGCTGCAGTTAAGGTATACGACAGAAGGTTACGTGTTAGTTAGACTTCAATGCAGACTTCTTGTGAACTGCGGTATGCATTCGTATCGTATGTTATATGGGGCGCTCGCTCGCCGCTTGCCGCCGCTCTCGCAGGACAATTTAATTTCCTGCCACGCGCCGCGCACGCTCTGCATTACAAAAATAATCGTCTCACTCTGGCGAGCATTTCAATTTAATTGAAACGTCACCCAGCGCGTCATTGTGTCTGCGCCAGCGATCTGCCGGTGACACGACAGCCGTGACGACCGGCGCCGGTGACCGCGGCCCCTCGGCGCGGGACCATCACGACGTATCAAATGAGACTAAGATATTAACCGAACGCCGACTGTGACAAAGCCTGAAGTCCCGAACTGTAATGAGGTCTGTCTGTCACCGGTAGCGCGTCCAGCCGCAGTTGCAGTTGTTGTGTTTCATCCCACATTAATGCGCGAGGTGTGACCACACATAAAAATGTGCGACACTTGTACATTTATAAGATTTACGATCGTAAAATGTTAAACAACTTCGCTAGATTAATCGCCATCAATAAGCCATTAAAGTGTGCCACCCGCCACGATACTTATAACATTCTCTCAACTACATCGGATATTTCATTAGTATGATGTATTGAACAGTTATGAATGATCGAGAAATGAAATATTATGACAATGATCGAAGCAAGGCGGTCCGGTCTAGTGGCCTTCATAAGCCCCAGCACATTTGGCGGCACGCACACGTGTTGCGGCGACTGCAACCCGACACCGGCGGCGCGGGCGCAGTTTTTGTCGCATCCTGTGCGGTACGCCCTGCGCGACACGTGCGCGCATGCCACATAGACGCAGGACATAACTCAAACAAACAATAAAGTTATAAATGGCACGCTATCATCCCCTTCGCTGATCACCCGGTAGGATAGGTATACAGCTTTTCCATTATACATTCATAGCTTGCAAGCCGCAGAAAAGTTTACAAAACGATAGGATTCAAGATAATCGTCAGTTCATCATCATCATTCAGCCGAAAGACGTCCACTGCTGGACATAGGCCTCGCGGGGGAGTTTGCCAGGTAGGCGGAACGCTGCTGCACATCCTATATTAAATCGCTTAGGCGCCTTTTACGACACCCACGGGAAGAAATGGGGTAATGTTATTCTTTAAGTCCGGCACTACACGAGAGGAATCGTCAATTAACTCACTTTAAGAACAGTTTCATTCCCAAGATGATATTATCTATTTTCTGCTTCAAAAGGCTACTTAATGATGTCAATAGCGACATACATTTGTCAATGGTATAATAATATGCTACGCCAGGTATTCTTCCCATGACAGCTTGGTCATTTGATTGGTCCAAGACTACGTCATCAGCTGTGGGTGCTGCCACTACGTGTAAATAAATTACCCGAACAAAATGCATTTTTTCACTTACTTGGCTTCTATAAAAAAACAATTTTGAAGAAGTCATTTTATACAGTTTACTTTTTTAACTAAATAGATGAATAACACGAGAAAGCAAACAGTTATGCTAGTTGAAAAAATATTTCATATTCACTATGAATTAAAAACCTCCTTAATTGTATTGAAGAAGTTAAATCAATAGCAGCACTGATCGTGACGTAGTGTTGGGTCATCATGGTAAGAGAGTACTTGGTATAGCGTATTATTATTATACCATGCATTTGTCCAGAACGACTTGCGGCTCTCGATCAATGAGACAACTATTAATTGCTCGTCACGCATTACTATTTAGAATTAGACGCATCATTAAATTGACATTGAAGCGTACATGCTGAACTGTTGTGACCAATTATGTAATAAGCACATAGCCTACAATGTAGAAAACTTGCAGTAGTGTGGTTATCTCAACTATTCTGTTCTATTCTATCTATACATATAAGAAATCTGTAGACTTGGCGAGTCTGACAATTGGAAATATTTAAAAAAAATGCGGGGCGGTTCAAGGATGACCAATGGGATAAACTTCGATCATGTTTGGAATATTCAGAAAACGCCTTTGAAAATTTTGGATAAAAGCGTTTGCTGAATAATCCGGTTTTCGGACCTAACACGTTCTTGTCGCATGTGAGCGATATGTCTGTTTGGTTATTTGTTGATTTGTTTATGCACGCATCACGTAAAAAGTACTGACTCAATGCAGTTGACTTTTATAGACAAATATTGTGCGTATCTCGGAGTAACATTTAGTTTTTGTTTCATCGTAATCGGTTAGCTCAATCAAAATCGCGAAATTAAAGGCAGGCGGGCGGGCGCTTTTGGGGGCTGTCTTATACAACATTTTGTTACATTGACGTTCAAGAAGAACTAAGTAATTCTAGTCTATTTTGAATACCTACATGAGTTTTCAAGTTGAAATTTCAAAAGATATTAGAATGTAAAGTTATCAAGAAGAAATTAGCATCGTTTGTATGATAAACAATAAACTTAACAGATGTCGGTGTAGCAGAGTTCTGTAGTGAGCGGTCGGTGATCATAGTGTCCTGCGTTCGAATCTCAGTTTTAAAATTAGCTTTTAATTATATATTTTTTTGCAATGTATTTTTTTTTTAATTCTTGCTTTTGTTGTACATTGTTTAGTTATTGCGATTGCGACACAATGCTGTTTTCCGACTTTCACGTGGAGTCGCGGGCACAGCTGGTATGTAATAAAATAACAATATACAGTGTAAGTAGGTAACACAGACCCTGTGTTTTAAAGTAGCGAAGCTTAGCTACAGGGAACACCAAATTGATTCCTTAATGTGCTGAATATAATTAACGTTACTGAAAGGAAGCAACTTTCCAAGAATACGTGTTACGTACGTTTGTCACAGTGTTTGTGAATGTGGTAAACATCATTATTCAGTCACTTCTCACATACAGTTACCATAACATCCCTAACGAGCGCAGAGTTCTTATTAGCGCCGAAATAAGTGGTTTTGGTCTTGAAACCACATTAAAAATTGGCGTAGGTAAATGTAGACAAATTGTAACATTTCAGTAGATAGTCTTATTGTTACCTTATTTGCCTTTAATTCAGTGTCATAATGAGTGCTGCACGTACCTAAAAGTAATTCACATTGACCTAGCACATTTTATAAAATTGTTAGGTGTTGTGAAACTAACACAGACATGTCTTACGAAATAAAGTAATAAAAATAATTGTAACTCTATAACGACTTTATAAAATGCGTAAAGGACTGGCGCAACATTGACGTATTGTCAGTTAGCTGAGCTATTTGATTTATTGTGTAGGGATTTCTTTGGTTAGTCCTAGATTATCGCTTAATCCCTGCGTTAAACAATGTTGCACAAGTCGGCAGAGGTATGTAGGGACAGGTTGCTAGTGTTGCTCAACTATCGATTGACTCTCTATAATATTTCATTTAACAATACTATCGATAATATCAATCGACAGACATATGCAATACTATTGATGAGTACCAATGGTATCGATAGTATTGAGTTGTGATAGTGTGTTTTACAACAACTACGAGCGATACTATCGATAGTATTAGAACTATCGATTTTTTTACCCCATCGATATCTAACGAAGTTCAATAGTATTGCATCAGGATATAAGTCACCTTATCCTATTACAATAAACAAACTACACGACAAACAGACAAAAATTCCAAAAATGCTTGAAATGTTTCTATTTTATTGTTTATCATTTAACCACCCTGCTATTTAAATAATTTCAATGTACACACGGCTACAGATCAAGCTATACATTTCCAGTATAAGCTGTTCTCGCATTGTATAGAATTTTCTTAGAATGAGAGGTCTGTGTAAACTGGAAATTTATAGCTTGATGTGTAGCCGTGTGTACATACACGCCAAATCTACTGATTTATTAAATGTATGATCGAAGAATGTATGTATATAGGATAGATATCTAAAGAGTGAACACCAGTGGCGTAGGGTGAAGTTTCTTAAAAGGGAAGCCGGACCAAAAAATGCTTACGTTGCTCAAGTGTGATGCGTGATTTCCAGTAACTACTCGTTTCGAAAGGGAAGCCGATAGGAATCGAGTTGTATGGAGCCTTCGCCACTGGTGAACACATAAATAACGTCACCAGTCTGGATACTGGTAGCCAGTGTTGCCAAATATGTCGCTTTTGGCGGGACGTCCCGTTCTTCAGCCATCCCAGGACGCGTCCCCCCAGCACCCCGAGCGGGACGTCTAATCCCGCTATTTCTTCGAAGTAGATAATATTTGCGCGGTAATTTAAGAATAATGATTTCATGAGTCAGTGATTTTGTTTAGAGAGTCATAATATAATTAAAGGATGTTAGTCTTTGTTATTGCTTTTCTTCTA
Organism: Amphipyra tragopoginis; assembly: GCA_905220435.1. Taxonomy (NCBI): domain Eukaryota; kingdom Metazoa; phylum Arthropoda; class Insecta; order Lepidoptera; family Noctuidae; genus Amphipyra; species Amphipyra tragopoginis. The sequence goes on from HG992004.1 coordinate 28,149,899, forward strand.
CGTCCCGTTTTTGGAAAAACAGATCTGGCACTAGATAGTGGTAGCTATCAATTTAAAAATTAGTAATCGAAACAGTTGTAAATATTTGTAGGTACAGACTTGGAATGTACCTATTCAGTGTGTGAGATGTGCGGTCCGTGGTCCGCGTCCACTCGGTCCGAGGCATAGATGATACGCTACGTCCGAGGTCCGATGATGTCTGCGCTCCGTCACGCGGTGCGGTCGGCTTTGATGTAACACCTCCAGCAATTAGGACGGGACTCGGGAGCACACAGCATGTCAATATGACATAATGTTTGTTTAGGCGGGTTTACGCGCTACCATAATTAAAGTCTATATGTTGTTTGTATCGCGGGTTACTTTCATGTAGCTGATATCTATTCATATGTGTCATCTTACTGAAACCTCCTGCGTTTGACACTTTATTTGTTTTAGGCGTATAAAAAGTCTAATATCGAAGTAAAATCACTTAAAGTTAAAGAAAAGTCTAGTTTTTTTTTAATCTCATCTTTAATATTATTGAATGAACATGTCAAGCTCACACAGGGCTACATTAAAGTGTCAGTAGAGTGGCTGGGGAGTTGGGGACTGTATTGCTTAGGTTTAACGTTTGTCTCGGGGTATCGGGGTATATCTCGGGGTCACCTGTCTGTCGGGCACTCACTGTCGCGATAAGTGGAATTATTCCCGGAATCACGCACATTGCTGTCAAAACAAACAAACATAATAATTATCACATGTTCAATTATCACAGCATGTTCGCATTATTTTGACAACTTCAACAAATGTAACACTCAAACAGTACAAATATGATTTAGAACCTGGGTTAACTCGAGATAGTATTTTGAATCATATAGTAAAATTATTCATACTTAATCGATTAATTATCTACTTATAAAACAATAACTGTTTATTTATATAATTTGTATCAAACCATAAACAAACCGGAAAAGAGAGGAAACCTACAAGAACATGGCAAAATTAGTAGGATTCTGTAATGACGTAATGTGTGGTACACGCATAGAAGCTGTGTGTCAGTCAGGAGACAGCCGGTTCATGACGGTATATTGAAAACGCGTTGGTTTGTATTAAGGCGTATCAAATGGCGACGCTCACCGGCGACCGCGCCTCCGCTTAACTGACAACGCTAGTCGCCACTTATGAATGAAGCACCAAGTATCTAGTTAACGGAATTATTGCAAAATATTTCAAAAATATCATTGACAGATAGATTATCATTATGATCCAAGAATCTTAAATATCTAACAAAATCTTCAAAGTTGGCCTGTTAAAACAACATATGAGGAAATTTGGAGAGAACTGAGTCAAAGCAAGCGGCCTCATAGATTATGCAACGTTGATCACACGCGCCTTCCAGGCAGAGCTAGACCCACTTCACGCATTTGCAAAGAAAGAATGGAGCGTTGCGTGATACATGACCATTTACTGATAATGTCTTTGTTCGACAAAAGAAATAGAACAAAGTTAAATTTCGCCTTGTATTCCAAATTAACTCGTTTATTTGTCAGTGACGCTGTACTATCGTAACGGAAAAGAAATCGGAATACCTATGTTTTTGCGGCTGAGTGAGTGGCGAGGTGCGAGGTGGAGGGCCGGTGTCAAGCGGTTCGTGACCGTTACCAACTCACGAACAAGCCCGCGAGCCAGCCGGCCGGACACCCGACGACCACGCCGTCATGACTGCTGCGATTATTATACTTTCATAGACTAGCCCTACGATAGAAGCGTCAATTTACAACAGTTTTCGACGCTAATTGCTCAAAGCGTAATTTCATTAACACTTGTATCACTACAGTACCAGCTTCCCACAACAGTTGTGCAGCTATTATAAATGGCATAGTCTTTAGCTTACATAAGTACTGCGGCAAAGTTCAACGCGTTCAACGTCTGCTGTGATGTTTAATTTAAACGGCAGCTGCACACAAAAATAAGTAATAACGTCACTAAACGTCAGTTGGACGAGTGAATGGGACACATGTTTGGCGAGGGTAGCAAACATTGGCACACCAATTATATTTACGTGTGTTGGTCGACTGAATGGAAGGCAAACATTTAGCGACTGTGGCAAACTTTGGTGCAAGTACAATACTTTACGTATTATATTGTGTCGGTTGTTGGGGCGCGTATTGGTACTATCCTCGGTGTAGCACTGTGAGTAGTTACTGCGACTCGCGTTTTGTTTACTAACAATAAAGAGCCCGTGCCCCTTTGTTTGTGATGACGTTACGTGCTTAATGTACTTATATTAGATCACCGTAGCACAGGGGTTATGGTGTCGGCGACCTACCACTAGATATTTCGGCAGTAAGTGATCGACTGCCTACCTACCTATTACTGAAGAAAGATAAAGATAAGATAAAGATAAAGATGCATTTATTTGTTTGAAACATGTGTTACATTTTTACATGTGGTGTTAAAATATGAATAATGGTATCAACATGTCCTGCCGTATCAGGCGTACAAATTACTTAAAATTAATGTAAGTATAATAGTTTACATACCGCAATTTAGCACAATAATTTTATATATTTGGCACAATGGATTTATCTAGTAAAAAATCATTTACACTATAGAAAGCACGTACATTTTTGAAATAATTGTGCTTTTACTATACCTTCTTTAAAATAAAACAGATACATAATGAAAGTACGTACTAATAATTGTCTTTGAATCACTATAATGTCTGGATGTTGACGCATGGCACTGTATCATTATCATCGGCTACATTACACGTTCTCGCGATCGATCGTTTGAGCACTCCTGCCGTAGCATCAACATGCTATTAAATTACCACAATAATAGTACTAGACGACATAATTATTAGCTTATTAAAGGTTACAGGAGGTCAACTGGTGGCCAACTCTACAATCAAAATTGTTGACAAATCACAAACAAACCACAGTCCACAACCAAAAGACATTTTTCTGTTTTTGTAATTAGTCATTAATAAATATTACTCTCAAGTATAATTAATGCTGTGGTTCACCGTTTAGTTTACACATTTCACATTTAGTTTAATAACCTGTATAGTTATTTTAATGATCTGTTAATGGCTCTCCTGCCTAATGCGTGGTGTGATGGTGTGTAAATAATTACCGACACATAGTGGTACATTAACTGGGAGCGCTCTTCTAACATGTTGTCCGCCGGTGTACGGGGGTGAACGGCGCGGCGCGCGATGTTCGCAACCACATCAATCGCTGAACTGTCACTGCTAAATTGTGTGGTGCTGCCGCAGCCACCGCAGGGTTGCCGCGCGGTCCGCCCGTGTTTATATTGCTGACTTACTCGTAACAGAAAGATTAAACGGAGCGAGCTATTAGAGTGAGTGGGATTTGCGCAACGTAGCAAAAATGCGTACCAAACTAATTCGTAAAACCAATGCTTTGATTTGTCTAATAGAGATCTTAATACATATTTTTCTAATATTGATCACACATTCATCGTTCCTTCAAGTACTTACATAAGTTTACTTTCCTGTATCCGGCCCGTTTATTAATTTAGTTAACACCACTGTCTTGATTTATGCTATTATTCTTCAGTCTGAGACGAAAAATGTATTAAATTAGGACAGCATAACAGATCGATCCCGATGTTGTGCCCGGGAGCGTTGGCAGCCCTACAGCGATCAGGTGGCGTCGCGCCGCGAGTGATTGATATGTATCTGAATGAGAGCCGTCCTAACACTATTTCCATCCCGCACCAACTCATACCGTACCGTGTTGTGCCGCATTGTACCACACCATGTCGCGATCGTGTTGCACATCTGTACGCACTGGCCACAACGCACATATGTCGTACTGCATAACCGTAACAGTTTTGTTTTTTTTTAATTTCGATCATATTAGTCGCTAATCGCAGACGCGGCAGTTTTATTTTCACATTTTTAGATAAACTGCGGCAGGTTAGAAAATATACCATACCTACTTATTGTTATAGACGTTTCGTCTCCCCCATCTCTAAGATTGTGTACTCGTCAATCCGTAGGTATCGTTATGTTCGGCTAATCCAACGCTTGTTACAAGATACTGTATGTTATACAAGGTTAATCGGAAAGGGGGTACTAATCCGCAGGTGACTTAAAGTATTACTGATGAGTGATGAGTGATGACTATCTTAAAGCAAGTGTTAAAATTACAAAATTCGGTAAAAAAAATCAATGCAAAATGGTTTTTAAATTAGTTTTTTCAAAAATTTTTCATCCCTGTTTTAGTTACAAATTCAGAAAATGGTGCTTCTAATTCGTGACCCCAAATATGACCTAAAATGTAAACACAGCTGATCATAACTGAGGATAGATAGATTTTAGAGCTTTTTTTTGTGATCTTTGATCACCTATTTCTCCGAAACTATTGACTTTTGGAAAAATTTGTAGAACAAAAGTTATTCATTATCATGGGTACTTTAACCCCCTTTCGGATTAGTACCCCTTTCTGACTAACCTTATATACATAAAATATTAAACAAAGTGCAAATACTCGTCCCTACTGAATATTCAGTAATCAATTAATGTCAACGTCGGACAGTGAGGGACTTCGTACGAGACAAGACACATTCACGCGTCATATTGCAGCGTCCACACACGGGGGAGGCACACCATGCTCTCCGTTGACACGAAATAACAATCACATTGCACTACACACACACACATACAACTTTATGAAAAGGGAGTTATTGTAACCACCCTGAAGCATGGACAACATGCGTGGCTTCTGTATCAATGAATCGAATTTCGAATCACATTGTTTAGTCGTATACGTACACTGTGTACAGTGCAATGTGAACACCATGGCGAATGTATCCGTAATGGTGATGCACCCTTATAAGCCACCCTCCGCGTTAACGCAGCAACAGTCATGTCACACGTCATGACGTCACGCGCGCTCTCGCGAACCACTCAGCCGGACAGGACTTACGAGGGATGAGTCAATTCGTACGGGGGAGCGACTACGACCACAATGGGTTCAAAAGGTTCTGTGGAATATAAGAAATGTATTCGTGACGTATTATGTGGCGCGTTCAGTGCTTACTCAGGATATTACTTACTGTGTAGAGTGTGTAGCTTTTACCTTGAATCTGTGTGAAAAACTATTTGGAATGGTGTTACGGAGTCTTTCACACGATTCAGTATCAGCATCCGTTTGTCTTTTCCATATAGGTGATTATTATACTCTATTCATCTAATCACTATTAATATCCTTCACAAGGCCTTCAAATACACAAGCCTTCAAAATGCATCTACATTATATAATACATAAACACAATGCATCGAAACCGTATCGCCCTTACAATAACCTAAATAATAAACACGTGATATTGTTAAGTCAGTCCTTTGTTAAGTCGTACGCGGGTACAGTTACCGACGATACTGTTTATACGTGCACAGTTTAGGATAATGGCCGCGTTACATTACTGCGGGTACAATGTCGTGGTGAACCACAAGACACAAGCTTACGACTAATTACTATCAAAATCAGCAAAATGGCGATAATGAACACAAACATTAAATAAATAGGGACAGAAGTTCCAGTCTAAACGCCATAGACGCAAACAGGCAGACATCAACAAAACTTAACCAACGTAAATCGCACTCGAATATGTTTTTGTTTAGTTCGTTTATTTGTGACTATAGCAAGACGTCCTTCTGTACATCTTAGTTTAGTATATTGTTTAATGTTTCAACACTAGATAAAAATGCAAGATGCGCGGCTGCACAGAGGGACCGCACGAAGCAAATGCCACTAAATGAAGCAATTTGCCGGCGCGCCCACCACCTGTCTGGAATCACAGCTGCTAACTTTGGAACAATTTTCATCCAAAAAGACTCAGTCATGCATTCACTCTTGATCATTTTAGATTTATGGTGGTCGCCTGGAATGCTATCTTAACGAACACAGGAATTCGTGAAGCGCATGCATACTAATCAAAACATCACACGACATAAGCAAGGTCGAAATGGTTAATGGCTGCGACACAGTTTTATAACTAATGTAGCTATTATCGTACGCAATCTTATTGTAAACCTGTTTTTTAGTTCCAATAAAAATAATAAAAAAAAAAACAAAAAAAATGTGACAAAGTGTCCCCAAATGTTGGCAGAGCCGTTCATCTAACCACTACTCCATTACAACGCGGAAAGGAAGCGGCAGATAGTCTTAACTTAATAATAACTAATTGAATCATAACCGTCGCTCAAAGCGGCCGCGCCGCACTCACTCTAATTAACTGATAAAAAGACTCTTCAACAACTGCGTCTGACTGTACCGAAGCTAATTGCGCTATTGTCACTATTGTAGCGAAGCTTAGTTCCTATTGTACCGCGTGCCGCTACTTTCCCGCTAACAACATATTAAGTAACTTTGTATCGTCTACTTCCATTGATATTCTTGGATGTATGCGTCATTTTCAAAACCATTATACTGTTATTAATAATATAGGAACAAGTAAACGGATTCTGTTACATTTCATTAGCACGTGTTTCTGACAAACAATTCACCACCTCTCTTCTACCGCGGATGTCGTGTTTGACTGTATTTCAAAAAGATGCACAGCAGCAACCTCTTGGTACGATCGATCTGTATGTTCACTAATCAGTTTGCCGATGTGATCATTATACCAATATTTCGATTGTTCACTGGATGCATCGGGGTTCTTATGCGTTAAATTAATGATAATTATATATTTCATCACCCATTAGTAGTCTTAGTCTCCATGCGTAAGTACTGTCACATACTGAATGACTTCCATCAATCTCTGAGCCGATCTACAACGCTCATGAGATTCATCTGTGTCGTTGCGCCGTCTATTAATATTTCACAGTATAAGGTTTTCAGCGTGGCTAGATTGTTATAGTTACGTTGTGGCTCCAGTTTCCGAAGTAAACAAATATCGACAAAAACTGTTCGCGAAGTTATCTCGCCGATGATATACGATAAGTACGACCATTAGTAACTAGTGTAACTACTTTATAATCAGTTTGCGCGTAACAGATGCTGTGACATCCGATCTAATAAGTTTTCCGTCGCGTTTCTTGGTCGTCGTCAGTGTCCGCAGCCACTGATTAGTTGATTCAATAACGTGGACAATATTTGGAAGAAAACACATTTTATGTCATCAACGAACCGTCACAACCGTCAAACCGTTTATAATTTATTTTAAATAGAATACGATAGTTACGTGACGGATTTAGTGTAAGTGTTAACTCATTAAGAACCAGTTTCAGAGACACAATAAATAAACAATGGATGCCGGTTAATAAGGCTGAACAAATTAACTCAGCCTTTTATATGCTGCTGAACATTGGCCGCCCTGAAAGAATGTTAATGACCAGTACGACTAGTCTGCGCGAAGGATTTGGTGATCACGTAACGCCTTGTACGGCTTACACCGGTGTTATTGCCTATACCCGACCTGAGTCGCATTCAATAGAAATGCTATAGAATAATGACACAGAAATCCGCAATTAAACAAATAACGTGAATGTGAGCTAGATCGTTAGATCAGCTCTGAATACTGGTAGAATGTCTCCGTCAGTGCGCCAGTACAACTGGTTCACTTTGTGACCCCACAACTAGAGCGAGACGCGCGTGCGCCCGCGCACCACTCACCTCCATGTTACAAACCAGCACTACAGACAACCACTACAGATGTATACAATTGAATACATACGCATATGTATAACTTTAGGTACGTAATCAATATAGTTATAAAGATAAGATGAAGATAATTTTATTTTGTAAATATGGGTGTAAAGGATGACAAAAATTGTAACATGTTCAGCCATATTTTGCCATGTAGGCATGATCAAAATCAAGCAAACAACAATAAGATACACAAAAATACTCATACTATAATAATACCTTTAACCACTAAAAAGCTTGGAAGTATTTGCTTAAATAATGAAAGTGGCAGCTTTTTCCAACTCTTCGGTATTTTATTAAAAATTACTGGAGCCATGCAGTAGACACTTTTGCGCATACGGGCTGTCTTGGCCAAACATGAAATATGAAATCGCGAAAAAAAAATCTGCTGTTCGCTACATTTTGACGAGTTATGCAAACATTAATTTAGGAAACAGGTGATTTTTATTCGCGATTTCATGTTTGTTCCCATAGTATAAGTTGTTCATAATGATGAGTACAGTGACCCCTTAAGAGGCTGTGCGTTATTTAAGTTACACCTTGTATACGTAGCACGGTGTTATCTCGTCTATTGCAGGGAACTACTCGCATTATTATACTATAAATACTCGCACTGCTGTTTACCGTGGTTTAGCAAGCACGTGCATAATTTACGCGTAGATATCCATTTATAGACGCATACACCTTATGTTAACATGGATTAATGTCATTGCAACAGTTATTAATAGATAGCTTTAGTTATCTTAGTTTACGATTATAACATATTGTATTAACAAGTACCGCACAGAAAGAACAAGGGAAGCAGTTCCCCACATGACACCACACCACCTACAAACAACATACTACATTTTACTAGGCAGGCTTAGCATAGCGCGCATGATGCACTACAGTGACATAGCATACTATTATTATGTCACGGACTTTTCCGGATTTTGTATGAGAGATTCGACAAAATCCATTACATAGTGTGCGTGCGTACTCAGCCGCCTGGTGTAACTGAAGCTCTATAGCTACGTGCTTCACATAGTTGTGATAGTATTGTGATTGTTGGCGGGTTGTACTCGGCGACCTTGCGCACAGTGAGTGCCGCTGACTCACATCACGTGGTATCGTTTAATGGCTGCTACAAACAATCGGCAGTGGAACATTGTTACCGTTGTTTGGCGCGGGTCCACCGTGCACTCCGTGCAGCGCGCCGCTTGCTCACGACACTAACTAAATCTTTGTTTACTTTTGAAAGAAAACAGCGCCACGCTCGCGGCTCGACGCTTGCTCGTTAGTGTAGGTACCTAGGTAGGTAGGTCGTTAGTGTAGGTGTGCCTTCGGTCATGACTAGGGATCGGTTGTTCGGATGCAGGTTTACCTAAAGTGAATTTTTTGCTATGAAAGTATGGAAGAGGCTTCTTAAAACATATTTTTTGTAAAACAAAACCGGTATGCCAGGAACACCGGGAATACATAACTAGTAGGGTGTATACAGGATGTAAACGAATTCGTGTAATTCCTTCAAACCGCGTGATCACTGTTTCACTGTGACACTGATTGTGATTGACACTGATTGACCCTGCAAAGGTTTTTTTTCAAATTCAACAAAAAAAAAGTTTTCTAAGGGTTGGACCTCATCTGGCAGCACGGAATCGCCTTTTTCCGTCGCCCTTTCTCTTTCTGTCGCTTAGAACTGCCATTGCCGCCATTGCATTTTGTCCGTGATGCCGATCGCCTCGAGGATTCCGCCGCGTGCTATCGCATTATGCTTTCTGTCTCGGTCTAGCAAATGGCAGTTCTAAGCGACAGAAAGAGAAAGGGCGACGGAAAAAGGCGATTCCGTGCTGCCAGATGAGGTCCAACCCTAAAAATGAACCATGGTATTCTTTATCTGAGTAATTTTAGCGTCCCAAGTTAACTGACTGTGTGGAGCGATATCGCGATAGTCGTGCCCGTCAGCTATGTCTAGCGCATGCACCCGGTTCTACCCGGTTCTGATAGAACCGGGTATACCCGGTTCTTTCAAATTATGTGCAGAACCAGTTCCGAAAGGCGAAAACACGGTTTCCACGGTTCTATAAAAAAAAACGAAAAATGTTCACATTATTTCTTCGATTCAAAATACGCAATTGACAATTGGGTGCTGTTCTCATATAATGTGCAAAACATGGTTTATGAGTTATGCTCGGCATTTACAAGGTATATACCCCCAGCTTTGGGATTAGAAAATATTATTGTTATGTCAGATGATTTTGATGTAATTACTTATGCGATAGTATTTCAAAGCTGTTATTTTAATACCTTTCAGTAAACATACAAAATAAAATCAACAACCTCATCTCACCGGCCCCCTTCTACCATCGGACATCTAGACGCACTGCAAGTTACCCTATCAACACCTAGTTGCCATTCCACCAATTCGCACTAAGTGCTTCCAAACATCCTTCATAATGCGCACGGCAAAAGAGTGGAACTCAAACTCAGTAACAGCTTTTTTCAGTTAGGTTAAGTAGCAAATTCACTTCCATGATCTTGCAACGGCTGCAACACCGTGCAATGCTCACCTACGTAACCTACCTGAGAAAACAGCTGATAATTTTGCGACGGCTGAACAGATTTCTATCAAACGTAGCTTATAATTATCATGAATAAAGCAACTTTCGAGCAAAAAAAATCTTAACGAAATCGAGTCATCCGTTTCGGAGTTACGATGCCACAAATAGACAGACAGTCACACAGACAAACAAACAGCCATACAGACAGACGGACAGACTTACAGATATAGGTTTCAAACTTATAATACATCCTTATTTTTGTGTCGTGGGTTAAAAATAGGCTTCAAATTTATAACACTTCTCTTTTTGAGTCGGGAATAAAAAATTGAGGAGCGATTACCATGTACTCGTAATAGCTCAAGCCAACCCACAGAAGAAGACTAAAGTATTTTATTTCGTATTCCTTGTGATAATTGCTTATCTTGTCAAATTCTCTATGATTTATTCCAATCCTAAAAAAACTTAATATTTTATCAGCCGGAACCGGGGGAACCGGTTCTCCCGGTTCTAATTGCTTACCAGACCCGGTTCTCTAAAACCTGGAACCGGATCCGGTTCTGCATGCCCTAGCTGTGTCGCCATGCCTTCATTAATTTATGCAAGACATCGAAATTTTCTATCACATAATAAATTTAATGAGAAAAAAAAGTTTTTTTTTTGTTTTTAATCAATCTAAATCCCGTGCGGGGTTAATCTATACCATTAATAGATCATGTGGTTTGAAGGAATTACACGAATTCGTTTGCACCCTGTAGTATGGAAGCGACACCTTAAAATGATTTATTAAAAAAAACCGGGATTCTTGGATTGCAAAATTATTTAAAATTAATGTTTTACCCCCCCCGCTGCAAATATAATGTATAGAGTGTAAGAAGAGGAGTGGTGTGTGTTAGATAAACAAAAAAAACATAAATTAAAATCCCGGAACCGGGGAATTTTTTCGATACAAAAGCGCATTCCATATTAGCCAAAATCTTAAGTTTAGGTGAATATGCATCCGAATATCCGATCTCTATTCATAACTGCGCTACAGATGGTAACTTGCATGTTTTGGTTCCGAAAAAATGTGCATACATATTTTTGTTGTAAAATTTTAAATAACAAAAAATCTTTCAATGGCATGTAACAAAAAAGTCAATTACAGCAATTTGTACAACTTTGGCTGACTTTTTTTTCTGTTGGACTGAGTACCCGAAAAAGATAAAAATAAAACTTTATCTACCTACTACTATCTACTGTGTATCTACCTACTATCTACTGTAGGAAATATATTTAAAAAAATAGTGGGGTGGTTACTGACGCCAGCGTAGATGACTTCTATGCAATTATGCGTAAAAAAGTTGCGTCAGTGGTGCGACGAGTACGGGGGAGCCCGAATAGCGTCCTAAGGATGATTGGCGAGAGAACCGATACTGTTCTGCTCAGTAGGTTCACTGAGCTCCATGTGTTGCGAGACCGATGAGCCTACTGTGCAGGGCTACACTGTGTCTAGGTTCCTCTTTGTACTTTTTAATTACCAACATTAGTTATAAGCAAAATTCTTGTTACTAACATATAGCCTTGTATATGGACTTTTACTGTCTGAAATAAATGATTTTTATTTTATTTAAAGGATAATCAATAGAATCGATTTCGATAATTTTTGGAATGTTTGTCTGTTCATCTTTTTGTCAATGTTTCTGTTTGTCGGTTCGCATGTGCACGCATCACGTAAAAAGTACTGACTCAATACTGTTGACTTTTATATACAAACATTGTGCGTATCTCGTAGTAACATTGACGACACGTTTGGTGCAGTGGCTGAGCGATTGGCTTCTGCGCTACGGGTCGTGGGTTCGATTCCCACACGGAACAAAAATTTGTATAGCCTACACATAGTTGTTCCGGGTCTGGGTGTTTGTGCACGTGAAGATTTGTGTCTGTATACGCACCCACGATACAAGAGAAATCTTAGAATGGGGCAACGTTTCGTTTAAAAAAAAGACATTTAGTTTTTGTTACATCGTAATCGGTTCCTTCAGTCAAAAGATATTACAATCAAACTTATAAAAAGAAATTAGCATCTTTTGTACCACATTTGCTCAATAGATGACGTTACGTATATGAGTGTGTGTTAAATCGTGTAATCAATAACTTAATAAATAATCATTATCTGTATGTATGTCTAGTATACTTATAGTGTTTGTAGCCATTTCATTACATCTTTTCATCTTTCAGGTTTCATTAATGCAACACAATATTGATTTCCGACATCCACGCGGACGGAGTCGCGGACACAGCTAGTGTCTAATAAAAACGTTGTAATAACTCGGATATGAGCTACTGACCGACACACGCACATGACAATAACTCGTATAATGCGGTCACACGATGCGAGTAGTTGCACTGCAGTAACTCGCACGCTGGCTCGTACTGTGTTAGGCCTCTGAACACTGGCCAGTCGCACTCGCATACGTAGCCTTGTTTACATAACAGTTCGGACGTCTGACCCACATCGCGATCACAACACCTTGTGTAACTTATCCGCAATCGCGCGTTAGTCATCCTGTTCGCGAAATATACACGTTACACCTGTGACATTCACGACCAACACAAGCATTGATTCACGTTCTATACCCAAATCTATGAGGACGTAACACCTCGCATTGTACGCCTCGTCACAATCCAATTGATCCCGCGCATCCGTTGTCTCTTCCTCGAGGTATTCAAACGACAGGATAAGGAGACTAAATAACGTACTCTACACCTCATATTGTGTAATAGTTTTTGGATGTAAGAAAACATGTAACAGGATGCCAGCCGTTGTTTTCCGTGTTATGCTTATAAATAATGGCATTCTTCAGTTTTCTTCTTTCCAGAAATGCTTAATGACACTCATCGTAAATATATTTATATTGCAGTTGTCAAACAATAGCAAGTATTATACAACCGTTCGGTTCACGGTCATTTTATAATCATCATAACTCATAATAACTTAATTCATTCTTTTATTGTAGAACGTGTAACTGGAGGACCTCAATCGAACTCATTGTAATCTATCGTACAAACAAATAAACTAGTGTTTACGTCGCGCTCCGATCCGACCTGTTACCTACTATCTCTGCGGCAAAGTTTAGTTACCGATAGCAGTTGAATCTTTGAAACCAACAAGTTGAACAAACACTTCCGAGTATGTACGAAACCAACCAAATGACATTGTTTACCTGTGCCACTTATACCTGAACACTGTAGGAAACACCTTCATCTACGCTGTAAACGTTGTCCCCCATTTTCTATGCATTATCAAAATCTAATGATATACAAATTATAAACTGAGACAAATTAGACTTAAATGTATTTCGTGTAAACTGAAATTAATTTGTGCAACAATATTATGTTAGTGCTATTAAGTAAATAGCGGACAGTCAACATTTACTGAATACCAACATAAATCTAATACACCTGCTGCTTGTGTGTGGTAATTATTACACACAGATACTAATAACTATGCAATTTCGTTTTAATTTTCGACTTAATTAAAAATAGTAAAATTGCATGATTACGTCACAATCACTTTGAGCAGTAACACGTCCATGTCAATGAATGACATCTCATTTTGTATCCGCATTAGAGTCTATCTAAAAGATATTTCATTCGACACTGATAAACAGAATTTACTGGCTATGCATGACTGGTACGGTCAGCATCAAAAGTAGCTGAACATTTGAGTTTTTAAACTTTGCATTAATTAGATAACTAATTGATAGGAAGCAAAAAATGTAAGGCATACTTAGAGCTATATCTAGCAGCTCTAGGTATCTATTAAACTTTTTGTTTTAAAACAATTCGTTTTCTAATTAATGCCAAGTTTAAAAACTCTAATGTTCAGCTACTTTTGATGCTGACCGTACCTACATTATATTCAAAAATCAAAAAAATCTTTATTTTTTATTTGTATTACAGATCCTTATGAAAAGTTGAATTTAGGTGCACGATTCAAATTTTTCGTTTCCTATGGAGAAAAACCGGCAAGAAACTTTTATAAAATCAATTTCTTTAACTATTTCAGTAAATACAATAACGATGTACTATAAATCTGTACCCAACCCTTTGGGACACGGTTCCATGTGGTGCCGGACGTAAAGAATAGCATCTCTTCCCATGGGTGTCGCAAAAGGCGACTAAGCGATTCACTAGAGGATGGGCAGCAGCGAACTCTGAGTACTTTAACAACCATACTGCGATCGCGAACCCGCCTGCTAAGCGCGGCGACTATGACAAACCCGTCCCAACATGGATTGGGGGAGGCCTATGTCCAGCAGTCGACGTCTTTTGGCTGAATGATGATGATGATGAACCCTTCGGGAAATACAGACGTGATGTTAATGCTACGTTATATTCAGCAAAATTCCTATAACTTCGTACATGAAAACAAAGAGCCAAAGAGATTTAAATGATACACAGCAGTGGCGAAGGGTGAATTTTCTTAAAAGGGAAGCCGGACCAAAAAATGCTTACCTTGCTCAAGTGTGATGCGTGAATTCCAGTTTCAGAGTCAACTACTCGTTTCGAAAGGGAAGCCGATAGGAATCGAGTTGTATGGAGCCTTCGCTACTGATACACAGTCACCACGTCAAGCGTCATACATAGTACCCTACTTCCCTCATTGTAAAGCGTGAATTACACAGAAACGGCATAAGGCGCAGGCACGGCGCAGGCGCGTCGCTTTCATACATTTTGCGCGAAAAAAATTTGAAGCGGCACGAAAAATGTATGAAACTGTGCCTTATGCCGTTTCTAAGTAATTCAGGCCTGAGTCCGAGGTAATGTGCAACGCACACGCAATCACGATGAGACACCGTTTATAATCATGCTGATGTTAACCATTTTAATCAGATCACCAAGAAATTCAGTGCCGACTAAGACACTTAAATCATGTGTTACACAATCCCTGAGTGTAATTTAATACTTGACCTACAATTTGACGAATGTTAATGTTTGATGATTAACACTGGACTAAAGCGTTTTTATAATGTTGTTGTTTATTTTGCAAGCCTTATAATAGTCGGATGTCACCACTGCGTCGACTGCCCGGAAGACACGGCGCTGCACACATTGCAGGAGTGCCGTGCGTGGGCGACGCAGCGCCGCGAACTAGTCGCGGCGGTCTGTGGTGACCTCTCGCTTCCGGCCGTGGTTCTGTCCATGGTCGGGAGCGAGAGTGCGTGGGAAGCCGTCGCCACCTTTTGCGAGGTGGTGATGGCGGCCAAGGAGGGAGCGGAGAGGGAGCGAGAGGCGACGGCCACTCTCCCTTCCCGCGCCAGACGCACCGGGCGCCGCCGGAGGGCGCGCGACGATCTCCGGCCACCCTAGTGTGTGGCCTGCGGGCGACGGGTTAGGGGACCCGTCGCCCGACCAGTAACAGGCCCGAGAACGCGGCGCGCATGTGTTCCGTGCGCGCCTCTCAGGAGGACGTGGGGCAAGGCCCCACAGAAGGAGAGGTCTGCCAGGGGCTGGCGGACCGAGGCCTGCCGGGGTTGCGGTGCATGCAGCTGCGAATCCCGTGACCCTGGCCAAGGGTCAGGAGTAGGAACACCGTGGGTTTTTAGCCGGTAAGAGTCCGGCATAACTCTTCGCCTTCCCAGGGCGAAGGGTATCCATGAGGATTTTCCCACGTTAAAAAAAAAAGCCTTATAATAGTGTCACAATGAGCAAACAACAAACTGTACAGAATGTGGCCAGCTCAGCGTCAGTAGTCAGCACTAATGTGCAGCGACCTCGATTACTAATTCATTTTTGATTACGTAGATTATCCTCGTAATTGCCTGCGCAAATAATGTCGTTTACTAACGCGTTGTTACAAAACACTCCCGCTAAAGACATGAGCGGCCGAAACTAAACTATTGTAAGACAATATTAGTACTGTTACCATTATAATAATGAGTAAGCCTATGTCAAGTGCGAAGTATATTGGGAGCTGGGTGTTGGTCAACGGTGCGACTTGGACTCAGGAGCAGTATTGTGAGGTAATCAATGGGCCTTTCATACTGCTCCGGCGACATCCTGTGCTATATTCGTTGGACGCTCTTCATTCTGTAGTTTGCTTATCATTATCCAATTTTTTCGTATATTCAGCAGACAATAGACAATCTACTATTAAAGAAGACTGTGTCTCTTAACAGATCCCTTGCGTAACGCCCATTTCATTTTGTTTTAGGAACTTGCAAGAGTATGTCAACACAGTAGGAAGAATGTTATTATCTTTATTTGAAACGAACGTAACTCACTGGATTTATCTAAATTTAATTAATTTAACAATTAAGTTTATTTATATAACTTAATAGCCAATTTGGGCGTGGAATAAGACAAGAGCGTATTACAACAACAATACCAACGTCCCTTAACCTACCTCCAAACGTGGTGGGTGTTCTCCCTTACATTAAATAACACAGATTAGAGTATCAACTACCTTCATGAGATGCCTGAACGCATTCAATGAAATAATAGCATTGTCGGTTCATCTACACTAGTGCGAAGAAACTTATTTAAGGGAATGAATGAACCGAATATGATGTCACATCAACACCACATGCCCCACATGCCCAGTAATTCACAAAACACCTGTTGACTGATACGCCAGAGTAGTACCGCGAGGTGAAGTAATGGCTACTTCACTGCGTTATCGCGTAACTGTGGACGTAAAGTTAACTTCGAGTTACAAACAATGGAACAATAAGGATTGTTGACGTTGACAACTAATGTTTAGTAATGGAATGCAATCGAGAAGAAAGGATAACAAGCTAAATAACATTATTCCTCTATAGATATTGTTCAATGGACCCTCAATGTTATCTCTGTCAGTGAGCACTCATCGCTGTGGTATGCGCATGCGACATGGTTTGAGACGGATATCGGTATTGACCTCACGGTAGTCGGATGCCACCGTCTCAAGAGCTCATTCGTCAATAACTAATGTTCATATTTATATACACGGTAGAGAGAGATTTGTTTCATTCATTGAAGTTTTTTTTTTCGTGTTTTAAGGCTCTGAAAGTTGACATCCGAATTCTGAGATGAGCTATGAGTGTTTACCATAAGTATAACAGTTTGCTTTCATTCGTTGATATCATAATTTAACGCATTTCTAATGCCTATTCTGACGACAAAGTTGACAGGTGATTAGTATACGTAGCCCTAACTTAGTAAGTTAAAAACCAGTTAAGTATCGTTTTTTTCTACCAAATCGATTAATACGATGATGGATCATGGATTCTAAATATAAATTTCCAAGCATAATAGCTCAAAAACAACTACTATAGCCAACACGATCATAAACCGAAATGTTTAAAAGTATGTACCCTAGGTGCGCCTGATAAGGTAATCGATCGTTTGGATGTGGTCAGCACTCAGCTAGTTTTAGGATTGGTCGCACATGGAATTTTTGTAAGCAGTGAGCTGCCCATCCGACACGGGCGAATCTAAAATTAATATCTATGCTGACATTGCTGACTGATATTCTTACTAAAACATACTTCTTGATTATATGAGTCGTTTTATTTTATTGACGAGCGGATAGATATAATTATAATACAATTTACAATTTTAACGATAACTTATAACGTGTGTAGCTGCTAATAAAAATTGATTAATTTAATAATTTAATAAATGTTTCCAAGTCTTGTGACGTAATATGTGCAGGGTGCGTACGCGCATATCCTGGTTGTCGGCGTCGCGTCGGCGACACTGTTATCGCAGTGATGACGTTAGCGGACGGGACAGCGCGCCACCACATTGTCACTGAGAGGAATCCTGCGTGCGCTGGCGCCTGATGGATGGCGGCCACCGGCGCCCGACAGAGATACGACGCCTTAATGACGGACCCTCAACACTCTCACTTAGCCTACTTGATAACAAACTGTGAAGCTCTCACGATGTAAATGACGCCTGTTAACATTGCTCCTCACTGAATATAAAATGAGTAAGCAAAGACAGTTTAGTTGACATCACATCATAAGGACGCGAATATGCAATTCCTTAGTTACTGCTAACTGCACTACAGTACTATGCAGCTGGCGCACGATCTACTTATTTGAGGAAAGTCCAGATACTGTGCACAAAGAGCTAAGGTTACTTTTCAGTTCATCACCAGTTAATTATTTACTTTTCTCGGTAAACAACACAGTTTTCTGACCTGTCATGTTTTTTTTTTTTTTTTTCTATAGTGATGCTGACCCTTGCTACGTAACCGGGCAGTTATTGGCGAGACCTGAAGGGTCTCCAGCCGAAGACCTGTCATGATAACATACAATGAATAAGTAGTATTTTACACTAACCCCCCACCCCCTGTGCTCTTGAGCGATGCAAAGGGTCCATCGGTTTAAACAATTTTTTGGCACCAAAGAAAGTACCGATTCGTTACTGCCCTCGAAAATTACAATTTACAACATCCGTGATTCTTATTGTAACTTAAGTATTATACATATGCAGAAAGAAAGATAGGTAGGTACTATAATCAAGAATCAATAAATTAAGTAGTTAATTAAGATATCAATTAATTACTGTTACAATAAATGTAAAAGAGACAACAATATAATCGTTCAGGAGTGATTCTATCATTACAGTTTTAGCTAATATCGGTATGTCAGGATTGCGACCAAGGTAAACACAGTAAATAAAACCAACATAGACTCTCCACCACTGAGAGTACTTGTATTTGGGTTAATATTAGTAACATTAACTAGATCACAGTATATTACTTTACACAATTATTACAAGATCATAAAATAAGGACAAGCTAATTAGATATAAAAGGTCAGACTTCTTCAGCTGTTCAACACGGAATGCTCTCGCTTCGTCGAATGACCACCGCCTTTATAACCTCGGGTGGGCCGATCCACATCGACGACTACCCTCTCTTGTCAACATTGCCCAGTGTTACCCACTAGCGATAACACGGCCCTCCTGCAAAACACACGTCCTCGTGTGTTGGTGGTTGGTGGTCGACGCACCATCAACCCCATCGTCAACATTGTACATCAAGGTCTAACTTCAGTGACACCTCTGGACCTTAAACAGAAACAAATAATACAGTACACATCTCGGCCACACCTGATCTTCGACCTCGTCACTTTACTCATGTTCATGTCTATGACCAAAGTAAAATGAAGAGCATCCAAAGAATGTTTGAATCGATTAGAGCTTGTTATCCCATCGACGGCCAACAAGCTCATCACCCATGACTTAAACTAGTTGATATTCATTCAGTATCAACCTAGTTCTACATATATTCGTTCATAACTTCTCGTATCAACATCTTACAAACATCCACACATTAGATTTCCAACATTTTCACATTTTCATAAAATACTATCTCAGATGCCTATTAGACAGTTCTACTTTGGTTAAACATCAAATTTTAGTTATTCAATAAATCATAATAGGTACATAAACACACAATCTCATCATACACAAATTCATAAAATCATTTAAATACATTTACAATATTTTTCAGGGCTAAATATCTCATTATAGTTTTTCACAAATTCATAATACACACTTAAAATATTTCTTGGTTAAATATTTCAACGATTCACAAAGCCATAATACATAAACACTTAAAATATTTCATTCGTAAAAATCTCATAATTATTCACAAAATCATAACATAATATTATCTCAATAATTTACAAACTCATAGTACATTTAACACTTAAAATATTCCATGATTAAATATCTCATTATTCACAAACTCATAGTAGGTACATAACAACGATTAAAATAATTCACGATTCATTATCTCATTATTATTCACAAAATCCTACATTCTTAAATATCTCAATTCTTCACAAAATCAGAAAACAAACATCCTAAATGTTTCATGGTTAAATATCTTATAATCATTATTCACAGTATCATAGTACATAATTATAAACACTTAAAATATTATCTCAATTATTCCCAAAATCATAATACTTAAATTAATAACCTTTAAAACTTTTCATGATCAAAATAATATCTCAATTATTCACAAACTCATATTACAAAACTGACATGATGTTTTAAACATAACATTTCTATATTGCGCTAATAATCCAACCTTTTTACAACAATACAATACATATTAAACACATCTTTAACGAAAATAAGTCAAATTATTTTTTATTTAAAATAAATTTGACAAATTAATCTTTAACGGAAGTCATCATAGTAATTATCATCAATAATAAATACAATTTCCTGTTTTCGTTTACAAAAAATACATTTTAAACCATAAGTAATAATAACAAACTACTTTTTAATTTCAATAAACTATTTTGTACCATTCTACAACAAGAATTATAACAAAACCAATCAAAACAAATATCAATATTTTCAAAACTTTTTCAAAACATTAATTCAAAACAGAATCTCATTTTCACTGCATTTTCATTTATCAATTAATAGCATCACCCGCCTTGGATTTAGCCAACTCATTTGGCATCACCCGCCTGGGATCCTGCTTTATCAACATGGCATCACCCGCCTTGGATCCAGCCATATCATGGCATATCCCGCCTTGGTTCCAGCCCTATAACAATTGCTTCGCCACGTTAGAGTTTCAGTTTTCCCCAGGCGAAGCCTTTGGCCAACCCCGGCTGGCCAAACCGGGCGGTGCCAAAGATCAACCCTGGTTGCATCTCACCACAAACTCTAATACGACTTGCAATGTATTTTCCTACACGAATAAATACAGATGCCGTATTTATTTTCCACGAATAAATACAGATACCATCATATTTATTTTATACGAATAAACACAGATATCATCTCATTTATTTTACACGGATAAATACAGATAACATCTCTTTTATTTTACATGAATAAGCAAAGATATCATTTAATATTTATTTTACACGAATAAATAACCTCTCATATTATATTTCCTTCATCAAAATTCCTTCACACATAATAAAATGGTTGTGACTCACCGGATTTATCACATTTTCTCATTCTCACATTTCTCACCATTGTAATATCAATTTTATAATCAAGTTTTTGTCAGTCCGTCTACAGGGGATTTTATTTAGGAAAATAGTTACATGTGGGTATACAATCATAATGTGGACTGGTTTTTTCTTGTTCCACTTCTGATGTAAAAGAGACAACAATATAATCGTTCAGGGGTGATTCTATCATTACAGTTTTAGCTAATATCGGTATGTCAGGATTGCGAGCAAGGAAAACACAGTAAGTAAATAAAACCAACATAGACTCTCCACCACTGAGAGTACTTGTATTTGGGTTAATATTAGTAACATTAACTAGATCACAGTATATTACTTTACACAATTATTACAAGATCATAAAATAAGGACAAGCTAATTAGATATAAAAGGTCAGACTTCTTCAGCTGTTCAACACGGAATGCTCTCGCTTCGTCGAATGACCACCGCCTTTATAACCTCGGGTGGGCCGATCCACATCGACGACTACCCTCTCTTGTCAACATTGCCCAGTGTTACCCACTAGCGATAACATAAACAGTTGGAGTCGAACGTGTGACCCACAAGCGGGCCGGTACAGCGCGACGTCACACATCTAAACAATAGTAAACTAATACGCGCCTTATAATTATGTTTTATGAACAACAATCATAATTATTATATGAGCGTACTCAGCTAGATCTAGATGGGACAGGGGTCGGAAGTCTTTAACATTTAAAACTGAGGACATACTACAATTTTATACATTTATCTAACTACTTATACCTGATTGTAATCTGATCGCGGTGTTCATGATTAGTGGAAGATGACTTAGGCTTCTTCCGATCCCAAGACAACGTCGCAGAGCTAACTATACTACCTACCAATATCTATGCGCTAGGGATCTAAATTAACTCGTATCCAATACTGCACACCTTCACGTCACACACACACACACACCCATATCATAGCGCGCCACCTACTCGTAATATGTTCATTCATTTCTGTTTTTATTTTGTTTTTTGCTCATAGTTTACTTATTCTCCTTTCTAAGCCTTATTTAAAGGCATAACTAAACTATGTTTTGTCTCCACTTTCAATTGCATATTTTTGGATAACGGTATGTGGAAGAGCGAAGTCTCCTATCACAAGCAATTCCTTGCTTAAAAGGTGACTCCAACTCATATAATGTAATGCACTTATATTCATTGAAATAAATACACATTTTTTATACATATAATATGAGAATTCCGTTGCTGTTTACAATTAACTCCAAAGTTTGAAACCGTTGCAAGGGACCCACGACGCTGGGTAGCCCTATTGTCAGCTGATGCCATCTGCCGAGCCCGTGCCGCCAGGTACGCCAGGCCCGGGGGCAACGCGGCGGGCGGCGGGAGGGGGAGGAGATCACACACACACTACGTGAAATTATGTGTATGAGAGCGTGCGTGGACGATTCAATGAGCTCAATAAGGAAGGAATGCGTGCGCCTTTTGTTAACAGAATAAGCAGTTTCGCATCGCGAAATGTCGTTTGGATGCCGAACGACGACGCGCTGAAAAATTATGCACTGGGTCGTATATTGTTATGTCAATGTCATACACTTGCAATAACTCACATAATTGTACCTACACATTGTAACATCGTGCCATATTTTACATCTACTCATTTACCATTGAGCTGGACCGACCCGGGACGAGCGTGCACCGAATCGAACCGCTTCTGTATGTTTTTTTTGCTTTAGAGCCTTTGCACACACGTCGACGGGGCGTTGAAAAAACGTCGTAGGCATAGGCCCTTATTTCAATATTATTTAATTTCTGACGTATAGGTACTTTCGGTTTCTTATATTCTGAGAGTCCGTATCGCAGCGGTTGCGTCACCGGTCGCGAGCGCGGGTCAACGATCACCGCGAATGAATCACACACATTATTTGTCAATTAAGTATGCGTTTGATGAGCGAACATAATGTAATCTATAACATAATGTAATATATATAATGTAATCTAATGTCTTGTATAAATGAGGTGGTGACATTTAGGGGCACAACCTCAGCGGAGCGACGAGAGGCACGCCCGCGGACATTCCACTGGGCGCGCGTGCGCATGTGTGCGTGCACTCGTGTGTCCGTGCCGGCCGTCGGAAAACAACCCACTCAGATAGTACAGGAAGTCCACTACAACAAAGCTCATGGAGAAACAGATGCAGATCGAAACCTTTTGTATCTTAATTTTACTGTTTATCTTTATCCTTTACGTTACTTGTTGTTGTAAGACGCGAGTGTCCCCGTAACGCGTGTTAATAGAAGCGGGTCTTCTGTACATTGCCGTTGTTATTTTGTGGCATACGGACTGCGCGTGTGCATGTGTGCGTCCGGCCTCGGTCGCAATAACATGCGCGACGAGTACGCGATGTACACCTGCACCTGCACTGCACCGCGACGCGCTCTGCTCTGTACGATACAAACACAAAGACCTCTTGACCCGAGCTCAATGGAGAACTGCACGAAATTCAGTGACTATTAAAGTTTTATGGTTTTTTTTACTGCATTCCCTAACAGTGTAGACGAATTTCGGAATTCGGAAACAGAATAGTAGGTAAACTGGGTACAGATAAGCTGGGTACATTCTACTTAAAGACAATTAGACTGATAAAACAATTTAAAGGTGCACAATACGTTTTAAATGTTCCCAATTTTTTTATGAATGCACGAAAGTATTTACTTTACTTTTTTTTAGATATCTACTACCAAGAAAATAATCAATAATACAAAGTCTAATAAGTTTCAAGAACAATAGCGAGTTACAATAGTTAACTTAGCTAAGCTAAGCCACGATATCGGAGTGCGCCTAATCGCTGATTGTTTAAATTCCGGGTAAGGGCCGGCTCGGCTGTCAGGTACAACCGGCGGCGGCGGACGTTCTGCTAAACTTTCTCAAAACAATGCAGCAAGGAATGCTGAATATACTGGTACACTGGTGTAAGGCGCATTAACGTTAGCGCGGTGCATTGTGTTGTGTGTGTCGCATTCTCAGAACAGCAAGAACGCGCACCGCCGCCGCCCGGCCGGTGCGCAGCGGCTCACCCAACGCTGTTCGGAGAAAGCGGCCCTCACCGCGCACCCCGCACCCCGCGCCCCTCCCTGCCTGCTGCTGCCTGCTCCACGTCACTCACTACACTTTCGATTCACCATTGCCTTCACATTTGCATGCATGCTTAACATATTTGTATTACATGTAGTTACTTGTAAGTAAAGAGAGAAGAAAGATACATTTCATTCATTTATTTATTTAGATAAGCTTACAGTAACATGATATTGGTAATTTAGCAACCCTGAGGCTCGGATGAAGAAGAAGTATCGTGCAAGCAAACAAAATATCCTGCCTTACCATGTAGGTAGGTACAAGATACAACTATTATTAAAGATGAACGATTGTATCGAATCGAAATACATAAAGTTACATTAACTTAATATTATCAGTAGCGTCGTACCAAGGTGCGACCACGCGGCATGTGAGTGCGTGTGTGATGTAGTTACTGAACGGCATTGTGTCGTGTTGTCGTGTCGTGCGAGTTGACGGCCGAGCATTCAGCAATTATCGTCAATTGGCCGCGTCTGCACTGTGCCAGTAACACACACACACACACACACTGTGCTACTGACACACACGTCTGTGTCATGCACGAACGTGTACACATTATACAAAAGCAATCACAGAAACCAAGTCTAGAGTAAAAATATCTGGACTGAGACCAGAATTGCACTATGCACGCCGTCCGGCGACATAACTCGTAGATTTTTCAATATATCTACGAACAAAAAATAATCGACAACTGTCCCCTGCGGCACACCAGGACCCGAACATTAATTAGCATAGACGTGTCTGATTATCTTATTTTTTGTATTGTTAACGAAAAGGATCCAATTCAAACTGGACTGAATAAAACATAAAATAATTGACAGCTGCAGCTTATAGATTACAAGTACGAGCATTACGTAGACGTTCAGTGCATGGTTGAATGGTTGGTCTCGTCGTAAGTCGCTATTAACTCACATCGTCAGTATTGATTACGTGATAGTCATAATCTGAGTCGCAACATTACATTACTGCTCCGGTGAACGGAACACCTCACACTTTCTAAAGCTTCATGTGTCACGTGGTAACGAATCTAGACAAACTTATATAATTTGCAACAGGGGCAATGAGTCGTCAGCTCTTACTGCCAGCATGTGAATAGCGTTGAACAGTTGGTATGGTACCCAAGAGTCTGAACGGAACCCTTTTGCTGTGGCAACGCTATTCGTCTGTCAAAAATATTTTACATCCAGGTCTATTTCAAAAACGACATTACGTACAATTTTTCAAAACCTCAAATATTGTTTATATCCTGTACTTAAACAACAAACACTAATAATATTAAAATATAGAATAGTAAAGAAGTACCTAGTCACTACTACAAACAAAAGTTTTGTTGCGATTATTATTGGTCTGGAACGCTCGGTGCGCGAGTGTAACTCGCACTTGACCGGTTTTTTTTTTCCGGGCAGGTGCCCGGAAAAAAAAACCGGTCAAGTGCGAGTGGCAAACAAAGTTAGGTTTTGTTTGCCACAAATAAAGATGTTATGTCAATGTAGCACGTTTCATTGTTTACACACAAGAACGGGCGTGAGCGTGACGTCTGCGCTGGACGCGCACCGCAGTCTAGAGCTCTCGAGTCTCGATCTCGACACACCAAACATAACACACATATGGCGTGACTGCGCATGCGCGCCCTACAATACATAATATCCAAGCAACCTAATGTTAAATTGTTTGGTACACGTACACGTAGTTGTTGCGCTCACTGAGGACGTTCTGCGTGCTCAGCACATTTACTTATTACTAGCTACTAACTACACACTTCCGTTTGCTGATAAGCGCTTTCTCGTTCATGACGCCTGATAAATTCCGCGAAATTCTAATGACTACGCCGACCCATACGATGTCGTTTTGTTGTCATTAGCGGACATTAGCCAGTCTCAATGTTAGATGATGATTTAATAAATCATGATGAATTTCTCCCTGATCTTTCTTGCTGACATGAGTACACCACAGCTCAATTCGATGGTAAGTATTGAAAATACTCGAAGAATAATTATTTTTGTATTGTACAGCATGCATCTATAATGAATACTAGTAACATCTCTGTGTTTATACTACACTTGCATTACAGTGCACGTGTGCGGCATTGTGAACTGTATCATTATAATTAGGTAAGTATTTAATTGTCGTTCATAATACGCTAAAACAAAAGGGCTCATACGTAAACATTGACATAACTAGACAACGGACGGCGTCGCCTGCGCGGGCGCAACGTAAGAGGGGGAGTGATAACCCCCACACACGCAGAACCCTTTATCTTGGTTATCGACGCTATGCGCTCTGTGTTCACAATGAGCCACCGACGACACTGTCTTATCTACTCGCAGTACTTCGGATAACTGCTGCATATTTCGACTTATGTGAAGTTGGCAACTGAGTATACAATAATTAAGTTATATTTATTTTTACTTTTATGCGCTATGGTGGTACAATAAGGCTGACTTAATGACATAAGACATTCTCTTCCAGTCACCTTTGGGTTAAAAAGAAAAGCATCTAAATAGGTACCTACCAACCTGTATGTAAAAGTACAAAAAAACCATAATAAAATACTTATACATAATAATACAATAATAGATATTAAAATATATATAGGGTACAAAACATTGTGAAAATCTAATTGCAATTAAGCCGAAGACTAATAAATTAGAGGATTAGGAGTGCAGCGACTTCAAGTAGTATTCGTTAACTTTGCGTTTAGACGAGAATGTACTAGGAGCTTTTTTAATATCAAGGGGAGCACGTTCCAGAGTTTAATCGCTGAGACAGCGAAGTAGTTGGAAATGAAACCTGTGCGGTGGGAAGGTATTTGCAGAAGTAAATTTTCAGTAGCACTAAGGTTGCGAATGTGAGAACTCCCCAAAACTTCTTATCTGAAAATATCTTTTCAGATAAGCAGTAGCACATGGATCGTTCTTAATAGAGAACACCATACAGAGAGATCTGAGGGATCGTCTGCCGGATAGGCAGCCGTTTAAGCTGAGACGGTACAGAGAAATGTGATCATATTTACGAAGTCCGAAAATGAAGCGTATTGCAATTTTTTAGAAGACGATCCAATTTGTTCAGAAGGTTTATGACTTCCATTCGACTGTACTATGTTTGTACCGGATTGTACCGCTCTTTAAATCGTTTGTAACATAGTACAATCGAATGGAAGTCATAAAATTAATTATTGTAGACTCAGTCGTCAACTTCACATGGTCATATTTCGTCGATATTTATCAAATGTGACCTCCTGTATTTGTAAAAACTGTGTCGTCGCACTCAATCTCAAACTCCTGACACTAATAAATCCTTATAGAGGTCTTGTAGGTCAAAGTTCGGAGCCAGGCACGGCGCGTCCTAAGTGTCGAGTCGTATAAATTAGTGATGCGGTTCACCGGTGGTTACCATTTGTTAATAGGAAATGTCACAGTTATTTATAATAACATAATTATAGGAACGTTACAATAAGATTAGGTAATGAAACAGTGACGGAGCCACGCGACGAGTATCTCAAGAACAGAGACGCGACGCGCCGAACAAAAGATATCAACGCGCGAGCCGCGTGCGTGCACGAAGGAGGTTGGAGAGCAAGTAAAACATTATCATGTTATGGTTTTATCATTTATTTTTTGTTCAACAGCCAATCTAACAGGGCAAGATTTTATCAGAGCTCGCGTATTAGGAGCTTCCATCGTTCGATTTAGTACACGGTACATACAATATGTATCTCTAAACACGTATACACATCAGGCACACAGTTTTCGGTCCGTCAGCGGTCAATCATACGACAACACCGATCGTAATCGTTACGGGAATACAAAATAATACTGAAGAATAAATATTCACTATGACTAAGTACGTTAAGGTACATTAAAGCTCGAGCCTCATTGGGCAAAGTGTTCGTCACTGCACTCAGCACGCCAAGACAAGTGGCGCAGCGTTCACGTCACGACACCACAGTCAGCACTTAGCACACAGTCTCCATGGGAATACGCGGCGCGGGCGCAGCAAGCGCGGGTGCGGCGGACGGCGCAGGCGCGGGCGGCGCCGGCGTGGTGTGCGTAAGCGATTCCCCACAGGACGGCAGGTGCGTGGACGAGTGCGTGTTGCGCGCGCCGGGCTGGTCCCTACCGCGCGCGCAGCACGCCGCCGCCGCGCGCTTCAGCGCCGCCCAGGCGTGCGGCTGGCAACCCACCACCAGGAAGATGAACACGCCCTGCAGCGCGTTGAGCAGATCAGTGGCATACCACACGTAGTCCGGCCCACCCGCCGCCCACGACACCACGTCTGCGCCCCACGTCACGCCCATCACTACCACCAACTTGGCGCACACGCGACCCAGAGCCGCCCTGCAAAAAACACCACTTTAAAACTGTAGGTACTAAAGAACGAATAATTAACAAACGACAAAGGTCGACGATGACTTACCGTTCGGAAGTGGACTTGACTTCATCGCGCCGCCAGAGGCCGCACGTGAGCTGGCGCGTGGTGGATATGAAGAGTGCCAAGTTGACGAGCAGCAGTACGCCGACCGGCCCGAAGAAGTAGACGAGGATCTCCATGTCACCGTAAAACCAGCAGCGCTGCACTGCAAAGCGCGGGCGCAGGAAGGGCGCGGCGGCATCCGGCGGCAGCGAGTCCAGGACCGCGGCCGCCCCCGCCAGCAGCAGCGGTCCCCCCCACGCGTACACCATGTACACGCGCAGCCGCCACAGCTCCTGCCCGCGCTCCAGCGACGTCGGCCGGAAATCCCTGCACACACACACACACGCACCATACATTAACCCACACACGCACACACATTCTTACATCTACATATATCGAAATGGTTGAACAACAGCCATCACCGTCGCTATGTCCCAAGTATGTTGTCGAGATGTCTTACTGGATTGATAATACTATCAATCAACCATAATACTTCAATACACTGCTGGAAGAAAAGCTTTCCCAACAAACAAGGTTCATCTTATTATTTTGACCAAAACTACCAAAAGGTCACTTATTTCATATTTCGAATAGCTATATTGGCACTAGTGGCCACCAGGCCGTGGTTACCGCCGCCTATAAACACCTAACCCCTTTTTTTTTTTTTTTTTTTTTTTTTATCGTGGGAAAATCCTCATGGATACCCTTCGCCCTGGGAAGGCGAAGAGTTATGCCGGACTCTTACCGGCTAAAAACCCACGGTGTTCCTACTCCTGACCCTTGGCCAGGGTCACGGGGTTCGCAGCTGCATGCACCGCAACCCCGGCAGGCCTCGGTCCGCCAGCCCCTGGCAGACCTCTCCTTCTGTGGGGCCTTGCCCCACGTCCTCCTGAGAGGCGCGCACGGAACACATGCGCGCCGCCTTCTCGGGCCTGTTACTGGTCGGGCGACGGGTCCCCTAACCCGTCGCCCGCAGGCCACACACTAGGGTGGCCGGAGATCGTCGCGCGCCCTCCGGCGGCGCCCGGTGCGTCTGGCGCGGGAAGGGAGAGTGGCCGTCGCCTCTCGCTCCCTCTCCGCTCCCTCCTTGGCCGCCATCACCACCTCGCAAAAGGTGGCGACGGCTTCCCACGCACTCTCGCTCCCGACCATGGACAGAACCACGGCTGGAAGCGAGAGGTCACCACCGACCGCCGCGACTAGTTCGCGGCGCTGCGTCGCCCACGCACGGCACTCCTGCAATGTGTGCAGCGCCGTGTCTTCCGGGCAGTCGACGCAGTGGTGACATCCGGGCGTCTGCTCCCGGCCTATGCGACACAGGTACTTCCCGAAACATCCATGTCCCGAGAGCACCTGTGTCAGCCGGAAGCTCAGGGCGCCATGCCGCCTCTCCAGCCACTCCTCCATAACGGGTCTTACCGCCGCTATTGCGGCGTGCCCTAAACACCTAACCCCTAGGGGATTGGTGATGCGTTGCCAATCCTAGAGACAAAGTTGAAAGGTCTCAAGTGCATGTAATGTCACCGGCACCCATACCCTTCAAACCGGATCCACAGAATAAATAATAGTACAGGTATCACAGCGATACTGCTTGGTGATAGAAATAGGTATTTATGTGGTAGTACTTTCACATACGAAATGGCTGTTCAACGGTCACTGCACCGCGCCTCCCTGCCGACAGGCGGCGCAGTGATTCCTCTCTTACTTCTGATTTTACTAAACATTCTAATTAACTGATATGTTTTCATCTATTTTGATCATGAAATAAGAAAATTCAGTCCGTATTCATTTAATCTGAGGCCATCAATTTTTTAAAGCAATTTTGATTAATACATAACTAGCTGTCATTACGCAAGTAATTATGATGTTACTGACTCATGCACATGATACCGAGGAGGGACCTACATTGTTTAGATTTTCTGAATGGTGAAGTAATTCCACGTAGTGTTAGCACAGGACACCTGCATCGTATTGTCTTTCTTGGTTCATAATAACAGGTAATGTGAAACGAGGGCCCTTAGCAGCTAAATAAACGTTGTATTTACACGGCGCGTAGTACTCAAATAGTCGAAAGTGGGTTTGGACCAAAAACAATATTGTTGATCGATGACGACATGGACCCAAACAAGATTAAATTGGGAAATTGTTACTTTCTCTAATGGAACAGAAACTATTGTCTTCCCGGAATAAACAAATTCTATGGAACCTGATACTTATCAATCATTCACTTGAATCGAGATTTGAATATTTTGTAGTAGGTACTAAAGAAAAATAAGTCGGCTTATTGACCGTATAAAAAGATAAGTCGGCTTACTGACTAACAAGGAAAAAACTTTTTAGTAAATAAAGTAAGGAGCTTAGAATCATTTTTCCACTTTTTACACTTTTGAACGATGCGTTTAATGTATCGTTTTTGGACAAACATATTTCAGGTCAACGTGTTTCGTGTTTAGTTAGTGCTTCCCCCCAAACTAATTTATTATCCACCTCAATTTATCTAGGTAATTTAAACCCTATTGTCCTAAAAATCCGTATCATCCGAATAGAGTTCACGAATATCCGGATACCTATTACAAACAGTCTTACTGTATGCCGTTGTTACAATTACATTATTATCTCTGCAGTTCATGTTAGAGCTGCTAGCAATAGCAATTTCACAATAATGATTATTCAATACGTTCAAAGTCAATACCTATGTTATTTTCTAGATTGCATATTTGTGTGGAAACGCGGCCTGTTTTTTGCGGTTTACATTTTGGTGTAAATCAGGGCCCAGATAAGACCTCGCCTACAACCTACCCCAATATGCTTGGGAAGGAACTCCTCTCGTAGCAGTTGTGTCAATGAGTGTTGAAGACACAGAACTCAAGTCAACTGGGTACCTATTTCAATCGCCTATTATGGAAACAGTAGTTTCTCTCAATCAGCATACCTACGCATAAGGACCGCCTAAATAGGTATAAGAACTAAATTATGTTACATTCTTACTTCCCACTTCCTTCACTCATTAATAAACGCATTCTCATCATAAATGCATACAGATAAATGCTCACCGGAAAGTCCACCAGATGTTGAAACACATCGTGTTCAGCCAAAAGAACGCCGACAGGAACAGGAAGTGCATACACACCGCTGCACCACGGCACATGGAACAAACGAGCCACGTCAGCTAACAATGGAAACACACACACAACAACCACATCACTAGCACTAAACAGCGAGGCTCACCGAGAGCGCGACACAGCGCGGGCGGCACTCGGTCTCCGGCCAACTGCGTGGCGGCCAGCAGCACGTCGCCCAGCATCAGCGCTGCCACGTAGTGCGTCTGGCATCTCCAGTGCAGCGCGTGGTGCGCCGCCGGCAGCGCGAAGCCCGCCGCCAACGTGGCCGCCAGGAACGCTGCGCCCACCGCCAGCCCCGCGCCGTACAGCGCGTGCCGCGTAGCTTGCGTTGCCGGCCGTAGCGACCGTGCCGCCGCCTCGCACGCCAGCACTCGCGCACCCGCCTCGCCCAGGACCGCCTCCGCGCACCACGCGCCTGCCTCCAACCGCTCGCCGCCGCCCCCAGCTGCACGTAGGTCCAGCGCTCCACGCGCCGCCAGCCGCGCGCCCCGCAGCGCACCCGCCACCGCGTAGCGCGAACCCTCCGCGCACGCCGGCCATCCAAATCCCACCGCGCTACCGTTGGCGAGCACGCGCAGCTCAGCCAGTGCCTCCAGTGCGCGCTCCGCATCCACCACGCAGCGCGTGCCGTCGAAAGCGCGTCCTTCTGCGCAGCACTTGGCCGGCTCCCACGGAGCGTCCTCAGCACACACGAGCGCCGCCGTCACGTCGGCGCAGTACCGATCAGGCGGCAGCGGCATCGATGCCCCGCGAAGCAGCATAGACCCGTTATTGGCGAGCAGAGCGTACGGAGCCGCATGTTCTGGCAGCACACGCAGCGGCTCACACGCAGGCAGCTTGCCCTGTACGATACGCCAGTGGGGCGGCAGGAAGCCCGGCTCGAGGAAACCACCGCGCGCCGGCGCGTATATTCGAGGGGTCCACGTGACGGGTCCGGTAACCGGGCCGCATGCCGTGGCGACGGTTGCTGACGACAGCACGGCAACCCGCAGAGCATCGGCGGTGAGTGCCTGGCCGAGGGGGCAGCAGCGCGGCACGGACAGCGGCGCAGGCTTTACGCCGCCCGCCGCCGCCCAGAGCAGGCTCCATGCTGCCAGGAAACTGACAATGGACGACATATCGTAGTGGGTTCACCGATCGCACCGACGACGAGACGGCCGCTGGGTATGCATCGCAGCACCGCACACACGTACACTCACTTATTAGTATTATTTTATTTATTCAAAATAAACGAACGAACTGCTCGAATTTTGTTTACTAGTGATTGTTTTTTCAAATACTTGCAAAATCCATCGTGATATTCTGTCGACTATGACGAGATCACGAGCACGAGTACGATAATAAACACGTGTTAAGAGGTCCAAACCGAAGCGGACGCAACCTTCCGCCTCGAGAGGTGGCGCGAAACTGTCGGCCGCGGCCAGCCAGCTGACTGGCCTCCGCCGGCGGCGTCGCAGGGCGTTCGCCCCCCACGTCTACATGCCGCCGGCGTGCATGCACACTACACACAGACGGACAGAGCGCTGCCGCCCGTGCCGTGCAGCCCGCCGTCTTGCGTGCATTGCAGACATCTTTACGTTGAATCCTCAAAAATCCGGAGCACCGGCAGAGAAAAAATTAATAAAAACCAAAACTGCAGTTAATCCTAATATTTTTAAGGTCGCAAACAATGCACCTGTTGTGCTGACCTTCTAAAAGACTAACAATTTGAAAAAAAAAACATTTCGTTATTAAAAAGACCAATAAAACAGCTCCTCGCTCAGAATAATTATAATACAGCTTCTTTGAGGCTGACTACGACGAAATAATCTAATACAGAAAACTTTGGATTTCACCTCTTAAATACCCATGTAAGATAATATTCAGTTTTATTGAATTGGTTACATCGCATGTTCATAAATATAAAAATATTTATTACTAAACGGACATTACTCCCTCGGATTTCTCAAGTGCATTTGATACAGTAGAATATTTATTTTTATATCATTACTTTAACACCTGCATATCATGTACTTTTGCGACCACAGATCACAGGAACGTAAGTTTACACCTCATCAGGAGCGTCATCAATCAAGTATCACTCATACTCATTATGTGGCTGGCGATGGCATCAGGAGTTCCTTAGGGCTAGCATTTGTGCCCGGTCCTGTTTACGCATAATGAATAAAAAGGGCATAATGTAGGATTCGACAGGAGGTTATCAAGGGATCTTAAAGGGGGAAAGAGTAAGAAAGACAAAGCGAAAGGTAAGGTATTTAGAAGATTTTTATATTTATGTTTGTTAGTTTCGGTGTAGCAAAATAAAGATTGATCCTGTAACGCACATCACTAACTGTTATATTAAAATACTACAATACACATCACTACCTAATTTAAACATATTCATAATAACTATATCGATTATTAGACATTCAAACTTTCGAGTCATTTATCGATATCTGATGGAGATCCGAGAGACGTCAATGAGACGTCACGGGAAAATATCAGTCAGTCGAGCATCCATCGTTAAGCGAGCAACCACGTAAGTAATTGATTTTGATTATTGTGAATTTGTGATATCTAGCCGTAATAAACTATTTGTAAAAGTGTTTCCTGTTTGATTTTTGCCCTTTTCCCTTCTGAGTGTCACAATCCAAATGAAATACAGTATTTTATTACTTTTTATTTTTATTTCTTCAACAGTATGTACAACACACAAACAACAGTATGCAGACCTGAAATACAATACAATGATATATAGTATGGTTGGCAACCCTAGGATCTTGTTGTATCAACCTGAAATCTTAAAAACAAACCACAACATTAAGACTGTACAGTCGATCCATTACTTTATAGATATATACTATATCTAACTCTAAGTTGCTGCAAAACAAATTAAACTATAAAATATGTACAATTGGAATATCCAATACCAATAGTTTTGTTTTGCGTCTAGAATTAGAGATCCAACAAAGCTGTCTAAAAGTAACAAGTAGCGCCATCTAACGGGCTGTTGTGGAAATACGTATGAGCGCGGCGCCACGACTTTATGGGTACGCGTCGCTCCGCCGAACTATACTATCAGGATGATTGTCCCGCCATCTGTCGGTCGTAATCTGAGCGATCGCCGGCTCTGTTGTCACCTCGTCACTTTTGTTCAGTCCTGTTGTCATACCGTATTGTACCCATAGAAGTAATAAGTACTACGTACCAAGCACCATAGTATTAGCTCATTTTAATGTTCTGTACCAAAATTGGCGAAATGGAACACTTATAGAATCACCTCGATGTCTATCCATTCGTCTGTCTAGTCTGTGAGACCGCCATTTTTTAGAGACGGAGATTTTGGAAGTTTTCAAGAGCCTCAATATTGCTGTTCTTAAATAAAACTTGCCAAGTATGGTCTTGGATAAGAACTTGCTGTAATTTCTACATTTCAAGACGATTTTTTTTCAGATACTTATTTATAATTAATGCTATAGAAATACCTATTCTATTAAATTAATACTAAACTATGTGTGCGTGCGACTCCTTCCAAACAAGCGCGAACAAAATTTAAAAAATAAATAAAAGCTTTGCGTTTTTTTTTTACTAAAACCTAATTTGGAACCTCAAATTCGAACGCAGGGCACTTTGGGCCTCCGACGGCCTACTACAGCACTCCGTTACGCTGACTCTGATAAACACTTGGTTCCGATCATATTCTGAAGAAGGACCAGGGTCTGGGCGGAGGGCGCGGTATATAAGCGCGAAATTAAATACAATGGATGGTGTTATCATTTATTGCGTGTGTATGGCGGCCGGAGCGCCTAGGGCGGGTGACGCTCGGTGGCGGCCGCGTCGGCCGTGGCCTCGTACCGCGGCGGGTTCGCCCAGGGATCGTAGCCGAGCACCGACAGCATCGGCGCCAGCTCCGCCATGTCGGCGCGCACGTCGGCCGGGATCTGCCCCACCCACTTGTCCAGCGCGTCCAGGTTCACGGGCCGCACCACCTGATCCGACGACCGCTCCACGCTGCGACACACAGCGTACGACTCAACGTTAATTAATATCGGTCAATAGACCCTAACCAAATCTAGACAGGTTATGGTATGTCTACACCAGTGCGCTTTCATGTTCATCTTGCGCTTTCAACTTTCAATTCCTCTTGCGTCAAGCGCATGCAATATTGATTGCCATAAGACGCATGCAGCTTATCGTCTACACCGGTGCGCCTCGGTCAGTCGTCAGTCGACATACATACAAATAGACGGATTAGCGGTGCACTCGAGGCATGTGCTTTTATCGAACTAGTATTAAGGCAAGCGTTATTGCATGCGCTATGGCGCTTCACGCATGCTTCAGATGAACATGAAAGTGCACTGGTGTAGACATAGCTTTAGGGGTGCAGTTTATTCTTCTTGCCAGAAAGTCTGTGCATAACTACAACTACTAACATAACAAGTAAGTGCTGACTAAACTAACTTGTATTGTTGCACAATTACACTTAAGCTGACTGTACCTAGTACCTATCCTGTATTTTGATCTTTCGCTGTATTTAGTTATCATATTTGTGCGCACCGGCACTAAATTCATTATTATTTAGATATGATCCTGGGCTGCTAAAATGATTTCCTCCTAGCATTCATTCAAGTGAAGAAATATCATCGGATCGGAAGAATAACAGTAGGAGCGCTAATGCACACAGCGGGATCTGAATTTTGTTTAATTAGTTTACACGTCATAGCTGGTAGCATCCTGTTCTGTCGACGCAGACTGTTTACTAATTAGCTTTAATAAGTGAGGGTTACTTTGAGAGCGCGACGCCGTTGGGCTGATTGATGTAGCGCTCGTGGTGCAGCACGGCGTCGTGCCACGGCAGCTGCAGGAAGGAGAGCACGCGGCGCAGCGTGGCCTG
The DNA here is from genome assembly GCA_905220435.1 of Amphipyra tragopoginis. Classification (NCBI taxonomy): domain Eukaryota; kingdom Metazoa; phylum Arthropoda; class Insecta; order Lepidoptera; family Noctuidae; genus Amphipyra; species Amphipyra tragopoginis. The sequence goes on from HG992004.1 coordinate 28,186,594, forward strand.
CGGCCGAAGCACCAGCGCCTCGTAGCGCACCACGAGGCACTTGTCGGCGCCCATCGTCTTGCACTGCTGGTACATGAGCTCTACCGCGTGGTTCCACTTGGTCAGGCACTGCCGGTAGCTCGACAGGTCGAAGCCTGTTATCGTCACCTGCACGACACACAACATATCTCACTGATCGGATCATCATAAGCCCGACCTTTTCATACTGTATTGCGGTCAGGATCTAGACAAATTATAATATGTCTAAAACCATTAAGTATTATGTGTATCTGTGGTATTATAGTCGCTTCCTGACTGACTTCTTCAAAAAAGGAGGAGGTTCTCAACTCGTCAGTATGATTATATATTTTTTTATGGATAACTCCGACGAGTATGCACCGATTTGGATGGATTTTTTGGTTTGAAAGGGTTTTCTCCCGAGATGGTCCCATTTAAATTTGATTTGAAAGACCTTAAGAAATAGGCAATGAAACTCCTTAATGACGAACAGTACACATTATGTGATTGGGTTACGAGCAGCGTCTTTAGTAGGCCTAAAATCATGTTTTAATTAAGGCCACTAAAAAGAAAAAAAATTGTAACAAGAAATAAAACCGACTTAAAAAAAACGAATAAAATAATTACCATAGTACAAAATTTACACGTTCAGAAGTCGGCGCTAATCGACGCTGAACCAAATTGAAGTCACTGTGAAACTGTTAATTTTGTAATATGGTAATTATTTTATTCATCTTTTTATTGAGATGGAATTTAGAAGAGATCTAACGTGTGATCTGCAATGCGCGGCAGGACGAACATAGGGAAACGCTCTCGCAAGTAAGAAGGATGTACAGGATTATGAAACATGTTGACAAGGAGACATATAGTCCGAGTTCTACGAAAGCAGGTAGAGAGCCACTCGAGTTCCTAGCGAAAGTGATAAACATAATCATACTTACGGAGACCAAAAACAAAACGAATACACAAGTTTTGCAAACGTTCAAACTTGTTTAAAAGCTCCTCTATGGCATCCAGGTAGCTGGCGTCGACCTAGTCTATACTTAATCAGCTAAATAAGTTTTTGGGTGGGAGAAGTATTAGTACTTGTACTATTTATTCTGTGGTATTAGTTGTCAAAGGGTTTTAAACTTTGGAGGAATTTTAGCGAATGAAGGAGAAGTGTACCTTTCAGCTAACCTGGATGACATGAGCACGCCACGAAAGATTTGTGTATATAACGACACCTAGATCGTTTGCAGTTTCGGCATATTCTATACGAACACCACATAGACAACGGTGACAAGCATATATCAATCAAATTGCGTACAAACCTACTGCCCACTAGTACTTTAGTCATTATACCCTTGGGAGCAAATAAATCGAGCCACTCCTTTTTTCACGTGTCCTGGTTATTAGTTTTCATGAACTATATAATTCTAAGTTGACAAAAAACCACCATCATTGTAAAGGATATCAAATAACCTTCTAGACTATATATTTTTAAAATTGATCTGTTCCATAACACCAAAAATAGTAACAATTACTTACACGTGAAAAATAATAACATCAATTCTCTTTATTTCATTTAAAATTAGTGCCGTCTGCTGTACTCAAATCTTTACAGTCAATTCACCTTTCAAATTCAGTTTATAATCCATTGAAGTTGCTCTTTCAAACATATCCACACGATACAAAAACCGGTCAACAGCATGTTGGGCTTGCACAATTAGGGTTCCGTACCAATACTACAGTCAGCAGACCAAATCAAACTTATCAATAAGCTCAAGAGGGGTCGGCGCCCGGTGGAGCGCGCTATAAACAGTGTGTTTGGTGTTGCACTATCGTTAATTTAACATGCTGCACACTTAATTTTATCGACAAATATACCCCCTTTTGTACTACTAGCACCCTCCTCTCCGAATGGCAGCCATTTTGATTTTTGACCTATCCCGTAATGACGATACTCATTATAAATGTTATATCTTTGGATCTAGGAGTAGTATATTAGACTTTATTTTGATTTCATTTGCAAGCCAACGATTCCTCACAGGTATTTCATGCCAAAAATGATGTTAGTTATTGACTAAACTCATACAAAATGTAAAAAACTAACCGTGACGTCAACATCTGACCACCACTGCCCGTTGGAGGGAGGTAGGGATGTTACGGAGCTTCGACTCCGACTCCGATAAGTCGGAACTTCTGATTGATATTACACCTCCGGTTCCGACTTCGGCTCCGATACTTTTAAATCGGAGGTTTGAATAGGAGGTCGAAGCATTTTTTTTTTATCGTCTACGCCTATTTTATGTAGGTTTATTATTTTTAATTGAAATTAAAGAGGTGACTTAATTATGTATTTACTATTTTATTTTATTAGGCCTGTCCTTAACACATCTCTCTTCTGCTAACACCTCTGAATCCGCCTCCGACTCCGATTCCGGTTCCGAATCCGACAAACCAAATTTAAAAACTTCGACTCCGACTTCGGTTCCGATAAAACCACCTCCGTAACATCCCTGGAGGGAGGAGACCGGCTCGCTCGGTGCGCCCGGCGGATTGCTTCTTGGACCGTACGACGGAACACTCGTCTAGAGTATTCTGTGTAGATTAGCTGAAGAAGTCTGACCTTTTATATCCGATAGCTTGTCCTTATTTTATGATCTTGTAATAATTGTGTAATTATATTGTGATCTAGTTCATGTTAAACACTAACCAAAATACAAGTACTCTCAGTGGTGGAGAGTCTACATATGTTGGTTTTATTTACTACATTTACCTTGCTCACAATCCTGACATACCAATATTAGCGATAACTGTAGTGATAGAATCACTCCTTAACGATTATTTTGTAGTGTCGCTTACAAAATGAACTCTTGTATAGTTCTTCATTATCTACTGCCAAAACGAGGTGATTTAAAATTACGGGACAAGTCAAAAATCAAAATGGCAGCCATTTGATGAGGAGGGGGTTAGTGTTACAAAAGGGGGTATATTTTTCGATAAAATTAAGTGTAAATTGAAATTAAATTTCAAATGATAAGTAGGTACCTAACAGGATTTATTAAATAAGTCAAAAAAAATTAATACTTATCGCTCACTATCAATATACGTGCGCATCAGCAAGACCTAATATTATGCCTTTCAAATTCCTACATTGAATACATATTGAGAAAACCCTCTGTGGACTGTCACCTGACTGTGATCTGTCTGAGGACTAAAGTGATCTTATAAAGGGACCCTGTTGTCCTTTTAAGATACGGAATCCTAAAAAATCAGGGGCCGCGCTGTACCACTACAACTATTTTGAAATATAGTCATCATTGACTGATGAAATGTGCGCGTCAAGCAGACCCAACATTATGAAAATATCGTCGTTTTATAACGGACGCAAAAGTTTTTTTTTTTTGGAAGTACGGGACACTAAAATTCACCTATATTGCAGTAGACTTTCTTCAAAATTGTTTGAGAAGAAATTATAAATAATAACTTCTTTTTTATGTGGATAAATCCTCTTGGATATGACCTTGGGAAAGACAAAGGGTTACGTCGAAATCTGAACGACTAAAACCAGCACAATGTTCCTCCGAGGACCTATGGCCGGGCTCGTGGGATTCGTTATAGTGCAAATCTCCCAACATCGCGAGTCGCTACAGAGTGCCCAAACAATACATGTCTAATTAAGTAGGTGTATTATTCATACAATCGTTCCCTATTTCACCGAATGACAAAATAAGACGCACTGTAGAGCTAACACCGGCAGCGAATCACCAATGTGAATGAACTTGAACTATTAGCACCTAGGTATACCGGGTGCCCCAAAACACATCATCATGGAGGGAAATTATAAATAGTAAATTTTACTTAATGCACACTTCATTATACATATGAACATATCTGAAAAAAATAAGAAATATTGCATTCATAGATTTTTGCCTGGTTGGAACCGCGAAAAGTACCATAATATGGTACGTATTTAATAGCACCTGTTGATAGAATGTCAATAAGGTCAATAATAAGGATCAAATATCTCCAACAAAATTGAATGTGTGTTCAATTGAAATAACAAGTCACAACAAATAAATGTCATTAAATTGAAATGTGCCTAAGTTAATGTTAAATTCCATGGTCTTTCATCAATTTAAGACACAGTCTTCATTGAAGAGTTTTGATCCTAATTATTTACCCTATCGATTGGTGAAATAAAAATACAGACTGCTATTTTTTCGCATTTGCGTTGGTTCGAAAGCAGGTCAGGCGAGACACTGTCAGAAATTCTTATTAAAAAAAAATGAAGTCTACTATAAGACTAAGTATAATTGTAATTTTTAATATTAAAAAAAATAGTTTCCCTTCATTAGCACGTGTTTTGGAACACCCGTTATAGTTGGTGCTAACAGCGCTAATACCTAGTGGTGACATTAGTGACGTGCGGCGAGCAGCCGGTGAACGAACCGCCATGCTATGGTAAGCAAGTACCTAAATCAATGTGGGAGAATTTATCAATTAAATTGAACATACGCAATATGAGTGGCGATACAAATCCTTTGTTACGCCAACTTGTTAATTTAATTAAGCGTATAGTTAAGCGACTTCGTCCCTCAAATGCCTCTCTCTAGGTGCAATACTATGAAACAGGCGTAGCCAAGATTGTACTTCGGGAGAGGTTCCACATAAGTAAGTTCGAGGGAAGGGGGCCAACCAAATTCGTCAGTGTACTGCAAACGTAGGAGGTGTGATAGTGCATGAGCATAGCTAGGGTGTTGGACGAGAGGGTATGGTACTGCAATGCCATAATTATTTAACGTGTACGAAATGTAGTATAGACAAGTATTGCTGTTACCAACTGGTTGATACTTGTTTATCATCGTTAGGTACCTAACAATAATAATAGTTAGTAATTAAAAAATCTAAACGATAAAACAAGTAATTACTATTTTTGATGATTATAGAATTTAATAGCAAATAATATTTGATAAAAGCACGTTGGTCTCCTTTATTTACTGTTTTCTTGACCGCAAGTAGGCATGCAATTCGAGTATTCGCCTCATTTTACTATCCGAATAGTTAAAGACAAGTTATTCGAGGTATTCCAGTTTTTTTTATAATGGTTTTTCATGTATTATTCGAACGCAAGAACGCTTTAAGACACGCACGTACGCTTATTCGATCACTTGGCGGGAGATACAACTAGGGGGATGCTAACTATACAAAATCGTTATTTTAACAGACTGCAACCTACTCCGCCCAGATCGGTTAGGTAAAGTTACCCGACGAGCACCAGATCAGAGTTGGGTGAAGTTACTCCCATAATTCCCGAGTCATTTTGACCCGCCACTTCACAGAAGACCTGCTGGAAATCAGCCTAGACTAAATCGCGACGAGGGCGGAATTATGACTGAAATTATAAAAGCAGGTGGAAATCCTGTGTTGAAGAAGCTTCGGGAGGTTTTAATTCTGTCCTCTTTACTGGGTGAGCTCCAGAGGCGTGGGGCAGAAGCGTTGTCGTTCTCTTCTTCGAGAAGGGCGACAAGACCTTATTGAAGAATTATCGACAAATTTCGTTTCAGAGTCATGTCTAAAAACTGTTTTTGAGAGTCGTTATAAATCGTCTCGCCCGAAGATTCGACGAATTTCAACCACCGGAGCAGGTCGAGTTTGGAGGAGGATATGGCACCAATACCACATTCACACAGTGCGGTAGGTTATTCAGAATCCCAAAGAGTATAGTCCGCCCCTGTTCTTAGCGTTTGTGGATTATGAGAAAAGGCTTTTGACTCCATCGAGACCTGGTCTGTTCTGGAGTCCCTGCAACGATGCCAAGTCGACTGGCGATATACCTATCCAAGTGCTGAGATATCGAGGGATGAGACAAGGAAACGTTATTTCCCCGGAATTGTTCACCAACGCGTTGGAGGATGTGTTTAAGACACAGGACTGAAAAGGACGCGGCATAAATATAAATGGCGAGTGTATCGCACACTTGCGTTTGTTGCAGGATTTGCAACAAATTTTGGGCGGCCTAGCTGATTCTTCTCTATGCATCGGTCTCCGAATGAACTTGGCTAAAACCAAGCTAATGTTTAATGAGCGTGTTACTCCGGAACCGGTTGTTCTCAACGACTATGCTCTCGAAGTTGTTCGAGAATATGTTTACCTTGGGTAAACATTCCAGTTTGATAAAAACAACTTTGAGAGGGAGAAACTAACAGAAATACAACTGGGCTGGGCTGCATTTGGGAAGCTAAATCGGGTCTTCTCATCGCCTATACCACAGAGCCTAAAGACTAAGGTTTTCGATCAGTGCGTCCTGCCAGTTATGGCATACGGACCCGGGACGTGGACACTCACAGTATGGCTGGTCTACAAGTTTAAAGTCGCACAGTGGGCTACGAAAAGGGCTATGCCCGAAGTCTCTCCGAAGGATTAAATCTGAAACGAGGTAATCCGACAGAGAACCACAGTAGTCGACATAGCCTCCAGGATAAGCAAGCTGAAGTAGCAATGAGCCAGCCATATTAGCTGCAGAACCGATCACGTTTGGGGTAAACGTGTTCTTGACTAGAGACTGCAAATCGGCAAACGTAGTGACGCCCTCAGGCTAGGTTGTGTGACGATGTTCGCAAGGTAGCTGGAAGCAGCTGTGAGAGGAGCCGAGCATCGAACTCACTAACGCGCCCTTGGAGAGGCTCGTGTGCAGCAGTGGACTACTATAGGCTGATACTTTTATGAAATATAAATTTGATGAATTGATTGATGATGATTATTCTAATAATTGAGATAAATCGTATTTCTTTTAATGAAAATGAATGTTGTTCGATTCTATACCTAATCTATATTCTACATATGAATTGAAAATTATGTGAATCATAAAATAGTTAGAATAGTTTTCGGCGACATGAAGTTCGATACAAAAAGTGTCGATATGATAATAGACACCCTAATCAATGACTAGTGAATACGCAGAAGATTATTTTTAGAATAATCTAAAAAAAAAACAATAAACTCGAATACCTCGAATATATTCGAATAGTTGGGAAACAATACACGAAAAACTCGAATAGTATAATCGAACGAATATTGCATGCCCTAACCGCCACTACACTATGCCACTGCCGAAGGTGCGATGAACGCGCGATCGAATCCCGCTCCCCGGGCAAAGGTACAAGGAACACCGTGGCGTACAGTCTGACATTAACCCTTGTTCTTCCCCAGGCGGAGGGTATGAGGATTTCCCCACATAAAATAAAGGATACTTTAGCCATGCTTGATGCCACGAATAGAGTAGGTATATTATGCATACATATATTATCAGTTTTTTTTAAGCCGGGCTATAAACGATTTGCTGGTCCGATTATCTGATACTACAATCAAAAGTTGTGTGAAATAGATACAGAACAGAGTCCGAGTGAAATACTATTCGTCTTAATGAGACCGGAGCAATGTATTCATGGTCTGATTTAGAGTTTGAGTTGCACCTATGCAAACATAAGCTTGGCGCTCCCATTTGTCTTTTTTCGCCCAAAATAATGGCCGGCGCTCACTAACAATGGCACGGCAATAGAATTTTTAAGGTCAAATAATTTTAAATCTTATTTTAATACCCTTTAGGACTCATATTTACCGCATGCTAACGCATCCCGCGGTACGCGAAGAAACATCTCGCGGTATACTTAGCAAATACGACTGGTCACAACTTTTCAATAGGTACAAAACTCGAATCAATTAAACCTGAATATAATTGCGGCATATACACACATTCACAAACGTAAATGAGCACAAAAGTAATATTAAAAAAATAAACAAATCTGTGTTTTAGCTAAGCGGAGGAGTGAAGAAGCGGAATTTTGAACAAAAAAAAAATAGTGGCGTCACGTAATCGATACACTCGATAATCCGTACTCTGTACGTCGCTGTAATCCGAACTGCCGACTGCTCCTCGCTCTCTTACCGTGACTGCTCATCTTATGTTTTGACTTGAGTTACTAATGAGCCACCCCGCGTGTTTACCTTACTCTGTAGCTGTACTGAACTCGCGCGCCACGTGTTTTCCTGTCTTTATCCGAAAAAATGATGCTGCGTAATTTGAGGGACGAAGCTTTTTCTTGGTCAATAAATAGAACCCGCCAGACTAAAATAGATGACTTTATGAATAAGTAACTTACACCTAACGTATTTTGTGGTTTAAATATGTATCTTTTATGCTCAATAAATATATTCTGTCAATAGATGCTTGCATTTTTTTATAACATACTATAATCCGAACGCTCCGTGAGTCCGAACAGGGGTTGTTTTTTAGTAATTCGGATTATCAAGTCCCTACTGTATACGAGTTACTAATTTTAAGTTTGTTTGTTGCTTATACATTATTGCTTACCATGTACATATTTAATACAGTAAACCAAACTTACAGCGGTTACGCACTGCATCCGATCCGAATCCGTGAAAATACGTTCCGAAGTAGCCATAGAAGTATTTGTATGGTAGTTTACGCACTACATCCGGCATCCGTCATCCGATTTCTATCCGTCATCCGTGAGTCTCTAATTCGGAAGAAATATTGACGGACCGAAGTAGCCTTAGTAATGTTTGTATGAACGCTTTGGCACTACCTCGGATTCAAATCGGACGCCAAATGGATATGCCAAAGATGGCCCCTGAATTGTTTGAATTTGGATCAGAGATCGGATAAGTGCGTGAGCGATATCCGAATTCGGTCCGAGATTTTTACTCTAGAACGGTATTTTCACGGATTCGATGATTCGACGGATGGTTGTAATAACAAAACTCAATAATAAAAAAACATAGATATACCTATTATTCTTAAATATTTCATTATTTTGTAACAGGTCGTCGAAAACTAGTAAATTCGGCAGTTTTTGTTGTTTATCCATTTTAAACAGAACCACTGTGCGTCGCCCGGGAGTGAAAACCTCAGGAATGCATTTGGTCATTGCACGGTTCCTGTGGACTTTCACGTGGATGAAGTCGCGGGGAAAACCTAGTCAATTATATTTATTACGAATTTTATATAATTATCCAACAAAGGCTAGTTTCAGTGCCTACAAACTAATTACAAATAGAGCGGCTCTCTTATAAGATATAGTCCCTTTAAGTCGTGATAAAATAAAATGACCAAATTTCATTCCCAAGGTTTTCACTCCCGGGCGACGTGTGCTTGATTAATTTAAAGTTTTAATTAAGTTAAATTAGAGTAAGTATCAGAAGTATATTGTATACATTTTTTGTTCCACATTCTTAGAAAAACATTTTTTTTTTTGCTTCTCGATCTTGACAACTCCACTGATGGTCGAGAACTGTCGCACTGACCCTACACGAGAGCAAAATGGCAATCAACGCGGAAAACAGTGTGAGCAAAGTGAGCCCGATTCATTTTCGGTTCTCCTACGAAATCTAAGGTGCATATGTTTTAAGGGAGTTTTACGCTTTTTGTAACTGCCATTGAAACCGCCTAAGCGATATACTGACGGCTGCATATGGTGCGCACAGGTGTACTCCGCGCGCATGCGCTTCGTGCTGAGACCAGCCGTCATTTTTGTTGACCATGGTTCAGTGAGATATATGTATAAGTATTGACATACCTTTCGAGTGATGATGGAATGCACGGTGGCTCGGCCGTCGCGCACCATGAATAGGAACTTGGCGTTGGGGAACAGCTCCAACACGTAGGTGCCCATCTTGAGCACAAGCGGGTCTTTGTTGCAGAGGCGCGGCGCCGTGTCGCCGTGCCGCACGATCACCTCCAGGCAGAAGGCGGCGATGGCGTTGTCTAGCACCGCCTTGGACACGCCCGCCTGCTCTAGCCGCACGCTCTCCTTCTGCGAGCGCATCCAGTGCTGGCGCATCTGCAGAATGCGCGGCACGACGCGCGTCTCCTGCCCGCAGCGTACGTCCGGGTGCGCGTCCAGCATAGCACGCATGAGCGTGGTGCCGGAGCGCGGCACGCCACCGATGAAGATGAGCGGCAGCTCGCGGCCCTCCACTGGCGCGTCCAGCTCGCGGCGCCGCTGAGCGCCCGCCGGCCGCGCGCCGCCTCGCCACAGCCACACTAGCAGCGCGCCTGCCAGCAACGCGGCCGCCACGCGCCACCGCGCGCCGCGCCCCATCACTACCCGCCTCCTAAGCCTGCACATCACATACACACATACACACACCAGCAGCGCGGCAGCCAGTAGCGCCGCTGCCACTGCCACGAAACACCGCGCGGCGCTCACCGTCACTACCCGCCTCCTAAGCCTGCACATCACATACATACACACATACACACACCAGCAGCGCTGCAGCCAGTGGCTTCACCGCCACTGCCACGAACCACCGCGCGGCGCTCCCCGTGACTACCCGCCTCCTAAGCCTGCACATCACATACATACACACATACATACAAGCAGCGCGACCGCCAACAGCATCGCCGCCACACGCCACTGCGCGGCGCGCCCCTTCTCTACCCGCCTCCTAAGCCTGCACATCACATACATACACACACACACACACAAACCAGCAGCGCGGCCGCCAGCAACACCGCAGCCACACGCCACCGCGCGCCACGGCCCATCACTAACCGCAGCGCCGCCGCTGCTGGTAATCAATCAGTCCATCAACCATTTATTTTGTAAAATATAGGTAGGCAGAGAACCAAATGAAAACAACAAATTTCAAAAACAACATTACCATATTGTTTTTGTAATTTAGTTTTTTGTAATGTTGTGTTCTCAGAAATGTTCTTGTATACAATTTTAGTCAGAAAGGGATACTAATCAGAAAGGATATTAAAGTATCCATAATACTAAGTAACTTCTGTTCTACAACTTACCCCAAAAGTAGTTTTTGAGCTCTTCAAAGATTTCATATAAATATTTATGCTAAAACTGTCCAGCAACAGCTATCATCAGCTGTTTACATTTTAGTTCATATTTGGTCATGAATTAATATTTCTGTTTTCTAAAGTCATAACTAAATCAGGGTCATTGATATTTTAAAAAACATTATTGTGGATAGTAAACAAATTTTGGAGTCCTGCTGCAAAACAGTCATTGTTGATTCTTTAAGAGGCCTGCGGACTAGTACCTCCTTTCTGACTAAGCTTGTACAGTATCCATGCGTGGTTGATCCATTCTTTATTCAATAAACAAAATAAGATGTTATGAGCTGCTACGTTTGCTATGTTTTGCAAAAATATAATCAACATGCTTACTAATTATCATGGTTTCAGATGAAATGGAGGGCTATGGAGGCATATTTTTCATTGTCACAAATATAGAATTTATGCAATAAGGTTGAAATGTCTCATAATGACAGTCACATACTTTACGTGGAGAAGCCACCTTATGACTACAAATGACAGATAATTACTGTAATTTTATGCACTAACATCATATTTATGGATAGTTAATATAAAAACAAGTATCCTCTGAGCACTAGGGTCAAGATGAAAGTAAGTAGTGTGCCTCAATGGCCTCAAGTAATGAACTATAAATTGCAATGTTGACTTACGATTGTTTTTAGCAGTTCCTGTTATGATTTTTAACAGATCCTGGAACAATTTATAGGTAACTTCGTTTTTGAGCATATAACCAAGATCACTTGTGTGGCACATAGTTCACTACATTGTGCTCAGCTGTACTTGTGAACGATAAATGCACGGGTTGGAACAACATGCTTTGTGAGTAAAAAACTACTATGACAATGCCAACCATAAAATACTGTACAATCGTAAAATGCCCTTATCAAAACGTGTTTATTGCATGTACTGGCACGAAATATTATGATGAGATATTTACTACTTACTACAAACTGGTAGCAAGATCCAATTGATAAAAAGTGAAAAACTGCAAATAGGGCAATGTGGGAAAATAAGAATATTACGACTTGTATCGTCCGGGGCGCAACCCCCCTGGAAGTAGACAGTACTTTATAAATTTTGTGTTCTAAGTGTATACAAAAAAAGGTGAGAAACGGTATGTTTATACTTACCTGCGTTGTAACTAACAAAGTGGAAGTGCCATATTTACACTCACCTACATCAATATATGATTAAAAACAGGATAATTAACTTCTTTCGTGCCAACACATCTGTTTGCACAAAATATAAATAATTTCTAACTGACGATAGATAGGCAAGCACTACCGCTACAGCGATATGTAATGTAGTAACGTTGTCAACCGTCTAATTTGTTGTACAAATACGAGATCACTAACTAACGTTATTTTTTAAGTACAGTTATGAAACTAATGTCATCAATAACTAATTTTGACTAGTAGGGTAATAATTTGTTATTTTCATTTCCTAATCGTGAATGAAGATTTCTGAGTTCAGATTTCTGAACTTCTGTGTGACGTTTTATGTCAAATTCATACATACAACGTGACATACCTATACTTTTATCAATGACGCTGTTTTTTTATTAACTTGGAATGTAGCTTTTTCAGCTCATTTTTAAGATTTTAAAGTCTAAATGGCCAAAGATTGCTCAAAGTTGAGATTAGTTTCTTCGAGCAGTTTTTTTAAAAGAGAAAAAAATTAAAATGTTAAAGATTTATACTTGCTGGCAACTGGGGGCTTACTATGACATCTGAAAACGTTCAAATGCCAGCCAGTCAACTTCCGTTCAAAAGCAAGCCTGCTTCTGAATCGCTAAAAATCGTACCATGACAGTACTACGTGGACGACTATTGAACCAAGTTTAACGGTAACGGCGCGCAAGATAACTCTGCGCGCAACTGAGGGCGTGCTAAACGTTGCCATGATCGCAAAAGTTCAAATTACCGCTTTTTAAGCTTAACTTTTTTATCGCTAAACATATTTTTCCCGTTAAACATTCCTTTAATCAGGTAGTTCTACTATCAAAATTAATAAAATGGCACATACTTTGGTGGACCATGATTAGTTCCGATTTCGGCCGCGCGCAGACTTATCTTGCGCGCACTCTAATGCTTGTTCATGGTACAAAAAGATTATAAAAAAAAGGTGAACGGATTTCGTAAACGTCAACGTAGCAGGACTGCCCTAACGATGTCATAGTACAAAAAAGCAGGGCAGTTCAACTTCCAGGCAACTTCTGTCTTACTTTAAGAGGTCATAGTAAGCCCCCAGAATTTGACTTTCAACGTTATGAGTGTCGTCATTCTGCTATTTCATAAATAAATTAGTGAGACTATAATTAAAATATTTTTAAGCAATGAGGGTTTTCTGAAATGACGCCCACTAGGCGGCAGCACTAAGATGTCAGGTCTGAAAATTGTCAGAGCGCCTATGTTTTGTGTCTGATTTTTTTGTAATTTTTAATATAATTAAATAAGCACAATAAATATTCTCTCAAAATCGAAATGGCACAATGTTGTATAGTTCCTATGTACTCAAAAAAAAACGGGAGGTCATAAGTTTCCTAAGGATAAAATACGTTTAAAACAATGGCTTGTAGTCATTCGTAGAGATCAGTTTACGCCTACAAATAAATAATAGTCTTATAAATGCAAAAATCACGTCAGTAAAGACGATTACGAGCTGCCGAAAGACTCAGTGTTAGAGAAACGTAAGTATTTTATAGGGTTCTATGATTAAAAAGTGCAAGTACATAGCACTAAACTTTTTGTAGTATTTTTTGTTACATTTAATTTGGTATATTTAATTGTAAAGTATGTAAATGGAGCCTAATGCCTTCATTTAATTTACAGAACTTCTTAATAAAACCATATTTATTCGATGTTTCAGCCAGACAGCGCGCATTAATGGGATGGGAGACCTCTTGCTAATGTGGCGTCAACTAGTGGCGTAAATTTTCGTAAAAACCCTCATTTCGATAGCGCCAGTTAGCTTTGACTTGGATACTTTAAATAATAACAGGCATAAGTACAGTCTGTTGCATTCATAGAAGTAATAAGTACGTTGCATTAAGCTACCCCTATTAGTATCACTTACTTGTAAAAATACCCATCAAGCAACTCCTAAAAAAGAAAAGCTGCTATGTAAACTAGCGACATTTAGGCGAAAACAGCAGCGTCTTCGCTTATTTCATAGATAAGGTTCTAATATACATAATATATTACTGTATTACTGTAGAGGTCTTAGAGGTACACCACAGCACAGAGTACTTTATTATCTGAGAACTTTAGTTATTTTTTTTTTTTTTTTTTTTCTATTGGACTGCTGTAGGTCGTCCTAGGGGACGGTTTCTACGTAACCGGGCAGTTATTGACGAGACCTGAAGGGTCTCCAGCCAATGGGGGGGAAGTAAAATACTTAACCTAAGCTAACTACTTGTACTACACTAACATCATGACTACCTGCAACAACAGCACTAAGGGCGACCCCTAGTGGGACTCGGACCTCGGCTTAGGGCGTTGCTGGCGTGGACATAGGGGGGGGAGACAGCTTGATGAGGGCTGAATTATCGGTGTGACTGCGGAGTCTGAAGAGACGACCGGCTCTACGACGGGAGAGCTCGGTGGATCGTGACCGGCGGCGGTGGGACGTCGCGACGGGCCTCGTCGGCGAGGACGGTATGCCGGGCGGCGGCGTTTATTGTGTAGTGTGCTGGTCGATTTACTCGCCTCCTGGAGGAGGGTTATTTCGTCGTCGGGTTCTAAAAGTGTGTGCCTGGGACGGCGAACTTTACTTATGAGAGAGGGACTGTAGTCGGCCGCTGCGGCGACTAGGGGGTTCGGATGGCGGGGGGCATTGTCGAAGTAACGCTTGGAAATGCGTTTGAGGTATTGCCTGATGGTTGGCATTTTTAGATCGAGATGGAGTTGGACGTTACGCATGAACCACGGGGCAGCCGCGGCTCTGCGCAACACTCGATTCTGGAGGGTTTGGAAGGAATTGAAGCGACAAGGCTTAACGTGTGCGAACACGACGCTAGCGTAAGTCAAGATGGGGCGGATGCACGTCACGTAGATTCTCAGCTTATTTCTAAGTGACAATTTACTGCGCGCTCTAAGGATGGGGTGGAGGCGACCGACAGCGAAAGCGGCGCGAGCGCGCACCGCTTTGATATGGTCTCGGAAACTCAGATGGTGGTCGAGGATAACCCCCAGGTATTTGGCTTTCATCTCCCAAGGGATCTGTTTGCCGAACATGAGGACAGGACGGATGTGGGTGTGGGAATCACCGTGTCTCTCGAAAAGAACGGCTGCGCTCTTTTCGGGATTCACCTCTATTCTCCATTTCCGGAACCAGACCCCGAGGGTGTTGGCTGCGGTTTGAAGGGTTCGAGAGATGCTATCGAGACTCCTACCGGAATAGTAGATAGCCGTGTCGTCGGCGAAGAGAGCCAACTTGGCCAAGCCACGTTTGGGAATGTCGCTGGTGTACAGCGTGAACAGAAGGGGCGATAGCACGGAGCCCTGAGGGACGCCGGCGCGAATGGGGTGAGGGGACGAGAGGGTGCCTTCTAGGCGATAGCGGAAGGAGCGATCCGACAGAAAGTCTCGAATGATGAGCACGAGACGGTCCGGCACGTTGAATTGGTACAGTTTGTATAATAAACCGTTGTGCCAGACCTTGTCGAAGGCTTTCGCTACGTCGAAGAAGAGCATGCCCGTTTTGTACGAGCGCATAAAACGGGAGCTAATGTGTTCGACTATGCGGTGCAATTGTCGAATGCAACAGTGCTGGGTTCGAAAACCGAACTGTTCGTCGGGGATGAGTTTACGGGAGTCAGCGAAATCTTTTAAACGGATATAAATGAGACGCTCATAGATTTTCCCAAATACATTGAGAAGGCTGATGGGGCGGTAACTAGTGGGCTCACTCTTGGGTTTGCCGGGTTTGGGGATACCGATAACGGTGGCTTGTTTCCAAGCTTGCGGAAAGATGTTATTACTCAGAGCGCCATTGAAGATGGCGGTCATGAGAACTATGAGCGGGGCGGAAAAGTGTTTGATCACCTTATTGGTGATACCGTCAGAGCCGGGGGCTTTCCTAGGTTTGAGATTCCTCACTATCGTGTGGACCTCGTCTACGGTGATGGGGGGTAAGGGATCGTCGGGGTCTTCATCGGGAGGGAGGGAGGCCCTACGTTCGACCTCGCGATCCACCTTGGAAAGATGGACCGGGTCTGCGGGTTGGGTGCTGGGAGTACATTGGGCTTCTAGACTGTCGGCTAGACATTCGGACTTTTCGTCATCTTCAAAGGCCGGCCTTTGGTTCGGACGATTGAGAGGGGGAGTTGAAGCTACACAATCGGATTTTAGATTTCGTTGTAATTGCCAGAAGGCCAGATGGGATGGCTCTAAGTCGCTCAACATCTTGTCCCAGCGGGCTTCCCGAACCTCCCGTACACGTTTCTTTACAGCACGCTGTAGAGAACGCATATGGGCGCGGTTAGCTTCGCAGGGAAAAGTGTCATAGGCACGGATGGATGCGTTCTTCTCCGTCAGCAGTTCACGCACATCGTCCGGCAGCTTCCAGCGGTGTTCGTCCACCGCTGGAACCTGCCGTGAACACTCGTTCACCACGGACTGTACGTGACTGGTAAGGGAGTCGATCGCGCCCAGCGTGTCGGCAATCGTAACGATATCGTCGGGGATGGAATCTAAGTGAACGGACGAGGAAGACTTGAGGCGCTCCTCTAGTTTACCCCAGTCCGTGACAGTTTTGGTCGGGGCGGGTTGTCCAGGATCCGGGGGACCACCCCGGGGACCTAGGTGAAGGACTACGGGGCGGTGATCGGAGTCTAGCTCTTCATGCGTCTCTATAGAGCGTAGACCGAGGTTTACGTTCTTTAGAAGCGCTATGTCAAGGACATCGGGCTGATGGTCAGGGTTATGGGGGTAGTGAGTGGGACACATCGGGGCGATAACGTCGAATTCGAGCTCCGGGCTCAACTCTTCGAGGTTACGACCCGCGTGGTTGTTGGAGTTGCAGCTCCACGAGAGATGTTTGGCATTGAGGTCGCCCGCTATGATAACGGAACCTCCGCCGAGGTCAAAGAGGGCTTTAAGATCACTCCGGAGTTGGATCTTATTACTGGAGGGAGGATTATACACCGAGACGATTGTGATCGGCTGGTGTCCTGTCATGCCTAGTCTGCATATGGAAGTTTCCAGGAATTGGAGACCAGGAGGAGGGTCTAAGGGAGTGCAGTACAGGGAACGTTTGTAGTAGATGAGAGTACCACCGCCCCTACTACGGGTCCTGTCGTTGCGAACTAATTTATAGTTTGCAATTCCAGGGTTCCTGTTGTGGGGCTTGAGGAACGTTTCCTGCACTAGGAAGATGTCAATTTGATGATCACGCAAAAAGATTGCGATCTCATCTCGTTGACCGTTAACGCTGTTAGCGTTGAAGAAGCCTAATTTAAGGGATCGGGGCTTAATTCTACAGCTTTCTGTATCCATTGGAATTTATTGGATGAGGAAAATGACTATGTCATCTAGTTCGCAGAGGACATTGATGCGAGCGATTGGATCGCCTTGAGAGGCGTTCCAAGCGGAGACTATGTTGATCGCCCACTGCGTATTGCAGGAGGAGAGGGTTTGGATAAGGCTGGGGATCGTGTCCCTAAGGAGCACTTTAGTGGACGAGAGGGAAGTGGAGGGAGCAACCGCTGTCGGCGCTGGCCTGGGAGCGAGTGCGGGGGCGGGTGCGGGGGTGTGTGCGGGGGCAGCCTGTGATGTTGGGGGACTACGTGCAGCCTGTGAAGCAGCTGGCACTATAGTGGGAGCGGGGATAGTGGAGCTCATCAGGGCGGGGATAGCCGGGATTGGGGGTCTTGTGGTTTGTTGCTGTTGCTGGGGCAACTGGGTAGTGGGCCTTAAGGCGGGGAACGCCTGCTGATGGTTCAGCGCGTTCCATGGGGACGGCCTTTGGGGACTGAGGCGGGCGGGGAGTTGGGAAGAAAGAGGGGGAGCCGTGGAGGGACTCTCTCTTTGGTGACGGTCGGCTGAGCGTTTAGCCAGCTTAGGGTTGCGCTGTTTTGGCGCTTTAGCGCACCCGCGATAATTCGCAGGGTGACCAGACTCGCCGCATAAAACGCAGCTGGGAGGCTCGAGACATAGGGACCTATCTTTAGGACGTTCACAGTCGCTAGTGCCGTGGTCGCCCAGGCACTTGACGCACCTGGGTTTCGCGTAACAATTACGCTGTGAATGGCCATAAAGCTGGCAACGGTGACATTGACCAGGCGGACCGGACTTATTGGGGCGCTCGACGCTTATGCCAGACAGGTGGCACAAGGTCTTAATATTATAGACGGTCTTAGACTCGTCTGAAGGCTCGCATACTGCGAGGACCATGTCGTAGGGGGTGCCACCGCGGCCGCGGTGCATGCGGTGGACTTCCAAGGCGGGGATGTTTTGCGACTTAAGGTCGCTGAGGATAGCGTCGGAGTCAATCTCCTTGGGGATGCCGCGGATAACGACTCTGATAAGTCGCTCATCGGGAAGGGCAAAGGTGTGGAATGACACGCTTTTTTCCCTTAACATACGCGTGAGATCGCGGAAGTCTTTTGACGTGGGGACCATGACTTTAATGCCCTGTTGGGTGGTGCGGGCACTAAGATAGTTGATCTTGCGATCAACACACATCTTGGACACATCGGTCCACTTCGCCTTGTCCTGAATGTACAGAGGCGGAGGAGAGGGCTCTTTCCTCGGAGTCGAGGTTTTCGAGCCGGTGACGGGGCGGGGGGAGGAAGGACGACTGGCCTGCGGGGAGGTAGCCGGGACGGGACTAAGGGAAGCAGCCGACGCGGGGGTCGCAACGTTTGTCTTGGGGGTTTTAGCCGGGACTTGGCTGGAGGAGGTCGCCTTATTTTTGCGGGCACGCTTTTTCCCCTTACCGACTACGGTAGTGTAGCCTTCTGAGGAAGAGGAAGCCGACGAATAGGATTCGGACTCAATATCGGAATCGGGGACTAAGGGCTCTGACGTGTCCATTGATGACGTCATTTTTTTAATAATATGTTGTCTCATTATTGCTTTAAAAGGAAAAAAATAATAATATGTGGTGATGTTAACATCGATATATTAAAGAATAATAAAACTTCTCAAGAATATAAGAATCTCTTACTTGAGTATAATCTTAAGTTAGCCATAGAAACACCAACTCGACTAAGCAGTGGTACATGCATTGATCACGTGATACACAACAACATAAAAGGGTGTAGAAGTGATACATTAGAGTTAGCTTTATCAGACCACACAGCGCAGTTATTATTTTGTCCAGTTAAGCACATGTATAAAAACAATTATTGGTTCACTTACAAGCGTGATTATTGTAAAGAAAACTTAAAAAAGTTTATAAATTGTCTATGCTCTCTTAAATTCACAGAGGTTTATGATAATGATGATCCTAATGAGGCGTTTGATGAGTTTCACGATATGTTTAAGTTATTTTACGACTTGTGCTTTCCCATTACACGGGTGAAGATCTCACTAAGAAAACGACCAAAATGGATAAGTAAGGGTATAAAACAATGCTGCAAGCATAAAAGAAATTTATTGTGGCAATATAGGAAGACAAAATATAAGACTGATAGATCTAAATTTAAAGCGTATTCTAAAAGACTCAGTTTAATTATAAAACTTACTCAAAAATCCCAAAATAATTATTTCATAAACACTGCCACTAATAAATCTAAAGCTACCTGGGAAATAATAAATAGAAACAAAACGAATATACCCCGAGATTTAATAAAACAAATAAAAACAGATGGTAAAACTATTTGTGACCCCCATAAAATAGCACAAGAATTTAACAATTTCTTTATTAATCAAGTTAAACCTTTGACATTAAATTATCCAATTAAAAATAATATACCAATTTATAATAATTCCAATTCCATTTTTCTAAATCCAACTACACCACATGACATTAAACGCATTATTCTATCCCTAAATAATACTAATAGTACAGGCTATGATGACATTACAACCAAAGTATTAAAGCAAGCCAATAATATAATATCACCAATTCTAAGTCACATTTTTAATTTATGTATTTTTCATGGTGTTTTTCCGAATAAATTAAAAACCACAATTATCAAACCATTATTTAAGAAAGAGGACAAAGAAAACATGGCCTGCTATAGACCTATAGCACTTATCCCAGTAATTTCTAAAGTTATTGAAAAAATTATTTATGAAAACCTCTATGGCTATTTAGAAAGAAACAAAATCTTAGCTGAAGAACAAATGGGATTCCGGAAAAATAAATCGATCAATATGGCAATTTACAATTTTTTAAATAATATCACAAAAAATTTAGACTGCAAAATCCCTGTATGTGCTTTGTTCATGGATTTAACAAAGGCTTTCGATTACGTAGACCATCGTATTCTAGAAAATAAGCTGAACACCTATGGCATCAGGGGCAATGCATTAGACTTAATTATGTCCTACCTGAGTGAAAGAAAGCAAGCCACAGTAATAACAAGAATATGTACAAAACGAAAGCAAGAATTAAAATTTGAGTCTAATATTCAAAATGTAAGGTATGGTGTTCCCCAGGGAAGTGTTCTAGGACCATTACTGTTCTTGATTTATATAAACGACTTCCCAAAGGTAATAAACTCTCCAATGGTCTTATTCGCTGACGACAGCACAGTTATGTTTTCAAATAAAAATTCCGAGTTACTGGTAACTGAAATTAATAACGGCTTAGTAAATATCATTGACTGGTTACAGCAAAATAATCTTGTCATAAATTTAAATAAAACTAATTTGATGATCTTCCGGAATACAAATAATTCTTTCAAACCTGAAATTAATGTTAGCTATTGTGGTCTAAAGGTTACGGAAGTTACGGTTGCAAAGTTTTTAGGTATTAATGTTGACTGCAACCTTAACTGGAAGATACATGTCGAGACAGTATGTTCCAAATTAAACAAATTTTCATATGCACTATATATGTTAGCTAAAACTGTCAACACGCATACTGTACTAACAGCCTACCATGCATACGTAGTCTCAACATTAAGGTATGGATTGATTTACTGGGGAAATTCAACAGATAGGCAATCTGCATTTATATCCCAAAAGAAATGTATTCGGGCGATGTCTCATTTATGTAAGTACGATAGTTGTAGGCCCTATTTTCAATCACTGAAACTTCTTACATTGCCATGTCTGTATATTTACGAAGTTATTCTTTTTGTAAAAAATAATTTAAATTCATACAACACATTGCGCAGTAATAGACACACTCACAAAATTCACTTACAACCCAGTAGAACGACCCTTTTAAATAAAAGTGTATTTTGTATGGCACCTAAATTATATAATAAACTCCCTAATCATATTATAAATATTAAAACTGTTGGCATATTTAAGAAAAAACTAAAAGATTTTCTAATAAGTAAATGTTATTATGATATTAAAGATTATTTAGAGGATAAGTTTTGACATTGTGTATTTTGTTTTGCTATTATTTGTTAAGTTTGTAATTTTATATTATATGCTACTGTTTTTGTCTGAATTTTAAATTCATATTTTGCATGCCTAACGGCCGAATATGTTCTGGAACTGAAACCATGTAAACCTTTACACCTTTATTATGTACCCATATTCGTGAAATAAATTATTTGATTATTTGATTATTCATCTCTGGAGCATGTCGGAGGGACGGGGAAGGGGTGTTTAAATTAGCGGAAGGCGCGGCTGCGGAGTGCAGGTGCGAAATTTCCATTGTTTCCGGAGACAATGGACCGGGAGAGAAAGGCGGAAGCGATAAAAGGCTTGGAATGCCATTGTTCTCGTCGAACAATGGCTCTCCTTCGCCGAAATAATCAAAGTCGGTATCGCAGGTGGGCGATAACGGATTAGTAGTGTGCCTTATGGGCCCACTACTAGGAATACGAGCGCCATATTTAGCGAGAAATTCGGGGTCCTTTAAAAGTTCCCGGAAGAACGCTAATAACACAGCGTCAGACATCTCGGAAAAGATGCCTGAGCCGTGTGTAAAAAATGGGAATTAGGCTTAATAAAAACGCGGCGCGCACAAGTACGCGACTATTTTTAGTAACGGCCTATAAGTCCTAACAATTTAATTTTTTAAAAAACGCGATTCCCCGGGTGGATGAGCCCGGGGGTGTGTGAAAACCCTCCCTGTCGGGTATAGACAGGGAGGTTGAGTGCCTATTGGAGAGCCCTAAGCTTGTAATCCCGTCGCCAGTCTTATTGTGCGAACGGGTTCCTAAGTCTCTAGTGAGGTGCAATACTAGAGAGTGCTAGATGGGAGAGAACGGGGTTAGAGCTAGCGTCGACTAGGAGACCCCCCAAGGCCGGTGGTACTAGCTCCTTCCAATTTTCGCCTTGCCCTGAAGGGGCGCAGCTGGTGTATTGGGTCAACACCCGCTCGGTTTCGTTAACACTGCAAAGTATCAGCCGAGGACCACGAAACTGTGGATTTTCCCTGAAGGGGCACACGCGTTTAACAAAGAAATAGGCGTTCAGCCACCGCCTTGAAAAAGGCAGCTTTTGAACTTATAGTCGTGAAGTGGAGAACACTACGGCGGGGCGTAGCGATATTCGTGAGCGAGCACGTCGAGAAAGTACGCAGCGCGAGTTGCGGCACGTCCGTCCTCAGCGAGTGTCGGAGCGCGAATGAGAACTTTAGTTAGTGTTCTGAGTTTATTATATACTGTAGCTCTAGTCTGTGCAGACAAGTATAGATTAATCAGTGGGGTCCTCAGGTATAGAAGTGGGAACCATTTGGTATAATAATTGTTTTACTCTTTGGTTATTGGTTTTACTCTTGGGCCAAAAGTTGGACTACAACATGATAGTAACTATTGCTCTGGGGTCACGCAAAATAAATTAGGTCACGAATTATCATATTGAGTGCCGCCAAACAGTATCAAAATACCGTTTCTAATACTGTTTCAAGTTTTAATTTTTACTTGTAGGTAAAAACTGAGCTGCGCCGCCTCGGCTCAAGTTTACGTTGCACGGCGGAGTTGGTGGAGCTCGGTCCTAAGTTGGCCTCTATTTTTTCCATTCGAAGTTTAATTGAAATTCTGAAAAAACTGTGTTCTCACGAGTATAATAATTTTTATTTCTTGATGCATAAATTCGGATATTTAGCTTTGAAAAGATTATTCATATTTTATTCATTAAAAAAACGATGAATCTTGCGATTACAGATACAATCTCGTTAGCACAAACAAACACTTAGCCGGAAACCGTATCTGTAAGCCACACAAATAATTGTTCCGTGGCGTATCGACCCCTTGGCATATCGCTCATTCGCTCAGCCAAAGCACCAGTCTAGCCGTCGTGCGTCAGAAATATTGACAACTTAAACATTGCTTAGTCGATGCACGACTACATGCAATGCCGGTGTAAATGATACACAAAATTTTCTTTAACTGTTACACATCACCAGGGGGCTTACCATGACCTCTTACGAAAACGTTCAAATGCAAGCCAGTCAAACTCCGTTCAAAAGCAGGCCTGCTTCTGAATCGCTAAAATCGTACCAATACAGTACTAAAGGTGAACGACTTTATTGAAGCAAGTTGAACGTTGTCGTTCAGTCGTGTCTTTTGTTTGTGAGTGATTACAGGTTTTGGAGGCGGATAGAGATGGAGAAAGGCGCGCGGTGGCGCTTGGTAACAGCGCTTCTGGCAGGTGCGCTGATCATGTGGTTATGGAGAGCGCGCGGCGGCGCGCGGCCTGCGAACCGGCAGCGGCAGCTGCGGCGCTACGAGCCCGACCCGGACGAAGAACGCATCCATGCAATAATTTGATAAACAAATACTGGCTCACTAAAGTCCGTTTGTTTTAATCCCAGAGACTAAACTGACAGGCACAAATGTCAAACTTGAAAATAATGTTCGTAAAAAGGTAAAAAGCTGTAAAAAGACATCATTCATTTCGTACCCAAAAACGATAGGGCCGACCAGAAAAAAATGTAAAGGTTTTTTCATGAAAAATAGTATTATGAACTTTTTTTACCTCAAAACAATACCTTTATTGTTCTGAGTTTTTACCATTAAGCCAGATTAAGCCTGATTTACACAGGGTAAGTAACTGACTCCAAATTCGAGACAAGTCGGTGCTGATCCGATATTTACCTAGTGTAAATTGATTTGACGTCAGTACAGCGCTGTCGAGTCAGTGCTGACTTCAACATTCCAGCTTGAATATTTTTAAGTCAGTTGACTCCCTCCTGCCACCCACGCCTTAGCTACCTACTGACTTTGTCTAAACGATTAAGTCAGTGCTTGGTCAGTCACTGGCGCTGCATTGTAGGGAGACGTTATTTCGAGTTTTAAGCCTGATCTACACAGGGTAAGTAACTGATTCCAAACTCGAGACAAGTCAGTGCTGACCCGATATTTACTTAGTGTTAATTGATTGTGACAGCTCTGTACTGACTCCAAATCAATTTACACATCAATTTACATTAAGTAAGTATGGGGTCAGCACTGACTTGTCTCGAGTTTGGAGTCAGTTACTTACCCTGTGTAAATCAGGCCTTATTTTGGTAGGCAAAGCATCTCTCGTGAATGTATTTTGTCGTTGAATAGAACTTGCAACTTGTTATCAATGAAAGCAATTCGTTAAAATTAAAGCCAGTTTGCATTCCGCAGGATCTTCAAATCTCAATTGATTTAACAACAAAGCAGAGCCTTCAGTTTCTTTTCTGTCTTCCATCCATTTTCTTATCCAAACTCATTTCTATCTAAATAGGTATTTTTATTTCTAATCTCTATTTCTAACATTTCCTTCAACTCAATCAACAGCAGAATTGAAATATTTTTCAACAAATAATTAAATCGTTGTTTATTCTGCTGTTTTCGCGAATTCATTTTTCCCCACTGACTACAATAACGTGTGTAACTGTGTAGTGTAGGCTGTGAAGAAATTACCACGACTAGTGACAGCATGTAAACAGTGTAGCTGTAGTCAGTTCTCAGCGCCAGCACTGACGCCTGTTACTGACCCGTTTACTTACCCTGTGTAAATCAGGCTTTACTAAAAAGTTTACAAATAATCTCCTATCAACCCCCCTATTACTTTACTCGTTCATTTTTAAGATAGATATTTGTGCCTGTCGGTTTAGACAACTACGAAATACTTATAGTAAGTTGTTTATTTCACAAACAACTTATTCCGCAAACATATCATTTAAAAAAAACATTTGACAATACTCAATTCGCAATTTTTTTACTTTGCCAATGTGCTGAATGTTTAAGAACAATTTATAAAAAAAAAAAAAACAAATAAGTCGTTTGACAAATTCGACATTTGACAAAATAAATTAAAAAGGCACAAACAAGCAAGCATTTATCATGCAAGCAAGCAAGTATGCCAGTGTTTCTGAGCATGTTTCGCTAGAAAACTTGCTTCGCTCACACACTCAGCCGGCGCTACGCTCGGGAAGTCACCGACTCGCTTCGCTTGCTACCTCCCCCCGTTCGCAACGTTTTGCCTCGTGCACGCGTTCTACTCAGGACCTCCTTCGCGAGCTTCTGGCTCCACGCTTTTAAATAACACTTTTCAAGGGCATTCTACTAACACAAACGTTGATCAATTGCAACTGAACCGAACCATGCATTCAAATAGTTTTCGTTTACAAAAAGTGACAAATTGATTTACAACAAAAATAAACCCAATCATTTTGACAGTTTCCGTAAACGAAAACTGACAGACGGCTGGGGGCTTACCATCACCTCTTAAGAAAACGTTCAAATGCCAGCCAGTCAATTTCCGTTCAAAAGCAGGCCTGCTTCTGAATCGCTAAAAATCGTACCATGACCGTACTAAAGGTGAACGACTATTGAACCAAGTTGGATGGTAATGCTTGTTCATGGTACGAAAAGTCTATACAAAAAAAAGGTGAACGGATTTCATAAACGTCAACGTAGCAGGCCTGCCACAGGCCTGCTATAACGATGTCATAGTACAAAAAAGCAGGGCAGTTCAACTTCCAGGCAACTTCTGCCCTGCTTTAAAAGGTAATAGTAAGCCCCCTGTACTGTACTTCGTTTGCGATTTGGCAACAATTTTATTATTATTTTTGTATCTCTCTTCAAATCACGGCTCATCTTCCGTGCGGAAGTTGTCCGGTCCTTTGGAAGGCATACACGGGGACACAGGTTCAACGCGCAGAGGCCCCTTTGAGAATTTTAATCTAAATTAAAGTTCTCAAAGGCACTCTTATTATTATCATTATAGGCTTAGGGACCGTCGTCGGCTACCCAATGTTTAAATAATAATATTTTTCTTGTGTAAGGCTGGTATTCCACTTGTCAAATATCTTTGTCCAATGATTGTTTGATCAAAAAATTGTGCATTTGATCAAAGAAATTGGATTTGAAATTGGAATAGGATTTTAATCAGGCTGCTATTCCACATAGCAAATATCTTTATCCAATGTAGGTACATTCGATCAAATAAATTGGACGACTTTATCAAATGTACTGGCATAGAAGTAATATGTACTACTTAAAGCAACAACGATGTTTGACCTAAGATTAATGACATTTAAATTAAAATGGCTACAACTAAGATAGTACTTATTACTTCTATGGATTTCGTGGACAAATACTTTCATAACAATGTAATTGAATGTTGAGTCATAAAAACGTAAAAACGCATATACGAATGTTTGTCCTTGACTTCTACCTAATTCTTTAAGTTAATGGCCGTAGCACACTTTTAACACCCGACGCCACCCCACGAGTGTTCATTGGTCAAATGACGAAACGTGGCTTTACGAGATGAAATGTGGCATAAGAGCAGGCTATTCCATTGACGTCGAGTGGCATGGCGTGTTGTAAGTGTGTCCGGTCCTTAATTATCTTGAATGCTTTTTTCTCTTCGCTTTTCGATCCATGGCTTCACCCAAAGCTTTTTTTGTTTTATGTTTTCATTTTTAATTATCATCTTATGTTAATAGCAGTACTTAAAGTCCTCCATTTTCTCAGATTACGCAAAATCTTGAATATTAATGGACAAGTGGAATGGGCATGCATATTGGACAAAGATATTTGATAAGTGGAATACCAGCCTTAAGAATTTCAAAGAAAAGAAATTTGATCAAATTAATATTAGACATCGTTACTGGACAAAGATATTTGATAGAAAAAAAAAGTGGAACACCAACCTAACCTAAAAGACTGGGAGTCAGACAGATTAGACTATAGAAAGAAAAAAGTGGAAAAAAACAAACGTTGGCAACACCACTGACAAAAATTCTGCCGAAATAGATTGATTTATTTAAAAAATATAACTTTTACGTAATTGTTTTAATAAGTGTGATGATAGAAATAAATACATTGCACTATGATGTCATTTCAGTGTAATAATATTTAGAGATTACTTTTGACTTATGACTTATGTACAGAACGCGTTAGGTACGAATTGATTTTTTCCAATATGGCGGCTTCATTATATTTTTCAAATGTTGTTTACTGTGGTGTAAGCGGCTATAATGTTTCGTCTTTTTATGGTTTCATAAATGTTCACAATGATTTAGTGTAATTTTTTAAGCGATTATGTTGAGTGTGTTTTGTGAGTCGTCAAATGAAAACCTTAAATTTCAGAAATTTACACTCATTATTTGAAGTGTTTTCGGTGTCGCAGACAGTGGATTTGAGTGCAGTATATGTTTTGTAGTGAAGACATTGCGTCAGTAGCGAACTCGCTCGCGATGTCACAATATGAGCGGTCGCGATGAGCCCGCCGCGCCACCCGCTTTCGGCACCGCTCTACAACTCATGGTGAGAACTCTTATTTACATCGCTATTTAGAACGACGCGTTCCTCATCACACACCAGTAACTCATCAGTAACTTCTTTCATCATCTATGATTAACTCTTAGTCGGTACCTGCTTACCTATTTCTTTTTGTATTTATTTGGTGTTATAGTAACTGAGGTCTGGAGTCATAATATACCTGCCAAGATGACTATGCGCACTAAGGACATTTTGGAATATTCTTTTTTAACCATATAGACATTTCTATGTTATGTTATAATTTAACACATGACTGTAATTTATTTACTTAAATGCAACTTACAATATTTAGTTTTAATTCCGCCAAACTTAACACTAAATATTGTAATTTCATATTTGTATGTCATGGATTTCCACAAACAAATGCCTCATTCCATTATTTAAGTAATTTATTGTTTACCCAAATTATGTTTGTCTTGTGTTGATTTGATTACCTGATTGAAAACTGGTATCCTAGACATAAAAGATAAACAATAGATGCCACCACTGATCCACAGTGATGGGACATTAGCGGTTCATTATAACTTTGCTAACTCTTGAATTTTTAAGACAAAGCTTTCTTCTGTTCAAGAGTGTTTACAGCTCAACTACATTCTGTAAGCTACTTCTAAATTAGAAACTGGATTAAAATCGATAGCAACTGCAAGACAGTTAAAGAATAATTATACTGTTCATAATGTGTTTTATTATTTAAATTTAAAATTGGTTTCTTTCTGTTTTATAAAATCCTAGACCCAGTGAATGCTAGATCTGAAAATATTTATACTTCAATAGAGATAGTTAAGTTTTACCTAGTCATCTGAAACAACTATCAGATCATATCAATCATACTAGGTATATTATTTTCTTGATGTGGCTGTACATAGATTTAGTCCCTTATATTTTTCCATATAAATACATTTATCTGACTCTATATTTTGGCTGACCCATCACATTTTTAGATTCCCACAGACAGATTAAATTAATGAGCTTTTCGTGTCCATTAATATTTATTTAATTTCAATATTTTTGTCAAAATTTTGGAATACATGAAAGTAGTCCAAGAAGTTCTGCCATCCTATTTCTAAAAGGCCGTTAAGTGAGTAAACCTAATTTTGAGTTATGAGCAAAAATGTAGAAAGTGTTGTCCCTAGAAATTCTGAAGACATAGAGATATTTTTTGGTATACCAAATTATTGGGCTACATTTAGCTCATTGTATAACTTTTAATGAGTTACAGGACTAATAATGATTAAAAAATTAAAGTTTTTGTTTTTTAGTCATGCTTTTTTTGTACTGAAATGTGACCATCTACAATATGGTATGGTATCATACTATATACACGGTCACTTTGATATCGTTCTGGAACCGAAAACCATAAGCTCTATGATAGTAACAAAAACGATTGGGACTATTATTTTAAAAAAATAACAGAAAAAAAAACACGAAAATTTTTAAATTCTCGATTTTTCCGTGAAATAATGAGAACACGAAGTAACGCTTCCTTGCAGTCAATGCAAATGTGTGTGTAAAACCTATCGACGCTCGGCAACACATGCGAAAGGTAGACATTGATAAATTCATTCATCGATCAAATAGCATGATCCGTAAGCCACGCCCCCAGCCCCTTACACTCCCACCCTGCGCTTGCGCTCTCAGTCTAGCCGCTAGCCGCCCGCCCGCCCTTCCCCTAGTATTGTCCCGCGTTTCGCTGTATTAGATCACGGACGCACGCGCACGCGCAACCTAATTACGTGTCAAAAATGAGCCGGCAATACGTGTACCTACTACAACGTGGAATATGTAGCAATGGTGCATTTTTATGGGATGGCGAATTTCAACTTGGAAGAGGCAAGGCGTTTGTATGCTCAGCCGGAACACCTGCGCTCACTGCGCGCACGTGGAATCACCGACCCTCAAGTTCCCTTCACCTCCACCATCCTGGCTGCAACCCAGCGTCTCCTCGATCATGGACAGTTTCGAGTGCCCACACACGCGCAGGGCCGCAGTAGACAACCATACTCGGCTGAATTGGAGGAAGACATACGAGTTCTTCGAACGCGACCCACGTCGAAGTACCACGATGGCGGCCAGGCGATTCCATGTTAGCCAATATTATGTATGGAAAACATTGAATACGAATGGATTACATCCATACCATTTTCGTCGAGCACACGCTATTTACGAAGACGACGGGCCAAGAAGAATCGCATTGTGCCAATGGTTGCTTGAAAATGTCAGTGCCAACATAGGTGGACGGATGAATCCCTATTTACGCGAGTGGGTCTGTATAATGTTCACAACGAACATTATTGGTCGTAGTTAAACCCGCACCTCATTCGCGAAGATAACCATCAGATCAGATTCAGCGTGAATGTTTGGGCAGGCATTATCAATGACCAAATAATAGGGCCTGTTTTCATTGAAGGTCATCTGACAGGCGGTTCTTATCTGCAAATGCTGCAAAGCATCATACCGGAGCTGTTAGAGGATGTGCCTCTAGCATAATATTTACGCGGCATGTTCTATCAGCATGATGGTGGGTGCCCTGCTCATTATACTACTTCAGTGCGTGCCTATTTAAATAGTGAGTTTGGTGAGCGGTGGATAGGTCGTGGTGGTCCTGTGCCTTGGCCCGCAAGGAGCCCTGACTTAACACCATTGGATTTTTATTTGTGGTCCGAGATAAAAAGACTCGTTTATTCCGAGGAGCATACTACTCGAGAGCCAAGTGCGATAGTGGACGCTTTTAATATTGTGAAAAGTGACAGAGACACATTAAGAAAATTAAAAGACAACTTAATTAAACGTGCCCGTTTATGTATCGAGCGAAGTGGAATCCATTTTGAGCAGTGGCTTCGATACAGGGAAGTGTAAATTGTAAATACATAATAGGTAAGTCTTTAGCCTAAAGTTGATTATGTTTGTAAATAGCTCCAATTTTTTAAAAACGCCTGCGTCACTTTTTCCTTGAGAATAAAAGAGTACCTACCTACTTACAACTACAAGAAGTAGCCAATAATAAAAGCAAGTAAGTAGGTAAGTACCTACTTAGGCATAGGTATGTAAAATGTATTGCTGACACGACGGTCCTAAGCCCGTGGAAAGTATGAAGGATAAATGCAATTTAAACCAAACAATGGTTATGAATGCGGAATCAAACCATGTATTATTGTCGCTAATAACCTACAGAAAAGTACTCTGTGACATAGAGCGACAACGCGCAATAAAATAGGTAGGTACTGTACTGACGACTGCGACCTATTAGCAAACTCATAACTACCAAACTTTCAAAACAAAACAAAACAGAGAAGTACCTACCCTATGGTCTGAATGACAAATTAAATTTACACTCGTGTAGGTACCGATGTACCTACCTAGGTAATATCAGCGCGTGGAACTCACACACAATATCACAGTGAAGGATGGACTTTATGTTCATGGCGTACCTACCTAAGTACATCAAAACAATATTTTTTGACCGTAGGTCAAGGAGGTTCCTCAATAGTAGGTATCCGTGTCAGCTAATTCTTAGTGCTAATGTACCTACTGAAAAAAAAAACACCTTTTTAACTAACTTACATGCCTACATACCATTTGGATGTACCGCCACTATTTGAGCGGATGAAGTTATACCTACTCTAAACATATCGCCGTAGGTAGCTACTATTATCTTTTCTATGCGTAGGTAGATAGTTCACAGAGTTCGCGGATCGCAACCGCCGCTGTTTCCCTACGAGTACCTACGCCGCCTTTTAAATACATAAACAAATAAAACTACATACTCATAGAGAAATAGGTACACAATTAAAAATACGAGACGAGAATTCAGATTTTATTTCATATCTGTAAACGTAAGAAATTTTACCAAACTAGGTAGGTACGCAGTTTGCTAATATTATTCTGAGAATCACATGTTTGTCCGACCGGACCTTACAAGTTATGCGCAACCGATTTTCACGGTTAACGCTGTAATAATAAGGTTTTAATTCGTTCCAATGTTGTCATAGAAAACGACACCTTCCAACTAATAATGAACTCTATTCGATAGTAGAAACGATTCAATTTTTCTGTTTGAATTGCCTGCCTTTGTAGAAGCCGCCACGCGCATCGCCGCCAAAAATTGGTTTTAAGCTACAGTATTATTTTTATTTATCATGGGTGGAAGGGACATCGTAACGTACGTGTACCATGGATCCAGTACATGATTCTGAACCCCCCAGCGTTGGAATTTTTCGTCGCTTTTTTCTTAATTTTTACGATTTTTTTTGCAGTTTTTTTTTAATTTATAGTGAATAAAATCATTATTGTTTTCCATCCCAATGCGATAAAAAAGAAAAAAACAATTATTTCACAATTTTCACGTAAAACAGCAATGAAAATCAAACTTAAAAAGTGCTCCCGATCAGCTGTTTTGGTAAAGTTCACGAACCGAGGTTATCGCAACAAAGTAAGTGAGTGCAACAAAGTAGGCAGTGTAGGCACTAGTCACTGAGCGCGCGCTCACCACAGAACACATATAGGTAACCCAAAGAATGACAACTTCATATAAAAAAAGTGTGGACAGAATTCGATTGTGCTGCCATCTAACATAGTCCCATTACACTATTCAAAGCGGGAAGATTTGAAAGTGGTTTCTAATTAGACCTACAAAATGAATTTTTAATTGGAAACTAGAAACGAATCTGCAATAGTATTACCACGAAAATATAACGTTACGCTACTTTTCCGTAATACTATTACACATTCATTTCTAGCTTCCTTTAACCTCAATTTTCGCAGAAAAAAAACACATTATGATAGTGAAATTGATGTTTATTGACATTGATTAATTAATTAATTTACATGTTTACAAAATGGTCTTAAACTAAAAAGGCGTATAGTAACGTATTTCAAGTGGTTAGCTTATTATATTTTATATAAATATTTCCTGATTCCTTACAAATACTGAATTACTTAACAGCAGTTCCGTCTTTACCTAAGGGGCGCGTGGGGAACGGGCCCAGGGCCCCGTGCCCGACGGGGGCCCGAAATGCTGAAACCCAGTGCCTTTGTATTTTTCATCTAACAAATCAATTTAAAATAACACATTGATTTCTTAGTTCAACGCATCATTAACAAAGCAACCAGATAGCCAGGGTTGCTCAGCAAGTTTCCTTTAATTTGAGACAAAGTGCTGCCACTCAACAAAAAGTACGTTGTGAAGATTTCATTCACGTTTGTTTGGCATTCTAAAGGGGCCCCTTAACTCTGTGTGCCCAAGGGGGCTATTACACTATCATAAATATAATATGATCATAGATCTTTGAGTCATAGATATATGATAATGTAATGTAGACATATGAATCATACTCCTTATAAAGATATGACTCCAGATGTCAAATAAGACATGTGATCCTATAAATGATCCAATATATTTGACAGTGTAATAGCCCCCCAAGGACCCCTACATTACCTAAGACGGCCCTGCTTAACAGACTAATGAAATATTAGCTCAAAATCAACAACTTTTCTGTCATCGTAAGACAAAATAAATTGCAACCATGCTCTAATTACATTTATGTAGTGTAACTTTTTTATTGCATACATGGACAAGATTGCGTTTACTTTATTATACAGAGAAAAAGGCATAAAACACAAATCTATCCACAAATATGAAAGTACAGTGTAGAATAAATAATTAGCGAATGTAAGTGGACTGGTATCGATCATAGTTAGGAAATATGAAATGAATTTAATTTAATATAGGTCTATGATCTACTCTGTTTAATTTTAATTATACAATGGTGCCGATTCTGGTATGGACAATTTTTCCCTCTAATAAAATAAGAAAGAGACATAAATAAATCAAGAGCTGTCAAATTTAGTTGAACTAAAAGTTCCATACAAATTTAGACATATAAAACGTGTTGACTAAAAACCGGGTGAAGTTCAAGGCGTAAACTAATTTGACAGTTCTAACTTAGTTGTTGTCTATAACCGTCCTTTTCTCGCGCTATCTGTTAGTAAAAGATAGCAATTCTCTAATTTTAATTTAGTTGGTCAACAAGAGAATCGGCACCAATATTTACAAATAAATGTTTAATACTATAATAATATTTAATTTAATATTTTTGGAAAGAAAAGAAGTATGGTATCCTTTCATTTATGTTTTAAAATGTCCATTTTCTTTTGTAAAGACCGGTTAGAGGCGGCCTCTACATATTGCCGGTTTTGTATTATACAAAATCTTTTCACACATATGTGAAAAACACTATTACATATATACTTAATATTGTCTTGGGCATGTTTCTCACAACTATGTAAAAATTTAAAATTTACTTCGTCATACATTTTTTTCGTTATTGTTTTTTTTAAATCTGGCTTTGATGATGACATTAAGAAGAAATTATTGGATATTTTGGCGCATTCTTCAACGCAAAGTATTAAATTTTTGGACGCGTAATTTAATCTCTTCTTAATGTCATCATATTCTTTATATTCTATGAATATGTGAACATTTTCAACGTTTGTGGCTTTAAATATATTTTCACAATCACCACAAGCCACTTTCATTTTTTTTATAATAAACCCACACACATAAGCACAAGCTTGCATTTCTGCAGAGTCCGTCATACTTGCTTCAAATGTGTGGTCCACTGAAGCAAGCATGTCGGACAGATGTGGATCTTCAATATTTTCTTGGCTTGTGGTGTGTGGTGAAGAAAACATGTCTTTATAATTTGACATTATTGTATTATAATTGTCTTCTTCACAATTATTTCCCGATTGTATATGGGCCAGGTTTGAAATTATGGCTGTTTTCAGCCCACCAATAAATTGCGAAGAAGTTGGATTGGTATTTGCACCACAATTTGCACGAATAGTGCCAAACAAATTCTCCAATGGATCCTGCTGGAGACGACGAGTTGCTAATGATCTAATATTATGCCTTTGTTTAAGGTTTTTAAATATTTTTTTTATTCCATTCAAGGTCCATATCCAACCATCTTTCGAAGGCGGTGAGCTCCGGCACCCCACAAATTCTAATGTCTCAAAAAAATTTATCATTGCCTCGTAATGTTTTAGATGAGGCGATGATGCTGTCATGTTTGTGGAGTGAGGTTTACCTCTTCGGAGATCAGCCGTATCGCTATTGACTGAGTCAAATAATTTGTCAATATTTGATATGACTTCGGCAGTTGTGGTTGCATCTGTAGACAATTCTCCTGAAAATTACAAAACCAAAATATTAATCTAAAACGATATTTTAGGATACTGATGAAATGAAGACTATTTTACATTCATGTGCATAAACATGAGAACAGGGCAAAACCGGAGTTGATTAAATATTATGGTCAAGAGTTAAGGTTTATTCATAACTACAGTAGGACAAACACAAGTGAAAAGTGCGATCGGGTAGTGGTGCAATCTTGACCATTGCTCAATGTGTCTATTTGCGGTCCTTAAATGCATACTATGTTGGTTCTACATGGGGCACGCACTTCAGTCTGCACAATATAAAATACTATAATTATATACCTTGTGATATTTTGGCAAACATGCCTGCTGCTACAGAGTGACTCAGCACTTGAGCTGCTAGATTCACTTTCATTTTTTGTTTCGCATTTGGGTTTATGTGGTCGTTTCTAAGTACTGGTGCAAACACGAAATTTGGGTTAACATTGTCTCGTTCGTAAAAATCTTTAATATGACTCCACTTGGCAATACCTGTAATTAAATAAAACTTTGTTAGAAGGTGTAAGTATTGTTTATTCATAATAGATGATTCCATAGTACAATTTATTTTAAGTTCAATTGATCAAACAAATAATTATTATAGCTAAATAGAAGCTCTCAACGGTTTTAAATGTATACATATATGGTACAGGTAATGGTCAGGTGATATCTTCACTGGTTAGTATTTCGTCAATTGAATCATGCAAACAACATAAATACTTCAAGATTTATTAACAAAGTAATAATTAACAATAATTACCTTTTCCTTTTGTGTTATCAGACGTAATGTTTGTGATACATTCTAAATTATATTTCAGAAATAAATTTCTGAAACATTTTAACAAATGAGGAGTATCAAAAATAGTAACCACTTCATTATTTCCAACATTGAAATTAGGATTATTTTTGGAAGCACCCATAATTGTCATGGCTCTTCTATTTACTCCATCCATATCGCACACAGTTGCTGTTATGCTCATCCCAATTTCAAAGCACTTATTCAATACCTAAAAAAGATTATTATTAGTAAACAGTTGAATACAAATTCTATCAGAAGCACGAAAATTGCAATTTGAATGGCATACATGGTATGACAAAACTGTTTACACCTTGATATTTTACAAAAAGATAAAAGCAACAGTTGAGCAATTTTTTAAATAATAAAATTCCAAAACCTCTTTTATGAGGACTGCCAATCTATCTGATGTCACGTTAGAACCAGATAGATAAAATGCAACAGGTTGTTTAATTTTTTTTCTTATGCCGGCTACCATAAACACTAGAGCATATGTGGCCTCTTGTTGAGTTGTCCCTTGTGATCCATGGTCCTGGTACCCTGTAATTTTGTCCTGTTTGCTGTTGTACCACAGGTGTTTTCGGATTGCCATCTCATCAAACATGAGAACATATTCATTATCTGATGGATTTTGTGTTTTGACATGTTTCCTTAAGCCATCAAAAATGTTATTATTGATACCTGTATTTAAGGTAAATTGGCTAAGTAATGACTTTAATGTACTTGGTGCAGGAAGACACCAGAGTCTTTGAAGGAGCCTGTAGCAAGTGGCAGATCTTTTGTAAATTCTCAACGCTATTATTTTTTCTTCTAAAGTCCACCTTCTACCGGTGTGTTTCCTTTTTATATTTCTTAATTGGGATTGCAACATCAATGCAAATGACGGACTTAACTTTTTCATTAAGTATTGCACTGAATCATTTTCACTCAGAACATTTAATACATCTTTTCTTTTCATTTTTTTTATTTTACTACGCAAATAGCAAATTTTTTTCATTTGTCCTCTGCAATTTTTATACAAAATATTATCTGTGAGTTTCTGGATTGGCTTAGTTGGCACCGGAGAAACCATCTGAAATAAATATTTCATCATGTTGAAAATAAATTAGCGACAAAATAAAAAATGCAATTATTAAGTATTTATTAGTATATAATGAAGAATTTTATCAACAATGATTACCTTTTGATGCTCATTTTTACAGTCAATAAGTAATTGTGATGAGCCTGGTTTAGGTATCACAATAGACCCCATTTTAGTGACAGGAACAAACTAGAATTAAAAGAAAATAATAACCATATAGTACTGTACTTATGTAGGTGTATATTTGAAATCGTTTTGGTTATTTTCAAAAATGTATTGAATGAAATACATAAACTAATTTACCGTTTGTTTTTTTTCATTTGTAATGTCCATTAATACCCGTGACGGCCCTGGTACAGATTCTACTGTATAATGCAGTTCAGAGACATCTGGGTGCTAAAACAGAAATGGTAGTGTTACAGTTTACCATAGTTGGTTTTTACTTGTATGATTTTGTGATTGAAAAAAATGAATACAAGTAAATAGTACATGTTTTTTCTGAGGCTAGTAGTGCATGTACTTTGAGCAGTTTTACAGTTAGCAGCTATAAGCGCATGAGGTAGAAAACCATTGTGGGGCTTAAGACTTATACAAACATCCCTAAACCTAACATCAGCTGGATTCAAATGGCAACATATGTGTCTAATAGGGCCTCCACAAGGTTTTTGTTTTTTTTAAAATATTCTCTTCACACTGTAATAAACCCTTCAACTGCTTATCAATCATTTATCGGCCTTATGAATTGAGTACATCTCAGTGATTAAATAATAGTATTACTCATGCCATAAACAATTATTTCATACCTTGTCAAATGAAAGTTGAATATTATCATCACACCATTTACTCACAGATAGAGCATCAATTTCCTAAAAAAAAAAAATTGTTGAGTTACATTTCACAGTGCAACATATTGGTAATACTTACTGAAATGTTTTAAGTAAAAATTAAAAAAAAAACTGTTTTTATTCACCTCATCAAAATCAATCATATCAGGAACAGCATGTTTGGATAATTTATTTTCCTCAACATTAATGAACTCTGAATCTT
Organism: Amphipyra tragopoginis; assembly: GCA_905220435.1. Taxonomy (NCBI): domain Eukaryota; kingdom Metazoa; phylum Arthropoda; class Insecta; order Lepidoptera; family Noctuidae; genus Amphipyra; species Amphipyra tragopoginis. The sequence goes on from HG992004.1 coordinate 28,224,398, forward strand.
TAAAATGCTTATTGCATAACATCCTATGTTCAGAGTATAATTTGCGTTGGAAGTCTACAGATGACCAAAGTTTGTCTGGAAAACAGTATTTGGCCCACACTTCACATCTGAAAAAAAAAACGAAATTTGGCAGTGTTGTCAGGTGGAGTCTTATTTGGACAAATTTCAGTAGGTACTGAATTATTAATAACTAGGTTTTGCCCACAACTTCGTCCGTGTAAACGAAGTCACAAATTGAAAAGTAGCCTTTGACCTTCTCCAGGGATTGAGCTATCTTCATACCAAATTTCATCAAAATCGGTGCAGCTGTTTCGTCGTGAAAACGTAACAGACATAGACAGACAGAGTTACTTTCATACTTTTAATATTAGTATAAGTTTACAAAAATAAAATGTGTAGATAACTAATAGACTGAACGTTGGGCTGTTTGCTCTCACACTGTGGCATTTTTCTTACTTTTAGCACTTCTAAACGAAAGGTCAGATTCGAATAATTTAAAGAGCATTTTACATGTACATAATCAAACTTGATTATGAAGCTATTTACTTGGATAGGGATTAATATCATGATAGGAATGCCTTCATCTTTCCATTCTACCCATGTTTTGCTTGACTAATTTGAACAAAAAACGGTTGATGTGACTTTTGAAATCGGATGAGTAACTTCGGAGATTACCTCCTACATACAAAGAAACCAATTTTACCCCTGAGGTTTATAATAATAATAAAGAAGTATAGATTTATATTTTAACATACGCTTTTTAGTTTCTGTATGAATTCAGACTTACCGGCGCATATTTGTTGATCCTGGTTTAGGAAATCGATGTAGTTTAACGTTTGGGTCATCATGTGGCGACAATCCACACTTAACACATTTTCGCTTCAAATTATCAGCCATATTTATGACTTCAACACAAAGTAACAAGAGTCAATGTCTCAGAAAGAGTCTTTTATCTCCGATAAATGTATCTCGACACTACCGCGGAAGAACAAATGCTCAATTCGACACGATAATGGAGAACACAAGCAATAATAAAACACAAAGAGTCACTGTCTCGGTAAGAGTCTATATCTCATAAATACAACTCAACACTATCACGGATAAAATCAACGTAAATAATGGAGAAACGGGAAACTAACTTAACACAAACACAACGCACTTAACCAACAAGATGATGGTTCGCCCAGTCAAAACAATAACCAACAAACGACAAGAAACAAAAACATTAGCATCAGCACGCCATACTTTTTGTGATTATTGCCATTATTTTGTTAAAGTTGCTACCATAAAGTTATATCTTCAAACTCTAATTTTGTTTTTAGAAACATTGGCATACAAATAATTAAATATGTGAAGTAATTTTCATTGTTATTTAAAAAAATATATGAAATGAATTTATACAATGTCTGTAATTGCCTGTAAATATCATTATCGTCTATTATTATTTACTACCAACAGTTCAGTACATGCATTGTTGGTAACACTAAGAATCTGTACCTTTGACGGAGTATTATGACAGACCCAAAATAATGAATTTTTTGGTCTCTTTTTTGGTCTTTCATAATGATTTTTGTTGGGGTAACATTTTTTGTATCCCTAGTAGGTATGTCTCATTTTCGACATATAGAGTCGACCGGGCCTGGCGCTCACTCAAAGAAGCCGACATGCCGCTGCGCCGACGCGCGGTATCGACAAAGCTATAGCGGCCAGTGCCTATGAATCTAACAGATGCGTTATTACGTAAATTAATATCAGATTGGCTACTTTTATTTAGACTTTTTATCTGGGATTATTAATGATCTCTGATAGTATGTCCAATACTGTTATCAATTTTAATAAATTGAATGTAAAAAAATAAGTTTTTTTAGTAATTAACCTTTTTTTTAGGCAATTTTTGTTATAAACATTTGTTTTTGCATTAACACCTTTGTTTAACCGATGTAATCTGATCTTTAGTAAATTTTAACCCTATCCATTTTCGCAATTTATTTTGTCAGTACAACTTAATGCGTTGGCACAGTCTATCATTTTATTGGTCTGTGCATGATCTATTATAGGTGCCTACGAGTCTATGACGGCTTGTCGGCGAAATTGTAAAGGAAGTAAAATTTTGAATTTCGCCGATTTTTGATCAGTTCAGTCAGTTTCCGATTTGCGTTCATTGTAAACGGTTGTGTTGTTTTTCGTGATTTTGGATTTGAGCGTATTAGTTATTATCAGTAGAGTTGTTTTTTTGTCTGTGTTGTACTGTGTGTGTTTTGAACGAAAATGCCTCGGATACGTAACAGTCGTAACCATACGTTTAGTGCCCGTAACTAGAGAGATGCCGGTGGCCCACTTCCGGGATGCGTGGTACCAACACGATGGCGCTCCCGCACACGTGACTCTTCCAGTGCGACAGCCTTACACCTTACAGCGACTTTTGGTGACCAGTAGATTGGGAGGTTCGATCCACAACCCTGGCCAGCGCGATCACCAGACTTGACCCCACTAGATTTTTGTCTGTGGGGTCAAGATAGGGACTTTGTTACGGAGTGCAATACGGCAGCAGAAATGCGAGATCGCTTGCGACGCTCCGTGCGGAGTATGTCCGAGACCCCACCTTATTGCCCCGTGTCCACGCTGAAACTCTGCGCCGCGCTAGGATTTGTGAGCAAGTTGGTGGCGGCCACTTTGAACCCTATCTTATTAGGAGTCCCTCACTCCTAATAAGAGAGATTAAGGTGAGTGTTAATTTGTTTGCAACTAATTGCCATGTAGGTAGGTAGGTACCTCATCGGAATCATTAGGTAGGTACCTACTTATGTTATTTTATGAGCGAACGAGCAATGTTTTGTTTTTTGTTGTAAGCAATCAGTCAATTGAACTAAATTTCAAGTTCGGTTTATCAATGTGTTTGTTAGGTGATTTCTTTATCAGTAGTGTAAACGTAGGTATGCTACTTTTCACGTTTACAAAAGCGTTGTGCGGCAACGCGACTCCGTGCCGAACTCACACTTGTGATGTGTGCGTGCGTATGCGTGTAGGCACTGTACTTACTGTACGGCCGCCGCGCCGCGCCGCGCACCGGTACCGCGTTAGCGGAGTAATGGCTTGCGGTTGTGATTGTGACTCGTTGTTTGCATTCGCAGTACATTGCGCGCTTAAAAATGACAACATCTGTAACCTATCATTTGTGATATTAATGACTTACGTAAATTAATTTAAGGCTTTATGAGGAACCTTTTCACGAAGTTTGTGTTACGATGTCCCTTCCACGCTGTATGGTAGGTAGGTATGCTATACGAACCTATCACCTAATAGTCAAGGCCATAATACAACTCTCAAGCATCCTCGCCGTCTAGTTGAATGATTAGGTATTGATTTCGTGATGCGAGGGTGGTGAATTCAATGTTAATTAATTTCTCTCGTTTACGAAGAGATGTGATAGTGGTAAACGCCGTGCCGTGCTTCCGATACAAACAAGAGATGATGGAGGTAAATGAACTTACACCAACTTAAATCGTACTTGATATGAAATACCTACTTGCAGCAGTTGTAGGTAGGTTAGGTATTAACTTATTGCGCCCGGCTATTCGTCCGACGTCCGTTGACCCACCGCAGGCGCGCTATCTACTGTCTCGACCACGCACAGCTGTGCCGCGGTACCTACATCATCGACCGGATCGCGTACGATCTTACGTTTATGAATGAAATGGTGGAAGCGCTACTAACATTTAACTCGAATGACAGAAAAAAAGTGATAAATTTCTAACTTCTTTATTAAACGTCATAAATAAAAAGTAACAATGCTAATAATAACTATTACTCGACTGGAGTTACTGTGTTTCGGTTCCAGAACGATGTAAAAGTGACCGTGTATATACGTAATGTCTCTGTAAAAGTCTCTGGATCTCGTGATTGACAAATGATAGAAAAATACGGACTAGACTGGTCGATACAGAAAACGTTGCGCTTTTACGTAGTTTATAAAACTTATTTTTGACAAAATGTCGGTCAGAGGGTCCTCTTAGGGGCGGATTGTCACTTAACAGTCTTAAGAAATAAGACGGCAGAGTTGTGAGCTAGATTTTGGAGAAAGCTTCAACTGTAAACAAATAAATGTTCATTATTGTTAAGATCAGAGGTTACTTACTAATCACACTGTCAATTTTCTTTGTAATACTTCACACTCACACTCCTCCATGCACCCCTTGATTACATGGAGATGATGTATGTGTGCTAAGTATCCAAATATGGCAGATCAGTAATGACAGCAGTGTGGCTGCAATTTGTTGACCAATTGATTAATCTTTGGCTTCATGGAAGTCATTTTCGCACATCATTTCACTATGGAGATCATTTTCAAGGTTACCTTTACTTTAGCCCACTAGGTGAGACATGCCTCACCAGTTGGGAAATCATGGGTTTGGATAATCCCTGAAATATAACCCTGTAGAGACCAAAATAAGTTTTCTTCACCTTTTTTAGACAAAGGAGTAGTCTATACTTGTAGCTTTCCATAACATCTAGCCAAGTGTCATGGATTGATTGGAAAATATACTCAAAAATGGCTTACTTAAAGCAGATTTGTATATTTATATATATATATTTATAGATAGATATATATTTCAATTGTTACAATGGTAGTCCATCTGTAATTGTTGTGGGTAAAAAGTTGTACGCAGTGATAGCCTAGTGGTTGAATGCTTGCTTTTCATGTCGGAGATCTGAGATGGATCCTGTCTGAACCATGACCTCTGACTTTCTGAATTTATGTGCTCATCAGAATTTGATGTTCACTTGATTTAACGGTGAAGGAAAATATTCTGAGGAAACCTGCATACCTAAGAGCGTTTCCATAAAGTTCTTTATGGTGCATGCAGTCTGCTGACCTATGGTCTGTAACCTGGTATTCCAGGCCAGTTCGTTAGACCTAAGAAGAGGTAAGGCATAATACTCTTCCATTCTGAGAAGACACCCAGCAGTAACGGGACAGTAATGTGCTGATTATGTGATAAGGACTAAAAAGGTCTTCTCCACAAAATTCAATACCATGTAGCTAGCTCCTCTATTTATCATAGATTTTTTATTTTGGCACATATTTATATATTGTGTTCTTTTTAAAAATTCGTTAAAAGGAGAATGGATGTTTTGGTCTACCCAACGACCATACAGCCCATAGACGCCTAATAACAGGCGACCGATGTCTGTCAACACATCAGACTTATAGATCTGATGTAGGTCGCCACTAAATAATTTCGAATTAGTTTCGACCACTTCCTTGAGCCGTAAACACTTCCGCGTTAGTCAATAAAAAATTGGGAAAATAAATATTATAATGGCCCCTTGTACAGTCAGCAACAAAAGTAGCTGAACATTAGAGTTTTCAAAATTTGCATTAATTAGATAACTAATTGATAGGAAACAAAAACTTTAAGACATACTTAGAGCTGTATCTAGAAGCTCTAGGTATCTATTACACTTTTTATTTTAAAACCATTAGTTATCTAATTAATGCCAAGTTTAAAAACTCAAACGTTCAGCTACTTTTGTTGCTGACTGTACAATACGTTGGTGTGGCAACAACAGCCAGACTTCGAAATTCGGGAAAGATGGTATAACATTTCACCGGTAAGTTAAAAACGACATAATCATAATTAGATTTTATTATCTGATATTATTTATCGGAGTTCATCTTAAACTGGTCATACAGATAGATCAGTCAAAGGTGCAAGACCGCGCGTTGATGTCTTTCATGTTTGCATCTCTTTCTTCCTAAAGTATTTTTTGCACTGTCTCTTTTCCTCTAATATTTGGTAAACATAATTAGTGATGTACCAAATCTTATGACCAAATCTGTTATCGATCAAGCAAAAAACCTACATACGATTTACACGTTTGAAGATTTGTTTAATTACTTACTACTTATTACTTGAGACATTAAATTAATTGTAACACGATTATTGATTTTAAGTACCCACAAGATCCTGATTTCAAAAATAAATGGATTGTTGCGATCAAACGAGAGAAGTGGTTCCCATCAACACATAGTGTAATATGTTCACAGCATTTTGCTAAATATTGTTATTTGCCTATTGTTTTAAATTTAAATGTTTTGTTTTGACTTTTTACGTTTTTACCTTAAGTATATTAATTAAATTAAATGCGTGTTAAAATATTACTAAGCAACAATATTATATTAAAAAAACATTTCATTGAGTGATTATTTAAAAAGAATATCGATACTTTAGTTTTTTATTTAAACCTGTCTCATCCCTAGTGAGACGTAATTAACTTAGAAGGGCCAATCAGAACGCAGTTCTCCGCTTCCCCGTACCTCAGCTTGTTGACAGAATTGGTTTGGTGCATTAGATCAAGCATTAGGCGTCTATGGGCTATATGGTCGTTGGGTCTACCCCTCCTCTAGCAATGAGTCTTATGTCAATAGAAAGGTTATTTTAAGTAGAACATTTTTTTGTATTTCAGCTACTATCAATTTTTTGTATTTATGGAGTTAAAGCTCCTTAAAATAAGTGCTCCTAAAAATGTTGTTAACATTCAAATATTGCTATTTATTTATCTTTTTACATGTTTTGCTACAGGAACTTTATCATATTAATTATTTAAGTAAGTTACACACGTAACATCACACCTGTATTCCCTGTAGACAGAGGTGTTTAGTGCACCCACATATCATTACTAGTTGTGCCATTTTACATCCATAGTAAACCTTGCTTACAAAAGGCACTATTTTTTTATGCTCCTGCCTTCTTTCTTAATAATATTAATATTTATGATAATTTAGGGTGTTTGGGATTTCTACATATATTTTATTGAAAAAATCGAGGAGCTCGTGGCTAAATAATTACAGCCGCATAGACCGATCTTCCGGGTTAAGCCACGCTTGCCGAGGTTGGTCTGTGGATGGGTGACCATTTACCATAGCGAGTTTCCTCCGTGCCTCGGAAAGCACGTAAAGCCGTTGGTCCCGGCTGTCATTTGTAGATCTTTGACAGTCGTTACTGTTGGTCAGAAGCCAAAAAGTCTGACAACCAGTCTTACCAAGAGTATCGTATTAGCCAGTTACTGGATTGTGGAGGTCTGATAGGCAGTCGCTCCATGTAAAATATTGATATTCAGCTGCATCCGGTTCAACTGGAAGCCGACCCCAACATAGTTGGGAAAAGGCTAGGCAGATGATGATGATTTTATTGAAAAAATAAATTTAAAAGTCTGGTTTCCTTACACTATCATTATTATTTGCAAATAATATGATAAAAATGCAGGATATTTAAGTATAAGTAATAAAAAAGAAGAAATTGTGATAGTATGGATATAAACGATTTATACTAAGTATAAAGGTGTTTATACCGCCGAAAATACTAGCAATTGACTTTAGTTGTGTCAGTACCAAATGGTTTGCAAAAAAAGACCTTTCTAATGACAATAATCACTCATTGCTAGAGGAGGGGTAGCCCAACTACCAAATACTTTCGCCCATCCTCCTTTATGTGGTGCAATGATTATCAAAAGAAAACATCTTTACATTGAAAATATTACCATGGCATTTACTATTATTATTCTATAAAGGTTGCATGTTATTTATTAAAATAATGATTCTGTATAAGAGTAATATTAAGTGTGTGAAACATTGCCTTATATTATGGTTATTGAATATCGTCTTACCGGTAGCCAATACCGATGTCGCGTTGCATAATGTCTAAATACGTCTAGGCTAGGACTAACAATAATTGTTATCTAGGGTGTGGAGCGCGTCGGCGCTCCGGGCGGCGGCGGAGCGAGTGCACTCAATGGAGGCACGCCGCCCGCGCCCAGCGCGCCGCCCGAGCGCATCGACGAGCCGCCGCGCAAGCGAGCCAAGCTGCCTGCCGCCGACGACGCGCCCGCGCTGCGCCGCCGCATCCTCGAGTGCGAGCTGCAGCGCCTGAGGAACCTCCGCGAGAGGTGAGTGTGCGCCCGTCGGCACCGTACACCCGTAGCGCGCCCGGCTCACTCGCGCGCTCCGTTGCAGGTTCACGGAGCAACTGAGCGAGCTGTACTTCCTGCAGGCGGGCGGCAACATGATGGATTACGCGGTGTGGCGCAAGCGGCCGCCGGCGCCGCAGCTGGTGGCGTTCCTGGAGGCGCGGCGGCCGCCGCCGGTGGCAGCGGGCGCGCCGCCCTCCCCGCCCGCGGCGGCCGCCCCGCTGGCCCCGCCCGCGCCCCCCGCGGCGGCGGCGCCGGCGGCGCTGGGCGCGGCGAGCTCTCCGGCGGACGAGATGGTGGAGAAGGCGAAGCAGGAGGCGTACGTGGCGTCGCGCGTGGCGGAGCTGGCGCGCGCGGGCCTGTGGGCGGAGCGCCGCCTGCCGCGCGTGCTGGAGCCGCCGCGCACCAAGTCGCACTGGGACTACCTGCTGGAGGAGATGGCGTGGCTGGCTCAGGACTTTGCGCACGAGCGCAAATGGAAGAAGCAGGCCGCCAAGAAGGTTTGTTTTATATCGTTATTCGTTTTTTTTGTGGAACGGAACGCAATCTCGAAACGCGTCGTCTTCGAAAATGCCGGAAGTGACATCAAAATCCATGTGAATAAATCTTTAAATAATCGTTTCTTAGCAAACTGTTTGATTTCTTACTGAGGTTAGTTAGTAAGTGCTATTTCTGCTTGAATAAAGCACCAGAAATAATTTAATCTATATGATATGTGGCTCAAAAAGAGATGTAAACAAAGCAGTATTGTGAATTATGACGTCACATTAAGGCCGCGACAATATCGGATGTTTGAACTGTAGAAGAAAATTGTTGAAGTTTAAAGGTGTGTACGGACTAAGCGTTCTAATGTAAGCACTGTCCGTACACACCTTAATATTTTTTTTGGGCAACAGACAATAGTAACTTTTGACTTTTAATACTTTTCTTGGGTTTATATTACTGTTTTATGGACTAAGAGAAAAAAAAATTACATAGGTACATATTCCCTATTTACTTTATATGGATGTGTCAGACATACCGTCATATTCTAAACAGCAGTGCGAGCACGGTTCTTCTTATCGAGTCGAGTCGAGAAATTTATCAATTATAAACGTCAAACTTGACATAAGATGTGGATAAAATGACAGCTCTTGTCGTTATATCTATATCTTATGTCAAATTTGACGTTTAGAATTGATAAATTTCTCGAATCGACTCGATAAGATCTCGAGTCGATAAAAATTTAAACATACCGAATCTTATCGAGGGTCGGTAGCACGGAACTTGCTTCGGGAACTTTATAGAGCCTTGTCGACGGCTATGTTTTCTCGACAGCTTATCAACTTTACAAATAGCAACATCAGAAATATGCAGATACACAAATACTTTCACTAAAATATTTACAATACTATTAAATAATCTAAGCAATTAGAAAATAACCACAGAATAATAAAAAAATACTCCGCTGTGGATCCTTTTCACGTCCGGACGCGCTCTGCTTTCAATATTAACAAGACGATTTCTCCAAAATCCATTTTTTTGCTTCAAAAAGTCTTTATCGACCAACTTTTTAAAGACGACAACAATTCGAGATAATTCGAGAAATTTACCAACAAGAACTGTCAAAAGTCGATATAATCGTTAAATCTTATCGAGCATGTCGACTTCATATCGAGGCGTCGGTAAATTACATTGATGAAAGAAAAATAAGAGGATATCCGATGTGGTCACATGATCTGAAGCCAAGTTTTCCTCTTATGGCGTCGACTCCGCCCTCAGCAATGAATTACATCTTCTGATGCAACACTTTGTCATGTTAGGTTTTGTTCACTTATCCTTTATAATACAACAAAAATTACCTAAACACCCAAAGTTCACTGTAAAACTGTAAATAAACTTCGAACAAAGCTTGAATGACAGACGAAAGGGTAGATCTCTAAAATGGCGTCATGTCAAAAATATCCTTCAAGGCGGAGCTTGGTGACGTTGAAAAATTATAATAGAAAATTAAAATCTGTGACATATAGTGTACACACTTTTTACATTTGTAAATTACGTGTAAGAACGAGACAGATTATATTTTTTAACGCGGTAAATATTGGCATAGTATTAAGAAAAAAACATCAATTTAGGTCTTATCCTCTTATGTTTCTTAAATCAATGGTAAATTGCGATCCGTGCTACCTTTGTCGTTTTCTCAATATCTTATGTCAAATTTGAAGTTTATAGTGGATAACTTAACGTCTCGATAAAATTCGATAAAAAGAACAGTGCTCGCACTGCAGGGTATATAAGCAGTGTTCCGTTTCGGTCGACAGATCAATACGCGTTTTTTTTTGGTTTTGTTTATGATGTACCATATTATGTGTTTTCCAGTTACGAAATCTTCGTTGGGCGAGTGGGACACGCGTTTGACTGGTTGTTTCTCTGGTTTTACAGTGTTTATCTAATTACTGTTACAGTGTGCTCGGGCTGTACAAAAATATTTTCAAGATAAAGCTCTGGCAGCACAGAAGGCTGAAAAAGCTCAAGAGTTACAGTTGAAAAAAATTGCTGCATTCGCAGCCAAAGAAATACGAACCTTTTGGTCCAATGTGGAAAAGGTAATTTGTACTTTTATTTCACTCTGCTGTACTTTAGAATTATTTCAGGTTCCCAACAAATATAGGCCACTCACCAAAGTAACAAACCTCTACATTCTGTTGAAGGTGATGGTAAAGGTAAAGTGACAAAGTTCTTATTGGAGGTGCTTTATTTATTGATATAGTAAGTTACCTTACGTGTTTACATTTAGCTGTTGTCATTGCTCATTACACTGTTGTTTCATATTTTGGACACCAATATTGTTTTAACATCAGTGCAGTGCATTTTGGATTTGATTAATTATCCGAACATACTCAATGGAAACAAAATAAAAAAGACGTCGCTATTGAAGGCGATGTTTGCTACAGAATCAGTACTGTCCATATTTTCGCTTATGCGTATATTCCCCGCGTCATGGACTTTATCTGGCGGATCCCATGTGAGTCTTTCCGACACGTAAAGCTCCAAAAACTGAAGATATTTCGTGTTATTACATTCCGCAAGCATTATAAGTAGCTCTGTGATTGTTTAGTTCATACAAAAAGGGTTTTTTTTATAGTGAAATTTTTGCTTTTCTGTTTTTCAAGTTGTTTTAAATGTTTTATTAATGAAAAAATAAGGCGATATTTCCTATATAGTCTGATGTAATTTCAGTCTAGTGACAAAGGAGATCTTATTATAATTTTTCAAAATCACTAATTTTGTTATGTGTGTATCATCAGGTTAGATACCTACCAATATTTCCTGTCCTACATACAACTACTAGAAAAAAAATTGAAACTTGTTGAAACCATATCTAACTTTATTTTCCACATACATTTACCAGGTCGTCTAAGTCATGTTCAAACCTAATTTGCTCAATTTTGTAGGAAACTCGAATGTTTTTTCTGTTAAATTTTTGTAATTATTTAATTGTATGCGTGGCTTCGGCAGTTGGTGGAGTGGAAGCGCGTGAGACGCGTGGAGCGCGCGCGCAAGGAGGCGCTCGACGAACAGCTCAGCTACATCGTGGACAAGACCGAGCGCTACTCGCGACAGCTCGCCGCCAACCTGCACGCGCCGCACCCGCCCCACCCCCCCTCCGACGACGAGTTCACGCCGCGCGGCTGCTCCTCAGACGACGAGGAGACCATCGCCGCCGCCGAGCGCGAGGCCGGCCTCGGCGCCGACGACCATCGCGACGAGCTGGAGGCGCTCCGCCGCGAGTCGCGCCAGGACCTGGCCGACCTGCTGCCGCCCGGCTACCTGCCCGCGCACTCGCCGCCGCCCTCCGACTACGGGCCCGACGACGACGACTCCGCCGACGACGAGCGCACCATCGCCGAGCAGGAGCGCCAAGAGCCCGTCGCCGACGCCGCCGCCGAGCTCGCCGCGCTGCGCCACGACGCCGACCTGGGCCTGGACGAGCTGCGCCGCCGCTACCAGGGCACGTCCGAGCGCGTCCCGGAGACTGAGTCCGACACCGACTCCGACGACTCCGACACCCAGTCCGACGTCAGCGACTCCACCGCGGCCTCCTCCGCGCTGGAGGCGCTCATAGACGACGAGGCCGGCGAGAGCGCCTCGGGCGCACAGGACGGACAGGACGCGTCGGAGCGGCGCGTGGAGGCGGCGGCCGTGCTGGCGGCGTCGCTGCAGCCGACGGGCACCACGCTGTCGGAGACGGCGGTGGCGACGCCGGTGCCGCGCCTGCTGCGCCACGTGCTGCGCGAGTACCAGCACGTGGGCCTGCACTGGCTGGCCACCATGTACGCGCGCGGCCTCAACGGCATCCTGGCGGACGAGATGGGCCTGGGCAAGACGGTGCAGACCATCGCGCTGCTGGCGCACCTGGCGCTGGAGCGCCGCGACTGGGGCCCGCACCTGGTGGTGGCGCCCACTTCCGTGGTGCTCAACTGGGAGATGGAGTTCAAGAAGTGGTGCCCCGCCTTTAAGATCCTCACCTACTACGGCACCATCAAGGAGCGCAAAATGAAACGTGTCGGATGGACTAAAGCTAACTCTTTCCATGTGTGTATAACCTCGTATAAACTCGTAGTGCAAGATCATCAAAGTTTTCGAAGAAAAAGGTGGAAATATCTTATTCTTGATGAGGCACAGAACATTAAAAATTTCAAATCTCAAAGGTGGCAGATGCTGCTAAATTTTCAAACTGAAAGGTGAGTGATTCAAGTGCCGTTTTTATGCGATAATTATTTAAAAAGTGCTACATGTCGCGTTTACATCTCTGATTGAGAAAATTTGACGATACAATACGATGCTTTAGCATGAATTTTGTTAGTGCTTGAACTTACCTCTTTTTCGTACTCTTTTATTTTGAAATCTTAACCTTTTGACCACTACGAACGTCTATAGACGTCAAACTTTTGAACTGTAAAAAAAAGTGGTGTTTTCGATGTGCGTATACGTCCGTGGCGGTCAAAAGGTTAATAAACACAGACGTGACATGGAAGCATGTGCAACTGGTGAAATGCAGCGAGAGAAACGCATGATAACGTGTTGACTTGCGCAGGCGACTGCTGCTGACGGGCACGCCGCTGCAGAACAGTCTGCTGGAGCTGTGGTCGCTGATGCATTTCCTCATGCCCGACGTGTTCGCGTCGCACTCGGAGTTCCGCGAGTGGTTCAGCGAGGTGGCCGGCATCGCCGACGGCTCCAACCGGTACAACGAGGCGCTGGTGAGGCGTCTGCACGAGGTGCTGCGCCCCTTCCTGCTGCGGCGCCTCAAGGCCGACGTGGAGCGGCAGATGCCGCGCAAGTACGAGCACGTGCTACTGTGCCGCCTCTCCAAGCGGCAGCGCTTCCTCTACGACGACTTCATGTCGCGCGCCAAGTAAGTACACGTGACACGTACCGCGCACGACGCGCCCCGCACCCCCCACCGGCCGCACGCTCACCGCTCGCTGTCGCAGGACCAAGGAGAGTCTGGCGTCCGGCCACCTGCTCAGCGTCATCAACGTGCTCATGCAGCTGCGCAAGGTGTGCAACCATCCCGACCTGTTCGAGCCGCGCCCCGTCAGCTCGCCGCTACAGCTGTGCGGTCTGCGCCTGCCCGCGCCCTCGCTCGCGCTCGACGTGGGCCTGGTCGAGCGCGTGGAGCTGGCCGCGCGCCTCGGCGGCGACCTCGCCTCGCTCGAGGCCGCGGGCGCCGGCGCCTTCGCCGCGCACCGCGCGAGGCACCTGGCGCCGCCGCGCCGCCTCGTCGAGGAACTGAGCTCGTGGCCCGCGCGCGCCGCCCCACCGCGGCCCCCGCCGGCCGGCCTGCGCCTGCACCTGCGCCTGGTGCCGCGGGCCGCGCCGCCCGGCGCCGCGCCCGCCCCCGCGCCGCCCCCCACGGTGGCGCTGGCGCCCCGCAGTCGCGTGCCGGTGGCGGCGCCGAGCGCGGCGGTGGCGGGTCCGCAGGGCAGCGCGGGCGTGCGGCTGGAGGCGCGGCGCCGCGCGTGCCTGCGGCGGCTGGCGGCCACTAACGAGCGTCGCTGCTGGCGGCTGCCGCTGTACGGCGCGGACCTGCGCGCGGCGGTGTACGCGGGTGGTCCGCCGCTGCAGCCGCGCGACGTGGCCGACGTGCTGGCCGACCTGCGCGAACTCATCGAAAGGTTAGCTCAGTTTTGCTAATTGTATAATCTCTGGATCCAATGATGAAACAAGATATTTTTTGTTATTTTGTTAAGCATTTAACCAAATACCTAAGTCTGTTAAAAAGTTACAGTTAAAGTTTTTACGAAAATCCTAACTACTAAACTTACGGAGAAGTTTAGAATCCAGAAACTTAGAACAATTTTAATATTAATAGAGCTCCTTGTGGAAATTTTCGTCCAGGGAAGTACTACCTCCGTGCCTATTTCTGCCACTGAGCAACATTGTTGTATGCCAGTTAGAAGGGTATGGGTGCCGGCGAAATAACAGGCTCATGAGACTTTGATTTTGTTTGTAAAGTTGTCAAGGTATCAGCAATCTGTGTGCAGAGGGTGTATATAGGGTGTGGTAACCACTGTACGGTCGGCATGCGTAGGTTCTGCGTGTGCTGGTCGTCGGCGCGCGCCGCGTCCGCCACGCTGTCGCTGAGCGGCGGCGCGGGCGCTCGCTGCTGGCGCCGGCGCGCCGCTCAGCTGGAGGCGGGCGCCGCGCCGCTCGCGCGTCGTCTGCTGCAACTGTTCCACGCGCCCGCCTCGCGCCACGCCGTCGCCTTCCCGCACCCGTCGCTGCTGCAGTACGACTGCGGTGAGTGTATGTAGTGAGACCCCCGCCCGTGTCCACCCGCACCGAGACTGATCGTTCGTTGTCGCAGGCAAGCTGCAGACGCTGGACGGACTACTGCGGCGGCTCAAGTCCGGCGGCCACCGCGTGCTCATCTTCACGCAGATGACGCGCGTGCTGGACGTGCTGGAGGCGTTCTTGTCCATGCACGGCCACGCCTACCTGCGGCTGGACGGCGCCACGCGCGTGGATCGGCGCCAGCCGCTCGTGGACCGCTTCAATGCGGACCCGCGCGTGTTCGCCTTCATCCTGTCCACGCGCAGTGGCGGAGTCGGCCTCAACCTCACCGGCGCAGACTCTGTCGTTTTCTACGACTCCGATTGGAACCCCACCATGGACGCTCAGGCGCAGGACCGCTGCCACCGAATCGGACAGACGCGCGACGTGCACGTGTACCGCCTCGTCACCGCGGCTACCGTTGAGGAGAACATTCTGCGCAAGGCCGAGCAGAAGCGTGCCCTCGGACATCTCGCCATCGAGGACGGTCACTTCACCACTTCTTACCTGCGCGGGGTCAGTGCTGATGTCCATTTTTTCTTCATTTGTATATTGATGAGTGCAGCTAACGATACTAATTTTGGTGCAGGCAAACATCAAGGAGTTATTCGGGTCGGAGGCAGAGAACGGCGAAGCCAGATACGGTCCCGAGCAGGCCGAGCCCGCGGCCGGCGGAGAGCTCGAGTCCGCGCTGGCCGCGGCCGAGGACGAAGCCGACGCCGCCGCCGCCACGGCCGCGCGCGCCGAGGCGCAGGGAGACCTCGCCGAGTTCGACGAGACCCTGCCGCTCGACGACGAGCCCCGCGCAGCCCCGCGCGCCGAGCCCGACGACCTCGCCACGCTCATGAGCCAGGTGAGAGCCCGCGCCCCCCGCGGCCCCGCGCCCCGCCCCGACGTCCGCCTTCACCGACCGGTCTGTTCGCAGCTGACGCCCATAGAGAAGTACGCGATGCGGCTCGTGGAGAGCAGCGAGGCGGCCACCGAGGCGGAGCGCGCCGCGCTGGGCGAGATGCGGCGCCAGCTGCGCGAGTGGGAGGAGGCGCGCCGCCAGCTGCGCACCGCGGAGCCGGCGCGCACGCCCTCGCCCGACCTGGACCTCACCTACAGCCGCGAGGACGCGCGCGCTAAGGTGCGTGCTCGACGACGTCGCGCGCCGCCCGCCGCCCCGCCCCCCTCCCCGCCGCCCTCGCCGCCCCCGGCGCGTGCGGCGCGTGCGGCGGCGGTGCGCACGCGCTCGCGCGGCACGGTGCACATCAACCTGTGGACGCTGGACGAGCGCGCGGGCACAGGGGGCGGGGACGCCGCGGCGGGGGGCGGCGCGGGCGCGGCCGCTCCGCCGCGTCGCCGCCCCCTGCGCAACGGCACGCTGGACGCGTGGCTCGCCAACGCGGCGGAGCGCGACCAGAAAGATAACGATAATAAATGATTTTGAGATACCGCTCGTGCGTTTTATATTTCTGACGTTCGACGTTTCGGTGCCGCTCGATGTTCGTCCGTAAATGCTTGAACTGACTCCGAGACGGCGTGTTTCCTCGTGATCGGCGAAACTGCGGCACCGATCCGAACGTCAGGGATGTACGGCGTACAAGCATTTACGGGCGAACCGAGTCGGTCCCGGTTCGTGAACTGACAACCCCCGGATGCGCCGGGGCCGACCCGGTCCCGACCGTCGGCTTCTCCCTACACTGCTCACACACCTATTAAACACGTCTCATATTATATTCTCTACAAATATTAACTTAATAGGAACATAAGTGGCTTTTAGCTTCCGTTGCTATGGCGTCTCAGGGAGCGACGCCTGCTAAAATGCCTGTACAAAGCGTATACATACAGTAGTACAATGCATAATACAAAAAGTGCTGAAAATTTACTAAAGGAGAATGGGCAAATAGAATTTCATATTTAAAAAAACCCAGGTCCGGCAAAAACCAAACATCCCATACGCGTATTTCCCTTTCTGTGTCCAACTAGCGACACCGGTCTCACGAAATCCGCACGCCTTTGTACTATTACACAATTCAACCAACCCGTGCTTAGCTCGCATCAACTGAGCACGTTTTTGCGATCAAGCAACGTTAAAAGAGGTTTTACAAAACAGTGTGCAATTGAATTAAACACGGTTTTTTAATTGGTCTGTTCATAACAAATCCGTGCTGATTTAGCACGTTCGTAAATGTTCGGAATAAATATATTAAAAATTCGTGCGGCCCGAAGCAGATGGGAGCGCCCGTGGGTGGACATAATGGAAGAGTTTAAAAGGATTTTCAATGAAATTACCAAAACTTTTAAAATGATAGAGTCGATTCCTGTCTGCAGGGTTTAAAGTAACCTAACACGAAGGGGATAACGGGGGCTTCGTTCGCTCGCTCACTTTAGCCCCCGTCATCCCCTTCGAACCTAACCTATCCGTGTCGGGGTGAACCAAATTTCCAAGCTCGCTTCGCTCGCTCTTCAAATTAGTCAGTTGAAAAACAAGTATCAGCAATGAAAGCAGTACCTCAACTAATACCGTCGCTGATTCAACACGCTTTTGAAGACTCATACAGTCAAGAATCAAGTCAAAAAGTGTTCAGTTCAACTGCACACCATTTTGTAAAACCTCCGCTAGCGCCACTCAATCTCAAAGACCAGTTGACGCGAATTAAACACGTTCTAGTAGAATTCCGTAGTAATACAAAAGCGTGCGGATTTCGAGACCGGTGTCGCCAGTTGGACACGGAAAGGGAAATACGCATCCCATACTACTAACTTATAATTATTATTAACGCTACATTATCAGAATTCTGGAAAATTTAGAACCAAATTAAAAATATGCCTTTTCTATTTGTTCATTCATATACAGGGTGGTAATTTGAAATGGGGCATGAAGGGCAGCTACCTTAACCATTATAGCTACCGGAAATCGTTCTTAGGAGACCACGAAGAAAAAAATAGCGAGAAAAAGGGCAGTTTTCACAAAATAATTTTATGATGCCAATCGATCCTATTTCCCAAAAGGATCAAATTACTCTTCTGAACCAACTGTGGTTGGAGTACTAGAAACGTAAGAAAACCACCAGTACAGGAAACCGATTCTCCTGAATCAGTCTCATCCTACATGGTAGTTACAAAGTATTAAAAATTAAAACCGGCTAGGTGTATCGTTAATTTGACTCTTGCACTAGAAACCCATCTATTTGGACTATTGAAGAAAACACCGGAAAATATACTACTCAGTCATAGGAAAATGTTGGTTAAAATTATAGAGAAACATGTACCTTAGGTTGACTTAGATCATAGGCATCTCTAAAAACAACCAAAAGAATATGTGTCATAAATCAGTTTTTCCCAGGGTATTAGCACAGTGTACCTACTTACTACATACAGTGGGTCAACGCCCATACATTTGACAGGTCCTATGAAATGTCAAAATTGGTAACACTTGTCAAAGGGTTGTCACATAAAACAAATTACACAAACTTTATCAAACAAACGTCCAAATTAATTAACGTTTTATAGAAACAGTGACACGCAAAACGAAAACCACGCATGCGTAATTTTGACGATTGACAAAATAATGTAAAGGTATGTAGCAGCAGTTTCGCCATCTTATCCTGGAATATTCTAACAATATTTAAAACTACAAATTTTGTCGAGGTTACAGGCAGTCGCAGTGGTTAACGCTTGCGGGGGTAGGTAAGAGTTATAAATTATTCGCAAGTCTACGATGGAGTCATAGAAAATTACTAATTATTATTCATGGTTATTACTTCTATGGTTTTCGTGGGTGCTGATGCCGGAAATAAAGCCTAAGTGTTCCTCGATCATATAAGGTGGTCAAAAAAATTTACCAGTTAAATGAGATTTGCCAGGTAAAACGTGGTCCCTATCTTGGTGTTTGAGAATTGATCTTGTTTTTGTAATCAGCGTCCCTGAAAATCATGGATTTGACACCCATGACGGCTAATTTGAATTTTTTTATGGCCGCCATCTTGAATATAGATTTTGACCTCATTTTCGGCATCAGCATCCCCGAAAACCATGGAAATGACACCCATGATGGTTAAATTGAAATTTTAATAGCCGCCATCTTGGAAATGGATTTTGACCTCATTTTCGGCATCAGCATCCCCGAAAACCATGGAAATGACACCCATGATGGTTAAATTGAAATTTTAATAGCCGCCATCTTGGAAATGGATTTTGACCTCATTTTCGGCATCAGCATCCCCGAAAACCATGGAAATGACACCCATGATGGTTAAATTGAAATTTTAATAGCCGCCATCTTGGAAATGGATTTTGACCTCATTTTCGGCATCAGCATCCCCGAAAACCATGGAAATGACACCCATGACGGTTAAATTGAAATTTTAATAGCCGCCATCTTGGAAATGGATTTTGACCTCAATTTCGGCATCAGTACCCCCGAAAACCATGGAAATGACACCCGTGACGACGAATTTGACATTTTTGTAGCCGCCATCTTGGATTTCGATTTTGACCTCATTTTCGGCATCCGCACCCCAGAAAACCTTGAATTTGACATCCATGACGATTAATTTACTAATTTTCATGGCCGCCATCTTGGATTCGGATTTTGACGTTATTTTCGGCATCAGTGACCCCGAAAACCATGAAATTAACACTCATGATGATTAGATGAAAATATTGATGGCCGCCATATTGAATTTGGATTTTCACGTTATTTTCGGCATCAGTGACCCCGAAAACCATGAAATTGACACCCAGGATGATTACATGAAAATTTTCATGGCCGCCATCTTGGATTTGGATTTTGACGTCGTTTTCGGCATCAGTGACCCCGAAAACCGTGGAAATGACTTCCCACGAACAATCATTTGAAAATGTATGTATGCCGCCATCTTGGATTAGTAAACAGACTTTATAATACAATTCTCGTAATAGGTACACATACATATCAATAATAAATTAATATAATTTCTATGAACGATATCAATCAAATTTGAAATCAAAAAGTGCGAGCCCTGGAATTTATGTCCCGAGTAGCAGTATGGCTACTCGGGACATAACCTCCGCCCCTTCACCCCGCAACCCCTCGCACGATTGCTCTGTGACAATGTTCTACGTTGACCGACTGTAAGGAGTAAGATATAGGTAGACTGTGGTATTAGAGTCTACCAGTCTTAGTTTTTTTTAGTCTTAGTCGATTTTGTATGCTACTGCGCATCAAAGTCAGCACTCAAGATCCATGACGGTTATTAAACTGCTATGATGCCATTTTGAGTCGAAAACTCAACCGACTAAGCATATTGCGCAATTTTTTATGATCTTTAAAGCCGATTCTTAGGATTTTTTCGGCGGATTAGTTGCTGTTATTAAACTTGTATTTAGTAATACATATAGTCCAAGACCAACAACTATTAAAAAGATATATATGCCAGAATTACTAGCCTTACAGCGTTGGTAGCGTGCCTCGAAGCGCGCAGTACTGAACTAGGTTCGCAGTATTGCTAAACTAGGTGCTATACGTCCGTTCACGGGAAGACTCACCGTGTGACAAATAGTCATTGCTGACTGGCTATGTCTTGACCACGGCATGAGCTATTCTCGTCTAACTCGTGTCGACACAAGAGAGAGACTATGGTTCATCGCTTATTG
Organism: Amphipyra tragopoginis; assembly: GCA_905220435.1. Taxonomy (NCBI): domain Eukaryota; kingdom Metazoa; phylum Arthropoda; class Insecta; order Lepidoptera; family Noctuidae; genus Amphipyra; species Amphipyra tragopoginis. Next base: position 28,244,807 of record HG992004.1, read on the forward strand.
AAGGGTACCATCACAAACTCCACTTGGTACTGCACCCCTTCGGCAATTCGCGTGCTATCTAGTTCTCTAAATTCATAACTGCAATCCATAATGTAATACTTGCGCACGTTTGTACGAAGTTTCTTTACAAGGAGGAGAATGGGAAAGTTAGTCTACCAATCCAACACTCATGAAAAATGTCCCTTAAATTGAAATTGTGACTTGTGTGGCAGCAAACGTCTGGTTCTAAAGGACTAACGGTCAATTCATAGTAGCGCAGAGTCGAATCGCATCGATGCGTTAATTTGATATTTAACATAGCAAATTCACCCTTATCTCCACAACGTAATGCACATATTTCTTCTGAGATAAAAAGAAGACGCGCGCATTCGACGGAATTCGCACGGACGAGCGCGACCAACGCTGATTGGTTCGCGTGCGTTCGCGCTCATCCAAGCGCCTATTACGCGAACCAACACATCGTCACTCGTCAGTCGGAATCGGAAATTGACTTTGGCGGAGTTGATCACTGGAGCCAGTATGTAAAAGCGTGCAAATTCACGCGAAACGCGCGCATTCGTGCAACTTCGCTTAGATTGTGAAGAATTTGACGCTTCGATGCGCTTCGACTCTGCGCTAGTATGAATTGTCAGTAGTCACATTAAGTATGCCTTACTTAATAAAGGCATAATGGCCTCTAGAGAGGTGATGATGCGAAGGACGGGGGGGGGGGCTTGATCCCGCCGCACCGCACTTAAAGGTACGCGTCCATTGGCCCGCGCCGGACGCACCGCACGCACGGCACGCAACGGATTTTAGTTTGCTTTGTATGATTTCACATAGCGCTGCGTCCACTATCCGCACCGCCCACACCGAACGCCGGCGACGGCGTCCGCCATTTATGAGTAAAAAATGCGTTGTGTACCGGTGACGTAACACAAATTAGTTAGCCGCTGGCATCGCCCACTGTAGCACGCGTTGTTTTGTTTTACAGGAGCTAACGACAAAAAATAAAATGGATGACGCACTTTTGTTAATATTAGAAGAAAGATATGAAGAATTATACAATTTAAAACACACAAAGTATTCTAAATCTCGTGTTTTGTTTCGTCAAATGGGGTTTGAGTAAACCTTATAGATTCATGAATTTAGCTCTTGACATGTGAATGTAGTTAAAAAATATCTTCATTAATCTCCATAACCGAATACGTCAACTCTCGACAAGAAAACACTCGAAACTAAATTAAAAATCCAGATACAGTGGACGCATTCCATCGGCAAATCCGTTCAACACGTTGCGTGCCGAGCGAGCGGTACGTCCGGCGCGGGCTAATGAACGCGTACCTTAAGTTTTACTTTATTTTAACGGGATTCCCTACTAAGGGTTCGAATGCAGCCTCGTCATAGCAGACCCAAGCAGTACTACCTACACGTTTATGCTAGTAAGGGTCAGGACACATTGATCGAAGGCGTTCGACGGTTTGTCCATACAAAAAGAGAGCAAAGTATGGAACGACGTACGCATCCTTTCGCATCAACGTGACGAACGCGCTCCGGACGGCAGACTGACACGAAAACGCGATCGTTCGTCGGCGGGTATAGACAGCGATCGACGGCTGACGGTGGCGATTGACGGCTGACGGTGGCGATTGACGGCTGACGGTGACGATCGACGGCTGACGGTGGCGATTGACGGCTGACGGTGACGATCGACGGCTGACGGCGGCGAACGATGGCGAAAAAGATGTACCACAGTGTACAAAGTACAGCAATCAACAATTATTAGCATCAGAAATTATTTAAAAGCGAAATTTTATTTTTTATTGGTGAACTGTAAGTTCATGTGTTCAGTGTACTAATATGTTTTGTGTAATTAGGTATACTATGTCTTGCGTCAAAATGCCCGTCACATTGAACAATTGAGATGTTTCCACGATGTTTGTGACGATTCGTCTGCATACGGAGCTGTACGGCACCTTACGGATGCGAACACCTCCGTAAGCGGTGGATCGTCGGCATAAAGCGTACTAGTGTGCTCCTTTTCAATCGGCAAAGTGTGAAAAGCCGTCGATCAATGTGTCCTGACCTTTAACAGAGGAGTTGAAGAAAGGGCGTCTGCCCACCTGAACAGTATTTATTAACAACAACAGTATTTATTAATAACAACATTATTTATTAACAACAACATTACTTATTAACAACAGTATTTATTAACATAACTCGTCAAAATGTAGGGAACAGCTGATTTTTTTTCGCGATTTCTTGTTTGGTCCCATAGTAAAAGTTGTTCATAATGATGAGTACAGTGACCTTAAGGGCTCTTTCAATTTAGACGTTTCGTGTCGGACCGCTGCGGTGCCGAAGCGGTGCGTTTGTCGTATTGCGCACTGACGGTCGTTTGTTTTCATACAAAGCGCGCGGTACGGCAACAGTGCGGCGTCGGCACCGCGAACGCTCGACAACAGGACGGCAACGTCGCGAACGTGTTCTTTTCGCTGTTGAATAGTGCGGTGAATAGACGTGAGAGCTAATTTCATCGAATTTTCATTTATTTTTTTGCTTAAAATGGATGATATAAACGTGGAAGAATTTATAAATGAAATTTAAATACGTCCTACTTTAAAGAACTCCAAAAGCGACAAATACAGTAATCGCACGGAAATAAAATAGTTTTTTGCCGCTGGATTTTACTTTTATCTAATTCAAGTAATTCGTGGAAACAACCTACAGGCATTCTTAGGTAATTAAAAAAATTGCTTGGATCTTGTTTTAACCTAGGGTAAAGATTATGGAAATCACCAAAATTACATGTTAACGAAAACATCGGTGATCCTCTTTTACGGGGGCGGCGTTTTTGTTTCTGTTTGATGTTTTTCAACAAGAGCACTAACAGTAATGTTTCTTCGTTAGAGTCCATGGCATAACTGCTGTCAAAGATATTTAAAACATCACTAGCATACAAACGCACGGCAGTTAGATACGCTTTCAATTTAGACGTTTCGTGTCGGACTGCAACCGTACTGCAGCGGCCCGGCAGCGGGTTATAACCAGCGGCACGGTAAACGTGCGGCAGCGGTCCGACACGAAACGTCTAAATTGAAAGAGCCCTAAAACACCCAATTTTTAGATACGATACGTACGTGCCTCTGCTAAAGATTGACAATGATAAAGTTAACACTACAATTACGATCTTGTGACAGACAGTATACTTAGGGTTATTTCACACTGAGATGCAGCAGACGACATCGGCTAGCTCGGCACGCAGCAACGCCGAGGGACCGCACACGGCCGCGCGATTATTTAATTGTAACAGTGTACAATCTACATTCGGTAAAGAAACTTGTGTGCTACACTTTGAATGAATATTGTGGATTTGGACATGGTTATAATATCCGAAACAGACGAAGAACAGAAAATAAATAAATATTGAAAAAAAGGAGAAGAATGCGAGAGGATATGCGCTGCCGCTCGTTGTGCCGGCAGCAGGCGCCGCTTTCACTGGCCGCATAATGGTCGTGCGACCTTGTGTAGCCTATATAGCCAGAGCATATCCTAAAAAAATTAAGATAAAAGTTTAAAATGCTACCTAAAGCGATTGACACACTACCCGCTTCACTACCGGCCCGCTGCCATCTTTAGTGTGACCCTAACTAATTTTAATTACCACTGTTGTTTCTGAAGGTTTCGTAAAATAATATGCTGTGCTAAATCTGAAACTAATAGGTATAGAGAAAAGTCGTCAAAGAAGTAGCGAGCTGGATCTTGTTCGTTCGAAGTACTGTTTTCGCGGAGAATCGGGCTCCAATTTTTTTGCTAAAACATACCAGCCTTTATTATTGTTGTTGATGAAGATTAAATCCAGTAAAAGTATTCTTTTGTGTTAAATTAAAGGAAATAACTTATTCTTTTTTTCAGATATGGGTGAGCAGCGCCGGCACTGTCGAGCGAATGCCAGTGAGTAGTTTGACGACCGTCAAAGATACCACCGCGGTCTTCCCTCGCTCCGTCGCACTCGCTCACGTCCCTCCCCTTACAGATGTGGTGCCCCCCCACCCCGCCCTCCGGCGACGGCGACGTCTACTGCGAGAGCTGGGCGCGCGCCCTCTACCGACGCGGAGCCGCCGCCGACGCGCTGCTGCCCGCCGTGCACCGCAGGGAGCCCCGAGCCGCACGCGAGCCGCGCCGGCCCCGCACCCTGCTGCGAGCCTCGCACGCGCCGCTCTCCCTGTTCGAGCGCGCCGGGCCCCGCCCCCGGCCCCGCGCCCGCCCCCCGCCGCACGCGCACCCCCACCCGCACCCGCACGCGCCGCAGCCCGACTGGGCGCCCAGCGAGGACGCCGCGCTGCGACGCGCGCTCCGCCTGCAGCGCCTGCCCGCCGAGCCGCCCGCCGCGCTCGCGCCCAACTGGGAGTGGGTCGCCGAACTGGTGGCCTCCGCCGCGCGCGCCTACCGCTCGCCGCGCGCCTGCCGCGACCGGCACGACGCGCTCTCGGACCCGGAGCGCGCGCGCCGCCGCCACCGCCGGCCGCCCGCCGCGCGCCGCCGCCTCGACGACGACGCGCCGCGCCCGCCGCTCGCGCGCCTCGACGCCATGCGCGACGCCGCCGAGCGCCGCCGCGCGCAGCCCAAGCGCCGCCACGACGACCAGGCGCACCACAACCCCAAGCACGCCGCGCTGCTGCACGACCACGGCGTCGACATCGACGCGCCGCCCTCGCCCATGGAGGTGGCCTCGCGCCGCGCCGACCGCATCGCCAAGGAGAAGCTCAAGGCGGGCGCCGCGGCCGCGCCGGCCGGCGGCGGGCCCAGCGCCGCGCCGGCCCCCGCCCCCCCGCAGCGCATCGTGGTGGCGGCGCCGGCCGCGGCGAGCAAGGCGGAGGCGGCGCGTCGCGTGCGTCCGGCGGCGGAGGCGAGCCGCGCGCCGGTGGCGGCTCCGGCGTCGTCGGCTCCGGCGTCGGCGGCGCAGCTGCTGTACCGCCAGCAGACGTTCCCCGCTCGCCACCTCAAAATCCTCCACCAATCGGCCGCGACTCACGCGCAGGTGGGTTTTACGAAACACTTCGTTTCACTAAATATAAGAACGAAGATGCCCACTGCCGTCCTTTTTAGGATTCCGTATCCAAAATGGCAACCTTATTTATGCAATCATTAAAAAAAAAAAAACGGAACCAACTGAAACAACTGGTTACACCACCTAGAAGTATGACCAAACAGTTTCAAAAAAGTCCTAATTAAAACCAGCGCCTGTATTTTGTCAGATTAAACATATGGAAGTCACAGGGAATATGGTTTTCTGTAGTAACTTTCTAAGTAGCATTTTGAAAACAGGTAGGTACTTGTTTATATTATTTATTTGTACCTACCATTTTTAACTAACATCATCTAAAATAAAATCTTTTAGTTCTTTGATGGGTAGGGTGCCTGCGTGTATTTAGGATGATTACTGTAGAACCATTTATATGAAAAAAATGTTTCTTCTCCGATACAACGAATTGAACCTTACATAAAATCGTGACGATTAGTAGTATAATATAAAAAAATGTCAATTAAACTACTAAACATAGTACAAGAGTGCACCTCCTATCGGTTGCCGTTTGCGGAAGCTGGGATTTGTACGTTCTCCTGTGATTTTAATATAATTATACTAAAAAGCAATTGCCCAGCAATGGGACAAGTTAATGAAAAAAAGAAGTATTTCACATGACAGAGACGGAATTTGTCGATTAATTAGATATCAATTTTAATTGGATGACCTTTAAAACTTTGATAGTGTTTTAGTTCATTTTCTAAGCTAACACCTGGTTCTTATGAAAATATCAAGTTTTCGACCTTGAGTGACTTCAGCGCGCTCCGCCATCTTGGATTAAAGATCCCAAAAATGAGTTTTTATTAAATAACTCCTTATCTATGGGTTTTACGCCAAAAATAGATCACACCAATTTTGTAGATAATTAAATTCCCTACAGTTCCTGCCTGTGGTATTTTTTTCTATAGCTAATAGTTTACGATATATTGCGCTTTAAAATAGGCTAAAACACCATTTTTAAGCATTTTTTAGTTTTCACATCCGGCTCAAAAAGAGACGTGCTATACGTTTGAAGCCTATTTTTAACCCACGATGCAAAAAGAAGGATGTTTTGCAAGTTTGACACTTATTGTCTGTAAGTCTGTCCGTTTGTCTGTATGGCCGTCTGTATATCTGTTGTATTATCGTCTGTTTGTTTGTGGTAACGTAACTTAACGAAATCGAGTCAACCATTTCGTTAATTTTTTTTTGCTCGAAAGTTGTTTTAATCATGATAATTATAAGCTATGTTTGATGGAAATCGGTTCAGCCGTTGCGTAATTATCAGCTCTATTCACAGTTTCACATTGATCTATCTTTGGCGTAAAACCCATAGATAAGGAGTTATTTATAAAAACTCATTTTTAGATCCAAGATGGCGGAGCGCGCCGAGGTCACTCAAGTTCAAAAACTTGATATTTTCATAAGAACACCTAAACATAAGACATCCAAAATTCAGTACTGACAAAGCTTTTGCAAGTGGAAACTACCTGGCGAGTGGGCTATAGTGTATAATTATGCTTGATTTATTAGTATTGAATATTCGTGAGGCGGTTAATATCTGTCTTTATTCGTGGCAGACAACGGCGGGCGCGTCCGGGGCGAGCGCCGCCGACGCCGCGCCCACAGTGCGCAAGCTGCAGCTGCAACAAGTAGCCGTGCGTCGCGCCGCCCCCGCCCCCTCCCCCGCGGCCCCCGGCGCGGCCCCGCGCGTGGTGGCGGCGCGCCCCCCGCACTCGCACGTGGTGGTGGCGCAGCTGTCGGCGCCCCCCCCGCCGCGCACACCCGACAACAGACAATAATAAATAATACCAACACAACATACACACTTTTATTTCGTTACCGTCTATGTTCCGACACCTGTGCGTGCCTACTGCTACACTGATTAATTTGCGAAGAAGAAATTAAATTTATTTGCGAAGTTTTACTGATCATGCAGGATCCAGCAAACACCTGGATCCCGCGGGATTCAGAATGTCCAGTTCCGCAAATACCGGGATTGAAATTTTCTTACAGGATTGCATTCCCTAAATGCAAAGACATTCAATATTATATTAGTCATGTATTTTAATCTCTTTGCCTAAATGTAATACATTGTTTTCCACAAATACCTTCAACTGACCTGATGATTATGACGTTTAAAAGTCATCATTGCAAAAATTCACTAAGTGCTCATTCACACGAAGACGATTCGTTTCGTCTTTTTTCACGATTCGTTTTTTTTTTTTGACTGAATCTGTTCTTTTTAAATGCCCGTGTTCACATGCATCATGAATCGTGAATAATGTCGGACACGTCTTAAATCACGTATACTGTTTTAAAAAACACGAATCGTGATTCGTATTCACATAAATAGTGTTCGATAGTTCATCCAAGACCGTGTCCGAGACTAAACTCTGAATCACAAAACGAATGTGAACATCAATTCGGACATGTTGCCGAATCGTGATAAAACACGATTCCGTATACAATGTGAACGTCCATCCGTCATGACGTATCGTGTTTTATGACGAATACGAATCGTCAATGACGGAACCCGTGTGAATGAGCACTAACACAACGTTTTGCTAACTTAAAATATCAAGGCGCTCCCAATGTAAATTGTTTTAACTGAAATAAACAAGATTACTATATAAACATGATATTTATGAACATGTACGCATTAAACAGCGTTCGTACATTACTTTTCAATAGGGAATAGCTGCTAATATCATTACGGAGTACGAAATCTAAGTGGCGTCGCCAGAGAGTACGCTCTGCAGCAACGCCACAATAAATGTTCATTAACTCGTTGTCTACTCTAGGTACACTAAATTAATGGTATACATACATTATGTACGTTCAAAGTACATTATATTCCGCTATGATAGATCGCTATCGATTAAGGTGGCGTTGCTGGAAAGTAGCACACGTCCCGCTAGGTATAGTACACTGGGATCTGCAGTAACGCGCAGATTTGGCTACACAGTACGGGCGTACTCACGTCTTAACCCAAGGGTTAAAGGGTACAAGGGTACAAGTACGGACTAAGGAGCAGTGTACTAACAGATTGCACTACGTAATCCACGCTTGTAGTTCGCGAGCCTTTCGGAAACAGGCGCATTCGTAAGATGTGTGCGCACCCTAAGATTCTTATTCAAGTGGTATCTGGTACGCCATTAATGTCTATTTTTCTTTATAATTCTGAGTTAGTGATGTCTATTCGCCAAATGGGGGACAGCCGGGCAATGCGAACGGCAACGTCAAAGGCAATGGAAACACACCTAGGCAAAGTATGTAATGGACAATTATATTCATAATATTTCATACATTGCCTGGAGGCCCCAGGCATTCTATACATTGCCTAGGCATTGTATACAATACCTGCATTATACACATTGCCGGTAACATATACATTTCCTAGGGATTGTATAGAATACCTGCTGGTCCACCGGCAATGTGTGAAGTAAATAGATATGGTCATTCATTTGGGGCACCCTGACACGGATAGGTTAGGTTCGAAGGGAATGACGGGGGCTAGAGTGAGCGAACGAAGCCCCCGTCATCCCCTTCGTGTTAGGTTACTTTAAACCCTGCAGACAGAAATAGGAGCCCCGCCGGGGCTCCGTCGACTCTTCTTTGGAAACCCAAACAACCTTCCAAACATCCCCTTAAGTTTTTCATTTGTTTTTATTGTGCCACGCGTGGAGTTTACTGCCTGCTCGCACGTCTTCCCCTTCGCCGCTCTCGTCTTTTTCACACATTACCGGCTGCGCATTCGGTATTGTATAGAATGCCTAGGCAAAGTATAAAATAAATAATATTTCATACATTACCTGAACGTTTTAGGCATTCTATACATTGCCTAGGCATTGTATAGAATACCGGATTACACAGATTGCCGGTAACATAGGTATACAATCAAAGTTATAGAAAATTTTATAGGCTTTCATTTCATCCCAAAACATTTTTCGCTAAAACGCACCATTTTTGAGACATTGGCGAAAAACCTAAAATTGAGACCTTTGTCACCCCTCCCTCCCTCCGGCTCGCCTCCTAGACGTCAGGACTTTTAGTACCTATGTTTTCTCCCTAAGCACCCTGAATAAGTTTACGCACATCTATACCCTCCTTTGAGTCATTCCTTAACTGAACTATCAATAGATTGTATCACAAGGGAGCAAAATAATATTTTTACGGCGAGGGCGCTTTTTTGAATCCAGAGCGAAGTGAGGGATTCTAGAGTAGAATCCCGAGCGTAGCGAGGGATTCTTTAGTAGATGCCTGAACGTAGCGAGGGATTCAAAGTATATCGCCCGAGTCAAAAAAAATTTTGCGCCCGAGTGATACAATCTACTTTTCATCACCCACTATGAGAAAATAAAAGGCGCCTCATATTTTATTGTAATATTATTATTTAATAAAACAGAGTAACAACTAAATTGAAATTAAATAGATAGTATCTAGTAATAAAACAAATAAAAACTTATATTTACATTTGAGACCTTTTCGCAATTATGAAATTAATTTAATGCGCGCTAGCGCTACGTTCTCACTCTTTATTATTAATTTATTTTTTATAATCAGCAGGCGCGCGGCGCCGGTGGCGCGACTATGTGCCGTCGTACCAGCCAGTCTTTATTCAAACAAATTTGCGTTCGATTTCTTTGGCGCTGAACACTAAGATGTCCCAAATTCAAAAAGTGCGCGGCAAAGATAATTGCGGCGCACTTTTTGAATTGAATTCGAAAATAAAGAGGATTAAAAACTCATTACTGCCCGCTAAAAGTTTCTTATAGAAAACACCACCTTTGGGCGCACTTAAAGGCGAACCAAGTCGTCCTTTTCGAATAGATGGGATGAAAAAAATATTTAGAATTTTAAACCTTTTTCGTTGAGACTTGCATAGTCTACAACTTTTGTTCAAACTAATACGACGATATCAGATATCGTTTATGAGCTTCTTAGCTTTGACATGAAATTATTATTTATTTTAAAAATAGTAGGTACATTTTATTTAAAACTAGGAAATACACAAGGAATACTAGATCGATGTTAAATGTTCGCAAGTGACATCGGATCAAACTTGTGCCGGGTGGTGCGCGCATGCGAGGCGCACGTCCACCAGGCGCACGGCGGCCAGCAGGCGCACGGCCGGCTCAACCGCGTCGCTCAAAGCCGCCGCCAGCGGCCGCAGCGCCTCACGCACGCCGCGCGTCACGTTCGCGCAGAACACCAGCACAGGCTGCACCAACGCGTTGAACGTTAGCGCCAGCGCCGGCTTGAGGGCGTAGTCCGACGCCGTCTGTAGCAGCCCCGTGGCAGCGCCGCGTAGCGCCACCAGCAGGCAGCGCTGCACGTGGAGCAGTAGCGCCACCGGCAGCGCCAGCAGCAGCTGCGGCGCCGCAAGCAGCTCCGCCAGCAACGCGCTCGCAAGTTGCGCGCCGCGTCGCGCCGCTCGCTCCACGGCCGTGAGTCGCCCGCCTTCGCACGTGGACAGAAACTCACCGGTGCCGTGTTCGAAGTAGTACACCTCCACGCGATCTGGTTCTGATACACTTAAACCCGATCACACTCTACACAATAATAAATAGGTACCTAACTATCGTTCTCTTTATACCTAAGAGCCCACATAGAGGTCTATCTGCTTAGTGTGGGCCCTAATGTGTACTAAGAATGGAACCTATTACATAAACACCAGGCTTAGCAGTTCGATTGGTGATCGCAGGATGTTAGTATTACACCCTGACGGCTCGCAACGTCGCAATCCTGCGGAGACCGCAGCGAAGCGCGCGATCGCCATCAGGGTGATAAGGGGGATAAATCTCCTTCGAGGCGGGAAGCCTCCTAGCCGGATTGATGCCTTAGGATTTGGAGGCGAGGGCCGCTGAGATATTGTCAGCGCGAGGAGGCGCCTGAGCGGAGTGAGCTCCGCCAGATCCTAGTGGAGGAAACGACTTGCGCAGCCCAGCGGAGGGCACGCCACAATAGCAGCGAATCTTACCGTTATGGAGGAGTGGCTAGAGAGGCGGCATGGCGCCCTCAGCTTCCGGCTGACGCAGGTGCTCTCGGGACATGGATGTTTCGGGAAGTACCTGTGTCGCATAGGCCGGGAACAGACGCTCGGATGTCACCACTGCGTCGACTGCCCTGAGGACACGGCATTGCACACGCTGCAAGTGTGCCCTGCGTGGGCGACGCAGCGCCGTGAACTAGTCGTGGTAGTCCATGGTGACCTCTCGCTTCCGGCCGTAGTTCTGTTCATGGTCGGGAGCGACAGTGCGTGGAAAGCCGTCGCCTCTTTTTGGGAGGAGGTGATAGCGACTAAGAAGGGAGCGAAGAGGAAGAGAGAGAAGGGTGCCGGAGGGCAACCCGTCGCCCGACCAGTAACATGCCCGAGAAGGCAGCGCGCAGTGCTCCGCGCGCGCCTCTTAGGAGCACGTGGGGCTATGCCCCACAGTAGAAGAGGTCTGCCAGGGGCTGGCAGACCGAAGCCTGCCGGGGTTGCGCTGCATGCAGCTGCAAATCCCGCATCCCCGGCTAAGGGTCAGGTTAGGTTAGGGCAACCGTCGCGCCCACTTCCAGCGGCTGGCGCCCAAGCTGTTGGGCGCGGCTGGGGCGCTGTCAACGCTGCTTCCCAATCTGGGGGGCCCGAGCCTCGCCTGCAGGCGGCTCTACGTGGGGATCGTGCGATCAATGGCCCTGTACGGGGCCCCGATCTGGGCGGCTGACCTGACGGCCGGCAGCATCGCTGTTCTGCGAAAGCCGCAGAGAGCGCTGGCCGTCAGAGTCATCAGGGGGTATCGCACGATCTCCTACGAGGCGGCTTGCGTACTGGCCGGATCTCCGCCTTGGGACCTCGAGGCGTTAGTACTCGCGTCACTATATCGGTGGCGCGAGGACATTGCCGGGAGGACACGGCGTGGCACACGCTGGCAGAGTGTGCCGCTTGGGAGGAGCCGCGCCGTGCCCTCGTCTCCGGAGGACATCCATGAGGATGTCCACCGCGAAAAAAAAGGGCATCCGTCGCCCGACCAATAACAGGCCCGAGAAAGCGGCGCGCAGTGTTCCTCGCGCGCCTCCTGAGAGGACGTGGGGCTACGCCCCACAGAAGAAGAAGAGAAATCCCGCGACCCCGGCCAAGGGTCAGGAGAAGGATCACCATGGTTTTTTAGCCGGTAAGAGTCCGGTAACAACCCCAATATCCATAAGGATTTTACGACGATAAAAAAAAGGATGTTGGTGTTAGCAGATAGAAGGATCACTGCAAACCAGAAGTGAGCCTTCGTTTGTAACGGACTGTATTAAATATTTAAAAAAACAAGTCAAGCTGTATCCTGAGTTCTATCTAGTCGGCTGATTGAGAGGATAGGTGAAGCTGGCACAACACGGTCGCGTCCAACCATCGATTATAGCGGGATCGTTTGGGAGCGTTGGGTCGAGTTGAGCGAAGACAGTTCTAGTGGCGGAAAATAGACCCCGACTCAAAGGAGTTTGAACGGGTTGGCGAACTCGTACGAACCGGCCCTCCTCACATACCATTAATTACCACCCCTAGTAGGCATATATAACCCAATATGCCCCTTCCGAGTACGAGTCCCTGTACGAGTTTGCTCTCGATGTGTGATGAACCGGTTTAAGGATCGATCGAGTTCCTTAGGGTTCGGGCACAGGTTAGGAGTTTGAGGGTTGAACGATCGTGTAGTGACAGCAACAATAAAAATAGATCCTAGAATAGAACAAATAAAGATTATAAGAAACATATCAGAGATGGATCCTACCGTTATCGCACAATTTGTCAGTACCAATATCTCGAAATAACTTCCATGTCTTGCTTTTTTTCTGAAAAGTAATAAATAACTTAAGGTGAAAATGTTCATCACGAAAAGGCGTTCAGGTTTGCGGGGCTAAGGGTGTACTTAGTGACTGACTTGTTCATGAGGCGGAGAGCGCGCGGCGTCGCCAGCGCACTTGTCGACCGAGTCGCGCTCCTCCAGAGACGCGCAGCTGCGCACCACCGTGGCCGCGTCAACCAGCGCGCGCGTTCCACCGCGGCGCCTACAGCACGCTACAGCTCAGTTGCATACTATTACCACAATGTACTTATATACTACTAACATTGGGTCAACTCCCATACATTTGACAGGTCTTATGAAATTTCAAAATTTGCAACACTTGTTTGAGGGTTGTCACATAAAGGGCACGCCGCAATAGCGGCGGTAAGACCCTTTATGGAGGAGTGGCTGGAGAGGCGGCATGGCGCCCTCAGCTTCCGGCTAACGCAGGTGCTCTCGGGACATGGATGTTTCGGGAAGTACCTGTGTCGCATGGGCCGGGAGCAGACGCCCAGATGTCACTACTGCGTCGACTGCCCTGAGGACACGGCACTGCACACGTTGCAGACGTGCCCTGCATGGGCAACGCAGCGCCGTGAACTGGTCGCGGCAGTCGACCTCTCGCTTCCGGCCGTAGTTCTGTCCATGATCGAGAGCGAGAGTGTGTGGGAAGCCTTCGCCTCCATTTGCGAGGAGGTGATGGCGACCAAGCATGGAGCAGAGAGGGAGAGAGAGGCGACTGCCACTCTCCCTTACCGCGCCAGACGCAGCGGGCGCCGCCAGAGGGCGCGCGACGATCTCCGGCCAGCCTAGTATGTGGCCTGCGGGCGGCTGGATAGGGGACCGGTTGCTCGACCAGTAACAGGCCCGAGAAGGCAGCGCGCAGTGTTCCGCGCGCGCCTCTAATGAAGACGTGGGGCAAGGCCCCACAGAAGGTGAGGTCCGCCATGGGCTGACGGAACGAGGCATTTTTTTTTAGCAGGCTTTTCTATATAACAAATTTTATTCTCATTAAAAATGAATAGTATAAGGGGACTTCTCCACCAAGACACAGTTTTTTTTAGTTTGGAGATTCACCCTAAAACATTAAAGCTCTATTCACATTACAACGTAGCCGGACAGCCAGCGGACGGACCGGCATCGCGGCATGGCGGCACTATAGCGTCGGTCGCCTGTCGTCAATATGCTCTCGTATTCTGTTCTCTACTCTAACATGTGTACGTTACGGTTAAAGATAGGTTTGATTATGAACTTAAGATTAGCCTGTTAATGTTAACCTTAGATTTGATCGTTGTATAATGGTGTTTTATTTCATCTTTAACCGGCTGAACTCGGTTAAACTTACGTCTAGGTTAAATACTTATTTTATTCTGTTTTTCAGTATTTGTTGTTATAGCGGCAACATAAATACATCATCTGTAAAAATTCCAACTGTCTAACTATCACGGTTCATGAGATACAGCCTGGTGACAGACGGACGGACGGACAGTGGAGTCTTAGTAATAGGGTCCCGTTTTACCCTTTGGGTACGGAACCCTAAAAAACGACTTAAAAAAAACTAAAAAGATCAGGTATCCTAACTAATATTATAAATGTGAAAGTAAGTGTGTTTGTTTGTTACCTTTTCACGCCTAAACCACTGAACCGATCATCCTGAAATTTTGCATATATACGTTGTCAGGTGTACAGAAACGGACATAAGGGTGCCTTTCATCCCGAAAAAAAGTACTGTTCCCGAGGAAAACAAGTTCCTTATGATACTAGATGGTGCCACGTGTCTTTCGAATCATGATTGATTTATATTATCCCGAAAAATACTGAATACGCGATAAACGAAATCCACGCGGGCGACCTCTAGTGTAAAATAATAACTTTTAAAATGAACAGTTTCAGAAGGCGGTGCCTTCAATTTGGTTCAGCGTTAATCGTACCGACTTCCTACGACTTCTCAAACTGTTAATTTTATAATAGGTACGTAATTACGTATATGGTCATTATTTTACTCTATTCAGTGTTTTCTTGAAGAGGGAATTTCTTTTTTTCAAAAAAAATCTACACTTTTTTCAAGTCGCGTTGGCCCGTACACGGCGCTTGAATAGAGCTAAAGAAATTCCGGCGTTAAAATGTTGTAGTTATTTGCGTATACATAATTAGCGCATCGCTGTGAGCGAAAGGCAGAGAACATTATTTGTCTTTCGCTATTAAAAAGTCAGGAAGGTTTGTTGTCTTGCCTCACGAACTCGCAACAGACGAGAAACGAGCTCGTTTTCATTGGTGCAATGTAATTAAATAACGGCTTACGCAAAATAAGTGTGTGCCTGAAGCGCGGAACACATGGGTGAGCCGGTCGGACACGCCAGTAGCACCGGGTGCGGCAGCACGTACAGGCCGCGTTCGCCGCCGAGGCCGCCGCTGTCGCCGCGCGCTCCCTGCACAGTTGCACACACCTCACGCCTGTGGCTATTCTTAGCGGTTGGCGTTATAATAGACACAATTTCACAATTCCGTTCCGGAGTCAGAGGGACGCAATTTATTCACATTTTTGGTATCTAACAGCTTTTTTGGTCGCAAGTTGATTGCTTGTTTCTTTTGGTTTTGATAAAAAGGAAAATAATTATGATAATGAGTAGGTAGTGTTCGTTGGTGAGTTTTGCTTGTGTGATCTGTAGGGAATGCAAACCGGTTTCACCGAAAACCCAAAAACCGCATTTTCGGTGGTTTTTCCAAGCTAAAAAAATCGGCCAAGTGCGTGCAAGCCTAATATTTCAGAAACGGATCCCTTAATCGAAAAATTGTTTCCACAAACCCGCAATATTTTTGAACGACCTATCCAACAACACCCCACACTATGGGGTACCTACACGAGAAAATAACTGTATCAATATGATCAAGCTATTTTCGTATAGCTCGTGCTGACACGAGAGAAGAAGAAGATGATCAAACTGCCTAATATCATAAAGGCCAAGTAACCAAAATATTAAAGAAACAATGATGACATCTTTGTCGATTTAACTTATTTATGTTAGGAAACATTTACTAATGTTCTGTTGTAAAATTACAACATAATAATATGAAAGAATTACTTTATGAGATGTATAGTTTGTGAAACATTTTTTGGAAAGTTGATTTGTGAAATGATAAATTTGCATTACATAGCTTGTTGCCTGAAAATTTGTTTATAATCTATCGAACTTTCGAAGGGGAACCGTTGGAAACAAGTTATTTTATTGAAAACATTTTCATATGTACTTTAACATGAATATGTTGCCTTATGTTTATCCTTCTCCGTCAAATTCAAATAGTCATAATTATGTATGAGTGAAGAGTTTAGCCTATAGCATTTCTCAAAGTGGGCGATATAGGGCTTTCAATACCGGTATTACGGGATCCCTTAATACCGTAATCACGGATATTTAATGGTCTTTTTTAATCACGGTATTGACGAGCCAATACCGTGATTACGGTATTACAAACATCAATATATATTATTGCGGTTTGTTGTAATAAGCAGTAGGAAATTGTATTATATGATATAATTTACGATGTGATGTTCACATGTTTTCGCCATTTTTTTCAATTAGGCTGCTCTAGATGGTCCTTGCGGACCCCTCCTACGTAACCGGGCAGTTATTGGCGAGACCTGAAGGGTCTCCAGTCAATGGTGGGGAAGTAAAATACTTAACCTAAGCTAACTACTTATAGTACACTAACATCATGACTACCTGCAACAACAGCACTAAGGGCGACCCCTAGTGGGACTCGGACCTCGGCTTAGGGCGTTGCTGGCGGGGGCTTGGGGGGAGGAGACAGCTTGATGGAGGCTGAATTATCGGTGTGACTGCGGAGTCTGAAGAGACGACGGGAGAGCTCGGTGGATCGTGACCGGCGACGGTCACGATCCACGTCGCGACGAGCCTCGTCGGCGAGAACGCTAAGCCAGACGGCGGCGGACGTTGTATAATGTGCTGGTCGATTTACTCGCCTCCTGGAGGAGGGTAATTTCGTCATCGGGCTCTAAAAGTGTGCCTGAGACGGCGTACTTAAATGATGAGATAGGGACTGTAGTCAGCCGTTGCGGCGACTAGGGGGCACGGATGGCGCGGGATAATGTCGAAGTAACGCTTGGAAATGCGTTTGAGGTGTTGCCTGACGGTCGGCATTTTTAGATCGGGATGGAGTTGATCGTTACGCATGAACCACGGGGCAGCCGCGGCTTTGCACAACACTCTACTCAGGAGGGTTTGGAAGGATTGAAGTGGGGCGGATGCACGTCACGTAGATTCTCAGCTTATTTCTAAGAGACAATTTACTGCGCGCTCTAAGGATGGGGTGGAGGCGACCGACAGCAAAAGCGGCTCGAGCGCGCACTGTTTTGATGTGGTCTATTAATATCAGATGGTGGTCGAGGATAACCCTTAGGTATTTGACTTTCATCTCCCAAGGGATCTGTTTGCTGAACATGAAGACGGGAACGGCTGTGCTCTTTTCGGGATTCACCTTTATTCTCCATTTCCGGAAATAGACCCCGAGGGCGTCGGCTGTGGTTTGAAGGGTTCGAGTGATGCTATCGAGACTCCTACCGGAATAGAAGATGGCTTTGTCGTCGGCGAAGAGAGCTAACTTGGCCAAGCCACTTTTGGCAATGTCGCTGGTGTATAGCGTGAACAGAAGGGTCGATAGCAAGGAGCCCTGAGGGACTCCGGCGCGGATGGGGTGAGGGGACGAGAGGGTGCCTTCTAGGCGATAGCGGAAGGTGCGATCCGACAGAAAGTCTCGAATGATGAACTCGAGACAGTCTGGCACGTTGAATTGGTACAGTTTGTATAATAAACCGTTGTGCGAGACCTTGTTGAAGGCTTTCGCTACGTCGAAAAATAGGCAAACAGAAAATGTAAACTGATAGTATGTTTTTTAAAATTTGTTAAGTAGTCTTTTTTTTCTGAAAAAAACTATAAATAAATAAATAAAATACTAATAAGTGACTTTTGTATTGTTATTTTTAGAAAGTAACCATAATAAACACGTATTTTAATGGTTTTATTAATGTCCTAATTGAACTTGTGTTCAATACCGTGATCACGGTATTGATCACACTAATACCGGTATTGAAAAAATCCGGTATTTGAAAGCCCTAGCGATAACGCCCCCTTGTGGGTGCTAGAGGCCTACAGGGGCCTACAAGTTTGAGAATCTTTGGCCTATAGGAAAAGTTGTCCTATTTTTTGGTTGTATCTGTTATATTTGGCTCTATGCTAGTAATTGTCACCTGTAGCTTAGTTAGGACTGCTGTATCAATAGATAACTGTGTTATTGTGACCGGAACAAGGCCCAGATTAAAAGGACTTGGAAGAATAAAGGAAAGCTGAAAGTTGTCAGTGAACAAGGTGGTTAAAACCTTTGAATAGAAAAGGAAGCATCGAAAAAGGTTTTTTTTTCTTGTTTGGGGTTTTGTCTTGAGTACGGCGATGATTGGGGTAGATTTTTGTACAGATTCAAAATAGTTGAAATGTGTTTTCCTTCGAAAGCTTAAAAGCGGGTTAACTAGCCAAAACAGAAAAAAAACGGTTTTCATTTTGTTCCGATTTTGCATACTGTAGTGACCTGGTTGTGCGTGAGTGGGCTGGAGGCAGCGGGCAGCCGCGGCGACGTCTGCGCAGCGGCGGCCGCGGCGCGCGGCGGAGTGCGCTTACGACGGTGCTTTTCCACTACTACCTGGCATCAACATCAATATATTACTTTCTGCTCAACGACGTCACCGGCTATGGCTCTAACAACACTAAACTATTTTCCCCTTATTAAAAAAGATGGTCTAAGAAAAACCTAGGTTTTAAAATAGCCCCGTCTCTTTTTGTTATATGACATAAGAAAGTGATGGGTATATTTTAAATCAAAATGGCAGCGGGGGGGCTATGCCACAAAGGTTCTATCCCCTTTTCTTATTAAAATAAAATATCACTTATTATTTTTAAAAAAGTAGGAACAGTTATGGTCATTCATTGCGAGAGGTCGGGAGACTTTAATGATAAAAAAATCTTCACTTTTCATGTGAAAATATTATGTGGAAATGAACTACTTACGGAATAACAGTAGGGTGTATCCCTATACAGGGTGTATAGGGGGCTATACAGGATGCAAAAAAAAACGTGTAATTTCTTAAAACCACATGATCTACTACCTACATGTAGACTGACCGAGCACTGGAATTAGCTAGATTAAAAATAAAAAACATGAATGACCCAAACCCATTATTTTTGTAATGGATGATACAATTGACTCGAATTTCACAAACAAACACTTACACACATCAAAAGTGTCTAGGGATCAAGCATTTTTATGCGGATTTCTTGAGATTGAGATGTGGCTTTGTAATAAATTTATGATTTTATAAATTTATATGGATCCTTTTTGGTGCATTTCATAATTTGAATCAGGAACTGTGAATCAAATTCGAGTAAAAGATGAAAATCAGCTGTCAATATTTTCCCTATAAAAACATACAACGCATTGAAGACATTATTAGTGCTACTGTTTCCCTACTACTGATTAAAACCAACGTTATTATGGAGCGGCGACGTCATTTAAGCAGGGAAGAAATGCTCAGAGCCGTGGGAATGATAGAAGCTGGTTCCCGGCAACGTACTGTGGCTTTAGCTCTGAATACAAGTCAGAGTGTTATCAGTCGACTTTGGACACGTTACCGAAGCACTGGTACCGTGGCTGAGCGCCATGGAGGACGGTATCGCTGCACCACACGGAGACAAGACCGATACATTCAAATCTTAACTCGAAGAGCTCCAACAATAACCGCCATGATGTTAGCCGTGAGGCTTCATCACTCTTCAGGGAACTTAATTAGCGACCAAACAGTCAGAAACCGCTTGCATGAAGTGAACCTTCATTCCCGAAGACCGCTACGGGTACCACCTATAGCAATGCACAATCGTAGGATTCGATATCAATGGGCTCTTGGACACAGAAATTGGGCAGAAGAACAATGGCGTTTCGTGTGCTTTTCTGATGAGTCTCGTTTTGGTATGAGACCGGATACAAGACGTATACGACACTGGAGAACCCCTGGACGCCAACAGCGATTAAAATCCTGCCAGAAAGTCCATCCTTATAGTGGTGGAACCATCATGGTATGGGCGGGTATTTGGATCGGCGGAAGAACTGAGTTGATTTGGATCAGAGGCAACCTCAACGCTCAAATTTATGCTGAGACGATTGTATCAGACGTCATCGTTCCTCTACAAGCGCAAATCGGTCCCTTATTTCAGTTAATGCATGATAATGCACGACCGCACACCGCAAGAGTTGTAAGACAGACTCTCGCCGCAGCTAACATCAATGTCCTGCCCTGGCCTGCTCAGTCGCCAGACTTGAACCCGATTGAGCATGCATGGGATATGCTACAGAGAAGAGCTCTGCCGAATATGGAGGGTATCCAGTCGCAAGAAGACCTTTTTTTGTTGTTGCAACGAACATGGGCGGCCATTCCACAGCGTGATTTGGATGAACTCATTTTGAGTATGCCAAACCGATGTTCTTGTGTTGTTAGTGTTCGCGGTAGAAACACGGATTATTAATTGTTTAAGTTACCCAATAAAATTTTAAAGAAAACTGTTATTTCAGTCTTTTTTTCGAACTTTTGTGTTAGTGGTTCAAATGTCAAAAATCCCTTTATTAGGAAAATGGCAAATTTCTTTATTAATGCAAAGGTGACTTGGTTTATCGTTACTGTGACAAACGAAAACACTTTATTTGATGAATCCTTAAAGAAAATTTTAATTAATATCAATCAGGAGAAAAGTTATTGCAAAAATATATGTTGATCCCTAGACACTTTTGATGTGTGTATTTGAGCTTAATAAAAACAATGAAACATTCGATACAGATGAACAATCAGTTTGAACGGATTTTTGTAACAAAATTTACTTTAAAACTGTAACAAACGATAATCTCAAATAATTCCCAGGTAATCGGATTTCCCGCCAAATGCTTCCCGGGTACGAAAAAACCCATATTCCCGGGAATTCCCGGTTCCGGGTTCCCGGGGGAAAAACCCTAGTACCGTTACATACCGATCTCTCTGTTTGTGTTTACTGTACCTGTAGATAGGAGCCGGTCTCGTCGTTGGAGGCGGGGTGCCGTGGCGCGGCTTCCCCGGCACGTCCTCCTGACCCCGCGCTACTCTCCAACGGAAAGTGAGTCGACACCGACATATCCAGTTCTACCAAACAAACCCAACGTCATAAAAATACAATTTAAAATATATAAGTGTACAGAAACCAAAACACAACACGATCCAGGAACCCGAAATAAAGCCAACCAACAGTTTGTTTGTTTACGACATAATATTATCGACTTACTTTCCCACTTGTTAAGTTTGTTTTTATCTTTGGTACGTATGCAATAAAACTGTAGGTACTTGAAGGATAAAAAGTCTATACATAAAGGGTGTCCGGTAAACAACGGATAATCCAGCATGTGCTTGAGAAGGGGGTCAAGGACTATCTGAAACACCCCATGTGTGTTCTACGATTTTCTGTTTTTTTCCTTTATTGGGGCAATTTGTAGGGAAAATTAAAAACTTAAAAGCAACATTTTCGGGTGAACCACTCAGAGCAGCGCAATTAAATTAACAGGATTTATAGTTCACTAACCAAAAAAGTTTTGGAAATTATTGACCAAAAAAAACGTGGGGGTGTTTCGAATAGGCCTTGACCCCCTTCACAAGCACATGCTGGATTGTCCATTCTTTACCGGACACCCTGTATCATATTGAAAAGCTCAAGCACGGTAATGTTAAGCTCAAGGGTAATGGTTGAGTACATACTTATCTATTATTTAATTGTTCGATGGTGCAAAGGCAAGCGATGTAAAACTTTAAATAAAATAATTTAAGGTACTAGTCGCGCGCAGAAGGTTTGCCGATGACTGCCCCTCCCACTACACCAAATTTATAGTCTTTGCACTACACCGACCGCTACCCGCGCTCGTCTGGCATACCTACTAATGCCAGACGAGCGCGGGTAGCGGTCGGTGTAGTGGGAGGGGCAGTCATCGGCAAACCTTCTGCGCGCGACTTATAGGTATACTTATTCAACTCTCCGCTCAACAACAAAATGGAAATAAATCGCGAGGAAGTTGGTAATTTGTTTAAATTATACACAATGACATAGTATTTTATAAGTCAGTTTGAAGTGTTACCCAGGTTCGTGGTCGCTAGTTCTATTTCTTTAGCTTCTACTCCTCTCTGCGCTGTACTGGTTGTGTATGTTGACACGTATTTTTTTGGCGATAAGGTCATTATTGAATTAACATATCCGTTTTCACCACCTTCAAATAATATTTAGTCAAATAATTTAAAAAACAAACTCCTGTTTTCAAATGTCAGGTTGTGTCAGGTGAGTCAGGAAATGACATGACCCTATGATTACTTTACTCTTTGGTCACGACAAACATCAAAATCTAAAAAAAGCTGTGAAAAAAAGTATATATACCAAATTAAAAATAACGTAATTGGCGCTTTAAAACACAGAGCAACGCGGCCACCGATAGCGTCGACTGCGTTGCTCTGAGCTTTTGAACGTTATGATCATATTTTACTCTTTGGTTATGATACATTTTGATACACACGCGCATTGTGATATATAAGGTCCATCTATTCATACACGAAATATTTTAAGGGATACATCTATAGGAGGTAAAGAAGCTATATAAATTAAAAAAAATAAAATATCTAAGTAAATTTTTTGTCAAATTAAATAATTTAATTTTACTTGATACACATAAAAAATACTGGCTCTTTACTATTTTCAATATCCATTACGCTAGTTTCTACGTAGTATTAATTGTCATTGAAGCGGGCGGCGGCATGGCGGCGCGGTATGACGGCACGCGGCTTTTATGAATGATCTCTCACACACCGAAAAGTAATAATAAAAGAGTAGCGCGGCGCGCGCGCGGCAGCCCGCAGCAGGCAAGAGCACCGCACGCGCCGCGCTCTCCCCGCGCCTCTCCAGTCCCGCACGGTCCGCGTGTTGCATCGCACGTGCGTTTTTCAATCAAGCGTCGGGCTTCGGTCAACAAAGGCAACAATGCCAAACTACAGGTATTCCAACCAAGAGTACTCGAACATGGTGTTGTGCTATCACGACAGTGGAGATGTTTTGCTCAGAGCACAAGCCCTCTTCTTGGAGCGATATGGGAGACGACCAGCATTGGAAACCATCCTGGGAGCAGTACAGCGGCACCGGGATTATGGGGTCTACATGCCACCAGCTGCAGACGGGGGCAGGCAACGAGTGCCAGCGAGCATTGAGGACGACATCCTCGACTTCTTTTCGCGGTACCCAATGGCCAGCACAGCAGACGCCGCTCGCGCTTTCGACGTGAGCGATATGACCGCTTGGCGCCTTCTACGGGATGAGGGGAAGCACCCGTTCCATTTCACCAGGGTCCAAGAAATTAAGCCGATGGACTTACCTCCACGCGTGGAATTTTGCCGCTGGTTACTTCAAGACCCGACGCGGCGCATCCTATGGACGGACGAGTCCACCTTTACGCGCGTTGGGTTGTTTAACATTCACAACGCGCACTGGTGGGCAACAGAAAATCCACGTGTGGTTAGGCCGGATCATTTCCAGACCCGGTTTAGTGTTAATGTGTGGGCTGGATTAATAGGTGATAGACTATTAGGACCTGTTTTCCTGGATCGGCTTAATGGTCAATCATACCTGGACTTTTTGACAGGCGAACTAGCGACCATGCTGGAAGACATTCCGCTTGCTTATTTAAGGACAATGTCCATGTACTTCCAGCATGATGGCGCACCAGCGCACTATGATAGGCGCGTTCGCGAGTACCTATCTAACGAGTACGGCGATCGTTGGATAGGTCGAGGTGGACCGATCGCCTGGCCAGCTCGCTCGCCTGATCTTACGCCGTTGGACTTTCATGTGTGGGGTAGGGCTAAAGACCTGGTTTATGGTAATGACGGCCATACCATAAATAGTGCGGAACAATTAAAAACGCGTATTGTGAACGCTTTCGCAGTGATGGCTAGTGATAGAGACACATTATTAAAAGTGCAAGGACACATTATAAAACGTGCAGCCCTCTGCGTCCAACAGCAGGGCGGATATGTCCAACAATTGGTGTAAATAGTGTAAATAATTACTAGATAGGTGTGTACATTTTTAATTATTGTAAATAAGTTGATTCTAATTTTTAAACACGCCAAATTATTGTTACAGTAAGTATTTCATAAAAAAATCCTTGCAGTGGGATAAATTTCGTGTAAAATAAACATGTTTCCAACTAACTCCATGCGTCGACGTACAACCATAAGAATAGTAAAGTAGAATAATAATATCATTATTCTTATGGTAAGTACCTACTACGTAGATACAACGTTTTCCATCTACCTAAACAAATTATTGTAACCAATAATTCGCCAGTCCAAAGCCTGATGAAGTGTGATGGGGAATTAGAATCAATAGGTACCTACCTACTTACCTAATTAGTATTTAAAAAAAGTTGCCGCACTCTGATAGATGTTTCATGTGTCGTGGATGCGTTTACAAATACAAATTCCGTATGCACGAATACCCAGACCCGAATCAACTATCTGTAGATTTGTTTCATGCGAGAACAAACCCGCAACACGTAGCGCAGCAAGCCAACCGCTTCGCCACTCCGCCAACCGTGCCATCGCTACACCCGCTACCTATACCATTGCGACCGCGTTCTACGCGGCATAGTAATCAACTGTAGTGTAGATTTGTATCTCTAGACCACAGAGTACTACCTAGACTGTAGGAGGTCCGTCGGATTGCGCCTAGTAGGTACTAGGTAAGGTATTAATAAATTAAGCTAAACGTAGCCACTACCAATCGCATTGAGTTAAACAGACATCATTCAAATACGGATTTACTAACAATGTTCTTTACCTACAAAAAGACTAGTAGGTAAATAAAATGTATCTAATTATTTAATCGTTAAATAGGTTTGACGAATCATACCGTACCTATGTTATTCCACGTATCATAGGAATACAAGTACTATCATTTTTCATCATCATTCATTAATGCAGTGTCAGTTCAACAAAATAATCGTATGCGGCGACTTGCTCGGTTTTATACACTTACACGTGCACAGTTGCACACACACATCCCGCGCGCAAGCTAATGTCGGTCGTCCGTAAGGTGAAACTGCACATAAGGCCGATCGTACATGCAATAGCAAGTAGCATAGTTAGGCACTTACCTACCTACCTCGCGAGTACCGATTGTGATGTGATACCTTCGATACCCAAATTGGACAACAACATTCGGTTTTCTGTAAGTAAAGAAATCTCAGAAACAGCGTGTACCTACAACAGTACTGTAGGTATGTCTACGTTTGCCTATCTCTGGTACGATTTTTGATAAAGCCGCAGACCACTTAGATCACTTTGACTTCTTACAGTTTACATCTGTACGAGAATGTAGGTACACAATCAACAAACAGCTGACGGATGCGACTCGGCGTTCGAATAGTCGACATGAGTTATAAAATTTAAGTAACTGTCGAAAATCTGACATAATACCTCCATAGGTAGGTACGTAATTTGACCTCCTAGACTCCTAGGCGAAAAATCACATTAATGTCATTCGAATACGCCAAATCTGCGTAATTCATAAATCAAACAGTAGTAAAAACGCATTTCGGTAGTTTGTCTAATAAACGATTGTAACAAACACAGGTGTAAGTTTGGTGAAACCTCACAGAGGTCATTGACTTCGAATTCGAGTTGTACCCGTCAGCTGTTTAATAGTTTACAGATATTGTGAACTGTAGAATAGCATTTTTTTAAATCGTACCTAGATTCTTTTTCGTAAAATTTTAAGGAGGGAATTAAATACCGGTGCAGTGTAAGGTGTTTAGTAGGTGGTGGTGGTGGTGTTGTTGGTTACATAGGTAGGTTGTTTTGTAATTTAAATTCACGCTATTAAAATTAGACTCGATCGAGTTATGCATTTTATCTACGCTGGTTTATTTCTAACATCATCATCACGCCTGTATTCACCGGAGACATAGGCAGAGGTCTATTTTCGTACGCCCACAGATGTTTTATGTGTAGTTAGATCCCATGTAATAGGAGGTGAGGGCAGAGGTTTTCGTCAGGCACCACACACTGTTGAGTGTGGTAACTGTTAGCGTCAGGATGCGAATGACTATCGTGCTTGCGCGGTCGCGCGGAAACATGACGTACGAACACGACCTCACCACGCGGCACGCGCTGCCCGACTAGACATGTGTAAGTAATGCGAGTGATACATCACGCGTAATATTACCCGACCGCGTACTGTTGCATTACGTATTACTCGACCAACATAAGCATTACACTAAACATCACGCGCGCGCTCTATGACTTTTGGCTGTTCGGTCTCGCTCATCTATAATACTCGACCGCGCACTGTTGCATTACGTATTACTCGACCAAACGCTCTATGACTAACCTACCTATAAACTTTTCAAATGTAAAAAGTATGTTAAAAATGAATAAAGGTAATGTTAAATAATGTAATAGCAAAACTTGATGGCAGTATTGCGTTTCTAAATACTTTCATATGCCGCATGTCGTTAGCAGTCGTTACATTCCAATATCTCCTAATGTAATGTCATCTCATTTATTACGCGCCATTACAGTAACAAACATTGATAGTAATAGTAATAGTGAAATGTCGCATGGCGTGTGATGATCAACATCACGCGTGATGTTTGGAGTGATGGTAAAATGTAATATTACTTGGCACGAAATGTAATGCCATATCACATCACTTCGTGAAGTACTGTTTTGCGCATGTCTATGCCCGACAACTAACAGGGACACAGAGAAGAGCGATCCTGCTCTGATAGAGATAGAGAATAGACGGGTACCACGCTCGCGCCGCCCGCGCCGTCGCGTCGTCCGGGGCGGGTCATTCATAGAATAGGGAGTAAAGGTTTTTATAGATTTATCCCTTAAAATATTTCGTGTATGAATAGATGGACCTTATATAGAGGTCAATCTGGCAAGGTGAGATTAGATGAGGAATAAAAACTTTAATAAACAATTTAAAATAACCTCCGATATTGTAATGGGCTATCGATCCTCGTTAGCGATTATTGATGTGGATGTGGTGAGCTTTCCAGGACGTGTCAAACACGATGGGTCTACACTTGTGATGAAATTACGCAGTGTAGATCGCCATCTTCCGAGTCCTTTCTTGTTAAGGCAAGTCACGAGTATAAATGGATGGGTTTAGCTGATTGTTAGCTAGCGAGGAGCAGTGTCAACCTTCCGATCAAAACGTTCGATCAGGGCAGCTCAATAATGCCATTTATGAGGGGGTGAGTTGTCTCAGGGGAAAACAGAACCACTACATATGAAATAGTTTATTGTAGAATTATCACACAGGGTACGAAACCTAAAATCTAAATTAACAGATATTCGCGTAACAATAATAGGGTTCGCGGCGGTAAGCGCGGTAAAATAGTGAACATGTACGCACAGCATACCGCAGACTAGTTAGGGATACAATCAGCATACGGTTCGGCGGCGGACTGCGGAGCGGATTAGCGGAGCCGCGCGATCCGTTAGCGGCACGAAAGATCGAAACTCTATGCGTGTGAAAGAGACGCACCGTCTAGGTATCGCGACGCTATCCGACCGCGAGAGGCTCGCATAGGGCGCGTAGATATGTGGGTTGCTTGCTAAACACTCCCCGTCAAGTCCTGGAGAACGCCCTCGCTCCTGGACTGATAACCTATCAGCCTTAGCTGGACGTCCGCGCTTCCTCTTAGGATTTGGTAAGGGTGTGATATAATTTCCCTATAACAATATCAGGTTGTTCTGTGTTTGCGATATTGTAAGTTGTGGGACTAACCTTTTTTATAATTCGGTTAGGTCCATCGCGGCGTGGGAAGAATGCCAGGTTAATATCATCAAGCTATACGGCAAGATAAATCATCCGTGACGCGCTGAGCAAGTCGCCACGCTGCATTGAGGCGATCCGGCCGGTGCTCGACCTCTGGCTCGGGAGGAGACACGGCTCCCTGACGTTTCTCTGCTCTCGGGGCGCGATTGCTTCGGGAGTACCTACCTGTGTTGCATTAGCGGCCCATCCACTAACGTTCATTCCTGCCGGAATCTACAATCCTTACGGAATGAACGCCAGTGGATTTGCAAGAGCGAGGAAGAATGACGGTATTAAAATCCTGCCACCCCTCCCGTCGCGAAGGACGCGACGCGGTCTGTGATCAAGTTAGTGCCTGTTTATTTGTCCGGCGTGATTGAGCGCTCGTTTGTTATCATTTTGTGTTCGTCTTCGTCCCGGAAGGATAAAAGGGATTCTCAAGAAACCTATATATACATATACAACGTTATTTTTACTTTATGCGAAAACCGAGACACCCCAACAAGATTTTCATCAGAACTGCCTGAATATGTGTTTTTTTTTAGTAAATCTCCAAGTTACACCTTAGTTTATGTCGCGTTAAGTTCGCTAAAAAAGTGTGAAATGCCTGAGATGTGCTATGCAGGAGTTGTCTAATACACGGAAACTGACCGAGCGGACCATTTCAAGCCTCAAGGTGTCTATTCCCGTCAATTGTTATGGGTAGAAACCTACTGAAACAAAATTGAAATTTATGAAAAAAAAAAAAAAACAAAAAAAAATGTGGTGTAAAAATATGTCAATCGATTCTCCTAGTGATTCTGAACAAACTAGTTTCAGGTTTCGCATATACTAAAACTAACCTTGTATAAAAGGAGAAGCTGACTGATTGACTGATCTATCAACGCACAGCCTAAACCACTGGGGTTAGAAAACTGAAATTTTGACAGTAGGTTCCTTTTGTAACGTAGTTATAAGAAGGGATTTCTCAAAATTCAACCCCTAAGGGGGTGAAATAGGGTATTTAAGTTTGTATGCAAGGTCGTCATTTTTGAAGTAAGAACCATGTACGAGCACGCTCGACAATTTTATGCTGACGCCCGCGAACACACATACATAATAAAATAATTGTGCATTACTTGTATTATGAATCAGTACAATAAAGCTGCTCAGTGTATAGTATACAGACATCGGTGTTTTCTTCCACATCACACATAAGAATTCCCGGTACACAGACACCACAGCGGCTACAGAACCCTACAAACCATGAAATTAAATATTAAGGTTTCTGTTTAAAAATAAATTTACAGGTGTTTGAGCGTTTTTGAAAATTTAACCCCTAAGGGGGTGAAATAAGTCTTGGAAGTTTGTATGAGAAATCTGTTAGTTTTGAAGTAAGAAGCACGGAATTAAATATTTTGATCTTTTAGTGAGAAATAAACTTACACGTCTTTGAGCGTTTTTGGAAATTCAACCCCTAGCGGGGTGAAATCAGTGTTAAAAGTGTTTGTAAGAAATCTGGTACTTTTGGAGCAAGAAGCACGGAATTAAATATTTAGGCTTCTGGTTAGAAATAAACATACACGTGTTTGAGCGTTTTTATAAATTCTACCCAAGGGGTGAAACAAGGGATGAATTTTTTTTCGAAGTTAGGAGATTTGTATTAAAATTATTATTTCAATGGGTTATTTATTGACTTGACATCTAGAAAAAACAATTTTCAAAGTAAATAACAAAAGACGAACTTTATTTTAAAACTACACCTAAAAAGGCGCTACCGAGGGTTTAAAATTTTACGCAAGCGAAGCTGCGGGCAAAAGCTAGTAGACGATAAAGGTGATATCAGAAATGTGCCCAAGCGCATAATAAAAGAATTAATTTCTCATTCTGGTGTTTTGTTTCTGCAAATACGGTGTTACCATCTTGAGTAGTTCGTTAAAAGTCGAGACATCCATTCTTAAATAGTTCTTAAAATCATCAGGTTCATCGCATGTCAGATCTTTTAAAAGACTTATATCACTATATTTCTCCTTTTCTAATAACCACCTTTTTTACCAACATTCTATGTCTTCTTTTAGGTTTAAATAGATATTCACTCGCAATAAAACTCAAAGTAATAGCAATCTCTTGCTTACGGGTACACATGTTGTTGCAAAATGAAAATAATCCAAATAAATTCATAAAGATAATTCAAAATGACGAGTATTCCTTTTAAATGACAACAATCTTCATATAATGATAGGATTATAACCATCCACAGACACGCAATCCCTCGGTATGACTGACAAGATGCAAACTGACAGGAATGTACCTAAACGTGTGTATGGTCACTGAAGGATTGTTTTTCATGTCGAACTGGCGTGTTGTGATAAAGTCAGGGGAAATAACGTAGGATTGTGGTTTAGTTAGTGGCTTTAATGGTTTTATTTTATCCCGTCGCTTTTCTGTACAGTTTGCACAACGGGACAAGTCAGAAGAAATGAACGTTAGTGGATGGGCCGCTATTGGCAGCTAGCCGGACGCCCGGTGTCATCACTGCGTCCATTGTGGAGAAGCAACGGCGCGGCACTCGCTGGCAGAATGTACTGCATGGGAGGAGCCACGCCTTTGTTTCTGAGGTGCGGAGCGACCTGGCGCTGCCAGCCGTGGTTTGTTCTATGGTCGGCAGTGCAGAATCCTGGGACGCGGTGATGTCCTTCTGCGAAAGTGTCATCTCGCAGAAGGAGACTGCGGAAAGGGAGAGGGAGAGTGCAAGCACTCTTCCAGCCCGCAGTAGGTTAGGTCACGCTCAGGTTAGGTTAGGTCACGCTCAGGTTAGGTTAGGTCACGCTCAGGTTAGGTTAGGTCACGCTCAGGTTAGGTTAGGTCACGCTCAGGTTAGGTTAGGTCACGCTCAGGTTAGGTTTTTTTTTTTTTTTTTTTTTTTTGGCAGGAGTGGGAAATCCTCATGGACACTCAAGCCACCTCACGAATGAGATGGCTTGAGTAGTGTCGGACTCTTACCGACTAAAACCACACTCCTGCCTTACAATATGACCTCCGATTTGGGGATCGGGGACTTTGCTCAGCTTAACACTGTTGGACATCATTTTCCTACATTGCTCTCTTGGCTCACATTGGGGCCAGGGATACAGCTTACACAGTTTAGAGCACTTTACAATAACTATCCACTAATTTAATACAATTTCTTTAACTTTTTTATTACTAATATTTACCCATCAACTATAATAAAATTAACGTCTTTCTTTCCTTTATTTTGTCTTTTTTTCATGTGTTTTTTAATCATCTTTTCTTTTTTTTTTTTTTTTTTTTTTTTTTTCATCTTTTTTGCTTGCATTTTGCATAAACCTATTTAATATTTTCTTACTTTTATTTCTATACTATTAAAATACATATGCATATAAATATATACGCTAGTTTTTAATAGTCTACTTATATCTATTTTACTTATCAATTTCCTATTTTCTATGGTGTTTTATTTGTTCAATCTCGTAGTTATGTACTTTTAATATTATATATGTCTGTTTGATATCGTAATGATATCATCCTAGAATATATATTGACTAATTTTTATTTCTTTTGCATGCTGTGCGTACAATTTTCTCAACGTAATCGAAAAAAAATTCATTGCTTCTAGACTTTACCAGTATGTGTAAATTTTGCTTATTTATAGTCAGATCCATTTGTGCCTCTACATCGTACCTTTGTCTCGCGTATATGGGGCATTCAGTGATTAGGTGTTCTACGGTCTCGTCCTCGTCGGGATCACATTCGCAGGCCGGGCTCTCTTTAATTTTAAACCTATGCAGGTAGTGTGCAAATCCCCCGTGACCCGTTAGGGCTTGTATGAGCACGGGATTTAGCTTGGTTTTCCTGATCTGGGCATACGCGTCTACTGCATCCGGGAAGAAAAGCTTTGTTACGGCCCCAGTGCTGCCGTCGTTATACCTTTGGCTCCATTGTTTAAGAATTTCTTGTCTAAGCAATCTCTTTGTATAGGACAATGGGCAAAGATCGTAGTCCGGGGCAGTTTTCTTGTATAGCGCGGCTTCTTTAGCGAGCTTGTCAGCCCGCTCGTTGCCTTCTACGCCAACATGAGCTCTTATCCAGAAGAGCCTCAGTCTGCGATTATTATCCCTGAGCTCTGACATGTTATGCCTGATGCTGCCAGCTAGGGGGTGGAAGGAATTCGCGTTTCGCAGCAGCTCGAGTGCGGACCTGGAGTCACTAAATATATTTATCTCCTTTTCACTTCTGCGGAGCACGAGCTCTGTTGCTTTGAGCAAGGCGAACAGCTCGGCCTGGAAGACCGAGCAGTGCGATTGCAGTTTAAACTTTTTACATATTATCTCTGACCCATCCACCCAATAGGTCAGCGCAGCCCCCACCTTCCCCTCAATTTTGCTACCGTCTGTGTATATGTGCGGGCCGGTGATGTGGTGTTGCATGAGGGTTTGCGGTTGTACGTCCTCGAGGCACTCAAAGTCAATAGTTGGTTGGCTCGAGGGGTGCGGGGCTCGCAGGCAACATACCGCTCGCTCCGTTTCCACATCTGCCATATTGAGGCTTGCGTCTGCTTTTCCGCGCTTCACTTTATATAGCTGGGCGACCTCCCTGATTCTCATGTCCAAGGGGAGCAGGCCCGAAAGGAGTAAGGCCGCATTGAGAGATACGGTGCGATAGCTTTTCGCGATCTTTTGCGCGAAGCCTCTTTGAGTGGCATTTAATATTTTCTGTATGCATTGTTTTGTTGTTGCATCTGCCCATGCGCAAGCTCCATACATTATGACGGGCTCCACGACTGCGGTATATATCGTCCTGATGATCTCCGGACGCAGCCCCCAAGAGATCTTGGCTGCACGTCCCAACTGCTTATAAATACTGGTGGCTTTTTTGCAGACTTGGCCTACGTGCCGTTGGAACGTGAGCTTACGATCTATAATGAGCCCCAGCACCTTGATCTCTTCCTGCAACTGGATCAGAGTCCCCCCCATGCGGATGCACGGGGCCTCAAATTTCAGTTTATTGGTTATCAGCATTGCCTGTGTCTTATGTGCTGCAAAAGTGAGCTTGTTTTTTGTGCCCCATGCCGCCGCACAGGAGAGAGTCCTGTTGGCCACAATCTCTATTTCGGCTGCCTTGTCTCCGGAGAAGACCAGGACGACATCGTCGGCGAAGGCCTGACAGTAGATACCGTCGCGTTGCATTTGCCGCAGGAGAGGATCGAGGAGCAGGTTCCAAAGTATTGGGCCGCCAATCGAACCTTGGACACAGCCCTTGTTTGTGTTCTTGCTCAGGTTAGGTTAGGTCACGCTCAGGTTAGGTTAGGTCACGCTCAGGTTAGGTTAGGTCACGCTCAGGTTAGGTTAGGTCACGCTCAGGTTAGGTTAGGTCACGCTCAGGTTAGGTTAGGTCACGCTCAGGTTAGGTTAGGTCACGCTCAGGTTAGGTTAGGTCACGCTCAGGTTAGGTTAGGTCACGCTCAGGTTAGGTTAGGTCACGCTCAGGTTAGGTTAGGTCACGCTCAGGTTAGGTTAGGTCACGCTCAGGTTAGGTTAGGTCACGCTCAGGTTAGGTTAGGTCACGCTCAGGTTAGGTTAGGTCACGCTCAGGTTAGGTTAGGTCACGCTCAGGTTAGGTTAGGTCACGCTCAGGTTAGGTTAGGTCACGCTCAGGTTAGGTTAGGTCACGCTCAGGTTAGGTTAGGTCACGCTCAGGTTAGGTTAGGTCACG
This sequence comes from Amphipyra tragopoginis, assembly GCA_905220435.1. NCBI lineage: Eukaryota > Metazoa > Arthropoda > Insecta > Lepidoptera > Noctuidae > Amphipyra > Amphipyra tragopoginis. The sequence goes on from HG992004.1 coordinate 28,278,322, forward strand.
CTCAGGTTAGGTTAGGTCACGCTCAGGTTAGGTTAGGTCACGCTCAGGTTAGGTTAGGTCACGCTCAGGTTAGGTTAGGTTAGGTTAGGTTAGGTTTTTTTTTTTTTTTTTTTTTTTTTTTTTTTTTTTTTTGTTTTGGCAGGAGTGGGAAATCCTCATGGACACCCAAGCCACCTCACGGATGAGATGGCTTGGGTAGTGTCGGACTCTTACCGACTAAAACCACACTCCTGCCCCGGCGTGAGCCCCTGCCGTACTGGTTACGCAGGGATATTTCGATGGGCTGTGTATTTCTGTTTTGCTCTTTATTATAGGTCTTTTTATTTCTATTAATTTAAATTTTCTATTTTCTTTTGGTCTTGAATTTACTACTTATTTCTGATATTTACTAATTTTACTATTTTTACAATGTATTCTATAAATTTCTTTCTATTTTTCTTGTTCGCAATATGGACGCTTAACTTTTCTTTGCTAATTTGGTCTCCGATGGCCATTTCCAGGTTGTGCCTGTGGGAGCCATACACAGGGCACTCCGTTAGCAGGTGGAGGACTGTCTCCTGCGTGTCGGGGTCGCAGGCGCACGCTGGATTCTCCTTGCACTTGAAACGGGTCAAGTACTCGGAGAACCCACCGTGCCCTGTTAGGGCTTGGGTCAGTTCCTTGGTCATCTCCATCTTCCTCACCGTCCTGTACGCCGCGATCGCGCAAGGGAAAAACAACTTTGTGGTGGCCGCCGTTTCTCCCGTACAATATCTCCGGTTCCATTCGCCCAGCGTCTCCAATCGGATCATTCGCTTGGCGAATGAAACCGGGCATCTGTCATAGTCGGGTGCACGCTTCGACTTCAGGGCAGCCTCCTTCGCGAGAAAGTCGGCTCTCTCGTTACCCTCCAGCCCCGCATGAGCTTTGATCCAGAACAAGGAGACGCTCTTGTTCTGGATGTTGCTGCGGCAGATGGCGTCTCTTGTTTCCACTGCAAGGGGGTGGAGGGCTTCGGGGTTCACGACTGTTTGGAGGGCTGCCATGGAGTCGCTGTAAATGGCGAACGCCGTCTCGGTCCTTTGGAGGGCTTCTTTAGTGGCTTCGCAGAGGGCGAGGAGCTCAGCCTGGTAGACGGTACTGTAGGACGGCAGAACAAGTTTTCGGGTCTTCGTCTCAGCCGCACCAGTCCATACTGATAGCGCGGCTCCGACTTTACCCTCAATCTTGCTGCCGTCCGTGAAAATGCGCACCGCGTAGTCGCGGTGGTCGTTATATTGTTCCTCGTCTACCAGGCGTCGCAGTTCCATGTCCCTCTGCTCCGCCGGATGTGGTGCCTCTAGGGCTGATGCCATTCGCTCGATCTCCCTGCCCGCCAGCGCGGGATGGGACACGACCCCCTTCTTGGCCTCGTATAACGAGGCCGCCTCTCGAATTCGGAGGTTGAGAGGGAGTATCCCAGACAGCACCAGCGCTGCGTTCAGGGAGACCGTGCGATAGGCACGGCACAGTTTTTGAGCGAAGCTCCTCTGGACGGCGTTCAACCTTTTCTGCACCCCGACTTTGTTCGCGGCCGGCGACCACGCACTCGCCGCGTACAGGACGATGGGCTCCACTGCAGCTGTGTAGATGCAGCGGATTACCTCTGGATGGAGACCCCAACTGACCCTCGCTGCCCTCGACAACTGCTTGTATATACCGACGGCTCGGGAACAGACGTTTGCGACGTGGGTGTTGAATGTCAACTTGTGGTCGATGGTGAGACCGAGCAACTTGATCTCATTTGACATGCCAATGTCGACTCCACCCATACTCAGACATGGGATGTCGTGCTTCAGCTTCCGCGTAATAAGCATAGCTTTCGTTTTGTGCGGTGCAAACTTGAGCTTGTTCACGACACCCCACGCCTGGACATACTCCAGGGCGGCATTGGCATGCCTTTGGACCTCAAGTGCAGTCCCCCCATCGAACACAAGGACGACGTCGTCCGCAAACGCCTGACATTGGACCCCCCTGCTCTCCAGCCCTTTGAGCAGAGGATCCAGCAGAAGGTTCCACAACACGGGACCACCGATAGACCCCTGGACGCATCCTTTCTCGGTCCTGGCTTCGTGCTCCGCACCCGCATATCGGACTCTCACCACTCTCTCGGTCAAGTAACTGTCCATGACCCGCCTCAAGTTTACAGGACACTTTTCCTCAGCCAGACGCACTCTGATGGCCGGCCACCATGCGCTATCGAAGGCTCCCTCAATGTCCAGGGACACAACCGTGACAAGCCTCTTCTCAGAGAGTCTGCCACGGATGTACCCCATCAGGGCGTAGAGGGAGTCCTCGGTGCTTTTCTGGGGCATGAAGCCGTACTGGCGAGTACTCATCCTGGGCAACAGATAGAACTTGAGTCGGGCCACCAACATCTTCTCGTAGATCTTGCCGAGTACAGGCAAGAGACCAATCGGCCTGTACGATTTCGGAGTGGTGTAGTCCTCCTTTGCGGGCTTGCGGAGCACAACGACCGTTGCCTCCTTCCAGGACCGCGGAAAGTATTCATGCGCCAGGCACTTGTTTATCAAGCGCAGAACCAGGTCTGGGTCTTGGTGGATCGTGTGGCCCCATATGTCCGCCGTCAGACCGTCGGAACCGGGGGCTTTTTTGGGGTTGAACGAGGAGCTCGCTCGCTTCAGCTCGTCGAGAGTGAAGGGGGGGTCCAAAGGCTCAACTTGGTTCCCTCCATTCACCTCTTCCGCTCGTTGCCGCGTCCTTCTGTGCTCCTCGTTATCCCCCTCCGTACGGTCCTCCGGGTAAAACGTTTCTGCCAAGAACCTCGCCGAGGCTTCTGGATCCAGGGTCCTTGCGTCCCTCACCATCGGCAAATCCTCCTGCCTTTTTTCCGTTCTACGGATCACCCTATATATGCCCTCCCAGACACCTTCCCTATCCTGCTTCTCGCAGAAACCCTTCCAGCTCTCGACCTGAGCTTGGACCACTGCCAATTCGTACTCTTCTTTCTTTTTCAGGTACTCCTCAACAACCTTTGGTCTCCGGACTGGCGCTGCACATCGGATCCTCCGCTTAAAAGTGACGACCTGTCTCTTCAGGCCGGCGAGTTCATCGGACCACCACGGCACGGTTACCTTCTCTACTCTTTTCTTCTTGGGCATCATGTGTGCACACGTCTGTTGCACAGTTTGTGTGAGCCTTTGGACTACCATGTCTATACGTTCCGAGCTGTCGATGCTATCGATCAGCTCGGGCGTAATGTAATTGTCGGTCTTAGTTTTGGCCAGTTTCTTATGAAACTGGCCCCAATTCACTTTTTTAGAATTATAGACTCTGGTAGTCCGGCTCACCATGATGCCCGAAGACTTTTCGAGGGTTATATTGAACTCTATGCCGTTGTGGTCCGACCCTGTCAAATCGTCGACGACTCGCCAGCCGTCTGTCACCGTCAGCATATCCGATGTACAGGCTGTGACGTCGACGCAGCTAGTGTAACGTCTGTCACCCCTAACTACGTCGAAGGTTGGAGTTTCCCCTGTATTGAGTACCTGCAGTCCAGGTTAGGTTAGGTTAGGTTAGGTTAGGTTAGGTTAGGTTAGGTTGGGGTGCGTGGTCAGAAACCTCCTCGTGTGCCCGGTGGCTGCTGGTCCCTTATGGATACGTCCGGGGGGAACAGCAGTTGCTCGGGCCGGTGCACCCTGGGCACGGGCAATAGCTTCTGAGCTCCCGGAGGCTATTGTCTGTGGCGAATTCTGACCATGGGGGGGTGGCCAGTTGGCCATGGGAGGGAGGGCTCTTCCCCGCCCTCTCATCTAGGAGAGGGCATGGTGGAACGAGCCTTGTAGGGGCGACGGGTTTGTCAGCTGGCAATAGCCGGCTGACGAACCCGTGCTGCGGAGGACGCGGCGCGGCACACCCTTGGGTATCGACCGCTCAGTCTGGGCCGCGCCGCGGTCTGATTGCGGGGATCGGCCGGGACCTCTCGCTTCCCGGCGTGTTGCGTTCCGTTCCCCAGGGCGGAGCGCGCCGCGCTGGGAGGCGAGGGATCTTGGGCTGCGGTCGCCTCCTTTTGCGAGAACGTAATCGCAAAGGGAGGCGGCGGAGCGCGCGCGGGAGGGTGCCCTCTCGTTGCGCCTCTGTGGGCGAGGAGGGGGTCGGAGCGGATATGCCGGCTTTCCCTCCTCGTGGTGGTGATGGGCGGGCGACAGGCGCGGGGGGGGCGCCTCCGCCCGCGTTGCACTCCACACCACCTGCGGGACATTCCGAGCCTCCCCCAACGGGGAGGACGTGCAGGGCCCGCCGCGGTGAAGGCGGGCGATCGTCGGAGGGGTACTGGAGGTAAAGGCTATGCCGGTTTCCCAGTGCCCTTCCACTCAGACGATGCGGGAATGCCGCTGGGTTGTTTTAGTGGGTATACCGGGCTAGCCCGGGGAGTCCCACATAGCCCCCCATTCCCCCAAATGGGCGTGGTATGCGTAATTGCATTTTTTCCCAGCGCAAAAAAAAAAAAAAAAAAAAAAAAAAGGTTAGGTTGGGGTGCGTGGTCAGAAACCTCCTCGTGTGCCCGGTGGCTGCTGGTCCCTTATGGATACGTCCGGGGGGAACAGCAGTTGCTCGGGCCGGTGCACCCTGGGCACGGGCAATAGCTTCTGAGCTCCCGGAGGCTATTGTCTGTGGCGAATTCTGACCATGGGGGGGTGGCCAGTTGGCCATGGGAGGGAGGGCTCTTCCCCGCCCTCTCATCTAGGAGAGGGCATGGTGGAACGAGCCTTGTAGGGGCGACGGGTTTGTCAGCTGGCAATAGCCGGCTGACGAACCCGTGCTGCGGAGGACGCGGCGCGGCACACCCTTGGGTATCGACCGCTCAGTCTGGGCCGCGCCGCGGTCTGATTGCGGGGATCGGCCGGGACCTCTCGCTTCCCGGCGTGTTGCGTTCCGTTCCCCAGGGCGGAGCGCGCCGCGCTGGGAGGCGAGGGATCTTGGGCTGCGGTCGCCTCCTTTTGCGAGAACGTAATCGCAAAGGGAGGCGGCGGAGTGCGCGCGGGAGGTTGGCCCTCTCGCTGCGCCTCTGTGGGCGAGGAGGAGGTCGGAGCGGAAACCGGCTTTCCCTCCTCGTGGTGGTGTGGGCGGGCGGCAGGCGCGGGGGGGGCGCCTCCGCCCGCGTTGCACTCCACACCACCTGCGGGACATTCGTGCGGGGCCCGCCGCGGTGAAGGCGGGCGATCGTCGGAGGGGTACTGGAGGTAAAGGCTATGCCGGTTTCCCAGTGCCCTTCCACTCAGACGATGCGGGAATGCCGCTGGGTTGTTTTAGTGGGTATACCGGGCTAGCCCGGGGAGTCCCACATAGCCCCCCATTCCCCCAAATGGGCGTGGTATGCGTAATTGCATTTTTTCCCAGCGCAAAAAAAAAAAAAAAAAAAAAAAAAAAAAAAAAAAAAAAAAAGGTTAGGTTAGGTTGGGGTGGGGTGCGTGGTCAGAAACCTCCTCGTGTGCCCGGTGGCTGCTGGTCCCTTATGGATACGTCCGGGGGGAACAGCAGTTGCTCGGGCCGGTGCACCCTGGGCACGGGCAATAGCTTCTGAGCTCCCGGAGGCTATTGTCTGTGGCGAATTCTGACCATGGGGGGGTGGCCAGTTGGCCATGGGAGGGAGGGCTCTTCCCCGCCCTCTCATCTAGGAGAGGGTATGGTGGAACGAGCCTTGTAGGGGCGACGGGTTTGTCAGCTGGCAATAGCCGGCTGACGAACCCGTGCTGCGGAGGACGCGGCGCGGCACACCCTTGGGTATTGACGGCTCAGTCTGGGCCGCGCCGCGGTCTGATTGCGGGGATCGGCCGGGACCTCTCGCTTCCCGGCGTGTTGCGTTCCGTTCCCCAGGGCGGAGCGCGCCGCGCTGGGAGGCGAGGGATCTTGGGCTGCGGTCGCCTCCTTTTGCGAGGACGTAATCGCAAAGGGAGGCGGCGGAGCGCGCGCGGGAGGATGCCCTCTCGCTGCGCCTCTGTGGGCGAGGAGGAGGTCGGAGCGGATATGCCGGCTTTCCCTCCTCGTGGTGGTGTGGGCGGGCGGCAGGCGCGGGGGGGGCGCCTCCGCCCGCGTTGCACTCCACACCACCTGCGGGTCATTCGTGCGGGGCCCGCCGCGGTGAAGGCGGGCGATCGTCGGAGGGGTACTGGAGGTAAAGGCTATGCCGGTTTCCCAGTGCCCTTCCACTCAGACGATGCGGGAATGCCGCTGGGTTGTTTTAGTGGGTATACCGGGCTAGCCCGGGGAGTCCCACATAGCCCCCCATTCCCCCAAATGGGCGTGGTATGCGTAATTGCATTTTTTCCCAGCGCAAAAAAAAAAAAAAAAAAAAAAAAAAAAAAAAAAAAAAAAAAAAAGGTTAGGTTGGGGTGCGTGGTCAGAAACCTCCTCGTGTGCCCGGTGGCTGCTGGTCCCTTATGGATACGTCCGGGGGGAACAGCAGTTGCTCGGGCCGGTGCACCCTGGGCACGGGCAATAGCTTCTGAGCTCCCGGAGGCTATTGTCTGTGGCGAATTCTGACCATGGGGGGGTGGCCAGTTGGCCATGGGAGGGAGGGCTCTTCCCCGCCCTCTCATCTAGGAGAGGGCATGGTGGAACGAGCCTTGTAGGGGCGACGGGTTTGTCAGCTGGCAATAGCCGGCTGACGAACCCGTGCTGCGGAGGACGCGGCGCGGCACACCCTTGGGTATTGACGGCTCAGTCTGGGCCGCGCCGCGGTCTGATTGCGGGGATCGGCCGGGGCCTCTCGCTTCCCGGCGTGTTGCGTTCCGTTCCCCAGGGCGGAGCGCGCCGCGCTGGGAGGCGAGGGATCTTGGGCTGCGGTCGCCTCCTTTTGCGAGAACGTAATCGCAAAGGGAGGCGGCGGAGCGCGCGCGGGAGGATGGCCCTCTCGCTGCGCCTCTGTGGGCGAGGAGGAGGTCGGAGCGGAAACCGGCTTTCCCTCCTCGTGGTGGTGTGGGCGGGCGGCAGGCGCGGGGGGGGCGCCTCCGCCCGCGTTGCACTCCACACCACCTGCGGGACATTCGTGCGGGGCCCGCCGCGGTGAAGGCGGGCGATCGTCGGAGGGGTACTGGAGGTAAAGGCTATGCCGGTTTCCCAGTGCCCTTCCACTCAGACGATGCGGGAATGCCGCTGGGTTGTTTTAGTGGGTATACCGGGCTAGCCCGGGGAGTCCCACATAGCCCCCCATTCCCCCAAATGGGCGTGGTATGCGTAATTGCATTTTTTCCCAGCGCAAAAAAAAAAAAAAAAAAAAAAAGGTTAGGTTGGGGTGCGTGGTCAGAAACCTCCTCGTGTGCCCGGTGGCTGCTGGTCCCTTATGGATACGTCCGGGGGGAACAGCAGTTGCTCGGGCCGGTGCACCCTGGGCACGGGCAATAGCTTCTGAGCTCCCGGAGGCTATTGTCTGTGGCGAATTCTGACCATGGGGGGGTGGCCAGTTGGCCATGGGAGGGAGGGCTCTTCCCCGCCCTCTCATCTAGGAGAGGGTATGGTGGAACGAGCCTTGTAGGGGCGACGGGTTTGTCAGCTGGCAATAGCCGGCTGACGAACCCGTGCTGCGGAGGACGCGGCGCGGCACACCCTTGGGTATCGACCGCTCAGTCTGGGCCGCGCCGCGGTCTGATTGCGGGGATCGGCCGGGACCTCTCGCTTCCCGGCGTGTTGCGTTCCGTTCCCCAGGGCGGAGCGCGCCGCGCTGGGAGGCGAGGGATCTTGGGCTGCGGTCGCCTCCTTTTGCGAGAACGTAATCGCAAAGGGAGGCGGCGGAGTGCGCGCGGGAGGTTGGCCCTCTCGCTGCGCCTCTGTGGGCGAGGAGGAGGTCGGAGCGGAAACCGGCTTTCCCTCCTCGTGGTGGTGTGGGCGGGCGGCAGGCGCGGGGGGGGCGCCTCCGCCCGCGTTGCACTCCACACCACCTGCGGGACATTCGTGCGGGGCCCGCCGCGGTGAAGGCGGGCGATCGTCGGAGGGGTACTGGAGGTAAAGGCTATGCCGGTTTCCCAGTGCCCTTCCACTCAGACGATGCGGGAATGCCGCTGGGTTGTTTTAGTGGGTATACCGGGCTAGCCCGGGGAGTCCCACATAGCCCCCCATTCCCCCAAATGGGCGTGGTATGCGTAATTGCATTTTTTCCCAGCGCAAAAAAAAAAAAAAAAAAAAAAAAGGTTAGGTTAGGTTGGGGTGCGTGGTCAGAAACCTCCTCGTGTGCCCGGTGGCTGCTGGTCCCTTATGGATACGTCCGGGGGGAACAGCAGTTGCTCGGGCCGGTGCACCCTGGGCACGGGCAATAGCTTCTGAGCTCCCGGAGGCTATTGTCTGTGGCGAATTCTGACCATGGGGGGGTGGCCAGTTGGCCATGGGAGGGAGGGCTCTTCCCCGCCCTCTCATCTAGGAGAGGGTATGGTGGAACGAGCCTTGTAGGGGCGACGGGTTTGTCAGCTGGCAATAGCCGGCTGACGAACCCGTGCTGCGGAGGACGCGGCGCGGCACACCCTTGGGTATTGACGGCTCAGTCTGGGCCGCGCCGCGGTCTGATTGCGGGGATCGGCCGGGACCTCTCGCTTCCCGGCGTGTTGCGTTCCGTTCCCCAGGGCGGAGCGCGCCGCGCTGGGAGGCGAGGGATCTTGGGCTGCGGTCGCCTCCTTTTGCGAGAACGTAATCGCAAAGGGAGGCGGCGGAGCGCGCGCGGGAGGATGCCCTCTCGCTGCGCCTCTGTGGGCGAGGAGGAGGTCGGAGCGGAAACCGGCTTTCCCTCCTCGTGGTGGTGTGGGCGGGCGGCAGGCGCGGGGGGGGCGCCTCCGCCTGCGTTGCACTCCACACCACCTGCGGGACATTCGTGCGGGGCCTGCCGCGGTGAAGGCGGGCGATCGTCGGAGGGGTACTGGAGGTAAAGGCTATGCCGGTTTCCCAGTGCCCTTCCACTCAGACGATGCGGGAATGCCGCTGGGTTGTTTTAGTGGGTATACCGGGCTTGCCCGGGGAGTCCCACATAGCCCCCCATTCCCCCAAATGGGCGTGGTATGCGTAATTGCATTTTTTCCCAGCGCAAAAAAAAAAAAAAAAAAAAAAAAAAAAAAAAAAAAAAAAAAAAAAAAAAAAAAAGGTTAGGTTAGGTTGGGGTGGGGTGCGTGGTCAGAAACCTCCTCGTGTGCCCGGTGGCTGCTGGTCCCTTATGGATACGTCCGGGGGGAACAGCAGTTGCTCGGGCCGGTGCACCCTGGGCACGGGCAATAGCTTCTGAGCTCCCGGAGGCTATTGTCTGTGGCGAATTCTGACCATGGGGGGGGTGGCCAGTTGGCCATGGGAGGGAGGGCTCTTCCCCGCCCTCTCATCTAGGAGAGGGCATGGTGGAACGAGCCTTGTAGGGGCGACGGGTTTGTCAGCTGGCAATAGCCGGCTGACGAACCCGTGCTGCGGAGGACGCGGCGCGGCACACCCTTGGGTACTGACGGCTCAGTCTGGGCCGCGCCGCGGTCTGATTGCGGGGATCGGCCGGGGCCTCTCGCTTCCCGGCGTGTTGCGTTCCGTTCCCCAGGGCGGAGCGCGCCGCGCTGGGAGGCGAGGGATCTTGGGCTGCGGTCGCCTCCTTTTGCGAGGACGTAATCGCAAAGGGAGGCGGCGGAGCGCGCGCGGGAGGATGCCCTCTCGTTGCGCCTCTGTGGGCGAGGAGGAGGTCGGAGCGGATATGCCGGCTTTCCCTCCTCGTGGTGGTGATGGGCGGGCGACAGGCGCGGGGGGGGCGCCTCCGCCCGCGTTGCACTCCACACCACTTGCGGGACATTCGTGCGGGGCCCGCCGCGGTGAAGGCGGGCGATCGTCGGAGGGGTACTGGAGGTAAAGGCTATGCCGGTTTCCCAGTGCCCTTCCACTCAGACGATGCGGGAATGCCGCTGGGTTGTTTTAGTGGGTATACCGGGCTAGCCCGGGGAGTCCCACATAGCCCCCCATTCCCCCAAATGGGCGTGGTATGCGTAATTGCATTTTTTCCCAGCGCAAAAAAAAAAAAAAAAAAAAAAAAAAAAAAAAAAAAAGGTTAGGTTAGGTTGGGGTGGGGTGCGTGGTCAGAAACCTCCTCGTGTGCCCGGTGGCTGCTGGTCCCTTATGGATACGTCCGGGGGGAACAGCAGTTGCTCGGGCCGGTGCACCCTGGGCACGGGCAATAGCTTCTGAGCTCCCGGAGGCTATTGTCTGTGGCGAATTCTGACCATGGGGGGGTGGCCAGTTGGCCATGGGAGGGAGGGCTCTTCCCCGCCCTCTCATCTAGGAGAGGGCATGGTGGAACGAGCCTTGTAGGGGCGACGGGTTTGTCAGCTGGCAATAGCCGGCTGACGAACCCGTGCTGCGGAGGACGCGGCGCGGCACACCCTTGGGTACTGACGGCTCAGTCTGGGCCGCGCCGCGGTCTGATTGCGGGGATCGGCCGGGGCCTCTCGCTTCCCGGCGTGTTGCGTTCCGTTCCCCAGGGCGGAGCGCGCCGCGCTGGGAGGCGAGGGATCTTGGGCTGCGGTCGCCTCCTTTTGCGAGGACGTAATCGCAAAGGGAGGCGGCGGAGCGCGCGCGGGAGGATGCCCTCTCGTTGCGCCTCTGTGGGCGAGGAGGAGGTCGGAGCGGATATGCCGGCTTTCCCTCCTCGTGGTGGTGATGGGCGGGCGACAGGCGCGGGGGGGGCGCCTCCGCCCGCGTTGCACTCCACACCACTTGCGGGACATTCGTGCGGGGCCCGCCGCGGTGAAGGCGGGCGATCGTCGGAGGGGTACTGGAGGTAAAGGCTATGCCGGTTTCCCAGTGCCCTTCCACTCAGACGATGCGGGAATGCCGCTGGGTTGTTTTAGTGGGTATACCGGGCTAGCCCGGGGAGTCCCACATAGCCCCCCATTCCCCCAAATGGGCGTGGTATGCGTAATTGCATTTTTTCCCAGCGCAAAAAAAAAAAAAAAAAAAAAAAAAAAAAAAAAAAAAAAAAAAAAGGTTAGGTTGGGGTGCGTGGTCAGAAACCTCCTCGTGTGCCCGGTGGCTGCTGGTCCCTTATGGATACGTCCGGGGGGAACAGCAGTTGCTCGGGCCGGTGCACCCTGGGCACGGGCAATAGCTTCTGAGCTCCCGGAGGCTATTGTCTGTGGCGAATTCTGACCATGGGGGGGTGGCCAGTTGGCCATGGGAGGGAGGGCTCTTCCCCGCCCTCTCATCTAGGAGAGGGCATGGTGGAACGAGCCTTGTAGGGGCGACGGGTTTGTCAGCTGGCAATAGCCGGCTGACGAACCCGTGCTGCGGAGGACGCGGCGCGGCACACCCTTGGGTATTGACGGCTCAGTCTGGGCCGCGCCGCGGTCTGATTGCGGGGATCGGCCGGGGCCTCTCGCTTCCCGGCGTGTTGCGTTCCGTTCCCCAGGGCGGAGCGCGCCGCGCTGGGAGGCGAGGGATCTTGGGCTGCGGTCGCCTCCTTTTGCGAGAACGTAATCGCAAAGGGAGGCGGCGGAGCGCGCGCGGGAGGATGCCCTCTCGCTGCGCCTCTGTGGGCGAGGAGGAGGTCGGAGCGGATATGCCGGCTTTCCCTCCTCGTGGTGGTGTGGGCGGGCGGCAGGCGCGGGGGGGGCGCCTCCGCCCGCGTTGCACTCCACACCACCTGCGGGACATTCGTGCGGGGCCCGCCGCGGTGAAGGCGGGCGATCGTCGGAGGGGTACTGGAGGTAAAGGCTATGCCGGTTTCCCAGTGCCCTTCCACTCAGACGATGCGGGAATGCCGCTGGGTTGTTTTAGTGGGTATACCGGGCTAGCCCGGGGAGTCCCACATAGCCCCCCATTCCCCCAAATGGGCGTGGTATGCGTAATTGCATTTTTTCCCAGCGCAAAAAAAAAAAAAAAAAAAAAAAAAAAAAAAAAAAAAAAAAAAAAAAAAAAAAAAAAAAAAAAAGGTTAGGTTAGGTTAGGTTAGGTTGGGGTGCGTGGTCAGAAACCTCCTCGTGTGCCCGGTGGCTGCTGGTCCCTTATGGATACGTCCGGGGGGAACAGCAGTTGCTCGGGCCGGTGCACCCTGGGCACGGGCAATAGCTTCTGAGCTCCCGGAGGCTATTGTCTGTGGCGAATTCTGACCATGGGGGGGTGGCCAGTTGGCCATGGGAGGGAGGGCTCTTCCCCGCCCTCTCACTAGGAGAGGGCATGGTGGAACGAGCCTTGTAGGGGCGACGGGTTTGTCAGCTGGCAATAGCCGGCTGACGAACCCGTGCTGCGGAGGACGCGGCGCGGCACACCCTTGGGTACTGACGGCTCAGTCTGGGCCGCGCCGCGGTCTGATTACGGGGATCGGCCGGGGCCTCTCGCTTCCCGGCGTGTTGCGTTCCGTTCCCTAGCACGGAGCGCGCCACGCTGGGAGGCGAGGGATCTTGGGCTGCGGTCGCCTCCTTTTGCGAGAACGTAATCGCAAAGGGAGGCGGCGGAGCGCGCGCGGGAGGATGGCCCTCTCGCTGCGCCTCTGTGGGCGAGGAGGAGGTCGGAGCGGAAACCGGCTTTCCCTCCTCGTGGTGGTGTGGGCGGGCGGCAGGCGCGGGGGGGGCGCCTCCGCCCGCGTTGCACTCCACACCACCTGCGGGACATTCGTGCGGGGCCTGCCGCGGTGAAGGCGGGCGATCGTCGGAGGGGTACTGGAGGTAAAGGCTATGCCGGTTTCCCAGTGCCCTTCCACTCAGACGATGCGGGAATGCCGCTGGGTTGTTTTAGTGGGTATACCGGGCTAGCCCGGGGAGTCCCACATAGCCCCCCATTCCCCCAAATGGGCGTGGTATGCGTAATTGCATTTTTTCCCAGCGCAAAAAAAAAAAAAAAAAAAAAAAAAAAAAAAAAAAAAAAAAAAAAAAAAAAAAAAAAAAAAAAAAAAAGGTTAGGTTAGGTTAGGTTAGGTTAGGTTAGGTTAGGTTAGGTTGGGGTGCGTGGTCAGAAACCTCCTCGTGTGCCCGGTGGCTGCTGGTCCCTTATGGATACGTCCGGGGGGAACAGCAGTTGCTCGGGCCGGTGCACCCTGGGCACGGGCAATAGCTTCTGAGCTCCCGGAGGCTATTGTCTGTGGCGAATTCTGACCATGGGGGGGTGGCCAGTTGGCCATGGGAGGGAAGGCTCTTCCCCGCCCTCTCATCTAGGAGAGGGCATGGTGGAACGAGCCTTGTAGGGGCGACGGGTTTGTCAGCTGGCAATAGCCGGCTGACGAACCCGTGCTGCGGAGGACGCGGCGCGGCACACCCTTGGGTATTGACGGCTCAGTCTGGGCCGCGCCGCGGTCTGATTGCGGGGATCGGCCGGGGCCTCTCGCTTCCCGGCGTGTTGCGTTCCGTTCCCCAGGGCGGAGCGCGCCGCGCTGGGGGGCGAGGGATCTTGGGCTGCGGTCGCCTCCTTTTGCGAGAACGTAATCGCAAAGGGAGGCGGCGGAGCGCGCGCGGGAGGATGGCCCTCTCGCTGCGCCTCTGTGGGCGAGGAGGAGGTCGGAGCGGAAACCGGCTTTCCCTCCTCGTGGTGGTGTGGGCGGGCGGCAGGCGCGGGGGGGGCGCCTCCGCCCGCGTTGCACTCCACACCACCTGCGGGACATTCGTGCGGGGCCCGCCGCGGTGAAGGCGGGCGATCGTCGGAGGGGTACTGGAGGTAAAGGCTATGCCGGTTTCCCAGTGCCCTTCCACTCAGACGATGCGGGAATGCCGCTGGGTTGTTTTAGTGGGTATACCGGGCTAGCCCGGGGAGTCCCACATAGCCCCCCATTCCCCCAAATGGGCGGGTATGCGTAATTGCATTTTTTCCCAGCGCAAATAAAAAAAAAAAAAAAAAAAAGGTTAGGTTAGGTTAGGTTTTTTTTTTTTTTTTTTTTTTTTTATTTCTCTTGTACATCCTCCCCCATAAGTGGAGCCTATTCTGTACTACATTCATACTAGTTCTCGCATTTATTCCTCTCGCACTTTCATTCAGCATACGGTATCTTTCTTGCATTCATCCTCATGTTCATCTCTTGGGTGGGATACCCAACTTTCAGCTGCTTGCTGACTAACCTGCTGGTTTTACTTTATTTATTTCGCAGTTGGGGTAATAATTCGGGAGGCGAAAAACATTTATTTGTAACGTTTACATAACACTGTAACATATCTCTATCCTTATGACTATTTTACATTTTCTATGGTATACAATTGTACTTATTCTATCTAATTTCTATTCTATAGCTACTTGGATTATTTTACACGTTTTACTCAGCATCTTAACAGTCTAATTTTATAACAAGTACTCTTAAAACTATTTCACAGTTACTTTTATTGGGCAAATCACAAATGTTTACTTCTTATTGGCTATCGTTTACACATACATATTCTTAAATTCTTAGTTTTTAATGCTTATTATCTATTCTTACTTCTAGCCATTTTTCTTAGAGCTAATTTACATTTATTTATATAGGCTGTCAGATACATTCTGTCAGTATTTCGCTTACACATTATACAATTTTTTACACTTAAAGTTTCCAATGCTTAATATTAATATTCTACATAATATCACTTAAGCATTGTTTGCTTGTGCACTTTTGTTTCGCTTTATCACCTTTTCCGCTATTTTAACGCAATACTCCAAGAATTTGTCTCTTTTTTTGCCTACCATGATTTGTGAGATGTTATTGGCGTCAAGTTTTACGTCCAGAGCTTGTTCGGCCTCTAGTTTGTCCCTCGCGAACACGGGACACTCGAATAATATATGTGGCACCGTTTCGTCAGCTTCGGGGTCGCAACTGCACGATGGACTCTCCTTACACTTGAAACGGTACAAGTATGCGGAGAATCCACCGTGCCCCGTCATGATCTGAGTGATCGTATTAGTGATTTTTATCTTCCTAATAATCCTGTAGGCAGCCACCGCATCCGGGAAAAACAATTTGGTCCCTGAGGCAGTTGTACCGGAGCTGTATCTGCGGTTCCATTCGTCAAGCGATGCCATACGAATGCATCGCTTGACGTACGAAACCGGGCACAGGTCATAGTCGGGCTTCCGTTTGGAACCTTCAGCGGCCGCCTTGGCCAGTTCGTCGGCCCTCTCGTTTCCCTCCAAACCCGCGTGTGCCTTTATCCAAAACAAGGTAACAGCCTTGTTTTGGGTGGTGATGGATTTAATGTTGGCCCTTGTCTCCACCGCTAATGGGTGGTGTCTGTCATAATTTTGGATGGTTTGGAGGGCTGCCATGGAGTCGCTGAAGATTCCAAACGACTGCGCACTGTTTTTGATGATCTGCCTGGTCGCGACGCATATTGCCAGAAGCTCGGCCTGGTAAACAGTGGCGTAGTGTGGGAGAGCAAGTTTGAGGGCTTTGGTCTCAGCGTCGCCTCTCCACATGGAGAGCGCCGCACCTACTTTGCCCCCAATCTTGCTCCCGTCCGTGTAGATACGAACTTCATGTTCGTTCTGAGCATCAAGTTGCTCTTGGTTTACCAGGCTGATGAGTTCCAGCTCAGCGCGCTCCGCAGGGTGTGGGGCTTCCATTGCCGAGGCGGCCTGCTCGACGCTCCTATCGCCGAGTGCTGGCTGGGGCACCCCCCTCCTGGCCTCATACAAAGATGCTGCCTCTCGAACTCGGAGGTCGAGAGGTAGTATCCCAGCCAGCACCAACGCAGAGTTCAAGGAGACCGTCCGGTAAGCCTTACACAGTTTTTGTGCTATGCCGCGCTGTACTGCTCCCAACTGCCTCATGACACCCAGCTTCCCGACGGCTGGGGCCCATACGCTGGCCGCGTACAGGATCACTGGTTCGACGGTTGCCACATATATTATCCTGATGACCTCGGGGTGAAGCCCCCAGCTGGACTTCGCTGCTCTGGTCAGCTGTTTGTGGATTCCTATTGCCCGCCTGCACACGTTTGCGACGTGCGTGTTAAAGGTAAGCTTTTCGTCGATGGTGACACCCAGGATCTTGATCTCCTGGGACATGGCAATGTCGACCCCGCCCATGCTCAGGCGTGGGGTGTCGTACTTTAACTTTCTAGTGATGACCATTGCGTTGGTCTTTTGCGGAGCAAATTTCAACTTGTTTTGTACACCCCACGTCCGAACATGTTCGAGAGCGGCATTGGCACGTCCCTGGATCTCCATCGATGTGTCACCATCGAAGATCAGCACTACGTCGTCCGCAAAGGCCTGGCAATAGTCATCCCTAGCCTCCAGACTTTTCAAGAGCGGGTCCAGCAACAAATTCCACAAAATTGGTCCCCCTATCGAGCCCTGGACGCATCCCTTGCTTGTGCTCTTCGCGTGTTCTTCGTCCGCGTACCTGACCCTCACTTGTCTATTTTGGAGATAGCTGTCGATGACCCTCCTCAAGCCCACTGGACAATTTTCCTCAGCCAGACGGACTCTTATGGCTGGCCACCAGGCACTGTCGAAAGCTCCCTCTATGTCCAGTGATATCATAACTACAATTTTCTTTTGTTCCAGCTTGCTGCGTATATACTGCATTAGGACATAGAGGGAGTCCTCCGTACTCCTCTGGGGCATGAACCCGTAGGTTAGGTTAGGTTAGGTTAGGTTAGGTTAGGTTAGGTTAGGTTAGGTTAGGTTAGGTTAGGTTAGGTTAGGTTAGGTTAGGTTAGGTTAGGTTAGGTTAGGTTAGGTTAGGTTAGGTTAGGTTAGGTTAGGTTAGGTTAGGTTAGGTTAGGTTAGGCGGAGGAGGGGGGTGCGATGTCCGACTGATGGATAGGGACATCGAACATCGCATCCTCCAGACGAACACCAACCACTGCCGGGTGGCCCAGGATCTGCTGATGCAGACCATGGCTGAGTGGTTGGTGGACTTGGCGGTGGTCGCCGAGCCCTACTCGGTCCCCAGGAGTTGGCTGGGCGACCGGGACGGCCTGGTGGCAATGGTGGCGCGGTCTTCCACAGACTCCCCTCCCCTCTCGCTCTTAGAAAGGGGACCGGGATACGTGGCCGCCGCGTGGGGGGATGTGGCCCTAGTTGGGGTCTATTTCTCCCCAAACCGCCCTCTCTCA
The DNA here is from genome assembly GCA_905220435.1 of Amphipyra tragopoginis. Taxonomy (NCBI): domain Eukaryota; kingdom Metazoa; phylum Arthropoda; class Insecta; order Lepidoptera; family Noctuidae; genus Amphipyra; species Amphipyra tragopoginis. The sequence goes on from HG992004.1 coordinate 28,295,316, forward strand.
GACTTTGAGGACTTCCTGGAGGTCCTCACTGCAGTTGTGGGGAGGGCGGCACCGCGCCAGGTCGTCGTGTTAGGCGACCTAAACGCCAAGTCGGCGGCTTGGGGCAACCCGTCTGCCTCCTGTGACGTCCGGGGGCGCGCCGTTGAGTTTTGGGCGACGTCGTGCGGTGTGTCCCTCCTCAACAGGGGGGCGGTCCACACGTGTGTGCGGCAACGGGGAGGGTCGGTGGTTGACGTCTCGTTCGCCACCCCCGTGCTAGCCGCACGCATCGTGAACTGGCGGGTGGAGATGGTGGAAACCTTGTCGGACCACCGATATGTGCGGTTCGACATCTCCACTCAGAGTCCCCGCGGGGAGATGGCCCGCTCCGGCAGGTCTCCCTTCCCCCGGTGGGCTCTCACTCGCCTGGACCGGGAGGCGGCCAGGGAGGCGGCCTTCCTCCAGGACTGGCTGTCGCCCCCTGTTGGGGCCCTGGACGTCGACGTCGACGCCGCAGCGGTCCGGCTCAGGGGATCCCTGACCGAGGTGTGCAACTCCAGCATGCCTCGCTCTCGCCGTCCGCCCCCCCGTCGCGCCGTCTATTGGTGGACGGAGGAACTGGCGGGGCTCCGTGCCGCCTGTGTGGCGGCCAGAAGGGCCTACATGCGGAGCCGTCGGCGCAGCGTCCGTAGTCAGGCAGACGAGGACCGCCTCTACGCCTCGTACAGAGAGGCGAAAACGGTCCTCGGGACGGCTATGTACGCTGCCATGGACTCGGCGGGAGCCGAGATGCTGGAGAGTCTCGACAGGGATCCGTACGGGAGGCCATACAAGGCGGCGCGGAACAAGCTGCGCCCCCATGGTCCCCCACTGACGGAAACCCTTGAGCCGGCATTGTTGGATGGGGTGGTCCAGTCCCTGTTTCCGCGCAGGACCGACTTCGCCCCACCAACGATGGACCCCCCGCAGGGTGCGGCCTCACCGGAGGAAGAGGTCCCTCCGGTGACTGCGGACGAGCTCCACGCGGTAGTCGTAGGCCTCCGCGCCAAAAAGACGGCCCCTGGACCGGATGGTGTTCCGGCACGGGTGGTGGCCATAGCTGCCACTCAAATGGAGGACAGGTTTCGGGACCTTTTCAGCGCGTGCTTGACGGCTGGAAGGTTCCCGAAACTTTGGAAGGAGGGGCGGCTGTGCCTCCTCCGTAAAGAGGGACGCCCGATCGATTCCCCCTCGGCGTACCGGCCCATCGTCCTTCTCGATGAGGTCGGTAAAATGTTCGAGGGGATCATTGCCTGCCGGCTCAACAGCCATCTGCGGAGGGAGGGGCCGGACCTGTCGGACGCCCAGTTCGGTTTCCGACGGGGCCGGTCCACCATCGACGCCCTGGCCCTACTGAAGGCCCAGGTGAAGGAGGCGGCGGAGGCGGGGGACGGAGTATTGGCGGTGTCATTCGACATAGCCAACGCCTTCAACTCCGTCCCCCACTCGACTATATTGGAGGCACTCCGGTATCACGGAGTGCCCCAGTACTTGAGGGGCCTCCTGGCCAGCTACTTGGAGGACCGCGAGGTCCTCCTTGTGGACAAAATGGCCAGGTTGAGGCGATATGGCGCGGAGTCCGGTGTTCCACAGGGGTCCGTGCTGGGGCCCACCCTGTGGAACATTGGGTTCGATTGGCTCCTGCGGGGGGCCCTCCTCCCGGGCACGAGTGTCATCTGTTACGCGGACGACACTCTTCTCACTGCCCGGGGGAAGAACTTTGGGGAGGCGGCCTGTCTGGCATCGGCTGGCGGGTCCTTGGTGGCGGGGAGGATCCGCCGCCTGGGGTTGAGGGTGGCGCTGAACAAGACCGAGGCCGTGTTCTTCCACGGGCCTCGGCAGCGCTGCCCTCCAGACGCCCACATAGCCGTAGAGGGCGCCAGAGTGGAGGTCCGGCCCCAGATGAAATATCTGGGCCTGGTGCTGGACAGCAGGTGGCGCTTCGGGCCGCACTTCAGCGGGCTGTCGACGCGCCTGCTGAAGGCCGCCGACGCCCTGTCGTGGCTCCTCCCCAACCTGGGAGGTCCCAGCGCACGATGCCGGCGTCTGTATGCCGGCATCCTGCGGAGCATGGCCCTTTACGGGGCCCCCATCTGGGCGGACTCCCTTCATCGAAGGGAGAATGCCACCGCTCTCCGCAGGCCGCAACGGGCCATTGCACAGCGGGTGGCGAGGGCCTACCGCTCGGTGGGCTTCTCGGCGGCGTGCGCTCTGGCCGGCACCCCCCCTTGGGAGCTCGAAGCGTGGGTGCTCGCCAGAGTGTACGAGTGGACGGCGCGCCGAAGGGCGATGGGAGAGCGCCCCGTCGCGGAAGAGCGGGAGGCCGTACGGCGGGAGGCGAGGGACGCCATTGTCGTCCATTGGACGGACGACCTCGCTACCGCCACCTTTGGTCGTCGGACGCTGGACGCGCTCGGTCCAGTTCTGCGGGACTGGCTCGGGCGGCGACACGGTTTCCTCTCTTTCCGTCTGGTTCAGGTGCTGTCAGGGCACGGCTGCTTTGGCTCGCACCTGCACAGGATCGGGAGGGAGGAGACCCCGGCGTGCCACGACTGCGGCGCGGCGGAGGACACGGCGCAGCACACCCTTGAGGTCTGCCCGGCTTGGTCTGGGCCGCGCCGCAGTCTGACTGCGGAGATCGGTCTGGACCTCTCGCTTCCCAGCGTAGTACGTTCCATGCTGGGGAGCGAAGGATCTTGGGCTGCGGTCGCCTCCTTTTGCGAGGATGTCATTTCGCAAAAGGAGGCGGCGGAGCGCGCGCGGGAGGATGACCCTCTCGCTGCGCCGCTCCGTAGGCGAAGAAGAGGTCGGAGAAGACGTCAACTTTTCCCTCCTCGTGGTGGTGATGGGCGGGCGACAGGCGCGGGGGCGCCTCCGCCCGCATTGCACTCCACACCACCTCCGCCGGACATTCCCGACCCTCCCCCCATGGGGAGGACGTGAGGGGCCCGCCGCGAAGGCGGGCGATCGTCGGAGGGGCACTGGAAGTAAAGGCTATGCCGGTTTCCCAGTGCCCTTCCACTCAGACGATGCGGGAATGCCGCTGGGTTGTTTTAGTGGGTATACCGGGCTAGCCCGGGGAGTCCCACATAGCCCCCCATTCCCCCAAATGGGCGGGTATGCGTAATTGCATTTTTTTCCCAGCGCAAAAAAAAAAAAAAAAAAAAAAAAAAAAAAAAAAAAGGTTAGGTTAGGTTAGGTTAGGTTAGGTTAGGTTAGGTTCCGTCGGCGCAGCGTCCGTAGTCAGGCAGACGAGGACCGCCTCTACGCCTCGTACAGAGAGGCGAAAACGGTCCTCGGGACGGCTATGTACGCTGCCATGGACTCGGCGGGAGCCGAGATGCTGGAGAGTCTCGACAGGGATCCGTACGGGAGGCCATACAAGGCGGCGCGGAACAAGCTGCGCCCCCATGGTCCCCCACTGACGGAAACCCTTGAGCCGGCATTGTTGGATGGGGTGGTCCAGTCCCTGTTTCCGCGCAGGACCGACTTCGCCCCACCAACGATGGACCCCCCGCAGGGTGCGGCCTCACCGGATGAAGAGGTCCCTCCGGTGACTGCGGACGAGCTCCACGCGGTAGTCGTAGGCCTCCGCGCCAAAAAGACGGCCCCTGGACCGGATGGTGTTCCGGCACGGGTGGTGGCCTTAGCTGCCACTCAAATGGAGGACAGGTTTCGGGACCTTTTCAGCGCGTGCTTGACGGCTGGAAGGTTCCCGAAACTTTGGAAGGAGGGGCGGCTGTGCCTCCTCCGTAAAGAGGGACGCCCGGTGGATTCCCCCTCGGCGTACCGGCCCATCGTCCTTCTCGATGAGGTCGGTAAAATGTTCGAGGGGATCATTGCCTGCCGGCTCAACAGCCATCTGCGGAGGGAGGGGCCGGACCTGTCGGACGCCCAGTTCGGTTTCCGACGGGGCCGGTCCACCATCGACGCCCTGGCCCTACTGAAGGCCCAGGTGAAGGAGGCGGCGGAGGCGGGGGACGGAGTATTGGCGGTGTCATTCGACATAGCCAACGCCTTCAACTCCGTCCCCCACTCGACTATATTGGAGGCACTCCGGTATCACGGAGTGCCCCAGTACTTGAGGGGCCTCCTGGCCAGCTACTTGGAGGACCGCGAGGTCCTCCTTGTGGACAAAATGGCCAGGTTGAGGCGGTATGGCGCGGAGTCCGGTGTTCCGCAGGGGTCCGTTCTGGGGCCCACCCTGTGGAACATTGGGTTCGATTGGCTCCTGCGGGGGGCCCTCCTCCCGGGCACGAGTGTCATTTGTTACGCGGGACGACACTCTTCTCACTGCCCGGGGGAAGAACTTTGGGGAGGCGGCCTGTCTGGCATCGGCTGGCGGGTCCTTGGTGGCGGGGAGGATCCGCCGCCTGGGGTTGAGGGTGGCGCTGAACAAGACCGAGGCCGTGTTCTTCCACGGGCCTCGGCAGCGCTGCCCTCCAGACGCCCACATAGCCGTGGAGGGCGCCAGAGTGGAGGTCCGGCCCCAGATGAAATATCTGGGTCTGGTGCTGGACAGCAGGTGGCGCTTCGGGCCGCACTTCAGCGGTCTGTCGACGCGCCTGCTGAAGGCCGCCGACGCCCTGTCGTGGCTCCTCCCCAACCTGGGAGGTCCCAGCGCACGATGCCGGCGTCTATATGCCGGCATCCTGCGGAGCATGGCCCTTTACGGGGCCCCCATCTGGGCGGACTCCCTTCACAGAAGGGAGAATGCCACCGCTATCCGCAGGCCGCAACGGGCCCATTGCACAGCGGGTGGCGAGGGCCTACCGCTCGGTGGGCTTCTCGGCGGCGTGCGCTCTGGCCGGCACCCCCCCTTGGGAACTCGAGGCGTGGGTGCTCGCCAGAGTGTACGAGTGGACGGCGCGCCGAAGGGCGATGGGAGAGCGCCCCGTCGCGGAAGAGCGGGAGGCCGTACGGCGGGAGGCGAGGGACGCCATCATCGTCCATTGGACGGACGACCTCGCTACCGCCACCTTTGGACGTCGGACGCTGGACGCGCTCGGTCCAGTCCTGAGAGACTGGCTCGGGCGGCGACACGGTTTCCTCTCTTTCCGTCTGGTCCAGGTGCTGTCAGGGCACGGCTGCTTTGGCTCGCACCTGCACAGGATCGGGAGGGAGGAGACCCCAGCGTGCCACGACTGCGGCGCGGCGGAGGACACGGCGCAGCACACCCTTGAGGTCTGCCCGGCTTGGTCTGGGCCGCGCCGCAGTCTGACTGCGGAGATCGGTCTGGACCTCTCGCTTCCCAGCGTAGTACGTTCCATGCTGGGGAGCGGGGGATCTTGGGCTGCGGTCGCCTCCTTTTGCGAGGATGTCATTTCGCAAAAGGAGGCGGCGGAGCGCGCGCGGGAGGATGACCCTCTCGCTGCGCCACTCCGTAGGCGAAGAAGAGGTCGGAGAAGACGACAGCTTTTCCCTCCTCGTGGTGGTGATGGGCGGGCGACAGGCGCGGGGGCGCCTCCGCCCGCATTGCACTCCACACCACCTCCGCCGGACATTCCCGACCCTCCCCCCATGGGGAGGACGTGAGGGGCCCGCCGCGAAGGCGGGCGATCGTCGGAGGGGCACTGGAAGTAAAGGCTATGCCGGTTTCCCAGTGCCCTTCCACTCAGACGATGCGGGAATGCCGCTGGGTTGTTTTAGTGGGTATACCGGGCTAGCCCGGGGAGTCCCACATAGCCCCCCATTCCCCCAAATGGGCGGGTATGCGTAATTGCATTTTTTCCCAGCGCAAAAAAAAAAAAAAAAAAAAAAAAAAAAAAAAAAAAAAAGGTTAGGTTAGGTTAGGTTAGGTTAGGTTAGGTTAGGTTAGGTTAGGTTAGGTTAGGTTAGGTTAGGTTAGGTTAGGTTAGGTTAGGTTAGGTTAGGTTAGGTTAG